>OZ038371.1:167425283-169925283 GCA_964036015.1 Leptarthrus brevirostris | reverse complement strand
ACAACCGACGCCAAGATATTTGGCACTGTGTCAGAAAATGCCCATTACCTCCTCTTAAATTTTAACTTGGACGCCTTTAATTAAAACCTCGTGTTCCATTGAGTCATTCCGGACGAGTATTCTTGCAGCTGTCGTCAAACCAGTTCGACAACAGTCAGCGTTTTCCAAACAATACCACACGGATATTCTTGCTGCAGTTCTCAAAGTTACATTCGAATAAGCGGCTATGATAGGTGTGTGCAATGCGCTTTAATTTGGATTTTCTTTGTCCCACTTTCTCAACAGCCAAAACAAGAATGAAATCATTCGTTCCACGAAAAATTTCTGACCCCTCCAAACCAGAAAAATTATGCTCTGGTTGGATTAGTGCGTGACAACAGGTGAAATAGGTTTGGATTTTGATACACATTTCTCTCCAAAGTGCAGCACATTTGTAAAAATACTTCTGTTACCTCTAGCCTAGAAAACCGGTTCGACAACAGCTGCAAGAATACTGGTGTGGAATGGCCCACCTAAGCACCTTTCTCCAAATACACTAGTTTACAAATTTGTTCTTCATCTCCAGATCTGGTTTCTCATATACTTTTTTTAGTGTATTTTGGGGCGTAGATTCCAAAAATAGCAACTTTTTTCTTCTTCTTAAAAATCGGTTTCGTGATATTCTCCAAAAACCCGTTATTTGGCACTTTTCTCAGTTATTTACCCATCTATCCATCAATTTTTATCCGATCTTATTGCATATCGTTTGAAAGGTAATTTTGTCCTCTTTCCAACGCTATGCTGTTTACGCGGATCGGATGAGATTTGATGAAGTTACTACGACAAGTCCAAAAAAAGTTATTTTTCCGGCATTCTTAAAAAGTCAATAAATTTCAATTGCTCTGTTTAATTCCAAGAAATTTTTTTTCATATTTTTAAAATTTAAGATGCAATTCTTTTAGGAAAATTTTAAGTATAAAGTTGCCCAAATCGGACAAAAAATTTAGAAGTTATTCAAAAATATAGGAGAAAGGGAAATTAATCTGGAATGCCTGAAAATTAACAGAAATTCATGGATTCTACGAAGAAGCGCAAGCAAATAGATGGATTAGTAGATGGTTAAATAATTGAGAAAAGTGCCAAATAACGGGTTTTTGAGAATATCTCAAAAACGATTCTTAAGAAAAAAATGGTTGCCATATTTGGAATCTACGCCCAAAAATACATTAAAAAAGTCTATGAGAAACCAGATCTTTTTTGGTGTAAACTAGTAATATCCGCAAGTGCACAACAATGTCGTTTCTTCGAAAAAGATCTCCCTATCAATTTAACTTCGCCATAAATGGCAGTCCTTTAAGTAGACTGAAAAAGACTAAAGATCTAGCCATCTCGCTTAATTCACATTTTACTTTCGAGGATCATTTTAGTGCCATAGTTGCAGGCTGTGGATTTCGTGAAGATGTCGTCAAAGGGGTTTGGATTTGAAGATTCTCTATTGCATTTTTGTCAGGTGTATTCTGAAATATGCATCTTTAGTCTGGTCGCATTTCTCTACAACGCACATTGGCCGCATGAAAGTCTTCATAGAAACAACTCTCTTATATTTTTGCCTTATGTCGACAAGCTTAGACAGTTTCATTTGGATACTCTTGAAAACAGACGCTGTAACTCCATGTTTCAGATATCAGTTTAAGCTAGCTTATTGGGGAATCACGATAAAAAAGTCATAGGGTTGGTGAAGTTCTTTTCTCGCCCCTTGTCCCACAAGGCGTTACGATAGCATTGATTTTCACCTATCGCAAATCATGTGAGTCAGTTTTGTTGGAGTGAGTTTGTATTTTTTGAATTCTTTTCTTGTTTCATTATTTTAAAATTTTTGTGTTTTAGCGTTTTTTATGGAGTTGATAACATTTTTTAAATTTAAATTAATTTACTTTTCACGCAGAAATTTTCCTCATAAGACAGAAATTCGCAAATTATAATGATGAGTTCCCGTAACCCCTTATGGGGCTTGGGCGGAAGAATAACTTCACCGGATTCGAGACAATGATTGCAAATGGACCTACAATTTAAAGCGAATTCCGAAGATGAGAAATTAAGACATCTGTGCTTACGGTGGAAGAATATTTGGGAATCTCTTATTCAATCGTAGCAACATTAAGTCATTTTATGTTTTAAACATTTCTTAATTTATTTAGTCCATGTTTGTTAATTGATTTACATTCATTAATTATTTGATTATTTAAAGTAATCTTAAATGTATCTTTTAATTAATTTAATCACCCTGTACTTTCACTATAATTGCTAATTTTACACTGGAGCCGATCTATTTTAAAGTAATTGCTTTGCTTAATTGCATTCGCTATGCGCAAAGGAAATTAAGTCTATTTCAAGGGCGGGTATAGAACCAAATATTTTATTTAAATCTAGAAAATCTTAAACCTAATATCACGAATGAATATACGACAGAGCTGGGTTTCTGAAAAATTATATTTTACTTGATTTAAACGATCGGTACGAACTGAGAACATAAGCACTACTACACTAGATTTTATCAAAAAAATATTTTTTTTGAGAATTTTCAATTTACAGGACAAAGAATATATTTCCATACTCGTGATGAAACTTTTTCATAGTACTAACAAAATTGTGGCAACAGATTAAAATAAGCAAAAATTGCATTTGAAAATTTTAATAATAAAATAACTTGAATAATTCTAAAATAAACTTTGCATAATATTAATAAAATAAAGACAATTACCCTAAGAAAAACTTTCGAGGATACTGGGAATATGTGAAATTCTCAACAGAACCGAGACGGGCAAACAGACACTACACACACTCATTTTATGTATCTTTCTATTTTTTCTTATTAATGCGCAAAGTTGTTGGCAAGGATCCTTGCAAAGTTTCATAGTTCTTGAATAATATTACAATTACGGAGTTAAGTACTTTGTTTCGAAATATAAGATGATGATGATGCGGATGGTTGCATTTGTCCGTGGACTAATTTCTAGACATCTCAAAACACATAATCCTTGTTACTTGCTTAGATCTCTCTCCTGTTTAATTTTACAGTACGATTATGGAGAGTTTTGCTTTATGGTAATTTTATGAACTTAAAATTAAGGAAAGTTGGATTACTTTAAGGATAATTTGGCACATGTGCAACATCGTTGTGAAAAAACATTGAACTAAAATAATGAAGATATAGAACTTCGAGTCGGTACAACCACGTATTTTAATAAAATAAAATAAAAAACAACAATTACAAAATTTCAAAATTAAGCTTATTTTTTTACAGGAATTTGCACTTACTTGGAAATTAATCTGCTAAATTACAAAAGCAAATATTCTTAAATTTGATCATATTAGAGTTATAATAGAGCTAGTACAAAAATTAGTTCTCTAATTATAGAAAATATTAAAACCATTAAGCACATATATACCTTCATATATAATCGTTACTTTTATATTCAATCGCAGTTGTATCTATATTTTGTAATGCTAAAAACTTTTGTTTATGTCACATTGTAACGTTCACAAAGGAAAAGAAATGGGAATTGTTTTAGGCTAAGTCTGGATAGTGTCAGGGAAAACAAAAAATTTTTAATTTAGGCCTACATCCGCTGCGGAAAATTCAACCCGGAAATCACGTTTATTCATACCCCGTACTCAATTTCTGTGTAAATTTGATAGAGACGATGCACCAGAATTTTCGCAGCGGGTATTCCGCATATTGCCGTGCAGATCTTATATTGTGGAAGCAACTGCAGATCAAAATGGAAGCGAGCGCTGTCTTGAAGCAATAATACATGATTGAGGTAGAATTATGTCTTACTTTGCGTCTTGAGAGGGAGTTTGTATCGAAAGCCCTACAAAATGATAAATCTTATAGACTTACTAAACGGAAACAATAAAGGTTACTTTAATAATTAATGTACCGATAGATATAGTACAGTCGGTGGAATAAGTAATAACGTGTTGGCCATCCATTCCGGAGGAGAACGTTCGACCCCCACCGGTGGCGACCCATGAATGTTTTCTGCTAATGACAGATTAAGACAAAAAGACCATTGGGATTTATAGAGTAATATTTGTGGTTCGGGATCCACTTTAAATTGTAGGTTCAATTGCAGTCTATGTCTCGAACCGGATGAAGTTGTTCTCCCGCCCCACAAGGGCTTACGAAAACTGGAGAGAGAGAGAGAGAGAGATAGTACACTTGTCGCTTTCTAACAATATGTAAACTGGTGCTGCTAGACACTTTAGAGCAGTGAGTGGAGGGGGCGGTCAAAAAAGCCACCTTTTATTACTCCGACGAGCAACTGACGTATACAATAGGGCCATTTGTTGTCTCAAGATTTTGACGATAAAAAATACATACAATACATGTAACTTTTTATTGGCTGCAAACGTTTTAAACAGCGCCATACAAAATTGCAGATGATAGATTGAGACGTAAGGGGTACGAAAGTTGATGACCTGATGGGTGCTGCGATTACTCTCGGTTGACAAAAATAGTTGCGGATATATAAATTTCGAAGCAGCGCTGAGACCTGTTTAAGCAAAATCTGTTGGAGTTGTTGTACCTAGTTGTCACCGGAGCTATAATTATATGCCACGAAGCAACCAACCAGCTTCCAAGATGGTATATAGGATCCCATCGGCCGAAAGAGCCAGGCACACGTGGGATTCGAAAGGAATAATCCTCATGTACTTTTTGAAGAAACGGCCTATGATCATGGAGCTGTATTACAATAAGTTATTGGGCCAAATATTTTCACAAAGAAGAAATGCTGTATAACAACGACAATACTCCAGCTCATTCATTTTCGTCGCTTTACCTGGCTCCCTGCGACTTCTTTCGGTTCCCCAACAAGAGAACGTTGCTGCTGCAAAAAAGAATCAGTTCAAACGAAGTCGAAATAGAAGTCTATTTTGTAGAATTTGACTTCGCCTGGTAATCGCCGGATACTCGCATAAGATGTGGAGTGGTGATTCGTCCTCCTCCAGACACATTCAATAGGCGGGATCAGCTACCTATCTCTTTTTGCTAAGTTCTTTTTTAGTTGACAGTGCCCGGTAATAGGCTGGTAATCAGTCTCACCATAGGTCTGCCAAACCTAAGGAGCTTCTTAGCTCTACTCAGCGATAGGGCCGACACCAAGCTTTGAGAATGTGTTCATACCACATATGATTCCCAGTAGTTTTTGTGCTTGTCCAATTTGTGAATAGCACTTTTAAAAGTGCAGGTTGAAAGCCCGTATGTCGACACAGGGTCCACAAGTTTCACAGTAGTCTCGCCAGTTCATCCGTCATTTCGTTACAAGGGAAAATAAGTCAGTTGGCAGTAGGTATCTAAGCTCCTACTTAACTAAGTGTAGTCAAGTGGAGTTAAAAGAGCTTGGGTCTAACGTTTTCAAATTTAAATCTTAAATAATGTTGTTGTAGGACGGTGATACCACTTGACCTTATTATTTTTAAAAGTATAATAGGAGTACAATTAAGCTCACTTTGTACGTATCAATGTAATTAAATTAACTGAAATAATTGGAAAACTACCAATTCAATACTTTGATATTTTTGTGTTGATTTTTGAAACGAGTTTCTGTACGCCAACAATAAAAATAGAAAATTTCTAAAAACAAGTAAAAACTATTGAGGATTCGGTTAACTAATTTCACACCGAAATGCTCTTGGAGAAATTTTTTAATAATTGAAAATCGCACAAAATCGAAATGCAAGTTGTATGCAAACAAACTGAAACGCTGAAAACGAAATATTAAATTCGAAACGAAAGGTTCCGTGTGCAATCGTCTGAACATTCCTAGACAATGCAATGCATCCGGATTGTTTTTGAACATGCAAAACAAGCCCGTTCCTAAAAGCCTATTCACCTCCACCCTTATTCTATTCTGGGGGCTGTATGATATGCATTTCAAAGTCCAGACGCAATATCGTGACGTGTGTGTTTCGAACCACCCTAACTGATTGGTGAAAACCACCCAAAAAAGCTCATTCTATCAAATTTGTTGCGGGTTATGGTCCTGGACGATTTTTTTTTCTATTGAAAACTGCATACATGCGTTTTCTATGCACTTTGGCTGTTGTTATGCCCTATTCTGCCCTTATCAGAGGGAGTTAGTTGAGGGTATCATCTGGGATGGTGATATCAGATTCATCTGATGGAGATTGTAGAGTGGTGTATCCGTTAAAACTTATGCAAACTCGAAACTCGTGTTCGGACAAAAAAACAGGATGAAACGCACAACTTTGCCACCACTGGGACTCCATGGACCGTTCCATCCGCACATATATTGTGTCCCGCACTCACCTCTGACTTAACAGCTAACTAGGAGCGGCTATGACCTGGTCGACGGCATATAGTAATCACTCTGGCAGGGACGAAAAAGGCTCAGGAACAAAAAAATGAAAATAAAAATAAAACTCGACCCTGGTAGCGCCAAAGGGAATTCAAATTCATGTCCAATGCCAATAGGCATCCGAGTTATGAGCACTGCCGTCGATCACACGTCGACCTAAAAGTTTCCAACTCGCGGAGAGGAACAGAAAAAACAGCGAAAAAAATTGCAAAAAATGATACAAAGCTTTCAGCCACTACGAGTTGCGGTACTGTGGCTCTGGCTTCCAGGCACCGGATCACAGGAATACACAGGACATTCTCTACGTTCTCTCTGCATAACCTAAATTAGCTTTAGGCTCGAACTTTAAACACCCGTCCAGAAGGAGTTTGGGAAAGCGGGCGCACTCCACGGACGATATGCTAAACAACCCAGTCCGGGTTAGTGTTGGTGAATTGGGATGCTAGAATACTGCTACCCACCCATCTTGCTCAAAATGCACCCGTCTTTCACCTGAGTATGAGGATGGTGAAAAAGTGCATTCCATGTGCGCACAACCCGCCAAGAAGTGGAGGGAAAATATTTCAAAATTTTTTCGTTGGAATTTTTATGAATCGCATTTTTATCTCTATTTCATTTGTGATTAATGTTAAAGTTAGGATGCGGTGATATTACCTTGTGCCCCACCTCACACCCTTCTATTGTGTGCAGAATATGTGCTTAGTACAGCCTCAGCTTTGGCCTCAGCAGTTCTAGCTACTCAGCAATAGATCCTGTTTGCTTTGCACAGCCACGGCAAAACGGCGACGGCGAGGACGAGACGCAGGAACCGTGTTATCAGGGAAGTGCATAATAATGCATTTTGTGTGTAGAATGCGTTCAGTCGGCGGAAGAGACTCAAGTGCATGAATATACTCACCGAAATACAAAAAATATTGTATATATACAGAAAGATGAAGAAAAGCACCCCAGCGGGGGAAAATTAATGCCACTGTGAAAAATATGGCGATTATTAGAAGAATCAAGTTGATGAGCCACGTTATGAGTTTTTTAAGCTGATCTTGGAAAGTGATGAGTTCTGAAGGGAGCTGGAGGATGTGGTGAAGCGTAACAGTAGGAAGCATTCATCACCTAATCAAAGAAAGTGGTAATTTTCCGATATAAAACCGTTCACTATTTTTGTTGATACAAACTCAGCAAATTTTTATGAATAGGAAGTTTATTAACCAGCAAAAATGCAATTGTGGCGACGCTATTGCAGATAGAAAACTTGCAGTTCTTGAACTTTTATTTTTAATTATTTCGGAACTAATTGAAATTTTTTGCAATAAATACCTAATCTTCTTTGTAACGTGGTTCTGTGTCAATTGCTGCGTCAAGTACAAGGATCTTTCGAATAAGAAATAACAAAGCAAGTGGGAAAATTGGTTGTATAACAATAGAAAATATTAAGAGACCATCAAAATACAGTAAACCGTTTGAAATGTAAATTGAATTAGTTGTCTTAATGGGGGTTAATGGAGTACATTGGCTTTAACTTGATGATTTTGCGGTTAATGAGAAGCGTTCTATAGTAGTACCTACTTGCCTTTCTTAAGGGCACTAAAGTTATACAATCGGGCTGGCCCGGCCATTTGACTGGCCATCACCACAAAATACTCACCGGTCAAAGCGAAACCAAGTGAAATTGAAATCAAATAAAGCAATTTTCAAAATCTATGTAAATTAGTTCAACGCCACCGACTCGAACGACAAAGGGCAAAGAGTAATTTTACAACTATTGCAATTAATGGCTGCACAACAACATACGAATATTTTTTCAGAGAAATAACTCAAAAAGGTTTCAGTGGCCAAAGCAAAATAATTTGAATGTTAATATCAAACTTATACCCCAGTGCATCTCACTCTCTCCCTCTTTAGTTCCCGTAAACCCTTGTGAGGCATATGGTGAGAGAAGAAATTCACCCGATTTGAGATAACGATTGCAAGTGGACCTACAATTTAAAGTGGATTCCGAACCACTGACATTTTCTCTGCAACTCCCATGGCCTTTTTATCGTAATCTGTTGTCAGCAGAAAACAACCATGGGTCGCCGTTGATGGGATTTGAATCTATGACCTCCGAATTGGAAGGCCGGCACGTTATCCCCCAATTGTCAAAAAAAGCATAGCATAAACTTGTAGAAGAAATAAGGATTTTGAAGGATTCGTGGTTTAAACTCAGAATAGACCAAAGTTAATTAAGAGTCAAATGAAACTTATGCTTCAAAAGACTGATTCGAAACGTTGGTGGAGCAAGAACGAATTTTCAACTTAAGCATTGCAACTTTATTGCAAATAGTAGGACTTTGACATCTTCTGTGAAATTTATAATATAAGCATTGCTTACAAATTGGTGCATATTTGAAAACATCGTAGTTGCCTTCATTTACCGTTCTTTGTATCTTGATTATTTCAGGTAAAGAGAGCCTGTCCGATCTTATAAAGTGGAGACCAGTATTTTTTTAGATTTTAAATTTCTTTTTTAGATTTTTTTTTTTTTTTGTATGAAGATATGGGCTTTCTCTTTTATATTTGACTAAGTCAGTGTTTGAGTCTAATGTGCGTATTTTTGGTGCTTGTTTTCTATGTTAAAAGCAATAAATATGACCAAAAAAAGTATTAAATAAGTCATCTGTTGTAGGCTGTGTCTTCGAAGCAGGTGGTTTCACGAAAGCATATACCTACACATTCTTAGAAAGCCCATATTACAAACAGATGACTTATTTAAAATTTTTGCGGATACATTGATTACTTTTTAACGTAGCTAAATTTTAGTTTTTTAAACTAAAATTTTCCTGATTAAAGCATTTTCAAATTTACAAAAACGTACTCGATTGAAACATATCAAGAATTATTACAAATTGTAAAAATATTTCTTTAAAAGTCAATTTCTTGCAAACACAAATTCTTCACTTATATTTCTAACTATACTCGTTAGAATTGAATTTCAAGCTGCATTCCTTATATTCACTTTATTTAAAAGTTAAAAAGCGTAAGGGGGATTTCTAGTGTGTTGGCTACAAAAACTAGATTTTTTTGGAATTTTTCGATATTTTGAAGCCTCCAAAATAACCCTATCTAAACCTTTTTATCATCTCTACCCTAGAAAATGAGTTGTACGCAATTTCATGAGGGCCGGTCCGGTCGGGGCAAAGCACTTTCAATGCGTCTTTCTCGAAACTATGTTTTTAGTGCAGTAC
Organism: Leptarthrus brevirostris; assembly: GCA_964036015.1. Classification (NCBI taxonomy): domain Eukaryota; kingdom Metazoa; phylum Arthropoda; class Insecta; order Diptera; family Asilidae; genus Leptarthrus; species Leptarthrus brevirostris. The sequence goes on along the minus strand of OZ038371.1, from coordinate 169,915,697 downwards.
TTCTAGATGTAAAAATTGTAAGAATAAAACAAACGTGAGCTTAAAATGTTCGGCAGACCTTTGATTATCGCCGTGGTCTGATTCAGATTTTTCGAGATATTAAAGGCAAAGTTACGGCTCCACAAAGACGAATTTGTTTTATTTGTAAACTCGTTTGAATTTCGCGCCATATGTAAAGCTTTTGCATTTTGAGTTAAATTAGGTCAAAGCGGAAGCCACAAGCCTCTTCTTTGAGAATCTAACCGATCTTTTAATTTCAGATAACCGGAAGGTATAATACACTGCACGCCTTCCAGCCGCGCTTTTTTGGTGGTGGCAGATTCAGACCCTAGAAGCGCCCTCATGCTAGGGATTTTTTTTTGTAAAGAAAGCTTGTTTGTAGCTTCTATTTTAAAAGGTCTCTTAATTGTATCTACTTTACTTTTCCCAGGAAAAAATTCACGAAATTAAGTATAAAAATAGGCTTTGACACTAGTAATCCCCTTAAATTGCCTCAATTGCCTTAAGTATTTCTAAATTTTAATTTCTTGCAAAAATACTATATTCAATTAATACAATATTTAATTTTTGTAATTTATCTTGTGATTTTAATATAAAAAATGTTTTTGTTGCTTTTTTAATAAATTAAATAACACTATTCGATACATTCCTTTAATATATCAAGTATCTAGATTTTTGTATTTTCCCATATTGACACATAGCTAAAGCATAGTATTATTATAAATAGCAGGTAAGTTTCGAATAAAACGGCCAAAAATTTCCTAGAACTTAATTCCACTTTTCATTTAAATATTAATGTCACTGAGAGGAAATTTCCCAAATGAGAAATCTCTCGACAGCTTTTATGTATGTAGTTATACCTGACATTTTGTAAATGATAAAAGAACTGTCAATTATTTAACCAACACATATATCCACCTACACGAATTATTCTGCCACAAGGGAAATTCCCTTCATGAGAGCTAAGAAATGGAGTGAATTTTGACAGCTAGGATTTATTTTTCAGCAGGAATTTTCTAGAGCATTGCCAGACTATTTCGTTTACTATTGAACAGGGACATTTAAGAAGTTGTTTTATTTAATACTTATTTTATGGCTAAGGCTAAACCAATTCATAAATTCTGAATTCATACAGAATCGCTATCTATGAAGTCTTTTTGGATTACAAAAAGTCATTTGACTGTGTTGATTTTCATATTTGATAAAAGTTGTTACAAAAAGTTTATGGTAGTGGGTTGGTATTGGAATTACGATTAGGAAATTAATATAGAAATTTTACTATAAAAAATTAATAAAAGCCAAAAATAACTACGGCGTGTGCGCGTGGAATTAGCGAATTTACGAGATTCAATATATTTTGGAGAATGCTAGGCCTGTTTTGAGCCGATTTTATTGTTCCCATATTGCTCGGTTAGAATCGGTTCAGCGCAGGTTCTTACGCTTTGCCCTGCGGTCACTGCCTCGGGTGAATTCAATACATTTTCCACCATATCAACATAGGTTGAATCTCATGAGACTTTGGAGAGGCGTCGTAAGATTGCTAACGTTCTGTTCGTGTTGCAAATATTGCAGGGTAAAATTGATTCGCCATATTTACTTGTAATTTAAGAGCTAGATTATCATCGTACCAATTACGGAATTTTTAAATGTATCACTTCTATGTGCAGAGCATTTAATGACAATTTTCAAGGAATTGATTTTAATTTAAGTTAACATCAAGTTAAAAGACGACTGTGTGATACAGATACTTAATTGATTATTGATTCAGATTGACTTGATGGTTCTGTAACCATGCTGATAAAATAAATAAATAATCCTAGCGAAATAGAAATTAGGGCCTTAAATGCTTTGCATGCGTCCGCTTCCACTTTTAAAGCAATTGAACGTAATTTCTAAAAAGAGTTTGAGTTTTCTGGTCAATTTTATTTCATTCAGTAAAAATTAAGTTACTTAATTTTCATGCCATAATTCCGATTTGCTGCAAGGCTCAATATTTTCACCACTAAATTTTATATAAGCAACTGATCGATCCTTGTACAACACTAGGCGGAAAATTCTTTTATTATTGATTTTAAATTGTGTGGATTGGTGCGATGTTCTGCGTGCAATTTTGTAAGGACTTTACTTTAAATTAAAAATCAAGGAAAGGACAACCAAAATTTCAATAGACAGACTTACTGAAACCCGCATTCAGAGCTCAGAAAACGACCGACCAGGCCATCTAATCAACCATGAAGTCAATAACTATAGCTAGTAAAGCGCAGCTCCCAGCACAGTACACGATTTGGTAGAGAGTTAAAAGTTAAGTTAAGTTAATAATTACCTAAAATATTTAATAAGCCAAGTTGTATCATATCACAGCTACATATATAGACTTAAACAATAATTATTAAGTAATAAAGCTTTTAAGTAACATGCAGCTACTTCAAATAAAGATTTTCTAGATCCAGATTACTTTTTTGTTAAGCTTTCAAAAGTGTAGTGAAAAAAGCAAAAAATTTTAAGGGCGGAACACTACGAGGTACTTTTAATTTTCATAAGCCCTTCACGTGATTTAATTACAATAAATTGCGAGTACCAACGATTATTAGTGGATAAAAAAAATATTACTCTACAATCCTCAATGGAATCGACAGAAGCTGTTAAAAAAATAACCGATTCTCGCGAAATATCAGTACAGTATGTTCTGCTCTACACGACTACGTAGTGCCCTTGCCAGTTCTTGTAACACTATATAGCCCGGGAGAAGAGACTCATTCGGTTCGATCACAAGTTTGCAAGGAGACCTACAATTATCTGCAGCCACCAATTGCCGTCAATGGAGTTCGAACCTAAGACCCCCATGATAGAAGTGCAGCACGTTATTATTTACATACTTCATTAGCGACTCTCGAAAGAGCCGAAGTTTTTATTTATTATATTATTTGCTGCAGTTTTGAATACGATATCGGTTAGATCACCACCCTTGTTGGCAATCTATATAACTACGTTTTGAAATTAACCTACCTAGAAACATGATATTTAGAACTTTAATTAAGTCATGCCTCCATCCATTTTTGAACCCATTTAATTCATTAATGTTAAGTTTAAATAAAATTTTGAATTTCTTCTATATCAGCGACCATTAGTGAATTAGAATTGGCATCTGCAAAAATGTGGTTCAACAGAAATTTCGCAATACACCGTTCCTGTTCAAATTCATATTAAATCTTGGATTAAACAAGAACTTTCGGCACCCCTACTATTATGTTTGTTTCCCATGCCACTGAGATCAAAATAAGCCTCATCACCTATTATGATTTAAAGAAAAAATCGGGTATCAACATCTTTGGGTAATCATTACTACACTATTCTCCCGTCGACGTTGTTTTCTTCAAGTTTCTACTTATTTAAATTTTGGACGGTAACAACTTTAAATATTTTCGGCCGAACTTTTCGGCTCGAGAAGAACTTCGGTATGTAAATATGCCAAGCGTTTAATTGTCGTTTGTTCTTATAACTGCTATATATCATACTAGCTGCCTGAATTGTTCTATATCAGGATAGTCGACATTTAGGGCGTGGGACTTATTTTTAGGTCACCCGGAATTATTGAACTAAGCCTTCAATAATAAGTAAGAATATGATAATTTTGTTTTCTAGAATAGATCCACGCATGTGTATAAAACTATGTATTTCCGTTAATTTAACATAATTTAATTTTTGTTTTCCAAAATGAGAATATCCCTGTACTTTGGGCAATAGAGAAGTTCTAGAATTGCTGAGAGTATTTTAAATTATATAATGCTTTAAAACCGCATTTGTTGATCGTCTAGCACAAAAACGTTAAACAAATGTAAATTAAAACACGTAAAACGTGATAACGTTATTATCGTGTTACTTAATTGTTTCATTTGCTTTTAGGAAAAATAAGTCTTTAGACCCAATTAAAAGACTGATGAAAAAGGCTTTAGACCCAATGAAAAGACTGATGAAAAAGGCTTTAAATCGATACCTGATGATTATTGTTTCACTGAAAGTGAGATGGCAGTTTATTCAATGATGAACCGAGATGACATGTTTTTCATCAACCATCTGAGATGTCGGCTTATTCTACCGAGATATCGAAATGAAAAGGACAAACATACAAACAAGTTTCTGACAGCTTCAGTTGTCCATAGTCCAAAGTTATATGTCAAAGATGGAGAGAGGAGATCCACAACTTCATTCTAATATTTTGAAGATTTGTATGATTTTCTTTTTAATATTGGAGTTGTCAAAGAGCGGTTTTGACATAATAATAATATGTCTCTACAGGAAACTAAATAAATTTGCAAGTTATTTACTTTCTGTCCAAAATAACCAGTAACAAATCAAAAATGCAAAATCCATTTTAAATAATAATTATGATGGAAGAACTTTAGTAACCCTATGAAACACAAGCCGTTGAGAAATTATTCAGTAAAAATTTGTTCTTCACTTTACTTTTACAATCAGTCTATGAAGTTATTTGCCAATCCTTCTTTAATCACTCTGTATGACGAAAATTGCACAATTTCTTTAAAGAAAATTAGTGAAAGAGATAAGATATCCTTGTTGAAGTTTTAAAGTATCGTAAAAACAAAATATTGTTACAGGAATTTGATAAAGTATGAGCTTATATTAGGGATTACCGCAACCAACACTATCGAAATACTTGGAAGAATGTGAAACATTATTTTGAAATAGACTTCAGATTCTTAGATAGATATTTAGTTTAATGCGATAATTCAAATAAGCAATAAGTGTTATTGATCTTTCACATTTCTTATACTCACTTTTATAAAAGGCATCACTCTTACCTGCAAGTAAAAGTATAAATATAAATATTTGTTATGTTAATAAAAACATAAAGTCTAAATAAGTAAAATACATGCATACTATCAACATACAGTGCTCCACATGATTAATTCCACTTAAAATATTTGAATTTTTTTACTTTGATTATATATAATATCATTGTTTACTTTTCATTCCTTTTAGAGTTCCGTAGCCTACCAACTAAGAATCAATATAGTATCGGTACTATGTCTGCTTACAGTCCATTTTTACACCTATTGAGATTAAATTTGGTATACGGACAAAAATTAATTAAAAACAATGAAAACTGAACCCAAAAAAATATTTACATTGAGTGGGGTGTAGTTAGATAGGTTTCCTAAAATGCAATCAAAACTGCCAGTGTACCTCAGGGATTAGTTCTTTCACCAACCTTATTGCTTCCTTCCTTTAACGGTATAGCCGTCCGCTCCTATGTCTGCTTACAGTCCATTATCTCTCAATCCGAATCCTATTCATAGCTTCACCGACGACAGCACCCTTGACTTCGCGTACTATTTCTTTTTTGATTTTTTGGGAACTGTATAGACAGCAATTGAGAACGCATGTGCGGATTTTTTAACAACAATATTTCTACAATCCTCGCTTGGGGCAGAGCGAAACTGAATGTTGATTAATGTCCCTTAAAAAAACACCCAACCTACCCTCAAGGTCGACGGAGTGAAGGTACAGCAATCTTAGTTGCAGCGATGATATATTTGCAATCGCTAAAAATTTGGTGTAATGTTACAGAGATGTAAGAAATATTTCCCTCTATCTGACTAGGCGCTGATCTATAAGTCCCACATCAGGCCTAGACTCGAATATAATTCCCAGGGGCTGGGCATAACGCACTGTCCGTATTAGATAAAATGCAAAGATAGCAATAAAACTTATTGGCGATTCTAAAATCTCTGAGAGCAATGACTGTCTCGAGCATCGTCCAACTAACCAATAATATATTACATTGAAAATGTATTTCCAATGCATTACCTTGAAAATTGCTGAAGAGGATATGCTATATATTTGATTTCACGTACATTTTTTGCACCTTACATGTAACGCATATTTTTTTCTAAAAGTGGTTGTGGTGTGTTCATTAAATCTCAGAATTTTGCTATAAGGAGAATTTATGTAACTGTAGCAGAGACATTCTTTCAGTTCTTGTGAAATTTTCAACAGCGAACAAGTGAATTGTGAACTGCACATGCATTACAGATATTTTAACATGTAATCGATTCGTCATGAATTCTTAATGAATTACAAGTAATATGTTACACCTGCGGACATGGTCTTTACAAAATAATGCATTCAGCACTAGTTACCGTAATTCAATACATGTCTTTCTGCAATGCATACACGATGCATTTGCACTCTTCTATCACTATCTCCACGACCTAACTAAATTGCTAGTCTAATTCCTTGTAAACACATCACAACGCGTAATGCAACAGCTAATTGTCGCTCCCACCCCAAATTAAGGTCAAATTTAGACATACCGCCAAATGTCGGGAATCTCCTCTAAGCAGAACAAAATGAATGTGAAACAGTTTACCATCTACTGTTTTTCCCTCGCCTTATGAGCCTACAACTTTCAAATGAGGCATACTTCGATACCTATTTCAAGTATTTCCTGTGTTCGGCACCGCTCTTGGCCGGCTTATATTTTCATAAGTTTAGTATGTCATTAGTTATATTATATTCACACTTTCATTTTGTGCGCTTGATATATGCATCTTTAAAAATTCAAGTAGAGAAAAGGCTGCTTACGTAAAGAACAGATAGTTTTGCATTCACCTAAAGACAAATGCATTTTTTTAGGACTTTCAAAGATGTTCGTGTTATTTTTTATGTGTATCATCTTCGATTGAAATCTTTAATTAAAAATTTATTACGAAGTACTTTTTCTAGTATTCTATGTCTAATGATATATCAAAATTTCATCATAAAAGAACAAATTGGTTCGTAGAGCTCAAAAAACCTCGATTACCACTTAAATCTTCAATGCTTAAAGGAACGCAACAGAAAAATTCTTACAGAATCCGTCCTTTTATGCAAAGATTTTCCATTTCAAGAAGCACATGATAAACTGACAATGAAACAAATTTTCTGCTCAAATAAAAACTACTGCTCTACCACCAAGAAGTAATTTTCGCATTGAGAATATCTTTGCGTTCCTTTGGTAAGCGATGTCTCAATTCACAGGGCAAATTCAGGACTGACTTGGTTTCAGGGGAGAGATGCATCGAGATACAAACGCAGATAAGTATTCCTGTTTGCTCCTGCTCCCCGTACGATAACTACACTCCTTTCAATTGCATCAAGAAGGAATCCCGACGTTGTGCAGCCTCCTTCAAGGGTGGATATGTAAACCTTGAATTGTCTACCAGTTTGAAAATGCATCAAGCGAAAGGAAAACTCATGTTGCACACCTTACACTGCACTGGAGCTTCTTCCTCTTTTCCTGGCAAACCCCCAACTGCATCCCACACACTTGCGAATCCTTTGAGACGTACTGGAGGAAGACTTGAAGACAAATTTACCATTTCTTTTTCCCTTGCAATTTTTCTCGTTTTAATTCAGTGCACATCGCAGTGGCCTGGATCGGGGCTGGGAGTCAGGATAGGTAAAGGAGTAAATATAAGAAACAGGACTAACTGAAAAAATTTCTAAAGATGCATATTTATTCGTCATCGTTATCCTTGTCAACGTCAACGAGGACGACTGGGACTGGGATGACGATGACGACGTTGTCGTCAATTTTTTTTTCTTTCTTTCAACTTACGTCAATTGTGTGCTTAACTACATGTTCACCGAGGAAGACTTCTTATATTGCCGCAAATATTCTCCTCTACAGCAGGTGCTAGGTGCGGGACGGGTGGACCATGTTAAGACTACGCGAATATGAATAAACCGTGCAGAATGAACTTGTGCCGGAGTTTTAATTACTCGGCTTGCAATGCATCTTGGCTCTGTGGGTTTCCTTCGAAAACCCTTTTCTTCCTCATCTTGTTTTGTAGGGGGTTGACGATTTATATCCCCTCATCTCTTGGAGGTCCGCATACAATTCTCGGTGCGCCCCCTGTCATATTTTCTAAACGAGGCCGACGAAAAAAGAAAACGAAAGTCTCAGACCCCTTTACCTTCACGATTTTTTTTCAGAAGATGTATCCTCTCGTTCCCCTGTGCATAAAGCAAGTGTTTTAGCAGCAGGAGCACCAGCAACAACATCCAGAATATTCAGGATACATGAGCAGTAGGCAAGGATTGTGGCAAGAAGTAAAATTTACAGATAACCACGGGTTTCTCATTTTTGACGAATACTGAGCCATGGACCATAGAACTTCTTAGATCTGCCGGTGTTGGGGGTATAGAAAAATGAAGATGGGAAGTGAATCTGATTGACTGAAGGAGAGCCTGCACAAGAACTTCTTTTCCGAGCACTTTTCAGTTATAGTCGCGTCGAGTTTATTGAGAGTCTTCCGCCAGTTATTATGGGTAAGGCAGAAATGATGGCACTCCATGAATCGGGATAACTCCTTCATCAAGAAGCGCACCAGTGCAGTATTCGAGTGCAAAAAAACATTTCAGCTTGGTCGTCATCTCGGTCTTACTTGTCGAGAACAACTTGGATTATTGATGCACAAAATTCTTATAACAACTCTAGTAGAGGGGAGTGCTGATTTTCTCGTAATATTCGAATAAATGATCCTAGAATAGGGTGGCGAACAAGTATCGGAAGATTGAAAAGTCCGAAGATATTACATCTACCTCAAGAGTTATTCAGGTTGCGAGAGCATCTCTTATGTGGATGTTTGCATTCCATTAGTTGATACGAGAGTCTATTGATTCGAGTTTTTTAAGAAATAAATGAGGTTGGGCAAAGAAATTGAAAATCACTTATATCTTTTATGTGGAATATAGTCGAAGATACACATCCTTAGGCGCTTCCGTTTTGCTAATGAGATCTTCTTATATTATACTTAATGCCTACGGAAAAGTGGTTTCAAAGTTTCCATAGTGGATGACATAATAGTGCACCGTTGTGGAGAGAAAGTTCCAGTAAAAATTACGGTTCCAGTCATTGTAATCGTGTTGCAAGTAACATATTCTGACAAAAATTAATCAGCCGCATCACAAAATTTACGATTCTTCCAGTAATTCTTAATGTGTTTATAGGTAATTTTTACGGAACAGCAACGTAGAATTTACTGCGTGATTTAAAAAAAATTTTCCCGAAATAATTTTCTCAGTACACTTCGCTCATCGTTCAAGAAACTTGACGGTGCTGTAACGTAAAATTAAGGTAGCTTATAGTTGTAACGCGATTACAGCTTATAAATTACTTCTCTTCATAGAAATTATTATCAGAGTGTAATTACTGACTGAATAAAAGCAAACAGATATGCTTAAGCTGGTGCCACTACTCAAAAACGGAAATTTTAAAAATGTTGAAAGCATTTATAATTCAGAGCTATCCGATTTACATAGATGTGAAAATTTTACTCTAAAAGCAACCTAAAAGTTTGGGCGAGCTGATTTTGTGGGGCTAGATATTGATTAGGGTCATGTGACACTAAAAGAAACTCTCGAAGAAAAGCCTTTCCATAGTACCTGATTAGAGGCGGACTTTAAATTGCAGTCACCCCAAATGCTGTTGAACATTGTTGTTCGGTTTAAAATTGATTGGGTGTTGGAAGAGATTTGCGTACTCAAAATCAGGTGCGCCGAAGGCTATGATCGAGTATGCAACACTATTCTAGGCCGATGTTTTTATTTGCTCCGAAAGTGAAGTACTAATTAAAGCAATCGTTTTTCCAGGTACTACTAGATACAAACTTATGTGGGAATGTCAGCGAAATCTGAATGAGTTATTTAGAACCAATCAGATTAAATTATTCTGGATGAGCCAAGGCTTCAAGAAAAGGGCAGATGAACTTGGCAGACAATCTCACGCCTTTCGTTATTTTCGAATAGGGCCTTCTGGGGCAATAGTAAGGGCAGGCTTATTTAAAAAGCCTTAGATTTTGTAGCGTGTATAGTTGGGAGCTTTTGTGGTGCAGCAGATTGGATGTCAGCAGTCACTGTCAACTGAAGAAGCCCCTAGTTAAAACAGTAGAGCATTATTTAATTTATTTTTAACTAATGCAGGATCGAATTAAAACCAGTTATTTGAAATTTAACTAACGATTATGAAATAACAAATAAATAGTCCTAAACATCAACGTGCTTGCTTAGAAAGCGTGAGAAATAGTACCAGTGGGGATTTAAATAAAATTGCAAATAAACTGGCCGAAAACTCTCTTATTGTGGCTGCCAATGCGAAATGAGAAATTAGTGAGAAATCTTACTAATTGGCGTATATATCGTAAGAAAATCAGGAGAAGTCTTGTTATGCTTGACGAAATTAAACTAGAAGTACCACAGATCCTAAAATCGGTCTCAGTCCACTTGGAAAATTTCACAATGCACTCCTATGAGGAAAGCTGCCGTATAAAACACAGACAGGCGACTATGAATATGCATTGGTGGAATAGTACTAAATGTTGACGGAACATACACAGAAAGCCAAAAAGATAATATAAATTTGCTCTTACAAACTTATTTTCCAGAGCCTATCGATGATACTGATCGATCGAAAGTTTCGATTATCGGCCTGCAAAATGGAAGCCTCTTCGGTGAAATTTTTACTTTAGATGGGCTATCACGTCAATAACAGCTTCAAAATCCCCAAGCGGTAGTGGTAGAGTTTACTAAAATTTATAAAGGCCTTTAGAGCTAGCTATGCTCTGAGCTAAATTCCCAGCATATGAACAGCAAAGGTGGCAATCATACCTGTAGCTGCCCAACCCAAAGGCCATCATCTGACAATTTTTATTTATGAAGCAGAGCAGATAGTTATTGACAATCACATGAGCTATGAGATCCTAAATCAGATCCGCAGTCTCAGCCCTAAGCATTTCAGTCATAAGACTGTAATTGGCGATGCTGAACAGACATATAATAATCTGTTTGTTCATGTATATTGGGGGTACTTTCGGCAACGCCTCTTTGAGTCCATAGACAAATCATTCATCAAAAGTTGAATACAAAGAACACTCGACACTTACGTACTAAGCAGTGCTTAGCTGCATAATATTCAAAGCTAATCTAGGAGAGTTTTACGGCCACGAATGAATGCCCCCTTCTATTGTTGTTGGTTAGTGATGAATCCCTTGTTTAAAAAAACAAAAGCCGACTTTGAAAACAAAGAATATGCAAACCTTATGACTACCACGTCGTCTAGATATTTAAGGAGTAGAACGATCGGATTATCGCTAAACAACTGTAAAATACTGATGTAGGAAGAAATATCTTTAGGTGAACCCTGGCAATTGAACTACTTACAGTTCTCCACACGGCAGATGAAAGCTCCAAATCTAGAGGGGATGAAATCCGAATTCCCCAGAAAGATCAAGTATCTAGCTATCATCCTAGACAAATAACTAAGCTGGAAGTAAAACATTCACAACAGCAGACTCCGAACATTATAAGATTCACACTACTTGCTATTTGCTAAACTACTACAGTAATGAAAAACAGAAAGAACACATTACAGTTTAAATTTCAATTTCTGCAAGTACTTGCACGCACACTGCTTTAACTGGTACCTTACCATCCAAATATATTACCTATTGTCTCACAACATGTAGTCTGTAGCCGAAGCCGAATTGCTAGTCTATTATTCTTTGATAGAAAGAGCGTCCGAACACTCGTCGATGCCATCACTGGACATCTGACGGACAGTTCTGGCCATGAGGCTCGGCGTACCATCAAATGACTTCTGTGGAAGTTGCAGAGAGATGGAGGAAACTGAATCCATAGTGCACCTACTCTATGAATGGCCAGCTCTAAAAGAACGATGACTCATCTGCTTGGGAGCAAGGTTCTTTGACAATCTGGACGACTTAGCTAAGGTAGCGCTGGTGGATCTAAATAAATTTTGACAGAGATCTGGATGGTTTAACGTTCTGACTATGCTATGTTATTTTTAAGGGCATTTACAATGGGCCTACATTCCCTACGAGTGGACTTGGAGCTTCGGTACCAAATAGCATGACTAATCAACCAACCAACATAGCACACAACATCTGACTTTAGTGTGTCTTAAAATCGATTCCAACAATAACTCTTTCAGCAAAAATTAATTATTTCAGAAATACTTATATACATAGGTGTGTTTTCAAATCTTAATTTATTCAGCGCATATAAAAGATTTGTATTTTTAAGGTTGATGAAATACAAGGGTTAGTCATCATCACCTTCGAAAAATTCTTTTCTTCAAATACTGAAAGGAAACAGATGTCCCAATTCATTGTCAAAAATCATTTAACTGCGGTTCTTGTTACATTTTCCATAAAATCGAACTGCAACACTTTCCCATTCATGAATGCAAGTAGCAAACGATGCCAGCAATCAATTATCTTTGAATATCGAGTGCAAATCTTGAGATACTTCGACATATGCACTGCAAATTCAACCCTTGTACACCTCATCTCACCGCTGACACTGACACAAATAAAAGGATTTAAAAATTCACTTTCGAAAGTTGAGGAAAATCTTACAGGACGAATGGTGACAGATGCAAAAACTATTTCATTTTGTCCTTTGCGGCTTTATCCTATTTTCAATTTCAATTTATTCATCCGAAAGGGTCAATGTGTACAGGACATGCAAAGATAAGTGAAGAGGAAGGAAGGTGCACAAAGATGGGTTAAAGTAGCCCTTTCTCTTCAGCAAATGTGAATGCAGTCTTCTCCTTGATAACAACCGTGTAAAGGATTTTACATTTTAAGTAAATCTACCTGATGTGGGTCCCACCTTGAGAAATTCTAAGAGATTGGCGGTGACCTGCAGAGCTATTGTGTTCCTTTACGTTATTGTCCTAGCCAAGTACACCACGCTCTTTTACTTGCAAGACACGATGTTCTTTATCTTACGAAAACACTATGGAATTGAAATTTTAATAAAAAATCGAATTAAAGTGATATGCAGCTGGATTTAGTCTGGGTGATCGACACTTTCTCTAATATCGGAGGGATAAGAGCGGATCACTTTCGGACACTCGGACTCTGGCAAGACCACATCTGTTCCAAGGTATCGGACATTTGTTTTGATAAATTACCGAGGCAAATGGTCTTAGACTTTTGACGGTAAACACACATCATAGGGGAGAATGGCGTATCAGGTTTCATTAATCCAATGAAATAGAATAATAATTGGGATCAGATGATGGAAGATTCGGCCATTGTTAACCATTTCAGTGACTTACAAGAGGCTGGTTGATCCTTGAATAATGAACATCCTTAATGTGCCCGTATCGACCAAATATGCAGCATCTTGAGGCAATCTGGCCCCTTTCTTGCAACCGATAGGGGCTATTTATTACTGCAAACCACTTATATCGTCCGGATATACTTAAAATGCTCCTCAAAGCACAAAAGACGCAGCATCCTAAGAATAAAAATGTTTCAAATCGGCTGATTACACATCGTGTCGAACCGTGGGATTGCTGTTTCCTCGATTTGATATCTTTTGGGGTTACTTCGCTTTCTACTTAGGTGTAACCGTGAGCATTCTTATGAGGGGCTTTTGAGTACTATACTTGCTCTGCGACAAAAGGTGTTTGAACTGCGGTTTAATAAGTACCCGCGTATTCTTAACCTGGCGATGGCCTACTAATACAACCTTTGAGTAGTGGTGGCTTGAACGATCACTTTTCCACTAGTCTTGAAACGAGCCTACGGCACTTGAACAATAATCATCGCAATTGTCGCTAATTTATGGGCGTAGTGTCTGTAGTTAAATATGCGTGACTGTTGTAAGATTTTTTTTTAGCCTGACACTTTCGTAACGTAAAGAAAGTTTACTGGTGATAACATGCAAATGTTGGTGGTGTTGCAGAAAATTGATAAGAAGGAGGTGCTGGCGGCTGTTTTAATGGTCATGAGACAGCTTTCCTTGAATAGTTTTTTAACTGGTTTTTCCAAGAAATTATGTTTGTTTTTGATAAAACTAGCTGTGTAGGTACTGTTGAAAGTTTAGGTAAATTTTTTTTGGAGACATTATTTTATTTCAGATGTGAAATCATATCAAAAAAATATATTAGCGATTTTTAGTAAATTTTTTGAGAGACAAAGTATAAAATTATCGTATATCTATAATAAAGCAGAAGTTTTTGTATAAGTTCGGTTTCAAAAGGATTAAGTATAGACTTTTTTACAATTTGTTTCATCAATCTAAATAAATTGCTTCTCTAGTTCCAGGCTCTACAAGAGGTCACAGAAAGAAGGGGATATTATCTTGTTATATTGCTTAAACGACTTACAGGTGATCTTCAAATATTTTAAATTAAACAGCAGATTAACTTATGTATATATAAAACTTTTATCGGATCGAATAACTTTTAAAATTATATTTAAAGTATAAAATTAAGGCGAAATGCCAAATAATATAATTCTAATGCCTATTCGGAATATTCGGAAATACAAGTGTAATGGTAACAATAATGAAAAATATAATTTCAAAAGTTTCGCTCATAACCTGGAGGGGGGGGGGAGGGGGGGGGGGGTAGAATCTGAAACCTGAACATTTGATTACTTCAAAAATTCAATTCGTCCATTTCTCCGTTTTGGCTTCTTTGTTCCGCGATTCTATGATTTAAATGAAAATTTCTTGAGATTTCCCTAACTTTTCCCGGTTTTCTAGAGAGTGACCACCCTGCTTAAAACAATCGGAGAATAATATACGACTGTCGCTGTCGAGAAATGAACCGAGGACCATTTTATTTATGTATTCCTTTCACATTCGTCAAGGCTGACTACTAACTAGTAATACATACATACGATTTAAAAATATTGCTTAAAACTAACTTAAATATTAAAATACAATGAGTAAAACAACAAAAACAAATGACGTGACATATTAAAATCTATAAAGTTAAAATCCCGATTAAAATAACAAGACCTGGACGTTGTCGGCTCGTGAAAACCATTATTTTTTTTTTTACATATGATGATGCCAAAGCTCAGGGGATGCCCTATGATGCTTAAGCACAGCCTTGGCAGGAAAGGAATTAAGGATGAGGGAAATGGGTTAGGAGGTTGGGTGAAGGAGGTGTCGATGTACGCCCCGTTTGAAAGTTTCAGGCTGATAAGACGAGGGAAAAACAGAAGATGGTAAACTGTTCCACATTCGTGTTGTTCTGCTTAGAAAAGATTCCCGAAATTTGACGGTACGTCCAAATTTGACCTGGAGAGTATAGGGGTGGGAGCGACTTGTTGATCTTGTATCGCGCGTTGTCATGAGTCTACAAGGAATCAGGCTAGCAATTTCGTTAAAACAACTGCCATGGAAATAATGATAGAAGAGTGAGAGACAACCGACATTCCGTCGATGCTCCAGAGAGTCAAGACCCTCAGAGATTGAGGGATCGCCAATAAGCTTAACAGCTTTACGCTGGACTTTGTCTAACGCGGACAGTGCGGTGTGTCCGGCCCCTGCCCAAATATGGGAATTATATTCAAGTCTAGGCCTAATGTGGGACTTGTAGATCAGCGCTAAGTCAGGTGGGGTAAATTTTTCTTACATTAGTCAGATGTTATGGAACTTTTAAAAAATCAGTGTTTCTTAAGGAGCCAGACGGAATAGAAAACTGGATAAATGAGAAGGCAAATCAATTAAAGTCCGCAAACAATTTAAAACAGTTTTTGGAGCTGTTTTGTCTAGTTTATAGAGTATCGAGCCTTAAAAGTCTATCTGAATGAGGTGGTAGTACAAGTGGGTTGCAACACGGCAGGCCACAAAGAGCAAATTGTACGAAGCGACGTTGGACTGCATCGACACCATCAATGTGTACATTTTGAAAAGGAGATCAAATACAACTGGCATACTCTAGAATTTGTCCAACAAAAGTGCAATAAAGTAGCCGTAATATAAGGATCATCAAACTTTACTTTAATATAGTCCAGTGTCGAATTGGCCTTGTTTACTACCGCGTCGATATGGTCTACAAAGGTGAAGCGACAATTTAGTCACACTCCTAGATCGTCTATTTAAAACACCGGCATTTATAGTATAGCTAGAATGAAGAGGTGCACTCTCCCGATAAAAATACATTGTCGTACACTTATTAATCCTAAGGAGGAGATGGCTTACAGAGTAATAACTATAAAAGGCGTCTCAGTAGTAGTTTAAAAGTACGCAGTTGCTTAGACAATTAACAATACGAAACATCTTTGTAATGTTAAAATTTCTTTACACGAGCGGCGTTTCTGATTCAGACAAAACTCCTTTGGCTTTTTCTCAATAGCAGCACCTGCTAACACGTTGATATAACTAGAAGAAAATGTCTACCAAAGCCGAATTAGCTTGCGTTTACTCTGCCCTCAACTTGGTTGATGATGATGTTGCTGTTACGGGTAAAAAGATTTCAACAATCTTGAAGGTTGACTTAGAACCGTACTGACCAGGACTTTTTGCCGAGGCATTGGAAGGCGTTAACGTTAAGGATTTGATAACCAATATCGGTACTGATATTGGTGCTGCTCCTGAAGCCACCGCTGCTGCAGTAGCTTCCTCAGCAGCTGCTCTAGCAGAAGCCACGAAAGAAGAAAAGAATGAAGAAGAGCCGGAAGAATCTGATGAAGATATGGGCTTCGGTCTCTTTGACTAAACTACATTCTGTTTGCACTGAACAGTTTTAATGTACAAATAAAATTTTTAGAGTGTTAAAATGTTTTTAAAAAAACAATTCACGACGTATCGCTTACGCAAAGAATCGATTGAAAAATCGGAAGATCGAATAGTAAAAATCGATCTACTAAGATCGAATCCAAGATCGTCCATCCCTAGTTTATAAAGTAATGAGATACGCCACGGTGTGACTAAATGTGGCAGGTGACATCCCTATTAGTGGTGTCGGGGTGGATTCTTGAAACAAAGGTGCATCGCGAAAGAACAGCAGGTCATAGTGCGGATGTATCGATATCTGCAGCAGAACCAGATGGATTTTGAATCGAGATGGGCTAACATCAGTATCGATGGAGATAACAGTAGCAGAAGGCAAAGAGGTCGAAGGCGAGGCAGTGGGTTAATCAGACGAAGACACGGCCGGGACCTCGCTGATCTTGTGATCGGCAAGTTTTTCGCCTCTGGCGGCGCTGATGACTAGATGTTTCAGAAACCGAACGCTTCGTGGAAAGAATGAAGTAGATCCGGGTTTTTGGCGGCATTAGAAGAGCGGGCTCGACATCACTTTTAACTTGCTTTACCAGCCGACAGATAGTCTCCGAAAGACGCAGAGATGAGCCACAATACTTATCAGGGCTTACATGAGCGTAAAGCAACTGAATTTGAATTTAACGTGTCAGTTAAAGTAGTTAGATTGTCAGTAAATGCATGTCCTCGGATAATTACATACACGTGATATTTAACCAGTAGGCTAACATCACTTGTTGTCGGTTCGAAAGATTCCACATGCACGCCTGCTATCCCTCTGCGCACATTTCGCTCCTTCTCAGACTCATGTTCATATGTCATTCCATGTATCTGTACGTCCGTCAGTTTGCTAGTGTGTTTGTAATCACCAGTTCAACCAATTGAGCTAAAATCTTACACATCTGCTAATGGTATAAAATTGAAAGATATCAGAGGACTATTGTAAAAATCGGACATCCAGAAGTGGCTGATTACGTAAACGTATGTCATGACCTCATAGGTTCAAATACTATATATTTTAAATGATTTAGCTGAAATTTTAAATACTCATTGTAGATATAAAAAGAAATCTTCGAGTGGTCAACGTAAAGTATGTGGTAAAGCTGATAATGATGTCTTACTTCAAAGCTCCCTGGGTTTTCGTTACATCATAAAAAAAACTATTAAGAAGTTTTTCCGAATAATTCAGTTTTGACCACGAACTTATGAGGGTTAAATTGGAAGCTGTCAGAGATCTTTTGTCAAAATCGGATAACCGGATATGAGTTGTGAGTTATGATTCCATAATATCAAATATCTCTATAGCTTTTTTTAGAAGTATTAGTTTGGAAAACAAGAACAACTAATGGAAAGGTGTGGGGTATACAACAAATTTTTTCTAAGGTACTGTATATCTAGTCAATAAATATTTACACTATTTTGTTAAATATTTCACCTATATTTTTTACAATTCAAACAAAAGCAAATGTTGCATGAGCTCTTCAAGCTATCCGAGAATCTCCCTCATTTTTCTTATCAAAAACAACTATATTCTTGCTTATTTCTGTCGTCTCCGGAATACTGTTTGATTTACATTTCAGAAAACGTAGCACAAGACTTAAGTAAAACAGAAAGGACTAAAGGCATGTCCACAACTTGCATTTCCCTCGTTTTGTCTAAATTGTCATATCCTTTGGCGTAAGATTGCTCGATGATAAGAAAAGTAAACAAAACCAGCATATTTTCTTCATTTCCTTTATCACTAAGAAGCATTTCAAGTTTTCATTTTTTCGTAGCTTTTTTTAATACTTTGATATGAATCCTACAAGTTGGAGGGGAGAGTACTACTTTTCTTTCAGCGTGGACTTATATGATGTGATAAAGCTCATAAAAAAATCTGAGAAAAATTATTTCTTTCTTTTTGCGACAGTTGTACAACTCAAAAGTGAGATTTTCAGAAAATGATAGAAGGGGGGTTGTAGGAGCGCTGTTTGTTTGCAAAATGAGAATAAAAATTGCATCACAACTTGAAAATTATCACAATTTCTTGATGATGAAGAGGTGATTATGTTTGCTTGAAGTAAATAAAATTATTTAAAGAAATGGGTTACCTTTAGTTTAAGTGGTCGTTGGTTTAATGATTTATTTAAACCGGAGCAATCAGGGTCTAAGATAGTCAACCCAATTGACATAAGAACATTTTTTCTTAATTATCCAACAATGAATGGCACCATGCACGAAAGTTACAAAAAAGCACGATTAACGATTCAACTTAGATGCGCAGAACGCGATAAGGCGCTAATTATCCGTAACATGACATAAAGCTATATAAATTGTAATGGCATCAGGTATCAGCTCGTGTTGGTCTAAGAAACGCCTTGTAGCTAGCCACCCTTACCGAAGATACTCATGTCATACGACTTGGAACACCCCAATAGGCATGCAAAGTGTCCGAACAACAACAGGTTTTAGTGCCACCACAAAATGAAGCAATCAGACGGTACACTACTACATCATATATGTCATTTATGGAGAAAATAATGAATCCGTCCCTGAAGCTATCCGTTTTGAATGCGTGTTTCGTATCTCGATCAATAAATAAAATATGATCGCATACAAATACGGGAACGTGTGCATTAAGTGCACACAACCTGGCTATCAAGGTTCTGGCCTAATCGCTGCCTCCAGGGTACATTCCGCCCACACGACGGACAGTTTTAATTTCTACATACTTCGTAAATGTTGCAATATTGTTCCAGTAAAGGGCAAAGATAAAAGCTTAAGGCTCTGCCTAGATATCAGCAAAAAAATCTCTTTACATTTCCTAATAGGACCGTTGCTATTTCTGTCGTGATGGGTATACTATAGAATACCAGTTCCACTGCTTTAATATTTAATAAATCGGAATAAGTTAACCACACAAAGAAAGAAATTTTCCCATTACACGATATTTAACAAGAGTTTCCATGATCAACTTTACATGCAACGTTTGACCACACCTGGAATACTCTCCAGACCAAGAATACCTGAAATCCGTTTTTTGGTAAATGAAAAAAACTCAATCACGCCAAGTTTAAGAAAACATTTTCGAAACTTCTAAAGTTTCTCTTAATATTTAATTACCAACTGCTACCGCAAAGTGTCGCCAACACTGGTCTGGGCATTGGAGTCCTTATTTCACGTCTGCTGCAAATCATGGCTTACAAAGGACTTGGGGAGTGAAGTCTGAACTTTTCAACATTGGATTCATAATTCATCTGACTTTTAACACAGCAAGTGTCGAGTGCAGCTGATGTAAATAATAGTTTGTCAAATTTCAGTGAATTGACAGTAATTTCTAGGAATTAATTTTTTATTCCACTAGTGGGAGGAATTTACCTCAATTAAACTGTCGGAAAGAGATTAAACTTGTTCTTTCAACAAGTTTTTAAAAGGTGTCAAATAATTTCGTGCTACTTAATAATTTAAATAAGATAGGAGGGAATCACAGAATTTAAATGTTAGGAAAACTGAACACCTTGCATGCATAAGTATAGAGAAGTAGATGAATATAGAAATAAGTGAATCGGGTTTTGTTTGATTCATAAATAGATATTATAGAATTTGATAATTATTTCATTGAAAGGCCAATTATTAATATCACCTTATTTTTGCGAGTAAAATTATGGCATTATTTCAGTTGCAAGAGAAAAAGTTCTCAATAGCAAAGCAGCAACTGAAGACTATGTGTTATCTTTCAATGTGAAGTATAGAAAAGGATCATAATTCAGAATATTTTTCAAATCTCATTCTTTCAATTTCCGCTGAACGCTGTGTGAGGCTATGCGTTATCATGGTGAAAAGTGATTTCTTTTGTTCTCGTAAATAAGGGCGGTCAAAATTTGAAATTGAGGTTAAGTGGGGTATCATTGAAAGGGCCTCATTTGCACATTATAAAATATATTTTTACTTCGTTTTGTGCGGCATAGTTTTCGACTTACTTATCTTTGCGAAGCGAAAAAGAGTTGAATAGACGTTTATGTAAGTAATATAGGAAAAATAAAACGATATCTCTAGCTAGCACACTTTTTTAGAAATCAGCAACCTTCCAAGCCCCCGGTGCGCGAGTCCGACTCGCACTTGGCCGGATTTTTTTTGACAACAAAAAGCATATATTCTTAACCTGTAGATATGTCACTATCGCCTATACTAGGATTAATTTTTCATTTCAAAAATTTTGGAATTGGTGTGCATGTAAGGTTTATGTTTTGAGAATAAGTACTTTTTCCGATAATTTTCTGTGTGTTTACAGATTTTTTTAGTTAAGGCGATAGCAAATACAAACAATGCATTGAAATTTCAGACTGACGCCCGTTATAAAAATACCAAAAACGCCTTTAAAGTTTCAGATGCTCCGAAATGTGACGGCGTTGCTCTACCTGGAAATAATCATAACTAACGAAACACTAAGGCTGCCCGCACACTGGATCCGAATTTTGTTTGCGCGAATTCTGAGGAAAACACAAACACACAGTTTCGCGTGAAATGCGCACACTGCTTTCGAATTCGCAACTGCGAAGAACCATTCTGATGCGAATTTCGCGAGATCGCAAGCAAGTTTGATTTTCAGTTGCGAATTAGCGAAACATGGATGTGGAAATAATTAATAAATAGTGTTTTTGAACACCATAGTTTTTGGGACCAGAAGTGTTTAGAGTATTTTGTAATTCGGGACTTTATTGGATTCCCTTCAAATCCGCAAATATGTTGCAGAATTCCTCGCTATATTCTCGATCTTTATTAAATTCACAAATCCATTTATTTTTTTCTACTCCGATATAATAGCCTTCATTTCAACAAAACACTCTCTGAAAGTACAACCTGTTCTATAGACATCTTCTTAGGACTGGTTCGCTCGGGTTTTAAACTTTTGTGTTTCGTCAGAGCCCTGCTTGTAGTGTGAGTACACTTTGCAAATGCGAAATAGTGCGAATTCTCGTCAGAATTCGCGCGAACGAAATTCGGATCCAGTGTGCGGGCAGCCTAAGGCGTTCTTAGTAAAACTTCTACTGCATAGATATATCCTCGAACAAGATAATGATAATGTTGAACGTACCATGCGAAACTGAAGACTTAAGGTGTCTTGTTGAGTGTTAAATACTACCTACGTTGATTTTCTTTTCTTCAATGAGCCAAAGTTCCGCATAGGATTGTTTACACGTCTTCTAAATTAATAATATTCAATATTTTGCTCCCGATACATTATGATAATTATTTAATTTTCTTGTCCAGAATTTTTGAAAGGAATAACAATGTGCCTGTTCAGACGGTGCCTTTTACCGCACTTTCATCGTCTCAGTGTAGTTGCTTAGAGGGATGAACGAAGTATTGCCCTGATCCGAAAAGGATTCACAATTCTGTTTAGTGATCCGATAATGTTTGCATATTAGTGCCTTTTATTTTTGTAATGTTCTTTTTTATACGATGTGACCAAAGCCTATAGGGACAACCCTTTGATGCGTTAGCATGGTTTTGGCCGGAAGGGAATTAGGGTAAAAGAAGTGAGGAATGTCTTGTTTTGCATTGCTGCGAGCTAGACAACAGCCCAGAGACGGAGTGGATTATTTTAATTTCTTAATAAAAACTCACGGGGAGACCTGGTCTCATACCCGTGACCCATGGCATGGTGGTCGTTCCGCTCAACGAATTGATCTAACTCCGTCTCCGTCTCATGATTTATCAACATGAAAGTATTAGCTTCATTTGTATCTGCTGTTATAGCATCAACTGGACTCAAAGCGTGTGAAGTAATTTTCGTTTTCAAGATAGTACAGGAAACGAAGCACGAAAAAATAGGGTTCCTTCGAAAAATTACCTACAGGAATTTGACTTGATAAATCGTTAAGGGGGCATAAAAAAAGCTTAACTCTAGATTTCCGAATTTCCCCCCCCCCCTGTTTTTGAGAAAATCCAAAAAAACTTTGGATGCGTTTTTCTCGGAATCTATGGGTTTTAGAGAAAAGTTTATTTAACAAAAAATGTTCAGGACATTGTTAACTACATTTTTTGTCATTGAAGCCAAGTCGTACGACTAACATTACAAAAGATAGGTGGCGCTAAAGTATCAAAAAAGTGGTTTTTTGGCATTTTCGTTAAGAAAAAATAATTTTTTCATAATAATGTAAATGGGAAAGTTGTTCGTCACAAAAATACCTACATTTTTTATTTAAACAATTTTTTTGTAAAACTTACCGTTCTCGAGCTGGAGCTTGCCAAAGTGTGAAAATTGTACTTTATGGCCGCGCTGAGTCGCGTATTCCATAATTTTGATTTTATTTTTATATTTTAGGATTAATAGACCATATTATTTATTTGATTTTTTCATTTTCAAGTATAATTCTGATAAACAAAATTATCAAAATTATGGAATACGCGACTCAGCCCGGCCATAAAGTACAATTTTCACACTTTGGCAAGCTCCAGCTCGAGAACGGTAAGTTTTACAAAAAAATTGTTTAAATAAAAAATGTAGGTATTTTTGTGACGAACAACTTTCCCATTTACATTATTATGAAAAAATTATTTTTTCTTAACGAAAATGCCAAAAAACCACTTTTTTGATACTTTAGCGCCACCTATCTTTTGTAATGTTAGTCGTACGACTTGGCTTCAATGACAAAAAATGTAGTTAACAATGTCCTGAACATTTTTTGTTAAATAAACTTTTCTCTAAAACCCATAGATTCCGAGAAAAACGCATCCAAAGTTTTTTTGGATTTTCTCAAAAACAGGGGGGGGGGGAAATTCGGAAATCTAGAGTTAAGCTTTTTTTATGCCCCCCTAACGATTTATCAAGTCAAATTCCTGTAGGTAATTTTTCGAAGTGTAATTCGTTTATTTCCTGTACTAAGAGCGAAAAAGCAAAGACAGATAGACACATTTAAGTAGGCACAATAACATTCAAATCAATATAACAAGTGACCCCACCACTGCGGCTTTTGCAGTAGTGGAGTTCTGGCACAAAAGATTCCCTTCAATAAATAAATGAAGCAAGAGAAATACATATAACGCGTGCAGAAAATGATATTCTTTACTCTTGCTTACTTGAAAATTTCTCAGAATAAAACGAAACTTATGGACAGATACATATCGAAACATGTACTATCATGTCTAATTCAATTAAAATGTCCACATAACTAAACGCAAACTAATGAAACCTATTTTTGTACTTTCTAGAAAATATTACCAGCCTAACCCGCACCATAATGGCTTTGTTTCCTTTTCTTTTGTTTTCAAACATCTCCACATTGTTCCTTTTCTTCTAATCAAGACATATGGAAAACAAAAGATGACAGTGGCTAAGCAACCATTATGCAAAGAGCTGGGCATTATCATTTAGTTCTTCCTTTAATAATGTCCCAGAAAGGAAGCTTCACTACAGGAAGCAATAGAAAGACCATATGAGAGCCTACAAATTATCAAAAGCAACTAGCCATCTACCTACCTACTTTACTCTAATGAAAAGTGCAGATGAACGGTAATGGGGGGAAGTTACATATGAGAAAAAATCAAGCAGCCCAAGTGCGCAAAAACCCACAAGAAGACTCTGAAGGCTTTCCACGTGCAGGTAGAGATAAGTGAAAAAATAAAAACAAAACAAACAAAACGAGTAAAAAAACAAGAAATTATTAGTCATAAACGCTTTTAATGTATGCCTGACTGAAAAGAAGGATCCTACACCCCACAAAAGAAGAAGAAGTAGTGGCTATCGCCTAGTGGATACATGGAGAATATCCTTGCAATCCGAGGATATTGCCTGCCGTAGTCTCGTGTCTCGTATCAGAGGACCAGAAAAGATGATAATGGGTGGAGGAAGGCTTAAAGTTAGGAATAGCTGAGGGGTTGACTGGATACATTCCTGCCTGCTGGCTGCCAACTTACCTACTTATGTGCGGCGGTATAACGTCAGGATATCACCCAGGATGCACTTGCATGCATGCATGCATGCATCTACCCATTCACTTTGAGCTTGTTGGAAAGACTTCTAGGTGCGGAGATAGAACTGAAGTCGGAGGTGGCAGAGGTATGGTGCTATTGTGAGTGCACCGGAAAGAGGAATGCGTTTTGCTGTCCACTGTATCCTGAATTTGTTTTGCCAATTTATGCAGAGCTGTATATGTGCAAAGAAGCGAAGCAAAGTCTGACCGATATGAACTACCCATCAGCCCATCAGATGAGATTTGGCTAGCAAGTGGGTAGAGAACGCACTTATCGATATATATGCCTAAAAGCGAAGTGCATTACTTTTAAATGCGCACATGTACGTTCGTACGCAAAATTTCTCTCCGGTTGGTTTCGTAATATAGCCAACACTCATTCCGTTCTACGTCCTCTTAATGCATCTATATATTGATGCAACTAAGCGGTTATGTATGCGTCTGCATCAGACAATTTTTGCAGGGGCTCGATAGCTGAAATATGCATACTTCAATAGCTACTAAAATTTTCCTCCTAGTTTATCCTGGCTAGTGAAAATTCGACGAATGGTATGAGTTGGGGTGCTGATGACCACGACGATGTCGATGTTTTGAGCTCTGTCAAGTATAGTAAAGGATGATGATCAATGTAGGCCATTATAGGAAAATATATCTCGCGTTTCGCGCAATAGGTGAATGGAATGGGTAACAAAAAGCCCACGAATCACTCATATACTCACATCGCAGAGGATATAAATTTTCGAACGTACCTTTACATTTTCCTTAAAAGCTTACAACAAAACGCTTTTTGCTGCTTATATATTTGTCCGAAAGGGTAAAAGCCTAAAGCACATCAGACGTACCTCTTCCTATCGACTCTTACAATTTCCTCTAAAATTGAAATAAGCCGAGGGAAAAAGAAATCGAATTTAATCTTCACTAATTAAAATATTATCTATGAGAAAGCAGAACAAGGAGCAGAGAACAGAGGTGCTTCTATATAGATACAACGAATCCTTCCTTCAGGGACTGTCTATGCCTATTATAAGCGACAAAAACAAGCAGAAAGTTTTCTAATAAAAAGGAAATTTTTTCAGATCATCCCTTATTTACAGCAGGGAGAAGAGCCCTCGTCATCTGGGTTCTTTGGTCTTCGTCCAGCAAAGTTCATCTTGATGGCTAGCAGCAGGCGTGTTCATTGTAATGCACATCTCAGTAAAGTCGCGTAGAAATTTTGTCTCATAAAAGATACCGGAGCGGATGAAGACATATCAATCAAGCAGGAATCAATCCATGTCCATCAGTTCTAACGAAAAATAACAACACACAAATAAGTGGTGCACGAAGGATGAGGTACGGGCGGCAAGAGGTACAAATTATTTTTAAAGGTCGGCACTAATTATCCCGGTATAGCCTTCTTTCCCCCCCTATCACTCCTATGGACTGCAGTACGTCAAAAATTTCGACTAATTACTTCCTTTGTAGTCGCCACGTTGAATTCTTTTACACCCGAACGTACCCGAAATGGACAATGGTACAGTAATGGTCAAAAGAGGAATTGCAGAAACAAAAAAAGAAAAAAAAATCCCTGCAAGTTTGACGAAATGCATTCTGGCTGCATTCACCCCTCCCTCGGACACGTCTCCGCACACACAGCTCCACAAATATATGCAAAGAAGGCTCTGTGCAAAAATCATTGATCGATGAAAGAGTAAACGAAATGAATCTATTTCGTTTGGTGTTTTATCCAGATTCATCCCCAATCCTAGCCTATATCGCCGGCACCATCCCTCATCAGCGCCCAGTTTAAATCTCAACAGAAGTTCCATCCAAATCAAAAGTCCACCCGATGGCCACCCCTTGATCTATATAAAGGCGAACTACGTACCGCAGCAATAGCAATAGCAGCATCAGTAGCACAGGGTGGTGAATTCCCGCCCATACCAACTGGACCCAACGGGCACGCTGGATGGGTGACGGTGTTGGCGAAATATACATCCATCCGCCACAGAATCATGGATACATCCATCGGTATCAACATCATCCTCAGCCTGATATACCTAGAAACGTCTGTAAAACAGGCAGGAAGCCATACGCCGTCACCCGCTCGCTCACCTTTGCACCAGAAGGCAGCAGCAGCAGAGGCAGCGTACTTATTTATGCACTCACTAAAATATTCGCTTACAACGACCAGCCAGCCACCCGCCCCCGCTCTGCATCACACTATTAAAAACCAAAGTTGTTGTTGTTTTCTGCCTTACCCTTTTTTATTTTTCGTTGCCATAGTAGAAATTGTTGTAAAGGATTCTGTCGATGTGATGTCATGGTGCATGGTGGCTGGAGGCTGAGGCGACCACCCCAAACTTGAACTGGACTCCTCCGGGAGGTCCATCATCATCATTGAGCTTTGGTAACCTGGCATGGCCGGAAGTTGACGTGGTGTGTATCGCGTTGCCGGTGCAACAAAAAATGAATAAAAAAAACTAAAAAAAATTTACAAAATTTACAGCTTTGCGCTGAACTTTTTTTCTATGATTTGGAATTTTTTATGCCCCCCTGAGAAAAACAGGGTGGACGAGTTTAGTCCAGCAAGAAGAAGCTGGAATACTTCAATGACAGGTAGGTGGTGTGGGTAAATAAATTGATTTTTGTTGCTGTTTTTGAATTTATTTTTTAATCGTTCACCTGGAGGAATTTACTAGAGATACAAAAAAGAAAAGTTTTAATGCACGAAGATGACCGGTTAAAGGGGATGTCGCGGAGGCAAGGGTTGTTTGTATCGGATCATCGCCATCATCATCATCATCATCCTCATCATCGCTGTGCAGTCACTTGCGGCTTAAGATAGGTCAACCTTTGCTTGAAGATAGAGATCTGATTAAAAATCACAGAGATGCAGGAGTGCTGAATGAGTAATGTATTCAAAAAAGGGATTGAAAGTTAAAAAAGAAAACTGAAAGTTGATGCATTTTTTAGCAATAAAAATAGCAGAGCACCGGAGGTCGGGGGAAAGTATTCACGAAGTATTTCACTTTAGCTGCAGTTCTTGATCAGGTCCGAAAATTGTTTTCTTTTTTTTTTTGGGTTTTCTTTTTTTGTTAATTACAGAAATGAGTTTTTTTCCTCAAAAGTTTGAATAAATAATTTTGTTGCGCCGCAATTTTTTTTGTTCATTCAATGAATCTACAATTGCAAAATCTTAATGCAGTTACCAGGCAGTCTGATGCAATTCTCATGGGTAAAGTTTAAGTTTCTTGAATTTAGCTCGGGTTTTCGAAAACGATTCCAATATGCTATTTTGCGAACGATAAAACTCTCTTTCAGATAATAATACTAAAAAAATCTGTTCAATTTGGAGAATATAAAAGTAGCATATTCCAAAATAAACCTCGCTAACATATTTAGCAAATTAGGAAAGGTCCGACTTTAACTTGTTTTATAGTTCATTTGAGCTTTATCATTAGGTAACCCACAAAATAAAATGTTGAGCAGATGTTTGACAGTTAATTACCCCGATTATACCATTTACCTCGAGTTTTGCTCAACATAATGACATGTGATATTTTACACAAAACTTTCTTATTTACAATTCGAAATTCAAGACCGATGAATAGAACATTTACTTTCAGAAATTTAAAATTAATTAACACAGAACGCCTTTTTGACAGTATTTATACGTAGTTTGAGGGGAGTTAGTTATATTTACAGCACCTCCGATATTAATAACCAAGCAGAATACTTCAAACGCAGTCTAGACAGCCTATACAGTGCATATATTAACTGGGAGCAGCCGGAATCATTTAACATAGCTTAACGACAATGTTAAGTCGATGACTATTGAACGTGATTTCGATTATAGTTCCTGGAAAAGATATGGTGGGGATGACGCGAAAAATAATTATAAGAGATCTAGTAACCAGTTTTCCTTCACAATCTTCTAAAACTCCATGGTACAATTTGGCACAATGTGGTGCTATTCCCAGCATTAGCAGTACAAGTGCCGTTAAGGAAATAAATCAAGCAATGAAGAAACTACCAATCACGTTAACTTCTCCCTTATAAATATTATTTTACATGAGGCGGCACTTCCGTTTAATTCTCTTCGATAGAATATTTTTGACATGGATGGCTTTGATCTACGTTGTATTAAGATCATTCCTCTTTTTTTATCATTAGGCCTACCTTGCACACTTTTAATACGACTATTACTAACTAATAACTATTCATTCTTAAATTAAAATCGCTAAAATTTTTCGAATTAAAAAATTTACTCGATCCATAACTTTGCAGGCCAATAAGTATTCTTCCTGTTGTGTAGTCTAAGGTTCTGCAGCATCTTCTATGCAATAAAATCAAAGGATTTATTGAAACCCACAACCTGGTGGCAAAACAAAATTCAGAGTTTACATCTTAGCTCAATACAACGCCATCCCAGTTATATTTCGTTCAGTCTCTTTGACATCATAGTGAGTATCAACAGTCAACAGGTATTGTGTTTACTTGATTTTTGTAAAGCATTTAATTTTATTGACCATAATGTTTTGCATCGAATATTTTTGATTCAATTTAATTTTTATAGTTCGGCAACTAGTTTTGTGTCATCATACTTAATTGGGCGTCGTCAGCCGACTGTGTCAGGAGCTTGATGTTCAAAGTTATATGCGGGAGTACCACAGAGATCAATAATTGGACCATTGTTATTTACTTTCCGATTCCAAACTACTGCTTTATTTTACTATATGTCGATGATATGCAGTTCTTCCTCATTTCTAGTCTTAATTCGCCTTGCTATGTTCTTTAGTCATCGACTGCAGTCTTCTATTGAACGTTCCAGTGGGAAGAAGGCTGCAGTCTTAGTTTCCGAAATTATTTCTAAGGCCGCTCCACACTTCATGGGAGAATCTCGAGAGAAGGCGAGAACTGCACAAGAATGTGAATGTGGAGCTAATTTACATATATTTCACCCCTTCTCGTGTAGTTCTCGCCTTGTTCTCCGATTGTTAATGGTTTTTTGGTTCGCATCAAAGGAGCGCGAGAACTGTACTAAGAACCCAACGCGAAACATTGCGAGTGTGGATTCAAGATAGTCCTCGCTGCGATTCTCCCGTGAAGCGTGGAGCGGCCTATGTGATTTCAGTAAAGGCGAGTTATTTTTAGATCTACAGCAGCAAGGAAAAGAATATGTTTAGATATCATCAATAGATTAATATTTATTTTAATAATGATCACACAAGCAGATCTTAATACATCTACATAACTCTACAATTTCAACAGGAAAATGCCGCAGTTCATACTGCTTAAAAGGTTAAGGAATACTTCGAGTGCAATAGCGAGCCTGCGATTAACTGACTAGTGTTCCGCCCAAGCTAAACATCATTGAGAAAATGTGGAGCATCTATTGCTGATAATATAACAAGGAAGACTACAATATCGAATATCGAGGAGCTCAAGGTGATAATAATGGGCAAGCACATGATGGGGTTCCGCAGAGTCATTTCGAGATTTTTTACAAACTATTTATTGTTTCAATGAAAGTAGGTACTACATTCAGGTATTTTTCCAGATCGATCGTTCGATCGATATTATAGCACTTAGAGAGGGAGGGGGGGGGGGGGGGATGCTTGCATTTAAACCAAATAACTCGTGACTTACAATCAAAGGCTCTTAAAACACTTTGTTTGCATTTTAGAAAATATATCTAAAGACATTGCACTCAATTGGCTAAGGAAACAGTAATGTTGTGTCCACTTTCACTCTATGGAAGGGTTCAACAAATTATTTTTACGAACAGGCCGAAATTATATAGTTATAACAATAGTTTTCAACGGAACCCTAAAAAAAGTGACAAAAACATTACAAAATTGAAAAAATAATCTTTGTTTCTATTTTAAATATTTCCACTTGTCACACTGTAAACTCAAATCATAAAGTCAAGAATACAATTGTGTATTTGGGAGAGAAGGACACAATATGTTTTTCATATGTCTTCCAGTAATGCACAATTTTTCCCTACCCTTCTATCTGTCGCAGAGGTTAGGAACCATGTAGAATTTTTCAAATATGTGATAATATCAGTTACACTATAATATCCTTTCGAGTTCATTTTGGGCATTCCTTTGTCGACGATTTTTTTTATTTAAGTTTCGGAAACTAATACTTAGCGAGACTGTGTCTAAAGTGCAAGGAAAGATATTAATCAATTGCTCTTCTAAAGAGAAGCTGTCCCAGCATTACTCTAGTAAAAGGATGCATTATTGGGTACAAGTAGCACAGCACATTGTTTTTCTCCATCTCTATAGTTGCGGTAACCTTTTGTGGGGCATGGAGCAGAAGAAGCATAAATATCACACTGTCAACAGTGTCATTGCAAAAACTTTAAACTTTTTCCTTGTAATATTAGCCAATTTTTCATCTCTGCAATCCAAAGGGTATTTCTGAAGTAAACAATCACTGAATAATTTTACGATAAAATATTTAAAATGTTCTAAAGGACAAATCATATAAACCATAACAATAAGAGTATCCTAAAAAGGTAATGTATAGCATTTTCGATAAGGTTCCATTTTTTTTTCTAATCGCAAAGCAAATTGAGTTCCAGGTCAAATCACTCATCCTTAAAAACTACCCTTCAATAGAACAATATAGTAGTTTTTCACAAAACTTCCGTTATGTTTGTTTTGTTACCCATGCGTGATCATTTACCGAAAACATCTTATAAACTGATGATATAAGAAAAAAACGTTGTTTTTTTCCACCTCCAAACGCCATGCCTAGGCATACCTGCTGTTAGAACTTAAGAAATCAACCGGGAACCAATTAAAGCCACAATTAAGACTCATCATGAGGGAAAACAATTTTTTGAAGAAGGAAGCGCAGCACGTTCCTCATAATAACCAAAGATTCGCCAGATGTTTAAGATGCGCGAGCGCACATTACCACGGTTTAATGCACGTGTTAAGGATAAATCGATAAAGGATCCTCCAGAGTCATTCAACCTATCCCGCGTTTTTAGCTGATTTTCATAAATTCATGAAAGATCAAATACCACGGACCTATGATATTACGACAACAGCGTATCTTTTGGATCCGTATGACTAAAGTGGCAGATGACTACCATATCATCCCTTGGTTTCGTGAATGAATGAATGAAAAAAAGTGCAACAACATGCGGGTGCCTACCGCGAACTTGATAAAGGTGAAGCCACAAAAAATTCGTGCGAAGGAAAGGTTATGAGGGATTTCCTTCTGATGCCTTGTTCTTTTCCGTTCTTCCTGTGATTGGATTTGTATCCTTAACAAATTTCATTGTATTTATTAGAAAAACTAAAAACTGTTGGCATATGCCAAAATTGATGCCGCTATTCATAAATAGATCAGCGGGTGTATCTTTAGATCTTGCATGCTTTTAGTTGCATGCACTAACCTGGGAAGGTACAAAAGGAAACAATCGATTTCGACACAAAGTCGAATGTCACAGCGGTTGCACTTATAGCTGTTTTGTGTAAAAACGATGTCATCTTGCCTCATTAGAATTAGCCACTGAAAAATTCCTGCCGTGAGCAATTGTGCAAGGCGTGTGGATTTATGAGAATCATAAATAGGAAAAACGATTTTTTTATCACCTAATTTGTCACTAAACAGGAAAACGTCTCCAGAGGTGTCCTACAAACAGACCGCCTCAATAAAGATGTAAGATTCAGAAGAAAGTTGAAGCACGACACAAATGTCGTTTATTATTTACGTTAGTTGTTAATAACTGCTCTTTTCTTGGTCAAGGTAAGCCTTGCACAAGAAAAAATAGCTACGTGCTGTCTGAAAACTCGTTTATGCTCTTAACGGTCTTCTTACATTTCATTTCCACAAAACTCTTTCAGAAAGTATTTCTCACTACGTACCACATCATCCACATAACTTTGGCTGGAACGGTCATAGAGATTTCTTTTTCGTAATTACTGCACCAATTTTGTTAATTTCCATTTAAGCTAGAGCTGTGTGAATGTTCAGCGTTATCCTATTGATCATTTTAATATGCCAGTAATCAAAAAATAATCGCATACTTTTGATGACTGAAATATTGCTTACGTACGTCCTATATTAAAAGTTATATATTTCTTGTGCTAAATTATTATTAAATTTGCACAATGTTTCCAATACAAGTTATTTGAAAATAATTTGTGCAAACCAAATCGGTCAAGAGTGAGTTGGGCTCGCGCAACCAGGGTTTCGAAACACTCCATTTTTGTCAAATTTCAATAATATGCAAACATACGGACGGAAGAGTCTTATAAGTTAAAATAAAAACGTTTACTTTTCAGCAACTATGAGACTGACGAAAAAAGCTGCAGTTTTCCTGTTATCTACGACTCAATTCATATTAACCCTAATAATATCGAAATTGTACCTTAAGAAACCTAGAAGATCAAGAGGGAGTGTAGTTCTTTCAAACGCTATCCCACATAAAACGAAAACAATA
The DNA here is from genome assembly GCA_964036015.1 of Leptarthrus brevirostris. NCBI lineage: Eukaryota > Metazoa > Arthropoda > Insecta > Diptera > Asilidae > Leptarthrus > Leptarthrus brevirostris. The sequence continues at coordinate 169,882,697 of OZ038371.1, read as the reverse complement.
TTTTTTTAAGTGGAATATATCTTCGCGCACAGGGACCAAACATTATGACTGACTTGACTTCCCTCCGTCAATAATAAATAAGCTGGAAGGTGATGATACTGAATTTTTAACTATATAAAAATCAAAAGCTGTTGGTTACATCCCTATCTATTCATTTGGTTTACTTCTTACTTGCTCAACAGCAACTTCTTTCAAGGGGGTCCCGCAAGGCAGCCATTTACTACCGGTCTACTTCAATTTATTTATATTTAATATTCTTTACATTTTTAAAAACATTTTACGTCTATGTTTAAATGTTTAAATATTGGATGAGGAATGTTACTACCATTAGGGTTGAGAATCGCGCCTTAATGTGATATCACAATGGCCTACCTTGGCCTAAGCGCGCTTTCCGCTTAGTGATGTCATCCACTTTAACCTACCAATTTTTGTAATAACTAGCTAATTAACCTGGCGTTGTAAGTGGTTTTGATTCCTTCATGGTCCCAACATTTGGGTTGGTATCATTTATTTCGAATTCACATATAAGAATTTTAAGGTATAATTTTTCCTTGTTTTGACCTCAGTTATCACCCTCCGCTTTTTGGGAGTCCGTACCTAAAATACCCTGTATATGTGTAGTATAATAAGAGAATTATACTTATGTAATTATGACATCTCGCACATGAATCGTCTTTCCGTGTTTGCTAACTTTTCAAGTACTTTAGTAGCGGTGATCCTAATAATAATACTTTATCTGTCGATGTATATATAATACATTCAATCGATCTCAGAGCTACACTTCTAAAAACATAGAAGGCATACTCCTTGGAGCCGAGAGGTAAATAAATAAACATTACGACTCAATTCTTAATATTTTATTTTCATTAAGTTCAAAATTTTATACAAAAAATGCTAAGTAATGTGTGTTGGTTTCCATTACCTTACTTATAATGGTAATTCGATAATTTGAATTATATGGTACAGGTAATTAATCTTACTTGCATTACTTGTAATGTAAGTGACTGCTGTAATGCATTACAAAAATAATGCATTATTTTGTAACACTAGTTAAGAGATAGTTGTTAGTAATAAGAATACATATGAAGCGTATAGGAGACAAAAATGTTCTGATGCTTAATATGGGGTCATAAAAAATAACTAAGGTGAATATTTAGGCCATTTTAAAAGAAATGATTGACTTTTTCTGAGGGTTAGAACTTTTTTGTCTCTTTTTCTGCAAATGTTCTTCGCCTGTAACTTTATATTTAATTTCTATTTAGAAAACAAGACAATAAAAGACGTAAAATATAAGTTCATCACAGGTATAGTTTAATATTAGCTATGTTAAAATAATAATACACATAAGTACCTAGAAGTTTTTTTAAAAAAAATTCAACAATTCTAGGCTTATTATAGAACCTTTAAGAATATATGAACTGTACTTTTGAATAAAACCGACAGATATTGTTCTCGTGCAAGTTAAGTCATCTACCTGAAAGTAATACACGGTGAGAAAATGTCAGGAAAAATTACGATTTCACTCCACGTAATCATGTTGCAAGTAATATACACAATTCTGTCAAAATTTAAGGAGCCACACTATAAAATTTAGGATCCTTCTAGTAATTTTTAATGTGTTCATGGCAGTTTTTATGGAACAGCATCGTACAATTTACTGTCTAATACACCATTTTTACGAAAAAAAAACCGGGAAATTTTAGGGATTTCCGCCGCTAGCTGATACTGAAAGCAATGAAGAAGTTTTCTATGTTTCTGGATTTGAATGTGAATAATAATGATTAATTAATTTTCAATCAATTTTTTACTTATTGCAAGTGTCAATAAATAGTGAATTTATATAGAAACATTTGTTTTAATTTCTTTGGAATTGAATTGTTTAAATGAGGAGACACTCGGGGCATATCGTTCAGGAAATTTTACGGTTCTGTTCCGTAAAAATTAAGGTAGCGGACAGTTCCAATACGATTACTGTAACGACCTGTTTGAATATTTTTCTTGTCAAGAAACTCCACAAATATTTATCATTCTGGAAGCAACATATGCACCTGACTTGGCTCCGTGCAACTATTTTCTTTTCCTAAAAATCAAATAACCTCCCGGGGACAACGATTAGAAGTGGTTGAAAACATGAAAACGAATTTACTACAAGCTCTCATGGTTATACGAAAGTGAGAAGTGAGAGAAGTGAGAAGAAAATGAATATTGATGAATAAATTAATAGTCTTTTTATTCATATCACTTTTGGGATTGAAGATATTACTAACTCCTTAAAAACGTACAACAAATGCTTACTTACCTTTGAAAATATTTTTATTATAACAATTACGCCAAGAAACCTCGTTGTCACCCGCATCGAAAAGGTTGAAGGGATGGTTAGGTGATTAAAAGTCGCTCTAGAAAAAGATGATACAGGAATAGCAGCCTGAAGAAACGTAAACGTAAACTTTTTTTTAACACAAAAATTAACAGAAAACTTTATACACTTTTTTGTTGAAAATAGCATTAAACACACTAGATTAAATTTAATGTATATATATATGTTACAAAAATATGGGCGCTATCTATTAAAGGAAACCAGGAAAAAATAAAAGCCAAAGTGCTAATTTGCTTTTAGAACCTAGAACCCAATTTTTTGCTTTTAAGACTATCAACCTATAATTGTAAAAGTAAAATGATGACTAATACTGCTTAGAATAGGTATCATTCTTAGTAAACCTTAATTCTCTAATGTACTTTTGAAAGAATGTAGAACACTTGACCGCATTTTAATAAAATGCATACCATATATCTCTAATCCCAATCCCAGGGGTAGTCAGAATTTTTAAAAAATCTTCAACAAATCTGCTAAAATCTTTTTTTTGCATTTTCTTGTAATATGATGTTTCGAAAATAGTCCATGAAAATTTCAAGTCAATTGAATGAATAGTTTCCGAGATATCCGACAATTAGTGAGGGGCACTCGAAGCCTCGGTTTCTACTTGCGTACTAGATAATATGAAATCTACTGTTATGTATTCATAAACCTGCTATATAAATATTTTATTTTCTTCAGTATTTCTTAAAATAGATTTATTTATAACCTTTTGAGTTTTTGGGTACTTAAAGTTCAAAAACTTCGATTCTTTTAACAATAAACTATTGTTTTTTTTTCTTGAAAATTCGGGGGTACGCTTTTAGAAGTCGCCATTTTGTTAATTTAAAAAAAAAAACTTCAATTAAGTACTAGATTTACTATGAAACTTAAGACGTTTCTTTGTTTAATTGATTTTAGATAAACCACTACAAAGTTATGATGGTCACCGCAAAGCATTACTTGTGAGAGTGGGTCCAACAAAGATGGCAATAACTTCGCCCAAACTTAATATTTTTTTTGAAAATTTGGTGAAGTCAAGTTGAAAAATTACATGATAACTTTGTATTATTAGATTTATAAAATAAATGAAATTATTAAAAATACTAATTTTTTCACGCCTCTGACCCCTAACCCCTTAAGCGAAATGGGGTAGAGAAAAATTCATTGGTTACAAAGATTTCAAGTTAACCTACAATTTAAAGCAAATTCCGAGTCACCGATATTACTCTGCAACCCTGAGGGTATTTTGGCATAAAAAAATGTATTTGCAGAAAACAACAACCATGGGTGGCCGAGAGCGGGATTTGAACCTTTCAGTTTTCTGTGGGGAGCCAGCATGTTACCAATAACACACCAACTATTTGATATAAAACGTGAAAAGTTATTGAGTAAGACACATGCTGTAGTGCAACCTCACAATTTTGTTTCTCCCTTTTATTGAGCGGAATCTATTCAAGCAAGTGGTATAAGTCGATTTGTAAGATTTGGCATATTTAAGATATAAAAAATAAGTTATTAAATCAGGTGAGATTAAAAAGGGGTTCCCTTTATTATACAAATAAAATAAAAATATTAAAATTTCTTAAATATTTTGAAATAAATTGTGACATAAAACGACAAGTAATTCCAAAATGGACTTATACCACTTACATAAGAAATCGCCCATATACATATCCACCAGTAAACAAAACTGGAAATATCAAATCAAAAGCTCTGCAGGTAATTCCCGGCGAATAAAAGAAAAGTCCACCCTGCTGGTTTTTTTCAGCAAATCAAAAAGACAGACATAATATTCGGCTTTGCCCACCTTATTCAAAAACCAATTCTTCAGGTTTCTCCTGCCGCAACCTCTTTCTTATAAGAAAATTCTCAGTCACTTGCCATGAAAGAAAGCAGGACGAGTAGGTCTTCTTGCCACAAATGAGCAATAAGAAAAAGGTTTATTCCTTAACCTACCCTATAAGAATTCTGCAAGACGACGAAAACAACGACCTGACACACGCTGCAAAGGAGAAACCTTCTAATACAAAAGTTAAACGAAAGAAAAGTTCCCTTCCTCCTTTTAAGTGACGTCACATTCTTATCGTTGTTGTTGTTGTTGTCAAAAGATGTTTCCGCATACAATCTCAAGAAAACCCAAGAAGTAGGATACAAACACATTTAAGGACAACTGAAAGGAGAAGAACTTTGAAGGAGAAGTCGTAGAAAGGGAATAAAAGGAATTTTCACACTTAAAGGAGTGGTTCAAAGAAGTCGCGTCCCGGACATGTGAAGTGATTGTTGTGGGAGGTTTCACTTGCCGAAAGGATGTATTAGACAGGCGTAGAAGTGTTTTCCAAGATATTCAGAACTACGCGTAAATATCGAAAATATTTTAAAATGTTTATCAAGAAATATCTCAAATGCTCTTCGAAATTTTTGTTGACAGATCTGCATGAATTCTCACCCCAATTTCTCGAATGTGATGAGCCAAGAGGCAGCTGCACCCAGAAATGACGTAAAGGTAAGGGGACGAAAGAAAATGCTCAAGCTTATGCCGGCTATTGTTGTTCCTCGGAAAAAGGAAAAAACTTACCAGCACAGACCATAATCGTACAGAGGTAAGCATGTTGCACATCTGCTCCTTAGAGACACCACAATAAGAATTCAGCCGAACCCTCTTGATCATCTATACACAACCAAAATACCGCACCGGTGAAAAACTAGGGTTCCAACTTGGACGATACAACGACGACGACGACGACGATATAATCATCCCCAGGAGCATGTGTGATGATATGGTCCTTTACCACTTACTTTAAACCTCTCGATCACATTCCCCAGGAAAATTCGATGACGTCTCCCTTGTTACATTTTGCAGAAAATTTTCGTACACGATGACTGTCGAATGTATACAGTGCCATAGCACAAGAACCATATTCACAAACTTGCAAGGGACCAGGTTGCAAGTCCTGCTCCTGATCGTAAGGGTGAACACCAGTGCCAGTATGTACGCAGCCGGCCTTCTATGACGATACTCGTTTGCTTCTTTTTCTACTGCCGTAAAGTTAACAAAAGAAAGACGACACAGGGGTCGCGTGCTTGGCACATGCCCAATTCACTTAAAATTCAGATTGATTCCGAGATTTTTTCCTTGCATTGTTTTTTTACGGGGGGAATCAGGAAGACAGGAAATATTTTCGATTAAATTAGAGTCTGGGTGCAGAGGAATTGTACTTTTTACGGAGCTACTAATAATGAGAGAAATCTATTATGACCCTTTTATCTATTTAAAAGGCTTAAGAAAATTTACAATATTTTCAACCGGTTTTAAAGGTATGTAAATTTAATAAACAGACTATTGCTGCAGAGGTGGACATAATTTAAGTAAGGGGTTACATACCTACCGCTGTGAAAAGTGTATTTAAAAAAAAAATATTTATGCGGTAATTTTATGAAAAATATGATAAAATGTTAATAATATTATTATTTTTGTATTATTGAACTTAGGGTTAAATGTCCGACTGATTAAAACCACGACGCTTACTAGGCATAAAAATAAAATTGTAAAATAATGTAGTTATTATCATATGACGGAGGGTTTTTCTTTAAGTTTTTCAAAAATATTACTTGTATGGCATTTTAATCTGTGTGCAATTATCCCCGATGGAGTAAAAATGCATATAAATAACTATACTATCCTAATAATATTAAATTTCGTGAACCTCTATAGATACAGATCAGTAGTAGAGAGCGCCCGACCAGTCAAAAATCTTAATTACTCTCTTCTCGGTCGGACTTTATAAATATATAAGAATTTTTTTAATCTCATATAATTATAAGGCAACGAATGCAACTTCAATTTTAAAAAAATATTCAAAATCTTGAATTAAGATTTGATAAGTTTTTGTCAATATCGGAGGTTAACATTTTGTTCTTAACATCGATTGTGCGATACTCTACATACCTCAACATCGATATTTCGTGAACATCGATCATCTCTATTCTCTGCTCATTACTAATGGTTGTGACTTTGATGGGTTAAAATGTTATATGTTGATCATTGAAGGATGCTCTAAAGATCTTCGTTTATTCTGCTGACACTATCCTCCAAAATACCAATGTGATGATCTGGGTAGATCCGAATCAGCATACAAATACACAGAACAATTTTTAATAAAACCATTAATAAAAATAGTGAACAGCAGAGGTCATAAAACTGATCCTTGGTGGACATAGGTATACAATGAGAGCTTAGGCAATATGATTTCGTCAATCTTAACCCTCTGTGTGCGGTGAGTCAACAAATTCTGAAGAATTTGAAAAGAAGTTTACCGTGATCGACAGTATCGAAAGTTTTCTTGAAGTCTAAAAGTATATAACCCGACCATTACACAAAGCAGTTCTGATTTCATCAGTAATTTTTTAAAGCGTCGTATCACAACTAAATATATTTAGGACGAAATCCTGACTGTCAAAGGCTTAGTGAGGCTGCTAGAATTATATGCTTCGATATTTTCTCTGCCCTGACTTTCTCTAAAGCTTTATCCAGAAAATACAATAAACTTACAGGTCACAGTCCGAAGCGGTAGTGGTACCAGAATTTTAGCTACATATATGGACTATTTATTTATTTATTTAAGCTTAATGCAAGCTATTACATAAAAAAAATACAAAATAACAAAATAAATACTACAAACTAATATAAACAATAATTCATAACAGATAATGTAAGCTACAATATAAGCTATGATAATGATAACTTTAGACTGGGAGGAAGGAGAATTAGGAAAGGCGATCAAGATGGGCGGGATAAAGATATAAGGCTTTGTGAAGGGATGATTTACTCAGATGGAAGTCAAAGGAGGGAAGGTCGTTGACTTTTCGAAGCATCCTGGTAATTGGTTCGCGTTGACCGTAGTTCGTGCGATGGCGGTCGAGTCGGAAAAGGGGAGTGGACCTAAGGTTGCGAGGATTGGTATAGATGGGTAAAGACTGCAGGATTGAAGGGCAGTCTATGGCGCCAGCTAGTAGCTGATGAATGAAGAGAACGTCGGAAACATCACGACGTTTACTTAGGGGTTGTAAGTCGATCAGTTTTAGACGGTTTTCATAAGGTGGAAGGTTGAATCTATCTACCCATGGAAGATCACGTAGAGCAAAGCGAATGAACCTACGCTGGACAGATTCAATTCTGTTAATGTGGGTTGTTTGCGTGGGTGACCAAACCTGGCTGGCATATTCAAGGAGAGGTCTCACGAAGGAAATATAGAGAGATTTGGAAACATAAGGATTGGAGAACTCTCTAGACCAGCGCTTCACAAACCCTAGCGCGGAGTTAGCTCTGTTAATTATGCTATCAATATGGGAGCGGAAATTGAGTTCACTATCACAGATTATTCCTAGGTCACACAAAGAGGTAACAATAGGGACTGGTACGTTGGTTAACATGTATGTTCTCGGGGTGTTGGTAAGACGCTTGCGGGAATAAGAGATGGACTGACATTTAGAGACATTGAGCTCAAGAAAGTTTTTCATGCACCATGTGGTGAACGAATCGAGGTCCTTTTGGAGAAGAAGAGCGTCGGTTGTGGAGGAGATATGTTTAATTATTTTCATGTCATCAGCATAAATGGACAGCTCTGAGTATTTTATGATACATTCAACATCATTAATTGTAAGGATGAAAATTAATGGACCGAGGTGGCTGCCCTGAGGGACGCCGGAACGAGCGACAATGGGGTTAGAAATGGATGAGCTGAAAAGAACATTGTATTGACGGTTGTTGAGGTAGGATTGAATCCAGGAGATGAATCTGGGGGGGAAGCCTAGGCGATCAAGTTTAAACAGGATAACGCTATGGGAGATCTTGTCAAAGGCTTTACTAAAATCGGTGGCGATAACATCAACATCTTTACCGTTTTCCAGGGCACATAGTGTTTTGGAGACGAATTCGGTAAGGTTGGTGGTTGTAGATCTACCTCTGAGGAAGCCATGCTGGGAGAGGGAGAAAATTGACTTACAGTGGAAGAACATGGAATCATAGACAAATTTTTCGAAAAGTTTAGGTATGGATGATAATTTAGCAATGGGTCTGTAGTTGGATACATCGTTCTTGCAGCCTTTTTTGAATATGGGAATAATATAAGAGTTTTTCCATAATTGAGGGAAAACCCCTTGAGTGACCGAGAGGCGGAAAAGCAAAGTAAGGGGTTGAACTAGATGCACGGCACACTTTTTCAGAACTATGGCTGGAATGCCGTCAGGACCGGGGTGAAAGTCATCCGCAAGCCCGTTAATACTGGCAGCGATTTGTTCGGGGTCAGGGTCAAAAGATGTAAACGACGTTTGAGTGCATTTGTCCAAGAATGAAAAGTAGCTAAGGTCAGGTTGGAGCGAATTGTCGCTGAAAGATTTACTGAAGAAGTGTGCAAAGAGGTTGGAGATAACCTGAGGATCTGATGAAGAGGTATTTTCGAGCTTAAGGGTGGAAGGGTAACCATTGGATTTCTTCTTAGAATTAATAAAGCTATAAAAGCACTTGGGGTTGGATATGAGGCTAGTTTCCATCCGTAGGAGGTACTCATGGTAGAGGGTATCACAACGTTCAGAAAAAGAGGTGTAAGCAGACAAGTAGGAAGAATAGTCGGACTCATTTTGGGTGAGAAGAAAAGTTTGCCAACGTTTATTTCTCCTGTTGCGGAGAGAGCGTAATTCTTTGTCGTACCAAACGGGGGATGAGGAGCAGTTTTTACGAGGAAGAAGAGGGATAGATTGTGTAAGGCAAGCGTGTATTTCCGAATAAAACGCCTCTACAGCAATGTCTATTGGAAGATGTTGAGGGATATAGCCAATGTTGGAGTTGAGGAGCAAGTGATTTAATTTTTCAAAGTCGCCTTTACGAAAATTGAAGGAAAGAGAAGACTCGGAGCCTGAAAGGGCGTGAGGGTGTTCGTAGGAGAAAACGAGGAACAGGGGAGGATGGTGACGATCGAGGGAGGAGAGGAGATGTTCGCTTTCCGCGACAGCCGAGTTAACTGGGTCTGAGGAAAAGATTAAGTCTAATTGTCTGTTCAGAAAGTTTCTGATTCCACTAACTTGAAAGAGACTAGAAACAGAGAGCTGATCGGTAAAAAAGGCTTCTTTGGCGGACTACTAAAGGCTCCTTCGAATGAGATAGAAATATACGAGGTCGCTATTGTAAAATTTAGTAAAAGCACCAACGATGAAAGATAGATTTTTTTACAAAGCTCAGGGAAATATCATCTGACGCAGTAGCATTAGACTGTATTGATGGCACTCATAACCCCTTTCCTTGTCAGTGCAACAAAAAGTAACTTGAGATCCAGAATAATTCACTGTGATATTTCAGGTAGCATAAATTTATGTAGTATTTGAGGTTATGCTACTTCTAGTGCTTAAGGTAAAGAAGTTATTGAGTTCATCAGCATCTAGTTAACAAGCTGAAACACTTCTTCGTAAGAACTCCCAAAGCTTCTTAAGTGAAACATGGCAGTCTAGCTTAGTCGCATAATATGCAGAGTTTTCCTCTCTGTTCAGCAATTACCTTTTCGATTAGAGGCGTACAGTTATTTGTTTTTATAAGCAATTATAATAAGACGTTACTAAGATTTATCACATTTGCGGCAACAGAACATAACTAAATTCCACTTAATGCTTCTACACTCTTTATGCTTGAAAAGCTTCTGAACTTTTTAATTTTACTCAATTACTAACTTTTACTAAAAGTACAATAAATATATAAATAAAGAAGGAAGAAAGAAAAGAGAGAAAAAAGAAAAGAAAGAAAAAAGAAAGAAAAACAAAAGAAAGAAACAAAAAAATAAAGAAAACTAAAATCGGAAGGAAAGCTTGTACGGCCACGTTTAAATTCAGCTGTCCAATAACCTTCGATAACGAAGATGCAAAATCCCTGTATCTTCGCTGTTGTAAAATCATAAACTTGTTATTTAAATGACTGTCACTCACAAACTAAATATGCAACTGCTTGAAAACTTGTTAGGTCCTACTCTGCTCTATGTTCCTAATGTTATTTTAAAGTTTTCATCCTTTGCTACGGCATCCGACATCGATTATTTCAGGCTCAATAATTATCTTCTTCTTTACTTAAATTAACCAATCCCTTTTTTGTTATTCATGGAAAATGCGTTTTTAAAAATTTAACTTAAGTTTCACCACTTTTGGTGGAAGTTTTAGGTGAGAAGGTATATTTCTTTTCCAATTTATTTAACTTTAACCCTATTTTATCTTAGGATAAGAAAAAAATTATTTCATTGCAAAAAAAGAAGAAAAAACATTACTTTAGTTGTAGTCGAGAATCTCTTTAAAAGGTACTACTCGTGGTTACATCGTCATTACCACACGAACGGAGTGGTGTAAAGCAACTTTAAAGTTTTTTCTATTCACTTTCTTTTCACAGTTTTATTTTAATTTAATATTACTAAAACAGAAAGACCTTTTTGAAGCAATTCAACACAACTGTACTTCCTATTTACTGTGTTGAATCTTCCTTCATCTCTTGTGGCACAGTCTTTATATATTTTTATCGTCAGTGAAAATACGCGACCAACAATCGGTTAGGTTGTGTTTAGTTATGTCCAAACACTTCTTATAAACCTTATATATATAATGGAGGAGTTCAGCCTAACATTCCCTAACATTTAATTGGGCAAACAAGTGGATTGTATATTCACGGATTTCAGTAATGCCTTCGATAGGATCAACCACTGCATCCTGTTTCTCGGGTTTCCTCCTCGGTTCGTGAATTGGTTGCCCTCTTACTTATCTCATCCCTTTTTAGACACTTGTCAACCGAAATCCCTTTTTATTCTGGGGTACCTCAGGGCAGCATTCTTGGTCCACTTCTCTTTGTTCTCTATATCAACCATGTTTGGTTACTTCTTGGAAATTCCAAAATTTTGCCGATAACAATAAAATATTTCGAATCCTTTTTCGTCACACTGATTGCGTTTTTTTGAACGCTGACACATCTACGTTTCGTTACTGGTGAGTTAGCAACCGTCTTGCACTGCCATAACTTTTTCCCACATAAAACATTACATTCTCTTTGATTGCTCTATAGATGGAAGCATTTTTTTTGCGTTGTTCTCAACTCTAGCCTTTCCTCTGAGCATCATACAGACTCTATCGACAGAAGAGCTTGCCCGACGTTGGGCTTCGTGGAAAGATGGTCCAGGGTACTTGAAAACCATAACTGGTTAAAGCTTCTACCTTGCACTTTCGTAAATATTTTATGCAGTTCGTGTTTTCAAAATAATACTGAGAGAAAGAAAATAATGTAAAGAATGTAAAAGACATTAAGACAGTAGTACTGCCAAATCAAATTTTTACCGCTGACAGTGGCGCCATCTCTTTGTTGCTTTTCGAACTACGCTAGGCCTTCGTCTTTGTTCGGTCTGATAATAAAATACAATAATCGTAAACGGTGTTTTTTTTGTTACATGTAACTACATTTCTTACTTTCAACAGCCACCGAAAAAATGCATATCAATTTCTAATTTTTATTTTCTGCATGTGGAACTGTTTCAGCCAATCGGAATCAACGGGTTGGCAAGAAAAGGTAAGACGTGTGTTAGAATAAGATGTCTTCAGTAAGTAGCTCTTTTTTAACGTCTTTTTAGACGACATATACAGAAAAATCGTATATGGGCTAGTAATTTTGCTGGTGCATATGTATATCTTCTATTTTTACGACTATTTGCTTAGAAAAACTCACAGATAGGATCACTTGGTTGCAGTTTTCACTTTATAAATGCTTCTTATTTTCACATTTCAAGGATAAATGTATTCAAAATTGTGGAAAATAATTCAATTTGCTTTAATCTACTTCCACTGCCCGAAGTCTTTTTCTCCCTCGCTGAATAAATTATAGTCTTGCTTCCTGCTTGCTCTTCGTCAAGTGTTTATATGGCAGTCCCACTCCAGAAGTAAGAACCGTCCCAGTGCTCTTATTGAGTACTTGAAGTTTTCTAATTTCGTTTATATCTGCTTATCATTGTCATTTTCTTTTTTGTTGCTGTTTTTGTTTTCGTTTTTTTTTCTCTATTTGACAAACATAAGGCCAGTGCATCATCAACTGGATATTCAACTGCAGTTGGGTCTGCTCTGTTTCTATAACAGTAGCGTAGATGCACTCATGATTGTGAGGAGTTTGCATTTCTTCATATCCTTTGGATGGAATCATCGTCGTCAAATGTGGTTGCGCCTGTTTATATGCAATACTCCATGAGTAAACCTCCCGAACCCTTAACCATGCCATTTATAATACTCTGCCAAACAAACATATGAAGAAGGAAAGGCAACTGAGGAGACTGAGATGGATACGTGGGGGAATCGGGGGCGGAATGGATGCATCTGCAAGAATTCCTTCTCTGTTGCTTCATTGTTGTTGTATTAGTCAGTTTGGGGCTGTATAAAGCACAAAGCATTGCAATTAGTTCGGGCTTAATGTTGTCGAGTCCAAAATTTTTGCGGGGTTACGTTTATCAGGGGTAGAAGGGAAGAAGAAATGTTGTAAATGTTATTGCCAAGCAAAAGATATGCAGTGTAAGGGCGCACATCCTTCCACCGAGTTCTAAATATGTTCACCACCTTTACGTTACCTGTGTCACCCATTTGTCCTCGTTAAATATGTTCGCGTTTTAGAAATTAAAAATTTCAGAAAAAGGAATCGTAGCGTATCACAACCACCGACAGGACGCTCCCAATTTTACGTAGTTACCTCCAGTTACTCTGCTATTTCCTCATAAGATCGTTCAGTGACAAATTTAGGATGGGCTCCCCGCCGTTCCCATTATATCCTAAGAGACTTCTCAAAATTCTGTTTGCATAGAGTTTTTAGGACTTGATCATCCTGTCGCAGGTTGGTCCTTGCCATTCACTCGCTTTTTGCAATTTTCCTACTTTTTGCAGTGTTTGCCAATGTCGAAAGTTGGCAGGTCGACAATTTTTCTTTTTTCATCATTTTTTAACATTTACAAGAGTAGTTAACGGGGAGATGGGCAGGAAAATGTTTATTTGAACGTTTAAATCGGCGCTCATTCATAGGGCGAATGATATCTTTCTTGTTGTTTCTTCCCCTAGGTGAACCAAGAAGGGCAAGATGTGGTATCCGAAGTTGTTGCAGTTGATAGAATCCTACCAAGCAGGAAAATAAAAATCGTCATAAAAATGAGATATTAAGAAAAATTCAAAAACTCAGCAAGTAAATGTGAAGGAGGAATGCTATGTTCACCTCAAGAATTTATTATCCAACAGAAATTAAAAAGTTTGGACTTATTTAACCCATTCTGCTCTGCGATGGAATGGATTTCATGTTTCAATCTTGAAATCATCTTCATGGCTTGCTCATGCAAAAATGAATGGAAAAATCTTAAGAAATTTTTGGGAAAGGGTTAAATCCTTTCATTTTAGTTAGTTCTGAGCAATAATATTTTTCCTTTCCTTCAGTCCTCTTGCGGGTGGGTAAGCGGATTGACTTCTGTCTGGTAATCACCACCAAGTAGCAGATATAGTCCGGAGAAAAAATTGTTTACAGTCCGTTGGTGGTGATGGGATCTGATGCGAACCGAACCGGAAGAAGGTAAATATTCATCATACGGATGCACAGATGCCACGTTTTTCGGTTCTTGGTACGTTATAACTTTGATCATTAGTGACTCGTGCCCTTAGTTAAAATCAGCGCCCTATGCCTATCACCTCAAAGGTATTTTTGTATTGTTCTAGTGAAATACTTATTTACTTGGCAGCTCGTGCGTGCCTTCTGTCACATATGCATTTCCTCATATATTTACAACGTGAAAGATTTGAGACGCATTCGCGCGTCTACCAGGTGTGCGCTTTGTTACAAGTATATTAGAGTCGCAATTTAGCCCATAAATGAAAAAAAAACAAATTTATTGCTTACTTATTACAGGCGGTAAGGTTTTGTAATTGCTGTTCTGCAACGATAGAGATACAATAATTTCCAAGTTGAAACCACCATAAAGGGATTGGTCTTACACATAGGTATGTAGAATTTGGTGTTCGAAATACGTTACTAAATATAAAAACCGCTAAAACCGAAATATCGAATGCCAAAAAATTAGAGAAAGGAATTCAAATTGGTTAAATATGGCAATAGCTGAAAGAGATTGGGCAAAGCGGACTAGGTAGAGTATCGGTATATTGGGTGTGTCATTATTTATAAAAAGTTAATAAGACCGTATATAGAAAGAAAAGGAAAAAGAAAATAACAGAAACTTGTAAAATAAAATAACTTGAGGCAATAAAATAAAATACAATAAGATCCCTTTAGGAAAATTGGTAACGTTTTCATGGAAAGAGTCTGTAGACCTTCTTTTTTCGTGCAATAAGAAGTTTTGACTACCTTGTGCACTTCTTTCCAAAGTTTTGCGGAATGTTTTCAAATTAAAAGAACAAATTTTCAGTTAAGTTAACACTATTAAAATAAAGACAGCCGAAAGAAAGGGAAAGGTATATGTATTCTTTGTTGATTTCCAAGCTGAGTTTTTGCACTTGTTGTATTTATTAATAGGTCAGCCCTGTTTTACAAACTATTGACGCTCTGCTTGGAGGGAATTTCCATTACTAAATCCGTAACAGAAGATAATGTCCGCGTATTCTTCACTAATAAATTGCACCATTATTAACTATCAAATATTTTCACTTTGAAATATTACCTGTTATTAAAAATGACACAGTGTTTGCATCTCATCTTATACCTGGATCATTAGAATCTTGCCGTGCGAATGTTAACAAAACAATTATTTTACGACCTACAGTATCCGTTTTACTACCATATCTACTAATCTATTCAAATTAGGGTTATTACCGTAAAACAGTTTAGAAGACAGGTAGAATCTTTTTCCTTTTTTCTTACGTTTGGTAATGTAACTTGAGAATGGTAAAAGATTTTTGTGGGGTTACAGTTTAGGGTAATTTTTCAAGGTATTTCCTTTTGCAATGAAAAAATTGATTTTTTCCGAACATTTAAGTTTGAAACTCAATTTGTTTAAAATTATTAGCAGTAAAACAAAATTACAGCCTTTAGCAAAATTGAGCTACCTGTTAACTGAGATATTAATAACGTCTCTAGCACTAAAACTTTAGAAGATATACGTTAAAATCTAAGACAGGTTGTTTTCTTCGTATAAAAATTTCAAACCCCTATAGCTGGGAGGGAGAAAGAACAGCCACCCCCCTCCTATACAATTTTTATAGTTTCTTACCTAGATCTACCAGATCCTTCATTTTTGCACACGCGCTGTGAAACACCCTGTACACCCTGATCTTCTAGATTTTCACATTGTCAGTGTTAGTAGGTGCCTATCATTCCGGGGGCACTTAGGCCAAAGTAGCCTAGCAGCATAAGAAAGCTTTTATGGTTCCGTAACTCAAAAAGAGAAAAACAGATCCTTATAAGATCACTCTTGCGTTTTTCTCGAAAACGACGTGACAAGGCTTTATCACTAGTCTGTTTTTGCTTTTTGACGTACGACACCCTAAACATTTTTTTTGTGCTGCTAGGTCACTTTAACAGGAAAACTGCCACTTTTTTCCCCAGTCTCATAAAGGATGAAATGTTTTTGTGTTAACTTATAAGATCACTATTACTAATAAGACCAATTCTTATAAGATCACTCTTACGTCCGCCTATTTGAATACTACTGAAATTTGACAGTAATGGGGTGTTAAGAAACCCTGTCTGCGCGAGACCGACACGGTATTGGCTGATGCTTTCCTTTATAACTTCCTAAAAATAATAAAAGAAGGTATCAGTATTCCGTCCTTGGAATGAAACCTAAAGGCTTCTTCGCTGTAAGTTATTAAGAGGAGAAAATGAAGATTCTGTGCAATGTATCTTCGTTCATAGTTGTCTATTCCTCTTTCATTTTTTGCGGCAATAAACTTTCACTTATATTCTTCTAGAGTTAATCTTGCTTTACCCATTTGGCAATAGAAGCATTCTATAAAAACTTTTGGAAGTCTTCCATGGAAGGAGGGATCCATTTCTTTCTCTATACTAATTCACGTTTTAAAAGCGTAGCATGCCCATGAGATGAAAGCCTTTTTAGGATTTCATACCTAAAAGGTCAAAACAATCCTAATGATGAGACTTCGGTGTCTATCTGCTTGTATATGATGGCCGTTGTTCTCAGTAACTAATATACATACATACAATTTGGCAAAGTTGTAGAAGTCATTTGTCCGCATCTGTTGCTGGTGAGAGAATTTCAGATCGTTCTTAAATTAAATAGATGAGGTGAAGAAGAAATTTTTTTGGTAGGACATAAAAGAAGTCAGAAGCCTTTTAAGCTAACATATTTGAAAAAGTATTCACGATTTTCAGCAGTATATTTCGCTATACAATAAGTCGAAGAGCAACTTGAATCCTTGCAGCATTCAACAAAATCAGAACGAGGCAGGTCGTCATCACTCTTCACGTAGGCCTTCAAGAGTT
Source organism: Leptarthrus brevirostris (assembly GCA_964036015.1). Classification (NCBI taxonomy): domain Eukaryota; kingdom Metazoa; phylum Arthropoda; class Insecta; order Diptera; family Asilidae; genus Leptarthrus; species Leptarthrus brevirostris. The sequence goes on along the minus strand of OZ038371.1, from coordinate 169,865,859 downwards.
TACTTTTTTTATTCCTCAATGCATGCAGCTCCAAGTTATACAACAGATGTGCAGCAGAGGATGGTGGGAACCATGAGTTATTAGATTTAAAAAAGGATGCTCGACAAGAGTCCTGCCGAAAATACAATGACGACGACACGATATGTTGGCCAATTACATCGGCGAAAAATGGAATAAGAAATTACATTGGGAATTTTTGGGAAGCTAAAAAAGAGGAAAAATTAATATGAGGCTTTAAAAATTCTAAATTCATTTTCATTTTCAAAAATTCACTTTGACTTGACTGTCGCACCTAGAAAAAAATATCATTATGAATGTCAAATTCAAATGTTACTGTCGCCAGAGACGAATTTCAACTTTCAAAGAGGTTTAAGAAAAGAAAAATTTCAAAGACATTTTTGTAGGCCAACAAGTCGATTCGTCTCATTGTTATTTTGGACTTCTTATCGGGGCAGTGATAAAAGTCGAATCAAGTTGTCTACCTATAGCGTTTACTAACCCACAAAATTTCTAATTTCCTATCCTCCAGATTCTACTTCATAAAAACATAATCAAAAATAAGAACCCTAAAAGCAAATCTCAAAAATCTACGTTAGACAGCTTACATACGATTAATATGCAGCACATAAAAAAGGAACCAAATTGGACTAGCGTATTCCAAAATATGCCGAACAAAAGGACAATAGAGAAGAAGAGAAGAGCTCTTTTGACCATCGATTAATAAAAACTAAGGTCGTGGTAGCCTTATTTACAAGAGAATCTATGGGCCTCAAACGAAAAGTGAGTGTCAGATAAGACTACCAAATTCTTGGTCTGCCTAATTAATAAGCTACCATAAATAAGAAAGTTAAAGTGCAGACATCATTTATGAAACTCGTCTAGGTCAGGACTTAAAAGTGAGCAAGCATCTTAATTTACAACAATACGGAACATTTTTGCATCATTAGCATAGCAAAGAATTCTCGAGTTATGAAGGATTGATACAAATGACATAAAGCAACAATCCAAAATGGCTGCCCTACGGCATCCTTGAGATGTTAAGTATTTCATTAGAAAGCGCTTCACGAAACAAAATACGCTGTTTACTATCGGACAGATAGGAAAACACCCCATGGGTCGGGAAAAGAACTTCACCCGATTCCATACAACGATTGCAAGTGGACGTACAATGTAAAGTGGATTCCGAACCACTGGTAATCTGTTGTCAGCAGAAACCAACTATGGACCGCCGCCGGTAGAATGCGAATCTGGGACCTCCGGATTGGTAGGCCGACAAATTATCACTTACTCCAACGACGACAATATATCGGATGCTTGACTAAATGGAGTAAAAATGCAATCAACTTGTTGCCGGCTTCAATGGTGGAAACGTAGTACTTGAACCATTATAATAAGTTGGTTGTGGTAGACCTACTCTTCATAAAACCGCGTTGAAACCAGCCAAGAAAGTGTTTACAGTAAACTGAAAAAACATTACAAACTTAAGCATCAAAAACCTTGACAATGAAACATAAATTAGTATAGGTCTATGTCGCACTTTTTACCATTTTTATGTAGGCAAATGATTACGGAATACTTCCAGGGTAATGGAAAGATGGCACAACAAATATATAACATAAATAAATAAGAAAGAAGGGAAACAATTGACGAACTACATCCTTTCAGAAAGTGATAACGTTTCGGCTTACAAATACGGAGATCCAAAGTTCGAATCCCACCGGTGGCGGCCCGTGATTATTTTCTACTGACAACAGATCACGATAAAAATGTCATGGGGGTTGTAGAGAAAATGTCTGTGGTTTGGAATCCACTTTAAATTGTAGGTCCACTTGCGATCGTTGCCTCGAATCTGGTGAAGTTGTTGTCTCGCCCCATGCCCCACAAGTGGTTACGGGAACTAGGGAGAGGCAGATGTTTAAGTCACTTATAAGCAAAAGTTCGTCAGAAGGCAGTACAGTATCAGTCATCTCGTCAATTTGTGCGGCGACCAGATCGTAACCGTCAGAAGGAGAGGGGGGGGGGGATATGAGCTGTAGCCAAGAACACCCTCATGTGTTCGTGGCTACGCTTCAAAACAACCTACAATAATTGCAGCACGTCAGAGTCAGGAACATCAAAAATCGAGCACGGACTTTCACGTTGAACAACGCATAAAACTCCACCACCCACAGGAGTATCTAGAGCAGAAAGATATCGATCACGATGGAAAGCCAGAAACTGCGTACCGAAGAGTTCCGCCTCAGATATTCTACCGCATAGCCAATATTCAGTCAAGCAGACCACGTCGAAGCAGGAATCTATCGAACCTATAAATAGTTCGCCTACGAGTTTTTTGAAGTGACACCAGATCCGAATGGAGAATTCGGAACAAATTCACGAACAACAGTGTTGATCGGCCAAATGTCAGGTGAAACAATTGCATCAAACAAGTCCTCAGGTAAAGAATCTTGAAGATGATGAAAAGGAACAGCTTATCTATATGAAGAGGTTATTCTTTTGTAGTGTGGAAATATGTCCTCTTCGTTAGGTTCGAAATTAAATCGCTTCGGGGGATTTTAGCGGTGCTCATGGTAACAGCACCACTTTGAGCAGGAAAAGATGGTGTAAAACCACAGGAATATGTTGATTTGTGGAATCTATAAGAGGCGAGGCGACAGAACTTGAGCTAACCTCAATGTTGGTACACTGTGTCGGGTTCGAAAGCACACAAGAATAGGTCGTGTCGCTGAGCATTGGAACATGGGGGTGAGCTGTCCACGTTGTCAGTTGTCGGCATAGGCAGAGGGGAAATGCCGATCGTGTTATGAAATTTTACTAATTCTTACTCCGTTCGAGTTTAAAAAAAGTGTTGTTTTGAATTTCCGTAAAATGAATTTCTTACACAATTTTTGTAACTTAAAAAAAGTATTTAAGATTTACTAAGAATTTCACTTGTCATCTTCCCTTGTACGATAATATTCAGCTCAAGCGGACGTAATTTGTGAACGATCTCCATTAACTGAAATATTTTTTAAATGAATATTATTTCCAAATAACTAGCTTCTATTATTTGATATTTCGGTGCCCGCAAAGTGCTCGTAAAATTATGGTGCCGATAAAAGAGTTGGGTGACGAGATTCCAATAGAATGGAAGATCGCAAGTTAGCAAAGCAAAAAAGCAAGCCATTAGAAACCGCAGCAACAAGCACATTCTGGTTTGAACTTAGACCATTTCTAAAAACAGAGTCCGGTATTCGACCTAAATCGTATGTGGGTTTGAAGAGGATAGTGGCAATTTTTACTTTCCTTAATCTTAATCAGCATTTTGGTTTTTTGAAGAATAGCGCAAATCTAAAGGATTAGGCTTAGCAATCAAAAACCGCACTTTCTTCACCCAGCCCAATTCATATCTTCTTAAGGAAGCTCGTATACACATCCTTCTACGTCAAGTGTCTCTGTTAGGCAAAACGTTAATAAAGATCCAAAGTAAGACTTGGATTAGACAATTTAAATAAAATTCTTAGCCCCTATCCCAATTCCAGTAAAAAGCAATTTAATTGCAATATTATCTTAATTAAATGGTTCCCAGATGATTTTTTCTCACACATTTCCTAACTCTGGTATTCAGCCTTAATCCCATTTTTTCAAAGCTCATTGCAGCTCCTCCAGCATTCATTATTCCTCGCCCAAAAAAAGTCGCATTTTCTGCTTAAAAGTCCAAAAACTCATAAGAGGAAGAAAATTGTCACTAGCTAGTGTCGCAATTTAGCCTCGAGACATTTTTTCACTTTCTGAATAAGAAAACTGAAAAAAAAGAAAAAGTTGCAAAACTCATCCGAAAACACCAAAAAAGCTGCACTTCTACTCCTCCTCGATGGTCGGCTTGATAAACCTGTCATCATCTTAAAGCAGAAGTGGTTACACTTTGGTATCAGCCCCTGCGGGTATCAGCAAAAAACCAGCCACCAGGCAGGAGGATAAAACTCGAAGACGTTTTCGAAGGACACGACATAGACTGCTCTTTCGGCGCTTTTCAAGCCTTAACCCTCTTTTTTCTCTATGGGATTTTTTTGCAATATCACAAAATTTGTTGTTCTTTTGGAACAAAATGCCTCCAACCATTTGTCGTATTGTCCCATCGCAGTTTTATCGTGATTGGGAACGTTTTATCCCCAAAACGCTCACAAATTTCCCTGACTATGGGGTGACAAGATAGTCACCGCAAGAAAAGGGAGTCTTCAAGAAGACGGAGCAACAGGTGTCTCCTTGGGGGAATTGACGGCAATAAACGTCTTAGTAGCTTTCCTGTCTTGTTCCTGTTATTCTAGAGATTCTCTTAAGGCTGTTTACCATCGGAGGAGCTACCCTTCTGGTTACGGATGATGACAGAAGTGATGGTCGGTATCATGTCGCAATAAATGTTTATACACGATTTACTCGACTTTGTTGAGGGGTTAAAATCTTAAGGGTAAATGCTTAAGAGGTTAACCAGCCGTTGAGAAAATTCTTGGGTTAATCTTAAGACACTTTGAAGAGGGAACTTCCACGGAGTCTATTTCGGAAAGATAACGAGCTCACAAGACGATATTATTTTGACTTTTTGCGTTGGGTTAACAGACGTTGAAAAAGAAATTTACAATTAAGAAATTTCTCGCAATTTTGCGCAACATCGCTTCATTTCAATGCAGGAAAAATGACAGGAAGTTAATTAAAGAAAATTCTTAATTTTTCTCGCAATTTGTCTCTGCTTATTTATGTCCGCAAGGGTATACCAGAGTTTGGATAAGTTGGGAAGAAACAGAAGACGATGACGCGGATTTGGGCAAGTTTAATTGAAAAGATGCTTCAGTGACCACAAAAACGGTTTCTTAAGACAATAAATCTTCCGACAAAGTCCATGATGTGGCCAACCATCTTGTTTCACGCTTGATTTAATGCTTTAATAGTTTTCTGAATAGTTTGCACAACACAAGGAGAATATTTATCGATTGCCATGAGATGCGGTAGATAGAAGATTAAGGAAAAGAGCTTTAGAATTAAGGGTGAGATACTATTTCTTGTATTAAATCCTTTTAGTTCATTAAATAGTTTCAGAATTAAATTTTACTTGTTAATTATTTAAGGAAAAATCCAATTGCATACCCCCCACATGGCAAGTTTTGACCAATTAGCGTTAATTAGCTTTAGTAGCACCTGAAAACGGATTTGTATGGAAAAACACTTCTAGAACCATAATCATCGTCACGAAATCAAAAGTCAAATTATAAAAGTTTTCTGTCTTACGTTAAATTCCCCATTTACACCAGGTAAAATTTAACTCACAGTACTAATTGTATTCACGTGGGTGTTTTCTTTCTAATTACCTTCAATTCGATCTCGTGTAAGGAAAAAGGCGGGGTGCTCAATCGAGAACACTTCCGGATCCATGTAATAGGGGGACGAAGTTTGTGCCACCCACAACTATAACTAGCACCGGAAACGAACAAGAAGGTGAACATAATACTTAACCATTTTCCGGTGTAGAGCGTCGCTCGAGTAAAGATAAAATCGCGTGTTTCGCCTCTTTTCGTCTTCGGTATTCAGGGGGGCTACCCGTGTTTTCTGGTTAATTTCAGTTTACTTCGAAAAAATCTAGCCCTAGCGTATTTCCGACGGATCTTGAAATTGCACTCCTTGAAAATTCTCTGCAAAAATTCCTTAAGAAAAGGGGGGTACAACAATTACCATCACAGGTGGCGAACTTTAAAGATTTCACATTAGATCTGCAAAGTTGTATATAATCCTTAGTTTTTCAACAAGTTGTAAAAAAATTAATTAAATTATTGTTTCCTTGAAGAACGACGGGGGGTGATTTTTTTCTGAAAGTCATAGATTTTTATAACTCTAAAACACGTAAATTGACATTCAAAATTAATGAGAGTATCGATTTGAGTTTTCAAAATCTGAAATTTCAGAAAAAAATAATACACTACTATTTTCGTAATTCTATAAATAATTTAAAAAAATCAGAAATCGAAAATTAAAAATGGTTCCTGTTTGAGGGACATATAAGACATTTCTTTTGCAAATCTTTCTTTTTTCTGAAATTATAAATAAAACAGAGAATCAGTTTTTAAGAAGAGCAGTAGTTTTCGAGTTATTAACAAAATTAATAAAAATGAGAATAATAAAAAAACAAAAAATACGTATTCACTAGTTTTTAGCATATAATAACAATCAGTAGGTAGGTCCGCTAATACACATATTGTAAATCTTCCTGACAGTCTGACTTCGCTTTTACATGGCGGCGGTTCTTCGTGAAATCATGCGTTTGACTTTAGACCGATCAGTCTGAAATTTTTGCTAAAGTCCCTAAAAAATGTGCTCGACGTACATCTTAAACAAAATTTGGACGACAATCAGCCTGGCTTCTGTAAGGGAAGATTCACAGAGACGGCTCTTCATGAGGTTGTACGTACGATTGAAGACTTATTAAAATATAAAAAAAATATTCCTGCTGCGTTACTGGACATTGAAGCAGACTTTAATAATGTTCTCTGAATCGTGGCGTGGCCGCGGCTTTGCTGCCTTTGGATTTTAACGATGTTAAGATCATGGGTAATACAATTCGAACTGGGTACCAGCTGTGTCGTAGTATCTGTAGGGGTAAGCCTTAGGGTGGAGTTCTGTCTCTACTCTACTTTGGCGGATCGTAGTGAACAATATATTGTTGAAATTCGACCAGGAAATAATTAAGACTGTCGCCTATGCCTATGTATCGGGGAAATTTCTTCCCGTAATAAGCGACCTTTTGTGTCACGGTTAGCAAATGGTGCAAAGTGTGTGGGCTGTCGGTGTATATGGGGAAAGACCGAGCTTATGCTCTTTACCACTAAAATCAATGTACCCAACTTTGACTTGCCCAAACTAAATGGACACCTACTCTCTTTATCATTTAGAGTCAAGTACTTGGAATTGCTTTTAGACCCGAAGTTGAACTGGCCCAAAACATAGAAAAAAAGAGTCAGAAAGGCGGATCCGGCTCTCAATGCCTGCAATCGCACTTTTAGTAAAAGGTGGTTGTACATAACAGTGGTACGTCCTATCCTCACATATTGCTCCCTAGTAGTACACAGCAGTTGCAACGTTATGATATCAAAACCTGGATGCGGGCACTTTATCTATGTTTCCTGGTACTTATTGGGGGCATGCAGCCGAAAAAACAACTTCATATAAAAAATATTAGCAGGTATCAATTCAAGTACCAATAGATATTATCTAGAACCGGTAAATACCTTTAAGATTAATCTGAGGTCAGCGGAAAATCAATCATGTAAATTCTACGAGTTTTGAAGTTCTTAATTGATTGGATTGAGGTGACAGTTATACCCTTGCACGGTTTCTATCCATTTCTGTTATCATTAGTTTTGTCTGTCAATTTCATCGTTGCTTCGTAATCGATTCGGTCGAAATTAAAGACAAGTTTTTCATAAGGTGTACTCTAAAAACAGGATACATAAATTAAGCACCAGGTTAAGAAATTCTTACGTATTTCTGTGCTTAATAAATCAAAATTGGGTCACCTGTACCGTTTTCGATCTGCATTCGATGAACCACCTCCTGACCAGAATAATTAGCAAACATATAAGCCACTATTACCACCATTACAAGACACTGCGATTGGTTCAAAAATACACACTTAATTAAGCCGAACTAATTTTGACGACCGGACTTTGGTGTGCTTTTCATTCTCAGAATTAATTCGAATCACGAGGATCAGTAAAAATCGGTGAAGATTGCCTTGAACATGCACAAGAGTTCCGTAGTTATTTCTAAATTTTTCATAAGCTATTTCTGCTATAATGCTTGTTATATTATAATTGAAGGTATACTAAATTAAGGAATTTTGTTTCAGATAAGGGATAAAATCAAAAGGTTATATTTTTTGTTGCATTTTTTCAATGGGGTTAATGAAGAAACATTTTTGAAATGACTTTTCACTCTATTGGAGATAGTCAAAAAAATTATTTTTCAAAAAATCTCTTCCTGCTAGTTTCCTACGGAATCCTAATCAAAAGGAGCTCCTTATAGATCCAATCCCGGCTCACTATCCAGATAAATAGTTACAAAGTAATTGTAAATTGAGGAATGAATAAATTGTGGGATAAACTTCAACACCGTCCGTACAATGGAACACGGGTCATTCCCAAGATGATAACGCAAAAGCTCAAACTTCCTTAAACTCTTAGATAAAATTGTCAAGATGGTCCTACCGGACCCACCATATCTTTCGGACTTGGCTATATCTGATTACTAAGTTCTAGCACGTACATAATGGAAAATCCTACAGAAAAGATCAGAATGTGAGTTCAGCAGTTAAAGAATAATTTATCTTAAAACTCACGGTCTTTAAGCAGGCTACGTTTGCCAAACCTGATAAAGTACTTGAGAAAGATTAGGCAAATTAGTTTCGGATTGATTCAGAACATAATCGCGAAAATGGACAAAAATTCTGGCCAACCTTATACATAATAATAAATCGATGGTAGAATTAGTACAACCGGAATAATTACAAAATATTTCCAAAAAAACTAAAGCCACATTAAAAATATGTAAATATATCAAAATTATATATTATTTATTGCAGGGGGCATTAGGTGATACTTTATTACTAAAATTAAGAAAACTTTCATAAAACAGATAACGTTTCTTTGTCGAAAAGTAATTACTTTAAACAGATTAAAAATTTAGAAAACTTCAGTTAAAAAGAATTTTAAACTGTGCACTTACAACAAATACAATCTACTTACAATTGGTTAGAAAGTGGAGTGTGCACGTTCCATGGTCATATTATTACCAAAAATTAATAACAAATTAAAGCAAGTTTATCACAGGAAACTTTAAGCACACTAAAAACTGAAAATTTAAATCCATCCAAATAATGTAAGAAGACAAGCTTCCATTTTCATTATTTTCCTAAATTAAAAATAAGCGAAGAGTATTTTCATATTTAACATCAGTAATGCGCACTGAACTAAGAAGATAAATTCAACTATTTTCTCATTTGCTTTGATAATTGCATTCCAGTTTTTCCATTTTCCCATTGTATGTGTTCAATCGAAGAATTTTCAAAAGTCCGGATATTATCATCAGCCAACTCAATTTGCTGGTGAAATCGTAAAAAAATATGAACAAAAACTTCATGGGCATTGCCCACAGTCTAATAACTAAGATAATTGTCTATGGCGTGCTGAAAAACTCTCTGACAACAAAAGTCATCTTGCTGCTGTATCTAATCATTGTGCAGCAATGGATCTATTCACTCAGATCTAATCTAAAGCTTTTATTCCGTGTCCCTGAGCCCACCACCCCATTGAACCTGTGTTACAGTGAAGTGGTCATCATTTCTAAGCGCGATACTGCTCCACTTCACTAATGCAAAGTTATAAATTCCTACGCTTTGTTTGATCCAAAGAACGGAGATGACAGAGGACACAAAAGGCAAGGCAGCGCGGCAAAAAAGAAACTTGCAATGAATAAATTTGAAGCGGAAGTAACGCAAATGAGCACAGCAACGTTAAGTCATCCAGTAACTGGTCATTTCGTGCTCTGCGAAAAATATCGCCTTCGTGAACATTACATACTCTCCGTCCCATTGGATCAACGACAGTCGCAAACCCATCCGTTGGTTATCATCATCTCTTGTTCTAATTTATTCTGAACACTTCCAGAATCCGCCGTAACGAAACTATTCAACCTGTTCGCGGACCATAACTGACTGCTCCAGATAATAATCACGCCGTGCACCGCAACTACCTCCACCACCCACTAATCTTTCCATCCTGACAATGTCTTTCATTAGACGGCGACAAAAAACAACGCAAATTTCCTACAAAGTCACAGAGGCCTGGGACACGGAGTATTACTTCCTCATATCCGGTCCATTGTTAATCGCTTAATCAGCGGTCGATGCTTCGATCTTGCCGGACAGTAAACAACGGACAGTTGCGCTTAGGCCTATTGTTCTTAATGTTCACTAGATACTCTTGGTTGCTTTGCAACCTGTACCCCAACCCCACAGAATCTGAAGCTGGACAATCTCAAATGAAAAATCTGCGCTTAACGAACTAGCCCAAGTACTCGCATTTGCACGCTCCAATAGCCGCGACAGCCGCTGAGGTGTATATCGCGCCGTGCACAGTCTTTGAACAGTAGTTCCGGCTTTTTGTTGCTCCCCAGGTTTTTTGTCAGCAGCACTAAATTGGCTCCGGAACAAGAAGAACAAGTGGCTGAGATCACCCACCCCCGTCGCGGTAGAGAAGTCTACGCGAATGTAACGAAGTATAACGTACGCGACTTTTGGGACATTGTGTAGCGGAAGAGGTGAACATTAAGCCCAGCTTGCATCGCCATAAATCAAAAAAGCTTTGACAGAATTTGCCTTAGGTCGGAGCTGAGACCCACCTTAGATTTCCCCTCCCTTGACGATATTAAGGCGGTTGTCGAGATTCGTGTTTAATCCACAAGGCATTGGTGAGCCTTCGTGCGGGGGAGCAAAGTGCAGGTAGGAAGTAGGCAGGTATAGAGGTGCAAAAGTGTCTGTGCGTTTTTATTACTCATAGGTGAGTGCAGCTGAGGGAATATATTGAAAGACGGGTAAGTCTTCGACGTGTATAGGTTGAGTGTAATTGGTTCGGTGGATACCCAGACTATACGTACAAGTGGAGCTGAAGCTTGGGGCCTCGAGCTGTAAGATTGATTCATTCAGAAATATCCACAAGCCGTGACGTTGCTTACTATCTCGTCTCACTACGTGAAGACCATTGGTCGTCGCCGATTTCATCAAGAAGGCGGACTTGATGGGGGCACCTATCTCCGGTGGTCACTGCTATTATGCTTATGAAAATCGACGTGGGGGAGAGGCTCTCGAGATTTCTCCCGGTTCGCGATTCGCGGGTATTCGACCATGTATCATTATCAGAATACCTATGGACTGCGTTTACGTTGCATACAAAGTAAATATACCTCCGCTGAGCTATTCAGAGATTGCTTGACTGTATGTACACTGTACGTGAAAGATCTAATTCACGTTCCATTTACGATTTTCTGCTGAATTTGATTGGTAATTGGTTGTCACTAGAATTTCCCAGATTTCAAAAGATTTCTAGAGCTGCCGGTGATATTGATGTAATTGAAGGAGAAATTAAAGTAAACAGTTCATGATTTGGACAAATATCGGTAGACGACAATGAAATTGATGAATAGCCTCAGGGTAGAGAAATGAACGATTATCAGCCCAAACGTTTACTTAAAAGCATTATCATGTTGAAAAATTAATTTCAATTTTACCTCTTTGGATTTTTCTAGTTTAACTCAATTCCTTTGTGTAATGCTGGTCGAATTTCGTATAGCGTACCTCTTTACTGTTCGTATGTTTAAAGCAATAAAATATTCAAATATGGAAAAGAATATAAAAGTTTTTGGATTTTATAAAAAATTACAAGAAAGAAGTTAAAAACAAAACGTCTAGAAGATCATGTGCACTTCAGATAGTACGGCCATATTTTCTAGTTATTTATATCCGACCATGATTAGATTATGGAACGTAAGAACTTCCACAATTAGGTGATTAGACATATTCCAAAATCCAAATACGTAAACATACTAAGACAGAACACCACTGTGACGTATCAAAATATTGTCAAATTTCGCAAATGTATTCCATAGGTATAATTAATGATTTAGGGATCGGGTAAAGGATGTAATTTAAATTCCAAAGATATCGTTCTCGATGTTATGGTATGAAAAATAACTCTTTTCTGATTGGTAAAGGATTATCTCAAAATAATAAATTTAATTTTTTTTAATATCAATATTTATGCATCTATCGTTGTACGTGGTCCTCTTTTGTTTTAACAAATTGGAGGCGGTGTAAAAAAGTTGTAATTTTGAAAAGGAGTTTTTTCAAGTGGTCTTCAAAAATCGGTTATTCACAGATTAAGGCAATTGCTAAGACTAAAAAAAATTTAAAATGGCTTTCAAATTTTTGATGGGACAAGACAAGCCAAAGTCCTTCGACATAACTTCTAAAATAAAGGAGCAACGTATACTCAGCAAGCGATTTGATGAACAACTGAATAATAATTATATTTTCAAACTTAAATTCAACGCATACAATTTCTTACGCTGAAAAGGGGTTATAGCAATGAAGAATGCTATCTCTCCAGTTCCCGTAACTCACTGTGTGGGGGGAGAAGAACTTCACACGATTCCAGACAACGATTGTAAGTGGGCCTGTAATTTAAGGTACATTTCGAACCACCGACATTATTCAGTAAACCCAGTGGCTTTTGTATCGTAATCTGTTGTCAACAGAAGACAATCGAGGACTGCTGCCGCTGAGGTTCGAACCTGCGACCTCCGAGAAGGAAGGCCGACACGTTATCACTTACTCCACCTAAAACTTACAATAATCCAAAGCATTTTCACCAAAGAAGAAGGCCTGACATGTTATCTATTGTGAAAGCTGTGAGGCAGAACCGACCTGAAACTTGGTGAATTTTCAAAAATTTTGACTTAACAAGTTTTTTACATATTTTTGAATATGCAGGTATACTTTAAGAAAATGCAAAAAATATTTTGCAATATTGCCAACAAATTGGAAGCCTAGTCACTTGCAATGCACACCCTTAAAGAGACGTAACCATAGCAAAACCCTCCGTATTATCGTCGAACAATCCGTCAATATTAAAAGGTGTTTGACAGCATTCATCTCCTGTACCGGCGAGGTGCAACACGGGAATTTTTGAATCTTGCGGGTTTTATAAAGCCGATTTAAAAATAAGTATTATCTTGTTGGTAGCATTTGCAGTCATTTTGAATATTTAGTTTTTTTTTCGACAGTCGAAAAGGTTACACGTATTTTGGTGTGCTCAGCGATTTTCTACTCTCGAGAAAGATGGATCAAAGAATTTGTATTACCGTAGCGATCGATCGCTAAATCGCTATCAGAAAGGTTCCTGATAATGTCGGTGTATCATTTGGGTCATGCCAAGAATTTTTTTTGGACGCTTTGGGAACGAAACGTGTGGCAGCAAAGTTTGTTTCGAAATTGCTGAAGTTTTAACAAAAACTGCGAAGAGTGGAAGTTGCTGAATGAACTCAACTTCGAACCAGAGCTGGTTAAAACAGTCTTAACAGGTGTCGAAACATGGGTATATGGGTATGACGTCAAAACCAAGGCATAGCCGTCCCAATAGAAGCTGACTGAAGAGCCAAGACGGAACAAAATTCGACAAGTTCGGTCATATGTGAAGTTTCTTTTCATTGTTTGCTTCGATTTCAATTGCGTAAGGTATAATGAGTTCCTGTCATATGGCCGTACGGTCAATAAGGTATACTACCTCGAAGTTATGCGCCCGCCGTTTGCATAAAGGAATTTAACGAAAACACCCAGAATTGTGGCAAAACCACTCGTGGAACACCTCACTGCTTGTTCGTGATTTTTTTGGTAAAAACCAAAACCCTTTTTTTTTTGCCACAGCCACGGTATTCTCCATATATTGCCGCTGTGACTTTTTTCTATTCCCAAGATTGAAGAAAACCATGAAAAGACGATGTTTTGTCACCATTGATGAGATAAAAACAGAATCGCTGAAGGAGCTGAACGCCATATCAGAAAGTGAGTTCCAGAAATGCTTCCAACATTGAAAAAAAGTGTTGGCAAAAGTGTATTATATCTTAGGGGGATTTCTTCGAAGAGGGCAAAATTGATGGTAATTAATAAAAGTTCTTAAGAAAAAAAAAACCAAAATTCCCGTTATTTCTTGATCGTACCTCGTACAGGTAACAGTGACAAAAGTATACAGCATTGTTGAAGTCTTAATGTGAAGATATCTGGATTTGAAATTTGTTGAAATTAATTCAATTTTTAGACTAATGTCTTGTCTGTTTCTGTGAAATCCATCCGTGTTTCTGTGAAACAATAGCTTTCGAACAGTTGCATTCTCAAATAGGGCTTAAATTGAAAGATCCCAGAGCAATTTTTTCAAGTTTAATTTAAGGAAATTGGGTGGGGGTCATCCGCATTTTAAAGCCTTTATAATAATTATTGTACCAGTATATCTCTTTACCTTCGGTTGAAAGTAGGTGTGATGCTTTTACGGTCGTCACGTACGATTTAGTTCCCGTTATTTCAGTGTACATATATTCCGTCTAATTCTATGTGATGATAAGGGTGTAACATGCTACTTCCAAGATATACATTGCTTCTTGCTTTTAGGGGATGGCCTATGATGCTAAAGCACGGTTTTGGCAGGAAAGGAATTAAGGGTAAGGGAATGAGTTTAGAGGTTGAGTGACGGAGGTAACGATATACACCTCGAATTTGACAGCTTCGTGCTCACTTTACGTACAAATTTGACATGAAGAGAGTAAGGGTGGGAGCAATTTAAAGGTCTTGTATGGTTCACTGTAAACAAGGAATACAATGAATTAGGCTAGCAATTTCGTTAGAACAATGCCCTTAGAAGTAGATGTAGAAGAGTGCGAGACAACCAACATTTCGTTGACGCTACAGAGAGTCAATGCTCTCAGAGATTGTGAAGTCACCGTAAGATAAATGGTCTTTCTTTGAACATTGGCTAACGCGGAAAGTGTGGTATATCCAACTTCTACCCAAATATGGAAATTATATTCGGTCCAGTCCTGAGGTGTAGCTCAGTGTCAGGTACAGTGAAGTATTTCTTACATTTTTGTTAAAGATCCAGATATTTCATTGCATTGTTAGCAACTGAGAAGATATGATTGGTCCTTTGCGAATTGGGTGAGAGTAATTGAACTTTGGATGGGTTAAACATAACAAGATTTGCTCTGCACCAAGCGAATATCGTAAAAATGTTGTTGTTTAACGATCCAAACATGAGTTCTCGGTTGATTTTTGTAAAGTTTCCACGAATATTCATTATAGAATCAGAAGAGTAGGCGAAATCAAGGTGGTAGGTTTGGTGAGAGAACTGGCATTTATTTCGTAAGGATCAGATGTAACTCAGTCTATTATTACACGAATTGAACGGTCTGTGAGAGAACTCTCTACCCATTTTAAGTGGGGAGCGTGCAAACGTTTGCTTGAAGTTTGGCTAAAAGGATTTTCAACAATCCTGACGGAATTCTATTTTTTTCCAGCTGCTATTTCATATTTTGTGATTATATTGTAATAATTTATTTGGTTCAGGACTACATGCAGCAATTCGGAAGGAAGGACTGTTCTGACAATTCATCTTCAAAGCCCGTCATCGTGCTATCAATTAAATTCTGGAACTTTTGGCGATTCGAAGCAAAAGATCTTTTAAAGGGAGTCAGTTGCAAATCCACGACACAACCGGCAAAGGAGGAAACAAAGTCATTTAAAGAGCATTATTTGTATTGACCCTAGACTTTCGTATATGAAATTGTGAAATATCATATATTTCTAATAATTAAAGCTTAGGATTAATTTAATAAATTATACTTGGTGTTCCTTACAATTCCTTTAAACTTGCTGTCGTTTGATCAGTTTTTTTTTTCTAAACTCTATAGAACTAGAATAGTTTTGTTAGGATTTCACAGTCAGTATAGCATTGTTTATTAAAATTAGGTATTATTTTATGGCTAAATTTGTGGCCATTTTGGTTCATCATTGCATATTGTGAATTTGTTACAATGCATTATTTCAGTTATGGGTACCAATAAGTTAAATGTTCAAAGTCTAACTTCGTAGGTAAAGATTTGTTGAAAGTTTGTTGATGTAAATGAGAATTATGTTTCAAATATATATATAAAGAAAAGTTTATCAAAAAAATTTATTCATTTTAAAAAATTTTAAAATGTAATTATGCGTTTCACACCTAACTCGAACGACGTTCTGGTACCTGAAAAGATTGAAAAGCAGATTTTATTTAAATTCTAAAAATCAAAATAAACATATACTTTAACAGTAACGTTAATTTCAGAAAAATCCATATAATAAAATAGAAAATCATTATAGAATGACAAATTCACAAAACTGTCGGCAAAAAACCCAGCCATCCGGCTGTTGAAGTGCAGACGACTTAATCTTTTTACGCCTTTTTAGAAGTCTTAGATAAAGTTATCAAATTACTTAAGAAACGGGTGGGCGTATGTGTCCAGAATGCCCAAGAGTATCCAGACTAAAGTGATATGACTTCAGAAAAACTTGTGATAAATATTAAATGAATGACGCACGCCCTCAATTCGAGTTCAAGACATTGTCCACTTACTTGCTCTTGATATCATTATTTGACGCAAAATAGCAAAAATGTTTATCATAAACGCTGCCTTGAGTAATGCAGCATGAATTAATCGAAAAATTAAAAAAGCAAAACAAATTACTGTCTGCTATGAGTAATTTAATTCTTTTCAAGAAAGTTGTGTAATTTTATTGATGTGTAAATTACAAGAATACATTAATCTCTTGCAGCAGTGACATTTATCTTTTATTATATGTAGTATCTAAGAATACAGTAGTAAAATTTTACGGTACGTCAAAAAATCAATAATATTTATTGGCCGATCTGACAAAGAAGCTTGTATTTTTATATACTATATTATATATAAATATGTTTGAATGACTTTATTTCAGAGAAGTTTGGTAAAATAGTCGTTTTGGAATTAACCAAAGTTTAACTTAATTTTCAAAAAAGAATTGCTGTAAATGATTTTAAATTACAGAAGGAATTGAGAAATGGGGTTGTTGAATCCTAACTACAGACAACCTTAAGAAACTGGTAATGTATTTTATTTATTCTCTGGATTTTAATACGCCTGGAACAAAGGAATTTGTTAAAAAGAGTAATTAAATTACCAGACATTAAGTTCTTAAATACTTTGTTGTATTTATATACAGCAGAGCTTTATTGTAAAATTTTTTTGTTAATTGATTCAATTGGTTGAAAATATAAGTCGAAAGTTCGACTTAAGAAGAAGGCGCTGATTGAAATACTTATCGGATTCCAGATGCATCTGACTTTTGAGTTTTAAAATGCAGATTTGCAGGAAAAATAAAAATTCTAATGTAATGTATTTCATTTAACAAATTACCAATAACAAATATATACTAAATTAAAAGTAAGTACAACATATTTAAGAAATTAGCAATACGTAATTTAATTCCTTTCATAAATAAATTTTAAATACATGGAATGATTAAAATAATTTGGAAATATACTTTTTATTTAGAATTACTTCATAAGTGCAATTGTAATTACCAGGCTTCTAATTATGATAATAATTCAATTCCGATTTGCTAATTACAATTACGACAGTTGTGATTTCATACTTTTCGAATTCTTTTGATAAAAATACACAAAATAATTAACTCAAAAGCCATAAAATAGTAAGAGTAGCTATTGATACTAATTTTGAATTTTATAAAATTTTATATTATATTTATTCATAATCTAAGTGTATTTATTTTGTCCTCTTTGAAAGGACTAGAATACATGCCGGAATAAATCGAGTAAAATTAAACACACAAAAATAATAATGTCAATTTAAAGTAAAAGTTTGGTCAAGTAAATATTTTAAAAATAATTTTTAAAGTACCATTTTTTATATTATTTGGCAAGGTTTTCGGCTTCCTTATTCCACGAGATCTTTGCTTTTCGGTCTTTACCCTGTTCCAAAAAGATTGGTAGTACACGGTAAATGGGAACGTCGGTCGTCTAAAAGCAGCTGGCTGCTGATTGTTCTTATAACAATCAGTGCAATGCCTCTTGGTCTGTCGACCAAGATACATTGAAAGGATGGCTGTACACGGTTTTTGGCGAATTTGAGAAATTTGGCATCATAACTTACCATTTACCGTGTACTGCCAATCTTTTTGGAACAGGGTATAGAAAAAACATATGTATGTATTCGGCAAATTCTTTGCGGTCTTTCTCATAGAATTAACTACTACTATTCAGGCTATAACCACAAAAAATGTTTTAAAAGAACTTGAAAATCCAAGAAGGGCCTTTAGAGATTCCTTAAAGAATTATTAAGGCTAAGTTCTTGCTATAATATTTGTATTTTACTAAAAATTTATAGTTTACTGTGATCCTACCTAGGTCTTTGATATATGTTTGTAGTTTAATTTTACTTACTATAGATGGTAAAATCCGTCATTATAAGTTTAATAATATTCCTGCTAAAATTTTTCAGTGTTGCTAAATATTGATGTTTTTAGATATTTAGTTGATAGATGCAACCTTGCCACCTCACTCCTAAATTTTACACATCGTATGTAACCGGCTAATCGGATTGGCATAAATCTAGAAGGTGGCAAAAATAGATTGTATTTGTACCTACACTGCACTATCCTCAAAAGTAACAATTGCTTAAGTATGATTAAGTATATAAATTGTTTGATCGGTCTGTGAGATTTTGTAGTCCAAAGGGGTTCTGGTTTACCCTCAGCATCTAAAGACCGTAATTTTGGTTTCAAACTGAAACCTGCAACTTTTGTGTGGAAGGTCACAACGTTATTCCTTATACACCACCGACAAATATTGATTGCACTCATGCAACACTATTTAAATCAAATTTATAAATTGCGAAGTTGTATTAAAAATCGATTTCGATGTTTAAAAGATGACTCCAAGATCTGTCTAAGATTCCAAAGCGAGCGTAGCAATAAAAACAGAGCAGCTATGAGAAAACCAAAAGAAGAAGAATCGCATCAACTATCCGGGTTTAGAGGCCTCATATCCATATGTACATAAAGGCGGATCAAAAAAGATCATAATATGAAATTGTCAGATTAAGCCAAACATGGTTCTATACTTCCAAAAAGCTAAAAAAGGTTCGTCGCAATAATTCCAACATAAGCAGAAACTTGAAAGTGAGATCGACTCTGCTTCCAACATATTTAAGAGCTCTATGGTGCCATAGCAATTAGTATGTAATAAAGAGAACAAAGTAGTTTGGCAAATCCACCGCGGTACTGTAGCCCTGTACGAATTAGATTTGTATACCAGACTGTTGATGTAACAGCCGAAGAGATCCATTAGTTAAAATCAAAAATTATTGCACTCAATCTTACAGTATTTGAGGGTACGAAAATAAAATACTATGCTTTTTACCATGGTGGATGGAAAAGTAAATGACTCCGCAACACACACGACATCGACCATGAGGTGTTATATTATGTGCTGCCACATATTAGACGTTTAATGATCTGTTGAAGAGAGGGGATATATATATATATCTAATAACTAAAATAGAAGTAAATCTGATATCAAGTTTCAAAATTATCTTGAGAGCATTATCGAATGGACATAAAATAAACATAAAATAATTTACAAAATCCGCAAGAAAGACAGAAGAACTTTGTGTTCAATTATACAAATAGCGTCAAATGTCCTGATTATACACAAAATAGTACAACACGGATCCACGGCTATGCTTCCAATGCATCTCTGCTCTCCGAAAAAGTTGCAAAAGCTCGTAATAAAAATTTCGGAGAATTCCGTTTTAACTATTCGAGAAAATTTTCTCGAGAAGATTGTAATTTAAAATACCGAAAAAGAACATGAGACCATTTAATAAAGAAACAATAAATTTATTACTGTCTGTTGACCGGTCAAGGAAGTTCTCCTGAATCAAAAACCGATACCAAAAAAGTAGTGCATAAATACAATTTAATAAATTGTTATTTTTTATAATTCTAGTGGTTTTAATTCTTATATGTTTCGAAATAAATAATAACAATCTCCTTTATGTTGCATAAGTTATGCAAAACAACACTCATAGAGCCCTTTGAGACACGAAACAAGCAACAAATAATTTTGGCCACCTTTTTGGTACAAATACTAGTATGTGTGGCGTACAAACTAAACAATCTAGTTAATTCTTTTAACCAAGAACAAGCTTAAATCTCTTTTAAATCTAAACTATTTATATACTATCAGCTAAACTCAAGAGCTAAATGGTTTGGAAGTGATTAAATAAAATCAATAGCATTTGTTGTCGTTTTTAACACGCTTTTCCTCTCCATCTAAGGGTGGACTGAAGTGTTTACAGGGTCTGCCACGTAAATGGGAACAACTTCAGGCGACTGCAATTTCGAAACGCCATGAGCTATTGCGTCAATTTTTTCACAGTTGGTACCCCTACATATAAACTGTCAGACGCTTGTTTATTTTTGACATTCCACAAACCCTTCGAGAAATAATGGATTATAAATAAAATATGACGTCATGATTTGTTTGAGAGTGGGAGAAGTCGATTCGAACGTGCGCAGATTATTTGATACCCATCGGCAATCAACTGGCAGTCTCACTTAGAATTTAACGGATGAGCCTTATATGAATTATGAAAAATAAACTTCATGTCAAGGCCGACACGACGGTGCAAGACTTAACAGCTGCACAAAAAAGGACGCTACGAAAAACTGAAGACGCTCAAGGCTCAGTGTGCACTTTCGGAATTTTATTCTTTTCAGACGAGAAAATTTGCACTGTTCAGCAAGTTGTGAAGAAACGCGTTTATCTTACTGATCGCTCTAGCTCGTAAGCAAAAACCAGCGGCAGTTAATGATGAGCAAAATCGGTCACTTTGCTGACTCAGGTCATACGAGTCATTTGACATAAGTTTCTCAAAAGAAAGATTCGATAATTTGGGCACTTATGTTTTTAGAGGGTAAATAAAGCATTTGTGCCCTACCACTGAAGAATTAATCGAACTTTTCAGGCTACTTTGAGCTTTGACTGTGCTTCTACGTTGTATGGTTGTATCGGATCGAAGGATTGATTTTTGCTTTTTTTTCTATTTTGTTCTGTTCACAGCTCACATTTACATGTGTATCATCGCTGTGATCTATATGGATCACATGTACATCACATTCACTGAAATATAAACAACAGCAACAGGAACTACATAACATTGACGGAGTCCATACTGCGTGAGCCAGTAGAGTTCTCAGTTCTTGTCCCAAGCAAATAGCTTACCATGCATTGTGTACAGTGCACAGTCTACCACTCTTTTTCCTTAGAATGGGAGCAACAGCGAGACTGAGAGAATTGGTGTACTTTCTGTCTTGTTTTTAGACTAGAGATATGATACGGTCATTTTACTGACTCTTTCAAAATGACTGAATCGTTCACGACCGACACATCACTATCGTCACTATTTGTTTTTGTGCCAGAACGATGCAAAATAACTACTCAAGTCTACCGTAAATTGATTCTCGAGGGTGCTTTGGAACATTGGACACACAAACACTTCAAATCGAAGCGATATGTGTGCCAACAGGACTCTGCGCCAGCTGACAAAGCAAAAGAGATATTGCGTTGGCATCAAAATCACGTGGCAGACTTCACTTTACCGACAACTTGGCCGCCGTATTTGCCTAATATAAATCCAATAGATTTTTCCATTTGAAGCATTCTTCAGACCAAGACGTCAAGAAAAATATATGACAGAGGCAAGGTATTAAAGCAAGCTGTGCGAAGCGTTTTACGATCGACTGGACAAAATAATTCTATTTAAGGGCAGATATATTGAAAATTGAGTGAAGACTGGTTGTAGAGAATTTATTCAGCTACAATTTAAAAATACAAACGAATAAAAAAATTTTACAAATAAAAAAGTTATGTTCAATTCTTCCATTTGCACTTTAGGTGGTAGACACTATATTTACTTTGAATATGGTACAAATATTTAGGAAACAGTTCGGGCTGTCTTTTTCAAAAAAAGCAATTTTTTCATTACTATTAAAAACAAACATATTAATGTAAATATAAGTATTAAATTTTTTTTAATCTGACACACCTTGTTAGAAGTTAATGTTAGACAGTAGATTGCTCTGCTACACTTTTCTCAGTTCACCTATAAAAGCTGATTCTATTTGATTCTGTACCGTTTTAGAGTTTTTTTAGAATTCATTTTTCTTGATTCTAGATTGAAAACCAAATACTTTTCGTTTCATATCTTACAATAATGGACAGTTTAGCCTCATTGCATTATATGCGCCAGCTTATTCGTAAAACAAAAGTTGATGTTCCAATATATATATAATACCACTAGAGTTAAAAAATTTTATGGTCGAGAAAAGTACAAAAAAATAAATAAGTCTAACCCACGTAAACCAAAATTTATAGCTGAGTGTGATCCCACCAATGCGTCATTACATCTTTAACATCCTCGGCGTAGGACTCTAGAATCCTGCAAGTGCAATCCAGTTAAATAGATTTTTTAAAGTTCCTAATTATATGATAAATTTGAACTCACTTACAGGCGTAGTTTGAATTAAAATCGAATAAATTCTTTGGAATATTTATAATAAATAAAAGTTTATTATATTAATTCATACTACGTATACAATTTTACAGGCTTATACTATAAATTTCAACAATGGTTCTAAAGCCGCCTGTCGAGGTTCGAAAACCTATAAACACTAAATTTACGTAAGCGTTAATTCAAAATATATACCTCACAATATCTACAGTACTTAATTACTAAATACACAAGTCTGTATTTACTGTATCTACAATGTACATAATGTATATAATAATAATAGCGAAGAAACCAGCATAAAATATAAGAGTGTTTATTACGAAATAATATCATGTAGGAGTTAACTCTAATGATAGTCATAATAAAAATAATAGTCTCCATTCAATTTGGTTTTACGAAATACAAATTTGATAACTACTTATTGTAGGATTAAAGCAAAGAAAAAGAAAAAAAAACAAAAAAAGGAGCGAGTGAAAGAAAAAATTATTTAAGTCGAAAATCTTTAAAACGTGTCTGACGCGGAATGCAATCTTCAAATAAAAAAAAACCTGAAAATTACTTACTTCTTCACTAAGCAAATTAATTCTCTCAAAATAATTTCAAGACATCTTAAGGATAATGCCAAAACTTATACAGTGCTTCCATAATTAGTGCTATTCAGCATTTCGATAATTTCTTCACTTTACCAAACGATGTCCTTTATTTTCACTGCAAACCGTTTTTGGGCTCTTTTCAACACGGTTTGTAAAGGTCAAGTCAACAACATCGAACTTACTTGAGTTCTTGAATTTTTGCATATCTCTCATTGAGTCTGGGGGCAGGTGGACTACATCTTTACTGATTTCAGCAAGGCCTTTGACAATATTAACCACAGGATTCTTACACATTAGCTTAATTTCCTTTTGTTTCCCTCTGTTTTGGTTGACTGGTTGTGCTCCTACTTCTCCATCGTACACAGCGCAATTTATTTAGTGGTGCTCTCTTTGACATTATCAATAATACTTCAGGTGTCTCACAAGGAAGTCATTTGGGACCTCTACTCTTCATTATTTACATTAACGACATATCGACTATCTTGCATGCTTCCAGGCTTCAAAATGTTTCGTAGAGTTTCTGACGTACCTGATTGTGCCCTCTTGAATTCCCACCTGGACAACCTCCGTAAGTGGTGCTCCATTAATTCTCTATCACTCTATTGACTCAATGTCGACAAGTGCACTACTATTTCCTTTTCACGTAAGAGGAACCCATTGGTTTTTAATTATACCATGGACGGATGCTCCCTTGCTCGACTTGAGAAAACTAAAGACTTGGGTGTTTGGCTAAATGCCTCCGTACGCAGACAGGCTTAAACTCATTCCTTTAGATACTCTTAAGAATAGATGCACAGTTTTCGTAGGGCTTCACCATAATGGAGATAATTTTCGGTGCCGGTCTCGACACGAGGCGACGAAAGTGAAAGAGGTTTTAGACTTTATCATTTTATTGTGGACAATTTTTTTAGTTGTTTCAGCTTTTATGTCGCTCCCGAAAAGTGGTCAATTGTTTGATTTATGTGGCATAAGTATACACTGCTTTCCTCACTCGCTTCTTCCTACATTATTTCCTTCTTCATATATTTTAGTTTCATCCCCAATAGCCTTTGTTACCTTGTTCAGGACGAAGGGAATAACAAGAAAATGTATATATACCCCGATATATCATGTGTCCTCGCTCCCCGTTTTCCCACCGAAACACCCTTTTTTTATCTTGCCGAGAGTGAGACTGGATCGAGATTGGCCTTTATCTCGCTGAGATTGCGACGAGAGCAAGATCGTCACCTTGACGAGACCCGAACCGAGATATGCCAAAGTCTCAGTGCCGAGAAGCCCTAGTTTTTCGTATTGTATTTGCATTTGACTCCATAAATAGTCCTGAGCTTCTCGGCTGTTTTAATGTTTCGGTTCCGGCGCGCTCTTTGAGGAGTCATGACTTTATGCATATCCCGCGAAATCGCACTAATTATGGCAATCATGGACCGTTACCATCACCGTTACCATTACCGTTACCGTTACTATTACCGTCTCGTTTCTTTAATTACCATTTTCGACTTTCACCTATCTAGGAGCCTTGTTAGGGGTCCGGTTGGTTAAGTTATTTAGCTAGAGTTTTAACTTTTTTCTTCTTTTAAACTCCTTTGACTATTTATATTATAACTTTATAATATTTGACTATTTCTAATATAAGTAATCTATATTAATTTGTATTCTTGTAGTATATATAACTTTGTTTATTTTTACTGTAGAGTTACAGTGTTATATTGTTTTGTTTTGTTTTGCGTAGTAGTTTCTAACTGGTCTTGACTATTTATATCATAAGTAATTTGTATAATTTGACTTGTTATAGTATTGTAACTTAATACTCGACCAAGCGATTTGTTAGCTTTGTATTTTCATTATCTTCTTTTTCTTTGTTTTGTATTCTGTTAAATATTTGTCAGCTTTTCTTTCTAGTAAGTAATCGGTAATTTGATGAACTTTGTAAATTAATAAAAGAGTTGAAGTACGGAATTCGGCCAATGCTAATTTCCGATAAAGTGAACTATATCCTCTTAATAATTAGAATTGCACAGTTCACATAAATAATATTGTGCCAATAATAGGCATTTAGTAACACTAATCGTCACCGTAGCATAAAATTAAGTAAATTTTGTTCTCTGAGAAATAATCTCTTAAATAATTCAATTATAAACTATAGTTAAGATTATTGTATGTTCTGCTCTTTCTACAGCTTTGCGATGTTCGACTTGTTCTTTTCCAAAGACCATGTTTTTAGTTAATGTTTATGTTACGACAAACAGCATGCTTATTTGCGAATTTCTGAAACTTCTCAAACCAATATATTTGCTCCTTTATTATTAGACAAGCTAACATTTAGGTAGTTTCCTATCCTCATATCTGAGGAGAACTTTAATTTTAAAAAACATAATGGTGTTTCAATGTTTGTGTATAGATGCTATTCAAGTCTTTTACATTAAGGCGTAATTTGTTGGTTTTTCGGACAAGCAGAAGGAATATCCCAACAATTTCTCTTCTATATTTAAAAAAAAACCCAAAACCTGTGATCCGTAACATATTAGTGATAGGCCTTAATATTTTAAATTTATCTGAGTGTCTTGGCGATTTTTAATCTGCTCCTAAAATGGTCAGCTAGAGACCGTTTGGGCATAAGGTTAATTCCTAAATGCGTGTATCCGTTAAAAAATTCAATCCCAGTTTTCCCCTCTACTCCTATTTCCTGAAATATCAGTACTGTAGCCTTAGTAAGATTAACTTGGATACTCGACTTTTCACAACAATCTTAAAAATAGTTAATCATGTTATGAAGCCTTGCATATAATAGTTAATTGCTACAATGATGATACCAAAGAATGCAGAAAGAGTAAAATTTTAAATATTTATTTTTCAATTTCAAAATTATGTTCTAAGTAAATATTTTTCCACCAAATAATTGCAGAAATAAAAGTTACTGTACGTCTACTTTTGATTCTCATACATGCAGATCTAGAGGACGCAAAATATTTTATTAAAATCCACTTTTTAACTTCCCACATATAGGAAGTTATTGTAATGGGCCCGATTTTCAAAATTTTTAGTTTTAATTTTTTTTTACATTTCAAAGTCACCATAGTGTTTTACGCATGTTTTTGATCACATGTATGTGTGTGTGTGTGTGTGTGTGTGTACGTACGTACGTACGTACGTACGTACGTTCGGACCCACTTTTTTCGACAACGAAATCTCGCGAACGAAAAATGATAACGACTTCGCTATGGTGCCATTCGAAGCGTATTATTGTCAATAAGAGCTGAAAGAAATTTAATCAATTTCGGTTCAGCCGTTTCTTTGTTTAAACAAAAAAACTGAAAAAAAAGTTGATTTTAGACTTTTTTGAAAAGGATTTCTTCGATATAATTTGTTCTGATGACGTTCGGGACATCAAAAAGTCGGATAATAACAATTTATTATGAACAGAAATTGTTTATAATGATAAAAAATTGTTTATAACAATAAATAATTGTTTATAACAATAATAAATTTATAATGATAAAAAATAGTTTAACTTAGTTGAAAATTGATTATGAAAATTGGAAATTGAACACAAAATTGAAGATTGTTCATAGCAATTGAAAATTCTTATAAACAATTAAAAGTTTTGTTACCACAAAAAATTGCTTTTATGAATAAACTTTGTTTATATCAATTAAAAATGGTCTATAACAATTAAGAATTGCTTATATCAATTATAAATTGTTTATATATAAAATTATTAATAACAAATGAATTCCAAACAGAGTGCATTTATTTGGTTTTAAGTAAAAAATAGTGCTATAACGGAATAATTTGTTAAAAAATTTTTGCATCTAATTAAACGAAATTATCATGATAATTTAAATTAATTAGTTTATTGATTTATTAATTTAAAATATCAATTTTTTAAGTATTTTTAAATGAGAGTGGGCGAAAGTTTTTTTTTGAAAAAGATTCAACTGATCTAATTGGTTCTGATACAACTCGATACTTAAAAAAATCCAGAACTTTTATAGTTTTTTGTAACATTAAAAAAACCATAAATAGTTGATATTAATGTATAGTATGAATTTTATTGAGTTTTCACTTACTCGTTTGTACTATGATCATGAAATTTATCGCTATTAACAATTAAATATTGTTAATAATAATTTAATATTGTTAATAACAATTAAAAATTGTTATTAACTGGGAAGTTGTTCGTGTGGACCTCAAAGGTCGCACCAATGATGCGATACCCAGAATCTGGACCCACCCCACTAGTTTTAACTATGTTTACATCACGGGCGTTAATATTTTGTTAAATACGTACAAAAAGTTAAACACGAACAAGCAGAATAATTCAACCTGCAAATTTGAGCATGACAACGTTGCGGAACATGCAAGAATATTTTTTTATTATACTAAAAAATATTGATTCACTTTAATAATATTTATCGACATTTTATCAAATAAAAAGCACTTGTTAAATTCTACAATACTTTATTTTAAATAATATATAATGCGTTCTATATTATTTAAAATAAAGTATTGTAGAATTTAACAAGTGCTTTTTATTTGATAAAATGTCGATAAAAACGAGTGTGTTCTACCAAGTGGCAACAAAAAATTCTATTAATTCAATTAATAATATTGTTATATTTATAGAATAGAAATTTTGCAGAATTCTTTTTAAAAGTTCTTACAAAAATTCAAAAGGAGAATTAACGTACAGATTCCAAAGATTTAAGTTTAAGTACTTAACTATCATAAGAAAGACTTTGAATTTTAAAAAGCTTTACTTTATTTTAGTGCACGTTACAGTAGTATAATACTGGGGAATACTTTTGACTTGGACTTTTTAGAAATTTTGAAAACTTAGATCAGAAAAAGGAAAAACGTAGAGTGACTGAAGCTCATTCTTTCACTGACTACTCTTATATTATCATTGTACTGAATAAGTTTTTAAAATTGCATTTAT
This sequence comes from Leptarthrus brevirostris, assembly GCA_964036015.1. Lineage (NCBI taxonomy): Eukaryota > Metazoa > Arthropoda > Insecta > Diptera > Asilidae > Leptarthrus > Leptarthrus brevirostris. Next base: position 169,838,097 of record OZ038371.1, on the reverse strand, counting down.
TGTGACCGTGTTCAATATCTCAGGAATGTTAATAAGGAATTGTAAAATATATAAAATAATTCTGGATAATAACTATACATAAAAAATTGGTAAATACAATTAAATAAAATAAGAGTTAGGCAATACTACACGTTTAAGAGTATTACATATAATAATTTATATAAGTAAGATATCACAAGTATAAAAAATAGAACTAAATATAATAACAAAACTTAAAATAAAGTTGTTAAGTAACATTAAAAGAATATGAAGGATACTCTCGGTTTTAATGCCTGATGGCAGAGCATTCCAGTAACAAGCTATTGAGACAAGAAAGTACTTCTCCTCAACTCCTGCTTCTTTGAGACAATTTCAATTCAAATCATTCCCACATTCGAATTAAATAATATTTTGTAAATAATAAATAAATACAACAGCTCTATGTTTTTACGAACAATAAAGAGAACAAGGGCAGAAGTGATAGATGTGCTACTGTTCGTATAAAAATTGCTTGAATCCATCAAAAGAATTTTCTCCCGTACATTCTAGCAACGTTACAGAACAAAATTCTCCAAAAATGAAATGAGGCAAAATTATTGAATTTATTAGCTAATAACGAATACGAGGGTGAAATATTCACCGAGAGTTGTAACCTGTGCAATCCCTTATAAATTTAATTACACTTTAAATCAAATATAATAAAATTGTATTTTAAATTTTATTTTATTATAAGAAGTATTCAGAATTTTACGAGATTAAGTTTATGAAAACAGTATTTACTTTTCTCTTATTTATGTACAATAATTCACCTTTTTAACATGAATGGGTCATTTTGAGTAGCTTATCCTCAGCCATAAGATTAAAAATTCACACAACATTACGTACATAAATATTTGTGAAATGTTAATGAATGTTGTAATGAATACTAAAATAAACTTAAGGTAAGCCAAAAAAAATTTTTTATAAAAATTCACAACTTCGGAAATAAAGTATAAATATGCCAATAGTGTTGGTTTAAAGCAGAATCTAGATTTCATTTAAGAACTCAATAAATTTGTGTACTTATTTTCTTGATCTCTTGCTTTTCACGGAGGAGATAGAAATAATTTTTTTCAAAAATATTTTAAACAAAAAAAAGATCGATTTCCTATCATATGAAAATATAATTTTATGCCGTTCAAGTTCTGAGTAGAACGAACCGGTGAAGTTAACGCAAAGTTGTACGCAACGGATAAAGTTAACATATAAGATGAAATCTGCACTACTGCTTAGAAGTGTTAAATAGATTTTCAACAAAATTTCGCACTCCAGGACTAGAAAAATTCTAAGTTACACTTAATTTGGAGCCGAGGCATAAAAATTATAAAACTGATCCTAAAAGTATGCTCTCTATTCTACAAAAGCCTTTCTTATTTTCCTTGTCTAATAGTATATTTCATTAAATTTCGAAAGTATTAATTAAATTCTTTTATTGTCTAAAAAAATTTGCCTTATAAACACGAGCTAATAGTTTTGAAAAATAGGTATAATTAATCGAAAAGTTGTTGACATTAAAATTGCAGAAAAATTGGCGTAGGCAATTGAGTACGAAAACCCCTTTTAAAATAATTTATATATCGTCAGCACCAAAGCCGTTTTATATTAAATTACAAAAATTTTGACTTTTATTTTCTACGAATACCCGTATTTTTTGGAACTTCTTTATAATTTCCACTCTCCACGAATAGCAAATGAATTTGATTAATTATTCCTTCTTTCAATATAATGAGAAACCTCACAAAATTTAAAAATCACCAAACCGAAAAATTGAGGAAATACACTAAGTTGTATATCCAGATAATGCACCTGAATTTCGTACGCGAAAATTTACGCAGATGAGAAAAAAAGAGCTTGAATCCCTTTTGATTTCCCCTCATGTACACATATCATACTCATCTTAAATGCAATCGAAATGAAATTCAATTACCGTTAATCACTGTTTGTAAATATTCCTCTCTCCCCACCAATGATAGGTAGGACGATGATAGTAGCACGTGAATACATACATATATTGAAAGTGAAAGTCTCAACAAATACACAATAATTTCAAGTCACTTAACGTCTGTTACAAACCGCACTGCACTCACTACACGAATTTACATTTTATATTTGTCTTACTAATAGCACAATATCGGAGTTATAGAGTATGTTTAATAATAATATTTTTTATCATTTAAGTGTACTTTTTTATACACACACATACACATAGTTATTTTAAAATCAACAAAAAAAATGCGTCTAGTTTATGTTCTACCGGTTGCTTTTTTTCAAATAAAAACGGACGCCTGAATGTATGCAATTAATCACATTTTATCCAACGATTTTTATATTCACATATTTTCATTAATTTATTATTCGTGTTTATTGCACTAAATAAAAACTAATCACAATTAAAAAAAAAATTACACTTTAATTTTTTAGTTTTAAAACTACTTTTATGTTGTTTCAGATGACAACGGGATTAGAATAAAGTAGTCAAAAAGAATCTTGAAGAATTTCATTTTGATTTTCACTAAATTATTAAAAAACATTTCAAAATATTTCTTCACTTGTTCTGTTATAAAGGAAAATTAATAAACTTTTCCTTTCGTTCAGTTAAATTCACAACTCTTTATTTTACTACACACTTTTTAAAAAATCTCTTCATATACGGAAAATATTTTTTCTTTTAATTAGTCATTTTCTTTTATTTTTTTTTTCTCACAACAAAAAAAATATTCCTTTTCTTTATTATTTTTTATGACTGTTAACAAAACACCTCACACAACACATAAGTCAACACCTTCATTGTACCACATCGGCCGAAAGACTGGATTCGTCGTTATCCAAAGGTCCAGTGATATCCTATCAAGCAGTTCAGTTGAAAGCCAAGAAGCATCTTGATGGGCTGATCTAAGACGAATGTCTCCTAAGGAGGACAACTATACTGCTTTTATATATATTTCGTGCGAATAAAATTTTCTCATTCCGTTTAGATATATACACGACATACGAAAGTAAAAGATATAGATAAACGTAGCAGATATACACGTATATGTTATGTCTTCCCAGCAAGAGATGTAAGTCGAATCAAAACTATCACGAAAAAGACGTTGAGTCAAAGTATAGAGTGTAGAAACCAGGAGCGACCGGAGAGCACATCCTTCACCGTTCCCGTTCGAAAGACTGTTCCGTTCACTATGATGCGATATTCTGGATAGCGACACTATATAAGGATAACTCCTTAGTACTACCTAAGCAAGCCAACGTATAAGAATGATTCGTAGGAATATATCGCAACGAAAAGAAGATACCGCCAACACCGCACCGAGCTCCGCACACACCGCATTAACTGCCCAGAGATTCCTGGAGAAGAGGATATGACGACGACGACACCAACAACAAAAACACCCCCAAAATGAAGAAGAACAAGACGGCGACGATGAAGAAGAAGGAGAAAATTTAAAGGTAAGAGGAGTCAAACGTTGTTGGGGTTTTCATAGTATGATGATGGCCAGTGGTAGTGTACTCAGTTGCCGTCGTCGCCAGCACCACCCCAGCTTACTTGAGTCCTTATCCTTCCTCTAGGATTTAAGCAAAGCTTTCCTCCGTAACTTAAAGAAAATTTCCCGATGGTGGGGTAACTTGAGACATGGTTCAAGTGTGTATACGACGATGATGACGGCGATCGGTCAGTTTTCTCTCCACTGTCCATATGTAAGACGAACTTATTTCACTTAATACATATACGCACGCACGGTTATATAAATATATATATAATATAAAATAATGCTCACTACTTAGTCGACTCGGTAGCGTAAAAACAACGTGTGTAGTAAAGCGAACCAAGAGCGTCTTTTACGCGCGCGTGACCGTACGAAGATGTTTTCCGTAATAACGTTGTAACACAAAGCAGTAGAGGAGCATTGCGAGTTCGACTTTTCATTAGCAACTAAGAAGGCGACTTTGAGATAGCCAAGGTGTACAACGAGCTACAAGAGAGAGAACCAAATCTGCTTTCCTTATTACGCCACATTTTCAAATGTCTTCCCTTACACCCTGTGGCACCTCGCTGTATACAATATGTAAGGGGAGTCAAAGTGGGGTGATAAGAAAATTGAGAGCATGCGCTTTCCACCCGGCTATGGAATGATGTGCACGAAGCAAAACGACAAAATGAATTCGCCTTACATTGCTCCTCTGTGCCACCGAGAAAAGATACCCCAAAAATACCCAATTATTATAGGAATATTCCCTTCTCCCGTTTTTTGCCCACTGCTACATAGGCAGACGTACGAAAGGGACACAAATTTGGAGGTTGAGATTTTCATAGTCTCAAATCTTCGGACTCCACTACTTGTTTAATTTTATTTACACAGTCCGGACAACCACCCCTCTATACCATATCAACGAACATACCATCCCCGGGTAGTCAAAATCAGGAAAATTCGCGCCGAAAATTTGCTCTCCAATATTGTGCTCCTATAGAAGCATCATTACCTCCACTTTTACTTATCCTTTGCAACCTTCGTCTTCCTTGGCTTGGTTTCAGAATTACATTCTCTCCTCATTGAGTTCTGCTTGAAACCTGTTTTACCCCCTTATTCTGATTTTCTCCCATATTAGAGAGGGTGATTTGATGCTGCTTGCTGCTGCTGCTGCAAGTCAGTCGGTGGATTCACTTTAGGACCAAAAGGGGGAAGGGATTTTTCGCAGATGATGGTCATTCTATTCACACGTTGGTATAATTTCGTATGACAGGAAAAGTATCTTTGGAAGTGGGTGGTGGTCGATGGTGTTGGCGGCTGTATTTCGTAAAGTAGAAAGCGAACGAGATGCAAAGGAGATGAACAATTATGTTCTTAGGTGGAACCAAAAAGGATACCGAGGAATTTCGAATGCTCGAATATTTTCGCGTTGATTCAAGATGATTTTATTTTCTATTAGGAAAAATTGTTAAACGTTTCAGAGGATTAATGTATTATGATTTGGTTTTGGCGCTAAAGTTTTGTGCCAAGACTGCTCAGTACATTAAGGTTAATTGTATGCGCCTAGTGTTACGCATTTTTAACCCTTTGCGATCTGAATGTTTGTGCCTATTGTTATGCAACTCCAGAGGAAATTTAAAAATGTTTATATCTAGATTATGATACTTTGAAAAAATGAATACATTATGCGAGACATTGCAGCGCAATGGGTTAAATTTTATTCAGTTGTTATTAAAGCAAAGTTTCAAAGTAAACGCACCAAAATATATTATTTTTTCAATAGTTTTCCTTCCCTTGTTTATGTTAGAATTGAGTTTGCAAATTTATGCACGCTTTTGCTGAAAATATGCAAAAGACGGTTTGGAGTTGTTTGTTATTTAAAGTAAAAAGAAATTGAAAATGTTTTTATCTAATAATAAGTATCAAAATCCTTCGTATGCTTCGACTGATCTCATAAAAAAAATTGTGAAAACTTTTCCAGTTGTGATTACAAATTGATTATCAAAAACACCTTTTTCACGTACCGTTTAAAAATCCGAATCCGGATGCATTTCGACATGTATCCATATCATTGTCAGCTGAGCAACTGCGTTGCTTTCTTTCTCTGAAGCTGCCGTTAATTGTTAGTTTTCAAACTTAAATTGATGTACAAGGTGTTCAAGTATTTCCAGGTATTTTTAGTTATGATAAAGAGAATACCAAAAAGTAATGCTATATCTTTGAAAAATATTTACGTCAGTTTTATGAAATTCACCTCTTTGCCATTCATAAATTAAATAAAAACGAACAAGCTCGTATAAGGTTTAATTATCCTTTTAACGAAGAAAATAAATGTGATAGACTGTTGTTAAGCTACAAAAAACAGAGAGTGCAACTTAGAATCAATACTTCCCCAGGAACTTAGCTGGATCAGAGTTTTAAAATTATTTTTTAATGTTTTGGATTAATTCAACTGAAAATATTTCCCTTATTCGATTAATTCTTACTCATTTATTTAAGTCATATAACTACTTTTAAAACTAACAACAAAAAATTTAATTAAAGAAAAGTGTGGATGCAAAAAGCAAGTAATCTTTTAAACAATTGGCCCATTCGTACTAAACTGTTTTAATTATGGTTTCTAAACCAACCTGGCTCATGCCGGCTTGAACTCAGATAATGATTCATTTTCAATATGATCCATTTGTAACAACCTGGTCCAATATTTTGCAAAATATGAATCTCCCGAAAATAAATTCAAGACCAGTTATTTTTTCGAAGGAAGCCATAAGATCACGCTATACTCTTTTGTCATAGATGGCGCTGTTATCGATGTATATTGCCAATCACAAGTTTAAAGCATTCAAGATTCAATCGGATGCACATTAATAGACTATTTCTTGAATTATTTTTTATCACTGTTTAACAGATAATATTTTAACTTCTGCATCAGATATTGATCTCCTCTTTGTTATCTTTCGAAGACCTTTAGAAGTTATTTTTATTTTTTCCCGTTAAACATGGCAACAAAATGGAAGTCCCATTCAAAAAATTGAAATTGATTACAATTTTAATAACAGAACCATCTATGACCAAACAAATAACACTGTATTTTTGCTCCTTACATTGCAATTAACAAGTTTGATCTTGAAATGTTTTTTGTAGGATGCGTATTTGAGTCGGAATATTAGGATGGACCACTCTGTTTATCATATAGCAAATTATCTCTGCAAATAAAATTAATTGGTTTATTTGTATACAACGGAATACAGCTGCCAATTCTTTAATTAATTATATGTATTCTAAATTGTGTGCATTTTAATCGAAACATGTTTTGATATTTTCAAAGCTTAACAAGTAGTAATTTACCAGAAACAAAGAGAGCGTATAGGAATTATTGGTTTGAATACGTGAATGAAAAAAAAAATTTTATAAGGGTTTGGGGCTTTTTTTCAATGTTTGCATTGATTTTTTAAAAACGTTTTGGTAATTTTTGGATTCACGTCCCCTTATTTTCGTTAGCCAGTTAGTTGTGGTAGAGGTTTAATTTAAATTTAAAGGGTAATATTTTAATCCACCGTCGCGATTACTATTTGAAAATAAAAACGTGCCAATATGTATGTTAAAATTAACAGTGACTCTATCTTCTGTACGAGTGAGTATAAATAATGACCAGATTCTATTTTCACCAACTATTTTAAATAGCATGTCTCTGATGAAGGTAAGAATTGTCAATATTTAGAACACTTAATTAACCAACTTGAATAGACATAGGATTTATTAACACCAAATGTTTATAAGACTGAAATTGTATTTGATTTGTTTTTGAATACTGCTGTCAATTCAGATTTATTTTCTCAATTGAGAGACAGATTCGAATGTGATCAGAAAGGTATAAATTGTTCTGATTAAAAGCCGTAATCAAGCTAGTTGAGCTTGAGTTTGATATTTATTTATGAGCTTAAATTCACACTTGGATGTCAATTGAATGTTATAAAAGGAACTTTTATACAGTCACATGTTTTCTTCGATAATAAAAATTTATTAACGTATTTATATTTTGACACCGAAAAGGTTCCCTTGCTACTCTGTTTCAGTTTCTTTTAAATTATAAGGCGTAATTAATAAATGCATAAATGATGAAAGAATACTACAAAGAAAGTACAAATCTTACGAAATAGTCTGTCTATCATAACATTTTTGGGATGGAAAGATGAAGCCATTCAAATGCAATTCTGTTGGTTTATTATGATCCATAAATGCATTTCTTTGCACTTTTTCTTTCTATAAACACATTAATAAAATATTCATTGTAGATACAGTAGTCTAAAAGCCTGTAACCGTTTTGTCTAAAGTTTTTTATATCCATTATATCCCCCACACCCCCTCTCTAAAAGCCTGTGTAAAAATTTTTATTACTTAGAAAGTCCATTTTCCAATTTTGTTACCTATTTGGGTTTTTGTAATTATTTTTTCAGCGGGCCTTGTCTTGCCTAGTGAGAATATCGATATACCTTACTTTCAGTTATAAAATAGTTCTAACAAAATTTCGGCTGATATAATATTAAATACTTTAGATAATATGTTCAGATCTTCTTAAATAAAGGATTAACATTTTACAAGTGTTTTTTACATTGTGAAAAATTGAATTTCACAATATTATACTTTTTATAAAATTTTTTAATATCGCCAGAATTTTTTCTCAAAAGTCGATGTATTAAATTTCCAATTTTTTTAATAATCAACCAGAGTTCTCTACTTAAAAAAATATATCATAAAGCTCTCTGCTTAAAAAAAGAATCTAAAATGACGTAACGTGACGAGCCGGTTCGAAACGAAACCTTTTTACCGATTTTCTTTTAACGCCTAATGGAATATATAAAAGGACACGATAACGTCTTAGTTGGTTTATTTAAAAAAAGAAGACATTAATTTTTCCTTAAACTGAATAAATATAGTATTGGTAATCTTAAATTTTTTTTTAACAGAATGTCAAAGTAGTTTATAAAAAAAATTCAATTTTCACAAAGATATTTTCCAAGATATGAAAATAAACAATATTAAAATAAATTAAACGGCTTTGCTTGAACTAAGCTACAATGATTAGAAATATTTTCATGAAGTTTTCTTTAAGCACGCTATTAGTTTTCTAGTGAGCGTATCTACGGGTTCAAAAGAGATCGTTCCGCGAACAACGCGATTAGCAGTTTACAAACTTGAATGTTTTGCTCTACCTGCTCCTATTAAAAATGCTGTAACTTCGTCACTTTTGTAAATTTTAACATATTTTTTTTGTGAACATCTTCTTATAAACCATATGCGGTAAGAACACTTTTATAGTTTTTTCTGAACTGTAACAGTGGGATTCCCTCTTGAAACTAGAAACTATACTTGACTCTTGTTAATACCAACACGGTATGAAATATATATCAATCGCAATTTAGTTCCTTAAATTTTAGGGGATGTCATTCAAAATTATGACCAATGCTTTTGTTTCTTGCTACACATACTTCCAGAACAGTCAATTAGAAGAAAGGAGACCTTTATGCAGATGCTACAGTATCGTAATCGAAAATCATCCGAAAATTTCCAATTTCCGTAACTCCTAAACTGGAGTGGAACTTCGCGAGATTCAATGACAAAGATCAATCAAATGGACTAATTATTAAATCTGAATTCTAAAACACCGATATTATTTTCCAACCCCTGATGGCTTTTAAGCGTCAGCGATACTTGCATCTTCGGTTCCTGCGTTGAAAGCCAGTACGTTATTCCTTACACTATTGGAGACTTTTCTTTTATAAAATATACTAGACGAGTGTGGCACTAAAAAGTTAACTTTGCTTAAAAAAATGATTATGCTGCATTCCAACAAAAGAATGTTTTCCTGTATCGCACCATCTTTAGAATTTGTAGAACGAATAAAATATCCTTCCATTCATGTTTGCTATGCTAAAATTTATTAATAATACATCTAACCGTTTCCTTTCTTAATTATACCATCCAGTAACCAACTTAAATCGGGTTTCTACGACCTTTGTCAAAACTTTGGGACTCTTATAAATACTATCCTAGGGCTACTAATATTTTTAAAATATTAGAATGATTTTTTTAATCTATTGCATAAATTATTGTTTTTTTTTTGTACGATTTGGCCAAAGCCTAGGGGACAACCCTTTGATGCCTTAGCATGACTTTGGAAGGGAATTAAGTGTAAGGGGAGTGAGTAAACTTGAATGGCTTGTTTTTGCATTGCTGCAAGCTAGACAACAGTCCAGAGACGAAGTGGATTTTTTAATTCAATTTTAAAAACCCACGGGGAGACCTTCGCTTCTCCGTTTTGTTACATTAATTTTAAAAATGAGCTGGACTGTATTTCTAATTAAAAATACTAAAAACTGATAATATTTCTAAGAATGTAAAAATACACTGCTTAATAAAAATATAAAAAAGCAGTGTAATTTAAGAAAGTGTTCTTTTATATTTTACATTTTTCAGAATGTTTGAATTGATGTATGATTACAAAATAAAACTTAGCCAAATAACCCACGAGTTTGTTTTTTATTATTGAGAAATAAAATGAATTCCGTCATAAATTCAATTGATAGTTTTTGAATTATACTAAATACTTAAATTTTTAACATAATTTTTTCGAGTCATTGAATTTGGTATATCACACAACGAGTTTTTGTCGTATAGACGTAGTCTTAATTTTTTTATATTTTCATATAATAAGGGGCGTTAGATTGGAAGATTAAGAAGAATCTAGCGGAATCTTACTTATAAAGATCGGTTATGCCGTTTAGACTCTAAAACATAACATCGAAGAATATTCATACTTAAACAGATAAAGAAAGAAATTTCACTTTAGAACTTCAAGCGGGTAAAAATTTAAGAGCACATAAATACATAAAATACTCGATATAAAACACTAATTGTTAAACAACAAATGAATAAGGCATATATTAAATTTTCATAATTTTTTAATAATTTAAATTAACATTTTAATTAGGTAGATTACAATATATCCACTTTTAATTTTTTTCATTTAAATGGAGTGCCATAAGGTTGCTTCTTATGTCACTTGTCGTTTTACTTTTACCCTTCTGATATATCTACTATCCTACTTACTTTGTCAATGCAATCTACAGCTGCTGTTATTAATTAAATTAAAATATCTAAGTCATATAACATACGAGTATGAAGTCGCTTAGCTAATTATCAAAGCAATAAAGCCAACCGAAGTATGTATGGTGGTATAAAAAATAACGTGTTGGATTTCCACTCTACATGGAGTCGCAAGTTCAAGTTTTGCCAGTAGGTTGTCTGGTTTGTTTATTGCTGGAAACTACCCTTGAACTATTGGTGCACTTGCGAGCATTGTCATATCCAGGCAGAGAATTATTCATATCTGATTAAAATATCTTAGATTTACAAAGTTAAAAAACTGCAGAAGTTTGAGAATTTATACAGGAGACAAACACATTGGAGACACAGTACCGAATCCCACTATCCAAAAGACATCTCTTTCAACACTCATGATAGGTATCTACAAAAAATGTATTTTATTGAATTGTTGTTACAGACTGTAAAACTTGGTAAACCAATGTTTATAGCTTGACGAAAACTGTCTTAATCTGGGTTATACAAAAACTGACCAAAATATACAAAACATTAATAGTTATAAATTGTTTTCAATCAAATTAAGGACTACAATAGCAGTCTAATTGAGCCCCTGATTAGTTTCTGCAAGATAAGTTATGAAGTTTTTTGAACTGAAACTTCTTAGACTTTTGTGGCTTTATCATAGTTCGCTGTAAATATCACGAAAGATTAACATGAGCAGTTTAAATCAAAATACAAGTAGATGTTCAGTAGCGAGACGGAAACAACTTTTTACTTTACAAAACGGAAAAAAGTCGTAAGCAAATCTATTTTAAAACAAACATTAAAAGTATTGTCTTCATCGGTGGTACTATACTTAACATGCTCAATTTTCACACGAAACTCGCAGGTTTGAATCCCGTCGGCTGTAACCCATGGATATTTTTGCAAACATCAGATTACGCAAAAATCTCAGTGGGGGTTGTGTCGGTGGTTCGGAATCCACCGTTCATTTTGGGTCTACTTGCAATCTTTGTCATCGTATTGGGTTTAGTCTTCTTCCACCGCATGCCACGCAAGAAAGTGGAAATCCAACCAACCTAAAGTTAAATTTATTTACTTTAATTTATTCTTTTGACGTAATACAAGCAAATAATACAGTGGATATAACTTTCCCTGATTTGATTACAAAAATTCAAATAAATCTTTTATTAAATGTGATTTTCGAACCATAAAAATTATTCTGTGATTTCCAATGACCTTTAGTGTAATCGGTTTTCAGCAGAAAACTGCTTAAAAAAACATCCATAAATGCATGTAGAATTCGAACCTAAGCCTATTAAATTTCTTACAGCACCGACGGCATCCATTTACGTAATATCAGCTTTAGTTTGGCTTTTTTTAAAACAAGTTGATGGAATTATTACTTTGTAAAGTAACACTCTAAGAATTTGTACTTACTTTGAATTATTTAAAACATTTTCTTTGTTTTAAAATTTACTACTATACAAATCCGTTTAGTCACCCTTCTTTGCATTTTATCTTTTATGGCGGAATAAGTGACTGAATAAGTTAAATAGATTCAATCATAAGAATTTTAAAGATAAATCAGATATTGGCATTTAGTGAATTCATTCAACTTTCCTTAAATTCGGAAAGCCTTTAGTATGTTAAAAATTTTAGCATTAATTTTGGTTTTTAAAAATTTGAATTGCTGTCAATTGCTGTATGTTTGCATCAGGAAAAACACATTTTAAGAATACTTGATGAAAAATAATCCGCTCACTTCTTAGAAGCTCAGAAGAAAATTATAGTTAAAGGGCTCAACGGCTAGCAAATATGTAACAAAACATCATGATTTTAATAGATATTCTCAAAAAACCTTAACAAATCATTCATTTCGATTACTTGGATCACACTTATGACTTAATTCACCATTACAATTTTTAAAACATTGTACAAAATACATGAATGTGACAATGAAAGGGGCTATGCTGATAAAAAGGGTGCGAAGATAGTTATGATAGATATGCTTCGAGTAAAGAAATACTAAACTGATTTAAGTAATTCACTTTCAATCGAAGCATCGTGTAGTTTTGGTAAAAAATATTAACTACTAACTATCCCTAACTACATAAAAATGTTTTAGTTGTAGAGAAAACTTGCTATTTATTATAAGTCAGTGTGAAAATTTATTGGGTTTTTAAGTAAGAAAGACTAGATATAGTACACAGCACATAGTGTAGAGCCTTGACCCTTGGATAACTGATAGGTTCAGACTTGCTAATTATTTTTAAATTATCTCAAATATTTTACGAACCTTAAGATCAGAAAAAATTTAGTTTAACGAATTCATTTATCTTTACAGATATTGTTATCAAAACAACTTCTAATCAGATATCATGTTTTTCACAAAAGGAGAAAGGAAAATCCTTAAAAGCATTACATTTTCCCATACAGAAAAAATTATTTCCAAATTCAAAATTTTAATTAGGATTAACAGAAAAAAAGAAACTTACCACCAAAAACTCGTACATCTTATCCTATTTTCATCACAAACGCAACATTATGACATAAAATAAAACAAAACTATAACAAATGAAACAAATTGACTTGAAATTACTGTCTCACGTGCAGTACCTTTTTCTATTGTTTCAACAACGTAAAATTCACATGACTTTAAATGATTTATAATCGCTAAAATATTAATCACCATCAACAGAACTGGAGCAAAATATATAAAATAAACTAAAAGCACCAATAAATTTTTGTCTTGGCTTAAAAACACAAAATAGATATTTGTCACATATTTTTAGGCGTTTGGTAAAAATTTTGTTTGTTTGTTTGTTCTATTGTCAGCAAACTTAGCGCAAATCAAAAACCAAAAAACTTAAATCACTTGAACTGTGTTTTTACACTCTCTGATTTCTTGTTTGTATCACATTTCAACTAAGAACTTTGTCACTTTTTATTATTTTATGCTAGAGTACAGCAACAACTGCAAACTACTATACATACGACTAATCAACATATTATCAAGTAGGGGACGCTGGCAAAAGTACAGAGAAAAGAAACTGCTTTTCTTAGCACGAATTTATTATGTTGTATTCGTTGCTCCTTTTTCACCGAATTTTCGAAATTTTTCTAGTGAGTATTATTTGTTGATCCGCAGGTAAAAGTTAAGTTGTCTTGCAATATTTCTTTGTCGTATTGAACTCTTCCCTTTTTTAATTGTATGCATATACTGGAAATTGATTCGTTTGTTAATTTACAAATATACAATAAAACTATTATCTCTTTATCTTATGTTTTAGTTTATAACTTTGAAATAATAAGAATTGTTATTATTAAAATTTGTTTTATTTTGTTTTTTTTTAACGCCGGAATTTAGACATCGCGCGCGATTTTAATGTGGGTACCGCGATAACACGCGTATCAACAACGACGCCGAAACAGCGTGACTGAACGTCGCGACGCACCAAAAAGACACATTCGATATGAGTAATAGAAAATCATTTTAGTGCAGAGTTGTGTTTTATGCGCTCCGGCTCCCATCAAGCAAGCAGCCCTCCTCTCTCTTTTAGAGGGCAAAATCATCGCAGCAGCACTAGCAATCTAAAGGCACCCGACAGTACCAGCAAATATCCTTTCTCCCCTCTTTGAAAATAAAAGATAACGGCCAAAGCAAGCGAAAGCTAGAAAACCAAGCGAAATAAGCAAGCGGCGACGGAAAGCAACCAAAACACGCTAAAAGTCCTACAGGACCACAATACAGAACGCTTGGGAAAAATTCTCCCAATCTATGGGAAAAAAAGGAAAAAAAAATGCACGCAAAAAAGGGAAACCAAACACACGAAGGAGAAAAGATTAGAGAAATCTCCTCGATATATCTCGCATAGGCGAGAAATTTTTCAGGAAAAAAACATTTTTTTCCAAAAGATGTGAAATAAGTGGGGTGATGGGGGTGGAATAGTATTTTCACCTTTCAACTCTTTGAATACATAGAAAAAAGGAAACGGGAGAAAAAGGAACCAGCAAACTTTCGCAATTTCTGATATGAGACGCGCTTGCGTTTGAAATTTTTTGCTCCGCCTACATTCACACACTATCATCAAAAAGAGAAAACATTTTTGCATATACGGTGGAGATGGGTAACGCATTTTATTCACATTTGTTTTCGTTAGTTGTACCTACTTCATGTTGTTTACTTCAAATTCATTGGATCTTCGTGTTTTTTGCTGTTAAACATTAGCATGTTGCATTTCTATATTGTAGAAATATACAAAGAACGATTTAGAGCGATGAAGGCACCTTCCTTTATTTTGGCGCAATTCGAGTTGAATATCTACTTTTCGGCGATGAGTTGCATACTTTCGGGCAACAAATTGCCCACTTTTAGGCGCAGCTGTTTTATCTTTATAAAACTATACTATATATTATGCAAGCGTTAGTCCCAGGCAAAAATCACCAAATACCTAATACCCCTGCAATACACATCTATCTAATAGAACTAAACAAGCATCGCTTGAATTTCCATATCCATGTGACGGAGGTATGTCCGAAGCTTAAAAGTTTTCAACATTTTTCTCCTGGGTTTTGTTCCATGTTCGCAAAAAATATGCAATAGGTACGCACATAGTAAGGCATCCCGAGTCAGACAATACAAATGCAAAAATTGCGATTCGCGGTTGGGAACGGGTACAGCATTCATGCAGCAGTACAGACTTTTTTGTGTTTATATTCCCAGAAAAATTTCGAAATACTCTCTACACCGACACAGAGGGGATCCTTTATTATTGAAAACTGTAGAACAAAAAACGTTAAAACAGAGATACCTCACCCTGTGATTATTTTATATAATCGGCACGCATAAACAAACCTTGCAAGCTTTTTCTTTTCAATTCTCTCGATTCCTCTATGGAGCTATTTTCCAGGCTAAAAGGATATAAATTAAAAAAAAACAAAAAAGGATTCGTGGAGTGCAGCTCAATTATTGTACATCTGAAGTTTTATATTCTCTATTTTATATATATTTTTTTATAATGACCAAAACACACTAATACATGAGATGCAGGCATGCAAGGATATATAATCCATATCCTTGTGCATTTGCCACCAGATTTTGTGGTGGTAAAACACTATACCTATATATTGTGCGGGTGCATCGACGGGGCTTCGGGCGGCATACCCACCTAGAAAATACACGTGGGTGCCACCGCGTATGAAGGTAATTCGGTTTTTCGGCAATTTGAAACGATTACAGCCAACAGAAGAAGAAAAAGAAAATATTTTTTTTGGCCAGAGAAATAAAAGTTATGCATAGGAATCAGAGAAAAAAATGAGAGCAAAGAAAAGCAGATAAAAAAATATAAATAGCACACAGCGTGTTGCCGGTAGAGCTTCGAAAATATGTGCCAGCATTGATTTTTAATTATTAAACATGTGCTGGGCGCTGGGACCCGGCTCAGTAAAGTAGTAACACGCGATTTAAAGTTCAAGTGGGGTTTCCGGTTCTCATTTTCGGTTGCGTCGCCGTCTTTTCGTTTATGTTTAACTTTCATTGTGGTGCAAGGAAAAACTCGTTTCACTTTCACGCGCCAAATTTTTGCTGAAAGGTCTTTCATTAAGAGATGTGAGGGGTTGTGGGAAAGTAGCCAGACGAGGTGGATTTACATATGCAAAAAAAAATTAAGACATTTTGTATACAATGTCTCGACAGTGGCAGATGTGTTTTTTTTATTTTAAGAACAAAAAGGACGAATTTGAAGGACTTTAAGCATAGAATTCTTTTATTTTACTGTTGTTTTTATTGCTGTGATCTTGAAATTAACTAAAAAGCTTACCACGATGTACCTACTATGACGCGTCGAACACTAGCAGCTTATACCACATCTGTTTAACAGTTACAGCCTATGTTGAGATATGTTATTTATCTCTCTCTAGTCCCACCAATTCCTTGAGAGGAATAGAGCGAGAAAAGAACTTCATCCAATTTGGTGAGAAAAATTACAATTCGATCTACGATTTCAGGTTGAATCCAAACCACCGACGTTGATTTACGATCCCCAATGCTCATTTAGCGTAATCTGTTGTCAGGAGAGAAGGACCATAATTCCCCCAACGAATTTCGTGTAGAAAGTCAGCCTATTATACTTCACGCTACCGGTAACAGTAAGAAATTTAAAATTAATGCTCATTTTATAATAGCAAAAGTACTGCACTCTCGAATGTTGCTAAAAGGAATTTGGATAGAAAAAGGAAAGCGCAGCCCGTCAGCTTTACTTAGCTATATCGCACACTGCATTCGATTTACTGGGAAGGGCGTTACAGAAAATGCATCAAAATTTAGCTGGTTTCAATCCAGAAATGAGTGTTCATCCTCGAAAGAAACAGAAATCCTTTCAGTTGATTTAACAAGGCAGAAACATTGACACAATAGCGCACCGATTGAGAGAAGTTCTATATGACATTTTAGAAATTAAGGCGAATCTTTGACTAAGAGCTTGGATGGAAACAAGACTTTTTTAGATGCTTCTAAATCATCTATACATTACCAGACATTTTTTTGAACAATAAGAGAAACACTTCTGAACTCCTTCTTACAAGAACATGGTTGCAAATCTAAATAAAACATGCGAAGAATAATTCAACAACATATTCCAGGAAATATAGTATAAGTATCAAGAGTTTATTATTTATCTACACGAGAAACTATAAACTGGGCTTGTAATCACACAAAAATAGCAGGTTAGGGGATACTAAAAATAGGCATGCAGTTTGTTGCAACACTTAAAGATCGCAGATGTAAATTACAGAACTGTATGGCACCTGCTCAATTGAAAGCAGCAAAGTCGTACAGACTTTCACCCCTTAGTTGCTCTTAATAAACAGAGAGGTGTTGCCCAGGGTGGATGTAATTTCTCGCTCCTTTAGCATAGCATCCATCGACTTTAGAGCATAAGAATCCTGCCGGTGCGTGTGAGAGCTCTAGTTATGGATCCATACCTGGTGTTTTTGAAAGCACCTTCTATGACAAGAAAAGCACATTAAGTTATTTTTTTATGGTGAAAGAAATTCTCAAAGTCGCTAACAAGATTACGTAAGTTGGGACTCTTGATCTACCTTTTATGTAAGCAAACTGAGTAAAGTGAAGGGGAGATGAGTGGTTCAGTTTCCGCTTTATGTGAAAATGTAGCAGTCTGTCCATTGTCTTAAGTAAAAAGGAGGTAAGCCTGATAAGTCTAGAGGATTATTGCCTTGTTTGGGGATAAATGCCACCACTACTTTCCTTCATGAGACCGGTATGTAGCCCCAATTATAGCTGGCTTTAAACGAAGTGACCAGTGGAATAAGGATGGCATCCATGCAGTTCTGGAGTGCTGGAAAGATACCATCGCCTTCAGCGGCCTTAAAGAATTGCCAAGAGACCACAACTATCTACCATCTACCTCCGCTTATCATTGTCACAAATACCTCCGGACAAGCTAGAGGCCCTACGGCTAAACAGAGACCCTTCGTGACCGGCCACGTGGTGAACTGAATCTGGTATTAATGTTGTGTTGATCCACGGAAGTGCACCTGTAACAGGTATTCCAGAGGACAAGTGATATAACTAGGTATATATGCATTTGCTTCTTATTCCCCTCGCCAAAACAAGGAAGCAAAGGCTCTTCTTTGCTATAGGGGATAAAACGCAAATATCTGAAGAAGGAAATAATGTAGAAAGAAGGGATTGAGGAAAGCAGTGTATACTTATATGCCCCGTAAGTCACAAAATTGATATTTTTCGAAGCGACATAAGAGCTGAAACAATTAAAAAAATTTTCACAATAAAATAATAAAAACCAATATCTCATCCAATCTCGTCACCTCAATCTCGCTCTCGGTATTGCATTGTTACCAATGATATTGGTCTCGCTGCCGGTCCCGGTATCGTGTCGAGACCGGCACCGGCAGCGAGAAATATCTCGAGTACCGTGAAGCCCTAATTTCGGTGTAAGTGTCATCCTGCTTGCTGAGAACCCTTATCCTATTTGAGGAGTCCGTTTGAAGGTGAGCTTCCTTCACTAAAGATTCTATATTTTCACAGTGCTTTCTCCAGGACTCGCGTTTGGAACGTCTTATTTTTTTTATTATGTTTAGTAAATGCGAACCTGTATTCATCCCACTGTTGAGAGTGTTTAGCTACATTAAATAGTCGTCTCACTTTTCTATACATCTCAGGCAGCCATTCTCTACACCAGAGCACCTTACGTACCGCCTTGGTTGAGACTGAGACGGTGCTGTATGTTAACCACCACTTCTAGTTCACTAATCCAGCTGATTCTAGTGACCAGTATATCAGCCTTCCAGCTCGCAACAGCTCTTAAGGTTTCTAGATTTTTTTCCTGGGCATAACAGTACTAAATAAGATCTCAGAACGCCGCGGAATGTCAAACCAGATGTGCTGATAGCTTGATAATGAAGCTTCACCTGAGAATTGCCAGTTCCTTATGTACTCGGAAAGGACTCTGCTAACACCCCTTCTTTGGCTACAGTGATAAAAGTAAGTTTGCACTCTTTAGTAACTATATAAATACTTTTATCGATTATATAGTTTAACAGGCGCAAACCTTTTTCATTAATAGTGCTGCTGCCCCAACCATGTGGTGGGCGTTTGCGTCACAACTAATGATAAAATGTCGGTTCGCCCGTCGACAGTAACAGATGGAGCGGATGGGCTATCTCTAGGAAAGTCCGTCGATGTCAGGACAATCTTGTGTATACAAAATACTGTGGAGATCTTAGCTAGGATCACCATTAGCTCCCTGGAAGTAAATTTGCTTACGGGGAAATTAGTGACACTTTTGTCAATTAGGATGGCTGCCCGTGGCCCATCCTCTCATCGGTGGTAAATGAACTAACAAGAGTATATGTCCAATTATCTGCCATTGAAAACCCAGGGCTCCTGAATTAGTGCAAGGTTTAACTGTTGATTGGCGAAACTCCTGCATACGTAGCTTATGATCATAAGTTTGCTTGATGAGCTTCCAAGACAGAGAGATTTATTTGTGCACTGCCTTTATCTAAATTGGCTGATACAAGGAAAAAGAGGAATCTGAATGTTTGGGTATGTTCATAGCAGCAATGACACCATCTTTCTCGGAAGCAGCGCTCACCTATCCTTAAGATAGATAAGCTAAGAAGACGTAGACGAAAAAGCCAAGCAAATAAGAGAAAATGGAAACAGTACTGACAAAGGCTTCGGTCAGGATACTGTGCATAACTGCAATACCCGAAGTAACAGCAATTCATATCAACTCACCGGGCAATGGGAGCTTACCGAGGTGTTTCTGATTCAGAGTGTTCTGTTTACTGCTAAGCTATCAGATAAGAAACATAATCATGCCATATATTTTGTTGTTGTAATATAACATGTATAAGTTACTATGTTTTTGTATTGGGAAAAGATCTCTTTAAATCATAAATAATTATATTTGGCTGTGTATGTACTACAAAAATAAATATCTGCGTCGATTCCGTTATAATTCAATCGCAGGGGCGGATCCAGGATTTTTTTTCTAGGAGGGGCATAAGGGCCAGACGGGCAAGGAGTGTCCTCATAAGATTACACTATATCTTTGGGGTTAATTGTAAAACAATGACATACAACAGTAACTATAAGAAATATACTTACTTCTTCTGTACTTCTGTAGCGTTTATTATTGACGCAATATCTTGATGGATATGCATTGAAGCCAGTCCATTCAAACGAACTTCTGTTATCCTGCTGCGACAATATGTCTTTAGTCGGCGTAAGGTAGAGAAAGATCGCTCTCCCTTTTCAACCATACTATAGGCTACCTACACCGATAGAAGATAATGCAAGGCGTCACCTTACCTTTACTTATTTTTCACATTCCATATTCCAGGATAATCCAGAAATATGGATTTCATATAAGTAATAGTTTAGGCGCTAGGACGAGTTTAAAGAAAAATCACCCCCTGGCTGGTATAAGAAGCAATGTAAATTTGTCGGAAATTCAGACCACTTGGGCCCTAATGTGTGTACGTAAAATTTCTTACTTCATGGCCTGTAGTTTACGGAGGTTTTGTAACTCGCGATAATTTGCGCCTACGTATGCGTACGCAAAACGAAACAAACCTAACTTTAGCGCGACCTAATTAACCTCCTTGTATTTTTTGAATGGTCGGTTGTGACCTGTTGGGAGGGGGGGGGCACATGCCCTGTGCCCCCCCCCCTAAAACCGCCCTTCTTCAATGGACTACAGGGAAGGAGAAGCTGATCTACTAACTGAATATGTGTGATGTGATATAATTTCAGGAAAACTTAATAACATAAGGACTATCCTAAGTAATAAATACATGCCAGTCTTCACTGGGAACTGAGGAACGTCTGGTGATGTTTCCTTCTAGCCGAACTCCAAGCATTTGGTATATACTCGTACCCTTATTGCTTTAAATAAATTTAAAGCAGGCCGTTGAAATCGTGTAATAGCAAACAAAACTAGATCTGATCCATACGAAATAAATCCCAGTGTACGTCAGGGTTCAGTTCTTTCACCAACCTTATTTCTTCTTTTTATTTATGGCAATCGGTCATAAAATATTGTATTGGTTTTTATTTTAAGGTTTGAAATTTTGCATTTGAGTAGTATTGAAATGAACTTAAGATTCAGACAATTCAAAAACTAAATACTAAAACTGAAATTGAAATTATTATCACCGACAAGCTTTGTTTTAAAACGAACAGTCAAATTTTCGCTTGCTTATTGGCAATTTATTTTCTTTAAGTATACTATCAAATTCTAGACCGGTGAATGGAACATTTGCTTTCAGAAACTTTAAATTAACAGAGAACAGTATTTCTTTGTTTGAATTAAGTTATATCTACAGCACGTTAATGTTCAGCATGTTAATATTCAAGTGGAATGTCTCAATCCAGTGCATATGAGCAAAAGCTGGGATGTGGAAAAACCAAACAATTATAGCTCAGAAAGAAGTCGTATAAAAAAAGCTACAAGCAAAAACGAGTTAAGTATTTAACTCGTTTTTGCCCGCAGCGTATTTATAAAGGACCTTCTTCTTTTTTAAATATATTTTTGACTTTGAATTGGATGGTAAAATTCTATTAATTACAATGAAACAGCTAAAATTAAACTAATTACAATGAAACACCAAAAACGAGATATTTTTTTCGCTACGGGCAATAGCTAGTAGGATAGTTAACTCGCTTTTCAGAATTCTAGGTATGAGGATGGTTCAAAAGTGGGAAACATCGTGAGAGCGGGAGTTTTCTCCGACCGCCTCAGTATACAGAGCTTGTATCGACTGTCGGAGCACTGCAGTGTGTTTCAAGCAGAGGTCTTGGCAATACTTCTGTCGGACAAGGATCTACAAAACCGCAGCGAAATTTGCCTATATAGCGATAGACAAGCCACGATTAAAGCGCTCCATTCAAATACATTTAAATCACTGTAGTGCCCAGCTTGCGGACCGATCTCGAAAGCTTGAAGGCTCTGCACAGGGTGGTTCTCTTCTGGGTTCCTTTCCATAGTGATGTCATGAGTAATAAGGCAGCCGATGCTCTGGCGAAAGAAGGTTCGCAGATGAACGCTTTACAAATAGACAGATTAATCAGACGGCTTCTTATCTCAGTTAAAAGAGAGATCGACATATTCAGCTTTCCGAGGGTGACATGTCAAGAAGGTTGTGGAACAAAAGGAGAACGGCGTTTCTACTGAAGGGAAGCCGACGGAATATCCGAAATATCGCTGCATTTATAAAAGGTTATATCATGCGATCCGCATGCGTATTCCTGCCAATGATTTCTACCGGAGTTGCCTAGACGGGGAAGAGGTTGAAAGCATTCAGCATTTGCTTTCAAAATGCCCCGGACTAGCCAGGGGAAGGTTTCAGGCTTTTGGCAAGCACTTCATTTATGAAGTGGAGGAATTCGGCGAAGAACCTAACCAAGTTCCTCAATAGCTGCGGCTGGTTCAACTAATTACTACATGGCAGTTGTAGATTGATCCAGGTTGAGGTTTCTTTTGTGCTGGTAACACAACGGACCATATCCAGGGCTATGTGAGGTCGACTGGTTTACTACTGGTGGCCGTTAGCTAACCTAACCTAATTTTAACTCGTTTTTGGTCGCAATGTTTTTCTATACCACCTTGTATATTTGTTCCGCTTTTGCGCGCAATTATTTCTATCTCAATTTTGTTCCCAATGTTCTTTTAACTCAATTTTGCTCTTAGTGTCTCACATGTGACATGTTCCAATATGCGCTAGTGAGGTGTGATGAGAATGTCCCCGAAAATAATTACAAGAAACTTCGTAACATAACTACAGCTGCAATTAGTAATATGAAAATAAACAATTTGATGTTATTCCTAAAAACGATGAAATAGAGATATTCGATTCTGATGAGCTCAATGCACATTTTATTAGTAGCAGTACAGGTACTCTTCCCGGAAATGAAGGTTCATTAAGTTCTGAAAAAACTAACAATGACGTTAAATTATCCTTTATTAATGTTACTTTAAACGGTGGAAAGGCCATGCTTAAGTTCTCTGCGATCGGATACTTTTTGTATAGGCGGCGTTGATCTACATTTATTAAGATCATTTTTGCTTTTATCATTGGGCCTATCTTGCACGTTATTAATACGGCTATCATTACTTATTATTTCCCAACTGAATAAAAAATCCTCTAAAATTATTTCATTTAAAAAAGTTTGTCGACCTTCAACTCCACAGAACTCTAGACCAGTAAGTATTCCTACTGTGTTGTCTAAAATGTCTTTGTCGTTTTATTTGCAAACAAATCAAAGCATTCATTGAAAGTTACAACTTGGTGAGAAAGGGTTTATATCTAAGCCATCACTACTATATTTGGTTGAGTCTGGTCTACGTTATATTGGGTATCTATAGCCAACTGTGTTGTGTTTCCTTGATTTTTCTAAAGCATTTGATTCTATTGACCATAATGTTTTGCATTGAAAATTATTGATTCAATTAAATTGTTGTAGTTCGGCGTCTGTTTTTGTGTCATCATGCTTAATTGGGCGTCGTCAGCCTACTGTGTCAGGATCTTGGTATATTGTTATTTACTCTCTACGTTCACAAATACCGACATTGTTTCGGTTTCAAAGTCTATTTGATATTTACGATGATGTGCCGTTGTTCCTCAGTTCGGCTCTTAATGATATGCATTTAACATATCTAAATTCAATTATTACTTGTATCGCATTGGTATATGAGTACTCCATAATGGATTTCACCTGCATCACTTCACTGAATCTAGAAGATTCCAGAGTATAAATCTCTCCCATAGACTAGTCGATACCGCAGCGAGTCCACCACTCTGTCTGAACAAAAGCGCAATAAAATAAATAGATCGTGTAAAGTACCTTGGTGTGGTAATCGACTCGATATTGCCATATTGATGCGATAACCTCAAGCTTATATGGTGGTGTAGAGTAAACTCTTCGAGTGCTTCGGGAATGTCTTGTAAAAGCTTTATATGGTTCCAATTATTACGTTCGGTGATTGTGTTATTGCAATGTTGCTGAACTGCGCCAGGTACGTATACGGATTAAGAAGATATGATCACGTTTAGGTTTTATCTAAACAAATATTTGATGCAGTTTTTATGGTTATTGGTTGAAGTGGTGACCCAGGCACCTAGCCCAGGGTTAGGAAGGGTTAGGAGATCGGTGGTATAGCTAACGTTAGACCAAGCCGCTAAGGTTTAGGAAATAGCTGATCTCTTCAACTCTTATTCTTGAGACCTCCTTAAGGTCATTAAAAAGAAGTTGCCTAATGCGCGATATCTGGATGAACCGAGAGACATACATCTTCGAAGGAAGTGAACAAGAATTTCTTTCTTGGTCTCATCCCTGGAGCTACGGCGGTGTGTGTTGAAGATGATTATCGTAATTAAAGGATTGGTGTAATGATGTACAACATTGTTAAATTCTGTTTACTCCTGGATTTCTCTGGGATGGTATTGAATTTCTATCATCATCGCGAACAATATGTATTACTGCCGCTTCCGCAATTTAATACACCGTCTGGATCTCATACTTTGTAGTATGGAACACTCTCCCATTAAATGTTCGTGTAGGGGGAATGTTGAGGGATGTCAAGATGATGGCTTTAGATTACTTTAAAGCTTATTCATGCATAATCTTACTTCTATTCTTCTTAACTTCATTCGCTTACTTAATATTTTATTTGAAATTCTTCTATTGATGTTAGCATATGTCAATGAGCTTTAGTGTCTTAAATGTGCTTTTAATAAATTATCATTATTATTCCAAACATCCGATAATACTTTGCAAACCTTAATGACCTTTCTAGCCTGATCTGACGTCAATAGATCATTGAAAGATGTAATGAAATGGGTTACGGAGCAAACCTGTCCAGAAAAGGAAGATTGGAGAAGCTTACAAGGAGATATAAGAGAGAAATAATATGTAAGATAAAGCAAAATTCCAAAGCTGCTCCTCGTTCAATAGCAATGGACTTAAGAGAGCAGGTTCGGCTGAAGTAAGTGCAGAAGCAGTTAACAGAGTGTTACATAAAGTGAGAATAAAAATAGAATTATCGGTAAACTGAAAAACGCAGCATTTGAAAGACATTTGAAATACCGTGTTATTTTCGGACGAATCTAAATTTAATATAAAAAATATTGATGGTCAAATTCGCGTTTGGAGGCAGTGGTGGTTCGGTGACTGTTGTATGGGTGTATGGTTGCATCAGGGTTTGGTACTCTCCACTTTATTGAAAATATAAAGTAGATAAGAATTCATAGAAAGTACTTGCAAAAAAGTATTGAAAAACGAAGGCTTTCGGACAATTATATATATCAGTAGGATAATGATACAAAGCACACAATGCACCATACCACTCTAGACTGTAAAATATAAAAAGTTAGCTGAAAACTCCACTCCGACAATGTGATCACTACTACAAAATGCTTGACAAACGGTGTAATACAAAAATATAACATCAATGAATAAGAGATTTCAAAAAATATAAATATAAAATATATAAATGTGAAGAAAAAGTAACTTCAACAAAAGCTAACTCGTCACATGATTTCGCGACAGATGAAAATCAATGCGACCAAAAGAGGAATTAAAAAATCGCGACAATGATATAATTGGTCCATTTACCACATAATTAGTGCGATGAAAATTTACCTGAAACAAGTCATGATTCCCCAGGGAGCGAGCCGGAAATGCAATGCAAAAGATGCAAAAAGAACAGAAGAATCCATAGACCTTCGAATGCAGTCGAACAACAGTCTAAGTCTATTGACATAAGGTGGTAATATAAGGGAAGGCCTCGAAGTGCGAAGCTAACGATCCTCCGTGGAAAAGCTTCAAAGCGATTGATATGTTTCGCATAGACGAGTGACCAGAATAGAGAGGCATATCCCAAAATAGGCCTGACAAAAGTGCAATCGAGTCATATTAGCCCTGGTAACTATGGTATTAAAGTGGTCCTCAAAAGAAAATTGTCTTTGCAAGTCTAGTTAAAAGACAACCATCTATGGTAAAATTAAATTGAAAGAGAAATCTTTTTCGAAAGAAAAATAAAGATGTGAACTTATTCCCCTTGTATTAAGGGGAAGATCGTTATTGGAACACCAATTCTGAAAGGTGTCGAAGTCAGAATTTAAAAGCAGGCAGTAGGTAATAGGCAGTATGGCAATAGGCAATTTAAAAGCAGGCAGTAGGCAATAGGGAGTGTGAAATACCTTCGCGTTGTCAGGGTAATCGTAAATACATCTTTCGTGTGAATTATGAATAACAATGGCCCGAGGTGGGAGCCCTACGGTACCCCGATAGTATTAGAAATAACATGAGACAGAGCTGCACGAAAAGAAATCAGCAGAGTGCGCTAAGAGAAGTACGAATGAATACAGTTTACAAAAACCGGAAAGCCGTGAAGGGAGAGTTTTAGAACAGGAATTCGATGATCTATTCTGTCGAATGCTTGGCTGAAGTCAGTAAAAATACAGTTAACTTGCTTATCGCGTTCAATTGCAGAGATACAAAAATGTGAAAATTCCAACAAATTGGTGGTAGTTGAGTTACCCCTTATGAAGTCATGTTGGAACGGCTGCAAAGTCGGCTTACAGTTGAAGTAAAGAACATCAAAAATAACAGCCTCAAATTTTTTTGGATATACAGCAAAGATTAGCAATTGGTCTGTTGTTCGAAGTTTCGAATTCATCACCTTTCTTGTGATGAGGAATAATTAAGGAGGTCTTCCAATCTTTTGGAAAAACACCACAACGAGTTGAGAGACTAAATAAATAATACAGAATAGGAGCAAGAGAAATCCTACATTTTTTCACGAATGAGGCTGGGATATCGTCATGATCAATTGAAAAACTATCAGCTAAGGTAGAAAGAATTGTTTTTAAAATCGTACCTTAATCAAGCCAAAGGTTTTTGGATTCCAGAGAAGTCCTCGAATACTTCATCAAATGGGTAAAATCCTTAAAGCTAATATTACAGACATCGTCCACAAATGCAGGTTTAAAAAAAATCGGCAAAGAGATTTGCTATCATCAAACGCTTATTACTTTCGCTGTCTCCGAAAGACAAAGAAGGTAGATAGCCATCCGACCTGCATTTTAAGTTAACGACCCGCCAAAATCGCTTAAGATCGACGCACGAGGATGCCTTTATTCTATTTACACAGCTATTATGAGAAGACACCAAGCCAGATAAAGACTGACTGCGTAAGTTTGCATAAGTTAAATATTCAGCGTCAGCAAAACCTCATCCAGGCCTTATTTTTAACATTCTTTAGAAGTTTTAAGAAGTAATCGAACAAAGGCTGGTTAGAAAGTGAGTTATTAGATTAGGAAATAGGGTCACAGTAAGAAAAACAAGTAGACAATAAAGTATAGAAGATCTTGCGTCATCAATAATGTCTCGTTCTTTGAAGACGCTAATCCAATCATAAGCTGAGAACCAGTTGTTAATCAAACAGAAGTCAGCCTTACTAAAGTTATAACAAAGGTCATCGGGCATACAAGAAGCCATCATAAACGGATCCAGGAAAAGAACAATACGAAGCGCATTGTGACGACTTAATTCAGGAACAAGGGGCACCAAGCGTGGTCCTACCAGTGTACTAGCAGGATCAGTAGAAAAGACTAGGTCGAGAAACCGTCCATGATTATTTGATATGCTGCAGCTCTGTGTTAGGTCTGAGGAAGCGAGGCTATCTATAAAAGAAAAAGCAAATTTATTGACAGACAGAAAAAAAGGAACCAAGCCGTCCTCGGAGTGAGAGAGCTCCCAGCCAACTTCAAGAAGGTCAAAGTCACCGAAAAGAAGTCAAAATATATACAGTTTAACTAGGCGATTTCAGAGCGATGCACAAAATCTCTAATTCTTCGGAGTTCGGGACGTCTACAAGCCTTCACGGAATATCACGACGTACAGCGTAGAGAACACCACTTTCATAGGGCACATCAAGAACCTTAGCGTAACGGCCCAAAAAAAAACTCTAAGAAGTGAAAAAAGAAAGTTGGTAAAACCCTTTTGTTAATTAGGAAATGAGCTGATGATCTTCATCAATTATATGTAGCTAAGAATCATCTCCATCATGTCAGCTTTCAAACAGAAAAAACTGCATCAAAACCGGTGAATTCGTATGGGAGCTACGATGCCACACACGGGGGTCGGGGGTTAACAACTTATAACACCCTTCTTTTTGTGTCGGAGGTTAACAAAATGTACTCATAGATAAACAGCCGTTTTGGAACGAAGTTACGTTTGCATAGTAGGTCGACATTTTCATAATCCGTTTTTTGAACAAGCATCGGCAAAGCCAAGTAAAGTTCTTGGAACAAACTTACGCACTGGAATTGCGTGGCCAACTATTAGGCGTTAGGAACTTTCTCGAATAAATCCTCCGGAACCAGTACTCGAACAGCCAGAGCGTTTCGTGAGGAACCGCTCCTTTTACATGCAACAGTGTAGCGCTAGTTTCAGGAGGAAGATGGGCCATGTCGTCGTCGAAAAGAACGATATAAACAAAAGCGCACCCAAAACAAGCTTTAGAGAAGGAATGGAAGCGAATTGCCTCAAGAACTAGACAGCAACTTAATTTTTTATCCTTATTAAAAATGCATTTACAAATACTTTTGTAGAGGGTCAAGAAAATTTGCAAAGGAAAAAGAATATACACAGTTTAGTTCTATGTGAAATAAAAATGCAGACAATTTATTAGAATGATGGATATTTTTGTAGACCACTGTAAGAAATATTTTGGCGTTTTATAATTTTTTAGAAGATCCGAAATGACTAAATCACTTTGCAACTGATTTCATTTAGACGGAAAGTCTTTTCGAATAGAAAAACACACAGCCCTAAGATGCTTTTCTACGAAAGCAGCTTATGTCAATTATTCCACTTTCCAAAATTACAAATTAAATGAATCATTCAGAAGTTGTTTATTACAATTTAACGTAGTTTGCAGTCATTATATTCGAAAATTTATTTTAATTCAAAATAATCCTATTACTTAAAAATTTAAAAAAATTCTTACAAAATGCTAAAGGTTCCTTATTTCATGAATGACTCCTTAGAAAAGTAACGAAACCTCAAAAGGAAGTTTTTGAGCCTTTAAACTTTTTTCCTTAACCGCAGCATAATCTGCAGAAAAATTCTTTATTTCCATTGCGGACGATCCTTGACAGAGCAAAGAAATCCCGCGAAAGTTATCAGTTTTTCGTCGTTTTTCTTGAATTTCCCCAATTGGGAAAACTTTGAAAAAATCGTAATTGGTAGCTCTTGCTAGTGATAAAGCTGGACATTTCTCATTTGCCATTGCCACCAGACATGTCCCTTTGTCGACTTGACATAATTTAATAAAGCAAGTCCGGAAGGACTTGATGCTCTTCTCTGTGCGGTACAGAAGTAAAACTTGCCGACAAGACCACAAAAACTTCTTAACTGCGTCCAGCTCTTACCCGCGGACTTCTTCTCATCTAGGACGATTCTCACAGCGAAGACATTTTTCCCATTAAAACGGATTTATGTGGCGGCTTCAAAGGGACAAGAAAGAATTGTGCAGGAACGGATTTCACTTAAAATATCATCGAAAGAGAGCAATGTGTCATATAGATATAAGGCGGGTATCTGGTCTTCCAGCAAACTGAAAATTCTAAAGGATAACTACTCCCC
Source organism: Leptarthrus brevirostris (assembly GCA_964036015.1). Taxonomy (NCBI): domain Eukaryota; kingdom Metazoa; phylum Arthropoda; class Insecta; order Diptera; family Asilidae; genus Leptarthrus; species Leptarthrus brevirostris. Next base: position 169,808,307 of record OZ038371.1, on the reverse strand, counting down.
ATTCTGTCTGTCGGTCTGTCCATTTAGGGGCTTATTGCGTTCAGATGAAAAAAGAATTTTTAAGTCAGCTTCCAATGCAATTGTAGGCTCATGTAATGCAGTTCATCATCAACTTTGGAAATTTGTCGAGTGCCGCGTGAAGTGAATTTATTTCATTTGCATCGGCACATGAACAATTCCTGCCATGTACGTGCCCACCCACATCCAGATGCAGCAGTAAAATTCTTCTCTATCCCTATGGCCAGCGGCTAGTGCGAAAAAAACAAGAGAAAAATCGATAAAATTTCATACGGGCAGTAAACTCAAACTATACACGGCCATCCCTAAACCACCCTGCACCTTCACGGCCTACAAAACTGCCTATGAAGTTAGAGGAAGGCATGCTGTGTGCAGTGCGAGTGGGTATGCGGATGGACGTGCGAAATGCAGGACCTACCTTATCCAATTTGTGTTTTTGGCCGTTTGAAAATCCTCGGCGAGTGCTTGAAATATCTCCCATGGTCATCAACTCTGGACAAGAGGAGACTCAGCTAGGTCGCGTTCGCGGCTTTTCCCATGGCAAAATCGCAACACATACCTTCTCTGTGGCCCACCCCACCTGCAGTCCTTCTTTCTCATCTGCTTGTCAAAAACCTACGCCGTTACCGCTGATGCTGATGCTGTGTGCCTACTCCCTGACTTTATAGACAAAGCATGGCACAGGGATTTCGGTTTGCAGATCTATAACTACGTGTGTAAGCATAAAAGTGGACTTTTTTGCCCACAGCCACGGATCTTCCCGTGCGCCTTGCAGAGCCCCACGCCAATGCCATAGGTTCGGCCATCACGCACACATTCGCATCAGGAATAGATTTTTAAGCGTACATAAATGCCTATGCGCGTTTTAAACTTTGCAATGCTCCAGATATGAAAACAGAGCTCGGCTGCGTTGTATGTGCGTGCTTACCGCCGGATAGCCGTTGTGTAACTTGCTGTACGAATGGAAAACTTCTCGGTGCATAGGGTTGTGAGGCGAAATTGTACCTCCACATCTCGTGGCATCTCCTGCCCCATCCACATAATCGTGGACAGGATAAAAACTACCGGGCGCTCTGGACAACCCAGGCCCGACTACTGATAACAATGATTGCACACAAATCAGCCTCTACTGCATTCTGCCCCTTCAATTTGCAACTGCCACTTTCATCCCTCTAACTATTTCGCTTTTGTTAAGCGCAGCGAATGACAAATTTTTCGTTTTTCGATTTATTTTTGCCAGGCGAATGCCGACTGACTTTAATACGATGCCCGCTGCATTTCAGGGCTTAATCCCTTCTACATGGGCAGCTTTAGAGATCTGTTTGTCATCTATCGAGCAAAAATAATTCAGCGGCAACAGCACGTTACGATAAAACGTCATGGCGGTAAAATCACCGTTTTCAACAAATTTCCTTTAAATTTTATGTCCCGAATTTGCTTTTCAATCGAGATAATTATTAATGAGGTCATGATAAAAGATTTACAATTTTTGAATATTCGCCCAGTGTGAAGTCGGGCTTAAGTTATCCTTTGTCCTCTGCGGCAAGCTTCAATCATTTTCCTATCCTTTTTCAAATTTATATAACACTGGCTATTTCCACTAAATTGCACAATTTGAATGAAAGCCTAATTTGAAAATTGCTAATGTGTTAAACCTTTTCGCGTATTGAAAAAGTTTTCAAAAAGGCGAAAATTCGTGTCCGAATTTCATAAAAATTGTCATACAATATTTTGTTTTAATGACTTTTTAAAAATACGTATAATATAATATTAAACCGCGTAGGTGTGTTGTAGTTTGTGTCAATATTATGTCTTGAACTATTAAAGCTAAGTCAGAATGGCTACACCAAAAATGTGTAAATACCGCACACACATTTTTGTTCTAAAAGTATATTTTTATAATACGAAGGGGTCCCAAAAATAACCGGTCAGACTTTTTAAAAGATACAGTCACCTTCGAAGTATTCTCCATTAATCCTGCACTGGTTCAAAAGTTTTTTCGACTACAGGAAAGACCTTTCGTACTCGTCCTTTCCGATGCCTTGCAGCGCGCCGCCTTCGAATATCTGCAAAACGGTTCCCTTTCATCTCCCTTTTCATCTGAGGCGAAAAAATCACAGGGTGCCAGATAAACTGAGTAGGGTGGGTGACTAAGCGGTGTCATGCTTTCGCCCAAGAGCTGGCTGTGTGAGTTGGAGCATTGTCCTGGTGGAAGAACCAGTCCCCACTCCGCCGCAAATGTTTAGTGCTCAATGAACAATGCCACAAACGGCGAACAAATAGATTAACATTGTCTTCACGTTCCATTTGACGTGGATGAGGAAGGCCGACCCGGGCGTTGAATATCTTCGATCGATATGTCTCCGCGTTTGAATCGCGAATACCACTCTTACATTTGAGTTTTTTACAAGACCTATTCTTTATAAGCTGTAAACAACGTCTCAATGCACTTCTATCGAGCAGAAAACACAATTTCAATGACGCACGCTTTTCTAGAATAGCAGCCATTTTGAAAAATCGAGAAGTTGAAAAATTAGTCGCACGAAAACTGTCTCAGTCTCAGGGGTTCGCTGCAAATGTCTCAAGCGACTTCACTTCGCAGACTGACTCAGGAGGGGTTACTTAACACCCAGTGGGAGAAGTCCGAACTAGGAGAGCGACGCGCCCAGCGAATTTCGTCAAGTTATTTTCATTAACAGTTTGCAAGGTTGTTCTTCAAATTGGTTTTGTTCAAATAAAACTAAAATAATTGAAATAGTTCTAATAAATAAAACAAAAACAACTCTATTTCATAAATATGTATGGATTTATGCATTTAACAAATTCAATTTCTATAAAATAAATATTATGTAAGACTACCACTTAGTCATTAACACTATCAGTCGTTGAATCTACTATTTTTTGCAAAAGGAAGGAGTGAAAGTTTCATATCCACTGCAGTATAGTTTCAGTTCTCTTATTATTATTTTTTGGGTCTGTCATATTTTTTCAAAGAGTTTCTATTGGTTATTACCAATACCAGTTCTAACAATATAGGATCGACAGATGACATGACATGAGAGGAATGTTATTTGTTCCAACAATGCCATACTTTTATGTGAAGTATGGTAGGTAGCACCGTCCTGTTGAAAAATTTATTCGTCATCATCTTACTTTAAACGATCTATGGCAATTAACAGTTTGATAATGGACGTGAAATAATGTAATGATAATGTCTGTGCAATAATTTCGCATGGTCGGCAAGTTGTGCGACGTTACTGTCATAATTGACTAATGAATTGAATCTGTTGACAAGGGATGAGTGAATTTATATATTTTGAATTGAAATAGTATTAATTTTGCACGAATTAAGTTTTTTATAAATGAATGGAAAATTTGTCCAACTACCGAAAGAAAACGGAATAATTTGTGTTTCGCAACAACTTATTTACTTAATTAATAATTTAAAGAGTCTGCGATTTCACTACACCTAGTAGTTAAATGTTTTTACATTTCACTTAAACAACATTTTGATTGAATTGTGGTGGCAGCTTAATTATCTCATACATTTATAATATTTAGTTATTTCGGGTTGTGTCTACCTTATCATATTAACTTGTAAATGATATCATAGTAGGTCAGAACAATTTTATTTGAAGAAAAATAGTTTTTAAAACAAAAGTTGAACCGACTTCACAAAAAGAGCTAAAAAGCATTAAATAATTTTTAATTTAAACTACTACGACTACAACAAAAGTACTTAATCGTCCTTTCTTATGATCCCGTGAGCTGAAACGTTCAGGTATTATCTTCAATTGTGGTTTTGCAGTTGTTTTATTTGTTTAATTTGCACCGACTTCAAAATGTCGTAATAGATTAAAATGAAAAATTATTTTATGCTTTTTTAGTCGAACTTAGAACTTGTTTTTGGGAAGTCGGTTAAAAAATGATATATTAAATGATCAATTTCAACCCCGATACGAGAAACCAATTTGGTCAAAAGTCCAAATGTAGCGATTGTATCTTATCAAGTTAACTTCATCAAGTTAAATATCTGGGCGTTTCACTCGATAAACGACTAAATTAGAATATCCATTTAAACAACAACCTTATCAAAGCTACTCCTCTCTCAGACTCTCTTCGACGACTCTTTGGAAGGACCTGCCGTCTTAACTCAGAGATGATCCTTTAGTTAATCAGTTAAAATGGTGAAGCCCCAATTAATATACAATGTGCCGTTTTTGTGGTATCACAGAAACTCGTGAGTCGATTTTTCGGAGATAAAGTATGGTATAAGTCGAGATACGAGCGATCGAGAGGAGATTTTCAGATCCACCCTGTAGAATTCAGGATAAGGATGACTTCTCCAATTTTTCTCTTTGATATTTCTCTGAATTCGCCGACGAATAGGTTGCCGAATGCCCAATATCTTCCCTGGCCAATATCGGACATTCGCACAGGAAGTGAAAAAGACTTCCTTTCGTCTCCTCATCCCTGCAGCTGCGACAATGTGCACTAAAAAGGATGACTAGACTTGTGGCATAGTTTCTGCTTCCCCAATGACTCGTGTACACCGCCGTTGTTCTGGCGACGTCCCTTCGGGTCTTAGATAAGAGTTCTCTAGTTATAACTTAAATTTTCGGGAAAATTTTTTGTAATACTACTAAGCAAATAAATTGAATTTAAATGAATTTAGTAAAATTTTGAGAATTTAACTACTGCTAGACGTTTCGGTATCTCTCAGACATCGTGGTCACTAGCGGACTGCCGAGCTTGATGTGCTTCTCTGCTGGTATTGATGTTGAAGATGGATTGGTTTCTCTGGTTGTAATATGGCATTTGCCACTTCTGCAAAAAGGTCTCTGCATGCTACGGTTATGACAACCTACTTGGACTTATTCCTGTTCTTAATTTGTATTTTATTCAGAATTGGGTTCCAACTTCTTGAGAGTGGAAACTGTCATCCCTATTGTGTTTGCGTATTTTAATTGATATACATTTAGATTGTAGCTGAGTCAAGAGCCTTAATAGTAGCCTAACTGTCTGATAAAGTAGCGACGTTGTGCCCTGCTGATTCCTGCGTTAAGATCTTGCACGCTTTAAGAATAACCAGAACTTCTGCCTGAAGGATGCTGGCATAGTTTGGAAGTCTGTATGACCTGAAAATCTTCAACTATTCGGAGTATATTCCTGTGCCGACTCCGTAGTCCATTTTTGAGCGGTCCGTAAATTTTCTATATCAGAGCTCCCAGCCTTCCCGTCCCTCCACTCTACCCTGATTGGAATCCTGACGGTGAAGTTCTTCCTGAGATTCAGCTTTGGTATGATATATTCTGTTGGTGGTTAGTTGCCCTGCCATATTTAGAATGTTACTGTGGCCATATGATTTCGCAGTCCAGCACCAAGATTCCCTGAGCTTAACTACACTGCCAGCTGGGACACTTTCTCAGTAGGTCTATAGGTAGAAGGTGAAAATTCAGGTTCAAGGCGACCGAGGGACAAGGCAGGATGGCTTCCATCCCTGCTGTTCTCTGTAATCTGATGTGTTTCGTTTTAATATATCCCATACTTACTAAAGGCCACCAAAGTAAAAACCCATATGCGAGTACAGGACTTCACACGTCTGTGTACATCCACAGGACCACCTTGGGTTGAAATCCCCACCTCTTGTCAAAGGTTCTCTTACAGGGATAGACGGCTACATATGTACGCTTTATTGACCCGTTATTCCACGTTTAGTTTCTAGTTTGGTTTTGTATCCAGTATATTGTATATTTTGTGCTGGATGATAGCATAAGTGTTTGTCCATCTAGCTTAGGAAGCGTAATGATCGGTATCCTGGTTTAGGTGCTAAACAATATTAAATCGGTCTTTCTCGGATTGATACCCAAACCACAACTTGTAGCCCAGACGCTGACCCTTCTTAAAGATTCCAATGACTCACTGATCATTATCAGACTCACTGATCGGGAAACAGTCCCGATATAATGGTCACCACATCGTCCGCATATGCGACAACCTTCCCCTTCACTGTTAAGCTTCAATAGAAGTTTATTCATAACTATTAGCCAGATGAATGGAGATATAACGATTCCAGTCCTTAGTATGGACACTATCCAATTACTAAGCCCCTCTTCAACTTCAGTAAGACCAGGGATTTCTGAAAGACCGTCATGGTTTATTGCTTGCTAGGCCGAAATTCACTTCATTGAAGCCAGAAAACTTCACAATCTCCATAACGGATTGGTGTCGTTATTACTATCTTTTTTAATGGCCAAGCGGCCCTTAAGGCACTGTCGTTATGGCGTTATTCATTAAAACTCGTTCAAGAGTACTTTGATATCCTGCCAAACGTAAATGCATTCAACAAAGTTAAGCTTTCTTGGTTAGAGGAACACTCCGGTATTGGAACTCGCTGGTGAACTGGCTAGGGAGGGATCATCATCTTAATATCAGGGTCCTTAACCCTACTTTAGTATTGTCTGCTATAGGACGAAGACGTGATATGTAGACGAATGGATTGTACTAGGAAAATATCTCGAAATTCGTCAAGCTTAGGAGGTTGTCAGGTACTCTGCCTACACTGAATTCATCGCATTAAGCAGGTTAAGGTATCACAAACATAAGTTAGGCCTCTCTCGAGGGCGATGAAACTATTACACACATTTTAAGTTTTCAACTGGGAATTTCTGAGCTCGACTACTGCTAAAGATATTCTGGAGTACCTTAGGGTAGCTGAATGTATTTTATATTTGGTTTGTCGCAGTGCCCAAAATATGGGTAACCGCAATTATACTTTGTACAGTAAAAATTGCAGATACATCAATTTGACAGCCTTCTTTATTTGAATATATCTACGCAAATGTTAAATTAAATTTTCCGGACCTTTGTGCTATACGAACGAAAATTTCTGCAGCCTTGATGACTAAAATAAAACAAAGCAATGGAAATTGTCAGGCGATATCATTATTCATTCATTATTATTGTAAAAACCTAAATTTTGAAATATAATAATCACCCTGTAACTTCGAAAACCATACAAATTTTTGTTTGGCTTGGTGATTGCTGATGCTTCCTTCAGTTTGATTTTGAATTGATTACTTATATAGGCTTAGACTCAATTGCAATTATTCGTTCTGTTTGTAAAAAGTTTACCATTCTTGAGTTAAAACGTTATTCAAGCTTCTTAGAGTTCTTACTCAATTATTCCGCTGAACTATAATTAAGGTTATTCAGAAAGTTTCCTTTCGACAAACACTTGGTGGAAGTCGTTTATTTAAAAATGAAAAAGTAAAAGCACTACTTACTTCCCCAAAACAGGAGTAATAATTTCTTTGGGATGGTGATCGCTCAAAGATATGAGGGCTGAGAGAAAATGATAAATGTTTCTACCGAAAGTGCAAGCTAGTCATCATCAGCGTGGTACTTGCATTTTCCATGAAGAAAGGTCAAAACCTCAACTCCTGTAGTACTCAGTTTTAAATCTAAGTATGAATTATTTATGAAGAGGACTTTTAGTCCATCAATTTCATAAAATACCAATACTGGTTAAACATTGCTTAATCAGAAAGTTTTCTTTTTAACCGACTTCCCAAAAACAAAGAGGTTCTAAGTTCGACGCGTATTTTTTTTTTATTTTTTTATTTATTTTTTTTTTAATTTTTTATTTTTTTTTATGTCTGACCGGGCATAACTTCGTAACGCGTCGACCGATTTTGATAATTATTTTTTTGTTGGATAGAGTATGTTCCCCGATTGGTACCATGTCAAAAAATTTTTTGGTAGGGTGGTGGTGGGGGGTGGGGGTGAAACCCAACTTTGTAACGCGTGGTCCGATTTTGATGGTTCTTTTTTTGTTGTGCAGAGTATGATCCCCCATTGCTAATAGGAGAAAAAAATTTTGGCCTAGGGTGGGGGGAGGGGGGAAGGGTAGTCTAACTTTGTAACGCGTGGACCGATTTGGATAATTCTTTTTCTGTTCGATAGAGTATGTTCCGTAGTTGATACCAGGAGAAAAAAATTTTGGGGCGGAGTGGGGTGGGGGTGGGGGTGGAACCTAACTTTGTAACGCGTGGTCCGATTTCGATGGTTCTTTTTCTGTTGTATAGAGTATGATCCCCCATTGCTAATAGGAAAATAATTTGGTCCTATGGTGAAAGGTGTGGGTGGGGGGGAGGGGTAGTCTAACTTCGTAACGTGTGGACCGATTTGGATAATTCTTTTTCTATTGAGTAGAATATGATCCTAGGTTCTACGAGAAAACAAATGTTGCTGGGGTGGGGGAGGGGGAGGGGGAGGATGGAACCTAACTTTGTAACACGTGGACCGATTTGGATGGTTCTTTTGCTGTTGTATAGAGTGTGATCCCCCATTGCTAATAGGAGAATAATTTGGTCCTATGGTGTAGGTGGGGGAGGGGGAGGGGTAGTAACTTCGTAACGCGTGGACCGATTTCGATGATTCCTTTTCTGTTCGGTAGAGTATGTTTCTTGATTGATGCCATGAGAAAAAAAGTTTAGTGGAATGGGGGTGGGGTAGTTGGTTAAAACTAACTTTTAACGCGTGGACCGATTTGGATGGTCCTTTCTTCGTTGTATAGAGTCGGAGACACTAAAAAGTGAAAAATAAAATAGTTTTTAAAAAAAAAGTTGAACCGACTTCACAAAAAGCGCTAAAAAGCATAGAATAATTTTTAATTTTATATCTATTACGACATTTTGAAGTCGGTGCAAATTAAACAAATAAAACAACTACAGAACCACAATTGAAAATAATACATAATACTACCTGAACGTTTCAGCTTACGGGATCATAAGAAATGACGATTAAATATTTTTGTTGAAGTTGTTTGATTTGCACCGACTTCAAAATGTCGTAATAGATATAAAATTAAAAATTATTTTATGCTTTTTAGCGCTTTTTGTGAAGTCGGTTCAACTTTTTTTTTAAAAACTATTTTATTTTTTTAAATTAAGGTTAGCTTTGATTTTCTAATAAAAGTACACGTTTTATTGAGTTTTATTGATTTGAAAAGCTGAAAATGTCGGTTTTTTCAATTCAATATAATTATTTCGATAGAATTACTATTTAAGAACACGCCGTGGGGTGAGTTTGACCCATAACGTCAGGGTCGTGTATTAGTTGGCATTTGTAACTAAGTTTTGATTATTTATTGTTTTTTACAATTTTTTACTATAATAAAAAAGCAAGAAATGTTACTTGATAACACATATAGTCAGGCCGCTATTAAATCCCTCACGGGAGTATATACTGCCTTCAAAACGGTTGTAGCATGTCGCTCAGCTCTGAATGACATAGCTGAGCACCTGAAAGTACGGCTCATCTGGGTGCCTGCAGAGCCGACGAACTAGCGAATATCGTTACCACTCGTCCTGATTCGAACATTAACCACCCGCTGGGTAAATCGCTGGCGACTTGCAAACTGGAACTCTCACAGACATCTCTCAGGATTGCAAATGTTAATTGGCAGGGGGAACAAACCTGCCTGATCAACCGACAGACATGGACAAAACTCGACCCTAAACGGTCAAGAGAGCTTATCCTACTCGGACGCAAAGTAATTAGCAGTACCGTATCCGTTATTACGGACCGCTGCCTCATAGGTAGACACGCCGATAGACTAGGCACACCTTCAAATGACTTCTGTATGAGTTTCGATGACGAAGCCTAGCCAACCATAGGAACGGGTTTTTGGGCTTCCCTTCTTTTAAGAGCTAACGGAATAAGGCTCCAATGACATCAGGAACCTAGGTCGATTTATCAGGAGCTCCAAAGGTTCCCGATGACGGGTAAACACCCTTTCTATCCCAACCAATTCTATTTTGACTCCGAGAACTAGTTTCCACTGGAGACAGGGAACTGGCTCGATTCGCAGACAGTAACAGGTTTACCCTTATCTTCTCTAGGTATTTTTATGGGTTTAACTTTTTCAGCCTCAATTATGGTATCACAATGGGCCTCCTTGGCCTTTGGTTCTTAGGCAGCCACTCTAACCTAACCTACTTGATGACAACTATATGAAAACTTCTGATATATAAAAGTTACCAGAACAAATTAGTTAGTCTTAAACTGCTAAAATCCATTTCTTTGCAGTCTTTTTGTTTTAACAAAAATACGGCTGAACGGAATTTGATAACATTTCTTTCGGATTACATTGACTGGAATACACGGAATATAATTTTGGTGTAGACATATTACCTTATACACAAAGTCTTCCTTAAATATTCTGTAAAAACCAATTATATGACTTTTACAGAATATTGAAAGAATGCTTTTTGTGGGAATTAATGACACGGACATAAGGCCGAACTCCGCTTGTCCCCCGTATATTCCGTGTAAAAGTTGTGTATACGGACCCAACTTGCAAATAGCCACTGCCTAACTTTTTTATGAAAATGCTATAGTGGGATAACGTACGAAAATGCTATAATGAAATTGAAACATGAAAATATGTTAAATTAATGCATTAAATAATATTTCATTTCACATTTATTGCGACATGATGTACAACAATGAGAAATACTCAATCTGCAACAAAAAAATCATAAGCAGGAGTATATTATCTCGCAAAAAGTTTAGGCTGTTTTATATGGTAATTTCAATTAGGGAAGTTATCATTACCACATTTGTTATTTTGAAAATGTTTCGTTTTTTTAGAAAATATTACTTTAGTTAACTCGCTAAGTGCAAAAGTGGGTTAAAAAAACATTCCGATCAAAAGCAAGACAGAAATAGCGTTGCGCAAAAACGAAACAACTGCTATTCAGAGCATAAGTGGTTTAGCAAAAAACTACGAACTTTGGGGCTTTTTGAAATCTCGCCTTTACCACAACAGACTACAAACCTTGCAAGTCTTGAAAGCCAACACTAATCATCAATTTAAAGCCAGATGTTTTGCGAGCAACAGTTCAAAATGCCGTAAAACGAGCACAAATGTGCATCAACTTAGGGGGTGGTTATTTGACTGATATCATTTTTTCGACTTAATGTACCAAATTTACATCTTCAAATAAACTTTCCGTGAAAACAGAGCCCAATTTTTTTCATTTCTAACAAAATGACAGAGTTATGGCATTACTTTTGCTCCACCTTGTACAAAATGTAATAATATATTTTTGAACAAAGAATTATGCTATGTGAAGTTAAAAATACAGTTATCATTGCTTTCATTGTTTTTTTATACGATGTGGCCAAATCCTAGGGGACAACCCTTTGATGCGTTAGCATGGTTTTGGCCGGAAGGGAATTAGGGTAAGGGAAGTGAGGAAACTCTTGTTTTTGCATTGCTGCGAGCTAGACAACAGCCCAGAGACGGAGGTCATTTGATCTCGAACCCGGGACCCATGGCATGTTGGTCTTGCCGCTCAACTTATTGATCCAACTCCGTCTCCCGGAAACTCCAACTCCGTCTTACTGGAAAATCAAGAATATTCAAATACAACTATTTATTTGCGCCAATTATGACAGATTTCAATTCTCAATTTTGCAGTATTTATCAAGCATGTGACACAAAGTATATTTCCACAAGAATTCACTTTACTTTATTAATTTTGCAGCACAATACTTTTATTTTAACTTGATTAAGAAGAAGTCAAACACTTCCAAATTATATTAAAATACAAATAATTAAAGCAGGAGCAGAAAAGTTGTCATTGAAGTGATCTGAGATTGCTTTTCTCAAAGAATATGAAAAGATCCGACAGGAGCTTGGCTCTTTTCTGAAAGGACACAGAGTACAAAATGACTCTTTTTGGCTCGGAGAAGCGTCAACGAACAGCCTATTAAAATAGTGAAAGCGATATGAAAATAAAATCTGTTAATAATATTTTAAGATTGAATTTATAAGAATACACATAATTCTTAGAAATTCCGGCATCAAATTCACAAACCACGTAGCCAAAGTTCCAGGAAACAACTAAATCCATCGATTTACTGAAATTTGTAACTAAAAAGTTTTTATAAACAACTATTTGTACACAATACGACTAGCCAAATGCAAGCAAAAGATCAGAATGAGCTGAATTGCTAACAAATGAACACTGTCTGAGTCCAGTCAATCTTCGAAGCTTTCGGGAAATAGCTGTTGTTGAAGGCGCTCACCTTATTAACAGTGAAAATCTTCACCGCTTTCTTACCTTAAGAAAAATAAGCAAATTCAAAATTGGAGCTCCCGTGCATGAATGAAATAGTGTTTTTTTTTATTTCCATCTTTTGATCTACTCAACACAGCGACATCAAACAAACACCAAAAGCTACTATCCCAATGACCTTTCCAAAATTGTCAACAATGTTGATCTAACTCGTCACACTGTACAGTCACTAGCAAAAGTGAATAAAATGTTTTGGTATTACCTAAAATTCTTTATTTTTTATTTTTATTAAATTACCCATCTTATTATCGTTCAAAAAAGGCACAACTTATCAAGGTGGAATAGAAAAACCGTTTCCTTAGAAGTCCTTGATTACCTAATTAAATTATTGCACTGTAGTTAGGAAATTCCTTAAATAAACCCAACTTCTATGACAAAGAGTCAAAAATGTTTGTTTAGATTACATAGGTCTATATAGTTCCTTTAAACCCTTGTGGGGCATAGGGCGTCTATTACACCGACTCTCTACCGGGTCCGGTTCTGCACCAACGCCTTCAGCTGTGGCCACGATTTGTTAACCTGGACAATTCGGCGTCTTCCGGGGATTCCGTGAGGACTCTAACCTAGAGTATACTGTGCGATGTTGTTTGGCTCTTTTTTCACTATGTGACCTATCCAATGCCACTTTCGCCTGCGGATACTGGTCTATATCGTCACTTTCCATGTTTGAACAACAGAACAGTTGGTATAACAGAACAGATTTTACCTTCAACTCGAAGATCCGTAGTTTTGTGCGTCTGGAGATGTTGTTATTGCGCCAGAACTCAGAAAGAGCTTCAGCTCCGCAGTCTGCTGTAACTATGATTCCGAGAGAGTACACAGGTAACTAATTTTAATTACTGCTGCAAAAAAGTTATAAAAAGGTAACTTATTTTATTGTAGCTTGTGTTAGCCAATGCTCACACCCAAGTATCCTGGCGTTCTGTTACTAACACCTGATTGAAATTTTACTATAAAGAGGGTCGCACAGCAAGAATATCAATTATAGTTGAAAAACAAATCGATAACAACGGGCGTTCTTAAGCTAAAATTATTAAAAATTGGCAGAAAAATTGAGAAATAAGCGAATTATTTACATTTATGGTTTAGTAGGCGGTAATGATAGAGCGGCTGTACTGGAATATCAAAGGAAATTCTCTAATCGACGTGCATCCAAAAGAGATTTAATTTCGCGGACTTTCCGAACGTTAAGAGAAACAGAAAGTGTAACTTTAAATATCATGGAATTGCGATATGAAACATCGGAAGATTTTGCAGACGTGGAGCAGTAAATAATCATATTCTTTAAGCAAGACCCTGCAACGAGCGAGTGACAAGTCGCAAGACGACGCTTGGAGGGTTGTTAATCGAGGAGGATTACGTTCGTATTACCATATCACAGTCCAAGGACTATTGGAAAGAGATTCCGAGAGAAGATTAGAATTTTGCATTTGGCTTCTGGTATGCGACATGGACAACAGGGCGTTTCTGGACTGGATTCTGTGGATGGAACAATCACAGTTAACCGCGGATGGTGTCACAAACTTTCACAGCCTCCATACCTGGTCGGATACTAACCAACATAGAACATGGGTGACTTCATTCCAGCCCAATGTGCCAATGTTTGCCCGGTATCATCGGCACCCATCTAATATGACCATTATTTTGCCGCAAGTTAGCTTGTAAAACATACTAAGATTAATTGCTATAAGTTTCGACTTCAGTAAAAATCATTTTAGGTTTAATTTCTTTAAATTGCAGATTTTTATAATATTCCCCATATATGTACATTACACGAACTTGAGAAAAAATTTGGGAAAATGTTGAATTTTAGGTAATCGCAAAGCACTTTTTTCAATTCTACAAGTTACTGGTACAAGTTAGATCAACATTGTTGACATTTTTGACTTTTTTAGAAAGGTATTTGGGACAATAGTTTTTTGGCGTTTGTTTGATGTCGCTGCGTTGAGTAGATCCAAAGACAAAAATAAAAAATGATGTACATACAGTAAAAATTACAAATTTATGAATCACCCTGTAATCTGTAATTCACAAACAGTTGAGTTACCAACCTCCCCTCTTCTCAACATTTTTTTTTCTGCTTGAGATTTATCACCCCACTTACATATATTTTAGTACACCTTATGTGAAACGTCCTGTATACCACTTTTGCTCTGAACCATAATTGTTCCCTTTTGACTCTAAGATTGATGAGATATTCCGCTTTCGTTTTCGGTAAAATGAACTTAAGTGCTTTTTATAAAACTTCAACGTAAAAATTAGTATGATAAATAAAATCTCGCCATAATTAGGTACAATTTTGAAATGTGAGATTTTGCAGAATTTTTTAATCTTGATGGTGGTGAAGACGGAAAGTAAGAATTTGGCTTTGTCCATTATTAATGAGTGATGGTATTGAAGAAGTGGTAAAATATTAAAGAGAGACCAGAAGCCATTATTACCCTTTTGGGTAGCAAAAACCTTCCATCTAACGTCCCAATCTAAATTGAACTCAGCTCGACTGATATATTCCGCGCGTCTTTGTTTACATTTAATGAAGGCTGCCGACGAGTAGTTGAATACAAAAACAACTAGACACAGTGGATTTCCTGCTAATGTGGCTGTTAAGGAGAACAGGGTAGTTAGAATCTATTTAGGCTATGGGTTAATTTGCACAGTTTGTTATTAAATATTATATGTCCTATGAAGTTTAAAAAAAATCATATCTTTCACAGAAGCCGAATGTTCAAAGGTATCCTACGATACCTCTAAATCTAAAAATATTCCAACTTTAACTCCTTAAATCTCAGGATCTATTTGGTTCCAATAAACTTAAAGTCAGGCATCTGCAATTAGGTATTCACTAGTATTGGGCTGGATGCCTGATTCAAACCAAATTTTTGGTAGTCTTTAAGAGTACGAGCAACCTTAACGACAAAGGGAATCTTGGGTGGCGTAATTACTGATGTGAAATTGGTCATTTAAATCGACATAAGTTTTGCCAATAATTCGAAAAGCAATAGGCATATTTCATAGTACATATGTATAGCGTCAAGGTAGTTTCTCTTAGCAAATGAAAATGTAAAAGTAATTTCTTTCCATAAATTTAATATTGATGTGTACCTCTACTGCACAATTATACCTGGACTGAAAAAGGGTCATCAGAACTCTGTGAAGCCTTTTCCTCCATAAGTGGAAGTAGTTCTTTCTTGCATTTATCGTTTTATATTTCCTTTGTAGATCTTATCTAAAGCTTTCTGTACATTTCTAACGATGATTTATTTATGCGATAGAAGCTTCTGACATAATCACATTGCCGTCATCGTCGAATATATCGCTGACAATGGAGCAGCCAAAGGGTTGCTCTTAGCGGGATTTACTTAGTCTTGTGCGAGTATTTGCCCAGTTAATTCGCCTGTTTATTGAGACATTAATGGAATTAAATTCTCCCTTTCTTGGGACGCCATCATCATGCAAGGCGGCCACTTGAATGTGCTGAGTAATTAAGCGATAATTATATGCCAACGCATTAACTCTTGCGACCCGGACTGTCCTCACTTGGCTGTCCTCGTATTAAGTATAAGACCGCACCCTTTCTCTATCGTCCTTCTCTAGATATTTTCACCTCTTGTCTTTTTTTTAATTTTAAATGGAATGAGCCACTGCCGTCAGGAAATCTACATATGTCAGCGGTGGTGGTCGTTTGCGTCGTTTCTTGAACCCAAAGGTGTTGTACTGGACACTAGAGGGTGTGTGATTCTGTTTGCCTCCATTTCCTTTATACTATAAGCTGGTCGAGTGTAGTCGAACATAGTTCCTCAGTTTTATTTTGTTTTTTGCCTTTAGCCACTATCAAGACTCCCTAAGGATTGCCGCACCTCTGCCTTTTCATCGCAATTTTCATTAAAGGACTCGTTGGCCTCTTGGTAGCTTAATTTTCCTCGGCGTTGTTGGAACATTTGTCGTGATGTGTTGTCCACTGGGTGATGGGTGGGATGTTTGGGGACAAGGTAACTTGGGCTAAGTATACTAAAGACCGCTCCTTGCGGCCCATACGTGTTGCTTTTGCCGTTGGAATGCGCTTTCGATTGTCACGAAATTTTAATTAGAGTGCGTGGTAAAATTATTCTTGGCCGATGAACTTCTTTTACATCGAAGTTAACCCTAAGATTTATGTCTGACGACAACAGAAAATTTGACTAAAAGGAGGGGTGAAATAGAAAGTGCGTGACTTGGGGCACTGCATTAGAACATCAACGATGACACGGCATTGTGTAACCAAGCAAGTGTTGATTTGGGATACCTGAAATTCCTTAGACTCACTGATTTGCGTAAATCAATTTAAGCTCCCATAGAAAGGGGTGAAAGTACCTATGTACAGAAAATCAACAGGTGTCCTTGGATTGTACCCTGTCCGGGGTGTAAAAAATCTGTCTAATGCCGCACAATGTCATACGTTAAAGTGCCGATTAGGTCAATAGCTTCGGCACACCTCTCCGCCTCTCCATGTTTCACAACAAATCCTCAATAATCGAAAGGTATCACATATTACACCTGTTGCAGGTGTAACCGCACAATTTCATAACAAATGTTATTAGAGGTAGGATGAGTTCTGGGACGACACACAATTGTACTACATATGGGAAGCCCATTCATATATCAGGTTTGGCTCGGATAATATGCAGAGGCGCATTTTACATATGTACATACATATGTATATGGTAAGCACGAGAAGTGCTTTGATTCCCTTCTATTTGTGTGCCTTACCTCATATCTACAATAACACAATACTCCTAGCTGCTCTAATCCTTGCGTTGAAGGAAATCGATATTGAGTCAATTTATGGACCACATTGCACGTTTATTGTGACATTCATAGTTTATTTGACACCACCGAGAAAATTTCCTTATATTTCACTTCACTGCTCCATGTGTGAGCTGGTGGTTGACCACATTGCCCAAAACCGACGTCTTCTTACTGCATTCTGTTGGCATTCTTCTGGACAAAACAAGACAGGGAAGAGACGCAAGAAAGGACTCTCCAGTTTGCAATTAAAAAGCCCTTTAAACCACCAAATTGTCTGAACTTTATGTGTGCCCTGTGTCCACTTGGATAAATAATATGTAGTGAGCAGAATTTCTTGCAGCTACTTCCTGCTACTTTTCTCATAAATAAATCAGCAGATGCTTTCTAATTGGATTAGAGCCTTAAGAAAACTTAATTTCCATTCAAAACAAATAAATTAAATTGGCACAATGGAACGGTAGTACTCCACTGGCCGGTCGTAAAAACGTGGACGGTAAAGGACTAATTAAAAAGAGCTGGCTAAGTCCTAGGGTGTGAGTTCTGTCGTCGGAAAACTACTTACTGTCCACGTCTAGCGTATTTGGAGACAAGGGTCTGATCCCCCGGATTATCGACGTCTCCTATTTTTGCGATAGATTTAACCAACGATTGGCGTCCAACTGCTTTTCACCGGAATAGAGTTAATCCAAATCTTCTGTGCATGATTGACAGTATTTGTGCATATTTAAGGAAAAATCAGTTTTGTGCTTAAATTTAACATAAGATAAAGTTTCATTTAGCACAGGGCTTACTCTGGCGGAGCTTAATACATCTTTCAAACTATTTTAAAATAAAGTTTCCTAAAAAAACAAAGCCTTGCAAAGCAGCATATTTTCTATTATGTATTTATTTTGAGGAATCTATCATATTGTATAGAGCAACTAAGAACTCCTTTTGATTTCGGATTTTACTTTAAGTATATAATTTTTATCGTTAAAGTCGAGCTAATTGTGACACCCTTGTTTTCTTCTAAGGTAATTATGTAGATTATTCGCCGCAGCCCTTAAGCATAGGGTTATCTGATTCAATTAAAAACGTCAACCAATAGAGTCTCATGAACGACATACAAATTTTATTTATTTTTAAGGACTGCGTTTCTTACGAAATCTTTCATCATTCTACCTCGTAGGATAAGAAATGCTCATTGCACTACATTGATACCGTTTTCCAATCGTAATGTAATGCTAGGAACCTATTTATTTTCCCGGTCCATAAATAGCAATCTTATAAGTTAGTCGGATGTGTACAAGTCGCCCAATTAAGTTACCTCGACCAGCGTCATCCTGGCGAAAAAGATGTTAAGTCGGAATTTAAAATTCTTAGTCGTGCACTCGAGAAAAACACGACGAATTTTAGCGTTGGCAGCGTAACAACATCTTTTATAAATACATACAAACATGAAGATATAAGATTAAAGTAAATAATAAACACTAGAGGGCCAAGATGGCTACCCTGTGGTATAACACAGGTATTAGATGTCACGATAAATAGAGACTCACGAATAGAGCTACGTACAAAAATTTAACCAGAAGAGGAACGAAATAACAGAATAAAATAAAAATTAGTCTATATATGTATACAAGATCTCATTTATCACCTTTTCTTAAGCGTAATCAAAACAATTTCAAGCGTTTAAGGAAAAAGCAACAAGAAATAGACATGTTATATAAAAATTATAGAATCATGGACGAAGAATAATGTTTCAGGACAGAAGCAGGAAAACCATCAGGCCCACACAAAATCGTTTTCGAAAATAAAATCTTTCACATACAGTCCGAAAATAGTCACCAAAACGATTAACTATTATAAGAGTAGTACTTGCATCACAGGAGAGTTAGTTTCACAATCAATGAGTAGATCGTTGTGAACAGGCGGACTAGTACCCTCATAGTACTATACCATACGAAATAACTTATATTATTAGGACGGTTCGCCGAAATCATATCCTCCAAATTCCCAAAATTTGGTTTCCTAAAATCATATTCTCAAAATTACCTGAGATATATCAAATTAATAGTTACGTGTAACCACCGTTGCCCGGACAGTGAAGTGAGCATCGTTCTGATTATTTTTACAGATCACTCACTTCCCACTCCCAACCCTAGGTGTGATAGAGATGCCTGACGACAATAGAATTTAAGGGCATCGGGAGTGTCATTTTGCTTCTTAGTGACGCAGAAAATTATGGATTTAACACTAATATCATTCATATTTTAAATTTTTCTCATTGTTTCGGAATCTATAATTTTAATCAAACAAATTAAAACAAAAATTTCCAAAATATAAAATATTAACAAAACCATATTATTTCTACACTTTCTTTTCATCGATAAACCTTTGTTTTTCAGTACATATTCTATGAGTGTGGGCATTTTGGTATATAATAAATATACTCGAAATAATTTTGAGGAGTGTTTGGGATCATTATCTTGTTGCATTATGAATGACTTGCTTAGTAAGCGAAGACCACAGCGTACAGCATATCCTTTCTAGCGTTCTAATATATCTTTATAATCCTTTGTCTAAAATACTTTGGACAAAAAAATTCTCTTACTTAAACTGAAGATATGTTTCCAATCTTCTGTTGTTCAATTTCGGTGCTGATGGTCCCATTCTAATTTCGTGCGATTTTCTGGTTTAGGCAAGAGTTTCTTCACTGCTAAACGCCGTGCAATGAAAAATATTGTTTTCATAATAAGTTTAATAAGTTTTCGAAGAACACAAATACGAGCTCGGAAATTCTTCATCCGACTCACTATTTATAAATTGACTTACCATTTTGAATAACGAAAGCGGTTATATTCAGAACAAATAAACAAATAAATGATAAAAATTCATACAATTGATGAATTAAACAACTGAGTTAAATCAATAATTGGCCAGACAACGCGTGAACTTCTAAGAGATAATATTTGAAATAACATAGATAATTTTTTTTGGGGTGAGCCAACTTTTAGAGTTCCATGCTTAGAAGGTAAAAAAAACCTCATAACTACTATTGCTATCGACTTGAAATTTGGCACATGTATAGAAGGAATTTTCAGAATTTCAGAAATACAGGTGTTTGTTTTTAATGAAATAGGACTGTAGAAGCAGCAAATGTTTTTTTTTTGTATAGGTAACCTGCGGAAAAGCAGTTGTCAAGGCTTATTGTAAAGATTCAAAATCGAAATTTTTTCAAATTTTAAGTCCCACTGGTTTTTGATTTATCCCCACAAATGTGCGAAATATATTGTCCCTTCTCTTTAACCTTAACGATTACAAGTAGGCCTACAATTTTTTAGGTGCATTCCGAAACACTAGTAGTTTATCCGCAATCCTCATGACCTTTCCATCGTAATCTATTGTCAGCAGAAAATTACCTTGGGTCACCGCCGGTGGGGTTCGAATCTGGAACCTCCATTATTGGTAGGTCGACACGTTATCACTTACTCCATCGACGACTTATCCCGAAAGTTTGCAAGTCAAGAAACTTAAAATACATAGGTACTAATGGAAGGTCCGGTGTATATTACAGGAAAAGTTCCAGTAAAAAAATCTGTTGATTTAGTTTTTTAAAGTACTGTAGGGAACTATCGGTGCGCGAGTCTGGCTGATACTTGGCCGGTTTTTTATATACTGTATAGTTCTTTGAGTACCCCGCGTGATTGTGAGTGATCCAGTAAGTGGTAATTTGTTTTTCTTTTCGTGTTGTGTAGATTTTAATTTGGATTATTCAACATGAATTGGCTGATACCAAGACCAACTCCAAAAACAAATAACTGTAAATATAATATAACCTCATTTACTTTGGCATATAGCAGTGTATACAGCAATAGTTCTGCTTTCTGCAATTTGAACTTTTCTCAAGACGAACTAAAATTTATGACAGATAGCACAGGTCTACAAGACTCTGTTATTGGGCAGCTTGGGTTATTTCCGAAGTAATTTGATGCGTAGAATCCGAATCTAAGGACAAAATTGGGTCATCACGTCAGAATTTTGATATATTTGAGGTTATGTACTCGAAAAATTGGTTTTTGAGGCTACTTTTGAGATTATGTACAGGATGCACAAAACTGTTTTGGAAATTTTTTTTCTAGTTGTATCTTTTACTACTATTTTTACCCTTCAAAAAAGCTATTGAGCGGTTAAATATGTTACCAAAGGTACGACCATTTTTCGTTATGATATACATATGTATGTATATATTCAAATGTTCAAATCATATCGTTCTGGGGATATATTTCATAATTTCAAATGGCCGTAACTTGGCAAGACAAAATCGTACGCTTCCGCTCAATAGCTTATTTTGAAGGGTACGAATAGTATTAAATAATAAAACTAGAAAAAATGTGTAACCTCAAAAATTAAAAAAAAACAATTTGTCGAGTACGTAACCTCAAATATCTTAAAATCCTGGTGTGATTGTCCAATTATGACCTCGGATTTCTATTCTACGCTGCAAATTACTTCGGCAAGGACCCCAGCTGCCCAACAAAAATCATGGCCCCATTTTTTGTAGACCTTTTTCGGGATATAGTTCAATCAAAAGGCGAATTCAGCTGTACTGACTTTACCTCCCATTTCATCCTTATGAGTTCTTTTTTCAAAGTATAAATACAAATTAAATTATTTCGAAATTCCTCCCATTTAGGAGAAAAATTTCGAAAAATCCTGTTTTAGCCGATACCTTCGTGGTTTAAGGAACATACTTACCAAATATCAAGTTCGTAGGCTCTATAGTTCTTGATGAGTAAGTGAGTGAGCGAGTGGTAGATTTTATATCCGAAAACACAAGGGGCCCTATTCCGTAATTCGACTCTGAAAACGCAAACCAAATTTCTTCTGGCGGAATTAGCTATAACATTTTAATTTATAGTTTAAAGCTTCAAGTTCCGTCAAAGAAGTTCCGTTTTTGATTCTGAATTCAAATTAGAGACTAGTGTCGCAGACATTTACCAGAATCGTTACCCAGTGGTACGATTGTTTTAAATCAGGTAACACAATCTCATATATTTGGAGCGATAATTGAGCATTGTGTGCTCCTACGAAGTGTGCCGTGAGAGCACACGCTACTGGATGAAAAATGTGATTTTTATGCAGCAGCTAGACTAAGGTGATTAAACATGTAGTAAATGTATTAGCTACACCATTATAAAATATAATTAAGCACGCACGCTCAAACAGCAATGCCCAGAAACATTTATAAAATCTAAAGGGTTTGAATTTTAGGAAATAGTGAAATATGTCTCATTATTTGTGTTGTCGAGTATTTATACTAAGTTTAAGCTAATCCGTAAAAAAAAATGTTGTTGAATACATATCCCATAATATATAAGAAAAACGTGTTTAATTATTTATCTTTTGGAGTAGGTACTTTCCCCAAATTTTAAGGCAATAGAACCATTAAATAAATTTTCAACAAATAAAATTGAAACCCTTACGACTCCTTTAGGGTTTGAATTTTGTAAAACTGTTCTTACATTATAAAATGAAATTACAAATTTCATATTTGTAACTTCAACGGTTTCGGCTCGACTCAGAAAGTCAATCAGTCAATAAGTGAGGAAATGTTTCTTTGATGACATGCCTCAGTACCAACGCGTCAAAATATCCGGGGACAAATGCTCTTTGTATCAAAATATCCAGTGTAAAAAAGAAGAATGAGAGACAACCGTCATATTATGTTTACAAGGAATTTATGAAAGAAGAATGAGATACAACCGTCATTGTGTCGAAGCTTCAGAAATTGTGAAGTTACCAATTAATTTTAAAGCCTTTCTGTAAATTATGTTTAATGCGCCCTGCCAAAATATGATAATTACATATACATAATTAAGAATCATACCTCGTGCGCGCAGCCGTTTCTTTATATATAAATAAGGAGAGAGTTTAACTGATTATGACAAATAATTCTCAAATGTTCGCATATTGTTACGAATGAAAAAGCGAATGCAAATGCTTGAGAAGTAAGCGAATATTCAAAAATGCGATTCCAAAAACGAACATTCGTTAGAGCACTACTACAGCCGACTCACAAATTCGGGTATTTGTGACAAACATTTCTGTATTTAGCAAATAGACAAACATGTCGATGGGGTGTTCGGTTCGGCAAATTGATATAAATTTTTCCACTCGGACTGAAAAATGAACACAAATAAAAGGTACAAATACGACCAAATAAACTAGATCAAGATTTAAGTGCGATCCTTGAGAATCACACGACCAACTTCACAGTAAGGAAAATGTTGACTATATTTATAATAGTAAAAAATTTTATTCTCTAAAATATATTAATTTATTTTTATAAACACATGTAATATAAGATCAATATTATTCAATTTATCCCCGTATTCATCATTTGTAATATTGATTCTTTATTGTTTTATTACTATTTCTTACTTATATAAAAGGTAAGAAAACTCCAATCTAGCTTCCCCTTGGTGATTTTTTTTATATTTGCAATGAGGAAAACCCATCCAAACCGGTTCAAGCGTTACAAAGTTAGGTTCCGGAAAACTACCCCACATTACCAAAAATAAATAAATAAATTTTTTTTATAAATTTATTAAGAGAGATAAAGAATTTCAATACTCAAGAAGCAGAGAACCTTAATAATATAGATAAAGTAAGATATAAGGTGTTGGTCTTCTGTAATGAATGTAGCAGGTTTTAATCATACCGTCGCTTACCCATGGTTATTTTATGGTTATAACAATAATTAACTTAAAAGTCCATCGAAAATTAGGTTGGAGGTAAATGCCCGGTTAAACTGTAGGTCCACTTACAGTCGTTGTACGCCTTTTTTGTGGACTTCAGAGCTGGATTTGACACGGCTGTTCGGAGTTCACAATTATGGTTTGTCTGATGAAATAGTAAAAAAACTGGAGGAACTGTACAAAAACACAGAAGCCAAAGCATGGAATGGAGAAAATTTGTCCGAGCCTTTTCCCGTAACTTGTGGAGTAAAGCAAGGCTGTACACTGAACCCTTTACTATTCGCGCTGTTTCTGAATGACTTGGAGAATTATTTAGAGGTAGGCCTAACAGTGGAAGGTTTAGAAATTAAGATTCTGTTTTATGCGGATGACATCGTCATTCTATCCGATGATGCAATAAAGTTAGAACGGATGATAAATAAGCTGGAGGAATATTGTGCGTTGTGGAACCTCGAAGTGAATCTTAATAAATCTAAGATATTTGCATTTCGACGAGTTGGAGGAGTGAGAAGGCAGACTGAAAATTGGACTTATAGAAATAAGATTATAGAGAGTGTTAATAAATACTCCTATTTAGGAGTTATTTTAACCCCCAAACTCTAACGGAACACTTTAAACAACGCTAGCAGTCAGCTAAAGCTAGTATTAACTGTACATGGAAAAGTGTTAGATATCCGATATAAAAGAAGTAAAGCATTCCGAACAAATAAAGGTTTTTAATTGTGCAAGCCGTTCGGTACTGTGTTACGCGAGACAAGTTTGGGGTTTTAAGGAGTACGAAGACGTGGAGAAATTACAGCGTTTCTTTCTTAAGAAACTATTGTATCTTCCGCAGCGTACGCCTGATTATGCTGTGATTTTGGAAAGAGGTCTTTCAAACATCTATGAATATACTCTTAAGTGCCATTAAATGTATATATTTGACGCATTATTGCAGTATCATTCAGATAGGTTGCCGCCAAAACTTA
The DNA here is from genome assembly GCA_964036015.1 of Leptarthrus brevirostris. NCBI lineage: Eukaryota > Metazoa > Arthropoda > Insecta > Diptera > Asilidae > Leptarthrus > Leptarthrus brevirostris. The sequence continues at coordinate 169,783,647 of OZ038371.1, read as the reverse complement.
CATGGATGATAATGAACAGGGGTATCTATTGGTATAATACATGGTATGAGTTAGCACGCATGCTGACGTAGAGCTTAAATTAAGAGAAAATTCAAGTCATAATACAAAAGTCCAGTTATTGGAATTAGTTAATGCTGAGGATGATTGGCTTAACAATAAGGCTAGGGACAGGGTACGATGTACAATATCCATGGACTCTATAATATATTGGAATATCATTCTAGCTTCAACTGGTATGGTGATGTATGACATTGCAAGTAATCTGTTTGAGTAAGGAGTTTGCATCCAGCCGTTATATGTTCTATTGTTTCAGAAGCTAAATTACAAAGTATACACGCGTCGTCCTGAACTGCCGCATCCTTAAGGATGTGTTTCCTATATTTCCTCGTGTTAATGACTTTGCCTTTTATAGCAAGCATGAATCTCTCCCTCTGATTTATTCAATCACCGCGACTGAGCCAAGCGTTCGACGCATCTCTGTCGACAAGATTTTGGTAATATCTTCCATGTGGAGACTTCTGTGACCATGCTTGCTATTTATCTGTGTGTGGCTATGCTTAGTGTATTATCCAGCATTCTGTTGTCCAAATCAAGTGGTGTTTGTTTGTTGTCGGCTTTGATCACTACTGCATGCAATGGAGAGTTATATTCATTGCTATAGAAATATTCTCTGATAGACTTCACTTGTTTATAATGTAGTGAATTTATGTCTATCAGGAGATAGGATGGTGTGCCCTGTACCTTGTCAGCATCGTTCGCGTTCTCCTGTCCAGTGCTTCTAAGTCCGTCTGTGTTTATAGCCTCAATGAGATTTTTCGCATTAAGGCTAGTTTTCAGAATACTGTTCAAGCGGCCTGTATGTTTGGTCTCTAGCGCCCGGTTTATGTCCGCGTGGGGTATATCACGTGATTCTTGGAATCCATGATACTTGTAGAGTTCGCCCTCCTCTATGGGTTCAATAGTGTCCCCAGATGGGAGATCGAATCCCAAAAGTTCATCTTTTCCCCTGGTCACATGAAGCGTTCTACATTTGTTAACTTCGAACTCCATCCGGACGTCATTGGAAAATTCAGAGTAGTCTGCAGTAGTTGTTGCAGATAAGGGTCCGGGGAAGCGTATAATTTGATGTCGTCCATATACATGAATAAATATTATTATTTATTATAATTATTATTACGAGTCCTTGGATCCTAAACTTGAGAAGTCATATTGAATGTCGCCATCTTGAATTTAAAAAAAAACTAATCTATACGTTTTCAAGTTTAGGGTTCATGGACGCCTAAATTTCACTAGTTAAAGATATTTCTTTACGACTTCAATAAAAAAATCTTGTTTTTTGTTAAATAAACATAATTTTTCAATTTGCACATTTATATAAATTTCCATTGCAGCTTTTGAAAGTTCACAAAATGTTACGTCGGAAAACATTTTGATCGAATTTTTTGACGTTCGATTTTGTACCGAATAGAGCCACTGAAAAGAGTCGTGAAAAAACGTCCGTTCAGGCGTTAATGGGTTGATCTTTTATATAAAAAATGCTAATCACGTCAGACTCAGATAAAATGTCGCTCGAGTAACCGAGATTCTATAGTATTTCAGAAAGGAACTAGTTTTTATATGATAGCTAGTTTGTTCTTAACAGAGCTTTAAAAAAATGCTAGTAGGTACTGTAAGCTTAAATAAGACTTATAATTTTAAGTAATCTCTTTTATCGTTACTTGCTCGCAGCTAAGAATTAGCACACTGTTCATAGTCGAGCTGAATAGCCGACCCGAAGGGTTAAATAAAAATGCTTGTAAATATAAGATAATAACACAATAAATTTAATTGGACTCCCTTGATAATTTTGTAACGCAATTTCTTAAGTTCCACTCTTGAGACGAATCTATATAATATCATAGAATTTGATCATAAATTTGATACACCTTTTAGTACTCTCCAAGACCCCAAGTAACCTCAGAAGTTCGTATCTTAAATGACTTTATCCTTTCTCTAACAAAACGGACAATCTCAACTCGACGTAAGACATGGGAAGGAGTGTCATTAAGTGAATGGCTAAAGGTAAACTATTCAAAGTTAGTGACATTTAGATAAGAATCAAATTGAAAATTATCGTTCCACCAATCGCAACCTTATGTCGGAAGGATACAAAACACATGAGGTGGTTTCGACAACACACAGTCTTACTTCCGAGTGCCATTGTTGCCCCATCCTTTTTTCATTGTTTCTAAGGTACCTCGGGTTAATTCTGTTCTTACTTAAGAACTCAACACCAATTGAAGCCGCCACTATTAGGTTAAGTAAGGTAAGTAGGAATATCCAAAGCAGTTTGCCAAAAAGTTTGTCTCGAACAACTGAGCCGCACTAACACACTGAAAGAATTTATTAGTGTCCTTCTTAAGATTAAAATCTCAGTTTGAAAATTATTTGGAAAGTTTACAGTATACTGCAAAGGACTTGAAAGTCACTGGGGTGAAATTTGGGAGAGTATTTAAAGTTTTATGTAAAGTAAGTTTTCAAGACTCATGCTTGCTTACAGAACTTAGATTTTCCTAGCCCAAAACTGGTCCTTGTCGTGATCAATACCCTATTTGAAGACGATGTTAAGTTACAAAACCTGCCTGAAGACTTATTTCTTTGATTGCTAGTCAAAGACAGATTTCCTATAAATTCAGAAATTCGTAATCATCACCCTGGGGCATAAAGCAGTTCCGTTCATTTGGTCATCGGGCGGTCAAGCTTTAAAACACGAAATCTGGAAAGGTCAATCAGCGCTCCTCACCCGGTCATTCTCTGACGGACCATCTTGGCTTCAACGGTAAACTATGCACGTGTGCATAATCAGTCGTGACTCTCAGGAAATCTTTGGCAATTCCGGAAAGTCATTAGATCGTTTGACATTGAACAGGAGCTGAATTGAATGGGTTACAACAGTGGGTGGGATTTAAATTACACTTGCACATATCCTCTCTCTTGTAAGGATAATACGGTCGTAAAGATAAGTAAAATGTCTTTTGCATATCTCCAGAGATTTTCATTGATATTCCTGGGTAACTGGGTGTAGGTGAACTACCCATTCTTCTCCTGACCATAAAGGACTCCTCTATTCATGTAAACGGCATAAAGCGAAAGTGAGTGTGTCTAATGAATTAACCCTCGGCATGTTGTAGTTTAGTTGGATCAAGTTCAAAATAGCCTCTGGTCATATGGGGTTGGGTGCTGAAGACGAAACTGATTTCGTTTAAGAATGGGCCAGAAGATTGTAGGGCGAATGAGTGCGTGTTTTCAGGGGTAATTTATTTCTTTATTGGTTTAATTGCTTGACTAACAGAAGCCAGTAAAGCATCAAAACTGCGATTTATACTTGATGTTATTTTAAGCTTAATAACTTAAGTTAACTGTTAAAGTACGTTTTGCATATTTTTCCAACCTTGAGAAATACTGTTTTGCGACGATTACAAGAAATTTAGATTTTTGGTATTAGATTAGGTGATAAGATAATTGACACATTTAAGTTTCATACAAGATAAGTTCTTACCAATGTCGTCCTTAAGCTTGGTGATGTGTTGGTGATGGTGTTGAGAAGCGCGGAGATTCACCTGAAACAATTTTAAATACAGAATTATAAATTTTATTCATAAAAAATGATATGTGTTTAGTCCGAAAATATAACTGATCAATAAACTGACTATGAGGTACTAGCAGCATTTAAAATAAGGAATAAAATGAAATGATATTTTTTTAATAAATTTGGGAAAAAGTGAAAGTGTAAACGAAATTTGATGGGGAATTTCAAAAAGTAAATCTGATGACAGGGAAAGTAGTAATCCCCTGTTCTTTGCCAATTTCTAAGGTGACTTTTTAAAATTGCGTTCTTGCGTCCTTAAGCGTTTCAATTATCTCACGAGGTTTTCGGCGGCTTACTTTTGAACCAAGGACGTGATATTTGACAATGCTGCCGTCTTAACGCATATTCGGCTGCCGTCTTAAGGCATTTCTCAGTGGTCCTGATGGCATTTCTGCGACTTTTTTGAAAAATTGTACCAAGTCTCTTGTTCCCGTTCTGTATTATTTATTTAACTTATCAATTCGCTATGGTGTCTTTACAATATCCTGGAAGCTTTCTGTGATCTTAACTTTACATAAGATAAGGCAATATTGAATTACAGACCTATTAAAAAAGTGGGCTGCGTAAAGATCATTTTTGAAACCTTGGTTTGCGATATTATTTATTTCCCAGCTCGGCTTTAGGAAATATAGGTTGACTAATCTGCTGCTGAAACAGGTAAACAGAAGAGGACAATTTTAACGATTTTAGTAAAGAATTCTATAGAAGTAGTAAGTACGCAGCGTGAACTATTTCGTGGTGTAGTTTCTAATTCAATAAGTCATAATTCAGGTGTACCTCAAGGAAGCAATCCCTGTCCAATATTGTTTTATTATTTATATCATCAATTCAATTCAATTCAAACTCTAGGATACTCTGTTATACTGACAACCCCCCCCCCCCCCCCATGAGTACAAAAAGGAAAACTCAAAAAACAAAAAATTAAATAATCTAAATTAAAGGAGTTAAATATAATTATCATGCAAATTAGAGAATGTGCAAAAGGAGCTGAAACTAATGTTTAAACAAGAATACCACAGATTCTGGTTACAAAAACAGATACCAATTTTACATATATCTTGCATTATGGGTCACTGCACAGAAGCTGTTGATTGCTTTCCTGTCTTCCTATTTAGCAGATCGACGATTTGGTGCAGTTATGAGCCTCATCAGAAAAAAAACCCCTGGAAATTAGTGCTTGTGGAGACTTACGAATGTTACTCACAAACATAGAGCCGAACATAAATAATCTCATATCATCCCATCAGGGCTACCCATCTAATTGAAAAAAAAGTAATGTGTCTTTGTATTTTAAAACAAAATTTATAATTTCAATAAATACTACTTTAACTATCAAAATATTTTATTTTAACGTCACCATTTACCATTCAAGACATCAAATTTAAATTTGTAATTTTTCTATTATTCGATATTTCATGGGGTTCATGGGGTTCTATATTTCATGGGGGTCAGGTTTTTTCTATAAGAAGGGTTCCATGGGCATAGTAAGTTTGGGAACAACTTATCTAGTTGTTTATTCTTAAGCAGTGATGTCCAAACCAGTGATGGGCATTATTCGAATAAATTTTCAATCAAATAACAATTTTTTTTAAATCCAATAAAAAATTATTCGAATAAATTTTTATTCGATTTTCAATTTATTTCAAGTTATTCGCAAATAATTATTTGTTATTTGGCGCTCTTTTATCCAATTTCAAAAAATTATTTCCTATTCAATCGTTCGTTATTCGATAATCAAAAAATTATTCGTTATTTGATAATTTATTCGCAAATAATTATCTGTTATTTGGTGCTTTTTATTCAAATTTCAAATAATTATTTGTTATTCGATCATCAAGTAATTATTCGATAGTTCATGTCTCTTTATGAAATAATTATTTGTTGTTGGTGTCTATTAGTTCAATTTCAAAAAATTATTTCTTGGTACACGCATTTCATATCACAAGGTGTGTCGTACTTAGGAAATTAAAACTGCCTTGTTATGTTTCGATGTTTACAGTAAAGATTTAAGTAAATGAATGCCATAAAACAAATAAGTATTCCATAAAGAGACATCGACTATCGAATAATATCTTAATAATCGAATTACAAATAATGATTTGAAATTCGAATAAAAAGCTCCAAATAACAAATAATGATTTGAGAATAATTCATTAAATAACGAATAATTATTTAATTACCAAATAACGCACGATTGAGTAAAAAATAATTATTTGAAATTCGAATAAAAAGCACCAAAAAGCACCAGCTCCAAATAACAAATAATTTTTGTAATCAAATAAATTTTTATTCGATTTTTCAATTTATTTCAGCTTTTAGCTTTTATCTTTATTCGAATAAAAAATACCCATCTCTGCTTTATTCTAAAGCAGTGATGTCCAAACCTAGGCCCGCGGGCAAGTGAGCTTTTAAGCTTTTAAATTCGGATATGCACTTGTTTGGCTGTATTCGGTTCCTGTTTTCGCGTTTTTTAATCGTTGAAGCATGCAAAATTTAAAAAAAAAAATCGTCATATTTAAGTAGTTTTGTAATCAATTATACAATATCTTAAGGTATACAACCTTTTGCAAACATTTTAAGGTTCTAAATTAAACAAACAGTACGAAATGCTTCTAAAGCTTTTAAGCATTCCTCACATTAAGTAGTGTGAGTTTGGCCATCACTGTTCTAAAGCGAAGCCCACACCGACGTTTTAAGTCACATTTTCCAGCCAGAGATACAGACAAGCCAAGGCCAAATAAAAAAGTGAAACAAAGTGTCTTATCTTTCAGAAAACTAATCTGATATGGAACATAAAAGATAAAAACAGAAAACATTATTTCGTTTCATTTCAATTAACAAACGGATACCGAATCAGAAGCATTGCACTCCATGATTCAAATCAGAATCACCTGCAATGTGCACGTCTAATTGCCTAATTGTTCAGCATCATAAGCGTCTTAGCAATGACTTGTCTTCGGCTGCGTGATTTCATATGTGACACTTCATCTCAAATCTTTTGCGCGTAAAACCTAAAAAGACAGTTGCCTTTGTGTCGTGTAATAAGTAATGAAAAATGCCTGAAAACTCAAATTCAAAATGCTGGTACTATAGTATAGTCAACAAAAATACAGCATTGCCAAAGATAAAGTCATAAAGTCAACTGAGTATGCAATCAAATCAGTGTGCTCACACTACAAAGCAAGCCAAGAATATAAAAACAAGTAACCCCCCCCCCCCCCACTAATGTTGTCTGCAGGAATTACTTCTTTTTAGATAAAAAATCTAAGTATTATCGACTATAGTACAGTTTTCTTCAGTGTCGACAGGGTTCCATCAAATGTGTCTTTTAGTTTTTGTTCGTCTGGTCTGATTAGCCTTAGAACGATATTCAGCCATATAAAAAAAAATTTTCAATAAAGTGTCTACGTACCTCAAAATACCGACATTTACTAAAAATTACATTTCTGATAAACAAGAATCCATTGTTATGCCACGAGCATATTATGTTTTGTTGTATTAATTTTTTCAAAAATTTATTTTAATTCTACTTAGTTATTTATACCTTTACGTCTAAGCAATAAACAAAGCAATAAGAATAAGTCTTGACCAAATATATTGTTGAATGCATGTATGTGTGCTTCGCCCGATGGAAACAGCTCCAAGATATTTTCGGCTACTATCATTCCTTTATACTTAAAAATTTTAGCTCAAGTCAGCCACCAGACATTCAAATAAAATCAGAATTTCATGTTGAAAATATCACTAGCTTTGAGAAACATATTTTTACCTCTCTAAATTTGAGGCTAAAAGTTTATTAGAAATGTATCAGCTGAAAATACCTGGACGCAACTGGTAATTAATTAACGAAAAACTATGTTTCAATTAAATAGCACTGTTGAACTTATATCGGGACACTTCTAGTAATAATCTTAAGTAACTTAGTGAGGAAGAAAAAAACTGCTTATTTCGAAAAAGCGAGATCTTGAAATTTACCTGTGCTTACCTTCTTCACTTTAACTGAAATCCACAAATTATTCACTTTTGTTTAACAATTTTATAAACAAACTACACTAGTGATACTAAGTTAGAAAAAAAATTTCACTTTCCTGCAGCTAAATTTTCTTTATACCTTCTTAACTGATGTGATGTTCAAGAGTGCGGAGAACAACTACGCAAATTATTTCTTTCTGTTCACATTACAGTTAAACTGAAAAACTGCATTCTTAAAAATTAGGAGAACTGTTGGAATCAAAAAATTTCAAGTCGAGACATGGTGAAGAAGTGACCGAGAGAGCAACAACTTCTTGCAAGCGCAATAATGAATTTCAGGGAAAATTTAAATTTACAAGAAATGAACTGTTTTGAATTGCCGAATTTAGTCCGAAAAAATATAAAAAAAGTAAACTACAAAAGAAATTTAATATTTATTGCCCTGCGACCGATTACGTGTTTTGATAGCTTGTACCTGCGAAAATCAACGTAGGAATTAGAAAAAATCAATCTACAGTCTGGTCTAAATTAAATTGGACAGTTTCAAAAGACACATGGTTTTTGAAGATTTACACTTCTTTTGTTTAGGGTTAGGTTTTGATTTTACTAAACCATAATAATGTAACTTTTATGTAAAAACAATCACAGTGAAATAGCATAAAGTAAATCCCGAATTTCATCTTTTTAGTTAGTTTACTTCAAGAGATTAAGTAAACAATAGCTCCTTCAGACTAAAAATGTAGCGTATGTCATTTTAGTGGCTGAGGACGTGGATATCGAAAGGTTGGTTTAGGAGAATCCAATACTTTGGGGGTTGTGGATGAGGAAAATTAAGGCAAACATATAAAAGTAAAAAGTTACGAAAATGTTTTGAAAGTGTATGTATGTAATTCACGAAGCACAACAGTGGTATTCACGTGCTACGATCAATTTTCATGTTCATACCAGAATAAACGTATTTTTATTTTTATTTATTTAGTTTATTTATTTAAGCTTAATACAAGCTATTACATAAAAATACAAAGAAAAATACAAGCTATAACATAATACTAATTCTACAAACTATAATAAATTATAAGTAATAATAAATAAATAAAAAGTATAAGCTACAATATGAGCTATAAATACAGTGGATACTGGCAGAAGGCGTAAGGAAGAAGAATTGAGGTAGGTGATCAGGATCAAGATGGGCGGGGTCAAGATATAAGGCTTTGTGAAGGGATGATTTACTCAGATGGAAGTCAAAAGAGGAAAGGTCGTTGACTTTTCGTAACATCCTGGTAATTGGCTCGCTTTGACCGTAGTTTGTGCGATGTCGGTCGAGTCGGAAAAGGGGAGTGGACCTAAGGTTACCGGGATTGGTATAGATGGGTGAAGATTGCAGGATTGAAGGGCAGTCTATGGCACCAGTTAATAATTGATAAATGAAGAGAATGTCGGAAACATCACGACGTTTGCTTAGAGGTTGTGAGTCGATCAGTTTCAGACGGTTTTCATAGGGTGGAAGGTTGAATCTGTCTACCCACGGAAGATCACGTAGAGCGAAGCGAATAAACCTACGCTGGACAGATTCAATCCTATTAATGTGAGTCGTTTGTGTAGGTGACCATACCTGGCTGGCATATTCAAGGAGAGGTCTAACGAAGGAGACGTAGAGAGATTTGGAAACATAAGGATTGGAGAACTCTCTAGACCAGCTCTTCACAAACCCTAGCGCGGAGTTAGCTCTGTTAATTATGCTGTCAATGTGGGAACGGAAATTGAGGTCCCTATCACAGATTATTCCTAAGTCACACAAAGAGGTAACGATAGGGACTGGTACGTCGGTTAACATATAGACTCTCGGGGTGAAGTAAGACGCTTGCGGAAATAAGAGGTGGACTGGCATTTGGACACATTGAGCTCTAGAAAGTTTTTTATGCACCATGTGGTGAATGAATCGAGGTCTTTTTGCAGGAGAAGAGAGTCGGTTGATTATTGTCAGAGATATGTTTGATTATTTTCATGTCATTCGCATAAATGGACAACTCTGAGTGTTTGATGACACATTCAACATCATTTATTGTAAGGATAAAAGTAAATGGGCCGAGGTGGCTGCCCTGAGGGACGCCGGAGCGAGCGACAATAGGGTTAGAAATGGATGAGCTGAAAAGAATATTGTACTGGGGGCTGTAGAGATAGGATCGTATCTAGGAGATGAATCTGGGGGGGAAGCCTAGGCGATCAAGTTTGAACAAGATAACATTATGGGAGATCTTGTCGAAGGCTTTACTAAAATCGGTGGCGATAACATCAACATCTTTACCGTTTTCCAGGGTACATAGTGTTTTGGAGACGAAGTCAGTAAGGTTGGTGGTTGTAGATCTTCCTGTGAGGAAGCCATGCTGGGAGAGGGAGAAGATAGACTTACAGTGGAAGAACATGGAATCATAGACCAATTTTTCGAATAGTTTAGGAATGGATGATAATTTAGCGATGGGTCTGTAGTTGGACACATCGTTCTTGCAACCTTTTTTGAAGATGGGAATAATATACGAGTTTTTCCATAAATGAGGGAAAACCCCTTGAGTGACCAACAGGCGGAAAAGCAGGGTAAGGGGTTGAATTAGATGCAAGGCACACTTTTTCAGAACGATGGCCGAAATGCCGTCAGGACCTGGGTTGAAGTCATCCTCAAGCCCGTTGATACTGGCGGCGATTAGTTCGGGATCAGGGTCGAAATAGGGATTATCGATGTTTATCGATGTTCACGAAACATCGATGTTGAGAGTATAAACATCGATGTTTCAACATCGAGATTGAAGTATGTCAAATATCGCACAATCGATGTTACGATCAAAACATCGACCTTCGATGTTGGCAGAAAAGAACTGAAGCGAACTTAGTTCAAAATTTTGAATATTCCTTTGAAATTGAAGACTAGTATTCGTTGCCAATAGAAGAACAAAACCTACCTTTATATAAAAACCAAATCAATAGCTGGCTATGCAATTTGAGTAGTCACCCTATTTTATTTCATTTGAGTTTTAGACTAGTTTAAGTCAAGTTCATCCCAATGATCATTCAAAGAAAGCAGAGAATTAATGAATTCATTAGAAGCGCAGTTAGTGCGACAGCATGGAATATAAAGAAAGTCATAATTCCTTGGAGGGCGATAAGGAAATAAAATATTGAAACAGCTAAGTAGCCCTTGGGAATGAGTTGTACAGATTCGCAGAGCCGTTTTTCTCTAACGTGTCCATGGAAAGAAGCGTAAACCTATTGTTGTAGGGAGGCAATATAACGGGATTGCTTCTTGGAAGGCTACAAAGCGCAAATCTAAGAAACCTACATTTTATCGCTTCGATCGGATAATTATGAACTGAATAAAATGATGGCTAGATCGGGAAAACGTACTATCAAGTCGGTCTAACAAAAGAGCAATAAAGAGTCTTGCTGACGGATGAATCGCCAAAGCCACAACACCATCTCTCTATGAAGCCCAAATCTGCATTTGACTTATTAACAATGTACGAAATGTGGTCATCGAAAAAAAGCTTCGAGTTAAAATTTACACCCAAGTTCTTTGTGCTGACGAGGTTGACCGACGAGTCTTCCTATCATAAAAAAGTCCATTCCATCTCTGGGCATTTCTCCAGCTCGCAGCTATACCAAAACAAGACGTTCAATTTACTTCATTATCTTCCGGTCGTAACCATGCTAAAAACGCATCTAGGGTTGTTTCCGGGGCTTTCGCTACATCACAAAACAAAAGAAAAAAACAACATTCAAGTATATTGTCTTTTTACGCCCTTGGCCGCCATTCTATTAACCTCTTCTATATAACATCGATATTAAGGAACATCGATGTTTTGAGTTCGATTATTATCGGTCATTGCATTTCTTCTTGGAATTAATAAAGTTATAAAAACGCTTGGGGTCGGATATGAGGCTAGTTTCCATCCGTTCGAGGTACTCATGGTAGAGGGTTTAACAACGTTCAGAAAAAGAGGTATAAGCAGCTAGATAGAAAGAATAGTCAGACTCAGTCTGGGTTAGAAGAAAAGTTTGCCAACGTTTATTTCTCCTGTTGCAAAGAGAGCGTAATTCTTTGTCGTACCATACGGGGGATGAGGAGTAGTTTTTTCGATATAGTTTTCTAATATAATTTAAACCAGAAAAAATACGAAGAACCGCCAATTGTTTTTGTGGGACACATTTCGGTGGTGAAGTTTTATATAGTGATGAGAACCATCGAATGAAAACTATCGTACCATTCGATGGTTGCGAAATGTTCATTCAGGTTTTAAGTAGATCTAATGATACCCGGGTAATCGGGTACTCGGGTACCCGCAAATACCCGTCACGCACGGGTATCACCCGGGTACCAGAAAATTACCCGATGCACACGGGTATTTGACGGTAACTGGAGTATCCGCGTACTCGGGTAGTTAGTATAGCTAATAAAGCTCGGGTTTTCGAGTACCCGTGTAGTCGAGTATCCAGCGATCGACTCAGCAATAGGTATGCTACAGAAAAACTAGGTTCCGCAATAGTCAGTATAAGAGAAAAATTCCTTGCTTGGACACACTTTAGCTGCTCGTGCAAATTCTACTTAATATCAGCATTAATTGCTTTCAATTTTTCCAGCTCCACTGCCGGACAAGAACAGAATTTAAACTTTAGAGAATAAGGAAACTGAATTAAATCGACCTTAAAATTATTTCTGTTTCTTTATTCTCTACTATTTTCTTTCCTACAAATTCTATAAAATCCTGAAGCTATTTTCGTATCGTCTTAACTAAAGAAGTCACCCGTAAGCCCAAGGATTATTCGGCACGAAGTTGACCATTAGCTAAATCCGTACAAATTTAGAAAATCTTGACCATTTCAAGTGTAAGAAGTACGAGTATGTAAGCTCCTTGTCCTGAAGTCTAACCGAGAGGTTTACGTTTTGCCAATACCTACGATCCCATACATTTTCCCACGGATAATTTAATTCAACATTTGCACACCGCAGCCCTGAACCCTCTCATGTGATTATGATCGGGTTTAGTTTACCTTTTCCCTGGGAAAACTTAGTTCCGGAAAATAACAACAAAAATTTCCCCACAAAAATCTCCGTCCTGAGAAGTTTTGCTCAAAGGTTATTCGAAGTAAAAAAAAAATATGAGGGAATGGAAGTTTTCCAAGTTTTATGCAGAAAATTTCGAGAAAACTTTAGTTGAAGCCAAGGAAAAGTTTGCCTCGAGGTAAATTAATAAACTGCTGGCCTCGGTCTTATTTTACATGACATTCCCAAACTCCCTTCGCCTCACTACATCTGAGTTAGCAAAACTCCCTTTATCGCAGTGGTGCAAGTGGCGGCTGGGCGGAGGCGATTGCTCACCTGGTTTCACTGCATGAATATTTACAAACATATCGACCACTTGCCTATGCATTAGAAAATTTTGAAACAAACCCGAAAGATACATTTAGAAGCCGAGAAAATCTGGCAATACATCGAAAGTTTCTACGGGAGGACCGAATTTTCTTGTCATGAGTTTTCAACCGGTGAAGTGGGGTAGAGGTATGTGGGTGGTCAGTGCTCTACAAGAGTTGTCTACTCCCAGGCTCAAGAACTTTTGTCCGAACACTTTAGGGATTAGGGATAACAGGACATGGACATGATTTGTGTGCCTTGGAACTCAATTTTAGATCCTTACATCACTCCGTGAAAGTTTACCTAGCCCATAACAGAGTCGATTTATTGTCCTCGTAAAATGAGTGAGATACAATTGCTTTCTCCTGGAGTAATTACAGCGCCTGCAAGTGGTTGCGATTTTTTTTCCATAGCAATGGACACAATGTGCAAATATGTAATCGAACGCACTGGTACTCCCCTAATGTTTCTCAGCAATTTTATTTCTAGTATCTCCGGCTCTTGTAGATAAAGGTAGGGCTCCGCGTATGGCTTGTATTCCATACGCTTTAGTGGCACTGAAAGGTTGATAAGGCGTGAAATTTGCGGATAAGTGATTGCAACCTCACGCAAGTATGTCTGCTTCAAGAACCCTACCTATGCGTGCTTCTTCCTTCCCATCCGGCTAAAAGGATAACAGCTAGCGCAGCTTTCATGCTAGATTGGTTGCATATCCGCAGGGGTATTTATGGGCAATGCCTTTGATCCTCGCCTGAAGACGAGGCTTTCACTAGGGCTTACTAAAAATACATGCTGAAGGCATTTTGCGGTGTAACCAGGAAGGTGTTACAACCTCTAATTGAATTATTCACACCAGTCTAGTTGCTTTGTCCTCCACATGTAAAATCTCACTGAATCGAGTTCGTCCGATGGAGTCGCTTTTCTTTTTCCGAATCAGAATGCAAACTTTCTCCACTTTGTCAAAGAAACTCTATCTTGATGGTGTCTTAAATATCTTCTGGTCTGGAAATAGTGTGATGAAGTAAAAGCATTGAGGGAAACGAGACGATGAAACCTACTCCACCTTTGTGCCTGACTATAAAGATTCCTCAAGGCCTTCTATGTGACATGTCCTTGCACGAACAATGGATATCACTTCTCTGGCAGGGAAGACGAGGTGTTTTGCTCAAAATCGATTTGTCAGCCTCAACCCCTTTTTGCTGCTTACATGAGTGAACAAAGTCAACCACGTGCACACATTGAGCCTCCTGATGACCACATTATTGAGGTAATATTCTCCCTGCCTTAGTGCACATTCACCCCATCCGCCGTTCGCGCCATCAGAGATTTCTTTGTGGCGATAATGTCGCAATATCCATCTGCGTTCAAACAAAGTCCAACAACTCCACAAGGTGTTTGGACGATTTTAATTTATTTTCTTCTCCCCCACTTTTATTGATCCACCAAGGCTCGCTTACTTCATGACAATAAAAAAAAACAGAAAATTTACAAGTAATTCGTCCTCGCAAATCCCTGTCCACATTAAATCGCACCGAAACGAATAAAAATCTCATAATTTTGCGGCTTATTATAGTCGGCAGCGAATAGCCTCTAACTGCTTTTAGGCGCTACAAATTTATTTATTTTTTTCACAAGAACACCGTTAACTTAATCATAACAGTTGACTTGGAATCATCTTATGAGTAATGCTGCAACACTTAAGTTTATATCTAATTTCATGTTGTAAAAGTGCGTTAGATTGGGCTGTAAAGCGTTTTTACGACGACTGCAAACAAGAGGTGGCGCACTTTGAGTTTAGTTGCCAATCAAAGTTTAAGGATGTTATTTAGGGTCAGTCACTTTAACATTTCTTGTGCGTTCATGTCTATAAAGGAAGAAGAATTGGACAAACACGTTATTTGCCGAAGTATCTCATGTGGAAATTTACGATAGCAACAACAGCTTTGAAGGCAATTATAGGCTTCAGCACATTTGCAATCATAGAATGAATTGTGTTTGTCTACCTTGCAAGTAAAGATGCAAGCAATAATGTTCTCGAAGGATTAAACTAGACTTTTACAATTTCTTCTTAACATTATTGTAAGAGCATTGATAACTAAACGTAGTTAATTTGTTTTCGGCATTTGATGTAAAGTCCTTTCACAAACCGATTGATATAGATACATATATTATACAGGCAAGGATAAGTTTTTATAGAAAACTCTAAGGGACTTCCAGCTCTGCGGGGATTAGACGAAACATACCCATCTCATCCCCGGCGCGAATCATCTAACGAGAATTTTCTGGATATCTTCAGTTATAAGCCCTCAGCTAGATTTCCCGCATTCATACAGGAATTCCCTTGTAGGGCATGGTCTCAATTCAGCGCTCAAATGCTCATCTTGCTAAGGCAGGTATTGGCAATATACATATATTTGTCGCAATCTCCTACTCCTCAATACACAGTTTTCAGGTGTTGTCTTTATCAAGGCCTATCAAATTCAGATGACACCCGAAGCTGCATACCATATCCTGTCATTAGTGTCAATAACCAGTTTTCCGATCCATATTCAGAATACTTCCCCGGGCAGCAATACAAATCGTACCCAACGCAGCCTTGGCCTGCACAGCAATCCACTGTCTCCAGTGCAGTTTTATGAATCTTACCTCAACTCTTTCGAAGACAATATTAGAATCTGGATCTTTTTATTTTCTCTTACACCTATGTAAACTCTAAAACAACCCAGTGTTAGTTTGTTCACTGAGGTAAACACGTTAAATTGACAAACATAGCTAAAGATGTATTAAACTTTGTTCATTTCACACTTTTAATCTACTACTACGAACAAATCTTTGCTTATTACTTACAACAATGAAGAGTGCACAGAAAACAGAGATCGTTTGACCGAATCCTTACACACATATTCACGGTCCTACAAACGACGTAATAAAATAAAACCTATACATGGTATGCCTATAAGAAACCTTACCTGCGAGAGCACGAGAATCTAGTTCAAAAGCTGGTAAATATAGACCAGGTCAGCAATTTTAAGTTATTCTTCCGAAGAGTGCATATTAATCAACCGGAGGCTGAGGTGGAACCCTGAGTGGATCATTCCACAAGGCTCCAACTCAATGTGACTAGAATCAATAGCTTAGTAAGGTGATCAAATCTGAGATTCGTACTCGAGAATTGGTCTAATCAAAGAAAAGAATAAGTGAAAATTCTCTTGACCACCGCTTTACATAACCCAGAATTGAATTACTCCTAGAAACAATATAATTTATGGGCAGAGTGAAATCAAGTTTTTTGTCTACCTTCAGACCAAGGTCAGTAAAGGACTGCACGGACGGATATTAGTTTTCGCAAAGGTATTATCAAAGACGAGCTGATGGAGGTTCCTAGAGATTGACAAAGCTTCACATTTTTCCAAGTTAAGTTGCAGGTCATTAGAACCACACCAGTCCTTGAAGGTATTTAAGTCATCCTGAGTGCGGGAAAAGTCATAACTATTTCGAGCCAAAGAGAAATCTTCATTTCATCCTAGCAAAGATTAAAACTTTGGAGAGCATAATCAGGAAGACAATGTCGTCAATAGCGGACACAGATGGCTACCCTATGGTACACCTGAGGAAGTCCTAACATCTCTAGATAAAGTTTAATGGAAAGATACCCGATATGACCGTTATGATGTTATATGGCCCACTTTAAAGCTTTTAGTTTCTAGATGTGTGAACTTAAAAATGTTTCTTCGACGCACAACTTTATTTCAATGAAACGATATTATTTCTTATTCTCTGATGATAGGAAGAAAATATTTTTACTTTTTATTACATTTTAAATTTTCCTTTATAGTAAATATACTATATATGTATATATACTCGTAGTAGTAAAAACGGGATGCCTCTCACTCATCACGAAATCCCCGCAACTATAAAGTCTACAAACTCGGAAATTGGTTGTTCCCTTTAACAACGTAGGCATGCGCTAAGAAAGGATTTTTGGAAATTTTCAAAGTATGTATCAGAATTTAGAAGTTATTAACCTAACTTCGAACCGCCTGAAGGAATTCGGATGATTCGTTTTTTGTTATATCGAGTATGATGCCATGTCAAAAACTGTTAACTTCGCAACGCGTGAACGTATTTGTATACATTTTTATTGTTGTATAGGATATGATGGGGCGGAAGTTAATTTTGTAACGGATTTGAATAATCCTTTTTTGTTTTTGGATTTGGAACCTAATATCGTAACTGATGGACCGATGGATTGTTTATACTTTTTCGTATCTTATAGTATGTTTCCCTACCTTCGTAAGAGATTTGGATGATTTTTTGTATTGTGCCCTAACTGCTGTTATAGGAAAAGTTTTGAGGATTTGTATCCATACAAAAATTTTGACTTTAGTCTGAGGGAGGGAGCGGCAATTAGGTTTGTAATGTGTGTTCCGATTTTAATGATTTTGGTTCTACTGTACAGGATACCTGTCCTCATTGAGATTAGATAATAACATAAGATATATAAAACATAATTGGTAAGTATCCATTTTATGAATTTTAAGACATTGAAAATTTATGAAATAAACACTTACAAATTATTTTTTACCTATTTGGTTAAATTATCTAATCATTTCTCTATCTCCCCTAAATATTATATAAAATGCAATGTCACTCTGTCTGTATGGCCGTTAGTACCCATAATATGGTTTGAAAACTACTGATCCGACTTACGTGCTCTTTTCTAAGTTTATAGATACATATGTTCTCTGGCCAAGCTTAATATATATCCTGTTAGGCTAGGAAATAAACAATGATGATTGGATCAATCCATATCAAAATTAACCATTAAAAAAAGGTCTGGAACTTTTTTGGGAAAAGAATATATCCAGAAGTTCGAAGGTGAGTCTTAGATTTATCTTTAACATTTTAAATTTTAACATAGAAGGTTTTTAGTTTGCAATCGTTAACATTTACTAATTTTTTTTGTTTATTTACATTTAAGAAAGCCTAAATATATACTGGACAGAAAATATTGCACACATTATGCTCTTTAATATGGTTTTCGTTTGAATTGAATGTTTTTAAAATCCAAGAAGTTGCAGCGTTTAACACAAACCTCTGTAAAATGCAAAATGGGCTGACGCACAAATACAAAATGGCGGCTCAAAGAAAACCAAACATTTAAAAAATTAATGAATACCTGTTTTCAACTCTCTGAGTATAGTACAAACTTAGGTAAAAATCTAAATAAAAAAAATAAAAAAAGTTGAACCGACTTCACAAAAAGCGCTAAAAAGCATAAAATAATTTTTAATTTTATATCTATTACGATATTTTGAAGTCGGTGCAAATCAAACAAACCAAACAACTACAACAAAAGTATTTAATCGTCCTTTCTTATGATCCCGTGAGCTGAACCGTTCAGGTAGTATTATGTATTATCTTCAATTGTGGTCCTGTAGTTGTTTTATTTGTTAAATTTGCACCGACTTCAAAATGTTGTAATAGATAGAAAATTAAAAATTATTTTATGCTTTTAAGCGGTTTTTGTGAAGTCGGTTCACCTTTTTTTAAAAACTATTTTATTTTTCACTTTTTAGTGTGTTCTACTCTATATAAAGAAAAAAGAACCATCCAAATCGGTCCAGTTTAGTTAGGTTTAACCCCCTACCCCACCTTCATCCCACAAAATTTTTTATTTCCGTGGTATCAATCAAGAAACATACTCTACAGAACAGAAAAAGAATCATCCAAATCGGTCCACGCGTTACGAAGTTAGAGTACCCCTCTCCCTCCTCCACCCCCACCCCCACCGTAGGACAAAAATATTCTCCTATTAGCCATGGGGGACCACACTCTATACAAAGTAAGGTTTCACCTCCACCGCGCTTACGTTTTTTTCTCGTGGTATCAACCAGGGAACATACTCTACCAAGGGAACATACTCTATCCAGGCAACATACTGGCCCAAAAATTCCACTCAAATCATACTATTTTGAGAAACCTCAGCGATCATAACACTGACTGTTCGCAATTCGGTCAATAAATGACACTTCTATACAAATACCTGAAAATTATCTCATACCTCCCAACCAAGTGAAGTTTTTTATAAAATCACGAAAATCACGAAAGTCACCGGGACAGGATAATCTCAGTAAAAAATAAATAAAACAACTACCTGAACCAGGAAAACCACGTGACAACCCAAGCTTATACATACCAATCAGCCTATTTGGTTTTCGGAATGGACACAACACAAACCAACCTATAGCAGGAATGAAGAAAATAATCAAAACAAACTTCGGCTAAAGAAAGTCTATAGTAATGGTGTTATTAGACTCCGTCTGGCATAATGCCTTGCTGCAGAAAATGCAAGCCTCCAGATGTAAAACCCCATAATAAAGATCATTGGAAGTTTTCTTTCGCAGCGAACGTTCAGGGTGCACATCAGAAAGATTTACTCTAACCAGTTCAACATAACAGCGGGTTGCCCGCAAGGATCATGCCTGTCACCACTTCTCTATAATACTATATGTATATATACATCAGACTTCCCGGTTCTTGATAGCTGCAACTCTTCAATTTTTTTCGACAATACTGCAATACTTAGCTCCGGCGTCCTACTATTTCAACAAGTGAAAGATTATGGTCAACCCTACCAAAACACAAGCAATATATCTGCTTCACCCTTCAACCAAACCTTCTAATGGGCAACGTAAATATTCCATGGTAAACTGAAGTTAAATACTTAGGTGTAAAGCTAGACACAACATTTAAGCCACATATATTATATGTCACCAACTAAATCAACGTGCTAACTAGAGTATTGTACCCTTTTATCAACAAGACTTCCTTATTAGTACTGACAACAAAATGATAATTTTTATAGTAATTTTATAAGCCATCATGTTCTACGCAGCCCCAGTCTGCCATGACTGCGCATCTACCCACTTCAAGAAGCTCTAGACTCTTTAAAATAAATTTCTCAAAATGATACTGAAACTCAGATGGTATTTGCCCACCCAACAAATAAATAATGGCAAACATAGATCCTCTCACTGTTAAAATCAACCAAATATGGCAACATTTCTGTCAAAAGTGTAGACAATCTATATGAACGTAGAAATCAATTAGACCATTAAACATAGCATAAGTCATTCACAAGGTTTTATTAAAAAAATTTCATTACACGACATACTATACGAAGTCTTAAAGTTATTTGTATAACTTTCTTATATTAAAAATAACTAAGAAGAAAAAACACTTGTAAAAAAACCTATTGTAATATTATACATAACAAAGTAAATTTGAAAATAAAAAAAAATTAGGGTAGATTCGGAAATAACGACATTACTTTGCAACCCCCAATGGCCTTTTTATCGCAACCTGTTGGCAGCAGAACCGCTCTGGGATACGAACTTCGGACCTCCGGGATGGAAGGCCGACACATTAGCAGTTACTACACCGACGTGAACCATGAATTGAATTGACTGATTAGTATCAGAATCAGAAACAATCTTAATTTCACTCATCGGTCAACGAAAAACGGTTACTTTTCAAGCCACGCATGCTACAAAAGTCAAAACAGAATTTATGTTTCGATTTGATTTTGTTCAAAACGTAACAAAAACGCACAATGAGGAATGATGAGCTTAGCCAAAGATAGAGTGTATTAATCAGCACACAAAGGAGCATTTCACCACCTGTTTTTTTAACATGTAGAACATATAAATTCACTGTAAAATTACTGACTGATTAATTCGAATTATTAGAGATGCTATACAAAGAGACGGAGACGGAGTTGGGTCAATTCGTTGAGCGACACGACCACCATGCCATTGGCCCCGGGTTCGAGGCCAGGTCTCGCCGAGAGCTTTTATTAATAAATTAAGAAAAAAAATCTACTCCGTCTCTGGGCTGTTGTCTAGCTCGCAGTATTACAAAAATAAGACATTCAAGTTTTCTCCCTTCCCTTACCCTAATTCCCTTCCGGCCAGAACCATGCTAACGCATCAAAGGATTGTCCCCTAGGCTTTGGCCACATCGTAAAAAAAAAATGCGACGATGACATATTTCATCAAGAAAACGCACCATTACAGATGTCTAAATACGAGCTCTTTCAGATTGAAAAGACTGGACGTGGAAAATTTGATTAGCTGACATTGCCATCCTGGCAATTTCAATTAATTTCGTAAAATAAAAATATTTTCTGATCAATAAAACAAATGAATAAGCCTATGAAGCAATAAAATTCAAAAATTTGTTGTTGTAATTTTAGTAGCTTTGATTCTAAAGCCTTTTCGATTCAACCTCGCAGTAATAATCCGTTATAAACTAAGTACAAGTAGAACTATCTTAGAGAGAGAGCGCGGATCTCCGGCTTTTACAAGGCTTAGTGATATTTTATAAAAGAATAGTCAGTCTATCTCTAGGGTGATGCACTCTATACCATATTCATTAACCGTTCTTTTGTTAAATCGCTCTAGATTTAATGAAGTTGTTAATAATCCTACTTTCGTCAAGATAGAATTCTTGACGGCTTGTATTATGTTACCATTGTTTTTAGTAATTTGACACGGTCATGTAAAAGCAATTTACCCCCAAATTAATTCATTGTACATATTTAGGATTTTTCTAACCGAGACATAGTATTCGCACATCGCTTCAAAAATGTATGCAGACTTTTCCCCTAATTTGACCTTGGAATTGCAAGGTAGTCGCCTTGTTTCCTCTGGCGCCTAGAAAGTTATCAATAAGAGATTTCTTACACGATACCTTCTCTTCCCATGGATAAGTAGTCGTCGATGTCTGGTATTTCGAACTCACAGCTACCAAGGAAAATAATAATTGCAGCGCATTCCAAAGTTTCCGTAAGTACGATGAGGGGGTACATTCCTAGCCTCCCCTGTGCAACCCTCAATTTCCATCTCCACTACTTCGCTATAATTAAATGTATAGGCAGCGTATGGAAATGAATCAACAACAAGGCAGCAAAAACTTTGAACTTGGCGTAACTCGTACTCCTTATTCCTGTGCAATTTCTATTGTTTTCCGAGTTGTCCGCTATTACCGGAATCAAAGTTTTCGACAATCGAAATGTACGTAGCACGTGTAGCTACTTATGCAAGAACCAACACACTGCCGGGAGAGTTTGTGTGCTCCTTTGAGTGTATTAGTGCATGCAAAATGCAAGGCGAAGAAGTGCATTGATGCATAAGTTGCGAAAAGTTTAAAACGTCTAAAAGCATGCAATTTTCATGGGAAAAACTTTTCAGTTTTATAATCAGAAACTATTGAGAAAGTAATTAAACGAACTACGCATACGAGGCAATAAAATGCAAGAACAGACGTAGTTTGGGCTGATACACGGGCCACGGGGCAAGGGAGCTAAGAGAAAGATCAAAATAACTGCTTAACTGCTGCAAGAAGATAACGTTGCAAGGCGATTAAGAACGAAAGAATTGGGTGCAGCCCAACTGAAAATGTGCTTGTTGTACTAGCACAGGTCCATTTTAATGAAATCGGAGCAAAGGAAAGTTTTCAAAAGGTTTCCTCGACGGATTTCTTACGGTTGACATCTCTTGTGGAAAAATTAAAAGAGACTTTGAGACTTAAGCTTCTAAAGGTGCGAGGATGATTTGAATATTTTTAAGGATATTTCTTTGACCAGAATAATGGAAAAGTTCAGTGATGACAACCCGATTCCTGTTTCCTGACGAATGCCAATGAATTTTCCCTTTCCGGCTTGTAGCAGGGACTCGGTGTCTTACCGATGTAAACTAAATTTTCAAGTCTTAATAATTAACGACCTTATGTTTAGAGTGATCATTAATTTATTAATTTCGATTTCCTCAAAAGCTGATTAATGCAAAGTATTATGATATATTTTTTTATTATTATTATTACATTGATGGCTCCTGTATAAACAGACATCTTCCCAGGTTTCGCGAATTATATTCGCAACTACTACACGCGGCTTTATGCTGCATCGACGTCGTCAACATTCTCGTCCAACGATGTTCCTACTTTCTCTGATGAAAGTAGATAATTCCTGAACAGAACGCTTACTATCGATGATATGCTTACCGCAACGAAGGATCTTTGACGTCATACTTCTGCTGGTTATGATGGTCTAACTCCATAATTCTGTGTTCGTTTTAGGAATCTTTTAATTCCGGACCTTTTGGATGTCTCTAATTCTGCAGTGGTTGGACATACCGAATTTTTCCTCAAGTTGGCGGAGATCCGTTATGCGTCTAATACCTAAGAAGGGAGATCTTCAGGGGTTGGAAAACTGGAGTTTGGAAAATATTTTGCAAAACACTAGCTACTCAACTTCGCTCAGTGATTGCCTCAGTAATACACCCGGCACAGTCCTACTGCGTTCCAGCATCTTTTCGCCTACCATGAAAAAACTGGTTCGCAAATGGCCATGATCTCTTTAGATCAAGAAAAGGTGTTTGACAGCGTCTCGCACTAGTATCTGCTGAGCGTTCTCAATGTGTTTGGGCTTCCGTCCAAGTGGACTGAGATCATCAGTGGTCTGTATAGAGATTCAGTGATTCTCATAAAGCATAATGGGCGTATATTGTCTCCTATTCCGTTTCGTCCGGATATCAGGCAGGGGTGCCCGTTGTCAGGTATTACCTTTCACTGAAGCCGCAGGTAGTAAACTTTTGTCGATCATTGAGGGAATATTCAGTTCACTTACCATACACTAATATAAGGCCACTTATATTAGCGTATGCTGACGACCTGTCTATTTTCGTCACGAAAGAGGATGCATTTCCAATTTCTTGTAGAGTTTTCAAACAATTCGAGCGATTGGCGGGCGCTAGAGTTAACCTAAGCAAAAGCCAAGGCCTATGGCGTAGGAAGTGGCGTAATCGAACAGATTCTCTCCTCGGCATACAATGGTCCAATACTTACCTGAAATATTTAGGTGTATATGTGGGGCTCGATGGTTAAACATGTTATAGCCGCATGGCTCTGAAGAAACTCTCTGCAGCTGTGAATTCGTGGCGAACTAGACTGCATCCACTTTCGCTGAAAGAATGTGCAGTCGTTGTCAATTACTTGATAACCTCGTCCGTCGTGCACCTGTTAAAATCGGAGTGCTTCGAAGAGGGCTTCGTGAAACTTTTCCAGGCGAAGGTCGTTGACACCTTCTGGGGAGGGGGGGGGGGGGGGGGTTGGGGGGGGAGACGATGGGTCACGGAAAGCACGCTCTGCCGACCAGTAGCAGTGATTGTTTTGGGTCTTACAGACATGGTCGTGAAATTTCGTTGTCTTCAGGTACGGTCATTCCAGTGAGTGTGCTGTCAAAGAGATAACTTAATTTCGCAGGTATGGCTAAGTTCTATGGGGGGTAACGGCACAGGGGAGCACTACTACCTGCTCTCATTCCGTCCACCATATCCGCATGACTGGTCCCAGGATCTGATCTCCACGATTATGACCTGGGGTAGAATAAGACCAACATTCCGTTTCTCGTGGAATGAACTTGGGCACGGGGAAGTCTCATCAATTTCGATCAGTTTGAACCCTCAGTTAGTAGATTCGGTATTCAGTAATGTTCGAGGTGTAACGGCCGATACAGGACAACTTACAGTTCTTGGAGATATCATTGATACTTCTGGGAACAGATATATGTATATACCCCCACACCACACAATTAAACGAATTGGTGAATGCAGCACGAGAGCGTTTCAGTCGTCTCTCTACTAGAAAACCTAGCACTAAGGTGATAAACGCTTTCAAAATGAATCGACCGCTGCACACAACATTCACTTCACACAACATGCACTTCACGTCAGCTGCGAGAGCTCTCCGTAGGAGGAAATTCTTCGGATCACTTAGGTGTTAATAGATGGCGCGCACATCTTGTGGTAGATTTGGGAGTAATGGGGACCATAACTAGCAGAGTGATCTATAGCTATCCGTCCACTTACAGAGACCTTGATGCGGCAATCAAACTGCTCCATCATAGTCTCGTGCATCCAAACCAGCTGTCACATATCGATCGACGAATTCAGAGAACATGCACGGTTTGTGGTGGTGAAGGCGAACAGGGTGCTTGATACTTGACCTGCCCAACCTTAAGCAATATTAATAATCTTATTCACGCTATGTACCAGTGACCAGTAAGTGCTGCGGGAAGGAAAACTCTCACGTTGGAATCGTAGAACTGGGAGGATGTTGGGAGCAGTTTGCAGACGTCAATGACTCTGCGGACTGGTCCTGCGGGACTGTAATCGGGTCGAAATTTGTGTGCGTTCGTCTAGAACATGTTTGGATGAGTGGTCTCAGAGAAGTAGAAAAGTGGCGAACGGCTCTACGAAGAAGGTATTTGCTTGGGAGCAATGGTTCCTGAAATAGGAACTTTGCCCGATGCTGCATCTACCCTCTGGGAATACTCAGACAATCATGTTCTTAGTTTAATTTTTTCTCGGTTTCCATTCATTGTGTACGTTTGTTTAGGTTCAGCTCTAAGTTTTTTTTCGGAATTTGTTCTTTTTGGGAACTTTTCTTAGAGCTGACACTCGCTGGGAGTCGTTTCAAAATTTCTTGTATTTTTTTACAGGTTTTTTTACTATTTTTCGCTCAGGTTTTAGAGTGGTTTTTATATAATATTTTAAGAAAAATGTACCGTGTCATTTTTTATGTTTTGTTTGATCGTCAACCATTGTGTCTTTTTCGTCATGAGTGTTATACATTTTTTAGGGTAGCAAGAGTTTTGAAGGATTTTTAACTTATAACGATTGTGTCAAATAAAGCGATATTATACATAAAAAAAGGAGAGCGTCAGAAACTCTCGACTACAGATCACCCTTCTTATCCATGAAGACAGGACAAAATCATAAAATGGTCATTGTAGGTTCATCGTTTTTCAAGCAAAATCGATACAATAGGCACAGCCTTCCGGTGTAAGTGATACCTTGGCCCATAGTGCTCAGAGAGGTAGCAACCTGAGATCCGCTTCATTTAAGGCGGTGTTGTCATTGTTAGCCTAGGCTCTAACAGGAAACTTAGGCTGGATAAGCTCGGGAACATTTCTCCAGTATAGAAGCTCCTAACTCAATCGTCTACTATATTTTTCGCCGACGACCAGCTGCGTTTGTGATCGGGCTCGGGAACTTGAAGTGTTTCTTAGGTCGTGTGCAAAAATGAAGGAACTGGTAGATCTTGGGGTCTATCTATACAAGCTATAGAAAATTTATTACGATGAAATTAACCCATACTACATTTTACCTATTTAATTATTTAGTTTTGATGTTACAGATGTTATTAAGTTGACAGGTAAGGGGAGAATGTTTTTTGTTACTAGCTAATAAATTTCAAAAATAGATTTTCAATTTTAAATTTTGGAAAGAAAAATCTTTTTCTCATCGCAAATGGAAATGTTTTGAAAACTTACCTGTCTATTATTTTTATTATCAGGTTTAAATTAGTTATCAAAGTGTGCTCTTTCAAAATCAATTTAAAGCACTTAAAAATCTTTTAATATTCTCAACTTACATGACCAACCGTACAGCTCATACCTGCCCTTCTACGTAAAAATGCTATCTGCTTCTAAATTGTTTTTTGGTAGTAACACTAATTTAAGTGGAGTAATCAATGTGTGGTAAGAAAACATAGTTCAATAACTGTTTTGCAAACATTCCAACAGAACGAAATGATTATTATTGTATTTGAAATAGAATAATGAGATGCAAACGCAGTTAAATTTCAAGTAGCACTTAATATTTTAAAGTGAGAAGTACTTTTGGTAGTTTGCAATTAATAGTTGAAAATAGTGCAATTTGCAAATGAAGAATTCGCGGACACAATTTTCTGTTACGGATTTTAACATTTTATCATCCGCGATACCCAAAAAGAAGATTACCATCTACAAGTGTTTTTCAAAGTGCGTTTCAATATTCCAAGAAACTGGAAGCGTTCATACACTTTCGACTCAAGCGGAGGCCAAGTTGTAACAATTTAGGGAAAATGGAAGAGAGAATTCTTGAGGCAAGCATCAAAAAGGGGGGCGAGCAGGTGGAAAAATTGTTTCGTTTATATCTTGGACGTTTTTCATCGTACGGCGATAAAAAAGATACGATCGTAGAGGGTGCTTCAAGCGCTACAACTTTGCCCATGACGACTTTTGCGTTATAGTCAACCCTTATCACCGAGGGGGCGGAGGAAACATTTTGGGAACCCAAACTTATTTTCATTGAAATTGACTATTTCCTATGCTTTAATAATGTTTTTAATGATGACTTCGCTACTTTGTAAGTACAATTTATGAACTTAAGCTTATAATTCCTTTTTAATACTACTGTGGGCAATTTAGAATGCACTCAACGAAACGAGGGTAATTCTGAAGGAGACCAAAATGCAATCGAGAACATCAAAGGAAGACATAAACGAACGAGAAGATCACAGTGAAGAAGAGCAGAATAAAAGAGGATAGAGCCGTGGATTATACCTACTGGGGGAAAATCACGTAAAAAAAATGCGCCTTAGGCTCTACCTCAGTGGTGGTGTGTCAAAGAGTCTTCATAAAATGTATACGTTACATTGCAATACGTTTAATGTGTAAAAATAAAAATAAAAGCTGACTTGTGAAGGAAAAACTGTGCGCAATCATTTTATATGTATATGTGTTACTAATCACTAATTATGTGTATATGCATGAAATGTTTAATAATGCATAGCAAATAGTTAATTTCAATGAAGGTGATAAGGGTTGACGATAGCGCAAAAGTCGTCATGGGCAAAGTTGTAGCGCTCGAAGCGCCATCTACGATCATATCATTTTAATCGCCGTATGATGAAAAACGCCGAAAAGAAAAAATATAGAACAATATGGATTAATTATTTCCAGGGGGTCCTAAAAATCCATTAGCAGTAAGAAAAAAAAATTACAAAGTTGTTTAACACCGTTGTGGTACCTGTCAACTGAGATATTAATAACGCCTGTATCACTAAAACTATAAAAAATATGCATTAAAATGTAAGACTGGTTAATTTCGTCGTAACAAAATTTCAAACTCCTATTGCTTAACTGAGAGTTGATGAGTGATTCAAAACTTGTTGTTAAGACCGAAGTTAGTGGAATAGGTCTGCAGGAGCAGAGGCGAGAAACCATCAGGTCTAGTAGCTTTGGGCACGTCGAATTTAGAGATTACCTTTAAAACTTCCCGAGTGCCTGCTAGTACACTGAGATGGAGAAGCAAGTAGCTGCGATGTAGGTGGCAGGTGAGAATTATAAGCAAACATATTGGCTTTGTCCAATGAGTCTGTATAAACATTCCCATTATAAATGAGTGATGGTATTGCAGAATAGGTGAAATTGTACTTTAGGGCGTTGACTAGAGGGCAGAAGCACTTATTTCCCTTTTGAGTTGAAAATATCTTCCGTTCAACGCACTGGTCGAAATTGAACTTTACCCGACTAATCTCTGACTTGCAAATAGAGATGGGCGATACCGATGCGAAAAAAAACATTGAATTGATGTATCAATACTTTTTCAATTGGACGATGTGGCCAAATCCTAGGGGACAACCCTTTGATGCAGTGATGGCCAAACTCACACTACTTAATTTGAGGAATGCTTAAAAGCTTCAGAAGCATTTTGTACTGTTTGTTTAATTTAGAACCTTAAAATGTTTGCAAAAGGTTGTATATCTTAAGATATTGTATAATTGATTACAAAACTACTTAAATATGACAATTTCTTTAACTTTTGCATGCTTTAACAATTAAAACCGCAAAAACAGAAAACCGAATACATCCAAACAAGTGCATATACGAATTTAAAAGCTCAAAAGCTCACTTGCCCGCGGGCATAGGTTTGGACATCACTGCTTTGATGCGTTAGCATGGTTTTGGCTGGAAGGGAATTAGGGTAAGGGCAGTGAGGAAGCTTGAATTTTGTTTTTGCCTTGCTGGGAGCTAGACAACAGCCCAGAGACAGAGTGGATTATTTTAATTTCTTAATGAAAGCTCACGGGGAGATCTGGTCTCGAACCCGGGGCCCATGGCATGGTGGTCGTGCGGCTCAACAAATTGATCCAACTCCGTCTCCAGGAAGAATCTTAGATGACGATTGCAGTAAATCTATCCCAGTTCAGCCAAATTTGAAATTGTCGTACCAAGTGAAATATGATATTATGTTGACATGGAGGTATTTTTTTATTACATGCGAAATCGCAAACATACTTCAAACGCAAATATGTAGTAGGTGCCCAAAATGAGTTCTGCAAGATCGCAGAAATTAAATTTTTTTTTTTTTTTGTATTGTATCTAACATTATTGTAACAGATTTTTTACTGAAAAATAGTGTTTTTATTTCTTAAGTTAGATGTCATGTTACTTGATTAAAATAAATTTTTATAAAACTCTAATTCAAATTTAACTAATTAAACTTGTTTCATAGAATTAACGTTTATTCGACTTATGTCACATTACTTTAGCATTGTTGAATTAGAAAATAATTTTTTTTTTTCATTTGTTATATTGGCTCTAATGATATATATTACTAATTATGTATTTTGAAAAATTGATTCTGTATCCCTGATAATTTGTGGTTCATTTTTGTATAAGGTAGCCAAAGCCCAGGGGACAACCCTAAGGTGTATTACGTATGGCTACGGTCGGAAGGGAATTAAGGTAAGGGAAATGCGGGAAATTAGAATGTTTGATTTTTTACATTGCTGCGGGCTAGACAACAGCCCAGAGACGGAGTGAATTTTTTATTTATTGCATTTTTTTTAAATTGCTCATAGGCAAGCCGATATTCGACCTTGCATCCATGGCGTGGTTCTCGAGCCACTCAAACATTGACAACTCCGTCTCCGAATTTAGAGTTTTTTAATGTATTCAATATTTTATCTTAAATTCTATAAATTAGGGGGGGGGGGGGGGGTAAATCAGGCGCGAATCTAATTTTGGTTTGGGGAATGCGGTATAAATCTGACTTTGTCATTTGTGTGTGAAACCAAATATAGATGGATTTTATGGAAACACTACACTAACGAGAATATATATCTTAAAGCTTACTGCAGGAATACATTAAGAAAAAGACTAATTTAGCAATAAGTACTAATTATGAAGAATAGACAATTATTTCAAAAAGATTTTCTTGGAAATAACGGCCGTTACTGCTCCTTCCCAGCAGGAAAAAGGTTACACAGTCAATGAATTGAATGAAAAACTGCCGTTCACTAGGTTGAGAGGAATAACGTGGAATAATAAGTGAAAAAGTTCTACTAAACTGAGTGAATTCTAGTTTGTTATACAAATAATATGCCTCTTTAGTTAGATTTAAATTGCGTAGAAACATAATTGCATGAAATTTCAAGTAACATTCAAGATGAGAACCCAAAACACAACTAAAGAAGGAAGATAAAAGATTGAATCGTTGTAGTCCAAAAATATACCGCACAACGGAACTGAAAGTCACATGAAGATAACAAGCCGACACCGAAACCAATTAATAAATATGTTACACCCCTACGAAATCAACGGAACCAAGAAGGATCTTGTAAGCAGAAAACAAGTAACTTGAGGTGTATAAGCTGCAGATAAGGAGAGCATTCTAGGGTCACATATACTTTACCAGCGAAACTGACCAACTAAGAGACCTATTACAAATAATGACAAGATTTTTAATTGAATCACTATAAGCAATAACTATGTTATCAAGAATAACATTTGGAAATGAAGAAATTTGTCCATTTGGACACATTCACATCACTCAATCGACAAATAGCACTCTCCACCCAGAGGTCTAGAAATCACAACTAGGGAATAGCATACTGCGGCCTTAGCAAAGCCAATCCAAAATTACGTAAATAAATACCGCTTCAACATGCCTTTAAACTCAGATGTCCTGCTTGTCCTGCTAAAGTCTATATAAGTCTTTATTGGGAACCCAATTAGAGAACTTATATAGTGAGAATGCGACAATAATTCTACGATTGCATTCAGCATCAAGTGCTCAGTAAATTGTTCTACAGTAGGTAAACTGCAGAATCAACAACGACCTAACAAGATTTAATTTAAGATCAATAGAAACTAAGCTTCCAGACAGCCGGAGCTGCCGTAGCCCACTATTTTTTTCTGTAAGGTATAACTTACATTATCACAGCACCCCATCTTACTGCTAAAGTACACTCCAAGACTATTCATCGTGCTCACATAGGATACACTAAGCCCATTGAGATCAATACCAGGAACACACATGAAATCGAGATCATTTCTGTAGAAAAACAAGCATTGTGACTTTATGGGGTTTCATATGAGATGATTACTTCTCGCCCACGAAGAAATACTTCTCAAGTCGTTGTTGACTCTAAAAATACAATTCTCCACTAGGCCAATGGACCTGGACAAATATATTTGAACATCATCAACATACAGATGAATGTTCAAATTTTCAATAACATCAGGGAGATCATTAATGAATAAACAAAATAGAAGAAGTCCAAGAATGGAACCCTGAGGCATTCCTCTAACAAGATTGGCCATCCCTGATCTCTTTCCCTCAATCAACACCTGCTGAGTATGGCCAGACAAGAAATCACCAATAATTTTAGTGGCAGAACCTAAAAAAATCAAACATTTTCTGTAGTTTCGATTTAACCAAACTAGGGTGCACAGTATCAAAGGCTTTTGTGAAATCGAGAAGAACCAAAGCTGTCATTAGGTCATTCTCAGGCGACTGGCGGATATCCGAGGACACTTTCAATAGAGCAGTCTCACAGCTATGACCAGCACGGAAGCCAGATTGCCACTTTGATAAAAGGTTGTCTGACTTAATGTAGTGAAGGGTGTGCCTGTATAATAGTCTTTACAGAACGTTTCCGAGAAAGCACAGCAAACTTATCGGTCGGCTCCACAGGACCAGAGCACTTAGCCAGCATTCTTCCAAATTTTCGGAAATTGTAAATATGTGAGGCAAGAATTAAATATATAAAATAAACTGTCTAGAGTGGTGTGATTGTGCATTAGATTTTATATACATCACCGCAGAGCAGTCATCAATATCAGTAACTGGAATAAACGAAAAGTCTTCGAACGGGTCACGACCTTCAAAAGCATTATCAAGATTTATATATGAATTCGCACCAGCAGATCCGTTTGACGTGAAAATCCTATTCAAATAATTTGGATCTTCTTCTATAGTGCCACTTTTTGCCTATTGTTGACAAGTTATTCCACAGGCAGCTGAGGATTAAATAAAGAATAATAATATTCGTCCTTAGAGCGAAGTATTTCCCTATTTTGTACACTAGGCCAAGTCAGAAGGAGTATTTGTTACATCTCTGTAGAAAACCAATTCTGTTCTAAAAATAATCCCCATCAATTATTTATTACCCTAAAGTCATCATCACAAAATCAGTCCTAAATTTCCGAGGCGTACTAGACGCTTCTTGTGTATGTAGGTTTTTCGAGAGAAGCAGGGTACAAGCCTACCTTTCGTAATCCAGAAGGAGTGCTGTTCCTTGAGGCGTCCTAGAAGTCACCGAGAATGTATTTGTATAGCGCGTAGGTATTCTCTAAGTCGACGTGTTCTGTTTGGCACGTGCGTTTCCCTCCTTTCTCAAACGGGCTTAGAACATCGTGAGTGTTTTTCCTGCAGCGATCACATCAACATCCTCCGAATGGAGGTCCCCTTTACATCTAATGTTCGTCGATTTCGAGAAGGCTATATATGGGCAGATTTATGTAGGAGAGGCGTCACAGAAAAATATCACCATCCTAAAGGAGTCGGTCCCAAGATCAGGGCTTAAGTTCAATACTGCTAGGACCAAGTTTATGAGCTCGAACTCCAGGAGACAAAACAAAATTTATCTTGAAGAGCAGCAAATTCTCTTGGAGGTCTAGTTAAAGCAAACGGCGGAGCTGAGGCTGATATACAGGCTCGCATCAACAAGACTCGAGTTGCATTTAATATTCTTGCTGAGATATTGCGCAATAACAACATCTCCAGACGCAAAAAACTACGGATCTTTGAATCGAACGTAAAATTAAAATCTGTTCTGTTGTACAGCTGCTCAACATGTAAAGTGGCCTGTTAAATAACATCTAAGCTAGAAGCCTTTGTAAACCGGTATCTCCGGCGCATTCGGAACATCTATTGGCAGGAGATCATTACCAATGGATAGACCACACACTAAGAAAAGAGACAAACAGGCTATAAATTGGAACCCGCACGGGACCCAAGAAAGACGCCACGCATTCATGGAGAAGATCCGTGGAGAAGGAAGGCACCGAGGTCAATAAATCCTGGCAACAGTTGAAAGCATTAGAGCAGAACCGGACCAGGTGAACAGTCGGTGTAGTAGGCGCCATATGCCCCACAAGGGGTTGAAGGTCCCAGAGAATTATTTAATATCATAATTACGACAATACTTTATTATTCAGAAATATATATTTCTTATAATAGAAACTTCAATTTTTGTACAATAACTAAGAAATTTTAGTCGTGAATCAAGTAAATTCTTTAACTGTACTGTAAAAAGTACGGATTGATTCCTCGACATAAGTTTGACTACTTCCATGGCTCCGGTTCAGTATAGTAATTTTTATAGTGATTCTCGCCGCCAGTTTTCCTATGCGGGTCTTTCCTTGTCTAATCGGTTTAATTAGCGATTTGTTTATAACCATTGCTGTAAACAGGTAAAAACTTATTTCCCATTGTGTTTGCCCGTCTGTCCAGCTGCCTGAAACTACGATTTATATCCGTTGTTATGTTGAAAAGTGTTTACATGCAGTTTGATATTTTGAAGACGAAAGTGGTCAAAATTAAAAATTCTATTGTTAGCGTCTAATTTTGGATTTAAAATGGAAACCATTCCATTTAACGTAAAGATTCCAAAAATATTTCGTTGCCATTTTTTCCACAAAATTTATCATAGTAGTTTCATCAAAAGCGTTTGTTTTTCTATTCATTTCCAGTGTTCATTGAATAAAACTTAATTGATTCATGCTTTGAGTAATCCCCACTACACATTAGAAAATAAATCTTTTTTTACGGAAATAACGTAGCTAAGTCCGGAAACCTAGTCGCATGAACAATGTTTAATTGAATAAATTATTAAAGTAATTATGTAAATCTGTTTTTAATGTTTGACCTATTGTCATGACTGTCCTGCCTGAGGGGCGGTAGAACAACTCTCGCCCAATTGCCACACTCCCTAAGGTTAGCTATGATCGCAACTGCTACTTTTTTAAAATTAAGTTCAGCATATTTGGTGATTTCACATTTTCTTAAAATTCCAAATATTTTTATTGCAGAATATTCTTCAACCATTTTTTAATATATCGGTAGTAGCTTCAATTTAAATAAATTTCGTAAGCGACTTCCAACGTTTTCCTAGTTTAAAAGCTGCCTACAACCGATTTGCTTCAAATTAAATTTAAACTGAAGAATATTTAGTATGACCGAACCTATTGTCCTAAGCACTTTGTCAATGAACTAACGTGCATGTAACTTAATGTAAACTATGGAAATGAATCTTAATATTAAAATTTAAAAAAATGCATACCTTTAGGTGTCAATTTTTAAATATCCAGTACAGCAACCACTGATCGGAACGAAATATCTCACTCACAATTCAATTCAATTTCAGAATAATTACGTCCTTTCTTAATCTAATTTTCTAGAAATATTAACTGAAAGCTGTCTACACGACCGCTACCCAAATTTAACTCAAAATCTACAATATATCGAAAGGTATCCAGCCGTGGTAAGCCACCATATGGCAGGGCAATTTTCTTTCTTTATGAGGTAAATGGAAAGACAAAAATCAGATAATATCAGCGACGACTATCGTAACCGCGGCCTTTCTCCCTGGAAAAAATAAGTTAATTTTGATAAGACTGTTGGAAACTAACATATACAAAAGGTTTCCAGCTAGGCGGCTTGTTCGATGCGAGCCATTTACTTGAAGTGATAAAGGTCTTATCAATTCAGAAAGTGTTAGTAGCAATAGGCTAAAGAATTACGTAAACACTTTCTAGGACATATTTGGGTATTAATCAAAAAGTTATATGCTAGCTCTGGCATTATTGAAATTGTGATAAGAAACCTTTACAAGAACAATTGCCAGAGAGCTGGCAGGTGTCGCAAAACATACTTCACATAAGGTGCAAGGCAATCAGCGAGTTATTCAAGGAGTGTGCTCGATAACGCGGATATTTAGTGAGGGGGTGCATTTAAGGTTTTCTTTCTGTTGATTTTACTATGCTTATCTTTAGGAAAGCACGATTATCGCATTGCTTATTACATATCATTCCTTATCAATCCTATATAAGTGAAGCACGTTCAATTGGTTCCCCGACGTATTAAATTCGAAATATTTTACTCTACGCGTACAGAACAAGAATTAGACGACCGAATGCCACGTGCTCTCGGTGACAACTGAAACACATGCCCATATGAAGGCCGAACAGGATTTAGGCAGGACTATTCCCCCTCATTACAATTTCTTATTAGATGTAAAAAGGATCTTGTAACGACATCTACCAACGTATAGATATGTAAAGGATATTTTTGTTCAAATTTTAGAACTGAAGGATATTTGTTTCCTATAAAAAGGATTCAGGAGGTCGGTAAGGAAGACTGGCTGTCTTTTAGTAGGGATGGATGAATTTCCTTTATAGGAAAGCTTAAGTTAAATTCGGGAATTTTTTTATATTGGAATATTCACGACATTTTTAACATCCTGATGGTAATTGAGCCGTGTTTGCAAGAGTGATGTAAGTCAATAAAATATTATTCCGAATCGTCTTCGTCCTGTTGGGACTTAGTTGGCTAGTTTTACACTGTTAGGATAGACTTATACCACTTCACTGCAAAATAGATTAAGGCTGTAGTTTTCGATTACCTCTGCCCTCTGAAGTGTTTCGTAGGAGCGTTCTTCTCCCTTCTAAAATTTCAATCTTTTCCGTCATTCTTCTCCAAACCCGAGGACTAAACTAAATTTCCTAAACTTGAATTGAGTTATCATTGGGTTTCGATAACATTTGTGTGCTATACGCATGCTCCATATAAAATATAAATCGAATACTATTACATTTTAGAAAGTAAATAAATAAATTTGTATATCACAGTACTAATTTATAAATAATAAGGCACTTGCAAATAGGCTTAATAATCTTTAAAATAAAACACATTAGGTTAAATCTACACTTCTAATATTTTTAGGATAAATTAAAGAGGTTAAATGCTTAAAACCTTTTATTTTTGCCTACCTAGAAACTTATTAAAGTGAAATAGTTGCTTACTACAATTAAACGGACATCTTTCGCAAACGGGAGTTTTGATAGTATAAGCAAAAACCAATCAGGCGAATATTAGTCCGTGGAATAAATAATAACGTGTCAATCTTCAATTCTGGAGGTACTACATTTGAACCCCATGGGGGTTACACAGCCTAATCTACATACAAGCCCGGAAGCTGTCATGAACAGCTGAGCATTGGTGGTGTAAAAAAAACCGAAACTTGTTACAGTAAAGAATAGGAAAAGTTTGGGGAATTCTACGTTTTCGTAGTATTTCTCGCAATATTTTTAAAGTCTCAACTTGGAATTTACTTGAGCTTAACCTACAAATGTTCTGAAAATGTGAACAGGATAAAAGGTGTCTCTCTTTACAATTTTCATGTGTATTAAAGGGAAAACTATCTTGTGCTCATTTTGTTGAAGTATTGAGCTTAAAATGTGTCAATGACATCAGCGTTTCTCTTTGCTTTTGGTTATGAAAATGTGCAGTTTTATTTGTGTGCAAGGATTGGTTAATCTGTGGTACAACAAAAATGAAATAATTATGAAAGGCTTGCTGCTGAAATGGCCAAACTGTCATATTTTCCGGGCTTGTATCTAGAGTGGGCTTTGGTATAGCGCATACTACTATACACGGGTTGAGAAAATCGTGAAGCTTATGTGTAATTTGGCAGATCTCTTTCTATGTTAAACAACCGTTAAACCGAACTAATTTTATGTTCAATTCACAGCTATGGAGTTTTGTGTGTCTGGAGATGTTGTTATTGGGGCATACCTCAGCCACGGTAATAAAAATATTTCTAGCCTTGCCGATGCGAGTCAACTACAGCTTCATCACCTGTTCTTTTTTTATGTAACCAAGGCCCAGGGGACAATCCCATGACGCGTTAGCATGGTTTTGACCGGAGAGGAATTTTATAAGTTTGTTTATATTGTGTAAATCACGCAATATATCAGATATTTGCATAAATTCGGAATCATTGAAAAACAGTGTTGCTTTTATAGAAAACAAGAAATATATATAGATGTATTTCATTGACTAAAAAGTAATTGTTGGAAGTATTAAATTCAAGAGCTCATTTTTGTCTATTGCCACTCTGACGCTTTTTTCCATTTTCCTAACGTTGGTAACTTTTTATATATCGACGGTTAAGTGCACTAATATTGCATCTCTAAAAATCTTGGTCTTACTAAATGCATGTTGAGAGAGAGACAGCGTAGAATGTTCAACTGTTTCTTTGGTATATGGTAGACATCAAGAAGTCTCCTCAGGGTTTTAAGCAGCAAGCAATAGAGCGTTGTTGGTGGTATAAGTCCTTAGTGAGCGCTAGCCCTATCAATCAGCTCATACATTGAAATTTGAGGTGTGTTCTTTTCTTTCTTGAATAGCAGTTGTCGTCCTATATTTGGGTATACAATAATGTCGGTGGACTTTGCTCTTTTAAATTTCTATAAGTTTAAAGCTTTAATTGTGACCATTATCAGCTGATACATTGGTCTCTCGATATGGCTTTGTAGGCTTAATTATTAAAAGTGTCGTCTATTTTGATGTATACGTTATATAAAGCCAACGATTGCCTCTGCCTAATCGAAACCCAACCACCCTCATATTGTATAATTATTAATTTTGGACTAATTGGTTTGCGAAATCTTAGAGATTTGAACTAAATTATGAATTAGGGTCAGTCTATCACCCCTCCCGTCAACCTTCAGCACTGTTAGCAATGTTCAGCACGCTTACACGAAGGGAAAGTTAGTAGTGACTGTGCTTCATGAGGTGGTAGGCAATATTGAGGAGACACTCAGATGTAAACAATTCACATTGCGTACTTTTTTGGACATAGAGAAAACTGAAGCTCATTAAGTTGACACTTATATCTGTCAATGGATCTGGACAATGCTGTATAGCCGACAGATATATTGGAAATTACGAGACGGTAAAAGCAGTCACGGTTTAGTAGCCAGTGCCCAGAAGACCAAAATGGTGCGAAGACGAATTGAACCCTTACCACTCAAACTTGGGGGGCCACACCTTAAAGGTAAAGACCCAAGTAAAATATGTGGGAATCACCTTTAGTTCCAAACTAAACTGGGGCGGGTCTTTGATAGCTTTTTATGCCTGCAAAAAACCCCAAGGTAGAAATGGTTAATTAGCCACCGTACAGGCCGTTGGATGTATACATCAATAGTCAGACCAATCCTGAATTATGGAATTCTGGTTTGGTGGGGCGCCCTTGAAAGGAACTGTAACCTTAAGAACCTCGCCAAAGTTCAACGGGCCGTTTGTTTGGCATCTCAGGAGCGATACGTATAACACCAACTGCCGCGTTGGAGACAATGCTCCATCTTCCTCCACCGGACATCCACGGTAGGAGTATAGCTGCCCATAATGCCATTAGACTGAAGGAATTCAACAGTTGGAAAACTTCAGTCTATGCCTAGATTATATTCAGAAAAGAACTGACTATAGCGTTCCTACAATAAGCTTCGAGAAAGCTTTCTCTACCACAATACCTAGCAGGGAAGAGTGGGACAATTTTCAGTGGCTGCCAATGCCAGGTATACAGATCTTCACAGATGGTTCATAAGTGGGGAACAGGGTAGGAGCGAGAGTTTTCCCCGACCGACTGAGCATATGGACCTGCAAATGCGTAGTGAAATTTACTTGTATAGCGACAGTTAAGTGGCCATTAAGGCGCTCCACTTAAACACGCTCACGGTCTCCAAAGCTTGGGGGCTCTACAAAGGGTGATTCTTTGCTGGGCACCCGATCATAGCGAAGTGGCGGGAAGCGAAGCCTTTGTTCTGCCGAAAGAAGTTTCACAGTTGTTCGCTTCACAAATAGAGAGATCAATCGGGCGTCCTACAAAAGCCGCCGAAATCTACGTAATATCACTGCGTTTACAACGGGTTACTTCCATTTTGCCATTTCCTGCCAAGGACTGCATTTGTAATTGCGTGGACAAGGAAGAAAACATTCAGCATTTACTTTGGGAATGCCTGGACTAGCCAGGACAGTGTTTCAGGCCTGGGGCAAGCACTTTCTTAACGGACTAGAGTGAGGAGTTCGCCGTCGTGTAGCTCAATAGATGCGGCCGGTTCAACTAATCACTGCATAGCAGTGCTGAACCAATCCAAGTGAGATTCCATCGCAGTCTATGTCAGGTCGACCGATTTACTACCGGTGGCCGCCAATTCACCTAACCTAACTTATCAGCTCATCACATTTTTTCATCGATAATCTAGTTCAAACATAGGCAAGCGTTTTATAACCTTTAAAATATTTCAGTTTTGCACTGACATTTTCTACATAAAACCATCGCGAATGATTACTGAAGCAAACGAGAAACCTTCGTAAGGATTGCTTTTCTTCATTGAGTAATCCTTACGAAGGTTTCTGTTTGCTTCAGTAACCAATCGCAATGTTAATAACGCGTTTTTCTCAATCAAGTCTAAATCGGTGGGACTTAAGAATGTGCATCGTACTTTCATTAAAATGCTATCGCCCTGTAGCTATATTGCCACTTTTATCTAAAGAATTTGAGAGGCTTTTTCATACGCAGATGCTATCCTACATTAATAAGCAAGATATCTTCAATCAGGATTTAGACCTAAACATAGCTGCGTGACAACATTAACTAAGGTGACCGATGATATTCGCGGCGCAATTGAGCGTGACTTGTTATCATTTCATGTTCTGCTTGACTTCTCTAAGGCTTTTGACAGAGTTCATCATATTAATATGATTCAGAAGTTGTCTAGTCAGTTTTTCTTTTCGGACTCTGTCTGTAAATTGATCTGGGCTTATCTTGGGGGCCGCATGCAGAAAGTCTTCTGTAACGGAATGTATTGTAGTTTTCTTGACATACATACTGGTATTCCTCAGGGATCTATCTTGGGTCCGCCTCTATTCTTCCTTTACACCAGTGACATCCCAACCTGCATCAATAATTGTAGCTTTCACATGTATGCCGATGACGTTCAGTTGTATATTTCCAGGCCTCTTGGCTTGATGGAGGATGCCGTCCACAGGTTGAATGAGGATATCTCATCTATCAATGACTGAGCTCTTGATAACAAACTACTTCTCAGCGCATCCAAGTTCGAACCAATTGTTATCTCAGGTCTGGTCGCCCTATTACGCTGTTCATTCCAAGTGTATCGAATCGGTGCAGCCTAATTTTCTTAGATTTGCGCTAAGAGGGATCCCATGGGGCGATCCGCATAGGCTCTCGCCCTACACCGACAGCCGCCGGTTGCTCGGCTTGCCCTCGCTTGAGAAAAGGCGCAAAGTCGCTGACTTGGTCTTTATTCACCAGCTCTTGAATTCTAATATTATTTATTGCATGTTGAACCATCCAGATCAAATTATGGCATGCATGAACCAATTAATCGTTTATGTAGGGTTGATTTAACTCTTAGCTAGGTGTTGTTTAAGAAGTATCTATATTCTGTGCTCCCGTGACTCTCTGTTATGCATGGTGTGTGCTGGGTTTCCTTACTTGTTTTCTTCCTGTTCATTTCTTTTGCTTGTTATTATTTCCATTGCATGTATGTGTGGGAGCCTTATTTCATCGTTTTGATGGAATAGGTGAAGTGATTCTGGGGTTCTGCCAAAGAATTGCGCCTTCTGTGTTAGAAGGGTTAATTCTATAATTATCTATTGAGAGCGCATTGATACAACAGATTTTCCTAAAATCTTCTTGAATGGCATTTTACGGTAAGGAACTAAGGAATTATTTAAAAACGAAAAGTAAAAGCACTTGTTTTTTATTATTAATATATCTTTAACAAAATGCTATCTTGGTCTTAATCATGTGAAGTGCATTGTATCTAGAATATATGGAGCTCTTCGACGGCTCTGATTATCTGCACCTTTTACGCCACTTGAAACCAAGATGATGTTGGTCAAAGCATTGCCCTTGTTAATGTATCGATGTGAGATTTTTGATCGGTTGGACTCACAAAGAAAACTTAATATAGCTTTTAATTCTGCGGCGCGGTATATATATAATATTAGACGCTTTGATCATGTATCCTCTTACACTAACTCAATCATTGGGTGCTCTTTACTAAAATATATTGAGTTTCGTACTACTTTGCTTTACACTAAAGTATCTTTTTAAAAAAATTAGCTTTACTCAATCACAAAGAACTACTAGCTAGCGTTATGAATTATCATGAAATAAAAAAATAAATAAATAAATAAAGCCCAGGTCGAATCTAATCTAATTGTGTAATCCAAACGTCAAAAGATGTTGACATCAATTAACTTCATAATCATTATATTGTAACCGCTAACGCTTATCTAGTGTGTTCCTAAACAGGACCCTTTCCATTCTTTCGCGCCCATTATTCAAAAGAAAGTTCAACAAGTTGATGCCTTTTCTCTAGCTATAAACGGGTCAAAATTACTAACCCAAACAGGACCATTTTATACACGTTTGGCACGAGCTGCGCGCGACCCTAATTTTTTCTTGATTCCTGAACGGGACCCTTTCATAGAAGACCCTTGACATTCAACCTGTGACTTTTTAGCATTGTTGTTTGAAGGTATTTATAGAAAACAAATCGAAGCTCTTAATTAAGTGAATTAATATAAAAGGATTGTGCAAGAAAACTAGTTCAATTTTGACCGTTAAAAAGTAGATCAGGTGTGATATGAATAGTTGAAATAAAACTCACTTTCCGTCTTAGCTGGTAAGGAAAATTTTCTCACGCTAAGAATACCTTTGAACCCTTTCAATTAAAAAACACGGCATCAAAAAATGAAATCACTGCTATAAAAAGCAGGAAAGGGTTATAAGGACTACACAGTCGCCCTTACTGGTCAGTCTGGTTTAAACGGATCCAGTTTAACGTTTGATGTCATTCCCTTGGTCTTGCATGCCCTCTGTATATGGCTTTTAAGGAAATCAGTCTCCCTTTCGTCTTTCTCCTATCACCCCCTGGTAGAAGCATTAATCGTGGCCACATCTGTGCAAACGTCAGCTCGGGTGATGATGGGTAAATTTAATGTATTTTTCTTGCTTTTTCGTACACTCACAGCGAGTATAACCTGAAGAAGTGCAGTTTTAAAGAAAATTACTAAAGGGACTCGCACGAGCCTGGGTATAAATTTCTTCCTAATTATCTTGAATTGTTAATTTTGGATATCTCTGCCCGGTGTAGTGACTTGCTTAATCCCATACTCTTTTTCGTGTTTTGCTGGCATGGCCGTTTAATTAGGGTTTTAAGTAGCCCGAGAATCTCATTTATCACAAAACTTTGTTTAACTTTTTCCTGTACAAATATAGCCCGGTCGGCGTAGGGGCGAAATTCGATTAGCCAAAACAACTCAAAAATTTCAACTAAACAAACTTTATCTCCTATGACATTAGGGACCCGTGGACTGCGGGGGCTTTAAAACTATGGCATCTACAAACCTTGGGATCTGGGTGCCCCCATACACTCTCACATAATGTCGGTTGGATCCCTTTTCGATGGTTCTGAGTTACGTACATATAGGTGGCAGCCTTGCGTTGGGCCGCATACATAATAAGTTTTAGTCATTAATTTATATAGAAATTACTTCCCCCTCGAAAGGATTACCGGGAAGAATATGCACAGCTTTGCTTATATGTCGACCATCTACGTACATACTTCTCGGACTAAATCTGGAAGAGGGTGGAAGGAGTAGAAAACTTGTTTAAGGGTGAAAATTCATGGCGATTGTGGGATGAGATTACCCTGGTTGCGATTTAGATTGCTGAAGGAAAACTCTAAGCTGAAGTAAAGGAACTAACCATCCCACCCTCGTAGAGATTTTGCTTTCCAAGGGTTTTGCATGAACCCTGCGGGGAAGGGGAGGAAATTAAAACAACACCCTTCGATGTAATTAAAGGGACTTAGAAAAATGGCGGACGTTGCTAAATAAATTGCTTTGTTGCTCGTAAGCCATCCACTGGAGATCTCTGCTTATATGCGGGCGATGGTCGTCCACTACAAAACCTTTCCGGGCAACACTAGAATTTCGTTAGTATCGCAATCTTTCATCGCCCTCTTCTAATTTAGATGATGGCTGGAAGGGTTGGTTTTGGTATAAAATTTGCATGGTCTCATACCCGGTTTAATAACTTTTTGCCTTCATCCGTTAAGATTGTAAATATTCTGGAGGAAATAATTTTGGTTGAAAGCGCATTTGTCAGGAATTCATACCCCTAATTCTTTCGCATTCCTTTTCATAATTTCATGTTAATGTTTCATTACAAACAAAGTAATGAAAATTTCAAAAGTTGTTCACCTGATGTAATTAAAAGGTTTTTGGCAGTTTTAGTTTTATTCTAGTACGAATGTACGGCAGGGAGTTTGATTGTGCGTAGCAAGGCAAAGAAAAGCCAGGAAAGCAGAATAAAAGTAAAAAGAATTTGTGTATTTTTATTAGAAAGGGTCTGTCGTGCGAAATAGTTTGAATTTCTAATGGCAACATCCAAAAATGAGGTATATCTCTTCCTGGAAATATCGTACAACTCCCAGAAGATTATTGTGGGTTGTG
This sequence comes from Leptarthrus brevirostris, assembly GCA_964036015.1. Taxonomy (NCBI): domain Eukaryota; kingdom Metazoa; phylum Arthropoda; class Insecta; order Diptera; family Asilidae; genus Leptarthrus; species Leptarthrus brevirostris. The sequence goes on along the minus strand of OZ038371.1, from coordinate 169,739,855 downwards.
TTAACATTCCGCCTCGGTGCATTGGTATGCATAATTTTTTTGACGAACTGAGCACTCTGAGCTCTAAGTACTCCCGTATTATCTTGCTTAGTGACTTCAATATACATAAATTTGCTTAATGGCAATTACATTAAACAAGAATTTCTAAATAGCCTGGGTAATCTAAGCCTTGGAGTTATAAATAACTTTCCAACCAGATATCATAAGGACGGATCTTCATTGAAAGATTTATATTATAACATCAACTCCAACAGCTATTAAAAATCACGATCAGTTAAGTTTGCCTGAGTTGAGTAATCATGACGCCATCTTTGTTGATTTTAAGACCGACATGACAGTTTTGTTTAGAGGTTTTAAAAACATAAACCTGTAACCTGACCTAGTAAATATGCCCTGGCATAATATACAATATACGACAAATTGTGTAAATTCACAGATTGACTATTTCTCTGAAAATATTATGACTTTATTTAATAGACATATTGGATCTAAAAAGTTTAGACCAACTCACTCGAAAAATGGATAAATGATGAGTTATTAAAAATTATTGATGAAAGAAATTATGCGTTTTATCTATGGAAGAAGATCAGGACAACGGAATTAAGACGTAACTTTATAATATTGCATAATATATCTACTACTGCAATTCAAAAGGCGAAAAAAATATTGCGAGAATGGGCTTAACTGTTCGGTACCTAACCTTGTTTTGTGGCGCAATATTCGTCATTTAGTAGCACCGAATAGGAAGGATTTTTTAACACAAATCCTGATGTTCTTAATAGGTATTTCAATAGTCATACTCAGTCTACAGGTTCGCACATATCTATGAGTAATAATTGCAATGACTCTAGATATGAAGGATTTTCTTTTCATGATGTGGGAACTGATGATGTTGTTTTGACTGTTAAATCAATTACATCGCATGCGGTTGGACTTGATGGAATCGATTTGGGGTTCTTAAAGATTATTTTACCGAAAATTATTTCATACCTTACGCACATTTTCAATACCTGTATAACCGCCTACTTCATGGAAAAAAGCTAAAGTTATTCCTATACCAAAAAATAGCACTCCTACTTCTCCACAGCACTATTATCAATAAGTATCCTATCACTGCTTGCTAAGATACTTAAAATAATTATATTAAATCAGTTAAGAAATCATGTTGATAATAATAATTTGCTATATAAATTTCAGTCAGGTTTTCGTGCAAAACATAGCATGATGACATTATTGCTATTTTTAACTGATCGCTTGAGATGTAATATGGATAGTAAATAGGCCTCGATTCTAGTACTATAAGACTTTACTAAAGCATTTGATTGCGTTAATGTTGAGATGCTTCTTTCAAAATTAAACCAACAATTTGATTTCTCTGTTACCGCAGTTAAGTTAATGAGGTCTTATTTATTCAAAAGATCACAGAGTGTTGAAATCTGTGGTACTTTATCTTCCTTACTTGCACTAGAGTCGGGCGTACCACAAGGCTCAATCTTAGGTCCCATTTCGTTTGCTCTGTATGTGAATGATTTGGCAAAATCTTTAAAATACTATTTTTTGCAATTATATGCTGACGATACCCAAATATTGTCCAGGCTATCACTAGACTTAATAATATGTGACATCAATATTGAGATATCAAAAACAACTATGCATTGGAATTCCAATGGAATTAATAACAATTCTAGTAAATCTCAGGCAAAAGTGATGTATAATAAGTCTTTAGCTTCTCAAACCATGGCTCCTATCCTCATTAATAATGAAGTTATTTTCTATGATAAAATAGTAAAAAATCTTGGTGTAATTTTTAATGACACACTTATGTGGTCTGATCATATTAACTTCATATTGAGAAGAACTTACTGAATATTGAGGAAACTGTGGAAATGTTCTAAATTTACTCCAGTACATATTTAGTAAAAATGTTTATTTTACCAGTTATTTTATATAGCGACGTTGTAGCAACAGTAAATTCACAATTTACGCAGGTATGACCACGTGTCTTTATATGTAAGTAAAGTTTTGGGGTGTGTTTAGATACATATATCGACTTTAGAATTTGTTTGATGATTTACAAAATTTTAAACCTCTTTGACTTCATTCGCTAAAAAGCATAAAATAATTTTTAATTTTATATCGATTAAGACATATTTAAGTCAAAACAAAACAACTACCCAACCACAATTGAAGATACTACATAAAACTACCTTAACATTTCAACTCACGGGAGCATAAGGAAGGAGCACTAAATTCTTTTGTTGTAGTTGTTTTGTTTGTTTAATTTGCAACGACTTCCAAATGTCGTAATAGATTAAGAAATTAAAAATGATTTTATGCTTTTTGGCACTTGTTGTGAAGTCGGTTTAAACTATTTTATATCTCTACGTCGCGGCATGCAATAGTCTTTTATGTGTTTTTCCGAGAATCTTTCTGTGGCTGGAGTCTTGATCGTATTTCTGATAAATAAGCATTTATCCCATGAGAATTAAATGATAACTATACTTACATTTCTTAAGCTAATTAATTGTATATTGTAGTTTTAAGTTGTCTTAGCTCGCTTTCGGTTCGCTTGAATTAAGAATTATTATTCACAAAGAAGTTTAGTTTTCATTCTTTACTTTGGGAAATAAGGCAGCAGCAAAATAAACAATCGAATTATAAATCCATACCTAGATCAGTGCATATAATAAAATATTTATATGTGTGTGAATTGTTAAGGAGTGACACTACATAATTTTAATTTGAGGCACGATTTAAAAAAAATAAAAATAAAATTAAAAAGTGCAAGTATTTCAAAGTGCATATTACCATAAGGGTTAACATGGGTGAAAAAATAAATATCACACTACAAAGTTATCCAACGAATCCTTTGGGGGCATCATAATCCTAGAGTGATAAGTGAATTCGTGAGACCTGTGAAACAGCGGTCGGATAGCCCCGTGTCATCGTTAAAGACATTCGTATTTTAAGAGAAAGAAAAATTCGAGCAAGACAGCGCGCAATATTTACAAACCTTAATGTTGACTGGAAAGCGTGTAAAGATACTAGAAATAAATATAAATCTAAAATAAGAAAATCAAGGAGCGATTACATCAAAAGGAAAATTAGTGAATTAACCAACCAGAAGGAAATTTGGAAAATATTAAATGAGTTAGTGTTGAAACCAAGAAGGTCAGATATTATATGAATTAAGGTTAATGGCAGAACTTTGGAGAAAAAGGAAGAAGTAGCAGCGATGTTCAATAAGTATTTTGTAGACAGTATAAATGAAATTCATAGATCTATTCCTGTAGTAAATTATTCTGAAATGGTAACAAGCGTAAGTACTTATTTTACTTTTAATGAGATTAAAGAAACATTGAAAGAAATAAAGCTAAAAAAGATTGCAACTGCCTAAGTCCAAGCATGTTCATCGATTCTTTTGAAGTCGCGGGTGAAACTATTTTAGGAATCAACAGTAACTCGAATAGCAAAGGTAAAAAACTCATCTAAATGTTAGGAATATCGACCAGTGAATGCGTTGCCGACATACGAAAAAGTATTGGAGAAGATAGTGTACAAACAGCTTATAAAATATTTCGAAGGGAACTCCATAATTGTTTCTAATCAGTCAGTATTCAGGCACGGTCATTCATGCGAAACAGTATTTAATATGGTGATATTAGATTGGAAAGAAGAGATGGAAGCAAGAAATAAAATCGCGCGTGTGTTCCTGGATCTCAAGAGAGCGTTCGAAACGGTTGATCATCAATTACTACTGAAAAAAATAAATAAATATGGAATAAGAGGGAAGGAAATGAACTGGTTCAGAGAACTTCTATTTGGAAGAGCGCAGAGAAGTAATATCTTCAACCGTATCTGTTGACATTGGGGTACCACAGGGATCAGTTCTAGGGACGCTTATGTTTTCGCTGTATATTAATGATATTAACAGAGAAGTAAACCATGCAAAAATTGCACTCTTCGACGAATATACTTGCTAATTTCAATCTTATTGAGATTAAATGAGATTAAATATCTTGGTATTCTTATTGATAAAGATCTAAAATTTTCGGGGCACATTGAGTACATAATTAAAAAGATTGCATGGAAAATTGACTTTTTAAGGAGAATTAGAAGACATCTATCAACCTAAATTAAAAAAAAAAAACACAGAAAATAGTACTTTACTTAGAGATTACAGGAAAACCTATAAGAAGTCTATAATCTTAAAATAACATGTTAAATCTCGCAATATTTTGCGTAAAAACTTACATTTGCAGTTGTAATATATGGGAGAACATGTTTTTGAACTCCAATGTTAAGTGTGTTCTTGGGATAAATTACAAGTGATATTAAGTGACAAATCAAAAAATGAAATATCAGAATACTTCTATCACTTGGTCTTAGTCCACGATATCAAGAATATACGACAAGACAGACAATATATTTAGTAATTTCCCTTCACAATTCGATACCATACATAGTTTTTTTCGTTACCACAAACAAATATGGGCTAGATTTAAAAAACATGGTAGATAACATATTCACCGTACGGAACCCTCTCCACGCGAGTTCAACTCGCACTTGTCCGGTTTTTATTGTTACTGTAAGAATATTCTTTTTCTGCTTTTAATATACATACTTTATAAATAATTCCTTACTAAAATTAGAAAATAATAAAACTAATTTTACAATTGCTGATTAATAATAGGGTGTATCTGTAAGATCTAAAATGAGAGGGAGTTTCGATAATTATAATATAATAAAAAAAAAGAAGAAACAAATATATCTCGATGAGTCAAACAAGTCTGAATATAGTTTTGACGAAAATACATTAGGAAAAAGGTTTTCTTGTGAAACTAGTGAACAGTTGAATTAATTTTGAGACAAATAGTCTCAAATTATAAAATTGTGTTAAGGAATAATCAAGAAGTAGTTTATAAAGTGTCATATGGTCTCCGCGCCTATATACGTAGAATTTTTCTTGATTTGTTACACGATGATTATTATAGAGAATAAATTCAAAGTTGAAAAAAATTCTGAGACTAGAACAAGATAACAATTGAAAACGTATCGGAAGGTTTGAAAAAGGTACCACTAAATGAGGGTGTTTCTCAAGGACATGTGTGTAGAATTCCTGGAAACATAAATAACGAAGATAACGAATGAAAATGAATTTAGTAAATATTATTAAAATCATTACATATTTAGATGGTGAGCCATCCAAAGCATATAATTTTATTCAGAACTGCGAAAACGCCACTAAAGAGCGAAAAGAATGTTTGCTTCTGATAATTAAAAGTAGGATATCAGGTAATATGAAAATCATATTAATAAATAAAAGAATTAATACATAAGAAGAACTAAAGCACGAACTTTCTATTCTTCAATGCAACTTCACTTAGAAATGATAAGATCGTAACAGCATCGTAAATAACATAACAGCATCGTAATAAAACTCTTATGCAGTACACGGAAAGGAGTGAATTATTAACATGTCGTCTTATACAAAGTCTTTTAGCGGAAATTTAGAAGACACAACATACTACGGACGGAAAATAGCAATAGAAAAAGATATATCGAAAAAATAAGTACTTTTGTTAATACACAACGTTCAAAGGAGGAAATTTGCTTAGGACTTTTTTTTATATGATGTGGCCAAAGCCTAGGGGACAACCCTTTGATGCGTTTGATGTCTTGTTTTTTTTGCATTGCTGCGAGTTAGACAACAGCCCAGAGACGGAGTGGATTATTATTTTTTAATTTCTTAATAAAAATTCACGAACTCGGGACCTATGAAACGGTGGTCGTGCCACTCAACGAATTTATCTAACTCCGTCTCTAGTATATTGTAAAATTAAGGAAAGAGAATATACCGATAAGAATTTGATTCGGGTAAGTCACTTTGATAATAAATACTATTTATGTGGTAGTATCGAGCAAATGGCTAGAGACTATTTCAAATTTAAAAAGAATTATAATGGAGAAGACTTAAGAAACAGACCGAATAGTTATAGGGATAATAACAAACATAACCGTAAGGAAGCAATATACAAGAATAATACAATCAACGAGTATAAAAGAAGTGTTAGCGATACCAAAGAGAAGAGTACACTACTTCGAGTACCACTAAAAGAAATCGGTTCAAACTTTCGGAAGGAGGAACAATCCTAGAGAGTATTGTTTGCAATTGTATTGAAAGTCACTACATAACATTACGTTAGGTTGATACAGGGGCGGGGTGTTTATAAAGATGATGTGAATTTCGAAGACATAGTTTATTTTAAAGGAATAGGTCTGTCTAATCATCAATCGATCAATCGTCGGTAGCGTAAACATATTAATAGATAACGAGTATTATAATGAAAAATGCGAGCGTAATAGTCGTTTGAAGATAACATTTTATTAAGTGAAAGAAGATGTAATAGGATACTACGATGAAATTTTCGGTAATGATGTTTTCAGTAGGATGAAATTGACCTAAATAATAATAGATTATACAATGATGAAAGATTGCATAAGAATCTAAAAAAGAGCCAAATGTAACATCTGACTATGGCAATAAAATAATAAACAGAAAAGAAACTTCAAAACGATATAGCAAATCTTGTTTTAAAGAGATTAAAAGCAGGACAGTTAAAATATGAAATCAAATTCGGAAGGAACATCTGAGTGATAAAGAAATGAAATCTCTAAAAGAAATAATAGAAAAATTTAGTGATATATTTAGTTTGGATGATGCAGACCTCACAGTTACTTCAGTTATAAACCATTACATAAGAACATCAAGTTATGTCCCACTAAATGCATAGAGGTATAGGTATAGAAAAACTTTTAGAAAAATGGGACGCTCCGCTATACTATTTCACCTTGGTCAAGTCCATTATGTGTTGTGCCTAAAAGGGTAGATTCACGTGGAAAAACGAAATGGAGTATGGTAATCGATTATCGTCGACTAAACGAAATCACTGTAAGTGTCAAATTTTCCATTCCCAACATCCAGGAAATTCCAGATCGGTTATACCGAGCAAATTAGGTACTTTACAACCGTAGATCTGACCTCAGGTTTCCATCAAATTCCGCTGAGTAGTGAAAGTATAGAAAAAACGAATCATGGATATGATTTTAAGCCACTTAAGAGGATTATTTCGATGACATTGTTGTCTATAGCAGGAATCTCGAAGAACAAAGTAGGATATTGGGACAAGTATTGTTGAGATTGAAGAATGCTTATCTGAAGGTCCAGTTAGATAAATCAGATTTTATGAAAAGACTAGTAGATTATTTGGGAAATACAAATGTGAAAGCAATCAAAGGGTTTCTTGGTATGATATCGCCTCACCGTTGCATAAATTATTGAAAAAGAATGTTTGCTTTACATACTTGTGGAGAGAGAGAAGCATAGTTTCATAGAACTAAAATGTAGGTTGAAGAATTTCACCCTGTTACAATATCCTGATTATGCCTGCTGATGCAAGTAATGCAGAATTGGGTGCTGTATTATCTCAAGAACATAATGGTCGAGACATACTAATTCACTTTATCAGTCGAGCCCTCAACAAGGCAGAGGTTAACTACAGCAAGAGGGAGAAAGAGTGACTAGCTATGGCTTAGGCTGCGCAGCAGTTTAGGCCATTCATATACGGCAAACATTTTAAAATTAAAACGGATCACAGACCGGCTGTTTAGTGTGAAGAATCCTGGGTCAAGGCTGATAAGATGGCGATTGTGTCTTGAACAGTATCAGTATGAAATAGTCTATAAAAAGTACTAAGTAGGAATTTTATTTTTTTAGTGGAAATCGAAAATGATGAGCCTGAAAGAGGTATACAAGAAAATTTCGGGAATGATCTACTTAACAATAAGGAAGATCTGGAAAGACTGTCAGAGGCCAATAAAAATATTACAAAAGAAGTTTAGTTTTCATTCTTTACCTCGGGGAAATAATATAAATTTCTCTCCTTATTTCCTAAGCCCGTGCAATGAATAACAAGTCTAGGGGATAACCTTATGATGCGTTAGCATTGCTTTGGCCGGAAGACAATTAGGGTAAGGGGAATGAGGGAACCTGAATATCTTGTTTTTTCATTCCTGTAAACTAGAGCAGCCCATAGACGGAGTAGTTTTTTTTTTGATTTTTATTAAAAATTGACGTGTGACCATGGTGTGGTGATCGGGCCAACTCAACCAATTTATCCAACACCATCTTTTGAGTGTATTTTACGCAATCCGTTTCAATGGACACAGGCACGCAAATATAGGCAGAATACATTTTCAGTTACTTAAAGTCATTTCGGCCATTGCCATATTGGATCTACCGTCTTGTATCTTAGAAATCCCGAGTATGAATTTTGTCCAGCTAGAACCCACTGTGGGGCGCGGCAACGACCCATGATTATATGCTGACAACAGATTAATATAAAAAAAACTATTGGTGAATGCAGACGTAATGTCGCTGGTTCAAAATCTACTTTAAAATGGGTCCACTTGCAATCGTTGCTTCGATTCCCGCCCCATGCCTACAAGTCATGCGGGAACTAGAGAGATATAATTTTAGTTCAGTAATATATTTTATAATACGTCGGTGAAGTTTGTCATAGCATGTCGCCCTTGAAATAGATTGAGCAGCATACAAGACCCTGCTAAACCTTTTCACATTGAGGAAGAGGTTGAGGCAATTACTATTGCCTAAAGCAGGGGTGGCCAACCCAAATAAACTTGCGGGCCACTTTGGAAATGCATCATAACTCCGCGGGCCGCATATAAAATTATATATCCCCATATTAGATTTTGACCCGCCATAGACATTTTTTGGGGTGAAAAATTGAAACATAATGAGTTATTATTATTGTGTTTACTATCATTCTTACATGTAAACATAGCCAATATAATATAATTATACTAAATGCACATTGTAAAGAAATACATAACACTAAAAATGAAATCATTAAAAAATATTTGTTTTACTAGTGTGATATTTGTTTCTGCACTCTTTCACTTAGCTTTTGCAAATCGATCTCAATTTGGGTATTTGCACATCGTAATTGGTGTTGTAGATTAGCGTCCGTTATGTTTGAGCGTGTTTTGTTTTTGGTCAATTTCATTTTCGAAAAAAACGATTCGCAGGTGTAAGTTGAACCAAAAGCGCTAACAACTTTTTGCGCCAGATAAATAAAACAGGAAATATCTGTCATATATTGGCAAGAATATTATTTTAGAATCAAAGATAATTCTTTCTCATAATTTCGACAGTTATTTTTGAATAAATGGATGCACAAATAATGTATTTATTTAAACCATTGGTTCTCACTTCTTTGGCCATTATAAAATAAATATATTTTGTAAAAGTGTGATAAATCTAGCGGGCCGGAAAAATGATCAAGGCGGGCCGCATGCGGCCCGCGGGCCGCGGGTTGGCCACCCCTGGCCTAAAGGTTAGTGGGGCCAAAAATCCTTTATGCTAGTGTAGGAAAGGGCCGCTGAACAAGTAGGAAAATCTTATATAGGGTATATGAGCTGACTGTAACGACGCCATGACAGTCAGGTGACGATTAAAGTAATCGACTGCTCCCTAAGAATAAAAAAATATAATAATATAAAAAACTAAAAGGAAGTGCGATAACTCAGCTCAAGCTTAGACTAAATAATTAGAGGAAGAGCTGAAACCCGATTTTAGTGAAGAAAATTTGGTTTGTAGTAGAATCTAGGGCTATGTAGTGGTAGTAACAATGCAGGCGTAAACTAAGTCAGATTTAAAGTGGGGCCAAAAGTAAATTTAAAATCTTGATAATTCGTTAAAGAATCATTTGATTTTAACTTCTCTGAAAAAAATAATTAAGATGCTTATTAACTTATATTATAGATCAAAGGAACTATCAGTTTTGGTTTTAGTTGATTAAATTTTAATTAAAATTTTCTATGGATAAACAAATAAAAAAATTGTCTGGGAAAGTCAAGCACCTCTAGGTGAACTGAGAAAAACAAATCGAGTCATCTGGGTTTCCCTGGTAACGAAAGGGCGGATGAACTGGTCAGATAGGGCTCCGCCATAAAATTTGTGGGCCCTGAGCCAGCGTGCCACTCGTCTAGAATTTACAGGTTTATAGGGGGCATGCCTCATGTTGCGTGTGGGCCTCATGTAGTGTGTGGACCCCATGTAGCGTGGCAAATGAGGGGCATGCCAATAGAGGGATTTTCCCGCAGATTGCTCATGAGGACCCCACAACAAGAAATCAACGATACCGAAGGGAGTTCTGCCTTATAAGTTTCTCATAAGGCCTTATGAGGCAAACCTAACACATGTATCGATTTAAAAGAAAAAGGGCAAACTTGTCGTTCAAAGAAACCAATTGAAGCCGATAGCTAACACCACAATATGAGCAGCCAGAATAGTACCTCAAGTTTGAACGTGTTTCTTTTTTGATTAAAAATTTTTTTTGCATTTTAAATTTTATAACTCCTTATAAATTTACCATTATATAACTATTAATAATAACTATGTCATTGATAATTGTTTCTTTACGATGTGGTCCGAACCCGGGAACCATGGATTGGTGATCGTGCTGCTCAACCAATTGATCTAACTCTGTCTTCAACTCTGTGATTAAAAATTAAAGAAAATTACAAAACTCAGTTTCTTACTACATACACATACGGCCTTCATAATGATGCACGAATGAGGCAAGACGTTATATGCCCTTTGTTCGACTTAAGGACCGTTGAAGTATTACGTAACGCAGTTAGGGGAGTGGGGGGTCTTGTGAAACGTCACGGTGCGAGATGTGGGAGGGGGGAGGGGGCAGTAAAGCAACGCGTTACGTAACATTAAGTTTTTGTTAAAATTAAAAGTCCTATGTCATTGATAATTGTTTCTTTACGATGTGGTCCGAACCCGGGAACCATGGATTGGTGATCGTGCTGCTCAACCAATTGATCTAACTCTGTCTTCAACTCTGTGATTAAAAATTAAAGAAAATTACAAAACTCAGTTTCTTACTACATACACATACGGCCTTCATAATGATGCACGAATGAGGCAAGACGTTATATGCCCTTTGTTCGGCTTAGGGGCCGTTGAAGTATTACGTAACGCAGTTAGGGGAGAGGGGGGTCTTGTGAAACGTCGCGGTGCGAGATGTGGTAGGGGGGAGGGGGCGGTAAAGCAACGCGTTAAGTAACATTAAGTTTTTGTTAAAATTAAAATTCCTAACTCTTAACTCGTGACTCACTGCTCAGCTAATATGGTATACCTACACTGCACATATTTTTTTTACATACGAAAATAGTCGCGTAACCTGAGTATACAGAAGTATATATAAGGTAAATAACCACAATAAGCCGTGTATCACGTGTCCATAGTTTGGACTCTAAGAGTCCCACCGTTGCGGTCAAGTAAAACCACCTAAACTACAAATTTTGTTTAATTTACATTGCTTTTTATTCCGGTAATTTTGCTCAACGTAATTGACATTTTTAGGTAAAAATTTTCATCATGTTCCGTAACGTTTAGGGGCGGTGGTGGTGGGGGGGGGGGTTTAATACTTCAACTCCTCTAAATTCTAGTCGTGCACAATTGACAATATGAGAAGCACAATCCTTTATTAGGGTGGGTGAAAGCAATTATTAAGCTTTTTCCCAGAAGATGCTTAAAGAAATGCATGAACAAAATCCACCATATATTTTGTTGAATTCGTCCTTCAATAAGATTTCATTTGACACACAACACTATGACCTTGAAAAATTTGTTTTTCCGTTTTCTACCACAGAATTTAAATTAAACTTTTTATACTCCACGTCTATAATTGGGCAATCACAGTCTATATCTATGCCAACATCGCCTAACAGTAAAAAGAAGTGAAACTTCAAACTCTAATGACAAGACACTACTTTGTGGCGTGGTGAGTAATTTCTTTACCTTCTTATATTGTAATATTTTCACTTTCCAACTTATATTACAAAACCGTAAGAAATTTATTTTATTCAGAAAATGCTTCAAACAATTATTGATGCTGTTGTGCTTTAATAAACCCGATATTTCAACAAGTGCAGGTACAAAACATTCCAACCAAAAATTGACCCCTATGGAAATCTAACACGATCCCTGTGTCAAATGGCACGAGAGTTTAGCATTTTAAAAGAAGAATTCTTGTTTGGGACCCCTTTAATTCAGTATAATTTAGCACCCTACGGTAATCCAGGTGAAAGTTCGTGTTCGAGGTTAGGTTAAAATGCGCAGCATAAAATTAAGAGTTAACCCCTTTTAACGGCACCCTATATTGAAAACTAATTGTCACATATATATAGCCCTACAATCAAAATATTTTGAATGAAAATTTAAAATTTCAGTTCGCTTTCAATGAGTTATGAGCCTCATTAGTATGAAATTTGTATTGCAATATCAGCGTTAAATTAATTGAAGCATGTTATAAGGAAACAATTTATATTAAGTAAAAGGAATCCAGAAAATACGTACACGTAACCATTTTCGAATAATAAGGTGGTTAAAATATAAAAAAGATATTTATTAGTTTTATAAATATCAATCTTAAATTCTAGTGATAAATAAAAGCACACTTTTAAGTAACATTTAACATTTGCCTTCTATTTGTTCTTTGTGTTAAAATCATAATAAGATGGAACGCTTCATTAAATCTTTGCAAGAATATTTAAAATTATATTTATTTTAATATCTAATCTAAGTGTAACGTATCGCATGCTGACATTTTATCATGAGAGCCCTGCTTCCGTTCCGATTTCACTGTTTTATCTGCAGAGAATGTATAAACACTTTAAACTTGAAAATAAACATTAACAAAAATTGCCTTCCTTAATTGTGAAAATCTTTCTAACCATTTAAGTCTGCTGCAAAAACGGCAGAAAATTAAATCAATGCTTAAAAATATTAAAGCGATTTTTTGTGAATAATTAAGGGATGGGGAAGTTTTAAGAACATTCCAAAGGAAGAATCGGAAGGACATTTTTACCACCGATTTAATCTGAGCTGATTCTTAAAATTATTTGCAAGATAAAATTCTAGAGTCTTTATTAGTATTTGCAAACGTTCACGTAGAGTTAGGCATGGGTGCAATTAACCCATCCCCCCTCTCCTCCGTGCACCCAGATTGAACTTCTTACTGTTGACGAGAATCATTATGAGCTCATACCTAATTAAATCGATTAGACAAGGAAAGACCTGTATAGAAAAAATTACGCCGAGTAAAAGAAATTTTTACGAGAAACTAACCCATAAATTTTACATAGGTTTACCATTTTACGTAGTTTTACCTATAAAGTATTTACTTGATTCACGAATAAAATTCCTTAGTTGTTCTTTAAAAAGATTAAAATCTCTACTAAAAAAAATATCGTCGGCTTAAGTGTGAGAGAACGTATCTACCAAAAAAGCCACTTTTAAGCTCAGTATACGAAATACCATAACTTTTGTTACAGTTAAAATTTTGTAAAAACCGATTTATTGTTACTTTTCTGTAACCCTTTTCTGCTGAAAAAATTCAAAAATAATTGAAAAAAATCAATGTTTTTAGAAATTATACTGTTTTTTGCGTCTCCTGGAAAATTGGGATTTTTCAGATACGTTCCCTCACACTTAAGCCGACGATATATTTTTCTGTGTCGTACTATCAAATTCGGGGTCGTGGCTACGAATCCCACGGAAAGTAAGGATACGGCGCTTTTCCCGCATACTCCACAATTCTCACTTTTCTAATAATTCCTGTCCCTCAATCTGAAAATCAACCGCATTTCTATAAACAGCAAAGATTGTGGCCCTATCAGTAGAATAGTCTACTGTTGGCCAATCACCAGCATAGATGAAAGTCAAAATGATTCGAAACAAGCGCACACAGAAAGAAAAATGGACTTAAATCATACCGCAAAGGAAAAAGGTTTCGGTTCAGAATATAGAATTTGAGAACTCTCAGAGAACCCCCAAGGCTGGCGCAACGAGAGAACGAAATGAATAACTACAAACTTAACCTCATAGGACTTAGTGAAGTGAGATGAACAAATCATGGAAAATGGGAATAAACTAATATACTTCGGTCAAAATACCCACGAGAAAGGAACAGGATTTCTCATGTCTAGTAACATTGACCAGAGCTTACTAGAATGGAAGCCAGCAAGCGAAAGAATAATAATAGCAAGATTTGGGGCTAAGTCTAGAAACATGACCGTCATACAGTGTTACACACCAACAGAAGGCGCAGACGAAGAAATCAAAGACTCTATGATTAACTAATAAGTGTAAGATCGGATAAGTTAATACTGGGCATGAAAATATAATGGAAAAAAATGAATTAGATATCATGAACAATAATAGCGAACGACTGGCAGATTTATGTTATGTTAATAATTGGAGACTCAAGATACCCACAAAAGACTATACACAAATACACTTGGAACTCTCCAGATACTAGAACTAAGAACCAAATCGACTATATAAGTATCCAAGATGTGAGGGCATTCAGAGGCGCAGACAAGTATACAGACCATAACCTGGTGATTGGTAAGATATGAAACCAATAAGATCAATGCCAGAATAACTGAGTGAAATATAACCCGGCAACACTAGAGAAATGCACCAAATGCACAATAAATTAAGTCTCAAATAACTTGAATAATCGGAACGAAATATACTCAGTATATCAAGGAACAGCCAAGGAAATACTATGCCCCATAGCAAACAACAGGAAACCATGGATCTCTGACCACACATGAGACATAATTCAATAGTGAAAAGCCCTTTGTGCTAGAATGTTATAATATGACAACACATTCAGTAGACAGAACTATTCGGAAGTAGCCAATAAAGTTAAGAAAGCAGCAAGGAAAGACAAAAGAAGATATTACGCCAATATAGCAATATAAACTGAAAAAGCCGCCACATCATATTACATGAGGAGACCAATATATAAGAACATCGAGAAGCTAACCAACAACTTTTGTAGCAGGGAAAAAATAATCAAAGATAAGGAAGGGAACCTTTTAACAACAGCTGAAGAGCAATTAAAGATGGCATGAGTATTATAGCGAGACCAATAATAATAATAAAACCAACATCAAAATAATAGGGCCAAGGGAGCACAACGAAGACAGCAGTCCAGCACTAACAATAAATGAAGTCATAGAGGCAATCAGGAACCTAAACATTAACAAAGGTAAGGATAGACTACAAGCGGATCTCCTGAGGATCAACCTAGTAAAAGTACACAAATCATAACACCCATACTTAGAGAAGCCTGGGTAAGCAAAAATATCCCACGAGAAAAAGGGCATTGTAGTGAAATTACCCAAGAAAGGGGATCTATATGACAGTAACAATTGGCGAAGTATAACACTTTTCAACACAATAAACAAGTTGTTAGCCAGCATAGTTTTTGGTGGGATCATATTCACAGCATCAGGATTGAGAAGAAAAAGGTCCAAAATTGCACAAGGCTCGCCTTGAAGCTCGCTTCTGAGAAAGGCTCACAACTTCGTTTAGTGCTGCTTCATTGAAAAACATGTGATGGAAATTTTGACAAAGCCTCGTTGCAGCCTTGAGGTATGTATGCGTTCTAGCCTAAATCTTCAAAATTTATTAAAAATTATTTATTGATCTGAATATCACTGCTTTTGACAACGGTTACTACTGGTGCATGGTAACTAAGGTGTGATACAAATAATTGTGTATACTGTTTGTAGATACCACAATAAAACAGCATCTATAGGTTGGTCGTCCATTGTCTATTATCACCATGTCTTTGCTTTTGCCTTGTGCGAAATTCTCGAACACGTGTCTCCATAGCTCCCTTGCCTTCTTACAAGCATCGTCGTGCGTAAAAGTTCATTATTTCTATCATTCCTTGACCTCTGGCGTATAATAATGGATCCAGGTTTAATCAAAGCTGACGAATCGACGCCAAAAGTAACGCGGCTCAAACGTGGACGAAACCTTCCTCATTTCTCACTTACCACGTTTACTATTATTGTTAATGGGTAACCCATATGCACTACAACTAAGAAGGTCTTTTAGGCTAAAACCCTTCTACTAAAGTCGATTAATCAAGGCAAAGCCCCAGGTATTGGTGAAATACTCAAAGCGATTCCCGCTTAGATATTGAAGTAGTTGTTAGTTGGATTTAGAACTCAATTTTTAATCTAGTGTAGATATTTTAGTTCTTATATCATCTGTAAGATTTTTGTTACAGATAAATGAATAAACGAATAAATAATAAAGGCACCGTTCGATCACATTAAGCAGCGATCATTGAGGTTTCACTATCCAAAATAGTGAGCACATTTACAAAAAAGAAAACGTCTTGGTTCCCATTATATTACAAGTATTGATAGAATCTTAAAAAACCCTGCAACTGAAGCAATCAAGAAGCCTCTAAGGGTTAATATATATACCTAAAATAAACTATTTATTTATTTATTAAGTCTACAGAGAATATTTTACAGACTACACATTTATTAATAACTAACGAATTTAAATAAATTTTAAGTAAATAAACTATATAAATAAACTATAACATAAAAAATATTATATTAGGAGAAGTTGGAAGCGAAGAGACTTTTCAATTTAAGTCATAAATTTAATTTAATCGAGCAATATGTTATTGGTTTAAGCTAACGATAAGAGGTGCGATGACGTGGAATATATATAAAATAGTTTTCTAAAAACAGATTGAACCGACTTCACAAAAAGCACTAAAAAAATTATTTTAATTTTTAATTTTATATCTATTGCGACATTTGGAAGTCGTGCAAATCAAACAAACCAAACAACTACAACAATAGTATTTAATCGTCCTTCTTTATGATCCCGTGAGGCAATTCAGGCAATTTTATGAATTATTTTTAATTATGGGTGGGTTGTTGTTTTGTTTGTTTAATTTGCACCGACTTCCAAATGTCGCAATAGATATAAAATTGAAAATTATTTTAAGCTTTTTAGTGCTTTTTGTGAAGTCGGTTCAATTTTTTTTTAAATCATTTTATTTTTCACTTTTTAGTGTCGTCTACTCTGTATAACAGAAAAAAACCATCCAAATCGGTTAGGTTCAACCCCCTACCCCGCCCCTCCTTCCAACAGACAAATTTTTTTTTCTCGCGGTATTAATCGGGGCACATACTCTACCCAACAGACAAAGAATCATCAAAACTGGTCCAAGCGTTACGAAATTAGACTACCCCTCCCCGCCCCCCTTCCCCTTCCCATACCATAGAACGAAATTATCCCCTATAAGCAATTTGGGATCATACTCTATACAACAGAAAAAGAACCATCCAAATTGGTTCACGCGTTACGAAGTTAGACTACCCCTCCCCCCTCCCCCACCCTAGGCCAAATTTTTTTCTCCTATTAGCAAGGGGGGATCATACTCTGTACAACAAAGAAAGCACCATCCAAATCGGTCCACGCGTTACAAAGTTAGGTTTCACCTCCACCCAACCAAATATTTTTTTGACATGGTACCAATCGGTGAACATACTCAAAGAATCACCAAAATCAATTCATAATTGGCGGAATGATTGCGTAACAAACATACAAAAAAAAACATACAGTCAAATTGAGAACCTCCTCCTTTTTTGAAGTCGGTTAAAAAGGCTACGATGAGATTTGATGAGCAAATTCTATAGCATAAAATATCTCGTACAAACATTATACTGTTTATTTTCTTCCGCAATTCTAAAAACTGAAGGCCAATCAACCTAAACCTACTATAGTATTATAGGATGCCATATTGACAAAATGGGGGAGTTTTTTAGGGCATAAGGCGTAAAATTCCTCTGAGTAGATTCAATTCTATCAATAAGATACTCAGTCTACAGACATCATACAACGGTGGCATATTCAAGAATTGAGCGGACCAAAGAAACTTATAAAACTTTAACAGTATATGGATCTTCAAAGTCAACGGTATAACGCTTTATAAATCCAAGCATCTTGAAAGCCTTTGTTCACCGCCGATGATGTTATCAAAATAAAAAGGCTGACGAATGCGATCGAAACTCAATTCTTTACCCTTTTCTATATTCACTACTATTCCACTAATTCCACCAATGACTAAATTTTTCAAGGTCTGATTGAAAAAGCAGATAATCAGAAGGGCTTGTTATGGAAGCAAACAATTTAGGATCATCAGCATAAATAGATATCGTGCAAAGGAAAATAACTAACTTCATCCTTAATAAAAATTATGAAAAATAACGGGCCTAAGTGACTACCCTGTGGGACTCCAGAGAGAGCTTCAAAATACGAGAACTTACACCTCCAATCCGCACACACATTGATGCCGGTTATTTAGATAGGAAGAACAGCGTTTCAGAAGCGACAAATGAAGAAGCATTCGGATCTTCTTTACACAGTTCGGAAACGCACGCTAGCGAGCGCACACGCTCATGAGCGACTAGTTGTGCTCAGATCAAACACACACGCACGTGAGCGATGTGCGTAATGCTTAGTCAAAAGCACTCGCACGTGTGCCTTTAAATAATTCCATGTGCGCTCATGAGCGGGCGTTTGAATAATTTTCGGTCGTACGCGCACATGAGTTTTCAGAGCGCTCATGAGCGCACAATTTAGAAACGTCACGTTAAAATGATTAAGGGTTATGTTAAAATGAAAATTACTACATTTAAACTTATTATTTATTATAAAGCGCAAAGTATAATATTCATATATCAGCTTTGCAAGTGGTTGAGATGCCCCACTTATACTACTTTTAACATCCTAGCTTAAGAATACTAAATCTATTCAGATTTAGATTAGATTAGATTTAGATTATTATTATTTGCCAAGCGCATTACAAACAGAATTAATCTGAATTAAATTACAGTATAACAAAGAGCAACTCAAAGACTTTCGCATTGCGATATAATATTTGATGGCATCATATACTACTCACTTACCAACAAATCCCACAAATATGAAGGCGATTAAAATCACCATAATAACATATGAATTCCCGAGGAAGAAGATTCAAAAAGTAGCATTAATGTTACTCAAAAGCTTTTCATAGAGAGATAGGGCGCTCGCCGGCGGAATGTAACTAACAAGAAGAATAATATTATCTTGTTCATGCAGATATACCTTGATAAGCAGCTTTTTCACATTACCATCATAAACTTACAGCATAAGAATTGATTTAAATGGTTTCAAATAATCTTGAAAATCGTTAACCAGTTAACCAGAAATGCAGTTTAAAAGGTTTAAAATTTGGGTAAACAGATACGACAATCAATATTAAAGGTGTCAGGTAGGTTGAGTGCATTTTTACTAATTTAAGCAGGTCATACCATTACAATAAGTCATAGAATTCTTGTTCGTAACCTTATCTCTCCCAAGTTTTGGTCTGCTACAGTAAATTGGTTATGTTCATAGCTATCGTATTCAACGGGTATCGTTTTGCAGAGTTTCGCTTGACCCAATTCTTAACACGTCGGGGGTCCTACAAGGCAGCCATATTGGACCATTGCTTTTTATTATCCACTTGAATGACGCGTCTCTGATTCTGTCTTAGTCTAGAATTCTTTGTTATGATGACAATGCCAAGATCTTTCGTATTATTTTGAACGTTTAAATTTTGACTTAAACCCCTACCTAAATGGACCACACTCTTCCTTGCAAAAGGACTTTTGTGAAACCTCACCAGGGGCGTTTCAAATGAAAATTTGAGAAAATTTTGATTTGTGGCGGATAAAATAGTTTAATATTCGGAGCATAATTAGTTCGATGGGGCTAAAGGGGAGCTGGCAATTGGGTTTTTTTACCTGAAATTGATGCTTATTGCAAATTTTTTTGGTGTACTACCTGTTAACGTAGGAAGATGAATCCTCGTTTAAAATTCTAGGACACTATAGGCTTCCTTTCTGCATTAACAGTTTTGGTCCATCACTCATAGATGCTGCATTACGGGATAAAACGGCACTTGCACACATTTTTCATCTTGAATTTGTTGAAAATGATGTTAAATGGGAAATTTTTTTAGGGCACCACCTGTTAACGTGGGAAGATGAAACCTTGCACGAAATTAAAATACACTTTAGGCTTACTTTTTGCGTTATTAGTTTTGGTCCATCACTTAAGATGCTGGATTAGGGGGTAAAACGGCACTTGCAAAATAATTTATGTTGATTTTGTTGAAAATGGTACATTTAGCGATGCTGTGTCTTTCCTAATAATACTAAAATTATTATTTTTGGCGGATAAAATAGTTTCACCCCCGCTCTTAATATTCGGACCATAATTAGTTCAATGGGGCTAAAGGGGAGCTGGCAATTGGGTTTTTTTACCTGAAATTGATGCTTATGGCAAATTTTTTTGGTGGACTACCTGTAAACGTAGGAAGATGAATCCTCGTTTAAAATTCTAGGACACTATAGGCTTCCTTTCTGCATTAACAGTTTCTCAACATTGATTTTTGAAAAAGAAATTCTGTAAAGTTCAACTTCACTATCGATGGCTACCCCTTGACTTCACTTCGAGAAATCAGTGATCTGGGTATCTGGCTGAATTCCGGGTTTTCTTTCGAGGATCACCTTAAAGTTATCAGTGCTTGAGAGGATAATGTTATTATATCTATGCTAAATTTTATACTTGATTTTGTCAGTCATTAACGAAATTTGAAAGAAATAAAATAAGTAAAATTAAAAATTGATTACTGATTACTCTAAATTTATAGCCATTTTCTCCATAACCAGAAATTTCTTAAACCTATTTCATTTTCATAAAATTAATAGCTTTGTTCGAACTATACAAGATTACATCTCCAATAATATACGTATAGTTAATTATCTTTTATAATTCAGAGATAAGCAATAAAGTAATAACTTTCCGACATTATCAGAAATTTCTGGGAAACTCGTGGTAGGTATTAAGAGCGACATAGAGAGAAAATTTGTTTTAATTGCCCCTTGGGCCAGAAATCTAAAACAGTTCCAACATGAGCACGTATGTAACTTACCAAAAACTCGAAACTAGTTAATATCTGAGTAAATTTTGTCTGTTTATTTTGTTCATAGTTTTGTAATAAAATTAAATTCTCTACTTTTGCTAATATTTTCAAAAGCTGCCACGGGTGAGTTGCTCTGTCTAAAAAACAAAAATTCCTTCCAGGCAAAATGGACAAGAAAGTCTGTCGTCTACTAACTAGAATATGGGGAGTTAGGATGCCCTATTCCAACTACCTATCTGCTCTGCTTAGTCAAAAACATTCAGCCAAAATTCAGCAAAGTTATAATGCCCTTAACTTTGTAAAATTTTCAGATTTTATATTGCACGGGATGGGCGGTATGATATGAGTGTGGCTGCCATTTATGCTCCACTTGTCCAAAGTTGGCCCATCTTAATGGCAAGCCAAGGACTGAGAAGAACCGGACGAAGCTGCCCTGTGTCCAAGTGAGCACATTTAATCCAATGTAGTACTTACCTCTCATTTCCTGGAGGTTTTATGCTCCACTTTCTGCTCGAATGAACCAACTGTGTACATCCATTCAAAGTAAAAGTTTTTCTGTTTCTAAAATTCATTGAAAATTCTCTGGTCAGTGAGATACGGTTTGGGAGAACTGGCTGACCCAACTACCCTCCCGGAAATATTTTTGAAATGGGATGGATCCCTTGGTACACACCTATCTACCTATCTGCCTTGAAGTATGCTGGGTTTCCTTCAGATCTGTTTTATCTTCCAGTGATGGGAACCTGTGTTCAATTAAAAGAGTTTCTAACCCACACACGCCTTCTGCTTTGACCCGAGAGAAAAGTTTTCTTTCGTGTTAACCTTTTGTTGGTTGTTTTAAGTTATAAAAACTCCAAACCCCCCGAAATAAATTATCATCGTAACACAAAGCATAAACCCTTTCTCAAACTGACATTTTACAGAAGGGTCCGAGCTTAGAAAGTACCTCCTGAGGGACACCGTACAGGAGTTTGCCCTTCTGCTTGTAACTACGTGTGTAGAGGATTATCCAATAGGAGTTCTTTTAAGTCCTTAATTAATTACCATGCTGAGGATCCTAATGATATAATATATTTGGGACTAATGAGATTTTTCTGAGTGTCAAATAAAAGCCATAATTTCGTGGAAATTTATATGAAACAGGTCTTACCACAAGTGAGTTTACATACATACTCTTTCTCACCTGGGGGTGGATATTAAGCAGAAATTAAACAGAAAATATTTCGATTGCTGTTTTTGTGTTTGGTTTTGACAATATCCCGAAATACAAAAAAGAGCAACTGTTGGACAATATAACGTAATCGTCATAGGATATGAAAGAGTTTCGTCTGTGAGTTCACTTTATCTTAAGAAAAGTCAGAGCTACAAAAATAAAGGGTTTCAGTCAAGATCATCCAATGTAACAACAACAAGGAAATTTTATTTAGAGAACTAAAATTCATTACAAGCTTTTCAGAGGAAGTCACGCAGGAGTTAAAGGTTTAGGTAAACATATTATGTATATGTATTCACTACACTATATTTTGTATAAAGTGGACCTAGTTCCTATCTTCTCCCGATCTAATTCGACTTAATCCAGTTTATCTTTAATTTGTTTAATTCCAGCTAACTCCCGTTTTATATAGAAGCGCTTATAATCTTCGCTCCATACCTATTCTTCCTTTCATACTTTAGGTTTTTGTAAATGTTAGATACTGTATGTATGTATTTACTAAGGTCTCATACAATTGAATTTTTTTTAACAACAATAGCATTTGGTGTTTGTTGAAAATCAGTACGATTATAATAAGGTGAATAGATATAATGCTCATATTCCTGCCTTTTAAACAGCCCGCAAATCTTTTGATTACAAAAGTTTTTGCCAAAAAGGTAATTTTGACTTTATATTAAAACCACTAATGGTACCTTAGATGAAAAGTTTAAATCTACTTTCTCCTTTACGACTGCGCTAAGAGTTCCGAACCTACATAGAGTTTACTATTGGAATGACTGTTACTGATAATTCCAGTTGCAATAATTTAATTTAACCTAGTATTGAAAACTAAAGAACTAAAATAAGATAAGTGGAAATGGCGATTTATTGAACTTAATTCAATGCTGCATTGCAAATGCACATTTCTACAAATAATCTGAATAAAGAAGACATTTATATGAAATGATCATTTCTGTTTTATAGAGAAAAATGGTCGTTATATTCGTCCTATACACGCATGCTCATGTCGTACTTATTACTATCTTACGATAGGTAGAAACATACGGCTTTTACATAGCGTTAAACCACGAGAAATGTTGGTTAGAATAATGTGGTTAAGGTGACAATTATATGCAGTAGGTGGAGGATAAAATAACGTGTTGGCTCTTCATCCCGGAGGTAACGGATTCGAGCCCCACTGGCGGCGACCCATAGTTGTTTTCTGCTAACGACAGTTTAATAAAAGATAAAAGGTCATTGGGGGTTGCAGAATAATGTAGGTGGTTCGGAAGAAACCTTAATAGTGATTCGGAAGCCCACCTGCAATAGTGATAGGTTTGTAGAAAAGATAATAAGTAAAAATAAACAAGTCCCAAAAGCATAATGTAGACAAGAGAAACGGACTCACGAAAAAATTGGAATACACTCTTTTAAAAGCTTAACATAAGTAGTGCAAACAGAAGACCACTATGTTGTTTTGGATAGAAACCAAAAAGGTGAAGAGAAAACCTTTTTAATCTTCCAAATATATCGTTTCACACCCTGAACGTAGTTCGATTGTCATCATAACAGAATCAGTCCGGGAGTTTCGTGCGTCATAGCAGTGATATGCTATCCATGAAAGAGTTGGCGGGAACACCCTGAAAGTCTCGCAATTCAATCTACATCATAACAAGATGACATCCTGTGCTGCTATTTTGCGGACATGACTCCTCAAGTTGCCGATCAAGTTCTAGAAAGAGGTACGTTATATCCTATGGAAGCTTGAGGATATGGGCCTAGTGTCCATCAGTAAGAAAGATAGGGACAAGATGAAGCGGGTGCAGAAAATCCTGGCTTCAGACCCGTTCCATGTCCCTTACACATACAAAATGTCAGATAATGGGATACCTCAAAGAAGTGTCACTGACCCGGAACGTTTAAGAGAGCACGTTCTTTAGATGACGTATAGAGCATCGCTAAGAGAACCAAGGGTTCCGGCAGAAATCAGTCCACGACAATATCAGCAGGAGTTCCAAGGCACCTAGAGGAACTCAACAGGCTATTCATCAGCCACAAAGAGTAGGGTTGCAAACTGCCTGACGCGGTAGTGTCTAAGGTCAGGAGAGGCGGAAAATCTGCGGAAATCAATCTCATGATAAGAGAGAGACACCGCGGCTTTGGCTTTCGCTTGCTCCTTGTGGAAAGGAATCTAATAATTATCCTAATAGGGTATCTAGCGTAAAAGCCGGTGGGACAAATCCTACAATATGACATGTCTGGCTGGCTGAGGGGAATTAAATTCTTCGTAGTACTCCGGCAACAGTAAGGATCAGTCTTCACTGGATCTTTTGAAGAATATCGTGTTGAAGTTGGTAGGACTATGGAAGAAGGCGAAGCTCCAAGTAATCGCTAGCTTGAACATCCCAAAATATTTGAGGGCTAAAATCTGGTTACCGGTGCATATTATCACTGATAAGGAATTTTTGGCGGTTTTGGCTTTATAGAACCCAACCCCCGTGATAAATTTGGTCCTCCGGTGTAGGAGTTACTTTATCCTTACCGGGAGGAAATTGATTGGATCATTAGTAGCTTTGAATCATATAAGACACCAGGAATACATGAAATCTTACCCGTTATGCTTTAGAAAGCTCAGGGATTTATTATTCCTTGATTCATGGTGATATATAGAAACTGCCTATTACTCTTGCTTGTAGACATGGTAAAATTGATTTTTACCGTAAGGTAGGCAAAAACAGACAGGTAACCGGTAGGGACTTTGAACAATTTATTATGGCCACGGAGTAGTATTATTCAGTGAAACCGCCTCCAGTTAGAAAAATGGAGGATCTTGTTATCGGCTTTGATGTTAACTTCTATAACACATTATGGGATAGTACTAGTGGTAAAAATAGAGGAGTAGGATTACTAGAGTTTAATTTAAGGTACAATCTAACTTTCCTAAGCAGTGTAACGAGACCAACCTTTGCGGAAGGTAACTGACGTGACTCTGGGCAGTGAAGGTTTTGTAGAGGGGTGCCCAACTATAAAGTGGCAGACGTGGTCACAGTGTCAGATCGCAGAGCCATTACTTGGGATATTTAGCATGGGACGTGGGCGTACTATAATCAAGATTCCTAAACACAGTGATCTGTACAAATACCAGGAGATGATAAAGAAAAAACTGGGAACAGTTGCGCTAAGTATACCCGGAAATACTACACAAGTAGAGAAGTAGCTGAGCATACTGACTGAGGCTGTGGAGAAGGCCTATCGACCACATGGTGGGGAAATTAACTCGAAGAATTTAATCATGCTATGAGCGATACTGACCAGACAGTTCGGGTACAACGAAGATGTCTGAAGTCTGTCTTCTGTTGGGTTTCAGAAAATGGTCCGGAATGATCCAATGTCCAGTCTTGGACCTGTCTGCGATGGTACAAGTAATATGACGGAGACCTGCAATCAAACATGCGAGGTCCTGCTAGAAGATACTCACTTTCACGGAAGCTTTAAAACTGACATACTTTGACCCATTCAATAAAGCAGAATTAAATGATATCTACCTTTTCTCTAATGGGACGCTGAGTTCTTTAGATCGAGGCTTAGAAGAGTTTGCATTGCATGTTTAGCAATTATATACCCAATTGCTAAACATGCAATGTAAATTCCGGTATTATAAAGAGAGATCAAGGTCATTATCTTACCAAAAGCGGGGCGAAAAGACTATAATGAGGCAAAGGCTTTTAGACAGGTGAGCCTTAAATACTTTTTAGTCAAAACAATGGAAAGGATCACGGTTTACCACATTGCGGAGACAACGCTGAATGGATACCCGTTAAATAAGAACCAGTACACTAGCCGTGTTTGTAGATCAACAGAAACATCTCTTCATCAAGTGTGCTTAGCAGAAGAAGTCTCTACCGGAAGAATCAAACTGACAGCTATAATGGATATTGAAGTAGATTTCAATATAATACACTAACAACAGATGCTGTGTAAATCCACTGATACATTGGCAGTTTGCTAAAGCTCATACCGGTTAATATACAGAGCGGTGAGTCAAAACTGCATGGTAGAGTCACTGTAGAATATAACTGTGGCCTCACTGTTACGCAGAGTTGATAGCGAATGCATCTACAATGTAAGATATGTCGACGACATAGTAATTATGGCAAGACGGACGTTAACGGATATCACAGCAGACATTATAAAAATAATTTTTTCCCAGTGATTATAAAAGAAAACTATTGGGAGCTTATAAAATATTACTTTGTCTACGTTAACATTTTTAATTTTATTAATCCTCACAATACAGCTATGCAGCTGAGCTTCCCTAGTGTCATCTAAAGCACTTCTTTGCTGACAAATTAAGCCTGGTAGAATTTTTCAGGTACACTTTTTTCTGACCAAGTTATTGTATATTTTTAAAGGATTGAATGCCACTTATATTCATTTTCTTAAGTAATACTATTAGCCAGTCTAGAAGCGTTTGTACTTAAAACACTGAAACGAGTCCTACATATCCACCTACGAGAGACCCTTGATGGATCCACCTTAACTGTTGAGCAAAAAAAAAAAACATCATAATAAGCAATATACTACGGCGGCCTTTTTAGATATTAAATGAACCTTCAATATCGTTCACATTGAAACAAGTGTAGAGGGGCTTAGCAATTGGATAGTATCCATGCTAAGGACTAAAATCGTTCGAGCGAATCTCGGAAACAGCCATCTGACTAGACTTGTATGTAGCGGTACACTCCAGAAGGGGATATTTAAAACAAAACTCAGCAGAATACAGAGAATAGCTGTGATTCTTCTCCTTCTGCCTATAGATCTACATAAAAAATATCGCATTTGGCGGCTACTAGGGTTCTTGACTCAGCTACTATCACCTCTAAATTGGTAGAGAGATGCTACGAAGTATTTACCCGCTAGAGCGAACGGTACACTATCACCTTGATCTGAGTCCCAGTACACAGAGATATCAAGAGGAATTACAGAGCGGACTAGCTAACTAGTGGTGGTTCTGGTCGTTGGTTCCCGTGCGGAGTTGGTGCATATTCCGCTTGAGACCATTAAGAGGAACATTTTCTAGTTCTTTCAATCGACGGCAGACACCAGATGGAGCGGCCTAAACGCCCAATCTAGGTAGATCTGCCCAACTTATGATAAGAAGTGAACTAGAGAACTCGCAACTAGGAACCTAAGAGTTGTCGCCAGGAGGACAGTGGTGTGCAAGGGTCACTGGCAATCGGTGAACACCTCGCCACGTCGTTGTAGTAGTTGCAGGGATGAGTCTTTATTTTAACGAATTTGGGGAGATATTGGGGAGGCAAACTGGAGAAAGAAAATTGCTACAGCGTGGAGCTGATAACCTTCTCTCGACTGCTCATTTTATTCTTTTCTTTCAAATAATTGCGTCACGACTTTCTATGGGGCCAAAGCGGTACACTCTGTGCTAATTGGGCCTCCTCAATTGTGCCGGCCACTACTTTAACTAACGAAGTAATACTATTATTAACATTAATAGTACATAATTTCTTATGAGCACCCACTGGGCCCAACTGGGGTGCTGGATCTCACCTAGCAAAAAAAAAATAATTGTATGGCAGGGGCAATCTAAATCGTTTGGGAGTTACAGCGTGATTTATAAATTTGCAATTTTCATGGCATACACATTACTATTTTATTTTTGTCTTTTGATCTACTAAACGCAGATATCAAACACACACCAAAAAACTACTATCCCAATGACCTTTCTTAAATTGTCTCTAAATTCTACCATTGCCCCTTCGAAAATTGAAAAAAATGATTTCCGATTACCTAAAATTCAGCATTTTCCCAAATTTTCTCTGAAATCATTTATTTTTTTATTATTTTAAAATTGCCCATTTTATTACTTTTCTAAAAGGGTAGATGATGGTAGAAAGAGGATGTAGAAATATATGCGTAGAAAACCTTCTGGGGAATATTATAGAAATCTGCAATTTAAAGAAATTAAACTCATATTAACCCTAAATTGTTTTTTTATTGAATTCGAAACTTATTATAATTGATCTCTGTTTGAAATGTACTCCGTCAATTTCGATGAATGCCAAAACCCTGTTGGACTTCCCTCTTTAAGGTGTATTTCAGCCAGCCTCTCACGTACTTTCGTCGCTGCAGTCCCAATTATGCTAACAAATTCGTCTCTATTGTTAAGTAGCCTTGTGTAAACTTCATCCTTCATTGCTTAAGATACGAAAAAGTCTAATGGGGTAAGATCTGGAGATCTAGCAGGTCAAGGAATCGGTGCACCTCATCCAAGCCAGCGGTCAGGAAATTTTTCATTCAGTATTGCCTTTACAGTGATACCAGAATGTTGGTGAAACATTGCCAAGAATATCCATATGAATGTCCTCTAGTAGATCTGACAGGGGATTCTTCAAAAAGTCCGCAGAAATTTGGCAAGCACTTAAATCGTCGGTGGAGTCAGTGATAACGTGTCGACCTTCTTATCCGGAGGCCCAGGTTCTAATCCTACCGGCGGCGACTCATGGTTGTTTTCTGGTGACAACAGATTACGATGAAAATGCCATGAGGGTTGCAGAGAAAATGTCAATAGTTCGGAATACACTTTAAGTTGTAGGTCCACTTGCAATCGTTGTTTCGAATTGGGTGAAGTTATTCTCGTAGGGGTTACGGGAACTAGAGAGGCACTTTTGGAAAAAATGTCCACATGTCCACAGAATTCGACCCAGAAAGAGCATTCCAGCAGCCAAAACCAAAATTTTAATCTTCGCTCAGAATCTCCTTGGGGCCGTTGAAGTATTACGTAACGCAGTAACGCAGTTTCTTAAAGATTTCTAAACCCCCTCCCCTTGTAATGCGCCGTAACGTTTCGCGTTACCCCCCCCCCCCCCCCCCCTTCAACGTTACGTAACACTCAGATGATTATGTTAACCTAATAATATTAATTATGTTGCGCAAAATACCGGAATAAGAAGCAATGTAAATTAAACAATTAAACGAAATGTCAGTCCACTTCGGCCCTAATGTGTGTGCGTAAAATTCGTAACTTCATGGCTTGTAGTTTAGGTGGATTTGCTTGACCGCAACTATGGACTCGTGGTACAAGGCTTATTTTGGTTACTTGCCATATATATATACACTTCTGTATATTCAGTGACTCGACTCTTTTCGTAAAAAAAATATGTGTAGTGTAAATATACCATATAAACTGAGCCGTGAGTCATGGCCTAA
Organism: Leptarthrus brevirostris; assembly: GCA_964036015.1. Classification (NCBI taxonomy): domain Eukaryota; kingdom Metazoa; phylum Arthropoda; class Insecta; order Diptera; family Asilidae; genus Leptarthrus; species Leptarthrus brevirostris. The sequence goes on along the minus strand of OZ038371.1, from coordinate 169,710,494 downwards.
GAGGTAGGACTTTTAATTTTAAGAAAAACTTAATGTAACGTAACGCTTTACTTGACCCCCCCCCCCCTCCTTCCCCTCCCAATAACGCAACGTAACGTTTCACAAGACTCCCCCTCACCCCTAACTGCGTTATGTGATAATTAAACGGCTCCGTTCCAGTAGTCCCTGAACTGGGATATGATGATATGAAAGTCACCTTGCTGGATGAATAACCCTCCAATCTTTAACTGAAGACATTCCTAATCGTTTTGCGAGTCCTATCGGGCTCGTTTTAGAGTCGGTAGAAAACACCCGAAAACACCCTTCTTTTGGCTGCACATCGATTAGGGAATCTCCTTTCATTTTCCAGTACAGCCGTTTTTTCGTTCTACAACGCAATATACGTAAATTATATTCGCATATTCGTCAAATGTAAATCTTGCAATTTTTTATAATTTTAGAAAAAGAAAACCCACAGTTATCGATTTTTTTTCAACTATGATGGACATTTTTGTTGACTGACACTCTATAGCAAAATTTCCATCATAGTAACAGAACGCCTAGATGATAGGTAGTGAACTCTGGTTAATGGAAGCCAATACCGGCAATAAAACAAAATTATACTAATATTTTTATAACTTCTTTCAGCAATAATTCAAATTAACTATCTGTGTACTCTAAACAAACATTTTCGACCCTGTGCTATAACACTTATGTTTATTTAAAAAAATTCCTACCTCTGGTGAATTGAAGGATCATTCTGGTTTAGACGCTCGAAAAAAAAGATATTGATATAAGGTTTTTTCAGCTTCATAAATACACTTTTGAAAAACATAAAAAACATCTGTATTTATAGTTTTTTACACATTTTATATACATAAACAACAATTGAACGGAACTCCTCAAAAAGTTGGTATGTCGCTGGCGACCTTGATAACTTGATAACAGCTCATCTAAAACACAAAAATCAGAAATATTTAGGTTCAGTATATCAGTGGCTCTAGCGCATTCTATGGAAATTAATATTTATTGATAAATAACAAAATGGCGGACATTTGACCCAAAAACAATAGTAAAAATCAAAATTTTGATTTATTTGTAGAATGCGCTGAAGCTATTACTGCGTAGAATATTTGGTTTCATGAAGATCGGTTCAGTGGTTCCGGAGAAATCACGGCCGCCTACCGGAAAAATATAGTTTTGAGAAAAACGCGTTTAAAGTTTTTTTAAGCGCACTCAGGTACTAGAAGTAGCAACGTAAAGATCGCAAAATAATTTAGTTAGACTGCTCCGATTACTCTGAAATTTTAACACAATAATTTTAGATATATATCCTTTCGAAAAATGTAAAAGAAAATAAATTGATTTTTTGAAAGTTGTAAACCAGAATGATCCCTCAAATTAATTAGATAGATTTCTAAGAATCCTTCCTCTACCTTGTCATGTTGTACCTTTTTGGAAACGTAATAAGATGCGCAATTTAATAAAAGGAAACAGATTTATTAAATACATGAATTTCGGAGAAAAATTTCGGAGGAAAATTCTGAATCTTAGGTAATCGCAAAACACTTTTTTCACTTTTGAATGTGATAAGCAATACTTGAAAATGCAGGAGTTAGATAAATATTGTTGACAATTTTGGAAAGATCATTGGAGTAGCAGTTTTCTGGCGCTTGTTTGATGTCTCTGCGTTGAAGTAGACCAAAAGTTAAAATTAAAATATTGATGTACATCTGCGAAAGTTGCAATTTATGTATCACGCTTAACTTCCAAACGGTTCATTTGTCCCCATCCCCTCCCCACACATCATACAATTTCTTGTTTCACTCGGTGAGATCTATAACCCTAGTTATTTTGGTACACCTTATGTGAAACACCCTGTATAAACACTGGAAAAAAATTCAATTTACATTTTTATTGCAAAAACCATTATTTAAATTTTTTTTAAATAATTTAGTCTAAATAAGTTATTTAAATTTCATACAATTGGAAAAATACATTATATATAATATATAATAATAATAAAAAATATAAATTCTTACTAAAAACTAAATATTGAGTTTTATATTTAATAAAAAAATGATCAATTCAATCTTCGGCACGTGCTCACTTTGAGTTGGGTTGTTGTACGTTAGCGACATGTCATTTTTAGTCATGAGATTCCGTTTTCGACTCATCAAAACACCTTGACTTTGGGTAGAAGAACAGTTCATAAATTGTTGGTGGATCAGTAATCCGCCATCTTACGGCGTCCACGATATTGGGTTTTGAATGATGTCAAGTAGTTTATCATATTCTACTCATCAAACCCTTTAATTTGATACCCATGTCAAGGGTGCCGTTAATAAATAGGTAATCCGTCAGTAGCCGTAGTATTGGTTTCAGATTGTATTATCATCAGAACCAAAGCTGTGAGCAGAGTGATTAAAATTTCAATCACTAGGTTTGACCCCAAACATCGTATCGAACATAATAAAACCAATGAAAAATAACACAGCTAGTATAACAAATGTTACACAATTAAATTTTTGTACCCCTTCCCGAATACTTACGCCAAACTCTGTCATTCTTCTTTAGAGATTTCCACATATTAAAAAAGTAGAGTTTCCAACAATTCGCTAAAGAGCTTTAAATCGCATACCTAAATAAATTCTATTTGATATGTTTCTAAAATATGCAGCTCCTTCTCTTATTTATTTAAATCGAAAAATTAAAAAAAAATCTAATATTTTTTTTTAACTTCTGACCTAATGAGAATTGTTTAATTACCAGCTTGAAATCTCAATCGTTCTTGAATAAATACAGACTAACTAAAGACCTCGAATGAGCGTTAAGAGATCAGTCATCATCACAACGAGAAGAAGATAAGTCCTTCCATTGAATTCATTTTAAACATAGAAGTCGGATAACCCTTTCTATTTGCTATAAGAAATTTGATCCGTTGGAGCTCCTTTGTCCGTTGCAAGCCAAATATTTGAATTGAGTTAAAATAATTCCCTTGGCTTCCTGAGCAGTTAGATAAATATGCACCAGGAATGTACTTCCGTAATTTTCTCAGAGTCTCTGGGATCCAACGTAGACCTGTCGAGTGAGCTGTACAAACATTTATTAACTACATTGAGGAATATGTGGAACGCCTTCAGAGGGATAAAACTACAGACTTTGTTTGTAATTAAGACTGATGTGTGCTCAGGTACCTAGAAACTAGTTAATGAACCAAAGACTGTTTTCCAAATTCAACTGCACAATTTACACTTTTCTGAATTTCTGTGAAATTAAGGAAAAATGTTTCCTCGTTTCTCTAAGATTCCTGCCTCTTGTGCTTAATCACATTTGCATCATAAAAGAACTAGAAAATTACTAGCACGTGAAACAAGTTTAAAACCGACGGCATCTTGTCACACAGGAAAGGGTTCACATGAAGCAATTGAAAGGCCAAGAAAGGCGATGATAATGCGAACTTGTAAGGAAAAACTAGTTTTCTTTAAAAAGAGGGAAAAGTGCTTTAGTCATCTCGAGACAATCTTGTGTGCATCTTTTAAATTAGTTCAAAGGAAAACGTGGTCGTGTTTACAGCCCTAAAAAGTTCGAAAAAGTTTGAAAAAAAGTGTTTATAAAAAGGAAAACCGTTAATGGTATTTGTGCAAAAAATGCAGAATAATCTATCAACGGATGTGACATTAAACAAAATTAGTGCGGAATATTTACAGCCCTTCTGGAAACAGGTAGGAAAAGTGAAAAGTGCAAAAACTCCTTTTCCATCAATCACGATTTTACTTCCTTTGTCTACGTCTGGAGCAAAATCAGCCTATCAGGGTGATGCATTTGTCCTGTCAACCAAAAGCCCTAATGGCTCCGGATCATTAATATTTTTCACAAGTGCAAGCGTCGTTCATTGCACGACGAATGGCTCAGTTCTGTAGGAGGATCCCGGGTCGCTCCAGCATGCAGAAGGCCTCGAAATAATTAGAGCCTGGGTGCGCTTAGGTGCACTTTTTATTCCCTTTGTTAGACCAATGCATTTGCTCGCATGTACACGGCGAGTACATAACTTTGTCTGCTTGGTGATCACTAGAAAATTGGAATCTATGAGAATGGTGCATCCATGTAATGTCCAATTCAGTCCAGTGATTCATTGAAAAAAGTGGGTATGCGCTCTCTTGGCACATTCATCGTGTGCTTGTGCTATTCCGATCCTAGTCCCGCTGGGAATCATCTGAGTGAATTTTTTTTAGTGTGTTTTCCACCCACATTTCCCGCTCCTACACAGTGCACATTGAAATTCAGTGCTGAGGAAGAAAAATGAAAATAGATGTCCATCCGAAGTGCGTTGGACTTTTGAATGTTTCACGATGCACACAAAGGCATCCTCACCAAAGATAGACTGTCAGCTTCAAAAGCAGAAATAATCCAAATTCTTTTGAATTTTGCTTTTCGGTGGATGCTTAATTGTCCGGGCAACGAAACTTCCTCAAAGGGACAAGGATTTGTCGAAACAATTAGCAAATTTTCAAAACGATAGAAAAATAATTGAGGTGCGAATGGTTTTTATAATGCTGTAAATTTGATTTCTCCGGATGTACCAAATGAATTCCATTGAACATTGCATTGAACTTTGACTGCAACGTTCAATTATGTTATTATTAGGTTACAACTTATACGGTGCATTTTATTACCAACTATTATTATAATATTTAATTAACTAACTAACTGCTTTTCGCAGGCGAGAATAATATGTTTAGTTATCAAAACATAGAGTTAATCAGTTTTTGCGATAGATTAAATTAAGAGATCACATCAACCTGAACCTGCATTTTGTTCAGGTTATTCAAAGTTAATAATTACATAAAATAAAATAAATGGCGCCTCACTGAGCAGTTTTCAATATTTTCTAATAATTGTTTTTTTTTAAGTTTCAGAATGCTTTTATCTATCGCGTATGGAGCCATTTGTTTTTATTTTGTTCCAGAATGTTTTTTTATAACAATCAAAAACCAAATTTGTACGAAAAAAGTAATTCGAATTAAAATTTTAATATCAATTAATTAAATTATTTTGAAAAAAGTATTTTGAAGCTTTCAAAAATTATTAAGAAAGATTCTTCCGCCCCACGTAGTTAACCGGAACTAGACATAGAGAAAGCTTGAGCCTGACGCGCAAGTTTCTCTGTATGTTTTTATTTTTATATTTGTTACAAAGAATTTTCGAAATTTTATCCAAATAAATTTGTAATTATAAATATTAAGACTGACTTTCTAAATCTTAATAATAGTTCTTAAATTAATATGCTTTACCGCATTTTTAATGATTAACTGGGGAGGGGGGAACAACACTGTGATCGGTTAAAAAAAATTGTCTTTTTTTTGTATTTTCTTGAATTTATATATTAAAAAATTTTCACAGTTCACAAGATCTTTGAAAGATTGAATTCAATATTTTAATAAGTTCTACCAGTCCATTATGCTTGCCGCGTATCAACGTTTCATATATCCATATAAACATAGTGGTGCACACCATGAGTTTCTTAAATCCCTAAATAGTGATATGCCAGTACCTCTTAGCATTCTTGATTTTGACAAAATCATTTCTGCATCAGTTTGTTTATCTCTAGTTCTCGAAACCCCTTATGGTGTATGGAGCGGAAGAAGAACTTTACCTGATTCGAGACAACGATTGTAACTAGACCTACAAATCAAAGTGGATTTCGAACCACTGACCTTTTCTCTGCAACCGTATAGCATTTATATTGCAATCTGTTGTCAACATAAAACAGCCATGGGTCGCCGTTGGTGGGATTCGAACCTGGGACCTGGGTAGGACATATTTGTGCATCATTAACAGTGCGCTATCAAACTATCTATCAATATTGCGCAGCTGTTTTGACCCTAGTTTATACTTTTTCAAATGCTGTATGCTGTAAACAACTCCGTAGATCTAATAAATCAGAGTAGCAGCTCAGAGAAAGTAGGCAAAACAAGGCACCGATGGTTCCGTTCCTCCTTATTTCTAAAAAACTATAAAAGTTAGAGATATAATTTTATTTTTCCTGTAATATTTACATAAACTCCTCTTAATTTTAATTAATTCAGATTTTTCGCTTTGTAAATTTCGTTGATAAGTGGGGGGAATGGTATTATTGTCGAAATTTTTCATTATAATTCGAAAACTATGGGGCATAGAAGGACATGAAAATATTCTTTATAATGTGCAAACAAAGCCCTTTCATACGATACCCCACTTGACCTAGTAACCACAGTATTAAAAATGTGAGGGGGCTTCCGACATCCCTTTGCAATAAAAATATTTTTAAAATATTTTTATTTACTTATTGCAAATAATTTGGGAAAGAATTATTTAAAAGTATTATGCACAAATCAGCTGAACAAAGTGAATTGATGAACTATGCACCTGCAGTGCAAACCTGCGTTTATGAATAGGCCACGGAATAGCCACGGAAAAATACTAATTGAATGGTTAGATGATAACACTTTAGTGATATTGAACTGTAGAATAGAGGTGGACAAGAATGGGGAACTAACTTATCTAACCCCAATGGGAACAATCACAAATGATACCGTAGCGGCGTTTTTTATCTTCTGGAACAAATCTGTGAGTAGACGATGAAAGTTATTTATTTTCTTCTTTTCACATTATCCTACTAGAGACAATTAAAGTTGAGAAACATAGTAGCTTATGTATGCACAGCCTGAAGCTGCTGCCAAAGTTAAGATAGACAATCCAAAATATGGAAAGGTGTATATAGTAGAAAACTAGAATTGGCAATAAATCAATTGGGTTGTACTGATAACACATCTGCTAAACAGATGACGGAAGTCATTCTAATATCAGTAAAAAATAGCAAGAATAACTCGAGAATGTACCAACAAATCTTAAATCAGCCGGCCAAAGAAGAACCTTGGTTAACATCGGAAGAATTAGATGGTAACATGCAAGAATCGGAATTGCTTTATATTTTGACTATCTCAAAGAATAATCAAGCTCCTGATCCAGACAGAATACCCACCGAATTTCTGTTGGGATTCAGAAACAAAGATAATGTTTTATCTCTTTGTAGATTTTAAGGCAGCGTTTCATTTCGGTGATAGGAGGGCCTCGTTTTGTGATAGACATATTTTGTATGATTGGTTTGAGATTGACATAGGTGTCCAACATGGGTGTCTGCTTAGCCCTTTATAGTTTGCACTATTTCTAAACGATTTGAATGACAACCTTCGAAAAGGGATTGTGTTGTGCTTTTATAAAGAGAGGATGCTAATAAATACCACAAGCAAATTATAGAAAAAGATCCAAGACCTTGAAGAGTACTGTGATACATGGTGTCTAACAGTGAGTATTCAGAAAACTAAGTTGGCTCTCTTTAGTAGTGGACTGGGAAGGAGAAGAAGAGAAGAGGGTTGGGTTTTCAGGGGAAAAAAATTAAAATATTTAATACTTTTAAATATCTTGGGAAAACTCTAACATCAAAACTTCCACTATATAAACATTTTGAAGAGTATCTTGGTAATGCCACAAGTATCATTAATTTATCGTGGTAAACCTAACAGACGAATTCAGGCAACATTTTGATTATATACTTAAAGTCAAATATAATATGGAAGTTCAAAGACTTCCCAAAATTCTAGCCTACGAGATTGTTCATAGAAAAATTACATGGTGCAATGAAATAAGTAACTTGGCGAAAAAACAATGTAGATTTGACTTTTTTGTTTAAGAAGGAAACCCTTGTGAGATCCTATTTAAGAAAGAACAATGGTTAAAACAAAAATAAATAGATAGAGCTCATAAGAGCGTAAGAAATGAAATGTATTGTGAACTTGACTATGATTTTGAAGAGTGGGTATTTCAGGGACAGGTATCCCATAAATATGATAAAATATATTTATAAATGCAAATTTAATTCAAGTCCCTGGGGACTGATAATGTGACACAATGTTCAATGTGTAACTTGAGAGAAGAAGCGAAAATATTCCATCTTTTAGAAGTTTGTCCTGTGCTAGCGGAATTTAGAATTATTTATTTGGAGACTGAGTTGAATCAATTCGTTGAGCCGCACGACCACAATTCTGTGGGTCCCGGATTCGAGACCAGGTCTCCGCGTGAGCTTTTATTAAGAAATTAAAATAATCCACTCCGTCTCTGGGCTGTTGTCTAGCTCGCAGCAATGCAAAAACAACACTTCCCTTCCGGCCAAACCATGCTAACGTATCAAAGGGTTGACCCCTAAAATTTGGCCACATCGTATAAAAAAAAATATATGTACCACAAGGTTTAGGTCAAAATTCCCCGAAATGTATGTAGAAGTTACAGCTCTAAATAGGTAGAGCTGTCGAGAAGTGCCCAGGCGAAGAGTCAACTTAAAACTCTGGCATTTACATTATATTACAGGTCTCTGCGCTCTTCCGTTTGTTTAGGTATAAAATAATAAAAAAAGATGTGTAGGTAAAATATTTAGTAGGCAAAAAAAATATGATTTTTCGAAAACTGCTGGAATACACGTAACGTTAGCCGTACTTATTTTGATTTAAAAAAATTCAAATTGCTTTTATACCTTTAAAGTAGAAAGTGTATTTAAAAGATCGTATTCGCAACTTCAAGAAACCGCCATGTTGTGAAAAATGACAAGAAATAAGCAGTTACGCTTAACGATAGAGGTACTCAAACAGATTTAGAAAATTTTTGGATTTCAAATTTTTTTTTTTATATTTCAATAATTATATACATACCCCCCCCCCCCCCCCCCATCCACAGATGTTCGTAAAACCCTAAACTTTGCCTAAAGAAATACTGAACCCTTTCTTGAAAGTTCCATCGAAACTGGATTAGCAGTTTTCATTATTGGATTGGATTATTTGTATATGCCATATCTCCCTACCCGGATCCTGGGCCAAACGAGTTAACTACTTACCTGCATTAACTTTGCATTACTTTTTGTAGTTAAGTCGTTTTTGCCCGGAGTTTTTCTGGTTTTTAATATCATGTAAATATGATATCTTCTTCTTCTATCTATTTTAATAACATTGAAGTGTCTGTTTGTGATTTCAAAATAATTGTCATTTTATAAGCTCATATGATTACTTACATGCATGTTATGAAAAAGCATTACTTTATTTTTACAATTTTTGTCTGTTTGTTAGACCGGACTAATCTGATTTCGAAGGCATATTTTAGGCTACTTATGAAAGTGGGGGAGGGTGGAAGTAACATGTGAAAATAATGGAAAACGGTCGATATTGGTGTCAAATCCATACTTTTCGTGGTCAGTTAGATGAATAATGACAGTCCCGATGCCGTTAAATAAATTGATAATAAGACACTCTTAAGGAAAAGAGAGATATGTACAAATAATCGAAACCGACCGATATTAGTGTGAGAATCCATAGTTTAGGGCAGTGATGTCCAAACCTATGCCCGCGGGCAAGTGAGCTTTTAAATTCGTATATGCACTTGTTTGACTGTATTCGGTTTGTTGTTTTTGCGTTTTTTAATCGTTAAAGCATGCAAAAGTTAAAAAAAATCATCATATTTAAGTAGTTTTGCAAGCAAGTATATAATATCTTAAAATATACAACCTTTTGCAAAAGTGTTAAGGTTCTAAATTAAACAAACAGTACGAAATGCTTCTAAAGCTTTTAAGCATTCCTCACATTAAGTAGTGTGAGTTTGGCCATCACTGGTTTAGGGTGTCGCCGAGATGAACAATGACAATCTTGATGCCAATGCCCAATTGTTGGGGTGGGAAGGAATGGACAGACAAAAATAATCGAAATCGCCCGATGTTAATGTTGAATCCATAGTTTTAGGATTAGACACTTCAAGCACCTCTAGGGGTAGAGATGTGAAGGGAGTGTCCAGAGTTGCCAGATCGGGCGCTTTCTCGTCGACAAAATCTTCCTCTCTGCGACTAGGCACTTTTTGGGCGATTTTTTAATTTTTGCTCGGCGCTTTTGGGCTACAGGCTGAAACAGATTGCACGGCAGTCTACAACAACAGTCCATACTGGCTAATCGAAATCACATAACCCGACGTGACAGTAGACAAATTTTTGCTATCGAGTCAACTCAAATTCTAATTTTGCGCGAATAACTTTTTACTGAACTCCGAAAGTTCTTGTTGCAATTTCCAGTTTGTTTATATCTATAATATGTTAATTTTGCAATTGCAATTGCACAAAGACAGTTCTTGGTTATGTTTTGAAAAGGGCATGCACGATTCAATACATAAGTATTTTCGTTTTCCTTTAAATATAAATATTAATTCCTAAGAGATTAAAATGTGCCTAATAAATAGTTGGAAGCAACTGGGTGAATAATTACATACTTAATTAAGGGTATTTTTTGTTTTTCACGACGTCTCTACCAAAATTTTAAATTTGTGTTACTTCTATCTGTTGCTGTGATTACTGTAATAAATATTACATTAAAGTTGTAAAAACAACAATTTGAAAGACTTGATTGATAATAAAGTCAAAAGGAGACATGACATGTAGCTAGTGGCATTTTATAATGAGAATTACTTTGAAATCACAAGCATACACTCCAATTTTATTAATATGGAAGAAGATAAATTTTAAACTTTATTTAGTATGTGTTAAAAAATCATTTCTTCGTTGGGCGGGTGGGCTATTCCAGTTTGGCTGAATTACAATTTTCATTTCTTTAGAGTATATATATAGAGTATAGAGTACAGTGTCAACTTGTCAATGATTCAAAGTGTTAATGTTTCATACTATTCAAAATTTATTTAATTGTACAGCTTGACCAAATATGTTTAACAGATATTTGATTTGTAGCAAATAGTTATTATGTCGACCTACCAATCCGAAGGTCACAGGTTCGAATCCCACCGGCGCGGCAAGCCAAGATTGTTTTCTGCAGATTATTATAAAAAGGCCATGTCAGTGGTTCGGAATCCACTTTAAATTGTAGGTCCACTAGCAATCGTTGTCTCGAAGCTGGTAAAGTTCTTCTCCCGCCAACAACAAGGAGTTGCGGCCACTAGTGATAATCAAACTAAATATTTTAAAATAATAGAATTAATAATACTTGTCACAACCGCATTATAGAATTAATAATACTTGTCGAATTAATAATACTTGTCCCCCCTTAGTAAAAAAGTAAATTTTTATTGAAACGTAAATTAAGAAAATGGTAAATGATAATAATATGATATATTTATAATTATACTTTATAATTGAAATCTTACTTCCTTTGCTGTCTTTTTAATGACTTGAATATTCGTTTCTATCGATTCTAACGAAAACAAAATTCAGTATCGTTTAAATCTTTAGGTACATATATATTAGTATTTTGCTTTCGAGAATTATACAGATTGAAATTATTTATGCAAGATCTGATTTTGAATTTAGTCGATATTGAGCTTTTGAATTAGGGTTGATTAGAAATTCTCCTGGAACGCGAGTAGGTTGACCATATTCAAGTTCTGCAGGAGAGCATTGTTAGTATTCTTTGACTGTACTTCGAAAACCTAAGAGGATCACGGGTAAATATGCGACCCAATTATTTCGACCGTTACGAGCGCGTACGGTTGCTTTAAGTTGTCTGTAAAATCCTTCAAACATTCCGTTTGATTGTAGATGAACATGATCCTAATATTTTTGTAAATTCATCGAATAATTTGTATTCGAACTGTGTCGCTTGATCCGGAGTAATTTCAACTGAAATACCAAAACGAGTAAAAATTGCTCATATAATGTGTTGATGATAGTGCTGGCGAGTATATCTTTCATTGGATAAGCTTCAGGCCAACAAGTAAATCTATAAATTTTTGTAAGAATGTAGGAATATGCATTTGAAGACGACATAGGTCCGGAATTTGTGTGTTTATTGATTTTGACTTTTTGATAATTGAATTTTAGTCCAATTGTTAATATTTGTGTATTAGAAACATAGATTTTCGTGTTGTCCTGATTCCTGGATGAGATAAGTTATGGATGGTATTGAAATAACTTCGCGATATGTTTTTTATATAATAAATTCCCACCAAATGTCAGTGTCCAGTTTAAATTGTACAAGTTTAAATTTTGAGTTATCTGGTCTGTTATTTTGTGTTATTAAAAGATGCGTGAGTTAATCGTCAGTATTTTGATACTCAGCAATAGTATTTAAATCGAATTGGACGGGCTGAGAGTAAAAGTGAAATATTTATAAGGTTCGGGCAAAAGTGGCTTAGAAAATGTTCCGTGCAAAAACGAATCGCGTGAGATTCCGGGCAAAAACGAATCGTAGAAAATTTCCGGGCCTTTTTTTGGGTTGCTCTTCACATTTAATTGGCCAACAATTTTTTTACTGTTGTTAGGTTTCTTTTTGAGATGTTGGGCCAAATGGGTGTGAATTGGGTTTAGTAGTTTGGCTAGATTTAGAATAAATCTACGGTAGTAATTAACCATGCTGTTGAATTTGTTTTATAGAATTTCTGTTTCTGAAGATAATATGTCATCTTTTGTAATTTTGTGGCTGAAGAAGTCCAAGATTCGGAAAATGCATTTAATGGGATTTATATTAATTCCGAACTAAGATAGTTGTTTGAAAGTTTTGTTTAAATGATTCTTTTGTTCGGTCAGATTTGCTGGCAATGAAAATACCGTTATATAGACGAATGCAAAATCTAAATTGGTAATAATGTGGTCCATGAATCTTTTTTTTATATATATGATGTTGCCAAAGCTCAGGGGATGTCCTATGATGCTAAAGCACAGCCTTGGCAGGAAACGAATTAAGGATGAGGGAAATGGGTTAGGAGGTTAAGTGAAGGCGGTGTCAATGTACGCGCCGCTTGAAATATGACGAGGGAAAAACAGAAGATGGTAAACTGTTCCACATTCGTGTTGTTCTACTTAAAAAAGATTCCCGGAATTTGACTATACATCCAAATTTGACCTGGAGAAAATAGAGGTGGGGAAAAGGCAGATGAACTTACCCCATTCATAGAGCCGAAGCCGGTCTGTGGAATTCCTCTCTGCATGGCTAAAAGGCTAATAGCAAACCGAGCAAGTGAGGAGCTTAGGCTGTATTGGAACAATATTGAGGGGCACGCTCACTCAAGAAGCCTTTTGCCCTCACCGTCGCCGGGTAGATCCAGGGAGCTAGCAGGTCGGATGTTAGAACCCTGGCTGGCCAACGTACCGGCCACTGTCAGCTAAGGAAGCACCTGGTAAGGATAGGTAGAGCCATCGACCCCGCCTGCAGACTTTGTCTGGATGATGATAAGATCCCATTACACGTACTATGTAAATGCACTGCAGTGGCCAGGCTCAGATTTGGCCTATTCGGGAAACCAACCCTGGTACTACAGAGCGGGCTGAATGACTGCGAACTGCGGTAGCTCTCTTCAGAGGTATCGGCTTGCTTTAAGGAGTTGAGAGGGTTAGCACAAAAGGCCCCAGTGGTGCGGCGCTTGAGAGCCTCACACCTCCAATTTAATCAAATCAAATAGGTGTAGGAACGACTTTTAGCTCTTGCATCGCGCGTTGTCTTGTTTCTACAAGGAATCAGGCTAGCAATTTCGTTCGAACAATGGCCATGGAAATAGCGATAGAAGACTGAGAGACAACCGACATTGCGTCGATGCTCCAGAGAGTCAAGGAGCTCAGAGATTGAGGAATCGCCAATAAGTTTAATAGTTATGGTGACAATGATTCCAACGCTCCGTTAGAGCCGTTAGTAAGCAGGCCCGTGTGCAGGATTTGCTCCTGGAGGGGGGGGGGGTTCATCTAGTTTCGTATACATTTTAGGACATTTTTTTTAATATTTCAGTAAAAATTTTCCTAATCAACAATTTTAGACAATTTTAAAAACACTCCTGGGGGTGAACCCCCAAAACCCTGCGCACGGGCCTATTAGTAAGTCTCCGGTTGAGCGGCCAGCGCAGAAACCGCACTGGCAATCGTTGATAAGATTGTTATTTCGAATAATCCGAATGGAGTTGTAATGGCTGTTTTGTATATATCATCATTAGCCATTGGAACTCGATGCACAGAGACGGAGTGGATCTTTTAATTTATCAAAAACTCACAGTGAGACCGAGGCTCGAATCCTGCAAACATGGCGTGGTGATCATGTAGGTTGCATGTCACTCAACCGATTGATCCAATTCCATATCCAGCTTGAAGGTTCTCCAGAAAGTATTTCTCCAGCGACATCCACTTAAGATATGCCAGAGTTGAGCACTTGCACAAAAAGTGAAGTATGATTTCTCTCTCGCTGGTGTTACCGTAGTGCGTATTGAAGTTGTCTACCTAAATCGTTCACTGATTTTGTATAAACTAAGAGAACAAATAGTGTCCAAACAATTAATTTCACGAGATGTAAGGGGGCCCGAAGAATGTAGCAAAAGAGCAAATACATGTTTCGAGAGGGCAAAGAAGTCTTCAAAGATATATACGTCAACCAGGTAACAATTCAAATCGTCCCTGAAGGTGGTCAGTATGCCACCCCCCCCCCCCCCCCTGATAGGAATAATAAAAAAATTTCCGCGTCATTAAAGATATAAAGCAGTCACGTTTCTGCAGAAGCAACAACTTCGTGACATGAGGAAGCAGCTGACTGAAAAGATAAGAAGTGAAATCTAAAATAATTTTAATATTTTCTTGCAGTTTCGAATCCCTCAGCTAGCGTATCTTGTGCTTAACTACGGCACTTAATCGAGGCTTCAATACACGCTTAATTTTTTTTTTAGTATCTAAAATAATTTTATTTATTGGTAGTGCTTGAAAATTTCAAAAAGATAATTTAATAGATTTAAAAAAAAGTATAATTCAGTGTCGTGAGGCAAGCTTTCCCCTCCCAACCTATATATATCCCTACAGCTACACTATTTGTCTAAATCAACTAATGCCTGATAAAAAAATCCCTAAGTAGCTATCGTAATTCACATAACCGATCAATTTCAATAATGAGTAGAAATGCAAAAATCTCCAGAATAACATGTGAAAAAACATTATCAGAAATTGGCTTTAGTTTCGCTTAGAGGGTTTTCGGGTTTCCATCCATTAAGATTTAAATTTCAAAAAGTCAGTAGAAATGGGAAGTTCAGGTTTAAGCTCTTTAGATCAAAACAGTAAGTTCTTAATACCGAATTTAATGCAAACCAATTCGACCCCTATAAGTATGCAAAAACGATACGAATAAATGCAAATAATACAAAATAAATAAAATAAAACGAAATACATATTTACTCAAAAGCAGCAGAGTACGTTGCTATTGTAGAATGCCGCGATGCCATTATCTCGAAACGGTCGTTTAACTAAACAATGTTGATCGATCGATATTGTGCAGCAACCAACAAAATTTTACCGGTCAATTGATTTGCCGGTATTTCGTGAAATTTTCGTGGTCATTGACCACACACTCATAGTCCTCTTTAAAAGTTAATCAAATTGTATCGAACGAACAGTCATCGACATCAGAGAATCATCATTGCTGGCGCTGTTGTCGTAATCGTCATCATCATCAGCCGCAACAGCATCGGCACGAACGACGTCGTCCTGGCCACCGTAAATATACCTTCAAAATCACTTTCGATATCGCACAAGGTTACTGTTGCCCCAACAGCACATGCCTTAACCAAATCGTCAATATCCTGTGATAATAACTGCGATATCGATGTGTATAGTTAAGCAACGGTACAGATGATGGGATTCTTGCAGGGACAGGAGGTCCATTTTCCTCATGAGAGACACTTAATCATATCCCCTAGCTTGCTGTTTCCTGATAGACACGCAGATGCTACTGTCAAGATTATGTGCCGCAATCACAAAACTTGTGGACAAAAATACGGGACGGGGACGGGTAAGGTCGTTTTTTTACGGTGCTCAAGAAATGCTAACATTTTAATGATGCCGCGAAGAAAAGACGTCTTTATTTTGGGTGTGGCACCTTTTACATTCCTTTCTCTTAGCATATCCTTCACTTGTGTGCAAAAGGGACAAAAATTTCATCTACTCACTTCTTTCCTTGTATCCTTTTATTATGCGGGCAGACAACACGCACTCGTAGCGCACACATACAGCGGTAACGTTAGCTGAAAAGTCGCCTCAATAAGAGTGTGGATGAATGTCCTAAAAATGTATTCATAAAACGAGAACCGCCCATTACCCTTTTTGGGGGAGCAAACGACGGCACAAAGGCGGAAAAAGGAGAGAAAAATAGAGAACAAATACATAACTCGTTCGTTGGGAGAAGATTACTTAAATGAAAGGCTCAGGCCTGATGATGTTAAATTTTGGGATTGTAGGCACGTGTGTATATATGTGTGTGTGTGCGAACATGCATATTCCGGCATGGTTAGCATGGGTGAACAACAGTTCACATCCTTGCCCAGTCCTTGTGGCAAAAGTTGAAAAACGCTCCCTGTTGGTGTTTCTGACATTTTATAGTGTTTCTGACCCAGAGGGCGGAAAGAAACAGGAATGAGTTGGAAGTGTGGGGTGCGTAGAAGTCATGAGGCATGGCACCGATGGATACTCTGGAGATGTGAACCATGCATTAGGAGGAATCCTGCGTGGGTACGAATAAAGGATTGACCTCATCCTTTCAGGATATATTTTTCTTCCGTCAAGGGTTGGCTCTATCAGAATGGCAATCGTTAATTGTGCTAAGTAAATGGAGTATGACTTAACTTCTTTCTGCTTTTGATTGTAAGATTGCATCTCTTACCACTTTGGCTTGCAGGGGGAGTGCGATTCTTCCCAGTTTCCTGGACGCAAAGTAAAAGGGGTTTATGGATAAAGAAGTGAGGTGGATTCCTAATGGGATGATTGGGCAACCCTCCTCGATCAATACCTAAATCCAAAGTAAAGTTTTAGTTCTAGGGTTGCTTTTTGTTTTAAATTCTAATCCTTACACATTTCTATGGTTTCTGTATAAAACCAGAGGGCGGGCGACTCTATAGGTATTTGAGCTGTTCTAAAGGTTTATGCCCCTCAAATTCTATCTATATCGAAATTTTAGAACCTATTGTACACAGAAAATGTGAAGGATAATGGGGTATTATATTTTATGGGTAGCTGTAGGAAAAGTTTGTGCTCCCCAGTGCTGAGTTGTTGTGTACTTCGAATTCATGCAACCCATGATGCTGCTCGTCTTTCCTGCGAACTTTGCGAGGGTTACTAGTTTTCGAGATATTCTGCCACGGATATACGTAAGCAAGTACACTTTATGTAGCACCTGTAGTTTAACTTTTATCCAGAATCTAAGTGTTCTTGTATATACAAAACTGTGTACACATATTAAATGGTATGGGTACATTACGTAGGATTTGTGCCCTCTTTGGCTAATAGAATTAATCTCAGGGCGGCAGGAAATAACCTCCAGGCGCTTTGGTTAATAGAGATTTATGCTTGGATGATAAGGTATGGTGTGGGAATCAACTCTCGTAATTCTGAAAAATCACCATAGTATTAAGAGAAATAAATTTTGCTTAGTATTTATTTCAGTAAACTCATAATTCCTGTAAATATAATTTTCTTATTAAAAAACTTGAAATATTCCAACCTCACGATTACATTGACAAGTTATGTATTTAAATTACGCTAGAGAGGTTGAATGAAAATATTCGTGTATGCTAAAAGAATGCTTTTAAATCTAAATTTAAAACGAACATTTTTAAAAATAATTTGCTTATCATAAGCGGGTCCTTAAAACTAAAAGGCACTCTGGACGTGCAGACACTACCTATGATAGTATTGAACAAAATTAAAGCATACTTGTGCAAAAAAATATAAGTGTCTAATTCACACGGACAACTGGAAGTACTTTTAAACGAGAAGATGCAATCCCACATGGGGCTCAGCACGTGAACAGATATGTAGTAACCTAATGGAAATTCAACCAGACTGAGTGGCATAATACTTACTAAAGAAGCCGATTCAGTCACATTAAATGATCAACAGTTTCCGAGAAGATTATAATTTGTACACATCTCGTCCGCAAACAAGATTAAGACACACCATAATATGTAGTACACATAGTACGGGCACGGACCAAATGAAACACTTCAAATGTAATGAAAGGCGAATTTTACACCCGATTAAATTAGGATTTTTACCTTAACTTTTGATATGGAAATTATCCCCATTATGAAAAACATACATAAAGGCTTAAATGTGCAATTGGTTTTAATTACGAAAACTTTAAATATGTCATTGAGAATCAAGCGACATGATGCATGTGACTTCAATTTTTACTTGAGTTTTTAAAGCCCCGTTGTATTCTTAGCAAATTTTTAAGCAATCAGCACTACCCTGTTGAAGATCGATAAAATAAGCCGCGGCTAAGAACTCTTCTTTTACTTTCTTTTTCTACCTTACCATTTATTGAAACAAGTGCGACTTGCAAGACACGCTAGAACTTAATATAAAGCCGCCACTAATAACTCTTCAACTGAAAACGTCTCCATCCGTAAGAAACATCAAACTCAGGTATTATTTAACCGTAGCTTAAAGGACTCGAGTGAAAAATAAGCTTAATTTTTAGAGTAAGCGTTTTTTATTTTTACAGCTTTAATCAAAATATCAAGAAAATTACGGTTCCAATCATCGTAATCGTGTTGCAAGCAGCACATTCTCTCCAAATTTAAGCAGGCGCACTATACCATTTATAATACTTCGGTAATTTTTAATAAATTTATAGGAAATTTTTACGGAACACCACCTTTAAATTTACGTGCTTCGTCAAGGGCGGATTTAGTGGTGAGGGGGGGGGGGGTACAGGGGCACGTGCCTCCACCCCCAAACGGTCACAACCGACCATTAAAAAAACACAAGGAGATTAATTAGGTCGCGCTATAATTAAGTTTGTTTCCTTTTGCGTACACATACGTAGGCGAAAATTATCGCGAGTTGCAAAACCTCCGTAAACTACAAGCCATGAAGTAAGAAATTTTACGCCCAAGTGGTCTGAATTTCCGACAAATTTACATTGCTTCTTATAGCAGCCGGGGGGTGATTTTTCTTTAAACTCGTCCTAGCGCCTAAACTTATACTTACTTATATGAAAAAAATATTTCCGTATTATCCGGGAATATGGAATGTGAAAAATAAGTAAAGTTAAGGTGACGCCTTGCATTATCTTCTATCGGTACGGGTAGCCTATAGTAAAGTTGAAAAGGGATGCAGCTTAATCGTTAAGTGTCGAGAATAGCGATCTTTCTCCACATTACGCCGACTAAAGACATATCTTCGCAGCAGGATGACAGAAGTTCGTTTGAATGAACTGGCTTTAATGCATTTCCACCAAGACATTGCGTCAATGAAAACTATCATTATTAAACATGTAATTTTTTATTATTTTCTTTATTAAACCTTATAATTACTTATAGTTACTGTTGTATTTAAGTATTTTACAACTAATCCCAAAGATATAGTCTAATCTTATGAGGACACTCCTTGCCCGTCTGGCCCTTGTGCCCCTCCCAAAAAAAATCATGGATCCGCCTCTGTGCCTTGTAAAATGTACCTTGTGTACCTCAAACAAACCTAAAATCATTTTCTTCGTTGTGAGACTTAGTTTTATGTTTCTGAATTTCAATTGAACTTAGCTTTCTTTATTTCTGAATTTCTATGTGATTATTGATGATGAATTAACCATCAATCAATTTTATAATTATTGTTTCACTTAATAGAGAATTTATACAGAGCTCTTTTAATCTCATTGGAAGTACATTGTTTAAAGTGATTAGTGGTATAGAAGTTGGTGAGTGCTGCTGAAGTGAAGGGTACCTGTATATTTTTTATTTTCTAATACTACCCAACCACAAAAGTATTGGGACACTTGCATTTTTTTCACATTTTCAACTTTGTGGGTATATAAAAAATTGTATAATATTTATAAAAGAAAATGTCGTTATAGCAATAATTATTTTATTTGTTTTGTTGAAAATTCTTTTCACAGTTACAAAAATTCAAATACATAACAACTAAATAACGAAAATAATACATATTCATTGGAAAAATAGGAAAAATAAATTAAATTTACTGTAGATTTCTTTACGTTCAGCATTTCGTTTCATTACGTTTTTGTTTTACAACCCCTTTAATATGGAGTGGCATTGATTTAACAAGTCTTTATCTCCCTCTTCACAATCCTCGGCGGTAAAAGAATTCCAAATTTCCTTTATTTTCTCACGAAGAACAGTTTTAGTCCTCCTGGATGGATAAGCCCCAAGCCTTTCCTAATAACTCCCCACAAATTCTCTATTATGGAAAGATCTGGACTATTAGCGGGCCACTCCATTGTTGGTACTCCATTGACCTGCAACCAGGCTTTACTGGATTTTGAAGTGTGGCTTGGTGCTCCATCTTGTTGAAAAACGAACTCCCTTCAGGCGACTGAAGGAAAGATGTTGATGGCAACACATTTTGGTATTTTTCGGAGTTAATTTCACCATAAATAAAATGGAGAGACCCAACTTCATATCCGGACATGCAGCCCCAAAACCATGACAGAAGTTGGAAATTTGACAGGGTGCTTCAAGCATTCTGTCAGGTATACTTCAGAGTTTTTCCGTATAATATGACTACGGTTGTCTTTCTGCTATTGTGCATTATTTTCGTTATTTTGTTGTAATTTATTTAAATTTGTTGTAGCTGTGAAAAGAATTTCGAACAAAACAAACAAAGTAATTATTACCATAACGAAATTTACTTTTATAATTAACACTTTTTTATATACCCACAAAGTTGAAAATCTAAAAAAAATGCAAGTGTCCCAATATTTTTGTGACTGGGTAGTATATTTTTTATTTCCTAAATAAATAATAATTTTGCTAAACGTAAAGAAATAATATCCTTTGAAACTAAACAGATACTCGGGACTAATCGTTCCTGAAATTTACGGTACTAACAGTGATATTTTTTTGGTAATAGTGACTGTCCTGCTTAAAATGTACAATACACCATCAGTAATATTAGTAAAGAGGTACAAGTACAAAAGTAGTAGTAAGCCAAGTCTATGTTGCCTTAGATAGGGGTAAGGATAGAGGCCTGTTTATGAAACGGACCTTATAGGAGACAGTTGAACGAAGTAGACTCATGTACATAGGGCAAGATGGCGTTGGAAACATCATTCTGCGCTACCAGGGAAAGTAGTCTGCAATTGGATCAGAAAATTTTAAAATGGTTGAAGATACGCTTGACAGACCATCGTAATTCCGGCCTGGAAGATGATGAAAGGGTATGGTCAAAGACAATCAGTCGGGAACGAATCATATTAAAACATAATTTTGTGAAATTTTCAACGTAACAAATAATTATAGATTAGTACAGAGTGATGCAATGATAAAATAATTAACCAACGATTTTGTAATGTCGCGGAGAAAAATCAAATGAGCAACTCTTAGAGAATGGAAACAGAGTTGGATCAATTGGTTGAGTGGCACGATCTCCATGCTATAAGATATCAGTACCCCATAAGTTAAAAAAAAAAAAAAAAAAAAAAAAAAAAAAAACACGTTTAAAAAAATCCACTCTGTCTCTGTCTAGCTCGCAGGAAAGCCGAACACCAGACATTCAAGTTCCCTTATCCCCTTACCCTAATTTCCTAAAAAAAAATAAGAAAAAAGATTAAAAAAGTCATAAAAAATAATTTTTGTACTTATTTAAATGAATTAATAATGAATAAATAAATCGATTTTTACATTGTTTTAGTTCTTTTAACATAACTTTGTAAAATTAACCCGAAATATGGACATATTATATTTAAAGTTTTGTTATAACAATTATTTAAGTCTCATATATGTTTTTTAGTTATAGGTAATCAAAGTTGAACACTTTTGAAAATGCCTTTTTTAAAGTTGTTTTTGGCGGTAGAGGCTATACTATGCTATTTTGACATATTATACCATATCATTTTTATTGCGATCTCAAGTTTTAGAAGAAAAAACTTTAGGATGATGTTATGTAAAATAACATTTTTACTTTATGGTGTTATCCCTCGGAACAGTGTATTTTTTGGTTTGTGGCCTTTATCTCAAAAACGAAACTTGATACAGCAAAACTACTGTAATTTTCAGGTTCAGCGGACAATTTTACTATGTAAATGGTAGTTTTTATTTGCCGCATAGAATTACTGCGTTACCTAAATTTAGTTTAAAATGGCAAGAAGTAAATATAATAAGGAATTTCGAGTGAGAATAAATGATGATTTTAAATGCGGCTTCAAACAGGTAGCCAATTATGAGAAGTGCAAATAATTAAACTCAATTGTGTGCAAAATAATACACCGATACATATTTAATAAGTTTAAATGGAGGGAAACTATCCCATCCAAAAAAGATGACGAGAAATAACGAAATGGAAAGATCGACGCAAAATCGAATTTAAAAAACGTCCTGAAATATCTTCTAACGCAAAAAAAAGTTAATCAAAATTAGACGTTTTACGGTGGACTATAATTCGTAAGGCTCAATTCAGTTAAGTCGTGCAGGAAGCCATTGGCATGGTGGCTTCAACATGACAACGACCCATACCACAAATCCAAATTTTTAACTGAGTGGAAAAAAGTCAACGAAATTCGATTTTGAGGCTAATCCTCTCAATTTCCCAATCTCAATCCCCTATGGGCATAAGTAGATCAAAAACTTGGCACCGCTGGATTCACTGGATTTGGGCATTCATGCACTTAGATACAATATTATGAAGCTACGTAAAACATTTATATGACTTTATATTTTTTATTCTATTTCTTAAATATATTCGATAGCTTCTTTTATTTTGCACTGTTAGGAAAATTACTGAAATTTGACTGCGAATACAATTCATAAATAATTGTTTTATAGTAAATAAATAAGCAAGAACTTGCAGACGATGTTTGCAAGGCTACCTTTAGTTCTATGGAGTTATTTGTTAAACATTTTAAAATTAGTGAAAATTTAAAACTTTTTCTTTTATGATATACTTTCTTATGCATATTTTTTTTCAATTTCAGGTTCACAAATGCTGCCTTAAAACAACTAAAATACCGAATATCATGGTAAGCAAAACTGAGTTACTTAATAGAATGCATCTTTTGTATGAAATACGTTCCCAAAATTTGAAAAATCTTTGCGGGTTTGGCGGATTAATTAAGAGACGTATTTTATTTCACAGAGGTGCACAATCTTTATTCTCTACTCTGCGGGATTTGCTTTATAATTTCCTTTCTTTCCAGAAGAATGTTAAACTTTACTTCACTGACCAAATAATGCTCCTCCCTAGCGCCCGCAACCTCTTATAGGGTATGGGGAGGATTCCAAACCACTGGCACTTTCTCTGAAACCCCCATGTTCTTTTTATAATAATCTGTTGTAGGATTGGTAGCCGGACATTAATGCTCCGTGACATAATACAAATTGTTTTTTTTAAACCACCCAAAAGTTATCCGTTTTTGCATTAGGGTGGTTTTCTGTCCTGCCGGGAAATATTATATAACTTGCTGATAGGACATAGCATACATAAAACCATTTTGAGCGGAATAGTACCGCTTTCTTTACATTTCCCAAGGATTCCGTCATATTCATCCTCTTATTTATTATTGGTATCGATTATTTATTGTTTTTTACTTCTTTTCACTATTATAAAAAACATTTGACAAAAATTCTATAAAAATATCTAAAAGCATCGATTGCTGATATAGCAAAAAATCCTCAATTTCACTTTTTATGCAGCTTTTTTGTATGAAAAATAAAACCACATCGTACTACGTATCAGCATACCATAAGCTATAAAGCCATGTGTGTATTATATCCACCTAGCTAAAAATATGGTTAAAAAACAAACATAATATGAAAAAACTGGCATAATATGGATCCAGAATTTAGATTATTAGGTTGATAATTTACTTTGGTTATAAAATCATCAAACGAGTCCAAACGTTAGGGGAAACCGTTGATGAATTCCCTCGACCAGTTTCCATCTCTGCTCCATGCGACCGTAATCTTCGGAACTTTATATGTGTACAAAATTTCAACTTTATCGGTTAACAGGAAGTGAGCCAAAAAATTCCATTACAAGATTTTATTGTTAGGTAGTATAACAGAAGCGAAACTAAATAAAATCCTTTACTGAGGTTCAAGCGATATTCTTACTTCTTTGAAAAGTTTCGTTCATTTTGCCAACACAGTAATATAAAATTAAAACCAGTTAAAAAAGTGCAATTTTTGTGACGATTGCAATACTTTCTTTACTACTGATCTCACTTAATTCAAAACAAAAAGAAAAGTTACAAAAGTAACACAAAAATATTCTATAATTTAATTGAATTAAAATTTATGTTAACATTAATATTAATAATACAGATCTGCGAGCTTCTGCTGTTGTGCAAAATTTCCGAGGTAATTTGCTGCGTAGAATCCGAATACGAGGTCAAAATTGGGCCATCACGTCAGGATTTTGAGTTATTTGATGTTATGTACTAAAAAAATGCCTTTTTGGCTACTTTTGAGGTTATGTACAGAATGCATACAATTTTTTTGATCATTTTTTCATGTTGCATTATTTCATACTACTCTTACCCTTCAAAAAAAGCTATAAAGTGATCACGGTTTTCTTGCAAAGTTTCAACCATTTAAACTTATGAAGTTTATATGTATTTCATATAAATAGATATATTATGTTTATATGAAATATAAACTTAACTTAAAATGGTCGTAACTTTGCAAGAAAAAATCATAGGTGACCGCTCCATAGCTTCTTTTGAAGGGTAAAAGTAGTATTAAATGATGCAACTAGAATAAAACCACCAAAGCACTTTTGTGCATCCTGTACGTTATCTCAAAAATAGCCAAAAAAAAACCCATATTTTGATTACATAACCTAAAATAAACGAATTCTGCGCAGAAAACTACTTTGTAACTTATTTAACCGAGTTAATTTATTATTTAATGATAGTTTAAGGGAGAGCTTTCTCTGAATAAGAATTAAGCATCATCGTTTCCCCTCATTCGCGAAAAAATATCATCTTTTTTGGCGCCGGGTCTAACAATATAAGATGTGTTCGATTTTAAGAATCACAAGTGCTCAATAAGTAGTCAAGCTTTTGATTACATATAAATTTATGCAGAAAATATTGTGCTCTACACTTAAGATAGGTACCTAGTGGGAAACCTAATATAGTTTTGTGATGCGTCGCTGCATGGTCATGACGTCGGAATTCAAAAACATTCCGTGTACAATTATTGTCTACAACCATAGGCGTAGCGTGCCAAAAAACTCAGCAATATCAAACATGGCCAAGAAGAGGGCAGGGGGTTCGAACCCCGACACACAGTGGTCGAAATTTAAAACACCTGATAAAACTGCCAAAAATTAAAGTATCTTTTAGCATTATCTGTTAATGGAAGGTATGATTTAAAACCGGGGTTGTATTAATCATTTATCGAGCTATTCACTACCAAAATGACTTTTAACCAAACTGTTACGGTTAGGATTTAAAGCTCCTGTGGTCACTGTTGTATCATTTTAATATTTTTGTGAGCATTTTCCAAAGTAACTGAGGTGAAATTAGAATTATAAACTTAAGAAACGAATTTGAATTACATATTAAATAACCCTTTACGCTTCCGGTGCATGGGTTGTGTTTGAAGTCAAATATGAGACTTTTAGCGAGGCTTACAGAACATTCTCTTGAGTCCACATAATTAATCCGGTGAAGTTAGATTATTAACTCGGAATTCGTCTATAGTGAATGGATTTGCATGGGACTTGTTTTATTGAGTTTCTAGTCATAAGAATTTCAATCTTTTATATTAAAAGAAATATTGCTTGCAAAAATTTAGCTTTGCAATTTTCGTACCACAACTAAACCTTACGAAGGATCTTTGTGGCCGTATAGTAGGTACACCTGCAAAGTAAGGTAATAGGCAGATGAAGGAAAGGAGGAATACAGCAGATTTTTGTTAGTAGTGAGAGCAGTTTCGTAGCTACGTAAAACGCGGTATAATTAACAGTGGATTTCCGGTTTATAATTATCAATTTTATTACGAAAAACATGAAGATTCACTCGATAATTAAGAATTATTTAGTTAAATAATAAATAAGTACTGGCAATATTTTTTCAATGTAAAAGATTGAAGTTCTTGCTATTAACTCACTGAAACTATGCTATGAAAATCCATTCACTATAGTATTCCGCAGTTTTACACTTTTCACGTTAACTGTACCAGACAAAATGCCCTATTGTGAGTGCAAATTTTCGTTTCCCATTAAGATTGTTAGTCGAGTCAAACGTAAACCGATTTCCTCAAGGACAATTTATTTAAAAATCACGGACTTGGGGTAAGCACTCTCGGAATACTTCGAATGTGTCGAAGTTGGCGAAGTGCTCCTTGAAGAAGCGGGACATCGCCGTAATAGGCTCGTACATGTTCGGCTGCCGGAAAGATAAAGGAAAGCATGACTTCTCAAGGAGCGGGGCGAAACAGAGAGACTCAAAGCCCCCAGCAGTTCAGGTGAGTTTATCGTTCCCTGCAATACGACAAAGATTAGTAATATTCTGAAAATATTGCACATCTTTGCAAGAGAGTCAAGAAAAATCAGTCTCAGTCGGACGGCATAAAAGGGGAGCACCAAAGAATCATTTCATGGAAGTCTACGCAATGCAAACCTAAGGAATCTGCGTTGAATTGACTCAAGGAGACCAAACAGGGCTAGCGTACTACAAAATAGGTCTAACGAAGATACAGTAAAGAAGCTTGGTCAGATAGGGTTCATCGAATTCTCTAGACCATATTTTCACGAAGCCCAACATCAAGTTAACGATGTCGACAATATAATCCACACGATCCTCGAAAGAAAGACGAGTGTATAGTACCACGCAGAGATCTCTAACCATGTCATTTCTGCCCAAGGAAACACCATTTACGAAGTAATCAAAAAGAAAATTGGTTGGTTGAAGTGGCGACCGAGGCTCCTCATCCAGGGTCCAATTAGCACTAAGGTGTGCCGTTTTGTTACCACACCTCGTGATCAGTTATTAGTGTATGTCTATGCGCGATAGCTGAAGCTAGGGCCGACCGGTAAGGTTTAGGAAATGTATGATATATCCAACTCAATATGTCCTGGCACGCAGAGCAGGGTGACTGCAAGTTACTCACAGAGAAGAGGAAGTTCATCCCGATAAAATTCTACAAGCTTGGAAGATGGCCTTAGGATGGCGAGTTCTACAGCCTGGAAGACTGTCGCGTGATCTAGAAGGCGGTGGGACTCTGATATGTCTCCGAGAAAATACCTGCACCGACACCGCAGTCCGTCTTAGAGCCGTCGATGAATATCTTTATTTCGAAGGCTTCCAACATTCCGCTTCCGTTTCCACAACGCTCTAGTGTTCATCTTTACCGCGAAGTTTTTCCCGAAGTTCAGTTGAGGTGTGGCCAGTACTCTTGGCAGTAGATCCAGGATGCTACTGTGTTCATAAGGTTTGGCCCTCCAGCATCCTGATTCTCTCAGTCTGGCTGTCCCACCCGACACAGTATTTTTAATGTGTAGATCTAGAGTATCTGTAAAGCAGCCGTTGTACGTGTATCCCATGGCACCGGTGATACTTATTTCTGCAGATATCTGAATACTACTTACCTTCTTTATGTTATATTCTTTATTTAGTGAGGACCATCACACCAGCGACTGGTAGGTGAGGATCGGATGTACTACAGCAGTGTACATTCAAAACGTCATCTTTGGCTAGAGACTCCCCGTCCTACCAAAGGTTCCCTTACAAGCATAGAAAGCAATGTAGGCTTTCTTAACTCGCTCTACCGCGTTAAGTTCCAGCTGAGTTTGGGTTAATAATTACCTCCCCCCCACTTACTTGGCACTGGAGGAAACCGTTTAGTTTAGGGAGGTTAAAGATTGGTACATTGGTTCTTATGGGAGAACGTATCAGTTCAGTTTTGCCTGGAATAACGCTGAGTCTAAAGCTGGTAGCCCAAGTGCTTATTTTACTCAAATCAACTTCCATGATTTCACTTATCACGGTGGGACACCTTCCTGAAACCAAAATTGCTACATCGTTGCTACATTATTCGTTGACAGAAATCTCTCAAATGACACTAGTTTAGAAAATATTTTAAATGTTGTGCCACTGGACAATGAATATGTTGTTGTTTTGTATGCGAGGTAATTTTTCCCACTAAAAAACGAAATCGGGCTCAGAATTGCTCTATCACGTCAGGTTTTTAGATATTCTAACCTAAAAGTGCAAAAACACTGTTTTTTGTCATATTTGAGGTTATGTAGCACCGCGATGTTTTTTTTACGAAATATTGCATTTTGAAATTTTTGTGTTCATGAATTTCTCGGTATACGAAAACTTTATGGTCACTTTTCAATACAATAAAATTAAATAAATAATAAAATTTCAAAATGTGATATCTCAGCGAAAAAAAAAAGATATTTGAGCATTTGAAAGAGGAAGACTTGTACTATAAGATCCCATTCACGGTTTTTTGAAAAAAAAATTTGCACTGCTACATAACCTCAAATAAAAAAACAGTATTTTCTGCACTTTTAGGTTAAAATATCTCAAAAACCTGACGTGATAGAACAATTCTGAGCCCGGATTCGTTTTCAGCAGGAAAAGTTACTTCGGAAACAACTATTAATTGTCCAGGGGCAAAATCTTGTAGAATAGTGTAATCTTAGTTTTCTCAATAAGCCATACACTATGCCCAACACCCATGGTTAATTGGGTCACAACAAGACTTCTTGGTATTAAGTTATTTAGATTAAGCCACCTTTCGTACAACAAATGAGATGAACAAACGTACCTAATTAAAATGTAATACATAATGGGAAAATAGGAAGTAAAAGAAAATTCTCACATTGAGCTCTTATCAGGTTTACCTGAAAACTGTAACGTCATTTCATCAGGAATATGATCTTAGCATCAAAAGTTGTTGTTGTTGAGTTGAGCTACCGTACTGAAACTTTTTTTGGGGTAAGCTCGGATAAGCAGTTGTTTAAATAGAAACTTTTCTGTTCTTGAATTTGTTTCTCTAATTATTTTCCTAGTGTTCTGATGACCGCAAGGCTATATGTATTACTGTATTTGGTATTTACTCTAACACGCATTCTGAAAAATACTAAACTTTAATGATGCTCGACTTCAACTCAATCTATATCGGTCATCGCTGAAAAGTTTTCTGTCTGCCTACAGCTTAATGTTGTGCAGCTGAAATTGAATTGCCCCAGTAACTATTCTAGAGAAAGCATTCCCTGAAATTAATTTCAAATTAAGCTCTCTTCTAAATATGCAATTAAGTAAAATCCTTAGTCTCTACAAGTGATTTAACCAAAATCCTTTTCCTAGAGTCTGCAACTCTAGAAACTGCTGCCTTCTCTGTCCCGAATGATTATATGGCCACGATCCATGCATTCAGCCACCCACGTAAAAGTTAAATTGCTGTAAAAAAATTCCTCTTTTTTGCAGGAGCTGTAGTTAATGAGAAAAAAGTTCTTGTGCAATTCTTAGATAATCACATCTCCTCGCCAGAACGTTCAGGACGATAAAGAGTTTTTTCTTCCTTTCGTCTCTTTGTCTTTGTCGTCTTTTTGTACGTCATTCATTTAGAATAAAGTCACACTGATGTCAAGCCATTATGAAAGTGGCTTTCGTCCTCCAGTGGCCAGATCTAGATGAGAAAAGGAAGGAACCCGCTCCTTTTCTTTTTGGCATGTTCATCTAGTCGTAGAAAATGTCGTTTCAGATAGAAGTAAGTATTCTGGTCAGAACGATGGGATGAGTGGGAGATTGTATATGCAGAGTGGAAGGTATTTGCAGAATTCAACGTAAAACCCATCATTGTAGAAGTTGACTAACTAAATGCAGATAAAAGCGGTAGAAATGTAGAAATGAGAGCAAATACATTAGGGACGCAAGGGTGCTCTGTGGCAAAAGGATGCGATGGTTCGGATGAAATCCTGTGGCAACACCCCAGCAAGGGTGAGATGGTCTCGAATCGTAGAAGTTCTAGCAACGATATCAAGACAAGTGAACATATCATATGCTTGTAGGAGGACGGGAATTTGCAGTATTTTGGTTTTGCTGTATTTGCGGACAAGATATGAATGTAAAAAGGACGTCTGGGACGCAAAAGGTTGTTATTTTCTTCAATATTATATTTGAAGGTATATCTGTGCATATTTAAAGCCTTCCGTATTCATTTCGAATATAAATGCTTCTCTGCTAGAAGTAACTCTGCACACATGTGTGATGAGAACGCCTTTGCCACTCTAGTCCTTATATTCATTTTCTGAAGCGCTTAAATAGGTTGGGTGAGCTCAGAGAAGAAATTTAAATAAATGGACGAAGGAGGATGAATAAGACTGACCTGTGTGGAGGATTCGGAGGTGGTACCTTGGGTACTTTTCTCTATTATAATCTCCGCATTACTCTTCTCCATATGGGACATGATTTATTTCTGTAGATGACTTGACTTTTGCTATTCAACGAGTATAAAAGTTTTCGTGATTAATTTTTTCTTTACAATGAGAAAATCTGACAGTTTTTATGTTCTAAAAGGAAACTTCAGTTTTCTATTAGTTCAATAGGTTAGTTTGTATTATCTCCTATTGTATCAAGATGATTACTCAATAAATGTTAAAATATAATTTATTTAAATATTCATAAATGGAAAACGGGTTTTAATAAGAAAATGAGAATTTTATTCACAGAAAATTACTTACAAAATAATCGACTCGAATTTTGCATTTCACGCGATTTCTCTGACGGCATTCCAGGCACGCCGGTCCAAGCGCACCAGCGTAGGTGGTACGGTGATAAGAACATGGATTTGTTTTTTTATATAAACAAGTCCCCAAATGTCACCCTTATATCCTTATATATATATATATATATATATATATATATATATATATATATATATATATATATATATTATCCTTATATATATATATATATATATATATATATATACATATATAAATATATATCAATATTAGAATTAACCCTTCTAACTCAGAAGGCGCACTTCACAAGCAAAAGCCTGGAATCAATTGACCTATTCACCAGAATATAACATATATTGAGGCGAATAAGGCTCCCATAACCCATGCAATAAAATATTAGTAAAAATCCAAAACACTCCCAAACACTACAATCAGGGGTGCAGAGATAACAGAAAACGTTTAAGCACATCCCTAGTAAGAGCCAGGTCAAAAATAGGACACATATTCACGGCCCTACACATGCGGTTAATAATAATAAGTTATCCGCAGTTATTGATCGATCATTAGTAAACAAAGATAAGATCATTAGTAAACAGAAGCCAAAATACACCCAAACACAACAATCAGGGATGCACAGGCAGCTCAGGCCAAGTCAATACAAAACATACAAGGAAGGAAACTTTACGCCATACAAAAAAACAAAATCAAAAAGAACAAAGCCAAGTGAATCCAACAGGATGGTTACAAGCCATAAAGGTTCCTCTTTAATGTTAACTTGTCTTCGTTAGTGCTGAAGACATCACGAACACCATTAGCAAACCTACACATGCGATTAACAGTCTCGAACATACCGTAACTAGTGCGCGAGAAAGCTATCTGAAAGTTCGAACGGTTTCGAAGGGAATAGGACAGTTCTCTAGGTGATATTTTGAAAGAAAGTTCCGCACTGTCAATCTTTCCCTGTAGAAGCTGGTGTAGAAAAATTATATCGGCAACCCAGCGACGCTTCTCGAGAGTAGCAAGTTGTAGCAGTCCCAACCGATCACCATATGGAGGTAGAATAAAAGGGTCACTCCACGGCAAAGCACGAAGGGCCGATCTCACAAATCTACGCTGTACAGATTCAATACGTTTAGTGTGAGATCCATAAAGCGGAGACCAAACCGGACTAGCATACTCCAGCAGTGGTCTAACAAGGGATGTATAAAGATGGAGTCTTATGTGAGGGCTAGGAAATTCCCTGGACCAACGGAGGATAAAACCCAGCATAGAGCTGGCCCTGGCAATGATATTATTAATGTGGGGGATGAAGTTAAGTAGCCTATCAAGATACACACCCAAATCCTTCACTCCTTCCACCCGTTGAATACAAGTATCTTCAAACTTGTACCGAAAAGTACAGCAGTTGATGGACCTCGAGAAGGTCATAACGTGACATTTCCCAATGTTTAATTTAAGATTATTATTGCCACACCAGCTACAAAATATGTGTAGATCCGACTGCAATATCTCGCAATCCGCAAAAGATTTGATTGGGAAAAAAATCTTGATATCGTCCGCATAAATAAGAATTTTACTTCTTTGAAGCAAATAAGTAATGTCATCAATAGACAAGATGAACAACAGAGGCCCAAGATGACTACCCTGAGGAACGCCGGAAGGAGCCACAAAAGCATCAGAGAGCACGCCACGAAAACGCACTCTATAAGTCCTATTGTATAAATACGACTTAATCCATGCAATGAGTTGGGCCGGGAAACCCAACCTGGCCAATTTGAAAACGATAATAGAGTGAGACAGCTTATTAAAGGCCTTACTAAAGTCGGTATAAATGCAGTCAGTCTGGCAACCTTCCAGAAATCCACCCACACTGCCAGACACAAACTCTAATAAGTTGGAAACCGTTGACCTACCCTGAATGAATCCATGCTGCCTGCTAGAGATTAAACTCCTACACCCAATAGACAATTGGGACTGGATCATCAGTTCGAAGAGTTTTGGAATGCATGATAGTTTAGCAATAGGTCTATAGTTAACAATCTCTCTCCTATTCCCACTCTTAAATATGGGGATTAAAAATGAAGCCTTCCAGAATGTAGGGAAGCGACCAACCAAGATAGATCGCCGGAAGAGCAAAAGTAAAGGACATAATAACACCGAAGAACACTTCTTTAAGACAACAGCAGGAACCCCGTCCGGGCCATAAGAAAAGTCATCCGGAAGATCCAAAATATGCTTGTATAAGCTCTCCTCCGTGATAGATGGAATAGGTATTATTAATGTGCGAAAAGTTGTTACTTTCTGGATAAAAATCGGATGATTCGAATGCGCCCCTGAAGTATTCAGCAAATAAATTACAAATAACCTTAGAATCGTTACTGGAACTTAACCCGAATTCCATAGTCGATGGATAGTTATCAACCCTTCTCTTCATATTGACGTAATCAAAAAATTCACGGGGGTCAGAGAATAAGTTGCCTCTAAGGTTCAGTAGGTATTCGTCATATAGAGAACGAGAAAGACTTATGAAATGTTTGTGACAAAGAATAAATTCACGCTTAGAGTCTACACTTCCCACTCGCAGGTACCTTTTGCAGAGTCTATTTTAAAGCGCTGTTTTCTGCTGGCAACATACTACGCATTGGGGCTTGGTTGGTTTAAGTGGTGAGTGCCGGTCGACGAGGCCGATGTGTATTGTGGGGAACTCCCAGCCTGGCCGAATGCACGCCTATCAGTCAGTGGCCCCTGCAGACGGCGACTCCTTCTGAAATAAGTTCGCAGCTCCGATGTTCTGTTCTAGTTAAAACTAGGCCAAGTCACTCTCGAGATTGCACAGTTTGAAGAAGCATTCCATTTGAGGTTGGCCTTCTCTAAGAAGTGCTGGAAGAGCTCCCTCTTAAGAAAGTTTAGTGGTATGTAAACCGCTTCTATTCCAGAGCAGTGAAGGGCAGAGCCGTTCCTCGCGAATCCTTCTCTTTCTCTGAAATATTCCTAAGACCTGGAACATAGAAAAGAATGATATTGAATCTATTGAAGAGGTGAGTTGTCTCCTACAGTCGCCCGCTAGCTCTGAAGAGGTGATTCCTGAAGCAAGCACCGTTATGGCAGCCTGGCTGTCCGTGAAAATGCCAACGTTCGTCATTGGTATTTTACTGAGTCCCACCAAGGAGTATGACTTCGGAATCAGAGGGTTAATTTTCAATATTTCAATAAATATAAGAAAGAAATTATGAACATAATAGTACAACATTTCAAGAATCTTCTGTTAAATTTTTGGGTAAAAATATTGTGAATTGAGCGATTGACTAGAAATAAAAAGATACTTTGGAAAAAAAAAAGATACTTTTCGGTGATCATCATAACTCACTACTGGAAAATATGTTGACAAAAAACTAAAAAGATTTCGTTAGTGTATGAATTTCTCGAGGTAACAACGTCGAGAGTTTGTTTATTTTATTGATTTTTCAATTTTTGGAAGTAAAAAAAGACGATTTTTTTGAATTTATGAAAATTTATTGATAAAAATCGGCGAATTTGTTGTTGTAAAATTAATTATAATAATACAAAATACAAAATCTCGATTTTGTTACCTCGTAATTTATGTATAAAGAAGTGTGCAAAATTTGAGAAGGATCGGATTAGTAGTTTTTGAGTAACAGTGATCACCGACTTTGAAAACGCGCTTAAAGTTTAACACTGATCTTTTGTACGTGGGATGTATCGGATGGAAGGAGACCCGAGGCACTGTATCTCCAGCAGTTTTCTTCCAATCGACCTCAAATCTTAACTAGATACTCTTGAAGAAATGTACTATCAAATAAAAAAGTATGCAAAAAATGTTTAATACCCTACACCCCTTTTCACCGAATCTTGTAAGAACCTAGCTGAAAGCATTCAATGGGGTATACAAGATTTTATTGCATTACATTATACATTAACATTAACCAACTGACTCTATTTGACAGTCATTACGCCAATTTGGTTGTATTGTCTGATCGTCGGGTGCCCACCTCTGAATAAGGACCTTAATATCCTAGGGAAGGTACAGATATCAGTCCGGACCTGTATAAATATAGCATTCGCGGATCTTATCACTTAGATTTTATAAGCCAGCAGATGGTGGCGAGCAATTTCATAAGACTTTTAGCCAATTCTGAGAGATTGAGATACTTCCCCAACAGCTTCTGTAGAAGCTACACGAACGGGGAGGAGGAGGAGACTGTGTCCTACTTCCTCTGCTTTACCATGATACACTTGCGGAAGACCTTTTTGCTTGACTTGACTATTTCTTGGTTAGTCTCTGCAATCTCGAGACGACTGACGAAAAATAGCTCCTGCGCTTCATTGACAGCTTCAGATAGTCGCAGTGAGAAGTTGTAGGTTATCTTGCTCCCGTGGCATCACAACGCGCTTGTACGAGGTCAAAGTGTGTCATTTCGTTGGATAACCACCCTTATCTATATGCCGCAGCTAACCATCAACACACAATGATTTTTTTTTATTTCTGACTTTGGTCATTTTGTAATAAGGGGCACACACTTCAAAAATTTGTTCAATGTTATATTCTGACCACTGTATAATTTTTTCACAATATTTTTGAGTGATAAATATTGGAAAATATGTATATGGCTCAACATAATGTATAACAAGTTTCTGAGATAACTGCTCATAACGGACTGGCGGGCAAATGCAAGAGTGATCTTATATTGTATGTATTTATTAAAAGAATTAAAATCGAGGCCATGGTGAACACATGTATCTACGTAATAAATTGCGCACATTTGTATTCCTTTAGCGTTAACAAAATCTTATATCCTGGACGTCAATTAAGTCAGATTCTAGAATTGAAGTATGCGATCAGTATTTTCTCTCATTTTTTTGAAATTTCCACGGTGGCAGACCTTTGTTCACAACAAAACGCGCAATCGGCAAAATGTTAAATAAGTCTTAAACAAAAATTAAACATTTCAAGTACATAATTTATTCACAGTCCAATATTATAAACGAAAATACGAATTGAGATTTAAAGCATAATAAATCGATAAATACTAAGTTGTGCGTATTGACCCTGAAGCGTGAGTTCTGTGAATTTGTTTAGGATTTCCCGAAGAGCGTGCATATTTTATAATATTTTAGTCGGAACAATATAATCATTCCTTTCAAAGGTATTTATCTAACTTTTTTAAAAGTGTTTAGACATTGTATATCGATGTATGGAAATTAAAAGCAAACAACTAAAGCCGAGATAGCGATTTAATCGAGCAACTGTGGTGCATCCGTAAGTGCAAGTTGAAAACATCCAATCATCCGAGGCAATAGGAAGAAGAGCTTAGGAGAGAGCAAATCCTATTGAAACATTCATTTTGACACGTAGAGAGCTATAGTTGATGCCCGGGGACTGAAACAAAAGTCCCTGGACAAAGCAAAAATATTTTATCGAAAAATACGAAAATTTGCAGCGGACGAGGTAGAGGCGTTCCGCTAAAATTGCACCAAAGACTCGACTTGGGCTTGTTCAGGATGCAATAGCGACGTTCATAGAAAATTCGGGACGTATACTTTCAGAAGTATGTATATTTATGCGAAGTTATAGGTGCGAATATAAGCGCTTAGGCATGTACGAGTGCATGTACATA
The DNA here is from genome assembly GCA_964036015.1 of Leptarthrus brevirostris. Classification (NCBI taxonomy): domain Eukaryota; kingdom Metazoa; phylum Arthropoda; class Insecta; order Diptera; family Asilidae; genus Leptarthrus; species Leptarthrus brevirostris. Next base: position 169,674,185 of record OZ038371.1, on the reverse strand, counting down.
TTTAGAGAATGCACTGAAGCACCACCAAACGCATGTTTTCGGATACACAATGGCTTCTCTGTGCAGATAAAAAAAGACCCAACATTTCGTTATGCAAGTGCAGTCCTCGTAAAATGAAAATACAAAACCTGAAAAAAGGAAAACTGTACAAAATTCAGTTCGTTCACATGCATACGAATGCACTTTCAACGGAGGTCTGATGCACTCCCTAACTTGAGCCTCTCGCATTCAGAGCCTCCATGGTATGTCCATAAACACAGGTTGGCCGAGAATTCGGGATGGATGGAAATATTATGGAAGGCATAGGATGCGTTGGGCGTAGTAGATGCATTCATCTCAGTGGGAATACGGTAAGGGCCTGATGCTAGATGAAAGGTGTAGCTGCGAGAGGGTGGGTGTCGAGGATGCATACGCAGCACTGATATATCACTTCAGGATGGCTTTAGACCGTGTGCAACTGACAGCATTCATACATTGGTTTGGGGTTTGATGGCTGATTTTTTGTGCTATTCCCTTCAGTGCATATGCAGCAGTACCTATCTACAAAAAACGTAGTAATAATTTACGTAGGCCCCTGCAGCAGATTGAACAAATACAAGGAAAAATTGACAAGAAGCGTCTTCCAGACAAAAAAAAAAATAAATCTATGCATTCGTCTGGGGAAAAGTATGTTTTTTCAGCCGATGGCTGTTGGGAATTGTTTAAAAATGTTTTGTATTTAATTATTCAGATTTAGCACAATCGCTCCTCTGTTAAAATATCTTAATTGGAATTCTGAACACTATGATCCTACACCCTATAGTGGACTTAATGAAGGCATCTCAGCAATCCTATGAATGTTGTTGTACCGAAAAAGCTTTCAATTAAATTGGAGGATTTTGTCGCCGATTCCCACACCCTTTAAATACCACAATTACTTGGAACGGAAGAAGAAACAGAATAAGAGGAACACCCATATAACTGCGGATCCCGAGGTTGTCCAGAACGTCGTTTACATAACAAAACCATTAATTCAGATCCTTCGCATAAATTTAAATAACCCAAATCTTCACAGAAACTGCCCATACTTTCGGACGTTAAGCATATAAAAGGGTTAAGGCTGTTGAGGGACTAATCTTAGGGTCACCTTCATTTGGTTATTACTAAAAAAGAATGGGTGGGATGTGTACGATTTTGGAGTGGCTGTTATTTCTCTTAACTTTCACAAAATTTTGCATGTAGAGAAAATTAATGTATGCGAAGCCATATCCCATTTGGCCAACCTTTCTGCTACAGATAATTTATCTTCGTCAGAACACTAAAAATCTCAGGGGCATGATTTTGGGTGGGGTGGAAAGATTAATTGATAAGAGTAAAATAAAAGGTGGAATGGGATTTGTAAATTATCGACACTATATGTAGATAAACAAAATATATATCATTTGTGTCCTTTAAAAATTATTAAATAATTGGTATGATGACTCAACACATTGACATTGATTTTAATAAAATTTTGTAATACAATGGCGTTTTCAACACCTGCGTGATCATAATAAAATTGAATGTTAAATCATTTTTCTCAAAACGAAATACTATTAAAAACCTTAATTTACTCATCTTATTAAGCTTTGTTTCTATTCCTTAGGATTACAGGCAATCAATATCAAGTCAATATCTTTCCATTGCTCTTTGCCTCGCTCGCAATATTTTCTTTTTTTTTTGAAAGTTTGTGAAAAAAGCTATATGCAAGCACCTGTTATAAAGGTAGGTATAGAATCCAAAGCAAACCCAATTATGGTCGCTACAACGCTTGTCTACCTGCCTGTCGTAAACAAAATTAGTTAGTTTATCTACATATATTATGTATTAATTTTACCCGCAATAGAAAATGTAAAATATTTTTTACGTAGGCATATAGGCATGACTAAAATAGGAATATATATTTTTACAATTAAATTAGCACCTAATCAGGTTACTTCAAAGCTGAGGATTTTAGAACACGTTGTTATCAGCACTTTTTACACAATTATGTAAAATTCTTCAATAAATTCAAAATATCTGAAATAGTTCTGGTCATACATGATTCGTCTCGGTATTAATGAGGTATCTTAATATACATTGTTCATAATACTAAATAAATATGGCATTTAAAATTTTATTTAATATATTTCCGCAAACAAAAGACCAAATTTAGGCGCTTATGTTGCTTTTCTTTCTCTAACATACTGGGGGGCATGAAACAGAAGAAGAGCTTCATCCGATTCGATGGCAACGATTTTAGTTCGAACTTAAGTTTAGGAAGCCCGAATGACCTTTAACCTCTGATTGCATCATTTATTACTAATTTGGATAAAACAATTGTCACCTAGCGTAGCCGAACTTGACTCGAAAAAAAAAACCTTTTGAAACGTTTAAAACAAAAAACTAAAAAAATTTTAAAACTAGACATGATTGAGCATAATAATAATTATTTTATTTATATATGTGTACATAAGATTATAAGTCATGTCTTAATATTAATAATAGTGGTAGATTGAATGTTAATAATAAGCTAGACTTAATTAAGAAAAACCAAGATATAAAATGTATAGAAATGTAAAGAGATAAAGATAAAAAAAACAAAAAACATGATTTCAAAAACAATAACACTAACAATGTTAGTAAATAAGAATAAAAATCAGTATGTCACTCCTATGCCAAGCAATTGCAGACAGAGTTGTTTGAAGCCCGCCCTCTGAATATCATTAGGAAGAGAATTCCACTTACGCACAGCTTGGACAAAGTAAGATCGTTCACTATAGTGAGACAAACATCTAGGAATAAGAATTCGAATTCCACTAGCGGAACGTAAGAAACTTAACTTCCCATATAAGTAGCCAGGGCACCCATTATGAAGCAGATTATACAAGAATATAAGCTGTCGCCGTTGAAGATATCCATCGATAGAGATTTCGATTATAGGTAGAAGGTGAGATACATGAGTATAACGTTGAAGTCCATACACATATCGGGTAACATCATTAAAAGCGACTGTCAGCTTCCTATGACAAACATAGTCCAATTTGGAAAAAACAATACTACAATAATTAAAGAATGGTAGATTAGTGCTTTAGCCAATTTCATGCGCAATACCGAAAAACTAGCAACCAGATGTTATCCACAGCTCTCGTAGTCCACCATGTATTTTCCCCATTATTCCCCATCATATGAGATACTTGACTGCAGCAACAGAAACTTGAGTTTAGAAATTTGTATACCTAGATTCCTAACAACATCGACAAACTTCAGAAGAGATGATATATGGGTGGTAGATCCCATTTATCTAAAGGGTGTCTATAAACTATCAAACAACTTGATTTGTTTGGATTAACTGATAGTTTATTTCTTTTAGACCACTCATAAATATTACTGAGATCCTCGTTGATTCTGCAGACCAATAGCTCTGCTCAGGTATATTTGAACATCGTCAGCAGATAAATGTATAGCAGAGTTATTCACAGTTTGTGGCAAATCATTTAAATATAAACTGAATAGTAGTCGACCAAGGATCGAGCCTTGAGAAATGCCCTAACGGAGTAGTTCTATACGTGAAACTGAGTACTCAATCCTCACAAACTAGCACCGATCAGATAAAAAGCTTCCAACCAACTTAACGCCCGAAGATGAGAATTGGAATTCATTGCTCAACTTAGAAAGTAGTCCGGAATGATTAATGGAGTCAAATCGTCAAGTCAAGTCAAGTCGTTACTTTCCAGAGCGCAGTTTCACAACTATGTCCCGATCTAAAGCCGGATTGCCAGACCGTTAAATCCCACCGTCGTCCATATACTGTATTATTTGTCTAAACATGAGTGTCTCAAGTACCTTTGAAAAGAAATTCAATGCATATGTAATGAACCTCTTTTCTAAAGTTTGTTAGAAGTTTCAACTCGATAGCTCATTTTGTTTTCGCTGCAGAGTGTTTACCGGTCAACAAAAAGTTTTCGAGAAAAACGCGTTTACAGCATTTTTGTTAACTTTTCTATGAAAATAAAACTATAATGACAAATTAATCTTATATTTCTTCAGTCTCCTATTCCTGAACCATCTTTTCCTAGAATACCTTTTAATCACCTGATCATCCCTTGAACCTTTCTGATGCAGGTGATAATAAGATTTGATAGCGTCATTTTAATGTAATTTCGTTTTATTTCTACGATACTAGAGATGGGAACCGAATCGAAAAGTATCGATACTTGGCATTGCAATATATTCGCATCTTTCGGTACTTAGATACAAATATACCGTTGAAGAAGTATCGATACTCAAAAGTATTGGAACCATATGGATAAATAATTTAAAAAATTATATATGGTGTTATTATCTTATTGGTTTTTTTGTTGTTGTTGCAAAACAATGAGAAATATCAAAACATCGATTTGCTAAAAAGATATATGCATTTGATTGATAATTTTTTATGAAATAAAGAACAATAAATTTTTATTTCAATAGTACGCGGTGTGCTGGGCTGTCAATACTTCGAGTATTGAAAGAAAAGTATAGAGGATCGGTAGTATCGGGGGCTAGTAGTACCAATTACAAAACTTCGAAGTATTGAAAGCAAAGTATCGATACTTCGGTATATCGATACACTATCGCCCATCTCTATACGATACACTTAGGTTCGATGTCGTCGAAAAACTGACTAAAGATTAAATGGTTCATATAAAATGAAAAATATTGTTGAAAATCGATCTGAAATTTTTCGACAATGTTCAGTGTATAAGGAAAGGATCAGTGATTTGAATAAAAAAATCGAACTTACCGGATTGCCTGATTTTAAGGTATCTTTATCAACCGAAATAAATTTTTTTTTGTATATTATTTAAAACTATAGAAGAGGGGGTGGCATAAATGTGTATCCCGCGCAGTCCATTTATTTCAAGTTTTTTAAAGTGTGATTACTACAGATAAGTTACAATGGCTGATTTTTTAATAAAATATTGTCAAATAAGAACAGCAAAAGCAACGTAATCAGTAGAATACTGAATTTAAGAGCTTGAGTTGAGTTGATTCTTTAACTGATTTCTGGAAAGTTCAAAGTCAATGATCTTAAAATTGTTATTAAATAAACTAGAAATCGAGAAAATAGGGTCATTTAAATCATCGTAAGTTCGTTGGTAAGGTACGTGGAGGAAATCATGATTCTTCAAAGAGCTTAGGCGCTGAAAAGCTACGCAAAATTAACAGTTCCCATCAAGCGGTCAAAAGCAAATACACGTCTCCCCTCAAGAGCCTCCAGTCATAAAAGTTTCAGTCTGTCAGTATAAAAAGGCAGATAAAAAGGATTAATCCAAAGAAATTCACGAAGAGCAGAAAAAATCTAGTTAAACAGTCTCAATGCGGCTAATGTGAGTGGAGTCGTATGGTGATCAGACCGGGAAAGCTTATTAGAAAGTGGGTCTAACATCTAACATGGGTCGTCTATCTTTACGAAGCATATTCGCGGTATAATTGAAAAAGTCAGAAAAAGAATAGTGATGTTAAGAACAACACCTAAGAGTTTGGTCAAATCGAGACAATAAGTATCCGAAATACTTGAAATTAAACGACGATTTCCTGCGCGAAAACCTCATAGTTGTGAACTTCTGTTCATGGAAAGGCGATTGTTAGAACATCAGTTTTGGAAGTCGTCAGCATAACAAATAATTATCGAATTTTCCGAAACGGCATATGCATCACTGATGTAAATAAGAGAGGCAGCGGTCCAAGTGGCACCCCTGAGAAACCCGACACGACTTAAAAATTTCATCAGAAAGAGCGCCACCAAATATCACACGCTGACTGTGATCAGTCAAATAAGAAGATACCCAATTTACGAAGACAGGAGGGAAACCAAGACAGTAAAGCCTTTCAATAAGAATTTCATGGTTGATTCTGCCGGGAGCCTTACTAAAATCAGTGAAAATGCAGTCAACCTGCCGACTAGACTCGACAATAGGAATACAATAACTGGAAAATTCCAACAAGTTGTTAACCATTGATTTATCTTTCACAAAACACGGCAACATAAAATGCAAATACAGAACATCACAAACAAGCGCTTCAAATAATTTAATAATGCTGCTAATATTAGCGATGGGCCTGCAGGTAGATATATTATGATGCCTTTTTAGCTGAAACGTACAGGTTGTTTTATTTAGTATCTTTAATTGTGGTAACAATTTAAATTTGAACAAGCGCACAAAACTTCAGCCCAAACTGAAGTGGCAAGACCACAAAGGAAGACCACGAAGCCAGAATTTAAAAGCTCAGCGACGATAGGGTTTCCAGGACCTAAAGAAACAACCTAAAACGATTATAAAAGTGATTGATTTTTTCGGTTTAGGTCATTTTTGGAGGTCCTGGAAATTCCATCGTCTACTTACCTACCCCGCCTGACTGTGTGGTACATCTTACCATCTTCCAGAGTTTCAAATAATATAAAAAAAATTATTTTGATTAATAAAGATTTATATAAAATCTATAGCAAACTATAGAAAATATACGTTAAAATATAAGATATAATATAAAATATAAGACCCCCAAATGTAAAAAGCCAGCACTTTCTCCGGTGTTTCTAAAGAAGATGCCATCTTTGAATTTTCGAAGAATCATTTTGCGACCAGTAGTCCTCGGGTCGCTATTAAGTGCCCAAAAACTGGTGAATTTTGCGAGCTCTCTTTCAAATTCTTACGTCACGTGCGCCGTTTTGGAGAATAAGGTCTGTGACAGATCAGTTTTCTTAAAACTTTGTCTGCCCTTGCTCCTTTTTTCTGCGACATACTGCGCAATTTCTATATGTAACATGCGTTTTCAGTCGAGGGTATAAATTCGGGAAATTTCTCTCTGTTAGTGTTAATGATCCAGGTTACATTTGTAGTGGTCACAGTTACTGTCAATAAAATGTGTTAAAGTATCAGTAGTCTATAAATCTAGTCTCACTGTTATCAATAATATTTAAAATAAATAGTCAAACAAATGTCATGGTTAGTTTAAAACCGCTGTCGACAGTCTCGGTTTGAGAAGAATTTAACTTAAAATTGAAGGTCTAGAACTGGGAGCTCTATGCCTCAGGGAGTGACGCCGATTACCTTGCCTTACCATAATATGTATTTATTTTTAGCACGAGATCTAATTTGAGCGCTAATCCAGACAATTCTGGAAATGCATCACCTCTGACCCCTCTTCACGCGCTAACTTGTTTGTCAGATTCTTTCGTTCTGCTTTCTGTGTTTCCCACTGTAATATTTTTTTTTATTGATTTTACTCACTTGACAAGGCTTTCGCCTACATCACTTCAACCAAAGGAATCATCGAGTGGTTCTGATGGTATTTCTACTTCCTTTTTGAAAATGTTCAAATATTCTCTTGCTCACGCTCTTTGTTATTTATTTAATCTGTCTTTGTCTGTTGGCTCTTTTCCACGTCTATAAAAGGATTTTGTGATAATCCCATTTCACGAAAAAGGCAATAAATGCGATATTTCCAATTATAGGCTTATTGCAAGCTAGTGCCATGTTGAGAAGATTTTCGAGGCTTCAGAAAATGCTGTGTTCCGCTTTCAATGTAGGCCTTTTATACCTTTTATAAGAAAAACCGACTACCACCTGCCTTCTATAAGGGAAATCTACTACAACCTACCTTCTTGAATTTCTCAATATCTCCTTGCCGGGCACTGAATGGGGCAAACAAGTGGACTGCGTACAGGATCAGCCACGGCATCCTAATTCACAAGCATTCTCTGCTCTGTTTCCATCACCGTTTCGTTGATTGATTGTCTTCTTACTTGCACTCAAAGTGTTCTGTTCAGCGGAGCTCTTTCCACTGATATCTCGTTTGGAGAGCCTCAGGGCAGCATTCATGGCCCACTCCTCTAATTTATATATCAGCCAAGCCTCACTTCTTCTTAAATAATATAACTTCTTTCACGTTCCTCTTAGTATTCCGCTTAAATGTCTCGCCTCTTCAATGAGAGTTGCGCTTACTTTGATCTGAACTTCTCTATAGGCTTAAGCTAAAGAAGCAACTTCAGCTATGGCTCAATCAGATTTTTATACTACTTAGTTTAAGGTTTATTTTTCGTAGGCTAGGACTTACTCTGTTATAATCTCGATTAAGCTTTATTTTCTTTATTTTAAAGTTTGTTTGCTTCTGTTATTTCTTTGTAGTAGTCAGCTTTGTCAAATCCGTCAATAAATAAGTAAAATCTACGGCATTCTCCAACATGCTCTTGATAAGTATGTTCATAAAATACCTTCGGGAGACATTCTCCGAATAGCACAGAGTGTAGCTATAAGGAAAAAGGATTAGTTTTACTGACATCCAGAACATAATGACAGAGTTCTTTTGCACTCGCTATTTTGCAGTAGGGTGTAACAAAAGAAAGATTCAAGAGAACAGGATTTTTATTTCCTTGCCCTGCACAACGGGGCTGCAATAATTATTTTATATTCGTTTGATACTGTAAATATATTTACATATATATAAATTTTCCAAAATGCTTTTAAACCTGAGACTAATATTTGTTATTTGAATTAGGTTAGTAGTAGCATAATAACATTAGCGCCTCTGGTTTCGAGTAAAAAAATTAATTAAAGCAAATAGAAAGAATTTGTCCTCTCGTTCAACAGATTAAAATTGTTTTGCTAAATGGGTAGGTGTTCTGAAGCAAGTTTAACAAAAGGACACGGATATTAATCGTTTCGATTAACTGTTTTTATATTTATTTGTTCTATTTTTTAAGCTCTACGTTAAGTCATTAATTTGGATTTGCATAAATATTTGTACTTTTTTGCTTGTCACCATAAACATCTCGAGTATTTTTCAATTACAATTTGCATAAAATAGCTGTCCAGGATAAGAGGAATAAGTTAGGGTTTGAGGGATACATTTTAATAGAGTCAGGAAAATTTGAGTCGACAAGGCAGAATTAACATTTTAATATCAAAACTTGTCCGGGAAACGTGCAAAACGCTCTGATACATATAAATTAAAAAACATATACTAAATCAAATGTGTGAATGTATGTAAAAGTATTCTAAAAGTGACTTGAAGTACTACGCATAGAATGGGACTACGTCCGTGTATGGGTGGGTTTTCCCATAAACAATTTCCTCGACGATGAAACATTTAATGAACACAAGACCATCTATCTATCTATCTATACAAAAGCCCATCTATGGAAAGACAAGCCTTGAGGTGGAAAGAGAAAGTTTTAGCTCGGCTTCCATCTTTACGCTGGCAGGAAAGCATTTGCATAATGTTTTATACGTTCATTCCCCCTTATCTTTGAGGTGGGTGAAAGTATAGCACCATTGGGATGTAGTATAGATGCTGAGAATCCACCCATGTCCCTGACTTCAACACTCGGTGTCCAACACCCTTATCATCACACAGAAAAGCTCAACTCCTTCTCTGTACCTTCCTTTTTCTTTTGCTTGATGCATGCTCTCCCGGGCGAATGTGTTTCTATGTCCGCTAAATAAAACCAAAATAGCACTCGAATCTTTACGATCCATAAAGCTTGCTCCGTTTTAACCCTTTCAAATTGAGGGAGAGTTTTCTACAAAACTGGGTGGAGGTTATTCTTCGACTATGCTGGTACATGATAAGGAGGTGGTGTATGCCGGGTGGTAGTGTCAGCTTGGCTGATTAAAGCCAAAAATTTCTGCAAATGAATATCTCTGCCTTTGCAGTAGCATTCCTCCATTTCTGCTTGGTTCTGTGTGTAACACATCACCAAGGGTCCTATGTTTGGACATTCAAAAAGTTGTTAGAACCAGAAAAGCCAGGCAGCGGGGATAAAATGTGCAAACCTTTCGAATATAATTCTCCCTTGCTGCAGTCAAAGGGGTTCAGTAGGTAGCTCGGATCTGTACGACGTTCCTGAGCATATTTAGTCAGCTACAGTCAACATTACAGGATAATGACTTTCTCCCTCTAATTAAATATACAAATAAAAGTAATTTGCCCTTTCGAGCAATTTATTCTTCGAGAATATGAAAATATCCTTCAGCTTGGAAGACCTCATCTACTGCTTATGGCATTGCTGTAGAAATTTCAGAAAATTACTGTCTTTCAGGGGTCTATTAAGTCGATGAAAATGAAGTTGAAATGGTCAGCTGAAAGTATATGAGCAGCATAAAAATAAGTCTCTTCGGAGACTGCTACCATTTTTGCTTGGTTTAATTACCTGTTGCTATGCAACATTTTAGTGAGTTAGTCTTTTTTTTGATGAAAGTTTTTTTTTCTGTTTAACTCTTTCGAGTTTTACCATTACTTTTATGAATATGAAAAATATAAACAGCTTTCAAGCGATAAATTTATATAATATTTCCAAACGTTGTCGTTTACATGATTTTCCATAGCCAAGTGAGTTTGAATTTTAATTTCTGGCAATTTGTGCTAAGGACGGGGGTAGTGTATTGCGTGCCCGTGTAGTGCAACTTCAAGGAGATTTTTATGTAGCGCGGATACTGAAGGTGAACTTATAAATGTCAGGCCACTGAATTTGCCTCTAAGCAACAATATTTTAAAATTTTAATTTTCAGCTATGGGAAGTGTTTATATCTATCAAGTAATGAAAGAAATTTGTTTTGTCCTTTTTATAAGTCTATTTCATACTTTTCAACACCTTCTTAAATAAAAATGATGAAAATTTCACCTTCACTATATAAACGTAGGAAAACTTTTAAGATTGATAAGTAAAGAGACTGATAATAATCTATCTAGATATATGTATCTATACTAATATTATTAAGAGTGTGTGTTAACTACTGATTTTCAAAATCCTTTCATCTTCGGAAAGCCGATTTAATGCAGATCGCCATAATCTATATTTTATACCGGAGTATGGGTTCACATGGAAAATCTATAGTAATAATATTTGTACTAATCTAATATAAAAATGATTTGATTTGTATAAGGAAAAACACCTTAATCTAGTAATAAGGATGAATTAAGCCATTGCTAAGGTTGCTTCTATAGCTGCAACTTGGAGGAATTCAGGTTAAACAAAGCGAGGCTCTCATTGAAGAGGCAAGACATTAAAGATAAAAAAAAATTAGTTCCTCAGGTAGCGGGCAAGGACTGAAATGCACAAAGAGTCCAGCAATTCGGCTGAGTCTACCGCTTCTCGCAATAAGTCGAAAAAAGGTATCATTGAAAGTTACGTCTCTTGTCAAGGGTTTAAAGGGTGTCCAGAGACTGTCAGAATATGAACGAAGAGCAACAGGGTCAATTCAGAGGAGGTTACAGAAATCTACACTGCACAGCCTCGATACGATTGATGTGCACCTCGAAGGGAGCCCATACAGAGCTAGCGTACTCCAGAATCGGTCTGAAATGTGAAATATAAAAGACTTGTTAAGCAGGAGTCGTTAAGTTCCCTTGACCATCGCTTTACAAGGCGCAATGAAGGATAGGTGGAAGTTGAGAACCACGCCCCAATCTTGGGACCTATTACGTCTAATAAAAATACTACTCTTTATAAAATATTCAAAGATAATAGGGTGTAGTTTGCGGGAGAAGATCATAGCAGTACACTTATCTGCGTTCAACGGAAGATGGTTACTAGAACACCAGTACTGACTAACACAAAATTCTAGAGCTGGAAAGAAGTAGCGAGACGTCGTCGATATATAAAAATAGAAGGGGGCCAAGAATACTACCCTGATGCACTCTAGAAGATACAAGGATTACAGTGAAATAATCTTTCCTGAACAGAACACGTTATGTGCGATAAGTGAAGTAAGAGGACAACAAATCAACCAGATGTAGAGGGAACACGATCAGTGAAAGCTAGGGAACCTGGATGCCGCGAACGGCAGCTGATCCTGTCGAAGGCCTTACTAAAATCAGGGTACACGCAGTATATTTGTTTATCTGATTCAATGGCCGGCAAGGAGTGATTGATAAATTGACGAAGGTTGGCGGTAATGTATTTTTTCTTGGTTAAGCCGTGCTGGAAGAAGCCTATAAAAGGTCTGCAGTAAAAGTGGAGTACTGTACTGAAGCGTCGAAAATCTTCGCAACATGGCACAAGTTTCCAATGGGCCTGTACTTATATATATCACATTTTTTGTAAAGGGGGTTTATCACGGTTTATAGGTACGAACGAGAATAATGCAGACAGTTCTGGAGGGAAACATCTTCGAATATTAATTCCTTTAGTTCGAATGAAGTCGGCGAGAGCCTTGTAAAATAGATAGAATAAATATCCCAATAGGAATCACAGAAAGCAGTACGAGAGAATTCATTCAATAAATTAACGGGTGAAGAGGAGTCGCTGCTTTCGTTGTCAGAGAACCTCAAGGATTAGTGGTAGTCATCACAGTTGCGCTTAGATGATTTTGAACTTCCAGAATTATATTATAGGCAAGATAATCGACGGCACTCATCGAGGCATAAAACCTTAGTATAAAAGCTTTCAACGAATAAATCAAGTGTCGCTGATTTCAGAGTCACGGAAAATAAAGGAGGGATAGTCATCACAGTTACGCTTAGAGTTGATGATCTTCCAGAATTGTCTGTGGTTGGCGCCTAAAGTAAACGTCATGCTGAGCGAAATTGCATTTTAAGAAATCTGTAGCGGGGCAGAGGACTGATGACATAGATCAAAGTAAGCGAGCTAATTGATGGCCTTGTTCTTCAAGTTCCCTAGGTGTTTCGAAGGGCCGTCCAACCAGGGTTGAGAGGAAAGGGAATATTTAGACGAACAGATTGGAAAGGCTGATTAAAGCAAGCATAGAAGATGATATGGAACAGCACTATCAATGTCACGGTCCCTAAGTACGCACGACCATTCACAAGATAACAGCCAATCGTTTAGAGTCGAATAGTCGGTCGTTCTAAAGTTAAAGTACCAGTTCTGAATCTCAGAGAAAAGAGCAACAGCGCCGTCAAAATACTAGGCAACTAGGAGCGCAGGATGATGACGGGATTCCGGAACCAAGGGAGTCAAGCACCTTATCACCTACATACTATCAGGGTCAATCGTTGATGATGTTATTACAGTGCGTCAAGCCCTTCGAGGCACAGAATCGAAGAAGGAAGAAACATACTGAGGGGCAGTCAAGACAGAAGGCAGTAGACTATCAACCACAGATGAGCGCTCCTATCAGACAGCAGGAAGGTTGAAGTCAACGAAAACAATAGTCCCATCAGAAGGCAACATGGCACCAGTCGAGCAGTCGATAGTCGCAACGACTTATAAGAGCTTCAGGTCAATAGAGTCAGTAATATGCAATACGGTACAAGGGATGTCAGCGCATAATTCAGAGCGACAATCACGACGGAAAACCCAAAGTCCAAAGAGGTTGAAAGAGTTCGGCGTCAGATATGCTACCGCACAGCCAAGTTTCGGTCAGATAGATGACATCGAAACTAGATGCGCCGGAAGCGGAGAATAATTGTGCGGTCTTCAAGAGCAGGCCTGTTACATCGGTATAACAGGAAGCGATTTCGCTGTTCTCGGAACGAACTCTCGAACATGTAAAAATAATCGAAAACGACCGATATTAATGTTAAGACTATACTTTTTGGGTGGTGCCAGGGAGTGGCATGCAACATAGTCAAAAACGACCGATATTAGTTTTCGAAATAGCTGAAATAAATTATAACACTCCTGATGTCGTTAGATGCTGTAAAGGTAAAGAACCCCTATGGCTGTGGGTGGGTAGAGAGAGACATGGAACAATAATCGAAAAAACTACGCTTACTAAAAGTCCGCCCTCACCTACAACTTCAGACGAAAATATACACCGACGGATAATAATTGTGTAAGGGAAGGTTTTTCAAAGATATCATGATTCTGATAACTCCAACGCGACAATTCTGCTTCTTTACTAAGCTATTTACCCAAAAATGGGCTTCTTGAGATGATGAAGATTCGAAACATTCATAATTTCATATCTTTTGTAGGTGAAATAGCGAAAACTACTACTAAATTGCAATTGTTTAAGGAGCAAACCGTACTTGATAAACTCAGATGGTTGTGACTCATTTCGAAAATCTTATGATTTGAGTCAGGGCGCTGTCAAAAGAAATAGGGCCAGAAAAGGCTACGAAAGGCGAAACTTAAAAATCTTCACACGATTGGTTTACTGCGAATAATATAAGCTATGGGTTATTTTAAAGAAAACCTTTAAAAGGTCGTTTTACCAATGGCAGTGCGAAAAAAATAACAAAAAACAAACAAAAATTAAACGAGCTTCTTTATTATTGAGAAATTGTTATTTTTTTTATCTTATGGATGATATATTCAGTCCAACAGATAATATTTTAATATTATACCTTCTGTCGCTTATTATTTAAAGCGATAGAAGGTATAATACTAAAATATTATCCGTTGGACTGAATATATCATCCATAAGATAACATTAAACACAACTTTTTCGTCTGTTTTTTGACTAAGGCTCAAATTACAAAAGTCACCTTCAATCAGTTGCTTTGATTTTGAACAGCTTTTATCAATAGTTTAAATTCTTCTTTGTTTGATGTAATTTTTGTTTGTGGAGAGCTGGTCTACGGAATTGATAAAACTTCATGAGGTAGCCATTTTGACCAATCGCTTTATGGTTAATGCTGCATCTTTGACTTTTTTCACAGTAAGAAGTATTTGCTACCTTCATATGATTTTTTCGCGAATCCTAGCCTTAATAAATAGAGCATACGAAGGTGAATCAAGCAAAAGCTAAAGTTTTCTTCAATGCTCTTGTTGGGCATTGGGCAGGAAAACAAAATTATCGATACTTGGTATTGCAATGAATCGGAATGTTGCGATATCGGAATATCAATAAATTGCAAAACAATTCTCGATATTTGAGAGTATCAGTATTCGAATGATAATATTTATAGAATTTAGTATGAAATATAAAATTACTAAGTAACCACAAATTAGTATGGATTCAGAATTAATTTTGCAAAATACATAATTAGCAATATATATCGTTAGAGTCAATATGACACTGAAACTTTCTGTGGCGCATATATTTTGGTAAATTGAAATGAAAAACAATTAATAGTCGAATATCACAGACTCTGCGGACAAGATGAAGTTGACGCCATTTTCAAAAATTGATTAGTATTTTTTTCAATTTATTGCAAAGTTGTTTCGAATTTCGACACTATCTAAGTATCGATTCAGAAATATCGATTATAGTATTTATTGGGCGTTGAAAACATGGAAACAAAATCAATATATTAGAAATGTGTTATCGATACTTCGATATATGTATCGATGTGATATCGGCCATCTCTCCTATGCAAAACTTAAGTAGGTGGTCGAACGCGGGCATGCGACGAAACCTTATGAATACTTACTCAAGGGGAACGGGTTAAGAAGTTCGCAAACAATTGTCTACATAAGCCAATTTTAGAAGTACTTTTTTTAACCCATATATCATTATTATGTAACAAGGCAGCAATAGACGCCACTCGTGTTGCATATTCTATTTTCCGTACGCGTGAGGTACAATCACCACTGTACTGTAGGTCTTTCCGCGGTGACAAGTATCCAATTGCGCACGCTGGCAGCAATGGACTGTAGCTGTAGCGGTATGGCTATAGCTGCCAGTGTTCGCAATCGGCCACTTACCGCACTGCAAAGCGTGCGGCAGAGTGGTACTACTTATCCCTCATTCATGCGCAAAAAATATCGATGAGTTTTAAATATTATATTTTTTACGACTGACAAATATAATAAACTTTCCAATAAAGTATAAATGATCTTCTACGGACAATTTATTGATACTTCTCTTTTAACTTGAAACTTAAAATTTGGCACATTTCGCGAGCTTACTTAGATCATTTTCATAATTATGGGCACTTTTGTGAATGAAACCTCAACAAACAGCATAGGATACTTCAAGATAAACAATAAAGTCTAGTACAACATGGGTCCAATTTTGCGTTGTCCTAGATATATCGGTTTTTTGATATGAATGGTTTATTTGCTGTTCTGACTGTATTTAAAATTGGCCACAATAACCTATCCCTCCTAGTTTTCCAAATATTAAAGGCATTGTCAAAATGCTTCGGTTGAAAATGCTTGCTGTGAGTGGTAGGTGGGCCAGGTAGGTGGTCCTAGAGAATTTATCAAAGGAATCACCTCGTTTGTAATTAGTCAAGTCAGATATATGTATAGCAACTTAAGGATCAAATTCTAAAACAAGTAAATCAATAAAACATGGTAGCATCCCAATAAATATGCAAAATATTGAGCACGGTTCATTTACTATTCAGAAATGAAGGGACATGCACTTTATTTACGATTATTGTAACGGAAACGCACGTGAAACATTTCGGGAATATCGCCTCGTAGAATGTGTTCGAATCATCGAATGTTTGTCGAAATCTACTTTACCAGGTTAGTATAATTTAACTTTTTTTAGCACTTGACTTTAACTTTTACTTAAAAGGTTTATGAAAACAAAATTTACAATTTTATTTTCTTTGCTTATTTTCTTTTGAAATCGGACGTACAGTTGGAGGAACGAGTACTGCAAGTCGTTAGAGAATATCGGACTCTTAGCATCAGCCGTATTGGATTGATGCTAAATATTTTCCACGTCAGAATGTGGTACGATGGAAATCATCCCTACCACCTAATTGCTATAGAAGAGCTTCAACCAGAACATATGCATCGACAACACATTTTAAGAAATCTCGAATTCTTTATTTGTGAAAGAAATAATGACAAAACTAACTTACATAATTTGCATGAATGGTGCCAAAAAAACCCTCACAAAAAGCTTGTATGTCGGTCGCACTACAGATTTTGTGTAAATGTATAGGCAGGAATTAGAGGGTGAACATTTACTGGTTCTCTCTTTCTATCCGATGGATTAAATGGAGAAGCATATCCTTAATTTTTTGAAGAATCTATATAAGACGCAGTGATAAATGACGTGACCCCCCCCCCCCCTCTAGTAAACTAAGTTATTTTTCAACAGGATGGAGTCCAAGCTCACTATAGTTGAAATTTTTGTGAATATTCCATTGAATATTTCGAAGGATAGGTCGCGGTGGTACTATTCCTTTGCCATCTCCTTGGATATCTATGTTTGGGGATTTATAAAAAACTATGTGTACCAAGTGGAAAGATAACCGGATCAGATTGTGAATATAATTTCTGGTAATAAAACTAAAGAGAATATCGCCACCATAAGGATCGGCAACGCTGTAAAAAGGCGAGCACAGCATTGCATCATGCAAAATGGAGACTATTTAGAATTTTTTTTATAGTATTAAGTATTTTGTTACTTTTATTAATTTTATTAAATATTTAGTTCCACTTTCTTTCTTTTTGATACTGGTTACGCTACGAAAAAATCATTAAAAGAAGTGCATTTTTGGTGTAGTTCGTAATTCTCGGAAAACTAGGAGGGGTAAATAATTATGTTACATGCCATATTTAGGTTAGTTATTTTCACCTATCATATATGCTATTAAAACACCAGATCAGAGGTGAAAGAAAATCATGGCGAAATTCCCATTTTTGGGATAAATATTTAAAAATTTCCGATTCAATTCCAATAAGTGCTGCAACTTATAAGAATAATTTTGATGTTGTTTTATAGGGTAGGGCACCGTATTTTAAATAACTGTAAAATCAATGTAACAGTATTATTGCGAATAACAGAAATATGAACTTAGATGTAATGATATATACGAATATTAAAAACTGACATCCCCAGAAAACAGCGCAAAGTCGGGCTCATGTTGTAACAGACTTTCTGTTTATCTTGACTTCCCCTATACTTCAGCAAATTATATGTATTATACGCAATTTTTATGTTAAAAACATAAACTCTTTTGATAATACTAAATGTAATTGTATTCAATCTAAAAGAATACTACTACCAGCACAATCTTTACTTTAATTGCGTATTTAAGGATTTAGAAGTATATAATTTACTTTACTTTCAATACGTTCGAATATAAATAATTATGATTTAAAAATATTCCCTCCTCAAATACAAGTACTTCATTCCAAAAAGTAATCATTACTAATTTGTTAAGTGAATACTTTTACTCTGTTTCACTCGTTAATAAATAAATCTTATTGCAGATTTTGTTGTTATTTTAATGTTAAATTCTCCAATAAAAGAATCCTGGTTTAGGTTTTACTTTTATTTCACAAAAATAGTTCCCTAATAGATATACTGGTGTGATATGAAATTCTATTGTTCTTTAAATTAGTTTTACAATAGTGTGCGAGTTAAAAACCAGTTTTCAAATGTGATTTTTCCTCAGCTGACATTTATTTCCCTCTTCTTCTCTAATCAAAACTTTTCCATTTTGAATCTGTTAACGTCAAAAATTGATTATTGAAAGTCACAAAATTAAGTTTCATTAATGCTTAAATCAAATATATTTCAATTAATCTTCTCGAAGTAATCAGTGTAAATTCAAACAAATTAAAAACGTTCTACTTAAATATATTGAAGCACAAATGAGGGTATTTCGTTCGCCTGTATTGCGCAAAATGACACTAAAATAATCTCTCCAACCATAAGACACATTTCTAAAAAGGGGACAGTTGGGTCCTTTATATGTAGCTCTGTAATATTCTGCAAAATGTGGATAAATACATTCTATAGCAGTGAATATTGACCAGCGACATCTAGATATCTATAGTATTTTCTAACGTTTGCATAAAATTGAAAATTTCTATTCAGACTCTAGTGGAACGTTGAGAAGGGCTTGAGAATGAATACGAAAGGGTTTTGGAGAACAGTAGATGAACTTTGATTAAAACTACTACATCTGTAGACAAAATTTATATACATAAACTATCCCTTATATAGTAAGGATTAAAATAATAGAAAACATAGTACCAGGGTACCGACCAAAAAGAATGCTGGACGTTTGGCCGGATCAAGATATGTAAAGAGGGAGGGATTCAAGTGGTTCTGGTCGGAGCCCGAATTACTAATTTATAGTTCAAAAAGCAGCAGCAGTCACATTCCAATGCAAATGTAAATCAGCCAAAACTACAGAACCGTTTACTTTTGACTTCGAGTAAGAGGGACTTTTTGGGGTTTTGGAAGTTCTGCATGTGTTCGTCGTCGGTATGTGATAGTCCAGCCTGGTACGAATCTCTCTTTGACAACAAAATTTCGACGTTGACCTAACCACACAATGTAGCTAGGAGCTGCCGACATAACCATATTCCAGAGCATTTATTTGAGAAAGGACTTTAAATCGCAGGGACATAAAGGCTCGCACAAAGTTAGAATTAAACTCCCTTCATTTTCTATTTTATGCTATTCATCTATAGGGGATGGCTTAGAAGGCTTGTGCAAGGGTCCGGCTCGCTGGCATACAAGATTTGTGTACACATTCCACCACCACTAGAACACTAACTTTCTCGAAAGTTAAAAGGGACTTTAAATGAATTTTGTCATCTATTTTAAGCTACCTAGATTCACACAATACATAGAATCATTTTATAGATCTTTATAACTGTCCACAGGGGATGCAGGATAAAATGAGGTTTTCTAATCAAGTCAAGTTTTCAGTTAAATCCAATTCTGTGACGATTGTGCTGGTGTTATAGGACTTATTTATGTGAAAACTTTCAATTGCTGAACACACTTGTCCTTGCATATGGTGACGGACATAGTTCAGAATGTCCTCTACCCATGTGTGTTGGATATATTGAAATTGGGCGAAACGCTTCGTAATATATGTATTATAACCCTTAACAAATATGACTATTTGGAGCTGTTCAGCTCTAGTTAAATGACCCTCTCAATGCTCTTCGAATGCAATTGATAAAGTTCGAAATGATTCACAAGTAAATTTCTTTGACGCGTACAAGGATTCCTTTTATTTTGTATGTATGGATATGAAAACTGGAAAATTCGAGACGGGCTCAGTTATATTTATCATCTAAACACAAATTCAAAGACTGTAATATCCAAAACATGATTGACAAATTTTCTTGCTATTGGACCGGAAGAAGACAGCAATTTTCAAATAGATAAAGCGATAGGCGTATGTTGTCTGTTCTAAATTACGCCTGTTTTCTAATTCCAACGTAAAAGCGGTACTTCTGTAAGGTTGCAAACATGGAAGCTCACCTACATTTTAAGCATCCTAAAATGAACTATTAAGGTGCGGTTCCACGATGCATTTTTCTCATGCGTTTAGCGCAGGACTACGCAAAGAATAAAGTTGCATGCTTTTCATGCACAAAAGGGCTCAAGAAGCATGCGGTTTTCCGTTTCAATGGTAAGCTTTTTATTCCAGAGATCGGCCATTACTTTAGAGAAATTAAACACATATTAACCCATAAATGTTTTTTATTGAATTCGAAACTTATTACAATTAATCTTGGTATATTACAAACTCCGACACTTTGCATGTATGCCAATAGCCCTTTGTAAATCTATCTTTAAGGTGTATTGTAGCCAGTCTATCCCGCATTTTCGTCGCGGCAGTCCCAATTCTGATAACTAACTTGTCTCCATTGTTAACTGCCCATTCTTTGTACTCAATAAGAAAAAGTCCAATGGCGTAAAATTTTGAGATCTAGCAGGCTAAGGAATCGGTGCACCTCATCCAATCCAGCGGTCAGGAAATTTTTCATTCCGTAATGCCTTTACAAGAACACCAGAATACGCTAGTGTTCAGCCGTATGGGTTAAACATTGCCCTAAGATTATCCATTGGGTCCGCATAAACTTGACTACACTAGCACTTACGACAAAATGAATGGTCCCATTAAATGGGTGTCAATGCTACCAGCCCAAAATTGACATAGGATTTAGGCTGGAACGAGGTCACCCTTGTCTTATGTGGGTTCGTATTTCACCAGGTATGGAGGTTCTGGAAGTTTGTGATATCATCCCCGGTGAACCGCGATTAATCCGTCCACAGAATTTGGTCTAGAAACGCCCGTTCTTAACGTCGCATTCCAGAAGCGAAATGCATAATTTTAATATTCTCTCGGAATCTCCTTCCAGTAGTCCTTGGACTGGGATGTAGTGATATGAACGTCACCCTACTGGTTGAACACCCCCGAACTATAACTGAAGGCACTCCTAATCGTCTTGCGATTTGCCACGGGCTCGTTTCGGGGTCTTGCCCGACGAGGGTGATTAGTTGCACCTCGACGTCGGCAGAATTTTCCGATATTTCAACTTAGTAATTTTAGCTTAAGAACACCCGTAGTTATCGATTTGTTTTTCAACTATGATCGATTTTCTTGTTGACTGACTCTTTTATAGCTTAATTTCCTTAAGATATTAAGAACCAGGATACTAGAGTGTGAACTTTTACTAACACAAGTTAATATCGGCAACAAAACAAAGCTATATTAACATTTTTATAACTTTTTTGCAGTAACATTTAAAATTAATTACCTGTGGACCATAAACAAACATTTTCGACCCTTTGTCTTTTAAAGTTTGTTTATATAAAGAATTTCCTACATAAAGTGCAATAAAATAATTGAGTATTGAGGATGCGGTTTTTCTAATGCTTTTTCTACCTTGCCATGTTGGAAAGGTAGTAAAATGGTAAATTTTATAAAAGCTTAAATAGTTTTTAAACAACTTCACAAAAAGCGCTAAAAAGCATAAAATAAGTTTTAATTTTATATCTATTACTAGTTTTATATAATATCTTCGATTTTGGTTGGGTAGTTCTTTTATCTGTTTAATTTGCATAGACTTCAAAATGTCGTAATTAGATATAAATTATTTTATTTAAAAACTATTTTATTTTTAACTTTTTAGATTCTTCATACATACGACTCGAAGAATGTTGCTAGTACGTATAAAGTAATTTCAAAAGTTGTAGAGGTAGTGCACACTGAATACAGGAAACATAATTATCCAAATCCGGTAACATATTACGAAATAAGTCTCGGTCACCCTTTCATACCCTCATCTTAGAAAATTCTTACCATAACTGTGAACTGGGAATTGTTCGTGTTCGCATAGAGTGGTGATCATGGTAACACTAGACGTCAAAAACGCCTTCAATTCCGCGCGATGAGCGGAAATGCTGGAAGCGCTAGAAGGCCCGTTCCAAATACCGAGGTACCTCTTGCGGATAGTTGACGACTATCTAGACCGATATTTCCTATTTAAGACAAAGGAAGGACTAAGAATAAGAAGGATCGCGTCGGAGCAGCACAGGGATCAATTTTAGAACCCGACCTTTGGAACACCACCTACGGCAGTCTGCTACGAATAGCATTGCTCGAAGAGACGCGCCTGGTCGGATATGCGGACGATGTTGTTGCACTCATCTCAGCAGGAGATGTGCGCCCAGCGCAATTTAAGCTGAATATAAGAATGCGAGCCGTAAACAGAAAAAGAAGAAAGAAAAAGAAGAAAGAAGAAGAAGAGAAAATTTTCCTTTCTGCGACTAGGCACTTTTTGAGCGATTTTTTAATTCTTGCTGGGCGCTTTTGGGCGATTTTTTAATTCTTGGTGGGCGCTTTTGGGCTATAGGCTGAATCAGAATGCACGGCAGCCTACAGCAACAGTTCATATTTGGTCTGTTCGTTGACGCCACTCCGAGTCAAAAAGAGTCATAGAGCAATTCTGTACTCTTGTTGTGTTATTTGAGAAAAGAGTCATACGCTTTTCTACTCCTTTTATGTTCTTTTAGAAAAGAGTAGCAATCTTTTCTGCTCCTGCTTTAAACAAGGTGCAGCTTTTTGATCCATCATCCATAAATCCTCCACTGTTTCGCAAATAGTCGGTAGAGTAAGTGATAACGTATCAGCCTACCAATCCGGAGGAATCAGGTTCGAATCCCACCGACGGCGATCCGTGGTTGTTTTCTGCTGACAAGAGATTACGATAAACAGGTCAAGAGAGTTGCAGGGAAAATGTCTTTTAAATTGTAGGCTCACTTGGAACAGTTGTCCCAAATTGGGCGAAGTTCTATTTCCCATTTCTAAGAAACAATTCTTAACACAGAATGAAGTAATAGTTTTTTTTAGTTCAAAATAGCCAACTTAAGAACTCATAGCTTCTTTGCTTAAAAAAGAGAACAGTTACAATTATTAATAGTTATATCTGTATATATGTATGTTGGCTCCATAAAATGTGGAGTATCATGTAATTCATCTAAATACCTTCAAAGTTATGGCACCTTAAGTTGAGCTCTGTATAATACTCGTATATTGGCATAAGAGAACAACATTAATTAAGTCCCTATAATTTAAATTCAAATTCAATTTATTTTATAAATCAACACAATTTATCTTTTATAAGAAAAATATTCTATACTTAAATAAACTAAAACTAGGGTTAAAAAAATACTTGATAATATCCAAAAATATTTTTTTTATTTTTATCCGCGATTGTAAACGACCCGTTTCGCCTTTTTAGGGCATCATCTGGCTATCGACTAACTACTGTAGCTGTTACAGAGTATTTTCTTTGAGTCAAGAAGTGAGCTCGTATTAGTGAACTCAATGTAATCATTACATACTTGTTTACCTAGATATATCGCTCTTCTAATTTCAAATATTTCTAATTTATCTAATATTCTCCCTTCATACTGATTGTGAATATAAGGTGAAACGCGTCGCTTTGTGATTGCGGACAAAAATAAAAAAATTATTTTTGGATCTTAACAAGTGTTGTTTTTAATCTTCAATGAAGATTTTCAAACAGGTGCCTCAAAACTTTCAGTTAAAACTAAAACTAGTTGGTAATAAGAAGACAGTTCATATAGGGAATCTAATTCCATTGAAATGATTAATTTAGCAAGAATAAAATACTGAGAGAAAAATCCAAAAGAAGTAATAGTACAAAAAATAAATTAAGTAAATCTAGTAAAAATGAATAAATCTAATAAAGTGTTGTGTGTTCTCAACAGCACGATGTTAATTTAGTGAATGTTTGGGATGTACAAAAAGTTTGCGCTTAAATCCGTTTATCGTGTTCGATCCAGAGGAGTTTCTTAAACCCAATGGCAGTGCGTTCCAAACGCCGACGGCGTATATAAAGAACTGCTTATTAGATATCTCCATCTGATGGGAACAATTGAAAGCGTTTTAGTAGACGTCCTTAATTGTAATCTGTCAAAAGGTATCCTGTGGATTGAAATTTTAGAATTTTGACAAGAAATGCGACCCAACGAAATTTAAGATATACCGACAGATGGTAACCTAGAACAAATTCAACATAGAGTGAAACACGATCATACCGTCGGAGATTATGAATATATCGGACGGTGAATTAAAAGCTACATTAAGCTTTGTTTTAGACGCGCTGGGCGGGTCGATTTTTTTCGCCAAATCGTATAAGATTATCAGGTTCAGTAGATAATTCTAAGAAAACATGGCGAAGAAACCATAGGTAAAAAATGAATTTTAAATTAAAAATTTACTTTTTCACTGAATTTAAAAAAAATTATTTTTCGTCTTTTTTAATTTTTTACAAGCAATTCAAGAAGAAGCAACAATTACATTCAAAATGTTTATTTTTTAGAGTTAGTTGTTTATAAATTTTTTTAAATGTGTTTCATACGTTTTTTAACGTTGATAAAGCAGCTCACCTAGGACACACTTAAACATTGCAATCTCTGACTTTGATTCATTTTCTTTCTGTGTGAACAAAATTAATAATATTTCATTGTGATCCAAATATAATGTGCAGTGCATTGTTCATTTAATTATTAAAAATTTATTATGGAGCTGTTTACATCATCAGATACACAGCCATCACATCACTGATCACCATAGCCGAACTTATTTCATATGCCGTCACAAGATCTTGTTGTTATACATGTTCAACTGATCACAATTACCTAACATTGAAAGTAAACAAGAGAAAACAAAATAATTGCAAAAAAATCCTTATATAACATATGTAAATAAAAATTTAAAAACAAATGCAAAACGCTAAATAATTTACATTTCGTTGCAAGAAAAAGTGAATTCCTTTTAAAAAACTTAAAAAAGTCGAAAAAAATATTTTTTTTCTTAATTCAAAAATTGATTAAAAAACAAAAAAAAATAAAAGAAAGTATGTGACAAATTCGAAAAAATTCGCATGTAATAGTTGCAAGAAGAAGTGAATTACTTGTAGAAAAATTAAAAAAGTCGAAAAATAAATTTTTTTCAAATTCAGTGAAAAAGTAAATTTTTAATTTAAAATTCATTTTTTACCTATGGTTTCTTCGCCATGTTTTCTTAGAATTATCTACTGAATCTGATAATCTCATACGATTTGGCGGAAAAAATCGACCCACCCTACTGGGCAAGCTTAACAGAGGGGTAACTCTATGGAAGGCCAAAAAAATAGGGGTTTGTTTTTAAATTTTTTAGGGGGAAGGAATGAAAAGAATTTATTATTTGTACGGAACTCATTGATTGAAAATAGCAAAAGTTACGAGCTCCGATTGAATGGAATGTTAGAAAATATGGCCTACTTTATTGACAGAATGGAGTCCCCAGGACCGTGCGCAGGATTTACTCCTGAGGGGGAGGGGGGGATTTTATCTAATTCGAGGTTATTCTTTTAGAATTTCAGTAAAATTTTTCCTAATGAAGAAGTACAGAAAATTTTAAAAACCCTCCTGGGGGGCGGGGTGTGAAACCCCAAAACCCACCCCGTGCACATGGACCTGGGAGTCCCATTTCCACCTGAAATCAATTTCTGGCCAGATTTCTAAAAAAAAATTATCTTTTATCGACTTGCACCCAAAAATCAAGAAACCAAAATCCGACCAGTTGATCCCTAAGTTAAGACATTCGGATCATAAAAATAGAAGGTAAATCAGATAAAAAATATGTTTTGTAGCCTGGCAGGGCAGTTATAGCTTCGAAAAAAACTCGTTTAAAGTTTTGAGTTTGTTTTTCTATGTATGACTATGCTCTGACGCGATCACTCCTACTGCTCACTTATTTTTGTAAATTAAACACTATATTGATAAAAACCTGATTCTAGGGGGTTGTGAAATGGCTAGGGATACATAGTGAGCAAAGCCCACCTTAAATCTTGGACACAGATAATTATTATGTTTATCCCAGCTAAAATTTCTATTAATGAAATACCCGGATTATTGGCAGACTCAACAAAAGGAATGTGTATTCCATTAAGTTCTATTGACGAAAGTTCGCTAGTGTCGACTGAACCTCCGTTAATAAATAGACACTTAGGATTAGAATCGTTTATACTTAACTTGTTAGTAATAGTCAAATCATACATCCAGGAGAGGAAATGATTTTTTGAACCAATTGTATTTTCATACAATTCTTATGGGCTCAAAATGAGCAATTGAGTATCTTCGGCAGTATTTATATATATTATTGTGAATATTGTGAATTGAGCGACTGACAGGAAATCTCCGTATACACAAAAAAAAGATACTTTGCGAGATTTTGTTTATTTTATTGATTTTTCAATTTTTAGAAGTAAAAATAGACGAATTTTTTGAATGTATTAAAATGTATTGAAAAAATCGGCGAATTTGTTGTTGTAAATTGTTAATTATAATAATAAAAAATACAAAATCTCGACGTCATTACCTCGTAATTTATGTATAAAAGAAGTGTGCAAAATTTGAGAAGGATTGGATAAGTAGGTTTTGAGTAACAGTGATCACTGACTTTGAAAAAACTAAATCTGAGAAAAACGCGTTTAAAGTTTTAACACTGCTCTTTTGTCTATGGGATGTATCGAATGGAGGGAGACCCGAGGCACTGTATCTCCAGCAATCAATGCTCCAATCGACCTCATTTTAACTAGATACTCTTGCAGAGTTGTACTATGAAATAAAAAAAAATAAAACAACATTTTAATACCCATCATACATCAAAAATAAAAGGGGCCGAAAATCGAGCCTTGTGGAAGATTAGCAGATACTCGGAGAAAACTAGATCTATTGATACCGATCAGCTAGACAGTTGGATACCAGATTTGCAGCTTGAATGGAAAAATTGAAGCCAGTAATGAGTGTAAGAATTAGCAGACGATAACTTACAGGTAGTAAAATCTAACAAAAGAAAAATGGAGATTTCATCCTCAACTATTGCTTGCCGAAAATTCTCAGAGGCTTAAAGTAGAGCCATAACGCAGCTCTGACCGGGTCAAAAGCCCGACAAGTATTGATTGAACAAGGTATTAGATTGAATGAGTTGATTCATTTGCACTCATATAATTTACTCTGCTACTTTAGAATATGCTTATGGGATGAAAGTTGCTACATTGCTTGTTTGTTGGTATAGGAATAAGTTTGGAATATTTGCAAGAAGTCTTTATGCAAGGGTTTATAATCTGAGTTAGTGAGAGAATTAGATGTCGGATTATGATCTGTATAAATTTGGGATTAACATTTTCACAACCCACCGAGTTCGACTTTACGTGTAAATAAGGGTTGACAATATAATTTTCTTCTTCTTCTTTTAAAGAGAGTGCGTTCATTCTCAACATTTGTTAGATCTGGGCTTGGAAGATCGTCCTGTGAAGATACGCTACAATTAGAATATGATAGAAACTGGGCATTTAGTGCCTCTAGATCACCATTAATTTGTTGCTTGTTGGATGTTGATAAACCAATAGATTTTAAATTTTTCAATAATTGTCTGGGAGGCAAATTTGAATTTGATTTCAAAGAGAAATAATTTTTTGGGCCAGTATTAATTTTATTACGAAGGGCGCTATAATATTACCACAAAGCAGAAATTCGATAGCCTTTCCATGAGTTGTACGAACGATTGAGGGGGGAAATAAGGTTATCAATTCTTGAAAACCAGGGACTATTAGAATTTCTAATTCTTCTGGAGACTAGTGTAACGTACTTTTCATGTAAGTGTAAAGTGCAGTTATGGGAATATTGTACTTGTTCAGCAACACTTAATATATATCGCTCCAATCGCTGGTATCCGCCTCATTCTGCAAGGCGTCCCGATCAATATTTCTATAATCAACCAATATAATTCAGGTTGTCTATAAGCCCCAAGACAGATATTATAGGCGGCTATGATCATATCATGGTCAGATATACCAGCCACCAACGGCCTTTTAACCGACTTCCCAAAAACAAAGAGGTTCTTATTCGACGTGTATTCTTTTTTTTATTTATTTTTTATTTTTTTATGTCTGACCGGGCATAACTTCGTAACGCGTGTAAAAAAAATTCTTGGTAGGGTGGGAGTGGGTGGTGGGGGTGAAACCTAACTTTGTAATGGGTGGTCCGATTTCGATGGCTATTTTTCTGTTGTATAGAGTGTGATCCCCATTGCTAATAGGAGAATAATTTGATGCTAGGGTGAGGGTTGGATTGGGGGGGGGGGGTATTCTAACTTCGTACCGCGTGGACCGATTTGGATAATTCTTTTTCTGTTGGGTAGAGTATTCTTTCTAGTTGATATAACGAGAAAAAAAATGTTGGTGTGGTGTGGGGGGGGAGGGTGCAACCTAACCTTATAGCGCGTGGACCGATTTGGATGGTTCTTTTGCTGTTGTATAGAGTGTGATCCCTTATTGCTAATAGAAAAATAATTTGGTCCTGTGGTGGGGGTTGGGTGTGGGGGAGGAGTAGTCTAACTTCGTCACGCGGGGACCGATTTGGATAATTATTTTTCTTTTGGGTAGAGTATGCTCCCTGGTTGATACCACGAGCAAAAAAAAGGTTGGTGGGGTTTGCGTGGGAATGGGTCGGGTGGAACCTAACTTTGTTCGCGTGGACTGATTTGGATGGTTCTTTTACTGTTGTATACAGTGTGATCCCCCATTGCTAATAGGAGAATAATTTGGTAATATGGTGTTGGTGGTGGAGCGGGAGGGGTAGTAACTTCGTATCGCGTGCACCGGTTTCGATGATTCCTTTTCTGTTCGGTAGAGTATGTTTCTTGATTGATACCATGAGAAAAAAAGTTTAGTGGACCCATTTTGAATGGAGGTGGCGTAGGAGGTTAATCCTAACTTTTTAACGCGTGGACCGATTTGGATGGTTCTTTCTGCGTTGTATAGAGTATAAGACATTAAAAAGTGAAAAATAAAATAGTTTTTAAAAAAAAAGTTGAGCCGACTTCACAAAGCGCTAAAAAGCATAAAATCATCAATCACATTTTGAAGTCGGTGCAAATGAAACAACTAAAACAACTACAGAACCACAATTGAAAATAATACATAATACTATATGAACGTTTCAGCTTACGGGATCATAAGAAAGGACGATTAAATAGTTTTGTTGTAGTTGGTTGGTTTGTTTGATTTGCACCGACTTCAAAATGTCGTAATAGATATAAAATTAAAAATTATTTTATGCTTTTTAGCGCTTTTTCTGAAGTCGGCTCAACCTTATTTTTAAAAGCTATTTTTGAATTAAATTTTAGATGGACAAGATGTGATTAAAACATCTAAAAGAGAAGTAGATGTAGACAAAATTGAGTAGGCGTAAAAACTATTCGATGCAAATCTACGGAAGCTAATGAGTTGTAAAAGTATCTGAAGGATCCGGATGATATAAGAAAGTTAATATTAACGTCTCCACCAATAATACTGTTTACATAACAGGGAGCAATATCTCTTAAGCAGTCCAAAGATTATCCAAATTTCAATTAGAGGGTTTGTAAATGCAGCTAATGAGGCATTTTTGCATGCCCACCCCAAGTCCGCACAACATATATTCACATCTCTAGACACTTACCTCATTAGCTTCAGCACGACTTTGCAAGATATACTGGATCTTACATAGACAGCAATATCACCGTCTCTACGAAAAATTCTATAATTACGGTGAATCCTAAAATAGGGTATATGAACCAATTCGTTGCTTATGATCGCCCTTAGCTGCAATAACATCAGTACCGGAGTCACTGACGACGCGACGTATCTCATCAATATCCGGCAAGATACACCTAGCATTCATTTAAGTATTCGAACCAAAAGAGCCGTCGTAGTTCCACCATCCAAGCCAGCAGCATCATCAACCATCAACAACAAAAATAAATCCTAAATAAAGCATCGCCTGTCGCATAATCGAAAGGAATAATACTATGAAAAGATCAAAATCAAAAGCCGCTTCCATCAACTATTGAGAGACGGAGTTAGATGAATTCGTTGAGCGGCACGACCCGGGCCCCGCGTTCGACACCAGGTCTCCCCGTGAGCTTTTATTAAGAAAGTAAATTAATCTACTACGTCTCTGGGCTGTTGTCTAGCTCGCAGCAATGCAAAAAACAAGACTCAAGACTCCTCACTTTCCTTACTCTAATTCCCTTGCGGCCAAAACCATGCTTACGCATCAAAGGGTTGTCCCCTAGGATTTGGTCACATCGTATTAAAAAAACCCCGAAAAACATCAGAAGAAACACTATAGTCAGCACTATGTCTGAGTGATTCCACTGGAGTGCCTTAAGAGTCCGCTCTCTTACCTATTATTTGTATTTATCATTTGAAACATGATGATTGCTGTCGCAGCTTATTAACTTATTGAAGCTTTTAAAAGACGTTATCGTTATTATTTTAAAGCAGACTTAAATTTTTCCTTCATCTGGTTTCTTTAATAAACTTTCAGTCAAACACTAAGTCAATTTTCCCGCTCAAATACGATTGTTTAAAATATTCACGAAAAAATTCAAGATGTCAGTGGTTTGTACAAAAAAAAAAATACGCGGGACTTCATTAGCAAAGAAAGGCGCATGCCTGAAAAATATGAGAATGTGTGTCGGGTTTCTTTGCCTTCCTTTTTATTTACGATATTTCCAAGTCGTGGAAAGAGGCAAAGCATTTCCACCATTAAGAACACAACTGAGAAATCCTTTCAATGTATAAGTGCACACAGTAACATATAGGAAATGAAAATAAGATTTTTTAAGCAAGCAAGGCGACAAAAATTGCATGGTCACACCTCAACGAATTAAGGGATTCTGCCAAATAAGCGATTAGATACTAACCTCAATTAGATTGTGACTGTTGCTGCCGGGGAAAGTGTAAATAGTATTGTTTGTGCTCTCGCATGTATTTAAATAAAAATTAATTGAAATAAATTTTATTAAATTAGAGCAATTTTTTATCACATACTTTTACTCGATAATTAAAATTTTTTTCTTTCTTTTTTCAGATAAACAACACTTAAAGGTTAGCCGGAAAGGATAAAATATTTCGTAAGAGTTCGGTTGGCTGCTAGTTTTCCGCTCGATTGTTTTGCAGCAGTTTAGAACGCTTTAGTTTAATTAAAAACGCTTTTGTCACTAAATTTTGCAATAAAATATTAACGCTTTGTTGTTTAGTTGTTTGACTGCCTTTTAGAATATGCATGGCTTCTGCTTTTTTTTGTTTAGAATTTAGCTTTTGACAAGAATTTTCGTTAAAGAAAAACAACGAGTCGGAACAATGTTTCGCAAATACTCTAACGGTAACACAAGGCAAAATAAAGTTTGAAAACACCGGAAAACCGAAAATTTAAAGCAATCGAAAAAGTTGCAACAAAACGCAAGTAAACGCAACGCAAGTTGAAAGAAAACGCAAGTAAACTGAGCGGCCCCTGTGTATTTCATTGGCACTTGTGATTATCATAGCACAAACATTATTTAATCATTAAAAAAATCACTCTAACCCCCGTTCCGCCCCACTCCAGGGCGGTCGAAATTATGAAAAAATCTCACTGGACGAAATTAACACTTCCTCGCATTGCATTTACCCACACCAGGCCCGGTCGCGGGGTTTCTTTTTTTAATTTTTATGAGAGAGTAATTTTCCGTATTGTAAATTAAAAAAAGCACCAAAGAGTTTATAAAAATGTTGAAAAAGTAAAAAGGCAACAACAAAAACAAGGAAAAAAGAAGGAAACTTACCATTGCCTCATTTAAATTCGTTTATACACACCGAACACATCACACTGGGAGAAAAAATTTTTTCGCACTGAAAACCCAAAAAACGAACTGCAGTTCCCGTAGCCCTGGCCTGTGGACGAAATACTTTTGCCGCTCGGGAATTTTTTGCACTTTTTTGCATGTCGCGAAAATCGGGGAGAAATTCTTCGTGCCACAGCCAGACCACCCTACAACAACGTGGCTCGGCCACGGCCACCCATTGTGGAGAATGAAAAAAGCAATAAAAAGGACGAAAAAATACCGTTATATATGAGACAGGGGTATCAGAGAGGATATGGCGAGCACACGGTAAAAACAACAAAACAACAACAACAACGCATCTGTAATCAGTAAAACCAATGTGGGTCCATCTGTTGGCGAGGAGCCAAACTACCACAGTGAGAGGAAAAACTTTTACATCGTCATCATTCTGGAATTTTTCATTTTCTTTCTGTGAGCTTTTCCCGGTTTTTTCGCATTTTAGCTTTTATGGATGACCAGAATTTGAGCGTGTGTGCGTGAGCGCGTAATACCATTTAGATGTGGAACAAGGAATGAGGCAGCGTATACGTACTTTTGGCCCTCAACGTGCCGATCCCATTCGACAGCTATTCCGATATTGAGGAGAAGGTACTTCTTGTTTTGTTCAGTGCACAGTAATGCACTGAAATGGTTTTTTAAAGAATCTCCAAGGGTTCTTGTGTCTGCGGAGAAATTTTCCCGCATTTTTTAAAGGAGACCCTCATCTAGCCAGAATTAATTATAAAACTAACAGGCTTTTTATCATAGTTTTATGGCTTCGTTTTAATAGGCAAAAAATTAATTGAATTTATATTTTTAGGTAGCCATTTTTTACAGTGAAAGGTAGGATATTGCTTTTTCAAAGGAAATATTTTATAATTTAATGAGAAGTGAGGTAAATCAAGCACCTGATAAATTGAGGTAGGACAAACAGTTATTCGTTCATTAAATTGAGCCAAGAATTTAAACTGAACTTCTACAAAAATCGTTTTTTATGAGAGAGAATTTATATTACAATTAAATATAAATAAATGGGCAGTTTGTTTTGAAAGTGACAAGGCTTTAATGCTGCATCTGCCAAATATTAAACTTGAAATAAAAAAAATTTATTAAAAGTCGCCAGATTTATAATAATATTCTGTTCAGTAGAAAGTTTCCTAGGGGGTGGTAAATTAGTTGTAGCCGCCACCTTTGTCAGTGAGATGTTTTGCGACCTAATCCTACACTATCGAACCCAGTCAAGATTTAGGTTCTTGATGAATCCTTTAACAACATCCTTTGCCGAAAGAAACATTATAATTATTCCCGACTGAAGATCCAACAAAATTTAAGATATACCGGGAGATGGCTACCTGGAACGGATTCAACATAGGGAGAAACACGATCATACTATCGGAGATTATAAATTTATTTTACGGTAGAATTTAAAACTACAGATACGCTTTGGTAACAAGAACATTCTGGGCAAGCTTAAACCTAGTTGGCTGAGGTGTGAAATGACTAGAAAGCCTCCTTCTGAGCCATGCGAAGGCCGAACAAAAGCACTTATGGGCATAGTGGTTTCATCGTCTTCCATACACAGCCAACACTCTGTCTCCTGGACGAGCCTATCTGGTGTAGATGATATTATAGCCAATAGTGGCCAGATACGCAGCCTAAGAGGAACCTTATATCTGCCCTACTTAAGTCGTTGGTATCGTCATAAGCATAGGGTCTAACAAGTCCCTTCGCCTAGCTAAGCCCGGGGACATTTCTGCAGTATAACCGCTGCTGGCCTTAAGCACAATCTTCATTCACAGCTCTTTCCGACGACCAGCTGAGGCTGCAGAAGGTCTCGGGACCTTGGCACCGAGAAAAAGAGTCATTGTTGGCCAGTTCGTCGGCAGTCTCGTATTTCTCGAAATGGAGTGACCAGGTACCCAACAAAGCGTGACCTTGTTATGGGTGGCCAGTTATTAGAGGGTATCGAAGCACTCTTTCGTAAGCCTCAAGGAAAAAAACCACGAAGAAAGAGCTTTTAGTCCTGCTTGGCTGTCAAAGAACATTGAGGGGACATTTCTGCAGTATAACCGCTGCTGGCCTTAAGCACAATCTTAATTCACAGCTCCTTCCGACGACCAGCTGAGGCTGCAGAAGGTCTCGGGACCTTGGCACCGAGAAGAAGAGCCATTGTTGGCCAGTTCATCGGCAGTCTCGTTTTTCTCGAAATCGAGTGACCAGGTACCCAACAAAGCGTGACCCTGTTATGGGTGGCCAGTTATTGGAGGGTGTCGAAGCACTCTTTCGTAAGCCTCGAGGAAAAAAACCACGAAGTCCTGCTTGGCTGTCAAAGAAGGTAGTTATATTAGCCATTTTCAGTCCTCATTTGACGTTGACATCGAAACCCTAGTGTTGGATCCAGAGACACCAGCACCAGTACTATATTCCATTTTTGAGCCATTAGTGAACCATTTAAGGCTATTAGGGTCCAGACTTGGACCACCACTGTCTCAGTCTTCTCAGGAAAAGTTTAGGAAAGAGAGTTCTGAAATTTCTAGCAAAGCAAAGTTCCTTAGTCATTTGGTTTGTTACGGTGCACAAATGTATGTCAGGAATGCTCTGTAACCCTTGTCACCAACCACCATATTAGACGTCAAGACGTCAATTGCATCCGATTTCCTGAGACATTTGCTCCTGTTATGGAGAAACAAGCAATTCGCTGAATCTTGTTACATTTGGCGATTGCCGTTCGTTGTAGAACTTTAGGCCACCGAACCAAGGCGACGTAAGTAACAATCGGTTTTACAATCGTATTGTATAGCTAGGAAATCATCTTCGGGGTGCGACCTAAAGTCTTTTCGAGAGTTTTCGACAAACCCACAGGGCTCGAGTAGCCTTCTTTAGGGTGAAGTGAGGTGAGTAAGTATTTTATAAAGCATAATAACCAAGTATTTCACCTCACTGGAGTAGTTAATGTTAATGCCTTGGATTGAAATTCGACCAAGGCGCAAATTGTGCCTTCCGGTAAACCGCATTAGAACTGTTTTAGAAGGGTTAATAATGAGGCATTCTTAAGCGCACCAGTTGGTAACTGTGAGCAGAGTTGATCTCACTAGATCAGTGACAGTCGAGTCGAACTTCTCTGTAATAATGATTGCAAGATCGTCCGCGTATCCGACCGCTTCACCGATAGAAAAGTTATTCTTATACGCTAGAACCTTATGCGGCGAAAGGCTTCACAGTGGCAGAGCATATGGTCTGCTGTTTTATACTCTTCCATACAAAAGCGACATGTTTAGTTCCCAGCTTTGTCCATATTTTTAAGGTGATATCTTAGTGGGCAGTGTCCAGTTAGAAGGCCTGGTATAAGTCTTGATTCTGTGAAGTATAGCGAGAGGTATACTTTATACTCTGTTGCGAGAAGATAATAAACTGTTTTGCTCGTCTGAGTCTTGCGAGAATCGCCCAGTATGTTTGTTTACATCTATTTTCGTAGAACTTGACTTATCTGACGATATGTCTCCGTACTTGCTTCTGATGTTGGACAGGAGCGAAGGCACCGGTTACTACTGGTCTTGCAAATCATGTCATAATCAAATAATGCAGGGATGTCACAATCACCTGAATTTGGCTGAAGTCCCCAAATCTTTTCGAATACTCTTTGACCGACTTTTATCTGAGAGTTCTAACGGAGTTCTTGATCTAGGGTTATGTACTTAAACTTCTACCTCTATTCCTTCGAGGGTCGAAGCTATTAGATTCAACTTATTCGTCCTCGTAAATTCCTATTTACGATTGCCTCTTCGATGGCTGTAAAGGCGCCTTCATGAACGCGCAAAGAGCTTTTTCTTTTTTCTAAGCGCCATTTCTAACCTTTCGAACAGATGTATGAGTAGCTGTGATTGCATATTTGCCAGCTTGGTTTACATACTGATGTCCACGCAAAGGTTTTGTTTTTAAGATCGCATATATGTGTTGATCAGTTAATTATGGGATCCTGAAAACGATCCCGTATCTGATGTTTTAAGTAGGACAGAGGCAATTGGGGTGATAGGGTTTAAGCTAAATGGACGACCACCCCTCGCCCTTGGTGATAAATGCCACCTATACATTTATGTGTTAGATACAGATTAGGAATATCTTTATGAGCATGTAGATCCTCCAAGCTCTGCTATATTAAGTGTCGGATGACACCGCCACCGCTAGGAGATTCGTATGTTTTAAATGAGTTGTTTTCCCTTATTGTTACTGTCCTTATTGTAAAGTTGCGCCCAAAGAGACTTTTAATCCCATTTGAAGGCCGGTAATCGATATACTCCGCCCCGGAATACCTTTCTATCCTCACTTGGTATGGAACCTGGTATGTGAGTTCTCAAAAGTTACCTGTACTCAGCACGCTTTTAACCAACGCACATATCTAGATGCATATTTATTTTATAGGGCAACTACTCTCGCATAAGCCGGTAAGCCGGTGTTCATGATCCGATAAATAGACCTGCTGGGTATGTATCAAGCCAGTTTAGGATTTTGCTTCTTAGGTTTGGATTGGCTAATGTGAAGTATAGTGCCTCTTCACGTAGGATGTTAGAAAAGGTGGGTTCATCGCATTTGTTGTCTATATCTACGTTGTTTTTAGAAGATATTCTAAAAAGTACTCACCACGTTTATTCTTGCTGCTGCCTTACCAAATAGTATTAAACTGCTTATTTGGGCTTTTGCAGAAATTTAGCCGTTGCTTCGGCTCCTCCGGAAGTGGTGTTTCTGTGTTTTCAGGAAATGCGGCCGAGGCAATTATTACATCCTGTGTTCCCCTAGTTGTAGGCACATCTGCTACAACCGCTAGCAGCTCCCTAGTAATAAACCCTGGAATTGAAAAGTAGTTAATTGATGGCCTGAACAATATTGGTGCAAACATTTTTCAAAATAGTAATGGCAACACACTCTATACAAAAAAAACAAATATCCAAATCGGTCGACGCGTTATGAAGTTAGGTTCCGTCCCCTCCCCCACAAACTTCAAATTTCAATTCCAGATAATTTAGCGAAGTTTTAAATCAATACGCCAAATGAAGTAGCACAACATTTGATTGTTAGTTAGACAGCTCTGAAGCTAAATTAAATCATTAAAAAAACCGGCTGGACCTAATTTTATAAAATATCTTTCAGATCATACTTCGATTGATACCTTAACGAATTCAATATAATTTTTTATTCACCAACTAGGAAAAAGTGACCGCGGAAGTACATATATATGTATTATGCATACAAACACATACTTATTTTCAAAATTAATGTAAAATTACTACAGTGAACTCTAAACATTAAAATAAATTTTAATCTACGTTTTCGGACCAATCACAATAACTTCCGGGGGAAATAAAACAAAATATTCTTTAAAAAAAGTTGAACTGACTTCGCTGGTATCTTCGATTGGGGATTGGTAGTTTTTTTTTGATTTTTAGCGACTCGCAATAAGTATCAAATTAAATATTATTTTACGCTTTTATCGCATTTTGTCAAGTCGTTTCAACTTCTTTTAAAAACTATTTTATGTTTCACTATTTAGTGTATTTAATTAAATAATGCTGCTCGTGTGAAGAAAGCGATTGCAGCAGTTCCAGAGGTAGAGTACTCCATCCAGCCCTAGATACAACAATTTAACCATGGTGCTACTCATACAACGTACTCCATACATCGAGAAAGAGTCATCCAAATCGAGAAGTGAGGCGACTGTTCCCTCTACTCCCCTCTTCGCTTTAGGTACAAAATGTTCTATCATTAAGATTGGGGATAGGGGTTGTTTTTATGAGAGTTCCCCATTTTCTAGGATTTTCTGATATGTGCGCATGAAACCAAAATTCGATAAACATTTTGTTGAATATCCATCATATTCTCATTAAGATGAAATTTGATTGATTTGATAAGAATGTAGTAAAATAAATTTTTTCAGACCTCCGCCTCATAAAGTGAAATGAGCTGAATTATTTTTTACGTACCCCAATGAGTGGGGCGTCCTTACATAGACCTCCTAAAATGCAACAAAAACTGTTTTAGAACTTTCCGATTTAAACCATTCAAATACGAGATATTTGCTTCCAGATTGTTACCACACCGCCCCCCCCCCCTATTTTCAAAACAATTGATGCAGCATATCTGCATAAATTTCTGTAGGCTGTAGTTAGTATTTTCAATAAAAACTATAACGAACACTGTAGCAAAAATAATGTATGAAAAATTTAGAAATAACTCTACGGAACCCTATCCTCTGCAAGTCCAACATGGTCATAAAAATAGGAGAGAAACCGAATATTATTAACCAATTTTGATTTGTATGCCTACACGGAAACAGGCTAGAAATTTCGTTAAAGCAATGGCCGTGCAAATAGCGATGGAAGAGTGAAATACAAACGACTTCCATCGATGCTTCAGAGAATCAATGTTCTCAGACATTGTTTGGACGCCAAAAAGTTATATATTCTTTCTTATAACTTTATTTAACTCGGACAAGCGGGCCCGGTCTCTGCAAAAATTTGGGGAAATATTCCAGTTTAAGCTTGATGTGGAACTTGTAGATCAGTGCCAAGTCAAATGAAGTGAAGTATTTCTTACACTTCTGCGGGAAACCCAAGTATTTCAATGCATTTTTAGCGACTGCAAATATATGATAATTTCAGCGATCAATTATTTAATATCCTAATTACGACAATATTTTATTATTTAGAAAAATATATATTTTATAATGGGAATTTATACTTTTTGTAGAATAACTAAGATATTTTATTCCTGAATCAAGTAGGTTCTTAAACTGAAGCCCACCCGCCCTCCACCCCCCCCCCCCCCCCCCCTCCTACAAAGCAAGTGTGACTGACTCAGATCTCGAGCGTTAAAAACTTACATTGCCTTATCAGGTTCAAGTTGATTATACTGGTATAGTCTTTATAAAGGTTCTCGTAAAAAACTAAAAGTATATTTGATTTTTTTTTTTGCAAATGCTCTGGCTGCCTCATTCTTCATTTCTTTCGAAATGCTTATATGGCCCATAAATTAGGAACTCATTCTTATCGCATGGGTACCCTATTCATACACGTTCGTTTAAACATGTTTCAATACTATCATTCACCTGATTTAAAACAACGATTGCAAGTGGACCTACAACTTTACTCTGCAACCCCCCATGTATCGCTTCCGGTAGTATTCGAACCTGGGACCTGCGGGTTGAAGTACCATCAGGTTATGACTTATTCCACCGACGACTCATCACATCAGGTCTACATAAGTTTTACGTGATAGTATTTCTGCAATGGTTTTTCTGTCACCGATTCTATTGTATGTTACATGTCAAATTTTTATTACTTGGCGATATGTGAAATTTTTATTACCAACATCGGTAACAGCATTTTTAATATTCTCAGACGTATGAGTTTTTCTTATATGGGCTTTGTGTATGCATGTATTCATTTAAGTCGTCGGTGGAGTAACTGATAACATGTTGGCCTTCTATCCTGGAGGTCCAGGTCCGAACCCCGCCGGCGGTGATTCATGGTGAAACCTAACTTCGTAATGCGTGGACTGATTTGGATGATTCTTTGGTTGCTATAGAGTATGATCCTTAATTGCTAATAATGAAAAAATATGTTCCTAAAGTGAAGTGGGAAGGGGGAGGGGTAGTCTAACTTCGTAACGCGTGGACAGAGTTGGATAATGCTTTTTCTGATGTATAGAAGATGTTCCTCCATTGGGACCGCGACACATTTTTAAACGATGGGGTTGTAGTAGGGGAGGGGTTGGATGTCAACTTGTTAACGTGTACACCGGTTCGAATGATTCTTCTTATGCTAATATGAGGATAAATTTTGCACTAGGGTGCTGGCGGGGGAGGGGTAGCCTAACTTCGTAACGTGTGGACCGATTTGGATGATTCTTTTTTTATGTATACTGTTGCCCCATGGAACGACGAAAAAAATTATGGAGTGGGGCGGTGTGCGAAAGGGGAGTTATCCAATGTCTTGATGCACACACCTCCAATCTTTCAAATATTCTTTTTTGTTGTGTACAGTATATCCCCCATTGCTACTATATTAAAAAATGTTGAGCCAGGGCTGAATTGGGGGAGGGGTAACCTAACCTTATAACGCGTGAACTGGTTTAGATGATTCTGAATTCATAGAGTATATATTTGTATTTTGACAAAAATTGTGACTTGTGGTGAGAGTTGAA
Source organism: Leptarthrus brevirostris (assembly GCA_964036015.1). NCBI lineage: Eukaryota > Metazoa > Arthropoda > Insecta > Diptera > Asilidae > Leptarthrus > Leptarthrus brevirostris. The sequence goes on along the minus strand of OZ038371.1, from coordinate 169,634,171 downwards.
GGGTGGGCGGCACCTAGGTTCATAAGGCATAGACCGATTTTGATGATTTTGATTATAAATAAATGATAAATGATAACAATTTTGTACCTAGAGTGACTACGATGATTCTTTGACTACGATAATTCTCTCTTACCGTATAGAGTACAGTGGCGTACTCTTCGAGTCTTATATATAAAAAAGTAAAAAACAACATAGTTTTAAAAAAAAAAGATGAATCGACTTCACAAAAAATTTAAAATAATTTGTAATTTTATTGTTGTTTAGTTTGTTTAATTTACACCGACTTCAAAATGTCGTAATAAATATAAAATTGAAAATTACTTGTGAAGTCGGTTCAACTTTTTTTAAAAACTATTTCATTTAAATATTAAATATAAATTATAAAAGCGTCAAGTTTTTATAATATATATTTAATATTTAAATAAGTATAAGTGTTAACTAAGCTTAGCAACTACTACAAAGTCAAGTATGATATCTGAGATGAAAACAAATATTAACGCCTCAACCTTTTACGAATTATATTAAATATTTAAAGAATTTTCTACGAACCTTCGCCGTTGAAGGCTATTCAGCTAGATAAGGAAAGATGGAGTTATCTAATATAATTGTAAAAGAGATAGTAACAAGGATAATATTTATTGTTTAACTTTGTTCATAAAAAATGACGCAAGATATTTTGCTAAAACCACAGCTATAGCAAGATGAGAACAAAATGTCGGATGTCAATTCACTCCCTGCGTGGAATTAACACTTCTTAAGGCTTTCCTGCGAAGAAGAGACCTTAACGATCTCAGAAATATTATGGCAGTCACCAATGCAGTGATGGCCAAACCTATTCCCGCGGGCAAGTGAGCTTTTGAGCTTTTAAATTCGGATATGCACCTGTTTGGCTGTATTCGGTTTCCTGCTTTTGCGGTTTTTAATCGTTAAAGCATACAAAAGTTAAAAAAATTGTCATATTTAAGTAGTTTTGTAAGCAATTATGCAATATCTTAAAATATACAACCTTTTGCGAACATTTTCAGGTTGTAAATTAAACAAACAGTACGAAATGCTTCTAAAGCTTTTAAGCATTCCTCACATTAAGTAGTGTGAGTTTGGCCATCACTGCACTAATGGCGCAGTGGCCATTCTCTTAGGAAGTCACGCAGAACGTTAAAGCATCCCCACCAACGACTTTTAGAGAAGTTGTCTGGACGAGGAAGCAGTGGAAAGCCAGCGTTTACTCTTCGATTGTCCGGGTCTAGCCAGGAGAAGGTATAAAGCTTTAGGGGCGTACTTCCTCTCCGGTTTATTAACAATTAACGGTTAGTAATATATAAACCTTATAATAATATTCAGGTGCGGTCCTGCGGATGTGGTAATACAACGGACCCTTCTTAGCTCTATGAGAAGGTAATCGGCATTCCGATAGCTGACCACCCTAACCCAGCCTTACATAAAAACCGCCACATATGGTCGATGACCAAGGTGAGGAGTACATGAAGCAGTAAGTGTTTCAGCTTGAAACTTTGCTTAACCGTTATTTTTTATTTTTTCGTTCATTTTTAAACAAAAGCTTGATATAAACACATATTTATTACTTATACAGGGTGTTTCACATAAAGTGTGCAAAATAAATACGATGATAGATCTCACCTAGACAAAAAAAAATACTTTGGAGGTCATCCTTCTTGATAAACAATCCTCCCAGCTTCAACTAAAGACACTCTTAATCGTCTTCACCTAATCGTGCTCACTTCAGGGTCTTACCTGACGAGGGTAATTATTTGCTGATCGACGTCAATCTTCCAATATATCAATAAATTTAAAATCGCTATTTGAAGTTACACTTTCGGTTTCTCTTAACATTCGGACAGTCCGCCAAATACCTCCCTGTGAGGTGCACATCGAATAGGAAATATCCTTTCATATTCCAGTACAGCCGTTTTTTTTCGTCTACGAAACAATAAATATAAATTATATCCGAATATTGCTCATTTTGCTAATTTTTAATCAGGTGAATATTTATCATTCAACTATGACCGATATTCTTGATACCTGACCCTTTTATAGCAAAATTTCGATAACGTATTGGTAACACAATGCCAGGATACTTGGGTGTGAAACTACTAACGCCGACAAAATAATTTACACTTATCTTTTTATAACTTTTTTATAGCAGTAATTAAAATTAGTTATCTATGTATTTTAAACACATATTTTCCACCCTTTCTCTCAGTAATTTTGTTAATTTAATATTTTCATTTATTTCCTAACTACAGTACAATAAAATAAGAAGTAAATCGTAATTTTTTTACTTTCGCAAGTGACTGTACCTGCAATTGTAGGAGCTAGATCAACATTGTTGATAATTTTGGAAAGGTCATTGGGATAGTAGTTTTTTGGCTGTCGTTTGATGTTTCTGCATTGAGTAAGTCAAAAGATAAAAATAAAATAGTGATGTACATACCATGAAAATTGTTAAATTATGAGTTACCATGTAACTCCCAAACGGTTGAAATTGCCCTCGTCCTCCCCCTCCTGCCATGCAATTTTTTGTTTGGCTGGGTAAAAGGTATAATCTATCATCCCACTTATTTTAGCATACTTCATGTAAAACATGTATGTATATATTTATAATAAAATACTAATCAAATAATATAAGCTGTTGAGAAGTTAGTTAGTGTGCAAATTATTGCATTGTCATCGGTTTTATATAAGAAATTTCAGCTCGTTCGAATATATGTATACATATGGCGCCATCCGGTTAGCCATATTATTCGTTGATGTGGTCTGTTAAAAAAAAATGTCACATACCCCCTAGAGCTATCCGTTTAGGCACTAAAGATCGTTAAGAATTTCAGAGGACTCGGTGCTTGGTTGAAGGTATTCGACAAAAATTTTGAACCACCCAACGGATTTAAATTATTAATCCTTATATTGATAGCTAATTAAACCAGCTTTAAAACAAGGTGCTTATATTCCTTTGATTTTTTCTTCTTGACACTTTTAAAACATAATTTCTAAAATTCTATATTTTTAATCAAAAATATCATAAAATTAAAAATTTTAACAAGTAGACATACTTTTATTATACATTACAATGTTCCCAGTTCAATGAAAAAAAAGCTTATTGAGCAACCCACAGTAGTTTCCACACTGCAGTTTAATTACTATATCCATTCCAGTTTATAAAAGTATCCATATCAAAGCCTACAAAATTCTATTACAGAATCTATAGGTGCTATTAAGAGTCGGTATTTCGAACGGCCTATGAAATAATATTTAACAATTCCACACCAAACATATATTTTAAAACTCCTCTGATGATGTCCTGCTAAAATAGCGCGTGGGTTTGATGAAACCCAGGTGTGCAAATTGTTATTATATATTACTCCATCGCTGGTGAATGTAGCTTCATCATTTAATAATATATTTTGCAAAAATTTTGATTCCTGATGAATGATCCATTGACAACATTGAAGGTCGAATAGTCGAATTTCTGCTTGAATATGGTGCGACTATTACTGGTTCACATTAACTATTCGCCAAACTTAAGATTGTGACGTTCCTGTTTTCTTCGCTAATCTTCTGGTGCTAATGTTTGGAAATTAACATTCTTAAAATTTCTCGTTTAAATTATGCCCTCGACTTATTGTTTTATAATTAAATCGTCTGTGTTGAACTGCGGCCCATTATCTTATTCGCTTATCTACACTTTCGAAGGTTCTTTGGTTCGGCCCTCTGCTTTGAGGAAGTCTTAATATATCTATGGTCCTTGTCAATCTACTATTTCTACGAGCTTCTCCATAAGTGAGATGAATTTACAAACGCAAACTCTTAATTTGTAAATAACATTTCGAAAGCTATAACATTTTTATTAGTATTATCTGCACTAGGTGATATTTAATATTTAAGTATTGTATACCTTTAATTTTGCTTGCTATTATTTTACAACTGAAACCGAAATCCCAATGACTGATGAAGTATCTTTCAACTTTAATTTCACAAAACAAATAAAACAAGTGGTAATGAGACTATTGAGATTTTAAAAAATAATAAATTAATGAGTACCACTACTTTTGAAAGAGTGCAAGTATTGGTCAAGTATGGTATGGAAAGTAACTGCTAGCGAGGAAACTACTTCAGGAAGCTCGATAAGGTTTTTTTTTTTATTGAAGGGAACATTGAAAGGATTTGTGATAAATAAGAAAATTATGTCTCGTGGAAATTTTTGGAAATAATGAGAGTGGAGATTGTGGATATGGCAAATTATTACACCAAAACATTGGAAGTGAAGGTGTCCACTTGTACACTTTTTGATTGAAAGTGTAGAGTTTCATTCAATAAATGTTAATGTATACGTGTAAACAAAGATTCCACTCTATACACTCAAGTGTATATACACCTCAAAGTCTTCCAATTGTAATCGGAGGTATGTAAATTCAGTAAATCGTAAAGTTTAGCTCCACTTTGTAAGTGGACCTACATTTTTAAGTAAACAAAACCTTTCTGTTCAATTGTTGAGTGGAGTCAGTGGGGTGTTCCAAAGAAGAAATAGTTGCGGTGGGTATTTTTTTCTTATTAAATTGGTATGCCTATTCAAAAATATTTAAAATGGATGACATCTTCCAAAATGTATGGACTGAAGACATTACGAACACTTTAATTGAACTACTGGAAGTATCCCCTTCGTTATGGGATGGTGGAACACATTAAGTTATTAGCAGACGAAATAAAGTCGAAAATCCTGAAGCTGCGCACTCAATATTCAAATGAGAAAAACAAACTGAAAAAAAAGAAAAACTGGATCAAGAGGAGAGGGCAGTTATGAAGTAGCAGTAGTTTTCTTCTTTGAATTTGTTATTAAATCATAATGCTACACAACATGAAAATATTGATTCTATGATAAGTACAGGTTTTAATTTTTTACATATATGCTATTTAATTGCCTTTAACTGCTTTGCTTTTAACTTATATGCTATTTAATTGCTAAGGAACTGATCCTTCGAGAATTTTCCAGATATTAATTGCTCATGCTGTATTTCAGCTCGCCAAGAACCGGGTTTAATTATTTCGATTGTAGAATCGTTATATTTAAAAATTCCAATCGGGACATATGTTTTTTCAGCTTGTGTCCTTAAAAAATTATGTAACACACATATTGCGAAAACAATTACCGAGACATTTTGGCGGTCCAATTCTACATTTCTTCTTGAGGCAGTATTCTACTTTGGATGCTCGAAAAAAGGCTATTTTTAACCGACTTCCCAAAAACAAAGAGGTTATAAGTTCGACGCGTATTTTTTATTTTATTTTTTTTTATGTCTGACCGGGCATAACTTTGTAACGCGACGACCGATTTTGATAACTATTTTTTTGTTGGGTAGAGTATGTTCACCGATTGGTACCATGTCAAATTTTTGGTAGGGTGGGGGTGAAACCTAACTTTGTAACGCGTGGTCCGATTGGATGGTTCTTTTTTTGTTGTACAGAGTATGATCCGCCATTGCTAATAGGAGAAAACAAATTTGGCCTAGGGTGGGGGGAGGGGGGAGGGGTAGTCTAACTTTGTAACGCGTGGACCGATTTGGATAATTCTTTTTCTGTTGGGTAGAGTATGTTCAGTGGTTGATACCAGGTGAAAAAATTTTTGGAGGGATGGGGCTGGGGGTGGAACCTAACTTTGTAACGCGTGGTCCGATTTCGATGGTTCTTTTTCTGTTGTATAGAGTATGATCCCCCATTGCTAATAGGAGAATAATTTGGTCCTAGGGTGAAAGGTGTGGGTGGGGGGAGGGGTAGTTTAACTTCGTAACTCGTGGACCGATTTGGATAATTCTTTTTCTATTGGGTAGAATATGACCCGTGGTTGATACTACGAGAAAACAAATGTTGCTGGGGTGGGGGTGGGAGAAGGGGGGTGGAACCTAACTTTGTAACGCGTGGATCGATTTGGATGCTTCTTTTGCTGTTGTATAGAGTGTGATCCCCCATTGCTAATAGGAGAATAATTTGGTCCTATGGGGGTGGTGCGGCAGGGGGAGGGGTAGTAACTTCGTAACGCGTGAACCGATTTCGATGATTCCTTTTATGTTCGGTAGAGTATGTTCCTTGATTGATACCATGAGAAAAAATGTTAAGTGGAATGGGGGAGAGGTATGGGGTTAAAACTAACTTTTAACGCGTGGACCGATTTGGATGGTTCTTTCTTCGTTGTATAGAGTAGAAGGCACTAAAAAGTGAAAAATAAAATAGTTTTTAAAAAAAAGTTGAACCGACTTCACAAAAAGCGCTTAAAAGCATAAAATAATTTTAATTTTATATCTATTACGACATTTTGAAGTCGGTGCAAATTAAACAAATAAAACAACTACATAACCACAATTGAAATTAATACATAATATGTACTACCTGAACGTTTCAGCTCAAGGGATCATAAGAAAGGACAATTAAATATTTTTGTTGTAGTTGTTTGGTTTGTTTGATTTGCAGCGACTTCAAAATGTCGTAATAGATATAAAATTAAAAATTATTTTATGCTTTTTAGCGCTTTTTGTGAAGTCGGTTCAACTTTTTTTTAAAAAAACAATTTTATTATGAAATTTTCATGAGATTATGAATAAAGATATTGATGTAGGGTTTATTAATCTTAATAAATACACTCTTGAAATATATTAAAAAAAATGTATTATATAGGTTATGCACTTTTAACGCACAAAAACACCATTTGAATACAACGTTTCGATTAGTAGGTGGGTCTGCGCTGGTGTAGAAATTTTCAAAATGGGCCATCTAAAACAAAAAATTTTTAAATTTTTAAATTCAATATATCACTAGCAACCGACTGAACTAAGTTTTTTGATGTACATGCAAAAATAACAAAATGATGGCGAAAAAAAGAAGGAAGATAAAAAATTGCATGTTTTTTCAATAAATAAAAGAGTAAAAATCAAAATTTTTAAATAATTCTAGTTCAGCCGGTTGCTATAGGTGTGCAGAATATATGGTTAAAATTTTATAACTATCGGTTTAATAGTTTCGAAAAATTTTGCAACAACCGGTGTAAAAAATAGTTTTGAGATAAACGCATTCAAGGTCAGCAAGTGGGTCACCGCGTCGAATTAGGGAGCTGTGGTAGTTACGTTTGAGGGGCGGAACAGTATACTTAGACTGCTTGAATCTTTTTAAAATTTTGAGAGAATATTTTTGAATATATTTATTTTCAAAAATTGTAAAAAAAATTTAGATTTTTTCAAAGTTTTAAAGTAGAATACTGCTTTAATATACGAAACCTTGCAGGAGCAACTCCGAATACATTTTCGACAATTCTCCTGGCTTGAGAAGTCAATAGTTAAATACCCTTGCTTGTAAGCTTTGATTTTGAAAGGAGTATGGTTTTAGCAAATACTTCATTGTAAACGCATCGTCTATAACAATAACAAAAAGAACTGGATTTTTCTATGCGATAATGGTAAATCTTCGGGGATTTTTGCGGTTCTAGTTAACTTCCCACATATAGGAAGTTATTGTAATGGGCCCGATTTTCAAAATTTTTAGTTTTAATTTTTATTTACATTTCAAAGTCAACATAGTGTTTTACGCATGTTTTTGAACACATGTATGTGTGTGTGTGTGTGTGTGTGTGTGTGTACGTACGTACGTACGTTCGGACCCACTTTTTTCGACAACGAAATCTCGCGAACAAAAAATGATAACGACTTCGCTATGGTGCCATTCGAAGCGTATTATTGTAAATAAGAGCTGAAAGAAATTTAATCAATTTCGGTTCAGCCGTTTTTTTGTTTTAACAAAAAAACTAAAAAAGTTGATTTCAGACTTTCTTGAAAAGGATTTCTTCGATGTAATTTGTTCTGATTACGATCGGGACATCAAAAAGTCGGAAAATAACAATTTATTATGAACAGAAATTGTTTATAATGATGAAAAATTGTTTATAACAATAAATAATTGTTTATAACAATAATAAATTTATAATTATAAAAAATGGTTTTACCTGGTTGAAAATTGATTATGAAAATTGGAAATTGAATACAAAATTGCAGATTGTTCATAGCAATTGAAAATTCTTATAAACAATTGAAATTTTTGTTACCACAAAAAATTTCTTTTATGAATAAACTTTGTTTATATCAATTAAAAATGGTCTATAACAATTAAGAATTGTTTATATCAATTATAAATTGTTTATAACCATTTAAAATTATTAATAACAAATGAGTTCCAAACAGAGTGCATTTATTTGCTTTTCATTAAAAAATAGTGCTATAACGGAATAATTTTTAAAAAAATTTTTTGCATCTAATTACAACGAAATTATCATGATAAATTAAATTCATTAATTTATTTATTTATAAATTTAAAATATCAATTTTTTAAGTATTTTTAAATGAGATACAAGTGGGCGAAAGTTTTTTTTTGAAAAAGATTCTTCTGATCTAATTGGTTCTGATGCAACTCGATACTTAAAAAAAAAATTCAGAGCTTTTATAGTTTTTTGTAACATTAAAAAAATGATAAATGGTTTAAATAGTTGATATTAATGATAAATAAAACGATAAATCGAATAGTATGAATTTTATTGAGTTTTCAATTACTCGTTTGTACTATGATCATGAAATTTATCGGTATTAACAATTAAATATTGTTAATAATAATTGGATATTGTTAATAATAATTGAAAATTTTTATTAACTGGGAAGTTGTTCGTGTGGACCTCAAGGGTCGAACCAATGATGCGACACCCAGAATCTGGACCTACCCCACTAGTTTCAAGAGATTTTGTCAGTTGTGTGTCATTGAAAATACCACCATATGTACTTCGGCCCGACGTTTATGCAGTCTGTTTCAAAATTATAAAGTCACTAGTTGAAGTGAAATTTGTTTTTCCGACGGTACGAGGCAGATTCGTTACTATAAGCCAAATATGACGTGTGTTCAGTTAAATACGATTGATGTGGTAGTGGTTGCAAATTTTTTTACCAGGAGGATAAGATATTTTTTGAAAAGTGAAATTTAGGCGTTTCATAATTATAAAGTCAGAACGAAGTTGAAGTAAAGTAAGTACAGCTTGTAGTATTATATTTATTTGAAAAAATACTCATTTAAGATTATGGCACGCGTACAGTCTCTATCGAAATATATAAATGGTAGAATTGTTACTTATAGGAATGAGAAATTCAGTACGAGGGAAATTTCGTGAAGGCTGGGCAGATATTTGGTTGTTGTGCAAAACTATTATACATAAATAATATTGATGACTATAGCAAAAATAAATCTTCCGGAAGCCCTAAGTCCCTTAAAAACTGGCGAATTCGGAGTATTTTGAATATTGTTTCGAATTCGAAGAAAAGATTCAACGACGTAAAGCGCAAATTGGGATTAAAGGTCCCCACATCGACTGTATGGAGAGCAATTAAATCTCAACCATCTATCCTGCGAGCAAAATTAAGAGAAGCACCACGTTTAAAGCCAAAACATAAATAAAACCGTTTGAAATTTACCAAGCGCCACGGGTACCAACTGAAGTCAGATAATTTATTTTGTTAATAAAGCACTTAAAATTTTAAGCTATTATGTTTAAGAATATTTTTTCTGATAAGAGAAACGTTTGAACGGATATTGGATGGATTTGAGGAAGGAGAAACAATATTTCTCCAAGAAAAACTTCGGTGGTGGTTCATTAATAGTATGGGGAGGTTTTAGTGCACTGGGAACTGTGGCTATGGCATTTCCATCTACTTGAATTAATAGCATGGAATCAGAATGTGTTGCAAGAAAATTAATTGCCATACTTAAACAATCATCCTAACACTAACCTCATATTTAAACAAGAATATGCAACTATACATACCAGGAGGAGTACGAAATCTTGGTTCAGAAGTCATAATATCAATGTCTTTGACTGGCCAGCGCGTTCTCCCGACCTGAACCCCGCCGAAAATGTTTAAGGTATTCTTGTCCGGGTAGTTTATTCTGAAAATAAACTACACGGAACGACTGATGAACTGAATATGGCTATATTGACAGCTTGGCGGGACTTAAGATCCTCTACATTGGAAAACTTAATTAAATCCATGCAAAATTGAATTTTTGACGTCATTCGAGAAAGCGGAGAACCAGCAGAAAATTAAAAATGTTAAAAAGTTGAATAAAATCTTATTTTGCTTCTGAATTTTAATATGACTTTATCTTTTTGAAATGCCCTATATTAAATGTTTTTTTATGTAGGTATAACATTTCTTGATTGAATAATAAAATACGATACAAATAAAAATTGTAGATGATTGATGAAAGAGTAATAGGTAAAATAGAGGCTGCCTGCATTCTTTGGTGCTTTTATATTTCGTTCGTGCTTACCATCTAACACCCCAATGTAATTCGGGAAGTGCCATTTTTCAGTGAAACTATTTGCTGTGACCAGCGATTCTTGTTCTGAATTCGGCAGCTGAAATATAAAACAAATCTTGCCCCCCCCCCCCCCCCCCCCCCCCCGTCCCTACCCCAACACTGGATACTACCCAACTTTTCTTGAAGTGTTTCGTCGTATTTTCGAACCCTCATAGCTTCGGTGTGAATAATACCAGAGAGCCAAAATTCTTAGAATAAGATGTAGTCACCAGACTAATGAAACACCAATACATCGGTCATCAAAACCTCTAGGGTACTTCCTGAACTCTTAGAAAGCTAAAATTGCTCATTCCGACTAGGATTAGCACACAAACGGAAATATTAAAAAATCTGGAACTTTTAACAAATTGTATGGAAGGAGAAATTTAAAAAAATACAAGCACCAGACCATGGTCGGACCATGATTTACTACTTGCATTTTGGATGAAAATTTGGTTTGCGACTAAAATTCCAGATTTAATCAGAGATTTCTTGTTATTTCGGTTAATAAAGTGTACAGGTTTTAACTTTTTTGGAATAAGATAATTTAGTATGCTTTAAGTTAATATAAATAAAGCACAACAGTCAGCTATAGTTGAATATAATCGATTAATAGCTAAGTACCACCCTGATTTATCGCTTATTGCAAATAATAAGCCAGCAAGGTAAAGAGGCAACAATAGATAGTGGGCTATGAAGAAAAAAATAGCTGACGCACAAGAAATACAGCCCGAAAAAATAAAAGGAACAAGAGCATCTTACAAATAGAAATGAAATCCCACCAAAAGCATTTCGTGTAAAGAAGGTTGCCAAGACTGACAAGCTCATACCGATATCACCCTTCAAAATTTATCAGGTCTCATGTTTAGCCAAGCTCCTATCTCTACAAGGCCTAACTCTACAACCCCTAATTCTAGGAAGCCTACATCGTGGTCCAAAAGTATGGCTACCCAGTAGGAAAAGTGAGGACCGTTCACAATAGCCATAGATGAAGATTTGAGCGTAGAGTCATGCATAAAGTCAGCAATATAACTCGTGACTAATTATTTTGAAAATCTGTGTCTGTGTGTTAAAAATTGAGAGTGCATTCAGTCAATACGTGCCTTACAGCGTGATTGGCCTTGTGTAGGCGAGTGTATAAAGTTTATAATATATTAAAAAAAGTTTTAATATTGTGAGTATTGTAAAAATGGTTTTAGATATAATTATTATATTGTTTTTTAAAAAAATGAACAAAAGTGCTGTAAGTAAAAGTAATCTGTGACGAGTAATTAAAAATGTTTAATAACATTGTTTTTAATGTTAAATATTTCGTTAACAGATGCACATATTTTTTTATAAAACATATTATACCATTAAATCTGTGAATCAATTAAATCCGATATATTTATTGTTTTCATTGTTTCATTTAAATAAATATATAAAAATTATATAAATATTTGAATAAAAAACCCGACATTTTAACTTTTATAATCTTTAAGGGATGTGGAGAGGGGGTTTTGCGGTGAGAAGTATACGAAAAATAAATATTTAAACGAACGCTTCTTTTCATCAGTGGTTACAACAGTTACCGTTCATTGCTGAATTCACCCATTACTAGGTAATGGAAAGGGTAGGCATTATCGATCCCTTCTAGGCCATCTCAATGTTAAAGCTTTCATCCGGAAAGTAGGCATTATGACTTACTTTAATCGATGATAGTTCCGATGCGGTATTGCTCACATTTTCTACTGGGTTTCACCTAAAATTTACATTTATTTAGAATAATGCATTTCATTCACACTTTATATATATTACCTGTAGCTAGAAATCTAAGTGTTAAAACAAGTCACTCTTTTGCCGAAATAGATTTCTTCATAAATGTGTCTTTTTTCAATTGCAATTACCTACTTTATTTAGCAATAACTCAAAAACGGAATATGTACATCATACGTAAAAAGTTTTGTAACAAGTTTCATCTCCTAATTTAATCTCTTTCAAAAGATTTTCCATAACTCAATTAAGATGTTAGACAGCGTTATTAATTATTTCGATAATTAACTCCAGCAACAACGCTGGTAACAAGGTGGTTTAGGGCAACGGGGTATAAATCAGATGGTCCTGGGTTCAAGACTTTACAACTTATTTCTCTCCGTTTTCCTAAATATGGTTTCCGAAGTGGGACGGAAGAAGTCTTCACCTGTTCTTCAGCTCACATCGGCGAAGTAAAGGCTGAAACAAATTCACTGCAGTAGATTCGACTTTGCAGTACCCGTTGTATTTGACATTTAATAAAGTCCATTTATAGATCGAATACAAAAAAGATCAGAATTAAGTTTTTCAATTTTATTATTTTTAAAACAAATTTGTTTAAATATTTTTTTTATACTATGTAGTCAAAACCTAGGGGACTACCCGTTGATGCGTGAGCATATATAACGTAACGTATAACGTACCAAAAATTTTGTTTCCTCATTTTTCCTAAATTGAATTTAATGTTATTAGGTTGTCAGTACTGTAAAATTTACAGTAAAAATAAAATTTCTCAAAGTCGAAGTTGAAGTTCAATTTGCTGCTACTACAATTGTATTGATTGTGGCAACTATAAAGTTTATCCCTTAAGAAATTACGCGTAGTCGATGAGCACAAAGTAGAAGTTGCAATTACTGCAGTGAATGTGTCACGGCCTTATGATGCAAAAATGGACATTTGTGGGAGATAGCCTAAGCTAAACAGTTTGTGGGATATCGAGGCTTCTCTTTAAAATGTAGCAAAGGTACCCCAGTCGTTAGAGTGATGGAGAGTTATGGGTATGGTTCTAGGTTCAAGACTCCATCTCGCCCGATTTGCTACTTTTGTTTTAATCACGGAAACTACAAATAATTTAATGAATATATAAAAAAGTATTTTATTTATGTACCTACTAAAAAGAAAAAAAAACTATTTTTTTCTGATCTTGTAACAGATTTTTAAACTTATATAGATTATTAAAACTTAAAACGTTGGGCGGAAAAGGTAGTAAATTTAAAGCAATACATAACATAAATATATGCAAAATACACGAGATAATTAATACGCAGATATATATATAAATAATAATAAAGTTCAAATTAAACAAGGACTAATGACACAATTTCTACAGCATCTTTTCCCGCTCAACGCTTTTAGTTTTAATAATCTATAGTAGGTAAGTAGGTACGGGTGGTCGTCAAGAAAAGACACACCTAGTATTCGAATAGGTTCGTTAAATAGGAATAAGATACCCTACAACTCCTTAGTAAAACCATCTGGAGCGCCGGAGATCTCTTACGTCTGTTGTCTCAAGATCGCAAAGACTATCCAAGAAATTGTCATTTAAAAAGTCCTTCCGCATGCGTGCCAGGGCAGAGCTCGAGCAGAGTATGTGAGATATAGGCTCCTCTTCCCGCTTGTCCTACAGCTTCCGTTTGAGTAGAGTCTTAATCTATTCGCAGGATAAGCAATAAGACTACGTGTAGGTTTGTTCCATTCTTTGAATGCACTTGGAGCGCTTAATATGCAGCTTAGACTAAATCCACCTGGTCATGTGACACCTATTGCCATATGCCCATCTAAGGTTCGCCTGGTTGGTCGCCCAGGAATTAAGTCAAACTTTGTAGTGCCCCAAGGCTTGGTCCGTTTGGATCGCAGGTGTAGTACCGTGTCTAGCGAGCCCACCCGCTACACAGAATGTCACTGTACCCCCGAAACCCAGTACAGGTCTATATGGTACTGCTCTGCCAACTGATTTAGATAAGATCGACAGCTAATCACAGTTTTTGATGTCGATGAGATAGATCCTCAGTGTTTCCTGGATTACGATTACTTCCACCTCGATCAGGAAGGATCAATCTTCAGCTTTTCTGATAAACCTCTGCCAACCACCCCTTCAGATTCGAAACGTCCGTGTAAATCTGGGCGGATTCAGCAAAATGCAGCGTTGTGTTCAAATTTGACCTGGAGGGTGTAGGGGTGGGAGCGACGTGAAACTCTACGCACATTGTGATGTGTCTACGAGGAATCAGCCTAGCAATTTCCTTAGAGCAATGGCCGTGGAAATAGTGATAAAAGAGTGAAAGACAGCTGACATTCCGTCGATACTTCAAAAAGGCAATGCTCTCAGAGATTGTAGAGTCTCCAATAAGTTTAATAGCCTTTCTTTGAACAGTGCGGTATGTCCAGCACCTGCCCATATGGGAATTATATTTGAGTCTAGGCCTGATGTGGGACTTATAGATCAGCGACAAATCAGATGGAGTGAAACATTTCTTACATCTCTGTACTAACCCCGCATTTTAGCGATTGCAAATATATGTACGATCGGTCCAGCTAAAATTGATGGAAATCTCAATACCAAAGATGTTTAGAGAGGGTGGCGTGGATGTTTTTAAGGGACATAAAAGACCATTGAGTTTTAGATACCTTAAGTGTAACACGACTTGTTCTGCGTTAAGTGAGGATCGTAGAAATGTCGGTGTTTAATGATCTAAAGAGGCGTTTTCGGTTTTTCGGTAATTACAGAATCAAAAGAGTAGATTAAAAAATTAAATTAAATAATAATGTTCATACCATGAAAATTTGGAATTTATGAATCACGATTTAGATTCCTCCCCCCATTGGATTATCTAAGGGATGTATATCACGTTCTTATTTTGGCACATTTTATGCGAAACATTCTGTATAAGCTTCAATACTTTCAAAATGAGCCTTATATCCGAAAAAGTCTTCAGTACATACGCTTCAGAAAAAAGAGTTATTTTCGGTCTTTCATTAAAAATAATTTAAGTAAAATATTCTCATTCGCTTTTAAAAAGATCAATTCCAATTCGAGTCTCTCAGCTTGTGATTGTTGAAAAAATTATCATAATTCAAATCGATTCGAATCATAGTTAGTTCCCTCAAATTGTTATATCACAGTTGAGGATATGCACTCAACCCTAAAAACCCCAAAGGACAGCCTATATAGAGCTCTTTAGAATCCGGAGTTAGATCTGCGTTATCAGTAGAACCTTGTTCCCGGGCAGCCAGCAAGTATTGTTGGCTAGAGCATAAAGGTTGCAGCCGCAAACATGGCACGCATTAAGACTTCAGAGAAAATCGAAGTGAAATTAAAAGAAGAACATTTTATTAACATATAGTGCAAAAATAACTTATTCAAGCCGATATGCCGTAAAATGTTTAATAACATTTCTTGTTTTATTGGTTAAGAAAAATTTTAAAAAGCCCGACAGAAAACAGCAATCTTTAAAAAGTGCTTAACCGGTTCATTCTGCTAAAGCGGCGATGTCACAAACACACATACATACAGACTGACAAAGGATTTAAACTTTTAACATCCCCCTTTTTGCGCCGCGAGTTAAATATAAATACAAACATTTAACGTGGTTGTATAAAAACTCAATGTATAGGTATCACTAATTCTTGCTGTCAGACATTCCTAAAAAACTTTAAATTCTGTTCGCACTTTGTTTCACAGACATTTCCCCGATAGCGTTCTTTTATTGGCTAAATTTGCGAAAATGCACATAAATCGACTGCAGAGTACAGCTCCAATTTTTCCCCACACAATATTTATCGTTTATATTGTAGGCTGGAGTTAATGCTGAGATACTATTGATATTTTGATATCTGAACTACCTTTAAATGTTCACTATCCGTATCGCATTATTAAATTTCTAGTACATAAGGAGTTTCGTGTCACATAGAATTCAATTCCAAGCCTGCAAAGATACATAATCTCTTAATGTTCAAAGTTTCATTCGGATATGTCTTTTCGCTACTTTTAATTTATTACTAAAGCTTACCAATATCGCTCACCACGTACATTACTATATTCAGTTTTCAGTTTTCACCCCATTCGCACCCTATTCTAAGAGGAACCTTCGACAATAAGCTATTCATATCAAATGTGTGTGCCAAACATATCGAGTTAATCCTCGCCTTCAAAACACAATCATAATTTGAATGCACTTTGAAGTCATTGCCTAAGTGCAATTACTTTCTCCATTTCTTAAATGAAAAAGGGAAAAAATCAAAAGAGCGGTAGAATTCCTTTTATTGTCAGCGCGATAGTCATAAACCGTAATAACTTTGGGTACAAAATGGTCGAAGTTAAAATGGGCGCCATTACAAGGGATATGAACAGATCGGGCAGTATCAGGAGTAGGAAAGAAAACACAATCAAAAGAACAAGGGAAGGAAATCGCCCAAGCGAATTTCGGCCATGTTAAATACCATCTAAATTTCAGCCATTATGATACCCTCGGTGTCCGGAAAAGCAATTTCTTCCCCACCCCCGTTGTTCCTTAAACTAATGGCTGAAGGCCATCGGTCAGAAGGGGGGCAAAATGGAAAATTGTTCCCAATATGAGCTTTGTACACTTTTTCCCTAGCATCGAGTCTACTTCGTTTCATCTCTTTTCTAAGCGCTTGTTCAAACGATGTATTTTTGCTGCCTCTAAGACACTCCTTGCTCTCTGCACTTCTTCGGACCAAACGTGGTGCTCACATAACCTCATATATACAAGCTCGCAACGAATGTAAGTAGAAAACCAAACGCAACCAACCCTTTTAACCCTTTCTGCACTAGCAACCACTACGAAACCAATAATCCACACTACATCGCCACTCGTTTTCTCCGGGATTTTCTGGCTCTCTTTGAAATATTTTCATTCTCGACGTATTCCAATGTTTTTAAGGGGTGAAAGGGAGTGCTCATGTACAGCACTGCACAGAAATATTCTTGTGTGTAGAGGGGTGCTTACCACCCCACGTTTAACTCTAAGGTTGAAAAGCTTCCCCCTGTGTTCGCTTCGGTCTTAAAAATTGAACGACTCACATATTTCGCCGTTGTTTTCTGATCACCACACTCCCGTGGATGCCCAACTATTCCTGTACCTCTGATGCTGTGCGTCCGCACGATGTCGGCAATCCGACTACCCTCCACCACCCATAAAGTCCGAAATCTAATGTTTCAGTTCCACCATGAAATTCCGGCTATTCTGACGAATACGAACGCAAAACGGCAATTGAAAGGGTTGAAAATGCTTGGAAAACTGCTACCAGAAAGTTTGTTTACGTAGAAATCCGTCCTCACCCCTCCGCAAGGGATGCATTTTTTTTCTTGACATAGAGCTATCCCTTATGTCTCCGGGATGGTCCAAAAAAGAGTGAATGAAACGATGTTCGTCAGAACTTTGCTGGCCGACTGGCAAACTGGATTGGGAAGGGTGGATTCAGAAAAACCCTGGGGGAAATAAACGAATGAGTCGAATTTTCATGTGGACATGTACAACTGTATGCGTACATGGCTGCCCTCTACATCAGGCATGGAAATTTGTTTTGTGTCCATGTTTGATAGAGAGAGGAGCGCATACGAGATTTTGCCAGGAAAATGTTTTCTTTGATATCAACCGAACGAACAGTTACGAACGTGACTCTAAACCCTGGATGCATCATGAGGGGTGCCGGGCAAGGAGACCTTTTTTAGCCCCTAAGGACTGGGCAACGGATCCGCCACCATCCCTTTGTGCATACGAAATAAGTAACGCAACGTTTGGTGTTTTTGATATTTTGGAACTAAAATAGGCCACCCAAATCACCATAATCCTCTAGATTTGGACATCATTCTGACCGGCAAGCTTCAAATATGTGGGGGTGGGTGAGTAGGCAGAGGCACACTAACTAACCACCATTGCAAAAGTATACACGCACAAAGGGCGAATTCTTAACTCCCAGAGGGTTGGAAATAAAAACATGTTCTTGCTTTGAATGAAAAGTGCGTCCACTACCACTAGGCCACCTACAATGTTCCGTTGAAGAGCAAAATCATTAGTTCATGGGTGGCGGGCTCTCGCCTCCTGGGGTGAGTTCCACGCAGCAACAGCACCAGCCATCAAAAGCATCCCTTTTCCCATCATTGCACAGCGAAGCCATAAATCATGAGAGAAACGCTTTTCTCATTTTTCCTTTTTTGTCTTTTGCGTTTTCCACCAGCTCCCACAGCAAGGGATGGGAGCACATTAGTGCCATCACCAGGAGCATCCTTGTTGTTGGAATGATTCTATACCATGGTCAGGCTACACTCTCTACTTTAGCTGGTTCGCACAAAAATATAGAGGCGCTCGTCGCGTTCAGAGTTATGTCTATAGCGACGCGTCTATGTGGGGTATTCGGAATGGTTTTTAGAGGAAAAAGCTGAATTTTTAGCTCCACCTACTCGGCACTCGGATTGGTTAGGTAAAAAAACGTCGGGTCACTGAAGAGTACACAAAAATCGTAGGAAACCAGGATACATACTTACTAACAGCGCGTAAATATATTTTACTAGCTACCGAGAACTTTTATGTGTGCTCGTATTAACTTGCAACAATGGGGCAGACTGGAGTTCCCACACCGGGGATTCCGACACGGGAAGAGGCACCAAAGGGATGAAATTCGTTAGAAGCACGAGTGGAAGTTAAAACGCAAATGTGTGGACTTGCATATGAAAAAAGAACAGCACCAGCGCCAAAAACAATAACAACAACAATTTTAAGATAAACAAATTTAATTACTCGCCCATAAACAAATTTGTTTGATAACAAATTGATAAGTTATAGTTTGTGGCCATATTGCTCCGTATACCCCAAGGCTACTGCTTTCGGTCCCCGGTGGCTACAATCGCAAAGACAATGACAGAATGGCGGACTAAGGTAGGTAAAATAAAAGTTGAGAAAAACTATTTCGAGTAGTTTTGCATATAATTTAATTTAAATTCTAATTGACAACTTGATGTGACAGAGCGTGTCACCTCGTAGTTAGAGGATGCTATTCTCTTTGGCAAGGGACGTACATTTTATATTCCCAACTCGCTGAATCGGCAGTTGTGGTCGTTTATTTAATTTGTAGTTGTGAAATTAGACTAATTATAATTAGACATGCAATAGACTTATGTTGTGCCTACAAGTACTTCTTCCCTACCCATGTCTTGTCCATTATGTCTGTCAGACAGCAACTTTTTTAAAAGAGTTGGGATACAATTACCATCAACAAAGAAACTGAGTGCAATGATTAAACTATATTACATCCATCCAAAAGATCTGTGTAGGGCCTGATGCGTGCCTTGCCAGTCTGTAATGTCCATCATAGCATAGATTTTTCTCCAATAATTTTATGAAATCTTTTACGTTTGTAATCATTCAATTGCCTTATATTGAGAATCATTTTGTAAAATGGGTATTTCTATTGTTAAAGAAAGGGAATCAACTGCGCATCTTTAAATTTTTTTTATAAGAATATAGTAAATTTAATGAACACTTTTACTGAACATGCTTTTGAGAGTACATACATGAAATTGTTCATTAAAGCTCATTAAATGAAACCTCTTTTTTAGAAAAGTGTTCTGTGGCCGGAAAGATTATTTCTTCAATGTTTGACCTGAAACGAACAACGAAATTTCCTTTAGAACTATATAAGACTAATTAGTAGCACGTAGCGGAAATAAAATAATAATAACTAATAATACATCTCATTCCCGAAACCCCTTGTGGGGCATGGGGCGTGAGAAGAACATCACCTGATTCGAGACAACGATTAGCAATTTAAAGTGGATTCCGAACCACTGGCATTTCCTCTCCAATTCCTATGACTTTTTTTAACCGACTTCCCAAAAACAAAAAAGGTTATAAGTTCGACGCGTATGTTTTTTTTTATTTATTTATTTATTTATTTTTTTATGTCTGACCGGGCATAACTTTGTAACCTAACTTAGTAACGCGTAGTCCGATTTGGATGGTTCTTTTTTTGTTATACAGAGTATGATCCCCCATTGCTAATAGGAGAAAATTTTTTTGCCTAGGGTGGGGGGAGGGGGGAGGGGTAGTCTAAATTTGTTACGCGTAGACCGATTTGGATAATTCTTTTTCTGTTGGGTAGAGTATGTTCCGAGGTTGATCCCAGGTGAAAAACTTTTGGGGGATGGGGGTGGTGGGTGGGAGTGGAACCTAACTTTGTAACGCGTGGTCCGATTTCGATGGTTCTTTTTCTGTTGTATAGAGTATGATCCCCCATTGCTAATAGTAGAATAATTTTGACCTATGGTGAAAGGTGTGGGTGAGGGGGAGGGGTAGTCTAACTTCGTAACGCGTGGACCGATTTGGATAATTCTTTTTCTATTGGGCAGAATATGATGCTTGGTTGATACTACGAGAAAACAAATGTTGCTGTGGTGGAGGTGGGAGAAGGGGGGTGGAACCTAACTTTGTAACGTGTGGATCGATTTTGATGGTTCTTTTGCTGTTGTATAGAGTGTGATCCCCCATTGCTAATAGGAGAATAATTTGGTCCTATGGTGGCGGTGGGGGAGGGGGAGGGGTAGTAACTTCGTAACGCGTGGACCGATTTCGATGATTCCTTTTATGTTCGGTAGAGTATGTTCCTTGATTGATACCATGAGAAAAAAAGTTTAGGGGACCGATTTGGATGGTTCTTTCTTCGTTGTATAGAGTAGAAGACACTAAAAAGTGAAAAATAAAATAGTTTTTAAAAAAAAAGTTGAACCGACTTCACAAAAAGCGCTAAAAAGCATAAAATAATTTTTAATTGTATATCTATTACGACATTTTGAAGTCGGTGCAAATTAAACAAATAAAACGCTTTTTGTGAAGTCGGTTCAACTTTTTTTTTTAAAACTATTTTTATCGTAATCTGTTGTTGGCAGAAAACAGCCATGGGTCGCCGCTGGTGGCGAATCTGGGACCTCCGACTTGGTAGGCCGACACGCTATCATTTACTCTACCGAAGACTCAAATGCCCTATAACTGTCCAAAAATGATGACGTCCGTCCTTTTGAGGTGAGCAAAACTAAAATAACATTTCATGCAATTTACTTTCGAAAAATGTTTTCATAATATGACGACCGAAATCAGCGTTTTTGCAGAAAATATGAATGAAATCAACCTATCACAGAATATCGATAAGAATCAATATATCGATGTTTTGGAAGTCGGTGATCACGAATACGATGTCAGGTTTTCAAAATCCAAAATAGAGGATCCAATATGGTCTATCTTCTCTCAATGCACCTATATCAGTTGATTATTGTACTTATAATTTATCTTTTCTAGTTTGAGAGGTTTGTGATTTTGGATTTTTATATTGAATTTATTTTGAAATTACTTCTGCAAAGATGGATATAGCTTATGAATTTGTTACTTTGGTGTTTAAGATGATCCTTGGGCGTGAGCTTCGTGAGATCTTCTCTGGAATTGATGTTCAATTGATTCGCAATATTTCTTCACGAACAACTTGTTTAGAAATGATGGAGTAACTTGTACAGGAGGAGGAGTAGCGATACACATTAGGAACAATATCATAGCGAACCACACAGGACGGAGTTTTTGGGTGTTGAGGTATCTTCAGATGTGGGTGTTGTCTGCTGTTTACTGTCCTATAATATTCTACTGTAATTGTTGATGGGGATTTTAACGTGAAACTTATCCGGTGAAATCTTTTAACAGCTTTTAGACATAATGCAATCAATTCACCTCAGTACAGTCAACTCTCAGTCAGAAAGTCTAATCCCTCATTGCTCAACCTATTTCTGACAGCTGAATCGAACCGAGTATTGTTCTTTGATCAGATTAGTCATTTTAGCTCTCTGGAGCACGATAGGATTTTATACTACATAAGGTTCAAAGGTGAAACGTTTTATCGTAACTACAACTTCATTGATAAAGATGCTTTGTTTGAGGAATGCGAACAACTTCTGTGGATACAATATTTGATTGTCTGTATCTGTCATTGAGCAAGTCAACATTTTTACTTCCCTGGTGAAGTATTTGTTGTTCCCTTTAGAGTAACATGCCTCCTGACCTGAGGGAAGCTTGCCTTTGGTTTTCAAGCCATGTGAGCACACTTATTGTTTAGCGTGAATTTTTGTATCATCGATTATTTTTTTAGTATTTCAGTCAATATTTTTCTAATAAAGAAGTTCCTAGGGGGGTTAAACACCAACCTGGTTAGGTTTTAACCATCCATCTGTATCTGTCTTGAGGAGCTGATCCCTGTAGTTTTGTCTATAAAGTCCGAGACTACTGGCCGTGACTCTTCACCGCGTCGCTTTAGTAAACTATTATTTTCTCTAATTGACAGATAAATCCTGCATATCCTTGTTTGACCATATCCAACTTTCCTAATACTTGGAAAACTACTAACGTCCTCCCAATCTCCAAGAAAGCCAAAGCAACTGTACCTAGTGACTTTCGCCCAAGTAGTATTTTATAATTTTTATCTACGATTCTGGAAAAACTCTTATATAAGAAGATTTTGAATTGGGTGGAATGAACTGTATTTCTGACACCCAGTTACACACAGCTGCAGTCAGGCTTTCGTCCTTCTTGCAGCTGTGAGACAGCAAGATTGAAAGTCTCGACTAACGTTAGAACTGTATTTAATGATGACAACTTTTCTATTATAGCTCTTCTCGATTTCTCGAAAGCTTTTTACTTTATCGACCATAATATTCTTCACCACAAACTTGCAATCAATCACAAATTTATTTCTTCTGCTATAACGCTGATTGAGGCATTCATTTTCGGTCGTCAACAAAAAATTAAAATAAATGAAAATTATTTGGGTAAAATACCAGTTATTTTCGGGGTTCCTCAGGGTTCTGTGCTTTGGTCCCTTATTGTTCAGTTTCTTTATAAATGACCATCCTTAAGTTGTAACAGATTCACGAATCCACATGTATGCTACTGAGGGGCTTCGAGGATTGTATCAGACATTTTAATGACGAGCTGAATAAAATATGTGAGTGGGTTTATTGCTTAATTCTACCAAACCGTAGTGCATTTCCTTTTATAGTGGCACACTGGTAGGTATTGAAATCTTACCTGTTTTTCTGAATGGCTTTATTCTTCCAATCCTTAAAAAGGTCACCAACGTATAAATTTTGCTCAACTCTAAAATGAATTGCTGTGATAATTCCAACATAACGTATGGAAAGGTGTATGCTGGCTTAAGCAGATTGTGGCATCGACGAGGATTCTGAGTACTTGATTTAGATTGTGGTTGGTAAAGGCATTGATAATGCCCTTTTTCAATTTTGTGTTGTTGTTACTCCAGATTAGAAAGTTTTTGTGCTTATAAGGTACAGCTGGAATATATATTTATATATATATGTATTTCGAAAAATCCAAGATGGCGGCGGTAGCTGATGATTCCGGTAGGCCACATATATAGATGTTAATTATCATTTTGAGGAAAAGAAAACTATGATAAGTGAATTAAAGTAGCTTCTGATCGGACTAAAGTGTTTTGTAGCTTATTAAAAGTTCGGAAAACGAATAAATAACAAGAAAAGCTATAGAAAATGAATGACTTTTTCAACTTACAAAGAAGAATATTATAGAATAGAGACGGTTTCTTTTTTCTCTAAGAGAACTCCGAATCATCTGTCACTTCCGTAGGTTACAAAACTAAAAGGGGCCCGAATTCATGAGCATATATGTATCTAAGATGGCTCGCACATATCTACTTGGGGTGCATCCGTCTTTTGGGATTTTTATAGGTAATCGATTCGCACTTCAAGGAAAAAATTTACTCACGTATTCTTCAGACCACGTTTAGGCATACGTTACATATTCTAACCGACAAATATTCAATAATTACTTTTTTTCGAGCCGTACGTATTTGCAACTTTCAACGCAGGCTTTCAAGAGGCTTGTGTCGGAATATTTACCAATTGATTGAATGCCATTTAAATCAATTGTTTTGTCTATTTTTTCGAGAGATCTTAACCTAATCTATAGCTTGCTTTAATTCATATATTTCCTTCTTCATTTATTCAGTAAGCAAAAAAATATTTTGAGCTAATTTCTTTTTACTTTCTTTCACTTTTGTCTTTTTTACTTTTTTTATTTTCATTTTTATTAATTAATTATTATTTATTTTCTTTGCTAGTAATTTGTAGCTGTTTTTCATTTCTTGCTTTGATATAGTGTATTACTCCCTAGTTTTAATGTATAACAGTAGGTACCAATAAAGTAAATCTTAGTTCTTATTGTACCCTAAACCAGCAAATAAATATTGAATTGAATTGAAGCTGTTGACATATTATTTTGAAAACTGAAAATGACAGATTCAATATGGCGGACTCTTTTTTGAAATATAGGGATTTCTATGAAAGTGAGTAAACCGCTCTCGTTTCTCTTTTATAGAAGATGTTGTCAATGCTCCTAGTACATGTGCACCAAATTTAAGTTAGTCTAATTTTATAAAATCAAGTTATCTTCATCAGCCATTACCAGGACTATTTTAGCCTTCCCCAGTCCTAGTTTAATTTATCAGTCCTTTTCAGGACTAATCCATAAGCCTTTTTCAAGACTTTTTTACCAGTCCTTTTTAGGACTACTTTAACTGTATGTTTCAAGATTAATTCACCAGTCCTTTTTAGGACTACTTCATCAGTCTTTTTTAAATCTTCTTTATCAGTCCTGTAAAGGACTACATTACTAGTACTAGGACACTTTTATCCGTTCTAAAACTACATTACATTTTATAAACATTTGTCACCCATTTCTCACTATGTCCATTAAAATTACTCATCATTTCGATAGATGTTGTAATAATTATGAGGTTTCCAGCCATAAAGAAAGTAATTTAAGATCAATACCTTAAAGTTTACGAGAGCTATTTGCTGACCTTCCAAATAATGCTAAAATTTGTAGTGCTTGCAGAAAAAAAGGATCACTAAAAATTAAGAGTTCATTTTATTTGAACCAGTCATGCAGTGATCTATAATCCACGCGGTTTTGAGGTTCTGCTCTGTCTCAAGGTATTTCTCTGGTTACCTTGAAACGAATTATTCTCAACTTTAAGTACTCCCGCGCTGATTGATGAATCCCGTTCGATCGCTGGTCAGGAACTGCAACGTGGCGCGGACTGCCTAATATAGTCCGTAGCTCCGACTTACCTAAAGTGAAATTACTTCTTTGGTGGTAATAACTGGTCACTGTTAAAAGTTGCAGTCGCCAAAGTTGAAACACAATTGGAAGTTATCCCAGTGTTGCCCGCTAGTTCGTCTAGCTGCTAGGTCTGGTCTGCGACTTCCTCTGGTACCTACAGTAGTCGATTTGTACGAGTTCTGAGCTAGTCGCACCTATATTTTCTGGCTGGGGTTTGACGCCGAAGTTAACCCTTTATTTCGTTGTGGGATGGATATGTAAACACTCACTATAACATATTTAGCTGGCGGATGAGTAACTAATAACAATTACTACGAACCCCTTTCAAGGTTAAGAAGGAATTGCTAACAAAAACAAATAGGTGACTAAACTACTATATATTCTCAGGTAGCCTGTTAATTGGTCTATTGAAATGTGCCAATGGATTAAGATTATCTGAATAGGACTTTTTTGGAATTATAACCTTAGATGACACTGTATATTGGAAAAAGCGTTTTTTTCGGTTATTATTAGTGCAAACGCGAATCTTGGCTTTTAGTTGAAAAATTCAAGCCAACCTGGAAAGCAAGATAAAAATTCAAATGTACCTTTCTACGATCGCTTGGGGCGAGGAAGTCGTGTTATTTGTTTTTTGAAAAGGTGTAATAAATACTTTACTTCATCTGACTCGGCGCTGATTAACTCTCTGAAGCATCAGAATGTCGGTTGTCACTTATGCTTCTATCGCTATTTATAACGCACGATACAAGAGCGTCAAGTCGCTCGCACCCCTTTACCATCGAGGAGTGTCGAAAAGTTTCGGGAATCTTTTCGTAACAAAACAACACGCACGTAGAACAGTTTACCATTTTCTGTTTTTGCCTCTTCTTTCCCAAAACCATTTTCAGTTCCCTTAAGGGGTTATACGCAGTCCGGATTTTGAAAAAAATTTTTATTTCATTTTTTGAATTCACATATACTCAAGATTGTACACACCGAATTTCAGGTCCATACGACAAATATTCTCGGAATCATAATCATATTTGTAAAGACGCCTCCGTGCGAGTAACAGTGTGCGGAGTAAGCTTATTGTATTGCTAAGCAGAAAGGTCTTTTATACGTTCTGTTTTATTTCTTTTGTGTAATATATGATCCTGGAATAGATGACTCTAGCTAAGTTAAAAAAAAGTTCCATATGTAAAATGATTTTAAAACTTTACACACATTTTTCTCAAAACCATGTTTTTAAGGACGGTGTTGACGATGTCTCGAGAACGGCTGAACTGATCGCTCTCAAATTTTAACACAATGTTTCCGAATATATTTTTCAGAAATTTATCGAAGGATTTCCGAATTCAGTAAATATTTTTTATTTAATAAACAATTTAAGGCCAAAATATTCCCTAAAAATCGAAATTTTTTTTTTTGAGGATCCACCATATTGCGAAAAATCCGTATCTTGCTTATTCCTTCCATTAATTTCTAGAGAATTTAATAAGGTAACGAAATCTTTTTGTTTTTTGATTTTGGATGACCCAGTCACGAGATATCGTGTAAACCGCAAAACACCTTTTTTCAAGAAAGGTTCGGAGATCGTCTGCTCTGACCTTGAAAATTATTATTTTAATATATTAAAATGTCCCTTAAAAAATTACTCTTTTTCGGCCTTCTGACTGCGTATAACCACTTAATTCCTTTGGAATTATAATATCTTAAAAAAAAGCTCCTACGATTAATTTTATGAGTATTAAAAAAAACTTACCTTAATCTTACAGTAGTCCAGAAATTGCATTAATAAAATTTGTACTGCCCCGATTTTCAAAAACACAGAATAGCATGAAAAAATTGTTAAAGTAGAAGACTAATTCAAATAATGAAATATTTGTTAACACTTTTTCGTCCCTCTTCTGAAAAATAAGCATATTACCAAATTTTAAGATATGGCCGTCAGGGGGGTTTCTCATTCAAAATTTTTTTTTTCAAACAATCGATTCCTTATTGCTTGAATAACATTCTCCTGAAATTTCAGATCGATATTCGAAATATTTTTCGATTCATATATATATATATATATATTTGTACACAAATATTTACTCAGTTTTTCAACGATATCGAACGTTCGTGCATCGTAGAGATGTTTATTTTTTATAAAAATGATGCCAAAAAAAACCTCGTTATCAACTGCATCAAAGAGGTTCAAGGGATTATCAGGTGATTAAATGTCTTTCTAGATAAAGATGGTAAAGGTGTAGCAGATACGTAAGCTAAATTTGCCGTTATAACTTTTTTCACAGAAAACCTTTAAACACGTTTTACTCGAAAATGTTTTTTTTTACAGCGAAACAAAACGCGTTTTACTCGAAAATGTTTTTTTTTCTGCAGCGAAAAAAAAATCACCTATCGAGTTGAACCTTTCAACAAACTTTCGAAAAATCTGTCAGCTATATAACAAACCTCCCTCCCATTCACATGTCACCCCCCTCCCCTTCCAATTTTCGGTGTTCAAAAACGCGTTTATTTGGTTTTTTTTCTTCAAAACTCTGCCTTTTTATGGTATATTTTTATGTTAAAAATTAAAAATTATGGCGCTGTCTATTAAAGGATAAAAACCAAATTGTTCACGTTTGGTTCTTAGTATGAGAAACACCCCTTAAAGTGCTATTTGTGTCGAGATAATTACCTCACATTCCTACTAGTAAGTTGCAGAACATATAGAGGTCCTATTTCTCAATATAAATATATATGGATTTTATAGAAAGCTACAGACCTTAAACAGATGAACTACTATATAAACTTTAAAACTACTGCTGTTTTTAATTATCGGTCTAAATGTCACCGATATTCATTTCACACCCTAAGGATAACTCTTCATCCCTCCTTGATTACAAGGTTTTTTTTTTTTTTTTGTTATACGATATGGCCAAATCCTAGGGGACAACCCTTTGATGCGTTAGCATGGTTTTGGCCGGAAGGGAATTAGGGTAAGGGAAGTGAGGAAACTTGAGTCTTGTTTGCATTGCTGCGAGCTAGACAACAGCCCAGAGACGGAGTGGATTATTTTAATTTCTTAATGAAAGTTCACGGTCATCTGGGCTCGAACCCGGGACCCATGGCATGGTGGTCTTGCCGCTCAACGCATTGATCCAACTCCGTCTCCAAAAATGATATAGATATATAAAGTGATATAGATATATAAAGATATGATGTATGTGCAACCTTAATGATGTCTCCGCCTACACAAACTCAATTTGGGTACGATAAACAAGGGTTTTTTCCAAGTGATGCGAATAGGTAGTTATGATGGAAATATCAATTTGACTTCATAATCAAAGACCATATTTCTCCACCACCCCTCAATGAATTTGCGAAATTGTTAAATAATTTTAAAATGTTATTTGCTTTTTTATTTTTTTAGAATTTTTAATTCTTGATTTTGTAGAGATATTTAGGTTTTAAATTAGAGTTAATAGAAGATAAAACATCTATAAGATTTTACATTTGTTTGGTGAATTGCTATGATTATTGAATCCATCATTTACCTTTTTTTTCCGTAACATAAACTTATCTTTTGGTAATATGAAAACACGTGATGCTACTAGCTAATAAAAACTACTTAAAAACATGATGCAAAAGTTAATTTGCCTGTGTTTACTTATTCTCATAAAATGAAAGTTTCGACAGAATCAAAAGACGCCCTTCCTTTTTCATTACTCGGAGACCTCATCTGCTACGTCATACTTCCCTTTAGTAAATTTCTTTATCTTCAAAGAGGCACTCTATCAAATGCAAAATGAAATTTATATTCAACAAAGTCGTCTTATAATAGGCATTAGCCTACCTCTTAAAATTTGCTTGCCCTTCTCATTATCATTTTCATATTTTAGCAACTCCGACTCTTGTGTATGAAAGGCATCAGCACCCTCTAGTATTAAATTTATTATTTTTATCTTTATCTTCAAAGAGGCACTCTATCAAATACGAAATGAAATTTATATTCAACAAAGTCGTCTTATAATAGGCATTAGCCTACCTTTTAAAATTAGATTGCCTTTTTCATTGTCATTTTCATGTTGGAGCAACTCCGACTCTTGTATTAAAGGCTAGAATCTATTTACATCAATTTTGTGACAAAATATTTTTAATAACAAAAAAGATCTTTAAGCACATAGTTCTTATATTATTAACTAAATAAGGGTATGCCATTTTAAAAGCTTTCATCATTTATCTTAAAGCACAAATATAGTAGTTCTCCGCCGAACTTTCAACATTTTCTTTAGAACTTTTGTCTCAACTTTCAAACGAGGCGCACATAGTTACTTGCTTCAATTTACTTTTTAAACCATTTCTCTTATCTTAAATTTCTTGCAATGCTTAGCATCGTAGGGTATCTCTTGAGTATTAGCATAATCATAAAGAAACACTTTTTAAATAAAAAACAATAGTTTGGAATTAAAGAGCAAATAATAATAATAAAACAAAAATCTTTTTGGGATTTCTACATTCGGGCATCCAAACTGGGTGGCGACAAAAGTTGTTAGGGCATATACTCCTGGTAGTCCGGGCGCAATGGGGGGGTCATGTATGCAATTTGGGGTCCCCGCGGTAACTTGTCATATTTTTATGTTTTTCGGCGCGGAGAATCGATTTTTCGAGGTTACCAGGCTCAAAAATTTGTCGTTTTCGAGATATGGCCCGATTTTAGTCAAAATTTGTGGTTTTTCTGAATTTCCAAAAAAAATAAAAAAATTTAAAATTATTAACCAACTTTATGTGAAAGATCTATTGATTTTAAACAATTTATGTTTGTAGAATTTTTTTCCTAAAGTCCTTGGTTTAGATGTAATTTGCAAAAAATGCCTCACATTTCTTATAGAGTATTTTAAATGGGATAACTTATATGGGGCAAAATTCCTCAAGTGTACCAGGTGAAGAAATTCGATGTCTCCGATTTTGTTCAAACTTCACCAAAATATTGTTACTGGTATAAGTAATTATCGTGCTAAAGGATTTAAAAAAAAAGAGAGACCGGTAGTCGATTTCTCACTGTATCCCCATTATCATAAAAAATTAAGCCAAACTTACTTTCACTTTGTTTCTGCATGATCCACATACTTTTATGATGACAGGAAGGGTCAGAAACTGTTAATGAATTTGTGAAGTCACTCTTCTTATACCCTTATTTTTCCACCTATGATTCTTCACTTTCAAAGGATTGCAACAATACTTTATATCTTTCAACTTGTCTGGCATTTTGACTATTTTTGGCGATATCTAACTGTATACTTACTGACTGTATACTGACTGTGAGAATACTCCTTAACGCGCCATCTACATTTTCTTATGTTATGTTATGTTCATCTGTTCTAAGCAACAAACAAGCAAAAAAGGCGTGCGCGGGCTTTCAAAAATCAAAAATTTATACTTAACATTGCTTTGCCACTCTAAATGATAGATGATTTTAAAGCTGAGATGACACTTTCAGTTGAAAAAATATGAAAAAAATTTATGATCAAGTATTGTGTAAAAAACCAAAAAATATTTTTCAAAGTCAAAATTTTTTTTTTTAATTTAGTTTTTTGGAAAATTATATTTTTATTCGGAACCGCATGTAACGTCCTTTACAAATCACTAAAGATCACTGTTCTACTGCAATGGTGGCGATAGTTATGATTTTTCAAAAAAGATATGATCACGAGACAAAGTGCAAAAATGCAAAAGTTTACAACCCTATAATTTTTGCAGAAAAATTTTTTTTAAAATCCTTTAGCACGATAATTACTTATACCAGTAACAATATTTTGGTGAAGTTTGAACAAAATCGGAGACATCGAATTTCTTCACCTGGTACACTTGAGGAATTTTGCCCGATATAAGTTATCCCATTTAAAATACTCTATAAGAAATGTGAAGCATTTTGTGCAAATTACATCTAAACCAAGGACTT
This sequence comes from Leptarthrus brevirostris, assembly GCA_964036015.1. Lineage (NCBI taxonomy): Eukaryota > Metazoa > Arthropoda > Insecta > Diptera > Asilidae > Leptarthrus > Leptarthrus brevirostris. The sequence continues at coordinate 169,602,911 of OZ038371.1, read as the reverse complement.
TAGGAAAAAAATTCTACAAACATAAATTGTTTAAAATCAATAGATCTTTCACATAAAGTTGGTTAATAATTTTAAATTTTTTAATTTTTTTTGGAAATTCAGAAAAACCACAAATTTTGACTAAAATCGGGCCATATCTCGAAAACGACAAATTTTTGAGCCTGGTAACCTCGAAAAATCGATTCTCCGCGCCGAAAAACATAAAAATATGACAAGTTACCGCGGGGACCCCAAATTGCATACATGACCCCCCCATTGCGCCCGGACTATGGACTGTGGATCACTCAACTCTAATTGCAAACCAAATTTCAAGTTTCTAACTTTCATAATTTAGAAAGTACACGTCTGTAACAGACCAAATAAAAGGACAAATATTTTTTTTTTATTTAACATTTTAAAAGAGAAAGAAATGAAACACTTGTTGTTTTTCGCAATATTACATATACAGGGTGATTCGTAAAGAAGTGTTTCAATATTTGCCAATCGATGCCAATTTGTCGTAAAATCCCTCCTTCAGCCCTTTTTTACCGGCTGAGACGTGTGCAAGGAGGTGAGCTCATATAAAACGCAATAACTTCTGTTCAAAATATTGTAGGACGACAAGTAAGGTTTTGATGTATTGTAAAGTATGCATTATGAGCTTTTCAACAGTACCGCACGTTTCTCGCTCTGTTGGCAAATGTGGCAGGTATCAACGTTAAAACGTCAAATTTTTAAAAATGTTGGTTAGGAATTTTCCTTTTTATCCTCCGTCCTTAAAAATTTTCCTAATAAGAATATGGTTTAAAAACGAAAACAAATGCACGCTTAAGATAGCTTTCAAATAAAAAAAGAACCATGTCAATATACCAGGGCCATAGAGTTCACCTTTCTCCTCTTCGGAGTCATCGTGAATAAACTGCTTTTCCATTCTCCTGCTCATTCTTTCATTTCTTTGTTCTAAATGTTTCACTCCTCTTTAAAGCTAAGGTACTTATTGTTCCGCTTTTCGGCGTATCTTTTCAGCCTGGCATTTGACCGCATGACGTTTACCAACTCGTATCTTTTGTATTTTAAACAATTTAGGATTTAAACAATTTTCGACCGTGTTCCGTTTATCGAGATTAGCTGTGAAAGGAGTTCATGATGAAGTTAGACAGCATTTCATTTCGGCAATGATAACAGACCTTTCGAAGGCAAAATTTTCAGTGGAAAGGTCACACACTGATAAAAGAGGAAAACAACATCACTCAGGCTAAATTGGAACCCGCTCGGGACCAAAGGAAGACGCCGAATATGACGAACGCGTAACACATAGAGAAGATCCCTAGAGAAGGAAGATATGCAGGTAAAAAAATCATGTCAACAGTTGAAGGCGTCTGCGCAGAATCAGACCAGATGGAGAGTCGATGTAGTAGACACCCTATGCCCCACGAAAACCAAGAGCCAAATATGTTATTTTAATGAAATAAAATAAATCAATTCTTATTCATAGTTCTGAATATTATTTTTTTTGTTCGTAAAAATTGACATAAATTAGAATTTGTATATAAATGCTTAATGGTAGTTTCGAAGCATGACAAAAAACCGTCCAAGAGAGTGTTGGGTCTACACACGATAGGGTTCCGTAGTAGTAATGTGAATCATAAGCTCGATAATAATTTGTTTAATTTCGAGACATTGTAGAGGAAAGCGTTAATGAAAATTACTTTTGGGTTATTCAACAGCATATTCCATTTCAGATTTATTTTGTAAGTGGAGTGGAGTAAGTGATAACGTGCCGTTCGAATTCCACCGACCGACGATTATTTTCTGCTGACAAAATATCACGAAAAAAGACCATGGAGTTGCAGAGAAAATGTCAGTGGTTCGGAATCCACTTTTAATTGTACACCATCCACATCGACTCGGGTGAAGTTCTTCTCCTGCTCCAAGCCATACAAAGGGCTAAGGGAACTATGGTACATTTTATTTTTCGTTCACTTTTCACTGTTAGAAGCGAGTCCGAAAAATGTAAAAATTCACTTTGTCATATCTTTGCTTCTGTATAGGTACTAGAAGCTTGGAGGGATATGGCATACAGCTCGACGGACGGATTTACAAAAACTGTAAGAATTGCCTACCTAAGAACTGATTTTAACCCTATGATGTTGGGCGTTTGTTCTCAATTTTCTCCAGAACTAGCAGTTCGTTTTTTTTTTCAAATAATTCCCAACAAAACTCAGGAGCTTTTTGTCATTTTGCAACAGATCGTACTCTTAATCCTACTAAGAGATTTCAAAATTTTCAAAGTCCTTAAACTAAAAAACATTTCATAAAATGATGAAAACATTTTTAAATGCTATAATTAAGTGGCTACCAATAAGTGATAACGTGCCGACCTTCCAATCCGCAGGTCCCAGGTTTGAATCCCACCGGCGGCGACCCAAGATAATTTTCTGTTGACAACAGATTACGAGAAAAAGGTCACTGGGGTTGCAGAGAAAATTTCGAAAACCACTTTTAAATGTCCCGCAAAGGACAGAGGGAGAACACATAGGGACAGTTCAAATATGGTAAATTTTAGAATTTTTTTTTCATATTCATATTCAAATTTGAATTAAATATCCTAACTAGCGACAATAAAACCAACTACATACCAAATTTCGTGTTAATATGACAATTTGTTGTATATTTTTATTTTTTTTAACTTGGCCTTATAATTTGATTTCAATCAAAAAAACTGGTATATAAAAATTTTCACAAAATTTTTTTTCCGGAATTGGGACCAATGTGTAAGATTCAGGGTAGCATCTTTTATGAGTAATGTTTAATTCTTTCTACAATATCTTAACATTTTGCAACAGTCGTTGTCAAACACTGCTTCAATAAAATGTTCATCTATTGCTGTAAATTTTAGGTGGTGCAATATATCATATATATTCCACTGTCGGTAGGTTAGAATGAAATTATAAAAACTAGAATGGCTCTTTTTGATGGACACCGAGTGCTCAAAATTTTTTTGTATTACTAGGATGCACCTAAGCCTCCTTTACAGAGCCCATTCAATCTATTTTGACAATATATAGCAAAAAGTTTTCTCACTTCTACAAAACTTCTATTGGAAGGCCGGACCATATGTCTCGCTGAATTCCTCTGGACGATGACTCATTATTATGAACTCACATGCAACTTGAAAAGAAATTATTAAAGGTGACTTTGTTTTAGTGAAAGGTCAGACCATATTGCCTGCTAGATTTATTAATGCAAATTCTATCAGGCAGGCTGACGTTTTGGTGCTGATATTAAGGAAGAGTCAAGGAAATTTACCTTTTCTTTTATCAGCCGATTGTGTATTAAAATTATTATAGTCAATGCCTGCAAAATATATGTTCTTTAGTTAATGCTCGGGGTCAAAGAATTTTGTTGTTATTGTTGAGAAATTTGGACATTAATTAAAAGTTTGTATTTTCTCTCTCTAATTCTCGTGACATCTTGTAAGTGCTTCATCTACAACAATTAAAAGTGGACCCTCAATTTCATGTGGACTCCGAATCTCCGTGGTTACTCTGCAACCCCCAAGAACTTCCACCACTTATTGGAAAACTCTTTCCCTTCTCTCAATTTCAATTCGTAATTCGTGCTATCCCTATTAAACTATTGTTAGTTGTGTCTGTACTAGATTTAGTGATTTTGGACTTGCTTTAAATTAGTTTGGAGGTACCAGGTTAGCACTCCTCTGATTGTTTTCTGCTGACATAAGATTACAATGACAAGGCCATTGGGATTTGCAGAGTAATGTCCGTGGTTCGCAATCCACCTTAAAATGTAGGTCTACTTGCAATCTTCGAATCAGATGAAGTTCTTCTTCCGCCCCATTCCCAACAACGGATTACGCGATTAGAGAGAGAGAGACAAAAAGCTTCCTCTACTGAGCATTACAATCCTATGTGGGATATAACAAAAGGCTCATGCTCAAGCTTGTGCGAATCCTTCTAAATGCTGACACAATTGGCATCAAAGCGTGGTCCAAACCTGGGAAAATATTGGGATGATAACTTCGTGCCAGCCCTGGCAGTCAAGATTGATCCAAACTCTGTACTAAAACTTGGGCTGGCTCTGAAACTTGGCGCAAGGGTGATAACGCTAATATGGAAATATGGCTATTGGTTAGCTAATCCCTGGCCAGAACCTATTTCTTAGGTGCAAACCAAGTTTTGTAGTAAGAAACAATGAACTAATGTACTTAATTTAAAGGTATCTATCTTATAACACGGTATCCTACTACACTGTTTCGCTCTAAGACGATATTAATAACACTGTAATTATACAGCAATAAACAGCATGCTTAACACATTTAAAAACTAAATTACCTTTTAATAACGATGTGAAGGACGATGAGGTTCGCCTGCATTTTAAATAAAAGTAGGCGCTAGGCGTTAAAAATTAAAAAGTATTTTTAAAGGGTAGAAGCTCTTTTAAGGACAAAAACTAAAAAAAGAGAGCAAAATGTAAAAAATACTGGCATCGTGGAGACAAACGACGATGTATGTTTTCTGTGGCATGTTACCCAAATATCCAAAGTAGAGAACGTCGCAGAGCAGATCAAACCCAGAACTTATGAGCTTGGACTCCAAGAGACAAAATTAAATTAATTTTGAAGAGTAGCAAATAGAACAAGTGAATTTTGCTACCTCGGAAGCATAGTTACAGCAGATGGCGGAGCTGAAGCTGATGTACAGGCTCGCATCAACAAATGTCGAGTTGCATTTAAAATCGTAAAAAATAAGCAAAATTAAATTTTTTTTCTCAAAATGTTTATTAGATAATTCAATAAATCTTTTTGCATCTTAATTATACATCCTTAGACTATAAAAAAACAATTTTGATTTATTTTTTTCATATATGTGGATGGCGTCAAAGTCTACATATAAAAAGAAAGTGGAAAAAACGGTATCCACTACATCTTGACTTAGGATCGTCTGAAACAAAAAAAATAAATCATACCAAAGCAGACACATAAAATTAAGGAACGACCCTATTTTTAATGAAAAATTAAGAAAATTATACAGTTTAAAAAAAATTTAAAAAAGGCATAATTGTTGACCCTTTATTACGTTATAAGGGTTAAAAGAATAGTCAGTTGAATTGATAATAATGGGTTCAATAGAATTGATAATAGGTTCATTCCCTGGAGAATTAGTGCATAAAGAGTTTAAAAAAAATATTTGAAAATCGGTTTACTAGATATTCCGCAATCGTGGATACCGTTTTCAAAAAGTATGTTTCGAGATAATTTTGAAAAATAAACTGTGGACTGTGGCGCGCTGACCTGTAAGGCGCTATATAATCTTTATTATAAGCGGAAATGATTTAAAATAATTGTTATCTTATTTTTAACCCTTTTTCTATAAGAAATAAAAAAAAACGATTTAAAAAAAAAATTTCAAGATAAACCTTCCTTAATACTCTTGCTGAGTACTTCAGCAATAAGTAGCAATGGCTAGCCCGCACACTCAGAAAAGACCCAAATACCACCGCTCAACAGGCTCTAGATTGGAAAGCGCACAGGACCCAAGAAAGACTCCGAATTGGACGATCGTGCAACACATAGAGAAGAACTTTAGAGAAGGAAGGTATCCGCTCTCTTAAGGCATAAATAAAAACCCCTTAGCTTTTTGGAAACACCTTACCTTATTACTTTATTGGAAATCAAATTCTATTGAAGATTTATTTCAAAATTGTTTTTTAAATTGTTTTATACCACAGGTTGAAAATTATTTAAAACAAAAAATTCGAGGTTCAAGGTGCTATTACTATTAAATAATGCTCCAGGTCACCTACAAGTTTTAAGTTATTCCACCGTAAAAATAATGTTTCTACCACCTAACACTAATTCGTTTCTTCAACCATTGGATCATGGTATTATTTATACCTTTAAATCTTACTACAGAAGATCAATACAGTGAACTTTAGATGTAACTGATTCGAAATCAGTTATTGTATTGCAACAATTTTCAATTAAGCACTGTATCGAAACTATATCTTTCTCTTTTATGAAAGAACTACTATCAAAGTCACATACATGTTGAAAGAAAATAATCTTCAATTAGAGAAAAGTGCTTGAATGTTGTAAATCGTCAGAAAATTAAAATTTTAGAATATTAAAACTTGCTTAATCGATCGGAGGTGACGGTTTAAGGACATTAGGATGTTGAAAGAAGAAATTGACGAAGCGGTTTTGATGCAAATGATATCCGAAGTTGGAAATCAAATCCATTCTGAAGACTATTTTTCTGATTTTGTACCCTTAACACTAAAACAAGCTGGTTTTCTTGCCTGAAAGCGTAGTTAAAAATCTTGAATAATCTTTCTTGAATTCAGACCCTTCCGTTGAAAGAAGCCGAAAATTCAAAAGGGAGTTGCAAAATTGTCTATCTTCCTACTATGAAATCTACAACCACCTTGTTAGAACTAGCAAATTACAGATTTTTTAAAGAAGGTGATGAAAAAGAAATTTATTAATTAAAGTTAAATAAAATAAAATTAATATTCTTTGTTTCTCTTCGTTTTGTGTTATACCTACATCTTTATATTTTTGATTAAAATTAAGTTGCTAATATTGATTTAAAAAAAATTATTTGTTTCTGATTAGCCCCCTTTTTGTACTGGCTCTGAGTTTCATATAACACGGTTTCACATAACATGTCATTTTCTAAGAACGTATCTACAGTGCTATAGAAGGGTTAGCTTATTGTATAGTACAGTTTCTCACAATATCTAACTCAATAAAAAGTCCATTAACCCCTTGGGTACTGATTTATTTGAAAAAATATTTGCATATGGAACGGATTTAATTTTTTGTTGCTTGGAGTAGTAAGTAAAAGCAGTAGATTTTACGTAAAAATTCATTTATTTCTAAAATATCAGTAGTATTAAGATGGCTTCAGGTAATTAGACTTGCAAAACAAAAATAATAGAATTAATCCTTCTAACTCAGAAGGCGCACTTCTTAGGCAGAAGCCTGGAATCATATTACCTATTCGCCAAAATATAATAATATATTGAGACGAATGATCGCACAAACCTGCGCTGGACGGATACGTTTAATGTGGCATCCGTAAAACCAGGGACGTAAAAAGATGGAGTCTTCTTTGAGGGCTTGGAAATTCCTTGGACCACCGAAGAATAAATCCCAGCATAGAGTTTGCCCTAGCAACGACGTTATTAATATGGGAGATGAAGTTCAATTTAACATGAAGATACACTTCCAAGTCCCTCACTCCTTCCACCCGTTTTATACCAGTACCCTCAAACATATACTGAAAAGTACGGAAGATGCGAAACCTCGAGAAGGACATAACCTGACATTTCGCATTGCTCATGTGCAACTCTGATTGCAAAATCTCATAATGATCATTAGATTTGATTGGGAGAAAAATCTTAATATCGTTAGCATATATAAGAATTTTACATCTTTGAAGTAAATACGAAATATCATCAATAGATAAGACGAATAGCAATGGACCCAGATGACTGCCCTGTGGAACGCCAGAATAAACCACAAAATCATCAGAGAGTGCGCCACGAAAACGTACCCTATAAGTCCTATTAGATAAATACGACTTAATTCAAACAATAAGCGAGTGCGGGAAACCAAACTTAGCCAATTTAAAAGCAATGACAGAGTGATACATCTTATCAAACTTTGGTGCTGCTGTTGAGGAAGAGCCAAAGGAGTTTAGTTTTTCTTTGTACGAAACGCTGATCGTGTTGAGAAATTATTTTATATTTCTCACGTTGCTCGAGTTTTGAAAAGTTTATTTTGAATTTTGTTTATCAAAGGCCTTACTTAAATCAGTGTAAATACAGACAGTTTGGCAACCATCCGTGAATCCACTCACAGTGCAGGAAACAAACTCAACCAAGTTTGAAACCGTAGACCTACTCTGCGGAAAACCATGCTGCCGAGTGGAGATTAAGTCTTTACACACATCGGATAATTGTTCGAAGAGCTTAGGAATACAGGACAATTTAGCAATCGACCTGTAATTGGAAATGTCTCTTCTATTGCCACTCTTGAAAATAGGAATTAAATAGGATATCTTCCAGAGTGCTGGGAAATGGCCCCGCGACAGAGACTTCCAGAATAGAAACAGCAAGGGCCATAATAACACCGAAGAGCATTTCTTTATGACTGCAGCAGGAACCCCGTCAGGACCACTAGAAAAGTCAGTTGGAAGTGCAGTAATATGCTTCAACAAGATCTCTTCCGTGATAGATAGAATATTCGACTACTTATGTGCGAAAAGTTTCCACCATCCGGGATGAAATCAGATGATTCAAATGCACCCTTCAAAGATTCAGCAAATAAGTTACAGATAATATTAGAATTATTGCTGGAAATCCTCCCGAACTCCATAGTCGATGGATAGTTATCGACCTTTTTCTTCAAGTTGACATATTCGAAAAATGCACGGGGGTCAGAGAATAATCTGTTCTTTAAACTTTGAAGGTATTCTTCATAGAGAGAGCGAGAACGGCTTATAAAATGTTCATGGCAAATACTAAATTCTTGCCAGGAGTCAACATTGCCAGCACGAAGGTACTTTTTCCAAAGCCTGTTCTTCCTATTCCTAAGAGTTTTCAATTCTCTTCCAATCCTGGATGGAGCGAAGTCTTTACCTCTAACTCGAACTAAGGGAACAAACCTCCCAAAAGCCTCATACAAAACGTCGTAGAGACTTGATAGGTTACTGTCGATATCGTCACCAGACAAGCAAGTTTGGAAGTCCATCTTGTCAAGATAATCATTCAAAGCCTCAAAATCGGCCGCTCTAAAGTTAAAATGATATTGGCTATCGAGGTTATCAACAAGCACGTCCAACAGACAATGAAAAGCAACAAACAGTGCGGGGTGAAACACGTCAAGATTTGTCAAGGCAAGGAGGCTGGGTTCAACAAATGTGAGGGTGGAGTTTGTGGAGAAAAATTAATAAAAAAAAAACAAAACTAAATAAAATAAATTTTAAGTTATAACAAAAAACAAATTACTAATAATTATGAAGAGTGTAGTATTTTTCAAAGCAAGCAGGTAAATGCAGTGGCACTTTGCATTGTTTGCACTGCCAGGTTGTCTCTTTCCTAATTTTATGCTTATAACAAACACGGCTCCTTTTTGTAGGGTGTTGCTTGGACTCAGTTGACGGAATATTCTCATAAAAGTGTGCCCAATTTTTTGCTATCAAACGAAATGGTGTACCGCTATTTGACGGACGTCCACGACTATTATAATTTGGCAATGACAATTGCTCCAGTAATTCTTCAGCAATAGCTAAACGAAAGGAAGTAATGCCTACCTTGGTTGTGCAGTTGATTTTAGAATATAAAACGTATGCATTATAAAAGGCCATGTCTATAAGATAAAAAAACATTTTCTTATAACCTTATACACATTTTCTCATAACTGGGAAGGACGCTAGCAATTGGTCCTGTTTATCAACGCCTCCCATACCTTTATTATACTCAAGCACACATGCTGGTTTTATAATATTTTCGATATCGCCACCTTTGTGTCTATCAAATCAGCATTTGAATGTTTCTTGCTAAGTATGTGAACGTCTTTTTTATCTTTCCAATAAACCGTGACTGAATAAAGTTTTGACTTCTCCTTTTTTCAACTGAATTGAAGCAAGCACCTTTGGCATATTCTTTCTGTTCCAACAGTTCCAACAGCATTTGTATCATTCTTTAGTAAGGTCAGAAATAAATGTGGTGATGAATACAAATTATCCCTATACAACGTGTAACCTTTTTTTAAGATAGGATGTGCCACTTCCATCACTACACTCTCATTAGCAGGTATATCACTTCCCTGAATTTTATCCTTGCCTACTACTAACTACTTGCAGTTTCGGTTTCTTCATTTGCGACATCACTATATTTTCTTTTTCTTCCCAAATCCATTCCTCTGATAATGGTTCACGACAAGATTTATTTATTTATTTAATACAACAATTACAAGCTATAACATACTATCAACACTATAATAAATGATGACATAATAAATAAATAGTAAAAGCTACAATATGAGTTCTAATTAAAGTAGATACGGGCTGGAAGGAAGAAGAATTAAGGAAGGCGATCAAGATGGGCGGGATCAAGATATAAGGCTTTGTGAAGGGATGATTTGCTCAGATGGAAGTCAAAGGAGGAAAGGTCGTTGACTTTCCGTAGCATCCTGGTAATTGACTCGCTTTGACCGTAGTTTGTGCGATGGCGGTCGAGTCGGAAAAGGGGAGTGGACCTAAGGTTACGGGGATTGGTATAGATGGGTAAAGATTGCAGGATGGAGGGGCAGTCTATGGCACCAGTTAATAATTGGTAGATGAAGAGAATGTCGGAAACATCACGACGTTTGCTTAGCGGTTGTAAGTCGATCAGTTTCAGACGGTTTTCATAGGGAGGAAGGTTGAATCTGTCAACCCACGGAAGATCACGTAGAGCGAAGCGAATAAACCTGCGCTGGACAGATTCAATCCTATTAATGTGAGTTGTTTGTGTAGGGGACCATACCTGGCTGGCATATTCAAGGAGAGGTCTAACGAAGGAGACGTAGAGAGATTTGGAAACATAAGGATTGGAGAACTCTCTAGACCAGCGCTTCACAAACCCTAGCGCGGAGTTAGCTCTGTTAATTATGCTGTCAATGTGGGAACGGAAATTGAGTTCACTATCACAGATTATTCCTAAGTCACACAAAGAGGTAACGATAGGGACTGGTACGTCGGTTAACTCTCGGGGTGGTGGTAAGACGCTTGCGGGAATAAGAGATGGACTGGCATTTGGAGACATTGAGCTCCAGAAAGTTTTTCATGCACCATGTGATGAATGAATCGAGGTCTTCTTGCAGGAGAAGAGAGTCGGTAGTGGAGGAGATATGTTTGATTATTTTCATGTCATCGGCATAGATGGACAACTCTGAGTGTTTGATGACACATTCAACATCATTTATTGTGAGGATAAAAATCAATGGACCAAGGTGGCTGCCCTGAGGGACGCCGGAACGAGCGACAATAGGGTTAGAAATGGATGAACTGAAAAGAATATTGTACTGACGGTTGTTGAGGTAGGATCGAATCCAGGAAATGAATTTGGGGGGGAAGCCTAGGCGATCGAGTTTGAACAAGATAACGTTATGGGAGATCTTGTCGAAGGCTTTACTAAAATCGGTGGCTATAACATCAACATCTTTACCGTTTTCCAGGGCACATAGGGTTTTAGAGACGAAGTCAGTAAGGTTGGTGGTTGTAGATCTACCTTTGAGGAAGCCATGCTGGTAGAGTGAGAAGATAGACTTACAGTGGAAGAACATGGAATCATAGACCAATTTTTCGAATAGTTTAGGTATGGATGATAATTTAGCAATGGGTCTGTAGTTGGACACATCGTTCTTGCAACCTTTTTTGAAGATGGGAATAATATACGAATTTTTCCATAATTGAGGGAAAACCCCTTGAGTGACCGAGAGACGAAAAAGCAAAGTAAGGGGTTGGACTAGATGCATGGCACACTTTTTCAGAACGATGGCCGGAATGCCATCAGGACCTGGGTGAAAGTCGTCCTCAAGCCTATTAATACTGGCGGCGATTAGTTCAGGATCAGGGTCAAAAGATGAAAACGACGTTTGAGTGCATTTGTCCATGAATGCAAAATAGTTTAGGTCGGGTTGTAGAGAATTGTCGCTGAAAGATTTACTGAAGAAGTGTGCAAAGAGGTTAGCGATAACCTTAGGATCAGATGAAGAGGTATTCTCGAGCTTTAGGGTGGAAGGGTAACCATTGGATTTCTTCTTAGAATTAATAAAGCTATAAAAACGCTTGGGGTCGGATATGAGGCTAGTTTCCATCCGTTGGAGGTACTCATGGTAGAGGGTATCACAACGTTCAGAAAAAGAGGTATAAGCAGATAGATAGGAAGAATAGTCAGACTCAGTCTGGGTTAGAAGAAAAGTTTGCCAACGTTTATTTCTCCTGTTGCGAAGAGAGCGCAATTCTTTGTCGTACCATACGGGGGATGAGGAGTAGTTTTTACGAGGAAGAAGAGGGATAGATTGTGTAAGACAAGCGTGTATTTCCGAGTAGAACGCCTCTAAAGCAACGTCAACTGGGAGATGTTGAGGGATATCCCCAATATTAGAGTTGAGGAGCAAGTGATTTAATTTGTCAAAGTCGCCTTTACGAAAATTGAAGGATAAAGAAGACTCGGAGCCTGAAACGGCATGAGGGTGCTCGAAGGAGAAAACGAGGAACAAAGGAGGATGGTGACGGTCGAGGGAGGAGAGAAGATGGTTGCTTTCTGCGACAGCCGAGTTAACTGGGTCTGAAGAAAAGATTAAGTCTAATTGTCTGTCCAGGAAGTTCCTGACTCCGCTTACTTGAAAGAGACCTGAAACGGAGAGCTGATCGGTAAAGAAGGCTTCTTTGGCCGAAGACGCGTTAAGGGGGACAAAGTGAGAACAGTCCTCGGACAATGACCATTGGATACGGGGGAGGTTAAAGTCACCCAATAAAATAAATTCATCGGACGCGTTAGCGTTCTCTAGCAGGGTATCGATCGCTTCGATTATGGGCTCGTAGGCGTCAAGTGGTTGAGAGGGACGAATGTAACAACAGAGAATGTACAGAAGGCACTTATTTAGTGCTATTTTTATACATACAAATTCTGATATTGTAGAGTCGGAGGTCTTTAGCAGGGTGGCATCATAACGGTTGTGAGCAGCTATGAGAACCCCGCGACCTGGTGGCTCATTGGTGCCTATACAACCGTCAACACGGAAAATGGTATAGTTTGGAGGGAATAGTTCGTTGTCGAGAATTCCTGGTGTTAGATTGGTTTCAGTTAAGGCAAAGATATCGTGCGGGAATTTGTGAGAGTTAAGGAAAATATTTGTTGTTTTTGTACGAAGTCCTCTTACGTTCTGGTAATAGACCGACAAGCTGTTGGGGAGAGGATCTTGATCGGAAACCGCGGGTGCAATAGAGGGGAAGTCAGAAATAGGGAAATCAAGGGGGTTAGGAACGAAAGTAGTTTAAGGAGTCGTTACGACTTTTTTGAAGATGGGAAATACGGCGAGAACTCACGTACGCAGCATAGGTAGATAGATCTTCTGAAACCTTATGGGAAGGTATGTTGAATGATTCATGGTATTTAGTGAAGAGTTGGAGTAAAACTGATGGGTCTGTGGGCAGGCCTTCTTGTTGTATACTTAACATGACGTTGGTGCTCGTTTTACCTTCAACACAGACGGAGTTCGGTTTGTCGTGGAGATAGGCTAGAAATAGACGTACGTTGTCATAAATGCGACGGTCCCGTAAACGGGACAAGAGGTATCGTCCATCGCTAGAATCAGCAGAACGCAAAGTCAATTTAACTGTAGGTGGGAGAAGGGGATCGATAAATGAATGATGTTCGGATAACGGAGTTTTGGCTGACGGAATGGGCGGGTTAACGGAGGTAGAAGTTGATTGAGACGGGGCGACAGTGTAGGAGGATGACGGCATGGAATTAGGTGGGCATGCGGAGGAAGTAGCGGGTGCAAGATTTGGCGTAGATTGAAGGGCAGTCTAGCAAATAGCTGATGAATGAAGAGAATGTCGGATACATCACGACGTTTACTTAAAGGTTGTAAGTCTACCAGTTTCAGACGGTTTTCTTAAGGTGGAACGTTGAATCTGTCTACTCACGGAAGATCACGTAGAGCGAAGCGAATGAACCTACCCTGGACGGATTCAATCCTGTTAATATGGGTTGTTTGTATAGGTGACCATACCTGGCTGGCATATTCAAGGAGAGGTCTAACGAAGGAGATATAGAGAGATTTGGAAACATAAGATTTGGAGAACTCTCTGGACCAGCGCTTCACAAACCCTAGCATGGAGTTAGCTCTGTTAATTATGCTGTCAATGTGGGAACGGAAATTGAGTTCACTATCACAGATTATTCCTAGATCACACAAAGAGGTAACGATAGGGACTGGTACGTCGGTTAGCATGTAGACTCTCGGGGCGGTGGTAAAACGCTTGCCGGAAGAAGAGATGGACTGGAATTTGGAGACATTAAGTTCAAGAAAGTTTTTCATGCACCATGTGATGAATGAATCGAGATCTTTTTGCAGGAGAAGAGAGTCGGTTGTGGAGGAGATATGTTTAATTATTTTAATGTTATCAGCATAAATGGACAGCTCTGAGTGATTGATGACATATTCAACATCATTTATTAAAAGGATAAAAATTAATGCACCGAGGTGGCTGCCCTGGGGGACGCCGGAACGAGCGACGATAGGGTTAGAAATGGATGAGCTGAAAAGAACATTGTACCGACGGTTGTTGGGGTAGGATTGAATCCAGGAGATGAATCGGGAGGGGAAGCCTAAGCGATCAAGTTTGAACAAGATAACATTATGGGAGATTTTGTCGAAGGCTTTACTAAAATCGGTGGCGATAACATCAACATCTTTACCGTTTTCCAGGGCACATAGTGTTTTGGAGACGAAGTCAGTAAGGTTGGCGGTTGTAGATCTTCCTTTGAGGAAGCCATGCTGGCAGAGGGAGAACATAGAATTACAGTGGAAGAACATGGAATCATAGACCAATTTTTCGAATAGTTTAGGTATGGGTCTGTAGTTGGACACATCGTTCTTGCAACCTTTTTTGAAGATGGGAATAATATACGAGTTTTTCCATAAATGAGGGAAAACCCCTTGAATGACCGAGAGGCGGAAAAGCAAGCTAAGGGGTTGAATTAGATGCATGGCACACTTTGTCCGAACGATGGCCGGAATGCCGTCAGGACCTGTTTTGAAGTCGTCCTCAAGCCCGTTGATACTGGCGGCGATTAGTTCGGGATCAGGGTCGAAAGACGTAAACGACGTTTGAATGCATTTGTACAAGAATGAAAAGTAGTTAAGGTTAGGTTGTAGGAAATTGTCGCTGAAAGATTTACTGAAGAAGTGTGCAAAGAGGTTGGCGATAACCTTAGGATCAGACGAAGAGGTATTCTCAAGTTTTAGGGTAGAGGGGTAAGCATTGGATTTCTTCTTGGAATTAATAAAGTTATAAAAACGCTTGGGGTCAGATTTGAGGATAGTTCCATCCGTTGGAGGCTTGGATTCACTGTTCGATAGACGTCTTGTGCGTCTTTGAAACCTTAGTATTATATCACTATTGTCATCATTTTCTAGTTCACTATCGTCTTCATCACCTTCTCTTTGTATTTCATTGTAATTATCAATTTAAGGATCACTAAAAAATTCTTCTTCAGATTTCTCAAAGTCTCTTTCATTAAAACTTTCGTTATCACTATCATAAAATATATTTTTTATTTCTGACATAATGGGGCAGTGTATCGCAAATAATGTTCACCGAAATACTTTAATTGCATCTTCTGTTATAACTGATACAAGCTTCGATGAAATGAACAGAATTGTGCATGTTAAACATTGTCTCAACTCAAATGACGATTTAGACTCGTAATCCGCTCATTAGGCAAACAAGTACATGACGAGTCTCAGCCGTCAAATGCACCCAAGGGATTAAAAGATTGACTATAATACTGAAAATATCCACTGTTCATAAAGATGCCACTGAGTTAGCTGATTGCACGTTTAGTCTTAATACGCTCCAAAAATATACGACGAAGCAAAGGAAAATATTTGCGGTGTGCCTATACGTTCGTCAACGTGATTTACAGATTGAATAATAAATAGTATATCAAGGGCACGAACTACACAATAAAGACACTGTTACCAAGAACTTTGCACGAGTTTTATTATTATCAGAATATTCTTTATGAAACCAAATCAAAAGAATCATTACTTATATGTATGTAAAATTATAATGTAAAATGGCTTAGAATGGGGCAAATGTTGGAACGGCAAAAATTAGCAGTTAAACTAGTCTCGAGTGTGGCAGTGAATTAAGAAACCAAGCCTTGGCTTTTGAGTCATAGCTCAGGCTTGAGCGTAGATTGGGAAACCCAGTATCACTATTCATCTCAGAGCGGAAACTTCCACAGAGCTTGGCCAGAGATTAACTTCGGCCAGGCCAGGTAGGAAGCCAACGCTTGGCACACCAGTATTCAACCAAGCTTGGCCCCGTTGTCAATGCTGGTAATTCCGACATGGGATACCGACTCTACTGACTTTTTTATAGAGCCTTTAACATTATGTTTAGTTTTATTAATACCATGCAGACTTTACTAACGCATACAGTAATAAGTTGTAGTTTTAGAAATTATTTGATACTTTTGATTAATTGTTTCTGAAGTTAATATTTGAAATTACCTAAATACAAAATACTAAACTGTTATCTTCCGATATTCGTTACTCTAATAATACACCGTGGAGCATGGAAAATTTGCATTCAATCCATCAATGTTCAATTGTTTTCGTGTTTTATTATGTGTACAAATGCCATCAAGTAATTGACAATTGGTGCAATATGGTAACAAAACCGCCCCCATTACAATAATTATAATTTACTTTTACAGCAATTAAATCTTTACAGTCTCTGGTTCAAATTTACTAAATTGACCAAAAACTCGCAAGCATTTTACCCAAAAATTCATTTAAACCCTGAATGTGAATCGAAGCCGGGTCACGTATTAAATTCCATAATTAGCTTTAATGTACCAACAGAAAGTGAAATTCGATGCTCACCCCCAACCCCAGCCAGGACATATTAAATGCTATAAACAGTTCAATTGCAACGAGCCCTTCAAACGTATTCATGAAATGTGCATAGTGCTTTAAATGCATTCCCATGTGGAAAGAATTTTTTTGCAATACGAGACAGTACTCCACCAGATTTACAGTGTCCGGGGGGAAAAAATGCAAACAAAACGGCAAAAACATCAACAGTTGCACCAATGGTAAAGTGTCCTTCACCCAGAATTACTCCTTTTTATCTTGTTTTGCAAAAAATTTTTTATCCTTTAAAAAAATCAAAATGAGAAGAAAATAAAAATTAACAAAACAAGCAGAAAAAAAATAACCGGACATTCGAGAGTTAAAATCCCTGCGGCCAGCTGATCAGCCAGTCACCTGCCACCTTACTGTGGGGCTAGTGGCTGCATGCCTCCATGCTGCAGCATCCCTCCGAGATGCACATCCTTTGCTGGCTGCACAAAAAACTTTTCACAGCGACGGTGCATAAACGTAACTGTGTCGGTGTTTGCAGGTGTCTATGCGTATGTGTGAAAATAATGCGGAACATAAATTTACGGATAAAAATAATTGGGAAAAAGTGGAAAAAATCACCGGAATCGATATGCAATAGCTACCCGCAAATATGTATGAACCATGTATAGGCGACGGGCGTGGAACGTACGCGAGTAAATATGAAATGAATGCCGGGGGTGAATGCTCGTCCTCGGCGCATTGAATGAAGGTGACGGGCTTCCCAATAAACATCACTGAAAATTATAATTATTTAAAAAAAAAAAACAAAGTGGACTCGGTCGCGTTAATGACACACAACGGGGGGGCATTGCAGGTCCACAATAGTGTCATTGGTCCAGGTGAACCTGTTCAATTGATTTTATCCCACACCTTAACGCAAACATATTGGACCATTGTGGTTCAATTACACAGGTGGTACTCCGTAAAGTTTACCCTTTCACGTATGTCCAAGAGCAAAAATCAGATTACATAATGCTGCAGAGGACATTCCGCTTAAAGCGGGTAAAGCGACACCGAGATCTGTCAACAAGCATTTAATTTGTATGCGATTTACCCAAATATCTAATAAACAAGCCACCCACAATTATTTATTATTCAATAATCAACAATTAACAGCAATCGATCTTAAGTGTGCTAAATGAAGTGAAAATTCCTAAAATGTTACCAAAGGACAAGATTCGATAGGATTAATACTCTCAATAGTTGTCAGAATTAGTCCTATGAGAACATCTAAAATTTACGTTATGCAACAGATGTCTGCGGAGTCCTGTTAATTGGACTAAGAGAAGTTGATTAATCTTAAGCTATTATGCAGGAAGGCATGTCGTGATTTCGTTTATCAATACAGAAACTGTTAAGTTGAATCAGTTCAACAGGACACAGGACACAGTTTACAATATAATTTAGTACTCCCATATTTTGAATAGGAATTCAATTTCGGCACTATATGTATGTACTGTTGTCATTGCTATATGAAAACGTCTTTTACCGGGTGATTGCGAAAGGAAAGGTAGATTCTATCTTAGGCTAACAAATATTGAAACTCTTTTATAAATAGCTTTTGTTTATACGAGGGTTGCTACTTAAGTTTTCAGATAGAGAAGTAAAAATAAATATTTTCGGCATTTCACGCGAAGTGGACAACCAACAATTTGGAAAAAGTTATGTATGACCTATTTCAAAGGTAATTAATCATATTAAGAAACTTATATAAAAATAAGTAAAATAGTGCTTCTTATAGGAAATTGCATGCTCTTCGCAGTCGTGGTATCGAATTCGAAATTGGATTTTTTTTTCATGTAAAAATTCCACAATTATTATTTAAAATTAAATTTTAACAAACTTCGACCTTTTTAATTTTTTTTTAAATAACTCAAAAAATAACTTAAAATGTATAGCAAATGCCTGTTCAGTTTCATAATGGGATCTGCATTCGTACACAGTGCAGCGCGTAGTAGGCGTTTGGCCAGTGCGATTGTTTTGTATGGAAACATAAAAAAATTTAAGTTTAAATTCTCTATCTCCGAAACGACTGTAAATCCCATTATGAAACTTGTCAAACATTTACTATGGATTATAAGTTATTTTTGAGCTATTTAAAAAAAAATAAAAAGGTCGAAGTTTGTCAAAATTTAATTTTAAATGTTAATTTTGGATTTTTTACATGAAAAAAAATCCAATTTCGAATTCGATACCACGACTGCGAAGATCATGCAATTTCCTATAAGAATCAATATTTTACTTATTTTAATATAAGTTTCTTAATATGATTAATTACCTTCGAAATAGGTCATACCTAGCTCTTAGGCAAGTTTTCAGAAGCCCGTAAGTCGTTAACTACATTGCACACAGGTTAAAAATTCTGTATACTGGTTAGGGACTTATAGAGATATATCGTACCCAAATATCAACGAATTTAAAAAACTGAAATTTTTTTGCCTGTTCTCTTCACGTGAAATGCCCCATTTATGAGAAGAAGATCAATACACTTTTGCATGCGTTTTAACCAATTTTGGAAGCACTTTTTCCCCTCCGATTGAGGTACCTCCAAAACATGTGCTTTGAACGCATCAACCGCTTCTTCAGGTGTCGAAAAACGTTGACCTCGCAATTTATTTTTGATCTGCGGGAACAAAAAGAAATCATTGGATGCCAAATCATGACTGTACGGCGGATGACCCATCAATTCGATGTTTTGAATGCTCAAAAATTCACTTGTTTTAAAAACTTTTGTTGGACTTGGCTCGTCTTGAAAACCCATACAGTCGATTGTTGCTTATTTTCGGGTTCATATACATAGATCCATGATTTGTCGCCTATCACGATTTTATAGATGTCTTTTGAAGCACCGCGATTGAATTTTTTTCAACATTTCTTTGGACTAATCTACACGAGCTTTTTTTGAGCGATTATTATGTGGTATCCAACACGAACAAATCTTTTAGACGGCCAATTCAGGCAATATTGAATGTATGCGAGTGGGTCTAATGCCCAATCTCACGATATGTCACATGACGATCCTGTAATATCAGTTTAAGCACAGTATCGATTTTGTCTGGCACAACAACCGGTTTAGGATGACCTTAACGAAATTCGTCCTGTAGCGAAGTACGACCGCGATTGAATTCGAAAAACCAGCAGAACACGGTGGCTCGAGATATTGCTTCATTAACAAAAGTCCAAGCGAGTTGATCCGCACACTGTTCTTGGTTTAATTCATGTCGAAAGTCATAGAAAATCATCGCACGAAAATGTTCATGATTTAATTTCATTTTTTGACCAAGATGAATCCTTCAAGTACCTGTAAACAACACAAATAGCACTCGTATGACAAAACATTCTGAGTACGATCACCATTAAAAACGTCAAACTTTACGATGTCAATTACAGATTTGACAAATTCATACTGGTGTTGCCATATCTAGAATCTTAAGTACGTATCAGCGGCCTCCAAACTATGGCCGCGGATTAATTGGACTTACCTATATGATAATAATTATTGCGCTTCATCTTATTCAATAAATTTTTAGAAACTTTTATGTATCGTTGCAGTTCGTCGGTTTGGGTGAGCCCATGTATCACATAAGTATAGTTACTCAAATTTAACTTCAAATTAATTTATTCAAATAATTGTACAATTAAGGCATACCATCTTCTTTGAATGTACAAAAAATATCAAGGATAAAAAAAGAATATAAAGAAAAAACATCAAAATGAAAATAACTAATAAATTAAATGAATGGTGTTGTATTTATTTTGCTAGCTCTCTTGAGGGACGACGTCAAGCGAATACACCAAGTATCCAGTTCGGGGTAATGAGTCTCTTAAGGAGGGAGGGGGGGGGGGGTGTAAGGTACTAACATTTTTTTTATTTTATAGTACAACTCTTCAAGAGTATTTAGTTAAATTTGAGGTCGATTGGAGCAAAACTGCCGGAGATACAGTGCCTCGGGTCTACCTCCATTCGATCCTTCCCATATACAAAAGAACAGTGTTAAAACTTTAAAGGCGTTTTTCTCAGATTTAGTTTTTTCAAAGTGATCACTGTTACTCAAAAACTACTCATCCAAACCTTTTCAAATTTTGCACACTTCTTTTATACATAAATTATGAGGTAACAACGTCGAGATTTTGTATTTTTTATTATTATGATTAATTTTACAACAACAAATTCGCCGATTTTTATCAAGAAATTTTCATTCTAAAAATTGAAAAGTCAATAAAATAAAAAAACCTCGACGTTGTTGCCTCGAGAAACTCATAAAGTAACAAAATCTTTTTGGTTTTTTGTCAACAGATGATCCAGTAATGAGTTATGAGTTATGTGTAAGTTACAAGTATTTGGAATTCACTTCTTATCCAATTCTTCTAGTTACAAAAGTTTAGACATCACTTTTTACTCAGTTTATCTTAATTCAAAATAAACAAAATTACATCACTTCTAATTCAATACTTATAGTTTCATTAAGATCACACAATCAATTCCACTTTTGCTATCTCATAACAACTTCTCGACTTATTTAATAACTCCGGTTAACAATCAAAAAAAAAAAACAATAACTACTCGAAACTCTTGTTTAACTCGCTTCAGATCGACTTACGACTCACTCCATTTTCAACTAACAATTAACTACTCCTTCTAGCAACTGACTTACCGCTAACTCAAAGTCTTACAAGAAGACTCTGTTTTCAGGAAAATTTCTAAACATTCTTCATCCGGGTGGATGAAGAATTTCGACTCCTCACAGGTGTTCCGCCTCAGTAGCAAAACCTTTTCACACCGGAAGATTTTCACTTCTGTGTTTTACTGCAGGTGTGACTTCTGCTTCTGTGATAAAGATCTGCCTAGATGAGATAAATCTACATCTGCACGGAATACAACATTCCTCCACCCTCCAAGGAAAAAAATGTTGAAACTATTTTTTTTGGTTTTTTTTTCTTTTACACAGTTAACAAAATTTAATTATTAAAAAATTATTAATTATTACAAAAATGTACAAACTTTTTATTATATAATTAAAAAAAAATTATCATTACAAAATTCATTATTTCCTAACTACGAGCATTCGTTTAATTTGCTTACAACGATAATTAAAGAAATAAATTTTTGTTTTTAAATAATTAAATTTTTCCCGCTTTCAGTGTTTTGACTTAAGTTATCTTTGTATTTGCATGTACCCAAAATGTCTAAATTGTTTCCTATCTTGATTTGATTTTTAAGCAACCCTTTAGGTAAACTAGTGTATTGTTTTCGCTAATGCCGCTAAAAATTCGAACTCAATAATTCTACCAACAAAGTGGAATGCAATAAAAATATACTATTTGAGCTCAGATTTAAATTTTTCAGAGAATCGAAAGAATTTCCGAATCAATATTATTTTATTTTATTTATTTATTATTATTATTTCAACCAAAAAGAAATATTTTCAGATAACGTTTAAATAAAATTATTGTTAAGTACCGACGTCTCTAATTTCTCGCTTGTCAAAAAGATATTATCGTAGAATGTAATAAAATTAATGTATGATAGATCCAATATCTTGATCTATTTAAGATTTTTAAACATTTGAAAAGGAAGAACAGAAAGTATATTATACGTTTAATAAAGATCTCTTAGCTTTTCCATGCCCTGAAATGAATTTTTAGCGAAAGATTTTCAGAAAACATTTATATAAAATTATTGCTAACAGTTTTGGGCTTTCGTCTTGAACCTAGGACCGACTAACTCGTGATTAACCACTGTTTATACGAAAATCTTCTCCACTTCAGTCCTCTAAGGTCTCATTCGATCATTTGCTACTACCACCAAGATCTGTACCAATGGCGGCCCCATGCAGGCTTAAACCAAACACTTCTAAGCACACCATTGTACCCTCCTAATTAGTAAAGTTTCCAAATTTATAATAAAACAAAATATATTTAAGGTAATGCATAGTATAAATCATATACTTTAACGGTGATGTATAGACATACAACTCGAGTGCCATCCATTTTAAGGGATAGTTGCTTCGGCAGGTTAGTTGTTACACACTCCTTAGGAATAATCAAATTATCTCAAAATGGACCATTAGCCGTGTTGTTTTTTGTGCATCATAACAACAACTTAAAATATGCAATTTTTACAATTAAAATTCAAAATATCTAAATAGGAGGAATTGTAATAAACAATTACTAGACAGCTGTTCAGCGACCCAAAATCGAAAACAACACCTTAGCTTAATGCTGCAATGTTGTGCTTCCGGCACTGGACATTGCCGTAATCGTGAGGTAATTTCCTCTTTAGGAAATAACCTCAGGCTTGACTCGCAATTCAAATGTAAACAATTTGAATTGAGTGTGGAGAAGGCTTCGCCGTCAGCTTATCATAAGTGAGAAAAATCCTTGTCATTGAGGAGAAGCTCTTAACATATTTTTAACCGACTTCCCAAAAACAAAAAGGTTATAAGTGTGATGCCCCATTGCTAATAGGAGAATAATTTGGTCCTATGGTGGGGGTGGGGGCGGGTATAAGAAAGTCTAACTTCGTAACGCGTGGATCGATTTCGATGATTCTTTTTCTGTTCGGTAGAGTATGTTTCTTGATTGATACCACGGGAAACAAAATTTTAGTGGGATGGAGGTGGAGTAGCGGGTTAAACCTAACTTTTAAACACGTGGACTGATTTGGATGGTTCTTTTTTCGTCGTATGGAGAAGAAGACACTAAAAAGTGAAAAATAAAATAGCTTTTAAAAAAAAAGTTTAACGACTTCACAAAAAGCGCTTAAAAGGATAAAATAATTTTTAATTTTATATCTATTACGATATTTTGAAATCGGTGCAAGTTAAACAAATAAAACAACTACAGAACCACAATTGAAAATAATACATAATACTATCTGAACGTTTCAGCTCACGGGATCATAAGAAAGGACGATTAAATAATTTTGTTTTGTTTGTTGTTTGGTTTGTTTGATTTGCACCGACTTCAAAATGTCGTAATAGATATAAAATTAAAAATTAATTTAATGCTATTTTATCTATGGACCATCTCATTAAGTCGACGGTGGATGCGTAGTTGTTGTTGCGGCTCGGGTTCAAATCCTGTTTGAGAAGATTTTTGCAATAAGTGTCTTTTTTTTATATCGTAACAGAATATTCAGTCCAAGTTTGATTTATTGCCTTATTAGATTGATTAATACGTCTGTAACTGGACAAGAACAGTATACGCTCCAAATTAGATTGTTTTTATTTTCTTTCCAATAGATATTGTCTGACCACACGATTTTCTTTCATAGTTTCTTCTTTCCTAAAATTCGACTTGCTCAGTTTTGAAATTGTTTCAGCCGGAAAATTGTGCTTGATTTTTTGTGTTGACTTCCAGCATCTCTCTTTCAGGAACCCGAATTGATAACAATTTTGTTCTGCATTTTAAAAAATCAGTTTCCCTTAAAATAGATGGTGCTCTATTCTTTCTATCATCTTTAAACCTATATCCCGGACGAGCCCCCATTATTTGTACCTTGTTTTCTTATTTTGTTTTAGCGATACTGGCAAGGTTATCGCTGAGATCTCCCGCTGGCTTTTTTAAATCTAAGTGTTGGGATGTTTCGATCTCTATTTTGTAAGAATGCGGTTAACTTCAATATTTTATTTTATTTTGTATTACTTAGCGAGATTCTTTTTGTTCTGTATGTATGAGATCCAGGAAATTTATTTAAATAAAATAGAAATTTGATTGCTCATATAATATTACAATGTATTTATGACTTTTAGTTTTCTCTAAGCAGCTAACCCCTACGTCCGGAGAACTAATGAAAAATCTTTTACGCTATATAAACCAAAATTTTTACAACAATCTAGCAGTCTACAAATCAAACACTTAGCTTTTTGGTCCCTGGCCTGTTCTGTCTTGTGTGTAGTGTCCGTCTTGAGTCTTCCACCCGGGCCGAAGTCTTCGCTAAACTTTTTTCTGGTGCAATGTATGCTTTCTTTTATTCTGTATGTAGTCTCCGTTCGCTGCTGCCGAAGCATCTTTCCTATTTATTAGACTCGGTATCTTACGTAATGTCTTGTCGTATTTGAGTGCCGTCACAAAAAAACCCTCCATGAAACAAATCCTTAATTCTAGATACACATACGAACATGCCTAACCTAAATTGTCTTACCCGTAGGGTAATTTTAATGTCTTCGTATAATTTACACTTTTAAATTTCTTTTTTCGGCTATAATTGGAATAGAGTTGTTTTAATTTTATGTTTTCTATAAACACTTTACTACTCACACCTTCTTTTTTCTTTTTTAAATTATATATGTAAAAACTCCCGGTTTTACTTTTTAAATTTACACAAATATAACTCAATAAAATGATTTATGACCTTTTTTATTTTGACTATAAAGATCGGAGTACTTAGCTTTACGGAGTCGGAAACTCAAAAAAAAAGGAAAAGCTAGAATTCCCGCGCAAAACTTTCTACATTTCTTATCGAAACGTTTTCAAACTTGGAAAAATATAGCGTGAGGAGCCATTTTTGAAGGCGGCAATTACTTGTTATGCTAGTCAAATGAATGACTTTGAATATTTATTTATTGAAAATAGGTATGTTACATAGGCTCTTCACGAATATCAAACAAATAATAATTAACAAAAAAAAACCTTCAGAACCCCCATTTCCACTACGAAAAGGGACTTTGCCTTCATTTATATAGTTTATTGATCTTTTTAGGTCAATACGGATTGCAATACCCTTCTCAATAATCACTACCATTGTAGACTCAACAGTGAGTTGTAAAAAGTATGAATCAATGAAACGCTTGTAGGAATTCTTAAATATTTTGAGTACTGGACTACGATTTTCGCAGATTTCATCTAAATAGAAGTCTCTGTCCCTTCCCTGGAACTTCAAATGGTCATAAAAATGCGCATTATTAGTAAAACTGTTGGCATATAACACAACTTGTTTTGGTTCATTTGAAAATCGTTTTTCACATATTAAATTTTTCCTTTTTTTAAAAATTTAAAATCATATTTTGGTGACTTCGGATCTCCTACCTCATTTTTAAATAGACATGGGAGAAGGGGTAGGAGGCAATGAGTACCTTACCCCCACCCCCCACCCCCTAGATTCTAGTTAACTAAAATTCAAAAGTAAATTTTTTGTAATAAATAGATTTCATAAAATATACAATGACAATCAACTGCCTCGAATAGCTTCTTTAGACAACAAAGACGTTCGCGACACTATATTGTTACTACAACTTCTGGAGTAATAGGCTGGCTCAGCCGTTATAAAATAAATTTTATTTTGTCGGAGAAATTTCAAGAAGTTATTCATATAATAGCACTCGGCAAATGTAGCAATATTTGTAATTATTTAATCTAAGAGACATGAATCCAATCAAATATTCATGAAATTTCACTTAATGACAAGGGCTAGGGCCCACTGCCCCCTCGCTGGGGGCATTGGCCCCTAGTGGGATTTTTGAGATAAAACCTTAAATTTCTAGATCACAGAGCGATTAATTTCATGACGATTATTCCGACAATAGGAATTTTGATTGGTTAAATGTAAATATAATCATATTTTTACATCATTTGCAAAAAATTGGATTATTCTTTTTTATTTGATGTTTAATTATCTACTTATCAAAAAAATAACTACTAATTGTTTCGCCTTTTTATTTTTGATCAAAAGAAAATAGAAATGCATTTAAAATTTTCTGTAACTCGCGAATCATATTGTAATTCACATTTTTGGTGTATGTATTTCAAGTATATGCACCACGAAGCATCACGAAGCACTCGAAAAAGCTGATAATTTTTCAAAAGTGGTGACGCAAAATAAGAATGGTGTTCTAAATATTGTCAATAAAGGTGACGCAAGACTTGTGCAAACTTCAATCAATCGTCGAGAAGATTCTATTTTGTGCGACGCATGACTTATCTTTGAGAGGAAAAACAAACAGTATTGCAGTATTCTATGATCGTTTACATTTCAAAGAAAATTCCGGCTATGAAGTCTTGAAAAATTCCTTTCTTAATGCACCAAAAAACGCTATGTATGTTTCACACAGGATTCACAATAAATTGATTGACACATGGGGCATTTCATGTCAAGCGGACAGGTAAAAAATTTTGATGTTTCCGATTTTAGTAATATTTGACCTATATATGTCCTGGATCCAGATACGAAATTTTTTACAGTATAAAGTCTGGTTAACGAGCTAGAGGGCTTTAAAAATTTGACTAATCGGCAAGTATGCACCACTTCAAATCCAGTTTTAAAAACTTACCATAAAATAAATAAAGTAACATGATAATAATATTATATTATATAATAGTAATATAATAATAAATTTATAATTCTCAGAAAAAAAAATTAAAGGAGCACACTTATCTCTTTATTTAATTGTCTCCGTCCAAATTAAAAAATCTGTTGTCTGCAGAAAACAACCATTGGTCGCCGACGACTAAACGAAACAAATAACTACATAAGCTTTTTTTAATTATGTAGCTTAAGTCAAAGGTACAACCCTGCGATAGTTTTTTGGCTTGAATGTGCATGGCGTGGTGACTGTGCCACTCAACCATTAATGCAACTCCGTCTCAGCGTTTGCTATAATTTTTAAGATTAAATTTATTCGGAAAAGGATCAAGTTAATTGGAATGTATAAATTTCTTAAAGATCCCACTAAATTTTCAATTATGTAATTTTCGTTTGCAGTGTTTTCTTCTTTAAATCAATTTAGACGGAGTTGGATCAATACGTTGAGCGGCAAGACCAACATGCCATGGGTCCCGGTTTTCGAGACCAGATGACCCCGAGAGTTTTTGTTAAGAAATTTAAATAATCCACTCCGTCTCTGGGCTGTTGTCTAGCTCGCAGCAATGTAAAAACAAGACTCAAGTTTCCTCACTTCCCTTACCCTAATTCCCGCCCGGCCAAAACCATGCTAACGCATCAAAGGGTTGTCCCCTAGGATTTGGCCACATCGTATAAAAAAAAAATAAAATTTGAATTACATATTTACTTAAAAATTGTAGCCCCGCTTAATTTTATATAAACTTCTGCCAAGGAATCTTAATTGAGGTAAAAGCAGACACTGTGAATAAATAATAAAGGTCCCAAAACACAGTCTCGTTCTATTCTATTCTATAGTCTAGTCTGAGTGGAAGTTTAGGTAGAAGATCCATTAAAACAAATTGTTAACCCGTCAGATAATGCTACTTCTATATCACACACATCCTCACTACATTCTCTAAATTTTTGAGCCGAGTTTATGTCGTTCTTGCTATACACAATCATAAATAATAGAAGTTGCGTCTGCAAGAATACAGGACTTTTCCATTTACTAAGACTTCTCTTTTATACTAAAATGAAGGTATGTAACGATACCTCTATGTTCTAGCAGCTGTGACATAAAGTCATAAACCACTTTACTATAATAAAAATGAACTAAGTTTATATTTATTGGTCATTTTTATTTTTATGTTTAACAGTTTTACCTTTTGTACTTTTTCTTTAGCTTTTACTTGGGTTATCTTTCTAAAGTCTCATTAGTTCCCTAATTATTCTCACCCCTGAAGTAATGTTCAGGTTTGGAAGGTTATAGTATTTGGTATTTTAAATTATGTATATTATGCATACAACAATTCTAAAGCAATCCACGCTTTATAAAAGAAGGACGAAGAGATAACGATTCCGGCAGTAATTTCAGCAACAAAATCTAGTTGTCTTTCCTAATTTACATTTATATAGAAAGGCAGAAGCAAACCGTACTCCTACACTGGTATGGCACCATAGACCGTACTTTATGCACCCTAACCGCATACTTTTCTATGCCTTCTTTTCTACACGAAGGATGCTCACAGGCATGTTAAAGAACATCTCTACAAACGGGATTAAAATAAATTTTAAAATAATCCCTGCCATGGTTACTCCACGATGGCTTGGATATATGTAAATATTCAAGTCCTGGACTTTTCTACTTTTTCGTTTATATCTCCTTGGTTTTATTTTCAGGACGAAGACTATGGGTCCTTTCGAAAATGGACGTGTACATTTTAAGAAGGAGGAGGAGAAATGGTTTGTCTCACCTAAACCCAAAATTACCTTCTGAAAATTCAAAAGAGATTCGGGGGTGGTGGCGAGAGCAATAAACACACGTTTTTTCCTTTTTCGTTAAGGATTTTGATACATATATCTGTTACAAAAACGGCACATATCTATAGGTTGCCACGATAAGGGTAAAAAGCCTTAATTCCGACATTTCACATATATTAGGGGATTCTGTGTGGTGGATGGAAAGAGCCATGCCGAGATAAAAAGGGAGTCGGAAATTCTAAAATCTGGGGGTGTTTCTATAGTTAAAGTTAAACCAAGGATGAAGTTGATAAATTGCAAGAATTCTTCATTCTAAGCCTTTGGGGAGATGGAGGAAAGCATACAAATAATTTTACTCGCTTATGTATGGAAATTTTATGTACAGAATTGAGAATTTTAGTATTTGTAATGTTTTTTTCTTGGTTAAAGCTTTTAAGTAAACTCTGAGGAATATTAAATGTTGAACAACCTTCTTTTCACCATTATTAATGTCATATTTCATAGCGGAATGAAAGGTAGCTTTCACAAAAAGGTTACTATTTATGGTTATCATGAGTTAGTTCAAAATAAGTAAACAGAAATGGTGATTTTGTTGGCTTTTAATTCAATAATTTTTTTTCACAAACAGCTTTCGAATAGAAGCATTGTGATTATTTTAAAATATCTGTAATACATAATCATATATAGGTATAGGTATACAAGAAAATTGCGCCTACCATTTTTAATAAATTGAATTAATATTAACTTCGTGTTGAACAAGTAAAAGAAGCATGCTTTCTATTTACTCTTTTACTTACTACTACTTTACTTGGCTTCAGCTCAGAATATATACATATTATATACCAATAGTGTACATTAATTAATATATTGTTTCTTCGTGATGTAAAACAGCAGAAAGTTAGGGATTGATTGAAATAGTATAAATGCTTTTACATCAAAATTGCTTAATTGTAAATAACAAACAAAAATTATTAATTCTTCACCAGTATAATTGTTATTGTTTTCTTTTAGTCATATTTAAACAATTGGTCTTCATTTGCGGTATTTTGAATTATTGTTACAAGCTCCTTCATTTTTAATGGTAGTTATTTATTCTAAATCTACACCTTGCTTAAAAATATATACAGTGGGCGCGGAAAGTAAGATGACTACAGTAAAATTTGCTATTATATCTTGTTAAAATGTTTAGAAATAAAAAAATAAATACAACGAATGGGATTATATTTCTTTAAACGTTTAATAAAGACAACTTAACAAAATATTTTACGTTGGAAAAAGTAAAAACACTTGTTGTACTTCCACATAATAGGTCGAAACATCCATCAAATTTTTTGAGCGTTCATATTTTTGAGCGATCACCATCCCAAAAATTTTTTTACTCCTATTTGTGGAAGTAAAAGAAGTTTTTTACTTTCTGCAAATTTAAATAACTTCCACCAAGAGTCAATTGAAAGGAAACTTTCTGATAAATATTTTACATTATTAAATCGTACAACAAAAAATAAATAATAATATAATAAAATATCGCATTCGGAAAATAAGTTGGGCTTTCAAAGACTTAAAATAGACTTTCTTGAGCTCAATGTATCCAAATGCCAGTCCATCTCTTATTCCCGTAAGCGTCTTACTACAACCCGGAGAGTCTACATGTTAACCAATGTACCAGTCCCTATCGTTACCTTTGTGTGACCTTGGAATAATCTGTGATAGCGGACTCAATATCCGTTCCCACATTGACAGCATAATTAACAGAGCTAACTCCTCGCTAGGGTTTGTGAAGTGCTGGTCTAGACAGTTCTCCATTCCGTATGTTTCCAAATTTCTCTATATCTCCTTCGTTAGACCTCTCCTTGAATATGGTATGGTCACCTACACAAACCACCCACATTAACAGGAGTGAATCTGTCCAGCGTATGTTCATTCGCTTCGCTCTACATGCGCTTCCGTGGGTAGACAGATTCAACCTTCCACCTTATGAAAACCGTCTGAAACTGATCGACTTACATCCCCTAAGTAAACGTCGTGATGTTTCCGACATTCTCTTCATTTATCAGTTATTAACTGGTGCCTTAGACTGCCCTTCAATTCTGCAATCTTTACCCATTTATACCAATCCCCGCAACCTTAGGTCAACTCCCCTTTTCCGACTCTACTGCCATCGCACGAACCAATTACCAGGATGTTACGAAAAGTCAACGACCTTTCCTTCTTCGACTTCCATCTGAGTAAATCATCCCTTCACAAAGCCTTATATCTTGATCCCGCCCATCTTGATCGCCTTTCTTAATTCCTTCCTTCGTCTGTATTTACTATGATTATAGCCCATATTGTAGCTTATACTATTTATTTATTATAGTATTACTATTATGTTATAGCTTGTATTAAGCTTAAATAAATAAATAAATGTCTTCGCGTCACGCCATTTTTCGTCTCCTTCTTTGTTTCAACTCGAACTTTAACTCGTCCAACCATATAATGGATTTCCAAAATTCGGTGGGTTTGTTCACGTGGGTTTTATCAAAACTTATTCAGTTGTTTTTTATTTGCATTAATGATAGAAATGTGTGTCTTTTGGTTGATACTTTAGATAGTCACTTACTTGATATCATTGGGTTTTTCCGGACTTCTTTTATTATGTCGATCTTCTCGTAAGGTTGTTTTCCGATTTCCGATTTTCAGCATTGCCTGTATTTGCAATTTTTCAGAGTTATTTTTCTTTCACCCTGCTTTGAAATTCCAGAATCCAGTGGACATTTTGTTGTAGGCTCGTAGCTTTTTTCGTCTTAAACTAAATATGGTTAAACGTTCGTCAGTATAAAACTGACGTTTTTTTGGCATTCACGAACTATAAATATTTAGTAACTACGCAGATACCGTCAAAGTTTTTACAAAAACTTGCAAACACAACATCGACAACAGCTGTAAATAATAATAAAAATTCGAAAATAACCCGTCACCTTACTTTTCGTTTATTGAAAATTGCACTTGAAAAGCATAAAGTCGTATTTCAGCGTTCGTATAACAGCGGTCTAAACCAGAACTCTACTGTGGCAAGTTTTGGTTTCTTTACACCACCAATGCACAGCTGTTAATGTCAGCATCTGGGCTTGTATCTAGAGTATGTTGTATGCCAACACAAAGCGGTAAAATAATACTGCAAAATTGCGTGCTTTCTTTTTCTACATAATTCCGTTTCTTGCTCTTGCTTCTCTTAATTAATTTTGACAATTAAGAAAACCGGGTTGAAAAAAGATGCTTACACAGAAAGAAACAACTATAGCCAAGAAAGATCACATTTTCTTTAATAAATTTCAGAGCACTAATCACTCCAGTAAATATAACTCAGTGCTTCGATGCTAAAAAGTAAAACGACCCTTAAAATCTATGGTAAATAGAAACGAACATAATTAGTCTTCCTTTTGCTTAATTTACTACAGGTTCAGATGGTTTGCTACCCCTGGTTTTACACCACTGCACTTCTTCTTTGGATAAATATCTACGTAAACTTCTTTTCTTGTCATATATAACAGCAGCGCTACTGGGTGCTCATGCAACCTCTCTCACTACAGCCCAATTATACTTAATTCGAACCTATCTAAAGTTTTTGAATCAAATCAACTGTCAGTTGATAAATTATATAGAAAAGAACATCCTTTTAACGAATGCCAGAACGGCTTCAACGCTGTCCTCTCAATCGGTCCGCGCCCACGCTTATTTAATGATTCAGTTTGTTTACCAACCTTATTTTTTTCTGTTTTTTTATGACCTTTTATATCTCACTTTTAATCCCACTGATAGTTTTACCCACCACCATGCAAGAAATCCTCATGGAAACCCTTTAAGAATCGACCAAAACATATTAGATCATTAAATAACATGATTTCTATGATCTTTGCTTCGGACAGAGCAAATCGTGTTCTGTTCAATGCATCCAAATCTTAATACTGTTTAATGTTCCTTAAAAACAATATGATGGAAAGGTTAGGTTTTCAACAGAGATACATATAAGTAATATTTCACTCCATCTGACTTGGCGCTGATCTACAAGTCCTCTATCTGACCTGGACCCGAATATAAATCTCACATTTGGGCAAGTTCCGAAGATATTAAACTAATTGGCGACTCCACAGTCTCTGAGAGTGTTTAATCTCTGGAGCATTGATGGAAAGTCTGTCGCTTTTACACTTCCATTGATATTTCCACGGCCATTTTTCGAAAGAAATTGCTAGGCTAGTTTTTTTTTTGTAAACGCGCGGAATAAAAGCTTTAAGTCGCTCCCACAGATACACTCTCCAGGCCGAACCTTTAAATTTCGGAAATCTTTCAGGAGCAGAACAATAAGAAGGTGGAATAGTCTATGTATCTTCTTCTGTTTTTCCTCGACTCATGAGCCTGAAATATTCAAGCGATGCGCACATCGTCACCTTCTTCACTCAACCTCTTAACAGATATCCCTTACATTCCCTGAGCTTTGACATTATCATAAAAAACACTTGATCAGTCTTATACTGATTTTAGGCCTTAGGCATTTTCATAAAACGTATAGTTCTTCTGTAAGAGAGTTTTCCGTAAAACAAACATCGAAATCGTTATAAACCGCTAAAAATTTACGCCGTTTGCTATAACAGTTCTTACTTAACTCATTCTATTATGCGCTGCTCTTTGCCCATCCTTAACTGAAGCGCGAGTGAAAACAACTTTAAGCTAATATTGACCACTTTATCAATGTTAACATATTAAACGAATTATCTCACAAAGTGCACGACTTAGGACCACACTGTCATAGACTGAATTAATGTGCACAAAAACAGCTTTCATTTAGATATATAGCTTTCATATTGTCACATATGTAACTGGGCACAGAACTGACCATTGTCCTTTTGTATAAATTGACGTTAATTTTAATTCGATTTCTGATTTCAACCTATACAAGTAGGATACCTATTGGCTCATTTTCTTCTGTATAGGATTTTCCCAGAGATTAAAAAAGTTCGAGTGGAATAAAAGCCATTTTTTATATTTTTTTTAGACAGATTGCAGTTACCAAATTCTTCGTTATTGACATGTTTTGTGTGCAATTTGTAACTATATTAAATAAAATGTGTCCACTACTTACATATTTCACCAATCTACACTAAGTATCTTATGATATTTTTTTACAACCTCTTGGTGTTATAAATAAACTCAATCACCTAAATCGTTTTAATCATTAATTGGTGCTTCCCCCCGAAACTACCATAATGTTCATAAATGCATAAATATTGACACGAAACAGCCACCTTTCTAAAAAAAATCTTTCGAAATTGACCTCTAGCCGTTTTTCACGTGCAATCAGCAAAAATTATGACAATCCACAAATGTACCAAGAAAATTCAATTAAAAGGGCATCAACCAAGTCGTCTGTGATTCGTATTTGGCTGCGACGTAAATTTTTTCAGCAAACAAAAATGAGGCAAAATTTGTCCTTTGGTCCAATTTAAACCAGCCAAATTTGATGCGAGGCATCCAGGATACACTTGCAACCATTGGCTTTCATTCGGCCGTAGTTGTGTATTTACTTTTCTCTTATCCAACGTTTGATAATTTTATTAACGTGGTAATAACTCAAAAACAAACCAAGGATTTTTGAATATGGGTACCCGGTGGGTACATAGACAGTATTGACTTGGTTGAAACCCATGTGTTCTGTTCTGAATGAACCTTTTCTATGCGCGGATTGGAATGATGTTTGAGGGTATCCACCCGAAACTGGAAAAAGGCCTTATGCAGCTTGAAAAATAAACACACGAAGACTCATTCACCATTTTGCATGCTAAAAAGTGGGTGGTGAAAATATAGAGAGTATTGGGGAAAAAAATGTTCAGAACTTATGCAAAAAGAAAAAAATTACAAAACCCAACAGATACATCAACTCCCACGACGGACAGGACTTGAAAAATTACTACCAGACCCAATTCATCCTTGTTTCCTTTTAAAAGGACTATATAATCCCTACGTAGCACGACACCCACTCGCACAGACTAACGCCTGCAATGAGCACGCAAATTAAACAAAACGAAGAGTTCTAACATAATCCAACCGTGCCCAGAATGAACATGATAATTTTTTACTTTCACGATTAATATTCATCCTTTTAATTAGTCCTTTCATGTCCGAAATGATTGCTTGTTTTGAGGAAATATTTTGTGGCCCTCGCATAATGGACCGAAAGGGAAGGACACGGTCATGCCTTACAGAATGAGAAATGAAAACGTTAAAATGCTAATGCTGGGCCGCATGTACAGAAACTTCATTAGTCGACAACCAGAGCCATCTTTTCTCTGGGGGATGGCAGAAAAAAACCAACACCAGCATCCCACAGAATGCTGAAAGATTATTCAGCAAAAGTACAAGATAAAATTATTTATCATTTCAGTAACCACTTTACCCAGCAACAACAGATGATGTACAGTCTTGCAAAGTCACAACTAACACAAAACAAAAGGATTTCACTCTACAGGCCGGTGTGAATTTTATTTTTTTAATAATCTGAGGCTCAAAAAAGTTGCAGCGTTGCCTTTACATACAATTTTAATGGGAACTCTAGTCCTTTGTGATTTAAAACATTTTAATAGTAAATGACAAATTTAAAGGTATTGCCACTTAAGTAGTCGTTTGCGTCCAGGATTACACAGTCAATAAATATTGCGTTAATTTTGTGTTTTATTTCAATTTCACAGCACGTGAAAATGCCAAAAATACATTTGATGGAAACATTTAAATCACCCTATTTCAAAAATACATATTCAATAATGGTAATATATGTACGAGCGTAATGAGTTTTCAGTTTCACATTTATTGAAATATATTTACAAAACTTAGTCAATATTGCAGGAGGTGGTTTTGGAAGTTAAAAAGCAAAATATTTTACTGTAGAGGGATTGCTCTAAAGGCAACGTAATTTTCATGGTTTTAGAGACTTTATCGAGGGCTGTACCATTATTTTGTAGCGGTAGGATTGATACCATGTACTAATGGTTTAACTTAGATTAGGTTAAAGGGTGCTACGTACGCACCTTCTGGTCATCGATTTGTGTACTTAGACCATCAGTCGGGTATATTGTGATTGGAGGTTTTACAAGTAAATTTTCAACATTCCTGCGCTTTTTATTTTTATATATGTATAGCCAATGATAGATTTTTAATAAGGCACACAGGCACCGACCTAGGAGGGCATCAACACAGAGGGGTCACCACAAAAAGAGATTACATTTTTCCAGTTCTGATTAGAAATTATGTTTGCACAGGACTTATAACATTTATAATCACTTCATTATGGTTTCAGCACTTTTTAATGATAAGAATTATAATAAAAACTTATTGCAATATTTGCAAATCGAGGTGAAAACAATATTTCTCTCTTGTTCCCGTAAGGCGTGAGAAGAACTTCACCCGATTCGAGACAGCAACTGCAAATGGACCTACAATATAAATAGATTCCGAACCATTGGCATTTTCTCTGCAACCCCTATGGCCTTTTCATCGTAATCTGATGTCAGCGAAAAATAACCATGGGTCGCCGCCGGTAAGATTCGAACCTGGGACCCCCCGGATTGGTAGGCAGACACGTTATCGCTTACTCCACCGAAGATGAAAACACTATTTCAAATAGTAAAATATATTTTAAAATTTGTACCAATTTCCAATCAAAATCAACATAAATGTTTGTTTGTCTTACTATAATTTTTCTACTTATTTTGTTTATTTACACATAAATGATTCCATCTATCCTTTGGAAGTGATATTATCTAGCAACGAAAAGAGAAAAACTAAGGCACCGTTCA
Source organism: Leptarthrus brevirostris (assembly GCA_964036015.1). Lineage (NCBI taxonomy): Eukaryota > Metazoa > Arthropoda > Insecta > Diptera > Asilidae > Leptarthrus > Leptarthrus brevirostris. The sequence goes on along the minus strand of OZ038371.1, from coordinate 169,566,310 downwards.
CTATAAAATCACCAAAAAGTTAAATCCGGCACTATTTATGGGTATAAAAAACGTTCTTTATCACTGAGTTTCCCTTCTAACACAGAAGGCGCAATTCTTAACTGAGGCCAAGAAATTATTTTCCTATTCCAACAACGAAGTAGTAGTATGAGGCTCATCAGGCCAACATGCAAAAGAACAAGTGAGTACTAACAGGATGATTACGAGTTGTGGAGGCTCCTTTTAAGCATCACTTTGTCCACATTAATATTAAAAAATCCCCAATTTCATTAGGAAAACTACAGATGTGGTTAATTGGCTCAAATATTAAGTAATTAGTGGCAAAAAACAATCGTTTAAATAGCACAGTTCTTTAGATAGCACAGTTCTGTAGATAGATAGGCGCTTTTCTAGTGTAATACGAGCCCTGTCGCAAAATAGTTGGACTACCAATTAATATTTTTATGATATATCACTGTAATGTTTATTTTCCGGAACTTACCCAATAAAACAAAATATTGCAATTAGAATTTAAAACTTATATTGTATATTAACGAAAATAGCTATATTTGAAAACAAAAAAATTCATTAAACAAAATTTATAATTAATATAAATAAGATGTGATCGTCTCAAAAGAGTTGGACTATGCTCGAAATTCTTCGCCTACCACTGTGTAGCGTCACCTTTCTTTTCAATGACGGCTTGCAATCGTAGTGGCATCGTGTCAACACATTTCGGTCTAGGAGGATTACACCTCAGTTTTTTTTTCATTTTTTCCCATAGTGTCTAATTTGGAGACAAATCAGGGCTATTAGCTGGACATTGAAGAACTCAGATTTCTTTTTGTTGATGAAAAGCACATGAAATTTTTTAATATTAGATTGTTTCTGCAGCATCAGTTATTAAACATATGCAACTTCAACTACCAGATCTAACAATCTTCATTAATATCGCATAGATGAGAATTGTACTTCTTTGAAGCAAATAACTAATACCATCAATAGATAAGACGAATAACAAAGGACACAGATAACTACCCTGAGAAACGTCAAAGGAGCCACAAAAGCGTCAGAACGTGTGCCGCAAAAACGTGCGTAAGTTCTAGTAGATAAATATGGCTTAAGCCATACAATGAGCGAGGGTATGAAACCAAACCTAAGCAGTTAAAGTAAGACAATTTATCAAAGACCTTAATATTATTATTATTATTATTAGTGAGTGGATCAAGGACTAACAACATCCTTTAGTCACTTCGACCAAGATGATCTTTTGTGACTTGATCCAGGTTAAGATTTAAGCTACCCAGCCAAGCTTTAGTTCCTTCATTAGACTTAAAATATCTTTGGGGGCTTCCTTAGCTATATTTAATGGTGATGGGAATCCTCACAAAGCGGTCTGAGCCTGATACGGCCGAGGGTATCACAGTGACAGAGGATGTGTTCCGCTGTCTCTTCCTCTTCCAAACAGAAGCGAGAGGTGTCATCTTCAGCTAGGCCTAACTTTTTTTGGTGGTAACCCAAGGGGAAGTGACCGGCTAGAAGTCCTGTTATCAGACTTAAATCTGGTCTGCTGAGGGAGAGCTTGCATTCGTCCTCCCATGACCTGATTCGCATTGCCAGTCGACTTTTCGGGTAGCCAAAGAATGCCTCTGGTCCAATAAACTAAGAAACCTTTTTTTGGCAGGTGATCCGCCTTCTCATTGCCTTCATTGCCCTCGTGCCCTAGTACCCATGCCAGCGTAATGCTGTTGCTCTGAGCCAGTTCTTTAAGAGCACTGAGACAGTCAGAGACGATTTTAGAATCAAAGGCTTAAGACCCCAGAGCCTTGAGTGCCGCCCAACTGTCGGACATAATATATACTTTAGCACCTGAGAGTAATTTCACATGCGCAGAGTGCGCATGCCGTGACAACTTAAGCCAATATAAATTTTGTTGCTGCTCTTTATACGAATTATAAAGAAGTAACATATTTGCATCAAGCCGCGGAACAGCACGTCCTTGCTAAATACGCATGCCAAACATCTCCCCTTTTCGATAAAAGTGTACATAACTCTTTCCTTCTCTGTTCCATATAAGATATATTTTTCCTTTATGGAATTGTAGTTTAATTTGTTTTGCCTTTTTTGCTTAATTTTATCTATACATAGTGTACTCATTCCATAGTAGCAATCCATTTCTTTATAGGAATTTTACTGAGTCGTGCTTCTATGTAATACTTGTTCGTTGATGTGGACCTTTTGGGTCCGAAAACAAGAACTCTTTTTAAATAAACCGCACTCATTTCGGTTTCCGTTTGACCTCTCGGACAGTTCGAAGATGATGACGCGTTATAGCGCTGGCGTCGTAGTATAATGACTTACTTGAATGTAACAAAATTTAATAAAAAATTTTGAATGGTTTTTGAAATTACGAGAAACGTTTTTTGTTGAACCGACGGTAGGTATATAAATTTAAATATTATTTTATGCTTTGTAGCGCTTTTTGTGAAGTCGGTTGAACCTTTGTTTTAAAAACTATTTTATTTCTCTTATACATACATATATCTGAACAGAATATTCTTCTGATGTTTTTGCACCTAACATAATATTTGCAATTTCTTCGCTATCATTTTTGTCTTCTGATTAGTCAGGAAAACAAATCTAATGAATGGCTGCACCAATTGACTTATTTTGACGACTTCGGGCTAATTACTGGAATTTCAACTAGGGATCGTTCTGGTTTATAACTTTCAAAAAAACGATTTTTTTTACATTTTTTGATACTATATATATCTTAAAGTATTTTGCGATCCCTACGTTGCTACTTCTATTACCTGAGCGCCTTAAAAAACTTTACTTTACTTTACTTTCCATTAACCATTACTTTTTTTTAAGTAATGGAAGTACTGTAGAACAAAGGTAATTATCAATTGATTTTTTGAACATTGTCAAAATATTATAAGAGACGATTCTGCATATCTTTTGAGTAAGGAATAGTAGTTATAATAATTTGATTTGTTATAAGCAATCAATCGAAGAAATTCCTACTAGATTTTTTTAAACATTGCCAAGATATGATTGTAGAAGATCTAGGGAGAATTTCTTCCATTGGGTTAATCGAAAAAACCTTGTAGGAATTTCTTCGATTGGATCAATTAAAGGGGTTGTCAATTGCGTATAACAAATTAAATTGTTATTAATAATATTCCTTAGTCGAAATATATGCAGAATCGTCCCTTATAATATTTTGACAATGTTTAAAATATCAATTGATAATTACCATTGTTCTACAGTACTTCCATGACTTAAAAAAAAGTAATGGTTAATGTAAATTTTCAAAATTACTTTTGAAAAATTAATGGTTAGTGTAAATTTTTTACATTACTCATTACAAAAGTAATGGATAATTAAACGGTAATGCATAACCAAATGTAATGCATTACTCGCAACCCTGCTTCGGAACAACTATTATTTATCAGTAAATATTAATTTGCATAGAATGCGCTAGAGCCACTGATATACTGATTCTAAATATTTTTGGTTTTTTTGTTTTAGCCGTTATCAAGTTATCAACAACGCCAGCGACGTATCAACTTTTAGAAGAGTACCGTTCACCCGGTGTTTATGTATTTAAAAAGTGTAAAAAACTATAATTACAGATATTTTTATATTTTGTAAAAGTGTATTAATTGACCTTAATAAACCTTACATAAATATCTATAATAGTTTTTCCATAAAAAAATTATAAAAATAGCCTTTTTTCAAGCGTCTAAACCACAATGATCCGTTAATGCAACCATTTACTCTTTCAGTGATGTTTTTTATTTTACTGGCAATTCGGGAATGATTCGCTTCTTCAACGTATCTTTTGCATCCTGCAATCCTCAATCTAAATCAAATTGATTTATGCCACGAAATTAACAAAACTACTGCTCCCATCAGTAAGAAGATCTAAAAAAATGGAGACATCATCTTTATTATCCGTGTTTAGACCAAAATTATTGTAAATGGTGTTCCAGAAATAACGGCCTTAACTCTAGTTAATGAAAGTAAACCTCATTAGAAGTCCAAACATGAAATTTTTTCGAATTAGCCTTTGGTTTTTCAAAAATTATATTTTAGGTTATTCGACGAGACGCCTACCTACGTTCAGAATTTGGTTATAATTCCAAAAGTTGTCTGCTCTGATCTAACCTTTATTTCAAACATAAGTCAACCGACTTTCAAATTATCCTAACACAAAAACAATTTTTTTTATCTAAGTTAAAACAAGATACCATAAAATGAAACATAGTTATAAAAATTTATATTATATTTATGAAACGAGTTCGCCTTCAATTTATTCAAAAGTGCATGCAAAAGTACTTGTTGGATTTTGTAATTTCTACTTCTATTGCCAAACACAAATTTGGAAAAACCCTCTGTAATTGCATTGACAAACCCTTTCTAAGTGTAGCCACATTTTCCGCCTGGATCTCAAAGGTATGTCTTTCAAAAGAGAATCTAATTCAATTTGAGGAAACTTCACAAAATTCCTTGAATTAATGCTCGCGGCAACTCAACTGGTCCAAGCAAATGGTTGCTAGTTACATGTTGACGAGGAACTGCTAATGAAAATTATGTGGACTTATTCGACGCGGACTTTTCGTTGCCCACTAATGCTCGTTGTGAATATTCAGTATTCCTCTTCTTGTAAATGTTGCTTCATTTGTCCACAAAATAGTCCGTAGTAGGAGTCGATGCTGCCGATTTCACTTGCAGAAACCCAATGAAGGTCTAAGGTCTCTCTCTTGAAGCGATTATTCCCTCTGGTAGTGAAACGGCTGTAGATTCTCCCCATGTAGAATACGCCAAACCTAATTACAAAATAGTAAGTTAGAATTTATTATAGTATGTAAATAACAATTGAATTGCAATTCAACACTCACCCGTGTTTGCGAAATTTGTGTTCTCCGAAAAAAGAGTCGTACGTGGTTGGCTCGTTCGCAATAATGTTAAAAACATTTTCTGCTTCCACGTATTCACTCGAACTTCTTCACCTTACACGAGACTTCAAACGGTCCGTTAATAAACGTGAAGGGCACGTAAAGATTCTCCTATCTGGAATCCGTCGATTGGGATATCTTGTTCTGTATTCTTCCCCATTGCCGTTGCAAAAACCATCAATAAAGTGGATTTCGACATACTCTTGAATAGAAGAGTTGAAAAAAGTCAATTTGTAGACACAATATTTATTCACACACTGCTTCAGTTCAATGATAAAATTTAGAATACAGCCTTGCACTCAGGCCCGTGCGCACAGAGGCGGGGAGTCACCCCCCCCCCCACCCCAACCCCAGGAGGGTTTTTTAAAGTTTTCTAAACTTCTTGATTACGAAAAATTTGACTGAAATACGAATAAAAATATCCTAAAATGTATGTACCATAGGTATATGACCATATTTTTTAATTGCATAATATATTGTATTTTATGTACATCCATTAGTTGATAGTTTTAACTTTGTATAGCTTCTTTATTTTTTTTATGAAATTAGAAAAAACCCCATCCAGGAGCAAATCCTGCGCACGGTCCCTTGTACTTGAAGCAAATTGATTTTATAATTCATCTTTAACAGTGGTTACGGATTCAAATAATTACAATGGGTTTTTTCCAAATCTGTGTTTCGCAATAAAATTACAAAATGCAGCAGTGAGCTCACTATCAGAGCCTTACCCTCTACCTTGCACTTTTGACTGCATTGAAGGCAACTTCATTTCATAAATTTTAAAATAACATTTCTCGTCGAAAATCCAAAAATCTCATATTTTGCAAAAACAAGGCGAATTCGAAAAAATTTTATGTGTTAATTTTGACTGCTGCAAATGATAAAAATAATATTTCATTTCCGAGAGATAAGTCTGAGATAAGTCTTATTTCTGGAACACCCTGTACAACCGTCTGAAAAGCCAACAATTAAGGGATTGAAAGAGGATTACATGAAATATAATTTTTTTGAAGTATATTGTTGCTACTTTTCAGTATATAATCATAAGTCCCATCAAAGATAAAATTATCTGGCTTTAATTTGTATTCGAAAGTTTCATAGAAAGAAAATTAGATTTCACCGATCATTTACTGTAGATGTTGATGCGTTTATGCGTTTTGGCTATTGTCGGACGTGAATTTTATGGTAAGGGCAATCAGGGAAATTTAATATGTAGTTTTGCATTGTTGTGAGCTAGGCAACAGCACAGAGAAGAAGTATTTTTTTTTATAAAGCGACCAAAACTCACAGGCTACTGAGATAAATACAATGGAGCTAGCCTGTTGCATCTTGCATGGTTCGACATTTTCACATTTTCAGCTTTTGAAAGCCGGTTAACTGTACTGCCCATGATTGGAGGATATACGGACAGTTATAAATAGTTTTTATTATGATATGAAAATATTTATTTAGTTTAGTAAATACACCAAAACAAGAATTTCATGTAGACTAGTTTTTCTAAATCCCCTCTCTTTCATTATCTCGTTAGGCATGTGGACTATCGGGCTGACGGGAGAAGATCCGTTTTCCTGTGCATAGGGTACTTTTAAGATCATTTTAATTTTTAGCAACAGAAACTTATTATGGCCAGACAGTTTTATCGTTGATAACAACGTATCAGATATTAGCGATGGGCGATACTGATACCGATATTAGCATGATTATCGATACTTAACATCAGAATATCGAGAATTTATATTAATTCCAAAGGACTTAGGGATTGATATATCAAGACAAAAAAAAGATCGATATTTTTATATAAATATTAATTATTTTATAAAAAAAATGCTAATTAATTTTATAAAAATTAAAAAACTTGAAGGTAAGAATCACTGAATATAGAAAAAAATATAGATCGTTTTATTTACATTAACGGACGTCTTTATCGGAAATTTGGAAACTTAAAAACATAGAGATTTAAAAATCATTAGTTTGTGCAGCCACATAGGTTTTTTTTTTACTTTTACTCAATTTATTTTTCAATATTTAGAGAAGAGGATTACCAATAAGAGAAGTTGAAATTTTTTCGCTGTTATCGATATATATAGTGATAATTTTTATGATATATCATGATATACCGATATATTAATCCTTGTATATCGGATATTTGATATTACAGTAGAACCTCTGTAAGTCGAACTTCAAGGGAGACGCCAAAAAATTCGAGTTATAGAGTTTTCGACTTATGAAAGATTTTGGCTTCGGCGGATTTTGTAAGGAAATATTCGACTTGTAGAGGTTAAGATTGAGTCTAACTAATTTTTGTTTTCTTACATTGTTTTCTAAGAAACAATGACGTACATTGTCGGCAATTTCTCAAAGTCGGGAACTTATTTTTCTTCGAGCTATAGAGGTAATTAGTTTCAAATGATTGAGTTGTAGAGGTTGTAAAATCAAACATTACTATGTTCGAAATATAGAGATAGGGTTGAGATTTCGAGTAATGGAGGTTTTGGAGCTTGAAGGGAAGGGAACAACACTTTTTTCGAGTTTTGAAGCTTTTCGACTTATCGAGGTTCGACTTAAAAAGGTTAAGAGAGGTTTCTCAATTCTAAAAGCAGAAAATGAACACTTTGACACTTTGACACTTTTTTTCTGATTCCGTTTAATAGATAGGGCAATAATATTTTTTAAGTATAAATAAACTATACTATATACACTATACAGGTAATTTGAAAACATCTTATTCACATTTATGTTTTAACAATTTAATACTAGAGGTCGTTTAACTTTACTCTAAAGAAAACGTTTCTCCGCGTTAAAGACGATCCCAACAATTTGAAATACCTGAAAAAAACCTACGAAATTATAAAGCTAGAAATTTTAGTTTAATGACCCTCTGAACAACTGAAAAATAAAAGAATTCTTGCGTTTTGAAAAAAAAGGATAAAAAACGTCTTTTTTGGAGGAGGCGAAGGTGAGTGATTCTTTGAATAGGAGGGAGGTTTACTACATAGCTGGCAGATTTTTCTAGAGTTTGTTGTTGTTCAACTCTATACCTTATTTTGTTTTCGCTGCAAATTGTTTACCGCTTAAATAAAAAGCTTTCGAGAAAAACACGTTTAAAGTTTTTCTCTGTCATAACGACAAATTAAGCTTACGTTTCTTCAGTCTGCTTCAGTCTTCCTAGAAAATCTTTTTCTAGAACCACTTTTAGTCACCTGATCATCCCTGGAAGGAAATGCGAATAGCTGTTCATTGGAGATATAAGAAATACCAAAACGAGTTTGGAATGCGTCAATAAGATCAGCATTTCTCTTTGGTTTCTGACGACGAAAGGTTTGGAGGTAATGGATTACGACTGCCATATCCACGAACTTGTATCTAGAGTAGGTACTGGTTATATTTCAGTTGACACTAGCGATGGTTTCAGGTGTACAAAAATTTCTTCTGTCGAAAAGAACTGTCAGAAACTTCTTTTATCTTAAATTATACAAAGGATACAAAATATGTCAAACAAAGACTTCTGAAATTACACATACGTACCTTAAAATCTTTTGAAAATCTACACTTTATAGTATTCAGAATTTGTATTTTTTGTAAGTAACGAGATAAAGAATAAAAAAGAAACATATTAGCTTAATATTAGAAATGCCCTTTATTAATACCAGCCTCCAGTCTATGGAAATGCCCCAAATCAATAAGATCAGGAAGAGACAGAATAGCTAGAGGTTTTTTGGCGTTATTTCTATAAAAGAAATATTTTTATGTATCTCCACTTTTTAATAATTTTAAGGTTTTTGAAAAAACAGCTCCTTTAGAATTGGAAATGTTCTCAACGAAAATCTTTACAGGTACTTTAAAGCCAAACCTATCAATATCTTCAATTCGCCAAATAAACAACGCACAAGGACTATCACTTTCTATTCCTGATTAAATGACATGTAGTTGATTCAAAAGCTACTATAGGAAGTTTCATGAAATTTGAATTTCTGCTTGAAAAAAAAAGATTTTTGGATGAGAATCCCCCTTAAGTAGAATGCTAGTTCTAATAAAAAATTCTTCTCGGCGGATTTTTTCACCGATGTCCACCAATCTTTCGTATTCCTTATGGACGCAAGTTTAGCGTCTATATCCGTAAAATATTTGTGTTTCATAATCCGCACATTAGTTTGAAATTTGTGTTGACATTTATACAGGGTTTTTCCGGTCGTGTGCAACAATTAAGGAACTGGTAGATCTAGGCGAGAAACGAAAAACATTGTATGGAAGGTGGGTTTATCTCCATCTCCTACAAGTTATAGGGGTTTGACAACTTTTTACTATGAAATTAACCAGTCTTACATATTTTTTACAGTTTTAGTGTTATAGACATTGTTAATATTTCAGTTGATAGGTAATACAATGGTGTTAAAGGCTGTATAATTTTTTGTGTTACTGTTAATGCATTTAAAAAAAATGATTTTTAAACTTAAATTTTCATTTTTTTCATTTAAAACGGAAATACTTTGAAAATCTAACCTTTAATTGTTTTTATTTTCTAATTTAAAATAGTAGCCAATGTGTTCTCTTAAGGGGACCCGGTGGTCTAGCGCGCGTAAATTTAAGGCATTTTCAGGATTTTTTTAAGGTAAAACCAATTAAAAAAGCGATAATTGAACTATGTACTTTTAATAAACTACTCAATACTCATACAAAAAAAACTTATTATAAAAAAAAAATTTATAAAAAAAATGTAGCTGACAATAACACCCTCAAAAAAATCGACCTGGGTGGCGTTGATAATTTCAGCTCTGTCAGTCAATTGAAAAATAGAAAAAAAAGATTATTAATCTATATGAATGTCTCTATCGTTGGAACTAAAGTAAATTTAAAAAAAAAATTTTTTTTACGAAGTGGTGCACTTTTGAATTTTGGGTACCAAAAATACGACTTTTTTCCGATACAAAAAGTTATTAAAATAAAAATTTTTTTTTAGTTTCGACGATAGCCACTGTCATACTGAATAACATATTCAAAATTTAGCCCAATCGGATGGACAGTTTTTTTTTTGCTCTACGCCGTGCAGACAAAAGTAGTTTTGAGATAAATCAGCTTAAAGTTTTCCATTCTTGAGGCGGGCCAACCGTTCGCTACCTGCTATAAAGACTGTAGAAACTAAAATACTGTCAATATTATTATAAACATTTAACAGTATGTTCTCGAAAGACTATACTTTGGAAAAATATAAAAATAAATTCGATTTTTTGAAAATTGTAGACCACCGGGTCCCCTTAAGTAAGTTAAAGCACACAAAAATCTTTTACCATTCAGAAGACCTCTTTTTCTCATGGATGTTTTTAATTTCTAGATTTTCTTTTATTTTACTTCCAGCTTCTAAAATTCTTATTATGAGTTCACCTTTTGTTGCAACTTCTACCATTTCTCTCGTGATCCTTAGCAAATAAAAAGCAAGTGAGATTAGATTGGGATAACGAGATGACCTTGGAAAAGTACCTCGCCGCACAGTTGTCACATAAAAAGGATAGAGTCCTTCTTTTCGTAACACTCGTCATACTATCGATGCACTCACCCCTACGCCACACGCTAGGCACCTTGTACTTGTAGTAGGATCAGTTCTGCTTGTCTCAAGAATTCTATATTTCCGTTGAAAATAAAAAAATTGATTTTTTTAAATCCATTAGCAGTAACAAAAAAATTACACAATTATTAGTTTTTTTTCACGATGTGGCCAAAGCCTAGGGGACAATCCTTTGATGCGTTAGCATGTCTTTGGCCGGAAGGAAAATAGGGTAAGAAGAGTGAGGGAACTGGAAAGTCTTATTTTTTTTTTGCATTGCTGCGAGCTGGACAACAACCCGGGAACCATGGCATGGTAATCGTGCCGCTCAACCAATTGCCGGGACACCATTCAACCGATTTTAATGATTCTTTTTTTAAATGATCTTAAATAAACTGATGTCATTATCGCGCATCATAGGATTTCCTTGATATTGAAAAATTTGATTTTTAATAACAATTTAAAGGTGGAAAATGGAGTAAAAATCGTAATTTTTTTTCAAAGCTGCCCTAAATCGCGTAAAATTTATAAAACCCCTCCGATAGGCGATAACTATAACTCTATATTTTATAAAAATGCTTCAGGTTTTGATTTCAGATAATACATGTAGCAGGAAACCTGCACTTAATGGAGGTGCGTTCGCCACAACAGGCTTAAAAGGTAAGGGACTCAAGGGCCGCCATTTTTTTTAAGTGGACATTTTTTTTTGCTTTTTTCAATAATTGTTTTATACAATAAACAAAACACAATTATAATTCGTTTGACCGTTTATTCAAAACGAATTCCCAAAAACAATGCTGTTTTTCCAACGGAAAGACGGGAAAGACCCCTTAATTGATATTGCGGACAAAAATACCTCAGTTTTAGTGAGGGGTGTCTGGAACCGCTTCTACCGTCAGTTACTAATTCCCCTTAATATGGGTGGTAATCATCAAAGTAAGCACAACAAATTTCAGTTGATAAAATCAGTTTCAGCATATAGGGTTTCCAGGTTTTTCTGGTGGGAATACCGACCCCCTTTTCTCTACCACCACCACCATCGATAGGTCGTATTCAAGGAAATACACCATGACTGTTATAAGCAGCACTATAAATTTGTCGGAAAACGGAAACTATGTAGTCGTAAACCAACCAGTTAGCGAATGAATAGAAAAAAGAATCACCAAAATTGGTCAAACGTTGCGACCAGTGCGTGTCCTTATAAGTATAGACCAACGGAAGGAGATGTAGGTCATTTTTCAATGGAAAATCTTATTTTTCTTTTCTTTATTTTTTCTTTTTTGATGTTGCCAAACCCGAGGAGATAACCCTATGATGCGTAAGCAAGGCTTCGACCGGAAGGAATTGGGCATGGGGAATCAGTAAAATTGAAGGTCATGTTTTTACATTTAATCTAAATTACAAACTCACGGGGAGACCGATTCTCAATCCCTGGATCCATGGCGTAGTGATTGTGCCACTAAACCAATTCATCCAACTCCTTCTTCATTATAAAAATTTAAGAAATTGAAAAATGATATCATCTTTTAAAGGAAGATCTCCTTTTTCCAAAGAGCTATATTAAAAATTAATTACTTGGTAAAGGCACATTCCCCGGCAGAGTGTGCAATAGATTTTTTTTCTTTTAAATTAATTTCGGCATCTGGCAACTCTACTCTCTTGGTTGATAGTATTAAAATCACGACTTAGGTTGAGCTTGTAACAAGAGGTTATAAAATTCAAAGATTAAATCAGGCTTAGAAAAGCCAGTGAATGCAATTTGATGCAAAAACAGAACCAGGTGAGGATTAATAAAAGTAAAAACTAAAAGTAAAAATTCAAGGAAGGTCAATTGGAATTAATCATTCCTAAATTCTTTATGAAGACTACGTCAATCTCTTGAAAACATGTGTTAAAGATACACAAGTAATTTTCATGCTGACTGAGAAAGCAGTATAAAATCTCTAAAGCTCGGAAACCGCATTGGAGCAAAGAATCAAGGAGCTTAAAATCTAAAGTATCCTTATACTATTAAACTTTTTAGCCATGCAACTGCACTACCAATTTAAAAGAAAGGCCAAAAATAAAGAAGTTAATATAAGAAAACTCTTATTGTTACTTTTTGTTATTTATTCTGTGAAAAAATCGTTACTACGCAAGTTCAAGGCTTAAAGTTATATTATAAATCCGTACTTTGAGTTGTAGTACGAATTTTTTACATTACCACTATTTTACGAGTGAATTTTCAACTTCAGGAATTAAGCTCACTCATATTTATACATAATTCATGATCCGATTAAAGTAAGAAAATAATAGCAATTCCCGCCTTGTTGCAGAATCATAAATAGTCCGATTTGAGGCACTTGTCAGCTCCACACTTAATCCTTGAAAAATTGCTTACCTTGTCTTCCGCGCTCACTCCCCGCATGGTCCTTACAGCGGCCCAACAGCAACGAAATCATTTCAATGGCAAAAGACCCGAACCCGTTTTTACATTCTCAGCAACAAAAAGACATTCCCATCAACTCTGCTTTTAGCCTTTTCTTATTGGTCAAGATCCTTCGCAAAGAGCTTGCTTGACTAAATTTTGTAAAACCAACGAAAATGGGCGGGGTTTTAAGTAAGGTAAGAAAAAGGAACCAATGGTACTCCGGTTTCCTACCATCCGCCATTGCTCCAAACCTCTGAGAGCTCCTCGAAAGTACTCGCTACCGAAAATATCCTCAAACATTAAGGAAAGTTATCACCGCCTGGAGACAAAGTTTTCCGTCTGCAATTTGTGCTTGCTAACCACCGCCACAACACCCACGACCCACCTGAAAGAATTGGAATGGGTTAAAGAATGTTCTGGGATCTTTTTTAGGTCGAGTCACAAGGGAACAGCAGATACACAAAATGCTGAATCATATTTTTTTCCTGCTGTCTCTGTGGTGCTTGTTTTTCCTAGAGAAAAGAAACTTTTCCTTTTCGCATTTAACGAGACATGTAATCAAGATGAATGTCCTTTGGACGGTGTAATATCCCTACAAGTTTCCGTTGCCCCGTTTACCCCCATGAGCTGCCCTTTTCCATTCGTTTTGCATTCTGAGACCGTAGGGAATGCTCCTGTTTAATTACTGGTCGCCATTTCTCTCGTAAATACCGTTTTTGTAGATTTCAAAAATTTTCTAGCAACTTCTGTTGCTAAGTAGTCAGCAGTTTTTATTTTTTGTCGATTATGCCAACTATACTTACGTGCACTATTATATCACTTCTTTATCTGTCATATTTTTTTAGATATTAATTCAGGAAAAAAATCTGCTAATTGACTAATTTAGAACTCTGTCAAAAATTGATACTATGATGATAATTATATGTATGATTGAAGCATAGTTATGCAAAGAGATACTATAAAATATCTGTGATATTATAGCTTACGTCTTCTTTTGAGGCTTTTTATATTGACCATTTAGATAGAAGTAAGCAAACCTTACCCGCTGAGCCTAAGCAATTTTGGCAATTTGTAAACTCTAGGCGCAACTGTGCTGGATACCCCTCTACAATGTGCGTTGATGACCGTGAAAGCAATGATCCACTTACAATTGCCAACTTCTTTAAGACTGCGTTTTTAGATTCCAACTATGATACTAGCTTTAAGGATTTTACTCATTTGACGAGACTTCTGCCGACTTCCCTTCATTCCAAAGACTTAGAATTTGACGAAGCTACCGTCTTTAAATATATAACAAATTTGGCTAATAAATTCTCATGTAGTCCTGATGGAATTTCTTAATATTTTTTTAAAAATTTTCATGTGTTCTTGGCTTTTATTCTCCGTCATTTGTTTAATTTGTCCTTTGCACGGTTGTTTCCTAAACCTTGAAAATTGTCCTTGATTACCTTCATAAGATGACCAATTACCAGTTTATGTTATATTGGTATTTGAGGCTAGTAACCATAGCCTAGCGACATACTTTACTTCCATTGTAAACCGTTCTTGGGCTATTTCCAACATGGTAAGGGTAAGTCCACCACTATCAACTTGTTGGAGTACTCGAACTTCTGTATTCCTGTAATTGAAGCTAGAAAGCAGGATGATTGCATTTGTACTGATTGCAGTAAGGCCTTCGATTGATTATTAATCACAAAATTCTTATTTACAAGCTTTCACTTCTGGGCTTTCCTCCAGTCTTCGTCCAGTGGTTATATTCTTATTTATCCCATCGCACACAACGGGTTTTATTTCGTGGTGCACTCTCTGATGAAATCAATAGCTCTTTTGGGGTGCCTCAGGGCAGTTATTTAGGATCTTTGCTTTTCATTATTTACATCAACGATTTATCTTTGATTCTATCTCATTCGAAAATCCTCTGTTATGCTGACGATGCCAAGATTTTCCGTGTCGTGTCAAATGATAATGATCATGCCCTATTAAACTCTGACCTCGAGACCTTCCATATGAAGTGCTCTATTAGTTTCCTTCCTTTGTGGATTGACCAGTGCACTGGTATGTCATTCTCTCTTAGGAATCCTTTGCATTTCAATTTCACTATTGGTGGTAGCCCATTGAACAGAACTGAAAAAACCAGAGATTTAGGCTTTGTTATTAATACTAAATTTTCTTTTGAGGATCATTATATCTCTTATCAGTAAGGCCATTGCGACCCTGGGCTTCATTAAAAGATGGTCAAAAGAGTTTGATGACCCATACATAACGAAGCTGCTTTATTGCGCTTTTGTCTGACCAATCTTGGAATAACCTCCACAGGTTTGGTCTCCCTTCTATGTCGTTCATATTGATCGTATTGAGGCTGTCCACCGCAGATTTAAGAGATTCGCCCTTCGTGCCTACCCTGAGCTGATTCTCTTCGTCTGCCTCCATATCGTCGCTTATACAACAATACCGCGCAAGTCAAATTTGCTTAGTTTTCAGGAGAGACAAAAAACTGCATTATTTATTCATTTTATACAATACATGCATGTTAAAATATTAATATATTATGTATTGAGTGAAGTTATGATTAGTATTAAGTGCCTTCAGTGTGAGCCCATTGGATGCACGGAAAAATAATCTACCGAATGGTATATAAAACGTCACATGGCCAATTTTTGGCTTACGCGGTATTGTTGTATAAGCGACGATATGTAGATCGTCTTTTGCTTCTTTCTGCTCTTGAGGCTAGACGTAACAGGTTTAGAATAATTTTTGCTTTTGACTGTCTGCGAGTTTGTGATTAATTCCCCCATCTCCAGACCTTACCCCATTGGACATTTTCTTGTGGGGAACAAAGAAGCCTGAAGATTATTCAAGCCCTGTTAACACTTGGGATGATTTAGTTAGCAGAATTGGGAGTGCAGCGACGAAAATACGGGAGACGCTGGCTGAAATACGGCTTAAACAGGGACTTAAAAGGTGATTGTTTGCATGCATCCAAAGTGACGGCGGACATTTTGAACAGCTTTTGTTACTTATCAAGATTAATTGTAATTATTTTTAAATTCAATAAAAAGTATTTTAGAATTAATTTGAGTTCAATTTCTTTAATTTGTTGATTTTTATAATATTCTCCGATAGGATTTCTACGTATAAATTTCTGCATATTTTCTCTACATGGACATGTTGCACCGTTTTAGAAAGGTAATAAGATGGGCAATCCAATAAAAATAAAAAAAGGTATACTAATTACATAAATTTCGAAGAAAATTTGGAAAAATGCTGAAATTGTGGTAATTTAAAAAAATCAATTTTGGCCCTGACTGTACCTGCAGTGTACATTGTTGACATTTTTGGAAAGGTCATTGGGGTAGTAGTTTTTTAGCGTTTGTTTTATGTTGCTATGTTAGGTAGATCAAAATATAAAAATAAAAGAGTAATGTGCATACCATACTGAAATTTATGAATCGCCCTGTAACTCCCAAACGATTGAGATTGCCCTCCCCCCCCTGCCATACAATTTTTTCCTTGTCTAGGTGAGATCTATCACCTCACTCATTTTGGCACGTCAGATCTGAAACACCCTGTATTTTCGGAGGTTCAGATAAGTGTCTTCCCACACCCACCCCTAGGGATGCTAGATGTATCTTAAACCGTCAGAGCCATGGTCGTGACAGAAAAAATATTCACAACTTTTACAGCATTTAATCATAACACTTTTAAAAAAATTAAGAAGGTCTGCATTAACATCCAAAAAATTAATACTTCGTGAAAATATACCTCTAAACCAGATACTTTTAAGGTGGAAAAAAAAAATTACGACACAATGACACAAATCTCACAAGCCACTCTTTATATTTAATTTAATTATCTATTTATTAAGGTTATATATTAATTATATTTATACGGTATTTAAAAAATAGAATGATATCTTTAATCTTGCATAACTACTTTTAACACTTAATTACAAATGAGGATTTTACCTGTCTGAAAAATTTTTTTCGCTGAAAATAAGATTGACCCGAATTCGAAATTAACATCGGTAGATTTTGGTAATTTTTTTCTGTCCCTTCTTTCCCACAACCATGCCTTGAGGTGTCTTACTAACGAAATATCTAACATTATCGGGAGTGTGATATTTCAACTCAGCAATACTGAAACTACGGATTATATTAATATCCGTCGGTTTCGATCGATTATACCTGTCAACCTCCCCTCCCCCTCCTCCTCCCCCGGTCACTTCCACCGTTCGTTGTAGCCTAAACAGTTACTAAGAAAATATTGAGCCTTTCCATGAAAGTCCAATCAAAATAAAATTAGCCCGGGTCGTTTTCGATTATTTGTAGCTGTCACTCTCTTCCCACTCCTATCACTAGGGTTATCTAATCACCAAATCATTTATCGGTATCGGGAGTATCATTATTTATCTTACTAACCGGATTTCACACCGACATCGTCAGTTTCGTTAATTTTGTCTGGCACACTTCTTATAACCACCCCAGTTTTTAAAAAATAAGTAAGTGAAAATACAAGAGTTTTCATATGTATATAATTGCCAAAAATTAATAAAGTTAAGTGTATCTCAAATGATCTCTAAAGTGCAAGTGAAGCTTGCAGTTCTCTAATGCTATGCACATGATCCTAAATGAGAGGAGCGGTACCCATTAAGGGGAGGTTCTAATTTTTTTGGTAAAAAAAGGGTAAATTGAAATTGATATTCTGACTAAGGGTTTATAGCTACGACTTTACGGTTTTCGCGACTTTATTCTTTGTTCATTTGTTAACAAAGTTCACTACTTTAAATTGAAAAAATGTTTTTTAAGTTCTGAAAATTAGGCTTGAATTCAAGGCCTCCTCCACGCTCAAGCTTATCTGAAATTAAATCGGAAAAAAAAATTTTAAATATACATCAAATTTATGGTACCATAAACCTACGCTAGGTCGAAAACGATTTTTTGTTACAATTTTATGCGTGTTTGAAAAAAAGTGTTTTCTACCCCTTTTTTCGTTTTCATCCGCACAAACAAATGATTTATTTATAAATTTTTAAATGTTTTATAGGTACAAGGTGCCGAAAAAATAGTCTACTTTTTTATAGAGTTGATCGCGAATTAATCGGTTGATCGGTTCGGGAGCTAGAGTGGTTGCCAATTTGAAAAATATGGTTTCGAGAAAAACGCTTCGATATGAACAAATTTCATATCGACGTCAAAACATGCTTTCCATAAATTTTGATGTGACATGCAATTCGAATTCGATAATACCGATTTACAACAACAATAAAATTTATTTTTTTCACCAATAGTCCAAGAACCTGTTAATGATTTTTAATAACAAATAAATACAAGGTATTCAATGATAATATTTGGAATAAGAGAGAAAACTATAGCAATATAATTCAATACAATTATGTAAAGTCAATTCAAGAGTTATATATATAACTGACGTTGTATAGTAAAGAAAGTGAGATGCTTTAACGTAAATGAGTCCCCCCCCCCTGGCTCGAAGGCTGGATCCATCCTTGGGTCTACCATTATTCTTTTAGAAGCAAATTGGACTTCAGCCGGAATGAACCAACGTTCTGGATATGGAGTTAAAGCACTTGGTAATTTAATTAAAGTTGTTATCGACACTGAAATTTTCAGCATTTGTAATTAAGCTATGCTGTGAAGTGATTGATTCGTCTTCAGTCATCATAATGAATCTTTTATTACACTTAAAGAAAAAAAAATTTACTTTGCTTACATTGTACAGTGATTGTACGATACTTCCCAATTTAAAAGAAATGGAAGTAAACCTTTAAGTAAACCATAATTCGTAAGACAGGATACAATTTTGAGGATGATTATAATTGAGAAGAAATATTTCTTTAAAGAGCCAATGAGTGTACTTTATATAATAATAATATTTATTAATGAAGCGAAATTTTAATAGATTGCAGAAAATTATGTATGTGTATGGTACTGTTAAATAATAATTATCGCTTTTAGTGGAATGGTACTGCTAAACAATTAGTATTACTTTTAGTAGAATTCTTCTTAAGATGTTGTTTTCTCTTCCCTCTTCTTATAGTTGGATGTTTTTTTTAGTTGCTAAGGTTGTTGAAGTGTTGATAAGGTATTGGTAACTCTTCTTGCTTCTTTAAGATGGGTTCTTGAATAAATGCGTTGATGATTCTTCTTGTTTCTTACAGCTGGATTGATTCTTGAATGATGTTATCTTTAGGATTGTTGATTTCATTGAGTTTTTAATATAGTGAATGCCTTATCCTGTGTGGGTGCACCTCTTATTAAAATTTTGTTGTTGATTGAAAATATTATTCTATTAGAGGCTGTCTTACCCTGGGTAACCTCTAATGAAATTTTGTTGTTGACGGATTCTTTGGTTTGAGAAATTAGAGAGTACTTTACCTTGGATAGGGGGTACCACTAATTTGTTACATTAAATGATAAATAATGATGAACTGAATGGTGTAATTTCTTGTTATTTTAGGGGTAGGGGTAGGGTTAATTCGCTCCACTTTAAGCATATTTTTGATAATTTTTTTTTACCATATGGTAAATTGAATTAATTTATAAATTGAACACATAATAATAAAATAAAGTATCATTTCAAGAATATCCAGTAAAATTTGTAGCGTAAAATATTGAAAAATAATCTTCTGAGAGCAAATCTTTGAAAAAAAAGGTTCATTACGGTGAACATCATAATATATCACTGGATCATCTGAAATCAAAAAAATCGAATATATTTGGTTAGTTTATGAGTTTCTCAAGGAAATGACATCGAGATTTTTTTCTTATGACGATTTTGTAGTTTTTGGCATCAATTAGAAGTCAAAAAAACAATATTAAGAAAAAAAGGCAAAAATCAGTATATTTGTCACTGTAAAACTAATTACAATACAACAAAAATCTCGGCGTCATTACTTCATATATTATGTACAAAAAGAGTGTGTTAAATTTGAAGAGGATCGGTCAAGTAAATTTTGAGTTACAGTGTTCACCGACTTTAAGGATGCTATATCCGAGAAAAACGCATTTAAAGTTTTAACAATGTTTTTAGTTGTTCGTTACCGCTATAAGTCGGATCGAATGGAGGGAGACCCGAGTCACTCAATTTTAACAGGATGCTACCAAAAAAAATAAAAAAAATGTAATACATCGTCCCTCCCCACCCCTAAAAACAATAAGTACTATACCTTGTGTAGGGGGTACTTCTATTTTTAAAATTTTTTTCCGGGGTCACTAATGAAGTATGGGTAACGATTGGTGTCCTAATGAATATTGATGCGAGGGCGTATTCCTTGTTAATGGAGCATCCAAACCTAATACTTCTTTGTATCTGGAATTTCTAGATACAATATAATACTAAATAAAGAGCAAATTTCGTTTAGATTTTATTTTAAATATTGTTTATTTATTTTTAAGACGCAAACAGGCTATTCTGGTTTGACTGAATAATGATTTACAATTTTTTGTAATTTATTTTTACAACATTGATATGATGTCTAAAAATTTTACTTGTATAGAGTACAGTGTTAACTTCTGAATGATTTCAAAGCTATTCAAAATTTATCTATATTGTACAGATTGATAGAGAGTAATCATAATGGATTTTAAAATATTTTTTATCGGAAGTATAATTAAACGAAATATTTTAACATAGTCTAATTAATAATATTTGTAGGAACCGCTACAAGCAGCCCCAACTAGCCTGCGAAAATACTGAACGTTTCCGTAAAAGTCCCATTGAAATCGAATCAGCGGTTTCCGAGATTAGTCCGGACAAACAGACGGACAGACAGACAAAAATTTTAAAAATAATTGAATGGTTGTTCACATCACGTTCATGTACGTTGTTTTAATCCACTTGACTGTAAATTAAAATATATATTTTACTTGTAGTAAAAAATTATATTATATCCCGTGAACCTTTAGTAAAATAGGTGAATTAGATACGGAAATAGAGAGTAGTGCGGAACGTGAACTTTCTAGTCAATTAGTAAATGAAAATATTCCTAAATACGCAGGTGCTAATCTCCGCCACTTCATTTATACATATGACTGCAATGATAAAAAAGCATAACTTGAGTTGTATTCATTCGATTGCCTTTTAACTTAGCAAATTTTTTTGTTACTTTTATTAATTATATATAACAGCTAGTAAAATGTAGTAGTAATAATTTGTAAAAAGCAAATATTTCTAATCTAATAAATGTAAATGTAATCCAGAATAATTATTTTTCATAAAATATTGACTTTTTTATTTCAGATGACTCTTACAGGATGACCAACACAGACAACCTATTAACTGCCTATAACAAAAAATACAAATGTTAATTGTTTTCTTAAGAATAAAAAGATGATCTGAAAAATACTTTAGCTATAAAGTCGGAGAATTACACTCGAAATTTGAATATTGTGGTAATATTGGGATAAGGTGTTCCGAGGAATATGTATCACGAATAAAATTTAAATTATTGATAAAAATACTTTTATTAAAAAATAGCTGAGATTATTGCAACACTAGCGATTAAACATTATTTTAAGGAAGCAAGGTAAGAATATTATAAATTGTTAAAATAAGAGTAATACAAGAATAACATTTCGCTAGTTATCTTCATTAAAGGAAAAAATTTTTAAATGTAATAAAGCCATTATTAATCTGCAAATGTGTTTCAAATTTGAATGAATGCTAAGCTTACGTATTTGTTAAATTATAAAAAAAATAAAAAAATTTAATTTTTTGATTAAAGAAAAGCTTTAGAGCAATAACTTGTCACCCATAAGCTCAAGTTGCATATTTTAAACTTAAAAGTTTCCCTCATGCAAAAAATCGTAAGTTATTCTTATTGAATGCCTTTAGACACCATGCAATAGTCATGTTTTTCTTAAATTTGTTGGCAAGAAAACTTGTTAATTCTTTTTGTTTATTTACGTTTTAGTAGTGCTCCCTTAATAAGCTTGTGGCGTTTACTAAATAGAAATCATGTTTACTTTTAAATCAACATCGGGCCAGAGAAGCAGAAAAAACGTGTATAATTACTGATAGGCTTAATACCACTGAAATTATAATAAGTTTGCCGCTGAAAAACCACTGGCGGCCATTAATAGTTTTAAACCTTTTAATAATTTGGCATTTGGAATTAATTGTGCTATTAATGCCAGTTAAAGTTTTTCAGAAAAACAAGTAAGAACCTTTGTACTGGTATGATCTCGTTTGATCTCCAAATTCAATATTTATTTTTCCGAAAAGCGGATCCACTCTACTTTACAATCATATTAAGCCGAAAAATATTAGATTCAAATGAACCTATTTTTTTGTATTTTAATATGACAGAACGGGAAATTACCCATAAAAATATATGTAAATGTGGAAATCCCCATTCATTATTCGAGTCCGGAGCTATAAATAATAGAAGCACGTCTTATTTTCGATAATTTTCGGTTTCTTTTAATTTTTATAAAATCATAATTCGGGAATGGAGTGCCCAATCTGATTAAAATGTCTTCTACCGACACTTTATTGTCTTCTAAAACATTTAAAAACAATTCGTAAAAATAAGAAAAAAATAATTTGGAACTACAAATGTTTATTTATTTACATAGTTTCATCAGGGGTAATTATTTACAAAAGGAATATAATAAATTAAAGTAAAAATAAAAAAATACAATAAGGATACAATAAAATACACAAAACAGTTAACAAAAACCAAGGAGTAAATCAAATTGACCCTGCAAGACATCGAAGATAAATGAAGTCCTCGAAGATAAAGGAAGTCCCAGCTCAAGTCTGTCTTTATATGCAGGCAGGTTATTGCATGGAAGGCCACTTAATGCAAATTGAGAAACCTTCGCTGAACAGCCTCAATACAAGCACTATGTACTGCATACTTTAAATTGTGCCGAACGAAGGTACAAAAAAAAGAAGTTTGGTGATAAAGGGATTGTTAAACTTCTTAGACCATCTCTTTGCGAAGACAAGATACCTTACTCTACAAGATACTTTACTCTATCCAATCTGGTTAGCAAGTTGACAGAATAATCATCCTTCCTTCTAGAATACAAGACAAACGTACCTTTATCAACATTCGGAGGCATATTGTTCGCAATACATCAAGAACTTGAAGACTGAGTGTCACAGTTTAGCGCAATACAATCAGTAATGTCAGAGACACCAAATCGTCGGTGCAGTAAGTGATAACGTGTCGGCCCACTAATCCGTAAGTCCCAGGTTCGCATCCCTGCTCCGGTGACCCATGATTGTTTTCTGGTGACAACAATTTACATTAAAAATAGCATGAGGGTCAAATACCAGTACCTCGGAATCCACTTTAAATTATAGGTCTACTTGTAACCGTTGTCTCGAATTGGGTGAAGTTCTTATTGCGTCCTATGCCCCACAGGGGTTACGGGAACTAGGGATAGAGATAAAGATAGAACCCATGTTACTAATAAAAATAATAAACAGAAGCGGACCCAAATGACTGCCCTGGGAAACATTAGAAATGACTGGATATATCACAGGACAGAGAATCCCGAAACAGAACATGCTGTGTTTTGGCGAAGAGACAGGAAGAAATCCATTGTACCAAAAGAGATAGAAAACGCAACATAGCAAGTTTGCAAACAAGCAATTTGTTATCAGTGCGATTAAAGGCCATATAAACCGGCCTTATATGTCTATATATAAGTCCTTAAGGCCATATAAAAACAATCACTCTGTTCGCTGGCAGAAATACAATATTTTGAGAACTCGACAGGGTTAGCCGTCGTTGATTTGTCTTTGATGAAACCATGCTAAGCACATTACAAACCATTATTTCAAAGTGCTTTGCAGACAAATTAGTAATAGGTCTAATTTAGAGATATCGTCCTTCTTACCTTTTTTGTGAAGAGTTAAAGTGGAAGACGATTTCCACAATTTAGGAAAAATACCACAGCACATGGATGAGAGAAATAAATACGTAAAGACAGGAATAAGACAAAGGAACACCATCGGGACCGGGCAACAACCTATTGTAGCATCATCAAATAACAAATCCTTAATAGTTTACCACTCCAAAAGAGATATGGATAATCGTAGACGAATCTCAACCTCAAGGTAGTCGACAAAGCTATACAGGGTGTTTCAGATCTGACATGTCAAAATGAGTGGGGTGATAGATCTCACCTAGCCAAATAAAAAATTGTATGGCAGGGGGAAAGGTAATAAGACGGGCAATGCAATAAAAATAAAAAAGAGGTATACTAATTACATAAATTTCGGAGAAAATTTGGGAAAATGCTGAAATTTTGGTAATTTCAAAATATTTTTTTCAATTTTGGCCGTGACTGTAATTGCAGTGGTAGTAGTGAGATCAACATTGACATTTTTGGAAAGGTAATTAGGATAGTTGTTTTTCAGCGTTTCTTTCATGTGGCTGTGTTGGGTAGATGAAGAGATAAAAATAAAAGAGTAATGTGCATACCATGAAAAACTGAAATTTATGAATCACCCTGTAACTCCCAAACGGTTTACGCCCCCCCCCCTTCCATGCTATTTTTTCTTTGCCTACGTGAGATCTATCACCCCACTCATTTTGGCACGTCAGATCTGAAACACCCTGTATAGCGGATATTGGACAAAAATACATTTGTCACTCTTTCTTTTTCTAATAACACACAGACCTGACCGACATATTGCTACAGTATTGGAAGTTTTAGGTTTAAAGCCAACTTTAATTCTGACGTCAGTATAAGCATGGAGTATTGAGTGGTCGAAGTGTTTTAGTCAATTCCGGAATTGAAATACCGTTGTTAGCTAAGCACCATTCACAATTCTTCAAAATAGCTTTAATAAAAACTATTTCCTTCTAACGTAATCGATTTGTAATTAAATCGAGAGATAAAAAAGAAACCAAAACAAACAACGTCCACATCCTAAGATGAATCTTTTAATCGATTTGATTCTGTGATTTATCGAAGATTGTTTTCTGTAATTAAAAGAGCCAAGGATATTGAAAACCATAGAAAACTCTATTAGTCCGATTGTTCTCTACCCCTAGATAAACGAAGCGATATCTTTGCCATCCTTTTTTCGATAAAACTTCTATATTTAGCTTGACTTTAAGGACGACATATCTAAAAAAAATGCTCTCCGGAAAAATTCCCGGGTGGTAATCGGCATAAACAAGAGCGTTTCATTTAGACTTCGGATTAATGAACGCATTGTGTGTCCCTGGTGCTGTGTGTACCAGAAAGCGCTAATAAATTCGGATTTCTGTCATGTCCTGTTGTAAATTCTGGAAAAAGTGAACTTATTTGATTTTTCAGGAGCTTTATCGTCCCTAGAGACCACCTCTTAACCACACCGCTCCACAGCTTAATGTTACTTCCTCTTTTTTATCAGAGTCGAAGTGTACTTCAAGTACATAGTTTTAAATACATATATATGTAGAATCATTTACCTACCTACAAAGATGTTGTATAAACAGGAACCCGGCCCCGGCATTTCTGATTTCCGTTGTCGAGTATTTTCCATTATGTAAAGTACAAAAGGGATGTTATCGTCAGTGTCTAGTCCAAGAAGATTCAACCCGAACCGGTTTGTTTGTGCCACTTCAAAGAAGTCAAGCAGGCTGAAATATTTTGAACGTTAGAAACATCCTTTTCTCCTTATGTAAATATACACGCAATGCACATATAAATACTCACCTCTGTTTGGCAAAAGAACCCTCTTATATCCAGCCCCTTCACGTGAAATCCTTGAAATGACAGTTAAAGGATCGAAAATCAAAAGTAGCTCTCGGAGCCAGGCGATACGAAATTAGAATCAGTAATGAGGCTAAAATTCTTTCAACCGTGTGTATGGTTGGTGTCCAAAACAAAATCCATTCTGGCAATTAAATGAATCCACCCTTGTACAGAAACAAGAAAGGGAATCATGTTTCTGCCATGTTATCTTGATTTTGGGGTTGGGGGTTACAACTGTCGTTTTGTACCAATACCTTTTACAAACGAAATGGCGTCACCTTTCTGCCTAAAACACTTTAAATTCTGCCAAAAATTTTAATCTCAGAATGGAATTTTAAAATCGTTTTAAGCTCTTCTTTCTGTTATTTAATTAAACTCGATTCATCTTACTATTTTACTAAACTGTACACTTCAAATCATTCTTACGATGGGGTAAAATTTAAACATTACGTGCTTCAAAAGTTAAGCACTTGAGTTATGTACAAAATCAGTCTGATTAAAAATATTTGAAATAATAGTTAGTAGTTCCCGATATTGTATACATTAAAACAGGAATAACTCGCATATTTACTTTCATATGATCGTTTAAAGTTTAATTAAATTGAACGAAATTTACCAGGCAACGAATTTATTACTCAACATCAAATAAGAGTCAAAACCGAAATTTAAGTAACCTTCATAAATTCATATATTGCTTCATGTAACATTGGCGTAATTGAATGCAGATCAAAGGTAATTATGTGCCTTTCGTTAACTTTAATAAACACAAATGTCGCATAAATTCTGTTTTATTCGACAAATATTAGAATATCGGTTTGTTTTTAGAATTTTCAGTGGAAATTATTAATATCAGATATGTCACTGAATTTAATAAGCAAAACTGCAGTCAGCCATTAAGAATATTCATTGCAATATTTCCGCCATATTTGAGTTCAATTTAATTAAATGCGAGAGACTGGCATGAGCGTAATTTAAAATCACGGCAAAGGTAAAAAAAATTGTTCATAAAGATCTTATTTTGCAATATCATATTGCGTCTACCAACAAGTTTTGACTGATTTTTAGAAAACTGCAAATGTTAAATTTAAAAAATATTGTGTTATCCTTATTGGTTGGTTGGTTTTCGAGGGGGGAAAGATGTGTGTCTTCCATGCACTGAGGCCTATAGTGGCCCGTTGTGCGCCCCCTGCTCGACAACGTACCCTAAAGTGATATCCTTATTACATACTAGCCAAACAAAAAAATTGTCAAACCGTCGTGATTCATTCCAAGTAATCTAAAGAGAAGGGAAGATAAAAACTTTCAATGCTTCCGCTCGTGGACATGTAATGTTAAAAGGAAATGAAGGCGTATACGAATTGCTTGACAATTGCTTGCCTTCTAATGAAGAGATACAATATGCATGATGGTATACTTCCATTCCCCGCTAAGTGAATATAAAGAAAAGTATTAAAGGGATGGTTATCACAATATACCTCTTGTATATTTAATCATAGACTGTCGCATGCAGTGATGCCAAATCAGGGACTTTGTCACCAAATCTGGTGTTTTCGAATACCTCTCTAGTGACTGATATTTTTTTAGCGACACTGTGATTTTGAACCTCTTCTGATGACACCAAATGTTCTCCGACTCTTTAACGTTTTAATGTAAATATTCGGCATTTCTCATTGTTTTTGACTATTTTTGTACATATTTGCTGGGTTACCACTTAATTCAGTTAAAACCGACGTTGCACCATACATTCAAGTGGGCCCATTTAATGCTTTTCTTGCTAAGCTAAACGGATGTGTAAGACAACTCGAACAATTTCCTGTGAGACTTCATGACTTTCCAGCGAGACCCTGAAACTTTTAACGATACTCATTTTGTGTCGCTTACGATAAGAGGACCGGCCACAAAATTAGAACATTATCACATTCTAATAATTCTCTGTATCTCCTCCCTTGCCTTTTACAAATTGAAAGGAAGAAATTGCACGATGCATAAGTTACTGAGCACCAATTAAAGGTAAATACGCTTGTGATTCAGGTAAATACAGTCTTTTATTGAGTAGTAGTAAACTTTTTTACTTAGAAATTTCTTATATTATATTGGAAGAAATTTTGAAAAAAATGTATTATTTGGATCTGGTGACCTTTTTTAAAAAAGGTGTCCTTTTTAGTCCCTATCTAGTGACATTCTTCATCGACGACTTGGCAACACTGGTTGCATGCGTGCTTCTTGTCGGAAGAACCTGAACAACCTAACAGTGAAATAAATAGTCAGTTTGACATTTATATTACTTTGTATCATATTCTTACTTGTTCCTTTAAACCGCTATGGGGATAGGGAGTCTACAACACCGACGTCTTACCTGGTACGGTTCTGCGCCAACGTCTTCAACTGTGGTCACGATTTGTTGATCTGCGTACCTTCCATCTCTACTGATCTGGTCCTGCGTGAGTTCGAGTGTCTATCCCGTTTTGGCCTATAAGTCTGTGTAGGTCTTCGTTGGTAATGACGTCCGGCCAATGGATTTTTAGGATACTCCGAAGACACCGGCTGACATAGGGTTATACTTTAGATGACATTTGATAGGTCACCTTCCATGTTGAACAGCCATACAAAAGAACAGATTTTACGTTCGATGCGACGATCCGGAGTTCTGTGCGTCAGAAGATGTTGTTATTGCGTCAGATCTCAGCAAGAATATAAATGCAACTCGAACCTTATTTATGCGAGCCTCTACATCAGCTTCAGAGATATCAAAATTTATCCACTCTCTCTGCTCTATATTTTGCTCTTCAAGATAAATTTCATGTAATCTCCGGGAGTCCAAATTCATAAGTTCGGTTTTAGCAGCATTGATATTAAACCCTGCTTTGCGACCTTCTCTGCTCAGGGCTTCAGATATTAGGGCTATCTGTCTTTTTTTCTTGAATAGGAGACATATATTGTCGGCATTGCCCAGGTGTGTAAGGTGGTTAAAAAATTTATACCGTATCCCTTGCGGTGGATGGTCATCTGGGGCGCTGCACAATA
The DNA here is from genome assembly GCA_964036015.1 of Leptarthrus brevirostris. Lineage (NCBI taxonomy): Eukaryota > Metazoa > Arthropoda > Insecta > Diptera > Asilidae > Leptarthrus > Leptarthrus brevirostris. The sequence continues at coordinate 169,537,675 of OZ038371.1, read as the reverse complement.
TTTCATTTATAATCAGGAAAAACAAAGACGACAGTGTGCATCCTTGTCTCACTGCACTGACGTGACATTGGGCTCCTGAGTAGTACTCCTTTATAATGGTAATTTTTTCTGGAATGCCTAAATATACTAAGATAGATACCGCGTCAATTGCTACAATTACTCAGGTCGCCTTTTTTGTGAATCTTCACAATTACTCCTGTTTTCTATTTAGCGGGATAGGTCTCTGTTTCCAATATTCCTGAATTACGGCAGAAGAATATCATCCGCAGCAATCGAATCTGCCTTAAGTAGCACGATTCGTATTCCAGCAATCCCTGGAACTTTGATTTCGTCTGCAAACTCCAATCTTGACGGAGTTCATATTTCAATGTTGTGCGGGCTCCTGTGAAGGCGGATGTGCAGGCTTCTCTGAAGGCGATCGACAATTCAGAGGTTTTGTTTAATACTTCAACAAAATATTCTCTACAGCTCCGCAGTTAATGTTCCTCTATGACAAGTAGGAATTCATTGGTATCTCTTACAGGATGTATAGATCTTGATCATCGCGGTAGGCCGCTTCTTCTACCTTTTCTGCTAGCGCGTTAATGTATTTGCGCTTATCACGTCTTGAACTTCTTTGGACGCCTTTCTGTAGAGATCTGTATGCAGTTTTAAGATGTTGTTTAACTTCAACGTAGGTAGCAATCGGCGTTTTAAGTCTCAACATGTTTAATGGCATTTTATGGGTTTAAATAAGAAACTACTGATGACAAGTTGCCGCGAGTTACAACACAGTCTCGATGGATATAGAGTATTTGCTGCTCAACAGTTTGATAATACAAAATGGACATCACAACAGATAACACATAATTTTCATTCTCTTCTAATTTATTTCTAATTATTTTATATTCTAAAACCGTAAAGAGAAACCGCGTACCGTACGTACTCCAGAAGCAATTAAAAGAAGTCCAGGTCCAAATCTAGCAGAATCCGCCCCGGAAACAGAAAATAATGTCACGAGAGATACAGACATCAAGATTACCCATGTCTCGCGTAAAAAATAGATTTAGGGCTAGGGGCTTCGAAAAGACGTACAGGACATTTGCTCACTCTTTATCTTAAGTAGAATTGGAAGTGAATGGAAACGACCGAAAAATTTTGTTTACAGACGAAAACAGACAGAATTTATACTCGGTCGTGCAAGAAAGCATCTGAGTTTGCTCCGAAGATTCAAAGAGTTCACTATCCGGAGTCAGTTACGATAGAGTAAAAAATATCCATTTTTCTGTGCCCGAGTGCACCAATAATCAGTTCTGAAGTGCGTTCTGAAGGCATTAATTAGGACTATGTTCAAAAATCAGGAATGGATTTTTCAGCAGGATTCTGCGCCAGCGAATAAAGCTAAATTGACACTAATCTGGCTGGAAACCAACATGCCCGACTTCATCAGATGGAAGAACTTACTTACTACTAAAAACTCAGTCCTTTTCAGGACTACGAAATGTTAGCACAAAAAACATCAACAATTTATGAGGCAGGTAAAATTTCTTCTTAGAAGGGTAGATATGAGCTGTACGTTTGGTTATGTAACTTGAGAAGGGTAAAAGATTTTTTCGTATTTTAAATTTCCTTTGAAAATTTGTTTTTAGCCCGAAAATAAATAAAAAATCATTGTAGAGATTTTCAAAATAACTCCGTTTGAAATGAAAAAATAAATTTTTTTTAGAAAATTTAACTTTTAAAATCATTTTTTTTTCAAATCCAATAACAGTAACAAAAAAATAATTGCACAGTTTTTAACGCCATTGCGTTATCTGTATATTGTATTAAGCATTCAAGTTCACTCATTCCCCTTACTTAATTTTCTTCCGACCAAAGCCTTGCTAACGTATCAAAGGGTTTAGCCACATCCTTAAAAACATTCCAAGGTCTTTTTATTGTAATCTGTTGTCAATAGAAAACAACCATGGGTCGCCGCCGGTGGGATTCTAACCTAAGACCTGCGGATTGGAAAGAGGATATGTTATCACTTACTCCACCGACGTTCAGGGAAACCTAAAAAATGTGTGTTAATAAATTAGTTCTCAGAATAAACCATTAATGAGAGAATTAAAAGTGTTATTTAGTTTTTAATTTACTGATGACCATCCGCAACATAAAATTATACAACCTTGTCCCATCCGTGGTGATAAGATTGGAAAGCAATATCATGCCTACACTGTAAAAGAGTATTCGAAGAAGGCTGGTCCAATGCGCGAAGCCCATATCGAAATCATAAAAATACTTTAAAAGTGCATGCGTGTCCTATTACCTTAAAATATTATACAAGCCAAGTATACCAAGCCAGCGAACTGTGATGCTCTCAAATAATTTAAACTTAAAATTAAAAATGAACAAGTCTTAGATACACGATTCCTGTTGTGTTGTGGTTAATTTATATGAAAATATGACCTCCAATAATTTAAAAATGTCTATAAAATCGGTGGTGCGATATCTGTAAAGCTTTGGGGAGGCATTAAATTTAAGGATTGAAGATCAATTATAAAACGACAAAAAAGAGTAAGCGAAAGAACTGAGCCTTGTGGTATACCTACGGTAATTTCGTTAGGATAAGAATGTTATTCCATCCGACGACATTTAACGACAATTTAAAAAAAAATTGCAAATCATTTCAGAGAAGTCAGATTCAGAACAAATGCTTGAGATTTGCTAATAGTAAGACAACAATTTCAGTGATTGCAGTGACTCAGTGGATCAAATAAGACGAGGACCGATGGCTGCTTTTATCTTTTAAAATTGTCCTTCAGTTAATCGAAGTTTCGTTGACGTGAACAATGATCGTTTACTGCGTTAACAATTCGTAATTTTCTTTTTTCATGCCATCAGTTTCGTCCCTTTCTTAAACAAAGGAGCGTTGAAGCTGAAAAAAACACGCAAACCGCCAAGTATGTACATATTACCGGAGATGATTCGTTTTACTTGCAATAACTCAGCCGACGTTCTCTACTCCAGCAACGAAAAACCTGAATTAACCGGATTTAAAATTCGCTATGACAACTAGATACTAGTTAGATGTCTAGCGTTAAAAACCATAGAGTAGAAATGATCAGTTTGAGTTTTGTCCACCTTAAATTGTTGCCCAATTTGCGACTGTTTCCCTAGTATCTAGTGCTTCTAAGCCCCTTACCCTCCCACATTTAATGTTTTTCAAGATGGCGACTAAAGTAAAAGGGTATTATCAGGCAATGTGGCATTATATCGACGAGGGCATCCCTCTAAAAATTAATACTAAAAACGGCTAGCTTGTTCCTCGAGTGAATCCGTGCATCCAATTCATACGACCGATATAAAGCCCCTGAATATGTGTAACCTTTTATCTGTGAGAGCTAACGCAAAAAGATAAATTATAGAAAAGTTGGCTAAATGAATAAAACGAAAAAAATTCAAAATAACGCATATTCAAGGCATAAGCCAATCAACTAACGCAATCACTACTTAGCCATCTAAAACCCAATTTTCTGCTAACTTATTCACGGCATCCATCTAAGTGCAATTACTAAGTAAAAAGCAAAGTGAAATTAATTACTATTTGCTTAGGACAAGTGAATAAAAATGGGAGATCTGGTAGAAAAGTTTTCTTTTCATGTTAAAAGTCCCCGACGGCGTACACCTTTCGCCTACACAAAAAATGAACGTGTGACAAACAAATTCGCCGGGAGCGCATTCCGGTTCCACCATGTCTAACGCTTGCTAAAAGCCCTACCAGAATAAACACATCTCTTAATTAAAATCTTTTTTCAGTCCAGTAAACATCCAAAAGAAGCAAAGGGATTTGGGCATCTCGTGGCATCTCTCGATTGAATTTAGCCTTTGCCCGTGTAAAATATTAAACCTAATCCCGTAACCCGCAAGCAATCAGCTCAGTCCACTCATAGCCTTCACTAACCTCTTTGTGGGAGAAAATCCTCATTCTGCTTTGGGCGCTAGTCTAACATCACTTGCATATTAAACGGTGCATTTGCGGCTTTGGTGGCACTCAAATGACTAATTACCTTAGTGTAAACAGGTATATTGAAAATTATGAAACTTTTTTCCAGCACTGAGGACTTGTACGGCAAAATCAACGGTGGGTGGGCCGACGATTTAATTTCCGCAAAAGGCATATTTTCAACTCAAACCCTTTGCAATAATTTCAACTATTTTATGTTGACGGCTAAGCTAGATAGGGACGTACGTAACCACGTTAACAAGGGGCGGGTTCAGTAATCAACAAATCTACGACATATGCAATTCCCACTTGAGAGCGGGTGGGAAAATTCGCTAAAACTAAAAAACGAACATTTTCCGCCAAACAAAGTATTTCCCGCATACATGTCCTCGCAGTTTTTACCCACCCCCACTGTGTTTTGGGTTTTGAACAAACAAAATTTTACGCGCACACTGCTCGAAAATTATATTTAAAAACTTTTAAGGGTAGCCATAGCGCTCGAACAAAACTTTCGGAAACTCGTTTTACTTTGTGCTAGCTCAACGTGGTCTGAAAACCATCGTTTTTGCCACGTTAGCAAACTTCTGTCAAAACTTTTAGCAAGCGAAGAATAATTGGAGGCTAAAGCCGTTGGGCGGGAAGCGAAGGGATGGGGTGCTTTATCATTTATGCGAAAACTAATAAAATACAAAATTTCAATTCGTTCTCCTTTCTGCCGCTAACATATGCTACTCTAGCTGAAAGTTCTCTTAACAGCAAGCAACTTTTATATACAGAAAGTTTTCAAAACTGTTAAAATATTAATTTGCATACGTCGTAGGGAAGACTGCAATAGTGCCTTTGCTATAAGGACGTGTTGAGCCATAGGTAGGGGCGGGAATAGAAAGTACATGGAACCGGAAAATGAATTACTTTTGCATTTCCACTTAACGTTTTACACACGTTACGGCATCGTTCTAGAAGCCGCTTAATTTTCTCGACTTAATGGGTTCTGGAAAGACCGTTGAGTCCATTCAATACAGTCAGAAGCTCTCCGAATTTAATTTTAAGTTTTGACAGGGCGTGCAAATTTGCCTTTATCCGCATATTGCAAAAGTTTCCAACGTCCCAACGTATAGTGCAATTTCATTAGGTAGATGAACTTTACAAATTCGCTGGATGGCTAACAAAGAGGTATGGGATTATGTCTACATACGTGGTTTGGTATTGTAAGTTATAGGACAGGCTATTGAAAATTATTATTAATCTCAGCATACCTACACACCGTTCAATAGCACATAATTTAATGCAGGAACGATAAAGGAATTTCAAAACACCTGAAATTGAGCGATATGTTAAATTAAGAACCCTCGCCATTTCAGACTAAACGGATTAAGAAAATTTTCCTATAAACACAAACGTTACTCACTAACTACCCTTACTATAAAAATCACCCCAAATCAAATTTCATTTAAGTGAAACAATCAGGGATTGCAATTCGTTGACAAGATAAATAAAAAAATAAAATAAAAGGGAATTCGCAATGCATACTCTACCACCAAACATCTTAATCATACTAGCTCTTATGCTTGAAGGAAAAGTGACACAACCTTTGACCGGACGAACGAACCTGTATATTTTATAGCCTAATCAGTGTTAAAAGAAATTTATTATTGGTTTTTCCCTTGTCAGTTTGGCTCCACCCCTGTGTTAATATATTAAGTACTCTGTTTCGTTTTTCTCACTATATGGAATATCGTGGATCGAACGGATATCAAATCACACACTTTTATATTATCATACAAAAAACAACTTTTCAAGACCAAATTTCCCTGACATGTTCCTAACTTTACGTTTGATCGTATCTGGAGCGAATATAGATGGGGCAGGTGTTGGTGGGCATGGGGCAGGTGGGGGGGTAGAATTGAAATTTAAAAATTCACTTCTGAACTGATTTCTTGATTGTAATGAAAATTTCCCCACTTGTACCGGGTATATAAAACATGCAAAAGTGCCGACTCAGTCAACCCGCCTTCTCCCATTCCAGTTCATAACCACGTTTTTAATCGACGCAACGATGTAAATAATCTTTCTGCAGTGGTAACACCAATCGGAAACATCGCCAAAATATTTGAAAGCATATTAATTCCAGGGTACATATCGATACTACACTTATCTAAAACGTTTACAACGGTATTTGGAGGCAGATTTCCTTCTTCGGCGACACGTTTTCATTTCGCAGCCCACAATTCCTTGTTTTCGCGATATTAGTTAACAAATGTTTTCTTGATTGCAAATTCTTTAATTGTTTATTTTAAAAATTCGAATTTTGCAATTCAAAAATTATTGCATCAAAGAAATTATTATTAAGAAGATCTGATACTCCCTTATAGGAGATTACAGAATTTGTCTTTGTTTTACGAATTTAGTATGACCATTAGAAGTGAAATCAAATCAATTTTTAACCGACTTCCCTAAAACGAGAAGGTTTTAAGTTCAACGCATGTGTCAAGCAGCTAATCATCATAACATAAAATTTTTATTCAATAGAACCTAACCTACAGTAATTTGAACTCAGTCAGTCTTCATCTGACGACTTTGAATAACTAAGTTTCAGATTTCCTCATAATATCTAGTATATCTCTTTAATTCCTGGTGGGTGTGTGGAGGGGGGGGAGAGGTTACAACTCCTGACTAAACCATCATCCGATTTCCGAGAATTACTGATCATGAAGCGGTATATGCATCTTTTAGTCTAGCTATTAAGGGTAGGTTCTAGTCAAGCAATTTCAAAAAATTAAATTATTATTTTTTGCATATTTTAAATCCTTATAGTGTCAAGAATAAGCCTCTTAAGCAATTTGACGAAGTTCTTAAAAGTGTAAAAGTTACAGCTACTTAGTACGAACGCGTACCGGCCGAAAATCATGCCTACGCGGTCGGGCCTAAGGCAGATGCAGATGTTTGCTCAGCAGTTATAAAAATTCTTTTATATGTTCTGTTTGGATAAAATAATGTTGCTTGAATATAGTAGTCAAAATCAGTTTCACAAGGAAGAGAAACAATTGCTCTATGGTCCAGGAACAGCCGACTAGTTGTAAGAAACAAAAATTATATTTGTTCCCACGTTTTTTCTTTGTCAAACTTTAAAGGTGTTTTTTAAGACACGCTGTGCAGAGTTGCAGTGGAACCGTTCAACCATTGACTTCTTTTTTCTACTTAATAAAGATCATTGAATTTAGGGGGCCATGGAACATTTTCAACAAAAAATTTTAATATTTACTATTTTTTTAACTACTATGAAGAACAAAAAAAGGGGCAAAAAGATCGGCTTTTTTTGAACCGTCGCCATTTTATCCACAATCACTCAATTTTTCTAAAAATGGTCCATGGCCCCGCAAATTTCTTCTACTTTGCAAATAAATTTGCACGCGCTACACGGCTCCAGCAGCGCATGGATATCTCACAAATTTTACAATTTAAAGAATTAAAAAATATTTGTTTGTAAACTTAAGTAAATTTACTAATAGCTAAAAAAAAGTCGAATTATATATTATTTTCCTTTTTTTTTGAGAAAAAAATTCTTAAACTTCAACCATTTTTCAGGCCGCTCGGCTAGAACCTACCCTTAAGCGCAAATCTCCAATTATCTCATATCATAACTTTCGCAATATTGATTTACCAAGTACTTGAAGAACTGAAGAAAAATGTATATAACCACGCTAATTATTACCACCCCCAGTGATTCGGGTATGGCGAACTAATAATAAATAAAATAATGCGAGCCCTCTAACTTTATCGGAAAATACTCACAGTGCAACCCTAAAAATTAAAAAAACTTTATTTTACAGTTTTTAATGCTAAAATAAGTTTAAGTTAGAAAAATTATAATAATATAAATATATATTAAACCTTAAGGTTTATCGGAAACCATCCCCAGCGCCATCCTTAACGTAAAAATTTTTCTCTACCTTAGAACATAAAAACAACTTCTACACATGCGACAAAAACAAAGGAAACCTCAAGTCTGTCGAAAACTACTCCTACTTCAATGATAAATATCAACTTGTCTACCTTTTAATTGCAAAAAAAACACCAAATAACCCCGCTTAGATTTATTGTTAAAATTTCTTCAGATTATACAGGGTGTTTCGCACAAGGTATGCCAAAATAAATGGGGTGATAGATCTCACCTAGGTAAATAAACAATGATATGGTAGGGCGGGGGGGGGGGCAATCTCAACTGTTTGGGAGTTACAGGGTGATTCATAAATCAAGCGAACGCTAAAAAACTACTATCCCAATGACCTTTCCAATATTGTCAACAGTGTTGATCCTACCATTGCAGGTACAGGTACTTCCATAAGTGATACAAATCTTTTTAAATTACCAATAATTCAGTATTTTCTCAAATTTTCTCGGAAATTTACGTAATCAATACATCTCTTTAATATTTTTTATTAGATTACCCATCTTATTACCTTTCCAAAAAGGTACAATCTGTCCATGTAGAAAAATGACTAGAAAAACTGAATCCTTAGAAATCTCTGACTACCTAATTATTTTATTGCACTTTTGGTAGGAAATTCTTTAAATAAACAAAAATTTTAAGACAAAGGATCATGTATGTTTCGAGTACACAGGTAATTAATTTAATTATTGCTGCAAAAAAGTTTTGCGTAATTTTGTTTTATTGCCGGAGTTCACACCCTAGTATCCTGACGTTCTGTTGCTATAACCTTATGGAAATTTTACTATAAAAGAGGATCAGAGCAAGAATATCAATCAAAGCTGGAAAACAAATCGATAAGTGCGGGTGTTCTTAAGCTAAAATTATTACAAAATGGTTAAGAAAAATCGGAACTGTAGCATCAACTGCACGGAATTACGATCTGAAACATCGGAAGATAGTAAATAAAAATCCGCGTCGGGCAGGGTCCTGAAACGGGCCCGAGATGAGGCGCAAGACGATTAGGAGTGTATTCAGTTAAAATTTGGAGGGTTACTCACCCAGCAGGGTGACGTTCGCATATAACAAGTCCAAGGACTACTGTAAGGAGATTTCGAGATAAAATTAAAATTTTGCATTTGGTTACCGGATGCAATATTTAGAACGGGGCATTTCTGAACCAAATTCTTTGGACAGATGAATCGGAGATGGTACCACAAATTTCCACAACTTCCATACCTGATCGGAAATTAAGCCATATAGGTCAATTGGTGCTCCCTCCAGCGGAAATTCTTAATTTGGTCTGTTATCATCGACACCCATTTAATAGGAGCATTCATTTTTCCACAAGTGCTTAAAAGCAAAATGTATCTTGAATTTTTGGGAAATACACTACTCAACCAATTAGATGGTTTCCCTCTGGATACTCATAGGGCAATGTTTTAGCAATTTGATGAAGTGCCAGTGCATACTGCCAACATTGTGAGCCAATATTAAATGAAAAATGTCCTGACTGCTGGATCGGACGAGGTGCACCGATTCCTTGCTAGAGCTCCAGATCTTACTCCATTGATTTTGTTTTTATGGAAAGCGATAAAGAATGAGGTTTATTCTAGATCTGTTAATGACAGCGACAAATTTGTTAGCAGAATTGGGACTACAGTGACAAAAATACACCGTAAACAAGGAATTAAAAGCAGGTTAGTGGCGTACATCGGAAGTGACGGAGGACATTTCGAGCAGGTTCTGTAACATAATAATAATAATTTCAATACATTTTGAATTCAATAAAAAGGATTTTAGGTCTATGTATACATGTTGTACCCTTTTCGAAAGGCAATGAGATGAGCAATTTTATAAAAGCAAAAAACAGATGTATTAATTACATACATTTCGGAGATAAATTTGGGAAAATGCTGATTTTTTGGTAATTTTGGTGTAATCAGACTTAAATAAAACCGGTGGCGAAGTGATAACCCTACTTTTTCAATTCAAATACGAATCAGAATTTAATTATCACTTGGCCCCCCGGTTTTATTTAAGTCTGGTTAAAGCACATGGTTACATACTTATTTAGGTGACGCATTAACTCAAAGTTGATCTTGGCCTGCGACACTAGACGACGCCACTACTGGGTTTCTTACCAGTAGAGAGTACCTATACCTTCGTAAGCCCCACATCTGTGACCAATAATTATCTTCTAGCTTTTATTACATCATCTAACGTTGAAGTTTTTAAGCTATTTTTTATTTTCTTGCTTTGAGTACATCACTTTATATTAAAAAAACGTTTAACTCAAAAGTTAGCTTATCTATTTTTCTACATATCACTCCTTTCCCACACTCACCCCTAGGTGCTACATGTGTCTTAACCCCATAGTATTTAACAACATTTGGAGTGCCATTATTCATCTCAGCAACAATGGATTCGACACTTTCTCCCACACTATCCCTAGGGTTGTCTCATCAACATTATTTAACGGCATCGGGAGTGTCATTATTCATTTCGCCGACCCCCAAAAATATGGATTCGGCACTAATAGTGATCGATGATCATTTCAATCATTTGTATATCTCACACTCCACCCTCAACCCTTACCTTCAACTCTCACTCCTTTCGATGATACCATAGTATTGTATTGTCACCGGAATTGAACATGACTGCAAAATTTCAAAATGACACCACTATTAGAAGTGGGTGAAAAGACAGTTGCAACATTTGAAACAAACAAATATGTGTACGAAAGTGAAGCTAAATAAAACCATTTAATTAAAAACTCTGACCATTTGTGATTAAAAATAAATGTCTTAATTAATCCATCGCGCCCGAAGAGCCCCCTTACGCCACAATTGGTATAAGAAGTGGGATAAATTAAGGAAAACTACAAAGTGAACTTAAAAAGAGTGTGGATGTTAAATAGTGTAGCCGATCTAAATATGGGTTGCAAAGTGAGAGAAACAAATGTGTCCTGCTAGCGTTACTACAAGAAGCCATGGAACACGAATGATAGGATCTTTTGCCATCGATGCGGCAGAACAAAAATTTTCGACGGCCGAGTTAAAATCTTCAATGGATGAACAGAAATCTAAATTGAAGTCATCGTTGGAAGAACAGAAATCTGAATTGACATCATCGATGTAAGGATCCGTAAATGAATTGAAGGCAGTAATTAAAGAACATAAATTGTTGACGACCGAATTAAATGCATCTTTGGCAGTACAAGAATTGTCGTCAGCTGAGTTTATGGTAATGAAGAGCAGACACCGACGATGGAGGGGTCCATAAATGAATTGAAAGCATCAGCGGACGTGAACAGTAGCTGAGCTTAAGGTTTCTGTTGAAGAAGTAAGATCGGAAATAGAAATTTTTATGCAAAAGCAGTTTAAAGCTCTGAAATCAACTATGGAAAATAAAATTGGAGAGTTAAAGTCAGATATCAAGAAGAGATTGGAAGGGGTAGAAGTTTCATGACAGCTCAAGGTAAAAGAAGCTGAATGTAAACTGAAACTCTCAATTAAGAAAAATGTTGAAGAAATTAGGAAAGAATTAGAGAGTATCCAAAAACGGCACACAGCCACTTTATCTCTAGACATAATTTCACGATCACTTGAAAAGACTTCATCCCGCAACATTTGACTGTCAAACGTCCTAGCAGATAGACAAACAGATTTCGAGACAGCAGCAGTAAAGAACTTTTGGGCTGGCGAAGAAAAAGCTACAGTTTTAATTTGGGCACTTAGAGGCGAAGCCGCAGAATTCTTACAAACTATACCAACAGAGCAAATTATTTATATTTAATACAAGCCTTATGATTGCAGTATGGAAACCAGCACATTCAAGAGGTTTACCATTTCAAACATAGAAGCCGTGAGAGGCATTGCAGCAGATATGTCCGGCCATTGAAAGGCTGACAGATTTGGCTTAACCCACGATTAGCCAAGATTATGTCAACGAGGTGTCAAAAGAAGCGTTTATCAATTCACTCTTTAGTGAATTGCAGTGAGAAGATCGACTAGCTGGGAAGAACACAAACACTGAAGCTTTGGCTTACACTCTGGCTTATGAGGCAGGAATACAAGTTTCAAGCAGAGCCATTCATCTAACAAGAAGAGAAGTAAGAAAAGAAAGCGGAATAGAAAATGCTTGTTACCGGATCAATACCCGGGACAACCGTTGTCATCTTAGATACTGAGCATGCATCCAGGAGGGTCAACTCCGACGATATTGCTTAAAGCGAAGGAGACAGCAGGAAGACTGGTTGTGAAAAGTGCAGTAAAAAAGAACGAGAAGAAGCATAGCATAGATGCTAGCCCTGCAGTGAAGACGGTCATCTACAGAGTGCTTGTAGAAGGAAGATTCATGGACCCTTATTGGAGGAGTTTTGCTCAAGTGAAGGTGAACAAAGTGATAGAAGTGTTTCGGGGGAAAGTCGATCACTTCGATGGCGAAGGACCACTCAAGAGGAACGACTGAAGAAAGAAAAGCTGCTATATGAAAACGAGTCAAGAACGTGCTGGAAATGCAGAGTACGGAAATGATTTGGACATGTGAATAATGGGAATGTGTCACCAGGCGAAAAAATTGAACGTCTACTAAGACCAACTGTGTCGTGTCGACATAAAGCCTAGGAAATCAGAAGTTGCAGACTGCGGATCGGGCATTGGAAGATTTTGAGAAGGATATGGAAACTTCATCAGAACAATAGCCTGTATTGAAGAAGTAACTGAAAGTTCAAGGAAGTGATATCAACAAGCCAATTATCAAGCTAACGGTAGAAAATGATAACTTGGAAACGGAGTTGGATCAATTCGTTGAGTGGCACGACCACAATGCTATGGGTCCCGGGGTCGAGACCAGGTCTTCCCGTGAGCTTTTATTAAGAAATTAAGAAAATAATCTTCTCCGTCTCTGGGCCGCTGTCTAGCTTGCAGCAATGCAAAACAAGACTCAAACTTCCTCACTTTTCTTATCCTAATTCCCTTCCCTTCCATGCTAACTCATCAAAGGTTGTCTCCTAGGGTTTGGCCACATCGTATGCAAAAAAAAAACTGAATGGTGTTCGAGTTCTCGTAGTGTAACAACGATCTTCAGCTACGCTACAGCAGCTAGAGAAGAAATTTGTAAATGTGCAAGCTAATTGTATGTTCGATGAAAATAATTGCGATGGCCCATTCGACAAAAAGCTAAAACCTGAAGAACAGTTGACTGAAAAAAATGCCTATGTACAAATACTAAAATAGAAGAGCGGCAGAAAGACGTTGTCGAATGTGAGAGGATCGTTACTACCAATTTATCCTTTAAATTTACAAATCTCCAGAACTGTTTAGAATACTTAGTCGTTAAACAGAGCCACCAAACCATGAACGTTAGACTTACAAATTTAAAGATAGTAAGCACAAGACAGCAATAACAAAACCCATAAAAAGAAAGTGATAATGTGACTGAGGAATGAGATCACGCTTAAGGGATTATATACAGTTAAATTTACAATTTTCCAAAAACCAATTTTTTTTTTATTTTCGTAATGTACATATGTATTTTTAAGTACAAACTATATGTATATTTATTTAAGTCAATCCGGCGAATATTCTCGAAGTTACACGCACATTTAAATATGTAAAGTGCTTATACAGGGTGTTTCAGATCTGAGGTGTCAAAAATGAGTGGGGTGATAGATCTCAACTAGACAAACAAAAAATTGTATGGCAGGGGGGGGGCAATCTCAAGCGTTTGGGAGTTACAGGGTGATTCATAAATTTAAGTTTTTCATGGTATGCACATTACTCTTTTATTTTTATCTTTTGATCTAACCAACATAACGACAAAAGAAAACGCTAAAAAACTACTATTCCAATGGCCTTTCCAAAATTGTCCACAATGTTGATCTTACTCCTACCATTATAGGTACAGTCACTTCCAAAAGTGAAAAAAATGGTTACCTAAAGTACAGCATCTTCCCAAATTTTCTCCGAAATTCATGTAATTAGTATACCCCATTTTTAATACCTTTCCAAAAAGGTGCAATATGTCGACGTAGAGAAAATATTTAAAAATAGCTACAATTAATCTTGATAAGTAACAAAAGCCATTTAAAATGTCCACCGCCACTTTGGATGCATGCAAACAATCCCCTTCTGAGTCCCTGTTTAAGGCGTTTTGCAGTCAGCCTCTCCCGTATTTTCGCCACTGCATTCCCAATTCGGCTAACTAAATCCTCCCTATTGTTAACTGCGCTTGAATAAACTTCATCCTTCATTGTTCCACCTAAGAAAAAGTTCAATGGGGTAAGGTCTGGAGATCTAGCAGGCCAAGAGATTTGGGGAACCTCCAGCGGTTAGGAAATTTTTCACTTAGTATCACCTTTACAATGTTAGCCATATGCTCTGGTACTCCATCGTGTTGTTGAAACATTCCGCTAAGATTATCCATAGGGTTTTCCTCTATTAGGTCTGGCAGTGTATTGTCAAAAAAGTCCGCATAAATTTCGCTATTAAACACTTGCGGCAAAATGAATGTTCCTACCAAGTGGTTGCCGATGATACCAGCCCAAACATTGACACTGAATCTCTGTTGGAATGAGGTCACCTTTGGCCTGTGTGGATTAGTGTTCGACCAGGTATGGAGGTTATGGAAGTTCGTGATATCATTCCTGGGGAATTGACATTCATCTGTCCACAGAATTCGGTCCAGAAACGGTCTGTCGTCAACGTCGCATTCCAGAAGCCAAGTGCTAAATTTCAGTATTCTCTCAGAATCTCCTTCCAGTAGTCCTTGGGCTGGGTGATGATGATATTGACATAATCACCCTCGATAAATAACCCTCCAAACCTTAGATGACGACACTCCTAATCGCCTTGCTACTCGTTTCGTGCTGTCTGAGGGTCCTGCCTAACGATGGTGATTATTTGGTGTTCGACGTCGGCAGACGTTCCCGAAATTTCGGGTCGTGTCTGCATGTCGTGTGAAGTTTGAAAAGTCTTTGAAAAGTCCGTGTAAATACCACTCTTTGGGGTGCTCGCCGGCTAGAGAATCTCCTTTGATGTTCCAGTACAGCCGCTCTCTCTTTTCCGTCTACTACACCATAAATGTAAATAATATCCTCGCATTCCTCAATTGTAAATTTTACCATTTTTTAATAATTTTGATTTGTTTTTCAACTATGATAGGTATTCTTGCTGACCGACCCTTTTTTATAGCGAAATTTTCAACAGGTAGGAGAAACAGAAAGCCAGGATACAAGGAAGCCAGGAAACAAGCTAATATCGGCAATAAAACAAAATTACACTAACATTTTTATAACTTTTTTGCCGCAATAATTAAAATTAATTGCCTGTTAACGCAAAACAAGCAAGTCCAACTTAATCTTAAACATTTTGTTTATTTAAAGAATTCCCTGCCTAAAGTGCAATAAAATAATTAGGTAGTGAGGGATTTCAAAGGATGCAATTTTTCTAATCCTTCGTCTACCTGGCCATGTTGCACCTTTTCCGAAAGGTAATAAGATGGGCAATCTAATAAAAATTAAAAAAAGGGGTGTACTAACTACAGGAATTTCGGAGAAAATTTGGAAAATTCTGAATTTTAGGTAATCCCAAACCATTTTGCTCACTTTTTGAAGTGAATGCACGTGCAATGGTAGGAGTTCGATCAGAAGTGTAGTTTTGGAAAGGCCATTAGGATAGTTGTTTTTTAGCGTTTGTTTGCTGTGTTGAGTAGATCAAGAGATACAAATAAAAGAGTAATGTGCGTACCATGAAAAACTGAAATTTATGAATCACCCTGTAACTTCCAAACGGTTGTGATTGCCCCCCCCCCCCTGTCATAAAATTTTTTGTTTATCTAGTTGAGATCTATCACCTTACTCATTTTGTTGGCACGTCAGATCTGAAACACCCTGTATAAGCACTTTGTATGTAAAGTGCTTTTGAAACTTTAAACGCGTTTTTCTCAAAACTGTGTTTGTTGTTAAAGTCGGTGAGCAAGATTTATTGAAAATGGCTGAACGGATCACTCTCAAATTTTAACACAAGCTTTCTAAGTATATTTTTTAGTAATTAATCGAAGGTTTTTTCTCACTGATAAATATTTTCCATTTTATAAACAATTTAAAGCCTAAATTTTAGACTAAAATCGATTTTTTTTGGGAGCCGCCATTTTGTCAGATATATTTTGTTTATTCCTTCGATTAATTACAAGATAATACATTATGTTAACGAAATATTTTTGTTTTCATTTGTGATGATCCAGTCCAGAGATATCGTGCTCACCGCAAGACGCCCGGAGATCAGCTATAGCAGCTTTCAAAATAATTATTTTTACAAATAAAAAATGTTAAAATACCGCTTAAAGTTACCATAATATGTGTACAAATTTTTACTTTAATAAATTAAAAGGTCTCTTTTTTGGGCCTCCTGACTGTATATAACCTCTTAACTGATTTAGGAATCTTCCAAATTAATTGGCCATATCGCTGATCTATGTTAAACCAGACGAAGCTTAAAATAATACCAATAGGCCCTCTTCATAACTCAACCACAACTTGATAGATTGAAGTTAACAAAGATCAAAATATGATAGCTTCTATCCCGCAAGACGATCAGGGTATTTATAGTATTGTACTGGAAGGAGAACAACAGCCCTTCGGGCCTGCATACGCCCTACTCTTTCCCTAGTATTAAGGCATACTATATTAAGTAAAGCTTTTACAATTATCTGATACTCCTTTTGACAAGTTTTTATAAAATCCTAGAATTAACCCTTCTAACCCAGAAGGCGCACTTCACGGGCAGAAGCCCGGAAAATTAACCTATCCACCCGAATATAACAAAATATTGAGGTGAATGAGGCTCCCATACCAGTATGCAAAAATTAATATTGGTACCCAGAAGCACAAAATTAGGAGTGTAACAGGCATAGAGATCCTTGAGCCAAGCCAATGCAATACTTACACAAACTAATATAAAAAAACAAAATTAAAAAAGCCGTACAAAAACGAGTGAGTGCAACAGGATGGCTACAAGTTGTAGAGGCTACTCTTTAATGTAACCTTGTCCACATTAGTACTGAAAACATCACCAACATCATTAGCAAACCTACACATGCGGTTAATCGGCTCAAACATACCGTACCTAGTATGCGAATAAGCTATCCGCAAGTTAGAACGGTTTCGAAGGGAATAGGACAGTTCTCTAGGTATAATTTTGGACGAAAGTTCCTCACTGTCTATCTTCCCCTGAAGAAGCTGGTGTAGAAAAATTATATCAGCAACCCAACGGCGCTTCTCGAGAGTAGTAAGTTGTAGCAGACCTAATCGCTCTTCATATGGAGGTAGAATAAGAGGGTCACTCCTGGGCAAAGCACGAAGAGCCGCTCTCACAAATCTACGCTGAACGGATTCAATACGTTTAATGTGAGATCTGTAAAATGGAGACCAAACCGGACTAGCATACTCCAGCAATGGTCTAACAAGGTATGTATACAGATGAAGTCTTATGTGAGGGCCAGGAAACTCCCTGGACCAACGAAGGATAAATCCCAGCATAGAATTGGCCCTGGAAGCGATGTTATTAATGTGGGGGATGAAGTTAAGTTGTCTATCAAGATACACGCCCAAGTCCTTCACCCCTTCCACCCGTTGAATACAAGTACCATCAAACTTGTACTCAAAAGTACAGTAGTTGCGGGACCTCGAGAAGGTCATAACGTGACATTTCCCAATGTTTAATTTAAGATTATTATTGCCACACCAGCTACAAAATATGTGAAGATCCGACTGCAAAATCTCGCAATCGCCAAAAGATTTAATTGGGAGAAAAATCTTGATATCGTCCGCATAAATAAGAATTTTACTTCTTTGAAGCAAATAAGTAATATCATCAGATAAGATGAATAGCAAAGGACCAAGATGACTACCCTGGGGAACGCCTGAAGGAGCTACAAAAGCATCGGAGAGCACGCCCCGCAAACGTACGCTATAAGTCCTATTAGATAAATACGACTTAATCCATGCAATGAGTGGAGGCGGGAAACCCATCCTGGCCAATTTGAAAACGATAACAGAGTGAGACAGCTTATCAAATGCCTTACTGAAATCAGTATAAATGCAATCCGTTTGGCAGCCATCCAGAAATCCACCCACACTGCTAGAAACAAACTCCAACAAGTCGGATACCGTGGACCTACCCTGAAGGAAGCCGTGCTGCCGGCTAGAAATTAAACTCCTACACTCCATGGATAACTGAGATTGGATTATCTGTTCGAAGAGTTTTGGAATGCAAGACAATTTAGCAATTGGTCTGTAGTTAGCAATCTCTCTCCTATTTCCACTCTTAAAAACAGGGACTAAAAATGATGTCTTCCAGAGTGCAGGGAAACGGCCCACCGAGAAAGATTGCCGGAAAAGTAAAAGTAAGGGACGAAACAACGCTGAAGAACACTTCTTTAAGACAACAGCAGGAACCCCGTCAGGAGAATACGAAAAGTCACCCGGAAGATTTACAATATGTTTGGACAAGAACTCCTCCGTGATAGATGGAAGAGGTACGGAGGGTGCATATCTATTCCTAATGTGCGAAAAGTTGCTATTATCTGGACAAAAATCGGATGATTCATTCTAGGATTTATGCAGGTAAAATATTGAATTGGTTAGTGCTTTTTAAAGAATTATAAGAACGTAATTTAAAATACTTTATTATTTTAAAATTGAATCAACAAATGTATAAGACACGGAAACTTTGTAACTCACAGTAAACAAACATCTGATAAATTCCTATAAATGCCAGTTCTAACGACTTCGTAGCATCCAAGTTCGGAGGACAAAGCAATCATGTGACTTTACTCTGCTACTGGACCGAAACTATAGCCTTTTACCGAAGAATCCTATAGTTGTAATCCTAACCTATTCCAATTCTGTATTTGTAATTATTTATATTGATTTTTCGGTCTTTTTCACAGGATTATAATTAATAACACCTTTTGGTTATATTGCGGAACATCCAATCCCATTCCAACTTCAAACACGTACGTGACAACACTTTTAGCAAATACTGTAAATCTCGGCGCCTATAAGGATTTAAAAATATCCAATTATTTGCAATCTGTCAAGCTGTCTTGCGATTTAAAAATAACCAAATGTCCTTGCAGAATTAAAGTATAAACGTGCTGAAACCTTTATGGAATTAAAATGAATTTAAAAGTGCATCGACTTTCGCTGCAGACGTAATGGCAGGGGCATGAAGGCCACTGAATTAAAAAAGTAAAAACAGAATTATTAACAATAAAATAAAAAATATAAAATGCAAAAAAAGAAATATTAAAGCAGGACGCGCGCATAGTTAAACAGCTGACCAGGAAGGTGCACCTCAATGGGAGTTCAGAATGAAAATTGCAGTGTGCCAATAATGCAGCAAATAAAAAAAAACCAACAGAAAAATGTGGAAATGGAAAACAGGAAAAAATGCAAGAAATTGCGATGTATTGGTTAACGCCGCCAATTGACGATGATTGAAGGATAAAGCAGAGCGCAATTGTGGGTGATGCTAGAGAGCCACCTCGTTTCTAGCTATCGTAGTCCTCTGCAGTCGAAAAGACTTTTCACCGGTCGTTGTCAGCAAGTTTGGGGCTCCAGGTTTACGGCGAAGCTCCATGAATTCAATGCTGCCCATGCAATATTTTTCCTTTTTTTATGCTTCCTACCGGTCTTGCTGCTACTGACTCCCTGGCTGATTTCTGTGCAATTGTGTGAAGCTATTTGTACGTATATTTGTCTGTCTCAACCCGCGCATATATGAATATGATGGGAATGTGCACCGGGGGTGGTTTGAATGGGCTGTATGTGGGATGGGTTGATTTTTTTCAATTTTTTCTTTGCTTTTTTTAATTTTAAGGGAGGTTCGGTTCGTATTTTGTTTTCATCGATCACATGTATATGATTGGGAGAATATTTGCCCGGTGTACAGTTTAACTATGTGACACAAACAGTTAAGTGACAGTGGTCAACAAACATCAGAAGATTGGCAAATTGTGTCACAACTCGTTACTTCCGGAACACTTTCCGACCAGCCACCACTTGAAGCTTCTTACGAGGACTTTCTGCGACGCAAAGGAATCATATAAGGATGGGTGCAAGAAGATTTTTCCTTCAAGATGACTTCCATGTCTGTGGCGCACCTAAAACAGTGCAATTAAGTCTTTTTTAGATTTCCTAAAAGTGTTTCTAACTATTACTAGTGACTGAGTGTGTCAAAAGCAATTAGCTGGACTTGTTGCTAGAAGAGTGATTTTGTATTATATGTGCGAGGATGGGTATAGTGACATAATGTGAAGCCCGAGATTGGTGGGCTTTTTATTTTTGCCTTTGCTGGGAGATATGCGGTCAGGCGCAAACTGCATTAGTGTGAACAACCTATGTGTGATTAGGACAACAAGCCTACGAACTATTTGTGCTTTCTATGGCGGGCGTTATCTATGAGAGAATCCTGAGAGAAAATGTTTACGCTTCCACGCAAATCCGACTAACTTTTGACAACAGTAAAAAATTTAAAGATGGAATTTTTGAAAAATAGGTATGTTTCTCGTAATTTGTATACCTATTATAAAAACAAATTATAGCTTATATTTATAAAGTGTATGTTACTATGGCGCTGGTCCTTGTATTTCGTTATCAGTGCAGTATAATTTATACTTATCAATTTTTTATTTTTGATCAGACGGCAGAAATACACTGCTTAATATAGTATTAGCAGGGAAGGAAAAATGTACTGTAACAAATATAAGTAACTGATTACGTTATTAGATCGTACATTCGAAAAGTTTACCCTTTTAAGATGGTTGAAGGCCGAAGTGGAAGTAGATTGGTAAAAGGTTAGTAATTCAAATAAATCCCCCTTCTTACATAAAAAAATGTTCGAAAAACTTGAAACGTTTGCCACTTACTGCTAATTCAATAAATTAGAAACATTAAGAAAAATTAATTTAATTTCCGCGTAATCCACTTTTGTATTTCAAGGAAGAAAAAAAACTTATCATGAATTTTAGACATTTTCATTTTACTTCCATTTTCTTCGGGATTGTTTCCTTGTCCTGTAAATGCTAGAATAAATGAAATATGGTCCATAAGTTTGATCTGGTGTGAGGAATGTTTCTCTACAAAATCATTAAACACGAATAAAATTAAGTTGAGGTATAACGTGTAAGGCTTTAGAATGCGCTGTATTCCAATAGGAAGAAATATTTTTGTGTTCGTACAGTTTTAATATAACTAATTGGAGACGGAGTTGGATCAATACGTTGAGCGGCAAGACCAACATGCCATGGGTCCCGGGTTCGAGACTAGATGACCCCGTGAGCTTTTATTAAGAAATTAAAATAATCCACTCCGTCTCTGGGCTGTTGTCTAGCTCGCAGCAATGCAAAAACAAGACTCAAGTTTCCTCACTTCCCTTACCCTACTTCCCTCCCGGCCAAAACCATGCTAACGCATCAAAGGGTTGTCCCCTAGGATTTGGCTTCATCGTATAAAAAAAAAGAAATAAAAGTATCTAGTTTTTCAAAAAATATTAAAAATTATTGACAAAAGATTTAATCTGTATGCGGAATGAAACGTAAGGAATTCTCACTGAATTTTCAACTAATTAATTAAACAAAAGTTTTCCAAAGAAAAAGTAAAACTTAATGTTTTGTGAATATTTTTTTACAAAATAGTTAAGATGATTTCAATTAAAAGGCTTAGAAGAAATTTATTAACGTTGATACTTCACAAAAACGAACTATATCTAGGCTAAAACTAAAGAACTTACTTCTGCTGTAGTTACGGTCTAACGGGTCGTCGCTAGGTGGGTTTGTATTGCTACTAGTTTCCGGTGGCGGCAATTGCCACAATACTCCCCTCTAGAAAGGACTACCAAAATTTTTTATGTATATTT
The DNA here is from genome assembly GCA_964036015.1 of Leptarthrus brevirostris. Lineage (NCBI taxonomy): Eukaryota > Metazoa > Arthropoda > Insecta > Diptera > Asilidae > Leptarthrus > Leptarthrus brevirostris. The sequence goes on along the minus strand of OZ038371.1, from coordinate 169,515,858 downwards.
ACATATCGTCCTGATCGGGTGCGACAAGAAAGCTCCTGGCGTTCCCTGGATGAATTAGTTTGAATACTTGGTCTTCTTTTCTTGTTCGAATCTGTTACCGATTTTATAGGTTGGACTATTTGATCCTTCGGTAGTATATTTTCGTTTGATGAGGACGGTATTTCCGCCGGTTCCTTTGTGATAAAGGCAGCCTTCAAGCGATCGCTTGAGAGTTTTGCGCTACCGCCCTTGTGCGTATGGTAAAGTACTTGGTTTATCGTTTGGGCCATTGTATGGAGGTACTAAAGATGTTCTGATAACGTCATTTCTAACAAAGATATGCTCAGTGACTTTTAGCTGTTGCTGCATAAACGGCGTTTTTATTGTATGTTCTGTTGCTGGGGCAGGACGAATTCTGGACATGTTTTCTCCGAATTCCTTTACGAATTCGGATTGTGGTTGGAACCTTTAGTTTTTCTTTCTCTTTTATTTTTCTTTCTTTTTTTTCACGGCCGTTCACCTCAGCGATCATAACTCAACAGTTGTGGAAAAAGTTCGGTTTCGGATTTATGGCCAAGGTCACAAGTACTCCATATCTGACGATCCAGTCAAAAATAAACTTTTTGGCGACAAAAATAAAACTGTAACTCGATTAGTGAAGCAAATTTCTTTTGTAGTAGAATTTTGAGCAATGTAGTGGTAGCAACAATACAAGCGTAATTAAGTCAGATTTAAAGTGGGGCCAAAAATAAATTTAAAATCTTGATAATTCGTTAAAGAATAATCGGATTTTAACTTCTTTGAATAAAATATTTAAGCTGTATATTAATTTTGACGTTATATTACGGGTCAAGCGAATCATAAATTTTGGTTTTTATTGATTAAATGTTATTAATGATTTCCCATTGATGCCTGCTAAAAATTTTGTTTGACGCCTGCCTGTTACCAACGACCAAAAACATTAAAATCAGTTTTCACGTTAACCTCACAAATATTCTTACGAAACTTTTGGTTTTATTCATAAATTGAGGTTTTCATTGAACTTCACATGTTTATAGAATGAATTTAGAAGTAATTCGAGTTATGTATTTACTGGAAAAACAACTTCCCATCATCTTATTGGGTACGCACCTAAATTGGGTACGGCTAAATTCAACATGTTGAGAGCACCGGCTAACTTGGTTTCAACGCAAGCACCAGGTTTTGAATGCTTTCATTAAAATGATGAATAAAGACACATTTGAAGTAACTTTGTTAACAGTGGTACTCAACATGTTGAATTTAGTCATACACCCGTAGCGATCATTGGCAGAACGTAAGGAGCTTGTGGTTCGGCTAGATACATTAATCTCATCCTTCGACCATTGGTAGGAAATACTTGAGACCTGTATCCATTGCCAGAATTTTACAATCGTATGTCATCCATCCATCATTTGGGCCTCGGTAAATTTTTTTGAGAAGAGAGTGTATTTGGTGCATAACAGCGCCCATGGGAATTTTCGATGCGCCCATTTGTAATGCGAAGGATGCGTTCTCGATTGGATGAAGTACCAAAGCTGCTTTTGCTAGGTCCTTTTGCATACTTCCAATGCTGCTTCTGTGCTCTCAGACCATACCAATGGCATTTTATCGATCTTTCTTTTTCCCACTATCATCTTTTATGTACCAACCAGAATTTCCTGTAAAAGTTTATTGTGGCCAGAAAGCGTTTCAGTTGTTTGGCGTTTTTAGGTGCGGGAAACTTCTGTATCACTTAAATCTTCTCTAGTAATAGTTCGTTTGCACATAGCCGGAGTCAAATGCCGCCGGTGCTGCTTTTCGTTTTCTGAGGCTATGAATAGTTCGTCTATATATGGAAAAACATATTCCATGATCTCGAAATATTGAATAGAGATGATATTTAAGCATCTGTTCTACATTTCTTAGTCGAAATGTTACAATATATAGTTGAACTCAAATAAGCCAAATTGGTTTCCCTATTGTTATTATTTGGTGCATTACATTCCATATTTACCGTCACTTAAAGTATATTTCAATACAAAGTTTTGGTTTCTATGCGCAATAATTTCAAAATTTTTTATTTTTTCCAAATATCTGTAATAAATAATTGATACCAATTCTCTCTCTCTGTAGCTCCTTTAACACCTTGTGCGCATACGACGTCTTCTATACCGACACTCCACCTAGTGCAGTTTTGCGCCAACGCCTTCAACTCTTGCCACAAAATTCTGATCTGAGTACCTTCCGTTTCTATGAATAATCTCTACGTGTTGCTCGTTCATCAAACTCGGCGTTTCGTGTGGGTTCCAATCTAGAAGCTGTTGAGCACTGTTGTTTAGCTCCTTCTTTAATATGTGGCCTCTCCTTTCTGCCACTTTCATCTTCCAATACCGATCTCTATTCTTGTGAATCTGTTGATAATGAATTGTAGCTTTGAAGTTATTGGGAGGTCAATTTCCAAACTTCCATTCCGCCATCTGATGTAGCTGTGCTCCTGAGATAACAAAATGTATCCCTCTGTTCTGTTTACCGCCCTTCAAAATAAATTTCATCTTAACTCCTGGGGACAAAAGTCATAAATTTCATTTTAGCACCATTGATCTTAGCCCTGTTTTGAAACCTTCTCTACTCAGGGATTCGAACATTTGGCTGCATAACTTTCGTTTGTTAGATAGAACTATACACTCAATTCAACTGAATTGAGTTTATAAATTATATATTAGAGTTTTTTGAGTGGTATCAGTGCATATTTAAAGTATTACTCAAAAATAAAAACATTCTTAATCAGAAGTTCACATAAGCTAAGGCTGTATGTGTAGTGCTTAATTACTAGTACTTAGAGATAATATAACGTAATTAATTATAAAATTTCTGACTATATTTTGATAATAGGTTCAACATTATATCACAAATGAACAGGGTGTTTCACATTGTGCTTCAATAAGGAGAGATATAGAACTCACTTAGCTAAAAAAAAAAAATTGCATGAGGTGGGTTGTGAGACTGATATATTAACCGTTTGGGAGTTACAGTGTGATTCATAAATTTGTAATTTTCACGATATGTACATCATTATTTTATATTTATCTTTTCATCTACTCAATGAAAACCCTAAGAAGCTTTTTATTGAATTCGAAACTTATTACAATAACTGTTGTTATGTTTCAAAAGCTGTTCAAAATGTCCTCCGCCACTTTCGATGCACGCCAATAACCTCCATCTAATTCCATGTTTAAGATGTTTTGTGGCAGACCTTTCCTGTAGTTCAAATTGTGCTAACTAATTCGTCTCAAACGTTAGCAAGCCTTACATAAACTTCATCTTATATTGCTTTCCATAAAAAGAAATTCAATGGAGATCTAGCAAGCCATTTATTTAATATTGTTTTCAAAAGTACATCTGGAAGTTTATTCTCCAAAAAGTCCGCATAAATTAAACAACTTGCGGCAAAATGAATGGTCCTATTAAATGGGTGTCGATGATACCAGTCTATATATTGACACGGAATTTTGGGCTGGCATCCGACCAGATATGGAAGTTGTGGAAGATACCATCCCCTGTGAAGTGCGGTTCATCCGCCTACAGAATTCGCAATGTTGCATTCCAGAAGTCAAAAGCAAAATTTTAATCTTCTCTCGACATCTCCTTCCAGCATTCCCTGGACTGGGATATAATGATATGGATATAATCCTCCCTGATGAATAACCCGTAAAACTATAACGGAAGACACTCCTAATCGTCTTGCGGCTCGTCTCGTGCACATTTCAGGCTTTTGCCTGACGAGAATGATTATTATTTGCTGTTCGACTTCAGCAGAATGTTGCGATGTTTCTGTTCGTAATTACGTGCTGTTTGCAGTTAAAGTTTCTTTTAATTTTCGGAAAGTCTGCGAAAATAATCTTCTTTGGGGAAATTTCCCAAAGTAAATTCTGCCCATTTTTAATAATTTTAGGTTAAGAACACCCGTAGCTGTCGATTTGTTTTTCAACTGTGATCGATAGTTTTGCTGACTAACGCACAACTTCCATCAGGTATTGGTAAGTATGAGAACGCCAGGATACTTGGGTGCAAACACTGGTTAACAAAAGCTTACAGCGATAATATAATAAATTCACTTACCTTTTCATAACTTTTTTGCAGCAGTAATTAAAATTACTTTTTTTTAGCGGGAGAAGTGAAAATCTTCCAAAAGACACCGGACCTCCGGTAGTGTGAGATCTTTACTCACTAAAAACACCTCTCTGGGGATTAGCCGAAACAGACCACATAGAATCGGGTCCCTTTTCGTCCCCTCCCATTCTCCCTTAGTGGCGGCAACTGAGTATTCAGTTATCCCACTGTCGCCACTATCCTCGGTTTCCTGGGTCACTGCTAGAATCCTAGCCTATCTGCAGGAATCCATGTTGTCCCACCGTCTCCAGTGTTCCTTCTTGGTCCATGCGTTATTTACAACCTTCATCCCTTCTCTACCTACAGCATTGAAGGGTTCTAGGTCATAAAGCTTTCCTCCAGAGCCAGGACAAGAACCCTCCTCCGGATTAACCGTAGTGAAACCTTCGGAAGGCAGGTCTGCATCTTCTACTGGTGCGTGTACCGCGGAGATAGCCAATTCGTTAGCGTCTACCATCTCTGCCATCGCCGCACCTGAGGAAGTGCTAGTTATTATTTTTCCAATGGCACGTTCTTCCAGGACTGCTACAGCACTGTCAGCCGGCGCCAGTCTCCATAGCCGTCGCAGAACCTTCGAATGGTAATTTTTCCAAAGCTGCTTCTGTTGTGTTGTGGGTACGGTGGGTAAAGCCAACCTGTTAGGGTCTAGCATACCCTCCACCTCCACTCCTACAGAAGTGCCCGAGGAAACGCCATTCGCGACCCAATTACCCCTGGGTCCTGCAGTGGGGACGACAACAACGCAGACTCCCTTGGCATGGCCCACCACAACCTTGGAGTTAGGGGGATTTTTCAAGAGCTTATCTCCCGCATTAGTAACTTGACTACGTTCTAGGATGCATTTTCCGGTTGCTACCGCTTGGAGGTGTAACTAACACTTGAGAATGTCCAGATGAGGATCGCCGTATGCTAGAAGGCGTCAACTCGTCCGTCTATTCTCCAGCAACCATTAAAATTACTTACTAGTATTCCCCAAAACAAATATTTTCAACCCCTTGGCTTAGAAATTTCTAGGGCTTCACGATACTCAAGATAATTTTCGCTGCCGGTGCCGGTCTCGACGCGAGACCGGAAGCTAGACCGATATCATTGGTAGCAGTGCGTATAAGTAATCACTGCTTTCCTCATTCGCTTCTTCCTACATTATTTCCTTCTTCATATATCTGCGTTTTATCCCCAATAGCCTTTGTTACCTTGTTCAGGGCGAGGGGAATAAAAAGAAAATGCATATATACCCAGGCATATAACTTGCCCTTGCTTCCTATTTGACCACCAAAATTCGTTTTTTTACGACAGACAGGGCCGAGATTGCGACAAGAGCAAGATCGTCTTCACCTTGACGAAACGGGATCGAAATATGCCAAAGTCTCGGTCTTGTTTCGATGCCGTGAAGGTCTAGAAATTTCGTTTAGTTAACCAATGTCATAACTACAGTGCAATAAAATAATAAGGTATTCATGGATTTCTTAGGAAGCAGTTTTTCTAATAATTTCGCCACCTTGACATGTTGTACCTTTTGGAAAGGTAATAAGATGGCAAATCTAATAAAAATAAAAATCAGGTGTATTACTTACATACATTTCTGCGAAAATATGGGAAGATGCACAATATATATTTTTTTCAACTTTATGTACAAGTGACTGTACCTACATCGGTAAGAGTTAGGTAGGTCAATATTGTTGACAATTTTGGAAAGGTTTTTGTGATAGTAGTTTTTTGGCGTTGCGTTGAGCGGATCAAAAGATAAAAATAAAATAGTGATGTGCTTAAATTGAAAATTGCAAATTTATGAATCTCCCTGTAACTCATAAACGGTTGAAATAACCTGCTTAAAATTTTTTTTTGGTTTTGGTGAATTCTATCACCTCATTTATGTTGGCACACCTTATGTTAAATACCATGTACACATACAAAAATTCAACTAACTAATGTACTGTTATAGCTGTCAACCTGCAAATATTCTTACGTAATGTCGATAGAACAAACAATTACAGATTCTGGAATAATTAATTTTTGCATACTTACATTTCCTCATTGACCTTACTCTAATTTCCTTCCGGCCATAGCCATGCTAACGCTTCAAACCTGCTACATCAGTCAATCCATCTGTATTATGTTATTTACTGCGAGAATAATACGAGAAAAAAATTAAGAACGATTCTTCGACAATTTAGGCATAAATTCTTGACTTCGAACTTCCAAATCTTGCTTCAAATAATAAGCGAAGCTTCTCACACAAAAGCTTTTAATTTTTTCCACATTCGTTTGAAAGTCATTTAAATGCACGACGTATTAAAAGCTTTGACAAGCTAAAATGAATCAAAGTTAATTTGATCATTCAATTTTTATCCGTAGGAGAGTTCTATAAAATAAACTATGTAAAATATAATAATTCAGTTATTTGTACAATTTTTCGATTTTTTTATAAAAATGACTTTGAGCTATGTTTTCATTTGAAAATGAATGTACCTATAGCAGTAAATTTACTAGAGTTAATAAGGGCTTAATTTTACGTGTTAATGGAGAATTAATTCAGAAAAAAACGCTGATAACACATATTGGTTCTATCTTAGACTTCATATATCATGTACACCCTTTGATATGTTTCAGTACAACATGCTACCTTTCGGGATAAAAATAGGCGACATTATAGTGGGTGGTAGATTAAAAGAGGGTTTGATGCAAACTTGCAATGAGTAATTGATAGAGCGCGAAATCAATGTAATACATCGTTCATATGAGCGGTGCACAGTGCGATGTTCAAGTTGACTTCGTCTCTAATCGTGTCTTCTTTCCCCTTTACAACGCAAAGCGGTGCAGTTGACGGTGTTCACATGTGTATACGCTACTTTTCTGAATGTGTTCAAATGCTTACGCGCTGCGAGACAGCTTTTTTGACATAAAAGTTATAAAAATTAAAAAAATGTATTTAATAAATGCGAAAAGAAAGCCAAAGTTAAGTTTGCTATTATTAACTTTAGTGCTTACTGAAGACGATCAAGGAAACGACGTACAAGCAAGTAAACAAAAATCAAGTCAAAACTTGGCGCGGTTTTTTGACAGTTCTAAATAGGTGAAATTAACCCAAGCAACCAATGAAGTGTCAATCCATCACAAGCACGAGGCGCGGGGCCGTCGCTCATCTAAACGATATCTGATGAGGTGTTGGTTGGTTGGTTGATGAAGTTTAGGTCTTAGGATTCCGTAGTAAAAAGAAATCTTTATAGTTTTTGTCTGACCGTCCGCCCGTCCGTCTGTCTGTATCTCAGAGTCCTACTATCCTCTCATTTATAAACCTCTTATCAAATAGAAATAGTATAGGTTGATAGTACAACTCTTCAAGAGTATCTGGTTAAAATTTAAGCAGTGTTAAAACTTTAAACGCGTTTTTCTCAGCTTAGTTTTTCAAAGCCGGTGATCACTGTAACTCAAAAACTACTCATCCGATCTTTCTCAAATTTTGCACACTTCTTTAATACATAAATTACGAGGTAACAACTTCGAGATTTTGTATTTTTTATTATTATAATTAATTTTACAACAATTTTCCGATTTTTATCAATAAAAAGTTCATCTTTTTTTACTTCTAAAAATTGAAAAATATATAAAATAAACAAAATCTCGACGTTGTTACCTCGAGAAACTCATGAACTAACGAAATCTTTTTGCTTTATCAGAAAGTTTCCTTTCAAAAGACTCTTGGTGGAAGCAATATTTAACCAGTATTGGTATTTTATGAAATTGATGGACTAAAAATCCTCTTCATAAAATTCGTACTTAGTTTACAAACTGAGTACTTATAGGAGTTGAGGTTTTGACCTTTCGTCATGGATGTCCGTGGTGGAAAGTGTAAGTACCACGCTGATGATGACCAGCTTACACCTTCAGGTCGAAACATCCATCAAAAATTTTGAGCGTTCATATTTTTGAGCGGTCACCATCCCAAAATTTTTGCCACTCCGATTATGTGGAAGTAAAACAAGTAGTTTTACCTTTTTTTCAAAATCTTTTTGGTTTTTTGTCAACAGATGGTCCAGAAATGAGTTATGATGGTCACCGCAAAGCAACATTTTTTTTTGTGTATATGAAGATTTCCAGTCAGTCGCTCAATCCACAATATTTTTACCCAAAAATTTAACAGAAGACGCTTCAAATGTTGTACTATTATGTTCTTAACTTACAAATAAATTTATATTTACTATATATTTTTGTTTGTTTATTAAAAATTTGTTTAAAATATTGAAAATAACAAGAACGTCGTTTGCACTGGTAAGCTTAATCTTTACACTTGCTAAGTCAACAACTCATCTGTACTGTACTGTACGTCTAGAGTTCCTGACAACGGAGACTAACACATTCAACTGCAAACTTTATCTTCGGTGCGGAACGGACGCCTCGTCGTTCACTGGGAATAACAGGCCGCAGACTTGCAGCAGCTTGTCCACGAAGCTTCTCTTCGCTTCTTTGGTATTGCTACAAGTGCTGCGGGAAGGACAAGTCTCATGTTCGAATCGTAGAACTGGGACGATGATAGAAGCAGTTTGCAGACATCAATGACTCTGCAGACTGGTCCCGCGGGACCCTAATCGATTTGAAATAGTTCTGTGTTCGTTTAGAAGCAGCGGCTCCCGAATTAGGAACTTTCTTGTATTTTCTTTTTTACAGGTTTTTTACTATTTTTTGCCTTGAAGTTTAAGAGTTGTTCTTACGTAATATTTTTAGAATAACGTACCGTGTCATTTTTTATGTTCTTTTTGATCATTAACCATTGTTTTTTGTTTTGATTATTGCACATTTTTTAGGGTAGCTAGAATTTTATAGGGTTTTTACTTTATAACAATTATGCCATATATATAGTATACAATTAATATTTTTTAATCATAATGACAAAACTCGAGGGCATGCCCTAGAATGCTAAAGCACAGCCTTGCCAAAATCGAAATAGTTAAGGTTCATTAGACGGCCACGAAAATAGAGATAAAAGAGTGAAACGCGCTATAGTAGAGTGAAAAAGAATCACTTTGTCTTACGCGGACAATGTGATATACCCCGCTTCTTCTCTGAAGAAAACCCAAGCAGGTCATCGCATTTTTAGCGACTGTAAATATATGATCAGTTCAGTTAAGAATTAGTTTCGAACTTTATTCTAAAAATAATTCTGATCAACTAATTAATATCATAATTATGACATTATTATGCTGTAAAATATGTTTTTTATAATGGGATATATAATCATTCCTGGAAAAAAGTCTACATTTGACTTCTTCCATTGCTCCGGTTCAGTAAAGGTTTTTTTATATTGATTTTTGGGGTAATTTGTCCGATTTGGGTCTTTCTGTGTCTAATTAGGGATTAGTTTATAACGATACTTGTAAACAATAAAAAGTACAATCAAGGCTTAGGGGTGTGTAACCTATGAACAAATAAAAGTGACGAGTATAGTTATTCAGATTTTGAAAATTTCGCGTTTTGTACAGTGAAAACGTCTGGAGTGCGGTCAAGAGGGTTCCCACTACTACTTTTCTAAAATAAGGCATGGAAAAGCATTTCTTTGGCAGGAAGCTTAAATGTTTTTATTGATGAAAAATATATACGTTCAATATTTTGAATAAAATACTTTCACCAATAATGTCTTTTCCAAACATTCATTGAGAGAAAGAAAAATTAAGGTATTCGTGGGAGTTGAACCCAAGCAAATTTTTTTTTTGTAGAGTAGATCTTATTCGAGCTTTTTGAAAGTTTCATGCTGAAAAAATCACCCTGTATAAAAAGTTTAATATTTTTTTTTTTATAATTTGTATTGTTCCAATTTTTGTATTAATATTTTTTTTATATTTTCTGTTTTTTAATTCAATTTGCTTTTCGATAAATAAGAGATTATATATATGTTCCAGCTTATTAAAATTAAAAATCAGTATCACAGCTCAATATATCAGCTATGAATTTGACCCTTCATATCTCCGTAATTATAAGATAATAAACTATTTGCGCTCTTTTTCTGAAGGTTTCGAAAACTTATTAAAAAACAATGGAACCATTGTGTGAAAGTTGGCAGGTGATCCAGTTGTGTAAAAAGCAGCCTTAGAATCACTGGGAGCGTCATTCATGAAAAGGGGATTTCCATTTTTTTTTTATGTAAAATAAAATTTCCACTATTTCTTTGTCTATTTCTCAATTAAATACTTGGTTTCGAGCTAAGCGAATTGACAGAATCAATGGATTCATCACTTCTTGCATTGAATTGCAAGGTGGTATTCGGCACTTCATACGTTTTTACAGCCAATGTATATTCTTTTCATTATTTCTGACAGAAATTATTGCTATATTGATGTCTATCCTATTGTCTAATCTTAATACCTTTTTTAAGCCTTTTCTAGATCTATCTGTAATATAAAACATAAATCAGATACATGCGGCTAATGTGGTATACTATACGACTTAACAATCGTTTAAGTATCCCGCATTACCCGAAAATGTAGTATTTATCTAGCTTTCAGGTTGGAGATAAAGATCGATCCTAGTACATCTCAAACTAAAAATTCAAACTTTATAGAATTAACTCTTGAAAAAGCAATACATCCAAGAAAGTTTCTGTCTCAGACAGAAAAATGCAGATATGTATTCCTTGGCGCCGTTTTTTGAAATAATTATTGGAATGTTTTTGTGCTATTAGGGTTTGTTCTAGGGGACAACCCTTTGATGCGTTAGCATGGTTTTGGCCGGAAGGGAATTAGGTTAAGGGAGGTGAGGAAACTTGAATGTCTTGAATTGAATACGCCCTAAAAACAATTTGTAAAATAAATGTTGAAATCTGAAAATCGCACATTCCAAAATCAATTATTTCTCATTTGTTTTTAAATACCTTATTTCCTTCTCGTTGGAATCACCAAACGAGAAATAAAACACAACAAGCGACCGATGACGAAATCATGCAGTAGTCTCTGAATTACACAATTAACACTAAAATAATATAGCGGTCACAAACGCATTCATCTAATATTTAGGATTTTTTTTTGGTACGAAATTTGACATTTGTAGGATTATTACACAAATTAAGGATAAAATGCAAAAAAAAATTCCCGAATGAATTTCCTCAGTTTTAGAGCGTCGTAAATATATCGGAATTGGAAATAAATAAATCGATTCAAGCTGAAATCGTCTAAAATCTATTCAAAAATCGGCTGATCGAAGGCTCAAAGATCGATCTGTCGCGATCGAATCGAAAATCGTTCATCCCTAATTCATAACCTTTCCTTTTTAAGGCTTTGCAGTAGTCACTTAAGCCTAATAAACATGTGAAATAAAAACAAAATTTTAAAAAACTAATACGACACTACGGCTAAAAACGTTGACTAAAACAAATAACTTATCTCAAATTTCGTAGCGTAGCCGGGCATCATTTGCTTAGTGAAATAAGCAACCAATATCAAGGAAAAATAAATCTATACTAAAATTCGAAGTGGAGCCCAATGATCAAATATTTTCAAAATAAAATATTAAAACCTACAAAAATCTCAGTTTGAGCATTGCTTTGCTAAGAAATTATATGCTTACAAAATAATATAAAAGGGAGGCGTGTGAAGCCTTAGCACTATTTTACAATAGAGCGTCTTTTTCCCTACTCCATCTTAATGTATTTCTATGTATAATAATATAATTACATGTGTGGATATAATACCTAACCACTCAACAAGGTATACAAAGCTGTAAATAGCCTTATGTAATACATCCCACCCAGCACTCCAACATTCATTATTTCTCAAAGTACGTAGAGTTGAATTCGTTTATTTTTTGTACGTTTCAAATGATGCATTTTATTACGGACGATTTGTAAAACTGAAAATCAATTTAACGCTCAAAGTTGAACTATTCAAAAGTTGTACGTAATCTGGCTTTACAGGGCTGAAATTCAATTTGTTTATTTAACAAATGCTTAGCGCATTCCTGCTGAATTGCCTGATTTTCCTGATTGAAGTCCTCTCTACTTAAACATATCGAATTACGTAGTCAATTGCCAAAAATCATCCGATATACACCTTTTCGCAGAGCCATTTGTCTGCTTAATAAGTCAGAAAATTGCTTCTACCGGCACGGGATTGGCAAAGCGTTTGCAATTGACATTGGCAGTATAATTGAGTTATAGAGTTTGAATCTGATCGCTAATTATTTTCAGTAGAAGCAGCAAAAAGCGAAAAATTTTCCGCTTTCTAACGAAAACACCGAAATAAATTTAGCTGCCAACGGAATTTGAGATGTGGCGGCTTTTTAAAACTGCGCTGAATTGAACAATTGCAAAAGCTCTGTACCGGCCGAGGGTTGATGTGGAATGAGACAATTGGACATGACTTCGTTGTTCTGTAGAGAAAATCGGTTGTTAGAAAGCTTTGTATTGTTACCGGTATGGCTGGATAGGCGGATGTTCACAAATTCGAAGCAAGTTTAATCCAAAAGTGCCCGATACAGAGTTGGCCCTGGATGTAGAGGAAAGGGCTCCAGCCTACCGGCCGTACGTAGATATCTCTTGGCATTCCGTACAACCGAACAGTTTGTATGCAAATTCCAGTCTTTCGAATATTTAACAATCGACCATCAAAAAAGAGCGGGTGATGCAGTGGGTGGGAATAAGAACCCAGGGTGAATTTTGTATTGCCCTTGCAGCTCTGGGGGTGAACATTGAAATGGTTTTAGGCCTCGATTCAAAGCCATTTTTCACTTTAAACATGAACCGGCTAGAGCTCCTTCTTTCCCATTCTTCCTCTACCTCTCCTGGGGGTTGCAGGTCTACTATAGCCAGCAGTACTTCGTCAGTCAGAATTTCCACATCGAATTGCCCACACTACGCTCATCCATACTTTGTAGTCCGTACATAGAGCTAGACATACCTTCACAAAGCATAGAAGTTGCCAACACACGCAAAAATTCTCCGCCTTGTTTTTCTACAGTTTTTCACTAATGACGTCACTTTTATTGATTTTTTGCGTGTGCGCTAGTCTTACAGTAGCTTAAAAACGAGAACTAGGAACATTTTCGCATCTCCTCCATTTTGAATTCACTCTCACCACTTTACATAGTGGAAGTGAATTTTTTTTGTGCGAACTGGTGGTTGAAATTTTGTAGGCCCCGCCTAGTAATTTTAAATTCACCAAGTACATATACCCACAAACATTATGTCACTAAACTGTAAGTATGTCTTCCCTTTTAACTGAAGGAAAAAAACTCACCCCAGCTAAGATCCTTCAAGCCTCATCTTCTACCCCGAAGGTGAATCGGACAGGAAAAAAAATTTCAAAAAGGAGGGGTGCACAGAACACGTACAATTTCTCAAGCAAAAAAACTACCCCTTATATTTGCATGTGAGACTTCTCCAGGGCTTGTACATTGGGATGTAATGGAAGACCATTCCACGATAAAATTCCGGCATAGGCCGCTGTGCTGTTCGTAATTTTGTGCCTTTCTAAAGTCCTAAATGAATGTTTCGTTACGAGCAAGGGCTGAAATTATCCAGAGGTGGGGTGCGGTTGGAAATACACCATAAAATCGTGAGTGGAGTTTTTGATGGCCTTTGGTCCAGAACTTTGCTAAGCACCCTCAAATAGGCCTCGACTGGGCAAAATGTGAGAAAAACAGAAACCGGATAAATGATGCCAAACTCCAACCTCATCCTTTCTTGACGCTTTATTCGATTGCTGTTGAGCCTCTTTCCACGTTTTCTCGAAATTTTCTCCTTTTTTGTGTCATGTGTAGATGTATTTGCTCCGCCATCGCCCAGGGAAACTCTAACAGCAGGACTAGCCGTAATGGAATATCTACCACCTCCTCCAATTTATCCCTATACAAAAGGCAAAAACCCGAAGAATACATAATTCGAAGTAGACGTAAATCGAATGATTAATTGCTGAACGGTGGTTACTTGGTAATTTTTCACACCCTCCGGACACCGGACAACCGGCGTCCGTTATTGATTCTGAGACAGGGAAAAATGTGTTATGGCTTCATTGGAGTCTTTTGTTAATTATTCAACTTAATGAATACGTAGACAAAAACAAAAAGCTGAAGTCCCAACACGGATGCCCATGGACAACTGGCAAAATGAGATGGATGTTGTGCCCGAGATTGAATAGTAGCCATCATTTTTTATGTGTCATCAACGGTCTCCCATAGAATTTTTCGGTGGTCTCTTAATGGACTCGGGCCTAAACATACCCTGCTTTCATAAAAAATTTAAAGTATCGCGTTAAATAGAGGAATCATGAAAGGCATATGCTCCGATGGTGGGGTCATAATTGCGAAATAGAAAAGGGTTCCAAATTGATTCTGATTACTGTCTGTATGAAGGTATTTTCTCTCACGTTTTGCTTTTTAATGACCAGTTTTGACAGCTTTTACAAATTATTAATGTTAGCTATATTGGGGAGTTTGTAATATACTCGTAGAATAAACCATCACGTGGATCCTGCAGTTTAATTAGTATAACCACGAAAACTAGCAAGATCAAAGATTTTTTTAGTTAATGTAGTAGAACTATTAAGAAAATTCTTGAAACTTTACTTGTAACTTAATTATCTCTTACAGAAAAACATTAAAAATGTAAATTTGGATAATTTGGATAACAGAAAGAAATTCTATGAAGCAGTTAAGCTAGTGTTAATAAATAATCAATCACGTGCATTGACGAACAGATTCAATGTGGCTCAGTCATTAGTACATATATCTAATGACATATGTTACATTTAAAAGACCAACGAATTGGACAGCCCACTTTTTTGGTGCCGTTTGATGAATTTTCAATTGCAATTACGAATTTTCTAATAAATTTTCTTTTTATTAAAACAATTAATTTGGACAAAGGGTTACGAGTGCCACGGATAACGCGCGTAACAAAATACGACAAACTGATAGCACTTTTCGTCCATTGCCTTCGACCAAGATCCCAGAGCTGCCAGATCTACGTTATATCATCAAAGCTAAGATTTTTTCCAGGTTTATTGAAAAATTAATAAAACTTAAGTTGTTTATTTATTCTAACGAAAGTTTTTAATAACAATTCAATAATATATTTCAATGTTAAATTATAAAATTAATTTTAATTGAATAAATTTGATTTAATGTTATTTAAAAAAAACGTAGGCAGTCGGGGACCCGACATAAGTGAAAACTTAAAACCTTAAAAACTATGAAATAAAAGTGGAATTTTTTTTAAATTTCATAATTTATAAATTAAAATTATTAGCATTATTCTATTATGGTTTTCACATCTATCGGCACTCCATACATAGTAAACATAGTATTTTTATTTACATAAATGTCAATTTTAATTTTCAACATTATTTTCATTGTTTGAATCATTATCATCATTAATTTCAACAATACTAGATTATTGGTACTTTCAATCATTTCATTATATTCTAAAAAGGATACAATAGGCTTATGGTAACTGAAGTAAGAAACAAAAATATGTGATTGGAATTTATGTAAATATCGTGTAAAAACCGCATAGAGCGTCGTTTTATATTTTGTAGTACTGAGTTTTCGATCATTGGACATATTAAAACCTAATGCTTCATTCAAAAATTCAATTAGTGGTAGATTTTTATCATCTGCAAAGTTAATATTAAAGTCTCCACTTAATATCATAGGTACATCGTCAAATTTTTCGCCAAATCTTTTTCCAAGTATTTCAGAATCTTCTTTTATATAAATCATCAAATTTTCGAATAATAATGGTTTATTTATTTTTATTTATTTAAGCTTAATGCAAGCTATTACATAAAAAATACTAAATAACAAAATAAATACTATAAACTAAAACAAAAAATAATTCATAACAGATAATGTATAAGCTACAATATAAGCTATGATTATGATAAATATAAACTGGGAGGAAGGAGAATTAGGAAAGGCGATCAAGATGGGTGGGATAAAGATATAAGGCCTTGTGAAGGGATGATTTACTCAGATGGAAGTCAATGGAGGGAAGGTCGTTGACTTTTTTTTAGCATCCTGGTAATTGGTTTGCGTTGACCGTAGTTCGTGCGATGGTGGTCGAGTCGGAAAAGGGGAGTGTACCTAAGGTTGCGGGGGTTGGTATAGATGAGTAAAGACTGCAGGATTGAAGGGCAGCCTATGCCACCAGCTAGTAGCTGATGAATGAAGAGAACGTCCGAAACATCACGACGTTTACTTAGGGGTTGTAAGTCGATCAGTTTCAGACGGTCTTCATAAGGTGGAAGGTTGAATCTGTCTACCCACGGAAGATCACGTAGAGCAAAGCGAATGAACCTACGCTGGACAGATTCAATTCTCACTCATGTGCTTCACATGAATTGTTTTTATTTGTGCTACTTTTTGGTACATTTTTACTCTTCGACAAGATTTGGCGATACTGTTTTGACAGGAGTCTGTAATTCTCTCCGGATGACAACAGAATTTTGATTGCAGTAAGTGATTCTCTCAAATAATTTTGACAGGAGTAAATGACCGCACACTACCTGTACTCTTTATTTACATATATATTCTTATGACTTTAAAAGCTGGATATATTTCGTTTTTCTGTGGTGCCAGTGTTACTTTTTCAAGACTAGCTGGGTAATTTAGGGAGTCTGTTATCTAGTACATAGTAGGTAATCTTTGGGATAAACACGCACTGATGATTACAAAATCACAAAATCATGGTGCTCACTAATAAAGATAACGCTAACATATTAAAGAGATCCGAAATGCATTTATCTAACATTAACAAGGTTTTAGATACGAAATTTTAAATTTGCAGGATTATTACACAAATTAATGATGATGCGAAAAAATTCCACGTGAACTTACTCAGTTTTATTTTAGCGGGTTTTATCTTATCTTAAATGGATGAGAATCGGAAATAAATAAATCGATTTGAGCTGAATCGGTCCAGCGAAAAATCGATTCAAAAATCGGCAGATCGAAGGATAAAAGATCGATCCGTCGAGGTCGAAGCGAAGATCGCCCATCCCTAAGTTTTGTTGTACCACAGTTTAACCAAGCCTTACACACAAATAAAACTGCACACTCTCGTAACCAAAACCAAAGTAAATGCTTATTATTACGTTATTAGATCAAAAATCTAATTTGATTATATCATTAAAATAAAACTATCTTAAATTCAATTTACCAATATTAATTCAGACTGTAAATAACAGCAATAGAAAGCAATTTCAGATATCCTGTACCTGTACCCATCGATGAAATCTGATTAGTATGAAACACAAACACTCTGTAAATTAAAATAATTATTTGATCATAGACACAAAATACTGTACCCAATCCAAATAAAATTTTAAATAAGATACTTGTGTGTTATTTGTAAAGTAGATCACAAAAAGCAAGTAAATACTTTTTAGTCTGACCAGATTCTAAAAAAGAATAACATAGTATCAATAAAATAATAAATTAAAATATTAAAACCGAATTTTTATTTCCAAAATAAAATCAGAAAACTTAGTTATTTCTAATACATCTATAGTCTTCAAATACAGTGTCTAGCTTCAACCTTGGTTATATGCCACAAGAGCTTTGTTGGTGACCCCAATGTTGTTTTTCAATCGGAGGTACCCCCCACCAGAGGTAATGTTAAAAAAAGGGCAAGGCATCTTCGAATTAAAAAGAAAAATCCAATATTCTTCACAATTCATCAATAGGTGCCCCCTCCCAAGATATGTCATCTTCCAAAAAAAAAAAGAGTTTTTACAAATTGATTCAACGACGACGAATCATATTTTTGGTAGCAGTAAGTGACCCCCAACCAGAGATAAGGCGCTTACTTTTATCAGAGTATAATTAATCTGTCTGAACCGCTTTTTAATAATTTTGCCAATTACCGAATCTTTGTAACCATTAATGTTAGCAATAGGTTTAATGTAGTCGTACACTTTTTTTTAAATTCCTGAGTGAAAGTGGAAGTTTCCATAAACGGTATCTCATTGACTGAAACGCTGCAAATTTATGCTGTATGAGATAATGAGAATCGCTGATATTATATCTTTCAGTTTGTGTAGGTTTTCTGTACACCGCTATATCAATTCTATCTCTCATTCAAGTCAATTCCAAAAGTAAAAATGGTAACTTTCTCATCACCTCAACTTCATTTTAAATTTAATAGAGACATATTGTCCATTCAGTTATTCTAGAAGATCATTTATTTGCTATTTCTTTAGAATTGCAAAGATACGAGTATCATCGTATCATGGATATAATATATCCGCCATACCTTGTGGTAAACAGCATGTTTGCCCGAGTAAAAATAGGACTCGCTCATTTCTAGTTTGAAACAGGCACGCACACCATCAAAACGCCTGAATGGCTTTCAAATGAGGCATGGTACGCCTGAGTAAAAGTTATACTTTTCCAAATGCCAGCCAACTGCAGGCACGTGAGGCGTGAGGCTCACGAAAAAGTCCAAACCAAGCAGGATATGCTCACACCTTTCTAGACTAAAATTTAAAATGAAAATAATAAAATTGTTTTTGTAAATTAAGTCATTCGAGACCGACGTCTGAAATAACAAAACTATCTCCGCAGTCGCCCGCAAGGTTTTTGCAGTTGAATCTCATTGTTTCTCGGGTTAATAAAGATTATAACTGAGACTGGAAAATATATAAGAATAAAAATAACAAATTATAGCTAATTTTTATCATTATTATTGTCAAGATTTACCTTCTGAGTCATTGGCTGTTTGGAACACCCAATGTTTGAGTCACCAGTCACCAGAAGTGTTAAAGCCAGAACCCAGTAACATAAGCATGCATTTATGGTGAAAGCGTGTGGCAGGTGTATTTTTCACTTTGTTGGTATGTAACAGGAGCATTCAGGATAGTATCGGGCGTATTTGTTTACCATACTTGCTCGCAACGGGCGCGTATATACTTCTAAAAATACTTACGTCTGTACTTGCTTTGAACGTAAATATGCCAACTCAATTTATTTTACACGGGTGACTAGATTAGATTCTAGTTCTGAGCCAAACGCCTCCGATATGTATGAAGACAGAGGATTTCACATATTCGTGCGCTGTGTTATCCTAAAGAACATCTGATCAAATTGAATAAACCCACCTGATGCTCTCACACGCACAGATAATACCCCGTACTCGCATCCACGGTGGATCTTTTGCCATGTCTGATGGGATGTTAAATCCTTCGGAGAGGTTTGGCTAAAAATCAAATGAAGCCTTGATGCGATAATGGAGATGACCCGGTTATTTAAAGACCGTTAAAGCGTCTGGCAATAGTGAATGTAGATTTTTAATAACATCCCGTAACACACATATATTAAAAAAACAAAAACTAGCTCATATTTTAGCGTAGAAGAGCAACATTTTTATGAATCTTTAGTACCTGTAAACAGTTGAGGCCAACTTGGTTCATAGTACGAATCTATAGAAAAAATTTTAGCTTTCATACTACAACCTGGGTCTGGAGGCTGTGAAATCTTACTAATCTCATCCTGAGGCTTTTCGTTTTTATGTTTTTCAAAGCGCGTTCTTAAGGAAATTAAGGATTCTTTTTAATTTTTTTCTTCGTCCTTCAACTTCAACTTCGTCCTTAAATTTTTTTTATTTTGTGTTCCGTGCGTGACGCGTCAGCTGCTACAAGCCGCAGTAGAAGCATTTAATTTTTAATGTTTGTATTACTGGCTATGGCACTAAGCAACAAATCTTGGAAATATCAGTAGATAAACTTTTTACGAAAAATTGAAATTTTTTTGGTTTTAAGAATAACAAAAACAACTTTCAATTAAAACGGGGTTCCTAGCGATGAGGTAAATATTTTGATGACGTACTTATCTGTGTTGACATTGTAAATTCGCCTTATGTTATGTAAATTTTCCAACTTATTTACTTTTATGTATCTTGCTGTCAACAATTTTTTTTCGACGTTTTATACTGCTACAGTCTGTATATAAACTTTTCATCAACTTCTTTTACATATGAAAATATTTTTTGTGTTAACACAACGGACATATTTTTAAGGAAGGTACTCACATTTTTGAGGATATGGTTACTTGCGATGGTATTCGCGGCTGCTTGCTTCAAGCGTATGTCTGGTGGTCTCTTCACATGTTGAGATTGCTCTGACATTAGGCCTTGGCATGTTTTGTTGAAACACTTTTCTCTGACCAATCACTTATAGCTGAAAAGGTAAATTTTATCTCTGCAAACTTGTGCGGACCTTAAATTTTATCTGACGACTTTTCAATTTTAAATAAAAAAATCGACAAGCTTCAACACGTTACTGTCATCTAAGTTTGCCCAGATGGTTGCTTCGTTGGAAGATCTTCGCATGGCACTGACTACCACTAACTCACCGTACGTCGCCTTCTCAATGCCTGTCTACGGAGTCAATTATGTCTGCATCGATGAAATTTTTCGCAGTGTCCGACCCGTTAAGGAGGAATTGGGATCATGCACTTTAGCTGTCGAAAGTAACTGTAACCTGTTCTCTCGCCTTTGACATTAGAAGTATTCTATCCCGTAATTAATTTAGCTCTGCTTCTCCTTCATCTGCTGACGCCGTGCCTGTTACTGGCTTGGAGGCTCCAACACTTCTTACTGAGCCCTTCCTAATGTTTTAAGCTCCACATCCACCGCTACTTCTCAGGATTCTACTCCTCAACAGCCACATAAACAGCCTGAAGGTAGGCGTCTTCGCCATCGTAAGGGTCGTGCACTTCGACCTTCTGACGAATTGACAAAACACGCAACGTTGGTTATTCTTTCTTCGCGTCTTTCAAGATTGTTATTCCTGACGCTCTGTTCAACGCTATCGTCTCTCCTTTGGTTCGAGAATTTATTCCGAGAAACCTCATCGGCGAGATTACGTTTTACTACGCTAATGTAACTGGCCTTCGATCCAAGACGACCAGCTTCGATATTCGAAGACCTCTTAATGTATTGACGTGGTCTTTCTGACTGAAGCCTGACTTGAATGATCGCCGATGCTGAGATCTTCGGTTAGAACTACATCGTCTTTCGCCGTGATCGGCATCTTACTACATTGGACGCCCATGTCGGGGGAGAAGTACTGTGAGCTGTCCGTCTTGGCATCCCATGCTCTTGTCTTGAGCTTTCGGATTCAAATAAATTGGAACTGATGTACGTCGTTCTGATATTGCTGGATAAGGTCGTGTTCATTGCTTTACAATTCCCCGGGTGGGACTGCTAATACTTACGATTAGTTCGCTTCTTGCATTGGTACTCTATCCTGTGCCTTACATCCACACGGTGAATTGTTGCTCTTCGAAAATTTTAACTTGTTGATTCCCTCCCACGGGTCGGTATCGCGGACCTCTTTCTTTCATCGACAGTCTTTCTTCTTCTGAGCTCACAAGGTGTTACAGCATTGCGAATGATTTCAGCAGATTCCTAGGTTGACTTCATAGCACTGACCCATGCGGTACTTTAGTCAGTTGCTGCTTGGTTCTTTACTTCTCGAACGTCTCATCATCCTGCTCTTCAAATTGCTCTTGTCTTCGATGCAATGTCTGCAGCATCTCCGATTCACAGTAACTACACTAAAAAAAACAGATTTTTCATATTAAATAACTTTTATTGAACTATAATTATGTTCCCATCTCTAGAAATAATAATTCCTTTTCCGGTCTACCCTAGCTGAACAGTTCAATCAAAAACATTTTAAGAACATAAAAGATAAAGCTTGGAAGCAGTTCTGCTCGTCAAGGAGTGATACAGTTTTTTTATCTCTATTCTGACTTTTGAGATCAATTTCTTCCCGAAATTCAAGACTAATATAATAATTACATTGATACTACTACTGTACGCGACGAGCCTAAGCAGTTTTGGAGAATCGTTAACTCTAAACGTTATATTGATGGTTATCCTGGTTTATTGAAACTAGGTAATACGAAGAGTAGTGATCCATTTCTTGTACTTTCCACCTTCCATCTTCTGGAATTCTCTAACTATTGCGGTCTGGAGGCTGTGAAATCTTACTAATCTCATCCTGAGGCTTTTCGTTTTTATGTTTTTCAAAGCGCGTTCTTAAGGAAATTAAGGATTCTTTTTAATTTTTTTCTTCGTCCTTCAACTTCAACTTCGTCCTTAAATTTTTTTTATTTTGTGTTCCGTGCGTGACGCGTCAGCTGCTACAAGCCGCAGTAGAAGCATTTAATTTTTAATGTTTGTATTACTGGCTATGGCACTAAGCAACAAATCTTGGAAATATCAGTAGATAAACTTTTTACGAAAAATTGAAATTTTTTTGGTTTTAAGAATAACAAAAACAACTTTCAATTAAAACGGGGTTCCTAGCGATGAGGTAAATATTTTGATGACGTACTTATCTGTGTTGACATTGTAAATTCGCCTTATGTTATGTAAATTTTCCAACTTATTTACTTTTATGTATCTTGCTGTCAACAATTTTTTTTCGACGTTTTATACTGCTACAGTCTGTATATAAACTTTTCATCAACTTCTTTTACATATGAAAATATTTTTTGTGTTAACACAACGGACATATTTTTAAGGAAGGTACTCACATTTTTGAGGATATGGTTACTTGCGATGGTATTCGCGGCTGCTTGCTTCAAGCGTATGTCTGGTGGTCTCTTCACATGTTGAGATTGCTCTGACATTAGGCCTTGGCATGTTTTGTTGAAACACTTTTCTCTGACCAATCACTTATAGCTGAAAAGGTAAATTTTATCTCTGCAAACTTGTGCGGACCTTAAATTTTATCTGACGACTTTTCAATTTTAAATAAAAAAATCGACAAGCTTCAACACGTTACTGTCATCTAAGTTTGCCCAGATGGTTGCTTCGTTGGAAGATCTTCGCATGGCACTGACTACCACTAACTCACCGTACGTCGCCTTCTCAATGCCTGTCTACGGAGTCAATTATGTCTGCATCGATGAAATTTTTCGCAGTGTCCGACCCGTTAAGGAGGAATTGGGATCATGCACTTTAGCTGTCGAAAGTAACTGTAACCTGTTCTCTCGCCTTTGACATTAGAAGTATTCTATCCCGTAATTAATTTAGCTCTGCTTCTCCTTCATCTGCTGACGCCGTGCCTGTTACTGGCTTGGAGGCTCCAACACTTCTTACTGAGCCCTTCCTAATGTTTTAAGCTCCACATCCACCGCTACTTCTCAGGATTCTACTCCTCAACAGCCACATAAACAGCCTGAAGGTAGGCGTCTTCGCCATCGTAAGGGTCGTGCACTTCGACCTTCTGACGAATTGACAAAACACGCAACGTTGGTTATTCTTTCTTCGCGTCTTTCAAGATTGTTATTCCTGACGCTCTGTTCAACGCTATCGTCTCTCCTTTGGTTCGAGAATTTATTCCGAGAAACCTCATCGGCGAGATTACGTTTTACTACGCTAATGTAACTGGCCTTCGATCCAAGACGACCAGCTTCGATATTCGACGACCTCTTAATGTATTGACGTGGTCTTTCTGACTGAAGCCTGACTTGAATGATCGCCGATGCTGAGATCTTCGGTTAGAACTACATCGTCTTTCGCCGTGATCGGCATCTTACTACATTGGACGCCCATGTCGGGGGAGAAGTACTGTGAGCTGTCCGTCTTGGCATCCCATGCTCTTGTCTTGAGCTTTCGGATTCAAATAAATTGGAACTGATGTACGTCGTTCTGATATTGCTGGATAAGGTCGTGTTCATTGCTTTACAATTCCCCGGGTGGGACTGCTAATACTTACGATTAGTTCGCTTCTTGCATTGGTACTCTATCCTGTGCCTTACATCCACACGGTGAATTGTTGCTCTTCGAAAATTTTAACTTGTTGATTCCCTCCCACGGGTCGGTATCGCGGACCTCTTTCTTTCATCGACAGTCTTTCTTCTTCTGAGCTCACAAGGTGTTACAGCATTGCGAATGATTTCAGCAGATTCCTAGGTTGACTTCATAGCACTGACCCATGCGGTACTTTAGTCAGTTGCTGCTTGGTTCTTTACTTCTCGAACGTCTCATCATCCTGCTCTTCAAATTGCTCTTGTCTTCGATGCAATGTCTGCAGCATCTCCGATTCACAGTAACTACACTAAAAAAAACAGATTTTTCATATTAAATAACTTTTATTGAACTATAATTATGTTCCCATCTCTAGAAATAATAATTCCTTTTCCGGTCTACCCTAGCTGAACAGTTCAATCAAAAACATTTTAAGAACATAAAAGATAAAGCTTGGAAGCAGTTCTGCTCGTCAAGGAGTGATACAGTTTTTTTATCTCTATTCTGACTTTTGAGATCAATTTCTTCCCGAAATTCAAGACTAATATAATAATTACATTGATACTACTACTGTACGCGACGAGCCTAAGCAGTTTTGGAGAATCGTTAACTCTAAACGTTATATTGATGGTTATCCTGGTTTATTGAAACTAGGTAATACGAAGAGTAGTGATCCATTTCTTGGTACTTTCCACCTTCCATCTTCTGGAATTCTCTAACTATTGCTTATCTGAAATTAAGCTGGTAAATAAGTGGATTTTATCTTCACTGACTTTAGTAGTTGACCACATTAATCACCATATTTTGATTCACAAGTTAGGCGCCCTCGGCTTTCCATTCTTTTTTGTTGACTGGATTCGCTCATACTTATTATGTCATTGTTATAATTTTTTAATTAATTTAATTTACAAAATAATAAAATAACAAAAGTTCAATTATAAAGTAAGTGTCTTGGATCTTCCGTGAATTTTCCCTAAATATCAGTACCGTTCAGTATGTTTTCAGTCATTATAGATCTCAGCTACGTTTTTACGCGTCGCAACGTAGAGAAAGACCTTTGCATTTTTTAATCACGCCAAACGTTTTACCAGTACTTTTGTCAAAAGTTATCACAATCACTTTGGACAAATAATATTCTAAAAGATTCAAGCGCTTGGTTACCAATCAAAATATGGATTGAGTATTAAACTTGTTATTTAATATGCGTTATTCTAGCGCTTAGTTTCTTACCGTCAGTAAAAAAGTTATAGATTGGTTTTAAGAAACCACTCAGTCTCTGCAGTTGTTCTATTTTTCCAATATTTTTCCATCCAGTCACTGCAGTTGTTGATGTTCTATAGTTTCTTTTATATTGCGTTTCCGACAATGCCTGTACGGATTATTGTCGGAAACACCAATTCTGTGAGCATGTATAGATCCTTGACTGGTATAGATCCCTTAATACCATAGGATCTCCACATGATTTTTGCAATTTGACACGTCGTGGTCTCTTACCATGTTCTCTTCGCAAGGTCTTATACCTACCGTTAAGAGATATGATGAGACAACGTATTGAAGAATTACTAGTTCTGCTTTCTGATTTTCAATTTCAGCTCCAGTTATCCACCACTCTCCCGTTCACACTTAGAGAAATCAAGGAGGGATTTAAATTTAAATTCGTTGGACCCAAGAGCCTTTAGGGCCACTCCTGCCTATCTACCGAAATGCCTTTCGTATAATAATGTTGAATCCTGGATAGTAGATTCGGATTGAGTTTTTCTCTTATTTTTCTATAGAGATCCAGAATCCTTTCCAAGAATTTAAGTAAAAATAACTGATCGGTCTGTAGTCACTGGGTTTGGCGTTTGAGGACTACGTGTAAGATATGTCAGGACTCGGGTGTATGGTTCAGCATCAAACAACCCCTGAAGATTACAGTCAACCAGGGGGTAACCAGTTCGGGCATCTTCTTCAACATAACTAGCAGTATCTCGACCGGGACACTTTGCTGGATCAAAGAAGTTGATCACCCATGTAACCCTGCCCTGTCAGATCGGGGCCTCCAGCGTCTCGCCACAATTTTTCGTCCAGATATTATTACAAAGCAACATAGGTTGTGCAGGACGTTTCGAAATTACTTTCCTTAACCTAGACGTTCCTCAGCTCATTCTCTTAGCTGCTCTGATCTTCTTCTTGAACTCCTTTAGGGTCGCTACCTACCCTGCTACCCTATGATGTGCATTAGCATCTCCTTCGATCACATAGCTGAGCTTTTTCCGCTCCGCTTCTTCCACAAATGTCTGGTAATCTTTTGATAGCGTTTAACTAGCGTGTGCCGTATAGGTCGATGCTTTGAGCAATTGTGACTCATTCTTTCCAACCTCACTTTAACACAGTTAAGTCATTAGTATTAGTATGGCCGCACGTTTCTTACCTTGAGTCTGTGCGATAAAGAGGTTGATGCCCTGCTGCTATTCGGGGTTCCTGGACAAACACCTAGCCCACCATCTTCTTGTTAAGCCGAGGCTGGGCTAGTATGATGCAGGTTTATTCCAAGCGTAGATCCTTTCCGCCTCACCATCCTCTAGCGTACTTACGTTTCGTCTATGAGGTGACAATTCTTTGCGGAGTAGGCAGACGCAACCTATGCCCCAAGCCTTTTTACCAAACTTCAAGTAGAGTAGGTCTTCCGCCTACTTGTTTATTTGATGGATATATACCTACCGACGGACTCTGCCATGGAGGAGTTTTAAAGGTCCACCATCCTGCTCCATTGAATGATGCTATTGGTTGGTCCGCGTTCTTCTCCCTCATCTCTACGATCTTCCTACCTCCCCAAAGACATCTTATCATGCGGGTCGCTACGATCGATTATCGCCACGAATATTGCTTGCCAACTTTACCGGTGCCATGGACGTCGATGGTCCTGGCGCCGACACAGCGCTTAGCTTACTTTGGCTAGATTAAGATTTCTTGCTGGAATATCATCTCGGTTGACCTCTGCCTCTATTTGTAGTAGTTATAGACTAAACGTCGCTTTAAAGGACTGTCTCCGTTTTATATATGGGCTTAGACGATTTGATAGCATTTCTTCTTTTACTTCGCAATTTTTTGACCCTTATTGGATAACCATAGTGCAAAAAATTGCTAGTTTTTATGTATAATTTAATTCGCAACAAAGCGCATAAATATCTCTATGAACACCTTGTGTTTCTAAGTTCTTCTAGACATCATAGCCTTTTAATTCCACGATTTCATAAAACATTGTTAGAGCACTCTTTCTTTGTTCAGGCTGCTCGCGCTTCGAATAACTTACCAATCTATATTCGGAACGCAGGTTCTCTCGACAGGTTCAGGCTGCTATTCTTAACGCACTTCTCAGCATTACAACGTCTAATACTCTTGTAACGATTTATACTTGAGTTAAAGTTTTTGGTGAGTGGGTTTTTCGGCTTGTCTCCTATATGAAGATTAATAGGCATAAGTATTAAGTAGTTCAAATTAATTTCTTCTTGATTCTAATATATAAGATTTCTAATAAGTTTAGTTTACGTGCTTGTTGAATATTTGAATTCTTTTAAACTCTTGTTACCCTTTGTTACCTAATCTTAAGTTTGAATTAATGTTTCTTGGTTACATATATTTCATTTTCTAAAATGTTTACTGTTAAAATATGAAATAATTACTTTATACAGATTATTCGAAGGTGCTTGAGAGACTCATGTTCAAACAAATAATGCAGTATTTGGACGACGGTGCGATGTTAACGGTCTCACAATCGGGCTTTAGATCGGGGCATAGTTGTGAAACTGCGCTCTTGAAGGTAACGACTGATATCCATGAGTCTCTTGATTACGACCATTTAGCATTTCTAGTGCTGCTCGACTTAGTTAGGCATTTGACTCCATTAATCATTCCGAACTACTCTCTAAGTTAAGCAATGAATTCCAATTCTCATCATCGGGCGTTAGGTTGGTTGAAAGCTTCTTATCTGATCGGTGCCAGTTTGTGAGGATTCGGGATTCAGTCTAACGTGTAGAACTACTCCGCTCGGGAGTTCCTCAAGGCTCAATCCTTGCTCCACTCCTATTCAGTTTATACTTAAATGATTTACCACAAGCTGTGAAAAACTCTGCTATACATTTATATGCTGACGATGTCCAAATCTACCTGAGCAGACCTATTGGTCTGATTGAAGATGGCGTCTGCAGAATCAACGAGAATCTCAATAATATTTATGAGTGGTCTAAAAGGAATAAACTATCAGTTAATCCAAACAAATCAAGTTGTTTAGTAGTTTGTAGACACCCTATAGATAAATCGTAGCTGCCACCTATCTTACTAAATAATTCTATTGTCGAGTTTGTCGATGTTGTTAGGAATCTAGGTATATTTCTAAACTCAAGTTTCAGCTGCTGCAGTCAGGTATCTCATATGCTGGCGAAAATATATGGTGGACTGCGACAGCTGTGGATAGCATCTCGTTGTTTATCTTTCGGAATGCGCATAAAATTGGCTAAAGCACTAATCTTACCATTCTTTAATTATTGTAGTAATGTTTTTACCAAATTGGACTCTGTTTGTCATAGGAAGCTGACAGTCGCTTTTAATGATGTTACCCGATATGTGTATGGACTTCCACGTTATGCTCATTTGTCGCACCTTCCACCTATACTCGGAATCTCTATCGATGCATATCTACAACGGCGACAGCTAATATTCTTGTATGATTTGCTACATAATAGGCGTCCTGGCTACTTATATGAGAAGTTGCGTTTCTTAAGTTCCGCTAGGGGAATTCGCATTCTTACTCCTACATGTTTGTCTCGCTATGGTGAACGATCTTACTTTGTCCAGGCTGTGCGTAAGTGGAATTCTCTTCCTAATTATATTCAGAGGGCGGGCTCCAAACGACTCTTTTTGCAATTACTTGGCAATTTATAGGAAGCTTGGAATGCTTGCTTACTTCTATAATTATTAACAGTATTGTTTTGAATTCATGTTTATTTTCTTTCTTTTTTATCTTTACCTCTTTGAGTTTTTTCACATCTTTTATTTTATTTTTTCTTAACTTAGTCTATTTAAATATTAACACTGAATCTACCACTATTATTAGTACTAAGATAAGATTTATAATCTTCTGTACACATATATTAAAAAAATTACTATTACTATTACTATTACTATTGTATTCACTAGTTCCGTATGTTAAATGTATAATATAAGATTGCTACATCTTGTGTACAATATTCATAATAAAATTTGATTTAATTTAATTTGTCTGACAACCTTCTCCTTAACTTTGTTGCAGAAGCTTGGATCCTTGGATAATGAAGGTCTTCTTTCTGCTTTCAAAATAAGACCGGTCCTTGGCCACGACATTCCTCGCTCAAGACAGCCTTTCCTGTTCCTCTGGAGTACACCGTTGCATCTTACCGAGGGTATCGATAAGCCTTTTTATTGAGTTAAAACCCTGATCGGGACCTAGGGATCAAGTACCTACTGGCATCCTTCTCTTGGCTGGGGAATCGTAAGAGCATCTCTTCGTCTACGGTTACCACGCTTACCCGATCCGAGTCTGCTTCGACGTCGGCACTGGCAGCGAGCGTTTAGGTAGTGCTTGGAGCACCCCTCAAGTTGACTGTGGAGCCAGTAATGTTACATCCGCTCCAGAGACCTGCTCTAATCATCTATCTATGTGCCTACCGGCGTTTTGGTAAATATCCTCCAACACCGCAGGGTGTAGGTGCACGGAGAGGTTATGGCTTCATACCATGAATAAAATAATTGTCGCTGATTATGTAGGTGTATGTAGATTACTAGAACTGCGGAAGGAAGTTTTGTGTATTGGAGCTTAAATTGCAAAGTTAAAGAATGGTGGATAACGAGGTTAAAAACAACAAAAATTTCCGTTTTAAGAATTTAAAGAATACCATCAAAAAATAGTATAAAGCCCTTGATTTTATATAAGCTATAGCTTCTAATGTTTATTTGAAATAAATGGAAAGTGGAAATTGGTTTCTTCATTACATTTTCACAATTATATATTGTTGTTGTTTTCGTGCAACTGATAATTTAATGTTTTTCCGAGCATAGTTTCTTGGAACGCCACTGCGTCAACATCAGATACAACTTTGATTATACTAAGCGCAAGACCCTCTAGCTTTTTCAAGGTAATTATTAATTTTAATGCTTATATGTACCCATAACTCTATTATTTCTATGTTTTCAAGAAATTTGAATTTGCTTTTCATAAATTAATGTACCAATGAAATTTGAGTTCATCTTTTATAATGCTTTAAAAACAGAGCAAACCGAAACCTCCTAATTAGGTTGTGCCAAACCTATTGGCAATTTGGTCCACGAATTTTTAAAAATCTTAATCAATTAATAGAAAGGTATGAAAATATATACCCAAATGCATGTACCTATATGTTCGACAGCTATAATGATTTGTATATGATTTGGGGTACTAATCAAAATCATTTCAATCAATTTAAAGGTTTGCTTTGTGTAACTTAAGTTCAGTGTTAATTGTGGTTACAACTAATCAATGTGTGATTAGTCCGCATTTCCCTTTACTTTCCTTGCTAAAAGGGACCGTGCTAGCATATGAGGTAACACATTGGCTTGGACATTAAACAGAATTAGGATATTTCAAAATGAGCATAGGAAATTCCCATGCGATTAGAGATTACACCAGGATTTGATTTTCAATAGTGTAATTTATTTTTAAGCGAGCACTGGTAAACTCCGTGCTTTTTAGACGATTTTGCGAATAGCACCTCATCCTCTTTTTAAACTTGCAATCAGTCCAATAAGCTCAAGCTCCAAATGGAATTCTTCGCGAAATTTGAATGAGGAATCACTTAAGGAATCAGAATAACATGTACATAATATGCGATCTTATATTTTAATACTTCTTCTGGAATTATACCAAATAATTGAGCGACTATTGCAAGTTCATTTGTCAAAATTATATCTCGAATGCTATGTATGACGTTGTGTAAAGATCAAATAAAAAAATTTACAACTACTGTATTAAAGTAACTAAGAGCAATTATTCTTACCTACTAGATCTGTTCAAGAAATTACAGGATATTTTTAATTAGGCCCCAATAAATAAATTGCGCTGGGTTATTTAACAAAGTGTTAAGGATTTTGCCGTGATACATGTCAACCAACTTCCAAATAGTTTGTCTAGTTGGATACCTTAATAATTAGCCGGTATGCAAAAATTTGAGCAATATTTTGATTCAATATTTTATATAAAAAATGAGATCAATCTCACTTTTTCGTATAAAATACTGAGCTTTTGCTGATTTTATTTTGCATAACCGCCACTGTCTCAGTCCTTTAGCGACAGTGTTATACTCGAAAATTGAGATATAACCCAGAAACTGAACAAGGGAAAGTGGCGTGCAGCTCAAAGCGAAAATAAGTTTCAATTTTTTAATACAAATCGCTGTCAAATTAAGCATTGAAAAATATTATATCTACAGGGTCGAATTAACTTGTACGGGGGCCTGCATTCAAAGTTATGTTGGAGGCCTACTTAAGTTCTCGCCGGAAAAAAGTAGTTTATATGTCTCCACTATCTACATTCACCCCGGCTCACCTTCAGGTGTATTTAATCAAGTCTTTGCGTCTTTGTACAGTCTGAGCGAAGCCCTGCTGCCCTCCGATGAGGCTGTTGCTTTTTGTGACCGAGACCGCTAAGATCGAGGAACCGTTTCCTTCCCATTTGTGTGCTCCGCAGCATGTACTATCCTTCCTGGACACCTGCGCCAACGTGGGTCTTTCACAGTGCAGCGACGTCGTGAACGACTTGGAAAGGTCATTGATCTTGTTTTCGCAACAGACCCGGGTGGCTCGTTGGTGAGTAGGTGCGTGATTCCGGACTCCAGCCACCACCCTGCACTCCCCTGTCAATTTTTGTTCCTCTATTGTAGGTTACTCCTT
Source organism: Leptarthrus brevirostris (assembly GCA_964036015.1). Lineage (NCBI taxonomy): Eukaryota > Metazoa > Arthropoda > Insecta > Diptera > Asilidae > Leptarthrus > Leptarthrus brevirostris. The sequence continues at coordinate 169,484,024 of OZ038371.1, read as the reverse complement.
TAATTTCAAAGCGGCTGATTTCTCTGCTCTTAACAATTGCCTTTTGGGCTATGATGAGGCGAACGTATTGGCCGAACCCGAAATTTACCTGGCCGTTTGCTCTTTCTACGACGTTCTGTACACCTGCTTTACTTAATGTACTCCGGTCTACTTTTCCAGCTCTCTTCGCTCACCTCAGCACTTAATGAGCGGCTGCCTGAGACGCCTCAAAAACTTGAAAAGCAAGGCCTGGAAATAGTTCTACTCTTCTATATGCGACGCAGGCTACCAGACATATGACGACCTCTCCCATCAGTTCTCTCTTGATCTGCAGACGTCTAACAACAGATTTCTATCTACCATGAGATCCACGAGATTGTGGCCAATGTTTTCGCCCTCTTCTTTCTTGTTTCGTTCTGTGCTGCTGACTGTGATACCTTTTCTTCGGATTTTTTCCACTTAACTAGACCTTCACGCACTTTCCTTGGACCCAAAGACTTAATTTTTGACGACGTCACTGTCACTGAATACTTATCAATTTCCGAACTACTGCAGTGTGATTCAAGCAGAGATCTTAGCCATAGAAAGAGCGACAAGGCTGTTACTAGGACATCCATATCTAATGGTAGCTTAGGTTACGGTGCCTTTGAATTAGCTTCGCGTAAATCACATTAGCTCCATAGCGTTACCACGAATTAGATGCCCTGCGTCCTGGAGATTTCGTTTTGCGTACCCGTCTCCATTTCGAACTTCAGAATTCTGTTCATGTTAATCTTCGAGGCTTCCTTTACGCCTTCAATAAAATGGTTTCCAGTACTTCCTGTACTTTCCTAGCAATCGCAGGACAACGACATAAAAGGTGCTCCACAGCTTCTTTCGTATTGGGTTCCACCAGAGTCGGAAACATCAATTCTTAGCGCATGTACCCCCGTAAGACAGTGCCCGGTGTAGATCCCAACCAAAGTTCTACATTGAGCCCGAGATAGTAAGATAGAGATAGATAAGTAGCCAATTAGTCTTCTTTTGATGAAGACTAATGAATGGTTTTCGCGATTCAACATGAATCTTCTTTTCGAAAATCTAATAGGCAACCATTGAGAGATTTGGCAACACCTTGGAGGAAGCATTTATTTCGCTTCCTGAGCTTCCATTACAGCTCCTTTCTAGCAAGAACATCTACTGCTTCATTTCCGCTGATGCCGCTGTGTCCGGTTACAAAGTTGTACCCTTCTATTCGTGGGATTTTGATTTAAATAATAAACATGAGTTTTTAGCGCCGCTTGGCTGTCCACATAGATACTGATTGAGCTCCCTCTTTTCAGCTGACTGTGAGCCAATTCTACCGCCTTGTATATAGCCACAACCTCAGCTTGAAAGACGCTACTGGGAGTCTGTCTGAAGAGTAGATATTGAGCTCCTGGCAGAACACTTGTGCTCCTACTCCGGAGCTCATTTTAGAGCTATATGTATAGATGTTTGAGGTATCTACAGGCTCTTCGGTTCTTTTCCCGTTGAACTGCCTGTCCGGAATTGCTACCTCAAACTTCCTGTTAAAGGCCATAATCGGTAGCATGTAATCAGTGGCCGTGTTGTCTCTCCGAAATTGCTACCTCGAACTTCTTGTTAAAGTCCATAATCGGTAGCATGTAATGAGTGGCCGTGTTGAGACTTTTCTCTTAGCTACTATGGTCGTACACCGTCATCTTGAGGACCGTTGACGCCTTAAGGCGCAACATTGCCCTCAGCGCGACGTTCTTTGCGTATCGGTCCAAAGGCGACAGCTGGAGTATTGTTTGAAGATCATGGAAGGGAGTAGTTTTGAATGCATCACTGACCCCCATTCTCGCTATTCTTTGTACATACTCCAATCTGGAGGGATAAGTTTTCTTGTCCACAGCTGGCCACAAAATCATTACGGCGTACAACAGGATTGCTTTGTATACCCATTGTGTGATGCCTATAATGAGTCCCAAATATTTAGCCTGGGGTACCTCAATGTTGGTACCTTATTCTTCCAGGTGTGTGATGGCTCAAAAATTGAACACAGTATTGATGCTCCTACCTTCGAACCCAACACTATGGTTTCGATTGCGTTGGGTAAATAGCTCAATCTTTCAAACCGAAATCCATGCCACCGAAATTCGCGGCCTTCTCAACGTCAACAAAGGGCTGAAAGGTGCTAATCTTCCCTGATATTCAATCGAGTCCCAAACCTCTTTCTTTGCTAAATTTTTCCTCGAGGCTTACTAAGGAGTGCTTCGACAACTTCCAACAACTAGCCGAACATAACAGGTCAATCGCGTAGCTAGGGCAACGAGATGGGTACTGAGCTGATCAGCAAAGATCATCCATTGCGTGCCAAGGCCCCGAACCTTGTTGCAGCCTCAGCTGGTCGTTGACGAATGCTGTTATAGAAGATTGGGCTAGGAGTCAAACCCTGTTATACTGGCACCTGTTACACCCTATATAACAATGATGTCACCGCCTTGAATATGGCGGATCTCAGGTTGCTATCAGTGTACCTATCTAGACACCATGGGTTAATTTATCTTTTACACCCATAGGTCTGTATGGTGAGTCGGAGTGGAGTGTCGCCTCTGTCTCGAAAACGATGTGAATTTGTCCTACCTTGGCATGGCATAGAAGGAGGATCTTCATTCAGGAATTTCTGAGCCCTGTTGATGTTATATCCTTCCCTGTTAAGGACCACCTTGCCTACCTGAGGATGGATGAACGCCTTTTACAGTAGTAGGGGTTCTGGCACAAAAGACCTTCTTGGTCGTGTACCCACCATATGGGTAACCCATATTAATAATAATAATAATATTAGATAGCATTTATAAACCAACTTAACGATTCTTCCGTTTTTAGGTATTCCATTATTACAACTGAATGAAAGGTTGCCACGATCTTCACAACCTGAAGGAAACTAACAAATTGAAGAGAAGTTAGGTAATTTTAAGCAGCACTTTGATAAATCAAGATCAATAGGTATATCTTTTTAAATAATTAACTACTAATTATAACCACAGAATTAGAATATTTTTACAGTATAGCTGTGCTTAACAACTGCAGTCAAAATAATTTTAACGGAGTACTACAATGATAGAACTCCAACGTCCAACGTTTGATCAACAGCAGATAAACTCGATTGGGAAAAAACTAGCATATATACGTCTTCTCTAAATCATATGCAATTGAGTTCAAAAATTGCAAACTAAAGAAACCTGAAAAAACAATTCTGCTTATCCTTTTCCTACATGATATGGATTTTTATAAATGTACAAATTGTTTAATTAATTCTTACATACTAAATACTCTTGTGCTTTACAAATTATAACAGTTTAATTCTGTTTATATTATGTATTATTAAAAATAGCTTAAAATACAAATTTTATATTAGAACAGTAAAAACACATTTTGGAAGAAATATTATATCGTTCAAAAAAAGTAAATAGTGTAAATACGGCGCTGGGCAAATACGCATGCGAATACTAATTTATTGGTGACATACAGGGTGTTTCAGATCTGATGTGCCAAAATGAGTGGGGTGATAGATCTCACATAGACAAAATTGTTGATTGTATGGCAGGGGGAGGGCAATCTCAACCGTTTGGAAGTTACAAGGTGATTCATAAATTTCAATTTTGCATGGTATGCACATTACTCTTTTATTTTTATCTTTTGATCTACCCAACATAGCGACATCAAACAACTACTATCCCAATTACCTTTCCAAAATTTTCAGCAATTTTGTTCTAACTCCTACCATTGCACGTACAGTCACTTCCTAAAGTGAAAAATTGGTTTGGGATTATCTAAAATTCAGCATTTTCCCAAATTTTCTCCGAAATTCATGTAATTATTGGAAATTTTTTTATTTTTATTGAATTGCTCATCTTATTACCTTTCCAAAAAGTTGCAACATGAGAAGCTAGATAAAGGGTTAGAAATATCGCATCCTTAAAAATCCCTGACCACCTAATTATTTTATTGCACTTTAGGTAGGAAATTCTTTAAATAAACAAAATTTTTAAGAAATAAGGCCGAAAATGTTTGTTTTGGGTTAACAGATTAATTATTTTAATTATTGCTGCAAAAAATTATGACAATGTTAGTGTAATTTTGTTTTATTGCCGATATTAGCTTGTGGTATCCAGAATTCACACCCTTGTATCCTGGCGTTCTGTTACTCGTACCTGATGAAAATTTTGCTATAAAAAAGGGTCAGTCAGCAAGAATATCTATCATAGTTGAAAAATAAATCAATAAGTACGAGTGTTTTTATGCAAAAATTATTAAAAAATGGTAGAATTTACATTTGAGGAATACGCGGATATTATTCACATTTATGGTGAAGTAGACGGAGAACGGCTGTACTGGAATATCAAAGGAGATTCCCCAATCGGCGAGCACGGACTCTCCGAAGATTAAGAGAAACAGGAAGTGTAACTTCACACGACAGAAAGACACGACCCGAAACTTCGGGAACTTCCGCCGACGTTGAGCAGCAAATAATCACGATTGTGAGGCAATACCCTGAGAAGAGCATGAGACTAGTCGCAAAACGATTAGGAGTGTCTTCATCTAAGGTTTGGAGTGTTATTAATCGAGAGGTCCGTATCACCATCAGCCAGTCGAAGGACTACTGGAAGGAGATTCCAAGAGAAGAGTGGAATTCAGGACTTGGCTTTCGGAACGCGACATTGACGACAGACCGTTTCTGCACCGAATTCTGTAGAGAATCTCAATTAACCAGGGATGGTATCACGAACTTTCATAACCTCCATACGTGGTCGGTATGAAACCCACTCAGGACAAAGGTGACCTTATTCCAGGAAAGATTTAGTGTCAACGTTTGGGCTGGTATCATCGGCAATCATTTGGTAGGACCATTCATTTTGTCCAAAGTGCTCAACAGTCAAATTCAAGCGGAATTTTTGGAGAATAAACTGCCGGAGCTAATAGAGGACCGCTGGATTTGAGGAGTTGCACCGATTCCTTGGCTTGGTAGATCTTCAGACCTTACCCCATTGGACTTTTTTTTATGGAGAACAGTGAAGGATGAAGTTTCTTCAAGCCTTCTTAACACTAGGGAGGATTTAGTTAGTAGAATTGGGAATGCAGCGACGAAAATACGGGAGAAGGTGGCTGCAATTGCCCTTAAACATGGACTTAGAAAGAGATTGTTGGCATGCATCCAAAGTGGCGGTGCACAATTTGAACAGATTTTGCAACATACTTAGATTAATTGTAATACGTTTTGAATACAATGAAAAGCATTTTAGAGTTAATATGAGTTTAGTTCCTTTATTTGCAGATTTTATAATATTTCCCGATAAGTTTTCTACTTATAAATTTCTACACATTTTCTCTACCTGTGCACGTTGCACCTTTTTGGAAAGGTAATAAAATGGGCAATTTAATAAAATAAAAAAAAATATGTACTAATTACATGAATTTCGGAGAAAATTTTTTTCACTTAGATCAACATTGCTCACAATTTTGGAAAGGAAATTGGGATAGTAGTTTTTTAGCGTTTGTTTGATGTCGCCGTGTTGGGTAGATTAAAAAAGAGTAATGTGCATACCATGAAAAACTGAAATTTATGAATCACCCTGTAACCCCAAACGTTTGAGATTGCCCTCCCCCCTGCCATACAATTTTTTTTTGTCTAGGTGAGATCTATCACTCCACTCATTTTGGATCGTCAGATCTGAAACACCCTGTATATCAACTGGTAGTCGGTAAACTCACACGAAAGGGTAAAGGATCGTGCCTGCGACTCTACTAAATTAGGTTATGTTGTTATGGTGGTGGCTGCAATAATTTTTTAGATGGATCACATTGGGCGTAAGTGGTACCACAAATGAGTTTCCTATAATCCTAAGTCCTCGTACTGCGACCGTCAAAGAATATTATTATTTATAAGGTAGTTTATAAAACAATATTTACATTTTCTAAAGTAACTGGGGCTCTTCGAGCTCGATGGATTAAATAAGACACTTATTTTCAATCACAACTGTTCACAGTTTTATTCACTTCATTGATTAGTTCACTTCACATCCTTGACTTCATACGGCATCTGATATTTTTCTGGTTCCCGAAATCTGAGACATGCGCATTGCACAGCTTAATTTTGTTTTCATTACGTGGCCTATGCCGCCCTACAATGTCCATTAGAATATTTTATAATTTTTATGAGATATCAATTAATTCAAAAATACTGTGAAATTAGATTGTTCAAAAATGTTACAAAATGAGTATAGTTACTACTATACTCAAATACTATAATAATTAATACAAATAATAAAATTTGCAAAATTTAGAAAAAAAAAACCAAAAAGACCTAAACGTTCCTGAAAGTCCTCTAAAGGGATTGTGCTCGACAAGACTAGGAAGTAAATTGAAGTGCAATTGGTCAGAGATGTTGTAGCTTCAGGAATTTTCCCACCATAGCCAATCCTGTGACGTCTTCCATTCCATTCTCTCGCCACATACACAAAGTGAGAATGCTGCTTTACCAAGTAATTACATTTAGGCATCAATATGTATTGTCAAGGAACGCCAGGATTGCAAAAACTCAAGATGCTTATGCAGGAATGTTGGCTAATCGGAGTTAGTAAATGCTTTAGTAGCCGGCTACACTCGGCATCCAGTATTGCATAACTGGTACTGCAATAGGTAAAAGGAGTTCAATGGTAGAAGGTAAGCTGAGAGCCATAGCTGTCGAACACCACAATGAATCTTCTGCAACGTAAAAGAAATCTGGTCCCAACATGACAACTTGCTGTTTACACTGACTCCAAAGTTTTTCACTTTGTTTAATCACGCGAACGCCAGCGGGCCCAATATGGATCCTTGAAGAACAATTGAGAAGACAGGTAGAGGATTATATATATTATTAAAAGTTTTAACTTCTTGTCACCGATCTGATAAAAAGCTTTTAATGTACCTGGACCCTGTGATGCCGAACCGAAACTTATTAAGAAGCTTTAAAATTAAGAGCCTTTGATTTACAGTATCAAAAGCCTTCGTACAGTCTAGTAATGATAAAATTACTAGGTGATCAATGCCAAGCTTATTAAAAATGTTTATTGTAACCTTTAACAGCGCGGACCAGAACTATGCTCCTGTGTAAAGCCTGACTGCCATTACGATAGAAAATTATGGTCAGCAACAAATTAGATAGATAACACAAGAGACTAATCGGGTGGCAATCGTCTAGTGGCAGTGGAGACCGACATTATGCTAACGGAAGCACTATAGTTTTCTTCCAACTACTTAGAATTAACCCTTCTAACACAGAAGGCACACTTCTCTGGCAGGTGCCCAGAATCAATTCTCCTATTCCATCAAAACGATGAAATGAGGCTGAGAAAGGAACAGGAAGAAAATAAGTAAGGAAACCCAGCACACAACATGCAAAACAGAGAGTCACGTGAGTACAGAAAATAGATAGTTCTTAAACGACATCTTGCTAAGAGTTAAATCAAAATTAGGACATGCATTAACAGCCCTACATAAACGATTAATTGGTTCATGCATGCCATACTTTGATCTGGATGGTTACACATGCGATAAAGCCAGTCTTCGAAGGTTATGTTGGGACTGTCTGAAGGAAACCCTGCTAACAAGCGAACCTGAGTCTAAATTAGACTTCAAGAGTTGGTGAATTAAGACGAAGTCAGCGACTTTGCGAATTTTCTCCAGCAAACCGAGTAACCGAAGGCGACCGGTAAAGGGCGTGAATCTAAACGGATCGTCCTATGGGAGCCCTCTTAGCGCAAATCTATGAAAATTACCCTACACCGCTAAGAATTAACAGCGTAGTAGGTCGACCAGACCTGAGATGCATACTCTAGAATAGGTCTAACTAAGGAGCAGTACAAATAAATCAATGTTGGTATATCCGAGAACTCTCTAGACCAACGCTTAACAAAGCCCAAGATTAAACTACCTCTAGACGCGATATACAATAGTTAATACACAGAGTTAAGTCAAGTTTCCTATCAAGTTTTACCCCAAGGTCGGTTAAGGACAGTACGCGACAGAGACCATTTCCCGCAAAGTTGTTATCCCAAGCTTATGGATTAGGGCTCCTGGAAAAGGTCATATTCTCGCACTACTCCAGAAACGTATCTAAGTTCTTTTGAATAAGGGCGGCGTCACCACCATCCTTAACATAAAAGAAGATCTTATTGATTTTGTCATCAAGTACTCAGAGCTGTCCATTTATGCTGATGACATGAAAATAATTAAGCATATCTCCTCCACAACTGACTCTCTTCTTCTCCAAAATGACCTCGATTCGTTCACCACATGGTGTATGAAAAACTTTCTTGAGCTCAATGTCTCCAAATGCCAGTCCATCTCTTATTCCCGCAAGCGTCTTACCACCACCCCGAGAACCTACATGTTAACCGACGTACCAGTCCCTATCGTTAGAGAATTCTCCAATCCTTATGTTTCCAAATCTCTCTACTTCTCCTTCGTTAGATCTCTCCTTGAATATGCCAGCTAGGTATGGTCACCTACGCAAACATCGCACATTAACAGAATTGAGGTAGGTTCATTCGCTTTGCTCTACGTGATCTTCCATGGGTAGACAGATTCAACCTTCCACCTTATGAAGACCATCTGAAACTGATCGACTTACAACCCCTAAGTTAACGTCGTGATGTTTCCGACGTTCTCTTCATTCATCAGCTATTAGCTGCTGCCATATACTGCCCTTCAATCCTGCAGTCTTTACCCATCTATACCAACCCTCGCAACCTAAGAAAAGTCAACGACCTTCCCTCCTTTGACTTCCATCTCAGTAAATCATCCCTTCACAAAGCCTTATATCTTTATCCCGTCCATCTTGATCGCCTTTAGTAATTCTCCTTCCTCCCAGTTTATATTTATCATAATCATAACTCATATTGTAGCTTATATTATCTGTTATGAATTATTGTTTATTTTAGTTTGTAGTATTTATTTTGTTATTTTGTATTTTTTATGTAACAGCTTGCATTAAGCTTAAATAAAATAAATAGAAGAGGGCCGAGATGACTGCCTTGAGGTACACCAGATGAAGACCTGAAGATTCTAGAGGTAGAGCCACGGAGCGACACACGATATGTCCTGGCTCTTAGATAGAAAGAAATCCAGTCGAGTTTAAATATAAATTCAAGTAAGTTAGTAGTCGTTGATCTACCGGGCAAGAACCCGTGCTGATTGGGAGATATGAAGCCAATACAACGCTCTGTAAGCTGCGAATACACTATTGATTCAAATAAGGAAACTGCGACCATGTAATGTATTAATTAAAGATGTACGTTATAGGCTCGAGGATAATTGGGAGCGATAAGCTGGAGAATTTCGTTGCGATACCATCCGAACGGCGGTCTCAGACTTGGCAATTATTAGGGCCTTACGGACTTCATCTGCTCGAACACAAGGAAAACTGGAATCGCCACCCTCGGCGTCATAAAATTTTGTCGTGATATTAAAAATGTGACGAAATCGAATCAATATTGCAAACTGGTTTGGAAAGAAGACTGGTATTCAGAATTCTACAAAAGTGACTTTTCTTAGCTCGTAGTAATTTTATTTCTAACAAATTTATATGCTCGGCGATCCATTCTTTTCCACGTAAGTTTAAATCTACGAAAGAGAAATACTCTTTCTGCTATCCATATAAGGCAAGGAGTTATACATATATTTTGTTATCTCGGGAATGTGTTTGTTATGATACTTACTTTAACATTTCAGAATACACTATACTGATCATTAACATTTTCGTTAGTGGGACTAATATCCCAAGGTAGCTGAATCGAGTTCTTTTACTTTATTTTAGAGGAGGATGTCTTGAGCCTCGATCCTTCAGAAAGTGTGCGTGGTGCTTTATACCACTATTATAAATTACTGGTCTAGGCACTTGAACTTGAACCTAGTTCTGGCTTATTTGCATGATAGGTTCAATGCACCACCACGCAAGAATAAGAAACTCGAAATTTTGCTTAGAAAACCTGAAAAGAATTGATGAACTAAAATGGGAAGGCAGTGACAAAATTTTTACTGCGAGACTTGGGAATTATTTAAAGCGCTCCGTTATTATTACAGAGCTACAAATTGTTGTAATTGCGGGCATAAAATTGTCACCTATTTACAAAAGCTTTCACATAAACCGTGAGAAATAATTTCCGGCGACCTCGAGACGATAATGTTTGACTATCATGTATAGAAATAAAATCTAATTTCTGCGGTTGGTGAGAATTATGGTTATAACAAATTCAGAAATTACAATTTTGCAATGTAAGCGGATATTTTCATTTTTCGTTAGAGATTAAACAACGACGGTATTCACATTTAAATACATAGATTGAAAGAGCGCCAGGAAGGCACCTGAATAGGTGTTCTTTGACTCAACTCTAAGAGAGCAGTTTCAAGTTTTACGCTACCTTCAGGTGTAAAACTTATGTGACGGACAACAAGCACAGGATAAAAATCTTTTTGAAAACCACTTGAAACTTTAGCACTAAAAAATGTAATCTCGTTTAGACCCGATTTCTAATAAATATTGGCACTTCTACCATTATTTCGGGCCAGTGTCTCATAGGCAGATATGACGACAGACTCGGCCCGCCTTTAAGTTGCCAAGGTGAGGAGGCAGAGGAAACCATACTTCACTTCCTCTGCGATTGCCCAGCTCTAGCCAACCGCAGTAACCGGTTTTTGGGCTGCCCCTTTATTAAAGAGTTATCCGAATTAGGTTCCACTGATGTCAGGGATCCAGTTCAGTTTATCAGGAGCTCTGAATATTTCCCGGCTACGCAATAAAACTAAAACCTTTTTGCTCCAGCCAATAATATCTAGCTAGTTTGGCCTCCTAGAAGCTATAGGTAGGCTCTCTTCTCATAAAGGTTTAAAGGGTTCAGTACACAGCCTCAACTGTGGTATCACAATGGGCCTTTTTGGACTAAATGTGCTTTTTTAGGCAGCCACCCTAACCTAACCTAACCTCCTTCACCGATGTATCTATGTCCTTGACGAATTCAAAAATGTTATGTTCTGCTGATAACGCCGAGATCGTTCGTGTTGTTAATTTTCCGCGTGACTGTGAGCTTCACTTTAGCTACACCATCAAGGCCGGTGTTTTAAATAGACTTGCCAAAACCAAAAATCTAAGAGTGTCGCTTTATCTTTGTAGACCATATCTACGGTATAGTAAATAAGGCCAATTCCACACTAGGCTATATTAAAAGGTGGGCAAAGGAATTTGATGATCCTTATATTACGCGGCTTTCTAGAGTATGCCTCTTGTCTTTAGTCTCCTTTTCAAACTGCACAAATTGTTCGCATCGAAGCAGTCCAACGTCACTTCGTAGGGTTTGCTCTTGGTGTCCTGCCGTGGGACAACCCATTTGTACTACCACCTTATTTAGACAGACTTAAACTTTTAAGGTTCGATTCTCTATAAACTAGAAGGAACAATTACAAAACTGTTTTTGTTTCGCTTCGTTGATTCGCCCTCTCTTTTATCATGTTTTAATATTGCTATTCCGTCTCGCTCCTTCAGAAGCCCCTATTTTTTGAAAATTCCATTCCACCGCACTAATTATGGACTTCATGAGCCTATGACGTCAATATCTCGTTGGCTTAAGCACTATTTCAAATCTATTGCGTATACAGGGTGTTTTTCAGGTCGTGTGCAAAAATAATTTGGTAGATTTAGGTGAAAAACGAAAAACATTGTTTGAAATTTTTTTCGATTAAATTAACCAGTCTTACATATTAACGCATATTTTCTACAGTTTTAATGTTATAGACGTCATTAATATCTCGGTTGACAGGTAGTACAATGGTGCTAAAGGCTGTGTAACCGAAAGATTTTAAAAATTATTTTCGGGTTTAAAATAGTGGTCAATGTGTCCTCTTTCAAAATCAATTTAAAGCGCACAAAAATCTTTTTCCTTTCTCAAGTTATTTTAAGCGAAAATTCAACCCTCGTACTAAATTCATAGGCTTGCGAATTTAAACTTTTAATTTCCCTTTTTAATAATTATATATTTTTAGATTATAAAGTTTGCTAATTTCAAAAATAGAGTTGGTTTTTTCTATCACATCAGATTTTTATAATTTTTTTTTTCATAATTATCAAACAAAGTTGATAATTATAATAATAATCTTTACGGTTAGCTAGTGTACCCAAGATTTACAATCTTTTCTGCGTATTAAGAATTTGAACATAGACGGCTATAAAGTGATAGAAATATGAAAAGTAAAATTATGGTGAATTTTGATATTTGTAAGTAATTTATGAAGTTTTCAAGCGAAGACAAATAACATTAAAATAATAGGCTAATAAGAAAATTACGTTAAGTGATTTTTACTGAGTGTTGTTATTATGTTATTTTCGACACTTCCGGTGAACGTTAGGGCTCCCACCTCGGGTCATTGTTATTTATAATTTACATCAATGATGTATCTACGATTCTGTTTTGTTTGGTTGGTTGGTTTTTGAGGGGGGAAAGATATGTATCTTCCATGCACTGAGACCTTTAGTGGCCCGTTGTGCTCCCCCTGCTCGACAGCGTACCCTAAAGTCCACTGTCGAGCCAACTGATCCCCGTAACGAATTGGATAATTCGATCATAACCCGATTTCTTAACTTCTGCTAATTCTTCGCAGTAGTGTGTTCATAAGATTCTAGATCTTTTTTGCGTAAGGGCTGTACATTGGCCGAGAAAGTGTAATACGGTCTCATCTTCTTCCCCACATCGCCTGCATAGACTAGTGTTCACCCTTCCCATTTTTATGGCATGCGTCTTCTATGTCCTGTCACAAGGCAAACAAGAAGTTTCAGTTTGGCTTTGTTAAGCTTAATGATCTTTTCAGATTCATGTGCACTGAGAGTTTCCCAAAACGCCTTTGTATATCTGTCGATGTCGGATCCCTCCCAGATTTCTTTGTGCCTCCTCGTTACCCATTCCATGATTTATTTTCTGATTTCATGGATGAGAATGCTCAGGTTAAGTATTATTGGAGTGTCCTCATTTGTGTCCCTTCCCGCCAGCTCATTTGCTTTTTCATTACCTGGGATGCCACAGTGCCAAGGCACGTATATTAGGGTGACATCGTTTTGTCTCCCTAGCTCCGTTAAGGTCTGTTTACATCCCTCTATCGTTTTAGATTTTACCTCGGCGTTAGTTAGAGATTTGAGGATTAGAGGATCTTACTCCCCGTTCTATTAGCTGTTTAGCTCCTATCGCTATCGCTGCGATTTCACATTGAAGAACCGAGGAGGAGTCGTTTACCCCTCCCCATAACTCCAGATTAAGTTCCTGGCACGTTATTCCAAAGCCACAGCCACGCTCGCATTTTGAGCCGTCTGTGTAAATCGTTAAAGTGTTTTCTTGGATCACCCCATTGTTGATCCATTCACTTTTAGTCGGGAACTGAGTTTTGAAGATTGCCTCTAAATTTGGGTTATCAGTTTTGAAGTCCCAGCAATCCAGTCCCGTATTACCATTAGATACTCGCTTAACGTAGAATTGTAGTGAAGTAATATTTGGAATGACCTCCAAGGCCTTTGTCAGTGTTGAACTGGTAGCCCCCGTTATGCCTAGACAGCATAAGGGATTGGTCCATAATCTTCTGGTTTCTGCTCAACTCTATCGCTTTTCACCAGACTATCGCTCCATGCGTTATAATGGGTCTGATTACACATATGTATATCCATTTTATAATATAGGGTGATAGTCCCATATTTTACCTATAGCATTTCTACACGTCCAGAAAGCTCTTATAGCTTTGTTTTTCTTCTCGTGTAGGTGCCTCGCCCAATTTAAGGTCAATCTCGTGTTTCCGATGCACGGGGGAATTAATTTATGTCTTCTGGTGAAGCAGTATAGTTCCGTTTTATTTGGGTTTATCTTCAGTCCACAATCCTGTGCCCAGGAGGTTGCCGTGTCAATTGCTTCTTGTAGTAAGTATCGCAAATTTTCTTCAAACTTACCTCTGACTACTACGCTACGTCGTATCTAAGTTATATAATATATAAGTTTCTCCGATAGGGTTTCAAGTAGTTCGTCAATCACTATCAGCCACAGGAATGGTGAAAGAATCCCTCCTTGTGGAGTTCCTCTATTTACCTACGCCGTCGGTTGTTCATTTCCGAAACTTGTAATTATGATTCGGTCTTTCAGCATGGACTTGATCCATTTGATAATACTGTGATGTGTCCTCTTCTCCCTCAACCTATAAAGAATCTTATCGATTCTGACGTTGTTGAAGGCCCCTTCTATATCAATAAAGTAGCCTAACGCTACTGTTTTGTACATCAATGCATTTTCCACTTGATGTACTAGGCTATGTAGAGCGGAATCAACCGATCTACTGTTGACAGGATTATGCCTATCTGTTGCCTTACTTCCCATTCTATGAGTCCTTCTAGACTTTTCAGTAGGAATGATGTAAGGCTAATTGGTCTATAAGCATTGGATGTGCTATAGTCCGTCTTATTTGGTTTGGGTAGAAATACTACCTTTGCCACTTTCCAGTTTCTAGGAGTGTAACTGAACTTTAGACATGCTCTAAAAAGTAGGGTGAGTCTGTTCCATAGTTCGTTACCTCCCCTCTGTAGCAGATGGGATGCATCCCATCCCTTCCCAATGATTTATATGGGCTGAAAGATTTTATTGCCCATCTTACCTTATCTAAAGTACACAGTTTCTTCGCTTGCTCCTCTTCCATCCCAACTTGGGATATCCAAGGGGAAGCTTCTCCCTTCACAAGGGTACTCCCCGGGAAGCTAATTGTAATTAGCCTCCCAAGAGATTCCCTCATGTTGGATGAGTTTTCGATAAGTTCTAACTGCTTTTTCGATTTAGAGAATATTTTCTTCAATCTAGCCTCACCCCTCCTTTCAATTTGGCTAGTAAAAACTTTCCATGATTCCCTCTGGGCTTTTTGGCACTCGGACTTGAATTGCCTAAATGCCGTTTTATATGCTTCCCAGAGTTCCTCTCTTTGGTGTTTATTAGCTTTATTGAATAGCTTTCTGGTTCTTTACCTCATTTCCATGAGAGAAGCATTCATCCATCTCTGTTTTCTTTCGAGGATCATATTGATGCCTTAGTTACTAAGGCTAATTAATATGACTCTGGGTTTCGTAAAGAGATGTCCAAAAGAATTTGATGACCCCTACATTACAAAACTTCTATATTGCACTTTTGTCAGGCCTGTTCTGGAATATGCCTCTCCAGTCTGGTCATCGCTCTATTGAGACATATATCAATCGCATTGAAGCTGTTCAACGGAGGTTCGTTAGGTTCGCTATTCGGGGCCTTCCTAGGAATAACCCCCTTATATTACCACCTTATGTTGATAGACTTGAACTCCTGCACTTGGATACACTTGAAAAGAGACGCCGTGACTCCAGGATCGTTTTTGTATTCGACTGAATTGGGGGGTTCAAAGACACTTCTGTTCTCTTGGCATGTTTTGGCATATCTGTTCCGGCTCACTCCCTGAGGAATCACGACTTCTCTCAGGTATCTTTTCATCGCACTTATTAGGAGGTAAATGAGCCGATCACATGGATGACATGATTTTTTAATTCCTCTTTTGATCGCGTTGATTTGCACATTTGCAATTTATATTTTGTATTTATATTTTGTGAATTCTCTCCTTATTCTTTTATTTTACATTGTATTATACTGTTTATTAGCAATTTGTAATTAATTTTGTTTTCTTAAATAACGAAAATTTAGAAATTATCCACTTGATGTCATTCAAACCGAGTAGCAATTTTATGAATTAGAAAGCTCTTAATAGTATTCGTTTGTTGTTCATGACGTCTTCATGAAAATGCTTTAAATTGAAAGCCGAAAAATTCAAATTGGCAATTAATATTTATTTAAATTTAAACTTAATGTGATCTTAAAACATCTAAACATTCTAAAGATTTAAATTGCCAATTTGGAGTTAACCGCATACCAAATTTTAATAGAAATTACCCTCATAAAGCTCAATTGAATTGGAATATGATGGTTTGTATCTGTGATATGCGCGGAAGGTGCTATAAAATGGATGAATTCAAAGGGGTGTGTCAAGGACTATTTCCCCTTTTGTCCTTGAACTGCCTTACCAACATGACATAAGGCGTTAAAGGTTTTTGCAACTACTAGGTATATTTCGCTTGTTCCATCTTGTGACTAATAGTGGAAGCAATCTTAAAGTTTTAGAAACGTTAAATTTAAAATTATCTTCTTTGGATAAATAAACACAACGGCAGACTGAAAAATACATTAAATGTTAAATTAACTTATGTTTACTGTAATTTCATGCTATGCTTTCATAAAAAAAGTGATTTACTTCTTACAAAGTTAGGATTTAAATAAAAATGTTTGGTGGGCTATAGTATGAGTGGAAGAAGAAGCTGTGGGATAATCTCCGCAAGCAAGGTGTTCGTGGAGAGAGCAATTCGGTTTGCGATTTGGACCCTAATGTAGCAAATGAGTTTTTTGTATCTGCAATTAAAGATGTAATAGCGGATAATTTTGATTCGCATTCTATTCTTCGAATTATTTCTTCTCTGCCAAAGTCTTGTAGTTTCAGCTTTCGTTATGTTCATTCAATTAAGGTTTCTGAAGCTCCGATCTCTTTAAAGGCTGATTTTATGGGCGCAGATAGTATTGATGTAAAATTTCTAAAATTTAGTTTGCCAAATTTGCTTTCTTTTATTACACATATTTACAATACGTGCTTGACGACGAGTACGTTCCCGTCTATTTGGAAATATAAGGTTGTAATTCCTATTCCCAAAATAAGCAAACCCAAAATGATGTCTGACTATCGCTCGATTAGCCTTCTCAGTTTCTTATCAAAATTTGGCAAATTCAGGACTACACTGAGAATTACAGGCTTCTTAGTAAATATGGTAATCAGGCTTTAGATGAAAATATAGCTGTAAGTCTGCTGTCCTTGATGTGATTTCAAAGATCCCCGAAACGCTTGATAGGGATGAATATGGTGTATTGGTTCTATTGCATTTTACTTAGGCCTTCGATAGCATTCAACATTCTCTATTACTACGAAAATTATCTTTATAATATGAATTTTTGTTATCATCATTGAAATTGCTCGGTAATTATTTACAGGACCACAGGACCACAGTTACCAACAAGTGAATGTAAATGGAGTTCTGTGAACTTATTTAAACTCAACCGTGGTGTCCCACAAGGCTCCATTTTGGATCCTTTATTGTTATATGTTATGTGCAATTATGTGCAAGAGACAGCGGTACACATATTTTGTCACTGTCCTGCCTTAGCAAGTGTAAGATGGAAGCTTATGGGACACTACTGGGGGAAGGACGGAAAGATAGTAGAGGTGTGTTATAATTAAATGCTTGCCCTGACCCGGGGAATCGATGTGAGGGAAGAAAACTGGATTAATCCGGGTCTCTCGCCGAGTTGGGAAGGAGTAGGGACGAAAAGGTAATGGTCTGATTTGGCTTATCCCTAGAGAGGTGTTTTTAGTGAGTAAAAATCTCACACTAGCAGAAACAGTTGGGTCTCTTGGTTTCTTTGGAAGATGTTCACCTCTCACGCAAACAAAAGAAAAACTAGCGTTTAATTATTGCGTTCATTTCATAAATAATCTTAGTGGAGATCAGTACATTGTTCGCTTGAAAAATGCTTTTAAAAAATGTTTTGATTGTCAATGAACCTTTACATCTTTCTGATCACTTGACAAGTCTCAGATGAGACGGCCACCATAATTTACTAATGCTTCGGTTTAGTTGACGATTTGGCGAGCCCCCCTACTTTGTCCAAATAACTCGTAAATGGAACTCTCTCCCATCTAATGTTCAGAAAATGACTTCTCTGGCCAACTTAAAAAGAATTTATTTTCAGCCATCACGCACACCTAATTACATTATTTAGTTATTACTTAAAATTAAGCTGAATTTAAATTGAATGAATTAGCATGTCTAGCGTAGTTTTAAATTGGGATAGATACTGTAATTCACATGTTCTTTACTTTTTCTTGTTTATGATCTTCACTTACTTTATTTTATGTATGTAGGTATAGGTTTATATATTTTTTTGTTTTTTTCCTCGGAGTAACAATTAGTTTTGATTTATTCGTTAGATTTCTTATTAAGGGTAGGTTCTAGTAGAGCAATTTCAAAAAATTAGTTTTTCGTTTTTTGCATATTTTAATTCTTTAGAGTGTCTAGAATAAGCCTCTAAAACGATTTGACGGATAAATGTAAAACTTACAGCCGATTTAGTTAGAACGCGTACCGGCCGAAAATCATGCCTACGTTTGGGCCCAATGCTGATTCGCGCGAGTTACGATACGACCAAAACATACCTTTATTCCTTTTTCATACTTCCCATAGTTCCCTAATCAGAAATAATATTTTAATTAAATAAGCAGTTTCCCAGATAGCTCAGAGCTTTCCTCACAATTTAAGAAATAGAGCAGACGCTAGGTAATCGAAACGTGTTAGCAGCGAAGTAAGCAGGGGAAGGGGTGGGGGTGGGGGGCAGTGAAGTAATTTGCTGCGTAGAATCCGAATCCGGGGCCAGAATTGGCCCATCACGTCAGGATTTTGAGATATTTGAGGTTATGTACCCGAAAAACGGCGTTTTTTCCTACTTTTGAGGTTATGTACAGGGTGCAAAAGTTTTTTTCGCAAAGTTATGGCTATTCGAAGTTACGAAATATATGCCTTCGACGTCACTAATGCAAATAATTAATGCAAATGATGACGTCGAAGGGATATATTTCGTAACTTCGAACAGCCATAACTTTGCGAAAAAAAAATCGTAATTGATCTCTTGAACTCTTAAATTAAAGGGTAAGAGTGGCACTAAATGATGTAACTGGAAAGACAGACCACAAACATTTTTTGCACCCTGTACGAAACCTCAAAAGTAGGAAAAAACGCCGTTTTTAGGGTACATAACCTCAAATATCTCAAAATCCTGACGTGATGGTCCAATTATGACCACAGATTCGGATTCTACGCAGCAAATTACTTCGGAAATCACCCTCAGCTTTCCAACAACTGACATGACCCCCGTATTTGGAGACCTGTGTTATAGATTGTCACAAAAAAATTTTTTTTATAACTCATAATGTAAATCTTTTTTCTAATTTCCTCTTATACACGAATTAGTAAGTGATTTATGCATTCTTAATACTCAAAATATATTATTTATACATCTGTTTCATTGATGGTAACAAATTTTTGGAACGTGTCCGAATACAGCACTCAGTAGGGTTTTGAAGACCCGTACATTGGTTTATCCACCTGTGAACCTGTCCCTATTTATGAAACATGTACAAAAATCAATAAAAAATATATTAAATATGATTTTAATACTTATTTTCAACGCACTAATTTAACGATAGAATCTTCATATCGAAGAACTTGCAATTTTCTATATTATTTGTATTTTATTAATATTACTTAAGTATATAATAAGAAATCATTTTATCTGTATGTATGAAGCATTATTCAAATTACACCCAGCGCAGATGCAAACAATGTCAGTGGAAAATGTCACAGAAACTTGTGAAACCATCGACCAATTTTATGACCTACCAAATTTAAAACATAAACTTGAACAATGCAGCAATTGTGGTATAATAAACCCAATCCTACAAATCTAACCGCTGTTGATGTCCTCGAAGAGGCAAACACCTTCTTTCCCGAAACGGGAAGAGCGTTGAAAATTTTGATCGCATTGCCATGTACAACGTGTACGGTAGAGCGAACATTTAGTAGCCTCAGGAGGATAAAAACCTGGTTAAGAAGCACTATAGGGGGAAAATCGTCTCAATGGTTTAGCCATGATAAGTGTGCACAGAGAGATTATTTATGAAAACTTAGCAGATTTTCATAATAAAGTAATCAACAATTTTTCAAAAAACCCTGGAAGATTATGTTTTCAATAATACTTTGTTCTAGATGCTTGATAAATATATATTATATATAATAAATAACTATGTTTACAAGTTTTATTTATTCTACAGTCAAGAGCTCGTAATACTTGCTTTTTGAAATTTACGACTTGTGCAACGGACACGGAATTCTTCTAATGAGACTAGGCCCATCCAGGACAATACAGACATACAGGAAACTAATTCACATAGTAGAACTTAGATAATATAGGAAAATGTGCCATAGATAGATAACCCTAGATAACCGGAATTATGGATGCCAATGATGCTTTAGAAATAATTAAAGATATACAGAATATTACAAATAATCAGAAAAACTTCGAAACCGAATTTAGCAAGCAGATAATTATAAATCAACAAATGATAGGAAGATTTAGTAACATAACCAATCATATAAATAAAGAACAGAAAACAATAGAAAAATTTTTTAATCTTTACTACTCAACAATAAACAATAGGATTAGAACAGACGAAGAATCACTAAAGTATAAACAGTACATAAATAGTATCAATTTCAACACAGATCTACTCAGTAACCATTTAGCGAATATAGCAGAGGCCATAACCAGGCCCGTAGAGACAAAATTCGGGCCCGGGGGGTACCACATACGGGCCCCCCGCGAAACGAATTTCTGGCCCAGCACTTAGCGTTTACGGGCCCATATACAATCGAATGATTGACTTTCAGTGTAAAATCTGTCTAGTATAGTACACTTTTTCGATCGTGAAGCATTTTTTTTATATAAATAATTAAAATGGAAAAAATTTTCTGTTGATGACTTAGATGACGGGGCCCCTTTCAAAGCCCGGGCCCGGGGGGTTTACCCCCTTCGCCCCCCCCCCCCCCCTGTCGGCGGCCCTGGCCATAACACTTGCGCAACTAAATATTAAAACAAATTTTAAGCCCTTCGGAACTTAGCCAGATATATAATTTCTTTCAGAATCAGAAAATCGAGATAAAATCAGATGAACAAATATACGAATTCCTTGGTCTACAAACTTATTACAATAACACAAACATTGTATTTAGTATTTTGATACCTGTAATCTCAGATACAATGTATTCTTTCTTTCATTTAATACCTCTCCCAATTAATAAGACCCTAAACATCACCACAAAACCCTATATTTCCTTAAACGAACTTGACATCTACTTTTTCGATAATTCTTGCGAACTAACAAAAGGAACATATCACTGCAAAGCATCACCCACCAACCGAGGCATAAAGGAACCCACATGTATTACAAACACCTTCAGGAACAAACCAGCCAGGAATTAATTCATTTTCAACTACAGATGAACTAAGCCTAGAAAAATTAAAAGCCTACCTAGCAGCAATCAGACTACTAAAGAACCAAGCAGTAATTAAGGACTACCAAAAATTTGGAGTCATAATAATCATATGCATCGCCATTGCACTTTAAATTTTCAAATCAAAGAAACAACAATTCAAAATGCAACCTACCTTCGGAGGACCTAACCAAATCATACCAGAAACTCCTGCAATAACACCCCCCAGCATCCAACTTCTGTGGCCATCCCTGCATACGCTTCAATCTTAGGAGGGAGGAGTTACGATACGACCATAACATACCATTATTCTTATTTCATATTTCCCATAGTTCCCTAATTAGAAATAATATTTTAATCAAATAAGCAAAATAAACCGAGTTTCTCGACGGCACTTGGTAGAATTTTTCGGTTTTTACGAACATAATCACTGAAAATACTTTAACTGATGAAAAAAAAACATGCTTTTTCTACAAAAATTTATTTTTTTCGGTTTAAGATGAGCAAGGCGTTTCGAGAGTAGCCTGATGATGACTTAAGAGGTCATCAGGCACGCTACCCGGCTCCAGAAGTGCGTGGATATCTCGCAAATTTTACAATTTAAGGAATTATAAAACATTTTTTTTGTGAACTTAAGTAGTACATTTACTTAAGTTCACAAAAAAAATTTGAAAAATTTCGAATTATACATTATTTACTTCCTTTGACTAGAACCTTCCCTTAACCATTTTTAAATTGTAATTGGTCTAATGTTTTTCAAGCCAGAGACATTGATGTGGCACTGAATGCTTATTAACCGACGATCATTGCGCCAATTATGAATTCATTTTGATAATTCTTCTTTTATTTAGTTAGAGTATGTTCACCGATTGGTACCATGTAAAAAAAATTGTTGTGGAGTGGGGTGGGGGTGGGGGTGAAACGTAACTTTGTAACGCGTGGACCTATTTGGATGGTTCTGCTTTTGTTGTACAGAGCATGATCCACCCTTCCTAATAGGAGAGGTAGTATTATGTATTATTTTCAATGGTGGTACTGTAGTTGTTTGGTTTGTTTGATTTGCACCGACTTCAAAATGTCGTAATAGATATAAAATTAAAAATTAATTTATGCTTTTTAGCGCTTTTTGTGAAATCGGTTCAACTTTTTTTTTAAACTATTTTATTATGTTATATAGAGTATAATCCCCTATAGCTAACATGAGGGCACATTTTGCACTAGGGAGGTGGGGAGGAAGGACTCTTATAACTTTGTTACGTGTGGACTGATTTGGATGATTCTTCTTTTGATGTGTACAATATGTTGCCCCACTGGTACACGACAAAAATTTATGAGGTAGGGTGGTGTGCGGGGGAAGTGTTACCTAATTTCTTAATGTACATACCTATTTGAATGATTCTTTCTTGTGGTATATATTACTACTATACAGAAAAATGTTGACCTAGGGTTGGGGTCTGAAAGGGGTAACCTAACTTTGAAACGCGTAGACTGATTTAAATGATTTCTATTTAATGAAAATTGTGGCTTGTGGTGAGAGTTGAAGAAGGGCGGCGCCTAGCTTCATAAGACATAGACTGATTTTGATAATATTGTGCAGAATACGTTTCCTGATTAATAAATGATAACAATTTTCTATCTAGAGTAACTGCGATGATTCTCTGACTACGATAATTCTCTCTTGCTTTATAGAGTACGGTGGCGTACTAGGGCCATGGTAAGAATTTTCTAAGGTTAGGGTATGAAAGGGTGACATTGCAACTTTTGAAGTTGCTTTATTCGTATGAGCAGCATTCTTTACGTCATATATATGAAGACACTAAAAAAGTTAAAAATAAAATAGCTTTAAAAACACAATTTAATATAATATATAAAACTGCCTAACGTTTCAGTTCACCGGATCATAAGGAAGGACGATTAAATACTTTTGTTGTAGTTATTTGGTTTGCTTAATTTCTACGAATAAAGAGCTAAAGGAAAGGCCCTAACTCGTAAAAGTCGTATATGTGAATGAAGCAAAAAGCTTTTAGGCGAAGTGGAAGAGATGTGGAGGGAATTGTAGATTCGTCAATAAGAATAAGGAACCTGAGCTGTCATTTAATTGGAAATTTATTTTCCGATATCGAAAGTCGTGAAATTGTGCAGTTAAATAGATTTTTTGAGCATAATTAGTTGTAAAAAAACTGTTAAAAAGTGTGTGAAACAAACTATATTAAGTTGTGTAGTGCCAAACTGTGGAAATAAATTCCGTTGCCGACTGCCGGGAACATCTTTTTCGCTAAATTTTTTAATGTAAATGTTAAGATAGCTCCATAGTAACACAAAAAAAGCAAGTTCTAATGAAGTTTCAGTCAGAAAAGAAGAAAAAATTAAATATTATTATTGTTTACAAGTTGTGTTCTTCTTGCAGTAAGTAGCGTATTTTGGTGCAGAGACGTCGTAAATATTCGGTTTTGAGAGGCCAATAAATTATCAAAATTAATTAATAATTGTTTAAAGCGTTTAAAATAATTTAATTTTTGTTATAGATTCCCAAGAGTAAAATATATAAATGTCATATGGAATTGGTTAAATAATTTTTAATTCTCAATAAAAAAGAAAATTTGGCCTAGGGTGGGGGGGACGGGTAGTCTAACTTCGTAATGCGTGGACCTATTTGAATAATTCTTTTTTTGTTCGGTAGAGTATGTTCATGATTGATACCACGAGAGGAAACATTCTGGTAGGATGGGGTCTGGGTAGGGGGTTGAACCTAACTTTTTAACGCGTCGACCGATTTGGATGGTTCTTTTTTTGTTGTACAGGATAGAAGACCCTAAAAAGTGAACAATAAACAAACCAAACACTACAACAAAAGTATTTAATCATCTTTCCTTATAATCCCGTGAGCTGAAACGTTCAGGTAGTTTTATGTATTATCTTCAATTGTGGTAAGGTAGTTGTTTTGCTTATTTAATTTACACTGACTTCAAAATGTCGTAATAGATATAAAATTAAAAATTATTTTATGTTTTTTAGGTTTTTTTGTGAATTCGGTTCAACTTTTTTTTAAAAAACTATTTTATTTACAGATATTTACTCTAGATTGCAACTACTGTTGCAAAATCAGAATCACTTCACAAGGAAAATGTTAGAGTTTATATGCCATAAGGTGTTGCTCAAAGGCAGAAAATAAAAAAAATCAGAAAAATGAGCCAAATTTCAGAACCAAAATATATTGATGAAATTAGTATACAAGACGAAATTCGAGTTGTAGGTGGACAAAGTTCAAAAACGTTCAAAACATTTTCGACGGTAATATGTAATAACTAATAATCGTTATCTCAATATTCAAATCTTCTCGGATTAAATTCAAAATCTTTCTTTTATTAAATTCACAGTTAGGGCTTTTTTGATTATGCCCTTCTGCTAAGGGCATCAGAAATTTGGGCACTTCGCTCCTTAGTGTATTGCCTAAGATAAAATTTGTATTTAATAATTATTTTGAATGTTAGATAGAAATTTATTTACCGTAAGTCTTGCCAAAATTTTCTCTACTTCTGCCCATCCTTATTGGCCCCATGTAAAGCATTAAGCTGCTTAGCCAAATCGCTCCACTGAAGGTCCCGGTTCCTTTCTCCATCTATGCCGTCCAATCTATAAATATATTTTGTTTTTAAATGCAATCACTAATTTACGGCTAATTATTATCTATCGTGAGCTAAATCAACATGAAGCTATAAATAAACAATTAAACAATTCCGCTGGTGCTCATTCAATCTTTTTCCTGGCTTTAAACTGGGTTTTTCCATTTAAAATAATTTCCTTCAATAAAAATCAACACTTTAATAAACCCAGCTTCATGAAGTACGAAAATCAATTTTAAATAACAAGTATGGACTCAGAGCCCAAAATTAATTATATTTTATGCAGACATTTAATTTACCGGAAAAAGGTGTTTAACTTTTTTTGCCATGATCAGTGCTCGATTTTGAATCGACTAAGTCAAACGAATATTTTTGTCCGGCTAAAATCGTAATCCATCCCACTGTGCCCTGTAGTTTCCGTTCTTACCAATAAGCGCCGTTCCTTTCATCACTGATGTATCTTGTTCAGCCTTTTTACAATTCAGAAAACTCCATTTTTACTTTTGTCCCATTTAGGGATGTTCCTTTTCTTTCCAATTGGAAATTTTTGTGGGATGGTCTATTTCAGAACTTTTTGGTAAACTGTTTACAAGGCCTACAAAATCTATTTCATAGCAGACCGTGACAATAATTGTTCTTCGCTAATTTATATATTTAATATGTGAAATACTTTCTAAGGGTTATATGTAATTAGTAGGAATAAATTAATAGTTTGAATAGGCTTTGTTAGAAATACGTTTGTGCGTCAAAAATTTAAAGCTTGCAAAATTCGGAACTTACGGCCTCTGTACACTTGAAAACAAATTTTGCAGTGTCTATTTACCACCCTCAAATTGCCGTGCAATTTACACACGTACACGGAAATACATGAAAAGTACGTATAATTTTTATTAGACTTTCTGGTAGGGGGACTTTCTGTATTAATCAGGCAACAAGATTTTTTTTCGCAAGTGTAAACAACAAAACTGTTGTTTGCGCAATTCGAAATGAGTTGGAAATAATTTCGTTAGGTGCGCAAGAGTTTCAGTAGTGATAAAATGGTGGGCAAACGAGTTTGAAAAATTTGATTCAAAAATATGAATTTTTTTCTAAGTTAAATTTACCTGTAGTTAGATGCCGAAGTGTCGAAAGGAGACGTTCACTTGCCGGAATAGGAGGTCTTAACTTCGTATCCTTTTCCCCTGAAATTTCGAAGTATTCTCATTTCTTAATTCTTCAAGCAAGCGTCGATGAAACTAGCACTCCTGTCTACGAACTATCCATACCCTAACCCATATTTTTCGCAAACTCACTTTTCTTTTCTTTATTAAAGCTGCTACGACGATTCATTAATTCATTCATTTATTTAGCATGTTTAGCTATTTGTTACGCACATTTCTTACCCTAATTTAAAATAATTAGATTAATAATATTTTATTTTAACGAATTCAATTATCTTTTTTTTAAAGTTAATTTCATTTTTAATATTTTGTGAAATTTTTTCTCTAGGATTGAAATCCAAAATCTCCTGCATTTCTTAACCCATACGATTGCACCTCGCCCACATACACTACCTAGTTATAAAAATAATTAGATACAAATTGCATTTTTATCCTAAATATAGATTAAAACATTCATAATTATTCTCTGTTTAATTCTAACATATAAGTAATCGATGTATATCTATTTCACTGCAACGTAGATCTCATAGCACTATTTTGTAGACCTTGCATCCTCAGTATATTGCTTTCGCTGCACAGGTACAATATCGTAGAGCAATATTCAAAGTGAGGTTTTATTATCACGTTATACACGTTTATTGTGCACATTAACGTTAGTCTTGTTCTGATTGTTTTAAAAAAGTCAATCTTTTTAGAAATTTTTTTCTCACTATATAATCCACATGTAAATCAAATTTTAATTTGTCATCTATCACAATGCTTAAGTACTTAATTACTTAATGTTTTTAATATTTATCTGAAAATGAATAGAAATATGTTTCACCAAATGATTACAGAAAGATCAGTAAATTATACTTAATTACGTTGACCTGCTCAATTAATTCATTATCTAAAACTAAGTTTGGACTATAATCTGCATTAAAAACCATGCACTTTGTTTTATTTACGTTTACTTTCAGTTTATTTGCCTTCATCCATGCGTTTATTCTCCTAAGGTCCTGTTGAATTTTCTGTCGGCAATCTATGATGTCATCGCCGGAGATAGAAATCCAAGCATTGTCTGCCAAAAGGCTCAGTTCACTTTTGACCCAGGTTTCATTCATACCCGTCACGATCACTGTTGGAATTTTTTTCGGGGGAATTTTAATATAATTTACCTTACTTTCGATTATTTTCACGATTGCAGTGGCACATCTTATCTGTTGGCACAGCATTTTTACACTGCTTAATTCTCAAAAAACTTCCGCAAGTTTTAAGTTGAGTGTACACAGTGCAATAACTTGCGGCAAATAATCTTGAATCATTTTGAAAGCAACTTGCAGCTAGCAATTTTTCCCAAATTTTCCTTTAAGTTTAGACACTAGCAATAGCAATAGTATCAGCAATAACTTGCGCAAATTTGTTTTCAAGTGTACACGGTCCTTAACAAAGGTGCACTGAAATGCCTTGCTGAACAAAACATTCAACTAAAGTTTACAGTAGACGCCAAAATTCACAAATAATTGAAACAATGCGGTCAATTAAGAGTTTGATTCCATAAAATTGATATATGCAAAAATTTTAACGGATTTTGCCTTATTCTAAGCCGAAGCTCCAATATAATTCTAAAAGCGTCACTTTAACCAGCTTGTATCCCAAGTTATTTCTAGTTTCCTCTTATTGATGAAGAAATAATTTTTTATATGCTTACCATAAATTAATATTTGTGACGTTTTATTAACGTAAGTGCGCCAAAACATTCCTAGGGAACCAATAAACCCCTAACATAACAACTTTTCTTAATACCGTATGTTAAAAGATTTATCCAAAGTAATTACAAGCGACCATTCAACAAACAAAGTGTTGAATTCCTGCAAAAAATTGATTTTAAACCAACCATGGTTTTATAAATAATTCATTAGCTCGTAATTAACTTGACCGTTGTTGTTTTTGCTTTGCTGCGATTTCGTATCGGAAGTTGGTGGCGCTTCAATTGTTTGTTTCCAGAAACCTCACAGCAACAGTTTCTTGTATTTTAGCTGCTGGGAGTAAACATAGATTTTATAGCCTTGCCAAACTACAATTAGTTCAACAGGCTAATCACCTCTTTGTACTTCGTCAGAAAATTTTTTTTTTACTTTAATCTGAAAACGAGACATACCACATCCTACTCTAGATATAAAACTAAACATGACAGTGCGGCCATTTCACCACCAAGCATTTCGTCATTATTACATTTTTCTTGAAGAATAGGTTAACCAATCCTTGTACATAAATAAAACTGCACACTTTCCTAACCAAAACCAAAAAGAAACGCTGATGTCATTGATGCATTTTAAGTTCAATTCTTCAACAAAACAAACACAAGAGATAGTATTACAATACATAACACATAAAAATTAAAATTGAGAACATTTGTAGGTTCACGTCAAGTTAATTACAAATTGAGGCTTTAAAAATATTGTCAGAAATACTGCGAGAAAGTAGAATTTCCCAGCCATTTCCAATTGTGTACTCTGGCAAGTTTCGGTTCGTTTACACTACCAAAGCTCAGCTGTTCGTGTTAGCTTCCGGGCTTGTATCTAGAGTAGGCTGTGGACATACCTATCGTGACATCTCCTGTTCCAGTGACATCGAAAAAAGATTCGCTAGGCAACATGACTTCGATTTGTGAGAATGGTCACGGCTTTGGTAGCACAGTGATGGACGCGGAAGGTGGACGGACACCACGAATTGTGCGCCAATCAGTCATCATTTTCGAGTTGACATAGCTAATGTATGCTTCCGTCTTAGCATTTATGCCTCCAAGCTACAATTATGATATACTATTGTTTATCCATTTGCTTATTTATATATATATTTATATATTTATTTATGTCAAAAAATATTTTTTACTGTACGAAATTTCGATAATCAAAAACGATATCGACTTGGTTAGGGTACCAATAGAAACGTATTAACATATAACATATTGTTAATACTATTAACAATGATCTGGAAGAAATCAAATTGGGTCCATCCATCTTTTCTTTAAACGATTTGATTTTATTTCACAGATCAATCCAATCTTGTGATAGATTTTTCACCCACTTCTAATTGTCGTACTGATTTGAAACTTCACCAAGTTAGGCAATTGTGTTGACAATACAATATTCTGGTGTATTTGGTGGGGTGGGGTGTGGGTTAGTTGGCGAAACCTTACTTCTTAACGTGTGGACCGATTTGGATGATTGATTTTTTGTTGTATGCATAGAGCATGTTCCTCTTTGATACTATAAAAAAATTTGCGCTAGTGTTGGTTGAAGGGGGTGAAGCGGGGGGGGCAGAGTTGCAGCCTAAATTTGTAACGCGTAGACCAATTTGGATGCTTTGCTTCTTTTATGTTGTATAGAGTATGTGCTTTCATTAATTAACTTTCGATAACATTGTTTTTTGAAAAATTACTAATTCTAATGAACGACGCGCCCGCCGCGGGAAGAATTTTAATGTCGGTGGTTCGAAATGCATTTTAAATATTAGGTCCACTTGCAATCGTTTTCTCGAATCGGGTGAAGTTCTTATCCCGCCCATGCACCACAAGGGTGACGGTAACTAGAGAGAGGTGGGCGGTTGAGTAAAGTTCACTAATAAAGATACAATAATCGTCAATTACAGCGAGAGCCGATGTCAACGTCTTTATTTTAGCGCAGCTGCAATGATGAAAGCAAAGCTGTTGAGCTAACAGTTCAGTTTACATTAACAGTTTACTTACCGGCTCATTCGATTTTTAATTGCATATAGTATAGAAGAGAGAATAAAGGTGAAACGAGTTTACACAATTAAATACCCCATGTAAATACCCCACATGATGAAAAGTAAAAAATCGATTTTCTTATTTTTATTTTTTATTAGTTTTAGGGGTCACCTCCTGTTAATCGAGAAAAAAACGGTTTTGTTTTCTTTTGCTCAATCGATTGAAAAACTGTCCGTGAACATCCTTAAAAAATATCAGCTCTGAATCCCAAGTATATCAGAATATATTACCCAGAATGCACGGTCGTGTCGACTTTGGATAAGATACGCTGCGCGCGCTGGATACTGTCCCGTAGGGCCTTCACATATTATCTTATGTTATTATTTTGTGCCCTCATTCTTTTGTGGGCATTCAAAAAGGTCCACAAATAAATGAGGGAACAAGAGAAGAAGATAAGATAATATATGTGGTTTGGGATACGTGTTCATTTGGTCGTTCAGGAGGCAGGAGCTGAAATTCGGTTTTTAGCGATTTTTGATTTTAAAGCTTTCTTTTCGAAAACATGTTTTTGTATATATATAATTACGAAAAAACTATTCAACTTGTCGACCAAATTCGTCTTTTTTTTATAGAGTATTAAAAACAGTTCTATATGAACCAAAGTTGTCAGTGACTTTATTAATTTTTATACTTTTTATTTACAAAATATATATTTTTTTCTCAAAAATTCATCTTTCGGTTCAAACTGAAAAAAGTATATAACTTTTCGATTTTGATAATGTTAGTGAGGTTCATATAGAGTAAAATAGTATATACATTAACTAAATCAAAATAATTTCTCTTCCAGTTGACAATTCCAGAGTACGCTATCGTGAACACAATCGGACGACTTCAGCGGCGACACGTTTCACTGCACCATTGTTTACTCCGCCATTTCTAAACATTTTTGGATTTTTTTTCTAAAACATTGTTCAAAAGTTGTCTGAAGTATACCTCTAAAATAAATTATTTATACAATTTCCTTCTCATAAAAAGAATTCCGAAAAGCACCTTTTTTTGGCTTTACAGGAGATAACCCCTTAATATTTCTAGAATATATTCCTAAAAGGGTTTTGCGATTCTGTTTATTTTGAGCATTATACTATAACTGAATGATGAACTTTAAAGCCTTTTTCTTGGCATAACGTTTTCAAAATTGGTGCAAATGATTTAGAAATAGAATAAGTTCAATTAGCTTCTAGTTTCTAATATTCTATTCGAAATTGTTTCTTTTAGACATTGAACCATTTTGAATAAAACCTTGATTTTTGGCAGGCGATTTAAATCGAAAATTTTAAAGATTTTTCGCACTTTTTAATAAAGCCCCAAATTTGGGCATTTAAATAAAAATACACCATAGTGGTTCAGTGGTTAGTATTTTAATGCATCTTTAATATCATGTTTACCTTTTTTTGCTTACGATAATCCTGTGACGAGATATCACTTGCACCGATTATATCTTTTTTTCTTGGTGCCGTAAAAAAGCGTACAGGAGCCATAGCGCAAAAAAAACCAAGAAAATTATTTTTTTTTAAATTTAAGTATTTAACTTAGAAATGGTGTAATCTATTTTTATACCTATAAATAATAAAAATTTGTAGAAAACAATATACGAAAGTGAGCCTATTTTTGACAAAATGATGCTAATACCTTCTGAATCAAATGCGAGGAATAATGGAAGCACAGAATTATTTAGACTAAAGAAAAATTATTCTGCTTTATTATGCAGAGAGTGACACACACTGCTGAGATAGTGCTTGTCACTCTAACTAAATTTTTTCAGGAGACTTATTATAGGTTCGTCTACCTTTTTAACCGACTTCCCAAAAACAAAGAGGATCTAAGTTCGACACGTCTTTTTTTATTATTTTTTTTATGTATGACCGGGCATAATTTTGTAACGCGTCGACTGATTTTGATGATTCTTTTTTTGTTAGGTAGATTTTGTCCTCCGATTGATAAATAAAAATAAAATTTTTGCTGGGGTGGGGGTGAAACCTGATTTCGTACTGCGTGGACCAATTTGAATAATTCATTTTTGCTCGTATAAAGTATGATACCCCATTGCCTATAACGAAAAAAATATTGTTCCTATGTAATCATAATATCATTCTGATAACTTCGTCACGTGTGGACCGATTTTGATGATTCTTCTTTTGATGTGTAGAAAATATTACCTCACTGGTACGACGTCAAAAATTGATGTGATGGGGTGGTTTTCAGAGGGGGCGTTACACAATTTCTTAATTCACACAACTATTTGGAAGATTCCTTTTTTGTTGTATACAGTATGATTCCCCTACTACATGAACAAATGTTGACCTAGGAATGGGGTGGGGAAAGGGGTAATCTAACTTTGTAACCCGTGGACTGATTTAGATGATTCTGAATGTGCAGATTATCTATTTGTATTCTGACTAAAATTATGGCTTGTACGTTTCCTGATTGATCAATGATAAAAATGTTGTACCTTGAGTGGCTCCGATGATTCGCTGACTACGATAATTGTATCTTGCTGTATAGAGTACGGCGGCGCACTCGGGCAATGGTAAGAATTTTCCAAGGTGAGGGTACGAAAGGGTGACCGCGACTAATTTTTTTAATATGTTGCCGGATTTGGATAATTCTTTTTCCATTCCTTAGAGTGTACTACATCTGCAACTTTTCAAATTGCTTTTGTTCGTACGAGCAGCATTCTTACAGTCGTATATATGCATCTGAAGACACTAAAAAGGAAAAAAATAAAACAAACAAGACAACTACCCAACCGCAATTGAAGATAGTATATAAAACTACCTAAACGTTTCCGCTCACGGGATCATAAGGAAGGACGATTAAATACTTTTGTTGTAATTATTTATTTTGTTTAATTTGCACCGACTTAAAAATGTCGTAGTAGATATAAAATTAAAAGTTATTTTATGCTTTTCTGCACTTTTTGTGAAGTCGGTTCAAATTTTTTTAAGAACTATTTTATTCTAACTCTACTTTTAACCTTTTCTTCAAGACATAATTATAATCTGAAATGACATAAATCCTAGTTTTGTCATTAGCTCTTTTATGATAATTGCAAAGTTCAGGGATCTCCTGGGATAGTAAAGCACAGAATTGGCAAAGAAGGATTTAAGGTTGAGGGAAATATGTTAAGATGTTGAGTGAATTAGGTGACGATATACCCCTCATTTGCAGTTATATACAACAAGCGTCAATGCTGGTAACGATTGACACTATCAGTAGTTCAATCCAAACATCTACCTTCTATAGTAAGATATATAAAACAAGTCCTGCAATGTAGTTTCATATGGAGATTTACCTTTCAAAATACATCTATTTCTGTTTAGTTCCTGTAACGCCGTTTGGCGCTTGATGAAAATGATTGCAAAAGGACCTACAATTCAAGGTGGATTCCGAACCACCAACATTATTGTGCATCGCCCAATTTTATCGTAATCTCCTATGAGAAGAAAACAACCATGGTCATCGCCAGTGTTGAATACGGTATCCCTTACTTCACTGATGCATACAAAGTATGTAAAACCATTATATTCAAACTAGTAAAAAATTGAGCAAATAAGTTTTTCTCTAATTGACTTTATTTTGAGAGACAGATTTTAATTCTGACCGGAATCTGATAGTTCTTGTTAGCCATGCCAATATGAATCTCTTCTATAGTCCTTTTAATACGCTTACTTACGCTTATTGTTGCTCCAAATGCACGAAATTTTATCAAACGGAGCTAGAGCTAACACGAACCAGTGATCAACAGAGAACGAACTAAAATATTTTTTTTATAATATAACTGAGAAATACAATTGTGACAGAGTCCTTTCATGATACGGCACATTACTTACAAAGAGTTTGTAACGGCTACGCTAAAGATTCTCACGTTTTCCTTAACCATGACCTTTGGACTGATCCAAAGACTGAAAAGGGGGTAAAACCTTGAGATACACCGGACAATCCAGTATCAAAGAAGCTGCGTCAAATCTGTAGCAGTTGTGT
The DNA here is from genome assembly GCA_964036015.1 of Leptarthrus brevirostris. Classification (NCBI taxonomy): domain Eukaryota; kingdom Metazoa; phylum Arthropoda; class Insecta; order Diptera; family Asilidae; genus Leptarthrus; species Leptarthrus brevirostris. The sequence goes on along the minus strand of OZ038371.1, from coordinate 169,450,247 downwards.
GTCCTCTTCCCTGGTCATTCATATCTGGTCAATTTGAGACTTCAATTACGAAAAAGAAAGGGGCGACGCTAAAAGATCTGGTTGAACGAAAGGGGTGCGCATCAAGTATTAATCGCAATAAACAATTTTTGAAATCGTGAGAAACTTTTATTTGGATGCTGCAGGACAAACCGGACTTTAATCTAATGGCAATTATTTGTCGTCTATTAGAGGAAATAACGATGAAGTTAGGTTTTATCTTGTGTCTGTATGCGTACATTTGTTGCTTCGACTTTTTCACTATAGTGTTTATTTCGAAAGGTCCAAGTGTGCTATGGGTGCGGTCGAACGGAGAGGGAGAATAGTTTTGAAAATGTTCACTGCTTTTGCTGTGCTGTGCTGTCTGAATAACTTTTCTGGACGATGACCAATGTACACGTCTCCACACAGTTATAGATACTCAACATTTGTGTAAGATTTCATATTCCACCGGCATCAACTATGTCTGTCGTGTGTTCGTATTTCCATATCCGATGTTAAATTAACATTTATTCAACACTGGACCTCCAATCAAGTCGCAATCAAACATTCAAGCAGTTTTCCCAAAAACTTTCCAGGATTTTCCTTTGAATGTCACTACGGGAGTTCTGAACTTATGGATATGACTGCCTATTGATTTGCATTTAATGTAAAGTATCTAGGGGTGACTGGCAGGAGAAGCGTATGCAGGGTAAGGAGTTTTAAATGTGCTAGGCTGACATTATTCCTTGAATTGCTACTTTATGCCATTTTTCTTTAAATATCCGAAATCAAGTGGGGAAGAGATACATAAGTACCTCAATCACATAAAAGAGCCATATCAGCCTTGCCACGATTTAAACCATGAGGACCAGCAGAAGAAGGCCTAGGATGTCCAAGATAAGATCACCATAAAGTGACCCTTTTCTGAAAATCCTAATGCCACCCACAGATGTGCTGGACAAACTTCGCACAAAGGTTAGGAAATTATAAGAAGGGAATGGGTCAAAATCTATTGATACCGCTATGGTGTATAAGGAAGCTATACACAATACTTTGCTGCCCTACTCCCTACACAGAAGATATCCTTTCGCAAGCAGGCTAGGCAATTTACTATATATGGGTAAATGTATATATTTTAGGGTCGGATAAGAACTTTTGTTTCCTAGCGGGTGGCGGCAACCAATGCCTTTGGTCAATCCCCAAGTGGTATAGTCACTTCTCCCTTTTTATTTATAATTTAATAAAAGGGAACAGGAAATCGATATTAAGTATGGCGTCTAAAAATGGGTTACTGTAATAAAAATTTTACCCACATGCCTTGAAAATGGCAGAAAAAGACAAAAGGCATCTCTTTGGAAAATTATTCACTGAACGTGAAAATATTTTCAGAGCTGTTCTTGGGTTTTTAGTAGGGGTACGCGTAAGTGTAGTAATTCGATTATGAACAGGTACTTTGTAAATCAAGACTATTTAGAAAGGTGTTTCTTACAATATTTAATTATAAATCACACTTTATATTGCTAAGCGGGTGAGCAATTAGTGACAGTGCGGCAATTATTAATGAAATGAAAAAATCTGAAACTAGATTGGGCTTTATTATTTTAAAATAAAGAAAATCTGTTGTTTCAAATAAGTCCGTATACAAACAAATCTACCTTCTCTCTTTCACTCTCTAGTTCTCATATAGAACTCACCCAATTCAAGATAACGACTCCAAGTGATTCTACACTATAAGGTAGATTGCGAACCAATAACATTACGCTGCATCGCCCAGCTGCGTTTTTTTGTAATACGTCATCAGCAGAAAACAACTGTGCATCAACATGGTGGGGTTTGAAGCTGGAGCCAGCATAATGGAGGACTGACACGTTATCATTTACTCCACCGACGACTGCCTTAAATATTACTATATTTAAGATTTTTTTGTAATCTGTAATAATGCAGTGTTACAATTTTTTACAATTGCATGCATGCCTTCTGAAATAGGCTGCATGGACTAGATACTCCTAGAGAATTCGAATATAAATTTGGAAACAGACAAGATAATCACTTTAAATTGTATGCTGTTTTGTGGACCAGGCTACAAGTTTTATTATTTAAGCGCTAAGTGGCCAGGACGAATGCATGATGCGAGCGTTATGAGAAATTGCTCATTATTAGCAGTGATTTAGCAGTGATGGGAAGCAATTGGAGACCTATTCCTCAGGCTATCATCCTTGTCAATTCGGATCTTCTCCGTTCTCGGCTTATACCTGCTCAAATGAATTATTCCGCAATATATGCATATAATATCACACATAAACGTACAAGAAGGATGATGAAATTCGCAATTAGCAAATTTAAAGAAAAAGATCCCTTCTTAAGTCAATTAAGAGTGCAGTCTAATGAGGCTTACAACATCAAAAAGGCATGCATTGCATTATGCAATTTAAGTTGTAATGATCAATCAGTTATTCCGAATTTCGATGACGGAGTTGGATCAATTCGCTGAGCGGACCACCATGCCATGGGTCTCGGTTTCGATACCAGGTCTCCCCGTGATCTTTTATTAAGAAATTAAGAATAATACACTCCACACTAGCTGGTAGCCATTCAAAAACAAGACTCAAGTTTCCATTTTCCTTACCCTATTTCCCTTCCAAAACTAATTCCGGCCAGAACCATGCTGACGCACCAGGCTTTGGCCACATCGCATAAAAACAAAAAAACCATGAACAATATATATATATATATATTTAAATTGTAAAAAAGTTATCATTAAGTAAAGTCTAAAGTTATCTTTCTGAAAACACATTTTTTTACTAAATAATTTTAAAAAGAACAACTAAAATAATATATTCTCCTAAGTTCCAGAAATAATCGAAAGGATTGACGCATCCGGTGCTGAGGGTTACTCTGCCGAGTAATATTGAAGTCAACCACGATGGATGTGATACAAATGGCTCCAATCATAAAGCCCGTAAATACAAATAAGTCAAGCTTGACATTGACGACCTGCATTAAGGACAGCAGTAGTAGTAACCACAAAGTAAATCAGGATCAAATAACTCTATCGGGCCAAACGCGACTGGAACAACTAATAGACTATTTTCCATAATTATTTCATATCAAACTATTATATATTATTTTTATCAGTTAGTTTCTAAATACAAATGTGCAGTTTCTGCAAATTTAACTTTGAAGTTCTTTAATTCAATTTGACATCTTTCATCCTGCCGTTTTAAAAATAAAAATTGCAGTTCCGATTTTTCCTTTTTAACTGCTCTAAATCTTGATTTTTCATCAAAGTTTTTCGTTTTGTTTTAGGGAAAACTATTCTTTTACAAAACATTTCTCCAGTTAACCAGTTTTTAAGTCATTTTTAAGCTTCATTCTCGATTGAAAAAAAGCCAAATATCCAAACCAAATCTATAGATCTTACTATGTTTAGTTGTGCTCTTTCGATTCCTGGGGTAACATTTCGATTCCATGCATTATTAAAGAATATGGCGGTTTTTAAGTGGAAAGGTACCGAAAAAATGAAAAAAAAATTCAATATTTTTTTTGTGTCAAAAACCTATTTGAGCCAATTCCAAACCAAACAAAAGCGCATAAAATGTTTTAAGTTTCAGGAAACATTTTCTTTAGTAATCTTCATTACGTCTAACCGGATTCGTATTTGGAACCCTCAAAAATCCTTTACATAACCTTTCACTGCGATTTTTCCAAAAAACCAAAATAGAAACCCTTGAAACCTAACTGACCTTCTATTGGGAGATTTTCAATTTATTTACGATTTTCCGATTTTGCGCTATATTAGTGACAGCAGAGGCATATATAAGCCATTTTGAGTCGGTTATACGTAATCAAGGTTACTAAAAAAATGTTTTCCTGACCTTCAAACATTTTATGCACTTTTGTTCATGGTTTGGAATTGGCTCAAATAGTTTTTTGACACAAAAACAAATATGAAACTTAAAGAAGGAAAATTAAATATATAGAAGGAAAAATTATAAATCTATCTATAGTAGAAACTGTGTTACAGACATGATACATTCAGAATGGATTTATAACTACCCAACTACATAACGCGCTCGAAGAATCAGAAGGCTGACATGACGTGACGAGTTCAAGAAACGCAAGTCATTTTACAGTACGAGACTAAGAATTTACCACATTACGCAGAAATACTAAAGCTCTTATATCTATGTAAGTGTTTAAGGAACACCCTAGAAAAATCTAGCCGCAGATAATTTGTGCTACAGAACATAATTCCTCGCTTATCAATGTCCGAATAAGCTTTAGCTTTAACTCAGATGAAGCTGACGACTCGACAGCCTAAGCAGTATATTAACATATATGTACGCTCCGAGATTATTAACTCTGTCAGAATAAGACAACAGCACTCAGAAAGTGGGAAGATCTGATTTATCAAGATCACTTCTGTAAAAAACCATATAATTTGATTTCAGAGGATTTAACAACAGAATGTTACTGTAGGCCGAAGCGGAGATATTTATTAAATCACGGTTGACACGGTCTATACAATCCTCATTTAAGCCAATTGGACGAGAAAGGTATATCTGAATATCATCAGCATACAAGTGTATATTCACGTCTTCAATGAAATCAGGTAGATTATTGATAAATAAGCTAAAAATAAGAGGTCCAAGAATCGAACCTTGTGGAACTCCACATGCGAACTTAATCCACTAGGACTTTTCATCCCCCCAACTGTCCCAAACTAAGAGAGGGTTTGAAAGGAAATCAGATATAATTCTAGTGGATAAGTGTAAGAAATTATATATTTTATGTAGTTTTGATAAAAGCAACCTATGATTCACAGAATCGAATGCTTTAGTAAAGTCAAATAGTACTACGACTGTTAATAAATCATTGTCCAGTGGGTTGCGCATATCAGTAGATACTTTCAACGAGGCGGAAACCAGATTGCCACTTCGAAATAAATTTATTTCCCGAATCATACTTTTATGATTTTTATACTCAGTAGTCTCTCGCTGCACTAGATGAAGAGCATTTAGTCAGCGGAATAACCATTGCATTTTACCAGACATGTGGGAACTCAGAAAAAGTTGAAGATATAAATTTAGTTATCAAAACCTACAGGTAATAACATTTAAAAAAATCTAGGTACAATATCATCAGACTCAGTGGGGTTTTACCTGATGGATAGACATGTCTTGATACCCTCATCATAGAAAGCACATCGGAAACTGAAACTACTGTGGCCTTCGGAATAGCAATTTGTATTAGTAGCTGGCTGTGTTATAGGATTATGATGATGTAGAAAAATAAGTATTCAGATCGGCAACATCCAGGTCACATTTAGGTTTTCAAATTTCCACGCATCCAGTACTGATTATACCCTAGAAATGGGTAGCTCACCCATTCTACCCAAATCATTTTTTTTAGCGGGAGAGGTGAAAATCTTCCAAAAGACAACGGACAGCCCGTGCCCTCCGGTAGTGTCAGATTCTTACTCACTAAAAACACCTCTCTGGGGATTAGCCGAAACAGACCACATAGAATCGGGACCCTTTTCGTCCCCTCCCAGTCTCCCTTAGTGAGGGCAACTGAGTATCCAGTTATCCCACTATCGCCACTAACATCGGTTTCCTGGGTCACTGCTAGCATCCTAGCCTACAGAGTTGCCAATTCGGGCGATTTCTCGCCGATTGGGCTACTTGAGCCATCAGTTGGGCGAGAAAATTTTCCTCTCTGCGACTAGGCACTTTTTGGGCGATTTTTAATTCTTGCTGGGCGCTTTTGGGCGATTTTTTAATTCTTGCTGGGCGCTTTTGGACTATAGGCTGAATCAGAATGCACGGCAGCCTACAGCAACAGTTAATATTGGCTAATCGAAATCACATAACCCAACGTGGCAGTTGAACAATTTTTGCTGTCGAGTCATCTCAAATTCTAATTTTGCTCAAAGTATGCTCAATGCCGTCGTCACGTCGTGGATATCTGATTCTGATACAGAAGACATCAAAATTGCTTTTCTGTCGTCCCTGCGGTTGCTTACCGCCCACCCCCCCCTCCCACGCCAGGGAATATATTTGTAAAGTAGTACATAAAAGTACATAAAATAAGTAAAAGCGAAACTTTTCCGAATTCAAAAGTACACGTCAATACACGTAAGTGTAAATAGCCAAATAAATACCTACTTAAGGGTATTTTTTGTTTTTCTCGACGCCTCTACCACAATTTTGCTGTGATTACTGTAATAAATATTACATTAAAGTTGTACAAACAACAATTTGAAAGACTTCATTGATTATAAAATCAAAAGGCGATTTTTGGGCGATTTCAAATAATGGCGCGGCGACTTTGGGCGACTTCAGCGCCACCGCTCGGCGGCTTTTGTTCTCTGCTAGCCTATCTGCAGTAACTCATGCTGTCCCACCGTCTCCAGTGTTCCTTCTTGATCCATGAGGTAATTACAACCTTCATCCCTTCCTTGTCCACGGCATTGAACGGTTCCAGGCCATCAAGTTTTAGTCGAAAGCCAGGACTAGTATCCTCCTCCGGATTAACCGCAGCTAACCCTTCGGAAGGCAGGTATGCATCATCGACTGATGCGTGTACCGCGGAGACAGCCAACTCGTCAGAGTCTACCATCTCTGCACCGCCGCACCTGAGGAAGTGCTAGTTATTATTTTGCCAATGGCACCTTCTTCAAGGACTACTACAGCACTTTTAGCCGGCGCAAGCCAGCGCCCACATCCGCCGCAGAACCTTCAAAAGGTAATTTTCCCAAAGTTGCTTCTGTTGTGTTGTGGGTACCGTGGGTATAGCCAACCTGTTAGGGTCTACCATACCCTCTACCTCCACTCCCACAGAAGTGCCTTAGGATACGCCATTTGCGACCCAATTACCACTGTGTCCTGCAGATAGGGGACACCACTGCAAACTCTCTTGGTATGGCCTACTACAACCTTGGAGTTAGGGTGATTTTGCAAGAGGTTATCTCCTCCCGCATTAGTTACTTGGCTACGTTCTAGGATGCATTGTCCGGTTGCTACCGCTTGGAGGTGTAACTAATACTTGAGAATGCCCAGATGAGGATCGCCGTATCCTAGAAGGTTTCAACTCATCCGTCCATCCTCCAGCAACCCTACCCAAATCATAGAATGCTGAGTATATCCGATTTCCGTCGAATACGAAAATGTAAACTGAATATAAGACTACTTCGTTACAAACACTTGACCACGAGAATTTAAAGATAAGCACATAAACGCAACTGAAGCTTACCTCTTTGCACAGACTTCTGAACTTCTTACTATTTACAAGGATTGTTATAAACTAATGCTTAATTAAACTAAACTGAAACGTACAAGAAAAATTATTTTGAAGGTTACTGTAAAATTTACGGTTCTGCACCGGAGCGATGAGAACAGCCAAATATCGAGTTATTACAATGAAGCAACCTGTACTTTTTGCAGTAAAGTTAAAATATTTAACGAATAAAATTCCTTAGCTATTCTACAAAAAGTAAAAATTCCTATTATAATATAATAAAATGTTATCGTAATTATGATATTAAATAATTAATCTGAATGAGTTTTTAATAGAATTCGATATAAATTCTAAACTGAACTGGTCATATATTTGCAGTCGCTAAAAATACTATGAAATGCTTGGATTTGCTTCAGAGATGTAAGAAATACTTCACTTCATCCGAGTTGGCGGTGATCTACAAATCCCCCATCAGGCCTAGACTGGAATATAATACCCAAATTCGGGCAGGGGCCGTGCAAACCACATTGTCTGCGCTAGATAACGTTCAATGAAAGGCTTATTGGCGTCTCCATAGCCTCTTAGAGGAGTGACTCTCTGGTGCACCGACTCAAAACCTATTAATACATTTCCCATCATTATTAGCATCATATGACATCCCCTGATCTTTGGCATTATCATGTAAAAACAAATCTATATAACTGCAGTTTTCATTATGCGTAGCGATTTTTTGAAACAAAATTTTTTCACAAAGTAGCATGTAATATTTCCTTTTAAGATAACTTTTACTTCTATTTGTAAGGCTGGAAAAAATGCTAATTTAAAAAAAACTAATTACTCAAAACCTGATTTTAAAAAATTAGAATAGAAAAATTGTAGGTAGGATGATGAATCGAATTAACCCTTCTAACTCAGAAGGCGCACTTCACAAGCAGAAGCCTGGAATCAATTGACCTATTCACCAGAATATAACATATATTGAGGTGAATGAGGCTCCCACAAGCCATGCAATAAAATATTAGTAAACAAAATAGTGAAACACGTCCAAACACTACAGTCAGGGGTGCACAGATAACAGTGAACGTTTAAGCAAATCCTTGGTAAGAGCCAGGTCAAAAATAGGACACATATTCACGGCTCTACACATGCGATTAATAGGCTCATGCATACCATAGTTAGACCGAGAATGGACAACATGTAGTAAAGGCACTCTTCTTAAGCAATACGGGGTATGCCTATAAGTAACCAAACCTGCGAGAGTACGAGAATCTATATTCGAGTTCATAAGCTGGTGAATAAATACTAGGTCAGCAATTCTACGTCGTTCCTCCAACGAGTGCATATTAAGCAATCGGAGGCGATCCTCATATGGAGGAAGCCTTAATGGATCATTCCACGGGAGGACCAGATTGAGAAAATTCGTTTCCAGAAAAACGCCATTAAAAGCTTAGGGACAGGAACAGAAATTTTGAGCAAAATATATCCTGTAAAGAGTAATAAGCGTCGCGTTGAAAAATAACTTCGTCGATTCTGACACCAATAGTACACCTGACCCGATGTCCCTATGGCAGCAGGTGTACTATTCACCACGTGAAGCAGAGATAGCCGCGCCACATGCGCTCAGGTAAACGGTTCGATGGTTCGATTATGATAGACGAAAAGTGTTAGTTAGTGATGTTCGTGAAAATGTTGCAATTAAGACAGCAACACTGATTCCGCGGCGTTCACAAATATTACCCATTTCTCAAACATATTTTGACTTTCTTCGAATAGATGCTTGCAGACGTATTCCTGGTGAGCATTTAAATGATAATATTTTTTTACGCATAATTGCAATTGATTGTAATTTCATATAAAATAGATATATATGAAATATTTGCGTTAATTTGTGTTCAGTTCTAAACCGACTTTTTGGAAACCCTTTACTATCACCACAGATAATGACTTCAAGGCAAAAATAATTAATAATATGACAAAAACGAATAAATTGAAATCAAATACGATATATGTACTAAACAAAACTAAACTATATAAACTGAATTTTGAAAATGTATTCTGTTTGCAACAGGAATCGTTACTGCAAACAGACACATTAATTTATTTAAATAATACAATCAGTCCTCAAAAAAATCTACTTTCAAATATTTTCAGCTGTCATCATTAAGAATGGTTGTCCAAATTCAAATTTGTTTCCCATTCCTCAAGTAAAGACTATAAAATAAGCTCCTCTTACATGTAATCCTTACTCAGAGATACAAGGAAAGCCGCCCAAAGATGCAGGACAGTAGCGGATGCAACATTTCAACAAAATTTTGATGAATGAGAACGTCATCATCATATGGGTATAACAGCAAAAGAGGAAGAGCCGAGTGAAGACAATTTCCAAAACTTTGATTCAGCTCATGTCCGTCCGCATTTGCATTTGCATTTTAAATTTTCTATTTACTCACATTTCTACAGTGGTCAACTTGTGTTTCGTTGCTCCGACACCATCCCTCTATAAGTTGCATATATCAATCCAATTTCGGGTAAATAAAGTAAAAGAAAATTTGGTTTTGCATTAAATTCCCATAATAACCTTACAATAGATGCAAGCGGTATGTATTGAGGCAGGCACTTCAGCTTTGCCTTCCTATAACTCCTACCAAACTTCTCGTCTTATGCTCTGTACCCATGTTGGCTATAGTTATATAGATGCCATTTTGTAGAACAACTTCTAAAGGGCCATCCTTTTTCCTTGGTCCTAGGTTGAAGACATAAAACGCACTGGTCTTCCACCCCCTCCCCGGAACACATATATTCACATGGATGTGCATAAATATCTGGCATATTTGTGCAACGAGCTCATTTGCTTAGAAAGTTTGACTTTTGCTGCTAAGTTGAAGTTGGATCGCTCAGTTTTATCATGTTAGGGAAGTTCTCATACAAACGAGCTGAATTGCACAACTTCGGGATAAAATTTATGCCCATGTGTATGTGTTTATAGATTGGAAAGAACAAGAACAAGAAGAAGCTCCATAAGACAGTCTCCAGTATTTGCACACTTGAAATACACAAGAGGTTGGCACAAGTTTGTATGGAGAAACGCTTTTTAGAGAAGTCCGTGCTGTGCTGATATAGTCCGCCGTCCTCATCGTCGTTCAGGATACTATGGCCCAACGTTCGTTCGGTATTAATTGGAGGAAACTTTTGTGCAGACTTAGCTTCGGCCCAAAGTTCATAATGGACGGAAGAAAGGACTCATTTTCTTAACTTCGCCAGTGCCATGCTGGTCAGTTCTGCAACTGCATTATGTAGATATCTCATTAAACTTTAAAAGCTTCCAAATGGAAGTTTGTTTAACAAGTTAACTGTTTCAGCAGCGAAGGCTTGCAAAAAGACTTTGCAGTTGCAGAGTTCTTGCTGCTCCCTAGATTACTCGAAACTTTGTGGTATCTTTTTGGAGAAAAGAAGACTTAAAGTCTTGAGCAAAAGCAGTTGTTAACGTTTCTGCATATAATAAATTTGGCTTCTTTCCCAAAATGCTTTCACGATTTCATTCATTTTCCACAAAATACCCAATTGAGTATTTAGGATTTTTAAAGAAAACTATTTACTTATTTATTTATTTACAAAGATTCATGAAAGTCTGATTACTAATGCTAAGAAAAAAGAAAACAAAAATTAAAAATAATGACAAATATTTAAACAAAGCCAATTCAGTTTCTCTCTCCCTAGTCCCCTAACCACTTGTGGGACATGGGGCGGCGCACCCCATTGGAGACAACGATTGCAAGGGGACCTCCAATTTAAGATGGTTGCTGAACCACCATCTGTTGTCAGCAGAAAACAACCGTTCGAACCTGAGACCTTTGCGAGGGAAGCCCGACAATTTATCACTTACTTCACCGCTGACTTCAATATAGTTTAGCCTATATATAGTTTTAAATATTTAAATGCCATCAAAATGAATGTTGAAACAACGCAGAATCGACGAGTGAACCTTAGTTAGCGCGATGTTGAGGTATTTGAAAATATCCCTAATAAGTTTAAGCTTTTCTAAGTAAGAAGGCAAAACCAGGCGGTTCGTCAACGAAAGATATAAATCGCACCATATCTCTATATCAGATTCAGCGGCATTTGATGTAGCTATGCTTCCGAGATAAAAAAATGTATGCACTTATTCTATTTGCTACTTATCAACATAAATCACAATTTGTTTCCTGGAGTCCAAGGTCATAAGTTTAGTTTTAACCGCATTGATCTTAAGCCCTGCTGTGCGACCTTCTCTACACAGGGCTTCGGGCAGTTGGCCTACATGATGCTTTTTGTTGGAAAGGAGACATCGCCGACATAGTCCAGATGGGTAGCATGGTTTAAAAGTTTCAAGCTCGCGATGCCTGATCATCTAGGGCACTCATGTCCAAACCTATGCCCGCGGCCAAGTGAGCTTTTGAGATTTTAAATTCTTATATGCACTTGTTTGGATGTATTCGGTTTCCTGTTTTTGCGTTTTTAATTGTTAAAGCATGCAAAAGTTAAGCGAAATTGTCAGTAGTAGTTTTGTAAGCAGTAGTAGTTTTGTAAGCAATTATACAATATCTTAAGATATACAACCTTTTGCAAACATTTTAAGGTTCTAAATTAAACAAATAGTACAAAATGCTTCTGAAGCTTTTAAGCATTCCCCCAATTAAGTAGTGTGAGTGTGGCCATCACTGATCTAGGGCGCTGCACAACACGTCACGACGGCTCCAACAATTTTTCTTGCTGTATTAGAAGTTGCTTCCGTAAGCTGCGGCGTGTATAAGCATAACTTCGTTGTAATAATATGGTGATCGCTGCCAATACCAGTATCGACATTTTCTCTAGGTTTTTGAAACAGCAATACGGTCAATCTGATTATCAGTTCTTCTGTCCCCGGAAACCCAAGCTCACATGTGGCATTTTTTATGTTTAAATAAGAATTCACCGATGAGAAGTTGCCGCGAGTTACAAATACAACAAATAACTCTCCATTTGCTTTCCTGTTTCCGTTTCTGTCCAAACTTCCCCATTTCATGGCCTAACTTCAATCAAAAGAACAATTGAGGCCAAAGTGGGCCATATAATGGCCGCCGCTTCAACAGAAAGAGCAAAATATGTTATGTCCAAATAAGTGTGAGTAGTATAATGGACCACGTGTTGATTTTCCAAATGAGAGTCGCAGGTGGCAACTGTGGATCCTCTTGCAATCTTACGTATGAAATTAAGAGAAAATTATGTTTTCCGAGAATCTTCACAAGAGACGGAAATGGAGGAGATGATGCTTTGTGCAAATATGTATCTCTAGATCCACAAACGTAGTTTTTGGGAATGCCACGTGGAAGGATTAAAGTAACCGTTGATTTTTCTGTTATAGTCAAATATTTTCATAATGGTAGGTAAGTATGGGTGCGTGGCTAAATTCAAAATGTTGAAAAGGCTAACTTGGTTTCAACACAAACTGACGGCAATTTGCTTTTGTTTAAGTTATGGTTTAACCACTAATTTGATGCACAGGGTGAAAAAAGTCACGAAATTGGTAACCAAAAGTTATTGCAATGACTTTGGTGGGGTGGGGGTGAAACCTAACTTTGTAACGCGTAGACCGATTCAGATGGTTTTTTTGTTGTTGTATGATCCCCCATTGATAATAGGAGGAAAAAATTTGGTTTAGGGTGGTGGGAGGAGTAGTCCAACTTCGTAACTCGTGCACCGACTTGGATAAATTTTTTTCTGTTGAATAGAGTATGTTCCCTGGTTGATACCACATAAAAAATTTTGTTGGGGTGGGGGTGGAACCTAATTTTGTAACGCGTGGACCGATTTCGATGGTTCTTTTCCTGTTGTATAGAGTGTGATCCCCCATTGCTAATTGGAGAATAATTTGGTCCTATGGTGGGGAGTGCGGGAGGAGGAGAGGTAGTCTAACTTCGTAATGCGTGGACCGATTTCGATGATTCTTTTTCTGTTGGGTAGAGTATGTTGATACCACGAGAAAAAAAAGTGGGGGGAGTGGGGTGGAAATGTAGGTAGAGGGTTGTACCTAACACTTTAACGCGGAGACCAATTTGGATGGTTCTTTTTTCGTTGTATAGACTAGAAGACACTAAAAAGTGAAAAATAAAATAGTTTTTAAAAAAAAAGTTGAACTAACTTCACAAAAAGCGCTAAAAAGCATAAAAGAACTTTTAATTTTATATTTATTACGACATTTTGAAGTCGGTGCAAATTAAACAAATAAAACAACTACAGAACCACAATTGAAGATAATAATACTACCTGAACGTTTCAGGTCACGGGATCATATGAAAGGACGGTTAATTACTTAATCGTCCTTTATTATGATCCGCTGAGCTGAAACGTTGAGGTAGTTTTATGTATTATCTTCAATTGTGGTTCTGTAGTTGTTTTATTTGTTTAATTTACACCGGCTTCAAAATGTCGTAATAAATATAAAATTAAAAGTTCTTTTATGCTTTTTAGCGCTTTTTGTGAAGTCTGTTCAACTTTTTTTTTAAAACTATTTCATTTTTCGATGTTTAGTTTCTTCTACTCTATACAACGAAAAAGAATCGGTAAACGCGGCAAAAAGTTAGGTTCAACCCCCTGCACCACCTCCATCCCACTAAAATTTTTATTTTTCGTGGTATCAATCAAGGAATATTCTCTACCGAACATAAAACGAATCATCAAAAGCGGCCCAATGTCAGACTACCCCTCCCCTCCCTCACACCCACTATAGAACCAAATTATTCTCCTATTAGCAATGGCGGATCACACTCTATACAACAGCAAAAGAACCATCCATATCGGTGCACGCGTTACAAAGTTAGGTTCCACCCGCACTCCCACCGCGCACCACCCACCGCACGAACATTTTTTTCTCCTGGTATCAACCCGGGAATATACTCTACCCAACAGAAAAAGAATTATCCAAATCGGTCTTACCGTTACGAAGTTAGACTACCCCTCCCCCTCCCCCACCACCATCCATCACCCTACGACCAAATTATTCTCCTATTAGCAATGAGGGATCACACTCTATACAATAGCAAAAGAATTATTCAAATCGGTCCACGCGTTACAAAGTTAGGTTCCACCTCCCCCCAACCTAGGCCACATCTTTTTCTTCTATTAGCAATGGGAGATCATAGTCTGTACAACAACAAAAAAACCATCCAAATCGATCCACTCGTTACAAAGTTAGGTTTCACCGACACAATTACATTTCCGAAATTCGAATCAATGTTGATCTAACTATTGCCATTGCAGGTACAGTCAATTCCGAGAATGAAGAAAATGTTTTGAAATTACCAAAAATTCAGCATTTTCCCAAATTTTCTCCGTTACCCTAATCTTCCCGCCAAAACTATGCCAACGCATCAAAGGGCCGCATTGTATACAAAAAAATTAATATACCTGTTTTTTTATTAAATTGCCCATCTTATTACCTTTCCAAATAGGTACAATATGCCCAAGTAGAGAAAGTATGTAAAAGTTTATAGGTAGAAAGCCTATCGAAAATTTAAAGAAACTAAACTAATACTAACTCTTTCTAACCACTTTCGATGCATGCCAATAACCTGCCTCTAATTCACTGTTTCAGGTGTATTGCAGCCAGCGTTTTCCGTATTTTTGTCGCTGAATTCCCAATTCTTGTAATTAAAAACTCTCTAGTGTTAACAGGGCTTAAACAAACTTCAGTCTTCATTTTTCCCCATAAGAAAAACTCCAATGGAGTAACGGCTGGAGAAGTAGCATGCCAAGGAATTGGTGCACCTCGCCCAATCCAGCAACTACGAAATTTTTCCTTTAATATTACCTTCACAATGTTAGCATTATGTGCTGGTGCTCCCTCGTGTTGGTAAAATATATCCGTTTGAATATGCAAAGGGATGTCCTCTATTAGATCCGGCAGTGCATTCTCCAAAAAGTCCGCATAAATTTGACTGTTGAGCACTTGCGGCAAAATGAATGGTTCTACCAAATTGTTGCCGATGATACCAGCGCAAACATTGACACTCTATTTCTGCTGGAATAAGGTCACCCTTGTCCTATCCGATGAGCTATGTAGGTTGTGGAAGTTTGTGATACCATCCCTGGTGAACTGTGATTCATCCGTACCCAGAATTCGGTTCAAAAACACCCTGACGTCAACCACGCCCTGAAGCCAACCGCAAAATTCCAGTCTTCTCTCAGAATCTCGTTGCAGTAGTCCTTGGACTGGGTGATGATGATATGGACGTAATCCCTCTCGATAAATGATCCTCCAAACTTAAGCTGAAGACACTCCTAATCGTATTGGGACAATGTGGTATAAACGGTCTCTGCCCAAATATGGGAAATATATTTCAATCTAGGCCTCATGTGGGACTTGTAGATCAGCGCCAGCTAAGATGGAGTATTTCTTACTACTCTGTAGAAAACTCAAGTATTTTATCGCAGCTTTAGCGACAGTAAATTTAGGAGCTATCAGATAAGAATTAATATCGAATTCTATTTAAAAATAATTCCGATCAATTATTTAATGTCATAATTACGATGATACTCTTTTAACGGGAATTTTTACTTTTATTTATTTAATTAAGCTTAATACAAGCTATAACATAATAATAATACTAATACTACAAGCTATACTAGATGATAAATGATGGAATTATAAATAAATTGAAAAAGCTACAATATGAGCTCTCATTAAGGAACAAACTGGCTGGAAGGAAAACGAATTAAGAAATGCGATCAGGATGGACGGGGTCGAGATATAAGGATTTGTGAAGGGATGATTTACTCAGATGGAGGTCAAAGGAGGAAAGGTCGTTGACTTTTCGAAGCATCCTGGTAATTGGCTCGCTTTGATCGTAGTTTGTGCGATGGCGGTCGAGTCGGAAAAGGGGAGTGGACCTAAGGTTGCGGGGATTAGTATAGATGGGTAAAGATTGCAGGATTGAAGGGCAGTCTATGGCTCCACTTAATAGCTGATGAATGAAGAGAATGTCAGAAACATCACGACGTTTACTTAAGGGTTGTAAGTCAATCAGTTTCAGACGGTTTTCATAGGGAGGAAGGTTGAATCTGTCTGCCCACGGGAGATCACGTAGAGCGAAGCGAACGAACCTACGCTGGACGGATTCAATCCTATTGATATGGGTTGTTTGTGTAGGTGACCATACCTGGCTGGCATATTCAAGGAGAGGTCTAACGAAGGAGATATAGAGAGATTTGGAAACATATGGATTGGAGAACTCTCTAGACCAGCGCATCACAAACCCTAGCGCGGAGTTAGCTGGCATATTCAAGGAGAGGTCTAACGAAGGAGATATAGAGAGATTTGGAAACATATGGATTGGAGAACTCTCTAGACCAGCGCATCACAAACCCTAGCGCGGAGTTAGCTCTGTTAATTATGCTGTCAATATGAGAACGGAAGTTGAGTTCCCTATCACAGATTATTCCAAGGTCACACAAAGAGGTAACAATAGGGACCGGTACATCGGTTAGCATGTAAACTCTCGGGGTGGTGGTAAGACGCTTGCGGGAATAAGAGATGGACTGGCATTTGGAGACATTGAGTTCAAGAAAGTTTTTCATACACCACGTGGTGAAGGAATCGAGATCTTTTTGCAGGAGAAGAGAGTCGGTTGTGGAGGAGATATGTTTAATTATTTTCATGTCATCAGCATAAATGGACAGCTCTGAGTGATTGATGACGCATTCAACATCATTTATTGTAAGGATGAAGATCAGTGGACCGAGGTGGCTGCCCTGAGGGACGCCGGAACGAGCGACAATAGGGTCAGAAATGGATGAACTGAAAAGAACATTGTAGCGACGGTTGTTGAGGTAGGATTGAATCCAGGAAATGAATCGGGAGAGGAAGCCTAGGCGATCAAGTTTGAACAAGATAACATTATGGGAGATCTTGTCGAAGGCTTTACTAAAATCAGTGGCAATAACATCAACATCTTTACCGTTTTCCAGAGCACATAGTGTCTTGGAGACGAAGTCAGTAAGATTGGTGGTAGTAGATCTTCCTTTGAGAAAGCCATGCTGGGAGAGGGAGTAGATAGACTTACAGTGGAAGAACATGGAGTCATAGACCAATTTTTCGAATAGTTTAGGTATGGATGATAATTTAGCGATGGGTCTGTAGTTGGACACATCGTTTTCGCAACCTTTTTTGAAGATGGGAATAATATACGAGTTTTTCCATAATTGAGGGAAAACCCCTTGAGTGGCCGAGAGGCGGAATAGCAAGGTAAGGGGTTGAATTAGATGCGTGGCACACTTTTTTAGAACGATGGCCGGAATGCCGTCAGGACCTGGGTTGAAGTCGTCCTCAAGCCCGTTGATACTGGCGGCGATTAGTTCGGGATCAGGGTCGAAAGACGTAAACGACGTTTTTTTGTAGAATAGGTAACTTTGGAATTTTATTCGCAAATCAGGTGCATTGCTTATTCCTCGAAATAAGTCTACATTTGACTCCCCCACCGCTGTAGTTCAGTTTAGTCCTTTTTACACTGATTTCCGGCGTCTTTCCGTGTCTAATCAGTTTTATTAGGGATTAGTTTATAACGATTCCTGTGTACAGTAAAATGTTCGGTCGAGGCTCGAGCACCCATTACCCCTCCCCCTTGGATCCGATGGTGACTGAGAAGTCAGTCTACAAAAGTCTACAAAAGTTCAATTTCCATTTCTGATTATTTCGATAGATAGTTTTTCCATAGTGATCTGCGATTACTGTCCTGCAGTCGCAAAACCCAATTTATTATGCCCCATTAATTTTATAACATGTATAAATTTTTTAATATCTGTAATAGCTCACGCAGTTATAATCATGAAAATACTATAAACCTCCAACATATTTTTTAATTAATTGCATGACCTCAGAATAAAATTCTATATAAACTTGTTTAAAATACTACCGACTTTACAGTTTTAACTTTATACGTATAAAAGAAGTCACAAAAGTTCATAATATTGTTACTTAACCAAGACATAAAGTGACTAAATAAATCCTCCAAAAATATGAAGCTGTGTCAGGGGGGTGTTATTTTAATCAAAGCCAAAAATTTAACCATTTGCTGCTAGAATGAATTTTCAGACAACGTTTTAATACGAGTATGGACAGTCCGTAATTAGAAAGCTCTCAAAGCTCATTATAGCAGGTATATGAATATTTAAATACCAAATGTTCTCTGTAATAAACCTCTCTCAACTATTTCTAATACGTCGATATGATAAAGCTTATCGCAAATGCAAATATACGAGAAAACCCTAATAAATCACGAAAAGCAAAAACCCTGAGGAGGACATAATATGAACAAATACACCAAGAGGAAAGTAATCTCCTTCCATTAGTGACAGGACTTGGTCGTAACTTGGTCTCCAGAGGGAATTCCTTATGAAGCTGCCTTTCTGATATAAGACCATCCTCATCTTTGCTTTTCTATCCATCGGAGGTCCCTCTTTACACATCCTCACATGCCTCTATAAATACCCTTCACCCGTATTACTGGGAAAACTCCATTCACTCGGGCAAAAGTCGCAAAATTATTGTGAACTTGTTTCGTTGCCTTCTTTGTTCATAGTCTAACTTTCGTCTTCTTGCTCGTGTTCTTCATCCCGTTTAGCTATTTATTTTCGGTATCGATCGCTTTCTCAGAAACACCCGCTGCCCACATATACTTAATCCTGTTTTGAAATCCTTTCTCCAAATGTCTTTCAGTATATTTTAGAAATTTTGGTCTCACACCCCCTAAACACGTGTGGGCTTCCTTACATGGATGCTTATGTCCATTCCGGGAGCCTGAAAAGAAAGGGTTGAATAATCCATTTGGACTGCGCGTTCGGAAGAAAATCGATTTTTGGATGGTGTGAAATTATTGTCTACTTACACCGTATGGGATGAGGTGACGGTTGTGTCCTCCCTGACTTATCATAAAATTAATGACAGCTTACATCTCGCTTTCCTACAGTCGTTTCTCAAGGCACCCACCACCCGGACTGTTACTCGTCTCCTTTTCCCCTCAGAATCCTTCAGCAACCCGAAAATAGCTTTTCGTCCTGTTTCACTTTATCCTCGGAAATTTCAAACAAAACTCACTTCCTTTCTTCCCTTTTCAAGGCTTAGACAAATTGAGAATCTTACCAGGAAGAATTTCAAACATACAAAGTACTAACTCACACATACACAATGGGCGTTTTTTTTTTGTAAAATGAACGCATCCTCATGTGAACATATTTCTGTTTTTGAATAGACGTACAAATATTGAAGGGCATAAAAGGAACAATAATTCACACCAAATTGAGTTTTGTTTAAAAGTTGGTCTTTCAAGTCCATAGTTACATTTAGGGAAATTGAACGTGTATCTTAACGCAGCCTATTAGACTTCTATTTAGCGAACCTAGCGTCAAGGGATGTAAGATTGTTTTGCGTCCTTAGCAGAATATTTACATACATATCTATTTATATAAACGATTGTATAGTTGTTAGTTTTGCTTTTTGTTTGCTGTCGAACCTCTTCATAAATACTAACTCAGCCGGAATTGCAAGCTACAGTAATGATTACTTTCATTCCTTCTAAGAGGGACGCTAATAGCTCTTGTCTTAATTATAACCTGCACTACTTATACAATAAGGCGAGGGTGGAGGTAAAGTATTTACCTTTCAGCTCGCTTCTTAAAGATGCACGTAAGAAATTTTTCATGTTGTCTTATAGAAGGTATACTTCCTCGTCGTTTATGTAGGATATGCTTCTTTGTCTCCTTAGAGTTAAATAAGCCATTTTATAAGATTGCAGAGAAATATCTTCTAAAATAACAAAATCAAAATTAACTATGGAATAGCTCAACACGATATAAATAAATTGAATATGTTTCTTAGTCCCTTTTCCAGTCCTTTTTTAAAAAATGTCAATCGTTTCTTGTCAGCGACCTTTGATATTTATTCAACCCGTCCTTATGTTCCAGCCGTTTTCTTGTAAAGCAGTAGGTCTGATATCGAAACTTACCGACAGATTACTGCCCTGCGTGATATCGCAAACATTTTTGAGACCCTCGTCAGCAACGCTTTCTCTGGAGGCCCTTCATTTGTTCCTTCCAACATTGCTTTCTTAAAAGCAAGGCTACTACAACTGTATTCCTGAATTTGTATTTGCCGGCCATTGAATCAGGCAAACAGCTGGATTGTATGTATATTTACGGATTTTAGCACGGCCTTGAATTGGATAACCCTCTCGCTTCGCCGAATGGATGTCTTTTTATTTGTTTGGTCGTCCACAGCATGTCTTGTTTCGAGGAATTCTTTCAAACCAAATTTCTCCTTGGTCCACTCCTTTTCAATCTGTATATAAATGATGTTTGCGTCTCGTATCCAACGCTAAAATACTTTGAGAGCTGAAGTATTTAGGCAATGGTTTTGTTTTATTATTTTTAATACGGGCTTCAAAATGTCGTAATAGGCATAAAATAAAATATTATTATTTTATGCTTTTAAGCGCTTCTCTTTTCAGTAATTTAAGTTATGTTGCTTATCTTACAACAGAATACAATTGTCCCTCCTCCATTCTATATTATATGCGACAACTCTAGGTAAAGAAGTTATTACTATGGTACGAGTTATGGACGTACTTTATCCAACAAAAAAGAGCATCAAAATCGGTTCACGCGTTACGAAGTTAGGTGCAGAAGGGCGGCACCTAACTTCGTACTCTAAGATCAATATATTTGCCGTGATGCAAATGGAGCAAGATACTCTATAACACAGTAAACGAATCATCCAAATCAATTCAAGATTTACAAATTTAGGCCCCACCACTTCCCCAACTCAATCTTAAGCACAAAATTTATATAGTAGTGACTATGGGGAAAAAACAACCATCGAAATCGGTCCATGCTATCGTATCCTCACCGCCGGTCTTGTATTTGGGAAGTCGGTTAAAAAGTGTCTCAGTTGTTCGACATACGAGAAGTAGCAATGAAAAATATATGTATTCCATACCATAAAAGTAGGATCATTTAAATCGGTTTACATGTTATGAAGTTAGGCCCGAGCCCCCCCCCCCCCCTTCTTTTATGCTACTCTACTACCGAAATTTTTCACGTTATACTAGTGGGAAAACATTATTTATGCAACAGAAGAAGAATCATCCAAATTAATTCACGGGTTACGAAGTTAGGCTCCACGCCTTCCCCAACCCACCTTAAGTGCAAAGTTGTTGTCTTAGTAGTTGTAGTTGCTTGAATACAGCGGCGGCCTTAGGGGGTGGCAAACAGGGCAATCGCCCGGGGCCTCGCTCTTGCAGGGGCCTTGCGCAACAACCCAAGCAAATTTTAAAAAATGTAGATTTTTTAACTATATTTTTTTTATTTTAAACTTTTGATTTTGATCCTTAATTACTTATTAAGGTTATAACATAACGGTAAATTAAAAGAAAGTTAGTTAACTAATTCATTGATTCAAAACATAATTGAAATATTCATTATGTAGTACTTGAATATCGCGCCTCGAAACTCTTGAAGATCGGTTTTTTAATCGCATGGCACTCGGGTCAGCTTGGGAGTCGGAACATAATGTTCTGCTCCTCTACACTGCAAATGCTGAGTGTGTTATTTTAATACGCCTACACGTGTTATTATGACGTCACCCATTTGATTAACATTGTAGTCATTTCTAACACGCCTATGAGTGTGTTAGAAATGACTACAATGATAATCAAATGAGTGACGTCATAATAACACGCTTAGTCGTGTAGTTTCAACGCGTCGAGTCGTGTTGAAATAACACACCTCTAAAAATTGACATTTACAGTGTATTGCTCAGGGAATCCCCGTGTTTCATTTCGTTCGTCAACTCCTGTCACCTTGGAATTATTTTGCTTGCAGTACGAGTTACAAAATCGTTACTGTACCGTACATATCTTTCAATTTTATTGAATATTACGTTTTTATAGTATTTAAAGTATTGAGTGAGCTGGAAAAGTGTAAAAAAACTGTGTTATACTTAGAAAATATTTCTGACTGTTTGTGCGAAACAAAACAAGATTTATAAAATGAGTTCGCGTGATCGCGATGCCGGTAGAAAATTTGAGTCAGGTAGTTCAAAAAGAAAACGAGCTATCAAAAGAAAGCAGGTAAACGAAAATCTACGCGGATCTTTATATAAATATATAAAAAGTGATGATCGAGAAACCTCTACAAAGCATTTATTGACTGAAAGTGACTCTAATCCTGATCTAGCTGAAAACATTCCTTCCACATCATCATGGGTGTCGCCGCCGTCATTAAGTAAAAACAGCGAAGATAATGATGAATTAACTACATCATTGTCTCTTAGGTCACCGGTGCCGTCTTCAGCACTATCCAGTCAAGAACACGAATCTGAGCCCGAGTCTATGTCTACATCCATGACTGCTGGAATGGAAAATCTGAATCCTCAAAATGACCCCGGTATGTGGCCCACAACAATTACTGAAGTAGACCGAACTGAGATTGTATTAAAAGGTCCAATCCGGGTTCAAGTTGATTTATTTCCCGTAAATGATAATGGACGGCAATTCAGCGAATATCATTATAATAAGATATTAGTTAACGGTGAACAACTTGACAGGCGCTGGATGATTTATTCACAAACAAAGGATGCCGTTTACTGCTTTCCGTGTCGAATATTCGGGCTAGAAAATACAAAGATTGGATCAAGTGAAGGAGTGTGTGATTGGAAACACTTGGATGGTAACCTAAAGTCTCACGAATCTAGTCGACAGCATAAAGATTGTATGTTAAAATGGATTAATTTAGAGAATGGTTTAAAAAGTTGTTCCACTATTGACTCCTTGGCCCAGTCACAAATTGAACAAGAAAGGCAACGTTGGAGAGATATTTTAGAACGATTGCTCGCAATTGTTAATTTTTTAGCATCTCACAATTTGGCCTTCAGGGGTCATAGAGAGAAGTTAACATCTGACTAAGATTCGAGTAAGACAAGAGGCAACTTTATAGATTTAGTAAAGTTAATAGCGCAATTTGATCCCGTGCTGAGACTTCACCTAGAACAAGTAAAGGATAAGACGATTAATCACCACTATGTCGGAAAAATATTCAAAATGAGCTCATACAATTAATGGCAAGTCACGTGAAGACTCAACTTGTAGTAAAAATAATAAATAATAAATATTACTCGATTATTCTTGATTGTACTCGCGACGTTTCTCGTGTTGAGCAACTTTCAATTATTATAAGATTTTTTAATACAAATACAGCTGAAATTGAAGAACATTTTATTGGTTTCTTAGCTGTCGAAAAAACCACAGCTGAGAGTTTGACTAATTACATAATCACAGAATTAGAACAGTTAGGTATATCATTGCAAAACTGCCAAGGCCAAGAATATGATAATGGTGCCAATATGCGTGGTGAAAAAAGTGTTGTCCAAAAACGTATTTTTGAAATTAATCGACTTGCTTATTTTTTACCTTGTGGGAGTCATAGCTGGAATCTCATCCTAGGAGATGCAGCATCGTCTTGTGTCCAAGCAAAATCTTTTTTTGGTTTGCTACAAAGGTTGTACACTCTGTTTGCCGGCTCAAGTCAGAGGTGGGCTATTTTAAATGCTCATGTAAAATCGTTATCGCTAAAACGACTTTCTGAAACTAGATGGGAGTGCAGGGTAGCATCAGTGAAGGCTGTTAAATACCAACTAAATGATATATGTGATGCTTTAAAGGATTTAGCAGAAAATACAACAGATTGTCAGTTGGTCAGTGAATGCCATTCTATAGAAAAGGAAATAACTACCTACGAATTTGTAGTTTCACTTGTAATATGGTATGACATTCTTACAAAGATAAATGTTATAAGTAAAATGTGGCAAAGCGAAAACATGCACTTAGATGTGGCTATACAACACCTAGATGCATTCACAAATTGGCTCGATAATTATCGAGAAAGTGGTTTTCAGTCATCCCTTGTAACAGCGAGAGAAATAGCCGAGGAAAATGATATTGACGGACAGTTCAAAGAAGTCAGAAGACGACGTAAAAAAAGACATTTTGATTATGAAGGGGAAGATGAAGCTCAGGAATTGAATGCGGAAGAAATTTTCAAAATAAACTTTTTTCATGTCATTATCGATAATGTGCGCGCAAGCTGCCATCCTAGGTTTGAGGCTCTTAAACATCATGAGAGCATATTTGGTTTCATGTATAATATAAAAAGATTAAAGGAAATTAGTGATAGTGAACTTTTGAAACAATGCAGCGACTTGCAAATATCTATGACAGTAGGAGAATCATGTGATATTGATGGACATGAATTGTACGAAGAACTGGATATGTTCATTCGTGTCTATGAAGGAAACGACGACATTATCTCGGTGCTGAAATACATAATAGAAAAAACTAACTGAACTTAACTATCGAAATAGTCCTGAGAATTATTGCTACCACACCTGTTACAGTTGCGTCTGCTGAAAGGAGTTTTTCGAGGCTTAAAATTATTAAAACATATTTGAGGAATTCGATGACACAAGATCGGCTTTCAGCCCTTGCTATTCTTTCAATCGAAAATGACGTAGCTCATTCGTTGGATTATTGTGCTTTAATTAAAGATTTTAGTCTTAGGAAAAGCCGCAAACATCAATTTTGAAATTTATCATTTTTGTATTTGTTAATTTTGTGAATCTTCCAATGTAAAATATTTTAAAACTCAAATTTTATTTATTTGTATAACTTTAACATTTCTCCTCAAACATGACAAATACCTAAACCTAAGAACCAGACCTACTTTCGCATCACATGCTTTTCACGAAGGACAAGGTACTCGCAAAGACCTGCCGCCCGGAGCCTCGCAATGGGTAAGGCCGCCTCTGCTTGAATACACTGTAGTAGGAGTTGGCAGAACATTGTATATTCCATTACCACCTTAGGTCTTTTTTTTTGTGAGGTATGTTAAAAAGTCTCGTAAAAATCGGTTAAGTGCAAATATCTGCACTTCTATAGTAAAACGTTATATTCTTTTGCGGATTGAGATAAAAACTTCTTTTGTGCTTATGATATGCTTAATATGTCGGTAGTGGAGACAACACCGTCCATAAGGGGAGCGGAGGGTAGCGCCGTGCAGCTAATTTTGAATGTCATTTTCTTTCGGTATAAAGTTAACTATTATGTATCAATTCACTCTAAATTTACTTTATGAGCAAAGCTTATTTAAATGCGACCACTATGGAACCCTCAAAAATAAAGTATTTTATTAAGTTGGATGTACGGAATAATTTCGTACATTCTTTTAAGACTCCGTTGTGATATTACATCCACGGGACCAGAAAATAAGTATAGGGCTTATTTAGAACCAGCCACAAGTGTTAATTAACCTGAGAAGAACGTGCCTATAGCACTGACACACCAACATATTGGAACGCTGCTTATTCCCATTTCATCAAAATATAATTTGACTTCCTGGGAATTGAGAGGAATAATCCTGTCAACACTTGTTGTTTCTGGGCAACTTATAGAGATTTCAGGATTTCTTTTTAGAAAACCTTCCATGAGGGCTTGCTAATCGAAAACGACCAATGTTAGTGTCCAAATGTTAGTTTTCGATGAGAGCTTATCCAATTTCCATTGGGCTTTCACGGGAAGTTTTACCATTTGCTTAGGCATAATTTAGGCTATTTTCGAACCGGGGATAACATATCGAAACTACCGATATTAGTGTCGAATCGATACTTTTGGGGGTCAGTAAGATGAATAATGACACTCCCAATTCCTATATATAATTTGCTGATAAGACACCCCTATGGATAGGGGTGGGAAGATAGTAACATGTAAAAAAATCAAAAACAGCCAATATTAGTGTCGCATCCATAGTTTACGGTGTTGCTGATATAATATATGACACTATCGATGCCGTTAGATACTGCGGTAGTAAGACAACCCAAGGCGTGGGGATGTGAACTAAGGGAAGAAGAAAATAGTAAAAATCGAAGAAATGTCGAATTCATAGTTGTCGAGGTCACTGAGATGAACACTCACACACTAAATCTCGTTGGATACTATGGGGTTAACGCACATATAGCATCCCTATGGGTTGGTGGTGGAAAGGGAGTTTCTAGCGAAACCAATTAAAATTATGAGAGTTTTGTCTTTGATATAAAGTAAAATATATTCGGTTAATAGCAGCTAAGGTTCACAACGTAGAAAAGTTTGCAAAAGGGACATTTACCATTATAAGACCACAAAAAGTACTATTTAAATCAATTTAGTTAAAAGAAAATAAATTTAAAAATGCGGTCAAGATATATAGAGTAAGGTAAACCATTTAAAAAAAATTTCACTAATTGTTTGTTTTATAAAATAATATGATACTACTTGCTCGTGCTTGTAGATTTATAAATAGTTCAGAATTCTAAATTGTCTCACAGTCGCTAGGAATTCCTAAGATCCTTTCAAAATACTCATCCAAACTTTTTCAAGTTTAAACTATCGTTTTCGTACTTCAGATGGGGTTACTAGGTCTTGTGGGGTATCATATGAAAGGGATAGTTTTCGATGTATGATTAAAAATTCCCAAAAAAAAATTAGCAACCGTCCAAGGTACGGAACCCTCTATGCGCGAGTCCGGCTCGCACTTAGCGGGAATTGTTTTGTTTCCTAATCACCGAAATTTTTTTATATCTTTGACCGCTTCAGTTGCTTTCTTCATTGCCTCTAAGGTGTATACAATTTTCGTAATATCGTCCCGTGGATAATATTAAGCAACTCATGCCTAGGAAAAACACAGTCCGCGAGAATCGTTAAAACCCCAAAAAAATTTGGATTTTTAATCCATAATCTAATAACCTAATCTTAGGCAAACAAATAGAATAAAAATACTGCATAACTGTTTGTCAAAAAAACTTACCTTGGTGAAAATATTTCTTATAGTTTTTACAAATCCTCTAATTACAAGTATGATCTGAAACTGTTGTGGTTGAATATTCAACACAAGCAACACTAGCGCAGCTATTCACCATTAGATGTATCTTTTCGGAGGGGCACTATAAAGGAAAGAATCGATATTTGGCGATTGCACCTTACCATTTGATAAGTAATTATATTTTAGTCACTACCTTCCATCAAAATGGTTAAGTTGCTGGTTATACATAAAATAAACTAGAATTAATTCAAATGTTTTTGTATTTTCAATTATGCGTTCTATGGCTTTGTCTTACCCATCATTTAACACCATTAATTGAAATTATCCCACTCATAAGAAATTGCATTCGAAGTTCCCTCTCAAATAAATATTTAAGCTTTTTCAGTTGAATTTAAAATTAGACCTTTGCTTCTCGGTCGTCTGAATAATTTCGAACTTTGGTGTTCTCCAGCGCTCACCAGAGAACCGAGCACATTTAAACCAAAAATATGAAAAGCGATCAAAACATCAATGGAGGACACTTTTACGTCCGTAATTAACTCTATGCAGGGTGACAAATTCATTATATCTGCATGTGGAAATGTTTAGCCTCAAACATTTAATGCTCTGTCCATGGCCTGGCCAGGGACTACGTTATTTTTCTTTTGGAGATTTCTCTCCGCTAGACATCTGCAACCCAGAAGTAGAATGGCAGCTAAGGGCATGCATACTTTAAAATGATGTACCCATACTTTTGCATAGTATAATACGCCTGGGATAGTTGCACTCTACGATTCCTTTCAAGCTATATTCAGTCAGCCAACGGAAATTCCATGGAGCAGTTTATATAGAATGATATTAAATTCACCAGCGATGAATAATTTAGTAACGTCTCCATGTAACCTTAGTTGTCCATTCGACCTCCTTTTAGTTCTAGCCTTCTATTCGGGAGCACCCACCCTTTTAACTTCATCGCCAAAAAGGACCATTGGGAGCTTATTAGAAACTGGTGGTATCACCAATGTTGTCTATTTTTTTGTCGGGTCCGGTTGTAAGACAAAGCAACCGAAAAAATGCAAGCAACTGCAACTCGAATATATCAAATGTTCGCAGGAAAGCCCCTCGAAAAGGAAATTCCTGTGAATGAGCGGACAAAAGCGAGTAAGCCACTGCAAGACCAGGACGCTTCCTTCTATTCATCTGAAGGGGGGGTGCAATTCTAATTTGATGTATTTTTATATGATAATTTTATTTGCGCAATTGCCTTCTTCAAATATAAACATTGCAAAATCGGAAACAACAGTAAATATATGCGAAAACTGAACGTAGACCACCGGCCTGTACCCAACTTCCTCGAAAATTTAAGCACCAGCATCGGAAACTCTCAAGTCTAGCACTCTTATTAATGCTTCAGATCTACTCTCGAATAACTGCATGCAACGGGTACAAGGGGTGGATCTGTAAAGGCAACGCAAGGACACAAAATGGAATCACCACACCACCACCCTATTCTCCTTTAAAATAGTCCTCGTTCAATGGCCGAGTATGGGCTTGGGGCTATCATCACCACCGTGCGGCGGATTTCGTTTCCTTCATACTGGGGGAGGAAAAAAGATGGGCGACCAAGTGTACACCAAGAGCATCAAGGGTGCTAACTTATCTTTATAGCAAAGCTTCGTACTACATGTAGCGAAGTTTATTATGCAAATAGCTGAGCGTATTTCGTATTTATGCTTGTGGCCATTTTCTTATAGTATCGAATATAATATTTATGGGATCACATAAAAGGGTAGCGGAGGCGATAGGGGTATTTTTAGTCCATAATGTTTAATTGGATGAAACTTTGATGATTTACAGTGGCTGGGTTGTAGTGTCGTAAACAATAAAATTAGCTTGGCGCTAAAGTTGTGTACCTTCACTGTCACTTTAATTATAAGATTAAATCGAAAGTTTAACAAAATGAGAATAAAAAATATCAATCTGTTTTTGCCTTCCAAAAAGATTTGTATTAGGTATGTATAAACAACCCTTAAAATATCAAGTCACCAATATTGTAACGCATCAATAATTCAAACGAAATTATTTATTAATAACAAATTCTATTCTATTTATCTTTTTCACACATTTAAAAATAACAATTGTAGTGTTGGGGCTTTATGTTACTGTTGTTTGTATAGTTGTTAACCGAATTTCTGTTTTAACAGTTTATAGTTAAAAAAGTAAGAAAAAGAAATGCCATTTTTTATTTGAATAGGAACAGTAGACAATTCTTTGGCAAGAGATGCTGCAGGACAACACTTTTCTTATTATAATGCTTTCTTGATTATATGAACCTAACTAATGTTAAACTAGTTATTTTTTCCAAAATCGTTCATATTTGTGAAAGGATACAGATACGGAGACGGTGTTGGATCAATTCGTTGAGCCGCACGACCACTATTCCATGGGTCCCGGGTTCGAGACCAGGTCTCCCCGTGAGCTTTTATTAAGAAATTAATATAATTCACTCCGTCTCTGGGCTGTTGTCAAGCTCGCAGCAATGCAAAAACAAGACTTTCACGTTTCCTCACTTCCCTTAACATAATTCCCTTCCGGCCAAAACAATGCTAACGCATCAAAGGGGGGTGTGTGTGTGGAAAGGAAGGGACACGTAAGAATAATTGAAAACGGCCAATATTATTTTCGAGTCTATAGTTTTCAGAGTCGGTAGATACTCTGGACTTGGGAGTGGGGGATTGTGATAATTCCTTTCTTGTTGGCTAGAGTATGTTACCCGATGGTACCATTTCAAAAGTTTTGGTGGTAGGTGGAGTGGAACCTAACTTCGTAACGCGTGGACTGGTTAAATCTAAGGCCCTTGAAAATTTCTCGCTGCTAACTAGGATAGATGTTACGTCCGCCCACTCCGTCCTTCCTCTATATGGCATCCAGTCTGGAGGAAGGTCTTCTTCTGAACTGTCAGCACTCATTTTTAGTTCTGTAAAATTGCAAAATTAATTACTTGGTGAAGAAAATATAATTTATTGTCATGTGAAGTCCACCGGTTTTTCCTATGGAAAATTGAGCCTAATGAAGCGGCACAAAATTTGTGCTTCTCGAAATTGAAATGCCAAAATAAATGAAATCGATCTATGAACATCGATCTTTTTAGGGCGATTAATCGATCTTCGAAATCCGAAAAAAATTACAGATCGATCCGTTCTGAATTGATTTTCTCAGCTCGATCCCCCATCCTTAATGGGCCTTATGTAAAAAGAAATTTTGGTGGGGTGTGGATGGGCGTTGTACGTTGGGGATGGGCGTTATACGTGCCAATCTTAATAGTTCTTTTTTTGGTGGTATAGAGAATGATCCACCATTCCTAATAATGGAAAAAAGTTTGCCATATGGTGTGGTAGGGAGGTGGGTAGTCTAACTTCATAACGCGTGGATCGATTTGGATGTACAGAGTCTTTTGCCCCATTGCTACCTCTACAAAAAATTATAGCGTGTGGGTGAGGTGGAATAGTGGAAGTAGCGGGACCAACCTTATCACGTACATAGACTGATATTGATGATGATTTTCTTTATGTAGGCTATAATTCCACATTGCTACTACGAGGACATAGAGTGCAGTTGAGGGAGGGGTAACGCGTGGGCCGATTCGGATAATTGGTTTTTTGATTTATTGAGTATGTTCCTCATTGTTACCATGCCAAAAATTTAATGGATTGGGTCGGGGTAAGGGAAGAGATAAGCCCAGCTCGGCAACGCGTTAATTTGCACCGAATTCAAAATGTCGGAATACATATAAAATCAAATATTATTTTATGCTTTTTAGAGCTTTTTAAAAGACTTTTTTTATATTTTATTAAAGGAAAATGTTAGACCATTATAAATCTTTAAAAAAATTAAAAATGCTATCATTTTTTGGAGGAAGAACTACCCTTTCCAAGAAGCGACATTGACCTAGAAGTGGTCGCATTTTTTAAACAAAAGTGTTTTGCTCAAGATGCTTGAGATGTAATTATTTTTTAAGATCTGTAACTACAATATCAGTCTCTCTTGAATTCAGCTAGCGAGCAGAAGTCTAGTGGTATAGCCAAATTTAAGTCTAAGTACATCGTTTTTGGTTTGTTTTTGTATTGTATATAATACTATTTGAAAATTAGGGAAAAAACTCTTTCGGATTCTGATAGTAAACAAAATAATCTTGATGGGGCTCCACATTATCATCGCAAAAACTTAGATCGCATTAGGGATGGAGATAGAATGGAGAAAAATCGATCTTGGGGAGATAAATCTTTTACCTTTTTTACGATCTTAAGAATCGATTAATCGGGTTAGAAAAACAATTCCAGTAGATCGATCTTTCGATTTTGGTTTTTTGTAATTTTTTTTTAATTTCTATAGTATAAAAAATAAATATAAAAATAAAATATTATTAATAATAAAATATCGCTGTGTCCTGTTTTTAAAAGGAGGAAGCAAACATCAAACTGGTAAAAAAAGAAAATTACTCCGACTGTAATTTCATTGGCTGAAGTCATATAACTGTCACATTACATGCTGGCTTTCTTTTTCGTCGATGCGATTGTAAAAATAATCGCAGCAACTCTATAGATTTGGTGCGATTGTTGAACATAACCAAACTTAAGTGGTTTGTTTACAATTTTGCCGGAATAATTCCTGTTGAATAATAAATGGTTGGAATAAAGATAATATGCATATATTATGTATTGTTAATTATAATAACAAAGCAATAAAATTCAAAAATATTCCCTTTTCTTTTTTAAGCTAGTAGGTATCAACAACCTTAACTTAAATTCGCGTTCACGATTCGCTTTAAATATTTATATTTGGAGTGCAATATTAAATTTCGAAAGCACTTAATTTCAGAAAACCAAATGTAAAGTTTTTAAAAATCGGATCGGGAATCGGACGCAAAAAGATCGATTCACTTCGAATCTCTTACTCAAAGAATCGATTCAAAAATCGGAAGATCGAATGGTAAAAGACCAATCTACCTAGATCGAATCGAAGCTCGGCCATCCCTAGGTCGCATGATATGCGAACACAGCTTGAAAACACCATGAGGCCACCAGGTTTAAAAAAATTCAAGAGCTTGTGGAACACAAAGAACTCTCAATACATCAAACTTTGCTCTATTGCAGACCATGTAAGACAAGGATGAAGCAGATGAAAATAACTTATCAATCTCAATTCAACTGTTATCAAATGCCCTTGTAAATACATTCAAAGCTTGCTAGAGAAAAATAAACTGACCGAATATGCCGTATGGCAATTGGCATTAAAATTTTGCTTCTGATGTGCATGATCGAATTTGTGAATTACTGAGAGCAAGCTCGAGATTTATACACATGGATGCAACAGCGATTTTCTATTTAAAGATGCAATGAGGGGTTCGGATGAAACTGATGATATAATATTAAACGTCGAACTTCTTGCTACCAAATGGTGGATGGTTAAATTGCCTCTAAAAACTAAATTTTCCGAGCTAAATTTTCATATTGTACATTTTACAAGGAAAGCTTTTAGCTTTCATATTATGTCATAAACATAGCACAAAGTATAACGTACTAAATAAAAGCATCATCCGTTAGAACTACGACAGAAAAATTACTGATAAACCTACTCAATGCCATAACTACCATAATGGACATGGTAAGATATACTATCGCATCAAAACCTTTTATGCCTACTGTTCTCGCAGCCATCATATCAACAAATTTCCTTAAAAAGAAGTTGCAATGAATTACATGAATCTTTAATCAATTACAGGAATCTATAGACACCCAATGTCCCAGTAGGAAAAACTAGGTACTTTAAATCCAAACATTTACGAAAGTTTCGGGCGAATATAAAAGCAGCAGAATATGATCAGAAAAACTTCCCATCTATGATTTATGGAAGAACTAATGAAAGTATGCTGAGACACCTAACTAATATCACAAATCGGGCAAATATTGTGAATGGTAATGTTGCTTCTAATGTCTCTACAGTTCTGGCCTCCTTTAATGATGTTTTATCTTTTACTAATGAAATAAACTAAAATATTGTAAAGATAAGAACGAACAATTTAATGTCACTTAACCTGCAATTAAGTATTTATGTAAAAATGGCACGAGTAATTCGAGGTAAACATTATATAAAGCTTTATTAACGAAACCTGGCGTAAATCATAATATTAATTTTGTAATAATATTTAATATATATAATTATAGGAGAATGAAGTTGTTGTTATTAATAATTTATTTATTTATTTAAGTTCGTCAAAGTCTGTCTACTACAGAGGAATTTCAATTACTTTGTTGATTTCTAATCAAATAAGAAGAAGGAGGTACAGCATAATCAATAGAATACAGAAACTAAGAGTATAATCTGAGCTGGTTCTTCAACTGATTTCTTATTAAAGTCAATTACGTCAGGAAATTATGATTTCTCAAGGACCGTAATAGATATGCTGAAGGCGCTGAAAAGCTCCGAAAACCGAACGGATCTACGTTGAGTAGGCTCAGTAGACCAGACTGGGGAGACGTACTCAAGAATGGATCTAACATAGGAACAATAAGCAGTTTTGTAACGCATCGATTTTTGAATTCCTTGGATCACCTCTTCATGAAACCTGAAGTAGCGTTGGCTCTATTTACAATAGAATCGATATGGTCAAAAAATTTAGATAATTAGTCATTAATTAAAATTGAACGATTTTTTACGCGAAAACAGCACAGCAGTGCACTTGTTAATATTCAACAAAAGGCGATTGTAAGACCACCATCTGTGGCATCCACGTCAGAATTTAAAAGAGCGCAATCGTCATCGAAAGAGATAGTACGAAATGTTTTAGTATTTTCGAATTTCTCAAAACAGTACTTATATCGTTGATGTAAATAATAAATAGCAACGGTCCCAAATGGCGCCCCTGAGGAACTCCCGATGAGTTACATATTTCATCAGAAAGGGCACCACGAAACAGCGCACGCTGAGAGATACCCACTTAACAAAAAAAGAGGGAATCCAAAAGAGTAAAACTCTTCAATAAGAATTTTATGGTTGATTCGGTAAACAGCTTTACGAAAATCAGTGAAAATGCAGTCGACCTGACGACTAGACTCGATAACAGGAATAGAATAATTTGAAAATTCCGACAAATTAATCACCGTGGACTTACTGTTTATAAAACCATGCTGAAAAGGACTGATTAAACATTTAGAATATTGGTGTCCATTAGTTCAATTTCAAAAAATTATTTCTTGGTACACGCATTTCATATCACAAGGTGTATCGTACTTAGGAAATTAAAACTGCCTTGTTATGTTTCGATGTTTACAGTAAAGATTTTAATAAATGATACCATTAAACAAATAAGTATTCCATACAGAGACATCAACTATCGAATAATTACTTCATAATCGAATAACAAATAATTATTTGAAATTCGAATAAAAAGCACCAAATAACAGATAATTATTTGCGAATAAGTCAGCAAATAACGAATAATTATGTGATTATCGAATAACGCACGGTCGAATAACAAATAATTATTTGAAATTCGAATAAAAAGCACCAAATACCAAATAATTATATGCGAATAATCCTCCAAATAACAAATAAATTTTGTAATCAAATAAATTTTTATTCGATTTTTCAATTTATTTGAGCTTTTAGCTTTTATCTTTATTCGAATTAAAAATGCCCATCTCTGCATCACACACATACAAGCACTTCAAATAACTTTGCAATGCAGTTAAGATTATCAATGGGCCTTCCAATTGAAGCAAATCATGAAGCATGGAGGAGGATCATTAATGACTTTGGGTTGCTTCACCAGGTCTTGCGTACGTCCACTAAATTAGTTTTTTATAGGCATTTTTAACAATAATTTTTGTAATCAAATAAACTTTTATTCGATTTTTCAATTTATTTGAGCTTTTAGCTTTTATCTTTATTCGAATAAAAAATCCCCATCTCTGCATCACATACATACAAACACTTCAAATAACTTTGCAATGCAGTTAAGATTATCAATGGGCCTTCCAATTGAAGCAAATCATGAAGCATGGAGGAGGATCATTAATGACTTGGGTTTGCTTCACCAGGTCTTGCGTACGTCCACTAAATTAGTTTTTTATAGGCATTTTTAACATCCCTGAAATGTGTAGATGTAGACAATGCCCCTAAAACAATTTCGCAGTAATATCTAATTTAAGAAATTGCAAGTGAAAAAGTATAAGTAATTATCACCCGAACCATTGTGATAAAATTCCAATTAAATATGTTTTTTTATATAGTAAAACTTGAAGCCCTTTCTTCTCGAAACCATATATTTCGACAGTCCAGGCCGTCTAGCACTTAAGCGGATCAACCGGTTCACTTGAATCTTTCTGCAATTAAAAGATAATTGATTTTCGATGTATTAAATTTTTTTCCAAGGGTTGCAGTTATAAAAACGTCAAGCCAACATTGTTCATGCTTAAGTTATTTTCAAAAGCAATTTTTATAATATTTTGTAAGAATAAGTGAAAAATGTATTTATTAAGTTTTATTCTATTAGCACTCAACTGGAACTAATGTATACAATATAGCCCTCAACTGTCAATTTATGAAACTAAATTAAAGAGCTTTTACAATAACTCAAAAATGAATAATAATTAACATTACCTTACATTTACCATAATTAAGAAATTAATAACTTTTAATAAAAATTAAATATTTCTATGAGAATTTTTCAAAAACTGTGCTAACTTATGACCATCGTAATAGTTTTCCAGCATTGTTTTGCTGATTTTCTACAACATGACTTGAAAGAGGGTGAATCAATTAAACCGTGCAAACAATCCAATTGACAGCAAACACAATTTTGAACATTTCTATTTTCCAGAAAATCAAGTCGTAAAAATTTAAATCTATCCGAATAAGGTGGAAGTACTAGCGGGTTTTCCCACGGCACGCCACAAAGAGCAAACTGTATGGAGCAACGCTGGAGCAAGCTATATATAGGTTAAATTAGATAACACAAAATAGGACTAATATAACAAGAATTGTACTTAAGAAAGGAGGCAGCAATACCATCCGGGCCACATGAAAAACAACTTGATGTACTTCGGAACTGTATCGTCATCAAAATACAAATCCTTCATTTCAAAAGAAGTTGAATGAAATTTTGGCAAGTGACTAAAATCAATAAATCTAATATCAAAGTTGTTGTCAATAAAAGTTGTCTTAAAAAATTACCGAAGAGATTTGAGATAATTGCAGGCTCACTACTATAGGAAGCAGTGAACTTAAGTGACATAGGATAACCATTTTCTAGTCGTTTAGAGTTCCCAAATTTCCATAACTCTCTTTACGTAAAGTGTCCTTCATAAGGTTAACATAGGCGCTGCAAGAGAGTTAGAGACTAGAAACCAATTGATCTCGCAGAATAGAATTGTGAAAATCCGTATCATGTCCCAATTGACAGTCGACAGATTAAAGTCGCCCAAGGGTACGAGTTCATCACGTGTCAAATAATGTACCGATCTGAGCGGCCAAAAGCTCGAAGGAGATCAGATCTGATCCGGGAAGAATGTAGGAAACAACCAACATGTTCTTGTTTGTAAATTTTACAACGATGCGAAGAAGCTCCAAGTCGTTCAAACTAAAAATCTCCACAAGAGCACATGTAATGCTACGACGAACCACACACAACTGATGGCGGTCCCGTCTTGAAACCAAATATTCAGTGCCAAATAACTGAAACTGCAAACGAACCACAGGACCAGGGCTCTGAGAGACAAACCACTAAACAAAAAGAGCTAACAAAGAGACGAGTCGTCTTGAAGCGAGGACCGTTTTATTAGCGTAATAGAAGGACCTCTCACTGATAAGGTTTTTGAGCAGACGTATTATTCCTATCGGAGTCCGAACGGTGCCTAAGGATAAACTCACGAACAATGAATCTATCTGGCAAAATATCCTAGGAAATTACACTGCTAAATAGAGCTTGTGGAATAATGATCTTTAAAAAACGAAATAAAGAGCCAGTAGGTCATGAGATACCCCATAGTGGTAAGGGGATGGATCCTTGAGACGAAGACATATCGCGGGAGAACAGTAGGTCTTAGAGCTAATGCATTGGCGACTGCAGTATGAACAGATGAATTTTGATCTTTCTAGCAGCAATTCCAGATAGGCCAACATCAGTGTAGATTGAGATGGCGGCAGCAGCAATAAGAGAAGCCGAATGAGAGGCGGCGGGAAAATTGGACGAATCTACAGCCAGTTCTTCTCACAGGAGCCTTGCTCTGAGTTCTCCGCCTCCCGCGGCACCGATGACCAACTACTGCAGAAACAGGATTCTCCGAGGAGAGAGGAAACTATGGTCATACTCCACTAGTCATGCAAGAACCCAAGTTCTCAATGTCACGGGCCGCGAAACTATGTAGGTATGAGTTTTAGGGCATTCGAAAACATAAGAGGCAAAGATGAACCACCGTAACTATTAGGATTTCCAGAAGCATCAGCACATAACTTCACAGCGTGTAGCTCATCCAAAGCACTAGACACAAATGAAACCTTGGAAAAAATATCATGAGCAATAGAATTGAAATTTAACTTTTTAGTTAAAGTAGTCAAATTCTCAATCTTACAATTTAGTAAATGCTCCTCCGATATTTGTTGGATATAAATCGATTTAGATAAAAATAAATTAAATTTGTCAAACAAGAGTGGTTGTTGATTAATGATACTCCTCATGAATCTTATTATATAGCAGGGCTGAACATCATAACACTCAACTCTAGTAATTGTTCTAGCCAATGAAGCTCTAGTACACCGCTTGAAGCATTTCTATAGTTCCTGTAATCCCTGGGGTGGGAGAAGAACTTCACCCGCTTCGAGACAACAATTGCAAGTGGAGTAAAGTATCAAATTAATAATATGATCAAGAAAAAATTGTCTACCCTCAGGCAATTTCCACATTAGTTTTGGTGGGAGGCAAATCAATAAAACTTTTAATTTAATTTCTCCCCACCCTAGGCCAAATTGTTTTCTCCTATTAGCAATGGGGGATCATACTCTGTACAGCAAAACAAGAACCATCCAAATCGGTCCAGCGTTACAAAGTTAAGTTTTACCCCCACCCCATCAAAAATTTTTTTGACATGGTACCAATCGGTGAACATACTCTAACCAACAAAAGAAGTATCATCAAAATCGGTCAGCGCGTTATCGCCGTACGATGAAAAACGGCCGAGATATAGGCTATACAAGTTTTTCACCTGTTCGCCTCCCCCCGCGCCCCACGAAATAGAAAAAATATAGATTGTTAGATAAATGTGTATTTAGCGTTTCCAGGGAGCCGTAAAACCGCATGCAAAAATTCAGCGAGGTAGGTGAACTTATAATTAAAAGGTAGGTAAATGCTCCTCCTCTTTGTTTTTGGGAAGTCGGTTAATAAGCCTTATTTTCGTTATTGAGAAGCAGTCCTTAAAGTATTTAGAACACATGCCTTACAGTTTGTCCCGCTTTATCTGATATCTTGTTAATGTGCTTCTTTTTCTAGGATTGTAGATAAAAACGCTGACTGGTTGGACGCACTTTGTATCACTAATTCAATTTCCTCATCATGTTTATTTATTAAATAAATATATACAAATTATGTGAAGTAACGACCACAAAGACACGTAAGACAGTAAGTCATTTTTCAAAAAAATGTTAAGAGTTTTTTTCGACTTCTGTACATGAACTTAATTATAGCATTTTACAAAAGTTATATTGTTTATTTTGAAAGACCGCAAACCAAGCAAATCTGAAAAGGAAGTTAGAATATCACAAATCACTTCTCCATTTGCTGAACACACCTTAGTGTTTCAAAGCAGCTAATTAATGCAAATTAGGATAAATTTTGTTTGGAGTAAAACAAAACAAAAGTCAGAAAAGTTACTCAAATTTAATCAACCACCTCGAATTACATGCCGGCCCGCCCAGTACCTCCTAGCACCATAATATTTCACACTTGTCAATTAATCCATCCAAAGACTTATAGTATCCAATGACACGATGAATCCTCCTTCTCTCCGCAATTATTCAAGTAAATTTTATCACGAAGACGACTTAATTTGATTTATATCTACTTACGCTGCCCGGCATGGTACGCCTCAGCTCTATGTTCAGAGGGTTACCCTTTGCCAGCCTGGCTTGTGCAATGGAGGAGGACTCGGAGAAGGGTACTTTCTGCTATGACCTTCTTTATTTTTGCAAGGGTGAACGCTGAATAACTGTAATTAATTATGAGAAGGATAAAGTCCCACATAAACGTATTTTATAAGGAGTCCAATCCCACTCGATAGAGGTCCAATCACACTCGATAGAGGTGTAGTACTCATCCCCAATTGAAATGAACAAATTCAAGAAGATTGACTTCAGAGCAGTATTTAAACGAATCTTAAAATATTAATAATTGGAAATAGCTTCTTATATCCTTGCTTTTACTACTATACAAGCTTATTTCAGCTCCCGGACAAAAGTCATATATTTCAAAGGTAGGTACTGTATAGGTTCAAAACTTTGTCTTCTTAGTAGAGGTCACGCAGAAGTTCAAACTAACTTGAATATCCAGTTTTACTTTTTTGGATGATTTGCATGCTCCGGACCCAAAATTGATGATTCTTTGGCTTTGCAGCATCTTAAGATATGAGAAATTTTTCTAGGACCAGCGGAAAAACCAGTTCCAAGAAGATAAATTTTCCCACCAAACAAGTAAACATCTTTGGATGCTACTTGGCCAGTGAAGGGTTATTTTTGACATAAAAATAACCAAAGCGTGGTTGATGGGGGTTTATATGTACGTTCCACATTCTGTCGAAATTTTTGTGTTTTATCCCAAGAGAAACGAGAATTTCCCTGCATCTTCTGCCGAGCATGTGATTAATTACGAGCTTAAGTCTGATGAAAAAGGATCAACAACTCAAAAGATATTGTGTTGAGCCTTTTACCCTTCGTCTTCCATTTCTGTGGTAATTTCGGACGAAAATTGTATATACAATCGAGTGTATGTGCATATATCAGGCATAGCACTTAGAGTACGTCTTAAACGGGTCTCCATAGCAACAAGAACGAATTCTAGCAACTCTGTAGAAGGGTTGTGCTCCCTATAAGAATTATCTTATAGTTTTCAGAACATGCCTGAAAATAAAAGGAATACAAGGAAGGAAGAAGCAAAGCAAGATCCAGGGGCGAGGGAGTAGAGTTTTGGGATACGTTAACGAAAGGTTTAGAGTATCTTCCAGAAAACACCCTCAGGAGGACGCAGTTTTACATAAAAGGGACTTATATGACCGGGACTCCGGCTACAGTCTTGTGTACAGTATTATAAAACTATGTATGAAACTTGAAGTGTGCGGGGCTGGAAACTCTGTAGATGAAGTAGTTTGTGGGCGGTGGGCAAGGGTGGCACAAGGATAAAACTAAAAAGCAAAGCATGGCTGATTAGGTACACAACTTTGAACGAGTGCTTGCAAGATACTCTCCAACAAGCAATTGCCTCCTCCTGATCTAAAATTGTTCGGCATTGTGGGTTGAGGAATTGCTGTAAGGAAAACTTGTTAAAGATAATTTACCGAACACATAGTTTCGGTCGTATCCCGTCTCTTTCACCGACGATCCT
Organism: Leptarthrus brevirostris; assembly: GCA_964036015.1. NCBI lineage: Eukaryota > Metazoa > Arthropoda > Insecta > Diptera > Asilidae > Leptarthrus > Leptarthrus brevirostris. The sequence continues at coordinate 169,409,470 of OZ038371.1, read as the reverse complement.
TCTATACATGTTTTCTGTTGGGCTGCCTTATATTTATGGAACATAATCCCAGCTAGTGTCATAGAAGCCTTCCTTCTAATTTGCCTGAAATATGTCTTGCTTACCTCCAAGTAATTTTCAAATTCGGTTTACCAATGGGTTGGTTCATTACTCATATTCCTGTGATGGCTTTTCCGCCACCCACTTATTTCATGACCACAAGTAATAAGCATTTCATGCACTATACATAGCTACAATTTTTAGATAGGAGAGAGTAAAGTTTATTATGTCTGCCGTTATGAAAACTCAATGGTTCAGCACAGATAATTTCTAAGCTGCAAAGTTAACAACATGAAGAAGTGCCATGTTTACACCACAACAGATACTATCATTTTCATATTTAAACAATATTTAATTAATTAATTACGATTAAATTTGTAAAACTGAATTCAAGTAAAGCTGATAACATTTTCCCAAAACGCCGAATATCTATAGGGCTATAAATTTATCTCTAAAACAGAAAAGTTATCCAAAATGTTAATTTGGACGTTATTATCGTTCCTTAGCTCAGAAACCCTTTCTCAACATACATGCCATGGACGGAAATGACAAGTTGTAAACAATCATTGTCGGAGTCAAGTATACTTCAGAAAACACTTTGGTTTCCATTGAAAAAGGTATTTAAGCTTTCACTTGCAGTACTTTGAAAAAAGTTTTAGCTGATTTTAATCAAAGCAAAAATGTAAGGTTTTCCTAATAAGTAAAATATGACTGTATCATTCATTACTTATACTTTATATAATAAATCGTCGAAAGAGAGAAGAATTTATCGATTTAAAATAAAAAAAATTGTTTTCATATTATGTAATGGAGTGGTACTCACGGGGTGACACGTGTTTCTGAACAGCGTCTTAGAAATACTCGTCGTAGCTTGAAAATAGTAATAATTGACGAGTCCTCTCCCTAGTTCCCGTAAGATAAGGAAGGAACTACTACTACTTGTTGGGAAACATAATATAGAGTCATTAATGCTTTCTAATTTCAGTTTCGATGATCTTACGGTCGTAGGCATAGAGGCGCAAAAACGCTGGATCGCTTTAGCATACATGCTGTATGAAGATTCATCGCAATCGCACCCCTCCAAGGAAGTGCGAGCCTTAGCGGTTGCAGCGGAGAGGCAGGGTGCAAACCTTATTCTTTGTTGCGATGCTAATGCCCATCAAGTCATTTGAGGCGGCACGGACACCAACTCAAGAAATTAGTCTCTCTTTAATTACATTTTAAAGATAAACTGCGTCTATGTAATAGGGACAATGAGCATGAATTCATAACTGTATATAGAAAGGAAGTCTTAGATTTAACTCGGATGACCTTTTTTTCTGATCACTTCTGAATGCTCTTCGACGTAACACTTACTGCAGGTTTATTCACAATTTTAAGGAATGTTCATAGAATAAATTGGAAGAGTTTTTCGGAGGTGGTCAAGAGTGTTTCCCACTGGATAGATTGCCAACGAAGTGGCAGTGGACACTATACTGTTACCAAAGAGTTAAAATCATAGAATCCTGCTCTATTAGCAGAAATAACACTAAATACAGGCCACTATGTTGGAATGTGGATTTGGTGAAGCAGTGCAATTACGTAAATTCTTCATTGCGGCTAAGCATAGTAGGGATGAAATAGACGTGTAGATTTAAATAGACCCTAAGAACCCTTACGACGACGATATTATTAGAAAAACGTCCTCATGGAGGAAGTTTTGTGGGTCCAGAGAAGCAAATGCCGAGGCATTCAGATTCAGGAGGGTCTTGTCAAAAGACGCGCCAAACCATCTTCATTAAAAAGGAAAAACGGGGTCTGGAGTACCACAAACGAGGAACTGTAAAACTCCTCGATATACATATATTTCTTGGGGAGTGGAGATGTTGCCCAAAACGAGATAAAGATCTCGGAAAGCTTTGAAAATTAGGGGAATTGGGAAGTAAAAGAACCATAGTATGGCAGTAAGTTCATTCGATCCCCTAAAATCTAGAGTGGGCAAATGGCAATTATGCTTCAGAAAATACTAAGTCAAATAATGACATGGTGTCGGTATATAGAAGGTATCTTTGGCTAGGATACATACCCACAGCTTGGTGGCAAGTGGGGGTAATCTTCATTCCGAAAGCTAAATAAGTGAGGCATATGGCCGAAAAGATTATAGACCAATTAGTCCCTCATGTCTATACTAAAGGAAAGTCGGTAGCGAGTAGCGAAAGCGGTGCACGCAGTACTGTCGGTGATTGAAAGATCTCTGGAGATCAAAAAATACACCCGTGCCTTCGTGGAAATCCTCAAATCGACGAAATCCTAAATAAAACGCGTTTACCGATTAAGATGACTCTTTTTCGTCCACTGTATCTTTTTAACCGTGTCAAAAATGTTATGGGTGAAGTCAGGGTTTGGGAGCGAACTGAGCCTAACTTCTCAAATCAAAAAAACGATTTTTTGATTTTGGTGTTAAAGATTGGGGTTATGGTGTGGGTGAAGTTAAGTGAGGTGTTGTGGCGCCCAACTTCGAACTTTTTCTGACGACCTTTTCTACAAACTTGCTAAAAACAAGGCATATGGTGAGGGTAAGTAGAGGGGGAGCCTTACTTCATAACGCTTAGACCGATTGGAATAATTTTTTTTATAGTCAATATGTTCCCTCATTGTATACAGATACATATTAACACATGCTTTGAAAAAACCTTTGCACGTAAGGTAGAGGTGGGCAAAGGTAGCCTAGCTTCGTAACAGTGGACCAATTTTGATGATTTCGATGATTTGATTTGCTCATTAGTTCTATGTATGAAAACAAATGTGTACATAGATTGTGTCGCCTTAATTCGTAAAACCTTGGATCAATTTCGATGATTTTTTTCAGGTATGGAGTATGTTGCCGGACTAGCATCATGGTAAAAATGTGAGGGGTGAGGATGAAGGCATATAAAGTCAACGACTAATTTCGTAACCTGTGGCCGGATTTTAATGGTTCTGTTTTCTTTGTATAGAGCATACTATCAAACTAAGTAATAATAGGAATCGAACATGGTGGAGCGTTTTGAAGTAGAAAGAATAGTTATGTTGAATGGAGGAAAATGTGCCATTGAGCTGTTTGTGGAAAAGCCAATGGAAGAAATAAGCAAAGTAAGGTATCGAAAGATACCGCGAAACGCTAATAAATGATAGGTCACTATCGGAGAGAAGTCTGACAGATTATACAATTTTCACAGACGGATCCAGAATTGACGGAAGAACCTGAGCAGGCATCAATGGTACGGAACTAAATCTCGTACGTCATCTAAGCCTGGTGAACTCAATGAGTGTGCCCTAATATACAGGGTGACACTGGTTTGGGCAAAGGAACACGTAGGAATTGAAGGAAACGAGAAGGCAGATAGGCTCGCTAAGCGAGAAGCTGACCCGAAATTTAAAGACCCGCAGCCATATGTTGCCTTAGGAAAAGGAAAGATTAGAGACCTGATTGAGAAATGGACCATAGAGGCACCCTGGAGACAATGGGATCAAATGGACTCGTGTAGAAAGGCGAAAATGGCATTAGGAGCATCAGGCTGTGCTGCTGGGAGTATTCTGAATCTGGGCCGAAAGAGTCTGAAGTGGCTGACGGCACTCTTGACAGAACATGATAATTTTGGGAGTCATCTAAAGAAAATGGGACTTGCTAAGGGAGACGCCTGTAGAGGATCAGACTGCTTAGAGGATCAAGATACGACGGTGCATATAGTGTGACCATGTCCTGCCTTAGCAATCAAGAGATGTACACTGCTAGGGAAGCACTGGCTTAAAGCTTAAATTAAGATAGACAGATGAAATTAAGATGAGGATGGAGTGCTAAAGAAATCCATCCATTTCTCGTTAATTTTGCTTTGACACGGGACGAAAAGGGGCCCAATAGAAGTCTATTTCAAAGTGGTTTTAATGGGTAAGAATTCTACACATAATAACGAAAGAAGGTTAATATGTTTGCATAGACTGAATATTTCTCATTGTATGTAGGTACTTTTTTGTCTGTTTAATTTGTACCGACTTCAAAAGTCGTAAAAGATATTAAATTAAATATAATTTTATGTTTTTTACTGCTTTTTGTGAAGTCGGTTCAACTGTTGTTTAAAAACTAATTTGCTGGTTTGTCTTAAAGGAATGCTTGATTTTATTGAATGGATGCACTGAGGCTATTTTGGACTCCTGGCTTTTTCTTACAGCATTATATTTCTACACGAAGGGGTCCGAAAAAGAAGCATTTTGAAATTCTCGTTGACTTCATGTAACACAGTTTCCTCCTTTCGGTTAAAATGCCACAATCCTCCAAGACATTTCGATGGTCTTACTCGCCGGGATTTTTCTTCTGGGAGTTGCAGTTCCAGAACGATATTCATGCATTAACTTAGTGTGCGTTGAAAACCCTAGCAATTTCTGTAACTTTCCACTCAACGTTTCATAAAATATTAATGAAAGTTTGTTAACTTTTCACGTGGCATTGCAATTTCCTCTTCACCTAATCCGTATATATTTCAAGCTTCTTTTCCCTATATTTATAAGTTAAAATCTTTGTTTTGAAATAGTACTTCACACAATTCTCTGTTTGGAATTTCTATTTTTTACAAGAAAATGAAATCAACTGAAAACTAACATCCATACAACAACAACATCCGTAAACATAAATTCTTTGAGTTTACCTCAAAAATTGGTCAAGCTAGCATTTGGTCCCTGCATCCCAGAGGCAACCTAGTGCATTTACGTATATTATTATATACACATATTAACGACTATCACCCATAAGGTGCGTACACACTACAGGCTTTTCTCTGCCAAAGTTTACTCTGTCTCCGACTCTTTCTCTGTCCATGGGTTCACGTTTACATTATCGCAGACTTATGGCTAAGAGCGTTTTCAGGATGAAGTAAAAATTTACAAAGGTGTTCACATTGTAAAGAAAAGTTTTATCTGAGCGAATTATGTTCTCTTCAGTGGTTAAGTTTAAGAAAATGTCTCATCAATTACGTTTAGCTGCAGCAAGTTACTTCACATCTTTTCTTAGATGGAAAAAATGTAAAATTTGTAAAAAGCACAGAGTGATACTCGTTATGACCTGCCTCTTAGATAGGAAGAGATCCAGTCAAGAAGAACAGGGGGGAAACCCAGCCTCCCGAGTTTAAATAAAATAACGGAGTGAGGGAGTTTATCAAAGGCTTTACTGAAATCCGTGTATATGCAGTCAGTTTGCATGCCACGCTGGAAGCCAGAAATAACGTGGGAGGTAAATTCTAGTAAATTAGTAGTCGTTGATCTACCGGGCAAAAACCCATGCTGACTGGGAGAGATTAAGCCAATACAACGCACTATAAGCTGCGAATACACTATTGATTCAAATAATTTAGGTATGCAAGATAACTTCGCGATTGGTCTATAATTTGATATAATATTCTTGTGGCCCTTTTTATGAACAGGGACTATAAAAGAGTACTTCCACAAAGCAGGAAATTTACCAGCCTGAAGGGACCTATTGAAGAGAATCGCTAATGGAGTAACAAGGGCAGCGGAACAGGATTTGACGAAGGCTGGAGGGATACCGTCAGGACCGGAGGAAAAGTCAGATTTAAGTTCATTGATTTTTTCCAAAATAAGATCCCGTGATATAAACGGCAAGAAATCGGATGAAGTGCGACGATCCAGAATATGATCAAAATTACTCACACAAGGCTCAAAGTTATCCGAAGAAAAGGCACTCTCAAAAAATGAAGCAAAATTGTTTGCTATGTCGGACACGTTATTACTAGAAGACCCCTCATACCACATCGTAGATGGATAGTTGCATGAGTTCTTTTTCATATTGACGAATTTAAAGAAATTGCGTGGGTTATTATACATATTATCGCGAACACTAACAAGGTATTTCTTATAGAGCGAGGAGGATAGTGCCTTAAAGCTGTCATAACAGGACACAAAGTTAGAATACGCTTTTGCGCTATTACAACGCAAGTAATTCTTCCAGAGTTTGTTCTTCCTATTCCTAAGACTGCGGAGTTCGGCATTGTACCACGGGGGAGAGGAGTATGTAGACCTAATCCTTTTTAATGGAACAAAGGAGTCAAACAAATCATATATCTTGTTATAGAATAGGGAGGCGCAGACATCAATATCACTATTGTCAAGTAATGCCGAAAAATCGACTGAAAGGAGATTAGACGTTAGCTCAGAGAAGTTCGATCTCCTATAGTCATAAGCATGATGTTCAAAATTGGGATCCACAATACTAGTACCATCGTAACAGAAGATGGGGGGATGAAAATTATCAATAGGAGATAATTGATCAGAAGCTAATTCGACTATAGTGTTAGTCGAATCAGAAGAAAACACAAGATCCAGCTGCCTTCCCATAGAGTTCTTAACATCACTCATTTGGTGCAAACCAGAGGAAGAAATGGTGTCAAGAAATTTAGAAACCATAGGTGTGGGATAACAAGAGGGAAGGAAGTCATCGTCCTCGCAGTTAGGTACCCATGAAATATTGGGTAAATTAAAGTCACCAAGAAGAAGAATTTCATCTTCAGGGTTCGTCATATTATGGATGAAGTCTAAACTAAGGATTAGAATATCGTAAAGAGTGCGCCCTTCATTATCAACGAAGTTTGTCAGGTTAGGGGGAATATAGCAGCAGAGCAAAAAGACATTGAGCTTAGGTAGCACTAGCTTGAGAACCAATAGTTCAATAGAGAGTGAACCAGAGAAGGAAGGAACCTCAACTAAGCTGCAGTTAAAGTCCGACCTGCAGGCAACCAGAACTCCACCACCCCGACACAGAGATTCCGAATGTCTGTCCTTACGAAAAATCTTTAGGAAACTAACAAGCATTTTTAAGCCTAAAAGCGCGAAATTGTACGAAAGAAAAAATAAAAATAAAATACAAGCACCAGACTACGGTCAGACCATTACTGCTTGCATTTTGGATGAAAATTTGGTTTGCGACTAAAATTTCAGGTTTAATCAGAGATTTCTTCTTATTTCGGTTAATAAAGTGTACATGTCTTTACTTTTTTTGGAATAAGATAACTTAGTCTGCTTTAAGTTAATATAAATAAAGCACAACAGTCAGCTATAGTTGAATATAATCGGTTAATAGCTAAGTGCCACCCTGATTTATCGCTTATTGCAAAGAAGAAGCCACCAATCAAAAGAGGCAACGATAGAGAGTGGGCTATGAAAAAAAAGAATAGCTGACGCACAACGAAAAAAGGCCCGAAAATAAAAAGAACTAGAGCATCTTGCAAAAAGAAAAGAAATCATACCAAAAACATTTCATGTAAAGAAGGTTGCTACGACTCACAAGGTCATACCGCTTTCACTGTTAAAAAGCTATCAGATCTCATCTAACTCTACAACCCCTAACTCCAGAAACCCTACATTTTGGTCAAAAAGTATTTCTTGGCCGTTTCATGGATCTTACCATAAGTCCATAGGAGTGACTGCGCGACGGCCGCGAAACTTCCAAGCCATACTTTTTGACCAAGATGTAGGGTTTCTAGATTTAGGGGTTATAGAGTTAGGGGCTCGGCTTCACATTATATCTGATAACTTTTTAACAGTGAAAGCGGTATAAGCTTGTGAGTCTCGGCAACCTTCTTTACATGAAATGTTTTTGGTGAGATATAGTGTTATAATTTTAAATTTTAAGTTTTAATGACAAGACCCGTTTAGAACTCCATGACTTTATTGTTCGTCAGTTACTTACAGACTAAAATACAAAATTAACTTAACGGCTAGCCTCTTCTAAAAGTCTGGAGATTTCTGTGATAATCATGACTTAGTATTAGTACTTCAGCTGTGGAATATTACATTTACTATGATATAATTCTGTGATAATTATTTGTTTGTTACTTAAATTGTTCATAAATACCTTTGAATATGTACATATATAATATATAACATCTTCCCTTTTTACAAACTAAGAGTTCGAAAATTTTTCAATTGTTCTCTCACTTCTTGCATGTAATATGTTTCTCTTTTCTGCTCTAAACTGACAACGTAGATTTTCAAACCCTTTTTTTAACTTCCGACTCCATTCGATTCTGTTTATCTGCAATAGATTTTAAAGATGTCGATTTTTTTTGGTTTAAATAAGTCCCATATTTCGAACAGCTTTCATGACTGTCACTAATTCTAATGTTTTTACTTAATAGCTCTTAACATGAGAACAGCAATCTGCAACTGGTGATGAGCAAAACCAAAGAGTCAAAAACTTTTCAAACACTTTCAGAAGAGAAAAATCTCTGCGTGATTCGCTGGTATTTTGATTCCAGTGGCAAATATTACTTACTACTAGAAAACGGCTTCCTAAATTACCCACCTAGTCTTGAAAAAGTAACACTGGCCCCACGTTAAAACGAAAAGTCATAAGAATATACATGCAAATAAAGAGTACAGACAGTGTGCAGTCATTTACTCCTGTCAAAATTATTTGAGAGAATCACTTACTCCTGTCAAAAAAGTACTGCTAAAATCTGGTCGAAGAGTAAAAATTTACCAAAAAGTACCACCAATAAAAAGAATTCATGTGAAGCACTTCTTACTTCTGTGCGTAAGAAACCTTTAAACTGTCAATGTATTCTGTCTTTAAAAGAGTGAAGTACATTTGTTATTCACAAACTCTACCGGAAAACAAATTTTTAGTGCTGAATGTAGGGTTGCCCAATGCGGGAAATATATAAAAGCAACCAAAAATTTTTCACTGCTTTGTCGTTTATCTAGTAGTAAGTAATCTTTGCCAGTGATGTTCACACTATGCAGAGAAACGTCTGCAGAGAAATAGGATTTTCTCTGTTAAGCTCTTTCTAGGTGTTCACACAACAAGGTCGATGGAGACAAAGAAAACATTGCCACTTTGGCAGAGAAAAATTTGTAGTGTATATGCATCTATGGTATCGACAGTACTTGATTTTGCGTATTATTTTGGTTCTGTAGCAAATTCCCGTGGAAACTCTTTAAATAACGACATTTCTACGGTTTGGGGCAGACCACAAATGGTGTCATGTTCATTACATTAAAAACTCAATGTGCCTTTTAAGTGATATTCACAAGACACCTAGCTCACCTTGAAACTATTTTCGTTGGAGTTAATATACGCAATTCCCTCTTAACATCTTAGTTATTGAAATAACCAGGAAACTTAGCTAAACGGACCAGACATTTTTATTGCCTAAAAATGCGATAAAATATTTAAATTTTCTACAGAGCCATAAGAAATAGTTAACTCCATCTAATTTGGTGCTGATCTAAAAGTCCCATATCAGGCTATGTCGCGCATTAGACAATGTTCAAAGGAAAGCTGTTAAATTTACTGGCGTCTCCACAATCTCTAAGTTAATTACCATTTTCGCGGCTATATCTGAAACGAAATTGCTAGCCTAATTCGTTGAGGACATATCCCCACGCGCAATAGAAAAGGTACATTCAAATTTCGAGAATCCTTTGAAGACAGAGTTGGATAAATTGATTCAGCGGCACAACCACCATTTTCTAGGTTCCTGGGTTTCCTGCGGGTTTTTAAAAATTGGTTAGTTGGTCTCTGGGCTGTTATCTAGCTCGCAACAATGCGAAAACAAGACATTCAAGTTTCTTTACTCTCCCCTTACTCTAATTCCATAAAAAAAGTGGTGCAACACAAATATGGAACGGCTTACGTTAAACTTTCAAGCGAAGCGTACATCGTTACTTCCTTCCTTTAACCCATTTTTTACTTTTATGGCCATATCAGATTATACGACAGCCGATAGCAACAGCAACAACAAAGTGTTCTCATTGGCTAATCCAAATCACGTGATCTAACGCGACAGCAGAAACATTTCATCTCAAATCCTAATTTACTGTTGCCCTCTCACGGGCAGCACGAATAACTTTTTACTGAACTAACGTGTCTCGCAATGGCATTTTTTCGTTCGCTGTCGAGTTTGTCCATCCAAGGCTGTGTTATACCATCATAGCCCTTTTAGCCTGGGCATTATCACAAGAGACCACATAACATGTCTTTAGGAACACGAGAAAGAGATCACGAATAGAAGACCGGTGAATTTAGTATAAACGATAATAACCGCGCCATTTTAAGAAAAACAAAATTCATCGAGCAAATTGACTATGTACATGTATATAACGACAACCTCGAGATGACCATGAACTGCAGTGACCTCCATGGATGTCAAACATTTCCTTGTGCATGTACTACGCAAAACCATTCCAAAAAAATTTAATTTTATATGTACGTGTAGTAGGCATTTGTGCTTATTGTAATATAATTCCTTTCAATGCAATCTATTTAGTAAACTCCAAATCAATCCTTGACAAACATTTTTTGCACCTCACGTGAAAATATTGTCGTTTACGATCCCATTCCGGTTTATCTATGCAAACATAAATGTGCCCAGTAGTGCGTAAATTCAACAATTCCCTGTTTGATATCATAATCTTTATAGATGTTCATTAAACAATACACCCTACGGTCAGAGAGTCTGTTTACAGTAAACAGTCATCTTTCACGTCCAGGATTACTAACTGGGATGAGAATAGGACTCCATTCGTTCAGAGGAACATTACCGAAAGGGAGACTTAAGATTAATGTTGCTTAGATATATTGTCAAGTCATCCGTTTTACTTAATATTCCACCCGCAAACCCAAGAAATGCCTGTTCCTCCACCACATCCATAAACGTTCGTTAAGCCCAAAGGAAGTTAAGTGAGCTAAAAAAATTTTCTTAGGATTAAAAGAGGATCCCTTATTATCCAACCCAACCCTAAATACACAGTCCATATGGCGAATACATCTCCCTTCTTAATATTCTGCGTACACCCTAGGCGTGGTTAAGTTTACACGTATGAACTCCTGCCCATTTCTAATAAGAATTCTCTCCATTTCATCGAAGGGTTCCTACAGGACTCATTCAAATGGAATGCGATAAGTATCGTGTGATGGCGATTCTTGAACATGGGGGTAGTTTCTTCCTTTTTTATCTTGAACTTGTACTTGTGGTGTTCTGTAAGGGTTTGGCTGTTTCTCTGTTAATTGTTCCGTCGGGACCACTACGCTCTGTACAGGATGTCATCTGGAAAGATTGCTGTTGTCCCTGCTTTAGAAATGCGATTCCTTGTCCTTTTTATATCATTCAGAATTCTGTAGCAAACGCCATTTTAGTATACCTATATATATCCAGATATATATTAATCCTTACATTCTAAAATATTGTACCCTGCCTCTGGGAAGGTGTATGTATATGTGCACAGATAGTGCTGAAATTTAAAGTCGGTGGTCAATGTGAGAATGAAAATTCGGTTCAAACTCAGGCAATACAATTTATTGTACTGTGCGGTGTGTTTCTGTAGTTAAAGCGCAGTGAGGGCCGGCCAGTACTTTCAGAAATATTCCAATTTAAGTTTAACTACCACATCGTACTGTATTAAGCAATTTTCATAAATTCTATAGCCTTGTGAATCTCTAGCAGTCTTGTGGAGTATTCTTCCCTCTCCTTATGTTTTACTCCATAGTTCCCTTTACTCTTGGAATGTTTCTAAACAAAATCTTTTATTTTGAGGGCAGACTATACTGGTCCACAACTGTTTTGTAATTTCGAAGGATTTTCTTGTGCATCCACAAATACACAACTTTGCAAGTTTCCTTGACTGACTAAAACTAGCTCTGCCATTGCTGAGTACTTTTGAGTGCAAATGAAAAATGGTCTTTCCACTCATAGAACTTTCAAAACTGAATAATGAACAGGTTTATACACTGCCGGCATTATATGTATATAAGATATTGGGACAGCCAATTATTTTTCATGTCAGAGAATTGTAATAATTCAATGGAATATTTTGTAAATTAGTTTTATTTTGGTTGTATACATATGCTTATTAAATAAAACAAAGCAATTTTCGAAGAATTTTTACCATAATCTAACTTAAAATTGTTCGTATTATATTCTAAATGATAGTGTAACCAGTTGCTGCTGATGTTGGTTTTGTTGCTGTGGTTGAAAATACTGCCCTGACGTTTCTGTTATTTATTCTTCCATAAATGTTGTTGCAGTCTATGTGGTTGATCATGTTGTTTTTGATTTGGCACTATATAAATCAATTTATTTATTTATTAACAACAGGTTCGCCAAAGCTGGATACTAAGAAAGTTACAAATCAACTAAGAAGACTACAAATTAATACAAATCATATTCAATGAGTATCCTCAGATGGCACTTCATTTGTCGCCTAGAACAACCCAGCTCAGTGTAGGCAGCGTAGTCATTATAAAGACGAGACATAGAAGCAGTAGGCCCGTGCATACCGTAGAGACATAGAAGCAGTAGGCCCGTGCGTACCGTGCGATGAAAGGAAACATGTAGAAAGTTGAAGTTCCTTAGGGACCGGGTGGGAATGGAAATGCCTGTATCATTCAGCAATTCGAAGGAGTTGATCGTCCCCTGCAATAAATCAAACATAAAAGTAATCTTATATATTCGACGTCTCTTTGCAAGGGAGTCGAGAGAAATCAGACCGAGCCTAGCATGATAGGATGGAAGGAATAAACGATCACGCCAAGGAAGACCGCGGAGAGCGAACCTTATAAATCTACGCTGAACAGCCTCAATTCGGTTGATGTGGACAGCGAAATAGGGATCCCAAACCGGGCAAGCGTATTCCAGAAAGAGTCTAACGAATGTGCAAAAGAGGAGCCTAGTTAGATAGGGATCGTCGAGTTTCCTGGACCACCTTTTCACAAAGCCCGGCATGGCATTAGCACTACTCATCACGAAGTCAACGTGGTCCTTAAAGGATAGGCGGGAATTAAGAACCACCCCTAAATCCTTGACCCTATGAAGCCTACTCAAGACACTACCATCCAAAGAGTAGTCGAAGAAAACGAGATAGTTTCTGCAGGTAAAAGTCATTACGGTGCATTCGTTAATATTAAAAGGGAGACGGTTACTGGAGCACCAGTCATGAAAGACGTGAATGTCGGGGCTCAACAGAATATTTTGGCGTCATCTGCATAACACAGAATCTTGGAGCTAGAAAGAAGCAACGGAACGTCATTAATAAAAATGATAAAAAGGAGTGGGCCAAGAATGCTGCCCTGAGGCACCCCAGAAGAAACAAAAAATTCGTTGGATAGCACACCACGAAACAAGACACGCTGGGTGCGCCCAGATAGGTAAGTGGACAGCCAGTTAACAAAAAGCGGTGGGAACCCAAGCAGCTGAAAGTTATGAATAAGAATCCCGTGGTCGAAGGCCTTACTAAAATCTGTGAAAATACAATCAACCTGTAAGCCACACTCAATCAGAGCCAAGCAGTGATGCACGAATTCGACTAAGTTGGTGGTGGTAGATTTACCCTTAATGAAGCCGTGCTGAAAAGAGATTATAAAGGTTTTACAATGAAAACGGTGCACATCACTGGTTAAGGCCTCGAACGCCTTGCAACATGATACAAGTTGGAAATGGATCTATAGTTGGAGATGTCGGACTTGTCGCCCTTTTTGTGAAGGGGAATTATCACAGAATCCTTCCAGAGCCTGGAGAAACGGCCACAAGATAGATCCAGGTTAAACAAATGACAAAGAATAGGGGACACAGATGTACAGCAATTTTTTAGGAAGCACGAAGCGACACCATCTGGACCACACGAGAATCCGTCAAGTGGGTAAAATCGGAAGAAACAATATCACAGTCAGAATCACAGAATGAGGTAATGAATACTCGGCCACAACGACGGGGTCGTTGCTCTCGCGATCACCAAACCTAAGAGAGGAAGGGTAGCCATCACTATGTCGCTTGGAGTTAATAAATCGCCAAAACTGTCTAGGGTTAGAATGAAGTATATGTATCGTCTCGGATAGAAATCTGTTGTAGGACATCTGAAGATCGAGAGAGAAACGAAGGTAGAGGTCGTAGTAGGCCTGGTAGTTTTCGTCTCACCCAGATTAGCAAAACCTTTTCCAGGTCTTATTCTTTGAGTTTTTAAGGTGTCTCAAGGAGCATTTCATCCATGGCTGAGATGAATGAGGGGAGCCCGAAAAGGAAACCGGTACGTACTGAGTAAAACAGGTATAAAGCACGTCATAGAAGGAGCAATTTACTTCCTGCTTTACGTATTATTAAGACAACCAAGGCACAAATAAAAAAGTATCTGAAGAAAATAACATGTTTTTGCTTCAAAGACTACGAGTAAATTCAAAGATTTTCATTTCTTAGTGCTTCTGAGTAAGGGGAGGAGGTATAGAGAGAAATCGCTAGACGAAGAAAAGACTTCATGGGAAAATAAAATTAATTGTATTTATTTGTACGTTCAAAAAGACGTTCCAAAGGTAGAGGTAGAAACAATAAACGCGAGAAGCTATGCGACAGCCGAAGCGATATCGTGCATATGTTTTGAATCGAAAGTGTTTACATAGTAAATACGTTTTAAGGGGTTATACGCAGAAAGCCGATAAAAGCTATTTTCCAACAATTTTTTTGCAGAGGCATTTTAATTTATTAACTTGAAATTGTGTATGCATATAATAGGCAGTTTATACAATATTGTATAAAGTGTATTATTGTATAATATACATATTTTTATTTTTAGAAATAATGATTTTCGAGGTCTCAGCAGACGATCTCCAAAACTTCCTTAAAAAAAGGTGTTCACGATATCTCGTGACTGGGTCATCCGAAATCAAAAACGAAAGGAGATTTCGTTACCTTATGAAATTATCTAGAAATTAATCGAAGGAATAAGCAAAATATTGATTTTTCATCAAATGGGGGCTCCTCAAAAAAAATTTAGATTTTTAAGTAAAATTTTGGCCTTAAATTGTGTATTAAATGAAAAATAATTATTGGATTCGCAAATCCTTGATTAATTTCTAAAAAATATATTTAGAAAGATTATGTTAAAATTTGAGACCGATCGGTTCAACCGTTCTCGAGATATCTTGTACACCGACTTTAAAAACATGGTTTTGAGAAAAAAAGTTTCAAAACAATTTTACATATAGAAAAAAAAATTTTTTTAACTTACACAGATTCATCTATTATTATTGAAACAGAACGCTCGGGTTTCTGCTGCGCCGAGAATATTTGTCGGATAGACCTGACATTTTGTGTGTACAATCTTGAGAATATGTAAATTCAAAAAATGAAATAAAAAAATTCAATCCTGACTGCGTATAAACCCTTATGCTAAAAACATAGGTAAAGCGATCTGAAGATAAGTATGAAGCTATGTGAAGCGATATAAAGCTAGTCCCAAAAACTACAAGTATTCGTAGAGTGGGGGAGATAATACAATTTTGAATATAATTTCTCTTAATAGGATTCCCATAACTTTCCACCAGCACGAGGTTTTAGTAGCTTTTACTTTTTTAATTCCATAGGAAAGGAAGTTCACTTTTTAACCCATTTAACTTTTTTAGATTTTAATCCACTGTAAAAGATATTTTTTATTTTTGCATCTCTAAAACCCTCAAGAATATGTCTTAAAAAGGGTTTCGGAAAATTCATTGAATTAAAAAGCTACAGAACTTAGAAATTCGGCCGGCATGGAAAATTGCTTCGGTGTAATCATATTCCAAAACTCCAAGCCCGTTTTTCACGTTTTTCGAATCGGTGACCACGATTTGTTCTTTTACAACCGTTTAAATGTAAAAAGAAAGCGGAAAATCGCACATTTTTCGTAACTGCATTACTTTTGTGATTTTCCATATTTTAACCTCTCGGCGCTATGCACGATAGCCAATAGAGCAATAATTAATAACAATTTTGACATTTGTGTTTCAGACTCCGCAGAGGGCTGTAATCCGTGGTCACCGTTTTTCAAACGCTTTCGGGCCCTTTCTTTTTTTCTTCTTTTTTTCCAATAAATTAAATTGTATCAAAAGGTTGAATAAATAAAAATAAATCTAAAATATGTTTTACTGATCCCGAAAAATAATTTCATGAATTTATACCCAGAAGAACGGCTCGTACTATGGAATAACCACATAAGTTTAAAAACGTTCCACATAGTGAAGCGGCTTAATGATTTAATGGGAACAAATTGAACAAATTGTATTTTCCTGTTTCTCGTTTTGAATATTCATTTACTCTCCCGGCTTTAACCATGAACACTATTTAGCGAACATGGCGAATGAGGGACTAATTCGGACTTCAATACATTGTTTTTGGTGATCGAAACTGCAGAGTTGACAGAAAAGCCTTTCTCTTGTACTTTTCCCTAAATTTTCCAAATAATTAACATAATATTTGCCGTTTATTGTCTTTTCTATTTCCACGTACTAAACAAACATTATGCCGCTCAAATTTCGAAAGACAGCTCCCACCATTTTTTCCTGCGATAAAAGCGCTTTTACTTTTATCGGAGTTGGGAAAACTCTGTGCCTCCATTGTTAAGAACACACACATATATACATACGTTCCAGCAAATTCCTTTAACCTGACGTTCTAAGCATTTATTACTCTACTCTACAAAGTTAAGAAAAATTACACCAATTTTAAGTTAGTATATGTCACACCTGTTACTACCACCACTAGTTTTTTCAACTTTGGCAACCTATAATGCAAAAACGATGGGACTCGACAAATTTATCCCCCCTATCTTGTAGAAAATTTAATAACAAAAATGTATGTATATACAACCTTTGTAAAAAAAACCAAAGCAATGTAAAAATCTATTTCTTTAAACAATTGGCATTGAATTAAGATTTATACTATTATATATAGTACTATGCAGAAAATTACTTTTTATGATTCTTTTTTTATCTTTTGGGTTGTGATCATTTGCAACTTTTTTCAAATGTTAAAAAAATTATTGCAAATATAAAGAGTGCAAAAATTTATTTCTTTTTTATGTGGAAAAATGTTTTTTTTATTTACAATGAAAATTTTGTATGAACAAAAATGTATTTTTAATTTCAAAGAAAATTTTAATTGGTATAATAGGAATATGGTATAATGAGTGAATATTTTTTAGCCGACTTCCGGAATTTAATTAATTTTTTTATGTATGATCGGGCATAATTTCGTAACACATTGACCGATTTGGAATATTCTTGTTTTGTTGGGTTGAGTATGTTCACCGATCGATGCCATGTCAAAAAAAATATTTTTTTAGGGTGGGGTAGGGAGTGGGGGTCAAACCCAACTTCGTAAGATGTGGACCGAATTGGATTAATTTTTTTGCATACAAGGTGTTTCAGATCTGGTTTGCCAAAAAAAAAGTGGGGTAATAGTTCTCACCTAGGCAAACAAAAAATTATATGGCAGAGGGTATGCAATCTCAACCGTTTGGGAGTTTTAGGGTTAATTTGAGCTCAATTTCTTTAAATTGTTTTTATAATAATCCCCAAAGGGTACGTATAAATTTCTACATCGATTCTCTACCTGGACAAGTTGTAGCTATTTGGAAATATAATAAGTTAGGCAATTTAAGAAAAATACAAAAAATTGATGTATTAATTACATTGAGTTCGGAGAAAATTTGGGAAAATGCTGAATTTTAGGTAGTTGCAAAATATTTTTTTAGAAGTCACCTGCAATGTTAGAAATTAAATCAACATTGTTAACAATTTTAGAAACGCCATTGAGATAGTGGTTTCTTGGCATTTGTTTGATGTCTCTGTGTTGAGTAGATCAGAAGTTAAAAATAAAATTGTGATATGCATACCATGAAAATTGCAACTTTATGAAATACCCTGTAACTCTCAAACGGTTGAGATTGCCCGCCCCCTGCCATACAATGTTTTGTTTGCCTAAGTGAGGCCTATCACCTACTTAATTTGGCATACAATATCTGAAACACCCTGTACAGTATGATCCCCCATTGCTGATATGAGAAAAAAATTCGTCTTAAGGTGGGAGGGAGGGGAGGAGTAGTCTAAGTTCGTAACGCTTGGAATCATTTGGATGATTCTTTTTTGTTGGGTAGAGTATGTCCCCAGATTCGTACCATGTCAAAATTATTTTTTTTAATGCCTAGTCTAGTTTTGTAAAGGCTGTAAATGATTTGCTAGGGAATAACAGAGACTACAAGACAAGAGATAATAGCAAAAGGAATATCACAAGATTAAAGCAAAAGGGAGAAAGTTTTTATTAGAACCTATTGTCTTTAGTAAAAAGATATCAAGGTGTCTGGGATGCATCCATGCTCGGAGATTATAGCTGGGGAATCATTCGTGAGATTGATGCTAGTCAGTAAAAAAATGATAATATGTAAAATTATTTAAATTATTACTTCTAGCCTACATAGCTTATCTCTCGGAACAGTGCACTTTTTTGGTTTTTGTTATTTATTTCGAAAACCACACATAATTCAGCAAAACTACTATGATTTTCGGATTCAGCGGATAGCTTTATTATACAAATGGTGGGTTTTAATTCGCCGGTATTTTTCTTGTACAGCAGTGTTACAGACCTTTGCCATTAAATTCTTATCACTACGACCTTACTTGTTGGTAATTTTCCCAAAAAGTGAAATTTCGGGTAATGGTATTAATCGGTTCACTAAAATTTTTTGCCTAATTGGAAAATCCAATTTTTTACCTTATATATTTCTATAAAACTAGGCCCTCTTTTTGAACTTAAGTGCAGTGCTTTTTTTAATTACGTATTGAAAAACATTGTTTATGTGTTCTATTGATGATCTATTTTGCAAGGTTTGTATTTTTCATGATTTCAAATTGCGAAAAAAAATCGAAAGATTACCACCTGCTGTCGAATACGACAATTGTTACGGAACAAAAAAAAATATTCGGCTAGAAATCGACAGTAACAGACAGGGAAAGGCGTTAAGTTAAAGTTAACATGACATAAGCTGGCGCGCATTGAATTTGCCAAAAAATATGCGGGTTGGACAAATGAATAGCGTAGAAATATCTTTTCGGATGCAAAGAAGTTCAATCTAAACGGTCCCAATGCGTGTCAAATTTATTGGATTGATCTACGAGTTTCAAAAGATGTCCGATTAAGTCGCAGTTTCGGTGGTGGCGGACTTATGGTGTGGGCCGACTTTGGTTATTATTGATCGACGCCAAATTGCTTTCTTTCACCTCGGATGAATTCCCATATCTACAGCGAACTACTAGAAGATGTTCTATTAGAGCATGGAGACGGAATTGGAATTGCTCTGCCGAAAACTAACTTTTTCAACAATACAGCGCTCCTATCCATGTTTCCCCTCATATGAAGAATTGGTTTTCTAACCATAACATCGATATTTTTGAGTGCCCGGCTAAGAGTCCAGATCTGAATCGTATCGAAAACCTATGTAGCATCCTAGTTAAGGATGTTTAAGGCGCTGGAAAACAGTTAAGCACGCTTGCGGAACTGCAAGCCAAGAGTCTTGGACCAATTCGTCCGATGCACCCAAATCCCTTATTGATTCAATGCCTCGAAAAATCAGTGATGTTTATATAAATAGAAGAGGCTTCAACATATTTTTATTACATGAAATTCATTATACTATACGTTTATAATTATTTCGTAGGAACAATACATTATATAAATTTTAATATATAATACAATAATATGTTTATAATAATTTTGTGTAAAATTTTTTATTTAATTATAGTATTTGTATATAAAAAGGATGTTAAAATAATCTTAAAAAAAAAAAATAGGTTATGAAAATAGTGCGTTTATAATTATTTCGCGTGATTAGCTGCCACAATATGTGACGTTGTCTACTGAAAACGTAACGAATTCTAAGTACACGGTTCTTTCATAGCTACAGTAACTTTTCACTTTGAGCCTGTCATGTAAAGCGATGTAGGCCTCCGAAAGCACTTTTGCTATTAAGGAATGGAAGTCTGAAAAAATGAAATTATATTTTATCTGTAGATAGAATCATAATAGGGTAGATAGTCGTAATAGAAAGCAAAGTGAGTGTAAAGTGAGTGCAGTTATTTGTCGTGGATGGTGGTTGCAATACCTCTTTTTTTTTCAATTAAATAAAGATATCTAGTCAGAGCTCTTGGTACAAGATCACGCAGTAAACAATGGGAGTTGTACGATTAGCTCAGATACATGAACGACGCTGATAATATCTGTAGTTGACCAGACGACATCAAAATTTAAAGAACATGACACAGAACTTAGCAATAGATATACGTAAATCGCCCGGTTAGTATAAAGCTAGTTCAAAATTAATCCATTAACGCCGGCAACCTCAGTTTTTTTCTGTAGTCAGAATTTACTTTTGGTGGCGAAATTTGAACATTAACCAGTTTTTTTCGAAATTTTGTTTAGCCATGAAAACGCTACGCCAGGGGCTGTAAGTCTACGGACTAGTATAATTTTAAAATTTAAAATTTTTTTTTTAAATTTGTGTAACTTCGTTAAACTTAGGAAATCATGATCGTAACTTATAGCACGGTGATGGATTGCCAATACGAGAAGGTCGCTGACAAATTCTGTTTCCTCGATAGATGGTTGAGTAAACGAAAACGTCAATCAACGAAGGAAAGCATAAGAGACGTACTTTGTCAAATGTTCGAAATAATAATAACCTCAAAGCACAAATAGTACTCTATAAACATTCATATAATTCAAGTTTTATGCTTAATTCCCTGCATCAAAG
Source organism: Leptarthrus brevirostris (assembly GCA_964036015.1). Classification (NCBI taxonomy): domain Eukaryota; kingdom Metazoa; phylum Arthropoda; class Insecta; order Diptera; family Asilidae; genus Leptarthrus; species Leptarthrus brevirostris. The sequence continues at coordinate 169,388,857 of OZ038371.1, read as the reverse complement.
GGATACAAAGTTAAGAATATTTCTTTTAAAACTAAGGAAGATGACGATTTTCCTCCTCTTGCAAACTAGCCAAGGAAACATATCATCTCTCCTTCTTTTCTTAATAAATATGGCTCAGAATCCAAAATATACCTACCGTAGCAATGCATATATTAATTTCACATTTCAATAATAAATTTTTTCTGATTCCTTCCATAAAATAAACTTTTTTCGTTAATTGTGTATACAGATAATTCACATGTGACGACAACCTCGATCAACCCCAATTATTTATTATGATAATTTTCTAGAAAATTCCCCCCACTAATCGACTGTTGTTGGGGTGTTAAAGGGGAAGAATTTTTGTGCAAGAGAATATTTGTAGATACACCAAAACCCGAAGTCAATAGTGGGTGTGGGCTGTTTTCTAGAAAATTACCTTGATTATTATTATTATATTTCATGGCTGAACAAGCTTAACTGTATTGAGAGCCAATTGGAAATGTACATATATTTAAAAGGGCCAAAAAGCAAGTTCCCTCTTATTTTATGGAATGGTAAAAACACCCTCAGATTCATGTTTCACAGGTCCAACTCCTATTAAAGCTGTAATAAAGTCGCCTATGTGAAACATGTGGTAATCACCATATCGTTACAGTTTCCCTCCGTTATCAGTGAGTTAATGGAGAGGTCCCTAAGGAAGGTCGAATTCTGGGCTACAAGTTGCGGCCTGGGTATCAATCCAGCAAAGACCTATTGAATGTTCACCACTAAAACCAATCTACGGAAAACAACAAGGGTGGGAACCACGTGCGCCATCTGGTCTTGTCTTGTGATTCTTTATCTTCTACCTATAGACCTATATCATTCCAAAGCTGAGTCTCAGCAAAAACTTCGTCTTCTGGATGCCAACCAGAGAATAGTGGACGGACGGTGAAGTGGGAAACGCTTATATAGAAATATCTACGGACGGCTCCAAAATTGACTGCGGAGTCGGGATACGAATATACTCCGAATCGTTGAAGGTCTCCAGGTCATACAGGCTTCCAGACAACGCCAGCGTCTTTCAAGCAGAGCTGTTCTGAAGGCGTGCGAGAGCTTAACGCAGGAATCAGCACGGAGCAACGTCACTATTTTATCGGACAGTCTCTCTCTCTCCCTTCAGTTCCCGTAACCCCTTGAGGAGGTGCACAAAGCGCTTGAGGCCATAAAGAAGAATATCTTCTCTCACTTTCTATCGACAGCAGACTCTAGATGGAGACCCCTAACTTCTTGCGCCAAATCTATGAAGATGTGGCCAACTTATAATATAGAAAGAAATAGACAACTGTTAACTAAGACCCAGAATGACAGCTGCGTGCTCCGGACCTTGAGAAATCGCAATGCTTAGTATTACTTTTAGCGCACCTTTTCGTAGCTGCAATGATGAAGGTCGAAAGAAAGTGTTTTTCCCTTCCTGTACGAATATCCGGTACTGGCTAGAACAAGGTATCGGGCATTCGGCAGTCATTGTTTTAACGATCAACTACTTCTCAACTGCTCATCTCACTATTCTTTTACCATACTTTATCTTTCGAATAATCGCGTCACTTGTTTCTGTGAAGGCCAACACTTGAACTAACTAAAGATATTTTGACAACTATCACTTAAGTTTTTTTTTCGAGTTTAAATTTTTATTGTTTTGTAGTTTAAGCTGATGTAGTTAAAAGCCATGCTTGGTTCGTTTTTTGTTTTTGACTTAAAAAAATTAGTTATAGCTAACTTTCGTATTTAAAAACTAAGTTCAGATAGCTAGCCTTAGTTCGCTTAGAGAATCTAAAATCTCAATGTCGAGACTTACAGATTCTAGAATATATGTTTTAAACTAGACAACAAAATTGAATAGTATGTGCTGTAAAGCGTTGTACTATAGAGTTTCTATACAGTGCCGTAAAAAAATTGCTTAATAGCCGGTGAAAATCTATCGACTTACAGTCGTCGGCTTTTTTTCAATTTCTAGACCAAAAACTCTCATAGTCATCGGATTTAGGTTTAGGAATTACAAAATATCTTTTGTTTTTCCCTTATTTAATGTACAGAGATCTTAGTACTTTTAACCAGAACACTTCAACGATTATAGATGTTTGTTACTCTTACTTTCATAATAATCAAGCAAAAATGGTGACTTTGTTAATACATCGATCTGTTCTAAAAAAAACATAAGTAAATAATGTAACCCCACCAAATATCATTGATTGCGCCAAGCACTTAAATCAATTCAACCTTTACTTCAACTTCAATCTCGAAAAATCTAGAAACAATACCGAGCTAAAACTTTTCCAAGCTTTATAACCGCAGTACATACCCTTCAAGGACATAAGAAAAACTAAAACTTAAAAGGGGCCTTCACTGAGTGTCCACGTGAAAGAATAAACTCCTTCTATTTCGCAACGTGAATTGTTCTTGAAAGGGACTTTTTGTATTCTTTTCTCCCCTAAGCAAGTTCAACAAAGGCACGACACTAAAAACAGAAAGTAGAAAAACGAGATTTTTGCATTTTTGTTCACTAAATTGAGTCAGATACAGGAGAATTCAAGAGATAAATGCATCATCACCGTGACCCGTGGTCAAGGTGATACCTATGAATGTGTCTGTATCCTTCCGTTTTTTAGATCGAAAATCCTGCGAGTCTAGTTTAACGAGTTTTCATTAAATCAGAAAATACCACGGGAAGCTTCGTGGTCCAGGTGACGCTACATATTTTCAAAAGGATGTTAAACTGGTGTGGCAAGTCCTGTTTTGCGCCCCATCTCAACGAGATTTTTATTGAAGCAAACTTTATAAAAGACGGTTGTATTAACAGAAATTCACTTAGTTTGATCGGGTCCTGGATTACGAACATTTCAGTTGTCAAAATTTCAACAAAAATTTTTTAACTAAGTGCTTCAGAATGTAGTGAAATAATTGTTGCAGCTCAGAGTATCGTTTCCGTTTTAGTAAGAAAAAAAATTGCAGTTTTTAAGTTAAACAAATTTGTGTTGGAAATAAAATTTCTATCAAAATCTGCCCAAAAGGATTCATAACAGACAAAAACACTAAACAAGGATTTCTATATATTTCCAGGTAAGACATTAATTTTCAAAACTTTCTTTAATTAACTATGACACATTAAAATATCTCAGCGTAATTTTTTGCTATATTACTTTTAAATTCTTATTATCAGTGCACTTTTAAAAAATCTAATTGTTTCTGAATTTCCACAGGATATGACATGGACATTGTGACAAACAAAATGCGCACAATTTCATAAACGACCGATCAAAGAAAAGCAATTGGCATGGAACTTTAACCGAATCCCAGGACATCAAGAAGCATATGCACACACAGTTTCAAAAATATTCAAAATACAACACAGAACATCTGAAAATTTCTTAAAACAAGCCTAAATCTGTTTCACTTGACAATCTGAGATGCGCCATTTTGCAACCAACAGGCACAAATCAAGTCAAATTTTGGATCGATAGTAAAATAAACCGTTCCAAAGCAAGAAGCAGGATGAAACGACATCAACCTTTCAAAGTCCTTAAGGAACACACTAGAAGGAATAAGGATAGCCAGTGAATAGTTACACTAAAGAGAGATAATTTTATAAAGAAATGTACAAGAATTGCAGAGAAGATACTTAGGCGGGAAATTTCGGTATATCAAAATAAGTTGGGAACTTTTCGGATTTATAAAAGGAACATTCAAAAATGATGAAAATAAAACAAACGTAGGGGGAATTTGCCGTAGAAAGGAGAATTCAGATTCGCTTTTGGAGAAGAACTGGAGAAAAATTCTAAAAAGGAGTCAGGAGAAAGTAAAATGGTCGTTTCCCCGCACCAATATAGGTACGCATTTTATACAAATATAAATGTAATAAATTTGATATTATCTAAAAACACAAGAAAACAAACAAACAATTACAAAACGTACCTTGTGCAAATTTCGACAAGTTCATTCATAACGTATAACACGTGCTTTTTTAATAGTGTACGAAATCTGTTTTTCTTTTGTTTCAATTAAGAAACATATTACCGAAATTTGTTCGCCTTGCGGTAAGTGTAGTTACTATTGAAACTATATTTAAAGTGTATTTCAAAAATAAGAAACAGTGTATCTCAAAATTGTTCAAAATTTTAAAAAATTTTAAAAATATAAAAGCTAATTATCTATCAAAGCTAAATCGCGAATTTCGTTCTGTGCAGTATATGATAAATCGTTTATTCTCTCGTAGAAATTAGAATTCTGGGAGTACATTTTCCTTATGAAGTTTTCTTAAATTTAAAGATATTCCAGTGAACCTCGAGTCAAAATACTTAAAATATTCTAAACTAAATATATTTTGCGTCATCTCTGAAGTGGTAAAAGTGATAAAAGTTTCATTTAACTTAAATGTTTGGAAAACATTGCTTCTTAATTACTAGGTTTCGGTGATAAGATTCTCTCGCTGATGCTACTTAATCTGCCTACTCTTTATAAATGCCCCAAAACTATACTGAATTCTACAAGATTTTTAAATTCAACATAATCCTTTTGTCTTTGTGTTAATTTTTAATTAGCTTGATTTTTATACCTCCAAACGTGTTCTCTCATATTAATGTTAAATTTATTTACAAAACCAAAAACTAAAAATAATTGATGGAATATTCTTCGCAGAAATAAACATTAGCTAAATAAATTTTTTGAATGTAAGACTCAAAAATATTTGTCATTCTGCTACCAAATTCAAAATTATAACATATCTGTGATAGTTTAATTGTTTTCATTTCGCTCAGAATTAATTTATATTACAAAGCATAGCTTTGACGGAAATTACATAAGAACATTTTATTCGACGTAACTAAATTCACATTTTATTAAAATATTAAAAAAAAATTTTACATTATCCACGCGAAACAAAACGAAATTATTTTTTAAATAACATCTACGAATATTTGGAATTATCTCCAAAACAAAATTAGAGGTTGTTGAATTAACTAATTATTAAATTAAAACACATTTGGTCATCTAAATCAATTATTTCGAATGAATTTTTCGACACAATATAAAAACAAATTTTCATCGTTTTAAAAATGTTTTTATAATAGAAAGTTTAATGAAATCTCAAAAAAAAAATTAATAAAATAGTGTTGATAATTACAAAAATAATAAGAAAACAGAAATTTAATACGTGGATTAACAATACAATAAAGGTATCGAGAAGCAATACACAAAGACAAATTTGACAAAAAGAGCTATTAAAATGGCGATAAAGATACTTAAACTTATTTACTAAAAATTCAACATCAGACCAGCAATTTTTTACCTTTGATTTTTTCATACTGTTTTTATGTGTCATCAAATTTTGCGTAACCATTATTCCGTGAAGGTAAAATAAAGACTTAGAGCAAAAAATTGATTAAAGTATTAGAATCTTAAACTATATCGAAAACTTTCGGTAAAACAAACAGAGAAAAATGGAAACTAGCTCAAAGGCACGTCGTTTAAGTGATTTTAAAAACCCAGATCTTAAAATCAAGTCAACCAGTTTGATCTCTGCTTCTTGAAAAATTTGAAAGTTTCCACTTATGTGAGCTATAGAAATCAAAATTATTTGAACTTTACTAGTTCATTGTAATGAGTTCTTTTATAATTTTTTGAAGTATGCATCTACTTCTTATCCTTACACTTTACGGACAATAAAATTAAAATAACCAGAAATATTCCGAAAATTTGATACCATGTAAAAAAAGGTTCTAAAAATACAATAAAATTTTTTAGCATAAATCTTCAAAAGTAATCCAAAATTGAGAAGCCCTTTGTTAAAATATATAATATAAATACATTTAGACATTTTTAAGCAATCAAATTGAAAGAGACAAGTCCTTTTTTCTATAGTATCTTACTAAAAAACGCCCTATTTTATTTTTTTGACATCAGGCAGAAGAGAATGACAGAAAATTTTGTAGAATGATTTTTTAAATTTTTTTTCAAGGAACATTTAGAAACCAATATTCCAAAAATAATTCTTGAAAACCAAAAATTCATTTCTTTACCTTTCAATAATCTGCTTTGCTTTATATCTTTAATACTTGAAAACCCTATTTTAAAAAAATTATGTCATTGTGGCTTTTAAAATAAATTAATATCATAATATCCAAAAAGTTAAATCCCAACAACATCGCAAAAAAAATATGTGTTCTAAGGAAATAAAGTGCATATAATTCGCAAAACTTCTTCTTCAAAGAACAAAAAAGAGGATTTAAACATTAATCGGTTCAAAAAAGTACATAATGCAAGTATTAGCTTTCAAAGTTTAAATTATATTAAATTATAAAACCAATCCTTCGTAATATAAAAATATTTAATACCTTCCAAAATCATTTAACATAGATTTTATCTAAACCAAACCAAAAAAACGAACAAATCTGAATATGCAAATTATCTTTTTAATTTTGTTTTTATTATTATTTTCTTTTTCTTTTTTAATTATAAAGGTAAATTAAAGAACAATTTAGTTCGATGATACGCACTATATTACAGAAATTGATATCATTTAACACTTATGATTATTACCATTCAATTTAGCCGGAAAACATACTTTCAAAAATAATATTCGTTCATACGTAGTATAAGTCCTAAAAATCATAATTAGTCACAAAATAAGTTTATATTCCGTGCACAAGTGTTAGTGATATCAAATTTGGTGATGCAACAACAATGGATACAAAGTTTTTATGAAGGATAGTTTTACTTTAGATAATAAAAACGAAAATGTCAAATCGACTGAGCATGGATAAGTTATAGACCACATATTTCAGATAAACATTGACAACCTTTGGTATTTACCACACTACTTATTCATGCGAGCATACGAACACAAATTTCTCACAGAAACCTATAGGAAACTAAAGAATATATTATTATAACTGCACTGTCTATATATTTGGTATTATCTCAGAGTCGTCATATAACTTATTTATATGTAATATAACTCACGTTTTCTGTTTCTGTAAGTTTCCATCTAAGAAAGAGTATACGACTCCATTGAATTATTTCTTGTGCCCTTTTGTATTGTATCCAGTAAAATCGTAACTTATTTCCCGCAAGATTGCACTTTAATTAGCGCATAATAAAATATTATTTCATTACAATAATACTCATGCTTGCACCCTGTGGCTTATATACAATTGTGGTCTTTTAAAATATGTTAATTTATGCGTAAAATTCGTAAGACAAAATTTAATATTTTTTAAAAAATTTTAGTAAACAATTTTATAATATATTTTCATCCAATTGCATTTTAAATGCTTTTACATGCTTTTTAACCCTATTTATTTTTGAAAATTTTGCGTAATCGTCTTTTTATTCAATTTCTTTTTTTTTGTAATAGATTGTCTGCCAAAAGCTTAGCTTCTTATCAATGTTAGGTAGAAAATTCTTAAGAAATTAATTGCTATTTAAACCAGATAGCTATAAAACATAACATTCTAGTATAATAGCTAAAAATATTGGATTTAGCAAAAATCTTAGGAAGGGCTGAGTACAACCTCCGTAGTGTACTATTATTTTCCATCAAAGCAAACCGTTCACTTAGAAAATTCAAAAATAATTATGCCGACCATCATTTAAAAAAATGTAGCTATCCTTTTCGAAAATATGAAAGTCTATAGGGAAATTATTTTTATCAAACAGTAAGGTACTAGGATATAATTCATATGCCTTAACAAGGCAATGATTTTATGAACATAAATTATTTCTTTTTGTGGAAAAAATGTATATCAGATCGAAATTTTTTTCTTTATTTTTCGCACCCAAAAGACTTACTTATCAAAAGACACATACATTAAAAAACGTTTTTACATAGATATCCAAATTGCAATGTTTAGTCTTCTAAATTCCAATAAATTTGAAAATAAAGTTAAACTTTGAGCGAAGAGCATTATATCGAAATATTTAGTAGGTTTTTTTTTTAATCCACACAATGTAGTATTTATTCTTATGAAATTCATTTGATTTATTGTAAAAACCACACATTTTTATTACAAATAGAATTATACTATAATTCGGAAAAATACATAATTATAAATAAGCAAAATTAGTCAAATTGAACAAAATTTTTACAACATATTTAATTATGCCTAACAAAAATAATATATTGGTTATAACATTTTCAAGAAATACTACATGACAACCAAGCTATTCGATAGTAGTTCTACTTTGTTTTGTTTAGGAGTATAACTGCCTATTTTATTGAATTTTTAATGACCCCAATTAGAACTTGGCAACCATGCGACTTAATTTAATTTTAATTGCTACTATATACTGTATAGTACCTAGCAAACTAATCATTCCTCTACAAAGAAATTCTTTAACATCAACAATTACATAAAATAACTAAACCTTAATCCCTATATTAAAACATATTTTTAAGAACTTTCTGACTTCAACATTAACAATATTCCATTACAGTTCCTCTCAAAAATTTGAATAAAATATATAATTTTTATCCCTATGCCAAATAATTTAATTAATGATTGATGATATACGTCATTTCACAAAATTTAATACTTAAAAAAACAAATTGGCATAGTAGTATGGAATATTATAATATATTTTCAAACTTCTGAGCAGGACTGGATGAGCACGGTAAAAATATTTCAAATATAATAATTATAGTAAGTGTTGAAATAGAGAAAAAAAAACATACCAAAACTATTTTCGAGGAAAATTTAGTTATTAGCACTAATGGCATTATTTATACATATAGTGGGGTGGGTATAATAAGTCAAACATATTGCAGTTAAATATTAGTAAAACTTCTTGACATTTGACAGGTCATTTTTATTTATATTCACTCTAATATAGATTAGTCAGAACTAGGAATTATGTTTGCATTTATCATTCAACTAATCGTAGCAAGTTCTCAGATAGTTTTATACTTGTAGTAAGTGCTTTCTAATTTATCATACAAAAATGCTTTTTCGGAGAATTTTATTTAAGAAAAAGACGTATACAAAAAATTAATTCGAAAATAAATATGAAATGACTCGACTAACTATCAGACACCTTAATTTTTAATTCAAAATCAGAAAAGTTCCAAAAGACGGTGTACTAACTTTTGAGATAGTTTAAAAATTTGATGAAAAATTTTTGATTAGAAATAATTTGTATCGGATTTCTGAAATATTCTTTTAATATTTTCAATTAAATTTTAGTCAAATAAAGAACTTTTAAATATTTGAATTGTTATGCTAAATCGGTTACTACTCTGCAAGTAAAATTTCTGCTCAACCACATTTCAAACAGCTATGATTATTCTTTTTACCTTTCCTTTGCCATAATTCTATTTATAATATTCGCATTAGTTATTTTTAGCCATTTTATTCGTAAATATGTTTAGAAATTCAAAATTACCCTACAAAAGAAAATTACAAACAAAGGCAAGATTTCAAAATATTTGTTTCCGCTCATATATATTTTTGAAGCTGAGAGGTCGGAAATCATTATACTAGCATGCTTCCCAGTTTGTTGGCTTTGAAAAGTTATATAAACGGAAACATCGCTTAAAAGAAATATATGGTTATCTTTATAAACGCACTTTTGAAACAAACATATTCCATGAGATTCCAAATATGTAGGTATAACAATTTTTAAACTCATATCCGATATCTGAACTTCACAAAAGTTTGAACGTTTATTAGGGTCTTACCAAACCATTAACCGCGATTTATTATCACCTTTCAATAAGAATTCTCACCTAGGTATGCATTCCAAGATGAATGCGTTAGTTTCGCAAATTTTGGATTGATCTAGTTATTTAGTTATCCAAAAACTAATAATCAATCCATGATCAACAGACTTAGATAGCCGTAAAATTTATTGGAATTCCAATCGTGTATGTGCTTTTGGATTACATATCATTATTGAAATAAAGGCTGCATTAGAAGACATAAGCCATTACTTAATGATATAAAATACATTACAATATTTGCAAAAAGATTATGCATACATATATTTGAAAACAAATATAAGCTATTCATCAAAAGATATTTAACTATTAGAAATAAAACTGCCTAGATACATTCCAATATTGTACGCAAGGTTTCTTGCAATACCAAAGTCAGCTTTTACCAGCAAGTGGGACTTTACGATGCAATTTCGCTATGACAAAGCGTGATAAAACGATGCAATAATTTACTGAAACGAAGACAATTGAATTATTTTGTTAGTTTAATAACCTTATGACATAATTGAGTCAGTAAAATTGAATCGGAAAAGAAATCTCACTTTCTTACGAAAGTTAACTTTCACTTACAATTGCAAGTTTATTTCACACTAATTTGCTTGTCACATTAGAAAAACAAAACCTGCTAAAAGAAAAATCTTCGAATGATATTTGTTATACAGAATATATAGAATAAATATCGGTTATAGTTAAATATAGTGTAAAAGTAAAATATTTAATAAAATAAAATATTAAATGCTAACATGAGGTTATTAGCGAATTTTTCTATGAATTGATGTTTGTGAAACTTTCTCGGAATTGTACAAGCAAATATTTTCCTATATAGTATATAGTAAAATTAAATATATATTTATATATATATATACATATATGTATATATATATATACATATATATATATATATATATATATATATATATATATATATATATATATATATATATATATCCAGTCAGTATAGTAAACCTAGTTTTACAACGCTTCTTCCTCATTGACGGCCTTCGTAATTGAGTGAATTACATGATATTTGTACTATGCGCTGAATTTTTATTTAATCAAAAATTGAAAGTAGTTTTTTCTTTTAATTTGTGATACTACTAACAAAAACAAATAAACAAGAATAAAAAATAAATGTTTAATGTTTATTTGACGTACATATATACAATTGGATCGAAATAAACATGCCAAACCAATGAATTAACTTTTTTTTGTTTTGCTCTCAAATTGTTAAAATGAACCATCGAATTGGCAACCAATACCTCATCCTATGATGTGTTGTAATTCGAATTATCACTGCAAAAATAGCCTATACGAAAATAGTGCTTACTGCGCATAGTTAAATTTATTTATATTCGAAAAAATTAACTCGGGACAAAATTTTACTTTTGCTTTTATTAATCGGTACAAAACATTACCCTATCTATGTCGGCTCCAAAAAGTGTTATTAATTGAAAATTTCGTTATTACTCCTAATGTCTATAACATTCGAAACGATGCTCAAAATTTAAGTATTTATTACGGTAGAGGGTGTCCTACCATATTCAGCATTTAAAATCCCTGCAGGAAAACTTCAAATTTGCATTATACTTTAACTTATCTAGCTAGTCCTTACATGTTTATCTAACCGTTGAAAAATCAAATATAACAAAATCTATTTTACTTACCTTAGAGATATTTTATTATCAATAATATACCGTCAGATGTTGAATACATCGGTTTAGCTGGTCTAAGACTTAAATACCTCTGTAGCTCTAATGACATTAGTCGATATTTCGTCCAACACAAAAATTGTTCTAAGCAACATCAATTTAGTAAGCTTTATTCAGTAAAATCATTTATTAGTTATTAAATATTATTGGCTCAACTCATCGATATGTTGTTTCATATATACTCGTAATTCTCCCTCATTCGTCTATAAATTGTAGGAATTTTGCAATACTTATCAACTATGAGTAGAATAAACATTTGTTGTAAACCAACCATATTCTCCAGCAATAATTGAAAATTTGGAAATTTTACATATTAGATACTTAATAGAATTATAGTCTGGTTATGAGCTTGAAGTAATTACTACATTCAAAACTTAATTACGAATTTCCTCTCACTAGATATAAAAGTATTGTCTAGCAAACGAAGTGAACTAATAAAGTTGAGCCTCTTTTGTGATGTGACAATAGAAATCTAATTTAACAAGAGGGTGATTTTCAAAACAATTTTGTTTACTACTATGATTAAAAGAATATTTTTCACGAGACAAAATTTTGAGCTTTCCCTATAAGGCTATTTCTTATAGCATTTACAGTGTGACTCAAAAAGAGTTTATGATAGCATCCTAAAAGATCCACTTCTTAGCGTCCTAAATGTTCTACTTTGACATAATTTATTTTGTTCAGCTTTCAGTTTCACGTCTAGCCAAGTTTTTAATGTGCTAACTTTGTAGGTATTTTATTAATAGCGGACTTAAAACAATTCTGAATTCTCTGAAATATTATGCATTAAATAAAAATTCATACTGGCTTTTCTCTGAATTTTGATCATAATCTTTTCTTTCCTTTTTAACGAGTATTTTTTAAACATTTTTACATAATAAATTTAACTTACATTTTCAAAAACAATAATTGAAGATAAAAATACTAAGAAATACCTTTTTAAAAGGTTTGATTAAATGAAAAAAAGATAATTAGAGTAGAAAATACCAAATATGCAAATTATTTTTTGTCTTCAAGAAAATTCTCATTTCAATAAATGTGACAGCCCCATCTTAGAAGAAAAAAAAGTAGCTCTTGGCTTCCAAGGTAAATGTGGCATATTAAAATTCCAAAAATGTCATTTAGCTTATCCAAAACAATGTCTTTAATATTAAACATAAACATTTGTAATAACTAATTCGATTAACTTTAAACTGTACCAAATTTGATTTTTAAACCTTTTATACATCTAATCTTGACTGGCGACACACTCGACCAAATTTCGTATCTTATGTTTCAAATTATTTTTAGAACAACAAAATTATTCAAATCTTAAGCAGAAAAAAATTTTTGTTTTAAATACTCAGAAATTTAAAAAAAAATCTAACTTTTGATATATTGACTAGTTGAGGCGTCTTCAGTCGGTATTACATGTTGTACCCAATGAAATAGGAAATAATCAATTTAGTTGGAATAAATGAAAAAACGAACAAATTATGTTTAATTTAACTTTTTTTTTAATAACATACAAACTTTACTTCGGAAGTACAAAAAACCACCCTTAACTATATTTTGGATACTTATAACGCTTAAAGAAATTTAAGAAATTATAATAAGCAAGCAGAGAAAATTACTTTTGTTTTCAATAATAAAATTAATATAAATTCGTTTAAAAAATAATAATTTCATTGCGACATCAATCTGATCTTATTACTGATCTAACTATTCCATTAAATTATCCAACCCTACGCTAATAAACTGTGTATACTGTATGGATTTAATGTTGACAAAAATTTAGTTTATGATATTTTTATTTAATTATTTTCAGAGTTAGATAAATGCACTTGTATTTAAGAACGACAAGTTACATGTCAGAGTAATGGCCAAGCAAAATTAATAGTGCTTTAAATGTTTAGTTAATCAAAATTGAAAGAAAAATTATACTTAAATTGTCAAGTGTGCTTAGGACTATTTTTTGTAAGCGTTATAAACTAAGAACTTTACGTAACAACAAATAACATTCTAAACTTCTTTCATAATTCAAGTGCAAACTTTAATACTATAAAATTCTGCTTATTTGAAATAACAATAGATGCTCAGTAAAATTTAAAAACGATATAATTCATTTATTTTATTTATGAAACATTTTAAAAGCTTCTATTTAAATTTCTGTTTTCGTTTTTCTTCGATACATCAGAACAAAAAATCAAAAAAATTATAATTCCTAAAATATAATTAATAATAAAAATAAAATAATACCATAAAGCATTATTCTAACGAGATATTAATAAAATTATTGCATAATTATTGCTTTGTCCTCTTTAAATCTTGACTCTACTTTTACAAATACACAAAATGTTCAAATCAAAGTTTAAAATAAAAAAACAAAATTATAGTAAATTTAGAACTTTTTAAACAAAATTAATTCATTTTATTAAAATAATGTAGTTCACAAATTTTCAAAGTTTCTTTCTAAAAATAGTATTGATTAATATATTTTTCCAATACTTAATTAAACGAAGTTTACGATGACCTTTCATTAAAATTTGCATTAATTTTATAAACTTTTATCTTAAATCTGATTAAATAAAGCATATACTGACGAAAAAATATAAAGTATTGCAACGTAGTTGTTACTTTAAACTAAATAAACATTTTTGTGATTAATGTGAAAAAAATTCAAATGAATTCCTCATAAAACAATCTAAGCCTTAAAATATTCTCTACGAACTTCGGCCGCTACCATATATCCAAAACAATTCAAAATCATTGCATAGCAGCTATCATCACATAATAAAAAATTCTTAACATCTTACATAAAAAGAAAAAAGTCACCCCTTTAAATTAAGTCCTCCCCTTTGCATAATAAAGAAAACGCCATCCTCCTTTCATGATATCAATTCTAAGCAAGCATCCTGCAAGAGTATGAGATGACGGCATCCATCCCAGACATGCTCTTATGGTTCAATGATTATGAATAGGCCCTTATTAAATTTTATCCAAGTTTGTTGTGTATACCAAACAAAGTTTCCTTGTAATTTAATACAAGAGTCCGCGAAGTCTCTGCAGCTTATAACTGTTTGCCGTCGCCACCATCTCTACGAGTTTCCCAAACCATCCACATAATTTCTTGTACAGGCCTGTGCTTTGCCATAATACAAAGGACTTGGATATTGGAAAAGATCCAAAGAAGTCCCAAAGGGTGCCCATTCCAATTCTGTCTTTGTTTTATAAATCAAAACCATCTTAAGTTTTCACAAAACCACCCCCTGAAGGTTTTCGATACTAAAAACTGATACAGATCTTCTGGTAGTTATGTGAAAACGACCGTCCGTATGAAACCATCATAAACTCGTAGTTGTTGCTCCTGTTGCTGCCTTCAATTTAAGATGTTCTTTAGATATTCAATCTTGCGGTAGATATGCTTCAAAGGGCGCAAATTTTGGGCTCTTTAAAATATCTGGAGTCTTGTGGTCAGCATGAATTCATCTTGTTGCAATATAAGTTAAGCTCTGATTTGTATCGATACAGCAACACTCCACACCCTGGCGACTTGAACCCCATTTAACGAAATATTCAAATTGCAATCAAAACTCATAGATACATGCTATATCTAGATGTCTTGAATATTTCTCAATTTAGGATTTCTCGGTAGAATTGGTGGAAAATAGGGTGACTAATTGCCTAAAATTATTTCTTGGATAGGAACTACAGGACCGGGTGTCGGTTCCGTATGAAAGATGCTCAAAAAGGGGAGACAAACTTTAAGTGCATCACTTCTGGCGAGAGATGACCATCGTGTCCTTTTAAAGTCCATTAATATCTCAAAGATGCCAATGATAAAATTACATATATCTGTATACCCTTTAATAATTCTTTGAGAGAGAGAGTCGATTCAATAATACTGCAATTAACTTGCGCGTTATTCAAACAAAAATCCCTATAAATTTATAAAAATATTATTTACATTGTTTAACGCAAAAAAATATATACTTTAAAATTACTCTTTTGTTAATATTATCTGAAATACATTTTAAATGATGCGCTATCTTACTGAAACCTAATCGATTGTAACTACACTTTAAGAGATTAATTAAGAAAATTTTATAAATTACAAATCCTCTCATTTAAAATGTTAAAAATTTCAGTACAAGTGGAAATTTTAGATGAGACGATTAGTAATTAAAAAGAATGGCAAAAATTGTGTGCACTGGTTTCCGATACCTTAAAGTAAAGTACCATTTAAGTACATACATACTATAGATACTCTCGATGTTCTTGTAATAATACCACTTCTAGCAATTACCATAGAATTATTCTATCTGTATCAACGTAATATAAGCTTCTGTTTGTAAAACCACTTCTAATAAAGTTCCATTAGCAAAATTGTTTTTGTTTCTTTTTTTAAAATGTATTTTATTTCGTTTATAGTGGGTATTTAAGCTGGACAACAAGTAAGTGACGTATATTGGATTAAAATGAGATATTATAGATTTCCATATACGTAGAAATATAAACTGCGTCAGAATATATAATACATACCAAAACTCGATGTGTAAATGAAATCGTGTGTGAAAACTACATTTAAACCTGGCGGTGTTATTTTTATTTTTACAGAATTAGGTTATAAAAAAACATGTAAGTATTTTTATAAGTACTCGTAAAAAAACAAAAAAAAACATTTTTTCCTTATTATTATGTATGATTATTATCGATTTGATTCTTCTGAATTGAAATATGCTAATAAAACATATGTATCACTTATACTTTTTTTTTAATGGATTTTTTAAATAAAACACTTTTGTTTACAAATTTTAATCGCAGGTACACTTAATGATTGAGACAAAATTTAAAAAAAAAAGTAAAAATCGTTTCAAAGCTCATTAAAACTACTTATCTCTTTGTATAATAATAGCATTTCACTTTGTAGTTTTCTTACTTTTCATGTTTTCCATCGGAGTTTCTCGGCGAATGAACCAAAGAGCAATCATTGCTTCTGACCATTTCACGTTGTATCATCTCTCTAAGTGCAAAGCATCTTGATTTTACCAAAAATCAACCTTCACCATATTCATCTGATACTGAACCAAGATTTTCACGAAATAGATCTAAGTGTGAGCCCAAAAATGAGTTTTAAGAGACATATTGTATTTGGGAGCTTTATAAGAAAAAAAATTGCTTATATGATTTCCTGGTAGTTTTCAGCTGTTTTGTTACCAAGAAAACTACCCTGCTATCTTTCCTGCTTCAATCAGTTGTATTTCAAAACTTGCATCCTTCATACGCTCTCGTTCTCGAATTTGCGGGCCTATAAAGATTCTATATTTCAATTCGTCGCTGAATCGGTGGAATTTTGTTTTAAGATTTTGTAAGCCTTCACCAATTCACCATCCTTTTTCACTGCTTTTACAAAGTCTTTCATAAGAGTGGAGGTAGAAAGCGACTGTCCCATTAGCATAAAAAACAAAAAAATTTGGTACATCCTCCTTGCAATTTTGGAGGGGTGGGGTTGTGGGTTGGGGGTGACCATTACTATAACTTTGTTTTGTGCAAACAGGTTCTAAGTTCGACGTGTATTTTTTGATGTTTGGGCATAACTAACGCGTTGACCGATTTTGATGATTCTTTTTTTATTAGGTAGAGTATATTCACCGATTGGTACCGTATTAAAAAAAAATTTTGGAGGGGTGGGGTTGTGGGTTGGGGGTGACACCTAACTTTGTAACGCGTGGACTGATTCGGATAACTCTTTTTCTGTTTAGTAGAGTATGTTCCCTGGTTGATACCACGAGAAAAAAATGTTGGTGAGTGGTGGTGGGGGGCGTGGGTGGAACCAAACGTTGTAACGCCTGGACCTATTTGGATGGTACTTTTGCAGTTGTATAGAGTGTGATCCCACATTGTTAACAGGAGAATAATTTGGTCCTAAGGTGGGGGTGTTCTAACTTCGTAGCGCGTGGACCGATTTCGATGATTCTTTTTATGTTGGGTAGAGTATGTTCCCTGATTGATACCACGAGAAAAAAATGTTGGTAGGAAGGGGGTGGGGATAGGGGATTGAACCTAACTTTTTAACGCGTGGGCTGATTTGGATGGATCTTTTTTTGCTGTACAGAGTACAGAGTACGCACTAAAGAGTGCGACTTCACAATGTCACAATGGACATAAAAAAAATTATTTTATGCTTTTTAGCGCTTTATGTGAAGCCGGTTTAAATTTTTTTTAAACTACTTTTTAAGATACTAAGCACGACGGAATTGTAACGAGAAATGCGCAGTCGCGTGCGTTGATGGAAAAACAACGTTAGGCGATATATTTTTTTCTTTTTCTTTTAGATAAAACCGGTTTTATATGAACGTATACAATTTGAATAGATTAAAGTAGAGTAAAACAAAAACAAAACACAACAAATACTAAATTTTGAGCAATTAAAAAAAAATACATAAAAATATATATACGTTACAGCAAAAAATGGAAAGGAATTACAGATTTAACACGTTAAAATCTTTATATTCATAATATTTTTTTGAAGGAGAATTTCGTTGCAGACCAGTGTTATTTCGCAAGGTAAGCACTTTTAACCGATTTCCCAAAGTGGTATTTTTTAAATTTTCTATGTCTGACCGGGCACAATTTTGTAGCGCGTAGACCGGTTTTGATGAATCTTTTTTTGTTGGATAGAGTATATTCCCCGATTGGTACCATGTCAAAAAAAAATTTAAGTGGGGGGGTGGGGTGGAAGGATAGTCTAGCTTTGTAAGGTGTGGACCTATCTGGATGATTCTTCTTTTGCCCCACTGATACGACAACAAAAATTTATGAGGTGGGGTGGTGTGCGGAGTGTGTACAGTATGATACCCCATTGCTACTCTATGGAAAAATGTTGAACTGGGGTTGGGGTGGGGGGAGGGGTAACCTAACTTTGTAACGTGTGGACTGATTTAGATGATTCTGAATGCATAGATTATCTAATTTTATATTCAGACAGAAATTGTGGTGAAAGTTGGAGGATGGGCTACACCTATCTTCATATGATCGATTTTGATTCGGTTGTACAGAATTCGTTTCCTAAATGATAACAATTTTGTACCTAGAGTGACACGATGATTCTCTGACTACGACAATTCTCTCTTGCTTTATAGAGTACGGTGGCGCACTAGAGCCATGTTAAGAAGGTAAGTGTATGAAAGGTAAGTGTATGAAAGGGTTATCATGACTAATTTTGTAATATGTTGCCGGATTTGGATAATTCTGATAATGCTCTACCTCTGCAACTTTTGAAATTGCTTTATTTGTACGAGCAGCATTCTTCGAGTCGTATATATGAAGACACTAAAAAGTAAAAAATAAAATAGTTTTTAAGACAAAATTTGAACCGACTTCACAAAAAGCGCTAAAAAATCAGAAAATAATTTTTCATTTTATATCTATTACGATATTTTGAAATCGGTGCAAATTAAACAAACAAAACAACTATCCAACCACAATTTATTGCAGATAATACATAAAACTACCTGAACGTTTCAGCCCACGGAATCATAAGGAAGGACGATTTAATACTTTTATTGTAGTAGTTTGGTTTGTTTGATTTGCACCGACTTCAAAATGTCGTAATAGATATAAAATTAAAAATTGTTATATGCTTTTTAGGACTTTTTGTGAAATCGGTTAAAATTTTTTTTTTAACTATTTTATTTAGCTATTTAAGTAAAGGTTTTCTTGAAATGCCTTGGAATCACATCCATCCTAAATGCTTTTGAATTTAATTTTGGCGACTTTATTATTATTACATGTGGTCTGAGGATATTGTGACGAGATCCTTCAATAGACTTAAACCACCTAATCGGACTTTAGTTCCTTAATTAGTACCAAAATATCCGAGGGGCTGCCTAAACTAGGTGTAATAGTGATGGAAACCCTTTACCTAAATGACCGAGCTTTGCAATTACATAGAACGTGTTCTGCTGTCACTTCCTCTTACTAACAGATACAGCGGGTATCCCCCTCTAATAGCCTCATCTCTTTTTGGTGGTAACCTAGGAGGCAGTGACCAATTACATGGCCTGCTATAAGCCCAAATTCTGGCCTGATGTCTGACCAGGGACCGTAAAAAAGTGGTACTTTTTAATTTTTGAACAAAAAAAAGGTCCAAGGAAATTGGAGCCGGAAAATTGAATGAAACATATTTAGATTATACTCATTAAGGTCTCTATCAATTTCCAAAAGACTTTTTAAAACTTAAATTTTTTCCAACGCCAGCCTCACAAAAACACACTTGGACACTTAGAATTTTTACTAGAAAAAACAGTTATTTTTGACTTCTTATTTTTCTAATGCAAAGCAAAAGGTCCTTTTAAACCTTAATTTTTTCAGTTCAGTGCAAATTGTTAAGAAGCCCTTTTATTTTTTTCTGGTAAAAAGTTAGGTTGGTTGGTTAGTCAGGCTGAGGACAGCACTCAGAGGGCAATGAGGCCCATTATGAATGCCCTTTAACCAATATGATTGAGATCCGCTAAGGCTAGTGTTGTGTGTATGTGTTGTGAGACAATAAGTAATATTTTCCCACCGTTCCGAAGTTGTATTGGAATAATATTTTTCTATTTGACCTTTTACCAAGGGGAAGGTCAACCCTTTCCATGGCTCTGTCTATATCTGTGCTTGAATCCTTTTTGGACAGTTCGTCGGCTTTCTTATTTCCCGATATGCCGACACGTCCTGGAACTCAACAGAGCTGAACCCTGAGATATGAAGTGGTTCCTAGTGCCCTGATACAGTCTCTTACACATTTCGAGTTTATTAAATTGGAGTTCAATGCTTTTAGCTTTGCTTGACTGTCCACGCAAATGGCGATCTCAGTCCCTGACATCTCTTTTGCTTGGACAGCGAGTGCAGCTTTCATTATAATAAATATTTCTACTTGGAATACGCTGCATTCATTTGTGGCACTTTTCTATTTGCAGTACTTCCGATAAGACTACAGCTCCGAAACCCTTTTCTGTTTTTGATCCGTCTGTGAAGATGCATGTTCCTCTAATAATCTTATAAGGGTGCTTCCAGTCTTCTTTGCTAGAAATGATAACAGAATAGGTTTTCCGAGGTCGTACTGTGGTTTCATATAATCAGTTGTAGGGTGTAGCGCAATTTCATTAAGGAGGTCCAATATGATCGCGTGTCCAAAGTGCTGTGGCGACCAATGGTTATTCTCTCTTAGTCGCAGAGCTGCTAGGCTGCCTTTTTTTGGTGTGCAGTTTTATAGGTTGCAGATGTAGGATAGCTTTCAGACCAGCTTGTGGTGTGGATTTTATCCCACTAAACTATTGCTCCATGTATAATAATGGGTCTGACGATCTCTGTGTATACCTAGGGTACAATGTACGGTTTCATGCTCTAATTCTTAGCAAAGGTTTTTTTGCATGCAAAGAATGCGTTGAGCCATTTCTTCATCCTCTCTTCCACACTCTGTTTCCAATTTAGTTTGGTGTCGAATGTGACGCCCAAAATCTTGACTTCCGGAGAGATTTTGAGAACACTACCTCTAAGTTTTGGTGGTTTCCAAAAAAGTAGTTTATATTTTATTGTGAACAGTACCATTTCTATCTTATAGGGATTAACCGTAAGGCCGTTGGTTTCTGCACATATTAAGATGTCGTTTAACGCAGAGTTCATAATATCACTGCCCGTTTGTAGGAATTTTCCTTTTGTCAGTAGTACAATGTCGTCTGCGTACGCTATCGTTTTGATATTTTTGCTGACGAGGAATAGAAGAATTTTGTTAAGAAAGACGTTCCAGAGTAGAGGTGATAAAACTCCTCCCTGTGGTATGCCTCTGTTGGTGGAGATATCCCCTGAGATGACATTTATACCTCTGTTGCTTAGCATCGTCTGTGTACAGTTCGTCAGAAATTTTCTTCTTCCAGCTTCCTCCCTAGAGGAGGTAGTGGATTCTGTTTTCAGCTTGTTAAATTCTCCCTCAATATCGAGGCATGTCTGGCGCAGTACATAAATACTTGGTTGACTTAAGATGTTGCCTGAAATATACATAAGTCAAATAGCCTCTCTAGTATTTTTAACAGAAACGACGAGAGAATAATAGGTCTATAATCTTTGACAGTTGTGTGGCTTGGTTTTCCTGTTCCGTGTATCCGGGGAAGTTGATGGTGCATTTCTTGACTCCAAGAGCCGTCAGAGGTGTTCCAGCGGAGTTGGGACTTTATCTAGAATTTTACGGAGTCTAGCTGCTTCTGTTGTCCACTCTATGTTTTAACAGAAATTTGTCCAATATGATCTTTTTTCATCTCTGGTTTTTTTTAAGTAATTAAAACTGGCGCTGTAAAGGCTCCAGTATGCTTCTGTTCTTGTTAACTTGGCTTCATTTAAGATGCTTCTGGTACGTTCGGTATACTACTGATAGAACACGATCTCTAAAAGAGGCAGTTAACGTATCTGTAATAAGGTTGATTGATTTTTCAATTTATGTCTTATTCGAAATATCGCCCTTTGGAGGTTGATTCAATATTAAGGTTAATGTTGACAATTTAGTTGATACTCTCCAATCACTAACTCTCAGATTATTTACCGTTTGAGCTAAAGTTGAATCTATTACTTCCTGCCTAGATTTGTTTTGAAAAGTAGGATGTTTACCTTGGTTACGAATATCCAGTTAAGGAAATAGTATGAATTCAAAAATAGACTCACCTCTAGTGTTTATATCATTGCTGCCCCATTGGGTGTAATGGGCGTTTGCATCCATCCGTCATTTAAGGTGTTCCGATGGAGGGTTGTCTTCGTCGTATTATAGGTATGCGGATGCTAGAAAAAGTGCTGGTTCGTTCTTGCGGTCGCATACCACTGCTCTCAGATCGCAGGTATGAAACGGTGTGAAACTAAGAAGTTTAATTTTTTACTTACTAATATACAGCTTCTTAGTTTTCCTATTCGGCCATAAATAAGTGCAAGCATCTGTGGCTGCTCATCCTTATCTTTCCGACTTCCCTCATTTGAGGAGGTGGCGAATCTTAGGCTCCCTAGCCCGAACTTCATCATCCCTGCAGCTGTTCTTATAACAGCGGCAGACGCTCGGTTTAACACGATCTTCAGGTCGAGTCCTCCTTTGTTGCTGGGCTTGGAGGACAATATTGAAGGTGGAACCCAAACGTGCACTAAGTTGCGCGGTAGTAGGCCTACCTCAAGGATGGCCTCCAACTTAGCTCCAGGGCAGAGTTCTCCCAGATTGGGGGTGCAGCTGTTGAGAAAATCGTATAACTCGTTATTGCTGCATCCTACAATTTTTACACCCTTTCGCCAACCAGATTCGTCAAATTTACAGAGATTTTCAGCTGGTACTCAGTTTCTGGGTAACCTTCGAAGTTGAGGGGCTTGAGTTGTCTTACCAGAAAGTTTATCGCCTTCCCCGGTTTCCTTGGTTGCCTCTTTTGTTTTATTAGGAATGGCTGTTGAAAGTACATCAGCTGTCGAGTTTGGAAGGTGTTACGAGCTTTTGTATCCTGATATGACTAATTTCCTGGTCGATTTCCTCCTCTTGGCTTCGTTAGGCTGCGATGCTACCTCTGTTTCCTCCAGAAGATTATTCTTCGTCTCCGTGTTCATCTTCACAAAAATGCTTATCCTATTGTATATACATATTTTTTCTTCCCTTTTATCATTTTAAGTAGCCTTAGATGCAATCTTTCTGGGGAGAATGTCAAGAACATTTTATTTGTGAGGTTGAACAGAGGTTCACAATCAATTTAGCTTAACAAGTTAAAGACTCCATCGGTTTTAAATATAGTGCTACTTTTCAGCTGATAGAAAAAATAAACGGTCGAATAGCCCGAAACGGTCGAATTGCCAAAAAACATGGGTTTTCGACAAACTGGAAAAATAAAAGTTCAAAGTTTTGTCAAAAAAATTAAAATAGTCATTTTAGCAGTTTTCAACTAATTTGAAAAATTAAAATCTTAAGGGACCTGTTATTTTGTCTCGAAAACATAAAATATTTTAAAAAACTATTGTTTTCTGGCAGTGTCCAGAAATACCAGCTAAAATATCAATGTTTAAGAAAAAAGACGAACCAGGTTCGGTCCCTGTTATGAACCCTTTCACTTGTCTTAACATCAGGGTATTTATCCAGTGTGAGTATTTGCATTTATCCTCCCATGTTAGTAAAGCAAGCTGGCTTTTGGAGCAACCGCAAAATGGTTCAATTCTGATGAACTGAGTGGTTGCGCCTACATATACATATGTATTGTTACACTTTTCGCTTAGGAAACGAATAAGTGCCGAGCAGTCCGAGAGGGATTTTTGGCTTTGGTTTCCTTTAAATTAATAATTTTGCAACGTTTGGGGCAATGGAAATAATTCGCCTTAGCCAAGACAACGATTCTTATTTCTAGCAGAATAAGTAAACAAAATGTCACAATCGTCGCTAGAGATAACTTTGCTATTGTGAATGTGCGCGTAGGGGTATTCAACCATGCACACTTAAGAAAGTGGCGCACTTGTGTATGGCCGCTGGATAGCTGACTTTAGCTGAAACGCTGACAAATTGTGTATACCGACACCGTGTTGTGTTCGTCACTGGCGTGGAATGGTGTAGTAGTGACGGGTTTATAAAAGTGTTGGCTTTTAGTAGCTGAACAAATGTTTTCGCGTTGTTTACGTTTAATTGAAGTTAATTTCTTTACAATCTGTCAAGTGCGCGGCTTACCTTAATCGAGTGGTTTAGTGCTGTGAATTAATGTGAAAAAATGGTTGTGAACTTTATGTGCGGTGTTTGTGATAAGATACCGCGGAACATCTGATTTGGGGGTTGTTTTATGAGGTATTTCAACGCCCTGTCGGATTTTCTGTGGTTTCGCTGATACTCTACAGTGACTCTTTCTTGTTCCGGGTTAAGATAATGTGAAGTGCGGGATAGATTTCAGTTTTCCGTGAATACGTGAATGAATAGTGAAAAATTAGTCCTAAATTATCCCGATATACCTGGTTGAGGTGTTTTATATTTGATCAACACCTCGCTGGGTTTCTTGGGATGTGACGGATTTCTTCGATTAACTAAGAAGAACGTGAATTTATGTGTAATAAAATCTACCTCGCACCGTAGTTACTTTTTCAGAAGTGTGAGCCCCTGTCGTGTTATATAACTCAAAGTACACTTTTTTGGGCAGTTTCTCGAAGTCGCGTAAATAATCGCGGCGAAGTTTGGGTTACTCGGTTAATGAATTATTTCACACCAACTATCTTTTAAGGACCCGCTGATATTGCGAGTTTCAATCAGTTTAAAATTTGCTTAGACACAGTGGTATCTTCTTATAAATTAGTGCAAAAATCAAGTAAAGAAATGAAAGTGGCACTTACCGGCGACATTTTCTTGCGCCCGGTTTTCGTTCGTTGGCGAATAATTCCACACTTTACTTCGGTTTAAAATAAAACTAAGAACTCACTGTTAAATCCAATTTATTCTAATTCACTTGACAACTTTTTCTTTTAGGATTCTTAATACTGCTGCTGCTGAACCAGATGAAACCAAAAAGAGAGAGAACAGCTGTTACGGACCAACATTTATATGACCGCTGGCCTTGTGTGACGTCAATGGATGTCCGTTTGGAGGTTGGTACATTTTGAGGTTGTTGACCTTTTCCATTCTAATTTTTACTTTTTGCAGGAGAAGCCCTCTATACGTCATCGATGGAAATATTTAGAAAAGACAGCGTTCGACTTGGGACATTGATCCTGGTTTGCGTCTGGGCTCAGGTAATTAGATTTCTTGATTTAATTTAATTCAATTTCAGAAATCGTAACAATATGTATAAATGGTCGCACCACCTCCGATATGTCCAACACGATCATTTCGAAGTACATTTTAATTTGGTAAGGTCTTAGATGTACATAATTAGTCTATACTTTCACCTAATTTGACTCATTACACAGGCCTGCGAGGTTTTCCCACCTGACAATGAATAGTTGTTTCCGAAGTAATTTCTGCCGCTTAGACCGAATCCGGGCTCAGAATTGCTCTATCACGTCAGGTTTGTGAGATATTCCAACCTAAAAGTGCAAAAACACTGTTTTTTTTGTCATATTTAAGGTTATGTAGCACAGCGATGTTTTTTTTTCAAATGCCGTTGAGTTTTCTCAATTATCTTTTTTCGCCGAGATATCGCTTTTTGAAATTTTCATATTCATGAATTTCGCGGTATATGAAAAGTATATGGTCAAGTTACCAAGTTATTCAAGTTACCATAAAGTTTTCTTATACCGAAAATTCATGAACATCACAATTTCAAAATGCGATATCTCGGCGAAATATTTGAGCAAACTCAACGGCCTTTGAAAGAGGAAGACTTGTACCTTATCCACTGAGCAAGAATGCATGGCAAAAAATCTTTGCAACATAAGTACTGGCCTGCTCAATTTTCAGGCGGTGTTTGACGATTTTAGCATACTGAACCGTAAGCTTGATGACCTCTTGGCCTCTGTGAAGAAATCTGGAGCTAGCTATGACCTGCTGATGGATAAGTCACGTGACATGTCATATAAGATTTCTACTATGTCTAGCTCCATTGAGGACATTCACGGTGCTACGGTTCATTCTGCACGCTGTACTGTTGCTGCCGCAAATCCTGTTATCCCCAGCGACGATATTGGGAGTAGTTTGAGGCTGTTGAGAAAGGACATCGAATCTTTGTCCTCGGCTACGAAGATCAGCTCTGATCTTATTCAGACGATCTCGTCTGATGTGCGGTTCCTGCGTCGCAGTTCTGATCTACCGGCAGCTTCTGACGTCGTTGGCGTGCCTCTTGATGTGGAACGGGCCGATGGTGGAGCCGAAGTAACTGCCATTTGTGTGCCGGGTCCTGATGATGGCGCTCTGAACACCGCACAGCCTACTGCTACGCCTCCTCCCAAGGCCCCATCTTCGAGAAATTCACGCTCTAGGCGAAGACGCAGGAGGGTTCGTGCTCCGCTTGATGGCACTACTGAGGAAGTTTGCTTCCCTGATGCATCATCGAGGTCGACTGCTACTCCCTCACCTGCTGCTGCATCTATCACTACAACATGTGGCGTTGCTGATGTCCCACCATCTAACACGCTGGATTTTACCGTGGTCAACGCCGTGGATCCTGTGTCTGCAGCGGTTGCTTTGAGACCGGCTGAGCTTCCACGTCATATTTTCCTGTCACGGTTGCATCATGACACCACTGAAGATGATATCGTCAATTTTATTTCATCGCGTACCGTGACTGATAGGAGCTCAATTGTCTGCAGAAGAATTGATGCACGACGTGGGCAGCGGGGTCGTTCCTTCTCTGCTTCATTTAAGCTTCTTGTACCAGATGCTGTTTTTCACTCGGTACTTCGCCCCGACATTTGGCCGCTTAATTCTATCGTCCGTGAATTCATTCCAAGGACTCGTTTTAACGCAACTGCAGCCTGTAATATATCATCAAAAAACGCATTAGTGAGTTCTCCCTTTACTACGCCAACGTAACCGGACTGCGATCGAAGACGACTCGACTCTTCATCGGCTCGACGAATAAATGTTTCGACGTGGTCTGCCTGACCGAGACTTGGCTTTGTGGAAGAATTGCAGACGCTGAGCTCTTTGGCTCTGAGTACTTGGTTTTCCGCCGTGACCGCCATCTTTCCGCTGCTGATGCTCCGGTGGGAGGTGGTGTGCTCTGCGCTGTCCGCCATGAAATTCCTTGTATGGTCGTTGATGTTGCGGGATCTGATTCCCTTGAATTCATTTGCGTGGTTCTCAAGCTTCCACACAAAAATGTTTACATTGCCACGGTTTATATTCCGCCTGGATCGCCCTCTGATTGCTATGAGTCGATGTCTACTTGTGTTGAAGGACTGGCCGATCTGCTGCTTCCGTCGGATGACCTTTTACTCCTTGGAGATTTCAATATGCCTTGGGTCAGCTGGGAGCGCTTCTTGGATAAGGATTGCTTACTACCATCTTTTTCCGCTGCCCCACAGTATATTCCGGCGTTCCTGGACTCCATTGCCTCTTGCGGCTTATCACAGGCCTGTGACGTGATGAATGACTCGGGCAGGTTCTTGGATTTGGTGTTCTCATCTGACTGCTCGAGTACTGTCGTGAAGCACTGTCTATCTCCTTTGGTTCCTGAATCTCGTCACCATCCTGCACTGCACATCATCTTCGGTTTTGATCCTGTACTGACGGCGTCTTCTGACTCAAGTAATTTTTGTTATAACTTTAGCAAAGCTGATTATTCTAAACTTAATGATTGGCTCTTTGCCTGCGATTGGACGAATGTTCTGAATGAATGCGATGTTGATAATGCTGTAATGTCATTTTATGATTCTCTTTCTGTTTGTTTTGCTAATTGTGTTCCTGTTTCAAGGTCTCGTGGTTCGCGTTCATATCAGCCCTGGCTTAATAGTTCTGTGAAGCACTTAAAGAATCTGAAGAATAAAGCTTGGAAGCGGTTTTGTTCTTCAAGGAGTGATGCTGACTATCTCACTTACTCCATGTTACGCAACCAATTTTGCTCTGCACTTGATATTTCTTATTCTGACTATTTGGAGAAAGTTAAATCGTCTTTGCGTGCTGAGCCTAAACAGTTCTGGAGGTTCGTAAATTCTAAGCGCAATTGTGATGGCTACCCTTCCGTGTTAAGTTTTGGTGATGTCGAGAGTGACGACCCCCTGACGACTGCCAACCTTTTTGGCGAATTCTTTGGCACTGCATTTTTGACTTCAGACTGTGATATTAGCGATAAGGATTTTATTCATATGACGAGGTTTGCTCCGACTACTCTTGAAACCAAAGACCTTGTGTTTGACGAGGATGCTGTGCTGAAACATATTTCTGGTTTGGCTGATGGTTTCTCGTGCGGTCCTGATGGTATCCCTGCTTGCTTTGTAAAAAATTGTCGCTTGTCCCTGGTTTCTATTCTTTGTCACTTATTTAATTTGTCTATTCGTTGCGGTGTT
Organism: Leptarthrus brevirostris; assembly: GCA_964036015.1. NCBI lineage: Eukaryota > Metazoa > Arthropoda > Insecta > Diptera > Asilidae > Leptarthrus > Leptarthrus brevirostris. Next base: position 169,360,477 of record OZ038371.1, on the reverse strand, counting down.
TTTCCGAAATCTTGGAAAGCATCTGTCATCAATCCCCTTCATAAGAAAGGTAGTAAAAAGGACATATCAAACTACCGTCCCATTGCCAAGTTAAGTTGTATTGGTAAAATGTTTGAGGCTCTGGTGTGCAATGCTCTTAACTTCCATTGCAAGCCTTTTCTTGGTTCCTTTCAACATGGCTTCATGAAGGGTAGATCTACTGTGACTAACCTGCTGGAATTCTCTAATTGCTGTATTTCTGCCATTGAAGCGGGTAAGCAGGTGGACTGCGTTTTTACTGATTTTAGCAAGGCTTTTGACAGAATTAGCCATAGTATTCTTCTTCGTAAGTTGTCTTTTCTGGGGTTTCCATCAATTTTTGTTAATTGGATTCGTTCCTATCTGTCTGATCGTACGCAACGTGTGCTATTTCGAGGTTCACTTTCGAACGATATTTATGTTACCTCTGGTGTTCCTCAAGGAAGTCATCTAGGACCATTGCTTTTTATCATTTACATCAATGATGTATCCGTAATTCTCCCGAATTCCAGAATTCTATGTTACGCCGATGACGCCAAAATATTCCGCGTTATTTCAAGTGTGAATGACTGTGCACTATTAAACTCGGACTTAGACGCCTTTCATAATTGGTGTTCTGTAAACTTCCTTCCCCTAAATATTAGCAAGTGCACTACTATGTCATTCTCTCGATCAAGGAATCCAGTGCCCTTTAACTACACCTTAGACGGTGGCTCTCTGAACAAACTTGACAAGACCAAAGATTTAGGAGTAGTGCTAAATACGACCTTTTCATTTGATGACCATATCAACACTATCGTAAACAAAGCTAATTCTGCTCTGGGCTTCGTCAAGCGATGGTCTAAGGAGTTTGATGACCCATATGTAACTAAACTCCTTTATTTTACGTTCGTGAGACCTGTTTTGGAGTATGCTAGTCCTGTGTGGTCTCCTTTTTATGCGATTCATATTAATCGCATTGAGGCTGTGCAGCGTAGATTCGTTAAATTTGCCCTTCGCGGCCTTCCTTGGACCGATCCTCTTCGGCTGCCTCCCTATGCTGACCGTTTAAAGCTTATTTCATTGGAGTCCCTTGAAAGCAGACGTGACAACTCCAGAGTTGTTTTTGCCTTTGATTGCTTGCGGGGCGCGGTTGATTCCCCGGAACTGCTGGGAGCTCTAGGTTTATCGATTCCTGCTCGTCCCTTGAGAAACCATTGCTTTCTCCATACTCCCCATCACCGCACTAATTATGGTATGCATGAGCCTATTACATCTATGTGCCGTCTTTTCAATAATAATTTTGAGCTTATTGATTTTCATTTATCTAGATCTCATCTGAAGAATCAGCTTTGTTAGGGTTACTTTTTCTCTTTCTTTGTGATTATATTGTTATTTTTTGTTTTTTATAGCTGTCAGTATTTGAGTATTTAATGAATCTTAAAAGTTAATCACTTTGTAATTTACTTTATACTTCATTGTATGTAGATTTACTTTTTTTTTTGATTTCATTGATTTTGTAGTAGTCAGTACTTGGCGAATTTGTAAATAAATAAATAAATAAATAAATAAATAAGAATAGATACCATATAGAAGAACAGCTCCTTAAATTTCCCTGTTCAAACGTGAACGAAATAGTTTGGCAATGTTGTTCCAATTTTGTATGGAAAAGTAAATCCTAAATGTCAAAAAATTCTAAGAAGTAAATGCTATCCGTCAAAAATTAGTGAGCGAGAATCAATTTTGTACTCTCAGAAGAGAAATTTCCCTTTTCGTCGATTAATTCGTATAAGCGGACATATGTGTTGGTTAAGTAATTGACAGTTCTAAAACTTCAAGTCAAAATCAACATGATGCTTCCTGGAGGATTATTTTATTCTATTCGTGGAGGATCTAAACAAATTAAAGGATACATCGTCTAAAGTGATGCAAACTATGCAGCCGGGGTTAGCAACGAACGACTCAACATACGAAGAATGATTCAATCTGCAGTCTTCAAGGAATTGATTAAGGTACATACTTTGCTTAAATTTATAGATTTATATTGAACAGAATATATTGCTTGTAGATCCTGGTGTTAAACCATAAAAACCCATTAAAGGACGCCCCAATATTATAATGTTTGTAGGTTTGCAAAGTTCTGGATAAATAACGACTTGCAAGAAACTAGCTTATCGCTATCAAAAGAAAAATTGGAAGTCTTGTTTAGTCTGCGCTGACACATTCCGGGCTGGTGCCTACGAATCAAATCAAACAAAATGCAACTAAAGCCGTTCTTTGGCAGTTATACAGGAGTTGATCCAGTCGTTATAGCCCAGGATGGTGTAGAAATGTTCAAGAAAGAAGGGTTCGAGATGAAAATTGTTGATACTAGTGGAATAGTAATACGAGCAATATTATGTGATAGATTGTTATTAATTGAAAGCCAAACTATAAAATAGGCTTGTGAATCTCAAGTTCAAAGAAAAAGTAGATATTGGTTCGTTTAAACAAAGTTAGATGGACATGCAAAAGGTGGAGGTGCTTTATCCGCGTAAATTAGATAAAATCTTGTTAACTAACCTACAATATGAGATTTAAAGTCCTTGAAGTTCAAGAACATTAGAAACTTTCTTTGATCGTAAAGATCATGCATTGGAGGTATAATTTTTGGTTGTTAGGCTAAAGTATTACATTTTAATTACATTGATTTCCAGTGCCTGGATTCCGTAAAAACATCGTGCAAATTGGCTTTGTTTGGAGAAGTTGATCCAACTGTACAAGAGGGATCAAGTTCGGGAAAATTTATTAATTTTGACCCGGCCACAGCTGAAATATGGTTAGATCTTGGACGAGCTTTATACAAATTAATGTTTCAGCTCTTAATGCTCATTGAATCCAATCACAAAATTGCTATAAGTGTGATTAATAATTTAAAGCAAAATGATAAGGTAAGTTGATTGATTTTTTTAAGAATGCATACTGACGTGACATTTTTCTAGATGCAAGATGTTGCCGACCTTTATTTAACGGTGCGGGGAGCATTGCTACGCTGTATTGATGATGCCGAGATGGAATCTTTAGATACTTCAACCTCAACGGAAGGCGAAAGTACTCCAACACCATCTCCTGGACTTCCTGAAATGATCCAAAATCAAAAGTGGTCAGCGGCAATCTCACATACTAGTCAGTATAAAAGGGTGTATCAAATGACTTCTTCTAACTTAAATTTGGCATCGTCAGTTTTCGGTCAGTTTGACGCCCGAACCTCCGATGAGTTGTCTTTAATTTTAAACATATACTCTCAAAAGATGATCAAAGACAGGAGTGGTGGGTACACAATTATTTGCTAAATTCTGAATCATCAAACATTTTTCACCTTATAGATGCATTTATTCTATCAAAGACTGATACTGAGCTATTGGAAGTGTACACAATCCTTTCAGAGAATTTGTGTCATGTATAGAGTGTGTTGACTGCAATGGAAATCAATATGAAAAGTTATTCAGGCATTTCTTCGATTGCCAATAAAGAGGGTAATGATATCATTATTTTCTATTCTATTCTATTCTAGTGTTAAACAAGACTTTAATGAGGAGGTTGTAACAGCTTTACACTTTTTGGAAACCTTTATCACATCTGCTACAATTTCTCGTTCGGTTGTTAGGATTACTTTTTCGCTTTCTTATGTAATTATATTACTTGATGTAGTTGTCAGTAATTGATGAATCTTAATAAATAAAATAACATATTTAGATGGATTTTTTACAATTAAACTCACAAAGGATTCCTATTTCATTTCAAGTGAACCTGAACCTATCTGGAGGCGATTAAGGACATAATTTTAAATATAAACGAAATGAGGAATTGCAGAAAAGTTAGGTCGAAAATTTAAAGAATTTCAACTTTTTTCAATTTGTTTTTAATAAAGTTTGTCAGAAATACATAAGAGCGACTAAGTTCTAATCTACTTATGCTATTCAACTAATATAAGTGTCCTTTTTAACTTAAAACTAATGCGCTAATTCTGAACAACAAAAGTTAGCAAACAAAGGTTAAGAAGTGAACTTAAAATTTAGCTATGACGTAAATTAGGTTCACTAAAGCTAATATAGAATTAACCCTTCTAACACAGAAGGCGCACTTCTTCGGCAAGGAGCCAAGAAACACTTCACCATTCAGAACATTAGAGTACGAGATCAGACGGACAATGTCGTCAATGGCAAGAACGAATAGTAGAGGACCGAAATGACTGTCTTGTGGTACACCAGACGAAGCCTTGAAGATTCTAAAGGTAGAACCGCGGAGCGACACACGGTAAGACCTGTCTCTTAGATAGGATGAAACCCAGTCGAGAAGAACAGCTATCTATTGTTTCGTCAGTGACTGCAATGCACCCGAAGACACTTGTCTTATTCAAAAATTATCTGAAATTACAAATGAGTTGCAGTGTACAGAAATTAAATTTAAGCAGACTATAGCAGAATAGTGGATGAGATTGAAGCAAAATAGTAAGAGAGTTAGAACAGATTCTTGGGGCATATTGCATGTTAACAAAAGAAGTAAACACCATCACTGTATTGTCACAATATTCTGATATCAATTTGTTATTTAATTAATTCCTAATTGTTACAAAAATATAGAAAAGCTTAAAATTTATCAATGTACGTATATTTTTCTCAAAACATAATATGTACCACTGCAGAAGATTCAACATCTACACAAAAATTTATTTCAAAAATGTTTTTAGAACTAAAAAATCAATAAATTTTCATTATCATTTCATTATTATTATCAATTTGATTTATAGCCGCGTATGAATTTGCATATGTAAACGGTCTCGTCTTCATCCCCGCAACCTCTGCACAGACTGGAGTCTGCTACTCCTATTATTTTGCCATGAGCCATTAGTCGCTCATTGCCTATTACAAGGCCTGCATAAAGCTTCAGTTGGGCCTTATTCATCTTAATTATCTTATCTTTCTGTTCCAAGAAATTCACGTTTCTTAAAGAATTCCTCAATTTCTTTAGCTTTTTCTTCTGTTGCAAAATTTTCTGTTAGATGTTTGATTAGTCGAGCAAGAAGAAAGCCACCCTGCAGAGAATTCAATGTAAACGCCAAATCTTAAAAAGATAAGAATATTACATACCTGATATTGTTCCAGCAACATATCTGCATTTTCTATAAAGAATTTCCAAGTCATATTGCGTCCTTTAGGGTTTATTGCAACAGCAACGACAACGAAAATTGAATCTTGTGCGCGCACTTCATTCTAAAAATGGTTTCCGTGTTTTTGTAAAAATAAGAGGTGCTTGATGTTTACTTACCGACATAGCAAATTTAAAAATTTAAAAACTTTTTTCAATATTTCAACATCTGAAATAGAACCTAGGGCGCGAGAAGAGGTATATCCATCCGTGTGACATTGCTTTGCTAAAACCGACCTTTGCATTGGGGGATGTCTTCATCAGTTCTGATTGTGCAATGTCTTCCGATGGAACCAAGTTGTAAATTGCAGCCTCATGACTCCCATTTTCTGAAACAGATTTTCCTTCCTCGGCTAAATCATAACTTTTTCGACTGGTTTTGCAAATAACATCTTTAGGGGACTCCAGAATGCAAGTTTTTTAACATAGGCCTCAGTATCCTCTGTTCTATTGCAGCAATTTTGTCGATATCTTTCGTCGCTTGAATACGTTGAACCCGGAATGTTACTATAGTACGCAACACTGCAGTATATCTTATTTCAAAATGAAAAATCTTCGGTATGGTCAATTACTTCCATTTTAATTGTCAAACTCAATGACGAAATGACATTTACAACTACATACAAAATGACTGAGAGATTTCCCATTTGGGTAATTTCTTCTCAGGGACATTACCATTTAAATGAAAAATGAAATTAAGTGACAGGAAATTTTTTAAGATTTGTTCGAAGCTGGTCTACTATATCATATCTATACTATGCTTGTACTATAAGATCCCACACATAGTTTTTTGAAGAAAAAAAACATCGCGGTGCTACATAACCTGAAATATGACGAAAAACAGCGTTTTTGCCTTCTAAGAAGGTCTCCAGACCGACTGCGTCTACACCGACTTTAGCAAGGCATTTGATAAACTCACTCTGTGATTTTGCTTAAACTTGAAATGTTGGGTTTTCCGCCTTTATTGCTCGACTGGATCTGCTCTTACTTAAAAGAGTATCTTTCCCTAATACTTTATCTAGAGTCGTCAGGGCATCATCTGGTGTACCGCAGGGTAGCCATCTGGGGCTGCTGTTGTTTGTTCTTGCCATTGACGACATTGTCCCTCTGATTAAGCACTCCAAAGTCTCATGCGTTAGAAACAGTTATGATGCTTCCTGCATTTAGGATGATTTAAATACCTTCAAGGCTTGGTGTGGATCAAATGGCCTGCAACTTAACCTGGATAAATGTGAAGTTATGTCATTCTCTAGGAACCTCATGCTCGTCTTGGATTATACCTTTGTGGATACTACTATCCGTCGCGTGCAGTCCGTTACTGATCTTGGTGTGAAGCTAGACAAAAAGCTCGATTTCAATCTGCACATTAACTATATTGTTTCTAAGAGTAATTTAGTTCTGGTGGTCAAGGGAGTTTTCTGATCGGATGACCTTAATTCACTTATTCTCTTCTTTGGTTAGGCCAATTCTCGGGTATGCCTCTCAGGTTTGGTCTCCCTGCTATGCTGTTCATTCTAGACGCATTGAGTCGGTTCAGCGGAACTTTGTTAGGTTCGCGCTAAGAGACCTTACGTGGAATGATATGCACTCGCTTCCGGTTGCTTAATATGCACTCGTTGGAAGAACGACGTAGAGTTGCTGTCTTAGTCTTTATTCACCAGATTATGAACTCGAACAGAGATTCTTGCACTCTCGCAGGTATGGTTTCTTATAGGCATACCCCATAGAAGATTGCCTTTACTACATGTTGTTCACTCTCGGTCTAACTATGGTATGCATGAGCCTATAAATCGCATGTGTAGAGCCGTGAATATGTGTCCTGTTTTTGATCTGACTCTTACCAAGGATTTGCTGAAACGATCTCTGTTGTCTTTGCACTCCTGATTGTTGTGTGTGGTCGTGTTTTGGTTATTTTACTACTAATGTTTTTTTTTTGCATGCTGGTGTGGTAGCCTCATTTGCCTCAATATATTATTATATTCTGGCGAATAGGTCAATTGATTCTAGGCTAGTCAGTGCTCTCATGCAGATTATCTCCTGACTAGGCTATTAGTATCCTGCTACGTCCGTAGTCCGACGTTTTCAAATTGTTGGATTCCTTCAGTCAAACGACATCATGAGCAGCTATACTCCTACCATGGATGTCCGGTAAGGGAATACGGAGCAATGGATCCAACGCGGCAGTTGCTGTTGTACCTGAGATGCCCAAGCAAGCAGCCCCTTAAACTTTGGTGAGCTTCTTAAGGTTACAGCTCCTTTCAAGAGCACCCTACCAATGTATAATATATCGATGTATAACATCCAGTGAACTATATGAGGGCTAAATATCCTTTTCTTCCATGCTAATTATCCTTTTCTTTGAGATTAACCAACTATATTTCGTCACGTACTCAGAATACAATAATATATAAAGGGTTTAAAGTGTTTAAATTATATAATGTGCTAAGAAAGAAGCTAATGTAAATGTTTATAGAAAACAATGTATTGAATTTATGCGAAGTTAAACTTCTTTAATGTAAATAAGAAAAAAAAAGTGAAATCAATTTGTGTATTTTTGTATGCTAACAAGATTATTATTATATTATTATGAAGAACTAACATTTAAAATACTTTTTATTCTGATTTTTTACATTCAATTTATTCAAAAATCACTTGCAATTATTATATTATATTTCGTGGGTAGATGCGAACCTATCCAAGACAAGCCCCAGTGATATTTATGAAGACATAATTTACATACAGATGCCACTACTCAAAAACCAATGAAAACATTGCAATTTTTATATCAATAACATAAGAACTATTATTATGAATTCTTGTGGAAAGCAATTAAAATTATACAAGATTATTTCAATTTTAGATTTTCTTATTATGGTATAATTACGGTAATTCAAAATTTAAATGCGTCGACTCGGATAGGAAGTTCTTGTCGTCTGTGAGAAACGTGATAAATTGTAGAAGAAGAAGATAAAACGTCAATTGTTCATTTTCTTGCGTTTTGTGTTTTGTGTCCGGGCATAAAATCATCTCTTGAAATGCCTGGAATAGATATAGAAAATCCTCAAGCTAAAACGAACGGCGAAAATGACAGCGCACCTACGATTTCCGGTCCAATTATTGGAATAATATACCCCCCGCCGGAAGTCAGAAGTATCCTTTTTTAAAACTTCGCTTGAACAGCCTTACAAAATATTTTTTATTTTAATCTTTGTAAAATATTTTCCTATAAAAGAATAGATATCGTTGATAAGACTGCAAGTTTCGTTGCTCGGAATGGACCAGAGTTCGAAGCGAGAATTCGACAAAATGAACTGGGTAATCCTAAGTTTAACTTTCTTAACGCAGGAGATCCTTACCATGCGTACTACCAGCATAAAGTTATTGAATTTCGTGATGGGAAAAGTAAGTATATTCGGTTTCCTTATTGATATTGTATTAATGTGATGTTATAACTCGCGATTTAGGTTCTGATGCCACTCACTCTCTTCTACCTGGGATAAAACAGCTTACTGTAACTTCGGCGGCGCAACAAAAGCAGCAAGAGTTACTTAAGCAGGTGGCTGAACAACAGTTTGTCCCCAAAGAACCTCCACCAGATTTTGAGTTCATTGCAGATCCACCGTCTATTTCCGCTTTAGATTTGTAAGTAAAATATATTTTGATATTCGTTTTTAATTCCTACGCTTTCTTAGGGATATTGTCAAACTCACGGCTCAATTTGTGGCGAGAAACGGTCGACAATTTTTGACAAATTTAATGAATCGAGAACAGAGAAACTACCAATTTGATTTTTTACGTCCTCAGCATTCGCTCTTTCAGTATTTTACTAAACTTCTTGAACAGTACACTAAAATCTTGATTCCTCCAAAAGATCTTATGAGCAAATTGAAAGCAGAAAGTGCTCAAAACCGGGCTAGCATAAACATGGTGCTAGAGCAAGTAAAGTACAGAGCAAATTGGCAGAAACACCAAGAAGCTCAAAAAAGACGAGAGGAAGAAAAAATTGAACGAGAAAGAGGTAAGTAGTATCTTTAGGGGTTATTAAATACCACATCCATTTCCATTTATTTACAGTTGCGTATGCCCAAATTGACTGGCATGATTTTGTTGTTGTGGAGACTGTAGATTATCAGCCGTATGAAACTGGTAATTTTCCCCCTCCAACCACCCCCGAGGAAGTAGGGGCTAGAGTTTTAATGGAAGAAAGGTTGCTAGAAGATGATGGAGATATTGAAATGCAAATTGAGTCAGACGACGAAGAAATGACAAGCACATCAATTAAGTTATCCACAATGGAAAACAGAATTGGTGTGCATCACCAAATCTCTATTAATGCAGCAAATATCCACTCGCTCAAGAAAGATAACAATCAAATTCAAGACATGGATGAAGCCTCTAGTGATGAAGAACCCAGCCGTCTTGAACTTACAAGAGGTCCAAGCCAACCTCTTGTTGCTGCACCAATTCCTCCTACTCACGACAAGGTCATTGTTAAAAAGTACGATCCAAAGCATCCTCAAAAAATTGTTAAGCCAACTCCATCCGATGAATACCTTATCTCACCAATTACGGGCGAAAAAATTCCTGCTTCTAAAATGGCAGAACACATGCGAATTGGACTTTTGGATCCTCGTTGGATTGAACAACGTGATAAGCATACAGTTGATAAAATCAATCAGGATAACGTAAATATACTAATGTTAAATTGTTGTCATATTATTTATCGTTCTTTTTCAAACCGACAAAAATAGGTCTTTGCTGCAGGAACTGCTATCGAAGCTAGTTTGAAACAACTGGCTGAACGTCGTACAGATATTTTCGGTATCGGCGACGAAGAGACTGTTATTGGTAAATTTAATACACCTTATTTTATCAATATAAATACTATAATTGCTTTCAGGAAAAAAATTGGGTGAGGAGGAAACGAAGAAGGATGAGCGTGTTACTTGGGATGGTCATACTTCTAGCGTTGAAGCAGCTACCAGGGCAGCACGGGCTAATATAACACTGGAAGAGCAAATTCATCAAATTCACAAAGTTAAGGGGTTATTGCCTGATGAAGAAAAAGAGAAAATCGGCCCAAAACCAGCAGTATCAACTTCTAAATCCATGTCTTCTCAAATGCAACCACCAACACATTCACAGGCGTCCATTGTTGCACCCCCAAAACCAGTTGTTCAGCAATCTGTTGCCATGCAACATGCTCCACCTGTTCCTGTTATGATGATGCCGATGCGTCCTCCACCTATGATGCGTAAGACATTCAACAAGTTCATTTCATGAATAACTCTTGTAACTTTTAGCTCCACCATTCCAAGTTGGATATATTCCTTCAATGCCACCCGGAGCACCTATTGCGCCAGCCCCGCCTGTTATGGATCAGAGTCTTCTCATGGGTGATGATGAGCCTCCAAACAAGAAAGCTCGCTCCGAAGATCACTTAATTCCTGAGACACAATTTATCTCTATGCATAAGGTATTTTTCTATAAACAAATTTATACCGTCATTTAGATACTATATCTACTGCTTTCACTTCTTACAGAGCCCAATAACAATTCAAGTGCAGGTACCGAATACCACTCCAACTGCTGAATGGAAGCTTAACGGGCAAATGATTCCTATTAGTTTAGGTCTCACAGACTCAGTTTCTGTTTTAAAGGCAAAAATTCAGGATGAAACTGGAATGCCACCGGCCAAGCAGAAGATCTCTCACGAGGTACAATTTTTAGAAATTAGTAATTATATTTATTACTCTTTGCTTTTTAGGGTATCTTCTTTAAAGATAGCAATACTGCTGCGTACTACAACTTATTAAACGGTACTACAGTACATTTGCAAGTCAAGGAGCGCGGAGGTAGAAAGAAGTAAACGTTGGAAAATTTTCATTATTTTTCACTTCAATTAAATTTGTATCACATTAAAGCTACTTTATTTTTTTGTCTATCGAAAATAAGTATAAGATTAACGCGTGGCTTTCAAGATATCAGATATTTTTGTTTTGGAGCTACAATAAACGAAATAGAGTTTCCAAGTAGATGTTAGTAGTTTAAAGTAATTGAAATTTGGTTGTACTTATTAGCAAGACAAATATAAAAGACACCCAGTATACTTAGCTTACTTAAAACGAGACTTAACATAACCAACGGGTAGATTAGGTTAGGACAACTGAGTCCATTGTGTTCCCAGATTCATAGGAATATATCCTTCTATAGTGCATTCTGCTTCTCTAAGGAATCTAAGCGCTGGGGTTTTCAGCTCCTCCAGTCCTCTAGTCGCCAGCGCTGGGAACTCACAGTTCCTGTAGAAATTATTCGTTACCTGACCTAGTCTTCTAGCATGGTTTTTTATGTTGCTATTGTAGTGGATTATAACGCTTCAAGATTGAGGTTGCGCTTTGTCAATGATAATGTCAAGACCTAGCGATAGCAGGAAAGCAATTAAGGGTAAGTAAGACTGATGGAATGGAAATTAAGGAAACAGATAGGCATATAACAACTGTCAAGTTGTCAAGAGGCATATATGAAAGGTAAATCTGTTGATTCCGCTCTACATAGCCTGGTACATCAAGTGGAACAGCCATTGATGTACAAGCAAAATAGGATTAGGCTGCTTCATTGACATAGAAGAGGCCGTTAACTATTTTTGAATGGATAAGATTCTCAACAGGTTGAGGGAGAAGGGGGCAGATCATACTATAATTATCTAGATCAAGTCCATGCTGGAAGACCGAATCATTAAAACAAGTTTCGTAAATGAACAATTAACGGCGTTGGTATAGAGGAACTCCACCAGGCGGAATTCTTTCTTTCACCATTCTTGTGGATGATAGTGACTGATGAATTACTCGAAGTCTTGTTAGATCTCTACGTAATCTGTTATGAGGAAAACCTATCAATAGTAGTCAGAGGTAAGTTTGAAGAAAACCTGGGATACTTACTTCAAGAAGCAATGGACACGGCAACCTCTTGGGCACAGGTCTGCGGACTGAAGATAAACCCAGATAAGACGGAACTTTGCTGCTTCAGCTGAAAAGAAAAATTAAGGAAGATGGATGACCATCAACATCTAGGAAATCAAAAACGAAATCATGGAATGCGTAACGAGGAGGCACAAAGAAAAGTGGGAGGGATCCGACAGTGAAGGAGGTGACGATGTACGCCTCGTATGAAAGTTTCGGGCTCATAAGATAAACTGTTCCATATTTGTGTTGTTCTGCTTAGGAAAGATTCCCGAAATTTGACGATCAAACTAGCAATAACAATGTTCGTGGAAATCGTGTGAGAGCAAACGATATTCCCTCGATGTTCCAAAGAGTCAATGCCCTCAGTGATTATGGAGTCGCCAAGTTTTATAGCCTTTCTTCGACTATATTTAACGTGAACAATGCGGTAAACCCGGTTCCCGTTCAGATATGCTAATTATGTTCGAGTCTAGGCCTGACATGGGACTTGTAGATTAGCGCCAAGCCAGATGGAGTGAAGTTTTTCTTATATCTCTGTAAAAACCCAAGTATTTCATCCCATTTTTAGCGATTGTAAATATAGACCGGTCCAGCTAAAATCGCTGAATATTAAAATAGCCAAGATGTTGAAAGAGGGTGATTACATTCCTTTCGTCCACTGAAACAGATAGAGGGTAGGCCGGTTGTTTTTTAGAGGCTTAAACAGGATTGAGTTTTGCATGCGTTAAACATAACACAAGGATCGTAGAAATATATAGTGATTCAAACCTGCATTCTTGGTTGATTTCTGTAGAGTTCCCATGACAATTTAATGCAGAATTAAAAGTACGCGAAATCAAGGGTACTGTTGTTGGCGAAACGATGAATAGAATTGAGAGTGAGAGGTATATAGTCATTAATAAAAAGAAGAAATAAGCTTGTTAAAAGAATAACCCTGAAGTACACCGGTATTTATTTCGTAGGGATCTGGTGTAACTCCATCGATTATTACATAGATTGAACGGCCTGACAAAAAATCTATATCCATTTTTGGAGGTGAGACCGAATGCTTGAAGTTTGGCTAGAAGGGAAGCACGCCAGGCTATGAAAACAGAAGATTTCCATTAGTCATTAGAAAACCTCAGATTAAGCGGCAAGCGCGGAAACTACTGGCAGTCGTTGGTTATTTTCCAGATATTTAATCTACTGAGAAGTGATGAGTTATTTAAAGTTTTTAGATAAAACTGAAGTAAGTGCAATTGGTCTTTAGTCTGCTTTTCTAGGTATCGACTGAGCATTAGCAAGTTTCCATGCAACCGGAAACACTCCTGTTGGAACAGGTGAAACAGTTTGTGCAGAGGTTAAGTCAAAGCAGAGACACAGCATTTTAAAACCACGGTGATTGCTAGTGCATTCTGATGGAGGTTAAAGTTGTTTCAAAGAGGTGGTGGAAAATTTGTCCGAAATTAGAAAATGGTCTTAATTGCCCAAGGAAGCCGTGACGCCCCTGACCGAAACCGAGTATTTGTCTGGATGCAAAATTAAAGGACTCCAAATAACTCCACGTGTCTTCCAGACAGGCTTATAATAATAAGAAAATAATCCTGAGCCACTGTTTGTTGTGGACGTCGGAATCGCCAGTAGGAACGATTTATCAAAGGTATAAAATGGAAATTAATGATGAGGATTAATAGAAGTGAATTGAGGAAAATTTGAAATAGGTGCATTCCTAATGCAAACTGTGATTCTCCCTTGGAGAGAGAAGAGCGGCATGAAGTGATAATGCGATATTGATTAAATCAGAATCAGGAACAATCTTGCGAAAACAGCCAAGTGGGCCGAAAAGTGTTACTGTTCAAGCCATGAATGTTGCAAAAATCAAAGCAAAATTTTTAAATATTCCCGTATGATCTATTTCATACAATGACGAGACCCTAATTTGATTGTTTCTCTAGAGTATTGTACATGTTTAATATTGAAATGAAAAATCTGTTAACTGTGGCAAGATGTTATAACATCACTTCGAAAGCGATCATCGAAGCGAAAATATCGCTTTGGCGGTATGTTGCAACTTTCGTTCGACAACTGCAACTTTCATTTTCGAAATAATGTTCGAACTGTTTGACATTCCACAAATGTTATTTGTAAAATTTGTTTAGCATTAAAAAGTTTGCTCTTTTAGATTTTTAGACTAATTCTGTTTTGAAATTATGAATATTTCAAGTGCATTTGGTTTATTTGTGGAAGATAGCGAAAATGAAGACGAAAGAGTAATAAATTACCGGGAAGAAAGGCGATTCTTACGGGAGCGTTTTAATGTTCTGGTATTGCCAAACAAAAAGTTATTTTTATATATTTTGCGCACAAAAAAGTGCATTTTTATGACACAGTCTTATAATTCTAGGTTTCAAGAATATTTTCGTGTATCCAAAGAAGTTTTTTTGGAAATATTGGAAGAAATTAAAAGCGAATTTGAATGTGATGCAAGTTAACAAAGAAATTCAAGAATTCCTCTCTCTTTAAAACTGGCAGCAGTATTAAATTTTTATGCTACCGGTTCTTATCAAAGAACTATTGGAGATGTGATGCTTCACTCAATGGACCAGTCTATGGTTTCTAAATCAATAGATGAAATAACCAGCGCCTTGGAGAAGAATTTGTGTCCTAAATGGATAAAATTCCCGACTGCTGACGAAAAATCGGAAACTAAGAGACAATTCTACGAAAAAGTTAGAATACCAGGGGTTATTGGATGTATTGACGGAACTCACGTTGACATGATAGCACCAACTGTAAATGAACATCTCTTTATAGACAAAAGGGGTAACCACTCTTTAAATGTTCAACTGGTAAGATATCTTTAAATCAAACAAATGCTTGCTAATATTCAAAAAAAAATTTAAGATCTGCAACTATAATTTAAAAATCTTGGCCGTAAATGCCCGCTTTCCTGGATCAACACACAATGCTGCAATTTGGACTATGTCAGCTGAAAGGCGGAGATTAGAACGCGACTATGAAAATGGAGAAAGAAATACGTGGTTACTTGGAGACTCTGGGTACCCTTTGGAGAAGTGGTTAATTACATCATTTAAAAATCCTTCAACGGAAGAGGAGCGCAGATTCAATCATATCCATGCTCAAGGCAGAAACGCAATCGAAAGATGCAAAGGTGTTTTAAAGGGAACTTTTCGCTGCCTGCTTGGGGAACGTAAATTAAGATACGAACCATTAAAAGTCATAAAAATAGTGAATGTTTCTTGTGCATTGCTTAATATTTGCATTGATAAATATTTGGATATAATTGAAGAAGATATAGTTGAAGAGAATTCACAAAATGTGGTTTATGATGATGAAAATGACTCAGATTCCGAGAATGACGATGAAAGTGCGTCTGACATTCGACGCAATTTAATGAACACATTAATTTGAAAAAGTACATACTGAATCGAAAGAATAACTATGACCTATTAGGAATTGTTTAAAAGGCTTGGAAATACAGAACTTTTTCTTTTAAATTGTATATAGGAGTTAAGAAAAACTATAATTGTAAATTTTAAAACATTTTAATTTTTTAACTGATTACAAACACAATAAAAACACTTAATTAAAATAAATCGTTTCTTGTTGTTTTTCTTTTTTTAGTTTTAACAACTCCTCAACTTCCAGTCTTCTTCTATTTATAGCGTGGATTGTATTAATTCTTGTTCTTCTTTATTTCTAACTATTGCAAAACGTTTAAGCCATCTGGTTTTGAAATTACTAAACTACAAGTATAACGAAAAAGCAAAAGGCAGCTGAGTGACAAGCTGTGGTGACAAACGATTGTGAAAACCGGCGGGAGACAGCTTGGGAGAGAACTCGTTTAATTAAACTAAAATTAAAAAGATAGCAAAAGAGAAGTTTACATTTTAAGGTAGTTGAAATCTTTTTAAAAAAGTATATAATTGTTGTTGAAAAGTAAAGTTTTCCGTGTCAAACTAAAGGAAACAAAATTTGTCTTTCCTTACAGTTTGACGAATATCCGGCGTGAAAATGGAGAATAAGAAAAACAGAAACCAAGAAGACGCACCAGCAAAAAAGAAGCAACGTTTTATATGCGATTTACCCATACCTGAGATAGCTAAACAAAGTGGAACCCTACTAGTATGTGGTCAAGGCGATATGGGACAATTAGGACTAGGAGAAGACCAGATGGAGCGAAAGCGTCCCGCAATTATTCCAGGTCTCCAAGATGTTGTCGACATACGCGCTGGGGGAATGCACAGCTTATGTCTCACTAAAGATGGAGAAATTTATTCTTTCGGTTGCAATGACGAAGGAGCTTTGGGTCGAGATACTTCTGAAGAAGGCTCAGAGTTTTTACCTAGCAAAGTGGATTTGCCAGGAAAGTGTTTAAAAATAACAGCTGGAGATTCCCATTCCGCGTGTTTGTTAGAAGATGGCCGAGTGTTTGCATGGGGTTCCTTTCGAGATTCTCATGGTAATATGGGTCTAACACTCGAAGGAAATAAGCGTCTGCCGATAGAAGTATTACCAGAAACAAAATCATGTGATATAGCTTCCGGAGCAGATCATTTAGTAATCCTAACATGTACAGGAAAAATTTACACAACGGGTTGTGCAGAACAAGGACAATTAGGACGAGTATCTTTACGATCAGCGTCAGGAGAGTCGCGCCGTGGCAAAACGGAATTATTGAAACCAGCGATGGTTAATATAAAGGGCGCCAAATTTGCAGAGAAGATTTGGGCAACAACTTACTGGTAAAAGTTCTGTATGTATATCTATAAATTAGCCTATTATATACATTTTATTTTAGCACATTTGTCAAGGAATACGGCAAGCCAAGGATTTTTGCGTTTGGACTAAATAATTACAAGCAATTAGGACTTAAAAAAACTTCAGAGTTGGTGATTTCACCTACAGCGACAAATTTTGAAAATGTCAAAACGATTGCAGGTAGGGGCCATATTGATATTTTCTTAAATTTTAGAATATAAATTTTTCTTCATACTACTAAAGAAATAGTATGAGCGTCTTTTTACTGTTCGAATTAACCTCATAAAAAGGTGTGTGTGGGATAGTCTTACTCAGTCCGATTTGATGTAAAAATCTTTTATGTTGTTGCAGATAGTCTTTGATTACTAACCTTTTAATCTTTTATCATATATTTTTGAGAATTTATGAATAAAGAAAATAAAGCTTTCCCTAATGTGCACTACCAAGCCAGCTAACACCCATACCAAACCTAATAATAATTTAATTTATATCCCATGTGTTTCCATGATTCTAGATAGTTGCGTTAAGGTCGGGCATTGGCCGAGAACAAACAAAACATTCTCATCTTCTAAATGCAACCTCTGTATAAAGTGATCTCCGCTACTCCTGTACTAGAATGAGCCATTAAGGGGGTCTACTAAAGTAAGATTTTTTTCTGCATTTTTCTAATAGAATGTGTGTGGAACATACCCTGGAAATGAATATAACGGAATTCTTATTATTTCGGGATATCAGAGTCCGTCAAACAGCTCCGCGTGCTGTTTTTTCATGCCGTTTTTCATGCATGAACATTTTTAAATGCGATTTCCCAAAAGTTGCCTTTTTGCAAGTGGTTAACATGATACAGTCGAAGTCGTTTATAAGAACATCAAGGGACCAAAAAAATGTCGGTATATTTGATGGGCGCTATATGCGAATATAAAAAAATAACAATGAAATTTTTTTATCGACAAAATACCGACTTGAAAAAAAAAATTAATAACGAAACATAAGCAAAATTCATTTTATTAATAAGACTCAAACAAAACATACACAATACATATTTCTTGAAATAATCTGGCTTACAATTAGATACACTCTTTGCAAAAAAGGACTCTAATTTTCTTTCTAACAGTGTAGTTGCTACTAAAACTATCGTTGTTAATATTATTGAAAGATATGAAACTTCGAATTATTTTTACAGCATTCAAGGCTTCAGAAATAGAAGATGGTTGGTAAGCTACCTCGTTGCGGTATCCTCGTCATCGCTATTGTCATCTTCTACATTAGTAGTTTCTGTTACTATTTGTTCATCTGATGTTTCACCTGTTGTCACTACATATCTGTCTACTTCGACGAATGCTCCCATGTTTCGCTTGGTGTCTCATTTACGATGATTTTCAACAATCCCATTATATCTGCCATGGATTTAGAAAAAGTCCTGCGGGCCTAAAACAGTTTGCAATAATATCCCATGCTTTTGACACCAAGCGATTGCGTCCAGTAAATTCACATTATAGTCTTTGCCTAATTCATAATTGTGAATCATTTTCATTACAAGTGTTTTCCTGAAATGAAATTTTAGCGCCCTTATGATTCCTTGGTCCAACGGCTGCAATACTGACGTAGTATTTGGTGGTAACATCTTGGATGGGCACGACAGTTATCTATTAATAGGAGAATTTTTTTGTTACTCTTTTTTAATTCAAGATTCTATTTTCGCAAAAATCTTTCAAATATTTCTCCTGTCATCCACCCTCTTTTATTCATTCATTTTCATTTATTAGCAAAAAAAAAACAGGATGACTCTTCACGTTTTTAAAGCATCGTCGAGTTTTTGATTTGCCGACAACTAAAATATTCTTTTTGTTGGAACCCGTCATATTAACAGTAAGCAAAAGAGTCTATCTTTCGCCAACTTCCCTCCACTACAATTTTCTCCCTTAAATCCTAAGGTTTTGTCTGGTGATAATGCAGTTTCATCGGCGATATTTTTCCAAAAATAATATTATGACGTTTTCGGAAACGACTTTTTACTACACTTATAATCAGATTTTCCCAACAGCTTGGCAAAATCCTCAGCTTTCTGCTGTAGTATAGGACCATTTATGGGTATATTTTCTGATCTCCGCAATTTAAACCATTGCAACAAGGCACTTCCAATCAGATCTGTAAGAAGAAAGTACAATTACCTTGTACTTAGAATTTTTTAAGTACAAACACAATTCCTTGATACTTGAAATTGAAAATTTCAAGTGCCAGTTCCGGCACTTGTACTTGTACTTACAATTCCCACAAAAGTACTTTAATATCTGATCCTAATTACTTTTCAGTTCTTAAGTATTTTCAATTACTTTCAATTCCCTTTAATTACTTTCAATTCCTTTTAAGTACTTTTATTTATTTTAAGTACTTTTAAATACCAAATTTCAATACAAGTATTCGCTCATTAAAAGACTGTTTATCATTACTTTTTTATTTTTAATATTATAAAAGTAAGTAAGATCAGATATTAAAGTACTTTTGTGGGAATTGTAAGTACAAATACAAGTCCCGGAACTGGTACCTGAAATTTTCAAATACAAGTACCAAGGAATTGTACTTGTACTTAAAAAATTCTAAGTACAAGGTAATTGTACTTTGTACTTCAGTCCTAATGTATTTAAATACTTTACAGGTCTACTTTCAATATCACCATACTGAAATGATCTTAGTTTTTTTTATTTTTTAGACTGTTTTCTTCAAAATTTCTTTTAATTTTATCACGATTTTTCCAAATCGTGGAGATAGATGAATCAGATACTCCAAATTCAGACACTAATTCAGAGTTTTTATCACCTGCTTCTAATCTCCAGATATTGCTGCCTTTTCTTCGATGGTGAAGTTTTCCTTTTTGATGACGTTGAAGCCATTACTGCAATATCTAAAATCCATTATATTTAAAAAAAAACCTCGAAAGTAATGTAAATTACTTGCTCTTTATAAAACAAAAGATTAAGTTGATTCCAATGCACTAAACTATCGCAAAATGTTTTATACCACCTATGAAAACTTAGGAAAAGAGGGTCTTCGTTCGAACCAAAATCTCACAAGCTACTGCATTCATTGCAAGTCAATTGTGTAGTGTATGTGTATCTAAAATGTTTTTCACTTTATTTAAATTCTATGAATATAAAACCAAATGCGCGCAAAATTCTTAGAATATTTTACAGCCAACGCACTCGGTCCTCTTTTGAGTCTATACAAACAGGTTTTTGATGGTAACGGATCGCAGGGAAGGGGGATTGTTCCCTCAAATTTTCCACCAAAATGATTTCTATCTCTCGGGTGCAAAACACCACTACATGTATAGAGTGGATATTTTGTGACTGGAGGGTTCAGAAAATTTTTCTGCATGCGCTCGGTTCATTAATCAGTTATTCAACTTAGTAATTAAAATAAAAATATTTTAGGTAAAAGATCGCAAGGAAGGGTAATTGCTTGAACACATTTTTCCACCGAAATATTTCAATCCCTCGGGTGCAATATACAATTTTTATGATATTTTGTGACTGGAGGGTAAATTAAATGATTTTGCATAAGTTCGGTTTAATTTGGGTGTGTAATGCTATTTAGGGGTTGGTAATGAAAAAGTAAATATTTGAGGTAGAGGATCACAGGAAACGTAATTTGTTCCTTACATTTTTCCACCGAAATGATTTCTATATCTCGTGGGCAGAACACAAATATAAGTACATATTGGATATTTAGCACAGGTTTTTTAAATTTCACAGACTATCGCTTTCTGAATAATCAAACCAACACTAACTCAACTCGCATTCTGACATAAAACTGAGTCTGAGCAAAATATCACGTGTGCGTCGGGCTCACGTCGGAAGAAATTTAGAGTCAGGTGTGCGTTGGGTCTTAAATATCAAGAAAAATCACAAAACAGAGTTATTTCTTCGCTCCATCGCTCTTTTGGACGCCGCTGTAAGCGAATATTTTTATCTAATCTTCTAAGAATTATGTCGTTATAGCCGGCTTCGTCGTAATATCTGACGCCGTTATAACCGACTTGCGCCGACAGAATGTAATGGAGTCGAAGAAATTCTTAAAAAATGGACGCTATAACCGACTGGTCGTTTTATGCCATGTCGTTATATACGACTTCGACTGTATCTCGAAAAATATTTGATCGATTAACTCAAATCTTTTATCAAAATCTTTGAAAGACATGTCGCTATCATCTGATGAAGGCTTTTTGAAAATTTATTATTTTAACAATTTTTACAGCTGTCTTTGACCATAAAAACATGAAAAAAAAACTTTTTTTTTAAAGTTGACTATTTCGCGAAATTTTGAAATTTCTTTTTGCCGAACGATAGCTAGCCAAGGGGATAATAAAACTAAATCTTTTTCGATTTTTTGTTTTAGATGGCTTTTATGAGCTGAATGGTGTCAACCGTTTTGATATGAACTTTTCGTAAGGGGTACTTCAAGGTCGAACAAAGGTCAACCAGAAACAATAAAAATTTAAAAAAATTTATTTTCAAGTATAAGAATCAGCGAGGTGAACCCAAAAAACCGCATATCATTCGCATTATTGGTGTCCCTACGACAAATCCTCGAAAAACTGAATCAAAAGCGGCGTCGTAAGGTAGAAGACCCTCTTAAAAGTGCATACCCTGTCACAAAGCCTACATAAGTTTTCATTTGGATCTTATTCAATCTTTTCTGATAGAGATTCATTGAGAGTTCTCCAGAACGCTTTAGTATACTTAGCTGTTTCGGAACCCTCCCAACACTTGTTATGCTTCTTTGTAGCTAATTCTAGGATTTCGTTTTTTTTTTATTTCCTGGATAGAGATGCACAATTTTATCGTTCTTCTGTGCCAGATCGTTTGTACTTTCATTACCTGGAATTTCAGAGTGCCCCATCTTCAATTCAATTCAATTCAATTCATTTATTAGCGATATTTATGCCATACAACACACTCATACATTCTTTTTGTTTCCAAATATCATACACTCTTAGACAATAAGCAGTACTTCGCTTTCTAAAAATTCTACTTCTACTAACATACTCTTAAATCTATTCAAATTGGATTCACTTTTTATCATACTTGGCATACTATTTAACATTTGTAAACCCTTATAAAAAAGAGAATTCTGACATCTAGAAGTTCTACATCTTTCAATCCTAAAATCATTCATACTTCTCAATCTATATGGTTGGACCTCACCCACAAATCTTAAATTACTTCTTAGATAATCAGGCAACATTCCATATTTCATCTTAAAAACATACAAAAGAACATTAAATATTATTCTCTGCTTCACGTTCATCCACTTCAAAGTATTCAGCATCCATCTCACAGGTGTATATCTATTACATCTTAGTATAATACGCATGACCCTATTTTGCAATTTTTGCATTCTTTCAAACATTTCTCCACTCACAAGAAATAACACCGTTGGACAGAATTAAAAATGGGGTTTCACAATTACATTGTACACATGTATCAAATCATTCAAAGATACATTGTTCCTAATACGTCTTAAAAACCCAGTCTTTTTTGACACCTTTTAGCACACATAAGCCACATGTTCTTTAAAATTAAGTTCCCTATCAATAATAAATCCTAGGTACTTTATATTGTCCACACATTCAATTCTGTTTCCATCAATTTCAATATTCACATTAAAACTAGTATTCATAACCATACATTTAGTTTTTGTCACGTTCAGTTTGAGCTTATTCATATTCAGCCACTTATATATCTCTTTTACATCTTCCTTTATCATTCGCTCACACTCAGTACCATTCTCACCTACCTTCCATTCAAATATGACGAAAACCAGTTTATTTCCTTACCCGAAATTCCATACGACTGTATCTTTTTCAACAAAATGTTTCTGTCCACAGTTTCAAACGCTCTTTTTAAATCTAAAAACACCGCAATCACACATTTCTTATTATCTATTTCAATTTTCCAGTCCATAATTGTACAATTCAACGCAGATTCACACGAATGTCCCTTTCTAAAACCAGATTGCTGTGGTATAAGCAATCCATTGCCTTCTATAAACTCCTCTAATTGTATCTGTATTGCCTTTTCGATAACTTTTTCATACACAGGTAACATATTTACCGGCCTGAAATCCATACATTGCTTAGCCTTCTTCAGCTTTTCCACAGGTACTACTACTGACTCTTTCCACGATTCAAGGAACACTCCATTTTCCATTGATCCATTGATAATATCCAGAAAAATATCTCCTATTTCTGGCATCGCGTCCAACAGCATATCCGGACTAATTTGATTGTAGTCCCTTTTTCGCTTCAGCATCTTGATTGTATCAATAAGTCCATGTATATCAATATATTTAAAGATAAATCTTTTGTTGTGTACTTCTACATTTGATTCATCGTACCTCTCATTCGTAATGGATTCATTAATTTCTTGCACACTCTCTACAAAATACATGTTAAATTTTTCTGCTTTAACCTGATTATCATTCACTGTCACTCCGTCAAACATTACTTCATTTATCTCCGCTTTACTTTCTCTCAAGACTAAATTCTTTATTGTCCTCCACATAGTCCTTTGATTCATTGATCTTCCAATTTGCTCTTTAATAAAGTTAGCCTTGTTTCTTCTTACACTCTTTTTATACATATTTCTTATTTTCTTATATCTTTCCCACTCCTCTTCTGAGTCTGACAAAGCTGCTCTGTTATACTGATCTGTTTTTCTTTGCCTTAAATTTCTGAGATCATTACCAAACCACACACACTGCCTTTCATTCACAAACTTTTCTACTTTCATTTCTTCCACCGTATTTTTCAAAGCAATCTCTAAAAGTTTAGCTTTCTCACTCACACCACTCTCCATTAAGTCATTTAAACCTTTAACTCTCAAAGCCGGTAGAAAATCTTCCCTTTTATAATTCAAACAACAAATCCTTTTCCTCATTTTACTCATACTGTTTAACTCACATTCAATACTAATCTCAATAGTCTCATGGTCACTTATATTTAATGCTCTATTTGTTCTTGCACTCACCGATTTATCATTGGATATAACGTAGTCTATAAGAGTTTTTGATATTTCAGTCACTCGCGTATATTCCGATAGTAACTGTTGACAGTTATTGTCTTCAATTATTTGCTTAATCCTTCGTTTATTTGCGTTTTCCATTTTAAAATCTATATTAAAATCTCCGACAACTATCACTTTCATACCCCTCTCAACAAGATCTTCAAACCATTCTTCGAAGTATCCAAAAAACTCAGAAATCTTAGAGCTAGGTGATCTATATACAATACCTACTGCCCACCACATACTCTCTCTACAAACTTTGACAGCCATCCACCAATAACACGTTCCGTTCTTGTATACTAAAGTGACCTCAGTTTTGAAGAACTTTGACAGTCGAGTAATTTCCCCTTCTGTCCAAATTTTACACACGATGATGAGTGGGGACAAAATTTCGGTAGAATTCTTCTTCCTTTATGGTTGACAACTAACAGCTGATTGATGTTTGGCAAGTTACAGCTTAGAAATAAAAATTGAAATAAACACTGGGAACTATCAATTTTTTCAGTAAATTTTTATTCATTTTTATTTATTTTTACGGTTTCTTGTACTGATCTTTGCGCTGAAATTTACTTTTGACAGTTCTTCAGTTGCCATCAATTTACCCAAGAAGCGTCTGTTAACTTTTGCATTTTCATCCCCTCCTCCAGAAGAACGATTTTTATTTGATTTTTACTTACGTGTTACACACAAAAGTAAACACATACCCTTATGTCGACTAGTTAGTAGATTTACTTCACTTTTTACGTTTGACGTCTAAGTGTTAAATACTGGCAGAGCTTTTCTCTAAAAATACCTGTCTCTAGTACGTTTTTTTTATTACAAAAACCACGTGTAATTGGATTATAAACTCTTGGGGATGCTTTCGTAGCAGCCAGTGGCTCGCCCATTCTAATATACTTTGTGAGCGCATACGGTAACTATCCTCAGAGTGTCTTCAGCATGGGCCTTTATTTTTAGTTTCAACGATTTTTTGATTCAGGTGCATTTCTTCCCAACGGATATTCTTCATGGGTTCGGTCGTCCAATTCTGCGTCTTTCTTGGATTCTGTGCGGTTTCCGATTTAGAGCCTGTTGACCGATGTTGATTCTCTTTTCTTAGTGAGTGGCCTATCCATGCCACTTTTGTCTTCGAATAGCGATGTCTATCCCGTATTGGCCTGTTAGGCTTTGTAGGTCTTCGTACATCTTGCATCTTTAAGCATCGGATACACCGTCTAACAAAGACTTGTAGCTTAGATGTTATTTGACAAGTTATTTTCCATGTTAAATTTTGCTGACACCAATCTCTGATATGTGATTGTTTTTTTTTTATACTTACATATAAAAAAACTTTTATTTGAAATAGGCTGTCACGCACTATTCTATGCATGACATAATAAATTCAAAGACTCATTTCAGGCAAGAGAGATAATTAAAATAGAGAAATATAATAACCATAATAGCAAAATAGAACATTGTTGATGCATTATATACATTCAGAAAAGGTTAACATTAAGTGGAGGGGATATACGAAATGCACACATTGACTCTGCGGATTTACAGAAAAAAAATAAAAGGGCAAACAAAAATTTCCACTTTTCATTCATGTTTTATTTTACAAATTGTTTCGCGAATGACAAGCTCCGTTGATTTAACTGAATGAAATTATTGACGAAAAATAAAGAAATAAAGTCGGACTTACTGCATTAATTCGGCTACACGTAATAAGAGAAGTCCACGTAGCTCGTGATCTGCTCTAGTTCTTGAATTTTACCTTTATTAACACCTTGCAAGCTGTCTATGATGAGTTTTGATTTAACAATGATGTAAACATATGATGGTTAAAAAGATGTACATATCTGAATTCATTCATGTTTTTAAGAGTTTGATTTGTGGGAATAATGGTACATGTCAGACATATGAGGTATGTGAAGAATAACATATTGGATGACTTAAGATGCTAATATTCTACCTAATTAAGAGAAGTAAAGCTGGGATTTTACAGGGATTATAGGTGCATATGCCTTCAACTAACCGTGGGCGCTACAGATTATTTAGAAACTGTGGAATTCTTAAAAAAATATGGTTTCAGCCTTCTCTTAGTTATTCTTTTAATATCAGCCCAAACATAGGTGAATTATTTCTAAATATAATTTCGGCGATGTTGCTGAGGTCAGAAATTTTTGACGATCACGTACCACAGCAAAATAGGGTGTAATCAAGAATTCAACGCACTGCGCATCAAAGATGCACAAAATGAACCTCCATGCAACGCACTGCTTTGAAAATTTCGCTGCAAATTTGAATTTGTCGCTGCTAAAGAAGCAAGAGACAGAAGAAGATTAAACATCTCTGGATAGTACGAGTAAAGATTTACTTGTATACATAAAAGGGGATATTTTCATAACATTATTCTTCTATTTCTTGTGGGAAGCAATAGCGCAAGCGCGTCTACCTTATATGATATTTTCAGCGAGTCAAAAAGAAAAAGAAATTAATTTTAAAGCTGATTTTGGCTAAATTTGGATGTGCACTAAAAAGCAGTATTCCGACTATTCCTGATTACATGGCAATTGTGGACTCATATAATTAAAAAAATTACATACAAATCTTCGTCCATTATCGATCGTTTCACGGGCGATATTTTCCATACTACACAATTTCGAAATTTTCCATAATTAGAAAAACGTTATTTTTTGTCTTCTCTTAAATAAAATAAAATATGTAAACATAACCTTTTTCCAAATGGCGATGATACAATTTAAGTATTTCTGGGTTAGGTTTAGAGGGGTACCGTTGAACTACCTTCAGCCCACTTCACTTAGTCCACAAGATGGGTCCATTGTGTCCCATAGATGTACGGGAATCCAATCCTCTTATTTTTATGCTCTCATAGTCATCTTGCTTCCATCAGGAGTCTCAGCACGGCTTTGAGCTCTATACTCTGCAGCTCCGTAAGCCCCGAGAAGGAGACACTACCACGTAGCCGACCTCTTTTTGTCGTCAGGGCGAACTGATTCGATTTCCTCCATACCCATACAGATACGACAGAAATCGTTTGTATCCTAATCCAGTCTTTTGGCATTATAACCCCCTACCAGATTCCTTGCGTCCGTTCTACCACCACTAAGGAGTACCCTAGCTCTCTTACTGCACTCAGGCAACAGTTTTCTAGTAATACATGTGTCCCGGTTAGTCCACCAATGATAAGCCGCACTGTAAGTGTTGCTGGCACCCTAAAAGTTAGTTATTGGGTGGATATTTTTTGCCACACATAATTTTTCGCGGTATTTTTGTTTTGTAAGATGTATTAGTATAAAATAATACACAGTAACATTTTTATTTTTCAGGCGGTCAACACCACACAGTCGTTTTAACTGAAAATAAAAAATGTTATGCAATTGGAAGGCGGGATTACGGACGATTGGGAGTTGGAGAGATATCTGAAGACGTAATTGAACTCATCCCAATAAAATCATTAGAAGGAGAAGATGTCGTAAATGTATCTTGCGGCGAAGCACAATCGTTTGCTGTTACTAGTGATGGTAAAGTTTACTCTTGGGGTATGGGATCAAATCTCCAATTAGGTACAGGCAGTGAAGACGATGAACTTACCCCAGTACTTATTAGTAGTAAACAAATACAAGATAAAAATGTTATTAAAGTATCTAGTGGAGGGCAGCATACATTATTTTTAATTGCTAATGAAAGCAACATTTCAGGAAGAGAATCCAAATTAACTGAATCCTTTAAAAGTAATAATGAAAAAATTAAAGATAATACAAAAGACATTATTATGAAAGACGAAAGTGATTTAAATGAAAATAAAACGACAAAAGTTATTGGAAATGGAAATGTAATTCAAACGAAAGATAATGATGCTGAAGATAAAAATAAGAACGCGGAAGAGACTGATAAAAAACAAACTGCTCCTGCTAAAAAAGTTAGAAAACGCAAAAATTAGTTACTATTGTTTATAATGTTTTTGTTAATTAGACAAAGTTAAAAATCTTTCATTTGTATTGTATTACAAAAACGAAGTAAAGTTTTTTTGTCAATTATTTTCTTCTTTTTATCTTTTTGTATTGTCCCATAGTTATATGTGTGCACATTTAAGGGACCGCACACTGGAGCAATTTTTTATCTCCAACTGATAAAAATATCGACTGATATTGGCTAACACAGGTTTTCTTGTGAGTAACCGCACACTGAGAGCAATTTTTATATTGGCGATATTTTTGTCAACTATAAACTTCTTTGGCAGTTGGAAAAATCTTTCTGGTGATATATGAGTAGTGATTGCCAATAGTCGTAGAGTGGATATCACCTGATATTCTAGTGTTGTGAAAGTAATTTTTGGTGTCCTTTATGTGGTTTTTTTTAAATGGAAACTACAAATTTTGAAGTTAAGGTAGCTAATTAATGCCCTTGTTTATATGATAAGTCCATTAGCAGCTATTCAAAGCGAAATAAAACAGAATTGCTCCAAAATTATATATACGAACTCGTACTAGCATTTCCCTCATGAATTTATTTTTCCATATTTCCACAAATAATACATGATTATTGGTTCTATAGCACGTATTTTATTGCAAAATGATCTTATACATTCAAAAGATAAACAACAACTGAACTGTAAGTTCAAAAAACATCTCTTGGGAGTTGCCTTCAATATGCGCCGGTTGCAAATATATTGGACTGCTAAAAAATCGTGACAAATGGATCAGTTGATCAATCTTTAGTTGGAAATAAAAAATTGATCCAGTGTGCGGTCCGCTTAAAAGAACAGGAAAATTTAATATTTCCTTATTATCTTCTTAATTTTTCTTCAATATATTGTGTATTGCTTTCATTTTTAAAAATATTTGACAGAAGTCGAAAATCTGTGGAAAAAGATTAAGCTCTTTACAACGTTTCCAAACAGGGGCAGCCAGTTAAAATTACGAGCATCTTGCGTGCATCTGTTTAGCATAAAGAACACGGGTTCATAGCGATATCATTTATTTTGCTCAGAGATAGTTTATTTGATTACAAAAATTATTTGTTGTTTGGTGCTTTTTATTCGAATGTCAAATAATTATTTGTTATTCGATTATCAAATAATTATTCGATAGTTGGTGTCTCTTTATGGAATACTTATTTGCTTTATGGTATCATTTACTAAAATCTTTACTGTAAACATCGAAACATAACAAGGCAATTTTAATTTCCTAAGTACGAGACACCTTGTGATATGAAATGCGTGTACCAAGAAATAATTTTTTTAAATTGAACTAATGGACACCATCATAACAAATAATTATTTGAAAAAATAATAAATAAAATAAAAAGCACCAAATAACAAATAATTATTCGCCAATAATTCATCAAATAACGAATAATTATTTGATTATCGAATAACGAACGATCGAATAACAAATAATTATTTGCGAATAACTTAAAATAAATTGAAAATCGAATAAAAATTTATTCGAATAATTTGTTATTCGATTTTTTAAAAAAAAATCGTTATTTTATTGAAAATTTATTCGAATAATGCCAATCACTGATTTTGCTACACGTTTTAGTTGAGATAAAATATTAATATTAGAGAGAGAATGAGTTAATTTTTTTCCTGGCATCATCGGGCATCCCCTAAGCTTTGGCATTATCATAAAAATAGTAATAATGACACTGCTTTAACAAAAAAGTTTAAGAAAAAATCGAAAAAATAAAAAATTTGCAAACCCCGAGGAGACGGGGTTGAATCAATTTGTTGAGCGGCACGACCACCATGCCATGGGTCCCGGGTTCGAGACCAGGTCTCCCCGTGAGCTTTTATTATGAAATTAAAATAATCTACTCCGCCTCTGGTTGTCTAGCTCGCAGCAATGCAAAACAAGACATTCAAGTTTCCTCCTTCCCTTACTCTAATTCCATTCCAGCCAAAACCATGCTAACTCATCAAAGGGTTGTCCCCTAGGCTTGGGCCACATCGTATAAAAAAAATCAAGAAATATCACAATTTCTAAACACGACCGGCGTTTCTGATTCTGCACGAGTTTCAAACAGCTGTCGTTTTTGGTTTCTTTCACAAATTTCACTCGGATCAAGTGCATTTTGTACATAGTTAAAAAGTTTAAACCTAGTAGCTTCATAAACTACGAAAATCTATTAAGCTCAAAAAATATTGTATTTCTACAACATTATTGTGGTTAATAGTTGAACAGAACGTAAAAATGGGACAAGATTTTATTTATTGATGAGTTTGGATTCAATTAACACCTTAAAAGATCCCAAGCACATTCAAGAAAAGGCTCTCGAGCTCAACTTCCAGTTTGAACTTTGTGCTGCATTAGAAAATCCTTTCAAATTTCACTTGCAATTTTGAAAAATTTTGTATAATTCTCCGCAAATTCGTGAGCAACTTGAATCCTCACTCTCCCCTGATCAATTCTATCGAAAAATGCTTTTTCAAAAATAAAAGCCCAAGCTCGATCCGTTTTAGAAGACGTAAGTAAGGATTATACATTATTAAGTCGTCGGTTGAGTAAGTGATAACGTGTCGGCCTCCAGAGGTCCTAGATTCGAATCCCACCGGTTGTTATGTGCTGAAAACAGGTCACGTTAAAAAGCCCATGGGGGTTGCAGAGAAAGTATCAGTGGTTCGAAATATATTTTAAATTGTAGGTCCAATTGAATTCGTTGTCTCGAAGCGGGTGAACTTCTTCTCCCACCCCAAGACCCACAAAGGGTTATGGGAACTTGAGAGAGAGAGAGAGATAGGTTAGTAGGGAGCATAATCTTGTTGCAGTTGTTGAAAAAAGCTTTCATAACATCGACGGACTGTGCCAATTATGTAATGGATACGGTTCTCCTTATTCCTCTTTCAGCAGAAGGTCAGCTCATACACTAAAGAGGTTTCAGTAGCTGTGCTCCAGTGGGCCACGCGGAGTACTTATCCAATGGAACGCGTATTTTTACCTGAGCAATTCGATACGCTGCCAGGTTTGGCATTTTATGAGCATGATCAATGATGGTCTTAAGCAATTTTTTATTTAAAGTATGCAGCCACATATTTTTATGTACTTCATTTAAATTTGTTATAAAATTCCAAATAGATAGGGGAACAGCCTGTTCCACTACTATATCAGACGGCATTCTTATCAAAACTGATATGACTAATTTCTTACGTGCTTTATTTCTTGTGTCTGA
This sequence comes from Leptarthrus brevirostris, assembly GCA_964036015.1. NCBI lineage: Eukaryota > Metazoa > Arthropoda > Insecta > Diptera > Asilidae > Leptarthrus > Leptarthrus brevirostris. The sequence continues at coordinate 169,329,333 of OZ038371.1, read as the reverse complement.
CTGACTCTGGATAAGTGTGAATTATTACCAGTCAGAATGTTTTCTTGCTTATACTTCCTCGTATAAACAACATGACTGACTATTTCATTCTAGGTTCAACCTGTCAAATTATCGTTAGTAAATTACGTAAGTCACACCAAATCAACAAGAATCTTGACCTGATTGAAAAACCCGGGCATTGGTAAATAGCACATCTCTACAGGCAAACACAAAAATCAGCCCGAAGTATCCAAGGCGTACTAGAATAAGAGGGTTAAAAGCCTAGCTATTCTATCCCCGAAGGAGGGCTGCTCCTTAAGGCGTTCTGAAAATCACCGAGAGTGTATTTGTATAGCGCATAGATCCTCTCTAAGCCGAGGTGTTCTGGCTGGCGCGTGTGTTTCCCTAATTTCTCAGCCGGACTTAGGACCAGCTACGGCGGAGTTCACGACAGAGGCTGCAGTTGAAGGCGTTGGCGCAGAACTGGACCAGGTGGAGAGTCGATTTAGTAGACGCCCTATGTCCCCGCAAGGGGTTAAAGGAAACAGAGAGAGAGAGAGAGAGAGTAAAAGCAAGCACAAGAAAGAAAAATTCTTTTTCGACGTAGATCGGAGTTTCGTTGCTATGTAAGTTTTGTGTTCATATACAACGTACAGTGGCATTATGTAAGTTATATAAAGTCTGCTTAAAACGAGTTATGATACCACAACTGAAATAAAGTAGCTTCGTAATAGTACTTTGAGTTCAGCGTACGAAGCTGAACGTTGCGTAACTGCGACAGTTATGCGGTTTGGAATTCACCCATACAGAATAAAACCGACCAAATAATTCTGCAAACAATTTTTTGATTAGAAAGTAAAATGAAAGAAAATATGCCTTCTTTTTGAACAATGAAATAATTTAGACTACTTACTAGCTTTTATTTCCAATTTATAATTTATCTCTATTTTGGAATAATACCGCGCTTATCTTATTTCTATACTCAGTAGTTGTGCCTGTATTTCTGAGGTCAAGTTTTTTTAGAATTTTATTAAATCCTATTACTCTGTAAATATTTCTTCCTAATTCCTGAAAAAGTTCAAGGTATATTACATTTCCAGTTAAATTTTCTTTATGAAACTTACAAATCCAAAATCATTGTTAGAAAAATCAATGTCTAATAAAGTTATATTTTCAACTAATAATTTGAGTAGCATTCTGGTTACACTATCTGTAATCGAACAGGCGCTCACGTTCAAGGTCTTTATTGGCAAAGCTCCAAGAGAAGCAAACAAAGCTCCAGCACCATCGCTACCTATCGGATTAAGTCTTAAATCAAGCAATTCTATTTCTCGACCTTTCAATGCCCGACTAATCAGTAATGCAGATTCTTGCGCTGAAAATGATGTCTGTTAAAAGCTACAAGCAAATAATTCCTTTATCCTTACAAAGCAAGTTGTTGCTTAATATAATATTCTTTAAGTTTGGAAATGATTCTTTATTGAGGGTGCTTAGAAATTGTACAATGCCTCCGTCGCCAAACCGGCAGTCAGTTATAGCAAGCGTTACAAGATTTGTACAACCTTTATCTAGACATCTGGAAAGAATTTTCAACATGTACGGTTCCAATCTTGTCCTATGTAAACTAGAAAAAAAATTTCATTATTATTGTCAATATTTATGTTTAAGTCTTACCGAAACTCTGTAAGTTCATAGCACTTTTGAAGACCTCTACTTAGAAAAGTTATGTCATTTTTAGACGGCCACGAACATCCTAGATAGTAATGGGTGCCAATAGTTTTCGTACTAAATGTAAATCTAAATTGTCGTAACTCCGGAAGATTTGCTAGCACGTAATCGAAGGGAATGTGATCTAAGAGAAGATTTTGTTATTTAAACAAACATTATTAAAATTTTCTCTTACTGAAATTCAAATTCAAAATAATGTTTATTGAGCTCTTTAAGGCTTAGCAAACTTAGAAGCTAACAAAAATGAATGGGGGTCAAAAATTAAGTTTAGTTTTCACTAAGGGAAATGCAATAAACTTAACTATCTATTTAGGACTATGTATTGTAGGGAGGATTTGATGGCGGGGTTAGGTTGAACATTTGGAAATACGAGAGTAGGTTGAGGAGGACGGAAGGGTTATGATTTGATAGGAGGGTTGAGATTGGGGGATGTTGTCAAAAAACGTTTGGTTTTGTCGCAGTCAGACAAGATGTTTCATTGTCAATCTTTGTTGACATCATATCTTTTAGGAATTTAATCGTAGATAGGATGACGTCTTCCACTTGGGGGTTCTTGGGTTACTGACAAAGTAGTTGGTTCTTTCGTTGCCTGGGATTTTTATATGACCAGGATGCCAGACCAATTGGATATTTCGATATTCCTCTATAGCTCTCCGAATTTATATTATGATTGGTTCGACGACCTGTTGGTTTTTGATGATTGGTTGGTTGGTTTTCGACGGGGGGAAAGATCCATGTCTTCCTTGCACTGAGGCCTTTAGTCTTCGCAGTAGTATGTTCCTAAGATTCTAGACATTTTTTGTGTTAGGACTGGACATTGGCCGAGAACGTGTAATACGGTCTCGTCTTCTTCCCCACATCGCCTGCATATACTAGTGTTTGCCCTTCCCATTTTTATGGCATGAGCCCTTAGTCTTGCATGTCCTATCATAAGGCCAAAAAGAAGTTTCAGTTTGGCTTTGTTAAGCTTAATGATCTTTTCAGATTCATGTGCATTGAGGTTTCCCAAAACGCCTTTGTATGTCTGCCGATGTCGGATCATTCCCAGTTTTCTTTGTGCCTCCTCGTTACCCATTCCATGATTTCTTTTCTGATTTCATGGATGGGCATGCTCAGGTTGAGCATTATTGGCGTGTTCTCTTCGCGCCCAGCTCATTTGCTTTTTCATTACCTGGGATGCCACAGTGCCCCGACACGTATATTAGGGTAACATCGTTTTGTCTCCCTAGTTCCATGAGGGTCTGTTTACATCCCTCTATCGCTTTGGATTTTACCGCGGCGTTAGTTAAAGATTTGATGGACGCCTGGCTGTTCGTGCATATTGCAATCCTGGAGGAACTTATTCCCCGTTCTATTAGAAGTTTAGCTTCTATCTCTATCGCTGCGATTTCACATTAAAGAACCGAAGAGGAGTCGTTTACCCCTCCCTCGCAAGATATTCCAAAGCCAAAGCCACGCTCGCATTTTTAGCCGTCTGTGTAAATCGTTAAAGTGTTTTCTAGAATCACTGAGTTTTGAAGATTGCCTAAAAATTTGGATTACCAGTTTTGAACTCCCAGCCATCTTCTTCTTTAAAGAGTCTCTCGATCGTATTTCCATTACATGCTGGGACGATCTTCTCATGTTGGATTTGCATTCCCCTTACCTTCTACAGTTTATTCATTCGTAAACTATAGCCGAGTTAAATGCTACTTGTTTCACATAGAATTCCAGTGGAGTTATATTTAGAATGACCTCCAAAGCCCTTGTCGGTGTTGACCTGGTAGCCCCTTTTATGCCTAAACAGCGCATACGTTGGGCCTGGTCCATAATCTTCTGGTTTCTGCCCACCTCCATCGCTTTCCACCAGACTATCGCTCCATGCGTTATCATAAGTCTTATTACACATGTGTATATCCATTTTATAATATAGGGTGATAGTCCCTATACCTTACCTATAGCATAGCTTTTTGATAGTGTCTAGTCAATTTACAAAATCATCAAAGCCTGAAGTAATTTCGGAAGGTACTAGACCGATTTAGATAATCCTTTTAAACGGAAAGTTTAACTCTCCCGGCTAAACATAGACTAAACAGATACTGTTTTTTATATGTAAAGTAAGTTGGGGGAAAAACGGCATATTCAGACTAGTATGCAAAGTAAGTAGTAGTAATATTTTATGACATTTTTTTAACTCTTCTAAGTATTTATTTATTTCTATTTCAAACCTATATTTATTCCAATAGCAAACAACGCAAACCTTTCATATTAAAAAAAACATGGCTGCATGCGTGTTTGTACACGTAAAACAAAAGGCATGCGCAGAAGAGAATGTATGTAGAAATCGACGCGATACACAAGACGAGACATGCGTTTATTATAATTATTTCAGATATGAAATCGAATGGGAAAAGGTTTCGGAATCGGATGCGGAGCTGCGCAATATTTCTTAGAGAATTGTTTACTGTTTAGTTATTAGTTTTCGATGTCGAAAGGAGAAACCAGTGGTTTAGATGTGGAGAGGAAAAAAGCATGCTGCAAGGTAAAGGGATCATGATAATGCATACTAGTATCGTGAGACTGTACATTTTACAGAAGGGGGTCTCTTTTATTTATTTTTTAACAATATTTCATTTCAACTATTACAAAATGCTAATAAACAGGCTAATACAATATAAAATCCAAGAATACCGAGAGAACTCACAAAATATGCACATGCTTTTGCGGTAGATGAAAATCAATGCGATCAAAAGAGGAATTAGAAAATCGCGACATCGATGTTATCGACTCATTAACCACACAATTAGTGCGATGATAAGGTACCTAAAAGAAGTCGTGATTCCTCAGGAAGCAAGCCGGAACCAATATGCCAAAACAAGCCAAGAGAACAGAAGAGTCCATGGACCTCCGAATGCAGTCGAAAGCAAAAAGGATCCTGAAGTTACAGCGTCCAAGTCTATCGCGAAGAGCGAACCTAACGGACCTCCGTTGAACAGCTTCAATGCGATTAATATGTGTCGCGTAGAGCGGTGACCAGACTGGAGAGGCATATTTCAGAACAGGCTTGACATGTAATGTAGGGGTCATCAAATTCCTTTGACCATCTCTTCATGAAACCCAGAGAGCCTTAGTAACTATGGCATCAAAATAATCCCCCAAGGAAAATTGGGTATTAAGCCGAACACTTAGGTTCTTAGTCTTTGTAACTCTTGTTAAAGAACAACCCTCTATGGTAAAGTTAAATTGAAAGGGAGATCTTTTTCGTGAGAAAGACATAATAAAGAATATTTGAGGGAAACAGAATTATAAATAATAATGGCCCGAGGTCAGGGTTTCCTGCGGTGCACCAAGTTCACTCGGAGACCATGAAGGCCCATTATGAATGGCCTTAAAAAGAAGAAGCATGGTCAGAACTTAAAACCACCCAGATCTGTATGAATCTATTTAGGTCCACCAGTGCTATCTCAGCTAGGTCGTCCAAATTGTCAAAGAACCTTGCTCCCAAACAGGCGAGTCGTCATTCTTTTAGAGCCATACATTCGCAGAGCAGGTGCACTATGAACTCAATTTCTTCTTCATCTCTGCAGCTTCTACAGAACTCATTCGATGGTATGCCAAGTCTAATTTCCATAGCTCCTATGGGGTGATGACGCCGACGAGTGTTCGAATGCGCTTTCTATCAAAGGATAAGAGATTTGAAGTTCTGCTATAAAAAAAATGCGAGTTTACTTAGAAACAACATACAAAAAGTGAGCCCAATTTCTTTCAGAATTTTCAATGGATCAAGCATTTCAAGCTTGCGTACTTTCCCCATTTGATATGAATGCGTGTTCTTATTACTGCCAATGTGAAAGTTGCATCAAAATTCTAGGCAAAGTGTTAAAGTTTTACCAGGAAATTAAACAATTGAAATTGTGAACCAAGTGAAAGCAAATAGAGACTGAACCTCTCCCTGGGTCCTTTAACCCCTTTTAGTGCGTCTACTACACCAAATCTCCACTTGGTCCGTTTCTGTGCCGACGCATTTAAATGTTGCCACTTAAAGAGACTGAATATTTATGATTAAATGTGCGTCTCTCTGGTGAGCACGAAAAATCCCATATACATTAAAATATTTTAGTTAAAGTCTTCCACCTTTTCTTTGCCATTTGAGTAACAATACCTTCTAGTATAGGTAGTTGGTCGTTTAAAAAATTAAATGTTTTAGATATTAATTAAATAAATTCAAGGAAAAGTAAATAAGCAGTGTCACAGAATAGCGTTATAATAAGTGCAGTAAAGTGAAGTTTCATAACTTTCTGGTGTATCCTGAAGCGGGTATAAAGCAACAAGCGAAAATTATGATGACAATATTACGCCAAAATTTCCAAAAATATAAATTTTATGTTGCTGTACTTCGAATAAATAAAATTTTGTTAAACTTCTCGTGGCAGGAGACGTATTTTTATAGATGCAGTTCTAATACTGCAAAAATTTTAAAAATATCTTAAAAGGAAACATAAACTGTTGCAAACCTGAGCTTTCTCCTAAAGATGGTTGCAAGTAATTCACATCCAAGTCCTCAATATATGGTGCAGAGACATCCAAGATATTTTGGAGACTTTCTTCATCATAATCACAAGGTTCCATTTTTTCCAGACTTTCCGATAAATGTTTTTCCATAAAAATGTTGATCCATTGCTTACCATTTACTTTTGGGTTAAAATTTTTCCAACGATTCCGAAAGCACCTTCGCCAGAATGTGTCTACTTTGATGTGTGAGCTTGAGATTTGTATTGGAACATTAACATCGATATTATCAAGAAGATAATTTTTATCCGCTTGATTTGTTAGCTCCGAGTATACAGGATTATCTATCAAATAATTATAAGTTATATCTTAACATTGAACATAAAAATATTGGTGGATTTCTTACCATTCCAATTTTCAACCAACTTATCTAGTATTAAAATCCTTAAAGTTTTTGGTTCAGCTAAAGTCCTTTCGATATTCAGAGCATTCAAACTTTTGTTGTGAGTTATTTTGCTCTTCTTTACATCAATATAAGCTTTGAAAGTATTTAGATTAAGAGAACACGGTAAAGATTGAAGAATGTCCATTTTTGTAAGAAACAAAAATAATCGATTAAAGTTGTTTGTAAACAACATCCTTTATATGTAACCCTAACGACGTAGATCTCATAAAATTGATACTGGGATAGCAAAAACTTCCATTTTTGTGTTTATAAATGAGAATGAGCAGAATGTGATGGTCATGGCAAGTCTTGGTCCTAATAAATTTTTTTGATATAGTATTGAAAATATAGCAAGTCCCGAAAGTGTGGGAGAAAAATATGTTTAATAAATAAATGGGTTAGACAGAAAAAAATAAGCTTTCCCATATATATTCTCAGGTAATTTTGAGCTTTAACGTAGCAATTATTATTCTTCTCTTTAAGACCTTTCATATAAGCCATACTTCATACCACTTATATTTAAAGTAGATTTTACTCGAAGAAACTGAAAAAGTCAATTAATATTTTTAAGTTAATTGATATTTCGAAAATCTAAAATTATATTAATAAAAAATAGGAATTACTCTATGCGCCATCGGTAACTTTTCCGATATTAGCAGCATTATACTCTTCGTTAATAATGGTATGACAATAATTAAGGTCAAATAAAGCTAATTTTTTGGCTACAGTAAAAACCTTCACATTTAGGCAAAAAGCTTTTTACTGTAGCCAAAAAATTAGCTTTAGTTGACCTTAACTATTGTTATACAATTAATGAGACGTAGGCAATGACAAGTTGGCTGCGAGAGTAATAATAATGCGCCTAATAAATAGTGGCCCCTATTGCGAGTGTGCATTTTCGTTCGACTCAACTAACCAACGCTCACCTACCCCATTTTATTTGTTAGTGCAATGTTCATCTGCCGTCGTCGAGCCGAACGCAAATAGACATTCGCAATAGTGCCTAATATTAATTGACTCGTCGTCTGTGACACGATTGGACGCTTAATTTTACGATATGATGCAAATTGTAAGCAAAATCTAATGTAATCTGCCATTAAAAACAACAACAGTATTTGGAGGAGTTGGATGAATGGTTGAATGGTGCGATCACCACGCTATGCATACAGGTTCAAAACTCGGCCTGCCTATGAGTTTTTGTTTAATAAAAACTCCACTCCGTCTCTGGGCTGTTGTTTGGCTCGTAGCAATGCCAAACCACAAATTCAATTTTCCTCATTCCCTTTACCCTAATTCCCTTGCGGGTGGGTATACCCATGTTAAACGCATCATATGGTTGTCACCTGGGCTTTGGCTACATCATAAATAAAATTTGAGGGAGGTGGAAACAAAACTATATTTTAGAGATTTTATTACTACTACTACTGACTATTCTACTCAACCGTCAACATATGAAGTGATTTAGATTTTGATTTTAAAATATCGTGACTTAATCAATTCATTGAAGTCCGGTTGTTTTACAATTAAAAAATGATGTCAAAGTCAAGGTCGTGCGTCGGGACTTTTCAATACTATAGTGACATTTTGTCCCCATGGGCACAGTTCGGTCACAGACCTCGGGCAGCCTTCCCAAAATCGAATTAATGTTGAATCCGCGCCGTTCTGAAACTACAAATTGTCACGTAGGGTGCCTTCAGAACAAACCTGGGTAAGAATTCTCGCAAATGATGGTTGCCTCGAGACAAAGGGTTTGTGTTTAAATAAAAAAATTGTATTTAGATAAAAAAATTTATCTTATTCAAAAAATATTTTGTATAAAAATTGATAAATTTATCACTTGATACAATTATCATTCTTTTTAATAATTTGTTGCTTATGTTCCTTTTCATATTTCCAGATAATTTCTGAACATTGAAACATACAATAGCAACAAAAAGTAAAACTTAAATAATTTAATATTCCATCGGAATAAGTGCGAAGCATGTAATAGTTTCCAATACTTAGTCCACTGAAGAAGTAGAAATTCGACAACGCTGAAGGTATAAAAATTTGTGATCCCAGAAGTCCATATAACCGACATTGATTAGACGGGCTCAAATGTTTACCTACAAATTTCGTGTATGACGCTGATGTTGTTATAAATTTAAATAATTTTTCTAAGCAAAGGCAGAAGAAATTGAGCACAGTCCAAACGAGAACGTATGTATACATTCCATGCCAAATGTAAATAAAAGCAAAAGTAGCAATTGTTGCAAAGGTCTTCCGATATATTGACGAGTGTTTTGTACATATAGCACCGTAAATATACCTGCAAGAAAGTAAAAAGTTAACTAGAAAATTATATAACACATATATATATATAGATAATTTTTAAATTAAGGTAAGTTTTTATGACACAAATTTAAGATAACAAGTTTTCTCAAATAATTACTAGGAATTCTTTTCAGGGAATACTTTCTCTTTAATGATAATAATACACATATGCTCGTTATTATTATACATCCACCCCAGTATAATGCATTGAAAAGTCTTAACGGAGATTTTAAATTAAATAACAAATATTTTAAGATGTGTGATACTGAGAAACTTAATACCTACAGAAATTACAAAACTTTCACCGCGAAAAAATAAGCAAATTAAAAGTAATATCAGCTTTTTTATTTTTATTATTCGGAAGTAATAAACGTTTTTGTTAAATATAATTATTATTATATTAGACTCCGGGAGAAAAACCTAACACCCCACAGGGCTGTAACTGGTCCTAAACTCACACCAGCTCATCGCCGGTTACACCTTCAATTCGCACGGGAGCATGCCGAATGTACGTTGGAGCAATGGGGGTCCGTTCTGTTCACTGATGAGAGGAGGATATGCATTCACGGTAACGATGGAAGGAGACGGGTGCACCGGCGACCTGGAGAACGGTTCGCTCAGTGCTGCTTTGAAGAACTCATCAGCTACGGCGGCGGATCGTGCATGGACTGGGGTGGAATTTCACTCGAACCACGAACCGACCTTGTTTTCATCGATAGTGAAGGCAGCGGTGCAGGTAGAGCAGGTCTGACGGGTCAGCGGTACGTCAACGATATTCTGACCGAACATGTGATTCCTTACGCTGGTTTTATCGGCGAAAATTTTTTGTTAATGCATGACAATGCGAGGCCACATACTGTGGCAATCGTTCCAGACTACCTTGCAAACATCGGAGTTCCATCTATGGATTGGCCATTATGGAGCCCTTACTTGAATCCCATTGAGCATATATGGGATGAGCTCAAAAAAAGAATCCGGCAAAATCCATATTTTGTTGTTGTTTTAAATCGATAGAATATAGTCTTAAGCATGTCGTTCTAAGCATTTAGTGCGCGGCAAAGTATAAAAAATCAAAAAATTAATAAATTTAAAAGTATGTAATTTTTGCGTTTTTTTTTAAATTTTAACCACGACTGGTTTTGACCATAGTATAGGAATATAGTATTAGAAATAATATGCTTTTATTCTTTTTTGGTTTGAAGGGCACCGTTTTTTTCTAATCATGCATATCGCCAACATGCATTTTTTCGAAGAGCACATTTTAGCGCGACATATATAGATCAACAACAAATGAAAAATGTTTTCTGGCTTCATTTATATATACAAAAAAAAATATGTCCCCCTTTCATATTAATAGAAAGATCAAATTGGGACAACCGGAAGTGGGTGATTAAGTGGATTATTACTTTAAATATTTAATATTTGAATTTTACAAGGTCTTTAGATTTTTAGGTAGAAGCATAATTTTAGAAACTAAAAATAATATCAAGGTTGGATGAAAAGTTGGGTGGAGTCTGGTTTTTTTAAGTTCACAAATTGTAGGAAGGTTTTTGAGCCTAGTCAATTTTATGACAAATGTTCAAAAAAACAACAACAAAAACACGAAATTTCAGAAATGTTTAATATTTAGAAACGTACTCACCTAAATAAAAATTCATACAATCCTTGATCAAAATTTTTCCACATTTCAGAATAAAAATTTATTCGTCCTATGCATTTCGGGGTATGTGGTGGATTTAAACCGTCGAATTTAGCAAATGAAGTTGCAAGTCCATAAGAAACAACATAGTGAATATGAAATGATTGTCCCATCAAGTAACCGAACGCATAAAGGTTCCACGAAGTAAGTTTTTTTAATGTCTGAAAAAGGAACATTAAAGTATTTCCAGTTAATATAATAAAAATAAAGTCATACTCTTAAATCAGATTCCAAATATTTTATGTACAAAAAATGTAACACAAATTCATTAAATAATAGCCACCATAATATCCTAGTTAAGTCTTTCAGTAGTTTCTGTAGTCTGTTTTCCCCTACACACCGTTTAGGATGTTCATCAATACAAGTTATATAGCGATCAAAAATCATCACAGGTCCAAATACTAGTGTTGGAAAATATAAAGTGTAACCACAATAATTAAGGAAACTATGAACAGGAGAATCCTTCTTATATTGAATTTTACTCATGCAGAAGCTGAGGCATTTCAGAAAGCCCCATGCTAACGTCACTATAAGCTCGTAGTACTCTTCGTAAGTGCTATGTGGACTTAAATTTGGATTTTTGTTTAATATATTTATCACAGCAATCCATATAAATGCAAGTATCCATGCAATGATTTTATTTTGAAACTTCGAAGCATAGTAAAATGTAAGAGGTTGACATAATAGCGTAAACATTGCATTATACTGATGCGTGGCAAGTATGAAGGCAAGTCCAATTATTGCATGTGCAATAGGAACAGCCTGAAAAAAAGACAGCAATATATATAATAATATGCAAACTACTAAAAAATAATGCACAAATAATGTAACAGCAGAAACGAGTATGTATTGTTGTTGCATTTAGGTCGGAATGCGCTAAGAACTACCAGAAAGACATAAAAGATAACATCTAAGTTTTGTTTTATTATATACTGTCAAAAATTTCTTTAAAAAAATGTGATTGAATTGAATTATTTTAAAGCAATACTTTTCATTAAGAATATTTTCCGTGTACCTTATTCTATATAGGATTGTTTATTAATTTAACGTAGTAAGAACACCGAAGCTACATGTATATCAGAACAACAGTCGAAAAAATAAAAATAAAAATAAATTATTAAGCTTTAAGAAGAAAAGAGTTACATATTTTCTAAATTAATATCATAAATGAAGAATGCTTAGTTTACAAACTTAAGGAAATTAAAATTTTAAAATTATAAGCAACTAGACTTAAAAAAATCGAATTTGTGAAATTAGTAATAAAATTTTTTTTTCACCACGACAGTATGTCTTTCCCAAAAGAAAAAATAATTTGGAGAATAATACCTTGATAACCTTGCTACTGAGAAAGGAGCATTGTTATGTAAAAAAATATGTTTTTGCTAATTTCACAAATTCGATTTTTTAAGTTCAGTTGCTCACTTAATCTGTTTAGAGCGAATCTGAATATTGGTCCCCAGCTATTGAACCGACTTATCGAATTGCACTACAAAGGCGGTTGCATCTGTAACCGTTTTGACTCAGCACGCTGTGACAATTTCGCCACTTTTCGAACCGAGATAACTGACAAAAAGCGTACGGGAAATTATAAATCGTGCTTTATGAAAAGGGAAAAACAGTTTTGGACTATTAGAGTGGAAATGAAAATCATGTTCAAGACAAAAAATGAAAGCTATTAATTTAATTTAACTGCTTGTTCTTAAATTGTATACGGACTTTAGGGTCAGCATGGAATTCATTCAACGTTCGACAGGAATCTGAACTACGAACTACGGTAGCAAAAACGTACGAAAGTATGATACCTGATGAGAATTGCTCAAATAAAAGCAGCCAAGACACAGAAAAAAGTTGTGGAAGCTCAAGGAAAACTTACTTTGTATAAATTTTCATCTTTACGTTCACAGAGCGATATCTGTACAACTTTTGACTGCGCTTTTTATAACTTCTACAATACAATTCATTTGTAAAGAGAAAACCCATTAAAAGATTCTTGAATATTATAACATATTTTACTTTAAATAATGGTTTAAATTTGTAGCTTACATAAATCTTGCGCGATTTGCCCGTTTGTGAAGTATTAATTCACATACAATAAACTTTGCAACTTTGTTTTAAGACGAATTGAATAATAAAGCATTAGAATCCGTCGTATATGTTGACCAAAACATCTTTCTATTGTGATCCAATCTTTGCCAAGTTACTCGTTACAATGATTTTGAAGAACACGTGATGGTTCTTTGTATGGAGTTTCTTTTTGTTTGAAACTAAAAATATTTAAGTTTTAATACGGCTGCTATGTGCAGATGCCGGCATTTTGCATTATCTACAATAGTAACCCATTCCACAGCGTTACACGTTTCATGACCATTTATAGATAGGAGTTATTTCCGATTAATATATTAGTTTCCCTGTTCATGTGATTTTATAATCCATACATGAGTACAATCGATAGCACCTAATACGTTAGGAAGCTTTCTTCGAAAACCACAGCATAACATTGAGGATGTTCAGCGGGAGGTAATTAATAAAACACCAATTATGAAAGGGTCTAAGTCAGAATTTTAGCGTCGCTAGCATAGCAAAGAATTTTCGTGTGATAGAGGATCGTTGATATATCATTAATGTAAATGATAAAAAGGAACAGTCCAAGATGGCTACCCTGTGGCACTCCTAAGGTATTAGGTATTTCATTAGAAAGCGCACCACCAAACATAACAAGCTGTGTACGATCAGACAGATACCAAAACACCCAGTTTACAAAAAACGAATGAGAACTTAGACCGTGCAACTTATGAATGAGAAGTCTGTGGTTGATTCTGTCGGAAGCTTTGCTAAAATCAGTAAAGATGAAATCAACAGACGCAGTACTTGGAAAGTGCTAATAAGTTAGTTGATTTACCCTTTATAAAACCTTTTTCAAACGAGCGCTGAATGCGTTTACAATGAAACATCGCAAAGTAAAGATTCAAAAGCATTCGCAATGCAACATAAAATAGCGATAGGTCGATAATTCATTATTTCGCACTTATTGCCCTTTTCATGTAGAGGAATAACAACAGAATGTTTCCAAGGTCCAGTAAAAAGTACCGCAACGAATAGGTAAGTTAAATAAATAACAGAAACAAGGGACGAGCTACATGCTTTCAGAAACGATGATGAGCTACCATGTAGGCCACTCGAGAAGCTATTGGCCAAATTCGAGATGTGCTTTAAGAATGTAGCCGGAAAGTCGACGGAAAGTTTGTCAATTGAGTAAAATTCTTTTCACTAACTTTACAGGCTTTGTCTAGAAAAGCAGATTTAAAAAAGCGACCGAAGAGATTATAAATAACAAGGGGGTCACCAATATCACAGTCCTCCCGGTTCAATGTAGAAGAATATCCATTATAGTTACGCTTCGAGTTAACAAACCTCCAGAACCGCCTAGGCCCACTGCGCAAAGTCGATTTGATTCTATCCAAATAAATGTTGTCTGAGTATTGAAATAAAAATAATTTTGACACAAACATAGATTTACTAAATCGATCAGCTCTAGTGATTGTCTTTTATTTCAAATGTTTTGACTTACTTTATTCACTATATGTTTTATTAATTTATTTAATGGAATTGAAGTGAAAAGACTCCATACGTCAAATGACACCAATTAAGCATTGCGTGGCAATTTAATGTTATTAATTTTATTAATGAGATTCACAGAATTTTTAATCGAATACTTATTGTGGGTTTCTAATAATTCGGCTGGTCTTTTTGGAAGACCGTTCTTATGTAATTTCAGTAAAACATCGGCCCGAAGGATTCCTGACTTTTAATTGGTGTCTTTCCCTTTCATCAAAAGCTGTTTTATTTATTATACTATGTACAAGTTTATTATATTTTTTGTATGATCTTCTTATCTTTGGTGTTTTTTATTTATTAAGTCTTTATATTTTAAATACATGTTTACTCCACTCAAAATTAAACTCCACTGCGCTTCGAACAATTGGCTTAAAAGTTTACACATAACTGTTAAGGTTAAATTTTAAGAGGACATTATAGAGGATTTCGATTAACTCAAGTAACCTTACTAAGTCGGCATGTCGTTGTAGTTCGGCATGCATCTACTTTACATAGGCATATCATTCTACTAGAGATGGGAAAAACGAATCATTTGAGCGAACCGGCTCTTCGGATCTGTTTCTTTTAAAAGATCCGACTCCAAGAGTTGGTTCGAAAGAGTCACTAAAAATTTTCAGCTTGAGACATTATGTCTCTCTCTAGTGCGAAGACTGTAGTGTTGCGTTTGCTTCAGTTATAGTTTTTGCAGAACTTTTAGTTCCTCGTTCTACTGTTTTTTAATGTATTATTCCTTCTTTCATTCCTTTCTTGTGAGTGCTAATTCTCATTAGTCAACAAGAAGATCAAATCAAACTGACGCAAATGTTGGGAAATGACTCTTCGGGATCCGTCACGGGACAAAACTGAGATCCGGTTCACTTGACTCACTTTTGAGAGCCGGATCTTTGAGCCGGTTCAGATCTGAGTTACCCATCTCTACATAATACTTTAAATTTGTAATTCGAAAATTTTGTTGTTTTGGGTTTTATATGGTTTTATTTTAGCGAACTCAATCTAGCTAATTCCACAATCTATCAACCTTTATGTGCAAACAGTTACAATTTCTAGGACTTAGAATGGCTAAAAGTCACGGGTGGAATGAAAGCTGTCCCATGCAGGAGATTTCGCTAAGCTTGTTGCTTTACTATTTGAAAATTAAAAGGAATGCATTGTAGTGGCGTAGACATCTGCAATTGCTACGTCAGTTATGAATCTATCAGCGGTATAAATTCTCAGGAGTAAATAAACTAATAGCTCTAATAATAAACTAATTCTTCTATTATGCGCACAAATTATATAATTCTTTTAAGCTCCAAAAACTTTAAAAATGGTTATGCAGAATGGCATTCAGCATATAACTACATTCTACAAGCAAGGGATAATAATAAGTTATTATCTATATTTTTATGTAAATATTTCTTAACTACCTAAACGAAAAAGTTTAGATTTATAGCTATTATTCTATAGTATATAATTAAAAAAAAATTGTAGTCCCTTTAAAAGTTTTATAAGGCATATTCATATTTTATACTTACTTTCCGATCTATGCAGCGAAAAATCTCTGACAAAGATACGTGTGAGATGAACCAAAATATATTTTTCCTAATAAAACTTTTAAATATTTCCCATTCCTCATTTGTTGCATCTCGTTGCCGTCCTATAAAACTCCAACCGTCTACGAACCCATATTTAGCTGAAGACGATATATCTGAAATTATAACATTAATTCGTTTGATTGCAAATCAATTCGCTTGTTATGCTTACCGTCTCTTATTAAATAAATATTATAAATACCAAAAAATAAAAATATTACGTATATACTAAAATAAGTTAAATATTCATATTTCGAGAGAATCATGTTGGATACTTTAGTCGCAGGCAACGTAGCATTAGAATTTCGTACACATTCACGCCGTCACTGTGCAATCACCGCACTTGTCAAATATTTGCCCAGTTGTTTGTTGTCCTCGACCGAAACTTTTCATTTTGGTAAGTACAACAAAGAATTCGTACGAAAGAAATGAAAACTAATTAACTAGAATAGCAAACATAACTACTTTTAAGCAAAAGCACTTTAATAATTGCGAGCAATTCCATTATTCGCGTGAGTTTAAAGACGTCAAATTTGTTTTGGGTTAATGTGTCAGGGGTGCACATTCGACAAGTTCTTTAGCTTGTGGAATGTGGACTTTAATCTTAGACACATAATAAACCTGGTTTTTGTCATTGGTGTATAAGGTATAGCGGGGCACATTTACCAGGTTTTCTTTTAAATTTCTGCGAAAACATTAATTTACGTTAATTACTTTTAACACCACAGACTGTTGGTACTAAACATTCAATTAATCCTCCCTTTATTTTTAGACTCTTCGAAAACTTTTTAAAATGGGAAAATGCCTCTTAGTAGAGGCATATTTGCCACTATTATTAAGAGACGTAGAGAAATAACTTATTTTTTAAATTGTCTTTATTGAATTAATATATAGCCAAGTTCATTGTAAATAAAAGAAAACAACAAAATGGAATAAAAAAATACCTAATTCACTTTAAAAGTTCAATCTCTATTACCTTAAATTTCATTTTTTACTTAACATTAAAAATGTAACTCCGCTCGTGATGTTTCTGGGGGTGAGTAGGATTGGGAAGTTAAAGTTCTATTTGGATTTTAGCCTACGGCTCTATAGCGCTTGAATTTAACTCCAAACCTAACTAGCACCATAAACGAAGGAATAACTTTAAAGACCCTTCAACGGCGAAGAACAGCATGCAATGCATTTTCCGATATTGAGAAACAGTCTCGCATCCCAAGAAGCTCAGATCGTAACTTATTATACAAAAACACAATTGTGCATAACGATAAACGAAGGAATTCATTCGTTTATGGTATAACACAAACACAGATTCACATTGATAATTAAACAAGTGTGAGCGCGATCATTTGTAGTTATTTCTTCGATTATGGTCCAAGAGACAATTCGACGGTTCCGATGAAGTACCGTCTCAGCGGGCAATAAAACTGATGCGTATTGCGACAGACAATAAAAGTGCAGTAACTCGATTTTGATGTTTTTGAGAACGCGATGTTTAAGAAGATTTAAAGGGATCTGAAAAATCCTAAACTGATATAAATATCTGGCATTTTGCCACAGTTGAGCCTTACAATTTATATTAATTTATCAAATGTTAAAATTCCAGAATGTGTTTTAATTTTATTTTATACGTCGCGTTCTCAAAAGCATTTAAATCGAGTAACTGGACATTTATTTGTCTGCCGAAATATAATTCAGTTTATTTGCCCGCTGAAAAGGTACTTCAGTTTACCTCGGAATCACTTTCGTATCCCCAGGTGGCAATTTGATTTTCACTCCTTTTTGTACCTCAAAAAATGTATGAGGATCGATAGATTGTTGGTTGAAATAACCTAGATGATTCCAATTTTTAGAGAGAAACCGTGCTGTAATTTATTTCCTTGCAGAAAATACGAGGACGAGATAATTAATTAGTAGGCGAAAACATGATGTTTAATTTATAGCTGAAGCAGTGACTGGATGACAAATAAATAAGAAACCCACCGGATCATTCCTTTTTCCAAATCCTGCCGTCCCCTGTAGCAATTTATTTAAATATTGGACCAATAAATGATAGTATATCTCGTTTTTGATTATGAAAGTTAATTGAAATCCACCCACTAGATCCTCCACTTCCTGCAAATAAATTACTAAAGCTTTCGAAAAATTATGTAATACAATGACTTGAAATTTTTTTGTAGCAAAATAATAAAATCTGCAAACTTGCAGTTATTTTTGAGAGCAGAGCTCCTCGTAACCCCTTACTTCCGAATATCCCAGCAAACCACATGTAACGTCATAAACGAAGTAGTAACTAGTTAGTTAGTTATTCCTTTGTTTATAGTAACGTGTAACTAAGTGCAATGCATTTAATTTCTAATTATCGATTTTTGTTTTCTTTTCATGTTCTTATATAATTCATTATTTCTGTATTTAGCTTGTACTTCTTAAAGACTATGTCTTAATGTGCAATTTTTTTTAATAATAATAATTTAAAATACAGAGGTAACACTTTTGCTGTTTGCATATGCAGAGTCAGAATCTCTTTGCGTAAACGAAAGAAAAATTGCCTGCTTATATATACATATTTTAGAAAAAATTGAGAAAGTAGTTATGATAGACCAGCAACATAATTACGTTGCTGGTCATGCTTCTTCCGATCTTGAAGGTAATTGTTCAAATTTTAGGGAATCTGCTAAAAATATCAAATGGTATAGAGACTAATATAACCAGATTCTTAGGAAGTATCAAAATAAAATTTAAAATCCAAAGCGAAATACTTTTCAAACAAATGTTCGCATCATAGATTTAGGGCACATATTCGCTGTTGCGATAAAAAAAGTTAAACCAGGTAATAAAAAAACCCATTAAATGAGGTCATTGATTCTATGGTACATTTAAGTAATGAGGGAAAAGTGTTTTCGAAGATGTTTATAAAAAAAAGAAGTAAGAATACGGAATGGTCAGAGGATAAAAGGCGCTTAGCTCTTACAATCCATTATAAGTTTCCATCATGCTACAGATATTTAAGAGGAACGCTTAATTTGTATATTCCGTCCGAAAGTTGATACATAGGTAGACTCCTTTGAAAAGTATGCATCCTGGGCTTAATATAAATATTTTAGAGTATGTGTGCTGCTAGTTGATAAAACATGTATTCGCAGAGAAATTATGTATGATCAGCCTTCCGACAAAATTATTAGGTTTGTAGATACGGGAGATAAGAGAGAAAATAAATTAGCAAATACATCTCTGTTATTATGATACAAGATACACTCTCCAATAATAATAATATAAATAATGTTTCCTTATATAAAAAATAGTCTTTGATAATTATCAAGAAACAAAATTTCCAAAAAACTCTGAGGTAATAGAAAAAACCCAAAATTATTTATGTTATTAGGGAACATTATTACCCAACCAAAAAATATTATTGAAAAGGTAAATTATAAGAAAAATTTTTTATTGATTATTTGATAATTATCAAAGAAAAATAAATTGACGTGACGAGAAAAAACCAACACTATTTTTGAAATCAGCATACTTTATTATTATTAAAAAGAGAAATTTTAAGTTTAAATTAGCAGGTCTGCGTTATTGATCTTGAATTAAAATGCTATTTCTCGGCTTATTAATTCATATTTTAAGGCTAAATTAAATATGAAATGAAAAACGCGAAGGTTGTTCATTCTTTTACGTATAAATTTGCCCAAATCGGACAAAAAATGTAGAATTTATTCAAAAAGAAACCAGAAAACCCAGATCTCCAGATAACGTCCAAATTTATAAACTAGTGTTATTGAAATCATCTAGGTTATTTCAACCAACAAGCAATCGATCCTCATAATTTTTTTCAGGTACAAAAATTAATGAAAATCAAATTGCCACCTGGGAATTCCAACATGATAAATAAATTGTCTCTTGGACCATAAACGAAGGCATAACTACCATCTAACAGCGAAAAACAGCATGCAATACAGTTTTCGATATTGAGAAAGAGGGTACGTTCAAGAAGTCAGTCAAATGCGCATTTAGTCTCAACCCTAATGCAAAGGCAGCCATTATTAACATGCGAATGCATATAAAATGCATTCAAAACTGACGACTGCGATGAACGATTAAATGCAAAAGAAAGAAGGTTGTTTATTTGACAGTCTAAAAATATTTCTAGAAATATTGAATTTGGTATTATAACCCTATAGTGATTTTCTTAACAGCAATTTGAGTAATGATAACATCTTTTTTAAAAGACGAAGCTTACAAATTAGAAACATTTTCTGATTTTTCACCCAATTCTATACCGTTCGCGAATAATTTATCATTTATAGCAGAAAGTCCACTGTAGAGTACAAAATTAATTGCAACATAAACTAAAAAATATTAATTTATATTTTTACTAGTAGTCAGAATCTATTTTAGGCCGTTTTTAAAATAACACCACAAACAAATTCTTTAGCAGCTAAAAATGTCCAAATGCAAGAAATGAGCAGCTAATTTGCAGCAATTGTCAAATTGATAGTGCGAATGCAATGCATTTACATTGGCATTACACTTGTTGAACGACTGCATGCTGCGAATGCGCATTTAACTGACTTCTTGAACGCACCCATAGTCTCGCATCCCAGTTAATTCCTTCGTTTATTCTTGAACTTGTCAGAAACAACTACTAATGTGCGCGCTCTCACATTTTAATTAGTTATGTGAATCTGTGCTTTGTGTTATACACACAATTTGGCTACTGAGCAGAAATTGCAAAGTGGTTCTTGTTCTAGGTACAAGTTCCTGTGAGCTTTTGTATAAAAAGTTACGAACTGAGCTTCGTCGGATGCGAGACTGTTTCTCAATATCGGAAAATGCATTGCATGCTGTTCTTCGCCGTTGAAGGGTCTTTATAGTTATTCCTTCGTTTATGCTAGTCCCAGCACGTAATTACAAACTTCCGCCGAATTAGTGGCAGAGTTCCTATAATTTTGTAACACGTCGTCTTAGTAAGTAAGTAGTAGTTTAGTAAGTCTAGACCACCTAAGAATACCTCTTTTTTTCAGAATTTCTAGCATTTAAATGAAACACGCCGTACACCCCCCACGGAAAAGGAGAGAATCTGGAAAATTTTTCCAAAAATATTTGTTTTTTATACTCGTCCTCTGAGTGAGCGGGACATTGACAAGGTTGTGAAATCTTTCTACGACATTTTGTCAACATGTTTTGCAGACTGTGTTCCAATTTCTAAATCCAATAATTCGCGTAACCTTCAGCTCTGTCTCAATAGGTGTACGAAACACTTAAAAAACTTCAGAAGTAAGGCTTGGAAAACGATTTGCTCATCAAAGAGTGATTCGGACTACTTAGTTTATTCCACTCTGTGCGATAAGTTTCGGTCTTCTCTTGAGACTTCTTATATTGACTTTTTAGATAGAATTAAGCAAACCCTACGCGCTGAACCTAAGCAATTTTTGAAATTTGTAAACTCTAGGCGAAATTGTGATGGATAGCCTTCTACAATGTGTCATGAAAAGCAATGATCCACTTACAATTGCCAACTTCATTGGTGATTTCGTTAAGGCTGCGTTTTCCAACTGTGATACTAGCTAAGAATTTTACTTATTTGACGAGGCTTCCGTCAACTTCCCTTCATTCCAAAGACTTAGTATTTGACGAAGCTATCGTCTTGAAATCTATACCGAATTTGGCTAATAGTTTCTCATGTGGTCCTGATGGCATTCCTGCATATTTTTTGAAAATTTTTAATGTGTCCCTTTTGCACTGGCGTGTTTCTTAAACCTTGGAAATTGTCCTTGATTACCCTTCTTCATAAGAAGGGCAACAAACGTGACATCTCTAATTTATCGACCAATTACCAGTTTATGTTGTATTGGCAAAGTATTTGAGGCTATGGTTTGTGACATACTTAACTTCCATTGTAAATCGTTCTTGGGCTCTTGCCAACATGGTTATATAAAGGGTAAGTCCACCAAAACTAACTTGTTGGAGTTATCCAACTTCTGTATTCCTGTAATTGAAGCTGGAAAGTAGGTTGATTGCATTTTTACTGATTTCAGTAAGGCTTTTGGATAGAATTAATCACAAGATTATTATTTACGAGCTTTCAGTTCTGGGCTTTCCTTCAATTTTCATCCAGTGGTTATGTTCTTATTTGTCTAATCGCACGAAATCAATAACACTGCTGGGGTGCCTCAACGTAGCCATTTAGGACCTTTGCTTTTCATCATATACCTCAACGATGTATCTTTGATTCTATATCGTTCGAAAATCCTCTGTTATGCTGACGGTGCCAAGATTTTCTGTGTTGTGTCAAATGGTAATGACCGTGTCCTATTAAACTCTGACCTTGAGACCTTTCGTAATTGGCTCTTTATTAATTTCCTTCCTTTGAACATTGACAAGTTCACGGTCATTCTCTTGTAAAAGAAACTTTTTGCTTTTTAATTTCACTTTTGGCGGTAGCCCATTGAACAGGCTTAACAAAACCAGAGATTTGGACGTTGTCATTAATACTAAATTTTCTTTTGAGAATCATTTTGGCACTTCTATCAGTAAGGCTAATGCATATTGGGGCTGTTCGGCGTAGGTTTGTGAGAAATATTTGTCCAAGTCACAGATAAGAGTTCGGCTTGTGTAAAGTTAATTTGTTTTTCTTTTCTTTTCTTTTTTTCTTTTTTTTAATCTTATTTTGGCCATAATAAAATATACGACTGCTTTAAAATAGTTGTAGGCGAATACTTGTCCAGAATCGTCGTTAACATAAAAATTATTGCAAAACCGATATAATTTTATTCGTTCACGCATTTTTGTTGTGCGATTTAGGCCGTATAAATAGAAGATTGATCAGCTTGACACATCGCAAAATTAGAGATTATAAAATTAAAATATACAAAAGAGCAGTTTTGTTATAAGAGAGTGATTGGGAGCGTTATAAAGAAATATGAAATACATATGTACAATTTAAAATTAAAAACAGTCAAAGAGAATAGCATTAAAAGAAGAATTGTTTCTGCTGCTGACCAAAAATCAATGTGGCAAATAATAAAATCACTGGTATTAAGGCAAGATAGGGCGAACATAAAGGAGATTAGATTTGAAATCGGAACATTTCAAGATAATAGAACAATAACGAATGAGTTAAATAAATTTTTCATTAACAGGGTGGGGGGTATAAATGATTCTTTAATGCAAAGAAACTACGGTCGCCAAATTCATCCGATTTAAAACAAATTCCATTAACATTATGCTGATGTGTACAGCATATAATTATAAAGCGAATAGAACATATACTGTAAATAAAATAAATTAGGTACTACTGGAAAATTCATTAATTTTTTAGATGTTTATTTTTGTTTTGGGCCGAGTATTGGTGTACCAGCCCATTTTGTATTTTACAGAGGCTTGTGTTTAACGTTGAAAATCTTTCGAATTTTAAAGATATTCAGTTTAAACAAAAACCATGTTAAAGAGCATAAAATGTGCAATATTTTCTGTCCGGTATATATTTAGGCCTACTTAATTGTAAACAAACAAACAAATTGGTAAATGAAAACGTTTTCAAACTTAAAGCTTTCTCTTTAAAATTCAAAATGTTAAAGGTAAAACTAAGACTCACCTTCAATTTTTTTCTGAAAATTGTCATTATAATATACTACTTTCCCAAAAAGTTTCAGGCTTTAGGGTTATAACCTTTTTTTTAATAGATTTTCAAATATTGCGATTTTTCGAAAATGGCGTATTTTCAATCTGAAATATCTCAGAAGGGACACACTTAAAAGCCAAAATTTTCAGGAAACATTCCTTAATTGTGTTTTAATAAGTTTTTTTTTTGTTTTTTATAACTAAAAAACTAATAAAACCTCAGGATGAAATTTTAAGCACTTATTACAACATAATGAAGGAATGTTTTCTGAAAATTTTGGAGTTTTTAATTTTCCCCCTTCTGAGATATTTCAGATTGAAAATACGCGATTTTCGAAAAATCACAATATTTGAAGACCCATTAAAAAAGGATATACCTATATAGATATGAAACTTTTTAGGGAAGTAGTAAACTTCAAACTTTGAGCGCTGTCGACATAATATCATACATTTGTTTTTAATTTAAATGATACAATATTTAGACAATCCAATCCACATGAATAATATAAGAAAATATTTTTATTCTAGGTATTGCTTATTATACGAATTGCAAACATTATGGGATCTGTTATAAAATGTCGAAAGTGTCGCACTGTTTTAATCGAGATTGAGCCCCAAAACATATTAAATGCACACAGTAATTCAATAAGCTGTAAAGATGAAAATATTGAAAACAGCTGTAATTCAGATAAAGAGAATAACGAAATATTTGTTAAAGAAGAATTTTTACCTGGTTGGATTCAAAATGAAATTGAAAGTTCGCAATGGACAAAAGGAAAACTAAAATGTCAACACTGTAATTCACGAGTTGGATCTTTTAATTTTGTATCTGGGAATCGTTGTGTTTGTTCCAAGTTTGTTCTCCCTGCTGTGCATCTCGTAAAAAGCAAAGTTGATTTTATATTAACGTGAATAGATAATTGTTATAAAATTAGAATTTATTGCTTGTAAATAAAGGATTTTTTTCTAAAGTTAACAAACAATTTTATTTAAATATCCCATTAGATGTGGTAATTAAAATTAAAGGATCTTTGTAGATATAAAAAAGGGGATCGATAAACTCAGAAAATAGGACCTTATTTTGAAAAAACTTTCTTCTGTTGCTTCCCAAAACTTTCTCCCTTTCTTAAGACTAGAGGATTCATACTTAAAGATGTGTATAAAATTATAAATATAAGGTGTTTGACAACGTTGATCACGAGTATATATGTAGGCAGGAGTATATATATTACGTAGGAGAGGCATTCCAGAAAAAAGTATCACCATCATAAAGGAGTCCTACTCAGGAGCCAAATGTCACGTCGTACACAAGGGAAACTGTCGGAGTGAGACAAGGATGCATACTGTCACCTTTGTTTTTATTTTCCTGATCGTCATTAATGACGTACTGTGCATCATCTAACGCAGATCAGTGCTTAAGATCAATGCTGCTAAAACTAAACTTATAAGTTTGGACTGCAGGCGACAAAGTGAAATTTTATCTTTAAGAGCAGCTGTCTCGAAAGCATAAGGTCTGTTTGTTTCGCTGCATGAAAATTGCAGAAGTAGTGTAGAGTGTAATCGATGTGACGTCAGAAGTGTAGGAATTTGCCCTACACTAACGTCAGCGAACAAACATTTTAAGTGTAATTTTCTGTCAATAATATTTAACAGACAAATAAAACCGAAAATAATATATTACCGACTTTAATGCAAGAAAGTATGTGTGACTCGTCTGATAATTAATTAAAATCACTTCAATTAAGACCGGCTTTGTTTGAAAATTGCCTGACAAATGTCAAATATCTGCCTGCACTCACTGCTCTTCATCCAAAGCAAGTGCAGAAATTTCCACTTTTCTGCAGCGAAACAAACGTTGTGCAGTTGCACTAAGTTTACACCGAGAGCGAAACAAACGCCGTTTAACGTCAATTTTGCACAAATTGCAGGTAGTGCAGAAAAAGTGGAGCGAAACAAACAGACGTATAGTTACAGCAGACGGCTGGTCTGAAGCTGATGTACAGGCTCGCATCGATAAGGCTCTAGTTGCGTTTAATACTCTTGTTGAGATCTTGCGCAATAATATCTCCAGATTCACAAGACTCCGGATCTTCAAATTGAGTGAAAACTGTTCAACGTGGAAATTGAGATGTCAAGTATCATCTAAGCTACAAATCCTTGTTAACCAATGTCTCCGACGCAACCTTAAGCCAAGGTAAAAGTCCGACAATGGTCCAATATTTCTCCAAGGGTAGGTTTTCGTGATTTCGTGAAAAAAGTTTCAGACAAAAGTTGCTTGGCTTTGAGGGCGAAATCGTTTGCACACAAAACCGCCCCCCCCCCCCCCCCCCTCAAATGGCAACCCCAATTTTTATCGCGTGTTATGATTCTTCGAGGAGAAATATCCAACTTTTGTCTGAAACATTTTTTTATCTGATACCTCCCTTACTCCTCAAGTGTCTGTTTGTCTGTTTTCAAAAGTCCCCTTCGTGCAACTTTGATCAATATATATTTTGTTAAAAAATTAAGTAAGATCCAACGTGGATTATCGATTATACAACAGGTTCCTCTAAAAAGACTTAAATACCGCCAAATTTTTTAAGTTTCAAGAACATAACTTTTTTTTATGTCTGACCGGGCATAACCTCGTAATGATGATTGATGATTCTGTTTTTGTTTGGTATAGTATGTTCACCGATTGGATTTCTTTCTTTTTGTTGTTGTACAGAGTATGATGATGGCTTATAGGGGTGGGGGGGGGGGGTAATCTAACTTCGTAACGCATGGATAATTCTTTCGATTTGGATGGTTCTTTTTTTTGTACACAATATGATCCCCTATTGCTAATAGGAGAAAAAAACGCGTAACCGATTTGGATAATTCTTTTTCTCTTGGGTAGAGTATGGTAGCTGGTTAATACCACGAGAAACAAAATGCTGGTGGGGTGGGGGTGGAACCTAACTTCGTAAAGCGTGGACCAATTGGGATGGTTCTTTTACTGTTGTAGAGAGTGTGATCCCCCATTGTTAATAGGAGAATAATTTGGATCTAAGGTGTGGGGTAAGGGAGGGAGAGGGGTTAGTCTAACTTCGTAACGCATGGACCGATTTCGATGATTCTTCTTTTGATGTGTAGAATATGTTGCCTCACTAATACGACGACAAAAATTTATAACCTGGGTGGTGTGGGGAGGGGACGTTACACAATTTCTTAATTCACACACCTTTTTAAAAGATTCCTTTTTGTTGTATATTATATTATCCCCCTTTGCTATTCTATGGAAAAATGTTAACCTAAGGTTGGGGTGGGGGGAGGGGAAACCTAACTTTGTAACGCGTGGACTGATTAGATTATTATCTATTTGTATTCTGACAAAAATTGTGGCTTGTGGTGAGAGTTGGAGGACGGGCGGCGCCTAGCTTCATAAGGCATAGACCGATTTTGCTTCGGTTGTGCAGAATACGTCTCCTGATTGATAAATGACAATAATTTTGTACCTAGAGTGCCTACGATGACTACGATTATTTTCTTTTGGGAGTACTTTTGGATTGCTTTGTTCGTACGAGCAGCATTCTTCGAGTCGCATATATGAAGGCACTAAAAAGTGAAAAATAAAATAGTTTTTAAAGAGAAAAATTTGAACCGACTTCACAAAAAGCGCTAAAAAGCATAAAATAAATTTTTATTTTATATCTATTACGACATTTTGAAATCGGTGCAAATTAAACAAACCAAACAACTACAACAAAAGTATTTAATGGTCCTTCCTTATGATCCCGTGAGCTGAAACGTTCAGGTAGTTTTCTATAGTAACTTCGGTTGCGATTGGTTTGTTGTTTTGTTTGCACCGACTTCAAAATGTCGTAATAGATATAAAATGAAAAATAATTTTATGGTTTCTAATTTATTTTTTTAAACTATTTTATTAATGTTTAACAACGGCATGAGCTAGAAATTTCTGAGATTTTGTGAGAAAACATATTTTTTACCGGCATTTGTGGAGCCAGGGAGGCTTAGGAAAAAAATGTTTCAGACAAAAGTTGGATATCCTTCCTTGGAGAATCGTAATCCGCGATAAAAAATGGGGGTTGCCATTTGAAATTTCAAAGTCATTTCAAGCGTTTAGATATCACTTTGCCTTATGTTTTTGTAATTTCCATTAAGAATGCATCTACTTGAAAGGAAAAAAAATCGGAAAACAACAGACGTCACTTTTTTTCTTAGCCGCCTTTGCTTATCTTTAAACTGATTTTGTCTATAAAAGTACTGCACTGCACAATTTTATACCTGAAAATCATTTAGGGAAAAATTACACCAATTATGTTTGGAAAAACATTAAAATAAATTTTTTATTATATTTTGGTTGGACAGAAAGTTTTTTTGTTTAATGATGATTGTAAAGTGAAAGCACTACAATTGAATAAGAAATTTTAGGATTTATTTAAAAAAACGAAGTAATTTAAAAAATATATTTATTCTTTATAATAAAATACAATTATAGAATATAAAGACTAAATTACTTCAAAATAAATTTCATATAGACTTCTATAGTCAAAATTCATTGTTTTATATATCTAATATCACAAATTTTCTTAAAAAGAATGTTTTAGAAGATACCTTAGGCAAAATCTAAAATAAGAGTTAACTATAAAGATCTTATTATGCGTATATAAACCTGTGATTACAAGATGACTAGAATAAGCTCAGAAATTCATATTTAAATAAGGTCTTTACATGCTTATTGACAAAATAAATAATATTTTTGCCTCGCTATTATCCAAAGGAAAATTTAAACTTAGAAAAAATAAATTAACTTAAAGTTATTTGTACTCCTTGTGACTGCTGCAACATTAAGTTTTACAAGTATGAATTAATGCATAGCCTACTTACAAAGTAAAATTATAGTTTAAAAATTTTTCGCACTTTTCCCATGTTATAAACCTGCTCTGGTAGAATTTCTTAAAATTGAAAAGAAAACATAGAACTATATAATACAAAAGAAGGAACGCTCTTTGTGATGATTGTCGTTTTAATAATGTACATTTTTTATATAAATTAATAACTAAATAATAGACATGTGTATTAAAAATAAATATAAAATAGCTTAGCTATGCTAATTTAATTGACTAACCTTACGTAACCGGATTTCAGTGAATTGTAATTTAAACTCAAAGATGTTTATGTGTAGGTGGTTAATTATAAGCAATGCATTTAAGTTTTTTAGTAATCTATATGGCTCTTGAGGGCTTAATCTGCTTTAAATCTATTAATGCGGCAGAATATATCGAAATTAATAAAAAAAAGTTTTTTTCGGAGTTTGAATTATTAATTAAAGGGTTCACAATTTTTGACAATTCAAAATTTGTAACACTTTGAAAAGTCTAAAGTAACCTCGATCACTGTAGGTTAACTTAAATATAAGCAAACAACGTAACTTAAAAATCTGGATACGAAATTTTTTTATTAATATTAATTGTACATTCTGTACATTCATAACATAATGACAATTTCTGAAAGCGATCAAAGCTGTCATCGAGATTTTGCTTATACAACACAAAATATTATGATCTAATCTGCAGCAAATTTCTGTAACTCACCTGAGTATTTTCTCACTTATAAACGAAATTTTTGTTTCCGACAACTTCATTGAGTTTTATGTTACTACGAGTGAGAGAATATTCACGTGAGTAACAGAAACTGGCTGCTGATCTAAAATCTAAATCTGAAACTGGTAAATGATCTTGCTAACAAAGCCAACGCATATTTGT
Source organism: Leptarthrus brevirostris (assembly GCA_964036015.1). Lineage (NCBI taxonomy): Eukaryota > Metazoa > Arthropoda > Insecta > Diptera > Asilidae > Leptarthrus > Leptarthrus brevirostris. Next base: position 169,300,128 of record OZ038371.1, on the reverse strand, counting down.
CCTAAATTTTCTTTTCCAAACTGGTTTGAGGATGTGAGTCCAAAATATACTTATCATATTTTTCTCCTACTCACTTTTATGTAAGAATAGGGATATACTATAGTTAGTATTGGTTTAATAGCTCAGAAAACGACGCTGTTCTTTATGAGACAAAATACTCACATCTAGTGGTGTTTTGCACCTGTGAGTTGGAAATCATTTCAGTGGAAAATGTGAGATCAAAAATTACACTTCCCTGCAATCCCTTACCCAAAAAACTCGTTTGGGTCAGACTCATGAGAAAAGTATGTTGGCTGATTAAACACAAAAGTTTGATCAAAAGTAATTGGATTTAATCGGATCAGCTTATTGAAAAGACCTTACCTATTAGGTAAATGGCGATATGCAGAACTGTTTAGTTGACTTAAAATATCAATCTCATAGAATATAATAGGTCTGTTTATTTCGCTCCAATTTTTCTACTCTGCCTGCACTGAGTGAAAAATGTCCGTCTAATGTCGTAAACTAAGTGTACGTACACTTGTAGATTTTATTTTGCTGCAAAAGAGTGGTAATTTCAGCTCTTGCATTAGATGAAGTGCAATGACTGCACCCTGATATTTGCCATTTGTCAACTAATTGTCAAACAACTCCAGTCTTAAGTGAAATGATATCAATTATAATAATCAGACGAGTTACATGAAATTTCTAGCGTTAAGGTCGGCAACATATTATTTTCCATTTTATTTGTAATAATAACAAAACTGTGCTAGTTCTTTTGGTGAAAAAAATCCATTTTTTTGTTGTTGCATTTTTGGTACCTCTAAGGTGTCTAGAATATTCCTCTAAATTGGTATTATCGAATTCGAATTGCTTGTCACATAAAAACACGTTTTACGGAAAGCATATAATATAAGTAATTCAAACTAAATCGCGTTTTCCTCGAAACCATATTTTTCAAACTGGCGACCACTCTAGCTCCCAAACCGATTAACCGATTAATTCGCGATAAACTCTATAAAAAAGTGGACTGTTTTAGGGTACCTTGTACCTATAAAACATTTAAAAAGTTATATATGTACAATTCATTTGTTTTTGCGGATAAACATGAAAAAGGGATGAAAAACAAAATTTTTTTTCAAACACGCATAAAATGGTGAAAAAATCGTGTTCGACCTAACGTGGGTTTATGGTACCCCAAATATAATGTATTTTTCAAATTTTTTTCCAATTTGATTTCAGATAAGATTCTGAGCTTGGATGATGGTCGCCAATCGACGATGTTCAAGCAGAGGCCTTGAGTTCAACCTAAATTTTCTGACCTAAAAAAAACATAGTAGGAAATTTTGTTAACAAATGAATAAGGAATAAAGCTGCGAAAACTGCAAAGTCGTATCTATAAACCCTTAGTCAGAATATCAATTTCAATTTACCCTATTTTTACCAAAAGAACTAGAACACAACCAAAACATGTTCTTTTAAATTCCCAGTATATAAGAAAGTTATTATAATAGGCCCGAAAATCGAAATCAGAATGTTCGACATGTATTTTTTATTTTATATATCTTTTTGTGTACATACGTACGTAGCCATTTCTTTCTTGCACAAATTTTCCCCGATAACAAGTGATATCGACATCCTTACGAAGTGTATTAACGTCAATATGATCTAAAAGAAATTCTATCAAATTCGGTCCAGCCATCTTTAATTTCACAACTGTAAAACTAACAATTAAGTCTTGTGATCGAAATTTCACCCTCTTCTTATTGTGGGATTGATTTGAAACTTCGCGAAGGTATACAATTGTGGTTACAATACAATATTCTGGACCGATTTGGATGGGTTTTTTATAGTGTTCCCTCATTGCTACTCTGAAAAAATATGAACCAAGATTGGGGGGCTAGGGGAAGAGACCATACTTTTATAGATTTTTTATCAAATAATACCTAATACTTTTATATCTTAGTAAAACATAGTAATAAACCAATAAATAATCAATATTAATAACGAATAAGGGGAAGAATAATATTGATCTTTTATTAAATTAATATAATCCGTGATGTGATCATCAAGGGTTACACTTGAGGCTCTATCTAGTTCAGTGGTTCCCAAACTTATAGCAAAAACCTGACCATGAACCCATGAATCCATGAATAGAAAAATTACAAATTTAACTTTATTGTCTTGAATGGTATTTGGAATTTGTTTTAAAATACAAAAACACATATTTTTTTTCAATGAGATGGGTGAACCTGATGGGATGATACTAATTTCCAGTTGTTTTCTTTCTTTGTAATGAGGCTCATAACTGCGCTAAATCCACGTTCTACTAAATAGGAAGACGGAAAAGCAATTAACAGCTTCTGTATACCGATAATGCAGGATATAAAATTGGTATCTGTTTTTGTAACCAGAATTTGTGGTATCCTTGTTCAAACATTGGTTTTAGCTCATTTGTGGATAATTCAATTCAATAATTCAATTCCTGTATTAGTATGGATTCATCTGAGTTTCAAAAAGAGTCCAACACCCAATCGGGGATAACCACGTGAAGAATGTTTTCAAATCTTTGGCTGAGGTCAGAATGAAGAGCCGTTAAGTGTTGACAATAAGCAAGCATCTCGTTTTTGCAATTTTGAAAGATTTCGAAACTGAGAGCACTCTCCTCTTCCCAAGTTTTGTTCGTATAGAAAAAGTTTTGCAACAAACGCAGATATTATACTTTTAGTTTTAATTAAATTTAATTGATAACCTTCTAGCTTCAAATTGGTTTCGTTAAATTTGTTACAAAGTAATCTATATTCATTGGCACGACTCTTTTACAGTACCATATTTTAGAGAAATTATTGCATGTAGCTGCGAGATTCTGTTCCTGTTTAAACCTGTATAGATATATAGATAGACGTGGGATGCTTGTCATTACTTGTATTTTATATATCTTATCTATACTTATATTTTACTCAGGACGTAAAAATGGCTACCAATTTATTTATTGCTATTTATTTTAACTTTCATGGTAATGAAAATGGGTGACAAATATTTTATTTTATATTAAACCTTTCGCGGACCCCCCGCCATTGTCCACGCACCCCCAAATTATTTTTAATTTGCCACAGCCCCCTCGCCGATCACAAGGACCCCTGGGGGTCCGTAGGAACCACTGATCTAGTTCTTTCTTAAAATGCACCTACATTTTGTACGGAGAAGTATGTAGTGCGTAAATTCTATGTTTTCATATTTTTAACTGAAAATCCTTATTAAGTAAGTGAATTATGATAGATAACACGTTTGTTTGTGGACTTTGTTTATGAAAAAGTGACGTTAGGAAAGCAATAATAACAATTTTCAATTTTGTAAAATTTGCATCAAAAATGTGGTTTGCTTCTCATGAATGCAACTTTATCTAACAGTTTATAAGCGTGAAAGTTCTAGGATCTCAAAGAACCTATAAGTTCTGCAAGATGGAAAATTGTGACGTCATATTCTAATATCTGATTCTAATTGACGGACAAAGAGTAACTCGCTGAATTGCTAGGTCGAACGCAACCTAAAAACGAATCATGTACTCGTATATGTATTTTCAAAAGCATGATATAAAGGGTAATGGCATCATCTGCCTTCAGTAACCCACAAAAAAGACGCTTTATAGTACAATTCGTATTAATTAAAACATAATTCATTAGAATTTGAATAATTAGAAAATACACAAGGTTCAGATGCACATTAATTCAGGAGGAATTAACGTTTTTTAAGAATGCAATTGCCTGAGATTGAGAAAATGTCATGAAATAGTTAAAGCAACTGGCTGTTAAAGATTCAGACTTGGCTATTAAAACAAATGTTTCGAATTGTAGAAAGTACAATGACTGGTATTGTTAGATTTTTCGCTGTAAAAAGCAAACATGTACATAAGTTAACTATTCATAAGAAAATTTATAAGTAGTTTTAAAAATGAAGTAACAAAACTTGCTAACAAAATTACGAGATAAATTAATTTGGACCAAAACTTTAAACGCGTTTTACTCTAAACTATGCTTTTCAAAACAGTGTACATGATATCTCGAGATGTAACGAATCGACTTGAAATTTGGTACACTTATTCTAAGTACTAGTGCCAGTCAATATTATGTTTTGTTTTTATAATTATTAATAATAATAACATGTAATTTGGGCCAAAAATCGCATTCGAAATTCAGGAAATTTCCCGTCAGTCGAAAGCCAATACAATATATGTAGATAATGAGCATGTATACCACCGCGAAATCATGTACACCATCCGACCATGCGTGAAAATCATAGTGATGCGCGAAGCGGCTTAATTCGACGATTTTTTTTTTAACAACAAAATTGACACGTTCTTCAATGTGTATAGAAAATAATAAAAAAAATTACTGGAGTTTCAGAAATATTAAGTTAGAAATTAATTCCTGAAAATAACCATGAAACCACTGTGGTCTAACCCCTTAAGGTAGGTACTTATTTCATAAAATTCTTTGAGGTCAATTAAAAGTTTAAGAAATGCAGTTACCTGAAACTAAAATAAAATTCTTTTTTCTTTTGTATAATTCGCCGAAAGGAGATTTTTACGATAAATTGTCTTACCGAAAAAGAGTAAGATCAGACCTTATAACATAATACCTTATTATTATAAAGTAATGCTTGCGTAAGAAAAAAGTATTAAAACTTGAGTAAGGCTAACTGAGAAAGTACCCTTTTCGGATGAATCAAATTTCAGCTTTCATATTTCTGACGCGCGGCTGCGCGAGCAGAGACGTATTGGAAAAAGACTTCATGAGCACATGTCTTTTTATAGAACACCTGTTTTCCCGTTATTTGTTGAACTGTCAGATTGGAAAATTAATCCAATCCAACAAAAAACTTGCTACGTAGACTTCACACCAAAACTCCCCAGATAAGCAGGATTTCAAATTATAAAAATCCGTTAGAAACTGCTAAACAATTACTGAACAAAGTTGGGGAAACAAAATTTTATCGCGAAAATGGGATAAAAAGAATACTATGTATATCGATGGCTAAGTGCACAGAAGTTGTATCTCCAAAAATTTTGGTTTTGAGTTAAAAGCTTTGGAAAGTTGAAGCTAACATGTAAAGGAAAGTAAAAGTTCAAATTTAAATCAACTCCCTCCAGTAGTGTTTGAATCAAGAAGATGCTAACTAATCAGATATAGAAAATGAAAAAAAAAAAATTAACATTTTATTAAAAATGGAGATTGTGATAGATGTGGTTGTAAAGTACCTGTAATGTGTTTCGTTGATATATATGTTAGATACCATTTCTCAAGTCTATAACTTCCGATGGAATCTAGTTAGGCATATTTCGTTTGGGCAGAACAAAATGTAGGAGTAAAGGAGTTGCTTTATCCAAATATCTAAAAATTTTTAAAAAGTGCACTTAACCGTCGATATGTTTGAATCAGAAAAATAGTTTTTTAACTGATATAATATTTCGGGGAATTTCCAACAAAGTGTAATAAAGGTCTGTCTGTTGACTCGAAAATTTTTACACAGAACTAAAACTTTTAGTCCACATTGTGTCTGTTGACTTCTGGACTTGAAGAAATTGAACAGCTGATCGTATTTCCCCTGTTACCCAAATGTAAATATTTTACCTACGATCTAGAGTGTGAATTAAATTGAAGAAGAAGATTGTCTTGAAAGTTCATCACTACTACTGGATTTTGCAAACATTGGAACTATTAACTTTTTTAATAAGTCTTTATTCATTTTCATCTACGTCTTTTTACAACACAACTTTAACAAGCGATTTTATAATCACAAAGATAACCTACTAATTTATTTTTTGACAGTTCTCTGTTATCATCAATTTACCCAAAAAGTGTCTGGTGACTTTTTCGTTTTTATCCCCTCTACCACAATAAAGTTTTTACTTGCTTTTTACCCACGATTTTTTACGCAGAACTCAACAGACAGACCTGACAGAATTTTCTAGCAACTGGCACTAAGAAATATATTTGAAATATATTTTGAATCATATTATATTACATTTAATTTGCTTAACCCTTAAACAATCTTCAATTAATTTTTGACCAGATTTTCATTTGCTGATTTTCATTTCAAGCACTAGCTGTTTGGAATGTGGGTACCTTTGGATTGATCTTTTACTTGTATTATTTTATTAAATACCTTAATAAAGGAATACAAGAAAAAGACCAATCCAAAAGCTGTTATATTTTGAACAGCTAGTGTTTGAAGTGTTAAAGTGCTCGTGGAAACCCAGTACCTTAATTCACGACAGAGGCTAAAAGCTAAACATTAGTCACACTTCTCTGAGGAAAATATTGCATAAAGATCTCGGATTATTTGCCTATAGGAGAGAGATGAAGCAAAATTACCATTCGCTCTGTTATCGCTTCTGTGTATGGGCTTTAAATGAGCTGGAAAAATTACATTGATTTTGGTCATCAATTCACGTCTTTGGGTTTTTTATCTCAAAGTCTATGTCAACCAGCAAAAGTTGTAATATGTTTTGTTTTTGGCATTGTTGCGAGCTAGACAACAGTGCAGAGACGGAGTGGATTTTTAAATTTATTGTAATTTTAATTTAAAAACTAGTAGGCAGACTCGATCGAACCTGCACCCAAGGCTTGTTGATCGTGTGAACTCATCCATTTCATCCACCGCCCGTTTAAGATAAAGGGAGAGTTCTACAAGCTTGGCAAATATTTACAACGTGCGTAGAACGACGATGAATGACCTATAACGATGTAATGACAAGTAAAGAAGTAAAATGGAATCATCTGATGGTTAAGTTCTTGCAGAAAAATAACGAATCTATCCAAACACGACGAACTAGATCATGTTCTTTTTTATTGGTTTGTCTAACAGCGAAATCAAGGGATTGCAATATTGGTACCGATTATTTCGCAGAAGGCACTAGATTTCAACAAAAAGATACAGAACAGTGATGCTACGTTCAAAGCTTTTACAGTTTGGCTGGATAAGTTCAAAAATCGTCATGGAATTAGTTATCTATGGAAGGTGAAAATTTAAGTACTTATAACGCTGTTGTATCAAAATACGTTTGTAAGCTTCACGCGGAAATTACAAATCGTAACTTAACAAGAAATCAGAAATACAACTGTAACAAAACAGGATTGGATTGGAACACTCTTTCGAAAAAAATTGTGGCTTCATCATCAGAGACGTCAGCACTTAGCTACAAAATTAAATAAGAGGGAATAACAGTCGTGGTTTCTGCAGATGCCAGCGGTGAGCACATATACATATATTTTCAATTTTTGTTGCTATAGTTAAATATCGCGCTTAAAAAAATGCTTGGATCAGTCAGGAGATTCTTAGCGATTTTTCACACGGTCAGGCAATATGCTCACAAAAATAGATTAATTAAAAAAACTAGCCTTTAATGGATAATGCAGATTGAAGAGTGTCAGAAGATGATAAGATACCAAATCATGGATCGTGATTGAAAGTTTCAAGAGGCTTTACAGGAAGATTTGAGCCTTACTTTCGAAACAATTAGAAAAAGACTCAATTTACAATGTCACTGAAGCATGGAACGATATTCCAAAGATGATCTTTCAACGGTGCTGAAATAAGCTATAGCTAGGAGAAAATGCATTAGAAGAAACTGAACATCAAGAACTCACAATAATTTCCAGGCAACAAATAATTTCAAACTTCCCTGGATACGAATATATCTCAAAAAGTGATGTAGCTGAATGGCAATGGACAAAGCTATTTTGGGTTATGAGATTTTGACCGATGATGAACATATTACTCATATATTAAAGTCTGATGAAAAAGATGACAATGAAGCACAATCAACACAAAAAGAAGAAAAAGTTTGCTCGTAAGAGAAAAAAGAAGATTTTGGACCAATGAACTCGTTAAAATCAAAATTCTCGGAGTATTTTTTCTAATATGATGGGTGAAATGAAAAGATCAAACGATGAAAACTTTAGGAATTTTCCAAGGATTAATTTTAAGAATTGTTACGTAACAAAATAACAATCTCTCCCTTGCTTGCCATCTTTCTTTATAGTTTGTCGCTTTCATGCATCTTAGAATAAGAATTTCCTTACACAAAATTTGCGTAAATTTTGTAAGGACCCATAAATTTATTCAAAAAACTTTTTAGTGTTCCGTACCAAAATTGGAAAACGGACTCATGGCCTCACTATGGTTTCTGTCCATACGTCCGTCTAATAGAGCGTAAGGTACAAGCTTGAGACTTGAAATTTAGTTAAAGCTTATTATGACCCAATGCTGTGTTTAAGAAAAACAAAATAAAAATTGCAATAATTGCTTGTCCCAGCCAATTTATTCATAATGTATTAATTGGAAAAATCTTAAATAAATTTAGTAAGTTATCATAATGACAACATTGATCAAAAAGTGTAGGCAACGATGTAAAGTTTAGTATTTGGAAGAAATTATAAATTAACTGGTAGTAAACTGGTCACATAAATTTTAGCTAATGGAAGTATCACTAGTAATTTTTTCAGTATGTTTAGTATCAATGTGCATTGTTACGGAACACTCATTCCGCCAGGCCCGACTCGCAATTGACCGCTTTTTACAATGCAGAGTTTTTTAATAAAATTTGATATAAACAATGTCAATGATAAATACGATTTAATAATTGCATATTCATAAATTGCGCAAAAAATTATTATTTTCTGTGAAAAAATTCGCAAATAATACTGTTTTTTTCAATAATAATAATAATAAGTTGAACTTCTTCAACTATTTTGTCAAAATCGTACATCTTTTAGTAGAACAAGTTTAAGAAATAGTAAAATATTTTTTTGAATTAGTCTGAAGGCCATTAGAGTTACCAACCTGTTATCGCATTCTATATTTTCATGACAGCGTTGCAGGATATTCGTGATTTCGTGAAATGGCATAATGCTATTTCGCGGAAACCTACCGTCGATTTCCTAGATGAAATCCATTGTGTTGATTAGCAAAAAGGGAAATATAACTGTTTTCAATGTATTATATACACCTAAACGTATAATCGATTAGCCATGAATTTTTAATGCATTACAAGTATCTAAACGGATATTCGATTCGTCATAAATTTTCAATGCATTACAAGTAATATGTTACACCTACGGGCATTACCTATACAAATTAATGCATTCAGTACGTAATGCTCATTGCAATTGAATACATGCCTTACTGTAATGCAAACAGAATATATTTTGATTGCATTCGTGGCTAGCTGGGTATATTACTAAAAAAATTCATGGTAAACATTTTTTTTTGCATTTCTTGAGCTCTAAGTAATTATTGGAAATCTGCAACTAGTGTGGGGATGCACGGCAAGAATTTGTTTTCACTTTTTTCATCATGAAAACACATCAGCTCACCTTACAAAAGAAATATTAGAACTATTTTTTTACCTCCCAAGAGTTAAATCGAACTAAATTCTCATTCTTGATTTATGTGGGTACATATTGTTATTCCGGATGTATGTGCGCTATTTCTAGATCTTTCTAGGATTATGCGCTAAATGACATGCTGTTTGAAATTTGATATGGAGTCATTTTAGGAACTATCCAAGCTTAACAAGGAAGAACGTATTGCCCTGGTATTGCGCAGCCAGATACATTTACTAGTTATAAGAATGCAATTGTAATTGTGTATGAACATTTTTTATTGACTAGCATCATTTTTAAAAATCTCTAAATCTGATATATTCTACTCGACGTGTTGAAAAGCAAAATGTTAACTTAACATTTTTATTTTTGAAGGTTTGTCTCACATGTTATAAAAAAAGACACTTTGGTTCTATCGCAACTTGGTAAACTAAAACTTGTTATAGTTAAATTTGTTGTAGGATTATGATATTGAGCTTTCAGATACAGCATGAAATTTATAAAAAATAAACTCATAGTTTGCTTCAAAAAATAAATAAAAATGATTAAATACGTTCGCGCCATCCATCCGGATTGTTTACTAGCTAATAAAAAAACATAATTAAACCTTAAAATGTTCAGAGGAGTATCGATTGCAGAGTTTGTAACTAAATAAATAAACACAATTCACTAAGATCCGGTATGTATTAAACTAAAATATTTGTAATCACAGGTTTTCAACTAACATACTGCGCTTTAATTGATATAACGTAAAAACTAATAATATTTTCTATATTTGGTTCCATGACTAGATCACTCACGCCTTTATGCACTTTCATATAAAGAAAAACGTGCATTTTAAAATACAAAAAATTATAAATAAATATAAAACAAAAAATCAAATCAAATTTAAAAACTAATATACAACTATAAATTAAATACAAAATTGCAAATAACATTACCTTTCAGGAAATTCAAAGTTACTTGTGCAGTTGCAATGCTAAAAAAACATTTTACAGAAATATTGTTTTTAGAAATTTGAACACCAGTTGAGTAGCTAAAATGCCAATGCGGCTGTTGTATGTTGAATCACAGATGGTCCATTCCGAAGATGCGCCAAAGCCGCTGCTGCAATATTTTCCTCTTCAGTCAAATTCTCGACTATTTTCAGCCTTCCAGGTGAGGAGCAATCAGAACGTGACTCCATGTCGGTATCATACCTGTAGAATATATTTTCCCTATGAACTTGATGCTGTGAGCTATATGATTCCATAGAGTTTGAATCATCAGTTCTATACACTGAACTACTTTTCGATGAACCTTCAAGTTTTTCTTTTTGGTTTTTGTGGGTTGCTAAATGCTTCCTGAGATATGCTTGTCTTTTAAAACACTTTCCACATTCCTCGCAAGGATATTGCTGTTCATTTTCAGAGTTTTCATTTTGCTTTTTAAGGATTTCTTCTTTGGGCTTATGCCAACGTCGATGGGATGCTAAATTTGCTGGGCAGTTAAATCTTTTACCACATTCCGGACACCGATACTCTAGGAGCACTATACATGAACACCGATGTCTTGCTAAACCGAAAGCATCCTCAAATTCTATTCGACACAATCTACAGACATAAGCGCCTATAACGTTTTTTATAGCTGCTAGCTCTGCCTTGGCTTCGTCAGTTACTTCAACGATATTATATTGAGGGTCTATGTCCCCCGACTGGTCAGCAGAATTTTCGTTTATTTCTTCCAAAGGGCGAATAATGGTCCCAGAAACCGGTGAGCTGGTGTCTTCATCAAATTTTAATTTTCTTACAGCTTTAGTTTTCTTCTCTTTTACTGTATTAGGATTGATTTTTGATGTTTTTGGGGCCGAAACAACTTTAATAGGTTTCTTTGGTGTCACCTCCTTCTGGGGAATAATTTTTAATTCTGTTTTGATGCACTTTGTTGCTGGGGCGGATCCATCATCACTGAAATCATCTTCTCGGTACCTCTTTTTTGGTGGAGATGGCGGAGGTGTTATAGGCACATTTACATTACTTACAGGTGATGTGGGTTTCACTGATAAATCCAACGGCGTTTCTATTGAATGAGCTATATATCGAATTTTATACTTTGGAGGCAATTGTGCTACCGTAGTCAGAAGACCCCCACTGGGTGGAAATGGTAAGCACTGTTGAGATGAAGCCATCTCATCACGGAGATTTTATTTTCTAAGCGCACTTTTTTAAATAAAACTCAAAATAAACTTAAATACCCGCACTAAGAGCACCGGCAACAGAACACCATTCACTCACTTGCCACGAAAGCTCCTTGCCTCATCCACGTCCAAGCAGTGAATGACGAATATGTTTACAGGTCAGGTTATATTTATGGATTTCTCCCCTATCACTCAATTCAGATTTGTGTTGCTATCGGTATGATTCCCTTCAGCGCAGTGGTTATTTCCACGTTCCCTTTTCAGGTATGCTATAAATACTCGTATATATCTCACCCTGAAAGCAACGGCCAATCGATTTACGCCTGCGTCTATCAGGGATTGCTTCAGAACGAATGAGTGAACACCAAAGCAAAAACCCAACAAGATCTCTGTAGTGCAGGGGTATCGGCGTCAACCTATCCCTAGCACGCGACTCACTTTTGTTTACGCATTTGGCCACGTGCACGGGACTGCCTATAGAATGCGTTTATGGCTCTACGTTAAGGGATTTGTTCTTCGTTTTTTGTCTTGTGCTCTGATGGGGTGTGGTATATAAGATGTGAAATAAAAAAGTGCACAAGAATAAGTTGGTATTGAAAGGGGGTTGATGCATGATTTTCAGATGGGGTGCGTCTACAGAATGTCAAAAATAAAATACCTTTTTAAGGGTTTGCTAAAGTGGCTTACAAAGTTATTCAAAGGTGTTTGTTTTAATATGTTATGATTTAGTTTATAATTTTTAAATTTTAGTCACATTTCTGGAGTTTTGTGGCAATACAAATTTAAAGTGTTCAACAAGTTTCTCTGCAATAAGTTGATATATTTTATTGGGCTTTTTCATTTTCATTAGATAAAGAGTAAGTAAAATTATATTTTAGTTTAATAGTTTTATTCCGCTGCTTAAACTGACATATTTCACTGATTTGTAAGAATGGATAGATTAACATTTTATTCTTGTGGAGGATTACAAATTATTGTTCAACAAATTATATAGTTTTCTATTTGCATCTGTAAATAATAATATTATAGAAAATCAAGCATTCTTCTACCACAAGCCCGTCTGGAAGACACGTCGAGTTATTTAGTGAGTCTTTTAATTTACAGCAACTGGTTGAGTGTCCGACTCGTGTTCCTGATACTTCGGGGCACAACGCGCACCTTTTAGATCTATTTCTAACATCGCATCCAGAAAAATACTCGGTTTCGGTGACGTCTCCCTTGGGTAATTCGGACCATTGTCTAATCTCCGCCCAATTCTCCATCTCCTCTCTGACAACCACTAATCTAAACTCCACCAAAAGATTAGTGTGGCATTATAAAAATGCTGACTGGGCGGGACTTAATAAATATCTCAGAGAGCTGGACTGGTCTGATTGCTTTTCTATGAAGGACGTTAACAGAAGCACCGATTATATCTTGAACATCCTATGGTTTGGAATGCATCGCTTTATTCCTCATAGCTTCAAGAACATCAAACCAACTAACACCAATTGGTTCAATAATGACTGTTTCGCAGCCATTAAAAAGAAGGAAGCAGCCTTCCAGGCATATAAATTGTGCCCTTCAGAGGAATTGAGACGTATCTATAGAGATGCGCGGAATATTTGCAATTCAGCAATTAGCCGGGCTAAGTTCAATTTCGACCAGAGCATCAGACGGAAGGTATTTTCTACTCAAAAGGGTAGTAAGGGCTTCTGGTCTCTAGTAAAAACCGTAAAGAACAATTTCACCTGTTCGTCAACACCACCACTCATTTATAATGGGAATGTTTTTACTGACTCATTGGACAAGGCCAACCTGTTTGCTGCTAATTTTGCTGCTAACTCGTACTTGCCACCATCATCGCAGCCACTTCCATCTCTATCACAGTGCATTAGTAGGCAAAAGCCGCTACACTTTCGCACTCGGGAAGTTTTTAGAGTACTTTCGAAACTCGACGTGTCCAAAGCTACTGGGCCTGATGGTTTCTCGCCCCTTGTTTTAAAATGCTGCGCCTCTGCTTTGGCTAAACCTCTGCGCAAACTTTTTCACCTGTCATATTCAACAGGAATATTTCCAAGTGTATGGAAACTTGCTCATGTCCAGCCGATACTTAAAAAAGGAGAGGCATGCGACCCCTCTAACTACAGACCAATTGCACTAACCTCGATCATATCCAAAGTTTTTGAATCACTCATCAACTCTCAGTTGTTGACATATCTAGAAAATAACCATCTTATCAACGATTGCCAGTACGGTTTCCGCGCTGGCCGCTCAACCGGAGACTTATTAACGGCTCTAACGGAGCGTTGGAATCATTGTCTCCATAATTTCGGTGAGTCCGAAATCGTCGCTCTTGATATTTCAAAGGCTTTTGATAGAGTCTGGCATGCTGCCCTTTTAGCCGAACTTCAAACATTTGGTCTGCATCCTACCCTCGTTAAATGGATAGAGAGCTTTTTGTCAGGCCGTTCAATCCGTGTAGTTATTGACGGCGTTACATCTGCATCCCACGAAATAAATGCCGGTGTACCTCAGGGTTCAGTTCTTTCACCAACTTTATTTCTTCTTTTCATCAATGATCTCTTATCCCTTACTCTCAATCCTATTCATAGTTTTGCCGACGACAGCACCCTTGATTTCGCGTACTCATTTGATTCTGTAATGAATTCACGTGGAAATGCTACAGAAGTCAATCGGGAACGCATGTTTAGATCATTAAACAATGACATTTCTAAGGTCCTCGCTTGGGGCAGAGCAAATCGTGTTACGTTTAATGCATCCAAAACTCAATGCTGTTTAATGTCCCTTAAAAAACGCCCAGTTCACCCCCAACCCATTTCAGTCGACGGAGTGAATATACCCAATTCACCCTCCCTAAAGATCTTGGGTATTGAGATATCCAGCAATCTTAGCTGGACTGATCATATATTTGCAATCGCTAAAAGTGCGATGAAATGTTTGGGTTTTCTACAGAGATGTAAGAAATATTTCACCCCACCCGACTTAGCGTTGATCTACAAGTCCCACATTAGGCCTAGACTTGAATATAATTCCCATATTTGGGCAGGGGCAGGACACACCGCATTGTCCGCGTTAGACAAAGTTCAGCGTAAGGCTGTTAAACTTATTGGCGATTCCTCAATCTCTGAGGGCCTTGACTCTCTTGAGCATCGACGGAATGTCGGTTGTCTCTCACTCTTTTATCGCTATTTCCATGGCCATTGTTCTAACGAAATCGCTAGCCTGATTCCTTGTAGACTCATTACAACGCGCGATACAAGATCTACAAGTCGCTCCCACCCCTTTACTCTCCGGGTCAAATTTGGACGTACCGTCAAATTTCGGGAATCTTTTCTTAGCAGAACAACACGAATGTGGAACAGTTTACCATCTTCTGTTTTTCCCTCGTCTTATGAGCCTGAAACTTTCAAACGGGGCGTACATCGACACCTCCTTCACTCAACCTCCTAACCCATTTCCCTCATCCTTAATTCCTTTCCTGCCAAGGCTGTGCTTTAGCATCATAGGGCATCCCCTGAGCTTTGGCAACATCATATATAAAAAAAAAAAAAAAAAAAAAAAAAAAAAAAGCATAAATGGGACAGTTGGGTTTATAATAAAAAGTAACTAATATTGCTTGACTGTAAAATGGAATGAAAGGGGTTCTTAATGCGTGTGACTAGTAATTTTTTTGAACCTTTATTTTATTGTCTTTCTCATTAAGCATTAAATAAAATTGGCGCATATCAATTTAAATGAGGGTTGGTAAATTTTTTAGCTCACTTGCATACGTTAGTAATGGCTCAAAATTTTTGTTCAGAAGTATGTTTGTGTAAGATCTAAACAGCTGTTGGTCGAGTTTGGGCAGAAATTATGTGTGTGAAGACCCATTAATAAAAATTAAGCTTTTCCTCATAAATCCTGGATCCGCCACTGGTCATCTGAGTTACTCTGATGCGAATTAAAACGTCGGGACAGTAGGTATATATCCTAGTTTGCAGCGTTAAAAATGTTGAATTAACATCAAAATATCCTACAAATTTCACCTACGGTATAAAAATTAGCCACTCCGAAGCTTCGAACGTAACCGAAACCTGGAAATTCGAATTATTTTTGTCTTTAAAGGTCTAGTCCAAATTTCAAGACCTCAAAGCTTCAAAACTGCGAAGTTCCAAACATTCGAAGAAAAGTGATATTCCTAATTAAGAATGGTGATGTCTGCTAGAAGTAGCACTAACATTTCTGGCCAGTAGAGATGGTTTAGCTTCTTTGAAGTACCTACAAAAAGGGAAACAGATATATTTTATTGTAAAAAATTCATAAAAATTCATTGTGAAGGAACCGAAAACAATAATACTGTTAATACATAAAAAGTACACCAGGAAAGGAGAGGATTATTGACGAATTAAGTTAGCTGATACAGCAAAGGCTAACAGATTTGTAAAGCTTGAATTCGAAGAAATACTTGAAGACTCCGGTGCCATAAAGTGGGGTGAGTGTAGAGCTAGTTGTACTGTCTCAATACTGATTGAAAACAGAATAGCTTGCATTTGGAGGTGCACTTGGAGCTATTGGGACAATTGATTGACATGTATGTACAGTTTGCTGAGAATGATTACAGAGTTTGGTTCGATTATATAGTTCTATGCAGGGACGGATCCAGGATTTTTTTCTGGGAGGGGCACAAGGGTTAGACGGGCAAGGAGTGTGCTCATAAGATTACACTATATCTTTGGTGTTAATTGTAAAATGAATGACATACAACAGTAACTATAAGATATACTTGTAATAAAGGTTTAATAATGAAAATAGTGAAATTTACATGTTAAATAATGATAGTTTTCTTTTACGTTTTCTGCTGAAGATATCAAATACTTTTGTAGCGTTCATCATTGACGCAATGTCTTGATGGATATGCATTAAAGCCAGTCCATTCAAACGATCTTCTGTCATCCTGCTGCGAAGATATGCCTTTAGTCGGCGTAAGGTGGAGAAAGATCGCTCTCCTCAGCACTTTACGATTGAGCTGCATCCCTTTTCAACCCTACTATAGGCTACCCACACCGATAGAACATAATGCAACGCGTCACCTTAAATTTAATTATTTTTCACATTCCATATTTCGGTATAATCCGGAAATATTTTTTACATATAAGTAATAGTTTAGGCGCTAGGACGAGTTTAAATAAAAATCACCCCTTGCTGCTATAAAAAGCAAGGTAAATTTGTCGGAAATTCAGACCACTTGGGCCCCAATGTGTGTGCGTAAAATTTCTTACTTCATGGTTTGTAGTTTAAGGAGGTTTTGCAACTTCGCGTCTTTCCCGAATTATGAGATTTTGAATTTCCCTTCCCGACATCATTTGTGGGACATGGGACGGCAGAAGAACTTCACCCGATTCGAGACAACGATTGCAAGTGGGTTTACAATTTAAAGTGGATTCCGAATCATTGACATTTTCTCTGCATTTTTAATATCCTACAAAACTTCAAACTTCTGGAAAATATCTAAA
The DNA here is from genome assembly GCA_964036015.1 of Leptarthrus brevirostris. Classification (NCBI taxonomy): domain Eukaryota; kingdom Metazoa; phylum Arthropoda; class Insecta; order Diptera; family Asilidae; genus Leptarthrus; species Leptarthrus brevirostris. Next base: position 169,283,092 of record OZ038371.1, on the reverse strand, counting down.
AAAATACTTATATTATATTCACGGAAACGACTGAGCAATTGGCAGCTAGCATCTTCTGGTATACACAAGAAAACTTCCATATGTAAACTACGTTAGGCTATGAAAGTGTAAGACTCTCATTGAGTACGATTTCAACCTAAAAATTCAGTTTTAAGAATTCTAATAATTCGGATCACCTCTGGTCTGGTGCGTATCTTCACCTGCCCTGAAGCCTTCTCTTCTTTTCACGATTTACGAATTTTTCGACCCTCCCTCGTTGCGCGGTCGTCTAATCCAGCGTTCTCCTTGGGTCTCATGCGGATTAAAACCTCGAGCCAGATGAGCGTTAGTTTCTTATCGATTGTCATTTTCGTCTTCGAACCACAATGACTATCCCGAATTGGCCTGTGGGTCTTCGTCGGTAATGACCTCCGGCCACTTATCTTTACATCCGTTACTTTATATTTACATAAGTAGATGGATCATGGCGTGATATATCAAAAGAGTGATAAACGCAACTCGAGCTTTGTCGATGTAAGCCTGTACAACAGCTTTCACTTAAAAATTTTCTTTTTATTTATTTATTTCCTTCAGATTCCTCCACAGAGATTACTTTAACATACAATAAAGACTTAAAAACTAAACTACAAACTAAAATCAGAGAAAAAATCGACAAAGAACGATCGAAGGACGGCGGATTGACAACATGCATGCCCTTCAACTGCAGCCTGGAGAGATTAAGATCGAAAATGGCGAAGTGTTGGTTGAAGAGGCGAGACATCGACGTGATGGGCTCATGCATCCCATACGGAGTTCGATGACTTGAAACGTGCAAAAAGTAGAGATTCTTCAAGGAGCGTTGCGGGATAGGACGTTCACGGCCGCCAGTAAATCAGGTGAATTTATTGTTCCCTGTAATAAAACGAACAAAAATAATAGTTTGGAGATGTTACGCCTCTTTTCAAGGGAGTCAAGAGAAATCAGCCCCAAGCGATCAGTATAAGAAGGAAGTAAGCAGGGATCAATCCAGGGAAGTCCACGGAGAGCAAACGTAAGGGATCTGCGCTGCACTGCCTCGACGCGATCGACGTGAACGGCAAAATAAGGAGCCCATACAGGGAGCCCATACAGTAAAGAAGCTTAGTTAGATAGGGATCATCGAGTTCCGTAGACCATCTTTTAACGAAACCCAACATCGAGTTAGCCCTACCAACGATCGAGCCCACATGATCCTCAACTGGAAGGCGAGAATTGAGGACCAGGCCCAGGTATTTCACCTTATCAAACCTATCCAAGACAACGCCCATCGACGGTGTAGTCGAAGAGGAAAGGCCGTCTTTTCCGGGATAAGGTCATAATGGTGCACTTGCCGACATTTAAAGGATTGCGCACACACCAATCGCAGAACACAGCCAGGCCAGAGTGCAGGGAACTGCAGTCTGCTTCGTGGGAAGCAGTGCGAAAAATCTTAGCATCGTCCGCATAACACAGAATTTTACTGCGGCTCAGGAGAAGCAAAACATCGTTAATATGTAAGATGAAGAGGAGTGTGCCAAGGATACTGCCCTGTGGCACCCCCGAGGTGACAAGGATTTGGTCAGAAAGAGCTCCCCGAAACAGGACGCGCTGGGTACGGCCAGACAAGAAGAGTTAATTTGTAGACCAGAATTGGTCGATCCTGTTAAAAGCCTTACTGAAATCTGTGAATACACAATCCACCTGGTGGCCCGCTTCGACGACTGGTAAAGAATAATTAATGAACTCAAGGAGGTTGGTGGTCGTAGATTTACCCCTGAGGAAGCCATGCTGGAAGCACCCCATGAGTGCAGTGAAATCGTAGAACGTCACTGCCGAGAGACTCGAAAACCTTCGCGGCATGGCACAGGCTGGCAAACGGTGGGTAGTTAGAGACGGATGACCTACTGCCTTTCTTATGGAGAGGAATCAACACGGGAGTCTTGCAAAGTTCAGGAAAGCGGCCGGGTTTCAGACACAGATTGAACAAGTAATAAAAAAAATGTATCGTACTCCTTGCTTTTTGATTAACATTATCCCATCCCCATACAAGCTCATAAGTTAGGTTAAAGCAAGAATAATCTTATGCCCTGCTTCGTAACATTTGACTCTGTTTGTTAGATAGATGAAATATAACGCTGCGTAAGTTCTTATAATATCCATCCATATCCACAACATTTAAATTTAATTCCTGTGCATTATAAAAAAACTTCTATCTAATTCCTTCCTTCTTTCATCAATAACAATCAAGAATAATAAAGAGGAAGGTGTGCATCCTTGTTTCATTCTGTTCAGCACTCGGAAAAGCTCCGACAGCTTTTTTGTGAAGGACATGACATTATGCTCCCGATGATAATAGTTGCTCCATGATGATAAGACAATTTCTTTTGTGATGCACTTTGAAGATAGAAAAACATTTAGTTGAAGACGTAGAAAATTTTGGACCATTAAATGGTCCTGATGATTACAACATCACGGCACATGACCACAATAATCATAAGACCTCCGGCAATGACGAATAAGCCGGATGCACTAGGATCGATGGAACTTTATAAGTCCACAGAGATAGAAGAAATACCAGAAAAGCTTATCAACGCAGATCCGAGCTCGCTCTAAGCTCAGACAGCACCTTTGTTCGAGATTTTTCTTAAAGCGGTCACATCAACAACCTCCGAAATATCATCGAACAATTTTTCGGATGGAGGTCGCTAATAAATTTTATAATTTTTTCGATAAGACATTTACCTGCGTTGATCGCGAGCTCATATTAGCTTTATGAAAAAGATGCATCTCCGCAGGAATCTCGTAAGTCGTCCCCAATAAAAGTCTAATGCTCTGTAGAGTATTCCACCAGTTCAAAGACAGCTTAATATTATCTTTTAGTTATCTGCAAGGAACAAATACTCAAGCAATAAACAAATCCTTACTCTATGGTAAAAAATTAACACTTTTCTATTTGGAAATAATATTCTGGCCAATAATAATATAACGCGTTTATGACACAATTTAATAAGTCACTGTAATAGTGCATCTAACGATTGCATGACTACCATTAATTTATTCTAAACTGTATTAGAACCCTTCAGGGATTGAACGATGAGAAATTTCTTGAAGGGTTAAGGTTCCTCTTGTGCAACTCGAGATTTCATCAGGGAGTAGCTTTGGTATTCAGGTTTATGGGGTGCGAGATGAGTGCGTATATGCTTTAAAATTGCTTTAATGCCTCATTTCAATAGCAAAGAAATCTGTCTTTACATACGTGACGGCATAAAAGAGGTTGTTAATAAATGGTTAGAGTGATTTAGTATATGTATAATAAACTTTTTTTCAGAGTTGACCTCTTAGAGATAATCAAATGTTGAATTCACTTTTACTAATTTTCTAAATTTTAAAAGAAATTTACGGCATTTTTTAGGGCTCTGTAGATACTAGGAACCATTATAGCTTCGGTCTGTCCGTCTATCTATCTGTATGTCACAGCCCTCCCATCCTCTCATTTATATACCTATTACGATGAAATTTGGTATACAGGCATGACCCAATTGAGATTTTGGGAAAATATTTTTCACTTTCCATGTAGGATAAAACCCATGACTGGCTCTAGCATGTGCTAAACCTTCTTAACCCTAGCCCAAGCTAAGCATCAAAGCCTGGTCTAAGACTGGGAAAATATTGGGATGATAACTCCTGCAAGCCCTGGTATTGAAGAGTGGCCCAGGGCTGGTTTTAAAACTTTGCCCAAAGCTTATATTAATGCTGGTACGGAAATATTCCCCGAATCCAATATTGAAACTTGATTAATGAAATTATTTAAAATATATCATAATCTTATAATCACTTGAACTTTTGAAACCTTTTCAATATTAGTTGTAGAAAAAAATACTCACTGGCATCTGCAATAATATTTAACAGAAATTTTTCTAAACTTGAGCGTGAGGGGTTTTTTACACCCATTTTGTTAATTTTTGAATAGTCTTATTCAGGTGGAAACCACAAATGAACAAAATAAACCAACCCATAATCTTGACAGTAGTTCAACGTATGATAACAGTAAACTATTTTACAGTTTTTTACAATAACTACATAGCTCACAAAGAAAGCCAAAGACTGACTATAGTATTGAGAATTTTCATCAAAAGGAGACGATGAAAGGAAGGAAAATTGTTGCGGTGTGTCTATACACTCGCAAAGTAATCTACGAGTTGCTCGCTCATACACAGCACATAACACACACTAATAACACTGTTAGCAAGAATTTTGCAGGAGTTTTATAATTCTCAGTTAAATAATTAAGTAAATATTAGCACACGGTTTTTTGACAATAACTAACTTACAATTTATAACTTATAAATAAATAAGAACTTTGTTTACATATATGTAACATTACAATGTTAGGTATTGAAAGACTGGCTTATAGTGGGACGAAGGCTCGAACAGCAAGGATTGGAAGTTTAAGCTTGGCTATAGATGGAGCGTGGACTGATAAACCAAACTTTGGTTTGTTTTTTGAATGTTGGCTTTGACTTGGGCGTTGATTAAAAAACCCAGGATCAGCATTCATGGTGAAGCCGAACCTTCGCATTATCTAATAATGATGCGTAGTTACGGCTGGTGCCAGACTAGAGAGGCCAACGCTTGGCACAGAAGCATTCGCATAAGCTTGGCACTATTGTAAAGCCTGGTAATTACTACATGGTTTACCCCATTGAGTGGGGTTGGTTTCTTTAGAAAGGTCTCCTAAAATACAACAAAAAATCGGAAATACTTTACTTTAAGCTAAAACTCTCCGATGACCTTGGCCTTGAAATATGTCAATTTTGGGGTTAATCTGAGTATGTATATATAAATATATAAAAGAGGACGTGTGTGTGTGGTTATATTTCACTCTGCAGCCAAAACTACACGTCGCAGATCATAAGCGTTTGTGTGTGGTAGTAGCCCCAAGCCTCCCATCGTGCACTATGGCGGTTGCACCGCGGTAGTTATAAGGGTGTAGAAGATGCAGGGGTTGAAAGTGGTCGACCTCAACGAATGACTTGACCGTAAAGTTTCTGTTCTTTCTAGAAGGTTTGAGAATTTTAAAGTAATTTAGAAAAAGAAAATAACTTTCTGGAAAACTTTCTGCAGAAATTTCTCGAAAGCTCAATAATTTTCTTCACTTTTCTGGTAGTCTCTGGAACATACGAAAAATTTTTCGAAAATTCGACGACTTTCTTGGACTTTCTGGAACATTCGAGAAATTCCAGAAATACTATAATATAATATACTCACTTTCTCATTCGCTAACTCACTTACCCACTCATCACGAAATATCAGTATGACCCCAAAAATTTCAAGGTCAAGGTCGTCGGAGAGTTGTACCTTAAAGTAAAGTATTACCAAAAAATGTTTAAGGACACTCTAATTTTCGCCCTTCAGTCACAAGATATTTGTTTTTAACATTATAAAAGCGCCCCCCTCTAAACTAACGATGAAAAATATTTTAAAAAGACACGAATGTAGCCATTAGAAAGACTTTCAGTTAAAATTATAAGGAACATTGTAGCAAAAATAGTTTATAAAAAATTTGGAAAACTTCAGAAACATATAATGTGCGTACCCAAGGCGCTGTTAAAGGAAACGGAGTTGCATCAATGGATGAATGGCACTATCACCACCACCACGCCATGGGTGCTGGCCTGTAAAAGAATTCATTTCCCTTTTCCCCTTACCCTAATTCCCTTCCACCCATTACCATGCTAACGCATCACAGGTTTGTCCCTTGAGCTTTGATTACATCATAAAAAAAATGTTTTCTTTAACTAACTTTTCGACTTCCTAATGTGCACCAAAATCGACTCTTCTTAAAATATTCGCTTAAAAAGAAGAGTGATGCATCACAAATTTATCCTTATTCGAAAAATCACTTCTTCATTGATAAAATTGTTGGATTTTCGGTGAGGTGACCAACTTCTCCTCAACCAAAAAACCATAATAAATATTATTCTTATGAAGATATCATTATTAAAACCTTAAACAGAGCTGCTCCGCAAATATGCACATATACTTTCTCCATCACTCTAGCTGTTATGAATTAATGAGATACCTAGAAGCGAGATTTTTTTTGGACAATACCTAGATATTATGGACCCATGCATGTTCCTGGGTGTTATAAGAGACTCGAATGAGCAACAGGAATATGAAAGAACGTGTACATAAGGTATTCGAAAAACAGCTTTTGTCCTCAAATTGTCCACTTGTCCTGTCTGGTCATCTCGAGAGGTATCAGTATAACGTGAACTACTGCTCCATGCTCCATCTTCTGCCACTTGATGTCCGTGAGAAACCTATTGCTGCAATAATTCGGACTGAAATGAGGCACGTTACGCCTGAGTAAAAATTATACTTTTCCAAACACCAGCCCGCTGCAGGCACATATCAATAAAAGACGCATGAAATAGTCCAAAAAAACACGGTACACACAGTTTTTTTTAGAATAAAATTTTAAATGAAAGCAATAAAAGTATTTTCGTAAATTAACTCATTCAATAACGACGTCTGAAATAACTAAACTATCTCCGCACTAGCCGGAAACGTTTGTGGAGTTGAGTCTTATTTTTACTCCGATCAATAAATATTATTACCGAAATTGGAAAATATAAATAAGAATAAAAATATGTCTAACCATGTGTCATCAGCTAGAATGTATTGAATCGAGAACGCAGTAACAGAATCGTACATCTATGGCGGGCGTATTTTTAGGTTTCTGTGCTGCAGCGGGAGCGTGTATACGCGTGCCACGGGCATAATACTAACGGGCGCATTTATTCGCTATACGTGCTAGCAGCGGGCGCGTATGTACTTTTAAAAATATTAAGTTTTGTACTTTCTTTGAGCGTGAATATACCAAATCAAATAGTTCTACTCGGGTATGGGTCCGTGGCCACATTAGTATTTAGGGAATAACGCAGCAGGTGGCCTGACCAAAGAAAGTGCTTACCCATGTGCTTTTTCTACTGACTGGTTGATTGGTTGATCTTTCGAAACAGTGCAGTTAATCTAAATGCAGCTAATTTAGCTTATAGAACAATATGCCATGTAGTAAGGCAGCTGTGAAGCAAATTGGATAGAAAGCAAAACGCTTTTGTTCTAGAGGGAACTTCATGGATATCCGGAGGATTGTGGCAGTCACGATTGAACACTGCTTTTCGATAAACGTGCAGAAGGCCTTCGTATCCCTACCCACGAATTCCGCAAAAGCAACCTGTATGAGGAAGAAGTGGAAAGCATTCAGCATATATTCTGCGATGTCCAGGCCTAGGGATGAGAAGGTATAATACTTTGAGATAGTACTCTCTCGAAGGAGTACATGATGTAAGTAAACATCGAACTGAAGTATTAACACTTGTAAATGAGGCCCGTGTTTTCTTAGATACAATAATTGACGTTGGAGGTGGAAATCTTCCAAAGACACTGAGAGGCTCACATCTTTGAAGGTGTGGAACTTTTACCCGTCTGAATTTCACTAGTTCTCCACCCTCATTTCAATTCCCTTGGTTATTGCGCTCATATGTTTGTAGGTCACTGTGCCAAACTCTTTCGTTCCAAGCCATTGTTTTCCTTTTAGTGCACATTTCTGGCTTGCTAAGGCAGGTCATTGATATACTATAGAAACCGCCGTCTCCTAATCTCCCAGGCATAGCCTATGGGTGCCGTCCTCAATAAGACCCATTTTCTTCAGATGACATCCGTGCCCTCAGTCACTTCAGAGCTTTTCTGTCGAGATTCAGAATACTCCTCTCGGCAGCACAGTATGACGCTCCCAACACCATTTTGGCATGACTGCACGAGTTTGACTCTTTTATCAACCAGGCTTCTAACCTTGCCTCTTCCTAAAGCAACATATGTATAACTGCGGGCCGTGAAAGTTCGAGTCAGCTCCTCATTTAGTGAGACTATCGGCTTGCACGTTGCCTTAAATTCCTACATGTTCCTTTGCCCAAACCAGTGTCATTGTCTTTATTACGGTACACTCATTGAGTTTTAGAACATATTCTAAAGCCATAGATGTGTGGAACTCCGATTGTTTCATGTACTTAATCACCGCTTGGCTATCAAGCGTTAAAAGCACATTTTTGCCCATGACCTGTCCGTTCCTAATCCAGTGCATACAACAGGGCCAACATCTCAGTTTGGTATACCATGGTGCTTTCTACCAGTCTTATATAATATTCCAGATTCAGTTCCGTACTCCAGAGACCTGCTCCGGATCCGTCTGTGAAAACCGTAATATCTGTCAGTCTTCTCTCATGTATTGATCAATCGCATTTCTCATTATATTTTGATAACACTCGTTTTGCTTATTTCGTCCATTGGCTTTCCAGAGTCGGTCTTTTATGTTTTATTTCACCTAGTACCTTCTCATGCTCATGCTATGAGAGCCCATACGTAGCGATGTCATCTTTTCAACGTATAAATCTAACGGTAGGAGTTTTAACATCAACATCAAGTGTTTGTATAATAATGTACCATTTGTTAAAGTTTATGTGAGACTAATTGACACCGATCCATGGCCACTATAACCTAACCTAACCTATTATAATGTAAACCAGTAGTCTGAATTCAATTATGTTGTTAATGTTTAACATTCTCGTCGATGTTGCACTGATTATGGGCTGAGATGGAAGGGAGTTAGAGGGTGGGCAAACCAAACTTCTGAAAAAAACTAACGACTAGCCTATCTTACATTTTTATAAGTCAAGTTTAACATCAATATAGGTAGGTTAGGGATTAATTTTAGTGGCTGACCACGCTCGAAACCCTCGGTAAAATTAACTCCTAACCTTGACAAATTTTAAACCCAAGCTTAAAGGCTACTGAACCTGAAAGTACCGAGGAGAGGTTAGGTGTTAACTTTTGCAAATGTTTGCGTTGCCCACAATCCTCTTGCCTGCTCGCAGTCTTCTTCCTCACCACGTCTCATCATATCAACTTTAGTAATGTCGTCCAGAAAAGTGTGTAAGCTTTTTTATTATCTGATGAAATTGTTAAAATGTGCTTTATTATCAAAAAATGGGACAGGTGAGTGTTTGTGGATGATTTGGTGTTTTATTGGTGGTCTTGGGTAGTGGCGGAACCTCCATTTGCATTCTTTGTCAGCTAATCGTTTTTCTTCCACCGGAAGGAATTATGGAAACTAGAATGAGAGAGTAGAAAATATCATCAAATCACCTAAACAATGTCTCACAACAGCAACAACTCACCTACATAAGTATGACTTTGGATAAATGCCTAAGGAACTAATCAAATTGGAATGTCAAGGGCGGCATAAGGAGAACCCACTATAGAAAAAAAAGTGTTATAAATTGAGATATATTAAACAGGTTTCAATATATTCTCCATTATCCAATCCTAACACTTTGATATACCGGTGTTGATCTTGTAGAGTTTTATAGCACTAAAATAGCACTGAGAGCTGAAAGTCTTTAAAAGTGTTAACATACGTTTTTTGGTTAATTGTTATCGAGAGCGTGAATGAAATCTGTTAAAGGTACGAAATTCTTAAAAAATTCTAACTTAAAACACTTGCAGACTTAGTATATACTTCTTATAGCTGTTGTTTTAGAAGAGCTTATTATATAAAAATAGGTTTAGGTGCACGTAAATTACAAAATTTTAATTCAAACTAAAAGCGGTTCATGAACAACAATAACCCATTAATATCGAATAATTTTTGCAACCCGACAAGTGTGTAGCCCTTTTTTTTCTAAAATAGCAGCAAATCAAACCCAACGCTAACAAGTGTAAAATTCAAAACAACCTAAAAAGTCCCTTCCGCATAAATTTTAAACCTGCTTGAAGTAACTTGAACCTGAAATCAACAAGTGTTTCCGGGTATCCTGAGGGTTAATGTTCAAGGTCAAGGGAATTCCTTCAAAGAAACTTTCTCTTTCGAGCAATTCCTTTCCTTACGGAAACTTCCTTAAGGCACACCTAACTCGTCTTCGTCTACATAACAACCAAAGGCCAACACGAGAACGAGTCAGCTCCGGGAGGGTAGCTAAACAAAACAACTTTCAACCCCTGGTAACTCTTGTTAATGTTCCAGAAATTCCTATCACCAGTCGTAGTCCTCTATGCAGCAGGGGGATTCCTAGAGACAGCTGCGCCCTCGTCCTGCTGGTGCAACTTGCACTGAACTGGGGTGAATTACCGAAATCGGTCGGCGGTGGTACTCAACTCATACAAATTTATGAAGGGATTTCTCGTTTATATACTTCTTTTTTACTTCCCCAAATAATCGCGTACGGCCCAGCTGCTTTTAGTTTTTGTTCACTTTCAGATTTTTTTTTTCCTTTTGTTTGTCAAAGGGTTTGTACTGCCGCTGTGAATGACTTGTAGCACACGAACAAGTTGGCGTCCTCTGAGTTGAGCCATTTGAAAATCTTCTTACACTTGGGTTCTTTCTTTGCGGTTGAGTCATACTTCTTAACTTGTTGGGTACTTCCTTGATATATTCCGTGCTGGGAATCTCCTGACGTCATCGCGTCGAGCAGGAGATTCTGTGATGTAACACAAATAGACTCAGACAGTACTCCAGTGAGTCACTGCGGTGTGTCTACGATGGCTCCATGAGTATGGGCATGACGGACTACACGAGACACGACTGTTAAATTTGTCATTCAGGCTCAGGCAGTGGTGCTTACTCAGGGGCGTAATTACTTCTGTTGTGAAGATTGCAAAGTGAGTAAACTGCCCCGCTTCAGTTGATTTATTACCCTCAGTTTATTTAAGAAAATCTTTGCACAAGTTTAGTGTAGTTTTAAATAGGTTGTGCCGTTGTCACACGTAAAAATGAGAGGACAGTTCTTCTAGTAAAAGATAAATATTGTAGAAAGAATTAAGTAAGTTATAATTATATATACTACTTCTTAAGTTGGAAAAGTTTCTGAAGTGAAAACTGATTAATATTCTATTAGGAAAGGAAGACAAAAAAAAACTAGTTTAAGGATAAGTATTTCCAGAATAGATCTAATAAGTTAAGACCTCGTATACCGTCTAAAATTTAGTAGGAATGTTTTTTGATCCTACCTAAAAGCAGTATCACATTCTGGTTATGCAAAAAATTTTGAAGATAGCTAACTTTCCAAAGTTGTTGAGCTTTTAGAATTGTTTTGGCTGGAGTTTTCTGTTTAACTTCGTAACACGTGGACCAATATGGATAATTCTTGCACTACGGAAATATTTCCTAATTAGTATTATGAATGTACGTACGGTTGGCAAGGGTCACAGCACACTTTTCTACCACGTACGACCATCCATTTTTTAACATTTGGACAATGAACCAGATGCAGAATTGGTTCAGCTGTTTATAAATCATCATCTTTGGTACTGGAGGCATATAATCGTTTGAAAAATTTCAAAATGCTACCTGCATTTACACTGTTGCATTTTTTAACGATGTACATAACGATATACAATATGTTCAGGTGAAGAAAGGATGCAGCAATTTATACGTAGAAAACCTTTTGGAAAATATTACAATAATTTAATTCATACTAACCCTAAAATGCTTCTTGTTGAATTCGAAACTTATTACAATCATTGTCAATATGTTACAAACGCAGCTCGAAATGTTCTCCGCCACTTTCGATGTATGCCAATAACCTCCTTCTAATTCCCTGCTTAAGTTTTGTTGTAGCCAGCCTCTTCCGTATTTTCATCGCTGTAGTCCCAATTCCGCTTTTCGTCTCTATGGTTAATAGGCTCATTCTCCATTGTTTTTCATAAAAAAAAGTTCAGTGGAATAAGATCTCGAGATCTAGCTGGACGATTGTTTGCCAGGAAATTTTTCATTTAGTAAATTGCCTACGCAATGTTGGCAGTATGCGCTGGGGTTCCATCATGTTGGTAAAACATTGCCTAAAGAGAGAGATATACTCTAGCTCTAGTACATCTGGTAGTATATCAATCACCTGCGATTAATTCGTCCACAGAATTTGGTCCAGAAGCCAAATGCAAAATTCTCAAAAGTCTCTCGGGATTACCTTCTAGTAGTCCTTGAACTGGGATATGATGTTATGGACCCTCAAAAATGTAACTGAAGACAGTCCTAATCGTCTTCCCACTTGTATTGTGCGCATTTCAGGGTCTTGGCTGACGAGGGTGATTATGTACTGCTGGTTGTCAGCAGAATTTTCAGTTGTTTTAGATCGCAATTCCGTGCTCTTTGGATTGCTTGTCGTTTAGGATACCTCTTCTGATATTGATGGATTGACGAGCGGCGTAGTCAGCGGGTACGGTCCTTTTCTGCTTCTTTCAGTTCAGCCCTAATATTTGGCCAAATGGCTCAATTGTCCGCGAGATTCTTCTGAGATTGCGACTGAGCTCGACTATTGCATCAAAAAACGTGAAACCGAAATTTCCCTCTCCTACTCCGAGTACGCTCTAAAACGACTCACCTTCTCTTGGACTCGATTGAATCCTGTTTTTACGTGGTTTGCCTGACTGAGACTTGGTTTTGTGGAAGGATTGCTGATGTAGATCTTTTTGGCCCCGACATCATATGCTGTTGGCTACGACCAACGACTGTTGTTGTTCCTGGGTGTCATCTTTTAGAGTTCCATCGCGTGGTTCTGCGACTCCCTCATAAAAACATTTTATGTCCCCCCCCCATTTCTGAGCTTTTGTTGACTGTTTGTGTTATAGATCTCCTGCTTCCATCAGATGACTTGCTGCTTCTGGGTGACTTCAATATGGCAGCTGTGAGTTGGGAATGCGACGCGGATGACCTTCCTCTATGGCCATCGTTTTCTGCTTCGTCACCATATGTACCTGCCTTGATCGATCGTATTGCCTCCTCTGTGCTGTTGAAGGTTAGCGACATGGTGAGCGACTCTGGTAAGCTTTTGGACTTGGTGTTCTCTTCCGACACCTGCAGCACTCTCTGTGATTGATTGAATATTCTAGATGAGTACGACGTTGACAAAGCTGTTAAGTCTGTTTGTTCCCATCTCTTAATCTGGAAACTCTGGTACATTTCAACTTTAGCTGAAAAGCACTTAAAAACAAGGCTTGGAGGAGGTTTTGTACCTCGAGGACTATTGAACTTATTCCATGATGTTTGTATAATTTCAGTCAGCTCTCGAATTTTTTTATTTCCACTTTTTAGATAGAACTAAGCAGACTTTATGCACTGAGCTTGAGCAATTTTGGGAATTTGTTAATTCCAGGGGTAACTGTAACGGTTATTCCTCTACGTTGCGTTTTGGCGACCATGAAAGTAACGATCCTCTGACAATCGCTAATCTGTGTTTTTGAATTCTAACTATGATATTAGCTTTAAAACTTTTATTCATCTGATGAGGCTTCCGCCGACTTCCCTTCATTCCAAATACTTAGTCTTTGACGAAGCTACTATTCCATAATTCCTATAAATTGCAGTACGTTTGTGGCTCCTGGTCTTTGTCATTTATTTAACCTATTTATTTATACTGTTCTTCTTTAATTATCGACATATTGGCAACTTATCCTGCATGGGTAAAGTTTTTGAGGCCATGAGACCTTTCTTGGGCTCTTTTCAGCACGGTTTAATGAATTGTCAATCCACTGATGAGATTAATAATTCCTAATATGTACCTCAGAGTAGCCATCTAGGACCGTTGCTTTTATCATCTATATCACTGATATATCATGCTTCTTACTGTCTGACTATTATGCCGACGATTTCAAAATTATCCGTGTTGTTTCAAATGATATTGATTGTGCCCTTTTAAATTATGACTTTGACTACTTCCGTAGATGGTGCTCTATTAATTTTCTTGCTCTGAATATTAGCAGTGCAAGACTTGGGGGTCGTGCTAATTGCCAAATTTTCATTCGATAATCATTTCGATAGGTAAATACCTCTCTGGGCTTCGTTAAAACGGGGTCAAAGCTTCTCTACTATACTTTTGCCAGACCAATCTTACGGTATGCTAGTCCAGTTTGATCTCCTTTCTATGCGGTGAACATGTGTTGGTGCTCTTTATGCCATTAGGCTGAAGGAGTCCAAAAGTTGGAAAACTGTAGACTGCGGACACAGCAATGCCAATGCCAGCTACGCCGATTTTCACGGATGGGTTAAAAGTGGGAACAGAGTGGTAGCGAGGGTTTTCTCCGACCGCCTCAACATGCGAAACTCTTTTCGACTGTCGGACTTCAAGCAGAGGTCCTGACCATTGAAAGAGCGACAAGAGTATTGCTGTCGTGCACGGCAAAGTGAAAGGCGAGGCGTAGTGAAATTTGTTTGCTGTGGCCTCAGTGGAAACAAAAGAGTTCGGCAGTATTACTGAAGGGAAGCCGGAGGAATTTGCGTAATATCACTGCGATTATAATGGATCACTGCCTTTTTGGCAGTCATCCGCATGTGTATTCTTCACAACGACTTCTGTCGGAGTTGCCGAGACGAGGAAGAAGTAGAAATCATTCAGCATTTACTTTGCGAATGCCCGGGACTATCTAGGAGAAGGTTTTGGCCCCTGGGTAAGTAATTCCTTAATGGATTAGGAGAGGTTCCTCGATAGCAATGGCTGGTTCAAGTTCAACCAACCACTGCATGACAGTGTCAGATCGATCCAGTTTCCTGTTATCACAATGGACCATATTATGGTTTCTGGGTTAGTACTGGTGCCCGCCAACTTACCTCACTTAACCTAAGCCTCGAGGAAAAACTCTACGACGATAGATCCTTGAGGGCCACTTGAGTATCAGAGAAGATAGTTATATTAGCACCTTTCAGTCTTTCGTTGACGTTGATAATGGCGCAAATTTCGATGGCGTGGATTGCGGCTTGAAAGATACTGGAAAATTTACCCAATGCAATCAAAATCCTAGGGTTGGGTCCAAAGACACCAGCACCAGTGTACCATTTGAGGCGACTAAGGTCCAGGCTTGAACCACCGCCGTCCCAGTCTGCTCGCTCAGGAAAGGAATCCTAAATCTTCTGTCGAAGTACAGTTCCTTATTCATGTGGTTCGTTACGGTGGACACATCTGCGCCAGAAATACCAACACGCATATTAGATATGAGTTGCACTCTCAGGGCACTATTGCATCCGATTTTATTATAAAGGTGTGCATGGGAGAGGGTCAAATTACCGCCTCCATGGCAGCTGTTGGACAGGTCCTCATTGCTAAATAAAATAAAGAGGCGGTCCAGACCCTAGCACAGAGGTGGGGGAACTTCAAAGTTGCAAAATTTGGCTTAGTTGAACAACAATAAGGTTTTGAATTTCTTCAGATACGTAAGCGGAGCTAGATGGACAGGAACATTGATGTTGAAAAGGCCACCTTAGCCATTTTATAAATTAGGTATAATAAATTATGAAAAATCTTTTTCAAATTAAAGTGGTTGGCTACTGATTAAGAAAACGTTCGAATAACGTGATCCAAGTGTATAGGTTTGTTGTCCCCGGGCCAGGGGTCATTCAATTTGGCCAAATGTTGATTATCCAGTTTTATTAATTTTGCGAGTCAACAGCGACGTTAAGTTATCTAGACGTTGGAACGACTTTTGTATATCGTATGGATTTACCTTTATAAATATATATTGGGCGATTACCGCATTCAGTCGTTTGAATTTTAAATCATCTACGTACCAACGTATATAGTAAGTATTAAGTAAATGCCGTTTATGTGCAGCTTATCACTAAACTTCTAAATTCTGAAAGGACTTCATGTGTATGTTAAATTAGAAGTGCTTCCAGGTGAATTAAATATGCACTTATCAAAGACATTGCATTTTTGCATGAATTGAGCAAAGGAATTGAATTCTTTACACGTTTTTTTTCCTGTAATGACACACCTTTAACCAATTCCTTTACTCCAAAGGGTTGCTTCGCACGCATAATTGGGCAGAAGGTCTCCAGAAGTCTAGTCGAATAGTCGCCGTGGTCTTTTAACTTGGACATTGATAGTTACCTTATTTTTACTGAGTCACTCAGTATTCAATAGTCATGCCATGAACATGATATAGCACGAATGTCCTGAGTTTTTTCAAAGTTGTTGAGGGAATGTATCCGGGAACTGAAGAACTTGGTATGGTTACCTGATTGCATTTTACATAAGAATTCTGTGGAAACTTAATTGCTCACGAGTACGGACCCCTTTTAATGACACGTGCCGGACGTAATCTTTGATAAGCTTTCTCTTTGGTTTTTTACCCCAACAAATAATTCTTGGAAACTACGTCTCACGAAATGTGAAAAAATGTTGGTCCTGCGTGGTATATTGTACGATCTAGAAAAGTGTTAAGAGTTGAGTTGTTTCTATGCGTTTTAAATAAAAGGGGTTCATGTACATACATTAGTAAGATCCTTAGACTCCTTTAATTGAATTGGATAAATTTGTTTCAATATTTTGAAAAATCTGTATAACTTTTGATTGCTATTTCTGTAGGCTTTGATTAGTTTTATTTTATTTCGTCTTATTACCAGACCCTGAGGTTAGTCTAATAAATTAAATTGGTTAAAAAGTCATCCTATTTATTAAGGCTGTTCCCGTTCCGTTTGAAGACTTAAGGAGTTATTGAACTCATCCATGGATTTTTACAGGAGGAGAAAAAAAAACTGAATGAAATTCTTACACCGAAGTTTGCTCGTTTTTTTAACCGACTTCCCAAACAGAACAGAAAGGTTCGGCATGTATTTTTTTTTAATGTATGACATCACAATGGGCATCATTTCGTAACCGGTTTAGATGATTTTTTCTTTCTTGGGTAGAGTATTCCCCGATTGGTACCTTGTCAAATTTATGGTGGCGTGGGGTGGGGGTAACGGAAAAACCTAACTTCGGAATGCGTGGATCGATTTGGATGACTCTTCTTTTGTTGGGTCTGTTCCCCGATTGGTACCATGCCAAAGAATTGTTTAGTGGGGTGGGGGTGAAACCTAACTTCGTAATGCGTGGGCGAATTTAGGTAATTCTTTTTTGTTATATAGAGTATGATCACCGATTGCTAATAATGAAAAGAAAATTGGACCTAGGGTGGGATTGGGAGGGGGTAGTTCAACTTCGTAACCGATTTGGATAATTCTTTCTTTTTCGGGTAGTGTATGCTCCCCGATTGGAACCATGTCAACAAAATTTTTGGTGGGGTGGTGGGAGTGAAACCTAACTTTCTTATGCGTGGACCGATTTATATGTTTCTATTTTACAATTTTAAATGGTGGGGTTGTAGTAGGGAAGGGGTTTGATGTCAACTTGTTAACGCATGGGCCGATTTGGATGATTAATTTTATGTTATATAGAATATAATCCCCCATTGCTAATATGAGGATAGATTTTTCACTGTGGAGGTGGTGGGGGTAGGGGTAGGCTTACTTCGTAATGCGTGGACCGGTTTGGATGATTCTTCTTTTGATGAGTGGAATACGTTGTCCCTCTGGTACGACTACAAAAACTTAGGAGGTGGGGTGTTATGCGGAGGGGGCATTACCTAATTTCTTAATGAATACACCTATTTGGAAGATTTTTTGTTGTTGTATACAGAATGAACTCCATTGCTACTATATGGACAAATTTTGACTTAAGATTGAGGCGGGGGAGGGGTAATATAACTTTGTAACGCGTGGACTGATTTAGATGTTTCTGAATGCATAGAGTATCTATTTGTATTCTGACAAAAATTGTGGTTTAAGGTGAGAGTTGGAGGAGGGGCGGCGCCTAGCTTCATACGGCATATACCGATGATGATTTTGATTCTGTTGTACAGAATACGTTTCCTGATTGATAAATGACAATGGTGTACCTAGAGTGTCTACGATGATTCTCTGACTACGATAGTTCTCTCTTGCTTGCCGTATAGAGTACGGTGGCGTACTAGGGCCATGATAAGAATTTTCTAATTTCGTAATATGATGCCGGATTTGGATAATTCTGTCTCCATTCTTTAGAGTACGCTACCTTTTGTAATTGTTTTGTTTGTACGAGCAGCATTCTTCGAGTCGTATATATGAGGATACTAAAAAGTGAAAAATAAAAAAGTTTTTAAAAAAGAAAGTTGAACCGACTTCAAAAAAAGCATTAAAAAAGCATAAAATAATTTTTCATTTTATATCTATTACGTTTACATTTTGAAGTCGATGCAAATTAAACAAACCTATCAACTATAACAAAAGTATTTAATCGTCCTTCCTTGTAATCCCTGAGCTGAAACGTTTAGGTAGTTTTATATAGCATCTTCGATTGTGGTTGAGTAGCTATTTTCTTTGTTTAATTTGCACCGACTTCGAAATGTCGTAAATTTTTTTTTTATACGATGTGGCCAAATCCTAGGGGACAACCCTTTGATGCGTGTTGCATGGTTTTGGCCGAAAGGGAATTAGGGAATTTGCTATAAAATGAAAAATTATTTTTTGCTTTTTAGCGCTTTTTGTGGAGTCGGTTCAACTTTTTTTAAAAACAATTTATATTTTATATTGCTATAGTGATTGTGATCTTTTTGAAGTCTATTAAATCCAGACTCCTATTTTTAATATAACTGAAGATATTGTCTGTTTGTTTGCGACAATTGCACGTTTTGAATGCCACTAGACTGCATTTAATCCATTTTTATTGCAAACAATATATTTTGTACCTACAAATAAATTGAAACAAAAATAGTTTGAAAACTTTAATTTGCTACAAGTGAATACTTTTAAATCGCATACACACTTAAATCGCCTACTCAACTGGCAATGTACATATTTGTATGAAATTTAATCCGTTTAGAATGAAAACGTGCTCGTTTATTAGAAGGTTGTTAATACTTCACTTGCACCGTTTTGATTTAAATCATTTTAGCACACCTTTAGGGCGTTTTCATTGAAAACGAATATAAAATTAGCTTCACAACATGATTACAAAAAAAAAACTTTACAAAAGTGTAATTAGATCGTTTTTTTCGCCAGATCCTCATGATGCCAACTCAATGATGACAAAATACCTTTTCTAATGAGGTAACTTAAGGTCCCTACCTACTTTCATCATGGTACCATTGTAAGACTCAAAAATCAAGAACCAAAATAATTTTTTAAAAACGTGGTGGCATTTATATTGCCTTTAATGACAATTTTATGACATCATTAGGTCGCAAATGATAAATGTTTGAATATTATTGCTAGGTTCCGTTGTTGATGACTTACTACTGAACAATGTCGCCGTTTTCTTACAGCAACTTTTATTTTTCTTAAAAAAGTAGCAACAAACTCTTACAGTCTATGGGAGTAAAAATTGTCCTCCTATTAAATATTTTTACTCGAGGTTCGTCTTAGTTCTGGATTTTTTGGTTTTTCTGCTACATAGAGTATGTTTCCTATTGATAGTATAATATAAAATGTTTATTTGCGATTAGGATCGGGAGAGGTCGAGACAGGGGATGTGTTCAGGGTGAGGGAGGGGGAAGGGGAGCCGAGTGGGCCAGCTAGAATTTCTGTATCTCAGAATAAAAAAACGGAACCCTTATAGAATAACATTGTTGACTGTCTGTCTATCTGTCCGTCAAGACTCTTTATTTAAAGAACATCTGAAATTAATACCAAATACTAAGATCAATAGCCCATAGTATTTTTCGTGTCTTGCTTCCGAATGAACGGAGGTTCAAATCGATAGGAATAAATTACATAATATATAAAACATTGTTAATTGTCTGCTGAACTTCCTATATAATCTGAAAAAATTGAGATAAAAAAATATATGTGTCGGAATATTTCAATAAATCAAAATTTTTTCAAATAATTTTCGGTTTTTGGCCACCAATTCATAAATTTTATTTTTTCATTTATTTTTTATCCATTCAGCTGACAATTACACATGTTTTATACATTCTCAAATTTCAAATCTATTTGAAGCTCCGTTCGTTCCTTTGAAATATAGCTGTTTAGCCTTTCAACAGTAGAGTAGGTTAGGTTAGGTAAAAGTGGCTGCCAGAGAAAGGCACACTTAGGCCAAGTAGGCCCATTCTGATACCACGTTGGGGCTACAAAAACTTTAGCAACCCCCATAAAAAGGACCTAAGTAATAGGAGGATGGACATGTTCCCCACAGTGCACCAAGCCAGCTCCCTCTCTCCAATGGGACCAGCTCTCGGGAAGCAAAAATAGATTTGCCTAGGTTGGGAAGGGTATACGGCCCTAACTCGTCGTTTGGAACCATTTTAAACTTCTGAGAAAACGAGCCAGGTCCCTGACATCAGTGGAGCCTAGCTCGGTTAACTCTTCAAAGAAGGAGGAGCCCAGAAACTGGTTCCTACGGTTGGCTAAGGCCGGACAGTTACCGAGGAGGTTGAATATGGTTTCCTCTTCCTCTTCGTCATGGCAACTCCTACAGAAGTCGTTTGAAGGCACGCTCAGTCTATCGGCGTGTCTGCCTATGAGGCAGTAACCCGTGATAACGGCCACGGTACTGATAATTGTTTTGCATCCGAGTAAGATGAGCTCCCTTGACCGTTTAGGGTCAAGCTTTGGCCATATCTGTCGGGTAATCAGCTGGTGTTTTCCTCCTGCCAATTAGTGTTTGCAATCCTGAGAGACTCCTGTAAGAGTTTCAGTTTGCATGTGGCCAGCGCTTTACCCAGCTGGTGGTAAATGTCCGAATCAGGGCGAGTGGTACCGATTCTCGGTAGTTCGTCGGCTCTGCAGTTGCCCGGAATATCCCAGGCATGTCCAGGCACCCAGATGAGTCGCACTTTCAGATGCTCAGATATGTCATTTAGTGCTGAACGACAAGTTATAACCGTTTTGGAGGTAGTGTGTACTCCCGACAGGTATTTAATAGCAGCCTGTGAAAATACATATATTATCTGTGGGTAGAGTAACCCCTTAATGCTTTTTTACTAGGATACAAAATCTGGCGATGATAGCCCGCGAAGCTGTCCTCTTACGACCCAAGATTCTTGGGCTAGTACTATATCTTCCGCTTCCTTAGCCAAACAAAGAAGAAGAGCAGCAGTTGCTGCTTGGGAGTGGTGAAGGTTAATCCTAACTTTTTTCCGCTGAAATTAACACTTGAGGCGATCAGTAGTACTACTTCAAATAAAAGCATACAGTCCTAATAATGTATATCATCAACATATGTAGTTGGCTTATATTATCTAAAGTAACATTTGTCATTTTTATTGTTTCAGCTGACAGAGAGTTGCTTTAGTTTCTTTCATTACTTGTTTATTACATTTTGGGAAAACTAACATTTGAGAAGGCTCCAGAATATCATCACGCAGTATTCAATAAAATTGTATTTGTTATTAAATTCGAAATCGAATTATTATGATTATCTATTGTTTTTAAGACCAATTACAAAAAGTTTCTTTAAGGAAAGTAAACACATGCTCTTCTATTTTCTATCATTCCACCAGAACGTTCACATAATTGTCCTTCCTAAGAACCTTCCTTTAAATAATCATTACCACCATTTCAAAATCTAGTAAAGATCTTTCAAAATCTTCCCCTATATATCACTTATCTTAATGCAAAAAATCATAAGCGACCCATTTATCTTTGAACCTGTAACCAAGACCTTGACTGGCACCTTGCTTTATCTATAAACCACTTCAAGTTATACCCACACTTTGAATTTGTCGTCGTATTTCCAAATAAGTATTCTCCAAGAAATGCATTTTTCTTTAAGAAACCTTATGTCGATTATATTTTTATATCTACTACAACCAAATAGCTTTCATTGTGTTGATGTGATTTCACCCTCGATCAGAAGGCACCTTCGATCATAAAACGCGAGGGTTCTGGCAACAATAGGCCTAGCGGCAGATGTGCTTTTGTCGATTTTTCACGATCGTTTGAGCAGTAAATAGCATAGGGTGAGATTTAATGGGGAAAGGTGTTCGTTAGATTTTATGTAGAAATTTCTGCAAGTGATTAGTTGAAAAATAGTTTTCCGATTGTGATAACGAAAACGGTTTAACGGAAATATGCGAAACGGATAATATGTACAAAGCTCCAAAATATGTTCATATCATTGCAGACACCACACCTACCTTTCCATATGAAATTTGATCACTTTTCCTCGCAGATGTACACGACTTTATTTGTTTCGAGGTAGATTGAATACCGCCAGCATAATTTGGTTTGACTTTTGTCAGTAAACTTAAATAGCGGAGAACTCTGTTTTCAGTTGCAATCTACCACTATATATCTCATCGATACTCAAGCAAATTGCCAAAGAGGAGTTATTTTGCATCACCTGCTCACCCGCATTTGGTGTTCTGAAATTTGTGAAAAAGTGACGGAATTTAATTAAGCGGAGGTGAATGAATGATTCTGGGAAATGTGACAAATTTATGCGAAGCTAGCTGGAAGTTAGTTATGTTTTCAAATAAAGACTTTTCCTTTCATGCATGCGATTTCACAAACAATTTTGTCTCTAATATAACCTGCAATTCATAATCGGCAGGAATGCATAATACTAAAATACAGATAATTATTGTCTAAGAAATCAATTTTGGTTCTGTTGCCATGCAATTTGTACATAAGTATAGGGTTTGATACAGTTTAAATTTAAAGTCAGACTTGACAATTCGAAACGGGTGACTTGCGAGTAGTATGTGACCTGTCAAAGGTAATACAACTCAAGCCACCGCTATTAAAGACTAAATTTTTTAAAATCCCTCGACAAGATCTGGTCTCGAACCCGTGCCTCTTAACCAATTGATCCAACTCCGTTTGCAAAGATGCAAAAATGCTAAATTTGAAACGAAAAACCGGAATCTGCCATTTTGCACTCCAGGCTGCGTTGTAGATAAGATTATGACGTTATATCAAATAACTAAAAAAGCGATTTTTAGTAAATCTCTTAAGAGACTTTCTATTTAATTTTGTTCTTCATCCCACTACGAATTCGACACTAATATCTGTCATTTTCTATTGCTTTTACAATTCACCTTCCCACCCCCATTCCTACGGATGCTTACCCTACAGAATCAAATGACACCGGCAGAGTCAATATTTACTTCAGCGACCATGAAAAATATAAATTTAACAGTAATATCAGTCATTTCCCATTATTTTTCCATGGCATTCCGTTTCTACACCCACCACAAGGGGGGGGGGGGGGGGGGGGGTAGAAACGGAATATAATATCCATAATATCTAATGGCATCGGTAGTATAATTATTCATACCAGCGACCTCAACAACTATGTATTTCACACTATATCGGTAATTTTCGATTAATGTTATATCACTCCCTTCTCGCCCCTCCCCTAGGAGTGCTAAGGATGTCTAACACCCCCTCCCACTAATTCCTTTTCTAGATTGTTATTAATATGTGCACACAGTTTGGTGTATATTTCCCCAGGCATTCCAGAGTTATTCTGAAATATACACATCCACATACAGTTTCATATATGGGTATATTTAAACGTCAAAATTGATCTTGAGTCAATGCATCTACAGTCACATCCTACCCGCGCGTAAATGCCCGCGGTCAGGGCATACATCCCGGATCAACCTTCCATTATTGGGACAGTAATAGTGGGAGGGGTGTACTGCAGAAATGCGTGGCCCTCACGATACAATCTACACATTGCATATCTATATTCCAGTAATTATTCATTGTCGACGAATATTAACGTACATACATTTAAACCTTCCTCAAATGATACTTTAAGTAATAGTGAAAACCCCATTAAAATCCATGAGATTAGCACGCACTTACACTTATTGCAGACTTTATTTTACCATAACATCACGGATTTGTTTTAAGCTATACAATTCCGTAGCACAATATTTTGAAGCTTTACCAGCTTTAATAATGTAAGCGCCTGAAAATATTTTTTTATGAGTTACATAAAATGGGTACATGAAAAGGGTAGTAACAGCTTCTGGTCTCCTGTCAAAACTGCGGAGAACAACTTTACCATTTCGTCATTACCACCGCTCATCCATTATGGGAATGTTTCTAGTGGTTCTTTGAACAAAGCCAACCTGCTTGCTAATTGTGCTGCTAATTCTTACTTACCACTTTCATCGCAGCTTCTTTCATTTCAAAGACATTTTTTTTTCTTATCTCTTAAATGAAGTTGAATAGATAAATAAGCTCTTTTTACTTTTTATTTTTTTTTTTCATCTCACTGTATTCTACAAGTTTCTTGTTTAATTGAATTATTATATATCTGTGTTATTTACATTCTTTCTTACTTCTTTTTTATTTTTATTTTTTATTTTTATACTAATGTTACTCTTATTTGCCTACACTTCGAAACTCTCTAAACTCGACTTGTCTAAAGCTACTGCACCTTATGTTTTTCGCCCCTGGTTTTAAAATGCTGCGCCTCTGCTTTGGGTAAACCTCTGCGCAAACTCTTTTACTTATTGTACTCAACAGGAGTGTTTCCGTCTGCCTGGAAACTTGCTCATGTCCAGCTGATACCATAGAAAGGAGAGACATGCGACCCCACTAACTACAGACCAATTGCACAAACTTCAGTTTTATCTTAGGTTTTTGAATCTCTCCTCAAGCCTCAGTTGATGAAATATCTGGAAATGCATTCAAAACTCAGTACAATTTAATGTAATTTTAAGACACCCTCAACCTATTTCATTCGACTGAGTGAATATACACAATTCGCCCTCTTTAAATATCTTGGGTATTGAGATATTCTGCATCTTAGCTGGACTGATCATATATTTGAATCATATATTTGGATCACATCAGGCCTAGACTCGAATATAATTCCCATATTTGTGCATGGGTCGAACATACCGCACTGTCCGCGTTAGACAAAGTTCCAAGAAAGGCTATTTAAGTTATTGGCGACTCCATACTATCTAAGAGTATTGACTATCTGGCACATCGCCGGAATGTCGGTTGTCTCTCACTCTTTTATCGCTACTTCCACGGCCATTATTCCAACAAAATTGTTAGTCTGATCCCTTGTAAGTGAATCACAACGCGTGATACTAGAGCTTAATTTCGCTCTCGTCCTATATAAAAGTGCCATGCAACTGTCAGTTATGTCCAATATTGGGCAATATTGGGAATATATTTCAGAATTTGAAGTACATATACATATTTAGCTCTGAATCTGACTTGGTAACAAAAGTGGTTTATTCATTGATCTTGATTAGTCGAATAGCTTTTAACAATAATAAATAATATCCCTATTTAGAAATTTTTTATTTATTATAAATCACCCCCCCCCCCCCTCTTAAAATGTATAAGAGCCCCTAAGTAATAACCCTCCAAGGTTTTTTGCAACTTATTCTAACGGATATTGATAAATAAAACATGTTCCAAAAATACTAAAGCATTTGACTTATACATTATTTGGCGAGTTATTCACCTCGCTACCACCCTTCCCCGGCTTCTAAGCTTTATGAGCACCACTCCTACTTCCGCGACATTTCAACCCGGGTTTCGTCTAACCAATTTTCCTATCACCACCCACTGACATGTATTAAACTGGACTGACTTATAAGCTATCTCATATGGGTACAATTTTACTTTCAGTGGAGGAAAACAATTTTTAATCTCCAACGTTTACTGTGAATTTGCAGCCATTCAGAGTAGAATATAATAACCAAATATATACGAAGAGACATATTTAATTTTAGTCTTCTATATTGTTGTAAGGAAAATGTAAAAATCATTGGAATTACTGGAATACAAATTATAAATAAAAGGTTGTTTTAGTCTGGATAATGCTTACCCAAAAAGAGATGTAAGATGATTGTGAATATTGTCATTTATTTCTAACGCCAGCATTTAATAGGCGACATGACGTTCGCAATTAAGAAAACCATGTTGAAAAAAAAGATGCTTACCCAGAAAGGGACAATTAGCGAAAAGTGATACCATTTTCTTGAAGAAATTTCATGGCACCAGTCACTCCAGTATTATATATCTCAGTGCCACCACCCCGTTCGATCAGTTATTTATTTGCTATGACCGCCATTCATTTAATAAAACGAATACCGGACACTCGGAGAATGAAGTAAGTAATGGGTGCTATTAGGGAAAGATACAGCAGAGCACTACTCCATGTGAATGTTTTTTTAATTATGGCACCAATCGGGAAAGTCTATACAATAAACAAAGAATCAATTTTTTCGGAAAAGATTCTCAACATAAAAAATTATAACAAAAAAGTTGCACAACAATGAAGAATCATCAAAATCGGCGCAAGCATTTTTATTCCTATTTCCTGTTGTCACTCTAGGTGGAACATTTTTTAACATTTACCAATAAGACAACGTATTCTGTACAAAATCGTTCTACGCCTTACGATGCTAGGTACCGCTCACTCTCACCCTAAGCCACAATTTTTATCCTGATATAAATATATACTCCATTCAGCAATAAACGAATCATCCAACATGATACGAAGTTAGGCGCCACTCTTTCACCACCAAAACAAAAACATATTTGTGTTTATCATCAAAATTGGTTCAGACATTAGGAGTTAGCCTATCCGTCCCCCACCCCAACTAAAGTCCAAATTTTTCCTAACAGTGGCAATGCAGGATCGTACTCTTTACAACAAGAAAAGAATCACCCAACCCCCATCCTCGGTAAAAATCATCTTCGTAGTAGCAATAGGGGATTTCTCTCTATATAACAAAATAAGGAAAAAATTTTTCTCCATTATTAGCACTGGGGGATCATACATAAAAAAATAACTATCCAAATCGGTCCATGCATAATAAAGTTAGCTTCCACCCCACCCCCACCCAACCAACAAAATGCTTGACATGGTACCAATCGGTGAACATACTCTATCGAACAAAACAAGAATCATGTAAATTTGTCTAGCCAATACGAAATTATGTCCGGTCATACATTAAAAAAAATAAAAAATACGCATCGAACTTATAACCTATCGCTGTGTAGAAAGTCGGTTAAAAAGAATCATCCAAATCGGTATATGCGCTACGAAGTTATGCATGAACATATGTATGAAAGAAATAGCCTAATTTATGTGAAGTTGATCAAAAATTATAATTTGTAAACATGTAGCAGAAGTTACCGAAACTACAAGTACCCAAATGTGATATTATAAAATATTATTGCTTAAATTTTTAAAATAGTATTCTAATATTCAAATAAATCAATGAACTAAGTCATACCATAAGGTTTATATCTGTAATGTATCACTGGTCAAAAACTTATCGAGAAACATATGGTTTAATGTGATAACAAATTACTCAAAGAAAACCATTTTCACACCTTTAGATACGCATTAATAACTACTGTGGAGGAATCTTTTAAAATAGCGCTTAACAGTTGTATTTAATTAAGGGTATTCTGTTTTCTTCGAGGGATAGGAAGTATTTTTCGGGGTAACTGAACATTTTTCCGTCTGATGGCTTGCGGTTATTCACCCTCGGAAACTTTTGTCATTTTAAAGGGAACTCAACCGTAACCACCGAGTTCACTCAATCTTGAGTCACGCATCGAGTACGGTTGTGACTATGGAAAATATCCTGCGACATGGCGTACCTATTTGTTATTTAGTGATTTACAAGAAATTCGGAAATGTTTTTAATAAACATAATATGTTTAAATAAATAAATTTCTTATATTAAAAATTTAACGTAAACTATTATAGAAAATGTATTCACTACTTATCATTCAATTTCGGCTACAACCGAAAGGGCACTTTCCAGTTAACTTAAAGATCATATTCATATTTTACCGGAATTAGTTTTATATTTTAATTTAATATTTTTTAATGTTTTCCAATTTTAGTCTAATACTTTAAAGTAAATAAAATCATCCAAATTGGCCCACGCGTTACGAAGTTTTGCCCGATCATACATAAAAAAATACATGTGTTAACCTTCTTGTTTTTGGGAAGTCTGTTAAAAAGGGCACATTGGCATTTTTAACAGAAAATTTGCTATCAAAAGAATAACGACAACTTAACCCTTAACCCTTTTATGCAGTTTTCGAAGGAATTTATCTTTTCCTCAACTTTTACTTTACGTAACTTTTTTTGGGGAGTGGGGTGGATTAAGAAGTTTAACCGACTTCAGAAGAAGCCTTAACCGACTTCAGAACAAGCCTTAACCGACTTCAGAAGAAGCCTTTTGAAAATAATTATTGATTTTGATTTTTTATTTGTCTTAAAACTATGGGAAAATGTCCCGGAAAACTATGGGAAAATTTTAGGTTTTTTAAATGACGTTTATTCGATGACCGTAGAAAGCAATTGAATGAGGTTTTTGTTTTCATTTCTCTCACTCTCGGCAGTCATGTTAACGACGTCGTTCACAAGCGTCTCTTAAGAATCAACCAAACCAAATTGCACAAATACAATACATCTACAAAAAAATCGATTTTTTTTTCTTAATTTCAAGACATAAAAAAATCGAATCATGTGGCTGTTAATAGAAATTTTTTTACATAATGGCGGCCGATGAAAGTTAAGGGCACAATCGAACAAAATCGCCCTCGCTTGATCACGCCCACTGCTTCGAAAAATTGCGCCACGAGAGAAAGACTTGCAAAGTTTTGCAGTTTTTGGTATTATTCAGTAAAATTTCCAGAAGTCAGTCTGTTCAAAACATAGCTATAGAGGCACTACAAGTTTAGAAAACGAAAAAACCGTCGAGATATGTACTTTCAAGAAATGCAGAAAGATGATCGCAAAAAAAAATCCATTTTTTGAAACTTATTTCCAGGAATACCGCCTTAAAATTCTACAAGTATCTGCACAATTAAGTTATAAATCTTATTTATATTTGTGTTCGGGCATATAAACAAAACGCAATGTAAAACACAGCGAATTATATTTAAATCTGTAGTTGCCGTACCCCTTGTGGGGCATGGGGCAGGAGAATAACTTCACCCGATTCGAGACGCGATTGCAAATGGACCTACAATTTAAAGTGGATTCCGAACCACTGATATTTTCTATGCAACCCCCATGGCGTTTTTATAGTATTCTGTTGTCAGCAGAAAACAAGCATGAGTCCGCGCAGGTGGGATTCGAACCTTACCTCCGGATTGCTAGTCCGACACGTTATTACTTACTCCACCGACGACTTAAATAATAATGCTAAAATATCTATTCTAATTCGATGTAACTTAGCAAAAAAAAAACTATCTAATTAAGTAATTTTTTTAAAAGCAATTATTGCCATTAGAGCGGGAACAGCTATCCCTGCTGAATAAAGTTCCGCTAACGTAACAAATAGATACTGGGCACTGTAAGATCTACGGGGGGAAGGGGTCCCTCAATGTAGACCGTAAGTTTTCTTTTTCGTAATGAATGTTCGTTAAAGATTTCATTGAAGAAGGTATTTTATTCAAAATATTGAACGTATATATTCTTCATCAATAGTAACATTTGAAATTCTCGCCACTTCGGTCTAATTTTTCAAAAAATCTCATCATTCTCTTTTTCATCTTAATAGGTTTATAAATGAGAGGATGGAAAGGCTGTAACTTACAGGCAGACGGGCGGACGGAGAGAGAAAAATATCATAATTCTTTGTTGCAACGGAAACCTAAACATCCACATAAGCCCACGGATGAACTTCTTTCGTCTTTGTCTATTAATAAATTCAAATTAAGCAGGTGAAAAAGAGTAGACCTAGATCCGCGCCTGACACGCACAATGCCTTAATAATAAGTTTCGATGTAGAAATTCAAACCCCCCTCCCCCTCCCCCCAACCCCGTCGCTAATGTTGAAATCCTAGATCCGCCACCCTACTGACAGTGGAGAATAAATAATGCCAGCGATTACCTCGCTAAAAACATCTTCCAACGAGTATAAGTATCAGATACCAAAGTGCACCAAGATTCTTGTAAATTTTGGAAACGACGCTATTGACATAGTTACAGCAGGTTTAGTACTTATTTCAAAATTACTCCAAGGTTTTTAACTATTTTGCTGTGAAGAGTTATGCCAGCATTCAAAGTTGCTTTTCATAAGAACGACGACTATTCCCTGTCAACTCTAACCGGTTTGGATATGTACAACTGAAAATAATCAGAATATAATTATTGATGACAAGCATTATGTCATTAATAATCATGCCCATGGCTCAAAAATAAAACCCAGAGGAATCCCACTTTTTTTAGATGAGAGTCTGATAGCTGCTCATCAAAAAAAAATCTTCTGATAGGGAGTAGCAAGGTTAATTTTTTTCTGCCATTGCTGTGGTACATCATCTCTCAGTACTTACAGCATCGCAAAAAATAACAAAATTGACGCAATATACATACAGTTGAAGAATAGATTGGAACATCACATTAGGAATTTAAGAAAGATACGGGAGTAATGACACAATCTTAATTCTAAGAAGGAAAACAGTTAGTATTTGCTAATAAATCAAAAAACTGCTTTTAAAAAATCGACCTTAATCTTCAAAGAAAGGCCTTCTATTTATTCAACTAAAAGTTGTTCCCAAACAATTGGACCATTTCTTAGTACATTTCTTGTATGTATATGGATTCAGTTATTGGTCTCCCAAGGCAGTAAATTCATATTTATGAAAATATTGTTATTAAATCAGACATCTTAAAACACAATTTTTGTAAAACAATGTTTAAAAAAAACTGACTGCTGCAAATATAGTGGAGGGGGAAAGTACCCAAACATTTTTGATTATTTAACTTTTTCATTGGATTGCCCAATTTTATATTTCAAATGTAATGTTTGAAGGCTTTTACATGGTTCGAATAAAAAATTGAAAACAAGCCAGTTGAAACTGGCAATGTAATCTTCTATCCAAATATAAATGATAGGGCACTATTATAATGTGAGCATCCTAGTCGGATTGCTATAATACTCTACACTCAACACTCTAAGGTGTTTAAGTACATATTTTTAAATCTCGTGTCGTGTATATACATGAAATATTTTTTTGAACTATAACGCGGTAGACATTCTTATCGATATCAAGACCAAACCAGCAATTTTTAAAATTGTTTTCTGTCTGTCTTTCTCTCTGTCTGTGAACGCATCACGCAGAAGCAACCGATATTAGTGTCGAATCCGTAGTTTTTGGGTTCGCGGAGACGAATAATGACACTTCCGTTCCGTTAGGTACTGTTATGGTAAGACACCACTAGAATCCCTGAGGGTGGGGCTAGATAGGCAGTGGCATGTAAAGATAATCGAAAGCGACCGATATAAGTGTCAAATTCATAGTTTTTGCTGTGCTGAGATGAATATTGGCACTCCAGATTCCGCTAGGTGCTGTGTAAGTAAGACACTCCCACAGGGAAGGGAATGACATGTAGATAAGCGAAAATGACTGGTGTCGCTGAGTTGAACAATCAGTCTGCCGATAGCGTTGAATACTGTGTGGGGTAAGACACCCCTAGCATTAGCAGGTGGGGATGGAAATCAAATGACATATAAAAATTCCAAAAGTCCAAGCAACACCGGGCACGCGGTGATAAGTTTAAAATAAAATTGTTAGCAATAAATAAAATCGATTTTTAATATTTTATTTATCATAAAATATCATTTGTATGCTTAAACTTTATGAAAAGTAAATTTTTCATTTAGTTAAGTGGTTCAAATTGTTCGGGTAAAGTGTGTTATAATTAGCGTTAAGATAATAAAAGTAAAATATGTAAATGTTATTATTGGAAGAAATGTGTCTATTTTTAATCTCATTATCGTTAAACTTCCAATACGCTCTTTGTTGCATCTGTAGTTCCGTAAGAGGGCGCAAGTTTACGGACAAGGTCAAAAATAAATGTTTTTTTGTTTTTCTTTTCAGAACCTTCAGAGTGGAATTATGAATGCAACCAAAAAGTGGAAAAATTTTGCAGCCTTACCTCCATAAAGCCGTAAAATTAACTTACATAAAAAAAAATTATTTTATATAATTTAATACTAGTAGAATCATTTGTAACAATTTTTAGTTTCTATCTAAAAATTGCTTGAGGAAAAAAAATGTAAGAATTTGTAATTTTTTCACTACAAAAAATAAAAGTACCCCTTCAAGTAAGTAAAGCAGTTTTTGAAGATTTCTTACCCGTGAGCCACGAGCTAAGAGTTAGGACTTTTAATTTTTACCAAAACTTAATGTTACGTAACGCGTTGCTTGATCCCCCTCCCCCCTATGCACCGTAACATTTCACAAGACCCCCCCCCCTAAACTGCGTTACGTAATACTTGAACGGCCACTAAGTCAAATATAGTATACATCTCGCTAACTCCCGTATACCCCTTGTGGAGTCTGGGTCGGAAGAGCAAATTCGCCCGATTCGAGACAACGATTGCAAGCGGACATACATACAATTTAAAGTGGATCCCGAACCACTGAGATTTTTTCTGCAAACCCCGTGTCATTCTTTTGGTAATTTGTTGTCAACAGAAAACAACCGTGGGTCGCCGTCAGTGGGATTCGAACCTGGGTCCTCCGGATTGGTAGGCCGACACATTATCATTTACTCAACTGACAGACCTCCCCTCCCATTTAAAAAGCGCATTTCTCGTAAAAATTGTTCCAAACGTAAATTTTAGATTAAATTTCGTGCTTTGTTCGGAGGAGGATACAAGGATACAAGGATTTGTTAAGTGGGTCACCCCTCCTCCCAACCCACCCACTCTCCAACCACACATTTTTGTTTAGTCTACAATTGTTAACATGACAAAACTTTTCACCTTCAGCTGCTTTAGTCTATCTCCCGAACGCGTGGACCGATTTCGCTAATTCTTTTTTTGTTAAATAGAGTAGTGTGTGCCTCCTATAGCCTATGACCTACCTCCACTATCCACCAAGCCGTAGGCGCGGGCACCAAGTAGTTTCCGATTTAATTTCGTGCTTTGTTCAGAATTTTGTAAATTCAGGCCATCGTCGATTGCCCGAAATATCTTTTTAAACGTAAGTTTCTTCAAAATATTTGATTACATATAGGTAATAAATAAGCTATACTTATGAATAAATTAAATTATGGTGCAGCGACGTAGTATGCTACTCTGATTTAAGTAATATTTTCCGTAATTTTACCTAGAAAACAAAATTTACTACGCACAGGAACAAACTATAGCGTAGTGGAAACTGTGTTCAGGAGTTGTGAGATGCATATGGCCATTCCCTTAGTTCTTTCTTCGTAGGCTGGGGCCAGAAAACAGTTTAGCTAAAGAAAAAACATAAAATACAAAAACAAATCATGCACAAATAGGGTGGTTATATAATTATAACGAGCACTTTATATTTATCTCAGTACGAACATTTTGTCCAGCTTTGTGATCGTAAAGTCGAGTAGGATGGGATATAGCGGTAAGTTGGGTTATCGCAATATCTCGAAAATTAATACATTACACGCCTGCACACCAAATTAAGAAAAGAAGGGGTGCGGGAGGATAAATCATCACGAGATCGCTCGTCATAATTTTTTGATCAAGCCAGGTGCGCGCATGCTTTGGTTATTTTACGACGAAAATATAAAGATTAAGTTTTGGTTTAGTTTTCTTGGACTTTTAGAAAACCATCCATTTATCTTCACGTAAGTGTTAATATTTCTTTTATCTTGTATTTTTACTTTCTAGAAAGTGTAGTCATCATCTAACCATTTTTTTTATAACCTAACTTTTGTTTTAATAATTTCGAGAGGAGTTTCTTAACTTACCCGACTATTCAAATATGAAAAAATTATTTGTTTTTATTATTTTATTATATTTAATTTTTATTTATTTTATTATTTTATTTTATTCAGGATGCGGCAGTGATGCAGCAAAAGCTGTCATGAATGAGCAGAAGAGCTTTAATGCCACCACAAATTGGCATCAACTGGATAACGTTAACTAGATATAAATATAAAGTCCTTAACCGTCGGTGGAGTAAGTGATAGCGTATCGGACTTCCATACCGGAGGTCCCAGGTTCGATCCCCACCGGCGGTGAGTCATGGTTGTTTTCTGCTGTCAATATATACATTGTGGCCAAAGCCTAGCTACAACCCTTTGATGCCTTAGCATGGCTTTTGCCGGAAGGGAATTAGGGTAACGAGAGTGAGGAAACTTGGAAACCTTTTTCTTGTATTGCTGCGAGCTGGACGGATTTAAATTACTTATCTAACAGCGTACAACAAGCTATTTTAACGTATCATTTAGGAGCTAAATAAGTTCGATAAAGTGAAAAAATGCTTAACTAGGTAGGTAGGGGCTATATTTAATGCGCTATTTACGATTTAATATAAACAGGATATTTTTCAAGTTGACTATCACAACTTGCATATACATTGTAAATATAAAGGGTTCCTCAACGTTTACCATACAAAGTTTCAGTTTCTTAATACCAGCTCATATATATGTTTGTTTTGAACTGTTAAAAGCAATAATGGTGATGGGGAAGTGGGACGAATATGCCAATTTGAATTAATTAAATTCTGTCTGTAAGTAAGTGAGAAAATTCAATAATCCCAGTCCCGTGTCGTAGTGCAAGGCCAATGTAAGAACACACTCATATCAATTTTCCTTCAGTTTTTCTGGATAACATCAGAGTAATGAGCTTAAATTGCGTCCCTCCCACGGAATTCATTGTACAGCCTGCGAATTCATCCATCCGCGCTACAAAGGGACATACCCATATAATATCGATTTGAATCTGAATCGCAGAGGAAAATCAGGAGCAGCAGACAAGATTTTGGCCATCTGTCAATGAAAGTGAAATTTCTGAGCGTAAAGCCCTCGCAGGCCGAATCCCCTTGGCACAGCACACAAACCATGGAAACTGTTTTTTTCTGCATGGTACCCATGTCCTCTAAGGCGCACCAACAAAGGAATCCTTCAAATCAAACACTGCTTGGGTTACGAGGTAGGGACACTGTGTGATTTGTTGCCGGCGAAGGGTATGCGTAATTATGCTGCACGTTGCACGCAACCTTATTACGCGGCACTGAACAGGAATGAATGTGCGATAGCCTCAACGCGTGCTGATGCAATTGGGGTGCGATTTTCCACTGCACACCGCTGTTCTTACCACCCCAACCCACAATTTTCGGTCTATGCCATATGAGGAGATATTTGAATGCCCCAGCAGAGAGGTCCTTACATTTAGTTAAGCATTTTCCTTTTAATTTTTCCACATTTTCCTAATGCACCCAAACGAGAACTTAAAAAACTCGCACATTCGAGGGATGAATTGGTTTGAGTTCAATGCATTGCATTGCAGTATTTGGTCGATAAGGGGAGGAATAGAATACCACGGATTTTTGTGTTTATGAAAAGTAAATAAAGTGACAACAAGCAAATGCATATTGTATCACCTGCCTGCATTTAATTACTTTTGATTACTGATAGCTACAAAGGAAGCATTTTTCATTTCCGGAAATAAACCCTAGTGACAACGGAAACTCAATCGAAGATGGGTGCACTAATTTTCAACCATTATGAATTATTATGGAAAATAAATAACATTCCTTGAAATTTGTTTGGTGTTAAAAATTTAGAACGCATTTCGTTAAATTTTCAAATTACCGGAATTTGTTATTGAATTTTTTTTATACGATGTGGCCAAAGCCTAGACCATTTGATGCGTTAGCATGGTTTTGACCGGAAGGGAATTACGGTACGGGAAGTGAGTAAATTTAAGTCTTGTTTTTTTGCATTGCTGCGAGCCATTGCTGCTCTGGACCCATGGCATGGTGGTCGTTCCGCTCAACGAATTGATCCAACTTCGTCTCCGTCCGTAATGCTCTAAAACAAAGGCAAATACATACACAGAACCTCGCTTTTAAAAGAAAAATCATTCTAAATCGAGAAAACGAAAAGAAATAATTTTGTTTTCTTTGGCGTCGAGTTTATCCTCTTTGTAATAGAAAAACTGATTCTTTATGTTTCAGAATCAGGTAGTAAAAAGATATTTGTCCAAGTTCTTTGAAAACTGTTTAAAATATATTAGGAACAATAAGTCTGCGGTCGAGTACGTGATAACGTTTTGGCCTCTCATTCCGGAGGTCCAAATTCAAACCCCACCATCGGCGATCCATGGTTCTTTCTGCTAACAAGGAATGACGATAAAAAGGCCATTGTGGGCAGGAGAGAAATGTCGGTGGTGTTCGGAATGCATTTTAAATTATAGGTCACGTGCAATCGCTGTTTCGAATCGGGTGAAGTTGTTCTCCCGCTCTATGCCTTAAAAGGGGTTACAGGGCTCTAAAGAGAAAAACAGTAAGTACGAGTGGCGAACCAGTGGTTGGGGGGGGATGGGGCAAAGGCTCTCTCTCCACAAAAAAGGAAGTGGGAGGGAAATATGTATATATATAGCAAATTATATTATTTCTTAGGAAACTAACATGAGTAACATGTTTTCTTTCGCTCAAAGCTACTACTCAAAAAACAGAACAGAATTCCCGTTGCCGGATATCTTACAATTTAGCACCGATCTTTTTCTTCTATTGGAGCCTTGTTTTTATATTTGTCTCTTCCTTTCAAATAATATTGAACAGAACTAGCTGGTGCCCGCGCCTATGGATTGCTAGAGTCAGTGTAGGTGAATCGATTGGGAGGAGGAATCATACTCTATTTAACAAATTTATCCAGATCGGTCTACGGGCTAGGAAGTTGAACTGTAGCCCACGTGCAAAGGTTTTCTCTTAGTAACAATGGTCAAATATACACTATACTGTAAAGATAAAGAAAGAATCATCATGCAAGCTGCAACCCTTGTGCCTTCCCGCCTCTTGTGAACTACGACCATGGTATTCTCCCGCCCCTTAAGGACAACCACCCTTGCGTCCTCCTGACCTGAGCTTCGACCATTGTATCCACTCGCCCTTTGCGAGCCTCCAATTTTGAGTCATCCCGCCCCCTGTGAAGTAAGTAGGAAAAAAACAAACATCCCATTGAATTGCTCTTGGCTTTACTTATAACTTTTAAAGGAATTTATCAATTTTAATTAAATAATTTTTATAATAAAATATAGAGTTGCATCTATCATGCTAAATATTCTTCACCAATATCTAGATCTTTATTCATACTGAGAGAGAGAGACCAATACAATGTACCCTACCATATATTTTAATAGTATTCACAGGAAGAAACTGTTATATATCCCATCGTAATGAAGATATTTAAAAATGGTGTTCATATTTGAATTCTACTCAATAATACCTCTAGTTTGATACCAGACTTGCCAGAGAAGGAGACGAAAAAACTTTCGTAATTTCGTTATGCTATTGTGCAGGATTTCGGCATTAAAAAGGTACCTCGGTGTAAGTAAAAATTCATATCTCGACAAAGATTGAGCAGATTTCGTTCATTTAAGAGGGTCGTCTACACTTGAACGCCATTTTTCAGGTCGGTTTTCATGAATGTTTTTTTGAAAACTAAAACTAAACTAAAACTTTTAAATTAAATTACATGAAAAAAAATTTTTGTTTTGTTGATTCATTGATGTATGACCGCCCCGGAGTGAAGTGCTGTTTTTGTGCAGACCCATTTTTCTGCACATTTTTCAACATCCCGGCGTATCTGAAAGCAAAACCAAAATTTTTTTCTATAAAAGTATTGCTCAATGAAGGTGCTGAACTAGAATTTTCCTGATTGGATAAAAATTTTGAGCGGGACAAAAATTTTTCTATTTTTTCTTAAATTTTCACAGTAAAAATTCTAGTTCTGCACCTCCACAGAAGGGTACTAAATTGGTTTAAAAAAAATCATGTCAATCGGTCAATTAGTTTCTTCAGAAAATGTGCAGTCAACTTTAAAAACGTGTTTTCGAGAAAAACGCGTTTAAAGTTTTAAAACCATGCATTTCACGCTTGACATCGACCGCTTTGAGGCATTTTTGCTAAAAAAATTTTAACGCATTAAGCAATATGCTTTCGCATGATGACTCTAGGATAGTTATACTTTAAAAAAATGCAAAAAAAATCTATATTTTCAAAATTTTAAGTGTAGACGACCCCCTTAAAGTTCAGAAAAAAGCAGAGGTTTTGACATCTTTTAGTATTATAACACGTATTTCTGTAGAGTTTCATTTACACCAACCTGGTGGCTCACAACCACTTTATCAGCAAAGTTATAAATAGCCTTAAATGTTTGCCTAATGTAGGCTTAACTTGGTACAACATTTAATCATGGCCTTCCCCTTTAATATATATCCACACTTTGTAGATATTGTAAAACTTTCATAAATTCGCTTTTCATATTTTCAAAGAAAATTTCAATTAGCTGTTACCATACCCGTAACGTAACCAAATTTTATATTTTTGTCCTTCTGTATTGTATTTTTTTAACCACTGCACTTAAATCGGTCGAAAGATTACTAAACGTAAGTAGTTCAGAAGTTTGGTAAGAAATAACATCTAGAATTCCTCCTAGCAAAAACTTTTCTTATTACTATTACTAAACAATTATGATATATCGAGATTCACGCGGTATGGCAATATTTTTTTTCTGATGTAGCCGAAGCCTAGGGTATAATCCTATAGCATAGCTTTGGACGGAAGGGAATTATGGCAAAGAGAATGAGGGAACTTGAATATGAATGAATTTTATAAGGAACCCGTAGGGGGACCGAAGCTCGAACCCTGGAACCATGCGTGGTGATCATGCTACCAATTGATCCACCTCCGTCCCCAGACTTAGGCCTTATCGAATACGAAAATATATACGAATACGAAAACTACTGATATCCTTTTAGCTTTCAAAATATATAAGAGGGATGGAGTTAACCTAAAAATTATTTCCTATAAACAGCCAACCCTTAATTCATGCTAAAGAGATGGCGCTGAATGTAATCAAATGTTGGAAAAAGTTAAAAATGTACGACAGTATAAACAATTTTACCGGATCTGGATAAAATTTAATCAATTTCTTGTTCGCATCCCCTTATATTAGTCACAACCCCAGGGGAGGGATTTCATAACAACTTAAACTTAATTAATGACACTCTTAATTAAGGTTCGAAGAATTATTGGAGATCGGTTGAAAATTTCCGGAGATAAAAGAACATGAATTTTTCGACAGGACACATTTATGGCGACTGTGGTCATTTGGTACCGTTTTTCTTTACGTAATTCTCAATAACGCTATGTCTTCGGTCTGGAAATATTGATTTCGTGTTTGCGAAAAAATTAGCTGCGTTCCACTGGGTCATGCAGGGTACTTCGGCGTACTTTCTTTACCTGACTAGTTCAAGCCGCTATTAAGTTCGGAATCCCATAGATTGTTTTTGTGGTGTTTTGATGTGCTGTGAAAAATATGGGTTGTTATGCGATAAATATACATCCCTTATTTGATGAGGTGGCCACCCCCACCCACACAAAAGCTTTTATTTATTTATTTTTTGTCACTTAGAAAAGTAATAAATTCTCATTGATGAAATTTTAAACGCTTATTACAACACAATAAGAGAATGTTTCCTGAACATTTTGGTTTTTTTAATCATTTCCGTACTGAGATATTTCAGATTGCAACTTCGTGATTTTCGAAAAATCACAATATTGAAGACAAAAAAAAAGGATGCAACCCTATATAAGACTATATCTAGAAAAAAATTGAAGGTGAGTCTTAGTTTTACCTTTAACATGTTGAACATTATGAATTTTAAAAGAGAAGCTTTTGAGTTTGAAAACGTTAAAATTTGCCCATTTTTTTATGCACAGTTAAGTAGTCCTACTGGACAGAAAATATTGTAAATGTATGCTCTTTAACATGGTTTTTGTTTTAACTGAATATCTTTAAAATCCAAGAAGTTACAGCGTTTAAAACAAACCTCTGTAAAATGCAAAATAAGCTGACGCATTTCCGACCAAGGATCAAAGTGGCACAAACACAACTTATAATAACAAAATTTATTGTTTCAAATACTCTGAACAAAACTTGGCAAAAGTTAGTAACAATTGAATATCATTATAACATTTTTAACACAACTGTTAAGTTTAGATTCTAGATTCGTCCTAATTTTTCGAGCGTTTCCGTGTTTATTGCAAAAAATTTTATTCTAATCTGTAAAATGCTTTCCCAGAAAGTGATATGAAATGATTGTGGATGTGATGAAAATCGGGTTTAAATTCAGTAAAAAAAACTTGCTTTCACAGAAAGAGACAATTAGCGAAAATCGATCCCATTTGTTTTAAGAAATTTCAGGGCACTAGTCACTCCAGTATATATACCATAGTAAGAGTAATTAGATAGTATTGAAGAGGTATTTGTAAATAATTACTCAAATATTGTAAACAACATCAAAAACTTGGTCGGTGATTTTTACACATTAGTGTATACATAAGTAAACAGAGATATTTCTATATTTTTTTTACAATGTGGCCAGAGTCAAGGGACAACCCTTTGATGCATTAGCGTGGCTTTGTCCAGAAGGGAATGAGGGTAAGAAGGAGAGTAAGGAAACTTGAATGTCTTGTTTTGTATTGCTGCGAGCTAGACAACAGCCCAGAGAAGAAGAGGATTTTTTAAATTCAATTTCAAAAACCAACAGGGACATCTGGTCTCGAACCCGGGACCCTGGACATGGTGTTTGTGCCGCTCATCCAATCGATCCAACTCCGTCTCCTTATTTATTTATAAATTGTGAGTTAGGTATTGCGAGAAAACTGTCTGTTAATATTTACTTAATTATTATACTGATTTGGTATTATGAAAAATATTTTAAGAATAATAAAGGTCGTGCAAAGTTCATGGTTGGTTGTATTGTGTGTTACTTGCTCTTGATATACGACCGACAAATTCGTACATCACGTTGAAGGACGTATAGACGCACTGCAACCATTTTCATATGTTTTTGGAGCGTATTAAAACTAAACGTTCAATCAGTTGACTCAGTGGCGTCTTTATGAACGGTTGATGAATATTTTCAATATTATAGTCAATCCTTTACTGGCCTTTTTGTGAAAAAGTGTATTTATTTATTTACTTAAGTTCATCAATTACTGATTACTACAAAAGAAAAAAATTTAAAAAAGATAGTCAGTAGTAGTAACGATCGGAGATTGCCATAAATAATGCGATGTCGCGGTATAACTAGACTCCTCAAAGAGCATGCCGGAAACAAAATATGAAAAGAACTCAGAAGCCCAGAACTATTTGTAGAGCCCTGTAGGCAGTCGAATGCAAACACAATACGAAAAATGTTGCGCTTATTCTCAAGATTATCCACAGCGATGAGCCTACCCACGTATCGAGGCAGGACAAAGGAGTCGTTTCATGGAAGAGCGGATCTGACGAATCGCGGTTAATATGTGACGAACAAAAGGGAGACCAAACAATATAAGCATGCTCCAAAATTAGCCTGACAAAAGTACAATATATATGAATTGTCAAATTCCTTAAGCCGCCGTTTAATTAAACCTAGGGTCGCCTTAGCCATATTAACTGTTGCGTCAATATTGTCTTCAAAGGAGAAACAAGAGCTTAACCAAACATCCAAGTCTTTGGTTTTCTCGAGTCCAGCAAGAGAACATCCATCTATGGCGTATAAAAACAATGGGTTCCTCTTACATGAAAGGGAAACAGTAGTGCACTGGACTTGTGGAAAGTGTCCAGGTCGGAATAAAGGAGGGCACAATCGGCTACGTCAGAAACCAATATGGAAAATAAAAAATAAAAATTTGCTATATTTAAAAATTCATAACGAAAAAACTAATAAATTCTCGGCGATGAAATTTTAAACACTTTTTACAACATAATGAAGGAATGTTTCCTGAATATTTCACAACTAAGACTTTATCAGTTTTTTAGTTATAAATTTTTAAATATAGCAAATTTGAAGGTGAGTCTTAGTTCTATCTTTAACATTTTTAATTTTAAAAGAGCAGGTTTTTAGTTTGAAAACGTTAATATTTACCGATTTTTTTTCATATTTACAGTTAAGTTGGCCTAAATATATACCAGACAGAAAATATTGTACATTTTATGCTCTTTAACATAGTTTTTGTTTGAACTGAATATCTTAAAAAACAAAGAAGTTACAGTGTTTAACAGAAACCTCTGTAAAATGCAAAATAGGCTGAGGCACCAATACAAAATAAATACCTTTTCTCAACTCTCTAAGTATAGTACAAATTTAAATAATTTCTTTTAACGAAGCCCAGGGTCGCATTAGCCTTACTGATAAAAGTGCCAAAATGATCCTTAAAAGAGAATTTAGTATTAATGACAACGCCCAAATCTCTGGTTTTGTCAAGTCTGTTCAATGGGCTACCACCAATAGTGAAATTGAAAAGCAAAGAATTTATTTTAAAAGAGAATGACCGTGCACTTGTCAATGTTCAAAGGCAGGAAATGAATAGAGAACCAATTACGGAAGGTCTCAAGGTCAGAGTTTAATAGGACACGGTCATTACCATTTGACACAACACAGAAAATCTTGGCATCGTCAGTATAACAGAGGATTTTCGAACGATATAGAAACAAAGATACATCGTTGAGGTATATGATGAAAAGCAAAGGTCCTAAATGACTGCCCTGAGGCACCCAGAAGAGTTATTGGTTTCGTTAGAGAGTGCATAACGAAGTAAAAGCCGAAAGGACGAAGACTGGAGGAAACCCCAGAACTGAAAGCTTGTAAATAAGAATCTTGTGATTAATTCTATCAAAGGCCTTACTGAAATCAGTAAAAACACAATAAATTTTTCAATTACAGGAATACAGAATTTGCAGAACTCCAACAAGTTGGTAGTGGTGAACTTAACCTTCATGAACCTATGTTGGAATGAGCGCAAGAACGATTTACAATGAGTGTAGAGTAAGTCACAAACCATAGCCTCAAATACTTTGCCAATACAACATAAACTGGCAATTGGTCGATAATTAGAGATGTCACGTTTGTTGCCCTTCTTATCAAGAAGAGTAACCAACCAGTGCAAATAGACAAATTAAACAAATGACAGAGAATAGAAGCCAGCGACACATTACAATTTTTCAAAAAATACGCAGGAATGCCATCTGTACCACATAAGAAACTATTAGCCAAATTCGCTATATATTTCAAGACGGTAGCTTCGTCAAATACTGTGTCTTTGGAATGAAGGGAAGTCGCTGGAAGCCTCGTCAAATGAGTAAAATCCTTAAAGCTAGTATCACAGTTAGAATCCAAAAACACAGTTTTAAAGAAATCCACCAAAGAAGTTGCCAATTGTAAGTGGATCATTGCTTTCGCGGTCATAAAGGTACACATTAGAGGGGCAGCCATCACACTTGCGCCTAGAGTTTACAAATTTCCAAAATTACTTAGGCTCAGTACGTAGAATTTGCTTAGCTCTATCTAAAAAGTCAATATAAGAAGCCTCAAGAGAAGATCGAAACTTATTCCACAGTGTGGAATAAACCAAGTAGTCAGAATCACTCCAACGTTTATATGAGGGAGCCGCACAACCACACAAATAACGTCCAATAAATCCCCGTCAGCAACATCAACAATAGCACAGGGCAACACACGGCGTACAGTGCACAAAACGCCACCGCCAACAGTGATGTCATACTTGTTACCCTTTTATGCAGAAGGGTAATTAAAGAGATCTTCCAGGGTTTGGGAAGGATGCCACAACGGATGGATAGATTAAATAAATGACAAAAAACAGCGTCAAGAGACGAACTACAGTTTTTCAAAACCGAGGTAAGGGTGCCGTTAGGACCAGTCGAGAAATTATAAACTGGGTGGAAAAAATGTCGGTGAGAAGCTCGTCAAGTGACTAAACTCCTTTAATCTAATATTAATTGTCTTCCAATAACGCAGCCAAAAAGATTCACAGTCGCAAGAGGAGCGCTAGTACACCTATCTTCGAGGCTTAATGAAGAAGGTTTTTATAGTTTTACATTTAGTTTATGAATTGCTAGAACCGAATTGTACGAGGACGTTGAAGCAAAAACAAATTGCTGACGTAAGCAAGAATAATTCAGATAATCTGCGTCACCCTTTGAGTAGCAGAACCTTCTCCAAGCCTTACTTTTTTTTTTTAATTCTTTACATGCAAGCAGGTAATATGCTATAACAAATTTTCTTAATATTTAATAAAAAAATTTTTAATTTTTTAATAAAATCTAAAAATGATTTATTTAAATTTGTGTCCGATAAGAAATTTCTCAAAACTCACCGTATTCAT
This sequence comes from Leptarthrus brevirostris, assembly GCA_964036015.1. Classification (NCBI taxonomy): domain Eukaryota; kingdom Metazoa; phylum Arthropoda; class Insecta; order Diptera; family Asilidae; genus Leptarthrus; species Leptarthrus brevirostris. The sequence continues at coordinate 169,239,120 of OZ038371.1, read as the reverse complement.
ATCCATTTAACAAATTTGTCTTTTACACCCAAATATATTTAAATCCATCTACTGAGCGTTAGAAAAATTAAAGTTATCTAGCGGGAAAAAATTGCGTAACTACTTGGGAAATTTTTGATCAACTACTCGGAGCCAAAAGCATGTGTAGTTCCCGGCAGCCAGAAGTACTTGCGAGTACTTTGCCAGGTCCAATGGAACGCAGCTACTATTATCACTAATAAATTAGGTGCATCGGTAGATAAAATAAAATAAGTAATGTACATTTTTGTTTCTTACACAAAACTTGGTTTGTGCCTAAGAACCAGTTTGGGGCCAGGGCTTAGTCGGCCTTGGGTCAAGTTTCAATATCAGACTACCTGTGGGTTAAATTTCAGGTACCAGGTCTGTGACAAGTTTTAGTAGAGGCATTGGGCCACTCTTGAATGCCAGGACTAATACGAAGTTATATTTCACAATATTTTCCCAAACTTAGGAAATGCATCCATGCCAAGCTTGGCACTAGCTTAAGACGGATTTGCACAGCTCCAGCCAACCATGGGCCTTTGGTTATATTCTTCCCATGTAGGATCATGAATTTATAAGCAATCTAGATTCAAGACACTTAACAACAGATTTCGAAAATTTGAAAGTAAAAAGACTTCAGTTTATTTAATTTCATTAGAATGTTAAGTGAATGTTTTTGCTTGCTTTTATTTCACCCATATATTGATCAAAAACCTTAAAGTTTCTGGAGTATGAGGTATGTCCGAGGGACTGGAAAATAAATTTTGCCTTCGGGCGCTTAGATATCTAACGGTTGGTGGAATTGGTTTGACTAGAGGTAAAATTTAAAGTAATTAAGAGGTGTGAAAGAGGAGAAAGAGTTTTTCGCATACCATTTAACCTACTCTATTGACCTCTATATCGACTTCAACTTCCCTTGACCTCATTTAAAAATTTTTTTTTGTAAATCACTCCTGTGTAAGTATCCTACTCTATTTGAAACGCTGTTTTCATAGCTCTCTTCCACTTTCTATCCTACTTATTTTATTTTAGAGTCTATCTCTTTTGGAACTTTCCCCAAGAGTGTCTAGGAAATTCTAATAATGCATCAACGTGGTTGATTTTGATTGAATTTCAATTCAAATTTACTTAAGCTTAAAATCCTCTACTTCTGTAGTGTCGTAGATTTCTACTTTTTTTCATGTTTCACCTACTTGTCTTAAAAAATAGGCTTACGTTCTAGTCTTCCACAAGCTTCTATATGAAAGTAAGACTACATATGAATGAGTTCATCAGGTGTTTAAAAGTACAGCTATTCTGCCAATAGAATAATAGAAGAGAATATTTCAGTCTATGCAATTGAGTTGCATTAGCAATGAGTTCGGCTTTTCCAATTCTAATTCCATGAGGATAGGGATGAACATTGAGCCTAGACTTTGCTTTTTAAAAGTGTTAAAATTATAATTGGATCCTTCAAACATCAAAGTGATTTTAATTTTCAGACGGCTCAGACGAAAATTTCATAAGATAATATTTAACTCGGAATATGCATATAAAGGAAAAATCATTGTACATTGAAATGTATACGAATTTTGAATCCGAAAAAAGAGTAATTAAAATTCCCCACTCACTTCATAAAAGTTGCATAGGCCTTTCAATTTTCACTTTCATTCCGAAAGAACTGAATGAATTTCTAATCATTTTTAGCAAAAATTCTGCACGTGTGGCCCCTTAACCGACTTAGCGAAATGTAAAATGAGTCTTCATCTCCAGACATTTGGAATTGATCCTTCTTCTGAATAACACCCTTCGTCATGCACTGCAGCAAGAAATCCGGGTGCACACCCTTTACGATATCCTCGAGCTATTATCCGAGGTTTCAATCAATAACAATAGAACTCCATAGTCACATTAAGTCCTTTCAGAGGAATGCAATTAGAGATTTTTTTGAAATGGCAATAAGTGCAAATTACTCGGCTACGTGTATAGATACTACTGATTTGAATAAGTGTATCCTTCTTGGCATTGTTAATACTTCTCTCAATTCTCAGGGTGTTACTTTCAAGTAAAAACACATTTTTTAAATGCGGGCATATACAAATTTGCTTCTACCTAATTGGGGGCCCGGCACAAATTCTTGTAGTCAAATTCATAGTCTCGCTTTTTCACAACCGATATCAAAATTTATTTAGCGTTGTGGTTACAATTAGACCAGCAGATTTCACTAAATTCATGGTGAGTATCCTTTTCATGGTGAGTATCCTTTTTCAAAGGACCCGAAGACATACCCTTATATTGTCGACAAGCTTTTTAAAGAAATTTATAGCTAATGAATACCTTTACTTAAGTGTAGTACAGTGCAGTGTTTATGAGCGTCCGTTATTATACGTCCTCACTCTCAACGCGAATTTTGTGGAAAATTTATCGGCTTTTCGACAAACAGGCTTACCCTCGCGTCAATTCCAGGTCCAAGATCAAATTTTCGTGCTCATTAATTACTTGTCATTAACAGAATTTGTGGCGGCTTTTAAGATGAAAATTTCATAAAATAAAAAGATAAGTGCTGCGAGACATCAAATGAAAGGACGCGCCCTACGCAGTTTTGGTTTTGATCCGACTGTGACAGCATCCCAGGTGGCTGAGAAGATAAGTACGTTCATTACTTGTGGAGCATTTGATGTGCTGGACGACTGCAATGTTGTACCCTTCAATTCTTCTGGCATCCGTTGACAAATATTTGTCGTTGTCTTTTTTTTAGGGTAATAACGAAGGAGTAAGGAAACAATGCCCGATGCAAGGCGAGATGAATAACGACTGTATCATGTGAATACCCGATGAGTCCGCGGTCTGCTAAGTGCTGTTCAACCCCCTGTTGATGAACCGGGTGTTATATCTATCAGCTGCGTGGAAAATGTGGAAAAGCATAAAACTCTTCTCAAATTAAATCGATTAATAAAAACACTCGAAATTCACCCAAAGTAATTACATAGCTTCCGGTCATATAAAGGGTGGGCGCCAGAGGGTTCTACTGTTAGGGTAGTTCAGATGCATAGACATCTATCTCGTTTTGAAAGACGTTTTCGTTTGTACTTTAAGCTTACATCTGTCCGTGTCCAAGTTCAGTGCCGTGTACGAAGATATTAACCAGAACCAATCGGATCCCCATAGTGTTGCATCGTAATGGCCTCTTCTAATGACCAAATAAATGTCGATATTTCACTCAATTTGATTAGTGAACATCTGGAAATATTTTAGGGCTTCCCTGGCATCTATTTAAGCGTATCGGAAAAATGCACGCAAGTGATGGAATTCCTTTGGGAATTTTTGATTTACTTTTGCTTAGCACGATTATCATCTCTTAAGGTAATGATACGCAAACAGAAATGTGAACATTTTTATGCAGCAATATAAATTTTAGTTAGCAGCCCTTAAGATACATATAAAATGCAATCAACAGATAAATAAATTTAATACGTTTTTATAAAAATACAAGGAAACTATAAAAATGTAAAGGGGCTACCGCAAACATAGTATTATTAGAAAATTAAAAATTATTACTCTAGTTCCAGTCAGCCCGATATTACTCTGAAACCCCCATGACCTATTATAACGTAATCTGTAGAAAATAACAATGATGACGCTGGTAATGTTGAAACCAGGGACTGCTAGCATTACCTTTGCGCTAAATCCACTCATGTCCAATTAATATAATTACAACCCTAATGGTGAGATTTGAAGAATTGTTTAGAAAAGATATTACCTAAAAGGTACTAAAGATGCTACCGATAGCACTGGGACCCCTCAAACCCGTCTGTACCTATCCATTTATTTATTTATTTATTTAAAGTATCATCAAAGGCTCATTACTTAACCAAAAGGAAATATACATTAACAATAATTAATAAAAATAACAGAATGACAGGACAACAAAAGAATAGTCAAGAAATTCACACAATTTTTGGATAGACTAAAATCAAGGCTGTCAAATACGAATTAAAAGACCAAGAAATTGACGTGATTGGCTCGTGAAAACCGTAATTCATGCGATGTTGCGAAATTTTATAAAAATCTCGATTTTCTAAGCGATTTGGAATCGATATTTTAAAAGAAGACGGCAAGACTGGGGAGTCAATGTTGACTTCAAGCCACTAAAAATAATCAGTTTTAGAGATGTTTCGTCTTAATTCAAGGGAGTCGAGTTTTATGAGTTTATCAAACATAAGATCCTTCACTTCCAATGAAGAAGGAGGAAATATCGTCATATAACTAAAATTCTTAAATCTAATATCACAGTTCTTATCAAGGAAAGCCGCCTTAAAAAAACAAAACTCCAAAATTTCTTAGGTTCACCACGTAGGATAGACCTCATTCTGTTAATATAATTATTGTATGAGTCTTGGATGTCAGAAAAGAATTGATCACCTAAACGAGAATAAATGTAAAAATTCGAATCGCTTATTGATGAATAAAACCGCGTCCAAACTTTATTTTTTTATGTTTATTAGATGTTTTAGTTAGATATTCAGCCGTCAGAACTATAGTGAACTATTCAGTCATCAGAACTTCGATAAAGTTGAAGGTGGCAATTAGGTTAATCGACCTCGGTAAAGCCCCGAGGCTGGATTGAATACCAGCAGAATTACACATTGCTGCAGCTGATATTTTTCTTTTAATAATCCAAAAATGTTAGGAAACCGAAACCTATCTTATCTACTCAAAAATGACTGATTTTAATAAAATGTTTAAAAGCGGAGACTTAAGGAGTTATGATAATTGCTTAGATCTCCGAAGTCGTCACCTTATTGCGAATCAAGCAAACAATGAAAACGACGTTCACATTACGTTTCACTTCCTTCGAATTTAAAAAGGTCTATAATAGCGTTGATCGTGTATACATTACTGGGAGATGCATCACAGAAAGTCCACAAAGTCAAAAAAGCATATATGTATTTATAAAAAAAAATCATGTCGGCGCACTTCAAAATTCTGATCAAAGTGAGACAAAGATGTACACCTTCGCCTTTCCTATTTTTGATTGTCATTAATATTATAGCGTCAGTGTTCTAGGTGCACATCCATCACGAGGAATTAGATATAATATATATATATATATATATATATATATATATATATATATATATATATATATATATATATATTATATGTTATCGTTGGATGTCTTCTATCTAAGAAACAGAGTTATGTAGCTTAAATGATCGAAGCCCTGAGACAGAAAGTCGCAGATCAATGTAGCAAAAACCAAACTGATCATATTGGTCCCCAATTTATTTGGAGGTGCAGTTAAGCTAAATCTAATGCACAACCCCGAGTTCCATATAAAACTCTCGCTGAGATATGTTGCAATAACAGCATCTCCATACACACAAAACATCGAATCTTTGAATCAAAAATAAAATTTGTTCTTTTGTGCGCCATTGCCGACGAGAGTTTCCGGTGCATTCTGAACATCAGCGATGACCTACACTGATTCACCGGCAAGACGGCATAGGAAGCAGTGTGTAAAGATAAAAGTGGAAGATCTAAAAAACTGGAGATAAAAATCCCTGACGCGGATTGGACGATAGCATTACCGTGAGTGTGGTGGTGACATCACCTACACTTATCGGAAACCTTTTCCACCAAACCAAAACGGCCACCCCTAAAAGGGCAAAATGAGTGGTGCAATCGTAATCAACACCCTCGAAAACAGGGGAGTAGGTAACTTCGGAAATATTCTGATTCTTACAAAATCAACTTCTTGTAAACTGAAAAAATATATATTATAAAAGAATCAAACGGCGGGTCAAACGAGAAATTTTGGGACCGTTGCAGATCTGCAACACCATGCAGTAAGAGAGAAAATAAAAAAAATTCTTATGCAATTAAAGAGTTGTAATAAACATTTAATTCACTATATAAATATTAATTTTTTAGATAAAATTTATAAAAATACAGTCATTGAAAGTTCGTTTGTAACTGGCACAGCAGTTCTGTGCCAGTTACAAACGAACTTTCAAAATAATAATAATAAAAAATATCAAAAACTAAAATATTATAACTTTTTGACAGTTAGGCCGCGTACACATTGAAGAGCGATAAGCGGTATGCGATCAGCGTTTAGAGATGATGTGTGCACATTGGTTTCATGCAATTTTTAAGAGCTTAGTATTTAACCGACTTCCCAAAAACAAAGAGGTTGTAAGTTCGACGTGGGTTTGTAACGCGTGGACCGATTTGGATGGTTCTTTTGCTGTTTTATAGAGTATGATAACCCATTTCTAAGAGGAGAATTTGATGTGGGGGGGGGGGGGGGGTAGTCTAACTTAGTAACGCGTGGACCGATTTCGCTGATTCCACGAGAAAAAAATTTTGAATGGGGGTGGGGTAGGGGGTTGAACCTAACTTTTTAACGCGTGGACCGATTTGGATGGCTATTTTTTTGTTGTACAGAGTAGAAGACATTAAAAAGTGAAAAATAAAATAGTTTAAAAAAAGTTGAACCGACTTAACAAAAAGCGCTAAAAAGCATAAAATAATTTTTAATTTTATATTTATTACGACATTTTCAGGTCGATGCAAACAGTTAGGGTTAATTTCTTGTATGAAACAGTTTTTGGTCCTTATTAAAACCAGAGACGGAAAATAATAGTTATCGGTCAAAACTAAAATGAAAAAGTCACATATAACGAACACTCGGAGATACGTGTCGAATAAAGCCGATTGATACCCTTTTCTAAACCTTTCGAATCCTGACATAATGGAAAAATAACCATTATTTTTCGATATTTATATAAGAAATCAAAGAATAATTTTAATTTTTTCGGTCATTAGTAACGGTTGCTTTGTAACTTTTATATTTTCCCTCGTCGATAACTTTTATTTTGTAAGTTTTATTTTTTCGCCGTCGCCGCCGTTTCGCTGTTATTGTGCGATTTTTATATTTCAGACAGGCAGAGTTTGTAAATTTTATGATACCTACATGCTTAGTTTTTCTCACTTGTTTTTGTCACATTGTTATAGAGTACTGAAAATATTAAAAATTAATCATAACTGTTTTAATGTGATTTAAAAAGAAAAAAGTCTGAAAATAATTGTTGCTCACGATTTTTATTTAACAAGTTGTGACCGTTACAGTCACTGTAAAACAGGTTGCTACCTTACATTCCTCGCACTGCACAATTGTTAAACATATGCATCCAGGAAGCTTGCATCTTAAGCGTTTCTCCATATATTCAGGTAAATGCATAATCTCATCGAAACGAACATCTTTGGTTGGTAGGTGGTGTAGGAAGCAGTTATGCACTATCGTTTGTGTAACGTGAGTGAAGCAGAACTGTAAATTTGAAGGTTTTCCGAGTGGTTTCATTAAAGATAAACCCATTTTGCATAATGTATAAGTTAATCCTAGGCGAAAGTAACACAAATTTAAATATTACAATCCTTTCAGTAAGTACACCCGGCGGTACAATAACCAAGAGTTGATTATGGTCAGGTCAAGTAGGTGATAAAAAATCCGCAATTAAAATTTTTTAGACTTAACTTTGATAGTGTACCAACCAATCAAGCTATCCAGAAGGTCAACACCTCCCATATAATTATTGTACATTTTAACAATATGGGTGGGAGGAGGAGTAGTATACCTTTGTAACGCGTGGACCGATTTGGATAATTCTTTTTCTTTTGGGTAGAGTATGCACCCTGGTTGCTACCACGAGAAAAAAATTTTAGTGGGATTGGGGGGGGGGACGTAACTTTGTGACGCGTGGACCGATTTGGATGGTTCTTTTGCTGTTGTATAGAGTGTGATCTCCCATTGCTAATAGAAAAATAATTTGGTCCTATGGTAATGGTGGGGGAGGGGGAGGGGTAGTAACTCCGTAACGCGAGGACCGACTCCGATGATTCCTTTTCTCTTCGGTAGAGTATGTTCCTTGATTGTTACCTTGAGAAAAATTTTTTAGTGGAATGGAGGTGGGGTAGGGCGTTAAACCTAACTTTTTAACTCATGGACCAATTTGGATGGTTCTTTCTTCGTTGTATAGAGTAGAAGACATTAAAAAGTGAAAAATAAAATAGTTTTTAAAAAAAAGTTGAACCAACTTCACAAAAAGCACTAAAAATCATAAAACAATTTTAAATTTTATATCTATTACGACATTTTGAAGTCGGTGCAAATCAAATAAACCAAACAACTACAACACTACGACAAAAATATTTAATCGTCCTTTCTTATGATCCCGTGAGCTGAAACGTTCAGGTAGTATTATGTATTATTTTCAATTGTGGTACTGTAGTCGTTTTATTTGCTTAATTTGCACCGACTTTAAAATGTCGTAATAGATATAAAATTAATTATTATTTTATGCTTTTTAGCGCTTTTTGTGAAGTCGGTTCAACTTTTTTTTTAAAACTATTTTTATTATTATTGTCATATTTCCATAAAACTCTTTTATACCTTCCTCGTGTTGCAAAAGATTCTGCCTTTAAATTTCTTTTCTCTCTTTCTTCGTTTTGAAATTTTTCATGGTCAGGTGTATTTTCATGATTAACTTCATTCGATACGATATCCTCCTCTGTATGGCTTAGAATTTCCATAACGATACCCTCATCATCCATTTTATCTTCATTGTCGCAAAATTCAACCTCATTTTCATTTCAATGGCTAAAAATATCCTCAATTTGCTCGTCGGTTAAGCAGAAATTATTCTAAAAATGACTAAGAAAATTCAGTCATGTGAACTTGGCACCCCCTTTTTTGAAAATTATGATTTTCTTAGAGTTCCCCGTAGAACTAACATAGTTCTGGAGTTCTAGACAGAAAATTTGAATAGTTCCGGTGAATTAAGCTCAAAAATCGCGAAAAAAGTTTTTGGGGTGCTAACTTTACGCAGCACCCTTTTTTTAATCAAAAGTGTTCTGCGTAGATAAATCGATAGAGAAAGGAAAGTTCCGGAGTTCCTAATAGTTTTTAGCAATAGTTCCGGCGAATTCGCAGATATGCAAAAAAATTCCACTTTTTTTCGAAAAATTTGCTAAAAAAAGTTTTATTGAGTTCTGAGTAATGTTCTGAATAGCATCACAATACTTTTAAAGCGTGCTGTAGTCAGAACTCCGATCATAAATAAATTGCATTAGTTATTAACAATTGAAAGGGGACGAAGGTTAGTTGCTTTTCAGACCTCACATTAGCTGTATCGGCTTGCAACAGGAAAACACTTTTCTCCGCAATTGTCTTTGAAGAAATTGTAAATTTATTTCCAAATTGAAATGCATTCCCACAATCGATACCCATAGCATAGTATAGATATGATATAGTAGACCAGCTTCGACCAAATCTGAAAAAATTTCCTGTCTCTTATTTTCATTTTTCATTTAAATGGTAATGTCCCTGAGAAGAAATTACCCAAATGGGAAATCTCTCTTTAATCTTGTATGTAGTAGTTCAAATGACATTTCGTCCGTCAAATGTCATTTCGCCCGAGGTGAAATTTGGTTATCAACGTGAATTAACTTAAACAAACCATTTTTACTGGTTTTAAAAGTGATGCTCAGGGAAGTACCTGGCTTACAGCATATGTAGCTCGATCATTCTACCAAGCAAAACAATTTACCGAAATTGATGACAACGTAGTCAAAGAAGCTTTAGACTTTTTGGCTAAAACTCAGGCAGAAAATGGAAGCTTCCCGGCAGAATTATCGGCACAATTTAAGAAACATTTAGCTCGACCCCGCTGCAAGAAAAGTTAGCATAACTGGAAAAGGAAAAGGATCAACTCTCGTTCAGGTCTCATACAGGTACAACGTAGGCAAATCTGGAGAATCCCCAAGATTTGTGGTTAAACCAGAAGTAAAAGATTCGTCGACTGCAGGAAGATTAGAATTTTCCGTTTGTACAAGGTAAGTAATATTGTTTTGAATATTACTTTTGAAGAAAATACTACGTTTTAGCAAATATTCATATTGTTTACACAAAACAAGATAAAAGAACGTAATTTATATGAATTTGCATGTGAAAAATTTTTGATAAGCTACCATTGTCTTTTACAGGAGTACAACTTATTGAAGAACATTTTTTAGTAATATTAAGTTCGTTGCGATGCGTCAGAGAAAGCGTACTTAAGGGTTGATTATCTTAGAACTAAGTGCAAAATTGAAAGAGATAAAAACGGAGGTACGCCACTAAGCTAGAAACACACTAAATGCCATGTGATGCGGATCATACAATCCGAATCGTACGAAAACTTTCGTTGTCTTCGCCAACCCTGAAAAATGTGTTGCAAAGCTAATTCGCACTGCATAATTTGGTATTCGGTTAGCAATGCGAGTATTATATTGCGAATTGTTGTTGTGTATACATATGACGCTTTTGTTCGATATGTTCAGTCGCCGATGTAAATGCTACCGGTTCAGTTCGAGGACCGTAAAATGTTTTCAAGTGACAATTATGAAGATGTGCTAACAGCTGCAATGGCATAGGAAAATCCGAGAAAAAAAAGCAATAAGGTGGTGGATTCATCCTGCTCTAAGAAAAAGGCAAGAACTATGAGAAGCGAGAGAAGAAATGACGACGGTTTTACAGTTATTTTAGAATCCTTAAGGGTACATTTGATGTACTACATGACATAATCAGAAAAGGTATGTATAAAAAAGATACTAATTAGAGAAAAAATATACTCACTAAAGCAGGAGTTTCTATTACTTTAAGGTATTTAATGAATAGTTAGCTATACATATTGTACTTAAACGTATCCTAATATTTTCAGATTCTTAGCAACAGGTGGTACTTGTAGAAACTTAATTTCCGTATAGATCGCACTACCATTGGCAAAATGGTACCTGACGTTTTTGAAACAATTTAAGAATTTTTCCAATCTTTGTTACATTCCTTCACCTAACAAGGACTTTTTGGTACAGTCATTCAAGATGTGTGGAATTTTCCTAATAGCATCACAAAAATTGATGGAAAACATGTTACTCTTCAATGCCTCAAAAAGTTATGCTCTATGCACTGGTGCTACAAACAACAAAGATGTTGGCGGATTCGGCAAAGAGAGTGACGGAGGTATTTTAGAAAAGTTTGCAGTGGGTCAGAGAGGTTAGTATCCCTAGGTTTAGCTTTAATGACTTTCTTAATGCGACCGTACACAGAAAATAAGAGAATAAATGATAATGAAGCGGAAAACGCTTTCGGCATATTGAGAAAATGGAAAATATTTTACTGTTTTACACAATGTGAGCCGACAACAGCGGAAAAAGTAAAAGGCCTAATGCATTTTACATAGCTTTTGAGTAATTTATTTTATAACAAAATATGAGTTCTTCTCTAAAAACTTGCAATACGATATCGACAGTATCGAGAGTTTATCATAAGAAAGGAAGGTATCAGACAGAAAGTAATTACTACTTATACAATTTAATACTTATATTTTGCTATCGAGAGTAAGAATTACTGAAGAAACTGAAGGTAAAACTCATGTTTAACTTTTAACAATTTATATTTACAAATAATATTTTGAGGTTAAAATGACTAAAGCTAAGCAGTATGAAAATTTGGTCTCCTTCATGGGGAAACATCCAAATTTTGCGGAAGAAGCTAAGCAAAGAATTAAATTGCACGGACCACTTACTACAGATGGATGGAAAAAGTTTAAAACATTTAAGAATTTGTACGTTATGAAATTCTACTGCCGTCTATCTTCAGGTTTGGACAGATTACAAATTTTCTATAAAGAAATTAATTCAAAATGAAGCTGTTATATGGTAATTGTCGACTCGATCGTATTACCAAATAGCAAATCTCATACAAAGACAAAGTCAATCGAGTCAAGATACCAAATACGGCCCTGTTTTATGAACTTTGCCGCTTTTGATGTTTGGTACATCGACTTCTTTGCATCCCAAACAGATTATGCATATTGGTCCGAAGCGTAATGTTGCACACTCAGGTCATCATTTGAAGGCTGAGGCAAAGCAGTTGAAGGTTGATGAGAGAGCAAATGTGAGGGCTCAATTGAAAGCAGTAGGCATATTATCAAATACGATTCGATTGCAATTGACCTAATATAAAATTTTTATGGACCTGCTTCTAGTAATGAACTCTTTGATCAACTTATATTAAAAGTTGAGTTCAAGATCGCCCACCTTTTTATAATCCATATACTACTTTACTTTCAGGTGGCTGCATGCACATGGTATGCACAAGAGCTGGTTGTGGCTTTGAATGGAGCTGAAACATTAATTTGATGAAATCTTTTTGTGGATAATTTTTTTTTAGTTCAGAATTAGCGCATTAGTTTTAAGTTGAAAAGGACACTTATATTAGTAGAATAGCATAAGTAGATTCGAACTTAGTCGCTCTTATGTTTTTGCTGAAAAACTTTATTAAAAACAAATTGAAAAAAGTTGAAATTCTTTAAATTTTCGACCTAACTTTTCTCCAATTCCTCATTTCGTTTATATTTAAAATTTGTCCTTAATCGTCTCCAGATAGGTTCAGGTTCACTTGAAATGGAATGGGAATCCTTTGTGAGTTTAATTGTAAAAAAATCCTTTTGAATATGTTATTTTATTTATTTAGATCAATTACTGACAACTACATCAAATAATATAATTACATAGAGACATAGATGTAATGGGCTCGTGCATATCATATTTTGCTCTGCTCTCCGCCTTTCGTCATAAAGTCTTCAAAGAAACCTGGTATCATACCCTAGAAGTGTTATTGCATTGTAGAGATACCTAATTATCTAAATTTACTAAGACTTACCATAATCTGTAAAAACGGTCCCCTTTTCATGATATTTTGAAACTGTTCGTACATATCTCGAATTTTCTCTTGACCATTATTAATCTTTTCAAGTCGCTCCTCATTATCGTCCAATTTTAGTTCGTTAACTTTGTCGATAAGTCCTTCGATATCTACCATGCCAAGAAGCTTAGAATGTGAGAAATCGTGAGCATAGCTGCTTAAATTATCTGTCGTATCATTATTTTTCCAAATAAGTGCAGGATCTAGCATGACTGTTTCTCTGAAAATTTGTTTTATTTATTTCGAACGATTACCTCATTTTTCAGCTAATCCTGGAAGAACATCTACCTTAACCTTCCAATGATAAATTTTCTAGTAAGTACTACATTAAATTCTTGACGGTTTGATTATCCTCTAAGTAAATATAAGTAAGTGCCATATATGTATATGCTCAGTTGTAATTAGCTGCATTAGTTCAGTTATGTTTTATTTCAGAATTTACCCATAACTCGATTACATTCTCACAATGCTTTATTCAATAAAAATGAAACTGATATGTATGAACATAATTATCTTCAGCAACTTCCGAGAACTTTCATTTGTGTAGCTGTAGAATGGGGCCGTTTATTTTTACAGAGATAATACGGAACAATTAAAGGATTTGACTACGGAAGAACGTCATGAATTATATCAAAAAGAAAAAGCTCGTCTTGAATGTATTGGTGGTACCCTGACCTCTGCGTACTCACCAAGGAAGGAACGTGCGCTTAAAATTTACCTGGAGCAATAATTGTTTTCTATAATACAAATAATTCGTGTAGAGAGAGAGCAAAGGATATTAACTTTAGCTAATTATGAGACTGTTAAAATGCCTACCGTTAGAATTTCTACGTAACATTTGCATCTGGGGAAGATCTTGGGTTTCCTAAGTCAAATATAATTGCTGAGGTAGGTTTACCTCGATGTCAGAAATTAAATCCTAATTTTCCTTTTTTTATACAGTTGCCAAAAATAAATTTCGATAAGTATAAGGTTGTCCTTCCGGAGTCCTCTAAAGATAACAATAAAGCTTCAAATATTATTTCCGAAGATACTGTACGAGGTAGACTTTTTGATCAATCGAAACCGGTCGAAAAAGTTATGAATTAACCAAGGAAGGAAAATCTGTGTCAGAAAATGGGAGTCATGATACAAATTCTCAGAAAAGATTGTGTACTCCTCCGGCAGCTGACAGCCTTTGATAAATATAATAAGAGGTGGAATATTTTTGATGTTACAGAAAATGGGGCTGCAAAGTAGTCGTTATTGAAGCAGTTTGAGTGTCAGACTGACCAAAAACAGAAAATTTCAGAACAATTTTAGAGATTTGAAGAAATAAGTAAAAAACAGCGGTGCTCTAAGAAATCATTTACTTTATTTGAATAATGTATCATTAAATTACGGCTAAAAAAACTCTGTTAAAAGTACAAAGATTACGTTGTGCATGTTAATCCAAATATCTACTTTTCCTAGTCATGATTCATCTATAAATTTGTAATGATATCATTACCCTCTTTATTGGCAATCGAAGTGCCTGAATAACTTTTCATATTGATTTCCATTGCAGTCAACGCACTCGATACATGATACAAATTCTCTGAAAGGATTGTGTACACTTCCAATAGCTCAGTATCAGTCTTTGATTGAATAAATAAATCTATAAGGTGAAAAATGTTTGATGATTCAGAATTTAGCAAATAATTGTATACTCACCACTCCTGTCTTTGATAATCTTTTGAGAGTAAGTTTAAAATAAAAGATAACTCATCGGAGGTTAGGGCGTCAGATTGACCGAAATTTAAGTTAGAAGAGGTCACTTGATAAACCCTTTTATACTGACGAGTATGTCAGATTGCCGCTGACCACTTTTGATTTTGGATCATTTCAACTAATGTGTTTTCAAATTCTTCGGGATTTGACATGGGAAGTCCAGGAGATGGTGTTGGAGTACTTTCGTCTTCCGTTGAGGTTAAAGTATCTAAAGATTCCATCTCGGCATCATCAATACAGCGTAGCAATGCTCCCCGCACCGTTAAATAAAGGTCGGCAACATCTTGCATCTAGAAAAATGTCACGTCAGTATGCATTCTTAAAAAAATCAATCAACTTACCTTATCATTTTGCTTTAAATTATTAATCACACTTATAGCAATTTTGTGATTGGATTCAATGAGCATTAAGAGCTGAAACATTAATTTGTATAAAGCTCGTCCAAGATCTAACGATATTTCAGCTGTGGCCGGGTCAAAATTAATAAATTTTCCCGAACTTGATCCCTCTTGTACAGTTGGGTCAACTTCTCCAAACAAAGCCAATTTGCACGATGTTTTTACGGAATCCAGGCACTGGAAATCAATGTAATTAAAATGTAATACTTTAGCCTAACAACCAAAAATTATACCTCCAATGCATGATCTTTACGATCAAAGAAAGTTTCTAAATGTTCTTGAACTTCAAGGACTTTAAATCTCATAGACTCAAACAAACGAGGTATTGTAGGTTAGTTAACAAGATTTTATCTAATTTACTCGGATAGAGCACCTCCACCTTTTGCATGTCCATCTAACTTTGTTTAAACGAACCAATATCTACTTTTTCTTTGAACTTGAGAGCTTGAGATTCACAAGCCTATTTTATAGTTTGGCTTTCAATTAATAACAATCTATCACATAATATTGCTCGTATTACTATTGCGTTAGCTACTGCCAACATTTCTTCAAACAACGATTCTACTTGCTTATGTCTTCCACTGGTATCAACAATTTTCATCTCGAACCCTTCTTTCTTGAACATTTCTACACCATCCTGGGCTATAACGACTGGATCAACTCCTGTATAACTGCCAAAGAACGGCTTTAGTTGCATTTTGTTTGATTTGATTCGTAGGCACCAGCCCGGAATGTGTCAGCGCAGACTAAACAGGACTTCCAATTTTTCTTTTGATAGCGATAAGCTAGTTTCTTGCAAGTCGTTATTTCTCCAGAACTTTGCAAACCTACAAACATTATAATATTGGGGCGTCCTTTAATGGGTTTTTATGGTTTAACACCAGGATCTACAAGCAATATATTCTGTTCAATATAAATCTATAAATTTTAGCAAAGTATGTACCTTAATCAATTCCTTGAAGACTGCAGATTGAATCATTCTTCGTATGTTGAGTCGTTTGTTGCTAACCCCGGCTGCATAGTTTGCATCACTTTAGACGATGTATCCTTTAATTTGTTTAGATCCTCCACGAATAGAATAAAATAATCCTCCAGGAAGCATCATGTTGATTTTGACTTGAAGTTTTAGAACTGTCAATTACTTAACCAACACATATGTCCGCTTATACGAATTAATCGACGAAAAGGGAAATTTCTCTTCTGAGAGTACAAAATTGATTCGCGCTCACTAATTTTTGACGGATAGCATTTACTTCTTAGAATTTTTTGACATTTAGGATTTACTTTTCCATACAAAATTGCAACAACATTGCCAAACTATTTCGTTCACGTTTAACCAGGGAAATTTAAGGAGCTGTTCTTCTATATGGTATCTATTCTAAGGTATAGATATGATATAGTAGACCAGCTTCGAACAAATCTGAAAAAATTTCCTGTCACTTAATTTCATTTTTCATTTAAATGGTAATGTCCCTGAGAAGAAATTACCCAAATGGGAAATCTCTCAGTCATTTTGTATGTAGTTGTAAATGTCATTTCGTCATTGAGTTTGACAATTAAAATGGAAGTAATTGACCATACCGAAGATTTTTCATTTTGAAATAAGGATATACTGCAGTGTTGCGTACTATAGTAACACTCCGGGTTCAACGTATTCAAGCGACGAAAGATGTCGACAAAATTGCTGCAATAGAACAGCAAGAGGATACTGAGGCCTTTGTTAAAAAACTTGCATTCTGGAGTCCCCTAAAGATGTTATTTGCGAAACCAGTCGAAAAAGTTACGAATTAACCGAGGAAGGAAAATCTGTTTCAGAAAATAGGAGTCATGAGGCTGCAATTTACAACTTGGTCCCATCGGAAGACATTGCACAATCAGAACTGATGAAGACATCCCCCAATGCAAAGGTCGGTTTTAGCAAAGCAATGTCACACGGATGGATATACCTCTTCTCGCGCCCTAGGTTCTATTTCAGATGTTGAAATATTGAAAAAAGTTTTTAAATTTGCTATGTCGGTAAGTAAACATCAAGCACCTCATATTTTTACAAAAACACGGAAACCACTTTTAGAATGAAGTGCGTGCACAAGATTCAATTTTCGTTGTCGTTGCTGTTGCAATAAACCCTAAAGGACGCAATATGACTTGGGAATTCTTTATGGAAAATGCAGATATGTTGCTGGAACAATATCAGGTATGTATTATTCTTATCTTTTTAATATTTGGCGTTTACATTGAATTCTCTGCAGGGTGGCTTTCTTCTTGCTCGACTAATCAAACATCTGACAGACAATTTTGCAACAGAAGAAAAAGCTAAAGAAATTGAGGAATTCTTTAAGAAACGTGAATTTCTTGGAACAGAAAGAACATTTTATTCAAAGTTTAAAATCGGAAATCAACAAACCAAAGGTCAACATTATTACCGAAATACAAACTTCACCAAAAATGTATTTTTCCCTCAGTCATTTACTATAAACGCCATTTTTACCCTAGATAGTAAAATTTTAATAATTGCATGGGTGCAATCTAAGTGAATTTTAATATTTTAATTTGATGCAAACGTGTAAATTGTTGCAATATTTAATACACTAGATCCGGATACTGATTTTCTTTTAGCAGTTCGCAGTGAAAATGAAGATTTCGAAAAGTATGAGCCTGGTGGTGTTACTGTTAAATTTTTAAAGTTGATTTGAACACCTCTGATGTGGAGGGGCCATATTTAGTGCGATTACAGGAAGTGGAAGCGGCTGTAAATGTAGAGAAGCTTGTGGCGAAAAAGCTTGGAATCAAACAAAAGTATTTGGTGGTAATTAACTATAGTCCGCCTTCTAATGTTGTTATCCTCAAAGAAGGCCAACAAAAAATGTATTTTAGGTCTAACTTATTCGCAGCAAGCACAACTAATTCTACAGATGAAATCACTGAAAATCTGAGGAAAACTATTCAAGAAAATTTAACTTATTTAACACATTTATTTATTTCGGTTCCTCGTACAGATAGAAGTTCTCTTGAATTATTAGGTATACCTAAGTATGAGCCTAAATCCGATTCAGGAGATTCCAACTTCCAAACGCCTAAACAATCTCCATCCGAGAGCGAACAAGATGAAAATTCTGATGTCGTAGATGCGGTCATAATAAATGGTTACTCAAGTAATTGTGACCAAGGCGGCAGTGGTGACTTTAGACGTTCTTCTCCTCTTCCAATGTTATCGGTTTCTACAGGTCATGAAAGCAATAGCGAAGATAGCAGCCTAAGTGATGGTGATCGCACGCTTGTTGAGTCAGCACCTCATTATTCGACTCATGTGTCAAGCACAAGTCACTCGCCACAATTATCAAGTCCAGAAGAAGAAAATGGAGAAAAACTTGTATGTAAACCTATTCTATCGCACGAAATAAACAGTGATGATGATGAAGACATGGAACTAGATAGTGGTCTTTACTTTCGAGCATATAATATTAGTGAAAATAATCACAAGAGTAGATTGGTTAACGGTCATCTTTCAGATTTAGACGATAACAAGGAAAAAATTGATAAGCAAACTATGTTGAAAGTTTTCGTAGACGATCGAATTAAACTTGGTTCCTTTAAGCGAGCATTGGAACCTTTTATAGGTATACCTGCAGAATACTTCAGAATTGATCGAAAACAGACTGAACAACTGAAGCTAGAATGTACAAACTTGTCTGAAAGTTTGAGTACATTTAAGGATGGAGAGCAAGTAAAAATCGAATTGGTTCGAAACTTAAAGAAAGGTGAGTGCAAGGCAAAGGTACATTACTTGAAGTTAAGTGAACTGAACAATGAAACTGGAATACTTCCGATAATTAGTGAATGGATTTTCAAAATTGGTATCCAAGTTGCGACGAAGGTATAAGTACGAACACAAATGAAGAGAGTCTGACTTTATTTGTGCGAAGGTGGCATCCATCATCTTTAGAACTTAATTAAGAAAGTATTATCTTCAAGATCTTATATCCCTGAGAATAAAATTGCATTTTGTAGCGTGAATAGCAGGTATCCTTTTCCTTGTACAAACATATCGGTTCTAGATATCAACAATTCTATGAGTTGGTTTCTAAATTCAGCAACTTCCGAGAACTTTCATTTGTGTAGCTGTAGAATGGGGCCGTTTATTTTTACAGAGATAATACGGAACAATTAAAGGATTTGACTACGGAAGAACGTCATGAATTATATCAAAAAGAAAAAGCTCGTCTTGAACGTATTGGTGGTACCCTGACCTCTGCGTACTCACCAAGGAAGGAACGTGCGCTTAAAATTTACCTGGAGAAATAATTGTTTTCTATAATACAAATAATTCGTGTAGAGAGAGAGCAAAGGATATTAACTTTAGCTAATTATGAGACTGTTAAAATGCCTACCGTTAGAATTTCTACGTAACATTTGCATCTGGGGAAGATCTTGGGTTTCCTAAGTCAAATATAATTGCTGAGGTAGGTTTACCTCGATGTCAGAAATTAAATCCTAATTTTCCTTTTTTTATACAGTTCGATAAGTATAAGGTTGTCCTTCCGGAGTCCTCTAAAGATAACAATAAAGCTTCAAATATTATTTCCGAAGATACTGTACGAGGTAGACTTTTTGATCAATCGAAACCGGTCGAAAAAGTTATGAATTAACCAAGGAAGGAAAATCTGTGTCAGAAAATGGGAGTCATGAGGAAGGCATTGCACAATCAGAACTGATGAAGACATCCCCCAATGCAAAGGTTGGTTTTAGCAAAGCAATGTCACACGGAAAGTTGATTCAATTTCAGATAAAGTTAAGAAGAACTTAGTAGCTATTTCCAAAGGCGATTACAAAGACATCTCGGATGGTGTTAAAAACGAATACAAGAAAAGAAAACTTATACAAGAAATTGTAATAAAAAGTTTCGTCGCAACAAAAGGTTCCGAGTTCTCTACGACTTTGCAAAAATTGAAAACTAATTTAACATCAGATATGCCGCCTGTATGCACTGTTGAAGATGATGGCCATTGCGAGCGTAACGTTTTGTTTTAGGAGGCTGCTGCAAAACAAAAGCCATGGACATACCAAAAACTAACCGATGGTCTAATTTACATATCTGAAGACTTCGGGTCCATTGCAGTCACTGACGAAACAATAGATAGCAGAAGATTATCTTTAGTGAACCTAATTTAAGTCATAGCTAAGTCCGGTAAAAAAGAAACTTTCAAATCATTAGGAATAATTTATACTATACTAGCCATTGGAATATATGATTAAAATTAAAGTCGAATAAAATGCATCAATGTTTTAAAAAATCATTTACTTTATTCAAATAACGTAGAAGGAATCACAGTAAAAATAACCTCTGTTAAAACTATAAAGTTTAGTTTTACACGTTACTCGAAATCTCTACTTAACCTAGTCATGATTTACCTGCAACTTTTTAATGATATCATTGCCCTCTTAACCGGCAGTCGAGGAAACGAGTGAATAGCTCTTCATATTTATTTCCATTAGTACTCGATAAATGATACAAATTCTCAGAAAAGATTGTGTACTCCTCCGGCAGCTGACAGCCTTTGATAAATATAATAAGAGGTGGAATATTTTTGATGTTACAGAAAATGGGGCTGCAAAGTAGTCGTTATTGAAGCAGTTTGAGCGTCAGACTGACCAAAAACAGAAAATTTCAGAACAATTTTAGAGATTTGAAGGAATAAGTAAAAAACAGCGGTGCTCTAAGAAATCATTTACTTTATTTGAATAATGTATCATTAAATTACGGCTAAAAAAACTCTGTTAAAAGTACAAAGATTACGTTGTGCATGTTAATCCAAATATCTACTTAACCTAGTCATGATTCATCTATAAATTTGTAATGATATCATTACCCTCTTTATTGGCAATCGAAGAAGTGCCTGAATAACTTTTCATATTGATTTCCATTGCAGTCAACGCACTCGATACATGATACAAATTCTCTGAAAGGATTGTGTACACTTCCAATAGCTCAGTATCAGTCTTTGATTGAATAAATAAATCTATAAGGTGAAAAATGTTTGATGATTCAGAATTTAGCAAATAATTGTATACTCACCACTCCTGTCTTTGATAATCTTTTGAGAGTAAGTTTAAAATAAAAGATAACTCATCGGAGGTTAGGGCGTCAGATTGACCGAAATTTAAGTTAGAAGAGGTCACTTGATAAACCCTTTTATACTGACGAGTATGTGAGATTGCCGCTGACCACTTTTGATTTTGGATCATTTCAACTAATGTGTTTTCAAATTCTTCGGGATTTGACATGGGAAGTCCAGGAGATGGTGTTGGAGTACTTTCGTCTTCCGTTGAGGTTAAAGTATCTAAAGATTCCATCTCGGCATCATCAATACAGCGTAGCAATGCTCCCCGCACCGTTAAATAAAGGTCGGCAACATCTTGCATCTAGAAAAATGTCACGTCAGTATGCATTCTTAAAAAAATCAATCAACTTACCTTATCATTTTGCTTTAAATTATTAATCACACTTATAGCAATTTTGTGATTGGATTCAATGAGCATTAAGAGCTGAAACATTAATTTGTATAAAGCTCGTCCAAGATCTAACGATATTTCAGCTGTGGCCGGGTCAAAATTAATAAATTTTCCCGAACTTGATCCCTCTTGTACAGTTGGATCAACTTCTCCAAACAAAGCCAATTTGCACGATGTTTTTACGGAATCCAGGCACTGGAAATCAATGTAATTAAAATGTAATACTTTAGCCTAACAACCAAAAATTATACCTCCAATGCATGATCTTTACGATCAAAGAAAGTTTCTAAATGTTCTTGAACTTCAAGGACTTTAAATCTCATAGACTCAAACAAACGAGGTATTGTAGGTTAGTTAACAAGATTTTATCTAATTTACGCGGATAGAGCACCTCCACCTTTTGCATGTCCATCTAACTTTGTTTAAACGAACCAATATCTACTTTTTCTTTGAACTTGAGAGCTTGAGATTCACAAGCCTATTTTATAGTTTGGCTTTCAATTAATAACAATCTATCACATAATATTGCTCGTATTACTATTGCGTTAGCTACTGCCAACATTTCTTCAAACAACGATCTACTTGCTTATGTCTTCCACTGGTATCAACAATTTTCATCTCGAACCCTTCTTTCTTGAACATTTCTACACCATCCTGGGCTATAACGACTGGATCAACTCCTGTATAACTGCCAAAGAACGGCTTTAGTTGCATTTTGTTTGATTTGATTCGTAGGCACCAGCCCGGAATGTGTCAGCGCAGACTAAACAGGACTTCCAATTTTTCTTTTGATAGCGATAAGCTAGTTTCTTGCCAGTCGTTATTTCTCCAGAACTTTGCAAACCTACAAACATTATAATATTGGGGCGTCCTTTAATGGGTTTTTATGGTTTAACACCAGGATCTACAAGCAATATATTCTGTTCAATATAAATCTATAAATTTTAGCAAAGTATGTACCTTAATCAATTCCTTGAAGACTGCAGATTGAATCATTCTTCGTATGTTGAGTCGTTTGTTGCTAACCCCGGCTGCATAGTTTGCATCACTTTAGACGATGTATCCTTTAATTTGTTTAGATCCTCCACGAATAGAATAAAATAATCCTCCAGGAAGCATCATGTTGATTTTGACTTGAAGTTTTAGAACTGTCAATTACTTAACCAACACATATGTCCGCTTATACGAATTAATCGACGAAAAGGGAAATTTCTCTTCTGAGAGTACAAAATTGATTCTCGCTCACTAATTTTTGACGGATAGCATTTACTTCTTAGAATTTTTTGACATTTAGGATTTACTTTTCCATACAAAATTGCAACAACATTGCCAAACTATTTCGTTCACGTTTGAACAGGGAAATTTAAGGAGCTGTTCTTCTATATGGTATCTATTCTAAGGTATAGATATGATATAGTAGACCAGCTTCGACCAAATCTGAAAAAATTTCCTGTCTCTTATTTTCATTTTTCATTTAAATGGTAATGTCCCTGAGAAGAAATTACCCAAATGGGAAATCTCTCTTTAATCTTGTATGTAGTAGTTCAAATGACATTACGTCCGTCAAATGTCATTTCGCCCGAGTTGAAATTTGGTTATCAACGTGAATTAACTTAAACAAACCATTTTTACTGGTTTTAAAAGTGATGCTCAGGGAAGTACCTGGATTACAGCATATGTAGCTCGATCATTCTACCAAGCAAAACAATTTACCGAAATTGATGACAAAGTAGTCAAAGAAGCTTTAGACTTTTTGGCTAAAACTCAGGCAGAAAATGGAAGCTTCCCGGCAGAATTATCGGCACAATTTAAGAAACATTTAGCTCGACCCCGCTGCAAGAAAAGTTAGCATAACTGGAAAAGGAAAAGGATCAACTCTCGTTCAGGTCTCATACAGGTACAACGTAGGCAAATCTGGAGAATCCCCAAGATTTGTGGTTAAACCAGAAGTAAAAGATTCGTCGACTGCAGGAAGATTAGAATTTTCCGTTTGTACAAGGTAAGTAATATTGTTTTGAATATTACTTTTGAAGAAAATACTACGTTTTAGCAAATATTCATATTGTTTACACAAAACAAGATAAAAGAACGTAATTTATATGAATTTGCATGTGAAAAATTTTTGATAAGCTACCATTGTCTTTTACAGGAGTACAACTTATTGAAGAACATTTTTTAGTAATATTAAGTTCGTTGCGATGCGTCAGAGAAAGCGTACTTAAGGGTTGATTATCTTAGAACTAAGTGCAAAATTGAAAGAGATAAAAACGGAGGTACGCCACTAAGCTAGAAACACACTAAATGCCATGTGATGCGGATCATACAATCCGAATCGTACGAAAACTTTCGTTGTCTTCGCCAACCCTGAAAAATGTGTTGCAAAGCTAATTCGCACTGCATAATTTGGTATTCGGTTAGCAATGCGAGTATTATATTGCGAATTGTTGTTGTGTATACATACGACGCTTTTGTACGATATGTTCAGTCGCCGATGTAAATGCTACCGGTTCAGTTCGAGGACCGTAAAATGTTTTCAAGTGACAATTATGAAGATGTGCTAACAGCTGCAATGGCATAGGAAAATCCGAGAAAAAAAAGCAATAAGGTGGTGGATTCATCCTGCTCTAAGAAAAAGGCAAGAACTATGAGAAGCGAGAGAAGAAATGACGACGGTTTTACAGTTATTTTAGAATCCTTAAGGGTACATTTGATGTACTACATGACATAATCAGAAAAGGTATGTATAAAAAAGATACTAATTAGAGAAAAAATATACTCACTAAAGCAGGAGTTGCTATTACTTTAAGGTATTTAATGAATAGTTAGCTATAAATATTGTACTTAAACGTATCCTAATATTTTCAGATTCTTAGCAACAGGTGGTACTTGTAGAAACTTAATTTCCGTATAGATCGCACTACCATTGGCAAAATGGTACCTGACGTTTTTGAAACAATTTAAGAATTTTTCCAATCTTTGTTACATTCCTTCACCTAACAAGGACTTTTTGGTACAGTCATTCAAGATGTGTGGAATTTTCCTAATAGCATCACAAAAATTGATGGAAAACATGTTACTGTTCAATGCCTCAAAAAGTTATGCTCTATGCACTGGTGCTACAAACAACAAAGATGTTGGCGGATTCGGCAAAGAGAGTGACGGAGGTATTTTAGAAAAGTTTGCAGTGGGTCAGAGAGGTTAGTATCCCTAGGTTTAGCTTTAATGACTTTCTTAATGCGACCGTACACAGAAAATAAGAGAATAAATGATAATGAAGCGGAAAACGCTTTCGGCATATTGAGAAAATGGAAAATATTTTACTGTTTTACACAATGTGAGCCGACAACAGCGGAAAAAGTAAAAGGCCTAATGCATTTTACATAGCTTTTGAGTAATTTATTTTATAACAAAATATGAGTTCTTCTCTAAAAACTTGCAATACGATATCGACAGTATCGAGAGTTTATCATAAGAAAGGAAGGTATCAGACAGAAAGTAATTACTACTTATACAATTTAATACTTATATTTTGCTATCGAGAGTAAGAATTACTGAAGAAACTGAAGGTAAAACTCATGTTTAACTTTTAACAATTTATATTTACAAATAATATTTTGAGGTTAAAATGACTAAAGCTAAGCAGTATGAAAATTTGGTCTCCTTCATGGGGAAACATCCAAATTTTGCGGAAGAAGCTAAGCAAAGAATTAAATTGCACGGACCACTTACTGCAGATGGATGGAAAAAGTTTAAAACATTTAAGAATTTGTACGTTATGAAATTCTACTGCCGTCTATTTTTAGGTTTGGACAGATTACAAATTTTCTATAAAGAAATTAATTCAAAATGAAGCTGTTATATGGTAATTGTCGACTCGATCGTATTACCAAATAGCAAATCTCATACAAAGACAAAGTCAATCGAGTCAAGATACCAAATACGGCCCTGTTTTATGAACTTTGCCGCTTTTGATGTTTGGTACATCGACTTCTTTGCATCCCAAACAGATTATGCATATTGGTCCGAAGCGTAATGTTGCACACTCAGGTCATCATTTGAAGGCTGAGGCAAAGCAGTTGAAGGTTGATGAGAGAGCAAATGTGAGGGCTCAATTGAAAGCAGTAGGCATATTATCAAATACGATTCGATTGCAATTGACCTAATATAAAATTTTTATGGACCTGCTTCTAGTAATGAACTCTTTGATCAACTTATATTAAAAGTTGAGTTCAAGATCGCCCACCTTTTTATAATCCATATACTACTTTACTTTCAGGTGGCTGCATGCACATGGTATGCACAAGAGCTGGTTGTGGCTTTGAATGGAGCTGAAACATTAATTTGATGAAATCTTTTTGTGGATAATTTTTTTTTTAGTTCAGAATTAGCGCATTAGTTTTAAGTTGAAAAGGACACTTATATTAGTAGAATAGCATAAGTAGATTAGAACTTAGTCGCTCTTATGTTTTTGCTGAAAAACTTTATTAAAAGCAAATTGAAAAAAGTTGAAATTCTTTAAATTTTCGACCTAACTTTTCTCCAATTCCTCATTTCGTTTATATTTAAAATTTGTCCTTAATCGTCTCCAGATAGGTTCAGGTTCACTTGAAATGGAATGGGAATCCTTTGTGAGTTTAATTGTAAAAAAATCCTTTTGAATATGTTATTTTATTTATTTAGATCAATTACTGACAACTACATCAAATAATATAATTACATAGAGACATAGATGTAATGGGCTCGTGCATATCATATTTTGCTCTGCTCTCCGCCTTTCGTCATAAAGTCTTCAAAGAAACCTGGTATCATACCCTAGAAGTGTTATTGCATTGTAGAGATACCTAATTATCTAAATTTACTAAGACTTACCATAATCTGTAAAAACGGTCCCCTTTTCATGATATTTTGAAACTGTTCGTACATATCTCGAATTTTCTCTTGACCATTATTAATCTTTTCAAGTCGCTCCTCATTATCGTCCAATTTTAGTTCGTTCACTTTGTCGATAAGTCCTTCGATATCTACCATGCCAAGAAGCTTAGAATGTGAGAAATCGTGAGCATAGCTGCTTAAATTATCTGTCGTATCATTATTTTCCCAAATAAGTGCAGGATCTAGCATGACTGTTTCTCTGAAAATTTGTTTTATTTATTTCGAACGATTACCTCATTTTTCAGCTAATCCTGGAAGAACATCTACCTTAACCTTCCAATGATAAATTTTCTAGTAAGTACTACATTAAATTCTTGACGGTTTGATTATCCTCTAAGTAAATATAAGTAAGTGCCATATATGTATATGCTCAGTTGTAATTAGCTGCATTAGTTCAGTTATGTTTTATTTCAGAATTTACCCATAACTCGATTACATTCTCACAATGCTTTTTTCAATAAAAATGAAACTGATATGTATGAACATAATTATCTTCAGTTACTTGTAATTTATTTATAATCAATAAAGCGTTATGTGGATTGCTTCCAGTTGGTAAATGTTTTTATTCAATTATTAAGACCACAATTTTTTTTAAGTGGGCTTTGCGAATTTCCACACCACCCAGGAGGTATCGCAATGGCGTTGCTGTTGCAATAAACCCTAAAGGACGCAATATGACTTGGGAATTCTTTATGGAAAATGCAGATATGTTGCTGGAACAATATCAGGTATGTATTATTCTTATCTTTTTAATATTTGGCGTTTACATTGAATTCTCTGCAGGGTGGCTTTCTTCTTGCTCGACTAATCAAACATCTGACAGAAAATTTTGCAACAGAAGAAAAAGCTAAAGAAATTGAGGAATTCTTTAAGAAACGTGAATTTCTTGGAACAGAAAGAACATTTTATTCAAAGTTTAAAATCGGAAATCAACAAACTAAAGGTCAACATTATTACCGAAATACAAACTTCACCAAAAATGTATTTTTCCCTCAGTCATTTACTATAAACGCCATTTTTACCCTAGATAGTAAAATTTTAATAATTGCATGGGTGCAATCTAATTGAATTTTAATATTTTAATTTGATGCAAACGTGTAAATTGTTGCAATATTTAATACACTAGATCCGGATACTGATTTTCTTTTAGCAGTTCGCAGTGAAAATGAAGATTTCGAAAAGTATGAGCCTGGTGGTGTTACTGTTAAATTTTTAAAGTTGATTTGAACACCTCTGATGTGGAGGGGCCATATTTAGTGCGATTACAGGAAGTGGAAGCGGCTGTAAATGTAGAGAAGCTTGTGGCGAAAAAGCTTGGAATCAAACAAAAGTATTTGGTGGTAATTAACTATAGTCCGCCTTCTAATGTTGTTATCCTCAAAGAAGGCCAACAAAAAATGTATTTTAGGTCTAACTTATTCGCAGCAAGCACAACTAATTCTACAGATGAAATCACTGAAAATCTGAG
Organism: Leptarthrus brevirostris; assembly: GCA_964036015.1. Taxonomy (NCBI): domain Eukaryota; kingdom Metazoa; phylum Arthropoda; class Insecta; order Diptera; family Asilidae; genus Leptarthrus; species Leptarthrus brevirostris. Next base: position 169,211,273 of record OZ038371.1, on the reverse strand, counting down.
GAAAACTATTCAAGAAAATTTAACTTATTTAACACATTTATTTATTTCGGTTCCTAGTACAGATAGAAGTTCTCTTGAATTATTAGGTATACCTAAGTATGAGCCTAAATCCGATTCAGGAGATTCCAACTTCCAAACGCCTAAACAATCTCCATCCGAGAGCGAACAAGATGAAAATTCTGATGTCGTAGATGCGGTCATAATAAATGGTTACTCAAGTAATTGTGACCAAGGCGGCAGTGGTGACTTTAGACGTTCTTCTCCTCTTCCAATGTTATCGGTTTCTACAGGTCATGAAAGCAATAGCGAAGATAGCAGCCTAAGTGATGGTGATCGCACGCTTGTTGAGTCAGCACCTCATTATTCGACTCATGTGTCAAGCACAAGTCACTCGCCACAATTATCAAGTCCAGAAGAAGAAAATGGAGAAAAACTTGTATGTAAACCTATTCTATCGCACGAAATAAACAGTGATGATGATGAAGACATGGAACTAGATAGTGGTCTTTACTTTCGAGCATATAATATTAGTGAAAATAATCACAAGAGTAGATTGGTTAATTGATAAGCAAACTATGTTGAAAGTTTTCGTAGACGATCGAATTAAACTTGGTTCCTTTAAGCGAGCATTGGAACCTTTTATAGGTATACCTGCAGAATACTTCAGAATTGATCGAAAACAGACTGAACAACTGAAGCTAGAATGTACAAGCTTGTCTTAAAGTTTGAGTACATTTAAGGATGGAGAACAAGTAAAAATCGGATTGGTTCGAAACTTAAAGAAAGGTGAGTGCAAGGCAAAGGTACATTACTTGAAGTTAAGTGAACTGAACAATGAAACTGGAATACTTCCGATAATTAGTGAATGGATTTTCAAAATTGGTATCCAAGTTGCGACGAAGGTATAAGTACGAACACAAATGAAGAGAGTCTGACTTTATTTGTGCGAAGGTGGCATCCATCATCTTTAGAACTTAATTAAGAAAGTATTATCTTCAAGATCTTATATCCCTGAGAATAAAATTGCATTTTGTAGCGTAAATAGCAGGTATCCTTTTCCTTGTACAAACATATCGGTTCTAGATATCAACAATTCTTTGAGTTGGTTTCCAAATTCAGCAACTTCCGAGAACTTTCATTTGTGTAGCTGTAGAATGGGGCCGTTTATTTTTACAGAGATAATACGGAACAATTAAAGGATTTGACTACGGAAGAACGTCATGAATTATATCAAAAAGAAAAAGCTCGTCTTGAACGTATTGGTGGTACCCTGACCTCTGCGTACTCACCAAGGAAGGAACGTGCGCTTAAAATTTACCTGGAGCAATAATTGTTTTCTATAATACAAATAATTCGTGTAGAGAGAGAGCAAAGGATATTAACTTTAGCTAATTATGAGACTGTTAAAATGCCTACCGTTAGAATTTCTACGTAACATTTGCATCTGGGGAAGATCTTGGGTTTCCTAAGTCAAATATAATTGCTGAGGTAGGTTTACCTCGATGTCAGAAATTAAATCCTAATTTTCCTTTTTTTATACAGTTGCCAAAAATAAATTTCGATAAGTATAAGTTTGTCCTTCCGGAGTCCTCTAAAGATAACAATAAAGCTTCAAATATTATTTCCGAAGATACTGTACGAGGTAGACTTTTTGATCAATCGAAACCGGTCGAAAAAGTTATGAATTAACCAAGGAAGGAAAATCTGTGTCAGAAAATGGGAGTCATGATACAAATTCTCAGAAAAGATTGTGTACTCCTCCGGCAGCTGACAGCCTTTGATAAATATAATAAGAGGTGGAATATTTTTGATGTTACAGAAAATGGGGCTGCAAAGTAGTCGTTATTGAAGCAGTTTGAGCGTCAGACTGACCAAAAACAGAAAATTTCAGAACAATTTTAGAGATTTGAAGGAATAAGTAAAAAACAGCGGTGCTCTAAGAAATCATTTACTTTATTTGAATAATGTATCATTAAATTACGGCTAAAAAAACTCTGTTAAAAGTACAAAGATTACGTTGTGCATGTTAATCCAAATATCTACTTTTCCTAGTCATGATTCATCTATAAATTTGTAATGATATCATTACCCTCTTTATTGGCAATCGAAGAAGTGCCTGAATAACTTTTCATATTGATTTCCATTGCAGTCAACGCACTCGATACATGATACAAATTCTCTGAAAGGATTGTGTACACTTCCAATAGCTCAGTATCAGTCTTTGATTGAATAAATAAATCTATAAGGTGAAAAATGTTTGATGATTCAGAATTTAGCAAATAATTGTATACTCACCACTCCTGTCTTTGATAATCTTTTGAGAGTAAGTTTAAAATAAAAGATAACTCATCGGAGGTTAGGGCGTCAGATTGACCGAAATTTAAGTTAGAAGAGGTCACTTGATAAACCCTTTTATACTGACGAGTATGTGAGATTGCCGCTGACCACTTTTGATTTTGGATCATTTCAACTAATGTGTTTTCAAATTCTTCGGGATTTGACATGGGAAGTCCAGGAGATGGTGTTGGAGTACTTTCGTCTTCCGTTGAGGTTAAAGTATCTAAAGATTCCATCTCGGCATCATCAATACAGCGTAGCAATGCTCCCCGCACCGTTAAATAAAGGTCGGCAACATCTTGCATCTAGAAAAATGTCACGTCAGTATGCATTCTTAAAAAAATCAATCAACTTACCTTATCATTTTGCTTTAAATTATTAATCACACTTATAGCAATTTTGTGATTGGATTCAATGAGCATTAAGAGCTGAAACATTAATTTGTATAAAGCTCGTCCAAGATCTAACGATATTTCAGCTGTTTGGCTTTCAATTAATAACAATCTATCACATAATATTGCTCGTATTACTATTGCGTTAGCTACTGCCAACATTTCTTCAAACAACGATTCTACTTGCTTATGTCTTCCACTGGTATCAACAATTTTCATCTCGAACCCTTCTTTCTTGAACATTTCTACACCATCCTGGGCTATAACGACTGGATCAACTCCTGTATAACTGCCAAAGAACGGCTTTAGTTGCATTTTGTTTGATTTGATTCGTAGGCACCAGCCCGGAATGTGTCAGCGCAGACTAAACAGGACTTCCAATTTTTCTTTTGATAGCGATAAGCTAGTTTCTTGCAAGTCGTTATTTCTCCAGAACTTTGCAAACCTACAAACATTATAATATTGGGGCGTCCTTTAATGGGTTTTTATGGTTTAACACCAGGATCTACAAGCAATATATTCTGTTCAATATAAATCTATAAATTTTAGCAAAGTATGTACCTTAATCAATTCCTTGAAGACTGCAGATTGAATCATTCTTCGTATGTTGAGTCGTTTGTTGCTAACCCCGGCTGCATAGTTTGCATCACTTTAGACGATGTATCCTTTAATTTGTTTAGATCCTCCACGAATAGAATAAAATAATCCTCCAGGAAGCATCATGTTGATTTTGACTTGAAGTTTTAGAACTGTCAATTACTTAACCAACACATATGTCCGCTTATACGAATTAATCGACGAAAAGGGAAATTTCTCTTCTGAGAGTACAAAATTGATTCTCGCTCACTAATTTTTGACGGATAGCATTTACTTCTTAGAATTTTTTGACATTTAGGATTTACTTTTCCATACAAAATTGCAACAACATTGCCAAACTATTTCGTTCACGTTTGAACAGGGAAATTTAAGGAGCTGTTCTTCTATATGGTATCTATTCTAAGCCTTCAGCCTCTGACGGTGACGACGGAGAACCCATTAGAAGTCCGTCCTTCATTACATAAAACTTGTTGTTGTGCGATTGTTTGCATGGTTTAATTAATTCGCCCACCCTTTTATCATGTTTAATTATTTTTATTCTGTCTCACTCCTTGAGAAACTCCTATTTTTTAAAAATTTCATTCCACCCTAATTATGAGCCTACAACGTCAATGTCTCCTTGCCTTAATCTATATTTATCTAGATTTTAATTCGTTGAACCTCCGCGGCGCCAAACTAGTTGAATTGTACCGATCCGCAACCACCATGACAGTTTAAAGGGCCCAAAACCTGTTAACGTCAGGTTGATAAAATCTGTCAACAGCACCGGAGGGGATAAGGGTTTTTAAACATCCCCAAATCCTCCCCTGCACTGACCTAAGTGAAATAGAATTATCCAACTCCCCGTAGTAGCAATAGGCCAAATTTCCCAACAATAACGTGGGAAATCAAAAATCTAATTCGCCGCCATAGCCCCCCAGCACTATACATATAAGGAGTGCTGGCACCGCAGAGCAGTGTCTTCGACCAACGCTAGAACCGAGCAGATCACTGGCAACACCAGAAGAACCGAGTAACCAAAAAAGTAATTGAATATTTGCAGAGTGACTTGGAAACCGATCTAGACCGAGGCGCGACCGACGCCAGCTAGTCGTCATCCGGTGGTCAACCCGACTACAACCAACTGATTTGGACTGACACCAGGCAGGCGTCATCCGGTGGCCAGCACGAACACAACCAACCGAGCCAGGTCCACAGCCGATCGAACAGTACGAGGTAATTTAGTCCGTTTATAAGCAAGCCCAAGTTCCTATCGCAGTCAGTTGTGAACCAGCCGTCAACCAGACCACAGTGGCCAGCGCGGGAGCTCTTCAAGTTATTAATTGGTAAGAATACTATAATCGAGTTGTTCTGCGGACCCGAGTGGATCCACTGGTGCTTGGTAAGAATTAAGTTTGGCTATTTCTTTTACTCTAACCAGCGTGATTCCTGGTTTTTCTAGCTTACTCTTGTATTGGCGAGATTCCCAGTACAAGACACTGTCCACTAGCGTGAATTCTACTTATCTCACTTACTCTTACACAAGTGCGATTTCCTAGTGTAGGACACTCCTCTAACCAGCGTGATTCCTGGTTATCTAGCTAACTCTTGTATTGGTGTGATTCCCAGTACAAGACAGTCTTGTAACCAGCGTGATTCCTGGTTAGCTCATTCATTGTCCATAATCTAGGCCTTACGAAGTTATGCGTCTCTATCATTTCACCGCAGGAACCTACCCGTCCTAGATACCGAGGAGACCAAGCAACTAGCGTTCCATCTATGAGAGTCATCCGAACGACTTTACGAGTCCCCGCCTCGAGACACGTAATTACCCAGAGGGAGACGCCATTATTTACATCGCGATCGACTCACCTGCAGAGGAAGGAGCGACAACGTCAAGTGCACCCCGATGTTACGGAGTAAGAGGAGTGTATTAAATTATTATAGAACGACAAATTTGTATTTTGAAGTGTACATTGAAGAGACAGATAGTGAATTAGAAGCAAGTGTTAAGATCTAGAACTTTGAAATAAAAGGAAATTGTAGTGAGGAATCGGGGCGTTTTCTTTAGAAGCCTGGACTCCGGAGCCGGCGAGTTTAATACCTTGGATAAAACCAGAGACCCACCGGACTACGAAGTAAGCACGTTACACCATTTTAATATTTAAGTTAATTTTAAGCACTATTTTAAGCCTGTTGTATATTTAAATCTGTTGTAAATTGTTGTATATGTTAGACTTGACGAATGTGTGTTGAGGGATCATTCTGGGCTATTTTTTGTAGATTTTTTTAAGAATTTATTGTTATATATATTGATATAAAATTTGTTGACCTTAATAAATACACTCTCGAAATACATAAAACAATTTTTTAAACACTTTTTATACACAAAAATAACAGGCAAACGTAACTGCTCGAGAAGTAGATAGCTTCTCATCTAATACCAAAAAGTCAAAAATATTTAGATTCAGCATGACTGTAGCTCTCGCGCATTCTATGGATATTAATATTTATTGATAAATAATAAAATAGGTTAGATTTAAAAGAAAACGAGGTTTTTTCAATCTTTTTGGCAAAAAAAATTTGTAAAAATAGAAATTTTAATACGGGCTTAGAATGAGCTGAAGCTATTCATGTGCAGAATATGTGGTTAAAATGTCATAAGGATCAATTCAAAAGTTCCGGAGAAATCATCGCCGGCGACCGAAAAAAGCGTTGTTTTGAGAAAAACGCGTTTAAAGTTTATTTAATAAAAAAAGTTATGAAAAAGTCTTAACTTAATCAGCGATGCCTAGACCATACAAAACGCTTTCTGTCTCTTATAGAATTTTATTTTCTTCCATTCTAGCCTTCTTCTGCTTTGTTCTGGCCTCTTTGGAAGATTGAGAGCTGCGGCGATCAATTAAGCGCACACGTCCGTCATCGCGGCTTGGCAGGTCGGGCGACTGAAGATCCTCCTACTAAGCCATGCCAAGGCCGGACAAAATCACAATATATGCGTGGTTTCATCGTCCTTCAGACAGAGCCGACACTCCGTTTCACTGGACATCGTGGTATCGTTCTAACCCAAGGGCCCAACAGTGGGTAAGCCCAGGGACAACCCGACAAAACAGTTAGTGTTCCCTTCATGCGTAAAAGGAAATTAAAACTGAAAGCACCTACCCTTGAGGGAATAGAACTAGCAATCTCCAAAAGAGTTAAGTATCTAGGTGTAGTCTTAGACCATCAACTCACCTTGAGTCCTCAGCTAGAAGCCGTCCTGAAGAAAGGCACAGCGGCCTTATGGAAGTGCCGGCGGCTTTTTAAAAAACCTGGAATCTCAATCCTAAAATTGTCCTGTCGGCCTAACAAATGATTATAAGACCCTTGGTCACATATGCAGCCTTATTATGATGGCCAAAATGGAGCAAAATATAGCGCAGATGAAACTACAGCGTATGCAGAAACTTACATGTCTTGGAGTAACCAGATCCGTGTGGACTTATATAAATTCAGCATTAGAAACCATCTTAGACCGCCTTCCCTTGCACATGCATATAGGTAAGGGGGCAATTCTCAGGGATATTAGGCTGCGCAGAACGGATCTCCTGAAATCAGATAATGTAACTAGTCATAAAAGTATTCTAGAGGAATTCATAGATGGGTCAGTCGTTAACTCGGTATCGGATATAATGCCAAAAGAGTATAACTTCGAAACACCATTTAGGGGGACTATAGAAATTAAAGAGCACTGGCACTTAAATAATAACTCCTTCGAAAGAGAATCCTTTACATGGTAAAGGGATGGATCCAAAATGGGGGGGGGGGGGGGGGGGGTAAAGCAGGCATGGGAGTAATTAACCAAAACTTAGACTCTAAAAAGCGCTTGGATTTTGCCACCTTTTTGAAGTAGAGATACATACTATTGAACTCTTAGCACACGAGATACTCAATCGAGGTATTCGTGGTGCCAAAATTTATATTATGCCGGACATTCAGGCAGCACCTAAAGGTAAATACCCTCCAGTTTAAACTGATGCGTGTTTACACTCGAGGACTGAAATTGAGCGGTGTTTTGGGGAATAATTTTTTTTTTCATTTAAAAATTTTTTTTTCATTTCGAAGATACATGACTTTTCAATTTTACTTTTGAAGATGAAAAAAATAACTCTCGCGACCTTGAAACGTCATTGATGACATTGATGTTGAAACTGCATGGGTCCCGCTTAAGCAAAGTTGTGGCCAATTGGGTTATCTGTAATCTGAAAATTGATATTCTTTATAATCATAGTTACGTTAGCTATGTTTTACCGAGACAGATTTTTTTTATTTTGTAATTTGTAAAAGTTATGCAACAATTTGTAAAAATTTCCAATTTTTACGTCATTTTTTGAACTATTAGAGGCTATAAAAATGGAACAAAATAAAATTTTCCAAATCGAAGGAAAACATAGCGGTGTTTTCTGAACAATTGAAAAAAAAATTATTGAAATCGGACCAATACTTTTATGAAAAGTCTTACTCGGCTTAATGATATATTACGGTGTATAACTTGATTGTAGTAACTTACGAGTTAATTTGCTATACCGGGGCCGTAGAGTTTTCCTTCCTCATCACGTTGATGTTGTAATGTGAGCCATGCCTTATCCATTCAACGTGCATTTTATACCCTGTGGTTGTCGCCCCTGCTAGCTGCCAGGGAAGTAATCTTTTGGGGAAGAAGAAGATTATTTCGTGACAGCTGCCAGAGGTGATCAGCAACAGGAGGTAAGTGAAAAAGAAAAACTTTTAATTTTATCTTATTTTATCCGCGACATCCCTTATGTAAGACAAAAGTAATATTCTGGTAATTTATTGTAGGAAAACAATAAATTCGAGAAGCCATCGTTCACGGTCAAAGTCTCAATCAGTACGAAGGTACAAAGTGGGGGCCCAAAAAGCAGATCACGATCAAGGTCTTAATTACACCATGATCGCAAAAGTTACAACACGGTGAAAATCATAATCCCGTAGCATTTTACCACATCGACGACGGTGTGTTGGACGCAGGAAACATCCTCAACAGAGTTGCTATTTAGAAAAATCTGGATTAGGCTATCCGACTGAAGACAACAGTACGGAGATTTACTCCAAATTTGGGCAAATCGAGGTTCCTGCTTCGTAAACTTTGGGAGCTCCAAAGATGCCAATTTTGCAAAGGAACAGTACTCCGGTATGGAAATAGATGACAGACGAATTAGGGCTGACAATTCCATTACAGCGAAAACTCGTACACCTGCCCCTGGAGTATAAGGTTTTTAGTTTATTTACCTAATAATATATTTGTACATTTATGCAATTGATTTACATAGGCATGGTATAGTTAAGTTTTGACATATTGAACCAAATAGACTATATAGGAACATTAGCGAAACACTCAGAAGTACAGTGCTTCATAAAGCCTTTCGTAACAGATCAATAGTTCCATTGACCCCAAAAGGGATGTGGATACACTATTCGGTTTCATGTGATCTACTTGTGCATAACTGAGTTTTAGTGAACAGTTTTTATGGCAAGCAAAATAAAAAGGCGAGCTGAAAGTGTGCAATTCCTGCAAGTCAGTCAGGCTATTTATAAAAATTGATATGTAAGCAATGTCACAAGCACGTTTGGTGACAAAATATTGTACAGAATCTCAGATACGCTGAGATAAGGATTACTACAACCTCAAATACGACAAAGACAGTCATTCGGCTCCAAGTCTATGCCGAGATAATTCAAGCATATCGTTAATTATTAGCCAAAACTTCAGATTCTATTAGGATTTTAGCGTATTTTTAAAGTGTGTAGTTCCCGGATTTTCTTACAGAACATCTCTTCGCTACTATAAGAGTTAAGTTTGTTTCAAGTGTTTAAATTACCTTAGTTTCAAAACGAAAAGTCATATTTGTTGCAATATTCAACCTGTGCAGTTCATTTTTTTTTGTTGGAGTGAAAACTTGAAATTATTCAATTCTTTGATTCATTAGCAATCCACTATATATAGATCTTGTTACAAATTAATTTTCCATTCATGACAGTATTTTTGTGAGACTTAAACTTTATCACTATGAAGTATATCTATATAGAATATAATTGATTTTAGAGAGTTCAGATTAGTAGATGTTATTATGTTTATGCACAAACATTAGTTAAAGAATTGCTGCCCGACATCTAGAAGATGTATTTTAATTCCAATAGGATAAAAAGTCAATAATTAAGAATTTTAAATCGGGTGTCGTGAATACAGTAAGTGACTACCTATGTTAATAAGATGTAATATTCCAAAGTCTAAAATCTGTTGAGAATTGATTTATCATTTTATTTGAAACTAAACAATAGTGTTATATAATATGACCGCCGTATAAATATCCATGCAATATCAATTAACAAGATCTTAAACGGAACTTTAAATTTTTTTATTGATCAACATATATTTAAGTTTCTCAACATAAATACTATTTAATATTTCTTTTCATAAATAATATTCAATTAAGAATTCGAGTAGCGTAAGAGTTGTGTATACATAGTAATGAATTGTTGAGTTAACCATTTAAGTTTGCTTTATATTAATTTTCCTTTTTATACCTAATTAAATTTAATATGTTATAAATAATTTCTTTTAATTTCAGGAACTCTCTAACGCTTCTTCCCCTTCTTGCTTCCCTCCTCCCTATATCCTAATGTTTTGATTTAATTTTTTTGTATTTTTTTTGTTTCAGCACCCTTTATAGGTTGGGCCTGTACCCTAGCCAGGTACAGGGATGGTGTGGGTTAGTGACCTGAACTATCGCTATGGGGGTAATCTTTCTTTTGTTTGTATGTTTCAAGATAGTTCAGGGCGGCTAGGAACAACTGGTGACACCAGACCTGTTGTTCCTCCTTCAATATCTGTTTCTTGTTTTTTTATCTTCTTTGTGGCAGACCTGAAGGAAGGATTCCACAACCTTTCTTCGCCACAGGCACGCGAACTTCTGTTTGCGATGTGTGATAAGATGTCCAAGGACCCTGACCCCATACCGACGAGCTAGGACGTGCTGCCAGCTAGCGCGTGCCACTTGGACTTCCTGCGGCAACTTCACGTTGAATAAATCACGCACACACATTACAATGTTCTTGGTTGTCCACATTCTTCTCAAGAACGGACGGGTAAATTCTTTAGACAATGATTTTAACTGGACAAGCGCCGTCGTGGCGCGCCGCGCTTAGTTTCTCGGAAACGGCCGGAGACGGGTACCTTTCTGTTCACAGAAACATGCAAAGGAATGTGATTTTCACGAAATCCTTTCTGGTATTCTCAGATACATATAGATTGAAATTTAAAAAAATCCATTTTTTGAAACAGCGAGAGTAGAGGTAAAAAGTACTTTGAACTGAACCTTTGAACTGACAAAAACCAACCGGATAACTCTAGTCTGGGCCATGAAGGCATCGAAGGTAACGTGACTGGAGTAAGATATGGCTAGGTCACAAAAAACAAGCTAGTCGAAGTGACAGAGGGAGGCGAAGTTAAACCTGCACGACCCTTTATTAATAACAATAAATGATAATAATGAATATCGCTCTCTGTCTTTACATAGCTTATAATAAATTTGATAAGAAAAATGAAACAAAATGCAAAATTATCATAAATATTTTTATTTAGACAATTTTATCTTTTTGTTGCTTTCGTTTTCTGATTTTTTTGATTCTTCTAAAATTATTGGAAGATGAACATTTAATAAATCATCTACATTAGTCTGAAAATTGTCATTTGCCCAAATAAGTTTTAACTTATTCATAACAACGCCAATCATTTTTCCTCGAGGACAACCTTTCTCTTGCAGCATATTTCCGTTTATTTTAAATGGAGGAACTTTCCATTCTACAAGCCAATTATAAAGCACTCGTTTTCCATTGTATTTTAATATTTCTTCAACGTATTCCCGTTTAACAAAAGGTTGCATGCACAGTTTTTTATAGACCCTGAAATAATATATTTATTAATAAAAAAATATCTTAAAACTGTTTCCTTCTTACAATATGTCATCAACATTTTTCATACTTTCTCTATTTTGTGTCAAAAATAAAGCTAAATCTCGTTCGAAAGCAGAAAGTTTTAATCTTTCGTGCAGCTTTATGGCATCATCTGTTGTGAATAATAACGCAGTCATCAGACTTATGGGATAACAAGGTTTATCAAAGCTTCTGCTATTCTCAAACACTCTCTTAAATTCTTCTATGTTTGGTTCTTCTGGTAAACCAGTATATCTAGCCGTGCCACATTTTATCATTTGAATAATTAATTCATCTGCAAAATTCCCTTCTAAAATTTTTCTTACTTCAGACCATATTCGCTCTCCGCTAATTTTCTGCAATCCACTTACATTATCAGAAATAGCCTTTAAGGTTTCTTTATCATGATTCTCAGGTTCCTCTGCTATACGCCCATAAAACCTTAAACATTACCTTTCGATTAAAATAGATTGTTCTAATAAAAATTTACCTGAAATATCGTAATATCCGCAAAAAGTCTTCTTTTATTCTCGTGCTAGCATTACCTACAAAAACTACTCGTCGCTTTTGTAAATCATCGTACCCATAAAAATAATCATAAACGGAACCATCGAAACCTGAAATTTTAAGTAGTGTAAACTATATACAAAATCTTTACAGGCTATATAAGGTGCTATTACAATCTTACTGACAGCGCTCAATCCAAATACTATTTCAGTATGGTATTGAAAATCAACGGAGTCCTACCTGACAATACAACTAAAAATTTAAACTTGCCATATTGATATGTTTAGTATTTCTTAATAGTGAAACAATGCCGATATTTTAAGCTAAAAGTGGAAAATTTTTTGAGGGATTGTAAAGTAGAATATGGTGGCAATATATATTTATGAGCAGACAAATTGAGCCTTTAGTTTCTTTCTCTCGCCTATTTTATAAAAATGCTTCATTTCATGTACACGATTTTACGCGGAAGGGATATTTCTCCAGTTCTTCATTCTTAGATGTAATCTACACTTTTTGTTTGCGCTACATTGTCTTTCAACTTTTAGATTTGAAGACATTCAACATTTCTTGAGAGCAAAAATGACATTTTTTCGGAGGAAGGGTATTTTTGCAGATATTGCGTGGAAAGATATAAATAAAAACTTCGAGATATTTTTTTAAATTTACTCGTTTTTGATTATCTTCTTTGCCTACTACTAAAATTATTTAGCATAAAACCTTTTAGATTTAAACATCCTCTGCAAAACCTGTCAGGTATGCAAAAGACTGTGCACAAGTAGCAAAGTAACGCTAAGCACGAACGCTTCTACCTTGCGCTTACTTATCGACCCTTTGTTTTATATGCTCCGTCTCAGGAAGTCTCAAGGAATTTAAAGCCCGTTTATAAGTAGTAGGAGTAAGCTTATTAGTATTATTCAATACTTTTACATAACTTGTTAACAATTTATTATAGCGAAAATTCGTATAGTTCGTAATTTACAGTTCCTCTGAATGAAAGCTTATACCTGCCGGGTGCATCAATGCATCAACTTTGAATGCCGCTTTTTCGGCTTTCGTTGTTGAAGAAAATAAAACCATTGAACCGATTAGGCTTAATTGTTAGTGTTCTAGAACAGTATTCAGAGCTAGCTAAGTCTCGAACCAAAAAGATCCGCTCGAGAAAGACTTGAAACTAGAGATGGGTAACTCAGATCTGAACCGGCTCAACGATCCGGCTCTCAAAAGTGAGTCAAGTGAACCGGATCTCAGTTTTGTCCCGTGACGGATCCCGAAGAGTCATTTCTCAACATTTGCATCAGTTTGATTTGATTCTTCTTGTTGACTAATGAGAATGAGCGCTCATAAGAAGAGAATGATAGAAAGAGGAATACTTGAAAAAACAAGAGAACGTGGAAATAAAAGTTCTGCAAGAACTACCACTGAAACGTACGCAACACCTCGGTCTTCGCTCTAGAACAGTGATGTCCTAACATATGCCAGCGGCCAAGTGAAATTTTGAGCTTTTTTAATTCGTATATTCACTTGTTTGGCTGTATTCAGTTTCCTGTTTTTGCGTCTTTTAATTGTTAAAGCATACAAAAGTTACGAAAAATTGTCATATTTAAGTAGTTTTGTAAGCAATTATACAATGTCTTAAGGGGGGAAGTACATGAAGACGTTTTCAAAAATCGATTTTTTGTTTTATTGTCTTAATCGATAAGTTTATGCTCTAAGAATATAATTCCATAATTCCAGAAGCCTATCTCGAAAATTGTGAAAGATATGCCACTTGAAAGTGGTCGGCGCCGATCCGGCCCAGCGCGCCTGGGATCAAGGATCTCTGCTGCGCTGGGATCAAGGATCTCTGATTCCGCTTACCGGATTTTTTTTCTGCTCTGGAATTTAGAGTGATGAATGCGACTTTGTTAAAGAGCGTTCTCGACGTTTTCAGTCCAAATACCGATTTTTCTGAGAATACCCGTCCCCTCTTACCTTCTCCTTATCTGCATCTTTTTCGTCAGTTTTTCGGGACAAACTTTAAACGGCGTTTTCTCAAAACCATGTTTTTCAAATTGGCGTAAAAGATTACAAAAAAACTAGTGAACCGATTTTCTTCATCCAGCACTCATTTTAAAGGGCATAAAAAACTACTCTAGATAGACTACGGACATAGCAAAAACATCATTTTAAGACCATTTTTGACGCGAAAATAATTAAAATTTTTGCAAAAAAAGCCAACTTTTTTTTCTCATGCCCGATTTATATAGTTAATGTTCGAATTTCGAAAAGATCGTAGTCTATCTAGAATAATCAACCCCCTCGAGTATAAAAATGTTTGGTTTTTTGATTTCAGATGAAAATTGCGGCCAGGAGAATTTACGCCGATTTCGATGTCAGCCGCGACACGAGTTACGAAACCCACCAAAAGTTGATTAATTTTTTATTTTTCAAAATGTAAAAAATGTTTTTTCTCTTCTTAAAACATTGCCCTAAGTACATATAATATCGATTTCATGTGGACCTTTTTCATTTTCCCAAAAATAAATCCCAAAAAAGTCCTCTTTTTTCGGCCTCTTCATGTACTTCCCCCCTTAAGGGGTTAGGCGTACTCAGCAGCGAGAAAAAAAACAAGACATTCAAGTTTTCCTCACTTCCCTTACCCGAATTTCCTTCCGTCCAAAACTATGCTAACGCATCATAGGGTTGTCCCCTAGGCTTTTTTTTTATATGATGATGCCAAAGCTCAGGGGATGCCCTATGATGCTTAAGCACAGCCTTGGCATTAAAGGAATTAAGGATGAGGGAAATAGGTTAGGAGGTTGGGTGAAGGAGGTGTCGATGTACGCCCCGTTTGAAAGTTTCAGGCTGATAAGACGAGGGAAAAACAGAAGATGGTAAACTGTTCCGCATTCGTGTTGTTCTGCTTAGAAAAGATTCTCGAAATTTGACGGTACGTCCAAATTTGACCTGGAGAGTATAGGGGTGGGAGCGACTTGTTGATCTTGTATCGCGCGTTGTCATGAGTCTACAAGGAATCAGGCTAGCAATTTCGTTAGAACAACGGCCATGGAAATAACGATAGAAGAGTGAGAGACAACCGACATTCCGTCGATGCTCCAGAGAGTCAAGACCCTCAGAGATTGAGGGATCGCCAATAAGCTTAACAGCTTTACGCTGGACTTTGTCTAACGCGGACAGTGAGGTGTGTCCGGCCCCTGCCCAAATATGGGAATTATATTCAAGTCTAGGCCTAATGTGGGACTTGTAGATCAGCGCTAAGTCAGGTGGGGTGAAATATTTCTTACATCTCTGTAGAAAACCCAAACATTTCATCGCATTTTTAGCGATTGCAAATATATGATCAGTCCAGCTAAGATTGCTGGATATCTCGATACCCAAGATGTTTAGGGAGGGTCAATTGGGTATATTCACTCCGTCGACTGAAATGAGTTGGGGGTGAACTGGGCGTTTTTTAAGGGACATTAAACAGCATTGGGTTTTGGATGCATTAAACGTAACACGATTTTCTCTGCCCCAAGCAAGGACCTTGGAAATGCCGTTGTTTAATGATCTAAACATGCGTTCCCGATTGGCTTCTGTAGCATTTCCACGTGAATTCATTACAGAATCAAATGAGTACGCGAAATCAAGGGTGCTGTCGTCGGCGAAACTATGAATAGGATTGAGAGTAAGGGATAAGAGATCATTAATAAAAAGAAGAAATAAGGTTGGTGAAAGAACTGAACCCTGAGGTACACCGGCATTTATTTCGTAGGAATCAGATGTAACTCCGTCAATTACTACACGAATTGAACGGCCTGACAAAAAACTCTCTATCCATTTAACGAGGTTAGGGTGCAGACCAAATGTTTCAAGTTTGGCTAAAAGGGCAGCATGCCAGACTCTATCAAAAGCCTTTGAAATATCAAGAGCGACGATTTCAGACTCACCAAAATTATGAAGACAATGATTCCAACGTTCTGTTAGAGCCGCTAGTAAGTCTCCGGTTGAGCGGCCAGTGCGGAAACCGTACTGGCAATCGTTGATAAGATGGTTGTTTTCTAGATATTTTAACAACTGAGAGTTGATGAGAGATTCAAAAACTTTAGATATGATCGAGGTTAGTGCAATTGGTCTGTAGTTAGAGGGGTCGCATGCCTCTCATTTTTTAAGTATCGGCTGGACATGAGCAAGTTTCCATACATTTGGAAACATTCCTGTTGAATATGACAGGTGAAAAAGTTTGCGCAGAGGTTTAGCCAAAGCAGAGGCGCAGCATTTTTAAACAAGGGGCGAGAAACCATCAGGCCCAGTAGCTTTGGACACGTCGAGTTTTGAAAGTACTCTAAAAACTTCGCGAGTGCGAAAGTGTAGCGTCTTTTGCCTACTAGTACATTGTGATGGAGATGGAAGTGGCTGCGATGAAGGTGGTAAGTATGAATTAGCAGCAAAATTAGCAGCAAACAGGTTGGCCTTGTCCAATGAGTCAGTAAAAACATTCCCATTAGAAATGAGTGGTGGTGTTGACGAACAGGTGAAATTGTTCTTTACGGTTTTTACTAGAGACCAGAAACCCTTACTACCCTTTTGGGTAGAAAAAACCTCCCGTCTGATGTTCTGGTCGAAATTGAACTTTGCCCGACTAATTGCTGAATTGCAAATATTCCGCGCATCTCTATAGATACGTCTCAATTCCTCTGAAGGGCAATATCGTATAAAAAATCCCCCGTCCCAAAAGACGTGCTTTTGCGGTGACCAGTATTACCATCTTACTGGTTCATCTAAAATCAATCAACAAAAGAAATTATTAGTTTAATAGTTAATCCTTATCGAAGGATTTTTTTCTTAAAACTTCTAATTTTTATAAAAAACAAACTAGCGCTTTTTCCCTCAAAATTTCTGAGTAAATTATATCAGAGGTCGCCATTTTGTTTATTTTCGAAAGAAAGAAAAGGCTTTGATCAGGCACTAAATTAACTTATTAAACTAATGATTTTTTTATTTGATTGATTTTAGATGAGCCAGTAAAATATTATGATGGTCCTCGAAAGGCAGACATAATATAATAACTCTGTATTATTTGTTTTATAAAATAAATTAAACTACTATTAAAAAAAAATATTTTAAATACTTTTTTTCTTATACTTGATGAATTTTATTTAAGTAAATAATAAAAAATGATTGCACCTAGTATTGAACCCGTTATTTACGTTTAGGGACTCCAATATATCGTTATTAATTTTTGTGTGCTGACAAGATATGTACTAAACCATTTTAATCCATTGTTTTCAATTATAGATCTGCAAAGTTTTTGAAGTAAAATCTTACGATCTATCGCCTCTTTTTAAAATCTGAAAACAGTGCAATTGGCTTTGTTTCTACGCCATTTGCAGTCATTAACATAGTTTACTGCACTTTCACAAGAATGGTGATAAGCCTGGTTGATATTTATAGCGAAGCGAGTTACTTTCCCTGCATTCTTTTAATCGTTTTTTAACAATTCGTTCCAGTACTTTTTCCAGCGTTTTCAATGCGATTACCAACAATACCTGCGCTAGAGCATCCCAATTATCAAATATCATTTATAGATCACTCAACGGTACCTTCATGGAATCTGAATCTTCCTCTTGCTTGTTCAGTTTAATTAATATAATGCAGATTTTCGATCGAATTTGCTGATATTTTTTGCTCTTCTTATAAAAGTCATTAAATTTCTTAGCTATTTCTTTACTATTATCGAATTCAATTTCATTAAAAACAACAGTCTGAATTTAATTTTTACTTTGTTTTAGCACTAGACTCTTGATTTTGTTCCACATCTGCTTTTGTCCTTCTGAGAGCAATTCTACTATTAATAAATTTATTTCTTGAACTCTTTACATTTACTGTGAATTCATCTCTAGAGAGAGAGAAAGTTCATCAGAGCCTTTTGGAAGCACTTCATTAAGTAAGATAGGTGAGAAATCACGTTTTTTAAAAACAGATAAGTACTGAGTCACCCGCAAATTTAAAGTTACACTCAATGTTTCTTTAAAATCCATACCTTGATAATACCTTAATACCTTGATTTGATTTCAAGATTTCAACTGATTGGACTAAAAGCACCTTTCATCACGTTAGGACAATTTTGTGATTTTGAGTGTTACCTACGAAGGGGACTTGCATCTCAGGTGATACAACACCTTCTAAGATTTCCAACAAATACCCAATCACCTCTGTCCGCCGGCGGTTATGAGACGTCAAAGTTAAGAAAATGGAAAACATTGCAATTTTTTTATTTTAACAATTTTCGCGCCAAATTTCAGGATAACGATATCACTTTTTTACAAGATTTGGAAACCTCAAAATTTTACCTTTTATTTGTACTTACTTAGATGCAACCGATTTGGAGATAAAACTTTATTTATGATTCATAAGGTCTGCGAAATTGTAGCTGAACATATTTTATGTTGTAGCCAAAGTGCAGGGGACAAGCACTGCATGGAAACTTGAATGTCTTGATTATCACATTCCTGCGAGCTGAATCATATAGTTACAGATAAAACTGCGCTTATGAACTCCGCGAATAAGTTACATTAGAACATTAGAAAAAAACTTATCTTGCAAGTTCCTGCGATTAGAATTTTCTACGTATACACATAACGAGCACTGTCTAAACTTTTGACAAAAGTCTGTTTAACAATGTGATAGCCTTAGCTAGATGAAAAAGATATCGGTCACAAGGGTAAATAATAATAATAATTTTGTTAAAAAGTGATATAACACTAAAAAGACAAACTAAGAGACAGACGTTTCGACAATAAATTAAAAAAAAAATTTACTTACCTAGAAACATAGAATTAATTGTCAGATCCCTTCTGTTAGCGTCTAGTTGCCAATCAGTTGTAAATTGTACTTCGGCATGCCTTCCATCTGTTAATACATCGATTCTTAATGTGGTTACCTCAAAATTTTCCTTATCATTTATCCGTGGCGTAATAGTACCATGTTTTTCGCCCTTCATATTAATCATTCTAACTTCTTCTTTTGTAAACATTTCTTTCATTTGATCTGGAGTAGCTGTTGTAGCAAAATCAATATCCTTTGGCTTTATACTCATCAATATATCCCTAAACAAATTTACATCAGCAATATATCAAGAAAATTAGATTCTTATGTTAATTTGTTTTAATATTGTTATAAAGCATAATCAAGTAAAGGCAAGATGTGTTAAATCCAGATAAGTTAACTCAAACAAGCACTGTTGAGCGCTGTGACCATTGTCACAAAGCATCAAGATTCAATAACTTTCATATGAGTAATTTTTCACTTTGTGACGCAAAACTCGATAAAGTTGTTGTTGTCGGCAACAACAATTTTGCTTACTTTTGCGAGTGAGAAAATACTTACCTGAATTACACAAACTATATGTTGAGCTATGAATACACTATTCAACGTTCTTTTATCGAAAAACTGTCATAGCAACGGCCTGACTGCGCAGTTTTACCCCTAACAGCCACAAGACCAGCGGTGAACTACCGTAAACTATAACCTGCGAGTGGTTAAACATTGCACAGCCAGGCCTTCGCTAGGAAAGTTTTCACATTTAAGACGTCACCAAGCAGTTTTTTCACAGCTCAGATCAACTCGGTAGTGAGCGATTGCGTATGCGTTTTACATTATTTATTCGAGATTGAGGACAATTTAATGTCTGTCAGCGAATCAACATGAAAACCTTGTCGATTATCGCGCATTGCTGTACGCTTATATCTCATCGCTCATCGTTCACCGCTAGCCAACATCAACTTGCCCTAATACTAAAAATTCAGTACTCATTACTTCGCCTTAAAGATCTTTCACCTCAGATACATATATGAAAAATATGCAAAATTGACAACACCGACTTTCTAACGTTAATTTGTGTTTTAGTGTAAAGGAATTATAAATAAACACGCGTTCTAATTTAGCTTTTTATTAATTCATTAAATATTACTGTTTTAATTTCCGCAAACATTTCAAAACGTTTTCGCAAAAGTAAAATCTTTTTTGGCTATTGATTACAAACTTTAATTTATCGAAAATATTCATTCTCTTCTTCTTATATAGCTTATTATCAATTGCAAGTTTAGTGTAATAATTATTTTCAAATTAAAACAACAACAACTATTAATTAAAAAAAACGGCGACTGTACAAAAAGCAAAAAGTATAAAACTTCATGAACTTCATTAGCATCAATTTATATAATTATTCTCGAAGTTTTGGTCGACGCAATCTAGCTATCCATACATGGGCACTTGGGATTTATTATATTCTCTTAGCAAATTATTATAAGTTATCTAGACATAGTCCCACAACCCGTAGTCGACCAAGACCTAGAATAATTATATAAATTGATGATAATGAAGTACCCCAGTTCACATGTTTTATACTTTTTGCTTTTTGTGCATTCGGGTTTTTGTTGATTTGTTTTTAACTACTTTGTTATTTTACACTTTTTAGTTATTGCAATTTTACTTTGAACTTTACTTGTTGTTAATACCTATAGTTTAAAAACACCACTTTTATCCTAAAAGCTGCTTAAGAACTGTTTTTTTTAATATGCTTAAAAACTTATTACAGCAATATTATTATGTCATTTAAAAATCAAAATGGTGTAAGAAACCTAAATATGATTTTAAAAGAGCTATTTAATGATATCCAACTTGACATAGTTCATTAACGTTCGTTTTTTCTGTGTCCCAATATAGCGTCTTTCGACTTTTGATCACTGTGATATCTTTAAGGCTGAAACAGATCGCACACGACAGTGCGACACAACGTTGCGGGAACCATGCGACGCAATGGGCCTTTCCACGAGTATTCTTGCAGCAGTATTCAAACCTGTATTCTGGGGAGGAGGTAACAGAAGAAAAAAAGAAATTCAAACCAATTCACCTGTTGTGACACACTAATGCAACCAGAGCAGTTTTTTAGGGGTCAGATATTTTTCCTAGAATGCATGATTTCATTCTAGTTTTGGGTGTTGAGAAAGTGGGACAAAGAAAATTAAAATTAAAAGCAAGGCAAGCACACATTCATACCCACTTATCGCATGTGAATGTGGCAAACTGCAGCAAGAAAACCCGTGTGTTATGGTCTGAAAACACCGACTGTGGTCAAACTGGTTTGAATACTGCTGCCAGAACACTAGTGTGGAAAGGCCCAATGGATGTGTCGTGCCCTTTAACAAATTCGAATCGCATGACAGTACATGCGACAAGAAACTTGACAGCGCGAATAACATGATGGCCCCAGCAAAGGAGACGGAGTTGGATCAATACGTTGAGCGGCAAGACCAACATGCCATGGGTCCCGGGTTCGAGACCAGATGACCCCGTGAGGTTTTATTAAGAAATTCAAAAAAATAATCCACTCCGTCTCTGGGCTGTTGTCTAGCTCGCAGCAATGCCAGACAAGACATTCAAGTTTCCTCACTTCGCTTACCCTAATTACCTTCCAGCCAAAACCATGCTAACGCATGAAAGGGTTGTCCCCTAGGATTTGGCCACATCGTATAAAAAAAAACAATTTCATTGTTTTCAATACTGAATGCGACCGACAGATTTTAGAAATAGAAATGGGTGTGTGACAAAAATTTTCGTCGCACCGTCGTGTCGCATTCAATGTGTGCCAACTGGTGAAACTCAATATTTTATAAATTTTCGTCGCATTGTCGTGTTCAATCTGTTTTAGCTTTTAGTGAAAATCACAAGTTTAAGACAAATCTATTACCACAAGAATCAATTAAATTGGTCCACGCGTTTCGTCTCTAGAGCACCACACCACACATACATAAAGACTGATGATGACATTACTCTCCTTTCCAGTTTCAGCTCATATTTGTGTATATAAGAGAAATATGTGTTAAATATACTATAATAATTTTATATAATTGAATCGGTCATTTCGAAAAGGGCTCATTTCTGGAAAACCGAATTTTTTAAGAGAAGCAAAAAAGTGATTAACATCAAAAGTAATGCAGATAGAAACTCGTATTTTTACACGCGTTTATTATTAATCATAATACGCGATATAAGACCCTCTCGCGAAGAATCGATGGGCTTACCCATTTTGAATCAGTTTTCACAAAAAAACAAAAATGGCTGAAAATTCGAAATGACCGATTCAATTATTTATCAACAAGAGAGAACTATTACAAGTGGGCCTACAATTTAAAGTGGATTCCGAACCACTGACATTTTCTTTGCAATTCTCATGGTCGTTTTATCGTAATCTGTTGTCAGCAGAAAACAAGCATTGTTCGCCGCCGGAGGGATTCGAACCTGATCCTCCGGATTAATAGGCCGGCGCGTTATCAGTTACCCCATCGACGACTATATTAGGTCTGCTCCCGTACTTATTTATATGGTGGGGGTGAATTCATTTCAGTACGGAAACGACCAGAAGCAATTTTCTGAAAAAGCAAAAGATTTGTTTTGAGTGACAGCTGAGAAAAAATCTTTTCCTATATATTGAAACTAAACAATCACAGTTCTTCCTTATAGGCTACTTCACTTCCTTAATCCGACGCTTAACTTTTAGGATATAAAACTTTATAAAAGTTGGATTTACAAATTTAAATTGCACTCAATTTATGTTTGGGCAGTTGTCACTTTGACAGAAAGAAAATTTAAGCATATTTCAAAGTTGCTGCAGAATACTTAAATAGGTCTGTTCCGTAACAAGCACTAGTGATAACTCGTGCTCACTAAAAGAAACCGAAAGCTATATTTCCCCTCAATCACTTTTTATCACTGAAAATTTTCTCAGTGCTATTGAGTGCTCCGTGTTATGAATTGTCAATTGCAATGAATTTTCAGTTGACATTTCTCATTCTTGTCACTGAAAAGCAATCTGCGTTCCTCAACTCAGTGAAGTGTTATTCCCACCAACATCACTGCACTTTTTCTCACTGAAAGTCAGGGTACAGACCTAATTTTATGCAGGAGGGGAAGTTGTGACGTAGGCAAAATCTTCTTAAAGAAGTGCATACTTGAACACTTTTCTGCAGTATACTACAGTGTTCTTCGAAGCGCTTATAATATCTGCAGGTACGGGAACAGACCTATTATATGATTATACGAATTTATTTCAAATAAATGTTATTTCAAATGTTGGGTATATTCTTTACTGTGTTGTAAACTTTTTACATCTCCACTTTTAGTTCCAATCGAAGCATAAGTATTATTCCCAATGTTACAGTAATTATTTTCATCGAGGCTTAGAAAATATAATGCAATAATAGATTCTCATTATATTTTTATAAGGATATAAATATATGGTTTGTAAATCTAGAATATATAGATATTTTCGGAAATGAATTTTTTTAAATGTTCTTCCCGTCCGTATAATTGCGAATAGGCCACATAAAACTACATAAAGTTTTCAATTAAATAAAAAAAATGTCTTATTCCTGGGTTTTCTGAATTATTAACAAATAAATTGTAAGGTACGAGGAGGTTTAAACATGTTATATTAAAAATTAAACAAACTGTTTTAGATCTGGGCACGGGATTTCTCAGATTCTTCTGAAAAGGTGAATTTGGGAAGCTATGAAATTTGTTACTATATTTGGCCTTTATCTGATTTAAAATACATTGTACACTTTCCTTCACCATCTGCGCGTTATCAAACTATCTGAATTCGTTAGGCACGATTAGACCGTGGAATTAGTTTAATACAGCATAACTCTGATATCGGATTCAATTTGCGTTTAACCAATAAACGCAATTAAGAACTTTTTTGATGCAGCTCATGCTGTCAAATAAAACTAAAGTAAAGCTAAAGTTATTTTTTTTGAGGGCACCCAGCTTTCTTCAATCTTGCATAAATATAATATACTGGATTGTGCCATTAGTTGTTAAGGGGACTTTTCTTTTCAAAAAGGTCAACATTTTTTTTACATAAAAGTGTTCCTTAACATCACAGAAATGTTGTCCTTAAACCGTTTTGAGAAATTGGTATTAAGTTATACGTATATTTGTGATGGTACCTATACAAGTTTTATATGCAAAAATTATGTTACGAAAACTTTAAACTCGTTTTTCTCAACATCACGTTTTTTGAATTGGCCCACACTTTTCTCGAAAACTACTCAACGGATTTTAGTAATCCAAAAACCATTCGATCCGTTATAAAAAATACTAGGAACTAAACCTTTAAAAATACAAGGGTAGTTAGCCCTCAAAATATTAATTTTTTAACTTTTTCAGAAAAAGGTTATAAAATGATAAAAGTATTAAAAATAAAATGTTTTTTAGGTCTAGTTACTAGTGTTTAGTTTTATGAATAAAATCCCGTTTGAATTTTTACTCTATCTGTTACAGGAAGCCCGAAAACTGAAGGCGTTTAAAAAGTACCTTTTGGAAGACGCCTTCTGCAGTGGTCAAAATGTAATAAAACTGCAAAAAAAATAATTTTTTTATATTCTTAATGCTTTATAAAAATGCCCAAAAGGAATTAGTTCATTAAATAAAATAGTCTTTTCAGAAAAAAAATGTAAGTGTATTTTTTTCAGTTATGAAAAGAAAACTCCTCTTAACGCAAAAGTCTCCGTCGAATTTAGGTATTAACCTTTTAATCTAATAGAAACTGTTGCCTTGCCAGTAGAACTTTTGTTCTGAAAGTATTAAACCGCAAAAGTTATGCTGCCGTTTAACCAATAGCGATTGATATTTGGAATAAAGTAGTCCGGTATTGTTATTGTGCTTTTGTTTATATTTGTAAGAAACGCAGAATACAGAATGAAAAGTTTAGTTTTCTCACTCTATATAAATAGGGTGACGATGTATTTATGCTCACGGATTTCTAGCCCAGTCTATTAAAATATTATTTTATGGTCTCAAAATCAATTAAATTCGAAAAACAAATGCAACTTTAACTGAAAAAATAATTACAAATTTTAAAAACTCTTATATAAATGCTGTAATTTTGTAGATTGTGAGATTGTGTTAAAAGCTAAACTAAAAAAAGCTAAAGGGAATGAGTGTACTAAGGCTTTAAAGTTAGAATTTATTTCACCAAAATAGAAACTTAACTTTAGGTAGAGAGAAGTTCTTAAAATATTACCTCACAGCTCCACCAGCAATCCGAATTTCATAATTATACTTTTTAAAAAGATCTATTAAATCATACAATTCTTCTGTGAAAATTGATTTAAACTCTGGTGTATCTAATTTTGTTACAATGGGATTTATTCTAACTTTGTTATCTCCTTCCATTTTTAGATTTTGAAGAGCACTTTTCAAATTTGAAAGAATTCGAAGATTCTAATAAAAAAATGGAATTAACGTTGCATCAGTTAAATCTTTACAAAAAAACTTACCTGATAAAAATTTCTACATTTGAAACAAATTGTAGCGCTTTTTACAAATTTCTTGAATAGCATAACTTCGTAAAATTGAAGGATCGCAAATATTTACCTAAACAAAATATAATCATTTTTATATGTCACGTAAATGTCAAAACTTGGTTTTATACCAAAGAGGGCATTGCGAAAAGTAACTAAAATATATTACAACTTAGCAACCACAAGATCAATAGAGTTCTTAATTTTTAAATAAATAATAATAATAAATTCGTACTTTCATTACACTAATCATACAAATTCAATTTACTTCATTTTTACTCGTATTTAACAAGATTTTCCCATGTTCTATTTGATAACAGATGGCGATTGCGTTGAATTAGACATTCGAGATTCGACCAAATATTTTTGAGGTTATATTTATACTTATTTGACACTTGAATTTGAATTTTTATCCACGTTTATTTACAAAAAATTTTAACGCAATGAAAAGTGTATTTAGCATAAATGACGATTGGAATTCAAGTCAAGCTGATGTACTGACATTTAAGACTCATAAGGTAAATTAACTATAAATGAATTTATATTATGTAGGTTGTTACTTTGAAATACCCACCTAATTACAATTTGTAAATGCCAAAAGTTGTCGATCGAATACTTTAGTCAAGTTTACAGCTAATAAAAATTTTATAAGGAGGTGCGTAGCTGCAACTGTGTTATCGCAATGAGCAACTCCCGGGGCTAAATGTACCTGCCAGGATAGACAGCCACTTTAACCTAACCTAAGGAGTTAAATGACCAAATTATCCGCACTATTGTTAGGAACAAAGTTTCACAATTTCCACGATCTCTACAAAGAAGTTGAAAAAAACACTAACTATTTCAATAGAAACACTTAGAGCAACACAAAAAAAATCAACGCGGATTTTTTATCAAATGAAGTCCTAAACCGAAAATTTAGGTCTGCAGTCGAGTAAGGTATGACTGAAGAAATTCAAGAAACGTTTTTCTCTTTACGTTAAAATAGTAGCTGATCAAGAAACAGGTAATACATATCCAAATAAACACGAGGGATAATAACAAATGTTTAAGGCTGACTTTATTTCTTTGTCAGAGTATGTAAGCGCGAACGTTCATTTCATAAATTGACCGACGTTCAAAGCTGCGAAACAATAAACCCTCAGGGGGACTTCCTGGAAGTCATGGGCTTGACAATCTCGCGGAGCCTAGTTAAACTCGCAGGGGGTTTTATTTGAAGAGCCATAGGAGAGCTTCCTTGTAGTAACGGGCTTGACGACCCCGCGTACCCTAGTTAAACCAAGGAAGCGTCTGTTCCCATATTGGGCGACTTCTGTTTACCATGTTAGCGGCGGCCATTTCAACCCTGCTCAATATCTTTCGTATGCAACAAATTCATTGTGACCCACTAGAGCAGGAATTTCACATGTGCGCATAAAAATAACAACTGAA
Source organism: Leptarthrus brevirostris (assembly GCA_964036015.1). NCBI lineage: Eukaryota > Metazoa > Arthropoda > Insecta > Diptera > Asilidae > Leptarthrus > Leptarthrus brevirostris. The sequence goes on along the minus strand of OZ038371.1, from coordinate 169,184,695 downwards.
GTAATACGTTCAACATGCGCACATTGGCCCCCGAAGTGTTGGCGTTACGCCCGACGTAGGGTAAAACTACCGCCGCCAAAAGCCGAGAGACAAAAGTCTATAATTATAACTTGATACCAGCGACAATTGACTATAGAACGCATACTAACAGAATGCACAATCACAAGAGGCAATCTGCAGGGGAATATCCCTCCCTTAGACCAACTCCATCTTCCAAAGAACGTTGAATTAATTAAAAGAATTTTTAATGATTTGGGTTATATCCAATTTATTTGAGCTCTGAATTAGAATGTATAAATTTTAAATTAAACTGAAATAACATAATATTTATAGATAAAACAGAAAAGTTAGAAAAAATGGAAAAATCTAAATAAATATATAAAAAAATTAATTAAAAATATGTAAAATAATTATTAAAAACAGTTGTGAAACTAAAAAACTAAAAAAAAAATTAATCATTTTATAAATATATGCATAGATAGATGTTATCAAAAAATGTTTTGAAATTTAATACCGAAAATTAAAAAATGTGAAAATAATAAAAATTATATAAATATGTAAATAAAATAAGAATTAGAAACAGGGATATGAATAATAAATATAATTGTAAAAACAATAGCTAGCAAGCATAGTGATAGGAGCGCTCTATGGACTTGTTTTCGCAGCGCTATAATTTAAGTTACCTTTGTACCTAGGGTTATAAGGTAATAAATTATTTGAATTTTGAATTGAATAACTTGGTTAGCTCTTAAGGGGTTAGGTCAGAATTTTCAAAAAATCGATTTTTGTTTTTTGGCATTTTCTTGATGTATAATATCTTGAAAATTTCAAGTCAATCCGACAAATCGTTTTCGAGATATCCCATATTTACTGAAGGGCTCTCTGCAAAGCGCTAATGAGAACTTTAAACGCGATTTTCTCGAAACTATGTTTTCAAAGCCTGTGGCCACTATAATTCAAAACCGACTGGACGGATTTGGATGAAATTTATATAGTTTATTGTAAGCATAAAATACTTGTCCTTTTTTTTAAACAATAAACTAATGAAGGATCTGGTAAATCGAAGTGAGAAACGAAAAATTGTATGGAATGGGGGGAGGGGCTCTTAGATGAAAAAAACCAGCCTTACATTTTACCGTATATCTTCTAAAGTTTCAGTGCTAGAGACGGTATTAATATCTCAGTTGACAGGTAACACAATGGTGCTAAAGACTAATTTTAACTGCTAATAGTTTTAACAAAATTGATTTTCAAACTTAGATTTTCCAAACAAAAATCAATTTTTTTCATTTCAAAGGGAAATGTCTTGAGGTGTTCTGATAAAGCACTTCAAGCTATTTAAGGCGACTGTGACCAGAGGAAAAAAAATTGGAGGAATTTTTTTTCTGTGTATTGTTAAACTAAATACACTACCGAATACTTTAAAATGTAATTTATAGGATAGGAGGTCTTTACTAGAACAACAGAACGTAAAAGTGTATTATATTTTTTAAACGCAATTTCGGGAAATTTATGTTTTTTAACATTTGATCAAAGTTTCCTCAGAAATCATAAAAGATATCGCTGCTAAATATTGAGAATAGTTTTAACGCATAAAGGGCTAGTTCCTATCACGAGATCTTTTTAAATCCCTGCTATATTTTTGTAATATTTTTTTTTAGTTAAAAAATTGAGCAGTTTATAAAAAATATATATAAAAACAAATATCAATCTAAATAAAAAAAACCATGACAGGAACTCAAAAAGGGTCATATATTTAATTTAAGAAAATAATTAGGTTTCTATCATTTCCGAATTCTGAGAAAAGTAACAAAATCCTAACGTACTTGTATAGGCAGTCACAGTACCCTTAAGCGGAGTGGAAAATTTCGCGAATTTCAAGCTAATTCATTAATAGCAAAAAGACGTTCGAAATGAGATTTCATTAAACAACGACTTACGTTTGCAAAGTTCGAACTTTTTCTAGTAGTGTCGATCTGAAAAAATTTGTGAATTTTGGTAATCTGTTTCAGCCTATAGCGCTTCTGTTGGGACTTTTTCAGCACGGTTTTCGTGGCATACTGTATCTTTCAGAGGCCGAATCTTTCTTGTAGTGATCCCCTGATCAATCAAAAAAATTGTTTGACTTTGTCAAAATAAAGGAAATGTAAACGGAGCTGTTAAGAAAGTGACGGCGAAATTTATTGTACACATTTATATGAAGCAAAATATTGTTTGTAATCAACATACCACTTTGTAAACAACTTAAAAAAATGTTTACAATGTAAACTGTCCAAACATTTCTCCTAGGGCTGTTCATCTTCTCCTACTTCGACTCTTCAAAGATTTTAAAGTTTCGAAGGTAACTACTGAACTTCGAAATTTTCGGAGCCAAAAAAAACAATATTTTCCTACTAACAATACAAAAATAAAGGTGGAAAACCAAAAATATTTTGATAAAATCACAGCTCTGTGCGCACTTTGAAACTCATCATACCGCCGCTATACAAGAGAAACTCACTATCTGAATGTGTTAAAAAACTCGGACTCTTAATTTAATTAATATGTCAAAAATTTGTTCTGACTTTTATCGAATAGAAAATCCAACGCACTGAATGAAGGCCTTTCAACGTTGATCTGCTGTTCTGGTCTAAAAGGCGGTCTCTTCGACAATGGCTTTCCTAATTGCGTTTCTTTGTGAAGGCGGTTCAGCTTGTAGATCCTTGCGGTGCGAATCTAAGATTGAAGCTTCCTACGGTAAAAATAAAACTCACTCAGCATCCATATCCACAGCAAAACACACAGCCAAATCTTTCGCTAATGTTTTTACTATTAATGTGCGTCTGTTTTCGGTGTTCCTTTATACGTAGTTGTATCTTATGGTTTGAATAATTGGACGAGCCACTGACAAAGATGCATCGAATAGCATAGTTGTTGCCACTTCGAGTGTTACAGGCTTATCGTCAATGTAGTAAAAAGAAGTTTTGCTAAATTATTTCGCAGCGTAAAAAATGTAGTATTAAACGCGTAATACCCTACAAATTTCATTTAGGGTATAAAAATTAACTATTTCGAAGCTTCGAAATTTTTGACTTGCGAAGGTTTTAAACAGTTTTAAACGAAGCTTCATAACTTCGAAGCCTGAAAATTCAAAGATTTTTGACCTTGGAAGATTTGGGACGAAGCTTCGAAATCAAAAAACTTCGAAGGAAAGAGATAGCCCTAATTTTACTGGCTCCACTAACACTTTCTTCGTTATTATACGGTTCCCCTTTAATATCTGTAATAATATTTTACTATGTTGTCTACTTTTTTACCATCTGCTTCTATACACGTCATAAGTAACCTGAGAACACACCTCAGTGCCAGAAAGGGGTTATCAGTATTCAATGGATTGCAGTCCCATCACATCGCCCATTGACTGCAGCACTGCTAGAATAGTTTGAAACTTGTGGCGCACTGAAGTCGCTGAGTATGAATAAGTACTTTGAGAAATGTCAAGCTAAATAACTACATCAGCATATATGTTACGTAATCAGAAATTTAGATATAGATGTTTAATGAGAAACATTGCGAAATCAGTTCAAACTGAGTTCGGTTTACTTTGAGTTTGTCATATAACTTGGGTAAATGAACAAGTTGAAAATGGGTGTATTTCTTTATTCATTCCGAACAATCGAAACGCATCTATAAAGAATTGAAACTTCTAAAATTGATTATTGAATATTTGCTTTAATCTTACTTTCGCTATAAATTGACATGGTCATTTTTTTGCGGTTATAAAGTGTTTTTACTTCGTTTATTCCGGCGTGTATTATATCCCTTCATCCAGTGACTACTAAAAATTAATATTTATGACAATCGAGAAAGTTAAAAATGGATGAAGATTATATTAAAAAGTTGAAGTATATAAATAGTCTGTTCCTCTGATTTTCATGCAAAAACTTTTCGTGTAAAAACTTTTGAGCAATTTTTTCAAATCCAATAAGGGAAGGAATGAATTTCATTCAAGTTCATTTAAAACAAGAAGAAGATGCTAAAAATTAAATTTCATTAAACAAGCGTTAACCCGGGCAAAATTGCGCACCAGCCAAATTTCTTGGTTAAGATTGTGCTTCTAGGGAACACGCGACTTCAATTTTGTCTACACTTTTTCGACTGGCAAGAAAAGCAAAGGAACGCAAAGGGGGCAAGTATGTCCAACTCGGGATCCCAAGTTCTGACAAAGGAGCAGACTTACAAGATCTGGGTGTGATAGTTGATAGAACGTTATCACTTGGACAGCCATATGAAAATGTCTATAAAATTATTGTGTTAATATATGATTTATCAAATTTTGACCTTTTCTAACCACCAAAACAAATAGAGAGATATTTTGAAATAATCCAACTACACACTTACAAAGTGGTAAATGATATCAAATATGATTCAGCAACTAGAAGAACATTACAAACTGCGGCGATTATTGATTTTGTCATATCCGATTTATTTAAAAGAGGTTCTGAGTTTAGGATGACACTATCCGATATTCATTAAAGCAAAGACGGAGTATTACCGGAATGTCTAAAAAACGGTTATAATTCCTATACATAACGGAAGTGGTACTTCGGACCCAGGAAACTATAGAACAATATCTCTTTCGATTTGATTAAGGGGGCAGACAAAGTTGGGACTTCCAAAAAAAGCTCTTTTTAGGAACTTTTTCTGGCCACGCATTAAAATAATTAATAACAAATGTTTTTCCACATGAAAGATATGTATTTACAGAAAATATTATAAATTTTTTTATGGCAAAATATTAAAAAATGAATGCGATACAGCAAATTTGGGAGGGGTCCAAAAAAAAGGGTTTTGCCGTGATCACTGCTGCTCGTCACTGGATCATCGGAAATAAAAAAACAAAAGGGATCATTAGTTAATGACATAATGCTCCGGATGGACGAAGGGATTTGAAACTTTTTTAATTTTCACAAAATATGTTGAAAGTCAAAATTCTTTATTCGAGTAAAATTTCACTAGCATTTTTGGCTATAAAAAAAATAATCGTCAAAAAATTAATCCTTATGTATAGAATAAGTGAGAAAAATTTCAAACCGATCCGCAAAGCCGTTCTCAAGTTACAGTGAAAGTTTTGAGTACGATATATATATCTCCATAAATATACGATATTATATATCTCCATAAACAAAGGTCCAATTTGTCTGAAATTTTCAAAGAATACTATTATATTCTACTTTGAGAAAACGCAAAAAAAAATTTATTTTTTTCAAAATTCTAACTGGGTCTGCCCCCTTAAGCTAATTAACGAATTGGAAGTTGCTAAACGGACAGGAGAGTGGTAACCAAATTAGAAACGTATACAAATCAGCACACCATTAAAACCCCAAAGATCGGTATTGAAACCCACACTATATTTATTATATGTAAACAACATGCAGCCTATGAAGCTATTTGCTATACCAAGCTGATAGCTGTGAGGAACTTCAACTTACTAGAGCTGGGTCGTTCGCGAATAATTCGTTCTTACTGAACGAATCAGTTACGTGAGCCAAATGACCGGTGCAGGGCTTAATAAATAACCCGTTCTCAGCTCAATTTCTAAATACACCGATCTATCAACTATACAGCTCTTGAACTGTTTATCTACTCTAAAACAGTACGGCTCATGAATCTGCTTACGCTCTTCCAAGCTCCATATGGAATTGTGTTTGGGTCCGTCTGAAACTTCGTGCTCTTACTAAGTGTGTGTTTTCTGGAAAAAAGAGAACATAAATGCAAGCTGAGAAAACCAAACTGCGGTGCTTGTATGAGCATACGAATGTGTGTTCTACTATTGGTCTGGATCGTTGGCTGGCGAGTGCTCGGATTTGGTGAGCTAAGCGATAACCTCGAGGGATGTGGGAGAAAAGGAATACAAATGCAGGCAAATGATAAAAATGCTTAAAAATTAATGCTATTGAGTGTATATTTGCCTTTTTTAAAAACTGTAGAGTGCCTTTATTAAAAACTTGAATATTTGAATAAATAAAATATTTTAATTAAATAATTTGACGTTATTTTATTTCGTTTAATGCTCACAGAAAAAAACCCAGGATAAACAGCCAACATCAAAGCGTAAAAGGGAAATCAACAATGAATCATCTTTTAAAAGTGACAAAATAAATTCTCGCACGACAAATAAAACTAATTCACCTTCAGAAAATGTAGGAAGTGTAAAAAAGGAGAAGTTGAAGCAGAAGAAGCAGCGAAAATCTATTAAAGAGCCAAAGAAAGAACTTATTAAAGAAATAGTAAAAAATGAAAAAGATTTAAATAAAAATAGCTTTGCGGAAAAACTGCGGTTAAATCTAAAGGGCGGACATTTTCGTTTTTTAAATGAAAAGTTGTACACAACAGACGGATCAGCAGCAAAAAAAATGTTCGAGGAGAACCCAGCTGACTTCACTGCATATCATGAGGGCTATCGACACCAGGTAGAACAGTGGCCTTTGAATCCTCTTGAACGTGTAATTAAATATACCAAGAAAATGTAAATTTAACAATTTGTTTTGACTATATATATGTTATTAATATTTATTCTTAGGCCAAATCATATTACTGTTGCTGATTTTGGATGCGGGGAAGGTTGCTTGGCAAAGTCTGTCCCCCAAAAGGTTTATTCAATGGATTTGGTAGCTGTTAGTCCAGATATAACTGCTTGTGATATGGCTAATACGCCCCTAGAGGACAAATGTATCGATTTAGGTGTTTATTGTTTGTCGCTAATGGGCACCAATATTAAAGATTTTGTATTGGAAGCAAACCGAGTCATTAAAATGGGGTATTTTATTATACTTAATTCATGACTATTAATAATAATTTTACTTTTTAGCGGTACTTTGTATGTAGCAGAAATTGCTTCTCGATTTCAAAATGTACAAACATTTATCAAAAGAATGGCGTCATGGGGTTTCGATCTAGTTACAAAAGATGTTTCGCATAAACTTTTTTATTTTTTTATTTTTAAGAAAGTTAAAATAGTTCAGAAGAGTGAATGCTTAGAAAATTTTTCTTTGAAGCCATGTTTTTATAAAAAACGATAAAAAATATTAAAACTTAAATTGTGTGATAATATATTTTAAACTTTTTGTGTATATGAATTCAAAACCATCGTAAGAGCCATTTATTTTTAAAGTGGCATAAGTCACTTGAAAATACTTTTGGTTTTCTGTTCCATTTTATTATTGACTTTAATAATATATTTATTGTTGTGAATTTCAATGATGATAGCCTTTATAATGAAAAGGACGCTATTATAAATCTGACGCTTATTGATATTTATTTGATTTGAAGTATTTACACTTTGGCCTACTTTTCAAGGTGACATACCACTTTAAAAATAAACGGCTCCTATATCAATGTGCAACTCTAAGGTGAGGTAATTAAAAAATGCATCAAAACCGCATCGATGAACAATTAAGCATAATAAGCTTTAAAGGATCGATTTTAATTTTTGAATTTGCAGCTAATCGGAATAGGCAAAGAAATGATTAGGTAAGCGAGAATTGATTTACTGATTGTAAGCAGTGATCGCGAGATAGCAATATGAAAGAATATTTCCCGTGAAGAAAGTATACATACTGCACACAAAGGGTCATTGTCTCACGTCAGTAAATTTCACTTCCACGTCCAAGAACTAATGACGATAATCAAATGATGAGGTAAGCAATTATTGATTTTGTTGATTGTAAGCATTATTCTAGCATTTTTTTAAAGTAGAATTAAGTAGAGGGGTAAGAACCTATAGAATAACAATTATATATAAACCGGTGTAAATGATCAATAAACTTCTTTTGAGTCAACCGACAAGTCTTTCATTATCCACTGCGGGTATAAGTCGGCATTAGTTGCCTTAAAAATAAACTGGCAATTTTGCCAGATCATTGTGCAAACATTGACACTTGCTGCCGCATATATAGGGTGTTTTCGATTTTGCTTCGGTGTTAACACTTGTGCCTTGAAGAAGCAAATGCATGTTCGAGATTGCGGTGCCATGACTCGAGTTTTGCTTCGGATTGTTCGTTTTTGCCACATTTTGCCCTTGGTGCTAGCACCGATTGCCCCTGGTTTGGACCAGGAACAGCTCTGACACTACTAACACAAATGAAGTAGATGAGTAAGAATAACTGGGATTGGGCTTGTGTGGTGCGATATTTTATATTTAATTAACTATTTTTACTGTCCTGTTATAATAAAAACGAGAGAAAACGAAAAATCTTTACTCTTTCCCAACTAATCAATAATTATAATAAATATAATTGCTGAAATTGCTGATTTTTTATTAATCCATAATTTTCAATTGCAATTTGACAGCGGGTGGCACTAATATACTCGAACACAGGGTTTCGCACTTGGAAGCGGATGACACTTTGGTGCAGGGTCACAGTAACTCCAGTTGTCCCCGGTGTTATGTCTCGGTGGCAAAATCGAAAACACTCATAGGCAATTATGCCTGCACTATAGGATACATCAAAGAAGAATAATAGAACATTACAAAGCAGAATTAAGTAGAGGCGTAAGAATCTAGAGAATAAGTTTTTGTCTATAAACCAGTACAAGATATCAATTAAATAACTTTCAAATCATACGAAAAGAAGTCTTGCTATCCACTCCGGATATTAGTTTGCCAGATCTTTTGTGTAATTATTGGCATTTGTTGCCGCACATAAATATTTGTCATCTTAATTAGCAGTTTATCTGTCTTAACCGATAATTGATCACATTTTGACATTTCTGCCAACTCTTACGTCTAACTATTCTCCGGCCAAAGAAAGTCCAAGTTTAGTCCGCTTTTTCTCAAACTTTGTCTGGCACTTCCCGACTAGCAAAATAGGACAAATTAACCAGTTCAAAGTTAAATCAACCTAATTAGGTGAAAACTATGTAATTCAAAAGTAACTTCTGCCTTTACGATTAATTTGACTTTAATGGCATAGATTTGGTTATTATCTGAAACAAAAAAATAAACATATGTTTTTAGTCTCTATTAATGTTCCTTCAGTTATTCATAAGATGATTTTTTCCAAAAATGGAAAAATTCAAAAGTTTTGGACTTCTCGTTGACGTCCGAAAAAAATACTAAATACTCAGATTAAAGGCAAATGTTTGCCTTTTCTTTCAGATAATTATTACACTAGTAAACATCATAACCGCTCTTCGCTATGGAGCCTCGGGAAAACGTTTATAGCATCGTCAATTTTTAATATATTTTAATGAAAAAAAAAATTTATGTTTATTTCAAAGCACCAAACCCGAACAATCTACTACTTTTGAGTTGTAATGTTCTTCTACAGGTTTCTTTTTCATGCGGCAATTATTGTCTATCTCTCTAGTTCCTGTAACCCCTTCTGGGGCGCAGGGCGGGAGAAGAACTTCACCCTGTTCGAGAGAACGATTGCAAGTGAACCTTCAATTTAAAGTGAATTCCCAACCACTGGAATTTTCTCTACAACGCCCATGACCTTTTTAACGTTATTTGTTGTCAGCAGTCAACAACCCTGGATGGCTGCTGGTGGAATTCGAAACTGGGATCCCCGCATTGGTAGGTCGATATGTTATCACTTATTCCGCCCACGACTTGTCGAAAGTTTAAATACAATGAAAGAATATGGAATTCATTTAGGGTTCCTCAGGAGAGCCATTTTTAACCGCTGCTCTTTATTATTTACATGAATGATGTATATACTGTTTTCAAAAATTCTCGTTCAATTTTAACCACACTATTGACGGATGCTTATTATCTAGATTTAACAAAACCAGCGACTTAGGAGTTACCCTTAATTCTCACTTTTAATTTTTTAATCATATAGATTCTAGCGTGAATAAAGCCAATGCCACTAAATTGCTTTGTTGTACCCTTGTTAGACCCATCCTTGAGTACGCCTGCCCGGTCTGATCACCTTACTACTTCTCTCATATTACCCATACTGAGGCTGTCCAGCGTAGATTCGTTCGATTTGTTTTGGCGACCTTCCGATCCTTTATTCCGGCCTCCTTACACTGACAGACTTAAGCTTTCATCACTGGAGTCTCTTGAAGTGAGATGTGACAACTCCAGAATTGTTTTTGCTTTTGACTGCTTCAATTCCTATGAACTTTTGAGCGCTTTAACCATATCTATTCTGACATGCTCCTTGAATAATCATGATTTCCTCCAGGCACCATACCACCGTACCAATTATTATTTTAATAATTCTATTTCCTCAATGTCTCGTTTACTCAACTGCCATTTTGACACTGTTGAAGAATCGACTCAGATTAAACTCATTTTATTTTAATAGTAAGTAAGTATATCTGTTTAGTAGACAGACCTTTACGAACTTAAAATAAATAAATATAGGGGACAGGTTTACAATTGTGCAAATGTATTGTCGGGTGTATATGGGGAGGTACAAGTTCTTATAAAAGAGCATGTACCAAATGCTGATTACGTTCATTGCGCAGCACACCCATTATTTTAAATTTAAGTGTCACAATCAACTAACTAAAAATGGCGAATATGAAAATATGATACATGTGTTTGAGAGTTATGATCTTGTAGTGTTTGTGACCTTTATTTCTCAGCTATTTGAAATCATCAACCCTGTTTCTAAATCCCCACAACATGAAAATAATGAATTAGAAAACACCAATATAATCTTCTGGAAGGATGGTTTGCTTGTTTAGAGATCTGGCAAAACAGTGGGATAAACCACCTATTATCTATAAAAAGAAGAAAGACAACGATGTATTGGATGATAAAATAATGACTTGACGGTTGACCTTTGAGTTTCTATGGGACAAGAACGTCCAGCGGACTTATCGACACTATCTCTAGAAAATGAGGGACCTTAGAAACTAAAATCTTCTGCAGCTATGAATAATATATTAAATACGTTCGCCGAAAGATTTTATTTATTTAAACACTACAATATTTCCTTTTATTTATTTATTTATACAGGTATTTTGCCTGCCAACCCACTAGAGATTTTATCCGGCACTTAGATTAATCTTAATATATGTTCTAAGGTTACATTACATTGTATTTTTAATTTTTAATAAAGTTAGTTATATTTTTAGTACTTAAACAGTTTTTAGTTACAATTCATTATATAATCCTATTTCTTCAGTAAAATTAAAAATATTGTTGATGTCGGTATGGTTTTCATTTGCGGTTACATTTTTGCCTTAGACTGGAAACATGTGGGCAGTCATTGAAGATGTGTCTAATGGTTAGTGTTTCAGAGCATACACATGTAGGTGCAGTTGATCTGTCTAGGAGGTGTTTATGTGTAATTTGCGAGCGAGGGTGACAATAATGTTTTCGATTTAGTCTGCTTATTTTTTCCCAGCTCTCAATAGAGGTTTTGATATCTCTTAGTTTATTTTGGGTAACGAAGTTCCACTCAAGATTCCACATAGATTTGATTTTTTGATCTATTTGTTGCCTACGGTCGGTGGGGACGAATTTATATTCGTTGTGTGGTGTGGTGCTTCCCCGGCCAATTTGTCCGCAATTTCATTTTCTTTTATACCAACATGGCTGGGGATCCAAATTAATGAAAAGTATTGATTTCTCTTTTGGGTAATTTCATGTCTAATATCCTTGACTAAGGAATGATTGCTGTATAGGTTTTTTAGTGCTTGTAGTGCACTGAGTGAATCAGTGCAAAGTTCCGGGGTTCCCTGGGGGCGTGGCAGACTGCCATGTGGAGAGCAGATAGTTCTGCAGAGAAGATTGATGTGTATTTGGGAAGGTGATATTTTAAGTGGTACGCTGGGAATAGTATTGCGCTTCCTGTTCATTCGTTGTAAAGTGACCCATCAGTGAATAATTTGGTGCATTCGTTGTATTTAAATGAAGGACCTTAGAAACTAAAATATTCTTCAGCTATGAATGGTATATTAAATACGTTCGCCGAAAGATGTTATTTATTTAAACACTATAATTTTTCCTTTTTCCCTTGAAATAATGTCATTGTATATACATTCCTAACATCCTGTGGCAATTCATATAGCCTATGTAGACCATAAGAATTTAAAACTAGTTTTACCTAAGTCGATATACGTTATACTAATCTGGCTACGTTTAGTCCGCTCGTACTGAAACTTTGCCATCTGTCAAATTGCATCTTAGTTGAATTTCCTATCTCTTCCTTCGTCCAATTTGCGCGTTTTTCCTTTTTAATACCCATTATTTGCTTAAACAATATTATTGCACTTAGTACCAGTATTTCCTAGTTCAGGATGTTTAGGTCACACCAAATTAGTACTACGTAATTCGAATTACGTAAAACTAGTCCGAAATAGCACGGTCTAAACCGGATCATTGAAAATTTTAAAACCCTTATAAATTAACGAGTTGTGTATTACTACTTTTGAAACTAATCTAATCTAAACTGATCAATATTCCTTACGGCTGAGTATCACCTACATATCTTACGTACTTACGTAAATAATTGGGCGATAACTTATTGTTTATTTTAAATCCAAATATTAATACATTCAGTGTACTGTCCTTTGTTTTTTATTCATTCATTTTAGAGTTCTCAACATAACGTATATTCTTGTGTACCAAGAACAGTTTTATTTCTACTACTACAATACTCAAAGTGTGGCTTGATCATCACATTATATATATTTATTGCACTCATAAAAGATAGTTTATTCCTAATTCTACGCATAAAACCAATTTTCTTCGCTACTTAAATTTCAATTTATAACCTGTTTTAACCTATTTCCATTTAACCATACATACACATCACTAGCTCCCTTTGGATCAGGTATTTTGCTTCTTGAATATTATCATTAACTATAAAACGTATGCCGTCATCCGCGAAAAGAGCCAAATTGCAGTATTTTACGATCCTTTGTAAGTCATTTATGTATATCATGAATAGAAGCGTGCCTAGAACTGATCCCTGCGGAGCAGCAATATTTACTTCTATCACTTCAAATTCTTCTCCATTAATCCCAGTCTTTTGCTCTTTGTCGGATAAATAGTTTCTGAACCAATTCAGCTTCTTGTCCCTTCCCTTGAACTATATCTTTCCAGTCTTTTTAGCAATATATTCCTGCCTATCGTTTCAAAGACTCGTCGTAGGTCTAAGAAAATGCACAAGACTTTTTCTGTCAAACGCTTCCTCCAATTATTTCAAACCATATATTAATAGCAGTCTCACATAAGTGGTTTTTGCGAAAATAATACTATTTTTTCCAAATACTCCTCCAACTGCTGATACATCCACTTTTCCGTATTTTTTCACATAATGGCATTGCAATAATCGGTCTGAAGTCACAACACTTCTTGGAATTCTTCATTTTTTCAATCGGAGTCACTTAGCATCCTTTCATATATCAGGAAATATCCCTTAATTATTCATTTATGACTTTAAGAAATGGTTTTCCCAGTTTTGCAAATGAGTCCAATATTCTTGTTCTATTCACTAAGTTTGTATCTCGATTATTATTTATTTGTTTCGATACAAATAAAATAAACTTAAATAAATTATGTAATTATTATTATTATTATTACTATTGAAATTATATAGGAAGGAGTAGTTGTCCTGTGATGTACAATATTGACAAATAAATGATAGGTAGGATAGGACTAAAAGGATATTTTAACAAGTGAAACCCTAATAAACAAATGAAAATTTTTTTCGAGGTTTAGGTTAGGCTGTTTATGTATAAAAAAAGGATTATAACCAAATTTAAAAAAAATGCATCTTAACTTATCGATGAATGCCGTAAATAAGGAAAGTCAGTACTTGGCATTTCCGTCAATTGGACACATTTAATACAATATTTTATATAACTAAACCCCAGAAAGGTTTTAATAACAGGAGAAATTAGTAAGAAGATTTTTCAAGGTCTGCATGATTGTATGAGAATAGTCATTTATTTATTTATTTATTTAAGATTCATCAAAGGGCTGATTACTTAACATGTAAATATAAATAGTTATAAAACAAAATAAAAAATTACAAAAATTAATAAAAATAACTAGAAAAATAATTAATAATACATAATTACAAAATAATAACAGAGTAGTTAGGAAAGTTTGGCCTTCACAGAATTTTTCGACAGATTAAAATCAATGTTGTTAAAATGCGAATTAAAAAACCGAGACATTGACATGACGGGCTCGTGAAAACCGTAATTTGTGCGATGCTGTGGAATTTTAAGAAAATCTCGATTTCTCAAGGAGCGACTCGGAATCGATATATTAAAAGAAGACAACAAGACTGGAGAGTCAACATTACCTTGAAGACATTCAAAAGCGAAAACAGTTTTAGAGATGTTACGTCTGAATTCAAGAGAGTCTAGTTTTATGAGCTTAAGCCTATCTGAGTACGGCGGCAGAATAAGAGGGTCGCTCCAAGGAAGCCCACGAAGTGCAAAGCGAACAAAACGGCGCTGGACTGCCTCTACCCGGTCAATTGAGTCACGATAAAGTGGTGACCAAACACAACTAGCATACTCCAGAATAGGCCTAACAAAGGTGCAGTAGAGAAGCCTGGTGATATAAGACTCGTCAAATTCCTTTGCCCATCTTTTTTTAAAACCCAATGTAGAATTAGCCTTAATAACTATCTCATCAATGTGATCGTCAAACGTAAAACTACTGTTCAACCAGACACCCAAGTCTTTGGTCCTATTAATTTTTTCCAGATCACAGCCATGCATGGTGTAGTTAAAGTCGAGAGGATTCTTTCTACGAGTAAAAGACATAGACGTATACTTACTTATATTGAGGGGAAGATAGTTATCAGAACACCAGTTGTAGAAAGCGTCTAAGTCAGAATTTAAAAGTTCACAGTCTCGAATAGAGGACACAACACGGAAAATTTTGTCGTCGTCAGCATAACAAAGAATTTTTGAATATTTCAAGAATAAAGATACATCATTGATATAAATAATAAATAAAATCAGGCCCAGATCAGGGTTCCGAATCGATACGAAATTTCGCTCCAAATATCGCTCCAAATCGCTCCGGATCGGATCGGTGCGATATCTGGATCGATTCAGCCTGGAGCGTTATAAAAATATCGAACCGCTCCGGAGCGGATCGTTATTTTCCAAATCTGTTATCGAACCGCTCCGGAGCGGATCGTTATTCTTTAAATCTGATATCGAACCGCTCCGGAGCGGATCGTTATTTTCCAATTCTGTTATCGAACCGCTCCGGAGCGGATCGTTATTATTTTTAATTTCAATCGATCCGAACCGCTCCTGGAGCGATATTGAATCGATTCGGAGCGATTAGAATATCGCTCCACTGAATCAAAGCAATATGTTTGGTAATTATAAGAAAATAATCGTCACCTGCAACTTAATTACTAGGTGTTTTATACTAGGTGTGATGGGTAGGCTAGTGGATGGTGGTGGGGTGGGTGTTGGGATGTGGATGGTGAGTGGGTGAATGAAATGAAGAAATCTAGTAATTATAAACGTGCACTTCACCTGTAATTTAATTACAAGGGGGTCTTGAGCTTGAGTGTTTTGTGAGCTGGTGAGACGGTTTTGGAGTAAATGGGGGTAGTATGTGGGTGATGGGCTAGAGGGTAGGTGGTTGGTGATGAGCTGAAAGTGAGTGGTAGGTGTGTGGTTAGGTTGGTTGTGGTTGGTGTGCTACCCACATTCACTCCTGGAGCGTTATTGAATCGATTTGGAGCGATAAGAATGTCGCTCCACTGAACCAAAGAAAGTAGTATGGTAATTTATAGAAAGTGCTTCTCACCTGCAACTTAATTACAAGGTATCTTGCACTGAGAGAGCTTTTAGAGGTTATTATTATTTATTTGGCCGTTTTTCATTCTACTGCGTGTTAAAAATTTCAACCAACACTTCACGGCTTTTCATTATTCTAAGAATTTTAAGTGAAGGGTTTCCTTTTTAATTTTTAATTGATTAACTCAATGGAGTCTGTCTGATGCTAAACTATTTGAATTATTTAGCCAAATCAGGGAGCTGACTACAGAAGTTGAGTAAACTTCGCTTGCTTCAAATGTGCATAGGAATCCAAAGTAATAAAACAGAAAAATCAAATGTAGGTTGATTCCCAGTTTCTGAGAATACAATTTTATGAGGGTAAAGTAAGTAAAGGCCTTTGTGTTTTTCAGAGTAATATAATTTTTGAACATGCTTTTGTATGAATAAAAACCTTAATACTCGGAAAAAAACGCGAGCGAAATTTGTTCGACTTCTTTAAGTCGGCCAAAGGCGCGGCACAACGCACAGCGATATGCAAACAGAAACTTCAATTGTCCAAAATAAACATCAATTGTTTCAATTAAACCAAATATTCAAGACCGTAAATTTAAACATACCCTTAATGATCCCATGCACTTGGTGTTTTCTACATTATAATGATTATCACTCTTAGACTGATAGTAGGACATAATTTCGTCGTCTGATGCGCACTTAATATATGCCTCTTCTTTTATTTATTCCGCTGTTCTCTCATAATTCAGGTTAACTACAGCAATTTATCTAATTCGAAAGTTTTTAAGGTATTTATGTATATATATATATATATCAAATCTTGCTTATTTGATTATATTACTTTAAGTTTCATGAGGGAAAGTTAGATTAGGAAGTTACCTTTGCGGATATTTGGGCCGCATGCAGCCTTTCCTCCTTTCCCTCATCACTGCCGTCTCATTGCCTTTCCTTTACTCTTCTCCAACATCTAATTACCCTAACACCCGCTGCCCCCTTGCTACTAATAGCCCCACACCCCACCACTCGCTCCTACCCAGCACCTATTCATCACAACTCTATAAACCCTATATATAGGTCAGTACAAGACACCTTGTAATTAAATGTCAGGTGAGGTACACTTTTTGAAAATTACCAGTCATATTCCAGAATAAACGCCTTACCCATCATCTCCCACAACCCACCAATCAACCACACACACCACACACCCTACTACTCACTACTACCCAGCACCCATTTACCCAAACTCTAAAAGCCCTCTCAGTTCAAAGCACCTTGTAATTAAGGTGTAGATGTGAGGCACTTTATAAAAATTCCTAGATATATTCCCTTGATTCAGTGGAGCGATATTCTAATCGCTCCGAATCGATTCAATATCGCTCCAGGAGCGGTTCGGATCGATTGAAATTAAAAATAATAACGATCCGCTCCGGAGCGGTTCGATAACAGACTTGGAAAATAACGATCCGCTCCGGAGCGGTTCGATATCAGACTTGGAAAATAACGATCCGCTCCGGAGCGGTTCGATATCAGACTTGGAAAATAACGATCCGCTCCGGAGTGGTTCGATATCAGATTTGGAAAATAACGATCCGCTCCGGAGCGGTTCGATATTTTCATAACGCTCCAGGCCGAATCGATACGTGGAGCGGAGCGATATTTTGTATCGATTCGGAACCCTGGCCCAGATGACTTCCCTGAGGCACGCCAGAGGATTTAAAAATAAACTTGGATAGTGATCCACAGAAGGACACACGCTGGGTCCGATTTAGTAAGTAAGAACGAACCCAGTCAACAAACAATGATGGAAACCCAAGGACAGTCAACTTGTTAATCAAAATTTGGTGGCTTATTCTGTCAAATGCCTTGCTAAAATCTGTAAAGATACAGTTCACTTGCTTTCCAATTTTGGATAAGCATAAATTTGAGAATTCTAGAAGGTTAGTCGTAGTAGACCTACCTTTCATAAAGCCATGCTGGAAAGTTCCAAGAAAAGGTTTGCAATGAAAGTATAGTGTATCGCAAACTAATGCCTAAAAAATCTTAGCAATACAACACAAGTTTGCAATGGGTCTGTAATTGGAAATATCACACCTCTTGCCTTTCTTGTGAAAAGGGATAATAAAACGATTTCCAAGATTTTGTAAAGACTCCACAAGAAATAGATAAATTAAATAAATAACAATGAACAGAAACCAAGGAAGAAGAACAGTTCTTATAAAGGGAAATAGGAGTACCATCAGGACCGCACGAAAAACTATCTGCCAAATTATTGATGTATTTCACAACTGTATCGTCATCAAATGTAAGATCTTTCATTTCCAGTGAAGAAGGAGGAAATAATGTCAAGTAGCTAAAATTCTTAGAGCTAGTATCGCAGTTGTCAGAAAGAAAAGCTGTCTTAAAAAAGTCGCCGAAAAGGTTCGCAATCGTCAAGGCATCACTACTTTCAGAGTCGCCTAGTTTTAATAAAGTAGGGTAGCCGTCGGTGCTACGCTTAGAGTTAACAAATCTTCCAAACTGCTTAGGCTCACCGCGTATAATGGACCTCATTCTGTTAACGTAAATATTATATGAGTCATTACATATTTTCTAAAAAGGATTTTAGATAGTAAACGTTTATGACAGGATATAAGGATTAAAGCAAAATTTAGAAAGCTACGAATTTATTTATGTACAATTGCTATACATAAAAAATGAGTATCTCACGTTTCTATTAATTGTCCACTTTTAGTTTAATATTTTATCTTAATTTCAATCATTTTGTCTATCTATGCAATATTACCTTTATATAAGTAAGTTCATTTACCTGTTCCTCGGTAATTCATATGGTAGTCAAAGGATAACATACTTAAATTTAAGCTATGCTAAAGTAACTTTAAAATAATTTTTTTTTATATTAATCAATTAGAGTCTGGCAAGGTGTTAACAACAATGAAACCGTCTGGCAATAACGAATAAATTTTACTAGTAGTTTCATAGACACAATATCATAAAAAATGGGGTGCATGGGGTGCAACCCCCCCTCCCCCAGGTGGGTTATTGAAATGTTCTGTACTTCTTCATTAAGAAAAATTTGACTGAAATACTAAAAGATAACCTAAAATTAGATGACCCCCCCCCCCCCCCAGGACCAAAGTCTGCGCACGGTCCTGCAGACGATAGTCGCACAGGTAAACGCAGCGTATTTGGCTAGCCAGACCCCACGCTTACTAGAGCTCTCAGTTGGAATCGCCACCGGGAATCGATTCCGTCGTATGAACTGGTTAATAAGAAAGAATTGCAAAGCAAAAATTTTCACTAATAGTAAGGAGTATAAGGAATTTTAAATTTTTATTAATAAATCTTAAGTCGTATTTTGTAATTTCACTACAGAAAAATCTGTAATTTCTAAAGAAACTAGACATTTCCTTAGTGAAATGCAAAATTTCCTCTGTTGGCCTTGAAACTGAATCTGTACTGCACGATTTCAAGAGGAACCGATTCCTGTGACGGAATCGATTCTGGCGTTGAAACCGACCCTCATATTGAAACCGGATACCCGAGTAGGAATCGGATACCCGACTTAAATCGGTTACCCGGATGAGAACCGTATACCCGGGTAGGAACCGGGTACCCGCGGGTCAGGTTTCTGAGAGCTCTAACGCTTACTATTTATGGCTCAACATGGATATATCAAAATGATCCTTGTTGAAGTTACATGTTTTTAGCCGTTGAGCTCTTAAACTATAAGGTAAGTTTTAAATCTGGTCAACAGCCTAAAGTATAAGAACAAAAAAAATACCGATTTCGAAGTTAGATTCATATATTTTCGGAAGCCTTCAGTTTCGAGTCTCGTTAATATGGAAGCCCGATTTTTTCAGCACAACTGCCATACTGGGCAGATTAAGTTGGTTGCAGTTCAATTAAAATAAACACCATTTTAAATATATGATATTTTTAAATGAAATTCGCTTTTATTGAAGGAAATATATTTGGGCGCATTTAGTCCTCCTCTTTATACTGGGTGTGGCTGCATACCAATTGCATTTTTTAAATATATAATGCTGCAGAAACATCATAAATAATTCAACGTTTGAATTAAACTGTTGCCAACTTAATCTGCCTAGTATGGCAGTTGTTGGAAAGCTCTACGAAGCTCTCCAATTCATTGAAATGGGTTGGTGAATGTGCTTTTCGGATTGTAGATTGTAGGAACGGCTGAAGCAGAGTGGAATTGGTGGCATTTAGTGCAAAAAGTTGTTGGTGTCTGCCAGAAAGCAAAAGTTCTTTCTTGTCGCTGCGTGGATTTTGTGATTAAGTGGAAAATTTTGTTAAATTTATCATTCTATAATACCTGCTGCCTTTTTTGATATATAGGTAAGTCCCAAAAGTGTGTAAGTTTAATTCATTATTTTTGTTTCTTTCACTTTCTTTCCTTGACTGAACCTGAACACTGAACAGTGATCAAAGCAATCTAATTTTTTGAGATTTTGTTTCATTGGTGTAGTTTCTTTGTTTTCCGTATAATAAAATTAAAGCCGGAGGTAAGAAAATTTTCTTATTGTATTTAATTTATTAAATACCTAGGCCTAAATTTTATAAGAATTAAAAGACGCTCTAAGCTTTCTTATTGAATATCGATTGTTCTTATTGAAGACGCCATTACACTTCGTTGCGAAATAGGCTTGAAATTGCTCATGATTTTTTTATGGGCTTTTTATGATTATACAATCTAAAGAAAAGTATTCTTATTTCCAGAATGCAGATATTTGTGAAGACGTTGACTGGGAAAACCATCACCTTGGAGGTTGAGCCCTCTGATACCATTGAAAATGTTAAGGCCAAAATTCAAGACAAAGAAGGTATCCCCCCTGATCAGCAGCGATTGATTTTTGCTGGAAAGCAACTGGAAGACGGACGAACCCTTTCTGATTATAATATTCAGAAGGAGTCTACATTGCATTTGGTACTACGTCTGCGAGGTGGAATGCAGATTTTTGTAAAGACTTTAACTGGAAAAACAATTACATTGGAAGTAGAACCTTCCGATACGATTGAAAATGTTAAAGCTAAAATTCAAGATAAAGAAGGTATTCCACCAGATCAGCAACGATTAATATTTGCTGGTAAGCAGCTTGAGGATGGCCGTACACTATCTGACTACAATATCCAGAAGGAGTCGACTCTTCATTTGGTTCTTCGCCTGCGTGGCGGAATGCAAATTTTTGTAAAAACTTTAACTGGAAAAACAATTACTCTTGAGGTAGAACCATCCGATACGATTGAAAATGTTAAAGCAAAGATCCAAGATAAGGAAGGAATTCCCCCAGATCAGCAACGATTGATATTTGCCGGAAAACAGCTTGAAGATGGCAGAACATTGTCGGATTACAACATCCAGAAGGAATCTACTCTTCATTTGGTACTTCGCCTACGAGGCGGTATGCAAATATTTGTAAAAACTCTAACTGGTAAGACTATAACGCTGGAGGTGGAGCCATCAGACACCATTGAAAATGTAAAAGCAAAGATTCAAGATAAAGAGGGTATTCCTCCAGATCAGCAGCGTTTAATTTTTGCTGGTAAGCAACTTGAAGATGGACGCACTTTATCTGATTATAATATCCAGAAGGAGTCTACATTGCATTTGGTTCTGCGTTTACGTGGTGGAATGCAGATTTTCGTAAAAACTTTAACTGGAAAAACAATTACATTGGAAGTAGAGCCATCCGATACAATTGAGAACGTAAAAGCGAAGATTCAGGACAAGGAAGGTATACCCCCAGATCAGCAACGATTAATCTTCGCCGGCAAACAACTTGAAGACGGACGCACCTTGTCTGATTATAACATTCAAAAGGAATCTACATTGCATTTAGTTCTTCGTCTAAGAGGAGGAATGCAGATTTTCGTAAAGACCTTAACTGGTAAAACCATAACTCTAGAAGTGGAACCTTCGGATACTATTGAAAACGTAAAAGCTAAAATTCAGGATAAAGAGGGAATTCCCCCTGATCAGCAGCGTTTGATTTTTGCTGGTAAGCAACTCGAGGACGGTCGTACATTATCGGACTACAACATCCAGAAGGAATCTACTCTTCATTTAGTTCTTCGGCTTAGAGGTGGAATTCAAAATTAAAAATTTCAAATTTTATTAATTTTTCTTTTCAAATATAATACAATTTTGGCTTAAAAATTTATTAGATATCTTCTCTTTGGGAATAAAGTTTTATTTCATTTCATTTAAATGTACAATTTTTATTTCTTACACTTGAGCTCGGCTGTGTACCTGATTTCACGTTCTAAGTACCCAAGTTTATCCTTTTCTGGCATGTGTGTCCACTGACTTAAATTAACCGCGACGACTTTTATGCCGAGTGCTTCCAAAGTCCTTATTTTCAATTCTGACGTCGCCTTAAGTCGAGGAAGGTTGAGTGCATAGCAGTGGTCTGGGAACGTTAGAACTCCAACACTAAAAAGTAAAAAAAAATTTGAACATGAATAGCCGCAGTTTTCTTGGTGACTTTTTAATCATTTTCTTATTTATATAAGCTTAAACAATTCTAATATCATAAATTCATTTCAATAATTTTAGAAAATAATAATTAGTACTAAAATGTGAAACCTTGTCTTAGTTCTTGAACATCGACCGAACTTTTTTTTTTATTTATAGGGGAAAGACCTGTGTAAGAAAAATCACTGTAAAAATTACTTAGCCGGAGCGAGTCAATCAGCCCGTACTTTTTACAGTACAGTTAAAGAATTTATTTAATTCACGAATAAAATTTCTTAGTTATTCTACAACTATTCTGCCAACGTAACCGGACTGCGATCGAAGACGACTCGAGTCTTCATTGGCTCGACGAATAAATGTTTCGACGTGGTCTGCCTGACTGAGACTTGGCTTTGTGGAAGAATTGCAGACACTGAGCTCTTTGGCTCTGAGTACTTGGTTTTCCGCCGTGACCGCCACCTTTCCGCTCCTGATGCTCCAGTAGGAGGTGGTGTTCTCTGCGCTGTCCGCCATGACATTCCTTGTATGGTCGTTGATGTTGCGGGATCTGATCCCCTAGAATTCATTTGTGTGGTTCTCAAGCTTCCACACAAAAATGTTTACATTGCCACGGTCTATATTCCACCTGAATCGCCCTCTGATTACTATGAGTCGATGTCTACTTGTGTTGAAGGACTGGCTGATTTGTTGCTTCCATCGAATGACCTTATGCTCCTTGGAGATTTTAATATGCCTTGGATCAGTTGGGAGCGCTCCTTGGATAAGGATTGCCTACTACCATCTTTTTCGGCTGCCCCACGGTATGTTCCGGCCTTCATGGATTCCATTGCCTCTTGCGGTTTATCACAGGCCTGTGACGTGATGAATGACTCGGGCAGGTTCCTGGATTTGGTGTTCTCATCTGACTGCTCGAGTACTGTCGTGAAGCACTGTCTGTCTCCCCTGGTTCCTGAATCTCGTCATCATCCAGCACTGCATATCATTTCTGGTTTTGATCCTGTACTGACGGCATCTTCTGACTCAAGTAATTTTTGTTATAACTTTAGC
The DNA here is from genome assembly GCA_964036015.1 of Leptarthrus brevirostris. Lineage (NCBI taxonomy): Eukaryota > Metazoa > Arthropoda > Insecta > Diptera > Asilidae > Leptarthrus > Leptarthrus brevirostris. The sequence continues at coordinate 169,161,432 of OZ038371.1, read as the reverse complement.
AAAGCTGATTATTCTAAACTTAATAATTGGCTCTTTGCCTGTGATTGGTCGAATGTTCTGAATGAACGTAATATTGATAACGCTGTAAATTTATTCTACGATTCTCTTTCTGTTTGTTTTGCTACTTGTGTTCCTGTTTCAAGGTCTCGTGGTTCGCGTTCATATCAGCCTTGGCTCAATAGTTCCGTGAAGCACTTAAAGAATCTAAAGAATAAAGCTTGGAAGCGGTTTTGTTCCTCAAGGAGTGATGCTGACTACTTCACTTACTCCATGTTACGCAACCAATTTTGCTCTGCACTTGATATTTCTTATTCTGACTATTTAGAGAGAATTAAATCGACTTTGCGTGTTGAGCCTAAACAGTTCTAGAGGTTCGTAAATTGTAAGCGCAATTGTGATGGCTAGCCTTCTGTGTTAAGTTTTGGTGATGTCGAGAGCGACGACCCCCTGACGACTGCCAACCTATTTGGCGAATTTTTTGACACCGCATTTTTGACTACAGACTGTGATACTAGTGATAAGGATTTTACTCATATGACGAGGTTTGCTCCGACTACTCTTGAAACCAAAGACCTTGTGTTGGACGAGGATGCTGTGCTAAAGCATATTTCTGGTTTGGCCGATAGTTTCTCGTGCGGTCCTGAAGGTATCCCTGCTTACTTTGTAAAAAATTGTCGCTTGTCCCTAGTTTCTATACTTTGTCACTTATTTAACTTATCTATTTGTTGTGTTTTTCCGAAATCTTGGAAAGCATCTGTCATCATTCCCCTACATATGAAAGGAAGTAAAAAGGACACATCAAACTACCGCCCCATTGCCAATTTATGTTGTATCGGTAAAATGTTTGAGGCTCTGGTGTGCAATGCTCTTAACTTCCACTGCAAACCTTTTCTAGATTCCTTTCAGCATGGCTTCATGAAGGGTAGATCTACTGCGATTAACTCACTGGAATTCTCTAATTGCTGTATTTCTGCCATTGAAGCTGGCAAGCAGGTCGACTGCATTTTTACTGACTTTTGACAGAATTAGCTATTGTGTTCTTGTTCGTAAGTTGTCTTTTTTAGGGTTTCCATCAATTTTTGTTAATTGGATTCATTCCTATCTGTCTGATCGCTCGCAACGTGTGCTATTTCGAGGTTCACTTTCGAACGATATTTATGTTACCTCCGGTGTTCCTCAAGGAAGTCATCTAGGACCATTGCTTTTTATCATTTACATCAATGATGTATCCTTAATTCTCCGTAATTCCAGAATTCTATTTTACGCTGATGACGCCAAAATTTTCCGCGTTATTTCAAGTGCGAATGACTGTGCACTATTAAACTCTGACTAAGACGCCTTTTGGTGCTCTACAAACTTCCTTCCTATAAATATTATCAAGTGTACTTCTATATCGTTCTCTCGATCAAGGAAACCAATGCACTTTAACTACACCTTAGACGGTGGCTCTCTGAACACCAAGATTTAGTGGTCGTGCTAAATACAAGCTTTTCATTTAACGACCATATCAACATTGTAAATAAAGCTAATTCTACTCTGGGCTTTGTCATACGATGGTCTCAGAAGTTTGATGACCCATATATAACTAAACTCCTTTATTTTACGTTCGTAAGACCTGTTTTGGATTATGCGACTCATATTAATAAGGCTGTACAGCGCAGATTAGTAAGAGTTGCTCTTTGCGGCCTTCCTTCGATCGATCCTCTTCGGCTGCCTACCTACGCTGACCGATTAAAGCTTATTTCACTGGAGTCCCTTGAAAGTATACGCGACAACTCCAGAATTGTTTTGCCTTCGATTGCTTGCAAGGCGCGGTTGATTCCCCCGAATATCTGTGGGCTTTGTATCTATCGATTCCTACTCGCCCCTTGAGGAACCAAAGCTTTCTCCATATTCCCCACTACCGCACTAATTATGGTATGCATGAGCCTAGATGTAATATGTGTCGTCTTTTTATTAATAATCATTTTGAGCTTATTGATTTTCACTTATCTAGATCTCATCTGAAGAATCAGCTTTGTTAGGGTTACTTTTTCTTTGTAATTATATTGTTTTTTTTTTGTAGTAGTCAGTATTTGATGAAACTTAATAAATAAATAAATACACGACAAAAGACCGATTGACGGTAATGTAAAAGTTTATTTAAATTTAAATCTGCAAGTGCATTATCTTTTCTAATACTTTTGAAAGGAAAGTAATATGCTTATTGGACGAAAGTCTTACTTTTATGCATGGGTATGATTTGCGAATACTTCCAAGTCTCAGGGAAGCAAGTGTTACATATGAAAAAGAAGGTAAAATAAGAAAGGGAGTGCATAATTCAATAGATTTAGGCCTTAAGCTATTGATAAGGATTTGTTCTCTGCTAAGACTAACGCGCTAACGTTACCTATACTCTTAAAAAATTTAATATATTATAGTTATTCTAACATAACAATGTATTTAATTATCAAAATTATGAATTGAAATTCTTAAAACTGATTATTCATAAATTTTGAACATTCGAGTATCGAAAAAAAATTCGAAGTTAACAAACAATTTGGAATAAACTGCGAATAACTTCATTGCTTTCGCTTTAATAATGACAGTTCTATCACGAAGCGCAATTTGAGGTTTTAAACGAATTTTGTAGCAAAATTTTAATATTTTCTTACAATACTTTTAGATTTTTTGATAAACATGCCTCCCAATCAGAGGAAGATAATAGGACCAGAATCGTCAGTACCATGGAGATTGTATTTGGACCCAGCTACAGAAAAAACGCAGATTTGTGAAACAAATAAAAAATCCGAAGATATCAAAAGAGAAACTTATATTAAGGTTGGTGTTTTAACTCATGTGAAAGGCTCAGCGTATTTAGAAGCCGGTCAAACGAAAATACTTGCCGCTGTTCACCCTCCTCGGGAAAGTAACAAGCAAAACAAGAAAAGTCCTTTAGGAAGTATAAATTGCGAATTGAGATATGACCGCAGTGGGTCATCGAATGTGAATAAAATTGCTATCTTAAAAAGGGAAAAGTATTTAAGCATATCGCTTAAAAAAGCAATTGAGCCTGCTGTTTGCCGTCAAGAATTTCCAAACTTTCAAATTGACATCATTGTGCATGTTTTGCAAGACAGTGGCTGTGTTTTGAGTTCTGCAATAAATTGTGCCGGAGCTGCATTAGTTGACGGTGGGGTACCAATGTTTGACATGATAGTAGCTTCTACAGCAATTATATATTGTGGAAAAATATTACTTAATCCAATATTTATGGACACATCTATAATTACAGATAATTCTGAACAAGATGAAGAAGGCAGTGTTGTGTTAGCTCAATTGCCTACTTGTGGCCAAATAAGTGAATGTTTTCAGAAAGGATATATTTCTTTTAACTCCCTAAAGGATGTTTGTAGAGATTTAACAAATGAAAATCAAAATACATTTCAAATTGTAAGTCAAGTCTTAATAAAAAAGATAAAAGATAATATTGAAAAAGAGAAAACTGTCGAATAAATGATAATACAATTTTTATTAACTTAATGTGTCTAATTTGTTTCGTTCTTTACTTAATTCAAGGATGGTAACCATGTAGTATTGGTTATATTCCGTGATAAGTTTGTGTAACGTGTAGTTTGCTTGACTTAGATCACCTTTTTGAAAATTGTAGTTCATTAAACAGACGTATTACAACTAGCTAAAAAGCTGCGCTTATTTTTGCTTAATTCTCACAGAAATAATTTTCACATTATGATGTACAAAGATGTAGCGTTGGGCATAGAAGGGGCCTTCAACAATGTCAGAATCGATAAGATCTTTAATAGGTTGAGGGAGAAGGGGGAAGATATAATAATCAACTGGATCAAGTCCATGCTGGAAGACCGAATCATAAATACAAGTTTCGAAAATGAACAATTTACGACGCTGGTAAATAGAAGAACTCCACAAGGAGCGATAGCCTACTGGAAAGCAATGGAAGTGGGCAGAAAACAGAAAATTATGGACCAGAGTAGGAATTTTAGCAAAACTGGTTGCTTTCAGGCAACTAGGTTGCTTTGTAAGTACAGAAAAATTCGTAAATATGTAGGGGATGTATTTAGCATGAGTATGTTCAACCGATTGAAGGAGAAAGACCAACCGTTTTACAAAATCTTCACTCATGGCAGCCCAAGTGGTATGAAGTGACAAAATCACACGCTTTGGTAGGAATTCTCAGCCAAATAATTGCCTCCAGACAACCTACCCGCTTCAATAAATAAAGCGCATGCACAAAAAATGTTGCGGCAACAGAAAAAAATTTCATAGCAACGAATAAATGTGTCAAGTTTGTGCTCATGATCTGTAATTCTCCCATGCCGTTCCCCGGAACTTGCATCTAAATCCTCAGTCGCCTATTGGGAAGCTGGCGTGTGATTTTAAAACTTCATAGCGCTTGGACTGCCATGAGTAAAAATTTTGTAAAACGGTTGGCATTCCCCTTCAACCGATTGAACACACACTTGTTAAATTTAACCTCTACACATTTTTGCGTACTTATAAGGCAACTAGGTTGTCTGAAAGCAACCAATTTTGTGAGAATTCGTACCCAGCGTCCAACCAGGGCTGAGGATTTAGATGCAAGTTCCAGGAAACGGCATGGGAGAATTACAGATCATGCGTACATTCTTGACACATTTTCTTATTGCTATGATTTTTTTTCTGTTGCCACAACACTGGGCATGCGTTCTATTTATTGGAACGGTTTGGTTGTCTCGAGGCAACCAAATTTTCGAGAATTCCTACCCAGGCCCAACGTATGTGCTGTTTAGGCATAACAGGAGCTATCAGGTCAACACCGACAAGGGCCCTGGAGGCCATTCTAAAATATTACTCCACTAGAATTCTGTTAAACAGGTCGCACTAAACTCGATGTATAATTAATCAGTGAAAGGAAAGGGAAATGCAAACCCAACATGAGAAGATCGTCCAAATATGTAGCGAAAATACAATCAGAGAGAGTTTAGGAAAAAGATTGCTGGGACTTCAAAACTGGTAATCCCAATATGGAGGCAATCTACAAAACTCATTTTTAGACAAAATGGAATGGATCAACAATTATTCAAGAAAAGACATTAGCGTTTTCCACAGACGGCTCAAAATGCGAGCGTGGCTGTGGCTTTGGGGAATATTGTGAGAGGAACAAAACCTGGAGTTATGGGAAGGGGTAAACAACTCCTGCGCTGTTCTTCAATGTGAAGTCGCAGCGATAGAGATAGGAGCTAAAAGCTAATAGCCAGGCGTCCATCAAATCTTTATCAAACGCCGCGGTATAATCTAAAACGACAGAGGGGTGTAAAAAGGCCCTCATGGAGATAGGGAGACAAAACGATGTTCCGAATGAGCTGGCGCAAGAGAGGACAATCCAATAATACTCAACCTGAGCGTATCCATCCAGGAAATCAGAAAAGAAATAAAAATAAATAATGGGAGGGGCAAACTCCAGTCTATGTAGGGGATGCGGGGAAGAAGACGAGACCGTATCACACGTTCACGTCAATGGAGACGGAGTTGGGTCAATTCGTTGAGCCGCAAGACCACCATGCCATAGGTCCCGGTGTCGAGACCAGATCTTCCCGTGAGCTTTTATTAAGAAATTAAAATAATCCACTCCGTCTCTGGGCTGTTGTCCAGCTCGCAGCAATGCAAAACTCAAGACTTTCAAGTTTCCTCATTTTCCTTACCCTAAATTCCCTTCCGGCCAAAACCATGCTAACGCATCAAAGGGTTGTCCCCTAGGATTTGGCCACATCGTATAAAAAAATAAAAATAAAAAAATGTCCAGTCCTAACGCAAAACAGGTTTAGAATCTTAGGAACATGCTACTGCGAAGATTTAGCAGAAGTTAAGAAATCGGGTTATACTCGAATTATCCAATTCGTTACGAGGAACAATTGGTTTGATAGTGGACTTTAGGGTACGCTGCCGAGCAGGGGGCGTACAACGGGCCACTAAAAGCCTCACTGCACGGAAGACACACATCTTCCTCCTCTTGCCAACCAACCAACCAAACAAACCAAAGTTCGTGAGTAAATTACCTGAGGACGCTATTTTGTTTATTTTCACAAGAACAAAAAGCTTCGATCAGGCACTTGATTAACTATTAAACTAATGATTTTTTTATTTGATTGATTTTGATGAACCAGTAAAATGTTATGATGGTCACCGCAAAGCACGACTTGTGGGGCGGGGTCCAACAATTATGGCGATAACTTGTTCTATAATAGGTAAATATATATTTTTTGAATTTTTGTCAAATAAAGGTAAAACATAATATACTAACTTTAATTATTTATTATTTGTTTTATAAAATAAATTGAACTACTGTAAAAAAATTATTTCAAATACTCTTTTTTCACGCCGCTTACTACCTCTAACCCCTTAAGGAGAGGTAACCATTCTTAGGCATGAAAAATGCGTCAAATTTGGGATTTTTTTCGGGTATATAATGAATATTGAAACGGCAGTTAATATAATTTATTTCCCCATAAATAAAAAATACTTTCAAATGTTTTTTAAAAAAAAAATCCAAAATGTTGGCTGTTTGTCCTATAAACTGAAGCCATGCACCACATGCATTGGTCTGCGCTGGGTTCCACCCTCTTGTCAGTTAACCCGAAACAAAAACGGGTATAAAATTATCAATCTATATGAAATTTGGGTGCCTTATCGTTTTTAACTTTAAAAAAGACGTCATATTTTCACTGCTTTTTTTAGCTTCAATGGACGCAAAAAAAAATCGCCTCGATAAGGCCCCCGAAACTAAATTTCCTTTACGGTTGAACAAATTGCAAGTCAATCGGTTCATCCGTTGAAGCTGTAGAGCGCCCCGCGCGCTGAAAAATGCTGTTTCGAGAAAAATTTATTTTTCTCGAAACAGCAGTTTTAAGTTATAAGAAATCGTTTTTAATGTTTGTTTATGACAACTTACATTTAGTCAGCTATTCCAGCACCATAGAGGCAGCCTTCGGCCTCCTCAAAGTATTCGTTTTGCCGGAACTGTGGGTTGATCAGGTTGATTGATAAGGTAGCCCCTTAGCTACCTGTTTTCCAGAAGGCGCGCAGTTCCGCTCAATGCGCTGTAACTTCTAAACTATATCAGATTTTACAAAATCCTTTTAACTACATATACTAGACACTATAAGGATTCAAATCATGTAAAAAAATCGATTTATTGAACGGCATGAACGGTAACCTCCCCTTAAGCCTTGCCAACAGTTTGCTGTATATATGTATGTGTTTAGTTAGATCAAACATAAAATATCAAAGTTTTAAATTATCAGTAAATATTGCGGAATAGAAGCACAATGTTCCCGATGGCAAATTTACTACAAAATGAATTAAAATAAAAAAGGTTTTTCGTACGTACGGGGTCAAATTTTGCGGTCAGCCCGAGAGAATTGGACAAGAAATGTCAGATTTAACCCTTTGCACTCGAACCATGTACCTGAGTCCTGAAAACTAGTTCTCGTGGTTTTCATCCCCAAAGCCGGGAATTGTAAACATGATAAGCCAAAAGACTACGGGCAGATTAGCCTGAATATACAAAGCGAAAATCGGTGTCAACAGCTCTAAACGAGGTCAAAAAGCTCTTATACCACACAGAGCTTACATGGGAACCTTTAACAATGCAACCACTGGAGCTATTGTAAGAGCTCTATAAATGGCAAAGGTGGACAGAACCATCTGCGGGGGAATTGCCATGTTACTTAGCAATAGAACAATTACCTCCGAGTGGAGGGGCACCACACTTAATAAAGCAGTACATCAAGGCACACCACAAGGTGCAGCCCTTTCGCTTCCACTGTGGTTGTTAGTCCTAAATGAGATACTTCTGCAGCTCGAGAAAGAGGGCATAAAGGTAGTCGCGTACGCCGATGATATCGGGTAATGGTGTGAACACGGTTATTAAACTTATGGAAAGAGCTCTAAACAAGCTAAAGAGTTCTAAGAAGCTAGAAGGTAATAAGTTACCTACTTTAAGAACACCAAGACTGCACAGAACGCAGCTTGAACTCAGGTTACATGCCAAATACTTGGGACCTATTCTAGGCTGAAAACTAAATGTTTAAGAAAGGACTAATAAATCGGACAAGGCCTTCTAGGTATACAAAAGACTTTTCGACACATCGTCAGTGGAGTAAATGATAAACAGTCGGCCTACCAACCCGGTGGTCCCAGATTTGGATCCGACAATATATTAGTTTAAATTGAAGGCGCACTTGCAATTGTTGTCTCGAATTTGGTGAGGTTCTTCTCCCGCACATGCCCCAAAAGGAACTAGAGAGAGAGTTATATGGCGAAAGTGCTTAACATACCTTTCGAATCATGGAAAGGCCGAAAAATGTACCACTTATCCAAGATCTGATCATGCAGGCATTTGCTTAACTCTGATGATCAGTTGAAAAAACGAAGTCCAAGCCTTCCTTCGGTACAAGTTTGCATAATGGAAATTTACGATAACCAGCAAAAACATTGTAAAGTTCTCTTAAAACAACTCTATAAGTTAAGAAAATAATATGGAAATAGCAAAATCTTAGAGTAAAGTAGAGTAATATTCATTTTTAGGGTTCATCACTTTAACAGTTAAAAATGGAACCATATTGGCATGTTATTAGGGTTTGAAGAACTAAAAATCCGCCACCCATTTGAAGTACGTTTGAACGGTCTTATTATATGGACTTCAAAAACATTTCTATTATTATTTTTTGTACACCTTTTATTAATAGTTTTACTAAAAACGTGTAAAAGCCACTGTACTCGTACTTATTTGTGAATGTATTGGACCAACAATATATTATACTATTTAAAACGGCTTAAGTTCGGTATCTTTGGCACATGAACAACGTTCATACTTTGCGTTCCAGTAAAAGGATAATTGTAAATCAATAAAATAATACTCATATTACATATTTAAAGAAATAAAGCATTAATACTCACATTTGATGATTGTTGTGTTGGAAATCCTCGATATGATGAAATTGTTTTTCATCGTCGGTGTTGATTGATATAGGTTCATTACTATCATCAAAAGCAATAACATGATCAATAAGTTGTCCATATTTCGTTACCACTTTTGTACATATTTTAGTTGGATCTCCTAAAATAAATTTCAAGCTGCTTTCTAGTGGAAAACTTTTTCTTTCTAATTTTAATTCAATCGCCTTATCAATAAATCGTGGATTTGGAAGAGGTCCTGAGTAATTCTGTTGAAGTATAGAAATCGCTTGATATATCAAGAGTAGTTGTGAATACTGCATTGTATTTTGTTCCTGAGATAAAAGGTTATCTAGATAATCGTCGCTGAATATTTTTTCTATTAATTCAGTATGATAACAATCAAGAGAAATTAATTCAGTAGCAAATTTTAGCCATGGTAAAGTGGTTCTGTCTGATTTTAGCAGTGGATTTGCTTTGATTGCATTCTTAATTTCATCCCATTGTTTTGGTATATAGTTAGCCTTAGAAAGACCAGTTACGAAATTATAATAAATCAACGGCTTGGCATTAGTTAAAAGCTCTTCATTTTCGCTAGCTCTCTTTGATATGTAATCTAGAAATAATATGTTGACGAAGTCCTGAAACATCAAAAATAATAGTTATAAGTAGATTATTACTTTATTTTGAAAAACTGTATACAATATATTATTATATCCTTACTCTGGTAATGGTAAGATATAAATGAGAAGAAGGAATTTTCAACCAAAAGAAAAATTTTTAATAAGAAAATCGTCAAGAAACATCAACTCGAATCGCTGGTGCATAAGAAAAGATTACAAAGAGGTTTTCGTACGGAATGGTATCATTTAGAGCTACCGAGCTTGATATGAGTAACTCGTATTTATTTAACTCTCATAAATAAATGTCCAGGGCTATTATCAAAAAGAAAGTTGAAGCAACTTCACAAAGAGCGCTAAAAAATCCAATTTATAGCCAATGAAAATTAAACAAAACAACTATGCACTTATACGAGTATACAATGAGAAATATTCAATCCTAACTTTTGATCTTGGATGCTGAATTATTTAGGCGGTTTTATATGGTATATGGGGCATTCCACGTAAAGCGGACAGGTAAAAAATTTTGATGTTTCCGATTTTAGTAATGGTATGCCTTACTTCGAATCCCATTACCCAGTTTTAAAAAGTTACAATAAAATAAATAAAGTAGTCAAATTTATAATTCATTTAATAAACTTTTTAAATGCATTTTTGGATATTAAAAAAAAATTTTTTTTTGGAAAAAATATATTTAAAATTAAATTTCACAAATCGACCACTTAATTTTTTTTTAAATTTTTTTCTAAAAATAGCTATTAAAGTATAGATAATCCTTGCCATGTTTCATAATGGGCGTAGAAGTCGTTTAAGAGCTAGACTATTTACAGTTTCGAAGCGTATAATTTACATCATTAAAGATTCGCAAAATATGATTTAACATTCTGACTCCATACAAAAACTCCCACCGTGGGGCGCCGGCCGCTACGCTTCGAAACTGTAACTGGTATACCTCCTAAACGACTTCTACGCCTATTATGAAACTTGGGAAACATTATCTATACACTATTAGCTATTTTTAGAAAAAATAAAAAAAATAAAAATTAAATGGTCGAACTGGTGAAATTCAAGTTTCAAAAATTTAAAAAAAAAATATTTTTTTTAATAACTTTTTTTTAGTAACTTTTTAAAACTGGGTAATAGGATTCGAAGTAGCGCATGTCTGCCGATTAGTCAAATTTTTAAAGCCGTCTTGTTCGTTAACCAGACTTTATACTGTAAAAACATTTTGTATCTGGATCGAGGACATATATAGGTATAACATAATCAAATATTACTAAGATCGGAAACATCAAAATTTTTTACCTGTCCGCTTTACGTGGAATGCCCCATATATTAGATATTGGATAGGTAGTTGTTTTGTTTGCACCGAAGGACGCGACGTTTAAATGACTTAAAAGACCAAAAATTATTTTATACATTTTAACAAGGGCCTTTTTATTCGAAAAAGCTTGCTTTACTTGTTATTCCTGACCAATAATAATTTTGAAGCTAAACAAGTAAGCGCTGGAAATTGATACTCTTTTTCGCTAAAAATATAAAGCTCCGGTTCTCACTTCTTACGTTTTCTAGTCGAAAATAACGAGTTTCATAGTTTGCTATTTATTCGAACCTAATATTGAAAGTCAATTTGGTTTTTTTTACCAGGAACCGTACATGTTTTCTCTTTTTTCTGAAAAAGTGCTATTTTAACTGGTATTTCTGGACACTTATAATTCATGATTAAAGCTAACAGTTATTTTGGACTATTTATTTTTTCAGTGCAAATTAAAAGTTCCATTTGAACTTTTATTTTTTCTATTTGATGAAAACTGTTAAGAAGAACTTTTTATTTATTCCTGCCAAAAATATAAAAGTTCACTTTGAACGTTTTTTCTTTCTATGAGTTAGTTTCATCAAACAGAAAAAATAAAAGTTCAAATGGAACTGTTACTTTGCACTGGAAAAATAAATAGTCCGAGATAACTTTTTTTTCTAGTGAAAATTCTAAGTGTCCAAAAATAACTGTTTTTGTTGTATAGAAATTAATAAAAATGAAATTTTAAAAATTCTGTCGGAAATCAATGGAGGACTCAATGAGAATCACCTAGATATGTTTCATTTCATTTGGCGACTCCAATTTCCTTGGAAATTTTTCGTTAAAAAATTCAAAAATAACAGTTATTTTTGGTCCCTGTTTTTTACTTTATGAAATGGTTAGTAACTGGTTCAAAGGACTCAATTTTTTAGCCAATTGAAGTGCATCGTAAAACAGAAACCAATTTCGTACAAAGAGAAGGCGTAATTGCAAGGAAACATTATCATTGAATATATTTCCAAAAATTGGTATTAATTTTATAAACTCGGCTTACAAAAACCGGCTCAAAAAAATTAAAGGCCAAGGTGACTTTTTATTTGAGGCGAAAAAAATAAGTTTTTCGGCTTAGTTTTTTAACTTTAAATTATTATATGTTAGAAATAACAGTTTCAGCACTATTTTTTGTTAAAAAAGTTAAATTGTACAGCTTTAAGGAATCGGAAGGGGTCGCAGTAAAGTAATTTTGTATATTCCTCTAAATTGTAGATCATAATTTATCGAAGCTATTTTGTTAAAATTTTTAAAATATCGTTATTTTCGGTGTCGGAATTAAGCAATCAAAAGTGGCGTCAAAATATTTATTATGCATGTTACAAACCGGAGATCAAACCGAACTAGCATATTTTTTAGGTCTCACGGAAGTGCAAAAGAGTAACATCGTCAGTGGATAATTAAATTTCTTAGATCAACGAAGTTCTTAGCATTTCTAGCAATTGTAAGGAAAAGTGGGTGTTGATTATTACCGCCAAATTTTTGGTTTTGTCAAGTCTAATAATTGGCGGATTCCGATGGAGTAATTAAAATGTAAAGGGTTATTTTTGTGAGTAAAAGGGAACACCATCTATGAAAGACCTCCATGTCTGAATATAAACACAGCTTCACAAGAGACAAACAATTTTTGTATCGCCAGCATAGCATATAAATATAAGAGTATTTTTATAATTATATCATACGTTATTAATGTCAATAATAAAAAGGATAGGTTCAAGGTTACTGGCTTGAAGCACGCCTGCATTCTATTTATGACATTACAGAGTTCACCTCGATGTAGAGCTCGCTGTGTTCGGTTAGTGAGGTGGAAATATAATCAATTGACAAAAATCGGGAGAAAACCTAACGCATGTAGCTTATTAAGGAGAATCCTATGCTTGATTCTATCGAAATCTTCACAATGATAATGAAAAACGTCACAAACCAGGGCTTAAAAAAACTTTGTAATGCAGACTAAATTAGTAATGGATTTGTGGTTGAATATGTCAAACCTACTACCTTTATTGTGTAAAGTCCGCTCTTTTAGGACGGAAGCGGGAACCATACAAAACTGTTGATATTTGTAGATATTTGGCAGCTTCATCAATGACAAGGTCCTTAGATTCAGCAGAGGCCGATGGAAGCGATGTCTGATTATTAAAATTCGTTAAACTAATATCACAGTTAACTGCGCCAGAAAAGCTGTAACCAAAGAGATTGGAGATAATCTGAGGAACATTACTTTTTACGTCACCAAGCTCCAAACACACTCTAGTGAAGCATCTATCGTAAAAGACCTCGAAACAAAAGGTTAACTGATTGTCCAAATTGATATACAATACATAATCATTATTCTCCTTGAGAAATGTAAGCATTTCCGACCCTTGCTTTTTAAGTTCTTTAAATGACGAAGTGCTACGGGGGTTTTTTAAATTCATCTATTTGTAGTTGAATTTGGAATAGTTGATGATGGTTTCGACCTAACTGAGCCTGTTTCGAAAACGGTGATTGGGTTGCCCTTTTTTATTTCGCTGTAGATATTCTTTTAACGGTTACTTTTATGATAATAGTAGTATGAATACATTTTTTAAATGTTGAATCCGCCATATTGAATTTTTCGGATTTTTCTCATTAATCTTATTTATATACCAAGAAATGTCTGTAACAGAATCTTAGATTTTTGAACCGAAAAAGTCTTGTACTTTTTCACTAATATGTAGAACAACTCGTTAGCGATTTCATATATATTAATTGATTATTGTTTGTTAAATGTTCAACCGATTAAGCCAAAATTTGATTACCTCCTTTTACAATCTTAGTCTGACAACGATTTCTAACCAGCAAATTTCCTTCTTTTCTGCAACGGACAGATGGATTAGGATTAATCGGTTTAGTGGTAAGATCACCACGCCATAGATACAGATTGCAGCCTCGGTCTGAATAATTTAAAAAACTATTCCGTCTTTCGGTCAAAGCTATGCTAACGTATCATAGCATTGTCCCCTGGGCTTTGGTTACATCATAATAAAGTGTAAATGACAAGAAATTGGAGTTTAATTTTCATAAAAGCTCAAAATCTCTGACTCGAAATAAAAAATGAAAAAGTAGCAACTTATCCATCGAGCAGCTCTGCGGACTTCTGTTTGAAATAAAAGTTTTGTTTCGGTATTAGGTCCACACCAACTTTAGAGTAAAAATGAAATAAATGATGTATACAATTTAACTTGAACAGAAAGCTATAATTTTACGAAATTTTGAAATTATTACAATTTAAAAAATGTCTAGCTAGCTTATGCTTATGTGGGTCGGTGAATGGACGCACGGCAAAAGCTAAGCTTCTTACGCAGAATCACTCTCTCATTCTCTTTCTTTATAATTAACACGATAATATAATTTGCAAATAAAATAAAATATTACGTTTGTGACGTGTTTATTGTACGGCATTCGAATGCATCCCGGTTGAGAAAGGTTGAGGGAAGCCCAAGCACCAGCCAGAGCACCTCGGGTTAGAGAGTACCTACGCGCTATACAAATACAATCTCGTTGACTTCCAGGATGTCTTAAGGAGCAGCGCTCCTTCTGGGATAAGATAGGTAAGCTTGAATCCCGCTTATCTGAAAAAACTAAACGTCTAGTACGCTTCGGAATGATTTTGTGATGACAACCTTTGGCTATAAATAACGGACTACGATCGGGCTATGGAACGTGAAAACTCTATGGGACGAGTGTGGATACGCAAAGATCATTGAGGTGGGACGGGTAATGGTCCATTATAAAATAAATATCTTTGGATTAAGCGAAACTAGATGGAGAGAATTAGATGGAAGAATTAGATACACCACGTATGCCAAGTGTAGGCTTGTTGCTAACCAAGCTTGCCAGCCAATCACTACTGGACTAGTCACCAATATCCGACCGAATTATCATCTCAATTATTAAATGCAAGGCACCGACAGTACAAGCGGATATAACAACTAAGGAGGCCTTCTACCAGCTCCTTGGCGACACCTTTGATAAGGCTAAAGGTGGTAAAATAGTCAGGAGGATCGCCCATGCCCACGTAACACATCTAACAGAAAAAGCGGAACAACGCGGTGACAGTGCAGATCTAAACAAGATTTAAAAAAAAAAAATGGCAGGAAAGACTTTTACAATAGAACATTCTGTAGGAGATACTAATGGATTCCTTCTTGTCACGGAGGAACATCAACTGCGGAGGTGGAGAGAATATTTTGTTGAGCATATTTAAACACCTTCGGACCGTCGAATATTCTGCAGCACTCTAGACGACCACCCATCGTGAGGGATTAGATTGAAACTCTTTAACCACCTTACGCACCTGGACTATGCTTTCGATGTATGACTCCTATCCAACAAAGTGAGGTAGCCCAAAGTCCGAAGCCCTGAGCAGAGAAGGTCGGTGATCAGGGCTTTAAATCAATGCTGCTAAAACCAAACTTATGAGCTTGGACTCCAGGAGGCAACATGCAATTTATCTGGAAGAGCAGCAAATAGAGCAAGTGGATAAATTGTGCTATCTCGGAAAGTGACCTGTCAAATAACATTTAAGCTGCCTTTGCGAACCAGTGTTTCCGGCGAATCCATAACATCCATTGGCCGGAGGTCATTACGAACGAAGACTTACAGGCCACTACGGGATAGACATTAGTATTCGCAGGCGAAAGTGGCAATGGATTGACCACATACCAAGAAAATAGCCAAACAACATCGCACAGCAGGCTCTAGATTGGATTCCCAACGCAAGCCGAATTGGACGACCTCGCAATACACAGTTAAAGGCGTTGGCGTAGAGAGTGGAGAGGTGGAGAGTCGGTGTAATCGACCCCTTTGCCCCACAAGGTATTAAAGGAACCAGAGAGAGATATGAATGCAGGCTATTCTCTAACAGAGCCAAAACCATCGCAAACTACAAACTATGAAGTAAGAAATTTCACGCACACACATAAGAACCCAATTGGGCTGAATTTTCTACAAATTTACATTGCTTCTTATGGGAGTCGACGGCTGATTTTTCTTTCAACTCCTCATAGGGCCTAAACTATTGTTTTTATAAAAAAATTATTTTATTCTAATTGAAGTTAACAAAACAATTTTTCTAATGAAGTTAAAATATTTACACCCTATTTAAGGGAATAACATACATTTGTAAGCCTAAAAGCGCGGAAGAGGAATTTGAAAGCGAGCGCCAGACCATAAACTTACTGCTTGCGTTTAGGATGAAAATTTGGTTTCAGACTAAAATTTCACTTTTAATCAAAAATTTCTTGTTTTTCTCGTTAATAAAGCGTACATGTTTTTATTTTGTTGGAACGTTAATTAAGTCTGCTAATTTTGGCGGTGTGGGGGCTTGTTTAAGAAAAATCAGCCCTTGGCTGCCAAGAAAAAATATAAATAAATAATATGGTTTTTCTATGCTGACTCCTCTTAATAATTTAAATTAATTATACTTACAACTTTGTTAAATTTTTTTAACATGTAAACAGCATTATTGAATCCAACATCCATCTCAATTGCAAAGTTAGCGCAGTTGTTAAAAAAATTCTCGTTGTAAAAAACGTTCACATTTGAGTAGTATTTTTCCGTAACTCTACTTAAAGTGCTATCAATTTCATCAAATAATTGATCCTTGTATCGTTTATTTAAAACACTAAAACAATTTTCTACCAATTTTTCGTAACTGGATTTAAATGGCCGTATATCGCACAGGGACCATAAAACACTTCTAGCCTCTTCCAAAGATAAGCTAGTACCCTGCAATGTTAATGCACTAACTATGCTCATAGTAGATTGATTTGAAATTTTGTTTCTGGATGCAAATAAAAGCAACTCAGTTAATTGCGGTACGTTTTCATGGTCTATTTGAGTTTTAAGTTGAAGTTGAAGAATTATAGGTATTGCTATTTGTAAAGCTTCGATTAAAGGAGTTTTATCAAACTTTTTTAACAAAAACTCGAGAAATATTACATGACCCAATGTTAGATCATTAATTTGCCGTCTTATAAAATTCAACAGAATGTGAACAATGTTCGTATTTGCTGAAACACCAATATATGACAAAATTTTTAAGACTTCTATCACATCGTTTAATGAAAGTGTTCTGGACGTTTTTCTTAGGTTACGGAGAATTTTCTCAAACTGCGGATGGCTTATTATTTCAGAACTTTTAATAGGAAAGCTGAAAAAAATAAAAGAAATTTCGTTAAAAGTACGTTAAAAGAACATTTGCACATACTTGTCAGACTTTTGTAGTAAAAACAGCGATTTCAATGTTTGCATAACTTGCTCAGAAGTAAGTGGTTTTTCAGTTTTAGATAAATTATTAAGTAATTCTAATGTATTTGCCGCTGATTTAATAGTTTGGAGAATATTGTCAGTAGTTTCCGCTTGTATCAATTCTGTGAAAAATATAATTTTCTACATAAAAATCTATTAAAAATATATTAAGTTAAATATTTATAATATACAATATATTTAGTTTTAGTAAAAGAAGAAAAGCAGTTAATAAAGTTAAGAAGTAGAAGTATACAGTACATATTAAAAAAGCAAAAATTGAGCGTTAAAATTTTAAGCGAAACGAAAGAGACAGGCGACGAACTTTATTTTCATATGCGTACTTTGGTTTAAATGCTTTACATTTGCATTTCCTCTTGGACATTTTTTCCTACCGTACTTCGTAAGTACACTGCAGAATTTAACTTGCATTAAATTTGTTCGTCTTTAAAATGCAACTATGCTAAGATATTTCGCTTAAGGGGACGTAGTTCTGGTTGAAGCTTAAAAATCGTAAAGATTGGAGTGGTATAAAATAAAATCTATTATAGATAGAGACTTAATTTTTTTATTTTATTATACATGAAAAAATCGTCAATTTGTTTTTTTTTTGTTTATCACGTGACCGGTAGATGTTGACGGAAAAAAATCTCCTTTTTGATGGCGGGTGAAAAATAATTCCTCCAATTCATCTAAAACAGAAAAATCAAGTTGGGTATTAAAGTTGGTTAAATTATCTATAATATGACCTAGAATTAGACCATAAAAATAAAAAATTACCATTGGGCAGAACTTTTGCGTAAAAAGTCGATTTTCGAGCGAAATTTACACTTTCTAAGTGTTGTAAAAGCCAAAGTATTCGATGGATGATCTGAATTCTAGGTCATCTTATAGAAAATTTATTTATAAAAAAAAAATGATACTAGGTAGAACTCAGTCGAACAAATAGTTCAAAAGTTAGAACACTCGCCAGTTTAAAAAAGTAAGTTTCGAGAAAATCGCATTTAAAGGAAAAAATTCTCATAATACGTATAATACATATACATATATGTATATATATACTTATATCTCAATATCATACTTTTTCTTCTTCTAAAATTTCAGGTATAGGTATATTCTAGACATCTTAAAAAAACTTTTTAAGCAAAAAAAAATCGATTTTTTGAACCCCAACCAGAACTAGGTCCTCTTAAAAGTATTATGCCAAGAGCGTTCTTCCCCAACAAGGCTTTTCTTCACGGTCAGTATTTCTAAGATCATTTCATATAAAATTTTGTTTAGGCTGGCGTAATAATACATACATATGTATGTCGCATTCAACAGCAGCATAATTTCACTCAAGAAACCCAGTCAAATGTTTTTGCACTTACATCGTCGCATGGAAAAAAAGAAAATGCTTTAGAAAAAAATAAATTGCATTTAGAAAGATATTATTGCCCCAAATGAACTTTCTTTCGTGTTAAAGTACAGCTTTCTCAAAACCACGCTTTAAATAATGTAAAATCGTTATCATTCTTGACATTATTGACTTACAGACAATTTGAGATAATAATAATCATTGCAAGAAAACATCTTTTTTCCAATGGATTTCGAATAAATCATCAAAAATAACTTTTTGTGAAAACGGGAGGGAAATTTGAGTGTTATAAAGATCTAAAGTATAAATATGTAGAAATACTGCATTAAAGATGTATTGTACCTGAACAGACATTTTCAGTAAGTTATGTTAAGTTTTTGAATTGTTAGCAGTAAGTAAAAAGTTCATATGTGTATATTCTGTTTAAATTCGCAATTAAGACATTGTCTATTGTCGGATATGAAACTAATTAGTTGTATGCTCGAAGGACAACGTTGAAGATGAAGGAGCGTAAACTATTCACAACTGCCTAAATTCATAGAATATTTTAAGTATTTGCATACTTATTAAAAAACATTAAAATAAAATATATGTAATAAACTTTACTTTTTTACGAAATCAGATTAAGGAGCGCATTAGCCCTGCTAGCGGTATGGCAGAACTGTAAAACGTTCTCTACAAAAAGGTACCGTTTACATGAGTACGTGAAATGCACTGTTACGACATTTTGAAGTCGGTGCAAATTAAACAAACCAAACAACTACAACAAAAGTATTTAATCGTCCTTCCTTATGATCCCGTGATCAATTGTGGTTGGGTAGTTGTTTTGTTTGTTTAATTTGCACCGACTTCAAAATGTCGTAATAGATATAAAATCAAATATTATTTTATGCTTTTTAGCGCTTTTTGTGAAGTCGGTTCAAATTTTATTATAAAAACTAATTTGTTTTGCACTTTTTAGTGTCTCCATATATACGACTCGAAGGATGCTGCTCGAAAGAGTAAAGCAATTTAAAAAGTTGCAGAGGTTGTGCATTCTAAAACATGGAAACAGAGTTATTCAAATCGGGCATCATATTACGAAATTAGTCACGGTCACACTTTCATACCCTCACCTTAGAAAATTCTTAATATGGCCCTAGTGCGCCACCGTACTCTTTACAGCAAGAGAGAATTACCGTAGTCAGAGAATCATCGTAGTCACTCTAGGTTCAAAATTGTTATCATTTATTAATCAGGAAACGTATTCTGTACAACAGAATCAAAATCGGTCTATACCTTATGAAGCTACCCGCCTATCCTCTAACTCTCACCACAAGCCGCAATTTTTGTCAGAATACAAAGAGGTACTCCATGCATTCAGAATCATCTAAATCAGTCCGCTTTACTCCTCCCCCCCCCCCTCCAACCATAGGTCAACATTTTTCCTTATAATAGCAATGGGGGATCATACTGTATACAACAAAAAGAATTTTCCAAATAGGTGTGTGCAATAAGAAATTGGGTAACGCCCCCTTCGTACTCCACCCCATGCTATAATATTTTGTCGTGATACCAATGGGGCAACATATTTTATACATTAAAAGAAGAATCATCCAAATCGGCTCACACGTTACGAAGTTAGCTTACCCCTTCCCCATCCACCACCCTAGTGCAAAATTTATCCTCATATAAGCAATGGGGAATTATACTCTATACAACATAAAAAGAATCAACCAAATCGGTCTACGCTTTAACAAGTTGACATCCATCCCCTTCCCAACTAAAACCCCACCGTTTAAAATTGTGTCGTGGTACCAATGGGGAAACATGCTCTATACATCAGAAAGAGAATCATCCAATTCGGTCCACGCGTTACGAAGTTAGACTACCCCTCCCTCTTGCCACCCCACTCTAGAAACAATTTTTTTCATTTATTTAGCAATGGGGGATCTACAACAACAAAAGGGTCACCCAAATCGGTCCACGCATTACGAAGTTAGGTTTCATGCCACCCCACCAAACATTCTTATGACCCCCCTCCGCGAAGTTAGGTTGACCCCCCCCCCTAGTGAAAATTCTTTGGCATGGTACCAATCAGGGAACATTCTCTACCCAACAAAGAAAAAATCATTTAAATCGGTCCACGCACTACGAAGTTAAACTATCCACCCCTCCTCCCCCTCCCACCCTAGGTAAATTTTTTTTCATTATTAGCAATGGGAGATCATACTCTATACAACAACAAAATAATTATCTAATTCGGCCCACGCATTACAAAGTTAGGTTTCACCCCCACCCCACCAACATTTTTTTAACATGGTATTAATCGGGGAATATACTCTACCCAACAAAATAAGAATCATCAAAATCGGTCCACGCGTTACGAAATTATGCCCGGTAATACATAAAAAAAATACATGTCAAACTTAGACCCTTGTTGTTTTTGGGAAGTCGGTTAAAAAGAGCTTTGGAGTAGTCTAACGTCGTAACGTGTGGACCGATTTGGATAATTCTTTTTCTGTTGGGTAGAGTATGCTCCCTGGTTGATACCACAAGAAAAAAATTTTGGTGGGGGGTGGAACCTAACTGTTGGATGGTTCTTTTGCTGTTGTATAGAGTGTGATCCCCCATTGCTAATAGGAGAATAATTTGGCCCTAGGTGGGGGAGGGGGAGGGGTAGTACCTTCGTAACGCGTGGACCGATTTCGATGATTCCTTTTCTGTTCGGTAGAGTATGTTCCTTGATTGATACCATGAGAAAAAAATTTTAGTGTGATGGAGGTGGGGTAGGGGGTAGGGGGTAGGGCCTAATTTTTTAACGCGTGGACCGATTTGGATGGTTCTTCGTTGTAAAAGTGAAAAATTAAATAGTTTTTTAAAAAAAGTTGAGTCGACTTCACAAAAAGCGCTAAAAAGCATAAAATAATTTTTAATTTTATATCTATTACGACATTTTGAAGTCGGTGCAAATTAAACAAATAAAACAACTACAGAACCAAAATTGAAATTAATACATAATACTACCTGAACGTTTCAGCATCATAAGAAATGACGATTAAATACTTTTGTTGTAGTTGTTTGGTTTGTTTGATTTGCACCGACTTCAAAATGTCGTAATAGATATAAAATAAAAAGTTATCTTATGCTTCTTTTTAGCGCTTTTTGTGAAGTCGGTACAACTTTTTTTTAAAAACTATTTTATTTTTATCTTTGTTTTATATACCAGATAAATTATGAAAGCTACCGCAGTAGTGATAATTTTCGTTCAATATGCACCTTAAACAGAATATTCCAACAAAATTTGGAATTTTTAGTAAAACTAACGCAATGCAATCGTAATAATTTTCGTCCAATCTGCACTTTATTCACGATATTCATGATTTTTCAGATTTTTCTGAGCGATCGTGTTGATGGTCAGGGTGGAGACGGTAACTTTTAAGCGCTTAAGCTTTCGTTTGACACCCTTTCCACTTCCCAATTTACCACCAAAAACGCAGGATCAAAATACAACTTTTTATACTTCACGTCTTAAATTTTTATCACACTCTATTTATGTGCTAAATTGCAAATTTTTACGTTGAATAGTTTCAGAGAAAATTGCCTGTGACCGATGGACGGACAGGAAGTATTTCCATAAGTGTTCCGTTTTTTTTTTCAATTATGATACGAAAAACTGAAAAGGTAATAATTGCCTATGCGTTAATTATGTATAATTTGGATTCACGACGTGCGAGCTCATGTGTGCGTGCGAATACGGATGCCCTATGAGCTTATACACGTCCGACTCCCAATTTCTTGAAAAATAAAATTTGGCTAAGCAAACCATTTATTTATAATAAGCTGGTCTGCAAACAATATTTTGGTATAAAAAAATATTTATAACATGAATTTTGTGTATCTTTTTTATCACCTAACCATCAGTGATTAGGTGAAAAAGAAATTACCTTTAGTAGTAGACTAAATAGCAGGCGTTTTTTGTTTCTCTTTTAAGTTCCAAAAGTTAGAGCTATCAAATTTTCATAATTAGAGATAATGTTTATCTGGGAATGGAAATCGCATAGGAGCTCAAATTTAAGTAAAATTTCAATGCAATACCAATACCAATAATATTAAAGTTAACCAACGTACATATTACCTTATAAGAGCATGTATTTTGAAACTTGTTTTGCAAACTCATTTTTGTGTTAAATTCAAAAATATTTGTTTTTAACTTTTCGATATACAGCACCTTTACCTAAGTACTTGAAGTATATAACTTCAGGCGAACTTCAAATATTTTAAATAGTATGTAAACATGCATTGACTTTAAGTTTACTTCATTCAAATAAAAAAAAAATATTATTTTGGTTGACCTGAAATAAATCGCAATCATGACTTGAGTACTTGAAATGGCTCATAGCAATAAAAAGGTATATTAGTTTTTAATTAAAAATCAATTAATTTAATATGCTTTTCGTTTCGAAAATTTGAGAATAAGAAAGTAGAATACTTGAACGTAAAAACGTGAAATTTTAAATGTTATTTCAATAAAATGGTAGGCCAAGTAAATGAAAATACATCAATAAAAAACCCTACTTAACGTTTGAGTAAAGTTCAAGAGGTTTTTAATGAGATACATGTGTTTCCGGAGTACAAAATAGGTAAATCCTATTAGTATAAGTAGTTCTATTAGTAGCAATTAATAACAAATATCTAAGTGTAAAAATAAATATTTATTTATTTTTAGGTTGTACGAAACTATATTACAATTTAAAATTTTTACAAGGCCAATGCCGCGTGCAGTATTTTATTAAAAACATGTTTACTTGCCTTTATTTAGAGCAAAACTCCCACATCTATGAAGAGCACGCAGTAAAGATCTTTGACCGCTTGCATGCTGGTTTTGGATTATTTTTAGAATAAACATTTAAAACGAGAGGTTAAAGTGACGTTTTATTTTCTTCGGATCTTCAGACCTGAAAATACAAGATCATTTACAATATACGCGCTATTAATATTATTTAGTATTTTACATTACAAAATAGTAAACAACAAATTCTCATACGAAAATAAGTGATATGCCATGCGCATTTTAAGATAGTGACAATTAGGAAGCTTTCGTTTAGTGAATTGGCTTCAAGTAGAGGATTATCTTATTTTTAGTAAACTGGATATTAACTTTAAGTTGACCCTGGTTAGCTAATTAATTTTATTAATATCTGTCTAATCTGCTCTAATATGTTTGTGAAATGTGAGCTTACATATCAATCAAATTCAGTCCCTAGTGTCTTTAAATTCATATAACGTCTGATCCAATTGTTGGGATTATTCGTACGCACAGGTGTGCACGAACTCACGCAATTTATGTTTCTTAACATTTTGGATTCGAAAAATGGTGTAAATTTTGTTGTTTGCTGTTAAACTTCCGCTTCGAAGCGGATTTGAGCGGAGTTATACTTATATAGAAAAGGTAAACTGTCAAGTATTGGGACGTTTTTTTTTTAAATAAATTTGTTCACGTACTCGGTTTTAAATAAAGGAATTACATCTGTTCTCGTATTCTGTTTAAGGAAACGCATTATAACATGTTTACACAAAGCTGTTCACACACTTAGAAAGCTGGAGAAAATTTGCCTTTTACCTTACATTAAAGTTTTATTTATTATTTAGTCAAGTAAATTCGCTGAGTAATAAAAGAAGTTTTAATTATGGCGGCACACAATAAACATGGTAATAAATGAAAGTTTGCAAGAGAAACAGTTTTGTACAGAAGTCTCTATGTACAGGATTCCAATTAAAAAATTCGACAACATAAAATTGCATTCCATTGGAATGAAAATGTGACAAGGTGCGCACGCTGGGCGCTTAAAGTGGGAGTATTATTTTCTGCAGGACCAACCGTTGAATATCATTGTTGTTTAAATTTAAATCCTGAGACATAAATTTGAAAAGAAACATTTTAAGAAACTGCTTAAAAGCTTTGAAAGTTTCGAAGGATTTTAATATATCATTGTTTTTAATCAAGTAGTAAATATTTGTAAAACACATTTTTTTTATTTGAAACTTCCATTTTTTAACCGATTGCTGAAAACAAAGAGAATTATATGAGAAATCGTGGGTATTTCCAAAAATAATTTATGTGAGAACATGTCTATAAAGTTTGGATCAAAGTAAAAGGCGACATAATATATGCTGAAAAACATAGATTCAAGAAAAACGCGTTTAAAGTTTTATAACATTTTCAATCGAAAATGCAATGTCAAAATGTAGTATTTACCATTTCCTGCCTTTTTTAGCATTATACGGTTTTTTCCGTCTTCATAACGCCGACGCCGGGAAGAAAGAGAACTACAAAATATTCAGCGAAATAGAGAAGAATATATAGACGCTACTGACCTAAGGAGAGAAGGATAGTATTTTTTCGCACATTTTTGAGCATTAGTCCTTAGACAGTGGGGCTTAAAAAAAAATTATTGAATCCTTAAAATAAGCCCTTTCACAAACTCCACGCTGTATTAACAGAAATGTATGCGGGTAAATGACTTCTACCACGGTGCCAAATTTCAAGTCGATAGCAATAGTAGTTACTAAGAAAAACGGACTTGCAGACAGACACCGAAGTCGCACTATAACGATTCTTTGGATTCTTTGGTACGAAACTCTAAAAGGGAGTGCAGTATCTAATATAGATGTTGCAAGAAATATTTCTTTAAACATCCGATTTATAAAATAATAAATTCTTAAATCTAAAAAATGTTTAGTAATTGTGGAGATTAATCTCCTCACCACAGATTTTGTAGAGGTGATTATGCTGAGCAAGAATATATATACATGTTGGGCGCGGAAAGCACATCTTCACATAGTTTTCGAGTTTCGAAAAATTAAAAAATTCAAATGATATATCGTTAAAATTTTGCGAATATCCCGTATTTGTGAGGGGAGGGGGGGGGGGGGGGGGGGGCAACTTTTTCATTCTTTATTTCAACGAGAAAAAATTAATGGTACATATCGTTCTATTCACGGAAAGCCAATGAACTGTTGTTATTTACCTTTATGTACAAAAAGTTTCCTCAAATATTCTGTAAAAGGCAAATAATAATTTTGATTTACAACTTACACCCTTCCCCAGGCCTATACTCTCTTCAACTCTGATGTTTTACAGAAATTTGGGAAAGAAAAGGGCAAATGTAAACAAACATTTTAAATGAATAAATGGTTCATTCAAAATTCATTTTGCATTTTTTATTGTTCTTTTTAATTTTTCGAGCTCGAGAACTATGTGAAGATATGCTTTCCAAGCCCACATGTAGATTAAAAAACTCTCCGCCACAATTTCACATAGTTTTTTAATCTTAATATAATATATGTATAACAAAATTATAATTTACCTTTTACAGAATATTTGAGGAATACTTTTTGTACACAGAAAATTGTTAAGATTTTTAAGACTAAATAACTATATGAAGTTATTCTTTCCGTTATAAAAACAAGATCATTATACTATTTCTCATTATAGCTTTGTCTGATGAAAATGGCTTCATTGCATAAGGAATTTGCACGAAATACAACTCGGTTTGTTTACATTTGCCCTTTTCCCTTCCCTAATTCTTGTAAAACTGCCAGAGTTAGAGAGGGTGTAAGTTGCCTTTTACAGAACTTATGTTTGAGGGCACGTTTTGTACATAAAGATAAATGACTAAGACAAAAATAAAAGAAAAGAAAGAAAGATTTATCACCAGTGATCACCCTTGTCCTATACAGCATAAACTCGCAGCGTTTCAATCAATGACATACCGATTATGCAAACATTCACTTTCCCTAAGTAATTTTAAGAAAGAATATGACTATATTAAAACTATCGCAAAGATTAATGGCTACAAAGATTCAGTTATATAACTAAAAAGCAGTTTAGAACAAAATAATTGTGTTTTGCAACGCTATACACCCATAATAAAAATGAGGAGGCTGTAAACATTAAAATGAATTTCGCACCATCTATTACTAGGGAATACTAAAGACAACATTCCAGATAAATAGAAGTAGGGAATTTACGAAATATTTTATTGGGACTGGAATATGAAGTATTACGGACAGTCTAGTAGATCTATTGAAGAGAGATTCAAGGAACATATGCGTAGTGTAAGACTGAATCAGCCCAAAAAATAAAGTTTTGGTGAGCATGTTTTAGAGAACAGCCACCTAAATATCCCAGTGACTGCATTAAAACTCCTCAAATGCACTCAAGACGAAACTCCACTAGATGGTAATGAGAGTTTCTATATCTATATGAACCGAAAGACTGCTATAAACGCCGACAACGGAAAAATTGACTCATATCTTTTTGGGATCTTCGATAACTTTTAGCCACTAGGCCAACGCAGTTTTCAAGAATATTGACAAAGGAACTACAGCTGGATGTTACGCACTGCACAAATGCGCTCTTTACCATCAGTCGAGCGCAATGCATTTTTAATTCTTTATTCGTGATCGGAACGTGACAAATTTGTTTATTTATTTATTTATCTATTTATTTATTTGGCTAAGTACGCTCTTTTTATATAAAGTCAGTTAATGTTGTTTTAATTAAGTGATTCGTTATGGAATTTGTAAATTGGAATTTTATATTTTGTAATTTTATACCTTAGAATAAAATATTTTTGGAATTTTTAGCTGTGGTATTCCTCACCAAATAAGTTTTTCTTTTTTGGAATTTCGCATCTATCCCGTTGCATACGTTTCTATACCCATATTTTTCATAGCTTGGTTTTTTAATATGAAATAGAAAACAGGTGCTTTTCAGAAAGTTCGCCTACTAGGTTTTGGTTGGACTATTGCATTAATCCAATTTTATCTACAAATATTTACGTACAAATCTAACACAAAATTGATTAGAACTCGAGCAGTATAAGAAATATTCAAATTTCTCAACACGATCGGCGTTTCAGATAAAGCCAGGCTTAATCCCTCCGACTCCTCCTCAACAGCAGTATCAAAAGCTTAAGTTTAGATGCTTGACGCCTTCACAAGCAACCGAAAACTAGAAGTTAATTCAACAAAATTAAACATCGATCTATACAGCTGTATCATAATCGGAGGAAGAGCCAAAGGAATTTAGCTTTCCTTTATCAAGAACGCCAATTTTGTTGGGCAATTTTAATATTTCTCATTCTGCTGAACTAAATACGATTAGAGAGAACGACTGCAATTGGAGATGCAATTAAAGGTGCATTCAAATAATCGACATTACTCTGCAATTCCCAATAGCATTTTAGCGTAATCTGTTGTCAGCAGGAAATAACTATGGGTCGCCGCTTGTGAGTTTCGAATCTGGGACCCTACAAGACCCATTTCAAGGTAAATCCAAGTTTTATTTTTGCAGTTAAGTTTTAAATTTTCCCTCCATACAAATTTTGATTACAGTTTCAGCCACGAGATATCGCGATGGTCTCTAACCTCAAATGACATAACAAAAATTACAAGCAAAATGTCACTGTCATGATACTGTATAATTAATTCGCTTGGTTTTTGTGTATAAATCAAACGATTAATTGTTAAAGAGTGCTCAGAACGTTTGTACTTTGTAAAATACTCAAAGCCCACATGAAAAGTTAAGCTAAGTGTTGTTATTGTGAAGTGAAAAGTGTGTTTGAAACCAATTCACTAAAGTCAACTAAGCCAATATTTCAACAAAAAAACATAATTTATAAAAGTAGTTTTGAGGAATCCTTACTAATGTCAGACTGTGACGATTTTATGGAGGCAGACGAGCCCCAAATGCAAAATCGACTTGAAAAATTGGGGTTTCGTCCTCAAAAAGAATTGCCATGGAATAAGTACTTACCTTATGCTGACAAATTGGATGATGAGTCAAAGGATATGCTGACTGATATCAAGGATAATTTGGCAAAGGCAGTTGCAATGCGTGATATAAGTTCTGGTGTTGGAATATATTCTTCGAGGCTAATGGTGTAAGTTTTTGGTTAAATTTACAATTTACACTTTGACATTTCTTATTAGTTCATGGACGCACAATTCCTATTTTATTGCCCAAT
Source organism: Leptarthrus brevirostris (assembly GCA_964036015.1). Lineage (NCBI taxonomy): Eukaryota > Metazoa > Arthropoda > Insecta > Diptera > Asilidae > Leptarthrus > Leptarthrus brevirostris. The sequence continues at coordinate 169,132,872 of OZ038371.1, read as the reverse complement.
AGTTCGGTGATAGTGTATTTTCCTGCCACTAGATGGAATGTAACATGCATAAATGATTATTTGCAACCGGAATTAGTATCTAGTTATTTCGTTATTGTAAAATGCAATTTCAATTAAATTGGCGATATATAAATGACTGTGCAAAATTGAGAAAATTTTCTTCCGGAAACAGCAAGGTTAAGGTTATATTATGGTAGCAATGATATATGCTATGGTAATGTACATAAGAAATGTTTTTTTATAATATTAATAAGAATGAATTCCCTCAATATTGTAATATCCGACAAAAATTAGAAGTCATTTAATGCTTGGGAAGCGGAAAAACATATACTTGTATTAAATACACATAGATACCAATTTAAGCGCAAACACATATTGTAATTAATTTGCGCTTATAACTTTTTACGCCTAAATAAAATTTTTGCAAAATAACGGTGATAACAACGGTACACCTAATGAAAATAGATTGTTTAAGATTAGAAAGGTAAGTATTTTTGCACCCGTTGAGCTTAATGATTAAAAATTAAGACAGTTCGGATCTAAAATGTGCTTCGCAATCTAGTCAACATAATGGAGCTATACAGCTGCATGTTTATTATTGACAGTGAAATATTTTTAAAGAGCTGTTAACATTTTGCCCATATTTGATACCGGTTGAAAGCTTTTTAGGAAAGTATTATACATACATATATCTGATAAAAACGGTATCGACATCCCTTACAAAAGAAATAGGTACGAGTAATGTGTGGAATATCGTTTAAAATTATAGTATTGTTTAGCTTATACGTTTTAGGGACATATTAGCAACAGCAATTACCTAATCGATGTAATTCAAGTTTGATTATAAGATTATGATTATGACGGAAATCCGCAAACTTCTTTAGTTAACTTAAACAGGCTAGAAAAAGACCTTAGTTTTTCAGGAAACCCACTTTTTTTGTTAATGAACTAATTAAATCACTTTCGATCAAATTTTTGTATTCATTAAGGAAGAGATAATTTGCCATCGTGATTTAATCAAGATCTTCTGTATTTAATGTGCAAAATCTAGATCCCATTAGATCACGATTTAAAAAAAAGAGTTTCCCTTCTAATGCAGAAAGCGCATTTATTGGTATGAGCCAAGAAAAACTAACCTATTCGGTGGAATGAGGTTCCCAAACCATTATGCAAAGGAAGAAAAAGAAATAAATTTAAGGAAAAGAAAGAAAACATAGGGTCACTTGCTAAGGGTTCCATTGAAATTTGGACACTAACACTCCTACATAATGGTTAATTGGTTCGTACTTGACATAATTTGATCTAAATGATCGTAAAGTCTGCCCAAAGGAAACCCTGTAAATAAGAGAACTTAGGTCAAAGCTTGAATTCAAGATCTAAGTTAGTAACCTTGCACCTTTTTTAACGTGAGTGCAAACCGAGCAAACGAAGGTGATCGGTGTAACAAATATCTAATAGAATTAACAAGGAAAATTCTTGAAATGGAATCACCGAACGGAACTTCGATGACTAAGTGCGCAAATGTGGTATCTCCAATAATATTTTGGTTTTGAGTTAAAAGCTTGGGAAAGTTGGTCCCAACATGTAAGGAAAATAAAACTTTAAATTTCATGAAATTTCCTACAGTAGCTTTTGTGGTGGAGTCCTATGGAGTAGCCTCCAATGAGGCACTCGAGCCAAATTGAGCTCCCCAGGATCCACCACTTTCCTGACCCCCCCCCCCCCTCCCCAAAAAGTTAGCAGGTGCACCGTCAGGGAGTGCCGCTGTTGTCTCCCTCCTTTTGGCGAAGGATTCCCCTAACGAAAGCAGCAATCCTTCGCCAGTGGTCCTCCCTCTGCAGCATGACCCCAAAGATATTGTCCGGGGTCACGCTACCAGTCACCGCCTCCATCTCGGCCCTCTCCGGTCTACAACGGACACATTCAAAGAGTGTGTAGAGAGCGGAGTCCGATGAAGAGCCGACGTATACACAGCACGGGTTTGGCACCTTCCCTATGTGGTGGAGGAAGCCCCGAAAATTCCCGTGCCCCGTTAGCATTTGGTGAGGTAGTAGTCCACCTCGCCGTGCTGACGGTTCAGCCAAGTGTTCAGCTGAGTCCAGCCAGTCTTGCCGATAATATTCGAAGTATTAGAAGTGCAGGAACTGAAACATCAAAGGTGCCCGTGTCGTTTTCCTAAAAAATCTAAGCTTTAATGCTATTTTTCTGTAAGCCTGTAAATTGATCAATGGGCACAGAGTTATTCCAAACTCTTAAAGCCACAGTGCTCTGGGATTTGGCACACTTAATTTTAGGTGTGTTTCCTAAAAATTGTCCTTTTGGATTTAAAATATTTACTTGGCTTTGTTTAGCTTTTTATATAAAAAATTTGCGTTATTTCTTAACTCTGTTTTTAAAAAATGTGTTCTTTAAAAAGAAAATTAAATTGAGTTAATTTAAACCAATGCTTTGCAAGGATACTAATTTTCAAGTTATTTAATCCATATAGAGTTAGTTATTAATTTAACATAGTTAAAAAACCGAAACTCAATATACTACAGTCGAAGAATGAAAAAAATCGAAAATTTGAGTTAAAATAAAAAAATTATTAAGCCCTAAAAAGATAAACGGTGACCTTTTTTGAATTAATAGTCAATGCAATTGAGAAAATTTAAGCACTACAATTAAACTACTACACATCATATAAAATGATTGGAATAAATATCAGCTGTAAAACAAGTTAAAAGAAAGTTGAAAAATGAAGAGTTCAGGCTAGTCCAATGGAAAGATTTAGATGCTAAGGGAATTCTTATGAAATAAATCAATTTTAGTGAAACTAGCCCAAATTTTGAGAACAGAGAATTTAGATTGTCAAGAATTCAGAAATTTCAAAACGGATACGAACCCAATAAATTTTCAGTGTAGTTGTAAATTTGAGTCAAAATTAAAACTGCATTTCTTTTCAAGAACTCTTAATTCAGAAATTTAGAAATGTCTTAAATATTAAAACATGTTTTTCTTTACCTGCTGGATATCTTTGTGTGTATTTAGAAAAAATATTTTACCAAATTTGATTTTAGGGAATTTTTATATTACTTTTTTCACTAAAGTTTGGAAGTTTTTTAAATTTGTTTTTTCAAAACCTGTTTAAAGCAAACTTGCTCAGATTTGTGTGGTGAACCACTGAAAACCTAGATATTAAACGGGAAAATATTAACTAGAGGCAAAATTATCAATAAAACTAAGTTTTTTTTTGATTTTCCAAATTTTATATTAAGTGAAAGAGACAAGTCTTGGCTACATTTTGGCATGACTTTTATCTTATCTTTTATCAAAATTAAACTTATTATCTTTAATTAATGATCAATCAAAATTATTCTATATCGTAATATTTTTCAGACATAAATTTAAAGCAAGTTTAATGTCACTTAACGGATTTGAAGGTTACATGTTATCATTTGATTACTCAATTTTAAGCAAACAGGTAGGTGTTTTTCAAAAAAATCAGCCAAATTTAATTCTGTCACATTAAATTTAATATCTGAAAAATATCATGATAATAGTCCAAAAGATTTTCATTACTATCAAAGAAAGATTGATTTTGATTGATCGTTATTTGCATTAATTATAGCAATTTAAAGATAATGAGTTCAATTTTTTAGACACGCCGGAAAAATCACAAATTTTGTTAATAATAGCAAGTCGCCGCAAGACAAAAGTCATACCAAAATGTACCTAAAGGTTGTCTCTTTCGATTAACATAAAATTTCCACTCGTCCATTATATCCCTCAGCCCATTCATTTCTTCTCTACACACATCTGCCAAATCTGTACCCAAATTCTTATATTTATACACTAAATTCTTATGTATTTGTTTAAAATCCGTAAAAATCCCCCAAAATCCGGACTATCAACAAATCTGCAAAGTCCGGACTATCCGAAAATCCGTAAATCCGAAAAACCAAAAAATCGGTACTTCCGGAATCGGGATTGTCTAGAATCCGGATGTAACTTCCAGCCCTAATGCATACATAGATATAATATTATCAATATTTTCCAAAAATCTCTGCTAAGTGAAGAAACGGGTGCATTTTATATAAAAATTAATTTTTTTTAGATACCTTAATCTAATCGTTGGATCTTTTGAACACAATTCTGAGAGCTCGGTGTGCTAACAACAATGAATATTTTATATGTATTTTATATAAATTGACTGGACTAAAAGCGCTAAAATATTAATAATATTTGAAGAACAAGAATATTTCCAGAATATTTCATAAAATAAATAATAAAATAAAATAAATAAATGTTAATAATATTTATTTCCGAAACATTTCACTTTGTTATTTGTTGGATAATGTTTTTACCGTATTTTTTATTATTAATTGTGCGTATTTATTGTAAATTGTACTTATGCTATTTAATTCTTGACTCTAAAGGCTTAGGAGAATGATGCTTACTTACATTTATTTAATTGCAGATATATAAAACTTTATGGATTGAAATTCTCCAAAGAAGACCATATTAAATTTATAAAATTGTTTTTGGAACTTATTTCACTGCCAGATTTGGAACCAACAAAATTAAATAAATTTTGTGTGCTGTTATTACAACTATTCAGGTAATATCACCTACGCTTTAAATTCCTAAATTTGAAATAATATGTTAAAATATTACAGGAAAACGTATAATTTGTCACCCACTGATTTGGAAATTAATTGGCGGCCACTCTATGATCTATTTATTATTTATTTGCATAAAACTTCAAACAAAGGCAACCTATATCAATATTATTCGTAAGTTTTATAAATTTTCCTTTCAGAAATATCTATAGACTAATGTAATAAATTTAAAAAAAATCAGGAAAAAAAAGGAACAAAATAACATGAACCTTTCACCTATGTTCGATCAAATGTTTCCTTTAGCGAAAATTGTCAGCGGATCCGCTTACTTTAATTATTTCCAATCGGACTTTGAAAATGAGTAATCTTAATAATTTTGTTTACATACGTTTTGGTTGTGGTGCTTAAAATTAGATATTGGTGGATGTATTGCAATTTCACTTTCATTCGAATTTTATAGCAAAACAGTTTTTCATTATATAGATAAAATGTCTCATCTGTGTGAAAAGTGTTAAAGGAAGTATCGTCTAGTAGTAGTTTCGCAGCAAACATTCTTAGAAACTGGGGCTAATTGATTGTTATCTTAATTGCTCTGTTTTACGGTCAGAAAATAAAATCATTGCGTCAAATATTTTACATAAACTTTGACGCATAAATAAAAAATAAAATCTGCATCCAAGGAATTTGAAAGAAATCTCAACAAATAGTAATTCCGGCAAATAAGTGTGAACCATGAACCATGGGAGTGTTCAGACACCCAAAGTGATCCGGAGAAAATAAATTTTTATTGTGTCTTAAAATATGGACATTTGCCAAAATTTGCTTATTTTCGATTATTGTTTCGACTCCCGTTAGTTTTATGCTCGAAGGTGATACCATAATTCCAAAATTAAAATATGCAAATGCCTTAAAACATCTCTGAAAAATTGCACTATTAAGTTATTAGTATTTCTGTTAATTTTAAAAAAAACTCCTTAAAAGAAAGTATATAAGTAGGATAATCAACCAATTCTTAAAAAGATAAGCATCGACAACACCAAATCCAAAAAACAACACGGTCACACCAAATCGAAAACGGCGATCAATATTCTACCGACATTATATTATGAGCTGATAACAAGTCAACTACGACCGGAATGGTACTTCTTGCTACGCAGTCATAGGGAATAGACGTAAATTTTGGTAGTTTAGTTTAACTTGTTAATCTTAACATTTAGTTTTTTGGATTACATTGTTTGTTAAATTTCTTTGAAGGGTTATTTACATCATTTTGGAAAAAAACAGGCTTACCTTTATATATTTTTTTAAATCTTTATTATTTATATAAAAATGGACTACACCATAATTAACCAAGAAAAAAGGATATAATCGCTGCCAGTGATATCTCGTCTTAAACAAAAAAGGTTAACAAACGGGATTTTAAAGATACATTAAAATCCTAAGCACTGAACCAGTATGTCGAATTTTTATTATAATGTCCATAATATTTGGCGCTCTATTAAAAAAAATCATTAAAATTTTCGATATAAATCGAATGCACTATTAGTGGTTCAATGCCTAAAAGAAAGAATTGCGAATAGAACGTTCAAAACCAGAAGCTAATTGGACTTATAGTTTTTTCTAAATCATTTATACCAACTTTGAAAACGTTATTTTGAGAAAAACGCTTTTAAAGTTCATCATTCAGTTATTTGATAGGCTGAGAGTAAAATGATATATCTACAAGATCCGAGCACAAGTGACTTAGAAAATGTTCCGCACAAAAACAAACCGCATAAGATTCCGGGCAAAAACAAATTAGAGAAAAACTCCGGGCCAAAATGACTTAACTACTCAACTGCATTAACTTTGCATTACTTTTTGTAGTTAAGTCGTGATTCGTTTTTGCCCGGAACCTCACGCGGTTCGTTTTTTACGCGGAACATTTTCTAAGCCACTTTTGCTCGGACCTTGTAAATCGGTCATTTTTACTCTCAGCCTGTCATTTAATTCTCAAAATAAACAAAGTTAGTATGCTTAAAAGTTATATAAAATAAATACGTCGAATTTCGCAAAACCCTTTTAGGAATATATTTGAGTCATATTAAACTATAAAAAAAAAAAATTTAAAAAAAATAAAAAATCTATTTTTTTACTTTTCACCATGTTACCCTGTTCTCTACACATCTATATCAAATATTCTTACAAAAACTTATTGTCAGAAGTGGGAGAATTAAAGTGATCATTGGATTGATTGAATTGATAACTCCAAGCGGGATAATAGAGATAAACAATTATAATAAAATACGGGACAAGTGATTTTAATCAGTGAATACGAGAAAAGTGTTCATGAAAGAATTTTCATAAAAAAAGTCATTGTGTAGAAAGGAACGGATATGATAATACGCCAGAAAGAAGTAGTAAGATCTACGAGAAGTACAAAAGAAAAACTAAGCTACGAAAAGGTAAATTGGCAACAAAAACAACGAGGAAACATCAAAAGAAGGAGCTACGCGGATCACTCTGCGATTATGGGAAGTCAAGATACGAACAAGATAAGTAGAAAACATTTATAACGTACTATGTTACGCATAGTTTTATTATTTAAAAAGGCGAGAAAATAATTTTTAATAAAGACTTTCGATAAATCAAAACAGCGGTAAAATTAGCAGTATTATTCTCTGAATCTCAACAAAGGAACCGTTATATCGCTAAACTAAGCACCTGTAACGAATAAATTCAGAATATTTTAAATTTTCGAATATTTTTGAAGAAAATAATTTTGGCATAAACTAGTGTGTTTAGACTAGGGAGTGAAATTTATATTAATGGAAGAAATAAGAAAATTGAGAGTTTCATTATTACAAGAAGTACTAAAAAAGCGCTAAAAATCTGTTCAGTATAGAATAAAAGAGGACTTGGTAAACAGAATATACGGAAATTTGTTACGAAAATAGGTATGAAAGGGACGAGGACTACGTAAATGAAAATTATATATACGAACGCGAAGAACATTTTGAAAACGCGTTTTATGAAAAATCAGGTGAAAGTCCCGTTATGCAGAATTAGGGGAACATTCGGTGAAACATATTTCTGAAACTACCTTGGAAATACAATACTCAATTAAACAAAATAAAATACTGAATTAAACAAAGCATCTCTAGGATTCAAATTCACTCGAGATATTAAGTAACAGTGTAGTTGAAGACAGGGACGTTAACAACAACGCCGATACCTAGTAAATAATAAAAGCAAAAGCAAAATATCTGGCGAAGGAAATTTCTCGATCCGGGACATAGAAGAGTCCTTAGAATCGGGAATATTCGAAAACTGCGAACGATATGTTCACCGTTCAGTGACCTTAAAGATAAACGCTGAAAGATGCAAAAAATTGGGAAAAACTTACTTAAGAATACGACTCCAATAATTGAAAGTGGCAAAGTTCTGATCCGTAATATCGATGTGATGGCATAGTTCAGACAGCCTACTGAAATTCAATAGCTGATGACCAAATATAAATCTGAAAGTCCTCCGAAGTTTTGTACACAAATGCATATCGAGCTTGATTGATGAAAAGGTAATTGTAGTAGAGCACATACAGTAATGGCTAACAGATGGAATCATACGAATAGACATGGGTTCTATAGGCTTTGTCTAGAACTTTGTTAGGCTTTGTTGAACAAGAAAGTCATTAAGGACAGATATCCTTTACCGCTAATGGAAGAGATCTTGGAAAACTTATACCCGACTAGAGTCTCCACCACCTTAGATCTCCGAAACAGATTTTTCCAAGTAGATATGAGGAATCTAGTCGTAAATATACATAACCACCTTAGATCTCCGAAACATTTTTTTTCCACGTAGATACAGACGAATATAGTCGGAAATATACATCGTTTGTGACGAGTGAGCGATTCGTATTTTTTAAGGCACCTTTCGGTTTATGCAACTCTCCAGCCGTATTTCAATACTTTGTAAATACAGTATTTCAGGAGTTAATTCGAGATGGAGTATTAATGGCCTATATTGATGATCTCATTATTCCTTCTGTTAATAACGAAGAAAATCTTGGCAAATTGGAATTAGTTTTGGACGTTGCTGAAAAAATGGTCTTATTATTAATTGGTCCAAGTGTAAATTTTTGGGGAGAAAAGTAGAGTTTCTTGGGCACATTATTGAAAATGGTAGTATTAAACTTTCAACGGAGTAAACGAGAGCTGTTATCAACTTTCCAGTGCCGAGACATTTGAAGCTTTCTTGGTTTAAGTGGATTCTTCCGCAATTTTATTCAGAGCTACGCTATGATAGACAAACCATCATTTGATTTGACAAAGACACGCTATTTTATTTCGGCGAAAATGAGATGTTTGCTTTCAACCAGTTAAAAGAATGCCTTTCCCAAGATCCAGTTTTAAAGTTGATCAACCCAAAGTTAGAAACTGAGTTACATGATTTCCTTTACAGAAACATGGTGATGACGAAAAATTTCATCCGACTTTTTTCTTTAGTTTAAAGGCTACGAAACGCAAAAAAAACACTCCAGCTATGATTTGGAAGTTATGTTGGGACTAAACTTTGAGATCTTTCGGGACTGTAAAGCCTTCCAATTGACGATGACGAAAAGGGAGCTTTGTAGTCGCGTGGCTTGATGGGCACTTATCCTCGAAGAATATGATTGTTCAATACATCACCGCTCGGGAGCATGCAACATGTCTACGCTCTAAGTTGATATCCAGCTATTCTTGCAATCGAGAACTGCTTGATTTTTCGGATTTGAAAGGCGCAAGAAAGAAACGAGACATGCCGCTTGATTACCCTGCTGAGATACGATAAGTACGACGACTTCACTCTAAGGGACGGCATTTTATACAAGTTTGAGAAGGGATGAAGGAAATGCCCGAAAGGTAAAAGCAATTGTTCGTCAGGACTGCTTCGTACCCAGTTTAGCTAAGAGAATCGAACAGGTGATATCAAACTGCGATTCATGTATCCTAGTTTCCAAAAAGGGAGGCAAGCAAGAAGGGCTCCTGAACCCTATTGAACAATTAGACATACCACTTCATTCATACTTACCACCTGCATCACCTTGGGCCGTTGGCCTCAACGGCAAATCAGTTCAAATTACTTTTAGTTGTTGACGCTTTCACCAAGTTCAGGTGGATCTATCCTGTAAAAGACCATCATGTGAAGTTTTAAATCGACTAGAAGTCTAAGCGAAACTTTTGGTAACCTATGGAGGGTAGTAACAGATTGGGGAACAGCGTTTATGTTAGGTACATTCAGAGAATACTGCACATAACGAAAAGTTAATCATGTTTTAGGAGTGTTAGTGTATATTGGTAGTACTAGAAAAATGTCTGTAGCAGAACCCGAAAAAAGGGTAAAAGTATTCCCAAATTACAGCAATGGCTAAACTCTACCAAAACAAGAGCAACAAATAAACTGCCGTTCGAATTATTAATTGAAGCTCCTATGAGAAACTTGGAGGGCTTGTAGTTATCACGGCTTTATCGAAATCCAGGAAGAAAACCGAAAATATTCATTACGGAAACGAAAAATGGCGCACGTAGCACAAAATAAGATTTTACCGATATTACTATGAGCTGATAACAACTCATTCATAGAGAGCAGATGTAAATTTTGAAAGATTACCTTGTTAATCTTAGCATTTTTCGGATTACATTGTTCGCTTAATTTCTGATAATAAAATCTCGTGAAAATTACCCTGTATTCTCAACATTACCCAATATACCCAATATTCCTACATATGTTTATTTAACTAATTCAAAAATCACTGATAATATACCTTACTTTTGAACTTCAACTGTATAGAATTCGTGAACCGAATTTATCTGGCTTAGCCGCGAGTCAGAATGCACAAATAAACGTAAATCGTTAGAACAGCCATAAGTGCACACCCCGGTACCCTTGCACTTAGTTCTATTGAAAACTAAGGACCGTCGCATAAAACTCTTTAAACCTTGAACTAAGCGGATACTAATTTTCAGCATATTTTTTCTTCTGAACACGCGATTAAAACTTACAATTTCTACAATGACGCTCTATAATAATTACTCAATAAGAAAGTTTAAAATTTTTCGGTACTTTTGTTGTATTTTCGTAACTCAAAAACACCAAACTTTGTACTTGCGTCATTGTTCCACCGGAGAAGTGATATGTATATTTAAGAGATCGAAAGTACAGCACAGTCTTTTTTATCAATATTAAAGTACAAGAGAGTAGAGAGAAGGGTCAAGAAGATCTGCAGAAAACTGAGACCGTAATAAGTTGCCGAGTACGGAAAGGGCGTTTACGGCGGCGTATATAATTTGAATTTGAGTTTGTGGCAAGAGCAAGACTATCGAGTTTCATTTTGCTGTTGCAGTAGCATTGTTTTGAAAGTATTCACAGTGCTGTCTTTGTTGTCGGATTTTGGTCGCACATTCTTAAAATTATGTGTCCCACGCAAACTCTCAACACTTCGCTCTGCTTAATTATTATTAACTGAAACTTTATCACTGCTGGGATTTAAATTTTGGTATTTAGTAATATGTATGCAATCAATAAAAAATAGTTTAAAAAAAAAGTTGAACCGACTTCACAAAAGGGAGCATGCTACCCAAAAGAAAAAGAATTATCCAAATTGGTCCACGCGTTACGAAGTTAGACTATTCCTACCCCCGCCCAACCCACACCATGGGCCAAATTATTCTTCTATTAGCAATGGGTGATCACACTCTATACAACAACAAAAGAACCATCCAAATCGGTCCACGTGTTACAAAGTAAGGTTCCACCCTCCCCCACCCCTCACCCCACCAACATTTGTTTTCTCGTAGTATCAACCAAGGATCATATTACACCCAATAGAAAAAGAATTATCCAAATCGGTTCACGCGTTACGAAGTTAGACTACCCCTCCCCCACCCCCACCTTTCACCATAGGACCGAATTATTCTCCTATTAGCAATAGGGGATCATACTCTATATAACAGAAAAAAAAACCATCGAAATCGGACTATGCGTTACAAAGTTAGGTTTCAACCAAGAAAATTCAAGTTCATTTAACTTTTCGTTGATAGTAATACCAAAGGACTAACCTCTTTTCGCCAGCTGCACACCTTCAAAGCAAACTGAAAACTAGATGTAATTAGATATTGGCATAACATTTAAAAGAGCTAGACTTATCACAATGGTTATAAATTTATCCTTATCCGACATACAGTTGTAGCGCATTGAATTAAAATAAATTTGTCATTCTACAGATTTGTATTCGATGTAAAGCAAAAGTTATTTATTACCGAAATGGAAACTTCGAGTTCTAAACATATTTAAAGCCGCAGGTGCCAAGCCACAAGTACCAAGTATCAAAAACTAGTTTAAATCAACGAACACTTATGAGAACGTCAACATTTTATATTAAAAGCTTTCTTTATATTGTGGCCAAAGTACAGCGGATCAAAAGTTTGTATACACCTCATACTTACTACTAGAGAGGCTAAAGTTCCCTAAATAACAAATTATAAGAAAAATATTTTGACGGCAAGGCTTATACATAAGTGTTTTTTAATCATCATATTATAATTAAAAAACAAGGAATTAAAAGCATTTCACGGTAAAAGACGAAGCCAAAACTTAGTATACAAATATAAAGTAAACATAAATGTTGTTCTGCTTACGCTTGAAAAACAGAGCATCAGTATTTGGTGGGAAATTTCCGAGCTTTTTTGACTGCATCCAATCATGCAATCTTACTGCATCCCTCAATGCAATCCATTGACCGTGTTTGAACGTGATGGTTTTCTGATTTTACTGTCCAAAACTTCCCATAGAGCTTCTCTGCGATTAAAGTCTAAAGATTGCTAGGGCAAACTTAGGTGTATTGTACATCCATTTTTTTTATAATTGTCGCTACAAATTTGGGTCTTTATTCTGAAAAAAGATCCAACTTCTGCACTACTAAATTATTTTTAAAAATCAGATGGTCTATGTTATTCGTTATTGACTCAATCAAGATTTCCTGTTCCTGCAGCCGTCATGCATCCCCAAACCATCAATGAACATCCGCTGTGTTGTGAGGTTTTGTGGAAGCAACTCGACTAATTATTCTAGACCTATCCTCTGCTTTTTGAACTAGATATCTCGAACTTACTGTCGCTAAGAATTATATTAGTCCAAAACGTTATAGGAATATTTAATGTCCTCTCGAAAAATTTAGAAGTAAGCTCTAGTGGTCATCAACAGCGAGTTTCTTTGAATCTTTGTTATCGAATCGGGTGAAGTTATTCTTCCGCCCCACAAAGAGTTACGGGAATTAGATAAAGATTTTTTTCATAAAGTGAGCTAAAAATTATTCCAGTGTTTCTTTTGGTTTAAATTGAATGTTCTATGTAATGTTTCAAAATCAATTGCAAAAGTTGTACTACGGTTGAAGTTAGCGAAAACTAGTACTCAATCTCCTTTATATCTACTCTTACATGGAAGAAAAACTAATACATCGTGCAGCTATTGTGTCTTAACAATTTATAATTATAGATAATATTATTCTTATTCATATAAACTTAGGAAAATCAATGACTGAAGTCTTCACATATCGCACAATTTACCGCAAAATTTGACATAACTTATTTCAATCACTATATTTTGTATTAAAAATGTTTTTGTACGAATAGATTTTTTTTATGCAATTTTTAATCAATTGTATACAACCTGCAAAAATATCGGAAAATTAATCATTATTTCTACAGGACAAATGTTTCTCAAGCTTTGTGTTTATGGTCGATATTTTGCTGCTTTTATGAAGTTCTTAGTGGGGGTCGGAGGGCTTACCATGAACGTGCTAATATGCTGTTTATGGTCGATATTTTGCTGCTTTTATGAAGTTCTTAGTGGGGGTCGGAGGGCTTACCATGAACGTTCTAATAAATAAACCGAATAGCTTAGGAACTAGAATAAATATGTATTAGGAAAATGTTTTACCGAAATGGGAAAGATGAAGTAACAGAATTTATTCATTTCCATTCAAATGGTAAAGGGGCTGGGTTTATGGGAGTATTTTTTTAAATTAATATAATGTAAAAATATATAGCAAGTTAAATATTATAAATAACATTATCGTTCTTAGATCCCTACAATGCAGTTTAAAAACAGTAATTCAGAATTGTTCCGTGTAAGTAGTCCATATGAACCCAATTGTAATTATTATATGAGGTTTCTTTATAGATATTTTCCAAAATCAGCAACACAAGAAATCTTGGATGAAGTTTTACCAAAGCTTCAACCTCTTGATACTGGTAAATCTTGTCAGGTATTTGAAATTTTAAATCTGTTCTTAAATTTTCGTCATGGCTATGAGTTGTGGTTTGATGATTTTATGAGTCTGTGGACTACTTATCACGACCCGCGGTGGAGTGAGGTAACGTTTATTTTAGCATAACTTTTCAGAAAGTCTTCTAATAAGATTTGTTTGTTAGGATATGATGAATATTATGGGAAATTTAGCATATAGAAATATTGGTAAAATTGACTGGGAGCCATATTTACCAGTTATGTTTGCTAGAATACTTAGGTGGATTGACTTGCCTGTTGCTTATAAACAATTAAAAGTTTCTCGCTCTCAAGGGCTTTGCGCGACAAGCGTGACAAGTTAGTAGAGTGCTAAACCGTCATAATAAGTAAAACTAAACTGTTTAATATTTATTTGTTAGAATGGATAGTGGCTGTTTTGGGACCAAATACTTCGGGGCAAACGTACTTAACTAAATTTGTAGGAGCTATAGAATCTTATCTTCATCCTGCAAATATGGGTAAATGGGTTAAAATACTAGGTCAAATATTAGGGGGTTTGCCAGAAAACTTTATAAAGCGACTTGAATTCGAAAGATTTAGAAAAGCGCCTTGGGAGGATCCTGTTCCTGGTATGAAATTTTAATTAAATGTGGTTACAAATCTAATAACTTTTCTTGCAGATACCTATAAGTTGACCGAAAAATGCATAACTGATTTCGTTGAGTGTTTAAAGCCAGCTGCTTTTCAGACTATGTATTCTCGGATTGATACTAGTGATGTTTATAGGATCTTTAGGCACTTATCTAATTTGCGTCCTGAACTTATTATTCCAAATGTAATTGAAAGGGTTTATGCCAACCTCGAATCTTTGACAGAGCCGCATCGTTTAACCGCTTCCTTGCAATGCCTTGTTGGTGTGTCTCGTGCTTTAATAAGTGGACATAATGGATATACTGCTGGAAGGACACACGTCATTCCAATCCTCTTTGCTGTTCTTCCTGGAATTGATCCGAATGATTTGCGAAAAGCAATTTTGACTATGAATTTTTATGGTGCATTTGTTTTCCAAATTCCAATCGTTGATTGCTCCAAAGCTGGCATGCACTATAACGATTTAACGGAAGAAGAATCATTGATATGTGAACAGACTGCGGATTTGGAGGACTTTGTTTTGCAATTTATGGATCGTTTGTTTCTTATGATAAAATATACGACGCAGGAAAGTATTAGAATGGAGCAAGCCAATAGTGATAATAATAAATCTAGATACGATTTAATTGTGGAGCACTCTATTTCTTCCGGCCTGCAGGTTATTCTTGGACAATGCTCTGAGGTAAGTTCACATGTACATATGTTATCAATTTTTGAAACAGTATTTGTAGTCTTCCGTATCTAGTTTTTCTTATTATTAACCACTGGATTCCTTGTGCTTTTTGTATGATTTCGAACTTCCTTTTAAAAATCGAAGGAGTTGGGTAGTTAAGACGCTATTAATTTATTTTCTAAAATTAGCTCTTTATAGTGCGTGAAAAGTTCAAATTATTTTCTTATGAGGAAAAATTAAAATGACATATAAAGTGTAAAAGTGTTAAAGTAAAGCTTGGGAAATCTCTTTACGTGTTATCTTCTCAGAACCCGTTAACTTTTTCCATGTGTGGCATTTTTTAAAATTGAGAATTTGTTTAGTTGGGTACAACCTACTAACAAGAAAATGTTTCCGTAAAATTCTGTTTGGGAATAAAACAGGCCTGGTCAGTCTGTAGGTTAGTCAAGCACAAGAACTTTGGATATTGCCAAGTTATCTGCCAAACAGAAGCTGTTTTTTTTTTGTAAAAAGAAGCAAATTCATCTTTGAGATGTGCACTAAGTGATAATTGAAAATATTAGGTTAAAAGCATTCTATACTATAATGTTGCAATGGTATTTATATAATGTTGCAGTGGTTCATAAATACTGGGCTTTCTATAAAGTTTTCCCAATAATGTAGAATGTTTTTAACCTAATATTCTAATATTTGCAAGTATCACTTAGTGCTCCTCCCAAAGAGGAATTTGCTTTTACATTTGCAATGTTACTCTTTGGTTAAGTATCTTCATCTATTCCAGAAGTTAATTATAGCTGGATTAAATTTAAGCTTTATAAGCACGAACTTTATTTCTGTTTATCGTAGCCCTAATATGTCAAGTTTGCACGGCACTCTTTTATGATCTATTTTATTTACGGCAGATGTAGCTCTTGAGATTATGAATTTTACAGTTTTAACCTCCCCAAATTAATGAAAAAATGGCTTTAAAATAAATGGGGAGATATAATTTGCGGAGAGGTCTAACCAAAAAGGAGGTGCAGCATTTTAAAAACAGTGACGAAAAAGCATCAGGTTCAATCTCTTCAAAAGTGTGTATGTTTTACAACACTTTTAATATTTCCGACAATAAAGAAGCTCTCCAAAATATCTAAAAGCAAAATATCTACCGCAGATCTTGCATCACATATCTGAAATCGAATCTTGATATTTTTAAAGCTTTTGCTAGAGTCTGACATGCTGCCCTTCTAGGAAAATTTCAAGCATTTGGTCGGCACTCTCAACTTATAATAAAGATTAAAATTTTCTGTCAAGCTGTTCAATCCGTGTAATAATAATTTAATATTAATTATAAAAACTATATAAAAATAATTATGGATCAGTTCTTCCACCAACTATTTCTGCTGTTTTTATTGACTTCTTTCACTTTTAACCCTATCTACAGTTTCGTCGACGACTTCGCGTACTTCTTTAATTCTGTAGCAAAATTCCCGGTGGAACTCTGTAAAAATTAACCGAAAACGCCGCGTATTTGGATTGTTAAAGAACGACATTTCTGCGATCACCGATTCGGGCAGAGCAACTCGTGTATTAATCAACGTGTCCACAACACAATATTGTTTAACATTTATTAAAGATGTCATATGCCCTATTCGCCCCTCTTAACACTTTGATGACTCCAAAATTTTTGAGAGCATCAACAGAATGTCGGTTGTTCCTCTTTCTTTTATCGCTATTTCCACGGATATTGTTCTAATAATATTGCTAGTCTGATTGCTTGCAGACAAATTGCCATGCCCACAATGAATTTGGAACAGCTTACTATCCTCTGTGTACACCTAACTTCCTTCACTCATTTTCTGTCAAGGCTGTACTATAGCATCATAAGACAAACCTTGAGCTTTGCCAACGTGGTAAAAAACAGTAAACCTAGATTTAAATGTAATTTTCATAAATAAGTGTAGTGGTAGTCCAAGAGAGAGATTTCAGATTGATTGACGCAAAGAGACGAATAGCTCGTGTATTGATTGTTTGAGCATAGGCATGCTTGTACTCTTTTATCGCTACGTGCATAGGCGTGCTCTGAAAAAATATCAATAATTCATTACCGGTAATGTCACAAATTGTTTAGCGGTCAACAGCAATTGTAACTAAAAGTAAATCAAGAATCCTTACAAATTTTTTCAGTGAAGTTTTTAAATATTGCCTTTTCCGATTTATTACTTTATTTCTTCTTTCAATTTGTTTTACGATTCGGTTGTATTCGACTTTAATTAATTATTGGGCTAATTTTAACATTCAACTTTATAGTCTTATAAATACTAAAATTCTTAATTCCTACCTCTAATATAAAAATCTTATTATTTATTTATAAGTGTAATTGACAAAATTATATTTACCTACATTTATATTTTACTTCTTTATCAGGATATTTCACTATCGGCCGCAAAGAAGGTAACTGATTTTGTGCAAGGAAATTTATTGGAACCTCATGCAGCTGCACCACTTCTTGGAACATTAGTTCATTCTGTTGGCCAAATTGCTGGAGGTCACATGTTTAAAGTGCTAGTGCCTTATTTAACAGATCGCTTGATGGTTTATATAAGAGAACACGACGATGTACATAACTTGGAAAAGCAACCCGATGAATTTCTTTACTATCTTACAATTTTGTATTACCTATACAAAAGCGATCCGCGTGAAGTTATAAAATACTTAGACAACTACCTTATACCCGTTTTGGATGAATTAGTGAAATTTAAATGCAAGCAAATCACAAAAATTACTGCCAATTTGATATTTAGTGTGCTAAATAATTTTTCTCGGCTTCAAATCTTTGATCTAAAAAGTTCCGGATATAGTTTTAAAAAGCCACTTTCCGAGTATTTGCCCATAAGACATTGGGGTGATAAGATGGATCCGAGTGAATCATTTGATTGGTATATTCCAGGAGAAAAGGAACGAAGTGCTTGTGAAAAAGTTGTACATAGGCTTTTGCCTTCAATTTTGGAGAATTTTGAAAAGCATGTTTCTGGAGAAATTTCTATGTGTAGAGAGGATATTTTAAAAAATGCGAATTTTCTCTTTTCGTTGTTAAGTGTTTCAAACTTCTTACCTAATTGGGATGCTCCAATCGAAGAACTTACAGAGACTGTGGTAAATATCAAACCACGTAAAATAACCCTTGGTTTTGATAAGCAGTGTATTAGAATGCCTGATGGGTCAGATATTCGTTTGGCAGTAATCAAATCAGTTAGCAAACTGCAAGATAAAATTCTTGCGGATTCTAGTGACGACATTCAATCATTAAAAACCATTATACTGATATGGGAACGTGTACATATGAGGAAATCGTTTATGACATCATATGACAGCGAACTTAAAGCTTACAAACACTTGAAAGAATTTCAGGAATTTCGTTTAGTAAAATATAAGCGTAATATAAAAGCTGTTGTAGCTAAAAGAGTACTAATACAACAGACCTGTAGGGATGAACTATCTCCACCTTGCTTTACAAAGTATCACAAAGATGTAATGGTGAAACTCTTAAAACTAGCGACGTCATACTACAGCGCTATTCGATGTTTTGCTCAGGCCAAATTGCTGCAAATGACTAATACATATGCATTTTCATACCGAGCAATTTTAGATGATTTAGTTGAATATTTAAAACTCGATTCGAATAAGAATCATGAGTCTTTTAAAGGTGCTTTGTATATGCTAGTAAGCTCTGGACGGACTAAACTGCTCGTTAGATATGATTGGATATGTATTGAAAAATTATGGCTAAATGTTTTAAAATCTCAACCATCTGAGAAACCATCAATTGTACGCTTACTAGATGCTATAATATGTGTGGTATCAGATGAGTTTACAACTTTATCAATTGAATTGCAAGTACCTGACAAATTAGTTGACTTAGGTTTGGCTTTAACCACAGACGGTATGATAACAGAAGACAAAATTGAAGCTGGAAAACTTTGTTTAGAGCACAAAAACAAAATAAACCGGGAAAGATATTTTAATATTTTAGAATCAATTCTTGAAGTTGCTCAAAGCAATTCACTTCATTGGAGGTATCATTTAATGGCATCCACAATGCTAAATATTTTGGTGCATCCCACAGTGAAATATCCTTCATCTGTAGCTAAATATTTTGTACAAAATTTACTTCATGATTCCATTAAAGAAAGAAAAACGGCAACACGGGTTCTCAAATCAATATTTGAGCAACAAAAACAAAAACAAGTTAAGATTAAGGTTGATCCATTTGAAATTGCTGGTGTTGCCAAACCCACTGGGAAACTTACTTATGGTATTCGGGATGATAATCGGTGGTTACAGTATGACGTCACAACACTACCGCGGAGTCAAGAAGATTGGGACAAACCTTGTTACATGCATAAGGCAGAAGGATTTTTTGGATGGTCAGCGGATTTTAAAGTTTGTGCCCCAACTAGTGAACAACCGAAAATTAATCGAACAAGAGACGAAATGAATGAAGTTGAGCAAGTTATTTATGACTTCTTTTCAAATAAAGACAATGTAGACAAATTTATTTCATTTTGGTCACTTGAAGAAAATAAGGGAAAGGAAAAATTTAAACAAACACGTTTTTGTTTGATAAAGGTAATATTTAAATGCATTTTTGAGAATGTTATTCTTACTTATTTTAACATTATAGTTTTTATTTAAAATTTATGGGGATGTATTTTTCGACAAATTTTATCCACACTTGGAACGGTTAATAAGGGAAAATAAATTAGAAAGCAATCACAGATGCGCTGCAGAAATATTAAGTGGAATAATGAGAGGAATGAAACATTGGCCTTATGATAAAGTTGAAAAGATTTATGCGAAGATAACACCTTTAATTAGAATGGCACTCGACAATATTACTGTGGAAACTGATGATTTCTGGGGTACTTGCTTTGCTACCGCATCGGAACACGTTGATCCGAAAAAGCAATATTGGCTACATGAAGTTCTAATGGAAGATCCCCTTAGGGAGAGCACAAGTTTTATAGATTGCTGTAGGATATTTTGCTTACAGGGACCATTTAATCAACATGTTTGGCGAATGGACTCGTTTTCACATCGTCTACTAGGTGAGTTAAACTATATTTAGTTCTTATTGCTTTACAGTTTTAAAACTTCGGCTTAAATTAGTTTTTTTTCCGTATGAAATGCTTACATTATTGTTTTTTTTATTTCATTCATTTCTTATTGGTTTTATTTATTTTTATATATCGTCAGTGTTTCAGCAATACCTCATATGCGGAGAGTTTAATAATTTAGCATTTTTAGTGTAATCGAATAGGTATTGGAGTTTTTCATCAATCTGTAATTTTAACTATAAACAAAAATACTTTCAGTAATACGTAGAGCTCAATAAACAAACGTTCTATGTACATGTTTGTAAGGTTTGAACAGAACGACTCAGAACAGTCTTTTTAGCGTTTTATGAAAAATTATGAGTTATGATGCACATAGGAGAAATTGCTGAACCACCAATGATATATAAAAGGAATCTCAAAATATGTATAACGTCATCGTTAGTGTTTAGTGTGTAATTAGTTAGGAGAATACAAGTTTACATTTACCAAAATTTAAAGAAAGACAGTTAATATGAAAGATAGCCAAATCAGAATTTAAGACATTTAAAAATAACCTCGCAGTGTCAGCATATAGACAATTTTCAGTTGTTTAGGATAACTAAACTTTTGTTAAAGTGTAAAATAAAGTTTGGCTAACAACACTGCCTTGTGATAAGCCTCAGGGACGGACAACAAAGCTCCACGAAATGCAACTTGCTGAGTCCGGCTCGACAAACACGAGTTTTTTTTATACATAACTTTAATGTACATATCTTCGACGATCTTTTTTAATTTATTTATTGTTATTATTGTTGTACATTGTTCCTTTTTTAATAGGTTAATTTTGAGTTATTTTTAACCTATGTTTGATAAATACACATTTACTGAACTGTTATATATCTGTATACCAACATCGACAGACGGCCTCGGTGCCATTGTTGAAGTTTAAAGTTTATTTATTTATTTTTGAATTATATTGATAGGTTTTGTTTTTATTTTTTCTTCCTTTTATGAATATAAAATTTAATGTAATGCTGTACTCGATACTGAAATAAACTATTATTATATATATTATATATAACATATCTTCGACGGTTTAGACATAGACGTCTAGACAGTCATTTTTCTCGTTTTCTCGTCGTAATTTACATATAACAATAAAAAAATAAATTAAGCTTTTCAGCTGAGATTTTTTGCAGAGATATAAACAAACGAAGTCTTCTTTTTATATATGTATGTATATAGTGTTAATTTGATTTTCCGTGAGGACCCTAAGACCCTATGACATTAGCTTTCGAACTGTAAAAAATCGGTACGGTTTTGTGATTACCTCTTACATAAACACAAACTCTCTCTAGTTCCCGTAACCCCTTGTGGGTCATGCACCGGCAACTTTACCCGATTCGAGGCAACGGTTGCAAGTAGACCTACAAGGGGATTCCGAACCACTGACATTTTTTCTTTCTCCACCATGGCCTTTTATCGTAATCTGTTGGAAGCAGAAAACAACCATTGGTCGTCGTCGTCGGTTGTATTCTAACTGAGGACCCCCGGATTGCTAGGTCGTTAGTGTATTTAGTGGCAAGTCTAAAGTTTTTATTTTATCGCAAGCAGAATCCCGTTATTTCTCTTAGATTATATTTTTGCACATGATTTTCTCCGATTGGTCTCCGACTTGACAGATATGAAGCAGAGATGTATTACTTGGTAACATAGTAGACCTTCTAACGACATTGTTAGTCGAATTCAACAGCCCTGTAATTGAAAATAAAATTACTTAGTCATTCAGAGGCTTAGGCACGAATGAAAAGTAGTTTCTTGGCGATGCACGTATTGAGATATTTAAGGAATATAAGTATACTGCAGGTTTCATCACTTCTATTTAGTACTCCCAATCCAGTTGCTTAATGAATATATTTTTTATATTAAAAAAATAACTACGCACATTTTATTTTACAGAATATTTAAAACCATATTTGAATCATCCATTCCAAAATGTTCGCATCAGACTGGGATCAATTTTAATAAACATTTTTGAAGCTGACTTAGAATTCAAAGGAGGTAATCCACCTGAATGCCCACGAATGAAAGATATGATTGCCGAAGTTGTTCAGAAAATTCAACCACTTGATAAAGAAATGCCTATTCAAATGAATAACGGTAAACATATAATAAACTTTTATCATAAAAATCAAATCATGCTTTTTATTTCAAAGGCACTCTAGTAGAGCAACCTTTAAGTGAGGAACAAATAAAATATGATGAAGCAGTTCGCTTATTTAAAACAAGTAGGTGTCATATTTTTTTAAGTAGAATATATTAAATATTATTATAAAATATTTAGTAAGTCATTGGATTATTGGAGTTATATCACGGAATACTAATGGTAATGAAAAAGCTTTCTTTGATCTTTTACCTTTTGCCTGCCGTTTGGAAAGTTGTGAACAAGACTCGGAACTGGCCGAAAGCTCTATCACTTTATTAGCAATGATATCACAAGCACTAACGTTGCCAGATTGTATGGGTTATGCCTTAGACAAAATTAGTGAAGTATCAAAGTCCCCTTCATGGGGGTCACGTCTATCAGTGATTGATGCACTGCAAGTTCTTATCTTTCATAACATGGCTATTGTATCCAGTAGAGACGAGTGGGTACAAAAGGTCCAGGATATTGTCCTACGTCTCTTAGAAGATACAAGTGTGGAGGTTAGAGAAAAGGCTGCTCAAGTTTTGGGCGGTCTTCTTCATTGTTCTTTCTTGCCGGCTACAGATAAACTGCTTGAACAATTTAAGAAAAAATGCAAAACAAAATCCAATAGGCGTAACTTAAATAACTATGCATCTGAAGTAACTAAAGCCGAAGGGTAAGGAAATATCCTTTAAGATTTTAAGTTTATATTTACTATTATATGATACTTACAGCTGTACAGAAACATCAGAAGCGATGGCAGTGCGAATGCGCCATACAGGTGTTTTAGGTCTTTGTGCTTTTATTTCAGCATATCCATATGATATTCCCGATTTTGTTCCTGATGTTTTTGAATATCTGGGAGCTCATCTCAATGATCCACAACCTATTGTTGTAATTAATTTTTGAAGACATGATTTATTCTTATTATATTACTCTGTTTTGTATTTCTAGTCAACAATACGAAAAACTGTCGGTGATTTTAAGAGGACGCATCACGACAACTGGGCAACGCATCAACTGAAATTTACCGAAGACCAACTTGCTGTTCTAAGTGATTTAACTATTCCGCCTTCCTACTACACATAATGACTTAAATTTTTATTATGAATGTTTCTGGGAGCTTGTGATTTATAAAGTAACTCTTGCGTTGGTTTCCATTTTTAATTTTCTTCGGACTAGTTTTATTTTGTATTTTTGTCTAGTTACTTTTGTTGTTGTGGGACTAGTATATTTTTGTACCAATATTTATTTTTAATGGTTACTTTAAGGATGTGTTATATAGAAAAGACATATTGTTAATAAATTTTTTTTGATGCATAATAATTATTTTTTCGCGCAAAACGAATAGTCCTTACTATAGCACTTTGTTGACCATGTAAGACAGAGAGTTGCAAATGCTTTTCGAATTCCGAGGATTTTCTGTAATCTCAAATTTTCTTGCAGGAGTTTTTACAGTTAAGGACAGTGTTAAAAGGATTTTTATCTTCTCTTTTAAGATTTGTTAAAAACCTTCTTTGTTTTAAAAATTAAAAAATATGAAGCACTTGCTTTTTCTAAAAACAAGGAGAAATAATTTCTTTGGGATGGTGATCGCTCAAAGAAAATAATGAATGCTTCCAACGAAAGTGCATCATCAGCATGGTACTTGCACTTTCCACCACGGAGTACTTATAGGAGCTGAGTTTTTGCCCCTCCCTTCATGGAAGTCCGTGGTGGAAAGTGCAAGTACTTCGTTGATGATGATCACGTTGCAATTTCGGTCGAAACATTCATCATTTTCTTTGAGCGTTCATATTTTTGAGAGATCACCATCCCAAAGAAATTATTTCGCCTTATTTGTGAATGTAAAACAAGTACTTCATACTTTTTCATTTTTAAATAAATGACTTCCACCAAGTTTTTGCCATAAAGGAAACTTTCTGATTAACTTCTTTGTTTTGTTTTAAAAAAATATAAAGATTTTAAACCACAACTTCATTCAGTCTTCAAGAATATTTTAGATTTATTTTGTTTAAATCAAAATCCATTGGAATATATGGCACATTTAAAAACGTATAGCAAGTCAAATTTTTCTAGGTCAGATATTTTGCTGATTCCATATAACACGTTCGGATTACATGAAGGAAGTCCGAATCACTCGAGAAACCATCTTTTGGAAAGTGAAGCTAATCTCCTGAATCTTCAAGAAGACGATTACGGTATGGCGTATAAGTACTGGCACAAAATTGCAAAAGAAACATTTTTGCGGAGGCATGATTAAATTTGTTTAATATTTTTTTAGTGAGCAATTGCAGTAAAAATTTGTTGTATTTTTCTAACTACGCGTGATGAAAGTAGCTGACCAATATATATTACGAATGTGGGTGTACGATATGCTTGGACAGCATGATCGCAAGTTTGTGTTAAGTAACTTTTTTAACAGAAAATATTAGTCGTATATTTTCTCTCGATACGACAAGGAACTACTGGCTGAAGGTGCTAAAAATAGGATCCAAAATGAAAGTTGACAAAAACGCAATTAAATTATTTGAAGGAGAAAGCGAAAGAACAAAATTGGACTTCATCAATGGACCTGGAAAGAAAATTTAATGTGTCGAAAGATGCAGTGCTCTGAAATTTGAGGAAAATGGGAGTTACACAGAAAAACAACTAAAGGAGATCCCAGCTTAGAAGACATTTCTTGAAGAAAAACACTATGCTGGAAATGAATGATGAGAAAGCGCAAATCTCCCATGTGTCTCAGATGTGGATTTACTAAGATAGTTGCAAAGATTAGAAGAAAATAATTAAGAACACCTTTGTTAACAAACTTTATTCAAAACGTGTTTGCACTTCTAGATACTGATTTAACAATTGCTCTTCTTTATAATTCCAGACTTCTGGTCAAGTCGTCGCAACATATCCAGATTGTCGGGTTTCGAAACAGAAGGTATGTACAATGTATCCTTATTTTAAGAATCGACAATTTTAGCAATTAGGAGTGTACTATTGAATTAAAATTTTTAGCATTTAGCGTGAGAAATATTTAATCGGAAGTTTTTTATCTTTTAATTTTCCAATGCTTGTGCTTAGAGAATATTTTTGGGGTTTGAATTTTTCTAAAATATATCAGTATCAATTTAAGAAAATTCTTAATTGATTTGGTTATTGTAATGTCGGGAACGTAACTCCTGCGGTAGGGCCCATTGAAAATTGTTGGGCTCTTTTAGCAAGGGAGGTTTATAAACAGGGATGGGAGGCTAAAATATGCAACAATTAAAATACAAAATGAAAATTCAGTGAAAAAATCGACGTAAAGGTTGACCAAAAGATAATGGAGGACGTTAAAATAAAAATAAGAAAAATTATGGAAAGAGGGATTTTTTGTGTTTTTCAAATTATCTTCTATTTTTGTATGATGTAGCCAAAGTCCAGTGGACAACCCTATGATGCGTTTTAGCATTGCTCTGGTCAGAAGGGTAAAGGGAATGAGGGAAATTGATTTTCTTCTTTTTGCATTGCTGCGAGCTAGACAACAGCACATAGGCGGAGTAGATAGTTGTAAT
This sequence comes from Leptarthrus brevirostris, assembly GCA_964036015.1. Taxonomy (NCBI): domain Eukaryota; kingdom Metazoa; phylum Arthropoda; class Insecta; order Diptera; family Asilidae; genus Leptarthrus; species Leptarthrus brevirostris. The sequence continues at coordinate 169,106,869 of OZ038371.1, read as the reverse complement.
TTCTTATTAAAACCCCACGGGAAAACCGAGTCTCGAACACTGGAACAATGGCGTAGTGATCTTGCCACTCAACCAATTGATCCAACTCTGCCTCTTATTTTATTTCCTAAAAAATAATTGAAATAAAGCTGTTTTATAATCAGGAATATCATTTAAACTTAGGACCAAATAGTCTAATCTCTGAATCTTAAAGAAGATGATTATACCGATAGTCAAAGACGGTACTTCAAATGTCTATTGCCCCTTGACATACCTAACCGTAGATTAAGAAATTAAATCATAGTTGCAGAGAGAAAAATTAAATAAATAACACAAAATTGGAGCAAGAGACAAACCTCCTTTACCCTCTTTACAAAAGAGGCAAGAATTCCGTCAGAGCCAACGGGAAAGCTATCAGCCAAGGAAGAAATCTGTTTCAAAACCGTGGCTATGTGGAATAAAATGTCTTTGAATTCGAGAGAAGTCGGCGGAAGCCTCATCAAATGGGTAAAATTATTGATACTAATATCACAGATATAATAAAAAACGCAGTTTTAAAAAAATTTGCAAAAAGGTTGTCTTCGGTTATAGGCTCATTGCTCTCACAGTCCTCAAAAGGCGGAAGATTGGTAACCATCAGAGTTTTGCTTAGAATTCACAAATCGGCAGAAACGCTTACGATCAACACTCAGGCTAGCCCATCAAGCATATGTAATCGCGATAGAAAGACACTGAAGCCGAAATGAAACTATTGCACAAATTGGTATACGTCAAGTAGTCTCGTCATTCTTGGAGGAACAGAACCTCTTCCAGGCCTAATTCTTTATATTTTTTTTATGTGTTTCAAAGAGCTGCCAAACTAAAGTTGCTTAGCGACAATGAGTAAAACAGAAGGACAATAAGTAACAGAACGAGCTGACGGCGTTATTAATATTAGTCTCATCAGCAACACAACTCCAATCGCAATCTGAGAGGCAATCTTCAATTAAAGAGAAATCAGCCCTTTTAAAGTTATAACAAAAGTCAGGTGCATGCAATGACATAAAACCGGATCCAGGAACAAAACAGTGTGCAGCGCAGGATGGTGACTCAATCGCGGAACAAACGGGACCAAACATCGCCTAACCAATGTGCCTGCAGGATCGATAGAAAACATTAGATCAAGAAACTTTCCGTGATCATTCGAGATGCCATAGGTCTGCGAGAACTGGTATCTTCTTTCAAAGTGTACATTTGACAGAGCTTCGCTGAGAGTTGTCTCTGCCATAATTCCAGCAACATTATGGAGGACTCTTTGTTTTATATTGCTAGTGAACTGGCGAGAGGTTTTCATCTCAGTTCAATTAATTAAGACAGTAGTGGACGTTTTGGTAATCGTTAGTTTTGTCAAAGTATAATTTCTTATGCTTGTTTTTGTTTTTTGGATCTTTCTCTTTTTTAACCGACTTCCCAAAAACAAAGAGGTTCTAAGTTGAACGCGTATTTTTTATTTTTTTTTAAATTTATTTTTTTATGTCTGACCGGGCATAACTTCGTAACGCGTCGACCGATTTTGATGATTCTTTTTTTGTTGGGTGGGGGTGGGGGTGAAGCCTAACTTTGTAACGCGTGGTCCGATTTGGATGGTTCTTTTTTTGTTGTACAGAGTATGATCCCCCATTGCTAATAGGAGAAAAAAAATTTGGTCTAGGGAGGGGGAGGGATAGTCTAACTCTGTAACGCGTGGACCGACTTGGATAATTCTTTTTCTGTTGGGTAGAGTATGTTCCGTGGTTGATACCGGGTAAAAAAAATTTTGGAGGATGGGGGTGGGGGGTGGAACCTAACTTTGTAACGCGTGGTCCGATTTCGATGGTTCTTTTTCTGTTGTATAGAGTATGATCCCCATTGCTAATAGGAGAATAATTTGGTCCTATGGTGAAAGGTGTGGGTGGGGGGAGGGGTAGTCTAACTTCGTAACGCGTGGACCGATTTGGATAATTCTTTTTTTGTTGGGTAGAATATGATCCTTGGTTGATACTACGAGAAAAAAAATGTTGCTGGGGTGGGGGTGGGAGAAGGGGGTGGAACCTAACTTTGTATCGCGTGGATCGATTTGTATGGTTCTTTTGCTGTTGTATAGAGTGTGACCCCCCAATTCTAATAGGAGAATAATTTGGTCCTATGGTGGTGGTGGTGGGGGGGGGGGGGGGTAGTAACTTCGTAACGCGTGAACCGATTTCGATGATTCCTTTTCTGTTCGGTAGAGTATGTTCCCTGATTGATACCATGAGAAAAAAAGTTTAGTGGAATGGGGTGAGGTAGGGGGTTAATACTAACTTTTAACGCGTGGACCGATTTGGATGGTTCTTCCTTCGTTGTATAGAGTAGAATAATAATAAATAAATAATGTTGTAATAGATATAAAATAAAAAATTATTTTATGCTTTTTAGCGCTTTTTGTGAAGTCGGTTCAACTTTTTTTTTAAAAACTATTTTTTATATGTATATATTCAGTAAAAGCTCAAACACATATTCTTAAATTTAAATTCGGAACATATATTAGTACCCTGTCTTTTGCTTCCTATCTTAAAAAAACGATCACTATCCTTTCTTACATTCTTCCGACCGCGCAACACATATAGAAGATCCGTAGAGAGGAAAAATACCCAGATCAACAAATCGATGCCACAGTTGAAGGCGTTGGCGCAGAACCGGACCAGGTGGAGAGTCGGTATAGTAGACGTCCTATGACAAACAATGAGTTAACGGAACCAGAGAGACAGCCGTTATTAACGAAAGCATTTAAATCCATTTCAGATGTACTTTTAGTTTTATGCTCTAATTTATTTAAAAGTATTGTGGAACTTTAAATACTTTTATTATAATATCTTCAGAAACCCAGCTGGAACCAAATGGAATATAGGTGTAACTTGAAGGAGCTGAACATATTGACTCTAGTGTTCCTTCTTTTTTGATTCGAAGTTATTGCACCTACACAGAGTCGACTAAAGAGATTCGGGAGTTGCTCATGAGCACGTATTTCCCCGGTAATTCGACAGTAATCAGCGTTGCGTTACTCGACCGAAGGTGTGGACGTTATATACCTATCTAACGTAATTTAGCTAACATTGTCACATATGACAAAATCAAATGGGCCATCGAATCATTCGATCCCTTCAAGTAGTCACGGGATTATGAGTTGTATGCTGCAGGGAAGTCATACAACGATCATTCCATGATTTCTGGCGGTTTTTGAAAGTTGCCTACTCCTCGCCTATACTCCTCTTGCCTGGAGACAGGTCGAAGTGATGTTCATCACTTTTCTTTTTAAACAATTTAGAAGACTCATAGATGTGCACCTATATGCTGCCCCTCTTTTCAGCGGTCTCAACACGCCTATACAAAGAGGACCTCAGTTGAGACTGCACTTCATGAGGTGGTAGGTACCATTGAGAAGACACTATGCTGTAAGGAATTTGCATTAGGTACTTTTCTTCTTCAAAACTGAGGCCATCAGTTAAGATCAGATTCAGTAGACCTACACGTCTATCAATAGATCAAGGCAATGCTGAGTAGCCGACAGATTCATGGGAAACTGGGAAACCACGAAATTGTAAGTGCTGCCTGTAGGGGTACCACACAGGGCGGCATTCTTTCCCCATTGCTCTGGCTGTTAGTGGTTGATAAAGTTCTAAGGATGCTAAAGGGGACCGGAATTAAAGTGACCTTTTGGCATGAGGGAAGTTTTTAAACACCATAAGGGAAATATTTGAGTACCACGCCGTTAGGCAAGTGTGAAAACTTCAGACTCCGGCCACAGCAGTATGCTAACGGCCTACCCGGGAGATTCTCTGCAGGGGAGCACTGACTATACCATTTCCAGTATATGCTTCGAGAAAGCTTACTGTACTAAAATACCTAGTAGAGGAGTGGGAAGGTTGTCAGTAAGTGCTGAATGGGGTTGGAGCCGGGCTTTTCTCCGAACGCCTTTACATACGGAATTCGTATCGACTGCGGAACGACTCCAGTGTGTTTCAAGCAGAGGTCTTGGCCATTAAAGGAACGGGTCGCTGCCTTTTTGGCAGTGATGCCATCCACATGCGCATTCCTGCCAACGACTTCTGTCGGATGGGGAGGAAGTTGAAAGCATTCAGTATTTGTTCTGCATATGCCCGGGCCTGGCCAGAAGCAGATTTCAGTCCCTTGCCCAACACTTCTTTAATGAACTTGAAGACATTGTCAACGTCGATCCAAAGGACCTAATCAGGTTCCTCAATAGTTGTGGCTAGTTCAGTTAATCATTGCATAGCAGTGCTAAATCGATTCCTAACCCATTGTAATAACTTTCAGTAACGGTAATCATTATAGTACAGAAAACTGCAGTATAAATATAAACGATATAAATCATTTTTAGGTCTCCGTCCGTTCGTCAGTCTATGTTACAGTCACCCCATTCTCTCATTTGTATACATATTAAGATGAGAGATTTAGTATACAGAGATTAATTGATGACCCAAAAAATAGAAGTCAAGAGACTTTAGAAAAATTTGCTTGGACAGTGGAGAGACTATCCAAAAAACACTTACTCCATCTAGTAGAGTGTCGTTAGATATGTCTCCTAAAATACAACGAAAAATCTTGATTAATTTATACGAACCAATGGAAAGTGCGATCATTAAAACTATCAGCCTTAAAACTAATTAAATAATAAAAACTTACATTAGACGGTGACAGTATTAAAAAATGTTTGTCATTGGTTATTGTTCCATTATCTCCATGTTAATGGAATTAGGTATCTTCTTTTCAATACATTTTTTTCCTATATAAACGGCAAAGTTATAATATAATATTTATAATTCTCAATGTTATTTGCAATCAGTCTTAACAATTGTTGTCTATAGAGAAAAAACTTTACAAAGCAATTTTTCCGAGCACCAGCGCTTTGCCAATGAGGTGCTCTTTTGATAAAAGAGGATTAAAGGAAAACTATATTAATTATTTAAATTTAATTATATTATATTATTATTTATAATGGTGTAAATATGGATATCTCAGATCATGAATAATATTTGTAATTGAACTGTTTTTGTTTATTTAAAAGACTACCAGTTAGTATCAATAAAACACATTTTAATAAAATGGTAAAATATTATTATTTACTCCAGACTCATTTTTACATTACAAAAATTTCGTAACTGACTTTCAACTTTTAACAAACTATTGATCTTGAATAAAATAATTATTCAATTGCACAAGCTATAAACAAGAGATAGAAATTTATATATATTATTTACATTTAACATGCTTTACAGTATTTATAACTAGAAACAAAGTAGAAAAGAGGGAGCGGGGATATTTGACAATAGAAAACTTAAAAACTTAATACTGAATAAATTATTTACAATGATCCTTAACAAAATAATAAATCCATAACACTAAAATAAAAATATATATAACAACCTTAGGCTTGAGCATACAAATGGGGTTTTAATTTCTAAACATCAAACTATTACCGACGGTATTTACAATCCATCTCATGATATCATCGGTTATAAGAGAGTATACGGCTGATTGCGGTCGACGTCCACAACCGCCATGATAACTCACTAAGCCCTGCAGTGCCCACTTTTTGTTGCCTTGTTGGCAAGACAATGGAGCTCCTTCGCTAGTCTGAAATTAGAGAGAAAGAGACAATTTTAAATATTATTGTTTGTTTCTAAGAATTTCTGATTTAAGGTTACAACACTTCTGAACCTGTGAATCGTTAGTGGATCAATCTGAATCGATAGTGGATTTTAAAAAATTATTTCCTAATAATTGATTAAGAGAATAATGCATTACTTCTCGGAGAAACAGAGATTACATTTATTTTAATATTTAAAAAATATAGGTTAAAGACCACACGACCAAAGCCGCACGACCACCATACCATGGGCCCCGGGTTCGAGACCAGATCTCCCCGTGAGCTTTTATTAAGAAATTAAAATAATCCACTCTGTCTCTGGGCTGTTGTCTATCTCGCAGCAATGCAAAAACAAGACTCAAGCTTCCTCACTCCCCTTACCCTAATTCCCTTCCGGTCAAAACCATGCTAACGGATCAAAGGGTTGTCCCCTAGGATTTGGCCACATCGTATAAAAAAAAAAAAAACAATAGTCTTTTATGCAAGCAGTAGAAATATTTATTAGATTTATTACCGAATGGTAAATGCAATGAATAACAACGCTAGAACAGTGCCGTATGACCTACAAAAAAAAAATAAGGGGGCTTATTCTATTTCTACGACCTATTCCTACGGCCTATTCTATTTCTACGACCTAAATGAAGTTGGTTTGTTTCTCTGCTAGGGACGTTTTTGTCGAAAGCACAAATTAATATATAAGAGATGAAATTCTATTGAAGTCAATATAAGCTACCTTCTTTTGCTTCCTCTCTTCGAATATGTTTTTTTTTAATTCTTTGGTTGGTGTGCTAGTGGGGGAGGTACTCGCCTACCATTTAATGAGGCTGATGTAGCCAGTTGTATGCCTCCCACTCGGCAGCGTTCCCTAGGGTGCATTACCGAGCCAGCTGATATCCATAACAAATTTTAAAACTAACCTGTAACCTAGTTCAGTTACTTCAGCAAGATCTTGGCAGAAGTCTGTCCCCAAAGTATTAGATCTCCGTTGCACCAATGACGGGCATTGGCCGAGAACGTGAAAAACAGTCTCGTCTTACTCCCCACAACCTTTGCACAGGCTGGAGTCTGCGACTCCTTTTGGCATCAGCCGTTAATCTCGCATTCCTTGTCAAGAGGCATACATATTAATTCGGCCATATTCATCGCCGCTTCCTGGATATTTTTTTGGCTGCCTGGACAGGGATGCCCAAGTTGAGCATTATTGGAGTTTCTTTATTTGCGCCTTATTCTGCGCCAATTCATTTCCTTTTTTCATTTCTTGGGATTCCGCAGTGCCTTGGTATGAATATTAGGGTTACTTCGTTTTGGTTTTCCTAAATCCGCAAGATCCCGCTTGGAACCCTCTACCGTTTTGGATTTCATCATTACGATCTAACTCCCTTAGTTTATCTTTTTTGCTGCGGTCTCGCATTGAAGAACAGAGGAGGAGTTATTCACTCCGACCCCCCCCCCCCCCCCCTCCTTTCCATCAGGTTTTCTTCCTCGCATGAAAATCTAAAATCACAGCCTCGGCTCGCTTTATTAGCCGTCTGTGTATACCGCTATGGTATTTGCGTGCATCACCTCATTGTTGATTCATTCTCTTTTTGTCGGAAAAGAAGCTTGAAGGTTTAACTTCAGGTGCAGGTTACTGGTTTGGAAGTCTCAGCAATCTTTTTTTCCAAATATATTTTTAATCGCGTATTCGTTGCTAGTTTGGGCGATCTTTTCAAGTTAAGTTTGTTGTCCCTTTACTTTCCACACTCTATTCATAAACGTACGGCCGAGTATTATGCCACACAAGTAGTTGGCGTGGAATCCCAGTGGGGTGATGTTTACAATGATCTGGTCCGTTTGCCTCTTACTACAATGGATAAGTCACCCGCATGCACTGTCGTAAATTTTTCATTTCCAAAATCTGTATTATAATCCGATTTCTCAACATGCTATGTAGAGCAGAGATCAGTGGTAAGGGAATGGGTTTAAAAGTTGAGGGGGGAGGGAGAGACTTGAAGCTCTTGTATCGCGCGTTATGATGTGTCTACGGGGTATTAGACGCAATTTCTTTAGAACAATGACCGTGGAAATAGCGATAGCAGAGTGAGAGACAGCCGACATTCGTTGATACTCCAGAGAGTCAATGCTCTCAGAGATTGGGGGATCGCCAATAAGTTTAATAGCCTTACGTTACACTTTGTTTAACGCGGACAATACTGTACGTCCGGCCCATTATTTTTCTGTAGAAAAGCCAAGTATTTCATCGCATTTTTGGCGACAGCAAGTATATTTTCGGTACAGTTACGGTTACTAGATATCTGAATACCCACGGTTTGCTCTGCCCCAACCGAGAATCGTAAAAATGTCGTTGTTTAATGATCCAAACATTCATTCTCGGGGTGACTTCTGCAGAGTTCCATCGAGAATTCATTACATGATAAGATAGGATTGTAAGTGAGAGCCAAAAGATCATTAATAAGAAGAAAAATAAGGTTGGTGAGAGAACTGAATCCTGAGGTACACCATTTATTTGGTGGATATCAGATGTAACTTCGTCTATTATTACATGACAAAAACTTTTTATCCATTTTAAGAGGTGTAGATCCAGGCCAAATGCTTGAAGTTTGGCTAAAAGAGCAGCATGCTAGACTCTACCAAAAGCTTTTTTAAATATCAAGAGCGAGCGTACTGAGAATCGTTCATAAGGTTGTTTTCAATATACATTTGCACATACATAAAATATTTAGTCGTATAACAAATAAGTTTCACGTATTCGCATAAGCTTTCTAGAATTTTGCAAAAGTGGTTTTTTACTTACATCACACGCGATGTTAAGATCATCTTCTAAGGCACTGCAAATTGACCCAGTAGGTAGACTACCAGCAAATAAGTCTGTGGAGTTACACTTTTCTTTGGTGAGTGTTGTGATGTTTTCTGCGTGGAAATCGGTAATATCACCTAAAAGATTAAATATTGTAACTCAGAGCATCTCAATTTCTGTAGATAAACAAACCATTTATATCAAGACTCCAGCTACTGACTGTGCAGATTTGTGTTTCGTTGATTGGTGCTTTGCTTAGACAAACTGGTTTTAAGTTTTGGTTGAACTGTATTTCATTTTCGAGTTCCAAAAGCACTATGTCATTCGAATACATTAAATGCATAAATTTCGTCTGAAAATAACAGGTTATTAGATCCTGAAATTAAAATGAAAGCACATGAACTTACTTGAGCGAATATATGTACTCTTTTGATTTTGTTTCTTTCCATTGAACTAGGGACTGAATCTAAGACCTCGGGAGGCGTTAATAGGAACCAGTCGTCCAAAACTTTAGACCGTGAAGGAAGAACGTCTGGACTCTTGACTAGACAAGTGTAGCTTGCAATTGCCCATTTTGGTGCTACTATGGCAGCAGTGCATTTCACTTTGGATTTGTCACTATAAGCTAATGCTAGAATTGATGATGAGGACGGATTCGTGTTGCATTCTGAAAAATAGGAGTAAAATAATTTAGCAACCATTTTTTATATCTAGCTATATACATACCATAAGAAGCACACATAATGGAAATAACTCCATCTCGACAGGATTCAGTAGGCTCGAAGCTTTCAAGGACATCCTTGCCTATTTCTTGTCTCATTCTTAATAGGTCCTGCGGGCTATCCGATGAATTAAGTGCTAAAACAGTCCATGATTGTGCGGTGGAATAGCCAAGCCATTGACATATTTCATTAGACTGATGTCTTGTCCATCCATCCGCGCACACCTTTCGAGAATTTTTACTAAATTGTTTGACTTGTAAAAGAAATTCATTTTGAGTAGAATTAATGTGCGACATGTTTCCTAACTGGATGCATCCCCACTCATCGGACATATCAGGGCAATGGCTTATTCCATCGCATACTTGTATTTCACTAATACAACCCCCTGCTTTACATTTGAACTGTTCTGGTAAGCAATCACATAACCTTTCGTCTTCTTCGTCAAGACAATCTACTTTTCCATCACATTTCCAAATTTCGGGGATACATCTGCGTTGTGCCGAACAATAAAATTCACTATTTCCACAGTTATCAGGACAGTTCATTTCATCTGATCCATTAGGACATTGCTCAAGTCCATCGCATTTCCATGTTGATGGTAAACAGGGACCTGATCCCGACGGGGAACAGGATATCTCATCAAATCTACATTGCCATAAATCTAATTTTTCGACATAGTGGAAGAGAATTAATTAACAAAGAGCCTACAATTAACTTACACGTACACTTACCACATTGATCTTCGTCACTTCCGTCTTCACAATGTTTAATTCCATCACACACCAAATGTCGTCCTAAGCAAAGCCCGTCATTGCACTGAAAATGGCCAGGACATCCCAATTCTTTGCAGTCGAATTCGTCGGAACCATCAGAGCATTGAGCCACTGAATCACATCTCTCACTTTGACTAATGCAAAAAGTACCATCTCGCAAAGATGTACCATTTGCGCATTCAAATTGACCAGCTGAACACTTGGAAAAGTATTCAGCAGGATCTATCGATAGAAGTTTCAAATCGTTGGTTATTTTTTCGGCATTCTCTTCTGAGGAGGTTTTTGTTAGGTTCTGATCATCTTTCACTTCAGTTATATTTAACTCTTCTGGCATATTTACAAGAGTTGTTTCCTCATTCATCTTCGTATTTTCTTCATCACGTTCCGTCGTACTATTTGAAATGACGGTTTCATTTGATTTCATCAGCGGTTCAGAACTTTGGTCGCGAACAATTTGGACATTTTCGTTGTCGTGACTTTTAAGAACTGAAAATACAACACTGGTATTCTCAGTGCTCTGATTTTGTGACATAGTTTCAGCAGTAGAATTTTCACCGCCATTAAGAACTTCAATTGCATTAGAAGTTAGATTATCATTTTCAACTTTTACATCACTAAGTGTTACGTTATTGCTAATAATTTTGCTTACATTTTCAACAAATGTAGCATTTTGTGTGTCACCATCAACTTTCGTCATTTCAGAATCGTCAACTTTGCTACTTTTTTCTGTCATAGTCTCATTCAATCCTCCGTTCTCAACTTCTTTTAAAGAATCAGTTTCATTGCTGGTATTGATTACGTTTAAAGTACTAATTGTAAGGGTTTTGTTATGAATCTCAATATTATCATTAGTAGAATTATTTTCACTTAAGCTAATTTCCGAGGTATTTGACGTTCCAACCGACTCATTAATGTCCGATTGAAACGTCGCCTTATCTAAAAAATGACCGGTAGTATTGTTTTCGAAGATGTCGTTTACCTCTGCTGTTTTATTATTCTTTTCTTTTGCACTTTTCACTTCGGATTTATCCAGTGATTTGGTTAGAGGGATTACTTTTAAATCATTTTCAGAAAATTTTTTATATTTTTCTTCATATAGAATTTTAGCTTTAGATGATTCTTTAATGGGACCTTTAACAAGGTTTTCCTCTGAGGTTACACCTTCTATAGAGGTGACAACTGAATTTTCTTCATCTGCAGTTAGTGAAGACTTTGTAGTTGTGAGGACATTTTCCATTGACTCCGTTTTCGTTACCGTGATTGTGGAATTGTTATCAGTGATGCTGGTAATATTCTGTGATGCTATATTTTTATTTTCCTCAGTGGTTGCTACATCTGTATCTGTAAAGACATAAAAAAGTAGAGTTAAATAGTAATTATATAAATAAAATTGTTACAAATTATGCTTACAATAAGTTAACGTGGAGTCGAGGATTCTCCAGGAAAAAGTTTGATAAAGAAAAATCGGCAACAGGTTCTGAGAGACTAGTGGATACGATATTAAATGGGAAATATCAATGTGTAATAATTACTGGGTTTTACAAAGCTCCATATTTCGCTACTGGACATCCACGGTAAAAGTATAGCTGCCTATGCCCATAATGCCGTTAGATTGAGGGAATCTACAAATGACCTAGCTGAGCGATTATCTGCAGGGGAGCACTGGCTACACTGTTCCTATAATATGCTTCGAGAAAGCTTTCTCCACTAAAATACCTAGTAGAGAGGAGTGGGAAGATTATCAGTGGCTGCGAATACTAGGAATACCGATATTTATGGACGGCTAAAAAGGGTGAATAGGGTTGGGATCGGGGTATTCTCGGTCGCCGTAACATATGAAAATGGTATCAGCTGTCGGGCCACTGCAGCGCATTTCAAGCGCACCATTTAAAAGGCGACAAGAGAATAACAGTCACACAATGACCTACCAAGGCGAAGTGTAATATGTTTGTATAGTGATAGTTAAGATTCCAACACTTTCTTAATGAACTGGCGAACTCCAGTTTCGATCTAAATGATCTAACCATGAACCTCAATAGTTATAATTGATTCAGACGTGGTCCCCGTGTAATAATATCACAACGGACCATATTAAGATCTATGAGAGGCCGAACGGTTACAATCCGGTGGTCGACAAACAACCTAATCTACCGCCGGTTTTTTGGTTATTGGAGCCAAGTTTACTCCTATCAATTTGGCCATGGCTACATACAGATGTCAACGAATTTATCGGATATGCAGAAGTAGAAAAAAATTTAGTTACAGGACTTTCTTGGAACTTTTACCGATATTAATCAACGATCATAAGTCGTGCAGCATAAGTTTATATTCCCTACTGGCGGTATACAAAATATCGTTACCCTACATGAACCCAAGACCCCAAATTAGGCAATTACATGTCTGGTAAGTTGCTCTCGACATATATTCCGTAGAAATTGTCAGCAAAAGACAACATCTACAAATAAACGTACAGGCCAACGAACAACAGAGCGAACTTTGATTACGATTTATAAATTAATTTAAAAGCTAAAGTTAATGTAAAATGGATTTATTTTACAGAAAAGAATCGTCTTTTTACAAAACGCTTGTAATTATCATAGATTATGCAGATATCGTAGTTTAGCCGTCGCAACTTAGCGCTGGCGCAGAGGGTCGCCGAGAGGGGGGGGGGGGGGGCGAAGGGGGTAAACACTTCGGGCCCGGGCTTTCATCTAAGTCATCAACAGAAATTTTTTCCATTTTAGTTATATATATAAAAAAATGTTTCACGATCGAAAAAGTGTAATATACTAGACAGATTTTAAATTGAAAGTCACTCATTCGATTGTATATGGGCCCGTAAACGCTTAGTCCCGGACCCGTAATTGCTTTCGCGGGGCCCGTATGTGGTACCCCCGGTGTACAGTACGTGTACGCTTTGCGTAGAGCGACAACTATGGGTTGTCGCCGGTGGCGTTCAAACTTGGTACCTCCGGCACGGAAGCCCATCACGTTATAACTTACTTCACCGACGACTAAAAATCTCACGAGATATGACAATTTGTGGTGAGGTTTTGAAAATACTAGAAAGGACTCGTGGTCATAAAGTCACAATTCTCACGCTAAACAGTTGCAACCTTAGAAGTTAATTTAGTACATAGTCTATAGTTTCAACACTTAGTTAAAGGTTTACAAGGTTCAAACACGCCATACGTATTTATGTTTATAAGCCTGTACATGCATATGTAATGTGGGATTGAGGCTTCTCCATGAAAAGTACTTTGGCATGAAGACGCAGCAACAGCGACGGTAGTCCCGTGGTGAATGCACCAATTAATTTGTTGGCGAAGTTACCGCTGATTTCATTGTTAGTTGACAGGTTAATTTGGCGGTGACTTCACCAGTTAGTTAACCGGTGCATTGATTTATTTAAAGACAGCCACATGTATGTGATATAGAGGCTTCTTTATAAAAGAACTTTGGAAGAGATAGTTGATAACAACCATGCTGCTAGGTACAGTGTGCCTCTCGGATCAATTTTCGATGTCGCTAGTTACTATTTTTTCTCCGATTCCGGTGTCAGCAGTTGTCAGAACTGGGATGGAAAAGCCTTTATCTCACTTAGGTAATTAAAAGACGAAAAATACGGTCATTTGGGAGCGGGACATTTTAGGACAGCATAGTTGTGGCAAAGATTACTATTACGAGATAAACGGCTTCGAACAAAGTAGTGAACAGTTTTTGGTTGCTTTTATAGATTTCCCGCATCGGGCAACCCTGCAATCAGAATTAAAAATTTGGTTTCCGAGAGAGTTTGTGGATAAGAGATGCGTATACTTGTCAAATGTACTTCACTCATTAAAAGATCAGAATACATTGACACTTTGAAAGTTTCTTATGCACATGTGCACATGTTTCAGTCATGTGATTGACATGAATTCTTTTTATTGGTGGTACTTTTTGGTACATTTTTACTCTTCGACAAGATGCGGCGGTACTTTTTTGAGAGAAGGCTGTAATTATCTCCGGATTAGAACAGAATTTTGACAGGAGTAAGTAATTCTCTCAAACAATTTTGACAGGAGTAAATGACTGCATTCTACCTGTACTCTTTATTTGCATGTATATTCTTATGAGCTTAAAAGCTGGATATATTTCGTTTTACTGTGGTGCCAGTGTTACTTTTTCAAATTAGCTGGGTAATTTAGGGAGCCGGTTATCTAGTAGTAAGTAATCTTTGGTTGTGGGATCGAGAATCACAACAGTGCTGGTAACCCAATGGTTAGGGTCACCATTGCATATTTCAAGAAAACTGTTATACCATTAGGTAAGTAGACATTTTTTTAGTGTCCAAAGTGATAATATTTTTCGATATGTATAATTAGCGTTTCAGCATTTTTGATTGTCCAAAAAAGTCTTTGCAGAAATTAAAAAAAAATATTTTTTTGAAAGTTTGAAATTTTTATGCGGTGTCAACAAATTTAGAAAAGTAAGTTTTTCATGAAATTTTCTACTGCTTTTGAATATAGAGGGTTAATATTTTTGATATTACGACGGCGGCGAACCGTTTTCTATCATTAGTGGAAATCAACAACATTTTCAGAGCGAGAGAAATTAAAATGTTAAACTGAACTAACGCTGACGCGATGCTGTACAGGGACCAATTTTAAATGTCAGCTGCAACTGACACTTGGAATGAAAAAAGTAAGGCTATTCTTTACTGGAGCCCGACATTTAACAGTAACTGACTAAATAATGGATTATGTTTTTTTTATAGCGTCAAAATCCCGAAAAGATAAAATCCTCACAAAATTCCCGAACACAATCCGGAAAGCCTATCGTGGGGGACGCGGCCGAGCGGCCTGCCCCCCACCACAGGCTTTCCGGATTGTGTTCGGGATTTTGATATTAAAATTAAAAAATTTTGAAACGTGCAGGTTTATATGCCTGAATATTTATGTATTTATTAAGTTAGTTTTAAATGCAAAAATGCTAATTTAGGCTTTTCATATTTATCATTAATAATTTTTCGTCTTTTTCTTTTTGTAATAAACCGTTTTGCATCCGTGGCAAATTTTCTTCTAAAAGTTCGGAGAGACTCCAAAAAGATGGTTCATGAGAGTGTTCACTGACTATTGGAAGCCCATTGAATCTTCTATTCCTGGCAATTCCTGATCAAAATTAAATGTATTTAATCTAATAATTATTATAGTTAATTATAAACAAACAAAACGGTAAATGTCATAAAGACAAAGGCATTTATCTGCATGAGGAAAATATGTTTTTTTAGTCATATGGTTAGGATTTCGTTCTGTTTGGCCATTACGTTTGTTCATATGTACAAATAAGCAACATGTTATATTTTTGCTTTCTGAGTTTTTAGGATTTATTTTCGGGATTTTTTTCTTCGGTATTATATTTATTCAGGATTTTTTCTTTCGGAATTTTTCTTTTTCGGGATTTTAATTTTGGGATTTAGTTTTCGGGATTCTGGCCTACTACCATGATGCACTGTGTCAAATCCGTGAAAATTTTTTTGTCGACCAATAATATTCCTATCTCTCCTTGGCTATCGAAATCTCCCGACCTAAACTCAATAGAAAACGTTTGGTACATTTTGAAATCCCTAGCTTATAAGAGACACAACCCTTACTGAGAATATCCTTAAAGTGTTACTAGTGTGCATTAATAGCTGCATCAGAAGCATGTCAGAAGGAATCGCTGCTGTTATAAAAAATAAAGGTGAACATACCAAATTTTAAATGTAGATAATTTTTAATAATATAATATTTAAGACATTATGGACGCTTCAGTCATATATAGGTGTGCGTATTTTGTCCTGTTTATATGGGGCATACGTACATGTAACTATTTAGCATTTTGTAGAGTTCTGACTCAATATCGATTCGGCTTTACACACATTTCTAAGGTATACATCAAAGTAACTTTATATCATCGGTGGACTAAGTGAAACATATTGGCCTTCCATCCCGTAAGTTCAGTGTCACCGGCGGTGAACCTGGTTGTTTTTTTTTGTTAACATATAACGATAAAAGACCATTGGGGTTTCAGAGCAATGTCGGCGGTTCGGAATCTACCTTAAATTGTAGGGCCACTTGCAAACGTTGTCTCGAATCGAGTGAAGTTTTTCTCCCGCCCCATGCGGTATAAGGGGTTTCGGGAACTAGAGATAAAGTAACTTGAAATTTTTTCTTCGCGAAGGTTTAGCGACTAACTTGTGAATAACACAGAGTTGTGTACATTAAACGTTTAGTCAGGATTAACCACACTTTTTGAGAGAAGTTCCAAAAAAATTGACAGAAATTTGGTTCAACTTATGCCGA
Organism: Leptarthrus brevirostris; assembly: GCA_964036015.1. NCBI lineage: Eukaryota > Metazoa > Arthropoda > Insecta > Diptera > Asilidae > Leptarthrus > Leptarthrus brevirostris. The sequence goes on along the minus strand of OZ038371.1, from coordinate 169,090,610 downwards.
CACGTTTTCTAAACCTTTACGGAAAATTTCAGCTCGATTGGAAAAGGAGAAACGTTACAAAAGCAATGATTTTATGAAAACCGCGTTTAAAGTTAAGCCTGAAGCGACCACGTTTAGGCTTGCGGCGTTCGGGGATGATAGCCGCTCTTTTTGAATCCTTCTAACGTCAGTTTTCGAAGGTAAAAAGATAATATTACAGACGTACGTAAAACTGACCTTTTGGTACGGATCGGAAAACTTAAATATTAAAAGGGATCAATAGACGCGACACGAAATCCGAAGACACTGGGCGAAGCACCGATCGCTCTATTTATACAGGGGACAGAAAAATTTTTGTGATAAGATCACCTACCCCGCTAAATTTTGGTATGTGGTTTAAGCCCCTTCTGAGTGTCACAAATGCACACTTTTCTATATATTTTTTTAAGTCCCGCGGGGGAGGCGAACAGGAGCAACAATTTTTTTTCAATTATCTGCAATTCTAGTGAAGCTACGAAAGAACTGATGATACCAGCATAGAGGTCACCTCCCCTTCTCCCCTTATGACTTTGACCCTAACTGCAACGGTTATCGATTGAGAGTGGGGCAAACTTCGCTCATACGCAACGTGCATGTACTATTTTAACCACTCTGTGATCATTTCATCACTTTATAAAGTTAGTAACGGATATAGTTAATTATTTGCACTGTTATAATATATATTGTTGTGTGGTAATTGTAATGCCGTATAAAATAGTAAAAACACACAGCGATTTTAGTAAAAAAAATTTAGCTTCGAAAAAGTTTAAAGTTTGCCCCACCCCCAATCTATAACCGTTGGAGTTACGACAACGAGTGCTCGAAGCGCACTCTACGCTGGTATTATTGCTTAGCTGCAATTAAAGCCGAGATAATTGAAAAATAATTTTTGCTCCTGTTCGCCTCCCCTCCTCCCCCGCGGGACTTAAAAAATGCAGATAAGTATGCATTGGTGACACTCGGGGCGGCTTAAGCCACAAACATAAAATCAGCGAGGTAGAAGATCTTGTCACAATACCATAGGGTAAATCTCTCTGCCGGCTGTACAATAAGTGCGATTCTCAATTAAAAAGATATAAGGTACTTATTTATCCAAATAAACGCTGTATTTTTGTTTTATAATATTATATAGACTTAAAATAATAATATGAATCTCCATCAAAATAAACCGGTAGTGTAATTTATATATATATATATATATATATATATATATATATATATATATATATATATATATATATGTTTTCCTCAGACATTTTATAGAAAATTTACATTACTTACATTTACTTAAGGACACTGTAAAGGAAAGTAAATTTTTATTTCATTTTTTCGCTTTTTTGAATTTGATATGTTAACTAGTCAAGTTTAATAAAAAAGTAATTATTAAATGGATTTGCAGTTATCTTATTCCACAAATGTATAAAAAAATAAAATTCGAATCAATGCCAGAATCCAAAATTTTCGCTTTTAAATTTAAGGCTTTTGAGAAAACTTTCAGTTTAACGGTCGCCAAATTCAAGATTAATCGAAAATAAAGAAGTCGTTATAGAACATGTTTGGGGATATGTCCTTTAAATCTAAATTTTTCTTAAACTACATTTACTTACCCATGAATAAAGTCGTTTCAGGTAAAATATTCATCTTCTCTGTAGATTCATCAGCTATAATAATTTCATCCTCGGTGGTTTCAACGTAAGGATAAGTAGTTTCTTCTTCCTCATTTAGACGCGTCGTACTATCCATTTCTTTTTCAAATTCTTTTATAACAACTAAATTGGCTTTGTTTACGGTTTTCTTTTTCTTCAAAAGTTCATCCGTGTCGTCGATTTCATTTTCCTTCTTATTTAGAGGAATGACACGAAGCGGTATGTTATCAACATGTTCGGCAAAGTTAATAAATTTTTTGTCATCTGTCGGATTCATGCTACTACTCTGATCGTTATCTAGTCGCTTCTCTTTATCTTCATCTTTGCTTAAGGAAATATTCTCCTCAGTGTCATTGTGAATTTCTATATCATGCCCTCGGTGTAAGATACTGAGCAAAGTAGCATTATTTTCCTGTTCGGGTAAGAAAGGGGATAGGTCAGATAAGCTTTGTTGGTTCTGTAAAACGTCTGCTTCTAAAACTGCTTCAGTAACGTAATATACAGGTGGACTGGGTATTGATTTGCCTATTAAATTAGCAACGGAATTGTTTTCAGCTTTCCAAAGTTCAATAGGGCCAGTAGTTGAATAAATTGATGATGTGCCATTTGTCTCCTTAAGTGGTACAAAGCCATCTGTCATGTTTGAGAAGTCCGAAGGTTCTATAACCCGGGATGATTTGAAGTAAACTTCAGTTGGTAAAGGAGTGTCATCACTTAGATCTTCTGTCACCGGTGCTGGCGAGTTGATTTTTTGTATTTCAGAAATGAAAGCGTTTCTATACGTAGGAGTCGTCTGATTAGATTCCATAATGTAAGTTTGATTTTGCTCTATTTCATGAACGTCAAATTGTGTCTTGTTAAATTCTGCTTCTTTTGACATTCCTGTAAATGAAACATTTTCAATTTGCTCTTCAGTAGCTTTTTCTAAGGTTTGATTTCCTAAAGCTTTATAGTCCCAATTCATAGACGGTACTCTGGAGGTAGTGTGTTCATGACTAGAATCGTTGCTACTTTTAGATTCGGTTGTGGTACTTGTGATAGATTGCCCGAGCAAAACAACGGCTTCTTCGTCTGTGCCTTCTGTTGTTGAATTTGCTGCAACAGAGGATTCAGATGAAGAGTTAACTTCAGTGATTGAGCTATCATTTGTTGCTAACGTGCTTGATTCCTCTGACTGTACAAATGAAGGTTCTTCAGCAAATAATTTGTCTACATCACCCGAAGTTGTACTGTTCGTAACATTGTCAATTTGTGAACCACCAATGGTGCTGGAAGATAAATTACTTTCTGATTTATTTGAAAGCGAGTCAGTGCTATTATCATAGAAACCGATGATTGAGTTAAGATCCAAAACTGTTTTATTGGCGTCAAATTCTCTTGCAGCATGAGTTGTTTCATTAACAAGGTAATATTGGCCGTCAACCCAAACAACCTTTTCAGTATCGTTGCTCATGAATGTATTGTTTTGTGTTTCTAGATTCATTTCCTCACGATGATTAATGGACTCATTATTGGTATTATTTTTAGTATTAAGCATACTCATTTGGTGAGTTAAAGTTTCATTAACAGACTTCTCCTTTTCTGATAAGTCAAAAGATTGTGATTCATCGTGACTGATCTTTTCACTATCTACGAAAATAGTGTCGTTTGAAATGGATGCCATAGAAGTTTTGTCTGTTCTATTCTCCACTTCCAGAGCATGCACATTAAGATATTGATTAATATTTGTAGAGCTCTCATTCATATTATTATTTGTAAGATTTACTATTAGTGGCACTTCTTTCTTTTGTTCATCATCCTGCCCGGTAATATGGTGCATACTATTTACTTGAGTGTTATTGTTGTCATCATATTCTTCAATTTTACTTTCGTTGTCTATTGAACTCATCATTTTTATTGAATTGTTATAATTTAGATCATGTAAAAGTTTCATCAAATCATGGCTAGATGTGGTTTCATTAATTCCGTTTGCAAAACTGTGCCCATTAAATACATGTCCTTCATGCTCATTCTGGTAGTCATCTTCAGCATAAATTTCATGTTGATTAGATCGTCCTTGACTCACGGAATAATCGGTGGACTCATCTGATTCAGGTGAAGCTGAAGGCGTTGTAGTTCTACTTATAACATGGTAGACTTTTCTAATTGGTTCAAAGTTTTCGTCATCGTATGAATCTGCTTCTTCACTCACATCACCAAGGTTTGTCGTGTTATAATGATGCATTCCATGTGGGAATACTTCGAAGTGAGAATGTTCGTCCTTCATGTCCATTACATGATAAGATTCGGTATCAGATTGGGAAGCGCTGCTCATATTCATACTATGGTTAGACGTACTCAAATCGTATTCTTCCTCGGGTTCAATTTCTTCTTCTGGCATAAAATCAAAATGGGCGGGAAGATGACCAAAAGAGCGTGAGGAGTCGGCTGTTACTGTTACATTGTTAGAATTATTAAGAGTAGGAGTAGTGTTTGTTTTATCTAAAGACACTTCTTCCAATGAGTGCTCTCCCATGATTGTTGATTCAGTGGACATATCTGATTCGCTGACAGATTTGGATTTGCCAGACAGTTCAGGCTCACTGTTCGGTTCAGATTTACTGAAAGGTTCTGGCTCACTTGAAGGTTGAGGTTCACTTGAAGGCTCTGGCTCACTTGCAGGCTCTGGTTCACTTGAAGGTTCTGGTTCACTTGAAGGTTCTGGTTCACTTGAAGGTTCTGGTTCACTTGAGTTTTCAGATTTTGGTATAACCCCCCAGAACAGCGTCGAGTCAGAAGTTGATTTATTAGCTGCACCGGAAGCAAGTAAAGGATCATTGGTTGTTGATTCAGATACCTTTACATATCCTGATTTTTCTGTATTGTTGGGAGGTTCTGGTTCACTAGATGGTTCTGGTTCACTAGATGGTTCTGGTTCACTTGATGGTTCTGGTTCACTAGATGGTTCTGGTTCACTAGATGGTTCTGGTTCACTAGATGGTTGTGCCTCAGATGACGGATCTGATTGATGTATTGGCTTCAGTTCAAAAGGAGGTTTTTCTTCACTTGTAGACTCTTCGCTTGTAGGTTCTGGTTCACTTGATGGTTCGGGTTCGCTTTTCGATTCTCGTGCTGGAGAAGGTTCTGGTTGACTAGTAGGTTCATTTTCATTGCCAATATGGTGGAAATAATGATCTTGTTCAGTACGATTGTGCTCATTTTTGTGATCATGCACACTGTGATTGTCGTCGTCATCAGTTTCTCCATCTGTATGATTATGACCCGGAAGATTGTGACCAATATTACTGTAATCATTTTCGTTATCACCTGTGTGATCGAGGCCATGTGAATGCATGGTATGATCATGATCTAAAGACTTTGGTGGTCTTGTGACTTCGTATACATTAAAATTATCTACAACACGCTTTTCTCTGCATTCTTTCGTGACTAGATCTAATTCCATGTCATCTGGGCATCGGCATACAAAATCGGAAAATTTTTCGTTATATTCACATCCTAAATCACAATCCATTTCGTTTGTGTTCATTGCGCATGTATCAGGAAGACGTGCTACACGTAAAGTATTTGCTGGAACTAAGTAGCTTGACAGATAACCATGATTTCCACTTAAATAAGTTTCAAGTTTTTCTCGAAGTGAATCCATGGATAATAATATTGTAGGATCGTGTTTTTTCCAGCTTACCCGATAATCTATAACAACTGAGCCGGATCTGTAAAGAAAACAAAAGTAAAACAAATGGTTAACATTTATACTAGCGGAGATCAAAAGATCAACTCACCTCATACTCATTACTTTGACAAATATTTCGTCCTCAGAGTTATATGATGACTTAAGAGCTTGTTTAATTTCATCTTCCAGTTCCCGTGCTAGAGCTTTGTAAATTTCACCATTTTTGTTGTTGTATTCTTCTAAAAATTCCAGATTCATTAACGTAAGCTGGCCTTCCAGGGTGTTAGGTACTAAAATGGCTCAATTAATTGAAGAACATATAATAACCATCAAAGATTCACCATAAACAACAATATCTTGAGTCGTTGGAGGAATCGGTGGCACTGTGGATCCAGGGGGTTGCGGCGAAGTCGGGTACTCTGATTCATTTTTATTCGGTGATGGTCCTGCACCAAAAACTCCTGCTGTTTTGATGTCATCGCCATTAAATCGTCGTGATTCGATGGGAGTTGGTTCACTACTTAATATTACTCCAGCTATTGGAATATAAAAGTTACTCTATATATTTCAATTCAAATACTTTGATGAATTTACTTGCAGCTAGAATAGCTAGGATAACCGCAGCTATAATGATTGCTACACATATCGCCCAACAGAGCCATTTTCTCCATTTCTTTTTAATCCGTTTATCCTTTGTGACGTAAAGCTTTTCTCCTCTGTGGAAGAAAAAGGTTTTAAATTTTTTTAATTTTCCTTAATGAAATTACGAACAAAATGCATTTAAATCTAGACCTAACACCTATGCCATATTAACAAAGCGGCGGTCTATACAAAGCGTCAACGGCATTCCATTTACACTATTTACAAAATATCATGTGGTGGTAGTAGTGATGTGTAGTGTAAAAGAGTTTATAATAAATTCTTAAATTTAGTGTTTTACAGTCAGCTGAGAATGGGTGTCGTAGTAGTATAGTGTTCATTAAACACTGTCGATGGCTTGACGGCAAACGTGTTTGGATTAAAGAAATGTAACTTTGGATTGATTTTAATCAAATATAATTCTAATTTACAACTGTAGTATTTTTAAAAATTTTGGATATTTTAAAATTTTACTTATACTAAAGAATTTCAAAATTTCGTTAGTTAAAATCTAGATATTTTTTCCTCTCTCCAACCTATTCGCTCTCTCTGGCCTACAATTTATATAGGTTCTGCACGATCGACATTATTTTGAAACCCTTATCGTCCTTTTAGCATAATCTGTGGATCAGAATGAAACAACCACTTAACGCCGCCGGCGGGATTCGTACCTGCAATTCTTGCATTTAGAGCCAACACGTTACTATTTATACTATCTCCGGAATTTACCCATATGGTAAAAAGTAAACTCCTTTAAGTCCTAAATGCAGAATTATTTTTTATCAAAACAGGTGTAGTTCAGGAACTAAACATCCACTTAGAAGATTTGCTTCATTTTTAAGCGCAGGAAAATATTTAACAGTATCTTGTGAATGGTGTTTTTTGCCCTACTCCGTACATCTGTAGTACTGTGCATAATTCGACAAGCTTATAGAAATTTAGTCACTTTTTACGATAACGATAAGGCCCAAACCTAACTTTGTAACGCGTGGACCAATTTGCATGGTTCTTTTTTGTTGTACAGAGGATGATCCCCCAATGCTAATAGGAGAAAAAAATTTGGCCTAGGGTGGGGTAGTTTAGCTTCGTAACGCGTGGCCCGATTTGAATGGTTCCTTTGCTGTTATATATGCTTATAGGAGGATAATTTGGTTCTATGGTGGGGGAGGGGAAAGGGGAGGGGTAGTCTAATTTCGTAACGCTTGGAGCAATTTCGATGATTCTTTGTCTGTTGGGTAGAGTAGGTGCCCCGATTGATACTGCGAGAAAAAAAATTTTGGTGGGATGGGGAGGGGGGGCGGGGTAGGGGGTTGAACCTAATTGCAATTGAACCGACTTCACAAAAAGCACCGAAAAGCATAAAATAAGTTTTAATTTTATATCTATTACGACATTTTGAAGTCGGTGCAAATTAAAGAAACAAAACAGCTACCCAACCATAATCGAAGATACTATGTAAATTTACCTAAACGTTTCAGCTCAAGGGATCATAAAAAAGGATAATTAAATACTTTTGTTGTAGTTTGTTTTGTGTCTTTAATTTGCACCTACTTCAAAATGTCGTAATAGATATAAAATTAAAAATTATTTTATGCTTTTAAGTGTTTTTTGTGAAGTCGGTAAAATTTTTTTTAAAAACTATTTTATTCATTTGGTAAACAGAGGAATTTCAGTAAGAAATCAAGAAAACATATTTTCAATATCAGAAGCTGTGACATTACACGACCATATAAACGACACTGAAAAAGTTAATATTGCACAGTATAGTCCTGTCAATAAGATCAAAGTGAATTTTATTCAGGTCTCAAAATGCACATATGTTTTCCACATGCGTTTTCGACAAGTGTTCTGCAAACTTTCCTGATTAGGCTGAGAATTAAAGGGAGTCTTGCAGGCCTGTGCGCAGGATTTGCTCCTGGGGGGGGGGGATTATCTAATTTCATATACATTTTAGGTTATTATTTTAGTATTTCAGTCAAATTTTTCCTAATCAAGAAGGTTAGAAAATTTTAACAACCCTCCTGGGGGTCCGGCGGTTGAACCCCATCAACTGTCACTCTGATTATGGCAAAGATCTCAGTTTAAAAAACCGTTGCCAATTGATCTGGATAGTGCGAATTTTGAATAACCTAAACTTGACGGTTGGCGTAATACGCCAAAGCTGAATTTTCCGAAGTCATATGACAAGACAAGAGTTAACGCCTCGTCAGATAATTACCTACACATTTTAAGAGGAGAGAGATGTCTTTCTTTATCCGGCGTACACTTCAGCTTAAGTTACCTTAAAAATTATGTTATCACTTTGGAACAATCTTAAATATATTCTTACTGAATGAAAGTACTTCATCAGGGTCTTGTGCGACTGAGAACTTCTTTCTTAGGTGATATCCTGAGCATCAATGCACAGAAAATATACCGCGATTTGGTTATACATTTTTTGCACAGGTGTAAAAAAGAAATGCCAGTACCAGTACCAATACCAGTACTTGAATTTGTGAAATTTTTCAATATCAATACCAATACCCATACTGGTATTAAAAGAAGGTAAAAATGACAGTACTGGTCTTATTGCTTGTAGTCACTAGTACTATTCTTGTTACTTACTGTAGTCGCTCAAGTGCTATTCGCATCTCGTCAGTACTACCAGTACCATATCAATTCTACCGTGAAATATTGGTAGTACTGGTATGGTACTAGTATGGAAGGTACCGTTAGTATTAGTATGATACTGGTGGCTGTCAGTGTCAATATCAATACTGGCACTTTTAGCTTTTTATAATACCAGTAACAGTATTAGTAACATCAACATCTTCCAAAATACGATAACCGAGATATTTTTCTCAGACGGACGAACAATATATATACTACATAATATCAGTCCGGAAAAACTGACAGTGGCCACAGATACCACAAGCGTGTCATTATAAATTAATTTTTTGTATTCTTTTGTGCAATAGATTTATCATTAATTCGAACTCAACCGCACACTCACGTAACCAAAAAAAAATACTTATGTGATTGGCGAATTTCAAATTTTAATTGTTCTCGTTAAAACACCGTACATTGAACATCAATTTTAAGAAGAAAGTTTATGTCGTATTCAGAACATTTATTCGCTCTAGTTCCCGTAACCACTTGGGAACCTATAAACGTATGGTAAATTCCGCTATCGGTATTTCTCTAGAACTCCAATGGCCTTTTAGCGTAATTTGTTGTCAGCGGAAAACAACCGTTAGTGGCCGCGGTTGGGTTCGAAGCTGCAAACCTCATAATGGAGTTTCCACACGTCATCGTTTGCTGCACCCTAAATAAATTTTAACTTGAAACTTTAATAATAGCCAAAAAAGTGTAGTTTGTTGACACCACCAAGTCCCAGCTAATCATATGTTTCCAACGAAGTAACAAGATTGGTGAAAAAATTGAACCCCAAGGTACTTCTGCATTTCCATCGTGATGATCACATGTAACTCCGTAAATTATTACACGAAATGAACGAACTGATGAAGAATCTTCTATCCATACTAAGAAGTAAGAAGTAAGGTGACATCATGTTAGACTCTATTAAAGTACTTTGAAATATCAAGAGCGACGATTTTGGGTTCTTCAATACTACATTTGGGCGTTAGTTTATCTTCGGTTGACCGGTCGGCTTCAAAGCTATCTGGAGATCGTTAACAGGATAGTTATTGTCAAGATACTTAATAACCGGAGAGTTAATAAGTGGTTCAAAAACTTTAGATAGGACTGAAGTTATTGGAATTAGTCTGTAGTTAGAGGGCTTGCATGCCTCGCAATTTTAAGGTATCAGCTGAACATAAGCAAGTTTCGATGCAAATGAAAACACTTCTATGGAGTATGTTAGGTGAAAATGTTTGCGCAGTGCGAAAGTGTAGAGGTTTCTGCCTACTAATACATTGTGATGAAGATGAAAGAGGCTATAATGAAGGGGACAAGTAGGAATTAGCAGCAAAGTTAAGAAAACTTTTTAAGAAGACTTTATCTTGCACTTTTGTTCTTTTACCGAAGATTTAACCTTAATAAAAACTTTGGAAAGAACCATGTTGCTTTCTTTTTTTCCAATTGTTCTCAAAAACAGAACAAAGTATTATTTCTTCACTCTTCAAGTGCAAATTAATTTAACAGAATATAACTTCAAGCAACCTTTTATCTAACACAATAATATTTTACAGCTCACGAGTTATAAACATAACCCGACTTTTCTCTATTATTATTACAATAATTTGCAAGTGAAAATAAAATTTTTCCATTTACAATTAAATTACAACTAGTTCGCAATTGATTTTCGAAAATTTCAATTACACTTTCTCGCGTTGAGCGCTTACTCTTGTTGGAATACCAAACCACAATTACAATTGATTCTTAAATTCAATAACTCAGAGATACACTAAATTGCAATTAGAAATTGACTCAATTACAATAAATTCTTGTAACCATTGTAAGTTCTCGTTCGATTGTAAAATCAAAATAATTGAGTTTTAAGCTGTTAGACCCTTGTGTATATAAATAAGTAGTAATGCTTTGTTAACTTCAAAAAAGTAAAGAAAAATTAACAAAATATAATTTAAATGCCATGTAAAGAAAAATTAAGAATAAGATAGTTGAAACCACTGTCGATTGTTATACACAATTATTTATCCTATTAATTTTTCTTAACGTCATTCAACCTCATTTAACATTTATAACTTTCACATTGGTCGGTTCTTAATTTCACCAAATTTAGTATAACGATTTTACTAATTTGTTAATAGATGGTGCGTTTGTCAGCTAAAAGTATACACGTATTCTTCTACTTTTCTTTATAAGAATCGTTTACCAGTATATGAAATCACTATCGTGAGCTATTTTATAATATTTTGTTTTATGTTCACATTTCGGATTTTCCTACACTCGGGGAAAGTCTGGTAATAACCCGGTAAATCGACTTTCAATTATGCAAATAAGATGACGTTTTTTTACCATGTCTCATTCTAATAAAATATTTTTTATGTTTCCTTGGGCACTCTTTAAAAAACTGTGTGAATAATGTAATTTACAAAATGTGGTGTGTGTAGTTAAAAAGTTTAGTCTGTTATATGTAGTTTAAGCTAAAAGCAAAAGGCGCCGAAACCAGAAAAGCTTGAAATCCGAGGTACACCCCAATAATGTCAATGATAACTTTATACAAAAGTTGTTATAAAAATTTGATTGGATGTATGTGTTCAATTAAAGGTATATGACCAGCCCACCACATCAAGTTCAACAACAAGAATGGACCAAAATATGTATAAAAAGGTTAAAAGGCAAAAATCAAAGTCACGGGGGTACCTCGTAACTTTTGTCCATTTCTTATAGTCCACAACGCCATGTGCAGTTTCATTAACTGAATGGCCCGAATGATCTACGCCACGATTACCATGCGGATTACCAAAGGAAACGCTATAAAAGAACGAGACTGGTCAATGTGATCGACTGAAGGATTTTTGAGTGTTCTTAAAAGTACCATTGAATGAGATTGTTGATTATCTTTGATTAATTGCTGTCGTGATTATTTGCTCATTGTGAATACCAGTTTGATGGATTTTCTGCACAAAATGACAAAGTAGTTCTTACCTCATGTATTTCCGGTGCTCGTTGACTGGGACAAAATATTCGTCATACGGACCACCTACATCAACTTCTGTGTCTTTTTTTACTGGTAGACCATTCCCGTGCCCATTTGTTGGTTTGTTCAAATTAATCAGTTCTAAATTCACAGCTTCTGAAAAGAAAAAATAATAGAAGAGACATTTTAATAAATTCTTATAATCATATTATTTATGCAAATTTGTTTTTAAGCGTTATATACCGAGTGGAGATTTTTTTGACGATCACGATGCAAAAGTTCAGAAAATACTCAGAGGATAAAGTAGATGCAAATAGAGTTGGGTATACTCTACTCAAAACTTGAACCAATAGCAGAGAATGCTTAACTGTTTCATATTCGTGCTGGTCGGCTAAAATAGGAATTCGAAATTATACCTAACGGTCAAATTTGGTTTTAAAAGGTGCTATTTGTAGCAAAGGATGACCTCTACAAAGAAACGGTCAGAGACATCCGACGTTACGTCGATGCTCTAAAGAATCGATATTGGAAGTGATTGTTGAATCACTTAAACGTTGTTTTGATTGGTTGGTTGGTTTACGTGGTGAGCGTCGCCATCATGGTAACACTCAAATTAGCGCTATTATAGCGCCATTTTGATGCCACAACCAGTAAGACCCGGCTTTTTGTTGTGCTTAGTTCACTCGCAAACCTGATTCTTATCTGAAATCATAGTTGAAGTTGGCTGAGTTTATTATAGGGAAAGGATTACATAGCCAACCGGAGGAATTTAGCAATTGACTATTTCCTTAGCACGTTAGCCGTCTTGTCCTTATGCAGAAAGAGTTCCCTCTTAAGGGAATCTAGTGGGATACGAATATCTTCGACATGGCCACGTTATAGAGCTGCGCTATTTTTTCATGTTTGTCAGCCATCTCGTTCCCAGTAATGTTCCTATGTCCGGGAACTCAGTGCAAGGTTACGTTAAGCAGACTGCCTAAAGCGGCTCACAGGCGATCAAACCATATTCTAGAACCGGGAGCTAGAACCAAAATACTAATATTTTACAAATCTTCGTACTTGTTTATAGAACCTCGCTTAATGTGCCGAAAATTATGTGAAGAGATGGAAGAAAGTGTAATCTAGTTTGTTCTGTGTTCTATGATTATTGATGTTTGTGGTGAAGAAAAGATAAAAAATAAAAGAAATATGTGAACAAAAGAGAACAGGTACTAGCACGGGTGGCCACGCCTACACAAAATCAAACTCACTTTTATTTTCGTCAACTGAGTATTCGCACCGCTTATCTGTTGTATGTTTGTCCTACAGACGATCAAACCTGATGTCGCATCGTGCCGTGCATCGTCGAAGCTAAATAACTTCCGACAGTCCTGCACCACCCTAGAAGATATGGTAACTGAGTCAAGCGCTCTAATGTCTGCCTGACTATATGCAGGGCCGCCGACAGGGGGGGGGGGGCGAAGGGGGTAAACCCCCCGGGCCCGGGCTCTGAAAGGTGCCCCGTCATCTAAGTCATCAACAGAAAATTTTTTCCATTTTTATTATTTATATAAAAAAAATGCTTCACGATCGAAAAAGTGTACTATACTAGACAGATTTTAAACTGAAAGTCAATCATTCGATTGTATATGGGCCCGTAAACGCTAAGTGCCGGGCCAGAAATTCGTTTCGCGGGGGGCCGTATGTGATACCCCCGGGCCCGAATTTTATCTCTACGGGCCTGACTATATGTAACAATGGCGTTGTTCTGTTTCGGTGAATGGATACACAGAAACAGCGAACACACCTTCATAATCCCAAGTACCTCCGCCTGGAAGAAGCTCGATTTATTCGGTAGACGATAAAACTTTAATATATTCAGGGTCTCAGAGATCAGTCCTGCACCAATACCTTGTTCCATCTAAGAACCAACCGTGTATATTACGGTATCATAGTTGCTGGCCGATTAGTCAGTTGAGTCATCGGCCAGTCCTCTAGGTGCTAAACTGCGAAAGTTGCTGTGGTCATAGGGCTAAGCAAACCAGCACCCAGATTCTTTGAGTCTGACTGCACTACATGACGCCTAATATTTAATCTGGTGATCAAGGGGAAATAGATGCAGAAGCACATTAAGGGCTTCTGTTGGGGTGGATCGCAGGACACCGGTAGTGCCAACGCAGGCGATGCAAGCGTTGTTTTAGTCTTTTATAATGCACGCAATGCAATATGTCCTGTCCCAGCCTAAATATGGCGTTATATATTATATTAGTCTAGGCTAAATAAAAGTTTTGTAGATCAGCACTAAGTTAGATGGAGGAGTATATGAATTTCTTCCATATTTGCAAAAAACCATTTCATCACATTTTTTACTATTACCATGGCAAGGTCAGTCTAGCTAAGATGTTTACTGAAAGTGAGTTGACAATATTGACTCCAAAGACAGGAAAACAAGGATCTCATTTAAGGTATAATAAATAGCACTAATTCCTTGGAAGCATTACACAAAACACAATTCTTCCTGATTCAAGCGAGTATCAATATTTAATGATCTGAACATATGATCTCGATTGACATACTATGTATATAGATTTTTCATGGGATTCTTCGAATGAGTAAGTGAAACCAAGGTTATTTGTAAAGCTATGAAGTGGATTAAAAATTAGAAATTAAAGGGTTTTAATAAAAAAGAGAAAGAGAAAAGATAAAAGGACCGAACATAGCGCTACACCGACAATAGTACGATGTTATTCTTTCTCATTACGCGGATCAAAACCAAGTGCCTAAAGTTTGATCAGGGTTCAAAAAGTTTGATCAGGGTTCAAAAAGTTTGATCAGGGTTCAGTTCTCCTAATTTCTTCTTTTTATCAATAACCTTTTATCTCTCACTTTCAATTCAATTCATGGTTTCACCGAAATGAATTCTCCAAACATACGTTCTCGGTTGATGTCTGTATAGTTCAACCGAGAACTTATGTTTGGATCATTAAACAACGATATTTATACGAGTCTCGTTTGGGCAGTTCAATCCATTTCAGTCGATGGATTGAATGTACCCAATTCGCCCTCTCGAAACATCTTGAGATATCCAGAAATCTGGACCGATCATGCATATATCGTCAATCGTTAAAAATAAAAGTTTTCTACAAAGATATAAAAAATACTTCACTCCATCTGATTTAGCATTGTCCTCGTTAAACAAAGTTCAAAGAAAGTCTATCAAATTTATTGTAGCAAATTTGAGGGAACTCATAGAAATTCTCTCATTCTTGATTTATCAATATTGGGCTATTTTTGAGGAAGTTACAGCAGGTTAGCCGGTTCACACGGTTTTTGAAATATTGCGCGAAAACAAAGGGTAAGCAAAATCTGAAATCAAATCGAGAAAAATGAACCGATTTAGACAAATGGAATGAGCCTAGGTACGTTGCAATTGATTAATATAGCCAAGCCAACTTTGTGCCTGTCTAAGATATAAGAGAAGAACATTATTCCAGCGAAACAATGTAAATCTTTGCTGAATTGCTTCAATGCGATTTTCTTGTCTTATACAAAAATACAAACCTACAGAATACGAGAATAATTTCCGGGAAAATGATTCAATAGTTCGAAATATTTCGGCTTACGATAAAATAAGGAAACAAAGAGGAAATAGTACATCAGGTACATGAGGTAACTCTATATAAAAAGTAATAGATTAAAATGGCGGAAGTGTTACAAGTAAGATTAGTGATATTTTAATAAGATGAGAGTTTCTAGAGAGAGTTTTTTTTTATAACCTCCAAAGTAAGTACCTCGAAAAAGCTGTAAAAGAGTGACTCTGTTACCTCAGACGATGGAACTTACTACCATGTCGATGCTAATGTTGCCTTTTGATGTAAAATCTAAAAGCGCTGTTGATATTGATCGAATGTCTAAGTAATACATAATCTAATGTGCCATAGTATAAAGTGCAAATACTAAAAACACCGAATATCAACTGCACCAATTCCAGAACATAATATATCTGGTGTAAATTATATCAGTCGGTTTTAGAATTGACCATACCATACAGGTCAAAAATGGTAAATGGTGCAGGAGGACACCAGGAGTGCTTGGAGCTGTAATGCGAAATACGTGTGGGAAAATGTAAGAGCGAAATGCGACAATGAATTAGCGACACCACCTGACCAAAAATATGAAAACTGAAACAGGTTAAGATAATAAGACGGACGACCGTGATGGGTATATGTACCTTTAACAAGGTTGGAGGTGGTGAAAGCAATAAAGTCAATAAACCTTGGGATGATCCCAGCGATGTACGAAATGTCGGCGAAATTACTAAAGGCATATCCCATTGCTAAAGTTAATATTCTTCTTTCAATTATATCTTTTACATTTAGGAGTCTTACTCCAGGGCGTTCTTGACAAAGGAAAACTCTTAGAGCGTTGCTGAGTAGACTAAGCCACAGATACATACTGTCACCTTTGTCATTCTTAATTCTTAATTCTCATTAATGATGTAATGTGCTATGCCCAAAATAACCACCTATCATGGTGTATTTTGGCATTTCTACACACCTGGACTATGCTGGCAAAGTACTACAGGGTCAAAGACAAGCAGAACATGCAGTAAATTTTGATAAATGATAATAACAACAACAACAAAACTAAAGCTGACAGGTAGGATTCTATATCTAATATCCTCAACACTTGCACAATTTAGATATCTAATATCCTTAGAACTTCCACAATGATTAATTAATAGGAACGGAATTTTGAAAAAAAAAATTTAAGAAAAATCAAACAAAATTTAATTTAATAAAAATTTTAGCAAAATAAATGAAAATTGAAAAATAGAAGAATAGGATAGTATATTAGACTTCCAAATATGAAAAAAGTAAAACAAGAGTTATTAAAACTCAACCGAATAGAGGTCAACTTCAACCGAATAGAGGTCGTAAGAAGTGAAGCCCATTGTCAAAGGCTTATTAAAGCAACATATACTGTCCCTAGGTATATGTTTAATAGTGTAGTTTGCCTTGATTTTATAGGTGGAGATTTTGATGTATCACCATCAATTGAATGGTAATGAAATTATTGGATTTGATTTGGTTTAACCTAATTTTGTTGTTTTTTGGACAACTTTCAATGTAATGCAAATCACCATTTAATCTAAAAGCACAATATTCTGCTAATCCAATTGGTCTTCATTTATATAGTTGGACATCATTCGCATAAATGTGCACCCTGGAGAGGCAAAGAACATAAAACATCAGCCAAGTCGTTAACTAACGTGCTGAATAAAACTTGCCCCAATATAGACCCCTGCGGAAAAGCTCAAAAAAAGCTTTTGTAAAACTAATAAGGTAAACACGCTAATTTCAAACTTTAATAACGTAATCTCACAACTGTGATTTTAAGAGCACTCCGATTGCTACTGCGTCGAGGGTCTACATATATTTCAGTAAGTAATTAGCTGTTCGTGCATTAGATTCTCAAACACCTTCGCAAGGAAGCACAGGACACTGATAGGTCGAAATTAAAAAGTGAAATATATTATAAAAGTATGATTTCAGGCATTTGTATTCGAAGACAAAACCCATTTTGGAAGACCGTGATTGGAGAAGATACGCGAAGAAGAAAGGAATCCAAATTAGTGAATAATATATATCATGACTCGAAGATAAAAATTGTAAATTGGACCAGGAGTAGGTCAGTGTAGTAAATTAAATAAAACGGAAAGATAACAATAAAATCGCCTAACCTATTCCTTAAACTGATTTGTTTGCTTTAGTATAGTTAAACCCGACTTTGGTGAATTTAGTATGTTCATGTGTTACCTATAGCAGAACGCAACACTAAGAAATGACGGTCGTGATTAAAAAAATACCGAAGTTAAAAGGGTTACATATATAAAATGAAAGTCAAAATAAAAAATACTAAAAACGCAATTACGACTAGAAACATGGATAGAAAATTTAAAACAAGTTTCCCACTCAAGTTGCGTACCGTGTCGCACGTGCTTAGTGAAATGAACCGTCTATTTTGAAAGTAAGGCAAGTCCATTTACAAAAAAAAGCCAAATTTTTCACTTTGAACCCACAAATAGTATTAAGACTGAATAAATCGAACATAAAAAACAATTTTATTTTTTAGTTTAAAGCTTAATATCAAATTAGAAAAATAGTCCACCGATAGGTGAACCACTAAATTCAACAGCAATCAAAATAGGTTCTCAATTCCGTAAATACTCTTCTTAATGTTGTAATGAAACCAAAATAAAATTTGTGACTATATTAAATTTAAAAATGTTGGAGATTCTGTTTAAGGTACATTAGCAAACAATGACAAATCAGAATATAATCATAGTATTAAATATTTTGATAACTGAAAAGAAAGCGCTAAGAATGAACCGATAACAAATCTCTGCCTCTTCACGTAATTTTTTTTGCAACTATTTACGATACCAATGTCATTGTATTTTGTTCCTTAATATTTAGGTGTATTTTTTGTGAGCTACTGAACAAACATGCTATTTATAACTGTCTGACTGTTATAGGTAATTCTAAATAAGACTTCACCTTGACAAAGTATTCCATGCTCATTATTCATTTCATCTCAGGTGAACATGGAGATCATATCGAATTTTATCAGAAAATTAAAATCTTCAAAAAACATGAAGTAATTACCTGCAACTGGAGCCTTTGTGTCGTGATTCTTTCCGTTTGTTGAACTGTTTGGCTCATTTAGACCATTTTGGCCAAAAGAACTAAGAGGTCGTGGTTTTGGCGGTTCCGGTTCAAAGCCCGGGTTGTCCAGTCCCATTTTTTGACTACCATTTGGAGATTTAGTGGCTGGCTTCCGCAGAGGAACATTTTCCAAATCAGTAGGAATGGGAACTTCTACTTGATGAGTTCGCGGTGAGGGTGTAGGTACTATTGTAGGCGGTTGATCTTCACCAATTGATAAAGACACTTCATTCTTGTAGGGATATGAGTGATCTAAAGTATCCACTGAGTCTGTTTTTGTAGGTGACGACGACATCTTGCTGTCAGGGCGGTTATGTTAATCTGAAATTAGATAAAAACGAGACTTGTTAGCACAGATAAAAATTGAATACGTTCTAGTTGCAAAATACAAGAATTAAACATCTTAAGAGCAAGTAAGGCCATATCAATTAATTAGATCGAAGCAGACAAATTCTAATAATGTCGGTGGAAATTTACCTCAGAAAGTTACTTGAAACATAACTAGAACTCGTAAATTTTATTACAACAGTCAATTTTAAGGTCTGCAACTTTTTAATAGCTGTAAGTTGTAAGCAAGTAATATATTACGAGTATTAACGCATATTGACGCAAATTAATTGGCCTTGTAAGGCCACGCAAGAGTTCACGAGATGCTTTTTTGACGCAATTCAGTATATTGGTACTGATGAAAATACTACACGAATGAGTGATTAATCTAAGAACTTCCGGTAATGGGAGTCGAAAACACCGCAGGAGCCTTAAGTGCTGATTATTGTTAATTGCTACATATCTGCTAATGTTTTTTAGGTCATTCTCATGGAAATGAAAAAAACGTTTTACAAGTGTACTTGTCATCTTGATAGTAAACAAATCCACGGTCAATTTATCTTGGGGTTAACATTAAGAACGAATGACTGAGCAAAGTAGGTAAGGCAGGATTATGAATGAATTAATTTCTCTCTTTTAATTTCTTTAATAAAATTGACGTTGTGGTTATTCATGTGGTTATGATAATGGACGCGAATTAAAATAGAATATAATATCCGAACAGGCATTACGGGATCAATTTCTTCTAGATATTCTTAAGCTACATAATAAAATATTAAAAACGCAACATTTATAGATTCATCTCGGTGTCTGTCTGCTATTAAGCCAGTTATTCACGTTAAGCTACACCGATTTTAACAGATTTTGCAACGAAATTAAGCAAATTGAAATACACGTGTATATGCCAAAGTAATTAACTGAGCGTACATTTAGGACTTTATATACACTTTTCTTAAAAATCGGCTGACATAGAGAGTTGAAATTTGATGGAACATGTATGTAGAAACTAGTGACCCAATATAGACATAAATGAATGATAATAGATAACTTTCATTTTCGGTGATGATTTAAGGGGTTCGAGAGGGAGATAAAAGTAATTGTTTATGTAATCTTGTTGGGTATGAAAGCTTATTTAAGTGCTAGTTCTACATCAAAGTTTAGCGTAATGATTTTTCTGAAAAAAAACGCTCGATCTCAAAAAATATTGCTCAGAAGAATCGGGAAAATTAAAAATGTTGATTGTAATATTTAGATTAAACGAGAATTGCTTAGTTTTTTTTCACCGTATAAGTTGTCACACCAGGAAACTGATCCTGTATTTTATTATACACCACAAGCGTTTTGCTAACTCTAAAGGAATCACCAATTGTAGTATACTTGTATATAACGTATTAAAAAAAACCAACAATAAATAAACACCTTACCTCGAACATGGTTTTTCTTTACACTTGCTAAATCGGATATTTTTAAAGTATATCCCCACCAAGAAAAATTAAAGAATATTCAATCTAAATCACCTTATCATCCAATGATGTTTTAAATAAGAAATAATTATGTATGTGCGTGTGTTTTTTTCTTTAGGCAATAATTAAACGCAGATTTGCACAGCAGCTGCTTAATTCAACTTAACCATAGGAATTGCAGAATCATGCATTTGCAATGAAAATATGCGTTTACGAACAAGTCCAATATTGGTAAAATGTGCCTAACGTCCTTTTGGTGTAATAAATATTTGAAGGGGATATTTCTTGAAGCATTTTTCTGCTCTACATACAGTTCCTTTGCCTAATCTTAAAAGTATAATTTGTTATACCTATATAATTATATCATAATTAATGGGAAATGCCGTCATTTTGCAAGGAAAACTTCCGCCGGAATCTTCAATATCTTTTCACTACGCCAATATTCTTTAGAGTGCCATCTTGACATTTTCACTATATTTGCATAATGGTACAATAAATAATATGTGTCTTTAAAAATATATAAAAAAAATTCTTTAAAAACGAGCTTTTATTTAAGACCACTGAACTAAAAAGTAAAAATACGATGTTCAGTGAAATTAAAACTCAAAAGTATAGCTACAGAAAAACCCCATCCTTGGTCACTGATCATAACATAAACAAGGATCTTTTAAAAAAATTAAATATATATTTTGAAAGCTTTAAGCTTAATTTCAGATAGGAAGTTGTAAAGTAGAATTACTTATGACATTTGACTTCTCATAGTTTTAAAATATATATTTCAATTTTAAAAACGATCTATATTTATGTACCTTCTAAGCGCCTGCGTCTATGATCACTGGCCAAGGAAGGGGTTTTTCTGTAGCTATACTTTTGAGCTTTAAATTTTACTAAATATTATTTTTTATTTATTTGTTCACTATTTTTTAAATAAAAGCTGATTTTTAAAAAGATTTTTTTATATATATCTTATCTTATACTTTTTAGTAATAGAATTCGTTTTTTATTTGCCTTAATATCTAATCTTGTCTGTATGCATCTGTTTATAAGTATTTGATGTTATCGACTTTTACGGACTTCTCTAAAATTTTTCAGATGCTACTTTTGCTACAGCGTCCATTATAATTTTCTTCCAAAATATCACTATATTCGTGAATTTTTCAAATTTTTTGCATCTACAGTTTAGAAATTAGAAGTGAAGCTGGATAATTTCTTCGAAAGCAAATATCTCATGACTGAAGGAATAAAATTATAAGGTTCCAAACCCACATTTGTTGTATTTTCAGAGCCCTTTCTAAAAACACTACCATACCCTGTTCCAAAAGGATTGGCAGTACACGGTAAATACTAAGCTATGATGCCAAATTTCACGAACTCGCCAAAAACCGTGTACAGCCATCCTTTCTACCTTTCTTGGTCGAGAAACTAATTCTGAAACTGATTCTGTCAGCAGCCAGATGCTGTTGGTCGACCGACAGTGAACAGCACTCAGTGGTGGGTGGTAGGTGGTTTTACATGCGAAGTTCTCCGATGCAATACGAAATCGAGTGACTGGAATGGTCGGAAAGCACATTTAGTGTAGCCAGATTACATCTTTAAGCAGTAGAACACGAGGAAAAATAAGAAAATGTTCTGAGATGAAATCTTGGCAACAGCGTGCTGAGGAAGAGGGATGGAGGCATTGGAAAATAATGGGAAAATAAAGCAGACAGCAATACTCTATAAGGGCGTGTACTGCCAATCTTTTTAGAACAGAATCTAGATAGGGTATTTTTACCCTTTTCCAAGTTTACTTTTCACTGTATGGAAGCAATTTAATGGTTTTTTTTAAAATTTCTATACTAGCTATGGATTTGACACCAATATCGATCGTTTTCGATTATTTTCACATCCCACTCCGTTTCCACCCCCACTCCTGGTGGTGTTGGGGCATCTTTCCTCCACCAGCAACCCCAGAAACTATGTATTTAACGTTAATATCGGTAGCTTTCGATTAATTTTATATGTTCTCCCTTACCGCCCCACTCCTATGGTGTCTTAGCTCCACCATACTTTTTCCAGGTTGTAATTAATATGTGTACCGTGTATATTTCTACCGTATTCAGGTATTTATAACTTATTAGAATATCGCTACAGCCGAATAGGATTATTAAGTTTATAAAAAAAATAAACGAATGGCGAATGTTACAGAATATAGTAAAAATTAAAATTTTGACTAAATCCTAAAAATTAAAATTTTGACTAAATTCTATGTCCTGCAATAACCATGCATGTGAAGTGTGAACAATATGTGGTAAAAATTTGGAGAGGGTCGGTTGATCGGAGGTCTGAGAAAACTTGACAACTGCATGTAAAAAGCCTGGTGCGATCGTAAAGTAAGTCTTTGAAAAACGGGTAAAAATTCTTCTATTATTATCGTTGTCCTTGGATTTTTATAACATTTTCCGATAAAATTTTATATACTTTCGAAAAATGTAAAAATATCGATTTTTCAAAGTTCGTGAATTGTACAGGATATTGCTCTTCCTTAACACTAGGGTTTGCAATCCCGCGCAATTTTCAGTCCCGCGTTATTTTGGTTTTTAAAAGTCCTTAGAAAAATGTTAAAACTGCCTTCAAACTACTTGTTATGACTTTTAAATAATAGAACGAATATACAAAGTAATTTCAACATTTTTATTTCGTGTACAGCATACAACATAACACTTCAAAGATTTTTGGTTTAAATAGACTTTACGACGTGGTGTAGTAGCTAGCTACCCCTAAAAACAAATTGTAGTTCATCTTGTTCAACGTTTTGTTTGTACAATTTCTCTCAGAGTTTCTTTAGCTCTTAACGGATGACTGCTGTCTTAGGTGGTTTGAAAGTTTCATGATGTGATTTAAGAACCTTTTCGTAGTTTTTTGGATTTAATAGATACGGTATATGTCGCAGATAAGACCTAGCTGGTGGATATATTTTCTGTGTACACAAGCACGAACTTAAACGATCTGTTCATAGTGTGGCATTCCTTCTGAAAAAAGTTTCAAGACACATTTTCACAGGTTGTAAGTAATTATTCAGACTATTTATTCTAACCCATTCCCCGTTTGTAAAACGGATTTCCGAACCAATGTCAATCAGTGCTTTGCTTATGCAGTTTTTTACAATATAGAGCAATCCTTTTACAATCTTTTACATTAAACTTTAGGCTCTAGGAAGTATTTTTTCAAATAGATGTCGTTTTTGTTGGGCAAGTTTTTGAAACTCTTCACCACTTTTCTGACTTTCTTGCTCAAATCTCTGTAGATCAGTAGCATTTTTTTAGATAGCTGATCTAAATTTATTGCCCGGCTGTCATTTGCATTGCTTTTGCCACCACCACCACCACCACCACCACCATCATCATCTTCTTTCTTCTTATTGCTTGTATGTAATTCGAAAGGTTTTCTTTGTTGGGTTGATTCATTCTCCTCTTTTTTCCTATAACGTGTCAATAACAGCAAGCTATATGCAGAGAACATAACACAAAGGCATAAGCTTGCCAATCTGGAAGAATACAGGGCTTCGCTCCCGTTCGTGATCATCCCGATTATGTCAGTTTCTATATCCTATATCTTTATTTTATACTAGACGAATTAAATATATAAACAATTTATTAGAATCTCTAACGAATGACAACATAATTGATACATGAGCAACGACAACAGTCTTTCAATCATTGTTGGTAAGATATTAGTCGGAGAGTCAAATATTACATATAGTTCCAGGAAATGGACAAGGTAAATTTTATTTGGTATAGTATAAATGTTAGCCATGTTACAAATAAATACATTTATCAATTTTGCAACAATCCCGCTTTGTGGAATCCCGCTGGACTGAAAATAGTGCGGGATCCCGCGGGACGGAAAATAGTGTGGGATTGCAAACCCTACTTAACATCTTCATCTCACATCTTAATTCTTCCTAATATAATATCTTCCTAATATAGCCTTATTGAATCCCAAAGCATGCTATCTCTCCATGCTTTTACATCAATGCAAGCCTAGTCATAAATAATTGAATAAGTTAGTTGGTTGCATTTACGGGCCTATCTGGTTTCAGCAAATTCCAACAGAAATGCCACCAAACCCATTCCTTAATCAAATCATAGGCGCGTACCAAAGAAATTAAAGAATTTGTGCTAATCGATTGATATTTCAACAGCCTTGGCTAACTTGGTCGCAATGCCACAAGCGCAACAAATAAAATACGAAAAGTATTAATAGCAAAAGGCGTTGGTAATACATCTACCCACCATTACTGGCGTTTTTTCATAATCTCTTCCAGGTGTTTGCCGTATGCCATATCCAAATAAGGTAGAAGCAATGAGACATTTCAACGAGACTTTAAAAATTCTTCGTAAGCGTCTAATGAGTAAAACAATTTGACTGCGTTGATCGGCAGTTATTGACTAAGATCGATGATCTTGGTTTGCTCGTGCGCTGAACTCTTTTTTTTGTGAATTCGTCTTTTACTGGCCCTCCTATCTGACTACCTCTTGTGCTTACTCATGCTATGGACACGCCAATTCTGATTTGAATATCTTTTCAAGCGATCTTGTTGGGTACATTGCTTAAACGAAAGTTTGCGCTTAATAATTTATCAATTTACTTTTGCACTTAGTTTTTTGAAAAAAAAAAACTAAACTTACTTAAAGTAAGAAGACAAATAATCTGTTTTCGGAGTCTTAATCCTGACTGGAAGATGTGTGTCTTTTGTAATAATAGGCCGCAGTTTTATTCCCATGGCAAGCAACCGGCTATGGTGGGTCTAAATTAGAGTTACTATCCTGCTAAGATCTCTGAGTAAAAAATTTTAATTTATTATGCCTTTGATGGGGTTGGGGAAGAGGTGAAGGGCGGGGGAATATTAATGAATCGCTCATAGATAAGTGAAATAATAATTTTTTTATATTGGTACCATCGAGGGAATATTAATTTACAACTTTACATTACAACTTACAACTTCTGTCCTATGGTCTTGATGGATTGCTTATTGGAAAGGTCTTAACGATTTAATTTCGGAAAATTACCAAATATTGTGAGTTAGTATGACTGCAATAGCATTTTGAACATTTTTACGAAAAAAAAGTCATAGCATTTTATATTTTCGTTGTATATGAAGAGAAAACATAATGTAAAACACCGAAAACGTACACTGGAAAAAAGGGAGCTTCAGGACGAAACCGGTAAGCCCAAAAGTCATCTCTAGAGCAAGTACAGGAATTTCGAGCTTGGGCCCGAAATCAACAATCAGCCAATCAGTCCCGGCTTGGCCGCAATCAGTCAATCAGCCTGCAGCTAATTGTTCGGCATCCTTATCAACTTTCCATCGATTGACGAAGACGGTTCCACTCATAAGTCCACGGCACGATCTTCGACTGTGCCACGAACTTTTTTTATTGCGCTTACTGTTGTGTGTTCTGTCGCGTTGTTGTTTATCCAAAATCTCTCTCTAGTTCTCGTAATCTACAATTTAAAGTGTATTCTGAACCTCTGATATTTTCTTTGCCATGGGGGTTGGCCTTTTTATAGTAATCTGTTGTCAACAGAAAACAACCATGTGTGACCTCATGAAAATGAAAGAAGTGCTCTAGAAATCGTCAGCCACTACTGACGCAAATCACCACTTCTACGTCGCCGTCGAATTTAGTTGGATATCAGCTGATGAAACTACAGATTCATGTGGACGATATATAGTTTCTTTAATAATTGGAAAATTGTTAACTGAACCCTCTACTCCACACTTAGTTACCTTTAAGATCCTAGAAAAAACGAATCCTTCAAATATTAGCCGATTCGGAAATGATTTCATAAAATCATTGATTCCCGTTTCTTGTATGGAAGATGTGTGTTTTTAATCATGCTGCACTATGTATGCTAACAGCTGGAAAAGTTCTTTCTTTACCCAAACTTACTGGCTTGGCACATGGGTACCATCAAATTGCAAAGGAAATCAGGAACGAATTCATAGTGACAATGACTTGATTTTATCAACAAAAAACTTCCAAATTAGCCATTACCGCGGGAGCATGTCGTTTAAGGATAGTCAAAAAATCGATTTCTGTTTATTTAATTTTTTGAATTTACATATGCTCAAGATTGTATACACAAAATTTCAGGTCGATCCGACAAATATTCTCGGCGCGAGTTAAAGTGTGCGGAGCAGAAACCTGAGCTTCAGCTGCCTACTTGGAGCTTCCCCTCTTTTGTTAACTTGTGTATTATATGGTCCTCGAATAGATAACTCTGTGTAAGTTAAACAATCAAAACCAACCAATCTCGAGAACGTCTGAACCGATCGGTGTCAAATTTTAACACAATCTTTTTGAATATATTCTTAAGAAATTAATCCAAAGATATGCGAATCCAATAAATATTTTTCACTTTATAAACAATTTAAGGCCAACATTTTCCTTACAAATCAGAATTTTTTTTGAGGAGCCGCCATTTTGTGAAAAATCAATATTTTGCTTATTGCTTCGATTAATTTCTAGATAATTTCATAAATAAACGAAACGTTTTTTGCTTTTTGATTTTAGATCCAGTCAGGAGATATCGTGTACACCGCCAAACACTTTCTTTTAAGGAAGTTTCGGTTTTATAAATAAAAAATATGACAATATTGTATCAAGTGCCTATTATATGCATACAAAATTTCAAGTTAATGAATTAAAATGACTCTTCAAAAAAATTCTTGAAAAATCGCTTTTTTCGGCCTTCTGACTGACTTCGAGGAATCAGCCCGTACTTTTTACAGTACAATTAAAGAATTTACTCGATTTACTAATAAAATTTCTTAGTTATGCTACAAAAAGTAAAAATTCTTATTATAACAAATACATTTTTCTGAATAATAAAGTATTGTCGTAATTATAATATTAAATAATTAATCGGAATTATTCTTAGAATAGAATTCGATATTAATTCTTAAATAAACTGATCATATATTTGGTGTTGATTGGTTTTCTACGAGATGTAAGAAATACTTCTTCCGACTTTTCCCTGTGTAATAGGGAAGGATTTTCGTTTATCCCAGTTACTGATTTGTGCTCTGTGGTGATGTCTATAAATAATGTAATTGGGTTCTCTTCATTCAAGGTGAAAGGGTAGAAATACTAATTCCAATTATTCTCGCTAGTCTCACACATTTATTTAACAATGTCATAGTTAGATCAACATTCGCAATGATATGGACGATTTTGAAAATTTTGTGGTAGGCAGAGGTTTACAAATCCTGCGGAGTATCGAACCATATCTATCCTATCGTTTCTTTTAAAGGCTTTTGAAAAAGTACTTCATACGCAGATTACACCATCCAGAAAGCAACAACATTTCGTCAGATTTTTAATCAGGCTTTCGAACTAAGTACAGCTGTACCACGGCCTGGCTCAAAACTACTGACCAAACAAGAATTTCTTTTGACAATGATGAATTTACAGCATTGGTACTGCTGGACTTCTCGAAGCCCTTTGACAAAGTTGATAACAGGATCTTGTTTTGGAAACTTGTTTCGATATTTAACTTTTATTATGCCGCATGCAATTTCATATTGTCATATTTGAGAGGACGTAAACAAAAAGTTACTTGCAATGAAAAGTTATCCGATTATCTTCTTATCTTAAGCGGGGTACCTTAAGGATCTATTCTCGACCCTTTTCAATTTTCAATGTCTATTAATGATCTTACACCTGCTATGCGGTACTGCATTTATCATCTTTATGCCGATCGTATACAGCTGCATATTTCAAGACCTTTGGGCCTGATGGAGGACGCTATTTGTCGACTGAATGAGCTGATGATTGTGCCCAAATAGTCTGGTCAAAATTGTTTAAATCTCTAAAAAAAATTCCTCCAAATCAAAGGATATTATAATATACATATCTGTGGCCACTGGTCAACTAGTGATAACTCCAAATTTGAATTTTTCATTACAGTCTTTTAAAATAATATACAATTACAAATATAACGTTAAAACACTCAAGATATTATCTACTAGCGAATCATTGTTTTAATGTTTAATTTTATTATAATAACTATACGAAAAAGAGTGTAATAAAAAATTCAAATTTGGAGTTATCACAATTTTTTTTAAATTTTATATTTTTTATATATGATGTTGCCAAAGCTCAGGGGATGCCCTATGATGCTAAAGCACAGCCTTGGCAGGAAAGGAATTAAGGTTGGGGAAAATGGGTTAGGAGGTTAATGAAGGAGGTGTCGATGTACGCCCCGTTTGAAAGTTTCAGGCTCATAAGACGAGGGAAAAACAGAAGATGGTAAACTGTTCCACATTCTTGTTGTTCTGCTAAGAAAAGATTCCCGAAATTTGACGGTACGTCCAAATTTGACCAGGAGAGTATAGGGGTGGGAGCGACTTGTAGATCATGTATCGCGCGTTGTAATGAGTCTACAAGGAATCAGGCTAGCAATTTCGTTAGAACAATGGCCATGGAAATAGCGATAAAAAAGTGAGAGACAACCGACATTCCGTCGATGCTCCAGAGAGTCAAGGCCCTCAGAGATTGAGGAATCGCCAATAAGTTTAACAGCCTTACGCTGAACTTTGTCTAACGCGGACAATGCGGTGTGTCCTGCCCCTGTCCAAATATGGGAATTATATTCAAGTCTAGGCCTAAAGTGGGACTTGTAGATCAACGCTAAGTCGGGTGGGGTGAAATATTTTTTACATCTCTGTAGAAAACCCAAGCATTTCATCGCACTTTTAGCGATTGCAAATATATGATCCGTCCAGCTAAGATTGCTGGATATCTCAATACCCAAGATCTTTAGGGAGGGTGAATTGGGTATATTCACTCCGTCGACTGAAATGGGTTGGGGGTGAACTGGGCGTTTTTTAAGGGACATTAAACAGCATTGAGTTTTGGATGCATTAAACGTAACACGATTTGCACTGCCCCAAGCGAGGACCATAGAAATGTCTTTGTTTAATGATCTTAACATGCGTTCCCGATTGACTTCTGTAGCATTTCCACGTGAATTCATTACAGAATCAAATGAGTACGCGAAATCAAGGGTGCTGTCGCCGGCAAAACTTTGAATAGGATTGAGAGTCAGGGATAAGAGATCATTAATAAAAAGAAGAAATAAGGTTGGTGAAAGAACTGAACCCTGAGGTACACCGGCATTTATTTCGTAGGAATCAGATGTAACTCTGTCAATTACTACACGGATTGAACGGCCTGACAAAAAGCTCTCTATCCATTTAACGATCAGTGGCCACAGATATCTAATTTAGGCATTTCTTCATTTCCGAGTGTTATTTTTGATAATATAGTGATTCCATTTGGCGGTATTTTTAATAGGTCGATAAGTTGGTCAAATCATATCAGCAGTAACGTTGGCTACGATAGCTGTCTTTATCTTTAACTAATACGCCTCAAGTTACTCGTCGTACTAAATTAGGTCCTCTGCCATCTGGTCAATTGAATGAGGCTTTCAATTCCGCTGTGCGATATATTTTTGTACTAAGACGATTCCGTCATAATATATCTTCGTTTTCTAAGTCTGTTTTGGGTTGTTGATTGCGACTTAAAATTTCGTGCAATAATGTTTCTACGCAATACAATTTCTAATTAAAGAGTCATCTTATTTGTATAGCAAACTGAATTTTACTCAGTCTAGAAGAACATTTTCATTAAATTTTCCGTGTTATTCCTCTCAACCTAGTGTCAACGCCAGTTTTTCATTCAATCAATTAGACTGTGGAACCTTCTTCCAATCGAACTAAGAAGCACGTTTAAAATCTACATAGAACTGAATATTTGGAATATTCTATTTCTATTCTCTGTTTATATTTATCCGAAGCTTAGAAGTTGAAGCCTTTTAGTAAATTAATTAATTTAGTCCATTCTCTCTCTCTCTCTCTCCCTCTCTAGTTCCCTTTACCTATTGTGAGGCATAGGGCGGGAGAAGAACTTCACCCGGTTCGAGACAACGATTGCAAGTGAACCTACAATTTGAAGTGGATTCTAAACCACTGACATTATTTGCAACCCATGGGGCCCTTATTTATCGTGATCTGTTGTAGGCCGACACGTTATCACTTACTCCACCGACGACCATTCATCATAATTAGTGCTTATTGTTAAATTAGACTCTTTCTATAAATGATCTTGTTAGTGTAGTGTTAAAACAACTAAATTTTTATGCATGCAGTTTAAATACAACGTATACTATATCCTTTTATTCGCGGGTTTTAGAAGCTTCTCTATAACAGCTCACTTTCCCTGTTCAATGGGATAACAAAATTTTTTTTTATATTAACTACGTGTAATAATGAAAAAGTAAACAGGAAAAGCTCATTCGGAGTACTTCTCGATATGCCGATTTTTCTGTTTTTCAAGTAAAATACAACTTGGCTTAAATTGCATCCAAAAAACAACACTTTCACAATTAATCAATGCAACGGTCCGGCCCTTTCAACTTTCCTCATCGTGTACCCACAAAAAGCTATAAAAGTCATGAAATGCAGCACTCTCACGAGTAGCATCTTTTGGTAATCGAAATGAAACGCGGCCGGATTTTTAATTAATTGCAGTCAAAAGAAATCGATAGGTCGAAGGGAGAGGAGAATTTCTTTATAATTCCACCTGAAACCGGCCGGTGGAGAGTTTCCTTTGGCACAGGCAAGTTCACCCAGATGAGCTGATTATGGAAGTGTTCGCTTAAGCCTGAAAGGTGGGCAGCATGTTCGAGCTCATCATTCTACGCCAAAGAAGTGTTGAACCTGTTTGACAAGTTACTGGACTTTTGCCAAAAAAAAATTTCCCGGCGGAGTAAACTTATTACTGAAAAAGAGTTGATTCAAGTAACATAAAATTTTTTTAAAATATTCGTAATATCGGCAAATATCGGACGATTATTGAGGAAGTTCCTTTTCACTGTTGCTTTATGCTTGCTTTCTTTTCAGTTAATGCCTGCAAACATAGACGCTAAGGTGCGAGGTTTTTCAATGTCAAACAGGTGAGATGAAGGTAAGGCTTTTGGTTTCTACCGTGCAATTGAGATTTTCTCTTGAACAACTAATAAGTGATGAAAGTTTATGTCAACTTTGGTTTAGCATTTTCTGAATATATACGTACGACCACTCGATCTACTTTGGTTTTTCAGAAATTTATTCTTGGTTAGTGGAGAATCAGAAGACATGAATTTTGCATACAAAACCTTATAATTAATATAAGAATACGATAATGTAGTTAAAATCATCTCCAAATAAAGTTGTAAAGTCTAACAAAGTAACTAGGATCGTACTAGATCCAGCTAGAAGGCGAGTTCTAAGCATGCACCGAGGAATTCTTAGATTACTGGTATTTCTTTTTTTTCTTTTCTTTTTTTATACGATGTGGCCAAATCCTAGGGGATAACCCTTTGATGCGTTAGCATGGTTTTGGCCGGAAGGGAATTATGGTAAAGGGAGTGAGGAAGCTTGAGTCTTGTTTTTGCATTGCTGCGAGCTAGACAGAAACAGAGTGGATTATTTTAATTTCTTAATAAAAGCTCGTGGGAAGATCTGGTCTCGAACCTGGGGCCCATGGCATGGTGGTCGTGCGGCTCAACGCATTGATCCAACTCCGTCTCCGATTTCTGATAATAGGACTTGACTATTTCAGGTCAGCATCTAAAAAGAATGTTAATTCTGGAGGATTAGACTTGTTAGCTATGTGTGTGTGGAATCATAAAAAATAAGCTTCAGAATAGTAGGCAAAAGGTTTCAAAAAAACATACAAATATACAATACATCACAAAAGTAAGTTAACAAACGAGTTAAGAAAACTTAAGCAATTTATAAATTGAAAGCATGATTGTCTTGAAAGATATTTTCAGAATACAACAAGGGAGGAAACATGAAAATATTAATAAATTGTTTTTACTTTACTAATAGAGGATAGTAAGTTAACTGTTAGATCCTATTAGGCTGCGTATATATTCCACCAAATTGTAATAATTGGTCCGCTTTGAGACTATGCATACTGCAATCCATATCCATAGCGGAAACTATGCATACTGCAATCCAATTCTAGAACCCGTAAGCTTGAGGAAATTCTCTCGATGAATGATTTGCATGTCGTTAATAGCCTTCCAACTCATTTCTCCAGCGGTTCCGCCTCTTTACTTGATTTGCTAGTTACTGCACAAAGAGATCTTGTCTTAATTAATAGTCAGATTTCCCTGAATGGTCTAACAGATCATGACCTAATATTTCTTATGTATGATCTGCAAATACAGATAAATGTCACAACACGTAAATTCTTTCGTGACTATAAAAACATATGCACCTCAGATCTTCTTCAGGAGTGTATGAGTCTACCGTGGAGTGACGTGTTTTACGTGCATAATCCAGAAGATCAAATTGAACATATTAATAACCTATTCTTATACCTCTACGAAAAATACGTCCCACTTAAGCAAAGAAATGTTAACGCTCAATCATAAAAAGAAGGATTTGTGAGCGGAATTTCATTTATCAAAGCTGGAAAAGAACTCGGTAAAGTAATGACTTTGCTAGATATAAGTATGGTATGGTTAAGAAAAAGATCAGAATAGCAAGAAAATTATTTTATGCAAACAAACTAAGCAACTAGCTGTCTTCTAGCGTATTATGGCGGAATTTGAGGGAGATAGGTGGGGTGAAACAGGACTCTGCAAATTTATCAGACGTTTCAGCCAATGACCTTAATGCCGCTTTTGCTGAATTACGCAGTGAAGTAACTAATGTTGATTCAAACATTGCCCCCGAAATATGTGTAAATGTAAACTCCTGTTTTCGCTGAGAAATGTGGACGTATCTGAAGTTACAGCTATTATAAACTCCATTAGCTCTAATGCCATTGGACCAGATAAAATTTGTCCGCGTTTTCTTAAAATGATCATGCATGCTATTATCGTGGAGCTAACAAACATTATAAACAGTTGCATCACAACATCATATTTTCCTCAAATCTGGAAGGTAGCTAGAGTTTCCGAAAAATGTTAGAGCGAAAACTGCAAACGATTTCCGTCTTATTAGTATTCTCTCGTTTCTGTCGAAAGTACTTGAGAAAGCAGTAAACGCACAGTTGAAACCATTTTTAAATGATAATCAACTTCTATGTAAATGGCAATCGGGCTTTCGTAGTCGTCACAGTACCACTACCGCAATTCTTAGGGTTACCGAGGATATTAGAGAGGGAATTGACAATGCCTGTTTTACTATTCTAACACTCTTAAACTTTACAAAAGCGTTTGATAGAGTTAATCATAGGTTACTTCTTCTCAAACTAAAGCACTGTTTTAGATTTTCGAAGGAGGCAATAGCTTTCTTTTCCAGCTATCTCTCTGGAAGGGGTACAAAGAGTCGAGAATAATGATGACATCTCGGATTTTCAACCAATCCCTGACAGCGTTCCGCAGGGATCGATGTTGGGTCCAATCCTTTTCTCGCTATTCATCAATGATATTCAAAAAATGTTCAAGCACTGTTCCTATCATATGTACGCTGACGATGTACAGCCTTATCTGCATAGACGCCATGGGCTAATTGAAGATGCCGTAGCTGCTGCTCATCTGTGGACAGTAAGAAACGGCCTAACTCTAAACTTACAGAAATGCTGTAGCATTGTTATTTCTGGACAAAGCATTGATACCTATGATTTTCTTCCTATTATGCTTAACTCTTAAATCATTCCTTACGTGGAAAAGGTTACAATTTAGGCATAATTATGAATAAAACATTTGACTGGTCTGACCATGTGAACTCGGTGATTCATAAAATTTATAGTGGGCTTGACGGTGGCATTTAATTCCTGCACGAAGTATGTGTTTCTTCTCCGACGATACGATCCTGTATCGATGTATTCGTGTTATGTCCTTGGAATGTCCTTAGAATCGTACTTTAAGTATCATATCTGCCTCTTTGTATGAAAAATTGCGCTCATCTGGAAGATCGGGTAATCTTATACTTACGCGTTATACTTTATTGATTACAGGGCGATCATTTTTTGTGCGAGGCGTTAAAATTTACAATAATATTCCAACGCAAATTAAGAATGCGATTAACGCAGGGGGATTTCGAAGACTCTTGTTTGAACATCTATCCTCAACGTGAGCATTTGTGCGACGACCCACCTGATTTATCATCTTTCTGTTTTCTTTTTCAGCCTTAATCCATATTCCTTGGGTTAAGCTTTAGTTTAGTTTTAAGTTTCTTGATTTATATAAATACTATCGTAAATTTGTTATGACATTTACTTAATATTTTCATATAATTTGCTCTTAAATTTTATTTTACTATTCATTATTGTTCTTTAAAGTAGTATTAATTTATGCATTACCTGTGCTAGTAAAAGATTAATGTCTTATTTTGCACATTGAGTTAATAAACTTGAATTTGAATTTGTTTTTTTAATATCCGCAATGTTGTCCGTTTGGCTTACGACACTTTGGTCGTCGGTCAGGTAAAGAACGGCTCTATGTCCTCCTTCTCAAATCTGTTAAATCCGTCATATTTTTTGGTCCATGCTCAGCAATCTTCGAATTCAGTAATATCTACACATTTTTGATTGGAGATAAGTCTGATCTTTAAGAGGCCACTTCATTCTATTTATATTTCAATTTTTTAAATACTCGGTAACAATTTTTTGTGTTCTTGTTGGTGTATAAAATTATCTCCAATTAGTGTTTTTCCTTCAGCGATAATTACCTCATCAAGTAACTTCAGGTAGACTTGAGAAGATGATAATAATGACATCCATTATGATCTGCTCGGTAGATTTCATTGGTAGAACTATATATGCTCTTATACGATAACGCGTTACCTAATTTTTTCCACAATTATAACCTTCAATTACTACACTTTAACTGAAACATTGATTCGTCTGTCCATAAAAATCGATCCCAAACAACTCCTGGCTTCAGAACGTGGTCTATGTTAAATTCCATCCTTTTTTATTATTATTTGCCTACTGATGTATGGAATTTTCTTCGAAACCCTGTTTTTTTCCCGACTTGTATTGTCTTCTTCGTAAAGTTTAAACAGACAGAACTTGTTTTACTACTTAGCGTTAATTTGTGAAGTCGATAGGTGTGGATATGCTTATGATATTGTCAGATCTTGCTTTTCCGGGAAGTCTCAAATTGTTCTTCTAACTTAACACATAGATGTTGCAGATTTAATGAATAAAACACTTAGTTCTCTGTATGTTCCTCCTTTTTTAAGCAGTTTTATTACAACTTTTTTCTCCTAATTAGTTAAATGCTTAAATTTCGGCATTTTAAAGCTTTAGATCTACAAAAACCATTATAACAACAAAAAGACAATAACTGAAATCACAATTATGAATATTAGAAAAATGGGTGCTGTAGTTGCTACCTGTGCTGATGACCGTACATGTGCGCAGGAAAGTACTTATTGTTAAGTGGTGAAAGCCAAAGGATTCTGATACGCATGTGCACATAAGAGTGGTAAGCACATTAACTTCAAAAAACCAGCATGACTATACTAAAGGGAAATCGGTTAAGACGACGCTACAGGCAGTGGTGTCGATGATCGAAAGACCTCTGAAATTCAAGGAATACATCCTGGGTTCTTTCTTGGACGTTGAGGGAGCGTTCAATAAAGTTAAGACGAAAGTGATCTATAACCGGCTGAGGAGGATGGGTATTAATCAAAGGCCTGCGAGATATCTTTCCTTGATGAATAGTTGTTACCGAGGTAATTTTTCTCGCTGAAACCGAATCCGGGCTCAGAATTGCTCTATCGCATCAGGTTTTTGAGATATTCTAACCTAAAATTGCAAAAACACTGTTTTTTGACATATTTGAGGTTATGTAGCACCGTGATGTTTTTTTCCAAAAACTATGTACGCGATCTTATAGTACTAGTCTTCCAATTTCAAATGCCGGTGAGTTTGCTCAAATATCTTTTTCTGTCGACGCACTTTGAAATTTTCATGTTTGTGAATTTCTCGATATACGGAAAATATATGGTCACTTTATTCAAGTATGTCAAAATATGTCAAAAAACAGGTTTCAGCGGGAAAAATTACTTCGGAAACAACTATTCATTGTCCAGAGGGACAAAATTTTAAAAATTTCGCAGGCCTGTGTAATTCTATTCTTTTCTATGCTCCTCAGCAGAAAATTTAGCTCGTGCATGGGAAATTCAAGCAGTATGCAGAGGAAAACAAAAGGGTGGGTGGGGGGGGGGGGGGTGCTACTATCACTCCTACGGTGAGAAGTTATGGAAGAAATCCTGAATGTATTAGAGAACGAGCGTTTCTCAGTTTTTGCATAGACGGAAGACCTGGCGTTGGTATTCAGCAGATTCTTGAAAACTATCAGCGAGAGGCTCAAGTATGCACTCGGACAGCTGAAAAAATGGGCCTCGAACGGTGGTTTGAGCGTTAACCCGCTTGTGCTTTTCACTGGACGGAGGAAAATACCAGACTTCTGGCTCGCAATGCTGGGGAGGAAAGGTTTAACTCTTTCTTGTGAAGCCAAGTACCAAGGGTTAATACTAGACTCGAAACCTAACTGGAAGAGGAATACAGAAGAGCGCAAAGCGAAAGCCAGTGCGGCCTCCATGTTAGAGAACATTTGGGGTCAAATGGGGTTTAAAACCCAAGGTTTCATTTTTTCAAGATTACTTCTAATATAATATAAGAAATTTCTAAATAACAGAAATGTAAATATTACTAATACTCAATAAAAGACTATTTACCTGAATCACAAGCGTATTTTCTTTTAATTGGTTCGCATTAAAAAACTTAAGTGCGCTTTGATTTGATTCACAGCTGATCTCATGTACTTAAGTGTCTATTTGTAAAAGGAATATAAAGAGAAACAGAGAACTATTGTAATGTGATAAAATTCTAATTTGTAGGCGATCTCTTATCGTAAGCGACAGAAAATAGGTCTGTCTGTTTACTTTTGTGTGTAATACGTGGGTAAAAATCAAGTAAAAGTCGTTCTTCTGGTGGAGGGGATGAAAATGCGAAAGTTAACAGACGCTTTCTGGGTAAATTGAGGGCAACTGAAGAACTGTCAAAAGTAAATTTCAGGGCAAAGATCAGTGCGTTTACAAGAAATCGTAAAAATTAATAAAAATGAATAACAATTTACTGAAAAAGTTAATAGTTCCTCGTGTTTATTTAAATTTTTTACTTCTAAGCTGTAACTTGCCAAACATCAATCAGCTGTTAGTTCTTAACCATAAAAGAAAAAGAAGAATTCTGCCGAACTTTTGTCCACACTCATCAGCGTGTGAAAAATTTGGACAGAAGGGGAAATGACTCGACTGTCAAATTTCTTCAAATCCAAAAGTAAACAGACGCAGTATGGACGAAAACTTTCTAGTAAACAGACAGACCTAATGAGTTTTGTTAAAAGTTTCAGGGTCCCGCTGAAAAATCATGAACTTTCTTATGAAATTGATAGAGTTGTGTTACACATGCATTTACCATAGCAACAAATGCGCTGAATGGGCCCGCTTGAATATGTGGTATAACAACGGTTGTAACTGAATTAAGTGGTAGTCCAGCAAATATGTACCAAAAATAGTCAAAAACAACGATAAATGCCGAATATTTACGTTAAAACGTTAAAAAATCGTAAAAAATTTGGTTACATTTATTGTTACTAGAAGAGGTTTACAAGGAAGGTGTTCGAAAGTACCAGATTTGGTGACAAAGTGACTGATTTGGCATTACTGACCAAAAGCCACCAGAAGTCATCGCGGTGGAGGTTAAAAATCACCAACTTTTAGACGTGTCTGAGAAAAGAAATTCTGTCACTAGAGAGGTCTCCGAAAACACCAGATTTGGTGACAAAATCACTGATTTGGCATCACTGTTGGAGGTCATGCTCAACCTATTGCCACTGGACATATTCTGTAGAAGCATGGCGGTTAGACTGAAGGATATGGCTTGCTGGAAGGAAAAGTTAATCGGGATTCTAACTTTCTTCGGAAGTTTGACTGCATCGAGCGAGTCTATTTTGGTATAACCTTCAATAGGATCTTTAAAACTAGGCTACCTGGTAGGGAGGAATGGAACAGAAATGAAGTGGAGGAAGCATCAGAGATCTCCATATATACGTATGGATTTAAAACGGGTGCAGGACCAGGAATATATTCCGGCAAATGGCACTTGCACCAATTATATAGACTGCTAAAAAAAGCAGTGTCTTTGACTCGGAAGTGGCTGCGATTCTCGAAGCGACTCTGCTAGTATCTACGAGTATAGAGTCCAGGCGCTGGAAGCTGTGGTGGTAAAATCTAGGCTAGTGCAATTGTGCAAGAGCAGCCTAGACATGATTTCCAAATGTTACTGGGTGCCCGGACACAATATCCTAGGCAATGAGGAAGCGATTGAATTGGCGCCTACGTGAAAATTCCGATCAGCACTCTTAAGGGGGTCGTCTACACTTAAAATTTTGAAAATATCGATTTTTTTTTGGATATTTTTAAAGTATTACTATCCTAGAGTCATCATGCAAAAGTATATTGCTCAATGCGTTAAACTTTCTTAGTAAAAATGCCTTAAACCGGTCGATCTCAAGCATGAAATGCATGGTTTTAAAACTTTAAACGCGTTTTTCTCGAAAACACGTTTTTAAAGTTTTCTGCACACTTTCTGAAGAAACTAATTGACATGATTTTTTTAAATCAATTTAGAACCCTTTTTTGGAGGTGCAAAACTAAAAAAAAAAATAGAAAAAATTTGTCCCGCTCACAATTTTTGTCCAATCAGAAAAATCCTAGTTCAGCACCTTCATTGAGTAATACTTTTATAGAAATCAATGAATCAACAAAACAAAAATTTTTTTTCATGTAATTTAATTTAAAACAAATAAAAAAAAACTTTTTTTGAATATCTTTAGTAGTTTTCAAAAAAAAAAGTTCATGAAAATCGGCCTGAAAAATGGCTTTCAAGTGTAGACGACCCTTTAAAAGCAGATATTACCATTACTATGTGGCGTGAATACGGTAACAGAAGAACTAAAGTACTCCTTAATAGTAGCAGAGCCGACTGAGAGACTGAGATTCCTTAGGGAAGCAGTATGGTTATAGAGCAGGAGCTTAAGTAAGACCAGATTTCCTTGAATCTATGGGGCACAATGGAACCTTTTGGTATTCTAAGTGATGCAGGCTGAAGATGTTTTGAACAGCACCCCTCCGACGTAATCTAACCTAACCAGACTGATTCTTTGTTACGGTTGCATTCTTTGGTGGACGGCAGTGTAGAGGAAATTCAACTTGAATAGACTCTCGAAAAGAGCAATTCTGGCTGGGTATAGCGGGGTGCCTATATGCTACGCAAACATCCGTATTGGAGCTTATGCGCGACATACTGCCGTTACATTTCTATGGTAATAGTATAGCGGCGGTGAAAGAAAGAGTGTAACATTCTGAAGTTAGACTGCATCCAGAGCAGAATAGGCACGAATTATTTCGTACCGATTATAATTTTTAATAGAGGCTTTAACAAAAAGCATCCGTAACCGAAATTACCTAGGCACGAATATACATCACGAATGTCGGTAAAATTTAGCTAAAAAACGATCAATTTACCAAGCGGTCCTGTGAGTATCTAGGCGGATTGCGTCCGGTAAGGACATATACAGTGACTGTCAAACGACTATTTAGAGGGACTTCACCGTAAAGCACCTAAAATGGGTATAAGGGCTGATTAAAAAAAATATTACGTTTTACAATAAAATGAGTAAATTACTTTAACTAATTAATGTTTAAGGTACAATTTGAAAAGAAACAGAAAATTTTAAAAGTCAGTAATTAGGGATTTTAATGGAGTCGACGTGTGGAATTGGGTGATTGATGTTATATCTCCAAAACCAAGGTTCCCATACAAACAAACCAATTTTATTAGAACAGAGGACATAATATATAGGAAACCGGCCAACCTAAATTTAATTTCTTAGAACAAATTTTTAAGAATAAAATTCTTCTCAAAATAATTATTTGAAAAACACAGATGGCAAAATAAAAAAATTATCTGTAGCGGCGGGAATTTTTTGAATTTAGCATTCGGGTTGGATAACGGTGGTAGCCTACCAATCCGGAGGTCCCAGTTTCTTTTGACAACAGATTACGATAAAGAGCCATGGGGACTGCAGAGAAAATGCCGTGGATCGGAATCCACTTTAAATTGTAGGTCCACTTGTAATTGTTGCCTCAAATCGGTGAGCTTTTTCTCCGGCCTCATGCGGCACAAGTGGTTACGGGAACTCGAGAGAGATTGGGTTTGGTGGCGTTTAAAAAGGAAAGTCCAAAGAATCTTTTAAATGAGCAAAAAATAGTTGGAAAATCTCATTTTTAATCTGCCCTCCTTAAAGCAGTGACGTAAAATCACAGCTCAAAAACTACGTGAACGAAATTTCCGGAAGTGGTGACCCAAAGTGATTCTATTCGGAATTTTTCAGGTAATGAAAGAGAAACTGAATTGGTTGTAGGGGTACAGAGTTGAACTGCTCTTCATACTCTGATCGGAAACCTCAAAGCGGACATAATCATTGGTGGAAAAATCAAACAACACTAACCGACACTAAAAATCAGTTAAGGATCATAACGGGGTAATGGGTTGTATGCTAGAAGACTAGGTTGGCAAAACAGCCTTCCAAGTGCTCTATGAAAGGCCAACTCTGGCAACAAAGAAAAGTAGGGTACTTTGCAGTTTGTATGAGGCCCCCTTATAAACGGTCTTTCTTTAAAAATATTAAAAAAGTTATAGGCTATTTAATTGAGTATACATTTTTGGAAAGGCCTTGTATGTACATACATATATGTATTATATAAAGAAATGTAAATCATTTTTGTACGAGGATTTTTCGCGAGCAAATTGTTTATTTGATGGGTTGTTGTTGCTTTATGCGTGATATTAATTCTAGCGAACGACTTACATTATAAAATTACTTTTAAAATTCTAAAACGAACTTAATACTAAATCAAAAAATGGCTACATAATCTATCACCTTAAAAGCCTTATACGATTCGCTGCTTCCAAGAAAACTGCTAAATTTTTTCAATATAATCCAAAGACTTAAATGTCTTCAATATAATAACCAGGTACGACGATTCACAATTGTTTTTTCACCAAGTAAACGCGGTTCATTGACATCTTTCAGAAAAATGAAAGTAAATTTGGAAGTAATTTAAAATAATTCCCTTCTCGCATCTTCTTACAAAATTGTGATGAGACTCGCAAGAGACCGTGTTAATGCTAAAGGAAATATTTTTACGGTTCTTGCATCTTTGAAATAACTCGATGTCGAGATTTTCCGCAGATGAATTTGTTTGTCCGACAATTTGTAAATACTTAACCGTGAATGTTTTCGTTAATTGGCAATGCTTGTTTTTGCAAATGATGTGCTATTTATGCTTATTTTGACTATACATACAATTTTCCAATTGGTTTGTTGTAAAGAAGCATGTAACGTGGGAAGTTAATATTTTTACTTTCTTTCAGAAAATTGGACAATCTGACAGTAGTGGAGAAGTTGGTGTAGTAATACTTCGGTAGAAATCATTCTACGTAATTAAGCAGGAAGCAATTTGTTGGCATTTAATCTGATTTTGGTAAGATAAACGATCGATTACATGGAAAAACGCTTAGTTGACAATTCACGAATGTTTGGATTAGGAATAACTATAAGGTGATCATTTATTTTTATTTTTAATTAATTTAATTAATTCACATTAATGGATTGAACAAAACGATTAACAATCTCTTTTACATATAAGCTTTACAAAACACAGTAAAACTGGATATTAGTGAAATGTAGTCCATATGCCTGTTTAAGAGCTTGGAGCAGTATGATAAAACATCTTCCTGTTTTATGTTTAGCCACAGTAGGAAAGTGATAGCCCGGAAGTCTTTACATGGTCACACCATGTAAAACCTTAGTTGAAAATCACATCAAGAGTTTTCAAAAATCAGTTTCACAACGAGCAGCAAAATTGTTGAAAACCCGGTTATCAGTGTGACAAACGTGAATGTTTTATCAATATAATTAAGCTTTTGAGAAGCCATTAACTTTTCATTATTTTAGCAAGAAAACAACCCAAAACTAAAGGAGGATAAGTAGATAAACTACTCGGAGAGAAATATTAGAAGATGTTGAATGGTGTTGAAGACGTATGTTGTTATAGGGAGATCTAAGCAGGGGGCATTTACCGTACTTGAAGTTATGGCCAGTTATGATATCTCGTAAAAGCCAGTACTCCAAAAATAAAGACCATAAAGGATCTAGTTATAATTCCGGGCATCCGGGATTAAGTTGCCTACCAAATAACCCACGATTAACTATCAATCTCAATTCTTGTATGTACATTTTGTAAAACAACCGGTATTATATTGGTCATTTATCGAGTGATTGAGTCACTATAAAATATCTCCTTAAGTTTACACCTTAACAACCAAGTTGTTATGACGAGGACTTCAAGCTCCTGCAGTCATTATTGTTACTGTTTAAACTGAGCCCAAATAAAGCTTCCAACCTTAAGAAACGAATTTGAATCACATGGATCCGCCATCTTGAATTTTTTAAATCGGATTACGGATTTGGAATCAGCACCCTCGAAAACACCCGAGTGCAAATTTTCGTTCGCTTTTCTTAATACTTGACAGAGATACGAATTTTGTATAATTGCTGTTCCGGGCAATGTTCAGCGACTACCCATGTTTTTCCTGCTGACAAGAGATTATTGGAATTTGCATAATCAATGTTGGTGGTTCGGAATCCACCATAAATTGCAGGTCCACTTGCAATCGTTTTTTCGAATTGCTTAATCCCCACATACCCACAAGGGGTTGCGGGAACTAGAGCGAGATATTTTTAAATGAGTAAACTGTTAATTAGAGTTGAACTTTTCGATAATTATTTGTGTTGAGATGCTTCAGAATATTTTCGCACAAGGTATCATCGAGTGGTGGTATAGACTTTTACCATACAAGTCCGAAGGAGAAAATATGAAGACCTGCGGCGGACTTGGGACGAGACTTACCCCGGAGACCCATGCCAGGGGCTGAAGTGGAGTCGCGTAACTACTCTGAATACTTCTGGTTTCCTTGCGACGGATGTCGCTGAAGTTTTAGTAGCGAATGTCGCTGCTCCGGTGTCTGTACTATCTGTCACCAGTAATGGCGCAGTTACTGAGGTGGAGTCGTTAGACATTTTTGCCGTGTTAACTTCCTTCCTTATTTCGGCTTATTCTTTTGGGCTTTACTAGGCTCTTCAGTGGGCTTTTAGGACTTAAGGGAAGTCGCTAAATTGACTTTCTGTCCACGATCTTTTATTTTACGTGAATTGGAGAGCTTGTTTTCGGTAAGAAATGGCAATATACACGAATAATCGGTTTTTCTATCTTTTGGTACGATAGTTTTACCCTCTGTCCGATAAACCGATTGAAAGTGAAAAAAATTGATTTTTCCACCCCTTGCAGAGTTCTTTCAACCCCTAAGTTTTCTTTCCTAACCATTCCTTTGTATTAAACCACTCTGAAAATACCAATAATCCCCTCCAAACCAGCCTTACTATGCATTGCGACGAAAAACCGGTAAATGAAGATTTTTTTATGTTTGCTGCGGTTCCAGGGGTGAAACTTGTCTTACAACTTTTTTTGTGTTCTCCACCCTCGGAAACGGGAGGAGAAAGTAGTTTTGTAGCTATGTAGCAAATATTATCAAATATTAGAGAAAACCCGGCAAAA
The DNA here is from genome assembly GCA_964036015.1 of Leptarthrus brevirostris. NCBI lineage: Eukaryota > Metazoa > Arthropoda > Insecta > Diptera > Asilidae > Leptarthrus > Leptarthrus brevirostris. Next base: position 169,046,795 of record OZ038371.1, on the reverse strand, counting down.
TATCGTTCCTTCCCGTTCATTCACTCCACTATTGGGATGTTTTCAAACCCTACCTGCGTACAAATTTTCATACCTCTAACGCCACCAGCCAAGTGGTTTTGATGTCCGGTGAAGACTGAGGACCAAAACAACATATTTTTAAATTCGCATATCTCCGAAATCAAAAGTGATACCGACTAAAACCAAATAGGGGTTGCGTAGATGTATTGTTATAGTGAACTCGTACCACCGGACAAATTGAAAATGTATCGTTAAATTGCTACTCTTTTCAAATACAAATGAACATTAAAATTGCATTAGATATCTTAAATTACAATGAGTTTTTAGATCAGGTGCTAAATTAGGTAAGTGGATGCCAATATTTAAAAAAAGAAATGAAAATTGAAGATTGGATAAATTTTGATAAAACGAATATAGCCTGAAATATTAGTTTAAAATAAAATAAAATGTATTTTAAAATAAATTTTTATTTTAGAGGAATCCTCTTCAAACCTGTGACAAAGTTAGGAATATTTCTTAGCAAATAAAAACAATCCTGTCCGGAACATCACTAGTGCGAAAAATGGTTTGTTATCACTAGCAGTAAGCCACACCGAATGCCTGTCTTTTCGACTAAACTTAAGTTTGAGCCACACTAAATTTGACAGATAGACATGTCTAAAGCGTTTGTTTTGACTGACTTATCCGTTATGGGTTATGCAAATACCAATCTGGCTTACTACCTTTAACACTTTCTGAATATTGTTGTTTTCACTTTATTAAAATTCAAGTTGAGCTAAGTCACGCTAAATTCCGTTTTTACAAACTGTTAAGAGTAATTTTGCAGAAGATTCGAATAGGTGAAAGGTGGAGATATCTGCTACACATGGTAGTCAAGTCATTCATGAAAATAATTAATTTGTCAATATTTCCGCTTATTATCACTTGCTGACGTACAATTCATGCAAGAAAGTTTGTCTTCATTCAAAAGAATGTCGTGATACCCTAGGGCGAATACTGAAGAGTGCTCCTAAATCTGAAAAATTATGATCCGTAAATATCTGACTTCATCTCGTGATGAAAAGATACAAACCCTCATACCAATAGAATCGTTTGGCTGCTTTCATTTACTGTTACTAATAGATTCGTCTCCAACTTCGATTTGCGCCGGACATTGTAATTATAAACTCGTTCAATTACTTAGCACAAAATTGACCAATTAGAAATTACAAGGCCTTACCGCAAGTCTAAACACCGATCGGTTTAAACTGATTTGTGCGGCAGTGTTTTCGCATGCGACAGAAGACGAAACAAATGTTGATATTGACACTATCGAGACGGCTATTAACAGCCACCACCCAGCAAGATGAATAGTCCGACATAGTAAGATACAATACTTTCTCTCAGACGGTCGCTAATCGAATCTTTTTTCTTTGCACTTTTATTATACACCTCCGGGCAGTTAGTTACAGTATGAACTGATTTTTGCACTAAGAAAGGAAAAGGTGTGATGTTTTGTCTGGTATGCGGATACCTTATTCCTTAGGTGATGTGATGTTAGTATTATATAGAACGAAGGTAATTTGATATAAGTAGGTTTAAATAAGCGTGACTATATAAATATAATCGCTGTCTATAGGAGAATTCAACCTGTAAACTTTATGAAGAATTATTTAAGGCAATGTTGCTTGTGACGTGTTTAATAGAATATTTGCGGTTGGATCTTTCATGGATTGATGCAGTCACGGTGATGCTCGAATAGTGACATTGTAGAATGGCACATGTGTTGCCCATACTCCCTTTTTGGGAGTAAAGCTGAGAGAATACCGCGAATAATTCTCGTTTTTACTCGACTTGAAAGGTTCATGTTTTTATCAACTTTATATCTACACCCAAATCGCGTTAAAAAGATATCGTGTTCAAAACCACAGTAAAATAGTCCCTGTGGTTAGGGCTTCGTTTAAGCACGCATGACCCAATTGAAGACTTCTTTTCCCCCACATGAGCACTACCACTGAGAACAGTGACTACGACTTCGAGAACTAAGGCAGATATAGCTATTTTATTATTTTAAAAGCTTTTATTTAACTTCACTTGTATGTGTTGAAATTTTGTAATCAATATTACACCCATTTCCACTTAAGCTATCGGGCTGAAATTTTTCTCCCGCCCCATGAAATTTTTAATCCAATATAGCGGACGTTGCAAAATGGGGATTTATCATTTCCACATCAACCCCTATAATATGGATATCTAATGAAAGGGCTTGATGAGCGAAACGCAATAAGTAAAGTAACGTCATTCTCAATCCAATATGGCAGACGTCTAATATGACAATGCAATATAATTATGACATGTAGCAAATCTTCACCTTCACATGGTGGAACCACATGGGGGCCAACGCAGATAGATAGTAAACCTAACATAATTGATAAGACTCAGATAACGTTGCAAAAGTCTCCAGAATGTATAAGACACTGCCAAATAATAGATCTAATATTGATTGCAAGTTTTCAAAAGACTAAAAAGTAAAAAATAAAAAAATATTTAAAAAAAAAGCTTTTATTTAACAATAAAATATAAAAATGTACTAAAAGGGAAAAAATAAGTTTTTGCTATAATATAATTTAGGCTGAAAATAATATTTTCATAAAATAATTAATAAAATAGTACCTCATTTTTAATATTTTGGGTAAAATAAATTTTGACTTTAATTTTGTTTGAAATAGTAACTTAGCTTTGATAATTTGGGGTTTACAAAGGTTATAAGCACATAAATTTTGGGCGAAAAATATATTTCAACCATAATATATCTAATGAGCGCCCAAGCTTTTATTTATAGTCATATGAATACAGAAATTCCGTGAAGAAATACGTTAAAGGTATGTTATGGTTGAAATATATTTTTGGCCCAAAATTTATGTGCTTATGTCCTTTGTAAACCCAAAATTATCAAAGCTAAGTTACTATTTCAAACAAAATAATTTTTATTTATTTATTTAAGCTTAATAAAAACTATAACATAATAATACAATAATATACAAGCTGTTAAATGAAAGTTTTTTTTAAATATTTTTTTATTGCGTAATTTTATTTTACTTAGTTTTTTAGGATTCCGTACCTCAGAATGAAAAACAGAACCTTTCTTTATAAGATCTTTTTGTTGTCCGTTTATCTGCCTATTTATCCCCTAAGACCATTATTCTTAGAAACAGCTAGATGTATCAAGTTGAAATCAATTGCGCTTGCAAACCTAGGTATTTTCATAGAAAAGAATTGGTCTTGCCAACTACACTAATGTGGTGTTCCCTGATGATGTGAAAATGTTTTCGGAACTGGGGAAAAATGTTCTCTCCCACACCCATACAAAGATTTACCTTTGTTCAATATAGACTAGAGTCAAATTCCGCATCTATATGAATTATGTCAAACACAACTGTACATAAGCAGCTATGCCAAACTGCTTTTAAAAGTATTTCACAATACAGGTATGTAGGTTCCTAAGAGACAATAAGAGTCTGATAATTCTCTCAGCGGATAAGGGCAATGTGACTGTAACAATCGGTCGACATGAATACAATGCAAAAATTACGGATCTATTGAACGACACTAGTCCTTAGGGGCTGTTCAAGTATTACGTAACGCAAGTATGGGGAGGGGGTCTTGTGAAAGGTTACGGTGCGTTATAGGGAGGGAGGGGGCCAAGCAACAGGTTACGTAACTTAAACATTTTTGTTAAAATTAAAAGTTCTAACTCTTAACTCGTGACTTGCGGCTCAGTTTATATGGTATATCTACACTAAACATATTTTTTTTACATACAAAAAGACACGCGTCACTGAGTATACAGAAGTACATATATGGCAAATAACCACAATAAGCCATATAAGCCGGACTCTAAGAGTCCGCCCGTTCAGGTCAAGCAAAACCACCTAAACTACAAGCCATGAACTTACGAATTTCACGCACACACATTAGGGGCAAATTGAGCTGAAATTTCGTTTAATTTACATTGCTTCTTATTTCGGTAGTTTGCGCATTATAATTGGGTGGTGGTGGGGGAGGGGCGGGTTAAGGGCTTAGGGTTTTTGGGATTTTTGGTATGATGTTGCTATGGGGTTTTAAATTCAAGGGGTAATAAGGGTTTTTGATCTAAATTTTGAGGTTATGGAAAATCCTGATGTGATGGTGTTAAACGGACCTCGTATTTGGATTCAGCAACCTAGAAAACATATAGTAAACATAGTCGGACCTCATTATTAATTTTGTAAGTTTTTTTTGTGGAGCTGTGATAATCAATGCCATTGACAAGACTAAGCTTACAATCTACACCGCTCAGCCACCTAAATTGTACGGTGTAGTGAAGTTTCATAAGGAGTATTTGCCGATCGTCACCGGGCTATTCGTTGTCTAAGGTTATTTGCAAAATTCTAAGCAATTTGTCCTCACAGTCAAAATACAATGTTAAAAGCTTACTGGAACTAAAGGATAGAGTTAGGGACTGTGATTTTTTTTATACGATGTAGCTAAACCTTAGGGGGCAACGATTTGATGCGATAGCATGGCCTGGGCCGGAAGAGAATTAGGGTATGGAGAGTGAGGAAACTTTTATGCCTTATTTTTGCATTGCTGCGAGCTAGAAGACGGGGTGGGTTTTTTAATTCAATTTTAAAAACCCACGGGTAGACCTGGTCTCGAACACGGGAACCATGGCATGGTGGTCGTGCCGCTCAACCAATTGATCCATTTCCTTCTCTAAAGTTGGAGGATGATGAACAGTTGGTATCATTTGACGCCTCATCGCTGTTCAGGAATCTCCCTGTACAATTAGCGCTGGATACTGTCTCCAAAAATGGAACCTTATTTCAGAACATGCTACGGGTTTGTATAGTTGATTGCCAAGGAATAAGAGTTTGCAGAGAAAAGGTCAGTGGTTTAGAATCCACTTTAAATCGTAGGTCCACTTGCAATCGTCGTCTCGAATCGGGTGAAGCTCTTCTCTTCTCATGTTTCACACGGGGATAAAGCAACTAGAGAGAGAGAAGGTATGCATTGAGGAATCACACATCACATTCAAAAGCCGTCTAGATTATGTGCAGTTTAGTGCATCTAAAAGAGCATGATTTGTAATATAATTTGTGTCAGTCTAGCCTAGGATATTACCAACGTTTCAAAATATATATTGGCCAAACCAAACATATAGGAAGTCGGATACTTGCCTCCGATAGTGTCGTGATTTAATTTGCACAGCCTATTTTAGAAAAGGGATATACTATATATATTGATAATTGGTATTCATTTCCGTCTCAGTTATTTGTGAATTTATTAGAAAAAAATACAAATAATGTCGGGACGGTTTAGAAAAATAGAAAGAAGAAATTAACAGCTTCTCCAGGCATGGTTTACTGGCTCTGAAATGGTGCGACAAAAAGGATGTGTTTATGCTAAGAACAAAATACTCAAATCCTGGCATAAGGGACACAGAAGAGAAGAGAAAGAAAACATCGTGTGTAATTGAGTACAATCAGGATATGGAAGTGTTAATAAACAAGATCAATTGCTTGCATGTTTTCCTATAATGCGAAAATGTGTAAGGGCGGGGGAACTATTTTTGATATGTTAGACGTTTCTATGCATAATTACTTTGTTCTACATTCCAAAGTCAACGTTACAGCGAAAAAGGGTATTGGTAGCTTTCACTTAGATATTGCGAATGAAATACTAAAGGAAGTATCACTGCTAAATTATAATGTTCGCGGATGTCCTTCACATAGTGATACACCAAACCGACAGCAATCCAGAAATTTGGGCACCCTACAGAATATATTTCACCAACAAGCTACATTCTGCTAAAAGTGCTTCAAACACCATATTCGAAGTGAAACTACCTGGCAATGTGAAAAGTGCCAAGTGCCAATACATTTGTTCTGCAAAATACCATACACTTCAAAACTACTAGAATACTATTCACTTTTATTAATTTTTATTATAATTCATCTTTATAATTTATTGCAACCTAATGTCTCTAGGATTCCCCAGAATTATGTGCGTTAAAAATCTATTCATAAAAATGTTTTATTTCTAATCATGAATGCATGAAGAATTGAATGAAATTAAGTGGTATTAATGTGGAAAATTTCTTTTAATTTAATCATTTGTTAAGGGTTAATTAGCTGAGGATAATGCAGTCTGAACTCCAGAAAAAAAACGCACGTTATGGCGCAAATTTTGCGACTCCATTGAATGTGCAAGTGAGTAAACTAGAGTCAGAAGGTTTACAGGTAACCCCAGCTTTCATTTTATGAGCATGTACTTTCCCGGTATCTTGGCAGCTGGGAAACCTGGATTCTGCTAGCTCTATTGTCGCTCACGATCATACAAGTCACCAGGAATAGTTGGAATCTTACCTATTACCCTTCAGAAAGATGAGATGGGATGATATATAGTATAGAAGCTGCATATTCCACCCCTATGTCCTTCTTTGGAGACAGGTCAACGTGATTTTTTATCCCCAATGCAGACAAAAACGGCCTAATCAGGGCGTTTTCACCTTGAATACCACCTTCGATGGCTTTTATTTTTGTTGCGTTGATTACACTAAGATTCTAGAAATTATCTGCTCTATCAAATCAAATGTAGCTGGTTCCGATGTTGGCTCCTATGCAATGCACTCCATTGATGCAAATTATTAATTTGTACCTGATTAAGTCTCAATTAGTAGTTTCAATTTCCAAAAAGTCCTCCTGCTCTCAACCTAGTGATTCACGCCCCATTAGTCTGCTTATTTTTTTTGCGAAAACACTTGAGAAAATTAGCATTAAACAAATTATGCAATATATCGAAACAAATAAGACGTTGTAAAAAGTGTAATGAGTTAGCAAGTACTAATGCAAAAGAGAGTTCCCAAAGATTCTCAAAAGTTCCACTACTACATTCTGGAGCATTAAGTTATGCTGAATGGAGCATTTCTATGCTATTCTGCTGTAAAAGCAGCATACTATGAGTTTTTAAAAGTGATTCTATATAAATATAAAAGAAACTGCAGAACATCTTGTTTTTTCCACAAACTAAAGCGCTACATTATCTGTCAACATCGGTGGTGAAACTTGTAATAATTTTAATTGGCAAGTATTTTTCTTCAATATACTTTCTACAAGTAAAGCCGAATAGTCGTGAGTCGTGAGTTCGAGGAAAATTTGTGAACATTTAAAATACCTCATCATTCCAGAGTTGAGAGAATGCATGAGTAGAGACGATCTTCACCGCAGCATCTGTGTATCATACAAAATCAGATATGACAAGATATTCAATTTACGTAAAAGTCGTCAACAATTTTATTTTTGCAGAGCAATAAATTTCAATACAAATACAACGAATTATCGATTATATCAAGCTTGATGATAATTTTATAGTTTTTTATCTCTTTATACAGTTTAACACAATGAAGCACTATAGTTTAGTATATCACACGTCAGCAAATATTTTTTAATTGCTTAAATGTGGAGTTCTCCTTTAATTGCAGAAGCAGCTGTCGCCCGTGTTGGTCTCTCCAGCTCCAATGTGGGGTATGGGGCGGAAAAAGAACTTTATCCGATTCGATACAACGGTTGCAAGTGGACTTACAATTTAAAATGGATTCCGAACCACTAAAATTTTGCCCGCAATCCCCATGGCCTTTTATCGTAATCTGTTGCAAGCAGATAATAACCATGGCTCGCCGTTCGTGGGATTCGAACCTGGAACCTATGAATTGGTAGGCCAACTCAACCACTCAACCAACGCTTTAATAAATATACGTGTTAACCTGCTAGGTTTTTATCCGTTGCATTACGTTGATTACGCTGAGACGTCATTCGGGATGATAGAGTTATATTGGCAGTTCTGAATCCACCTTTGAGTTACAGGTCCACTCATAAGTTTTGTCATCGAATCGGGTAAAGTTTTCTGCCCTACCATAAGAATTTACGGGAACTAGGGGAAAACAATTGCTTTGTGTTAACGGAGGGCTAATGAAACGGGAAACTCAGGGGTTAAATAATCGGACATGCTTTGGATAAGCTTAACGTCATCTGAACCCACCTTAACTCTTAAAATGTTTACTGCGTTTCTAATTACCATATCACTGCAAATTAGTTTCACTTTGATAAGATGAAAAAATTTTAAATTATACAAACGTTTTTAGTAATGTAAATGCTAATTTCCAAATGAAAGAAATTGATAGAGATTGATGTCTTGACAAGTAAGCCAATCTAACCATACTCACTTCAAACAGCGAACAAATTTGACTTTAACCTTTTATTGAAATTCATTACAAATTAGATGTCGTTAATCAAAAAGTAACATTTTCTGTAGAAAATCCCAGAAAATCATTAAGAGAGAGACCAATTACGTTAAGTAATGCTAAATGGTTGGGAGACAGTCTATCTTTACTTACCTTGACTCGCTTTACAAGCAATAATTACATTTCTTGTCGCGTCTTAATTATAACCATTAAAATTGCAAACTGCACTACTTGTGCAGCATGCAGATGTGTAAAGAGGTTTGACGATGGTTTTGGTTTCTTTTGAGCTGCAATCGGCATAGAAAGTAAAAGCAATCAGGTTGCATTGAAATTCAGGGTAGAGGGAGCACGTAAACAAGAGGACGGAACTCAATGAATAAAACAATACTAATTTGCAGCGCTGGCCGAAACATGAAATAAATGACGGTTCGTGGAGATTAGTTCAATAGAAGCGGAAACTGTTGCTTCCATACTTATATGCAAATTTATTTTTCTTTTAATTTTTGAATATAATGAATTAGAGCTTTGTTGCTGCTTTCTTTCTTGAATGGTCTTTTTATTAAGACCATAGCAAAGATTACTATTACAAGATAAACGGCTTCGAACAAAGTAGTGAAAAATTTGTGGTTGCTTTTGTATATTTCCCGAATCGGGCAACCCTGCAGTCAGAATTCAAAATTTGTTTTCTGGGAGAGTTTGTGGATAAGAGACACGTATACTTTTCATATATGCATTTACAAATATCAAATGTACTTCGCTCATTAAAAGATCAGAATACATCGACAGTTTACGCACATAAGTAACTATTTAAGTGATTCACAGGAATTCTTTTTATTGGTCGTACTTTTTGGTACATTTTTCTCTCCGACAAGATTTGGTGGTACTTTTTTGACACGAATATGTGATTCTCTCCCGATGAGAACAGAATTTTGACAGGAATAAGTGATTCTCTCAAATAATTTTGACAGGAATAAATGACTGCACACTACCTGCACTCTTTATTTGCATGTATATTCTTATGACTTTAAAATCTGGATATATTTCGTTTTACTGTGGTGACAGTGTTAATTTTTCAAGACTGGCTGGGTATTTTAGGGAGCCGGTTATCTAGTAGTAAGAAATCTTTGACCATAGTATGAAAATACAAAATGTAGGAGATATACTATATAGACTAATGTGTGCATATATTTCGTCTAAATTTCCTATTATACGAGTTGTTATTGAACGGCCATCTGGTTGTACAGGAAAATCCATATCGGACGCACGCCTTGGGTAAACAAATAGATGTTTCTCTCCTGAGAACAAAAATGCTATAAGAGGTTAAGGAAGAATTGGGATCCTGTTCTGCTGTCGCCAATAATAATTGAGAACTCATCGACTCCATTGCTGCCGCTATGAAGTCCTGGCATTGCGTCGCGCTGATAGACCACCTAAGCACACTACTGATGTTCTTGAGGGTATACCCTATATATATATGTGCTCGGTTTCTTACTTACTTCCCAAAACCTATTCCGACTCAATCCATCAACAGCCGTCGTTTCTCAGGATACGCTTCAGGGAAACTCTAGGTGTAATAGACGTGCCCGCGAACGAAGGAGATGAACTGTTCTACCTCCTACTGCTATTTTTTTAGTAGGAACAATAAGCGGTTTTTAACAAGACCCTGTTAAAGGCCATAGACTCCCTTCCTGAAAACGCCGGGGGCATAGGGGTGAACTCGGTGACCTTGGAGCATGGTTTAATAGCACCCAGATGTGTTAATCAACAATCAAAGGTCTGGGTATGCGAAACCGTAAAAAATTTCACCAATCTTTGGGAAGGCGCTAACTTAAGGGTGGATCATCTGCATATTCTCAAAGACATCTCGGGGGAAACTGCGGACAAAGAAATCATACTAAGGAAGTTGAGAAGCCAAAATCAATGTAACAAAGAAAAATGCCGAGATATGGGGACGAAACCCCAGGTGAAACAAGTCTGTCAATCTGCTGTCCAACGGAGGATGCGGAGGGTGTCAAGATAGCTGGAAATATATCGAACTGTGGTCTTGTAACGACCTGCAGGCGATTAACTGGGGTCAGTTGGAGAAATCTTCCGATAAAGTGTCTGGCAGTCAAGTTCAGGAATGATGAAGACGTCAAAAAGGAATGAGGTGGGCACGTTCTGGAGGGAGGTGAGTGGAAACACTCTAAAGATCTGGTAGCTGAATCTAAATCATAGCAAGGTAGCATCTTATCTTATATGCCGCTGTTTTGTGAGGAAGAAAATAGATATAGCTCTGGCACAAGAACCTTGGATCTTTAGATCTTGTTTCACAATTCGGTTGATGGAAGCAGACCATGCATTTTAGTCAAACACGGAATACAGGTGGTTTCACTGCCACAACTCCATATTTATGAACTTGCAGTTGTACGTATAGGTTCAGGGACCTTTCGTAATAGCCGCTACTTTCCGCTCAACTCACGTAAGGTGGTAGGGAATTTGGGGGGTAGGGGGACTGAAGGAACTTGAATGCCTTTTTATGTTTGCATTCCTGCGAGCTAAACTACAGCCCAGCGACGAAGTTAATTATTTTTTTAAAGTTTTTTACGGGGAGACCGAAGCTCGCACCCTGGAATCATAACGTGATGATTGTGCTACTCAACCAATTGATCCACATCCGTCTTCATTGATACTGAGGAAACTGGGGGTAAATGCAATGTCAGGATAGAAGCTGAACGCATAGTAAGTCTGAAGAAAGTAAAGCGCTCAATAAAGTCGTTTTCTCCTTTCAAGTCAGCGGGACCTTGAAAATAGGATTATACTGACACGAAGTTCTTCAGATCATTGAAGTTCCAACAATCAAATTGTACCCGCTTAGTAGGAACCAGCACGCTCAACGGTCTGGAAGATCCATAGAAACTTTACTCCACCAGGTGGTACGGGTGGCAGAAGAGGAGTTACATGTCGGGGGAATTGCAATGGCCGTTATGATGGATACTGAAGGGATCTTCGGCAAGTCTGAAAGCAGCACTAGTGGCACATGGTGTTGATTCGCTCATAACTAGATGGATCGACAATATAATAAAAGAATGGGCAAAGAATATTTAAAAAGGTGACTCAAAAACGAGGGGCATATTCAGCAGAGTTGAGGAGTATTATACACTACTCTGTAGAATCTCATAGTGGACTCTTTGCTAAATAGGTTGGGTGAGATCGGCATAGACAAAGTTGGTTTTGCTGACGACATATCAATTAAAGCAAGGGGAACGTTTCTGTACGCAACAGCGTATCCATAAATCATATTCAGGAAAAGATCAAAAGATCTACCAGTGGGGTATATCAGTGTGGTAGAGTAGAGTGGGGTATCTCACCAAAGTCAGCATACTCGATTTACACGATGATGATACAATATGCCTGGAGGTCTGTTGGCCGAAAGTTATGTAGGCAAAAGACTACTGTGAAAGGTCCAAAGATAGAAAAACGTGTGATGGGGAAAAATCATAATAGGATTCGATAATCAGTCGGTCATAAGATATATGTCACGGACGGTGGTCAACATTTATCTCGTGCTGGAGTGCCTCTGTAAATGAGTTAACACTCCTTTGGGTCAGAGGGCACACAAGAATTAATGGAAACGAGAAGGCGTGTGATCTGGCAAAACAAGGCTCGGCCTTAAATTTTCATCGCCCGGAACATTTCACTGCCTTGGACAACGGCGGATGATGGGTATGATTAATGCATGGGCCAAGAAGGAACCCTGGAGACGATGAAACAACATTAACTCCTGCAGTCAGGCAAAGATGGACTTAAAAATGGCTCAATGTGCTACAAAGAGGGATATTCCTCATTTGGATAGGGTAATCCTGAGATGATTAACAGCTATGGGTGACAGGCCATGATAACCTTAGGTATTATCTAAAAAAGCTATGCATCTCTGAAGATGACACCTACAGACCGTGCGTGGAAGAACAGGAAAGGGCGGCTAACATAGTTCGCCAATGTCCTGAGCTAGTTAGTAAACAGAATATTTCGTCTGCTGGGAGTTCACAAGCTGCATCCCAACAGAATATTAAAGGTATCCCACAGGAATATGCTTGCACTGATCCCGGGAATCGAGGTTAGGGGCGACAGTAGAATGAACCCATTTGGCCCCAATTAAGGGAGATTGGGCAGGGAAGAAAATGGACCTGCTCTTAGGTAATCTATTTCGATTAATCATCGTAGAAGAGTTTTTAATGAGTAAGGACTTTTTGAAGAAAAAGAGCACAATCGTGGGGCAGTACTACAGTGAATTATTAGACTGATTCGGTGAGAAATTCAAGGAGACACGGCCACATTTGACACAGAAAAAAAAGTGCTGCTTCACCACGAGAAGAGTTAATCATCCAGTTAAATTTCATTAATTTCAATACAAACTGCTGACGGCAACACCGTTCTTGCCCCGACTGGATCCCCGCGACTCTTTTTCCTCAACATGAAAACGCGGCTCGCGGGCAAAATTCAACTTTAACCAAGAGGTCGTTAAGAAAGCAGTCTATTTTTAAGAGCTCGACAAATCGTATTTTTTGGAGGGGGACATTGGAAAAATGTGTAAATGATATTGAAAAATAAAACAAAATTTAGGAAGAAATTTCCATTTTCCTATATATCCACCATCCATTAAAAATTCTTTTTGAAAGCAAAATTTATAGTTATATTCCTCGCTGTAATTTCGAAAAGAATTTCTAAATATCGTTGTTTTTCCATAACTTCGAAGGTTTACACGGCATTTCACACTAAAACCACATGTTTTTCTGGAATTTTTCCACTTGTCAGTACCGACTTTTATAGTTAGGTCGGTGGTAAATTATTTCTTGAAATTCTACAGTAACCTTATTCATATAAGTTCCAGCTACCAAATTATTCCGAACCTGCTTTGCTAAAACCCACCAAAGTAACTACTGCATTAGTTCATAAAACTTCACTTATGAAGTCATTAAGAAAGTAGCAAAAATTCCATTCTTAAAACATGCGAATTGCAATTGAAAGTTCTCAGTGCAATGATAAGTGTCGAGATTAAGGTGATTATTGTTGAGCAAATAACTTGGAAACTATTTTAATGGGCAGTTCCTTGTGCAATTCCCGTAAGCAAGGAAACTTTACCGATTTTCGACTCTGACTCCACTCATGCGCAGCGACTTACTCACCAGCCAGGTATTAGCATGTCACAAACCTGTTGTAAAATGATTTTGTATGAAACCTCCTCTGTTTGAATATCTGAAGATTTGCAATGTGTTTTCGATATTGATGCGCTACTTAAATAGACTCTAGCAAGGTCAGATAAAAGATTTCTTCTTGATTCCCATGGCTGACCCAGCAGTGTGTTTTATCGGTTATCATACATCGGGCAGGCGAGTTTTTAACTGACCTGTGGCAGCAGAAAAATGACAAAAATAAGTGGATTTTGAGGTGAATGCCAAGAATATAATTTCCAAAGAAATATTCGGACCGTTTTTCTTTGAATATTTTACGTTAAACTTGTTGAGATTTGTAATGTAAAACAGGGCTAGTGGCAGACATAAATTAGTGTTTAACAAATCGCCGGAATACAGTTCAACGCGATTAATCCAAACAAAAATATTTCTTGTTTAGAAAATCAACATAATCCTAAGACCTATTTAACGGAAAAACAACAATAGAATACAGTAAAAATCATTATAAAAAACTCATTTTATGCTTTTACAGTGCAGTAGAACCCTGATTAATCGAATTAGATTGAACCGAAGTAAACTAGAATAATTTAAATCTACGATAACCCGTTATGTCGTAAAAAGTAAATGTCGGGTTCGTATACCCAAGATTCTATTGAAATACAAAGCTTTGAGTACTTGTCTTTCACTAGAAAGAATACTTAGATGGAATTAAAGTTATTGCATGCCACAGTACGTTTTTTTATACGATGTACCCAAAACCCAGGAAACTTGAATGTCTTGTTTTTGCATTGCTGCGAACTAGACAAAAGCCCAGAGACGGATTATTTTAATATCTTAATAAAAACCTACGGGAAAACCTGGTCTCAAACCCGGGACGCATGGCATGGTGGACGTGCCGCTCAACGAATTGATCCAACCCCGTCTCCGTGAACTTTAAGTTTGGAAATTAGCTCATGTTCAGCCGATACCTAAAAAAGGAGAGGCGTGCGACCCCTCTAAATACAGACCAATTGCATTTACTAAGGTTTTATCTTAAGTATTTGAATCACTCATCAACTCTCAGTTGATGAAATATCTTAAAGTTACCATCCTAGTTACGATTGTCAGTATGGTTTCCGCGCTGTCCACTCAATTTGAGACTTACTAACACCAATACTAAATAATTTTGAAGAGACCGAAATCTTAATATTTCAAAGGCTTTTGATAGAGTTTGCATTCTGTCCTTTTAGCGAAACTTCAAGCATTTGGTCTGCACCCTCACCCCTTAAAGGAAATAGGAAATTTTTATCAAGCCGTACAGTGCGTGTAATAACAGGCAGAGTTACATCTCTTTCTTTTGACATAAATACCGGTGTACCTCAGGGTTCAATTCTTTCACTAAACTTATTTCAATTTGCTATTAATGACCTTTTATCTCTCACTTTTACTCCGGCGTTTCGCCGGCGACAGCACCGTTGAATTACCGTTTTCTCTTGATTCTGTAATGAATTCTTATGAAAACTCTATAGAAATCGATCCTCGCCGGGGCAGAGCAAATCGTGTTATGTGATTCAAGGATTAATGCCTCAATTCTGTTTAATGTCTCTTAAAAATCTCCCAGCCCACCCTCAACCTATTTCAGTAGAGGGAGTAAATATACGTAATTCGCCGTCTTTAGACATCTTTGTTATTGAGATATCCGGTAATCTTAGCTGAACGAACCATACATTTTCAATCGTAATCTACAAGTCCACATCAGGTCTAGACTTGCATATAATACCAAAGACAAAGTCCAATTAAAGGCAATTCAACTTACGTGTGACTCCACTGAGCATTGACTGTCTGGAGCGTCAGAGGAATGTTAGCTATCCCCCACTCTTCTATGGACATTATTCGAACGAATTCGATGTGTGCTCGATACATCTTTTGTCTTCTTGTGAAAAAATAGGTAGTATTTTCCCCCGTTCCAAAGTTGTGATCGAATAGTGTAGCCATCAAGTAGGGGCCTTCTTTGAAAATCCTTGCTGATGGTGCAATTATTTTCTCTGTCAGCCATCGTCGGAAAAATTTAAAAGCAAATGGTTTCTTATTTAAAAAGGTAATAGCTAAAATGTAGCGTAGGAATTTTTTTTTTAAATTTCGGTAGATATGACAACTGTTTGAAAAAATATTGATTTTTATCGAAATGTAGAGTTTAGAACATTTGTAACTTATGAACGTGGCTAATCAAAGAGCATCTTAGAAAATATTGTAAAGAATATATGGTTTAAATTTCATCAAAATCGGTTAAGTAGATCTTGAGATATCTTGTACACCAGTTTGAAAAAAGGAATTTTTAAAAAATGCAGCGGCTTAATATCAAATAGTTTTTAATATTATCTTAAATCTGAGAATCCTGGACGAATCAGTCGTGCACAAAGCATGTATCGTCGCGCTCACTTCAAATTGCTATAACTCCTGAAATGGTTAAACGCTTAAAGTATCCTCAGAAGTATAAACAATTTATCTCACCAAAAAACAAAAAATCGAATTCTCAAAATCTTAAGTCGATATAACTCCTTAAGTGTTGTTTTAGTATGCTCCTTATATTCTTTTAGAACTCTTCTAGTGTTCCTTTGGTAAGCTTCTCGTGTTCTTTAACTACTCTTACAACTACTTAGTGTTCTCTAGTTCTTTTAGTTCTTTTTTGTGTTCTTTCAGTACTCTCCTCGTGTTCTTTCACTACTCGTCTAGTGTTGCTTTAGTACGAGCAAGCCCATCGTCGTGGTTCAGGCATGCTAGGCGCCGGAATGACGTTTGTTTAGCTACTTTTCGCCCTGAATATCAACGCTTAAAGTTTTCGCCTGCTAGTTGCTCACTCCACGACACTAGTTCACTTTGGAAGTTCGAACAAGACTGAAAATGTTCAGACGTGTTTGGACACTTTTTTGTAAACATATTTATTTCCATGCAACATCTACAGAACGCGGAAGTATAAATTTACGACAAGGAACACCTAAAGAACACTTGTGAATTAACAACATAGAACTATCAGGTATCTTAGGTATCTTTCAGATAAAGTACGTGCTGGGTATCTAAAAGTTGCGGCAAGCCTCATTTGCCTCAATATATTGTTATATTCTGGCGAATAGGTCAATTGATTCTAGGCTTCTGCCTGAGGAGTGCGCCTTCTGAGTTAGAAGGATTAATTCTATATTATTATTAATAGATCATTTCAGAAACAGAGCTAATATGGTCATACTAAGTTAACTTTTTTTTTAAATAACTCCAAGGCTTCTTACCGAGCTCTCAAAAGGAATAGAAAAACTACTTAAACCAACTGCAGGAAAGTCATATTCGGAAATGTCCGTTCAACAACCAAACATTTTGACTTTTGTGGATTAAGGTACAGCATTGACTTATAGCCTCCAGATCAAGATTAGCATTTCATCCTCAATAGTCCTACAGGTCTCGAGAGTTATAGCTGAATATCATCTGCATAAAGATGTAATTGACTATACTTTTTTTTATATATGATTTTGCGAAAGCTCAGGGATGCCCTATGATGCTAAAGCACAGCCTTGAGAAACAACTGACATTCCGTCGATGCTCCAGAGAGTCAAGCGCCTTAGAGATTGAGGAATCGCCAATAAGAACTTTTGGCGATTGCAAATATATGATCAGTCCAGCTAAGATTGCTGGATATCCCCATACCCAAGATGTTTAGGGAGGGCGAATTGGGTATATTCACTCCGTCGACTGAAATGGGTTGGGGGTGAACTGGACGTTTTTTAGTGGACATTAAACAGCATTGAGTTTTGGATGCATTAAACGAAACACGATTTGCTCTGCCCCAAGCGAGGACCATAGAAATGTCGTTATTTAATGATCTAAACATGCGTTCTCGATTGACTTCTGCAGCATTTCCACGTGAATTAATTACAGAATCAAATGAATACGCGAAATCAAGGGTGCTGTCGTCGGCAAAACTATGGATAGGATTGAGAGTAAGGGATAAAAGATCATTAATAAAAAGAAGAAATAAGGTTGGTGAAAGAACTGAACCCTGAGGTACACCGGCATTTATTTCGTAGGAATCTGATGTACATTTAACTCCGTCAATTACTATTCGGATTGAACGGTTTGACAAAAAACTCTCTATCCGAGGGTAGGGTGCAGACCAAATTTTTGGCTAACAGGGCAGCATGCCAGACTCTATCAAAACTAAAATGTCATTGATAAAATTAAAAATATCAGTGGTGCAAGAATAGAACCCTGGGGTACTCCCGAAGTAACAGGCAAACATTAAGATAAAGTACCATTCGAAAACACGGCTTGGTAACGTTTGCGGAGGTAATTAGAGATAAGTTGGTTAATTTAGGAACTAAAGTTAAAATTATCTGAACACTTAGAACAAAGTAGTCGATGGTTCACTGTATCAAACGCTTTGGAAAAATCTAGGACGACTAAAACTGTCAACTCATACTTATCAATGGCATTAGAGATGTCATTAGAAATTTTTAGTAAAGCAGTCGTACGGATATGACTTGGTGTAAAACCCAACTGACTGTCATGTAGATAACTGGCAGAATTTAATTTATTTATTTGAGATTGGATACATTTTTCAAAGATCTTGGAAAGAAATGATAAAATACTAATTGCCCAAAAGTCAGAGCAGTTGGCACTGCGGGACTTAGGGAAAGGTATAAGTTTAGATAATTTCCGGGAAATGGGGAAATGCTGATGACGTAAGGCAAGTATTACATAAATGTGTAAGTGGTGATATAACATACGGAAAACACAGTTTTACAAACCTCGGGTTAATTTCATCACTACCTACCGCAATCGATTTGACGCTATTAAAATTGGAATAGTATGTAGACACATTCGAAAAACAAAACGAAGAGATAGGATCATTAGCGAACTAGTAGATAACTCTCCTAGCTGTAGCTAATAACTCTCCTGCTTGGAGTATTCCAAGCAGGAGAGTGATCAGCTACAGCTAGGAGAGTTATCTACTAAAATTTTATCAATCAGCTGATCAGTGTGAAATAATATTTTATTTTGTGGCCTTTTGTGTGTCTGATTTGTCGCCAAAGTCGTCCTGTCGTGATTTTTTTGACAAATTTTCATTGTTGTAACAAAACAGTCACCAAAGAGACTAGATTTACACCATTTTAATACAGTAGACCATAAGGTGACAGCTATTTCCTATCTTAAATATAATGGGTAATATAAAATTTTGTTGCGTTCACTATTAAGCAATTGAATTCGAAATAGTGGTAATATATTCCTTAAATTTTGGTTTCAATTTGTTTGACATAGGCATATACACATATGCCATTCTATAAATTGTAAATACTGTGTGGGATTGCAATTTTAAATTATGAATTATATGTATACCTACTAAATTTCCATTTAAACATTGAGTATTAATAGCGCTGTCTGTTTGGTATTACCCGGTTGCATCAAGGTCGTCAATGGATGGATGTATTATTTTATCTTTAAACTTGTTGTCTTCTTTCAGCAATGTGTTTGCTTTACACTTGGTGTATTTGACACCACGCCAACCGATCCATCAGTGACAAAAGAAGAGGGTTAATGTAGCACCTAGCGGAATGCCATTATGTATATACTGGGGACATTTTTTATTCCAAATATTTTAAATATGGTAATCTGTAATCAACAGGAGTACCAAAAATATTCACTTTTGGTACATTGATAGATTTCTACTAGAATGTGTGCGTTTTACTTGCAATTAGTCAAATCACATAACAGCCACAAAAAATCTAGAAGACCATTAATTCTTACACTACACCACACCTACGTATTATGTATATTTCTGTCAAAAGGTTAAACAAAGTGGTTTCGCAACTAAGATTTGCTCTGAAACCTGACGGTTATTTAACGATTGGTGCTGAAAATATTTGATCTAGAGTGACTCATTTCATCATTAAATAATTTATCATTAAGAAACAATACCAACAGGATAAAATTTAGACCAATTTTGCTTACTTAATAGTTTAACTACAAGTTTATTATCTTTTGTCTCAACTTCTTACCTTTTCGCCTTAAAATGGGTGTGGCTAAATCGCTTAACTTTAATATTGCTATATAAAATTCGCAATGTCGTGACTGACTACAAAATTAAGCTGAATTTGCAAAAATGAAGATTTAGAGGCTATTTATAGAATCTATCTAATGTGGCAAATCGATCGGGAAATATAAATTACAAATTAAAATTCAAAAGCAATGTCGTGGATTCCAAATGGAAATGCTAATTCTATGTTAGTATCTTCTGGCGAGAATTTTTAGTAGGCACCAAAAGATCCCCTGCCTTTTAGTGTTCTTATTAAATCTCTCATTCAGCTCGTCTGCTGCAATGGATACATTTTTCTGTGCGGCGTAATTAAATATGGATGAACATTTCCCCTTTCCTGTTACTTTGTAAATATGAGTCTATCTTGACGACATAGAACCATTCGGCTTTTACGCTTTTAAAGGGGAACGTCACTGTGAAGGGTAAAAAAATCTGCTTTGCGTTTTCTCAAAGTATACATAAGTATATAAAAATATGTGAAACAATTTGTAAGCTAAAATATTGAAAATTGCCAAAGGGGCCATTCAAGTATTACGTAACGCAGTTAGGGAGGAGGGGGTCTTGTGAAACGTTACGGTGCGTTTTAGTGGGGGGAGCGGGGTCAAGCAACGTGTTACATAACATTAAGTTTTTGTTAAAATTAAAAGTCCAAACTCTTAACTCGTGACTCACAGCTCTTTTTATATGGTATATCTATTTAGAAGTAGCAAATAACGGAGACGGAGTTGGATCAATTCTTGAGCCTATTAAGAAATTAAAATAATCCACTCCGTCTCTGGGCTGTTGTCTAGCTCGCAGCAATGCAAAAACAAGACTTTCAGGTTTCCTTACTTTCCTTACCGTTGTTCCCTTCCGACCAAATTAATTCTTACGCATCAAAGGGTTGTCCCCTAGGATTTGGCCACATCGTATAAAAAAACCACAATAAGTCGTGTACCACGAGTCCATAGTTTGGACTCTAAGAGTCCGACCGTTACGGTCAAGCAAAACCACCTAAACTACAAGCCATGAACTTACGAATTTCACGCACAAACGAAAGTGGGCTGAAATTTCGTTTACTTTACATTGCTTCTGCGTGTTACGTAACGTTCGTTTACGGGGTGTATGTGGTATGTGTGGGGGGAGGGGCGGGGGGTGGGGGTGTAACGCGAAACGTTACGGCGCGTTACAAGGTGGGGGCGGTCAGAAATCTTCAAAACCTGCGTTACTTTATACTTGAACGGCCCCAAAGTTTAACAGTCGATTCAGCTACCAGTTCTGACGCACGCTGCTGGGTAGGTGCGCACATCTTGCTAATTAGGTGAAATGGTATGTCTCCTTTCGAGTTTTTCGACTTGTCCCACCAAAAACTCGAAGAGAAACCGATTTTCATTTTTTTTTAATCTTCGCAATTGCAGCGGCTAGGTCTGTGTATAGCCGATTGTAAAATTTTTGACAATTATTATTTTTAAGATCAGTTGAAGAAAAAAAAACCTTCTTTAAAACGGAAAAATTTTTAAATCGTCGCCATTTTGTTAAAAGGAAAAACACGAAAAAATGGCTACGCACAAAGATAGCTGCATTCATATTAAAAAAATTACACAGGCCTGCGAAATTTAAAAAATTTTTTCCCCCTGGACAATGTATAGTTTTTTTCCTAGGACATTCTTCCCGCTGAAATCGAATCCGCGCTCAGAATTGCTCTATCACGTCAGGTTTTTGAGATTCTAACCTAAAAGTGCAAAAACACTGTTTTTTGACATGTTTGAGGTTATGTATGTAGGGTTGGTGGGGTGAAACTTGACTTCTTATAGAGTATGTTATCCCATTGATACCGAGACATAATTTTAAAGGGTGGAGATGTATGTGGGGGGGAAGGATATCAACTTCTTAACGCGTAGACCGATTTGGATGATTCATTTTATGTTATATAGAGTATTATCCCCCATTGCTAATATGAGGATAAATTTTGCTCTAGGATTGTGGAGGGGGAGGTGTAAGCTAACTTCGTAACATCTGGTCCGATTTGGATAATTCTTCTTTTTATGTGACGAATATCTTGCCACACTGGTACTGGTGTGCGGAGGGGGCGTTACCCAATTTTTTAATGCATAAAATTATTTGGATGATTCTTGTTGTATACAGTATGATCCCTTATTGCTGCTATGAGGAAAAATGCTGACCTAGGGTTGGGGTGTGGGAGGGTAATCTAACTTTGTAACGCGTGGACTGATTTAGATGGGTCTGAATGCATATAGTATCTGTTGGTATTCTAATAAAACTTGTGGCTTGTGGTGACAGTTGGAGGTGGGGTGACGCCTAGCTTCTTAAGGCATAGACCGATTTTGATTCAGTTGTACAGAATACGTGATCAGTAAATGAAAAAAAATTTGACTGATCTTCTGACTACGATGATTCTCTCTTGCTGTATAGAGTACGGTTTCGCATTATGTTCATGGTAAGAATTTTGTATCTTAAGTAAGGGTATGAAAGCGTGACCGTGACTTATTTCGTAATATATTGCCGGATTTGCATAATTCTGTTTTCTTCCTTTAGAGTGCAGTACCTGCAACGGTTGAAATTGCTTTGTTCGTATGAGCAGCATTTTACGAGTAGTATATATGAAGACACTAAAAAGAGCGCTAAAAAGCATAAAATAATTTTTAATTTTATATCTATTACTACATTTTGAAGTCGGTTCAAATTAAACAAACAAAACAACTACCCAACCACAATCGAAGATACTATACAAAACTACCTGAAACTTTCAGCTCACGGAATCATAAGGAAGGGCGATTAAATACTTTTGTTGTAGTTTTCCTATTCTGTGAGAACTCATTATGGACGACCTCTAGCTCACTGCAATCCAGAAAGGTTTTAAAACAGTCTGTTATGTTCGTTCGAAGCGCGAATTACTTCCGAGCTGGACAAGCGACAGTAGGTAAAAATTGAATCCACTTAAGAGCCATATGTATATTCTGGCAAAAAAAAAAGTTCCTGGTGAACGATTTACTCTGAAAAAAATAAAATACGTGCAAGTCATAATGAAAAACGGAACTTAGATAAAAGCCACGCCGTTAAAGTAGAGCATACGAGGCTTATATAGAGGCCTTCATATTAAGGATTAACACCATTTCGACGACCCGAGCAAACAACTACCCACGCAATAATTCTAAAAGCGAATAAACACAGCGTGTCAATATTTCATTTGTTTTTATACCACAGATTAACCAATCCTTGCACTCATATACAACTGCACACTGGCTTAGCCAAAACTAAAGAGAAATGCTGATGTCATTGACGCATTCTAACCTCAATACTTCAACAAAATAAACACAGAAGAGAGTCTTCCAATTAATACACATTTTTTATCATTACCATAGAACATTTGTAGGTTCATGTCAAGTAAATTCCACGTTGAGACTTTAAAAATACTGCGAGAAATACTAGAAAAAAGTAGAATTTCCTAACTTTTTAATATTCTTTACTGTAGCAAGTTTTGATTTGTTTATTCCACCAATGCTCAGCTGTTCGTGTCAATTCTCAGTTTCGGGCTTGTGGAAGAGAAGAATTTGACATTAGTTTGAAATCTTTTCAAAGTGAATTAAAGTGTTATTTGAATGTTAATTAATGATTGATTTTGGATAGGCTAAATTATATTATTGAATTATAATTTCGTACTTTTTCACTACTGGCGCCGAACGATTTTAAATTCAAAATAACTCTATGTATCACTTTTGTCTTGGCAGTACTTCAAAATGGTTTCATATATCACTTTTATTTTGGCAATACTGTGACGACCGACGACCAAATTAGAAAATTGATCTATTCTAACAACCAGTTCGTCGTTCACTGGCAGTAAGTTGGCAGTTCCAATTTTGTGCATTCCCATTAAACGAAGCACTTTCGAATTTTTGCCAGCAAATTTTTTTATTCGTCCGTCGCATTCCAAGAGAAAAGTGATCACTTCCTGATAACAATGGTGATTCTAAAACGGCAATTTATTTAAGGGCTGAATGGGAAGCTAAAACATTATCTACTGGCATAGTAAGGCGAGAGTCAAGGTCATCAAGTCTGGGGTAACTCGGGCGCAGGGTTAACTAACAACTATTATTATAAAAGCCACCTGAAGGATGAGGCGGTAGTTCACTTCTCTGCCATTGCTTATTCTTAACTTCAAACGGCTGATCCCCGTTTGCTGGCTAGCTAGTTAAGGCACTGCTCGTTAATTTTGATGGTGAGCAGTAGGTGTAGCACTGGCCTTATTTCCTTAGAAATTTCTTGCCCAAACGTTTTTTTTTTATTCATACATCATTAACTTCAGCAGAATATGCCTCGTTGCAATTTGTATTATTTAATTTAATTTATTGCCCCTTTTCACTTTATTGATTTTCTTATATTTTATCTAGAATTCGCCGTGAAAATGAAATAATTTACGGGTCTGAATCTCAACACGACTCGCGTAAAATAAGGCACACAAAATCTATTACCTAATGTTGTCTCAGCCGTTTCATCTATTAAATCTTAAAGAAATCATCTATACAATTTCAAACTTGTATCAGTTGTCTTTTTACATCTCATATATCATGTCTTCGACCCTTCTAGTTTCCTAGTTGTAACCAGCAGACCGATGAATGGACATGCTTTGCACATAAGGTTTCTTCATCCTCTATCTAGTTACTGTCTAGAAGTTATAAACCTGATAAACTGAATGACATTCACAATTGTACGTAAATGTGTGTCTGCCAAAATATTTATTATATTTATTTCTACATTGTATTTACAGTAGACTAATTTAAAGAACACCTTTAAATTGTGAATACTTAACAACTTCGGTCTTTCTTTTCCTATTTACATTCATAGTTGCGATAGTTACGATACCACTGAGCTACGTAATTGACACGCGTTAGCTTACGGGAGCTCTTTCGGTTCTGCTCACGAGTTGGCACATGCTACCACTGGACTTTATAAGAGAAAGGCGTAACATATTTCCTTACATGGTCACTAGCAGGTATCTAAGGTGCGCAATAATTATAGCAAACTTGTTCCTGACTTAGGATCGAAAGCTAAAAAGAAAAAGCTCAGTGAATACGGGAAGGAAATTGTACGTCGAGCAAGGTATAGCCTATGTAGGAAAACTGCTTCAACCGAATGTCTGTAAGCGTCCCATTGCGGTGACACACAAGGCCGTTTCAAAATGCAAATAAATCTAATTCGCTTGGTCTAGTGTTTTTCCATTTTATCTTGGCAATTGCAGCAACTAAACCAAGCTGCTAGTTTTAAATTGAAAACAAGAGTTAACACCAAATAGCAAGATCCATGTTGGATACCGCAGCAGTTGGAGATTAAATGTGATCTAAAAGCCAAACAAGTCAACTCCATTAAGTGCAATAGGCCCGCAACAGCTGTGGTCCGCTGAGCAAACAAAATTGATTTGATACGGTGCGTAGGCTCAGACGTATAGGCGATATTGGTTAATATTTGGCCGACGACGCAACAACGGAATGCGCCCGCGGCTCACGCGTTTCTCGAGTTGCAAACAAGCTACGAATACTTTAAAGATGCAGTTTTTACCTTTATCTGGACGTCTGGAATGGTAGCTGTATCCGAACTCGGATGAGGTGAAAGTTTTTGCTCTCAAATGTAAACCTTTATATCATTTACAATATAGAAGAATATTTAACGAGCGACTTTGGATGACTATTCCACAATTTGCAATAATTATCATTCTTTGGTTCATTTTTGGTTCAGTGAATTCCTATCTGGTTTAGTTCTAAGTAGGGACTGTGTCTAAATGCCAATGTTTTGCATACCTGAAATTTTACTCAATAAAGAAATGCCACCGTGCGTCGAACGCTATAAAAATGCCTAAAGTAAGTAAAAACAGCTCAAATCAAGCAGGCGTGACCGATGCGTGAATTAAAATCGTCTTTTTTTCAATTTTTTGATGAAGTCACTAAATTTAGGTCAGTCACACTGCAAATTACTTTTATTGTTTGGTTTGCGTTCAGTCAACCTTATGTTATGGGTCAGCGGAAAAACGGCTTAGCTGTTCCGCTACCAGTAGCAGCCATGTTTAGTTGGTACAAGGTGATCCAAATTAATAGTTATCAAATCAATTTCTTGATAATAGTTATTTCCTACTTAATAATTAAGCTATGCGTAAAAAACTTACCAAGACTGAATTTTTGCATCAAAATGATCTGAAAAAACGAGAATTTCTTTTAAATAAGTATGGTAAAAACGCATTATAACAGCAGGTAAAGTTTAACTTTTTTCCTAACACTTAAATGTTACAAACCAACGGTAAAAAAAGAGTTTAGAAAAACAGAATATGACTGGGTCAATGATGGTACTATACATGTATGTAAATTACTTACTTAATATTTACTTAAAAAGAAACCACAAATGCTGCAGAAACAAAGAAAAGAGGTACGAAGTTTGCCATCAAACAAATCTTAGAAGTAATGTTACTTATGCATACGGAGAGAAGAACCCAAAAAAATTACGGTTCTACTCATAGTAATTGTGTTGCAAGTAACACATCCTGCTAAAGTTTAAGCAGCCGCACTAAAATTTACAATCCATCCAGTCATTTTTAATGTGTCCAAAGGCAATTTTTACGAAACAGCACTGTAAAATTTACATCACTTACAAAATTTACTGTGCAATTTAGGAAAAGTTGACCGCTTAATTCACAATTATTCCCGCAATAACCGGCAAATTTTACGGTTCTACACAAACATTTTCCCAATACTCTTCTCTGATATTCGTTGATGAAATGGAAAGATGTCAAAAATTTCCGAAATGTTTCTTCCTTTATAGTTCAGACCAAAAAAAGAAAGGTGTAAGAATTTTTTGTCTGTATTTCCGTAACGGTAACTCACACAAATTTGTAGAGAGTAGTTTTGTAGATAATTAAATTCTGTACAACTTTTATTAATAAGTTTACTAAATTTTACTGCACCGTAATTACTGCTTACAATTTTCTATTCTATTTTCATTGCCTTTCTCTAGTGCTTTTTCACAGATTTCATGCTAGTTATTTTCTCACAAATTTGTCAAGGCATATCCCGACCGCAATTTCGTGTTAATGCCTTTTTCAAAAAAAAATAAAGCAACTGAGCTTCACAGTTTTCTTAGTAACTGCTTTAGCATCATCTAAAAGGGAAAAAGTAAAATGCTTCTTCTAACAAGATTCTTCCGCACACGTGTTGGATTCCTATCGCAATCTTTTCACAACTGCGTCCATTACCAAATATTACTTATTTGAGTGATAAATATTCGACCGTGAAAATAATTTTTTATTTGTGCGGAGCATAATATAAAGTCATCGATGGAGTAAGTGATAACGTGTTGGCCTAACAATCCGGAGGTCCCAGGTTGGAATCCTCCCAACGGCGACCCATGGTGGTTTTCTGCTGACAACAGATTACGATAAAAAGGCTATGGGAGTTGCAGAGAAAATGTCAGTTATTCGGGATCCACTTTAAACTGTAGGTTCACTTGCAACCATTGTCGCGAATCGGATAAAGTTCTTCTCACGCCCCATGCCCAACAAGGAACTAAAGAGGGAGAAATAAATCACGTAAAATGCAGAGGTTTAAAACAACAAACATTATAAGCAGTGCATATTCTACAGTACTTCGCCAAAAAGCTGATGCGCTGAGACAGAACATCGACTTCTATCGAACAAAAATGAAAAATGGCAAAGGAATGCTTTATGGAATATGGTATAGAATACTTGGTACTTTTAGAAAGCGGAAGTAAGCCAAGGATGAGTAACGTTACATGGCCTAAATTACAGGTAAGTAAAGAACTACTGCTAACGATATTGCACTCAAATACGGAGACGGAGTTGTATCAATTCGTTGAGCGGCACGACCATGATACCATGGGTCCCGGGTTCGAGACCAGATCTCCCCGTGGGTTTTTATTAATAAATTAAAATAATCCACTCAGTCTCTGGGCTGTTGTCTAGCTCGCAGCAATGCTTCCTCACTTCCCTTATCCCGATTCCCTTCCGACCAAAGCCATGCTAACGCATCAAAGGGTTGTCCAATAGGATTTGGCCACATCGTATAAAAAAATCCCAATATTTCTTACTGTTGTCTACAAAATGGGATCCAAAACAGTTTTAGACGTAACAAGCGCAATTATATCAACGCGCTAGCAAAGAAGACAGATGAAGCAGCTAACCGTTGTGAGAGTGAAGATTTGTACAAGATTGTTGAAGATTGCCAAGAAAGACTCCTTCAACTGAAGCCGCGCAAGAGACACTTGCGGATTCCTGCTTGTGAAAGAGAAACATCAACTGCGGTCACGAAGAGATTATTCTGTTGAAGTTCTAAACAACACCGCCGTTGAATACCTCTTTGTTTGAACGTAAAGAACCACATCCTTTGGTCTCCAATAACATCAGACCTCCGCCAAATTCAAAAGTGGCGCGCACAATAAAGTCAATGGACCACCGACGCAATAATAAATGGCATATTAAAGGCGTATCCCACTGGTGCGACTGATATTCTTTTTATCGCAATCTAAGAATGTTGAGAAACTGAAACCTATCCCGAAAATAGAAAAAAGGCGTTGTGAAGATTTCTTAAATAGGCGACTTAAAGAAATGTAACAATTAGTGGTACAGTCTTTTAACTGCAGTCTGGCAATAATCTCCTTAATGCGAATCAAGCAAACAATCAAGTGCGACTTTAAGAATGAGCAATACCCTTCGAATTATCATCGAGTAGTCCACCAAATGAAGGTCTCCATTATAACTTGTGTAGTCCTAGCCGGGTGGTCAAGGTCATGGCCATCACAAAGGAATACAGTCGGAACCCTGCCAAGTGCTAAACAGAGTGAGACAAGAGTGCATACTGATACATTTACTATTTTCGATTGAAATTAATGGAGTAATCTGAAGATCGTTATATAACCACCGCAATAACAATATCTTCAGATGAACAATACTATAGATGTTTTAATCAAACAAAAGTATGTTCTGTTGTACGACCATTCAACATGAAAAGTGACCTATAAAATAATATTT
Organism: Leptarthrus brevirostris; assembly: GCA_964036015.1. Lineage (NCBI taxonomy): Eukaryota > Metazoa > Arthropoda > Insecta > Diptera > Asilidae > Leptarthrus > Leptarthrus brevirostris. The sequence goes on along the minus strand of OZ038371.1, from coordinate 169,018,281 downwards.
AAGCTTTAAACCTCAACCGGTGTCTTCGGAGCATACTGAACATCCATTGTCGGGAGGTTCTTGCCAGCAAAGACCTACATAGACTCACGGGCACAGACAGGATAGAAATCGGTATTTGAAGATTAAAAGGTAATGGATCGACCAGTCACTTCGAAAAGAGTCACAAATATCAGTTATATATCTATATAAATCGGGCTGTAGTTTCGAACTTGCATTGAGCCCGAGGATGACTCACATAGCGATAAGAAAACAGGGAAAAACTGTCAATATATAATACATATACTACTACGCTTTAGCAAATCATTCTTTATCATTGTAAATCGTAAGTTATGGAAAGAACGCACAATCTTTGTGTATATTTACACTGTCATATAGATAAGGTCAGAAGACTTTAATCGAAAATTCGTCTTTAGGTTTGTCTTACACCTTTGGTAACATAATCGAAAAATGTCTATCCAGATTGGGAGACTCATAGAGCAGTTTTTTTTTACGTAACAAAGCACAGGTGTCAACCTATAACGCGTTAGCATGGTTTTAACCGGAAGGGAACTGGGTAAGGGGAATGAGGGAACATGAATGTCTTGTTTTTGTGTCCCTGAGAGCTAGACCACAGCCTAGAGACCAAGTGAATTTTTTTACTTTATTTTTAAAAACTCACGGGGGGCGGAGGCTCGAACACTGGAACTGTGCCGTGGTGATCGTGCTACTTATTAATCGATCCAATTCCGCATGGTAGTAATAGATTCGACCATACTTAACGTAGGTTTACAAAAAAAATCCTGAATGCCTTATTTCAAATATAAAATTATAAAACAGGATATTTAAATGCTAAATGTTATCCTTTTTACTAAGGATCGATAGTGACGTACGAATGCATAATGAGTTATGGTCGATTGCCAATATAATGTCTATTTACTTCAAAAACACATAATAAGTAAATTTAACCCCCTTGTGGGCATGGTGCAGAAGAAGAACTTCGCCCGATTCGACGACAATAATTCCATGTGGATCAACAATTGAAGGTAGATTTCGAATCACCGACGTAATTCTTTAATCTATTGTGAGTAAAACCAACCATAGTTCGACCTTGGTGTGATTCGAACCCAGGACACTAATTATGGAATACCAATACGTGAGCATTACCGACTATATAGAAATTATGAAAAAAAAACAATTTTACTTATTTGACGAGGCTCACGCAACTATCCTTAAAACCAAAGACCTCGTATTTGACGAAGATGCCGTCTTAAAGCACATTTCTGGTTTGGCTGATGGTTTCTCTTGTGGTCTTGATGGCGTCCCTGCGTGTTTTATAAAAAATTGTCCCTTGTCTCTAATTCCTATACTGTGTCATTTATTTAACTTCTCTATCTGCTGCGGTGTTTTCCCGAAACCCTGGAAACTATCTTTGATTATTCACCGACATAAGAAGGGAAAGAAATGTGATGTATAAAATTATCGTCCCATTGTCAATTTATGTTGTATTGGCAAAATTTTTGAAGTTCTGGTGTACGATGTTCCGGATTATCCCGGAATATGGAATGTGAAAAATGAGTAAAGGTGACGCCTTGCATTATCTTCTATCGGTGTGGGAAGCCTCTAGTAGGGTTGAAAAGGGATGCAGCTCAATCGTAAAGTGTCGAGGTGAGCGATATTTCTCCATCTTAGGTCGACTAAAGACATATCTTCGCAGCAGGATAACAGAAGATCGTTTGAATGGACTGGCTTTAATGCATATCCATCAAGACATTGCGTCAATGATGAATGCTACAGAATTACTTGATATCTTCAGCAGAAAACATAAAAGAAAACTATCATTTGAAAACATGTAATTTTTCATTATTTTCATTATTAAACCTTTATTACAAGTATATTTCTTATAGTTACTGGTATATGTCATTATTTTACAATTAATCCCACAGATATAGTGTAATCTTATGAGGACACTCCTTGCCCGTCTGGCCCTTGTGCCCCTCCCAGAAAAGGAGCTCCTGGATCCGCCCCTGTTATGGTATCCTACTATAAAAATCAAATGTTAAAAGTAAGAATTGTAGTTGGATAATTAATGTATTCTTCCTTGTATGAAACTCTGAATGTTCTAATATTTGAAAAACGATAGGATTTAGGTCAGGCCAATATTTTTCCCACGCGAGGAAATATAAAACATTGAATCGACATAAAATATACTGCACTGATTGAAGGAAACCAAGTACCATTTAGCGGATTTTAACATTTCTGTAAGTACAACCTGCGAAATAACTTTAAATTTGGTTTGGTTTTCCATTTAAGCGCATTTCCGTTTTCTACTAAAGGTTAATAGTTAAATAAACGAGTAAACAATTTAATGAAGTAATTAAATTTACCATTTTCGGTTAAATGTGCGTGCTATGAACTTTAATGAAATAAACTCCATAAACTCCATTATTTTCTAATGAAAAACTTTCAAGGGCAACAGCAGTTAATACTGTTACGCAACAGCAACTAACTAGTCACTAATGTGCAATATATCACCGGTTATTTTCCTAATTGGAATTACTTAGGTCACCTGAATGGTAAGTTGTAAAGCAGATATGTACATTTGGATGAGACCCCGACTAAGCTACAAAAATTTAACGACGGTTGGATAACATTCAATCAATCCTTGTGTAACAACTAGGGAGTCAGAAACTCAAACAAAATTATTTGATAATTTACATTCATGTCGTTGTCTGCAACTGTCACTCTAATTGACAAATTACTCGCCGAGTGAAGGTTACTTTTACTTTTCACACGCACATTACCTTCTTGCTATCCGTGTTAACCTAGGCGTGTCTATCTTCGCACCCATGTCATGAGTATCTTGAGGTATGACTAAATTTTATTGCTATTTCGGTTATTTCCTCAATTCCATGATTCTTTAGTGGAATCAATCCCAGGTCTTCCAGCTGAAAGATTAAATCTCAAATAGCTACCATATGGCAACGTGTGAATCATTTAATTAAAATGAAAACTGAAAATTACGCGCATACCTTAATCTCTTACGTAATTTTCGTAATTGGACTACGCTCACGAACTGTTAACTTGATGGAATTTTCTTCAATTCTTTTTCCTTGTGTCATTTTCGTTTTCTTAATATTCATTGGCATTCATTTTACTTTTTGTTGATTAAAAAATGAAAAATTTACACTTCTCAATAACTGCTCCGGTAATTAAGACGGAAGGAGAAAGTTATTAATGGAGAGTTTTGCATGGTATCCTGCAGGTAGGCTATATCTAAGAAACGTAGAGGAAAATGAAAGTTTTGCTTCCTAGTTGTTCAAACTCGTGTTAAAAAACAAACTTTCAACAAACTTTTTTGATTTATTTTAATTCGATTTATTTGTCGTGTGCTTAAGTATAACTTAATTAGCATAAATGCAAAATTTAGCGGTTTAATTTAATCTCACCTCATGGAAATTAATTTAAGGAAAAAATAGCAACGGGTTTACCTAAATTAATATCGACGTACAATACTATACAAGGTGAAGGCACATGCATGACTATTCTATTTTTTTTTTTAATTATAAATCCCACAGTACAAAAGTGCTTAATTAAATCTTAGTGGGTGGCTTACTCAGGTAAGTTTAAAATGAATTGAATTCACTTTTATTTTAAGACCTCATAGACTTAAAATATGAAAAACCACAAAAGACAGTAAAAATAAAAGATGCTCATGCAGGTCATAATTCATTTACCCAGTGCCCACGTATTAGATATACGTTTCTCTTGAAAATTTATTCATAAATCCGATAATAAATCATATTGAATATATTATATGCTTATGTACAGGTATAGTTAAATAATTAAAGTTTTATTAATTTCAATTCAGTTCGCTGTTGTTGCTCTCACTTTCTTTCGGGAATTCGAAATGTTAATTTCTTGTTACATTGATTGATTACTTGCTAAAGTGGTAAGACTACTCTCCGCACTTAGCCCACTATTAGACTTGTTGATATGTTGATAACAACAGTATGAAAAGTCCTGGCAGAAGATCTTAAGGTTCGATAACCGGTGCCTTTGTGAACTTTTTTCTTCCATATCTACTAGGGCTAGAAGCTTAGACCAATCACAATTTTGGCAATAATCACTTCATCACAACCAACAAATAACTATTGCTTTACGGGGCTATACAGGTCAAAGAAACCTCATAGTGAAACTGTGGTATCTGCCTGACTATATTTCTGTATGTTACGGCCGTTTTTCTTAGTAACTATTATTGCTATAAACTTGAAATTTGGCATATTTACAAAAGCCAATTGTCTGCATATATTCCCAGTGAAATAATTTCCAAAGTATATTTTTTAATTTTAAATTGTGGGCAATTTGAACGCTAGAAAACATTCGACAAAGTACCCACCACCCGCGTAAACTGCCGCATAATGTACCGATATGAGGGACCGAAAGCTTATAGGTGCTCAGATCTGAACTTGGAGGAATGTAAGCAACAACATCCAAAATATTTTTTTTTTACAAATTTCAAGGTGATGCAGCAAAAAAGCCTCCAAGTCATTCGAGCTAGAAATCTCGACAAGAGTATTCAATGCTTGAAGATGGCGGAACAATTTTAAAACCCACATATTCAGGACCAATTCACTCAACATCAGTAAACGAATCAAGGAGCCAGGTCTCCGTCAGACAAACCACTTCATAACAAGATCTGGAGAATTCAACCGAGAGACGAGAGTCTTGTGGTCCAAACCGGTTACGTCTAGAGATAAACTCAGGAACAATGAATCTATGAGGTCAAATATTCGAGAAAATTACACCATTGAATAAAGCTTCTGGAATTATCTTGAAAGAAGCAAATATTAAACCTGCACCGTAACAAGATTTCCCGATACGACTATAATTTATAACGTCCTGAGATACGCCACAATATGACAAGATGTGGCAGGCGACATACTTCTCAGTGGTATCAGGGAGGCTTCTCGATATGAGGATGCATCGCGGAAAAACACCAGCTCTTAGGGCGGATATATCGGCAACTACAGCAGAGCCGAATTGATCTTTTAAGCAGCATTTCCAGATGGGCTAATATTAGTGTCGATCGAGATGGTGGCAGCAGAAGACAGAGAGGCCGAAGGCAAGGCAACGGGCAAGTCCGGCGGCTGTCCTCGCTGATATTGTCGTCAGCATATACCAAACTTTAAGTTTCCAAAACTAAATGGACAGCTACTGGTATTATCTTCCAAGGCGAAATATTTGGACTCGAGCCTATTAGGTCCTAGACTTAGCTTAACTATTTAGTTAGATCGGAATAGAAAGGCCTTGTTTATGTATGCAAGATAACCTTTGGAAGGAGATTGAGACTTAAGCTAAAAAAGGTCGTTGCTGTGGTGCATCCTATTCTTACTTATGGCTCTCGCATGTATGTTTGTCCTCCTTGAGAACGGCGTCTAACATATCAAAGCTAGGTGGAATTAAATCCCGGCAGACATATGTAGGTATCACAGATGCCATGCAGTCACGCCCTACAGTCACTCTGAACTTTCTGTTCCATATCCCTGCATTAAAAGACTAGACTTCTATAGTGCCGTTAGGCTTAAGGAGTCAGGGTACTGGATTGCCACCAAATGTCTCTAAGAATAATTTCGATGCGGAAATATTCAATTTATTGAAGTCTTACCGTCTTCCAGATCACGATAAAGCCTTGTTAGGCAGTAAAACTATCAGGTAAGAAGTTGCAATCTTCTTTGATAGGCAAGCTGTCATCAAAGCAACTTACTAAGCTCCGACATTCTTTAATCTTATAGGACAGTGTCGAAGTAACCTTGCATTGCTTCGTTGCCCAATTGAGATAACTTTTCTTTAGGTTTTCTACAGCAGGGACATAGAAGGAAATATTCAGATAGAAACAGTTCGCAATCCGCTGGGAACTGTTACGGGTGTTATTTTTTTACACTGCCTATCCAAGGCCTACTACAAATAACGCAACTTAACTAGCTGTACCATATTAATAATGATATTACCCTGGTATAACAATTATAAAAGCTACGAGCTTCTTCATAGGACTCGCAGAAACATTGCCAGAGTTATGACGGCGGTTATGAATCAATAATCAATTGAGGATCATGCAGGTATTAGTACACTGCTGTATCTGGGGAGACGCTCGTTCGTTTCTTCTGTTGTAGATGTCCAGCACGTGGTAGGGCAGCTACTTCTTCGATGACTTCAAGGAGAAGGATTAGTTGTGTTACACATTTTAGGCTAAGTATAACGGGTGCAGCTGTATTCGATACCTTAATCTTCCTTGTACAATAACAAAACTATATATCCGGGTTATGAGTTGTAAATTCAAAACTGAGTGTGTGGCTAAGCTGCCCGAATCACCACTTCTACCAACCAAAAAACCAACCAGACAATTTGTTCAAAGACGAATAATTTTTTTTTATTATTAAATCCATAAGTCTGCAAAATCCGTCATTATTCGTCTGTGTATCACTTCATAACGTGTTGGCCTTCCATCCCGGAATTCCCATGTGCCGGCCCATACTTGTTTTCTGCTGACAACACATTATGATAAAAAGCTCATCGGGGGTTGCAAAGTAATGTCAGTAGTTCAAAATTCACCTTATATTGTAGGTGTATGCAATCATTGTATCGAATCGGATGAAGTTTTTCTCCCGCACCATATCCGATAATGGTTGTATTCGGATGTACAAATTATTCGCATGATTGGATGTATGGATTCGAGCATCCGAAAAATCTGTAAATTCGGATTTCATACAATACCGTTGCAACTTTCGATTAAGCCTACTTCATTTACTTTATTAGAAGAGAAGGATTCCAGAATTGTTCTTCTTTTGGATGAGTGCCGAACAGAGACATACGAAGTGCTCTAAAGTCTGCGTGTCCTCCCCTCATCTACTGAATGCCGGGCTACTCTTCATTTTCATTCTGAAAAAATACCCCTCAAGGTTGAGTGCCTGACTAAAATGGACACCTAGGCTTTTAGTGCTGCCTTGTTTAAGTTTATGGATTTTTACGCGTTTTTTGGTCCTTCGGAAGCGGTATTGTTCATCGCGCAACACTTATTGTTATATATGAGGAAATGTATTTGAGCGACATTCCATGTTGCAAATCTAGTGGAGCTTCTCTCTCTAGTTCCCGTAACCCCTTGTGGGGCATGGGGCAGAAGAACAACTACACCCGATTCGAGACAACGATTGCAAGTGGACTTACAATTTAAAGTGGATTTCGAACAACCGACATGTTTATCTTTAACTCACATGGCCTTTTTATTGTAACCTGTTGTCAGCAGAAAAAAATGGGTCGGTCGGTGGGTTTGTACTTGGGACCTCCAGATTGGTCGGCCGACACGTTATCACTAATTCCACCGGCAACTTAGTAGAGATTACTGATAGACTAGTTCATTTGCTTTTTCGTTAGTGATATTGCAATGGCCTAACACTCATTCAACTTATTTAGGAGGTTTAGCGTATCTTTGGACTCCATTAATATTTTAGAAGTGACGGATGGTTTATTTAAGGTTTGGAGAATAGATAGCTATCCTTAATCAGTCTGCACGGGAATTCGCAAACAAATTGCCTGCTTTCAAAATACCGTTGATCTTAACTTGAAAGTCGTTGCAAATATTTTCGAGGTGCAAAGCTATTTCCACGTATCAGTCAACACAAAAGAGCTCAGAAGCAACGTTTTCTCTGGAATTAAGCCGTCGGTGTAGAACATCATACACCTACATACGTCCCTGCGACCTTTGTTTCTATAAGCTACATAGTTATTTGACCGGTTAATTTCGGGAGAGATCAATTATACTAGCTCAAAGATCATTGACTCTTGCGAAGTTACTTGTATTACATGAGTGTACTTGTTTCGCGAATGAAGCCTTGCAAGAGCGATAGCTAATTCAGCCTTAACAAAGGTATGTACTGAGGAAATTTTAAGGATAGTTTCGAGGCCAGTCGACCTAAACGCACTGCATATGGCTACCAGACCACCAGTCTTGCACCAACTTAAGAAGCGAATGCCATTATAGTTTTATTGGCGAAGTTGGATCAATTGGTTCAGTGGCACGATCACCACGCCATAGATACGATATCCCATTAGTCTCTGGGCTATTGTCCAGGTCCCGGCAAGGCAAAAACAAGACATTCAATTTGTCGTAGCATCGGGTTGTCCTCTGGGTTTTGGCTTCATCATAAATAAAACAAAACAAAATCCTAAAAAAGCCGGCCTTTAAATAGTTCTTTGCCTTGTAGAGGAAGAAATTATATCTTTTTTTGGTTTAAAAAGAATAACATGTCTTAGAAATATGTCTCAGAATATATTTTGAAACAATTGGATCCTCATAATGGACGGCCGGCAAGGTATCACTTAATTTTATTTACTTTTTATTTGTATTCTTAAATTATACATTTTTAATAAAAACCGAGAAGGATACTGATTCCCTTAAACAATGTTTATTAAAATTTGAATCACACTCTTTGCAAATACTTAGTACAAGGCCAACAGAATAAAAGGGGAGTTATTTTAGGGGTAAAGATTTGTAATTAGATAATAAGATGCAGTGGTGAAAGATAATGATTTAGAAATTTCATTTAATGTAAGGAAAGTTTCATACCTTAAATCTTCCCACGAAATAAAATGAGAAACTACTTACTACTAAAACTCATAATTTTGACAAAGTTTGGCCATCAAGTTTTTTGTCACAAAATGAAGCCGCAGAAGTAAGTGAGTAAGAAGTGAGCAATAAAAGTTGCAATAATTGCACTGCTTGCGTTTTACTTTTATGGGTCAAGCACGACTTTATTAAGAAGAGATGACTGCATGATTTCGCGAGATAATTGCAACTTAATTCAGTGGTGCTGGCGAAGAAAGTGTTTTTGGACGTCACTGGAGAAGTCTTCTGTCTGCGATAATTGTTTAATTTCGAAATGATTACGGTGTCCAAGTGGACCAAAGGCAGCAAAACAGGTAGAGGGCAATACCAAGATCAAAAAGAAAATTCGATATTTCACTTAATTGACAGAAAGTCAGCTTTTAGAAGATTTTCACCTTCAGGCTTTGAGGCATCTTCTTGTCTTATGGTAATTGTGCTTCAAATTTGGCTTCGAGTGTGATTATCTAAATTAACTGCTTCATTTTCGACAATTGTTCTTCTCAGCTTTTATCTGTTTGTAACTTTTACGTATCTAAGCAAGTTCACTTTGCATATTTGGTCATGTAACATATGGTGTTCTACATTTAGATTGTTGTCGCTTTACAGTCCATTGGTTTAAAAAATGTCAGCATCGATCAACCGTGCCGAGATATATTGCAATCATGTGCCATAGAAATTTCTTATCTTTGAGAGATATCAGAATTTATGGCTTCCTTGCAAAAATCTACGGCAAAGATTTTCATGTTCTTTCTATCTCCCACACAATAAGGTTTATAATGCAATATTTCCGACATATTATTTCCACATTTATGCAATTTGAAATCAATAGCTAGTGAAAAACGCTTCATTGAACCACTGAACATGTTTCAGTGGTTGACCTGCTATTAACAGATATTATAATTTGAAAACTTTCCTCCGCCGATTGTCTTCGGACAAATCCAAAATCCTGCGATTTTGTTATCTGATTATATTTTTAATAATCTCATATTGCGGCTTACTGATACGTAAATGCATATTGAGATCCATAAAATTTCAAACAGACAACCTTGGAAAGTTCCAGCCTTCACAGTTACAGATATTTCACAAATTCAAACAAATTGATATACTTATTCATCCAAGGGCCTAGTACGATTAAAACTGTCATTTGTTAGACTTTTGGATTAGCCTTGTGATCAAAATATGAAGAAGGGGACAACCCTATGACTCGGTAGCATGGCTTCGGTCGGAATTAGGTTAAGGGGAAGGAGGGAAGCTGACTGTATTATTTTTGCATTCTATTACTAGTATTTCTTAAAGTTATACTGGGCCTGGTTATCGGGAAAATTTGGTAAGTTGACGCGAAATTATTTTAATGAGTATTTCGACACTTACATATATCGGCTTTTGGGAAGGAAAAAAGATAACTCACTATTGCAAGGAAAATAATCAACACAGTTTCGGGGAAGAACTGTAATCCACAATGACGAATTGAAAGCCGCAGTAGGAACTGCTTCTCGTACTGCTGAAACTGCTGTTCTCAAAAAGAATAGATCAGAAAACATGGAACTTTTGACTTAGATTTTTCGTTTCGTTCCAGACCGTTGAACCGAATTTCAACCCATTTATACAGTTAACACTCGCCAAGAACAACCAAATTAAAATGGGTCTAGGACGAGACACCACTCTACATCTTATGCGAGTGCCTGAGTATCGAATACCAATCCTTGGGAAGGCCTTGTCGTATCCCATAGAGATAGAGAGCACAAACTGCTGGTCCTTTTTAAAGCAGGTTTCCACGAACTGCTTTGAAAAAAGCAGGGTCCGAATAATAAGAAGATATCTCGTATCGATTCGGCCTGGACCGTTTTGTCAATATCAACTCCGGAGTGGTGCGAGCAGACAGAGTGTGAGAGGGTGCAAAGAGAAGAGGGGAAGGGAAAATGGGGCAGGATTAATAGGTGGGTGGTAACTATCACGCTTTCCCCTCACCTATTCTCTTTTCACCGTCACTCTCCTCCTTTCCTTCACCACTGAGCTGTGAAAAGGGCCAACTTAATGTAAGAAGTGGAGAGGGTTAACAAAATATACCTCTCTGGTCGCGGCGCTTCAATACCTTACTTCTCCAATTTAGCCATTACATCACATAACATAAATTTTAATAAAAAAAAACGAATTTAATATGAATATGCTGACGGTCTCTTACTTAGTTCTTTAATTGAAAATTATTACGAACGCTGCAGCAAAAGTAATTTCCAAAAAAAGTTTTAGAAATCACTTACCTAAAATAGCTACGGATTCCTTTCATTCGCATGCCGAACAACCTTTTGACTTAATTTTTTGATTTTATACGGTACGTTCCCCGATTGGAAAAGCAGAGGAGCCTCACTTTGTAAAGCGTTGACAGATTTGAATAATTTTTGTTCTGTTGAATACTTAGATTTGGTCAAGTTATTTTTGATTAAAATCATTTTAATTAACGTATTTTTTCTCTTAAAGTTAAAGCTTTTCTTACTTGCTCTTGGATAAGAATAGGTGAAAATAACAAACCACCTACCTCCCTACAATCAAAGGTATATAAAGATAGATCTATTTATACAGCCCAATTCATGAAATCAAATTATTTGTTATATTACTTTGGCACTCACTTTAAAATGTAAAATTGTAAAATATTCAATTTATTTCTTTTTTGCTTAATGCATTTTAAAAAATCGATTCAACTTTGTCATATTCGTTCCAGTTTCCAGGTTGTCGTTGAGAGATATGTCTTAGATTCTTTCCATGTTCAAAAACCGTACAACAAAACTATTTAATCTTTCAACTTTAATCGGTATTTTGGTCTTTAAAAGCGAAAGAGTAAAAGTTGACAAGATTTTTACTTTAACTCTTTCCAAAGGTATTCCTCAGAGCTCAATATTTGGACCTCTTTTGTAAGTATATTTATGTACATATCTAGGTGAAATCCTGGGGCGCTATCGAGGCGAGGCTGTCAGAAAAGGTGGTGGATCATATTCTAGCTAGCCAGAGAGGACCTCAGCTCTGTTTTAATTCCTCGGTTATCAGACTATGCAGGGTAGTAAATTGCGAAGATCAGTTCGTGTGAAGCTTAAGCTCATCCCGGTTGAGGCGATCTCCAGGAGACCCAGGGCCCGCATTTGACTGCCCAAACTAACACTAGACTGTGAAAAGCATCAGTGTATATGTATATACCTCCTTCCTTCTACTCGTCAACAATGACTATCTGTAGGCACTGGAGGAGGCAGACTACAAGTTAGGATTTTGCATCAGGCATGCCAAGCCCAAGATCTTCCGCACACATCCAGTGGTCTTCCAGACCACAATTTCGATCAGGTGGACGGAGCTAATAAGTTGTTGGGCGAAAGCAAAGCAGATGCTGAAAGTCGTGCAGATTAAACTCGGATAATCTACTAGTCTTTCTAAGGGAGGAAGACATATACATCAGCCTGGTACAAGTACCCTGGATCAATGACTCCAATGTCAGAGGACTCCAGGATAAGCACTACAACCTTTTCTACAAACTAAATAATCCGGATAATGGGAAGCCTGGAATCTGTATCATTATCTGCTTTAGACCTCCTCTTGCACCTGCAACCCCTAGATTTACGCATTAAAAATATTGCTTCGGTTGTGGTGGTCCGATTGAGAGAATCAGGATGCTGGAGGATCTGCTGCCAAGAGAACTGATAACACCTCTCACTGACGATATCACCACAAAGCTGAACTTCGGCAAAAACATAGGATAAAGATTCGGATTGGAAGAAAGGCGAGTGAGTCCTTCGACACAAAGATATTCACCAGCAGCTCTAAGACGAACTGCGATGTCGGTGCGGGTATTTGCTCGAAGGAACTCTGCATATCAGAGTCTTGCCGCCTTCCGAATCATGCGACAGTCTTCCAGGCTGCAGTACTCGCCATCCTAAGGGAAACTGGTGCCTTTCTATCGTACATAGCTAACTCCAGATGGATCTGTTCGATTAAACGAGAACTATATTGTGCGATATTTCAATTATATTTGACAGGGTCTGGGACTTTTTCGGTAAGTACCATTATCGAACAGATTATTTAGAGTTAATCGTGAGCCTTCACGATATTTTCAATCCTGCAATATGCTGTTAATCTGCTTTCCAAATATCAAGATTTATATTATATTTATATGCTCCTTGGGATATACATCTATGAAGTTTATATCCTAAAAGTTTACTGCACGTTTTACGATCGAATAAAAACTGGTTACATGCATTAAAGCACAGACAATAGATATTGTTTGTCTGCCTATAATTTCAAAAGTGGTCTGTTAATTTTCACAGCTCCATCACTTTCTATGTGTTTTAATTAAAATTAAAATTTAAAAAACGAGCCTTTTATGTAAAGCGAAAAGCTTATGACTTAACATCTTAGGGAAAGACACCTACAAATTTATGTGGAAACTTGTTTGTTAAAGCTTTTGAAATATCAAACCAGGTGACCATTAATCAAACTGTCATATGCGAGTTTTTAGTGCTGGCTGCAATTATTGGAGCAAGTAACTGGTTTTATTGTAAAGCATTTACCTAGCTTAACGGGGATTGTTCTTATTCTTCAATAGATTCATAACTATCGCAAGTAGGTATAGTCTGCCTTACATTTGCATTTCTTAACGGCTTTCGATTTCATTCGAAGCGACTGATTGTAACAAACGTAAGTATGAAGGTGGTTTGGATATCAAGACTGCATGCATCAGCATATCGCGGTTGCACGGACATTAAACGTCTGTGAAAATACCTCACTTCTCAAGCATAGTTGTTCTGTTGCGAAGGCTGTTGACTCTGCTGACTTTAATTATTACCTGTCCCTGACCAACTCTTTCGTTTTGTTCTTGAAGAAACTTTTTGCGATGAATCGAATTGATTTTCTGGATAAGTGTAAAAGCAATTTAAGATATTGAACCGGAGATAACGCAGTGCCGGGCATGAACCTACCGATATCTGCTTTAGAGGGGATTATTTACACCTGCTCATTGATAGCTTCACTCCTACCTGAAATTACTTTCCTTCATTTTCCGCTTTAATGTCCGAGCATAATTCTGGTTCTAATACATATCGTATCCCTGTTTATATCGAAAAATTTTATGAGAGACTGTAATCTTCAGTAATCAAACGTTAGCCTATAAATGCAATAAAAAATAACAGTGCACAAAGAGCTAGAATGTTAAGAACCCCTTAATGTGCCATAAAACAGGAAAGTACTTTTACATGTACCTAGTTTGTTATAACAGTTTGTGGAATTTACAGATACAGTGTTTAACAATAATAACTGCTTCGAAATGCTATTTAATTTCAACTGGTAGATAGATAATTATAAGCAAGTGGACGAGTTGTTGTTATAAGAGATAACGTGCTTGCTTTCCGCATAAATAAAAGACGCAGGTAAGATTGATGCTATTGCAACCCAGGATTGTTTTCTGCTGAAAACGGATAACACTAAAGGCTGTTGAGGTTTCAGAGTAACATTAGTGATTTGAAATGCAATTAAGGGTAGGCGACCTGAAAAATGGCTGAAGTTTATGAATTTTTTTCTCACAGAAGAAGATAAATAATGTACAATTCGACATTTTCATCTGTTAGTAGATTTACTTAATTTCAAAAAAAAATATTTTTTATTTCTTTAAATTGTAAATTTCGCGCGATATCCATGCGTTTCTGGAGCCGTTTAGCGCGTGCAACACGCTGCGCCGTGCAGGATTCCGCCTTCCTCCTTTATCTGAAACACAAAAATAAAAGTTCTTTGCAAAGTAGAATAAATTTGTGGGGCTATGGACCATTTTTAGAAAAATTTAGTGATTTTTGATAAAATGGCGAGCGTTTGAAGAAAAAACCCGATTTTTTTGCCCTTTCTCTGTTGTTGTTAGTAGTTAAAAAATAGTAAATATTAATATGTTTTGTTGATGGCCCCCTAATTTCAATAATCTTTATTTCATAGAAGAAAGAAGTCAATCGGTTGAACGGTTCGACTGCAACTCTGCACGGCGTGTCTAAAAACATGGTTTTGAGAAAAACGCGTTTAATCAATCCTTACTCTTGCTTGTGAAACTGATTTTGACTATTGTATTCAAGGAACATTATTTTGTCCAAACAGAACCTATAAAATAATTTTTATACCTGCTGAGCAAACAATGCGGGCACGTGCATCTGCATTTAGCCAGAACGTTGGCGGTACGGTACGCGTTCGCACTAAATCGGCTGTAACTTTTACAATTTTCCGAACTTCGTCAAATCGTTTTAGAGGCTAGACACTATAAGGATTTAATATATGCAAAAAAAGAAAAATAATTTTTTTGAAATTCCTCGACTAGAACCTACCCTTAATTACTTCCAATCTGGAAACAGAGTTGGGCCAATTGGTTGAGCGGCACAACCATGGTTCCCGGGTTCAAATCCAGATGTCCCCGTGGATTTAAAAAAATAAACTCCCTTACTCCCCTTACTTCCCTTACCCTAATTCCCTTCCAGCCAAAACCATGCTAACGCATCCAAGGGTTGTCCCCTAGGAGTTGACCTCATCGTATAAAAAAACATTTGTAGTAGCCAGCCTTGGCATATCTTGTTAAATAAACAGATAAATAAAAACGGGGCTCGAAATTATAGAAATAATTTTTTAAATTATTTAATTTCATTAACTTCGCAATATTTAGCAATAATAAATCAGTAATTCTCATATGAGATGGTGGAATAGTCATCCAATTACATTAATACTGTAAGATAATAAATTTAGTAAGTAAAGCGTGAGTGTAGGGGGAAGGGTGGCAAATTTGACATCTGCCCCTAGCGACAGAAACCACACTACTCTAGTAATCAGGACATAAGCATTTTTTTTCGTTTGCCAGACTACTGCAATGTTTTCTAAGCCAAAATCATGGCTATAATAGTAGTATTAGCATGTCTGCAGGAGAGAGCAATGTCATTAATGACGTAAGTACCTTTACAGATAGTCGCTGACTAGTCAGGCTGCTATCAAATCGCTCAACTTTGAATGACATGTTTGAGCATCTTAACCTACACCTCACATGGGTACCGGAGCATGGTGGCATTCCGTGTTACTGCCAGACTCATCACCTTGTAAGCCGTTAGCCACCTGAAAGCAGGAAATTAAAGAAACATTCAAAAAGATTGCTAGCGAAAAATTGTAAAGGGACTAATTCTGCCTAATCATCTGGCAGATCTTGGCATCCTTCGACCTAAAGCTGTTATGGCTGTTATCTTAGGTGATTGTCACATGAGCAGACATTCTAACAGACTCGGGGTACCCTCAAATGACTTTTGTAGGGGTTGCCAAGATAAAGAATAAGAGGAAATCAGCCCTAATTTCCTCAGCAACTAACCGGCTCTAACCAATCGCAAGAGTTGGCATTTAGGCTCCTCTGTTTTAAGAAATTAGCCGAACTAGGATTTGCTAATATCACGGACCTAGTTCGATTTATCAGGAATAATCAGAAAAAATGCCGAAATTTATAAAGGTGTTGACAATAATCAGTCAGATTTGCCGCATTTATCAAGTTATTGGTCTCAAAGTAAAATTCAACCATGTTTTAGAGGGCTTCTTCAGCTTCATCTACTGCAGCAATTGGGAACACCCGCATGAAGCAATGACTGACTCAGCCATAATGAATAAAAGTTAAAAAAAAGATATGGCGGCGTGTTGATATTATTATTTCTTGAGTAATAAAACTCTGGAATCGCACAGAGTAGAACCGAAAAAATTTATACGTGCACGACAACTAATATATACTAGACATTTGCCCCTCCTGTACTGCTACCAAGTCTTTGTCTTTGGCCAGAGTATATAAGTAAAATATAGATCGATTTCAGAAAAAAAAACAATTGGAGAAAACCGCTTTAGTGGAGTCAATGCATCGGAAGGGGAATTCGGACACCTGCAAGATCACCGCCCTCCACTTTTTGACTCAGAATATATAGGTAAACCCATGTTTCCCATATTTCCCTTCCTTATTATTCCGCTTGTATCAATTTGCGATCCTTTTTCCTAGTTTCTGCCCGTTTGGGGGCGTAGAAAGGGTTAAATATATATTTATATATATATATATATATATATATATATATATATATATATATCATCAACAATTTCCATCAGAAACTATTGGTGTCGCGTGTCGGAGGCGTTTTTTGGCCGTTTGAGGGGATGGACCCAGATAAAAACTTCTTTACTTTAATATTTGGGTTCAGCAACCTCGAAAATGGGGGAGCAAGTTGGTCTTGTAGGTGCCCGAATTTCTTGCGTTTTTGGTCCAAATCCCGACCCATTGACTCTTCTTGTAGAGTATACATCAAAAACTGGACGCACTATTTGATAGTTAATTTTTCATGATTTCTTACTTATTTTTTCTTATAATTAATTTTAACTTATTTCTGCATTTTTAAGAAATGCTAAAGCCAAGCAGATAAATGACCTTACATAGGCACATCGCTAACAAATAAGAATAACCTGGTGGTGAGTAATCTGAATCATGATACTTCAAGTATAATAGTATAGTAGTATAATATTCAACCAGGAATCTGTAAGAATCAGAAGTCCGGAGCAAATTCATGTTCGGACCACTCTTGTATATGCAGTATATGCAATGACAATTGCTTATGTAAAGTTCTTTTTAATGTGGTCACTCGTACTTCATCACAACGACCGACTGATAACAGACATGGTCAAGCTAGGAAGGGAAACTATGGTTGCTTTCAAAAATAGATGGTTGTTGCGCATAAAGTATAGAACAGCAAAGGGTCGGAAGAAGCAAGCTTAAAGTTTCTATAATTCTTTCAGATGATTCATCTGAAATAACTAAACGTATGACAAGACTTTTGTTTCAAATACGTAACTGAATGAAGTAGTTAAAAGTCTAGCTTAAGTTGATTAACAATTTTGCAAAGTATTTCCTGCATGGTAATGTTTAACAAATGCTAAATGCATTTTAATCTACATTCCCCCATTCTAATTTAAAATGTAACCATAAAACTATATTGCACATTCGCTTTTCAATAGAATCAACATTTTTCCAGTGAAATGTCAGCTTAGCTTTTATGAATTCTTATCTTTATTACGCAGTGCACATTTGAAATAACGAACGAACCAATAAATGTGATAAATGGTCATTAAACGAGCCTTTGTAGTTCTTGCCGTGGACATTCCACAATATCAAAAAGTTATTAATGCGGAAAATCGAATAAACCCCGGCTTTTGTATACAAGAAACATTTTCCTTTATTGTTTGCAGTTTTCTGACAATGTAGGAGAGAGGCGGGCAGAGAGGAGATTGTCATAAGACGGCCATCTAACAAACGAGTTCTGCTTGCTAAAAAATTTAAATGTTAAAATACCGCCGTCAGCTGCATGATATACAAGGTAAGATCGCATTTGAACGGGACTTGATGCGACTTACCTGGGCACAAACTGCAGAGTTTCGACCTCCGCAAACAGAATTGCAGTGATCGTTGAGGCAAGCACACTTTCGCCCACATTTCTGGAATTCTTTAAGTTGCTCCATTACGTAAACCGTGTTAAAGCACGCCCCTCCTCTCTCCTGTTGGGACGCGCCGCGCCGCCTGCCATTTAGAAAAGACCTTGCTAGCTCAAGCCAAGCTTCAAATAAGAAAATTAAGTGCACACAGCGCAGAACGCTACATTAAAGTTGTCTTTAAGATTTAAGCGCTGTCGCCATATTAAAATGCAAAGTTTCTGGTATTCGGTGCCTGAATAATCGATTCAGGTTTAGTTGAAAGCTTTTAAATTCACGGTAGCGCTGTTGCTGCCTGCTCAGGTTTACCCGACATAACCTCTTTGGCGGAGCCGTTACGGCTCTTTCAGTAATAATTAAGTTAACATTTCACAAGCAATTACAGCGATTAGAAGAAAATGCAACTGCGGCGGGCAAGTAATTGTAATTATTGACCCATTGTGACTTTCATAGAGAAAAGTGTGAACTTGTACTTCCACCAGGTGAAATGTCAAATGCCATTGGAATCTGGTATTTTAAAATTCAAAGTCACGAAACGTTACGTCTCAGGTAAACTTGATGCCAACGGATTTCCAAATGATAAATCAATTTAGCCAATGTGTCATAGCATCAAAAAACAATTGTTTGATAAAATGAAAATTATAAATATGATCGGATATTGAGCGGGATTTCCGTAAGGAGGGTCGCAGGTTCGAATCCCTTCGGCAGAGACTCGTGGTTGTTTTCTGCTGGCAACATATTACACTAAAAAGTTATTGGGGTTTCAGAACAAGGTCAGCGGCTGAAAGATTCGATACTGTTAACCAATTTTATACTCAATTTCTTATTACCTTGGTCAAAATATGGATATAATGGTAACAGATTGCAGGAGTATGTTGCAATGAGATTTCGCCGACAACAAAAATAAAAAGTATTATATATTTTGAAGACACACAAAATTTAGATGAAATATTGCAATCCCATGTAGGATATAATAAAAGTTTCAAGATTAGTCCAAGATTGTATTAATCCTTTTTAACCCTGGCCTACGGTCGGCGTCGAAGCATGATCCAAGTCTGTGAAAATATTGGAATGATAACTTCGTGCTAGCCCTGGCATTGAAGAGTGACCCAGGCCCCAAGGCCAATATTACAACTAGGCCCAATGCTGGTACGTAAAAATGGATAAAGTCTGATATTCAAACCTCATTAATGATATTTCAAAACTTTTTTATATAAAATATTTGAAAACAACAAATGGACTTCGTGCAGGTAAAGATGCTCGAAGAGGCTGAAATATATTTTAAAGTAAAATAAAGATTCTTGTGAAACTTAAGTAAATAAAAAATTTTGCAACTCAAAGTGAATTTGTTGTTTGAAAAATTAAATTAAATTTTTTTGTGTTAGTTGTAGAAAAAATACTCACTGGCATCTGCAATTATACTTATCGCAAATAATCCCTAACTTAAGCGTGGTGGCATATTTTTTCCATTATGGTATTTTTAACCGACTTCCCAAAAACAAAGAGGTTCTAAGTTCGACGCGTATTTTTTTTTATTTTTTTTTTATGCCTGACCGGGCATAACTTCGTAACGCGTCGACCAATTTTGATGATTCTTTTTTTGTTGGGTAGAGTATGATCCGCCATTGCTAATAGGAGAAATTTTTGCCTAGGGTGCGGGGAGGGGTAGTCTAACTTTGTAACACGTGAACCGATTTGGATAATTCTTTTTCTGTTGGGTAGAGTATGTTCCGTGGTTGATGCCAGGTGAAAATTTTTTTGGGGGGATGGGAGTGGGTGGTGGGGGTGGAACCTAACTTTGTAACGCGTGGTCCGATTTCAATGGTTCTTTTTCTGTTGTATAGAGTATGATCCCCCATTGCTAATAGGAGAATAATTTGGTCCTATGGTGAAAGTTGTGGGTGGGGGGGAGGGGTAGTCTAACTTCGTAACGCGTGGACAGATTTGTATAATTCTTTTTCTATTGGGTAGAATATGATCCTTGGTTGATACTACGAGAAAACAAATGTTGCTGGGGTGGGGGTGGGAGAAGGGGGGGTGGAACCTAACTTTGTAACGCGTCGATCGATTTGGATGCTTCTTTTGCTGTTGTATAGAGTGTGATCCACCATTGCTAATAGGAGAATAATTTGGTCCTATGGTGGTGGTGGGGAGGGGTAGTAACTTCGTAACGCGTGAACTGATGTCGATGATTCCTTTTCTGTTCGGTAGAGTATGTTCCTTGATTGATACCATGAGAAAAAAAGTTTAGTGGAATGGAGGTGAGGTATGGGGTTAAAACTAACTTTTAACGCGTGGACCGATTTGGATGGTTCTTTCTTCGTTGTATAGAGTAGAAGACACTAAAAAGAGACAAATAAAATAGTTTTAAAAAAAAGTTGAACCGACTTCACAAAAAGCGCTAAAAAGCATAAAATAATTTTTAATTTTATATCTATTACGACATTTTGAAGTCGGTGCAAATTAAGCAAATAAAACAACTACAGTACCACAATTGAAAATAATACATAATACTACCTGAACGTTTCAGCTCACGGGATCATAAGAAAGGACAATTAAATATTTTTGTTGTAGTTGTTTGGTTTGTTTGATTTGCACCGACTTCAAAATGTCGTAATAGATATAAAATTATAGATTATTTTATGCTTTTAGTGGTTTTTGTGAAGTCGGTTCAACTTTTTTTTTAAAAACTATTTTATTAGATAGCCTTTTTCAGGTCGAACCAAAGAACTAATAACTAAGGAATGGCTACAACATGATTTTCCGTGAAGCATCTCAAATACACCAACTAAACTACACTTCTACAAAGAAAATTATCAATGTAGGCGTAAAAATTTGTAAAAAATTTAGGCGGCCCATGTGATTGTTCACGTAACACAAAATTTTAATTTAAAATTAATTAAATTCTTTGAGAATCTATAAAATATTTACACTTTTTCAAATCATATTAAATTTAGTTGTTTATTTAATCTTCTCCAAAAAAATTTCATAATTTCACATCGACCCCATCGTTATTTAGGATTTCTCTTCAATTAACTACTACATTGGATGGGGTTAAACGTCAAAACAGAAATGCCAACAAAAATCTTTCATCGTAATTATTTAATTAAAATAACTTAAAGTTGCCTTGAATGTGATTGCTTTTAAATATACGAGTGATTAGAAATATTTTTGTGTGTGATTTAGTTACCTATGGAAGAAATCCCTGGAACTCGCCGGTCAAACACGTAATGTTGACAGCAAGTCAACAATGATTTCTTCTACACCTACACATTTTTCTACGTGATCTACGAGTTCTCTCTCTCTCGTTTCCGTAACCCTTTGTGGGGCATGGGGTGAGAGAAGAGCTTCAACCGATTCGGGACAGTGATTGCAAGTGGACCTACTAGTACGAGAGCTAGCAACATCGTCAAAACAAAAATTCCAGGTAAGCTGGTTTTGTGATATCCGCTCCCTTTCCCTATCACGGTAAGCATGGGGACAGTCTGGCTAGTGGGAGAGGTTGCGTTTACCTGCGAGCGTAACATTAATACAGGTAAAAATATTAATTTTAAAATCATTTTAGGTACATTATTTTTTTTTTAATTGGGTTTTATTAATTTTCAGCAACACAAATTTATTGTTGCCAGACACTTTTGTTGTTGATAACGCTGTGCCAGACACTATTTTGTAGTTAAAAAAAAATTATTTTCATAGAATTTCAGTATGGCTGAAATTTTAATATGATGTTAGTCAGCTATCAAATGATGTAAAATTTATTTGCCAGACAATAATTCGGTTGTTTAATTAGGAGCCAGACCGTTTAAGTCTTGCAAGTATTGTGATAATATGCAGGTAGTAAAAGAGAGATAGTTGCAAACAAGACAGCCGAAAAATATGCAGTATGACATTAAAATTAATTTATTTTGCATTACAAATTTATTCAGCGTTATCAACAACAAAAGTATCTGGCAACAATAAATTTGTGTTGCTGCAAATTAATAAAACCCAAATAAAAAAAAATGTACCTAAAATGATTTTAAAATTAATATTTTTACCTGTATTAATGTTACGCTCACAGGTAAACGCAACCTCTCCCACTAGCTGGACTCTCCCCATGCCTACCGTGATAGTCAAAGAGGCCGGATATCAAAAAATCAGCCTACCTGAAATTCTTTATCAAAAACGTTGCCAGCTCTTATACTATACAATTTAAAGTGGATTCCGAGCCACTGACATTTTCTCCCCATGGTCATTTAATCGTAATCTGCTGTCAGCAGAAAAAAACCTGGTACGGGTTGGTAGGCCGATACGTTATCACTAGCTCCACCGACGACTTGCTCGCTCGATATATCAAGAGCACATAACGCACAACAACAACACTGTTTCCAAGAACCTTGCACAAATTTTATTATTCTCAGAATACCATCAGTCTAATAATTAAGTAAATATTATCACAGACAGTTTTCTTACAATTAACTAACTCTAACTCACAATTTTTAATTGATAAATAAAGAAAGATCTTTGTTTATCTATGAGTAACATTATAATGTTAGGTATTGAAGGACTGGTGTATAGTGGAAAAAAGGCTGAAAGAGCAAAGATTGGCAATTAAGATTGGCTAGAGCTTAAGTGCGGACTGATAAACTAAGCATTGGCTCCGACTTAAACGTAACAAAAAATATAGGATCGACATTCATGGTTCAGCCGAAGCTTGGCCAAAGCTTGCCCAGAGTAACAAACCTGGGTGTGATTTCTAATCCGTGGTTAACGCTTGGCAAACCAACATTCGGACAATCTTGGGATGTGATGTTACAAACGAAGCCTCTGCAATAGCGGAAAACAGCATCGGTCAAATAAAGCGTCTATTCTATCAAATTGACATACCCGGAAATTTACTAGCAAATATTAAGATTGATTGAACAGCCGCTAGAAAGTGCTGAAAAATCACAACAACTTCTGTGGCGCAAGTAACTCTCGCTAACGGATGCTGATACGGCGATTCTCATCTGGACATTTTCGAGTGTTAGTTACGCCTCCAAGGGATAGCAACCGGGCACTTTATCCTAGAATGTAGTTAAATAACTATTGCGGGGGGAGATAACCCCGTGAAAAATTCCCTAGTTTCATTCTCTGCAGGACCTAGGAGTAATTGGGTCACGAATGGCGTCTCCTGAGGAGCACATCAATCTTCTTCTGGTCTGGTCTTTTTATTTCTCCCAAAAATCGTGAAAATGGGAAAATTTATGAAGAAAAAGCCAGTAAATCTATCCATACTCCTGTAGGAGTGTAGGTGGAGGGGATGGTATACCCTGGCAGATTGGCTATCTCCCTAAAGGAGTTAGGGATGGTAAAACCGGGAACCACAACGGATGGTGAAAGTCTAAAGGTGGATCAAGGTGGCAGGATGTTTAAGATGGAGCAGTAGTGCGGCCGTCAAAAGTCTACTACCAGCCCACAAAAAAGCATCTTCAGTGCAGAAGTAGACTCATAACCGTAGCCAAAAGACCAGTCCCGTCCAGGCTAATATGTTTGCGGGAGTACGGAAGATAAAAGCTCCCCAGAAAGAGCGGTAGCTCGACCTTCACGCTGGCAGTGTCGATTGACCCGCGTTTGGTGCCCATGGACGCGAATTGGGGGATAGAGCCGGCTCAACCAGGGAGGTCCTTTTGACTCCCTTCCTGAAAACGCTGGGGATATAGGGGGGAACTAGGTGATCTTGAAGGATGGTCTGATAGCACTGTCATGTGTTAATCAGCAATGCAAAGTCAAAAAGCTAATCAACCTTTGGGAAGGAGCTAACTTGAGGGTGGACCGAATGTATGTTATTAAGTATCACTCATTTCAATCTTAGCCATTTTGATTAATTTAATTTATTTACTATTCTTTCGATATTAGTTAGGTGTATTTATTTCTTTTAGAAGACTGTCTCATTCGTGAAATTATTACTTTACTACCTTGTTACAGAATTCTTTCATATTCACTGGATTTGCTTAGTTTACAGTGTTAGTGACACTGTCGCAACTAATCTAAAGAAAAAAAAATCTTGTTATTAAAACTTTTAATTAGAAAATAAAATATTTGCTCAAAAAATTACTGATTTACTACATTAAACAAAATCAACACATAATATGCTGACAAATCAAAATCATTAAGACTAATTTGCACCTAATAAATTAATTTGTATTACATCACTGTATGGTGTTGAAAATATCCACACCAATTAATTTACAATAGGATTCATTATCGAGTTAAATATGAGTTCCAAAATTGACACTCAACTCCGAAATTGCTTAGTTGAGCATTTTTATTTTTCGTATATTTTGAGAGCTTGGAATTCTTTGCAGTGCTGGGTTGGTAAATAACTAACCGGCGGCAGTTGATTGCAGAATTGCGTCATATATTTGAATAAAAATCAAGAGAAGACACCTAACGTTCGGACAGGTTATAAGTGATTTACAAAATAAAGTTATTTTCTCGGCAGATGATTACAATTTGCATAAAAGTTTTGTTAGTAGGTACGATTATTGCATACAAAGGCTGTAAAGCCATTTTGTAAGCTTCTATTTGAAGAACTAAACAAGTTAAGCCAGTATCTATACTTGCGTAATATGCAAACAAAATTATTTCCCGGTGTTGCTACTCACCTTTCTAGCTTGTCAGAATCACAGGTTTTTATTACTAAACGTTAATCTTGAATTATGCAGTCCATGAGGCTTCCTGAAACAGGGAAAGAAAACAAAAATTAATATTAATTTTTAATCGATTTATTGTTTTTTTCATTGTTTTTGCTTGGAATACGTTCTTCTTATAAAATTTTACGCAGTTAATATTATTTATTATTTCTAGTGAAATTGAAACTAATTTTAAAATGTGATTATACGTAAACACAAGCATTTTATTAATTTATTCATGCAATAGGAGGATCTACACCGTATAGGAGATTCTAATTGATAGCGTCTAATTTATTTATAATTAGAATAAAATTTCATCTAGTCATCCATTCGTGCCTCAATTCCAAAAAACATAAAATTAGCATTAATTCAGAAAAAAGCAATCAGTAAGATACGCATAAGCTTGCAAACTCTATAAAAAGTTACTTGCGAGTGTAAAACAAGGCTGGTCTATATAGTAAATAAGTTTTCTATGATAAGCAAATGTAGGAAAAGTATCAAATTTATAGGGATAATGTCACTCTAGTAGCTGAAAAAGTGACCAATTTAACGCCTATCATGTTATTTGGGGCAGTACGGATATTAGCTCAAGAGGTGAGTCTCTTTTTAATTACATTTTAGAAACTAATCTTTGCATATGCAATAGGGGCAATCAGCCCACTTTCATATAGGTAAATAGGAGGGAAGTCTTAGACTTAACTCTTATAACAAGTGCGGATGATTCTGCAGTACATAATTGGAGGGTTTCAGACCAAGCGTCCCTATCTGATCACTGCTACCCTTCAAAGTGACGCTAACTGCGGCGTCATCCCCGACTTGTAGGAATATTCACAGAACAAATAGGGATAGTTTTTCGGATTTGGTCAAAAGCAGGTTGGAGGAAGCTCCACGTGAGAGATTGCCAAAGGAACATGAAAGTTGCCACTACGATCAGTACTGTTACCGAGGTAATAAATCAAGCATTCCTATAATCCTGCCGTATTAGCAGAACACATAGTAAATATCCAGGCCACCATGGTGGAATGCGAATATAGTAAAGCTTTGGAAACAATCGCGTAGGCTATTCAATGTGGCTAAGCGAAACAGGTAACAAATAGACTGGTCCAGATATAGGGATAGTTTAAGATCCTTTAAAACGGAGATAAGATCAGCAAAAAGGTCCTCATGCTGGAAACTTTGCGGATCTATTGAAGCGAATGCCGAGGCATCCAGATGGTCTTGTCTAAAGACCCGCCTATTTCGCCTTCAATAAGAAGGGAAATGAAATCTGGACTACCACAAACGAGTAGCTGTTAAAAACAATCCTCGATACTCACTTATCTGGTAGTAGGGGCGTTGCCCAGAATAAGAGAAAGTTTTCGGTAGGTTCTGAAGTGACGGGAATTGGGACTTTAGTTAGCGAAAGGACTGTAGCGCGGGCAGTAAACTCACCCGATTCACTAAAATCTCCGGTAGTTGATGGGTTAAGGTCAATTATGCTGTCTCTGGCTAGGATACATACCTAATAGCTTGGCGAGTAAAGAGGATAATCTTCATTTCGAAAGCGGGCAAAGCGAACCATGTGGCAGCAAAAGATAACAGAAAAATTAGTTTCATATCCCTCATACTCAAAGTGCATGCCTACTGGATGTGTACATAAGAGAGGTAAGGCAGGGCTATGATATTTAATTTTACGAGGATGACTATTAATAAGGGCCTATGTGGATGGATCGATTCTATGTACCTCAACAAAACAGTTAGTGGTGCATGGGCAACTCAATTGCCAGCAGAGCGGTATGCAGAGGATCTCCACAGAGTGCGGAGGGGCGCTGTCACCACTCCTGTGGACGAAATCCTGGTTATACTAGAGAAGGAAGTTTCAGTTTCTGCATATGCGGATGATCTGGTATCCTGCAGATTCTTGACAACCATCAGCGGGAGCCTCAAAGATGGCTCGTGTGATTTTCACAAGAAAGAAGAAAATACCAGTACCCAGTGACGGGAGGAAAAGGTCTAACTCTTTGAGATGAAGCCAAGTACCTAGGGTTAAGAACAGACCCTAAAATTAACTAACAGCTAAATTAAGAAAAGCGCATAACAAAAGCAAGGGTGCCTTTCTCTGCGTGTAAGAAAACATTTGGCGTCTAATGGGGATTAAAACCCAAAGTGGTACAATTGTTGTACAACGCAGTAGTCAGGCCGATTCTTTGCTACGGCTCACTGGACTGGTGGACAGCGCTTGGAAGCGCTATCGAAACTACAAAGAGCTGCCGGTCTGGATGTAACTGGGTTCTTATGCACTCCGGCTTTGGAAGTCATGCTCGATCTATTGCCACTGGACATATTATACTGTAGAAGTATGGCAGCAACTAGTGCAGTCATACTGAAGGCTATGGGTTGCTGGAAGGAGAAGGTAAACAGGGATTCTAGCATCTTTTGGAAGTTTGACTGCATCGACAACAGAATAGACACGGACTACCGGTTCCCTGGTAATCTTGAATAGAAGCTTTAAGCAGCCTAGTAGCCTGCTAGAGAGAAATGGGACAGGAATAAAGTGGAGGAAGCATCAGCGATTTCCATACATATTGCACGAATCATATAGACTTTTAGACAACATCTTTCAGGCGGAAGTGACTACGATTCACCAAGCGACTCTTCTAGTATTTCCACATATAGAGCCCAATATGGATATCTGCATATACTGACAGTCAGGCGGCCATTAAGGCGCTGGAAGCTGTTGTAGTAAAATCGAGGCTAGTGCGATTGTGCAAGAGCAGCCTCTATATGATTTCCAGATGTCATAGGGTGACCCTATGCTGGGTCCCCGGACACAAGAATATCCTATACAATTGCCGTAAAAGGGCACTGAAATTCATAGCTCTGACGTGATCTCCTAAATGAAAATTCATATCAGCAATCTTAAAGTAGACATTACCACTGATGCTTACAAAAAGCTAATCATCGGTAAATAAACCGGTATAAATGTAGCATTGCTAGATAATCGTAGCCTGAGTACAGTATGAGGAGAACTAAGTTACTCCTTAATAGTAGCAGAGTCGATGCCAGAAATCTAGTAGGGGTTTAAACAGGATATTGGACCATAGGTAACCATGCCAGAAGGTTCTGGAGATCCCGAGGAATTTCAATCAGTTCCAGGTGTGCTCTGCAAGTGCCCTGCACTGGCGTTAAGAAGAAGCAAGCTACTGGGTAGTGTTTTTTTCTGAAGGCTTGTGGAGCTGCAGGGCATAGAGCTAAAAACCTTACTGAGATTCCTAGTGAAGCAGGGTGGTTTTACAGCAGGAGTTTAAGTAAGGTCAGATTCCCACGAATCTATGGGATACAATAGACCGTTTTAGTGTTCGTTTAGTTTTCAGCAGGACCGTTTAGTGTTCGTTTAGTTTTCAGCAAGACCCCTCTAACCTAACCTAGTCTGGTAATGCGTTAGTGAGCCTTTTTATCCATTTTACAGTTTTACTGTTATTCAGGACCTTCTTGCACCACTTGAGTTTTTGCATTTTTTCAAGAGAGCACAAGTGCTTTTGTGTTGCATGGCCTACAATATTTCTTTTTTGCCGGTCCAAAGTTTTCGCGGGACATCTTGTTATGATTTTCTACAAGCCGAAGAACATTTTGTACGACAGTGTGTACAACTATTTTCCAACTTTTTCGCAATTTCCCAGCGTTTCCGGTTGGTGTATCACAATATGATACAGCTGTCTAGGCCGCTGTTAAATTTTGTTGGATTAATATCTATTTTTCGACTTTGTGCGAAGGCGTCCAGTAGCTAAAGAAAAGATAACCCTCTGATGCTACTGTTGAAGAGTCACACATGTATTTCTTTAGTTTTTAAAAGTTATGTTTTAATTTTTATTTGATAAAAACTATAAATTAATTAATTTCAATTCTTTTATTTAAATAAGCTACTTACTTAAACTCTTAATACCTGCAACTCAAAATTTCTAATGTTTTTGGAATACTCTTCATAAAATATATATTAATCGTAATTTATCATAATTTATTTCATATATAAAGCAAAGTTAAAAAAAGTGGGGTGCATGCATTTGAAATTGACAACGTCTCCTGGCTCTCTCGTGTAATTAAAATCGTAACACATTGCACAAGCCCAACTTGTACTAATAAAACAAATACTAATATCATTTTAATAAAATGCATTTTAGTTTAATTAAATAAATTTCTGATTACATAATTAAATTGTTCAGGCTACGGCTGGTACGAATGTTTAAAACTTTATGTCTACTTCATGTCTATACAAATTCTACATTTTTTCAAATGTTACAACAGAGAGACAAAACAAGGAAACAAGTCGAAACATTGGAAAAGTTGTAGCATGTGCCTAAATTACGCACACGGAAATGCATTTCTGGTTTATACATAAGCTAAGCGCATTTATTTGCACCCAATATGTGTTTATTTAAGAAAGTACAGTTCACATAATTTTTCAATTAAGTGTATTTTAATTATCACAAATAATTACAAATGCGGGTACAAATAATTGCGAAATTAATTAGAATCACCGCACAAAATGTATCTTAATTTCACTTGCTACATTGCAAGCAAGCAAACTCAATTACACTTGCTACATATTTTTCTTATTTAGTCAGTAATTTTACATAATAAGCAGTCAACGCTCTAAAAACATATTTGAAAGTAAGTAGACAAACCGAAATAAAAGAAGTCGAAGAAGTGAAATTTCCTGCACATTCGTTTTATCGCTTCACATTTCAAGAAAATTCAGTGAAATTTTCTGATAACCTAAAAGTATTATATAATCCCCATATCTTCGTTTAATTATTAATTAAACAATCAATCACGCAATTTTACGATTGACAAAGTTTTGTCGGTACTTTACGCCCAATGAAAACGAAAGACTTAAACGCCCAGCAGGCTAGAAACTTGAAATATTCACGTCAGTAGGATTGGTCGCTAGGGAAAGTAGCGGAAACCAGATTTCGGAGGTCAATAGATATGACGAATGCACTCAAAGAATTACGAAAATTTTAATCATATTCAACTTCAAACTTCCTATTAAGAGGTGGTTGAGGTAAGACAGGAAGTAATGGAGTTATCATTATGTCTTTCAGTTGACCTTGACGATTTTTGTGGATCTTTTGAAATGATGCATAAAGATTTAATTGCTAAAGGAAAAAATCACACAATGGTTGATATTTAAGACTTTCATTCATTAAATTTTCCAAGATTCAAACACTGGTTATGAGCTAAATGTCTAAAAGAGAAAAACTAATTTTGACTGGACATTTTGTGGCCCTTAAATTGCTCCATGCTCCACTTTACAAAATGAAACACTTTCTTCAAATGATCTGTAGATTAGACCCTCAAGCACATTTCATCGATAAAAAGTAAAGCAACGGAACGGAAACTGTCTTTCGCAATTTCTGCACTAGATTAGCCTTTGAGTGGGAACTCCCGCCTCAATACATGGAGCATTTTAGCAGTTATTTCTTGAAAAATGAGGAAGTAATTGCAACAGTGCTAATCTCTGACTTTCGCGAAAAAGTAATTTCATACAGCCTTGGCTGGCTGAGACATAGTCTATTCATTCTAAATCTCAAAATTCAAGTTAAAATGTAGAAAAAATAAAAATTGCCAAAGTACATTACACCAGAACCGCCTAGAAAAGAAATATAATGGAGCACCTTGGGGCCAAAGTTGCAAAGATTGCAGAGAACACGATTATCTCGAACAAAAAGAGAATTCACGACAGAACACGATTCCAGTTTCCAGTTTCTGTTAACCGGGAAGGAATAGACAAAAACGTGTGAGTCATAAGACTATGAACTCAATGGTTTTGCACTTGAACAACTTTGAATAATCACGGAGGGTTTTTTCTCTCCATGAGCATTAAATTATGTAGAGTTCAACAAAAAAATTTCGTGGAAAAGATATGCTTAAACATTAACAATTTTAATGATCCTTTAACAGGCAAAGAAGGCATAAGGAAAAGAGTTCAAAACTGTACAAAATCTAAATACGTTTTAACCTACTTCTCAAAAAGGAGAGGATATTGTAATTATGGAAAACTTTAATTTGTAAATAAAAATAAATACTAAAATAAGAAAATCCTCGAACAAAAGCTGTTACAATTTTCCAACTGAATAGAAGTTCTTAGTTTTTTATTTCGAGTAAAAGGTTTAGAGCACTTGGGACATCTAAGCTCTATCAAATAATATAATTCTAGGTACTTTTAAAGGCATTATACTGCAATAAAAAAAACTGCAAATTATAAAGATGAATTATAATAAAAATGAATAGTATAGTAGTAGTGTTGATGTGTATGATATTAAAAACACTGAGTCAAATGTAGTGGCACTTGGCATTGTTCACATTGCCAGGTAGTTTTACTTGGAATATGGTGTTTGAAGCAAACATGGCAACATGCCCCAATTCTTGGCTTACAGTCAAGTTGGTATGTTACTGTGTAAAGGACATCCGCGAACATTATAATTGTTGTTTGTTTGCAGTTAGTGAAATATGTTCTGAAAAGTGCCCCAATTCTTGGCTTACAGTCAAGTTGGTATGTTACTGTGTAAAGGACATCCGCGAACATTATAATTTGACACTGATACTTGGTTTAGTATTTCTTCCGCAATATCCCAGCGAAAACTACCAATTCCCTGTCTCGCTGCAACGATTGCTTTAGAATAGAGAACAAAAGAATTACGCATCCATAGCAACGTCTAACAAATAAAAAAAAATATTTTTCGGTAACCCTTTACACATTTATGACACTTTCCTTTCCCCGCCTGCCTTCTTTTTCTTCTTTTCCAGTAAACCATGACTGGGTAAGGCTTTAACTTCTCCTCTTTTGATATTAAACGATGCAAGTTCTTTTTCTAATAAATTGATAAATAACTGTGTAAACGAACGCCAATTATCAATTTACATAGTATAGCCCTTTTGCTACAATAGGCTGTGGTCAGTGGTGGATTTATGGAGTGGGGGGGGAGTATTGAACGCATACATTTTTCATCAATAGCACATTTGAACTACTAGCCAGTGCAGTCTTATTGTTCCAAAAATCTCTCTTTTTGGTAACGTCCGCAGGGCCGCCGAGAGGGAGGGGCGAAGGGGGTAAACCCCCCGGGCCCGGGCTTTCAAAAGGGGCCCCGTCATCAAAATCATCAACAGAAATTTTTTCCCATTTTAGTTATATATATAAAAAAATGTTTTACGATCGAAAAAGTGTAATATGCTATACAGATTTTAAATTGAAAGTCACTCATTCGATTGTATATGGGGCCGTAAACGCTTAGTTCCCGGCCCGAAATTCCTTTCGCGGGGCCCGTATATGGTACCCCCGGGCCCGAATTTTGCCTCTACGGGCCTGAACGTCCGTATACCAAATTTCAGCTTAAAAGATTTACAAAAAAGGCTGTGACTTACAGACAGACAAAAACTATAAAGATTCTTTGTTCCTAAAAAAAACTAAAGAGGTATTTACCTTATAAACAATAACGTCAATATCGTCTTTAAACGAAAAACGCGAAACCAGGAAACCAAATCCTTAGTCTTATCCAATATATTCAAAGAGCAGCCATTAATTATGAATTTAAAACTCAGAGGCCACTTTTTACGTGAAAAACACATCGACATACGTTCAATGGTAGTTGGTTAATGGTACACCATCTGTAAAAGGCGTCAATATCAACAGTGAACAATCGCGTTCGTTTCAAATACAGTGAAAAATCTTAGCATCATCTGCATAACAGATTATTCGAGAGGAGCGTAAGATTGAAGGATACGTTGTTAATGTAAATTACAAAAAGTGACGGACCGAAATGGCTGCCCTGTGGTACACAAGACGTAATATCGATAATGTCTGGGTATGAATCACGAAAGCGAACTCGCTTAGTGCTAATTCATAAATAGGATTTTACCGAGTTGACAAAGAAAAATAAACCATGAACAAGGACATTAAGGACAGACCAATCCGGACGAAAGATTTGTTGAGATTTCAGTAAAAATGCAATCAACCTGATTATCAGCTTTAAGGGCTGAAATGCCGAAACTTGAGCATTTTAACAAGTTGGTAGTAGTCGACTAACCCTTCACAAGACCAGCAAAAAGGAACATGATTTGCAGTGGAGTAGAGGGTATCGCAAATCAACCCTTCAACAATTGTTGCAACACAACAAAGATTCGCAATGAGCCTATAGATAGACACCTCAACCTTACTACCGTTTTTATCCAGTGAAAGGATTACAGAGTTTCTACGCTTTCGGAAAGCTGCCGCAAAAAAAATCTATAAATCAAACAGGTAACACCGAACCAAAGTAATAGACGAACGAAATGCTTGGGCTCCACGAGCATTGTCGATTTTAATCTTTCCAAGTAATGCTTGATGAAACTTAGAGGATGCAACAAACAGATCGCGTAAATTGGAGTAAGTAAGGTAATCGGCATCTCCATTACTATTTTATTTATTAGTCAATTTTTGTAGGGTTTAAATGGCATTATATTCCTGCACTAAAAGAATCAAGATTTGTAATAGCCAAGAGGGGAAGTAGGTAAATTTGGGATAAGGAAAATTTGTATTCTGTATAAATAAGTTCCACTCAGGGATGAGGACTACAGTGAGCTTGTTGACCTTTCCGGTACCTGCAGTGGTTATAAAATTTTACAGCCTTTAATATTCTAGCGGGCACGAGGTAAGCCACGAGAAGGGAAATAGTGAACTGTGTACTGTCCAAGATTGCCCAGAAATTTAGGGAAGAATATGTCAAATGTAGAAAGTCAAGGACGACTCGATACTGTGGTGAAAAAGTGAGATGAAAATGTATAACAGAAATATCTACAACTTAGTGGCTGAAGTTTTTAAAATTAAGCTGAATAGTATAAATAGGTCTGGGTAGCAGCCTGGTTAGTTTAAATCATGGTTTAGACTGCGAAGAGTTTACTTGTGACTCTGCGAAGAATTAGTTACATTTTAACCAGTGAAGTGTTAAGTTCCCCAGAGAGCCCCAACTACGTTACAATTTGTATCAGAAGTGGCATTAATTAAGAAAGACTACAATTAAGTAAATGTTCCCTACCTACGATTAGCAATAAATGTGCCCTCGTATCGTTACTTCAAAAAGCCATGGAACAGGAAGGAAAATTCCAGAAACGATTATATATGAGGACGAGCTCGAAGAAGAAGAAAACACTCCAAGTATGAAAGATATTCTCAATGCTTTAATGTCCGAAATAAAATCTTCCACAGAAGAACAAAAATTGTCGTAAGCCGAGTTGAAAACATCCATGGAAGGTTCCGTAAATGAGTTAAAGTCAGAAGTGAAAGAAGTGAAAGATGAAATAGACATTTCTCTGCAAAAACAGTTTAAGACTCTACAATCAGCTGTTGATATGAAACTTGAGAACATAGAGAAAAGATTGGAAGAAGTAGAAATTTCTGGACAAACGAATATTAAGTGAGCTGGAGCAAATAAAAGACTTTATTCTCCAAAAGTTGACGGTCAAACACAGTGGCAGACATACTGACTCCAGTTCGAGACAACAGTGGCAGTAAACTTTTGGACTGGCGAGGAAAAAGCTACAGCTTTAATCTTGGCAGTTAGGGGCGCAGCCGCAGAATTATTACAGACTTTACCGGTAGAATAAAAGTACAATTATTATTCATCTCTAATACATACCTTAGATGTCACAAGAGAAGCATTTATTAATTTCGCTTGTAGATTCTGACCTGCAGCAAGCAGTACGACTAGCTGAGAAGAACACAAACGCCGTAGTTTTGGCTTATGAAACAACAAAATACGCTTCAAGAAGTACCACGACCACCATGCCATGGGCCGCACGACCACCATGCCATGGGCCCCGGGTTCGAGACCAGAACTCCCCGTGAGCTTTTATTAAGAAATTAAAATAATCCACTTTGTCTCTGGGCTGTTGTCTAGCTCGCAGCAATGCAAAAACAAGACTCAAGCTTCCTCACTCCCCTTACCCTAATTTCCTTCTGGCCAAAACCATGCTAACGCATCAAAGGGTTGTCCCCTAGGATTTGGCCACATCGTATAAAAAAAAAACCGTGGTCGTCATAGATGTTTTTATGCAGCCAAGAGGGTTATCTCCGACAAGATTGCTGGAAACAAAAGACATCAACCCTTTCGAGGCATGGAAGAAGACTGTTTGTGAAAAGTGCAGAAAAAGGGGGAACGAGAAGAATTTGGATTTAGGAAAGGTATCGACAGGAATAAGTATAGATGCTACGGTGCAAGTATAGATGCTGGTCCTGCGGTGAAGAAGGTCATCTACAGAGAAAGAAGATTCATGGTCACGATAGAGGTTTTGTGAGAGACAGTTGATCACGTCAATGGCGAAAGACTTATCAACAGTAACGAATGAATAAAGAAAAGTTGCAAAATGAAAATGAGTCCAGAACGTGCTGGAAATGCAGAATACAAGAATGATTCGGATATGTTAATAATGAGAATGTGTCACCAGGCGAGAAGATGAAACCTTTACGAAGACTGACTGTCTTTTCGCAATCGAGCAAAGGAAAGCGGAAACTACAAGCTGAGAATAAAGAATAGCACGATTTCGAGAAGTCAATGGAAACTTTACTGGAAGAAAGGCCTGAATCGACACGAAAGAACTAGAAGTTCAAGAAAGTGATATTAGCAAGACAATTAATACTCCAACGGTTCATGCAAAGGGAGATAAAATTGTTCAACTACGATAAATATTGCGGGAAGCAGAACAATGCATTCAAAGGCTACGTTCCCAACAGGAGTGGCTTTGGTGGTATTACAGAGATCTTTAGCTGAACAACAGATTGATAGGTAAACTTAATTGTCTGTTCGAAAAAAATAAAAACTTTAAAATAAATCCGATGGACCATTGGAGAAACATCTAAAATTTGAGAAGCAGTTGCGTTAAGGTGCAAAGGCCGATGCAAAATTATCAAAACAGAAGTCCGGACAGGAATACCGTACAGCATGTATCTGTATCTAAGAGGAGATAACTATGTTACAATATCTGTTGTATTTCTGTTAAGTCGGTTGAAATATGTAGCCAATAATATGCACCGACATACGGTCGGTGCGTGTTCTAATTCTAAAAAACTAAGTTTTATGCATTTTCTAACAGCTTTTTTCAGTATTATTTCAGGCAAACGAAAATTACAAAGGGGCTATTCAAATATTACGTAACGCAGTTTTTGAAGATTTCTGACACCCCCCCCCACCCACCCCCCATCCCCTTTTGACGCGCCGTACAGTTTCGCTTAACCTCCCCCCATCCACCCTAAACGTTACGTAGCACTCAGATGATTATTTTTGCAGCAATGGAAATTAAACGAAATTTCAGCCCACTTTGGCCCTAATGTGTGTGCGTGAAATTCGTAAGTTCATGGCTTGTAGTTTGGGTGGTTTTGCTAGACCGTTCGGTCGGACTCTTAGAGTCCAAACTATGGACTCGTGGTACACGGCTTATTTGACATATATATACTTGTGCATACTCAGTCCTACTCTTTTCGTATGTAAAAAAATATGTGTAGTGTAGATATATCATATAAATTGAGCCGTGAGTCACGAGTTAAGAGTTAGGACTTTTAATTTTAAGAAAAGCTTAATGTTACGTAACGCCACCCCCCCCCCCCCCCTAATTGCGTTACGTAATACTTGAACGGCCCCAAAAACAATCCAAACTTCACATAGCGGTTTTAAGTGCGAAGCAACGATAAGTTCATGTATGCTAATAAATTTTTTGAGGTTTCAAACTAAAATAAAACCTGAACACATGTTCATTAGCCATTTTGTCACCTCAGGATGGAATTTCATTTTATTCTTCTCTTTTAAACGCAAAAGTAATAAAG
This sequence comes from Leptarthrus brevirostris, assembly GCA_964036015.1. Taxonomy (NCBI): domain Eukaryota; kingdom Metazoa; phylum Arthropoda; class Insecta; order Diptera; family Asilidae; genus Leptarthrus; species Leptarthrus brevirostris. The sequence goes on along the minus strand of OZ038371.1, from coordinate 168,981,665 downwards.
TCATCTTACACTGTCGGATTTTGCAAAAGATTTAATGACTAGAAATTTAGCTCTTAAGCATTTTCATACTGCCTGGCAAGCCTTTTCAAAACAACAATAGATAAAAGAATTTACTTCACCCTATAGAAAAGATGCACAGAGCAAGCGGTTAATGTTAACGATCTCCCATTGCTTAGCTTTGCCCAACAAATTGACGTCTACTAAATAAAATTGCGGTGAGTAAACCGTGCTTAAGCCGTAAGCAGATACAATAAGCAAACTCTACTCGTTGAAATCAAAAGATTTCAAGAAAAATTCTCATGAAGATGAAGCATATTTCCGACATTACGTCATTCAGGTTCTGTATAGATTCTTCTTTTATATAGAGCTCTCGCACATAACTGGTCCACATTTAAATTGTCTAGAATGCTGAAGAATATGTGATGCAGATCACTAAGGAAAAGAAGACGCCAAGTTGCCGCCGGTCTGACTGGATTGTCTTAGGTCTTCTGGTAATAAATTGTTATCAAGTGAGTGTAATCTCACCCTAATGAGTGTAAACTTGTCCATTGTCTAGTTGTTTGCGAGTGGTTTTGATTTAAGGAGATTTCAGTCCAAGGGCTTAGTTAATGAGAGATTCTAAGCAGAATCCAAATGTTAATTGGAGATGACAATTAGCAGGAAAATAAGATGACTTAATAACTGTTGTAGACTTGCATGCGAAGCCTCTGATCTTCTATTTGTTTATGTACATTGCCTTTCTTCCTGATAAAACTGGTTGAAATATAATGGTTAGGGAAGATTTCTTTTAGGCTTTACTTTGGCGATTTTTTCGTTTTTAAGATTACGGAAATCAATCATATAGTTTCTTAGTTCTTTCCTTAGTTGTTAAATCTTGATGAAAAGTGCTGTGTAATTAGATTCTTCCCTCTCTTTCTCTTGTTGCTTTAACCTCTTGTGTGTCATAGGGCGTCTACTCACAGTCTACTCTAGATACAAGCGCGGAAGCTGACAGCTGAGCATTGGTGGTGTAAACAAACCGAAACTTGCCACAGTAGACATTAGGAAAAGTTTGGGGACTTCTTCCTTCTCATAGTATTTCTCGCAATATATTTAAATTTAAAGCCTTAAATTGGATTTTACCTGGGGTTAACTTACAAATGTTCTGAACATGTGAACATGATAAAAAGTGTCTCTGTTATACAATTTTCATGTGTTTTAAAGGGAAGACTTTCTTGTGCTCCTTTTGTTGAAGTATTGAGTTTAAGATGCGTCAATGACATCAGCGTTTCTCTTTGGTTTTGGGTAGGAAAGTGTGCAGTTTTATTTATGTGCATGGATTGGTCAATCTGTCGTACAAGAAAAATATAATAATGACGAAACGCTTGGTGGTGAAATGGCCGGACTGTCATGTTTTCTGGGCTTGTGTCTAGAGAAGGCTGTGGTCTATTACACCGACTTTCCACGCAGTCCGGTTCTAGGGATGGACAATCTTCGATTCGATGTATGATCTTCGATCGATCTTTGACTATTCGATTTTACTTTTCCAAGTGTATTTTATAAGTTGGTCGACTATTACTCGTTAACTGTGATAGTTTTCCTTTTAACTTCGTTATATATACTACTGCCGTGAATTTTTTCACCTATCCAAAAACAACCGTTTAGCTGACTGGGGGGACTAACAAAAATTAGCACTTGAAAGCTTAATATTTCGCAATCGGATCCCTGAATCGGAATAATGGTTTTCAAAACGACACAACACACCATGGGATAGACGGAAAAATAATTCATCCCCACTTTACGTGTAGGGGAGGTATTCTAAAACAATTTTATTTCAAGATTTTATTTTACCACTTTGTCGGCGTGATTAATATGTATACAAATGCCAAATTACACCTTTCTAGTACTAAGAGTCTCTGAGCTAAGCCGCGGACAGACAGACAGACATACGGATGGACATGGCGAAACTATAAAGGTTCCTTGTTGACTACGGAACCCTAAAAAAGGGTTTATGATAACACATGTATATTTCGCGAATTTTTTAAACTTCACAAAGTTAAGTGGGCTGCGCACAGTGTTTTGTAATTCCACCAATAAGCACGGTTTCCAGTGAAACCATTGCTGTTTAGAATCTGTCTTACAAGTGAACGTTATCTTCTTTACAGCATGTTCGGTAGAAATATAAGGCTGTTGGTGAACGTCAGCCTAGGGAGATTGATGACTGTAGGGTGAATGTAACAGGTAAAAGTTACAGCGGCTTTAAGTTCATCTTTAGGCCGCGCTCACCAAACAGTCAGATGATATTTCATGCGCGCTTAAATCGATACACATGTGTGAATCGCTTAAGCATTGTTATGATGTTTTAAGGTGCAGGTTGTAGCTCCACTTGAAATTACAAAGAAAAGCACTGAAAGTCGATATATTTTACAGTGATTAAAAACGGGGTGGTTATATATTGCACATTGGGACCATGGGCACAGGCATTCTTAAGAATGGAAATATTATTAATAATATTTTAATGTGGATATTTATTTCTTATACTTTAGAAATTAAAATTTTTTTCTTCAAAAAACCAACATCGGAAGATCAATCTACTTAAATCAATTTTTCCAACCTGATTAATTGATTTTTAAGATCGTAGAAAGGTAAAAGATGGATCTTCCCAAGATCGATCTTTCTCCATTCGATATCCATCCATATTCGGTTCTACGCTAATGCTTTCAATAACTGCCAAAATTTTTGTGATCTAGGTACCTTTGTTTTCTACGGATCTTCTACACGTCTTGCGGCTCGTCCAGTTCGGCGGCTTCCTTGGGTCCCGTGTAGAGCTTCTTGAGCGATGTTGTTTGGATCTCTTCCCAATATGTGACCTATTCAGTGCATTCTTGGAATGTGAGTCTATGTAAATATTCGTCGATAATGAATGGAAGTTAAGGATGCGCTGGAGAAACCGGTTAACAACCGGTTTGTTATGTTGTACGGCTGTTCAACATGGGAAATAACCCACGGGGTGGTTATATATTGCACATTGGGACCATGGGCACAGGCATTCTTAAGAATGGAAATATTATTAATAATATTTTAATGTGGATATTTATTTCTTATACTTTAGAAATTAAAATTTTTTTCTTCAAAAAACCAACATCGGAAGATCAATCTACTTAAATCAATTTTTCCAACCTGATTAATTGATTTTTAAGATCGTAGAAAGGTAAAAGATGGATCTTCCCAAGATCGATCTTTCTCCATTCGATATCCATCCATATTCGGTTCTACGCTAATGCTTTCAATAACTGCCAAAATTTTTGTGATCTAGGTACCTTTGTTTTCTACGGATCTTCTACACGTCTTGCGGCTCGTCCAGTTCGGCGGCTTCCTTGGGTCCCGTGTAGAGCTTCTTGAGCGATGTTGTTTGGATCTCTTCCCAATATGTGACCTATTCAGTGCATTCTTGGAATGTGAGTCTATGTAAATATTCGTCGATAATGAATGGAAGTTAAGGATGCGCTGGAGAAACCGGTTAACAACCGGTTTGTTATGTTGTACGGCTGTTCAACATGGGAAATAACCTGTTAGATAACATTGCTATGTTGAACAGCCGGGCAACAGAACAGATTTTAAGTTCGATACAAAGATCCGGAGTTTAATGCGTGTGAAGATGTTATTGCGTCATAACTTAGCAATAGTATTAAAGGCAACCTGGAGGCCCCAACAAATTGGGCCATCTGTAAGGTGTTCCGGCATTTTGCAAAACGCCCACGTTAAAAATATTGGAAGCAATATAAATCTTATAAAGTATAGGCTCTATAATTGAGCCCTCTGGTACATCTGCGGGCACTTGGTGGATGCAAAATTTAACCGATCCGTTATAAAAATTGAAATACATTTCAGATAGGAAATTTTTGATTATTTTTGGTAAAAAAAGTTAACTTTTTACAAACTTGAAGCCAAAACGTTTCAAAGACCTCTTCAATATTGGTAGTTAAAAGACTTCTTCTTTAAAAATTCAAAACTTGGCCGTCGTAAGAAATATAAATTTTTTTAAATGTTTTTTTTGCTAACTCACTCCGGTTAAATGAATATTTCGTACTTATTTTATGCATTCTTCTTTAACATTTAAAAGATATATATACTTGATGTGGTAATCTGAGCGGAAGTCGTACTTTACATTAGGAAAAATATCACTACTCTCAATGTCGTTCAACAGCTTATTTTTTGTAATCCTTTCATAAATTTTATTGTCAATGTTAAGAAGACTAATGGGTCCACGTACAATCAGGGTTTTACCATTCTAGTGAATTCCTATTACTGTACCGACCCTTAAAAGCAGCAGAAAACATTTGATGTATTATAAAGTAATTTATTATGAAGGGTAGAAAACTATTGTTCGTACCCAAAAGGAAAAAAGAACCCTTATAAGATCACTCGTGCGTTTGTCTGTCTGTCTGTCACAAACGTTTTCCTTGAAAACGATGTAACGTAGGAATTTGAAATTTGGCATAATGATAAGTTTTTGTGACGCGCACATATCTCCACATTCATATCTTAAGAAATATTTTTGTTTTATTTTTAATGGGAGAAGTTGACCGTCATGCACACAAAAAGGTATCAAATATACCTTTTCAAGTTCAAGGTGTTAGGTAGGCTTTCATAAAACCGTGGTTTGTACATGTTTAGCAAAACAATCAGTAAAACTATTACGATGGTCATAATTTGAACAGTTTTTTAAAACTAAACATCAAAAATTTTAAAAATTTAAGGAAAAATGTCGAGATATTAAATGATTATTCATTTTTGAGTTATTCTTGATTTACCTCATACCCCTTATATAGATTATATCTTTCCAGTTGAGTGTTATTAAAATAAAATTTATTCAATAAATTTTTAAGTAATTCCTACAAAGTATTAAAAACAATTTCGCTTTTGAAAATAAGTACGAAACCCTTGAAGTATGAACAACGTTCATTTTTGACTTTATTTTTTTTAACCCACTAGCAACCTAGGCTAGGTTCTTTGTCAGGTTTATGTATTTATTCCTTTCAGATTCATCAAAACAGATTTCTACAAAGTTAAATTATAAAATATAACTAAAAATTAGTAGCCTAAAATAACCGTAGGTCAACAGTCAACTCAATCCACAATCACCGCATCAGTCAAGCCACTGCTTGACTAGACTTTGTAAACGCAGATGTAGAGATCTTTTCAAGGGAATCAAAAGAAATCATTCCCAGACAATAAGTATAAGAGGGAAGTATCGGAGGAGCATTTTAGAGACGTTCGCGGAGAGCAAACCTAAGGAACCTGCGCTGCACTGCATCGATGCGGTTGATGTGAACGGCAAAGTATGGAGCCCAAAGAGGGCTAGCGTATTCCAAAGTTGGTCTAACGAAGGTGCAGCAAAGAAACTTAGTTAGGTAGGGATCATCTAGTTCCTTGGATCATCTTCTAAAGAAGCCCAGCATCGAGTTAGCCCTGCCAACAATCGAGTCCACACGATCTTTAAAAGGTAGACGATAATTAAGGACCACGCCCAAGTCTCTCACCTTATGAGCCCCGCCCAAGACAACACCATCGACTGTGTGGTCGAAGAGAAAAGGACGTTTTCTATTGGAAAAGGGTCAAAGAGGTGCACTTGCCGACATTTAAAGGAAGGGAAGGCGATTGCGTAAACATCAATCGAAGAACACAGCCAAGTCAGAGTTCAAGAGATTGCGGTCTGATTCGTGAGAAACACTGCGAATAATTTCAGCATCGTCCGCATAACACAGAATTTTACTACTGGACAGAAGGAGCAAAACATCAGTAATATATAGGATAAAAAGGAGCCCGCCAAGGGTACTACCCGGAGGCAACCCCGAGGTGACAAGGATTTGGTCGGAAAGAGCTCCCCGAAATAGGACACGCTATGTACGACCTGACACGTAAGAGGACAACCAGTCGACGAAGTAAGAAGGGAACCCGACAAGAGACAGCTTATAGACCAGGTCAATCCTATTGAAGGCCTGGTTGAAATCTGTAAATCCACAATCATGATTTAATGGTCGGCAAATAATAATTGAGGAATTCAAGAAGGTTGGTGGCCGTCGATTCTCCCTTGAGGAAGTCATGCTAAAAAGGTACCAAAAAACGGACTGTAGTGAAATCGAAGTATGTCGCTGACGAGGGACTCAAAAACCTTCGCAGCCTGGCACAGGCTAGCAATTAGTCGATAATTAGAAACATCGAACTTATGAAGGAATTAACACAGAAGTCTTTCAAAAAACGTCTTTCAGGAAAACGGCCGAAAAGAAAGGACAAATTGAAGCAAGAAATGATTGGCATTTCTTCAAGAAGGAAGCAGGAATACCAATGAGACCACCAGATTAGATAAGTGTTCTGCAACAAGTGCATCATCAAGTAATAAGTCATTGGACTCAAGGAAAGTAGCCGGGAGCCACGTCAAGTGGGTAAAATCAGAAGTGGAGATATTACAGTAGAAATCACAGCTAAGGAAGTTCGGAAGAATTCTACAAGCAAAGAGGAAGGATAAGTGTCACAAACTGCGCGTCGAGTTAATAAACTTCCAGAACTGTTTAGGATTGCTACGCAGCGTGACTCTCATGTTAGACATGAACTGGGCATAGGAACCCAACAGCCGAGCGGAAAACTCATGCCAGAGATCGCAGTACGCTAGGTAGTTCTGAGGCACAGAACCTCTTCCAAGCTGGACCCCTCAGGTTTCTCAGATGTCGCGAAGCACCATCGAGCCAGGACCGAAACAATTGCGGAAATTCCAACCTAGAAGAGTCAATAGGAACACATCGGGTAAAACAAGCGTGAAAAGCGCCTATACCCAGATCGACAATGCACTCAATGGACGAGAAATTACCTCGTTTAAAGTTAAAAAAGGAGTCGCCCAGTCTGTCGGCGGTGTCAACCAAGAGTGACGACACGATTAGCTAACCATGGGTACATCTCCTCACAATCGTACCATCTGGGCCGAACAAAAATACAAAGGTCAAAAACCTACCCGTTTAAGTTTTTTACTTACACTTTTTACATCTTTGTATTTTCTTAAAAGTTTGGTTCAAAGACTATTTAAGAACTGTGTCAATTCCTCGACATTCTGCAGCGGGTTACCACAACAATTGCTAGGGAGACAGTGATTTTCAATGAATCTTTCCGTAAATGTATCAACTATTTCTTCTCCGGTAATGCCGAAATCAGAATGTTTTTTTTTTATTTTTAATAATTTTGCCTGCATTCCAGTTGCAATTTGATTTTTCACTCTTTTTTGTAAAAAGTCTGTCTTCTTCTAATCCGCTTTTTTCGAAAATAGTTTGCTTTCCAATAATTGAAAGAGCAGCAATCGTGGGGAATCATTTGATTGGATTCATTCATTTACGAATTATTTTGATTAATGTGCTGATTCAAACCAGGTTTAAACTGAATCTTTGTAACTATATTGATGCTACCACCGGAAAAATATACCGCTAAAATATTAATGCATGAGTTATATGCAGATTAATTTACACTTGCAACTTCGATACATTTTAAGTGCAATTAAACATGATTTAAGGGTTTAGTAATTACCAAGCCTCCTTTTCCACAACGACTTATGAGGCTCTCCATGTGGTTACAAAAGCAGGTTGGATCATAAAGACTATCATTTGGCTTTAGCCAAGTTTTACTTACAAGGACAAAATCGATTTTGTCTCTGGTTAGAAATTACAAAAATTTATTTTATTTGTTTCGAATGTCTCGTCATTCCAAGTGATAGTTTTCATATTTTTGCTTTGATTTATTGCAGATATTTTTAATTGCCAACTTTGTAATGATGTTGAATTGAATGGTTTTACTTTGACACAAGGAAAGTTCTACCATAACTTCACTTAGAAAATTATTTATTTTTGAGAATATTATTATTACTATTAGAAAATTAGATGAGTCATGAGTGTTATTGACCTGTTTCCAATAGTACCAACAACTAAAATCCAGTAAATTGGCAAAATGGGAGCAACTGCCAGAACATATATTGGAACAGATTTTCATGAAAAACCTCAATATATACAGGTAAAGCAAGGAATATTCTTCTGTGAAATGAATGTAATATGTACTCACTTACCGGAACTAATTTGAACTTACTACCTTTTTGATAAAGGGAAACACCTGATCATCATAGATATGTAAATACGTAGGTATATTACATAATTTTAAAGAAAGTGTACAACAAAATATTCCTAAAATGACAATTTCCACCGATCACGGCCAAATCAGTATGGTTAGTATCCAGTTTCATATGAAGAAAGAAAACTAAATATACTCGAGCTCCTAACCTACAAACTTACAAACAATACGACTATCCAAACATAATTTTGTTTTTATATGATTCTAATTACTTTGCTGTGGATTTACGCCAATATTTGAAATCAGCAAAATGTTGAGTTTCAGATTTCGTTAGCGTCTAACGTTAGGTCACTGCAACATTTACTTTTATCCTAAGGTAAACGTACTGAGTTCCATCGCCTCCAGATACGTGCCTATGCTTTGGGGTAATGCTGTTACCCTCTTATTGTTGGTTTCCTTTTATTTGTTTAGTGGCCTTCAAGCCTGCAAGCACAGCTCATCTGATAGGTTAGATTACAGCCACTTTGTTACAGAGCATTGCACCACCTGCACTTTCTTAGCAGTGCTCTGTAGTTTGTACTTTCAGCTTGCAATCCGTTTCTGGAATACTCAACGAAGTCCGAGTGAACGGCGGCTTCGCGCTTGACAAATGCAGAAACGAAATGCACTGGTGGCTGCTGTTGGTTAATTCTTGCATTTTAAGTAATCGTGGACAAGTTTTGTTGTTCTTAACAACATCCACGTCTGTTCTAGAGACTTAAAAAAAATTACACGGAACCCGCCCCGGATACAGAGTTTTATTGTATGTATAGACTATTTTTGCAATATCTTGTTTTAAAAGTAAAATTTTATTTTTTAGTATTGCACCTCTGTGGGATTTTCGACGCTATGGAAATTTTTGCAATACATTTTTACAGGGGAATGGCAGCTTGTTCTTGCTGATACCGAAATGAAACCTACTTCCATGCACCAATGGTCCGGCAATACAGACTTGTAGGTAAAAAAAACTATTTAAGGAGCTTGAGGGCAGAAACCGACATATTCACATTGATCGAAATTGAGTTAAACACAGACGATATACGTTGAAAACGAACCCAATTTTTTTAAGAACTGGCGAAAACATGGATAAAAATGCTCCAAAATTTCAATTAATATACGTATTTTTCGCAAAATCTGACTTAAAATTCCACTAATTCTGTTGTTATATGAGGTCGCTTTATATGAATTGACTGTTTTACAATTCTTAATTTTATCACCAAAGTATCAGTGATTTTTTTATAATACCCTGCAGCATTTCTATATATGTAGTTTTTACCTTTCCCAACCTCTACTCTTGCGATTTGGTTTTTAAAGTTTCGCGTTGGAGATTTTAATTTGGGAAATAGACGTTTATAGACTATTCTTTAAGGGGGTCAGTCCTCCTAGAGCCGGAAGAAAGGTGCTTTTTTAGATTTTTTTTTCGTAGTATAACAGCATAGACAATCAATCTTCCAGGTATATTTTAATCAACTTTTGAACAAGGTTTAAAAAAAATAACACCAAAGTGTTTCAAAATGGCGGAGTAAACCATAGTGCACTGGAATGTTTAGCAGCCGAAGTAGTAGGAATGCGTACACGATAGTGCCCGGAATTCTCAACGAATTTGTTAATTCGTATACTTTCTCACTCTATATGAACTAAAAAGACCTAATAAAAATCGAATATGTATTAAGAACATTTTCCACTGTTTGAACTAAAACTTTGACTTTTGATGTAAAATTTGTTGATATTTACGTTTTTTTTATACGATGCAGCCTAGAGGACAACCCTTTAATGCGTTAATATAGCTTTTGTCGGAAGGGAATTAGGGTAAAGGGGAGTGAGGAATCTTGAATGTCTTGTTTTTGCATTGCTGCGAGCTAGACAACAGCCCAGAGACGGATTTTTTTTTAATATAATTTTGAAAACCCGCGGGGAAACTTGGTCTCGAACCCGGGAACCATGGCATGGTGGTCGTGCTGTTCAACCAATTGATCCAAATCCGTCTCCGCTTATAAAAATATTAAAAATTGATGAAGTTATTGATATTTGTGGTTCATATAGAATAGTTTTTATTACTCTACAAAATTTAAGTTGAATGAGGTCAATAGGTTCAATAGTTTTTGCATAATAGTGTACGTAGCGAGATTCGTATGGCACCATGCGACGCTCGCGACGTAACTCGCCCATGCACTACCGGCAACATTTTCCAAAATACTTCAAATTCAGAACTACTATTTTGTACAGACGTTTTCCCAATCGCTAAAACTGAAAACAAAATCGATTTTTTTCTCGGTTCTTGAGAGACTGGTCCCCTTAAATAGCTAGCTTTTAACTGGATCTTACAGTTTAATTCTTGATGGCATTGACGCATTGTCGTGATAAAAAAAATAAAAATATATTTTTTTTATATTTTGCTTTTTCAATCACACTTTTTTACGAAATTTTTGACTAAGCGAACCCTTTTACGTTTATACGAGGTGTGTTCAAAAAGTATCGCGAATTTTGTGTTTTTTCAAAAATTATTTATTTATTCATGAATATCTATTTTGTCCCCTTCAAAGTAATCCCCATGAGATATTATACACTTGTGCCAACGGTTTTTCCAATCTTCGAAGCACTTCAAAAAATCATTTTTTTTAATCTTGTTCAGCTCCTCCTTCGATGCCGTCTTTATCTCGTCAAGCGTAGCGTAACGTCGTCCTTTCATGGGCCTCTTCAGTTTAGGGAACAAGAAAAAGTCACAGGGGGCCAGATCTGGGGAATACGGTGGCTGCGGCTTCATTAGTGTGTTGTTTTTGGCCAAAAATTCGCGCACAAGCAACGATGTGTAAGCAGGGGCGTTATCGTGGTGCAAAAGCCAATTTTTGTTCTTCCACAAATCCGAGCGTTTCTGGCGGATTGCTTCGCGCAAATTGCGCATAACTTGCAGGTAATATTCCTTATTGACCGTTCTTCCCTGTGGCAAGAACTCATGATGCACCACGCCCCTGCAATCGAAAAAAACTGTCAGCAAAACTTTCACATTCGACCGAACTTGGCGCGCTTTTTTCGGTCTTGGTTCGTGCGGCAGCTTCCATTGAGATGATTGAGCTTTGGTTTCCACGTCATAACCATAAACCCACGATTCGTCACCAGTTATGACCCTCTGGAGCAAATTTGGGTCGTCGCGGACAGAGTTTAACATCTCATTGGCAATGTTCATGCGATGCTGTTTTTGGTCGAAATTGAGCAATTTTGGTACGAATTTCGCGGCGACCCGTCTCATGCCCAAATCATTGATAAAAATCGAATGGCACGAGCCAATCGATATGTTTAGGTCCTCAGCAACTTCTCTAACGGTGATTCGACGATTGGCCAATACCATTTTCTCCACTTCATTAATTTTTTCGTCTCTTGTTGAAGTGCTCGGGCGTCCGGCACGCTCTTCGTCGTTCACATCTTCTCGGCCTTCTGAGAACATTTTGTACCACCGATAAACGTTGCTTCGGTCCAAGGTAGTTTCTCCGTATGCCACAGTCAACATTCGGAATGCATCCGCGCACTTAATTTCGTTTTTCACACAAAATTTGATACAGGTTCTTTGATCCATTTTTTTGAATAGGTAAAAATCGAAGACGATCCAAAACATGTGCAAGCAAAGCAGCTGTCAACAATTAAGTGAACATTCAAAATGGCCGAGCTTGTCGGCATAAGTGAGAGACAAGAGTACCAACATAACGCCACAAAAAAATCGAAATTCGAATATACGTAACCCGCGAAAATTCAAAATTCGCGATACTTTTTGAACACACCTCGTACAGGGTGTTTCACAGCACGTGTGCAAAAAGGTACCTGGTAGATATACGTGAGAAACGAATAAAATGGTATGGGGGCGGGGGTTTTGCGAATTCAGTCGTAGTCGTACTTCGTTACAGGACGATTTTCGTGAAGGTAGTCCTAAATCGGTTGTTTTCCCAGAAAAAATCGATGGTGTGCGTGAACTGATAGTGCAAGAGCGTCATGTGATATACCGTGAGGTTGAGGCATGCTTGGGCATTAGTTCCATTCGCATACATTCAATATTGCATGAACATTTGGCCATCAAAATGATTTGTTCGCGGTGGATACCGCATACTTTGTCAATCGCTCAAAACAATAGCTCGTGTCGATTGGTGCAAAGAAATGTTAAAAAACTTTAAACCCGGTACTTCAAAAGACGTCTATAAGATCGTGACAGGAGATCTATGCATATGAACTCAAAACTAAACAAAAATCGACTGTATGGGTCATTCAAGACGAGCCAAATCCAACAAAAGTTGTTCGCGGACGAAGCACTTCGAAACAAATGGTCGTCTGTTTTTTCGGAATAATTGGACATGTCGCCACCGTGCTATTACAACGACGTAGAATGGTCATCTCTGAATGGTACACCATAATATGTGTCCAAAAAGTGTTCGGAAAAAGAAGGGAAACCAATCGCAATGATAGATCGTCAGCCGCAAAGTTCTGATTTGACACCCAATGGTTTCTTCTTATTCCCGCAGATCAAAAATAAAATGCTGCATTCAAATCACATGTTTTGGAGGTATATACCTCAATCGGAGTGGAAAAAGTGCTTCGAAAATTGGTTCAAACGCATGCAAAAGTGAATTGATCTACATGGAGAATATTTTGAAAAAGAATTAACCCATTTTCGGTTGTAAATATTGTGTATCTCAAAGCCTAAATAGCAACCCTCGTATGTCCTGGCTTGGGATGGCTTAGAAGAAAGATATTTATTCGGGATTTTTTTAAGCCCGGCGGATGTTATATCCTCCCCTGTTAAAGACCTTCTACTTTCTAAGCGTCTTTTACCGTAGCAGGCATTTTTGACACAAAAGACCTTCTTGGTAGTAGTGCCACCACCTTACGGGTAAGCCATATTAATAAATATAATATAATTACTGACACCGATGGAAAAAGGTGGCCAGCAAAATTATTAGGTTAGGTTAGGTTAGGGTGGCGGCTATCAGCCCTACAGCCGATCAGCCTCACATAGACCTATAAATGGTCCGTTGTGCTACCACATCCGTGCAACCGTGCTTGATTGCCGGGTCATTTGTGGGAACGCGCAGACGTTGTGCATGTCTACCGAAAAGACAGTTGCCAGTAATAACTGCCACAATGTTTAGGAGGTTTATCCGGCTTCCGTTTAGCAGGAACGCGGTTTTTCTCAAATCCCATTCAGGCCACATCTGCCTTGAAGCAAAATTATTAGGTATTGTACTTGTTTTTGTGTATTAATTATTTATCAGTTAAAATTATTAAATACCCTTGATAGTTGTGCTTTTGATTCCTTTCAAGTACTTTTAATTCCTTTTAAGTACCTAATTCCAGTACAGATATTCACTCACTAAAATACTGTAGTCTAAAAGGCTTATGTAAAATGTGGTGGCAGTAAATTTCTAGCGAGGGTGTCACAATTAAGAAGAGAACTGGGTTTTGTCTGTTATATTTCGTTACATGACGGCATGGGTTTTCGTTGAATATACAGTAAAAATACGTAAAATCATAAAACAATGTTTCTTGTTTCTTTCATTAGTTCAATGATAAGAAATCTGGCATTTCTGTAGTTTGTCAACTGTGTAAAAAAAATCTATAAAGAATCTCTAAATGTTAGCCTTAACTTCATCAAACATTTAAAGAAAATTTACCCAGATAGCATCGAAGAATATACTAGCATGAGAAAAAAAAGTTCGAGTGACATTAATAACCCTACAACATCTGGTAATCTTTCTATGAAGAGTTGGACCAACTTTTGATATAATATATAGTTGACACAGCCTCATCTGTTTCAATTGTTGAAAGGAAATCCTTTGCTAACCTCTTGCTTTTTCAAAGAAATGGACTCTGTGTCAGCAGCCGACCTCGAGTTATAAAGCTCCTGAAGACACAGTACAAAAACGTGGTGTCGAAAATTAAAACCACCATGTCATCTGTGAAGTACTTATGTACTACTGCTGATATCTGGGTTACCAGCCACCGTACACTGTAAAAAATAAATTACAATTACCTTCAATATATGTACAATTTGTCAATATAATCGAAGGGATATTTCTGTAAATGTTACTGAAAACTAGTAGAATGAACATTCAATCAATTCAATTGTACCTAAGCTTATGTAATATTCAGAAAAATTCCTAAAAGTTATGCAATTTTTCATTCCATTTGAGGTTTGCTACATTGAATTTATGATTAAATACACCAAATTAGTCGATTTTCCATATTTTCAGGGGAAATGACACTTTGGTTAAGTAAAAATTTTACCTCACAAATATGAAAAATCCCATATTTTATATGCGCGTAGTAGAATTTAGTTGCGCAGGTTGTTACTTTCTGGGTTTGGTTTTTGTGTTATGCACACTAGTGCACTTTTATAGAGGAAGCGATAAGAGATAAATTTGACTTGAGGTAGTGTATAAAAACACAAATTTACGGGGAAAAATACACAACTTCATGGATATTCTTCTTATGCATAGGGACGATTGTATATATATCAATTGAAATTTCCCTCAAGTTTACATTTTAGTGGACTAAATCAAGTCAAGTGCGCATATTTCCAGATGACTCTTCTGTTTTGTTCAAATTCTCGGTTACTGTTGCTGGAAGAGGTCGTGTTCTCGTGTAAAATTAAAAGAGCAGGTGCTTTGTGAATAATTATATAAAAGTTATTTCATTATAAAACTTCATTTAAAGTGTTGTGTGTTCTGTCTAGTGTTGAGGAACGATTGACCATTACCGTAAACTATAAAGGTGAGTTAAATTTATTTATTAACATTATTTGTGGCAAGGCATTAATTTGGCAGACATAACACCGGTCTGCGAATTGAAACTTATAATTTCCCTTAATAATAATAACATTTTTGCTTCAAGTAATAAAGTGTGTTAATTTCAAAAATTGTGTTGGTTTTTTTCTATCACGTAAGATTTTGTTTTAATAATTTATTGCATTTTTAAAGTGTAATAGGGTAATTACACTTTGCTTTTCTTATTTCGAAATTATAAGTTATAATTATGATTTAGATATTGTTTTAATTTAAATTATTATTAGGAATTTTCGGATTAATAGAGCATATTACGATGCTGAATATTGATTAAAAAATTCTTGTAGTGGCCTGCTAGATTTTGAATTACAATATATGTAAATTAAAGTACCTTGGTGCATATGGAACCACATAATTTATTTATTGAAAAGTTGCCTATTTGAACATCACATAGTGCTATATTAAGTTGGAAAATGGTTTAAAAATATTTAACTCGTGATATTTTATTTTTACTTCTAATTTTTATAATTAATCTTGTAATATATTCGTTCAGTTGGGATACTTTTTTTTACGTTATCCCGTTCTCCTAAATGAATTGTGATTATAAACCTAGAATGAGATAAAAAACGAACCAATAACCAACTTTTGACAATAAAAAAAAAAACAATTTAAATTTGGCCTTCACGGCAAACAAATTCTAAGTAATAAAATTATTTCTCAAACAAATTGCCAAACATTAGTTTTGCTGATCCTTCCATTTCTTACTTTATACTATTTCAGATGAGTTTTATATTTGTAAAAGTGTGGGACTTTACATGTCAACTGAAGAAAATTATTAAATTGGAAGATACTAGCTTATCAGTTGAGGTTGTCTTAGAGAAAGGTATTAATTTCAAAGAACATCCAGTAAAATTAATATAAATTTTGTGTGTCACATATATGTCATAGCCCGTGAAAAAGGTATATTAGGAGAAGTTCTCACGCTTGAAGATGGTACTGAAATAGAAGATGATGATTGCTTGAAGTATTATATTAACAGTACCTTTATTTCTAAGCCGAGAAGTAGTATATCAATTAATATAGATCCGCCTTCACAAAATTCCCAAATCTGCGTGACAAATTCCGAAACATTGTCATCAATTAATTCTATTATTCCAGAATTAATTTCAATTCCTGAATTGCAGACAAGTAATGATGAATTTAAAATACCTTTTGAAAAACTTTCTGCAACTGTTTGCGATAAAATTTTTACGGGAAAGCGTCTCGATAAAAAGGAATACAGCACTTTTGTTTGTACAATAGCTGACCAATTACATAATGACAATTCAAATCCGACTCGAAAAGTAGTACGGCAAGTAACTGACCGAATATGCAAAAAATTTGCATTAACATTTGCCGATATAGATGAAGAAAGCAAAAAGTTAATTGGTGATGGGAATATTACGCTTCTTAAAAAAGTAGAAGAACACTTGAAATATTTAAAAAGAAAAAGTGCTTCCCCTATAAATGATCATTTAATAAAACGAAACAAACGGAAAAAAATTACAGAAACGCACACGGGAACTGCTTCGAATGCAGAAAATGAAAGACTATGGCTCAAAACGGAAATTTTGATAAATGGAAGAAATGAAGACAAAATCGAAGAAGTATTTAAAGCAACTTTTCCTGCTCAAAGGATTTTTTTAAATTATGGAGGCATAAAGCCAATAAAAGAAATTTTTGAAACTTGGCCGATCATATTTGAAAAAAAATATATACTTTTACACTTCAAGCTACTGCATGGCATTGATATTTTAGACAATATAAAAACTAATTTACAAAAAAATTCTAAAAAGATACTTAAGCTGTCCAAGAAAGAAGCAGATGGCGGCATAACAAACGATAGTAGTTTCCATTACATCTTAAAAGCGATTACAGCATACTTCAAAGAAGACATAAACAGCCTTATCAAATTTTTTCCAGTAAGTTCTTTTCTTATTAACATTAATAGTTTATTAATCATCCATATATTAAGGACGCATCTACGAAGGATGAAATGAAATCAGCTGTTCTTGGAGTTCCATTTCCAGCCATATTTTCTCTAGGTAATATTCGCTTTATCCAATAATGTTAATAATCTTTAACTCCCTTTTGCAGGTGGAGATATTCAAAAAAAGAGTAAGCTATATTATATTTGTGCTGAAAATGAAATTGTCACGGAGTGTAAGTCTTTTGAAGAGGCATTGGCTTGCCTTTTAGGAATTTATTTTAACATCGACATATCGTATCCCAAGGATGCGTGCTCATCTCTGGAATTTATCCAAATTTATCTTGGAAAAATAATAGTCTCCCAAAGTATGGTGGGCAAAACTACTCGGGCGAAAACCAATACAGTTTTAAATAGAGTCATAACAGCAATCAACAAAATAAAAGAAGAAGAAGTTTAATACGTAAGTTTTTTCAATAACTTTAATATGAAAATTGTTTGTCCCAATTCTTGTGGGAATTTCAAACATTAAATTATACATTGTAAAATAGTTCTTTTTCAAGAATTTTAATATGGAAATTGTTTGTCCCAATTGCTGTAGGCATTTCAGACATATTGAATTATATATAAGTCACTTACACTGTCATAAAAATACAGCCAATGCACTTTTCCCTTGTAAGTACAGTGGCTGCGAAAAAACGTTTAAAAAATATTTTTCGTTTACGTCACACTTAAGGCGATATCACCAAAGACCGTCCTTAAAGTCTGAGAATATTATTCAATGTAACATTTGTAAAGAAAACATTACAATAAAATCAACTTTTAAACATATAAAAGACCACTTCGCAAGCTTAAATCTGAGCAAAATTCCTTGTCTATTTGAAAATTGCAATCGAAGTTATTCACATTTTTCTTCATATCGAAGTCATATCTATCGAGAACATAACTTCATTTGCTTAGCATCCAAAAACAGAACTAGGTCCCATCAGATACATCCGGAAATACACGTAGAGTATGCTTTAAACAACTTTAATGAAGATTTAAGTAAATACGATTTTTCCCAAGATCTCGGGCTATTTTTTCTTAAATTAGAGTCCAAAAATCATTTATCGTCTCTTACATTAAATTCCATTATAGATATGGTTAACACTTTAGAGAACAGCTTAATATGTAATGTAGTTAAAGATTTACAAGAAGCTACTACTGGAAGGGACTCGAAAGAAAACGTTGAGAAACTTATAAAAATATTTCAAGACGTATCTTCTAATAATAAAAAGCACTATTTTATAAATGCTAATAATTTTATGACATCCTATAAAAGGAAACAGTATTATTTAAAGAATTTTAAATATACAAAGCCTTTACAAATAAATCTTGGTAAAGATAATTTACATGAAGACAAATTCTTCCATTATATTCCAATACTCGAAACATTAAAAGTTCTGTTAGAAAGAAATGATGTTCTAAATAAATTAATTTGTCAAAAGAAAATCACACCTGGGAAATTAGTAGACTTTTCCTGTGGATCTACCATTCAAAATAATGTTTTATATTCAGATTCAGATGCATTGCAACTAATTTTGTACCAGGATGCCTTTGAAATTTGCAACCCATTAGGTTATGCAAGGAAAAAACATAGCGTTTTTGCAGTTTATATGACTTTAGGCAATATACCGGCATTTGATCGGTCAGGTATAGATCAAATTCAGTTAGTTTTATTGTGCAAGGAGGAATATTTTAAGAAATTTCCTTTACATGTAATTTTCCAACCTCTTTTAAACGATCTTAGAATGCTAGAAACCGAAGGAGTTTATATACCATCCCTTCAGAAACACATTCAGGGATCTGTGGTCTTCATGTGTGGTGATAACTTAGGTAGTCACATGATTGGAGGATTTACACAAAATTTTAGTACGTCTGAGTACTTCTGCAGATATTGTTATATAAAAAGAAACGATTTTAAAAGTAACCCACTCTCAGTAGCACCATTGCGAACAAAAGAATCCTACAATCATGATGTGAGTTTAATAAATTCCACTTCCGAGCCAATCATGTTCATAAGAGGTTTAAGACAAGATTCTGTTTTTAATCTCTTAACATTTTATCATGTAACCACAGGACTACCGCCATGCTTATCCCATGATATATTTGAAGGAATCCTTCAATATGATCTTCCTTTACTAATAAAAAATATTATTAATAGATTAAAGTGGATTAGTGAAAATCAGTGTAGATATTATTTTAGACATTTGAAGATAGACATCGCAAATGAACATATTAGACCAGACTTTTATTATAAAAAGGGAAAACTCTTTGGGCAAGCAATGCAAAATAGATTTACACTTAGATACTTGCCATATATTCTTCGGGAGTTTGTACAGAATGATCAAGAAGTTTGCTGGAAAATGATACTTCTTTTGAATGATATAGTAAACATTACCTTAGCTCCACATATATCAATAAATCAAACTCTATATTTGGAAAATTTAGTTCAAGACTATATAACAATGCGTATGCAAGAGTTTCCAGAAATTCCACTTAAGCCAAAACACCATTTCATCCTTCATTACGGAAAACTTTGTAGAATGTTTGGGCCACTAATTTATTCATGGACGTTAAGGTTTGAACAAAAACATGGGTACTTTAAAGAAATATTTAAAAAATTAAAAAATTTTAAAAATGTGACAAAACTTATGTCTGAAAAGCACCAATTACTGCAAGCTTACAACAATCAAGGTAACATATTCAAATCAGAATTTATTTGTGAATTTTCTGAGCCAATAACATGCTTGGAAAAACATATTTTTAACTACATTAAGATTCATGTACTAGATAACGAAAATTATTCTATCACGAAAAAAATTTCCCATAGGGGTATATGTTACAAATCAAACCATGTTCTATTCTGTAGAAAAATTGATACGAATACGTATAAAATGTTAAAAATACAAATTATTTTATTTATAAGAGAAAGTAAAAAATTAATTTTTGCTGGAGAAGAAATGGTTGCAAAATTTAAAGAAGAAATTGGTCTTATTGAAATAAAAGAGGAAACAATGAAAACTTGTCATATAAGCTTTAATGAATTATACGATTACTATCCTCTTAAAATTTTTGTAAATACCAATAGAAAATTCTTAATATTACATCATGCACTTTTTGAAGATTATAGTTTTTAAAACACTTTTTTGCACAAAAACAATATTTTTGTAATATTTATGTTCCTATGAATTTCTTTAAAAGATATATTTAAAAAAATATATTTTAAGGTTTACAACTATTAAAATGTGTTAGTGTATTTAAAACAGAATTTATATGTGAAAAAGAGGCAATAACATGCTCTTTTTAATTATGAACCATTCAAATTAGAATATGTAAAAATGTTAGGTATAGAAAGTATTTCATTTCGTATTGAAATCGATTTTTTGTTCATATATTTTTGATGAATTATATCACTGCTATTCTGCAAAAAGGAATAAAAATATATTGTGTTTTTTTTAAACCCTAAATATAACTGATTCTTTTTTTAAAAATCATGGTTTCGTTATTTATTTTATTTAAGGAGGTTTCCCAAATTTTTACTTCTTTCAAATCTTTTGGTAAGTAATGACTAAGTGCCATGGTAAATTTTTCTAAGTGCACCTGGATCAAAAACGTAGTATATTTAAATGTATTGCAAACATTTGAAATATTAAATTCAAACATGAAAACTGCGAAAACTGAGTTCGGTCACTAAAAAGTAGATCCATTTCCCCAAAATCAACGAATTCACAAAACCTCTGTATTATGGAGTAGTCACTAAAAATTTGTAACTGAAATAACTAAATAACTGAATTATTAACTCATTTTGAAATAAGTGTTGTTAATGTTAATAATAATGCAGTTATTTTAAACGTTTTTTAAGAAGCTGCAATAATTCAAACCATGAAAACTGCGATTTTAAACTGGCCAATGTACTATCCTACAAAGTGGGTAAATTATTCCCTACAATTAAGGTTTTTCGTATTCGCTAGACTTAGGTAGATGTATCTAAATTTTAGTGACTCCTCCATAATACAAAGGTTTATCGAATCCCCTAGTCTTAGGTAAATATACCTATCTTTTATTGACTGATTCATAATACAAATGTTTATCAAATCCCCTAGTCTTGGGTAAATTTACCTACTTTTTAGTGACTGGTTCATAATACAAAGGTTTATCGAATCCCCTAGTCTTGGGTAAATATACCTACTTTTTAGTTATTGCGAATTCCCTAGGCTAAGGTAAATGTACCTACACGTATGCAGTTTTACACATCCACAGAGATTATTACATAAAGTTGGTGGCACAACTTGTTGCCATACACTTTAGGGAATTATTTTTTGCAGTGTAGCTTTTTGGGATATACCTGTCATTGGATCGACGATGACCTTAACCTTAAGCGATTTTTACCACAGTTTTTTAATGAGTGAATATTTGTATTGAAATTTTGTGTTTAAAAGGAATTAAAAGTACTTAAAAGGAATAAATGTACTTGAAAGGAATCAAAAAAGGAATAATAATTAAAGGAATTGAAAGTACTTAAAAGGGATTGAAAATACTTAAAAGGAATTGAAAGTAGTTAAAATGAATTGAAAAGTACTTTAGCACAATTTTTAGGTACTAAAGTATGTAAGATCAGATATTAAGGTATTTTTGTGGGAATTGTAAGTACAAGTACAAGTCCCGGTACTGGTACTTAAAATTTTCAATTACAAGTACCAAGGAATTATACTTGTACTTAAAAAATTCTAAGTACAAGGTAATTGTACTTGTACTTATACTTGTACTTTCATTTTACAGGTCTGACACATTAACACAAGAAGTTTCCTGAGAGTTGTAGAAGTACTAGGGCTTCACGATACTCGAGATAAATCTCGCTGCCGGTATCGGTCTGGACACGATACCGAGACCAATATCATTGGTAACAGTACGATACCGAGAGCGAGATTGAGGTGACGAGAGTGGACGAGATATTAGTTTTTATCATTTTATTGTGGAAAATTTTTTTAGTTGTTTCAGCTTTTATGTCGCTCCGAAAAATTCCAATTGTGTGATTTATGGGGCATATAAGTAGACACTGCTCTCCCCAATCGCTTCTTTCTACATTATTTCCTTCTTCAGATATTTGCGTTTTATCCCCAATAGCAAACAAGAGCCTTTGCTACCTTATTTTGACGATGGAAATATGAAGAAAATGCATATATACATAGATGTATCACTTGTCCTCGCTCCCCGTTATTCCACCGAAATACCCTTTTTTTTATCTTGCCGAGAGCGAGATCGCACCGAGACTGGCCTTTATCTCGCCGAGAGCAAGATCGTCTTCACCTTGACGAGACCAAGACCGAGATCTGCCAAAGTCTCGGTCTTGTCTCGGTGCCGTGAAGCCCTAAGAAGTACCAAGAATTATCTGTCATTTTCATTTTATTTTTATGTTTGTAACAAAATAAAAGAAGTTAATTTGTTGTATTATTTAAAAAAAAAGTATTAAGTATTTAATCCAATATTCAATTAACTATCATTTTGCATTCAATTGTAAAAATATTACTTTGTCGCGATAAAAATAGGTGCACATTAAATGTCAGTAGGTAGGTTTATTGTTAAAATTCAGTTGCAAACACTTCAGCAGTGCGGGAATATGGGAGAGCAGAGCATTGCTTAATATTAATCGAAGTATTTATGATATTGTCCCTATATATTAAAAAAAAGGGTATTTAAATTTATCAAATAAGTAAATTAAATTTATCAAATAATTAACATAAAAGATCAATGTGGTATTATATTTCTGTGTGCTGCGTGAAAGAGTTCTAGTTCATACTTTATAAAGTTAAGCTTAGTCCCATGGGAGTTCTATACTGAAGGAGCTAAAATATTTAAAATAAATTTTAATCAAAACGCAGCAGTTTCAGATATAATCGATAAAATGCTTTTGAACATTTTTTTGTTGTGTATTATGTTTATATTTATTCGTTTTTATTGTATATATGTACATAAGTAAAGTTGTCTGTTTCTGATTGATCCGACCTTCATATTTACATATATCATCAAAGCTCTGAAAGAAACTCTTTATTTACACAATTATCTTAACAATAAAATTACTTCCTGATTTTGTAACAAATTTCAGTTATTTCACCTACTCAGAAAACAAAAGTGTTTATCACTTTCATTTAAATTTTTTAAGTCGTAAAAATCGTTCGCCTAAAGAATAACATAACAGAGGCATTTCTTGCGCGACATCATTTGAAGGTAATTTAAGCATTCAATGAGGTGACAACGGCAGACTTATTATTCAGTAGGAATAGTTAAAGCCTGATGAAATCAAAAATCGAAAATCTTACCTTGGGAAATTCAGGTATGGCTCGTTACAGTTGACTTTCAAATCCCATTCGTTACACACTTTGCACAAACACTATTTTTCGACAGACCTACGAATTCACTCTTCGAAGAAGAACCGAATCAATTTCCAATTTACTCTAAAACTGATAAAGTTTATAGTTTTTACTAATTTATCATGGTCACTAAATACGCGAGTTTAAACAGTAGTGGTGCCACTAATACGTCAGCTTTCCTACGAACTTTTCTTGCCTTGGAACAAATACCTGAAAATGGCAAAAATTAATAAAATTTTAATAAAATTTATTTTTATTGATTTGTGTGTCAGTGAAACGCATCACCAATTATAACTGAATTAGTCAGCCAATTTGAATTCGATTTCAGATTACTCGGTTCTTAGTTATGCAAGAGTTTTGTTTTAAATAATTAACCATGGTCAGTTCCATTAAAAAGAGAAGCAACCATGCGCAGGTTAGTTAAGATCAACCAGTGAGTGTCAGACTAGAGTATTGACCCACAATTTAGTATTTTTCAGGTCATCAAATTATTGCAATTCGTTACATTTACATAATCATGACGTTACGTTTACAAATTCAGACAGAAATAATGATACAAATTATAGGTAATCACATGCCTAAAAAACTTGTTAAAAGTTGTTATAACTTATTGACCGTTTATTGTAATTTAGGAATCGTTTACATGTACTCTAGGAATGGGAAATTATAATTATAATTTTTTTCACAATAAGGTAAATACCAAGTACTAAAATGGCAGAGAACGGCGTAACAGCAAAGTAGGCATTGTTTGGTATAGTCAACAACAAATTTTAAAGTAATTGCATGATGTAAATAAGAAAAAACGGTAAAATATGATTGTAATAATAAGATCTCAATTACACTTGTTGGAAACTAGGTAAAATTGTTATCTAATTTGCAAATAACCCTTCTTCCAATCTATTTTGTTTGAGATATTATTTACATAAGCGCATGCAATGCCTTGTTTGAAAGAGAGAACAAGACATAGAGACAACAAAATTTTCTCCTATTTCTGATCATATGTTCATAAATTTGAGCTCATTTTCCAAAGCCGTTTTTATCTTCTAATTAATATAGATCATAATTTTATTTCCAATCTGCATTTAGTATCTCAAAAAAATTGTTTTTATGCTGTTAGTTATAAAATATTAAACAGGCCACTACTGTGGCGGGAAACAGTTTATGCTTTTGGGTTTTCACGTGCCTTGCACTTTGAAAAACACTGCCCTGTTATTTTTTAAAAAACTTTGGTCCAAGTGAAAATAGAATTCCATTATTTTTGTCGTATGGTTGACTTAATGTCGTTTTATGAGTTAGAGTTTTTCTTAGGTTACAATCTAGGAACCTAAGAGTATTTCGTGGTATAACCTTTCTTCTTGGTGATACTTCGCCAAATTTTAAGACCGTAGTGGTCATTAAAATTAAG
The DNA here is from genome assembly GCA_964036015.1 of Leptarthrus brevirostris. Lineage (NCBI taxonomy): Eukaryota > Metazoa > Arthropoda > Insecta > Diptera > Asilidae > Leptarthrus > Leptarthrus brevirostris. The sequence goes on along the minus strand of OZ038371.1, from coordinate 168,956,996 downwards.
AACGAAACAATTTGACTTGGATGACCAATCTCATACTGGTCGTATTCTTTTTATAACTGTGAGCAAGATACAAGTACTAACAATCATAAATATACTAGTAACCTATTGGCAGATTCTACGTACAATGTAGAAGAATTAGGCTTTGCCGTATTTGTCAGCAACATTATTAAAGTTAGGAAACTTTGTATAAAGTGAATTATTTCAAACAAGCAACAGTTCAACAGAGCAAAATGAATTCTATCGTGGTAAATCCAAGGACATCATATCAATTGTAAAGGGTGATAAGACCTTGGACTATTATAATGATGATGTCCCAATAGAGCAAGGTATGGGTCATGAAGTTAGGATGTCCCTATTCATCTTGAAGGATAGCTTTTCCCGATGTGCTTCTTCTTTTTTTGTCATGAAGTCAAAACTCTGGGGATACCATACATATATACATATGTGAGGCAATACATACATACATATGTGAGGCAATGGTGTAGTATAATGTATAATAGTACTGCGAATATAGGATTACAAAATTGAGTGAGGGAGGTAACTATAAACGTTTCACTACAAGGAACTGGAACTCATAAACTGGAGAAAGAGCAGAGGATGCTAAACTAATCCACATGCATACTGTTCCACTTAAGAAGTATTCCCAATATTCTATGTAGGGATCAGATTTGTTATGTAGGGTTAACGAATCATAGTGAAGAAATTAGGCTAGAAATGTCATTGGAGTACTAATAATTGAAGTTGCGATTGAAGAGTAATAGCCAACAAACTTTACAGCATTTTTCTACAGTCTCAATATTGGAAGTATTGCGTCATTGCTTACAAGCGTTAACGTTTTATCATGTAAGAAACCTAAACGTTTCCTCGCCTTCTTTGTTCTTGCAAAAGTATGCTCAGTTCAGATAAGATTTCACTCCCTAGTCCAATTGGGAATTTGCTTGTATGTATGTTGTTGTATAGCTATTAAAACATTATGACATATATTGATATTTGAGCGATCCCAAGGGTTTTTGCTACAGAGCCGAAAGAATGATGGCAAAGGTGCTATCAATACCGAAGCTATAGAAAGAATTGAAAGTTAAAGCTAAAATTTTCCCATTAAGAAGGAGAAAAGTGTAGGGAAAAATTGAACCTATCGGTACACCGGTGTAAGAATTCGATATTATTCCGTTCCGGCGTAGGAATTCGATATTATTCCGTTCAATTTTACATGAATTTAAAGGTACGATAGAAAATGTCGACCAAGTACGAGCCAGACTCGCGCACCGAGAGTTCCGCGTACAATATTAAAAACAAAATTACATAACAGAGGAGAGGGGGATGGTATTTTTTGGAATTTTTTGGCATAACTCAAAAACTAATTCGACTTCAAATTCTTAAATCAAGGCCTTTTAAATGATGATACCCAACGCGCTATATGTTTTTCTAGTTTCAAATTTATTTTTAAAAAAATATTTCTAAAATTTTTTTCACAAGGACTAGATTAGCGCAAAGGACTTTTACAACTGTGCCAACATTCAAGTCGTAGGCAATAAAAGTTAATGGGAAAAATGGCCAACACAGACAGAAAGGCACCGAAGTCTCACCATAAGGGTTCTTTGCTCTAAAATCTATCTACATAATCTAAACGTATGCAGTTTTGATGAAAGGTCAGCGTGACCTACTGTCTGTGGAAGTATGCAAAGATAGTCGTGGGAATCTGCCGCAAAATTTGCAACAACCGATTTTTTCAATATATGATGATATGAATAATAGTACAGGAGAACTAAAGAAATTTCTCTTGACATTGTTAACGAGAGAAAGGAAGCTCGTACTGTCCATTTGGCCCTTTGGTTTGATCAAAATTGAATCGGCTTGGCCGATTAGTAGATTTACAAGAAGTTGTGCATATCTGTAGGCTTAAGAACTTTAAATCTACATTCCAAGCTTTAATTTGTTGGTAGTATATTCTATACAACATCTTTAACAAAAAAGCAAGTTTTCTCAAGAAATCTTTAACCTCATATTCGAGGCTCTTTCTGAATGAATTCCCTTCCGACTTGTAGTTCCGAATACCTTTTAAGTGGATTGCTTGAAGCTTATGTTTCACGCTCAACAGTACCTGATTGCATGCGAGTTCACTTTTAGAAGTCAGCGGGAATCTACAAAGGTTCTAAGCGTAGCTTCATAGACATTTTATTTTACAATATAATTGGTTGTGGTGTACATTTCTCTGTACCTACCTTTTGATATTTACGAAAGGGTAGCTTTGTGCATCGCTTACCTAACTTGCCTTGGGTTTTGCTGACTTTAATTTGCCCAATATAGCTTGGGGCATCATCAATGTTAAAGCGCGATATTTTCCTCAAAATGCATTGTCTGTCGTTGCTGCATCCTTGGACGTAGCTAAGTAACTAATGCGGGAAGAGATAACCCCTTGAAAAATCCCCTAACTCCATTGTTGTAGTAGGCCACACTAAGGGAGTCTGCAGTGATTTCAATCGCAATCCTCAGGAGTAGCTCAATCTACTGTTGTATTCTAGACGAGTAGGGATTGGTATGGGAATATCTCTACTCATCTGCTACTTTTATTTCTAATCCAAATCATGGGTATCACTTACGGGTAAATTCAGAAAAAACAGTAAACGTGGAAATCCAGGCACTTCTATAGGAGTGGAAGTAGAGGGGATGGCAGAACCTTACAGGTTGGCTATCTCCACGGTACCCACAACATATGTAGCTTTGGATAAATTGACTTCAGAAGGTCCTGCGGTCGCTGTAGAGGCTGGAAGCGTGCTGGCTGAAAGAGCTGTAGCAGTTCCTGAAGACAGGTGCAAACTTAGGGACTGTAAAACCGGAAAATTCAAAGAAATCGAGAGGTGGAAATATGGAAGTCTCAGCGTGCGCCTTTGAGAAGCGGAAGCTGAACCAAGCAAGAGCGGTAGAGCGTCCATCAAAAATTCTATCGCCAACCTACAAGAGAACATCTTCTGTGTAGAAGAGGACTCACAACTCCAGCCACAAGACTAGACCCGTCATTTGTACTAGAACACAGACAAAAGACAGCACTCTCAGTCACAACTCTTTGGCTCGCTCCTAATTTCAACTAGTAATAATATAAAATGTAAATTATATAACAATTTTGCAATATTTATATTCAAAGGTTGGCGGCACGGTACGTCACTAAATTACATATTGCCGAAAATTAAAGATTGGCTGAAGCCTGGGTTAATATTAGATAATCGAGTTTTGATATCCGGTTATTGGCCTAGGTTAAGGCCAGCGTGAAAAATTCGAAATTGTGTTGTCCGATCTTGAACCAAATATTGTCCTATTGCGGAGGCTGGCATTTCACTCATCAGTGGTTTGAAATGAGCTAGCTCAACTAAAAACAAATTGCTTAAACTATTAAGATATGTTAAATTAGAAAAATCAGGTGAACTTTCAAATTGGCACAAGTCACATTTTGAAAATTTCTTCGTATCTGCTCTAGTTTGAATTTGACAGCTGCTCTGCTCTACTTTCTTGGTCAGTGAAATATAGTTTAAAGGTTTGACATTTTGTTGCAAAAAATGGTTATCTTCTCCCGTTTCCTGCTGTTTTCATGAATTTTAAAAAGGTTCGTTTTTTGATCTGTTTCGCATTTAGAATTCATAGTTCCCTACATAACCTAAACCCTTTATTCGTAACTTAATAAATCCCCTCTAAAAACAGTCTGAATGGACTGCCGCAACTCAAGAGTTATTACATTGCTGGCTGAACAAAAGAAAATTAAATCGTTTGTCCGATATTTTTGCATTAAGCGCTGCATCTATTCACAATGAAGGTACCGCGAAACTTCCAGAGGTGATGAAATCTCAGCAAATGTGGTACCTCCTGCGTTGCTTGCAGATTGCAGTTGTACCTAGCAAAACTACGAATCAGATTTATTGAAAATAAATTTAAACGAATTACACAATTGCTGGGAATTTTATATTTTGAACTCTATACTTTCGGTATCATTCTGTACAATTTGAGATGATGATAAATGATTCGTGGTATCCCTTTGGCTAAAAACTGCTGGAACTTGGAGCTAGAAGGGAAAGGAGCTCTTCTAGAACAGGTTTTTAGCTGAGATTTAGCATGGCAGATATAACACGGATAAAGGAATGAAGTAAACAAATTGTGAATTCTTGGTGCGAAAGAATATTTAATGTCTCGCGTCATGCTAATTTGATGTTTTTAAATAAAATTCGTCTTCAGAGAGACCTTCAAACGGACAGAAGTCATCCGTCCGTTGAAATACATATCATGGCGCATTAATAAAACGAGCCGTATTATTAATTTTAAAATTCCTCACAGACAGGTATCGGTAAAGGTAAATTTTGCGGTATCCACACAAGAAGCCATCTGCAAAAGTCATGTCTTAGCCAGCCGGAAGGCTAACTATTGACTCAGCAGACCACTCTGGTAACCGGTTTCGCAGAAGAACATAAGTTGCCATCATTGTGGGTGTTGTATATTCACTTACTCCATCCGAATGGAATTTTTGCATCGAATAAGTTCAATATAATTTAAGGGGATACAATGATCTCATTAATCATACATTAGGTGCAACATGTTTCTGTTTAATTTTCTGATGACAATAAGGTAAATCCAAGATTCGGGACTATATGCTCTGCCAGGCTTTGCACACTTTCGCATTAAACTTTCACAAGTTCAAAAATTTAAATTAATATTAATAGTAAATTAATGGGTGACACAAAAAAGTTAATTTACTACAATTAAAATACGAATAAAGTATTAAGCTTCACCTGAATAAAAACGTTTTAAAACGTTAAATCATGATAATAAAAACTTAGTCGATTTAGTAACAAAGAGAATACCAACCGAAATAAACTACTGAATATTCATCAACTTGTACCTCTACAATGGTGCCATAAATTGACATAGTGCCCATTTTGTAATCATAGAAAAGCTTTCTCTTAGATTATAGTATAAATTTTAAGAATTTTAAATTAGTATATTCGTTTATCTTAAGTAGCTTTAAATTCATACAAAAACTGTACCAAAGCACCAACCAGGTTCACAAAAAACAATAAAAGGGAGATATTTTCTTTAATCGGAGCAAAGTGGTATCCTTGACCACGGCTTGAACCGACTTTTACTTAACTTGGTTGCTAAATTATCAAAAGTAGTGGATTTAATATTAAACTGAAATTTGTCCTGAAAGTGCGATAAGATTTTACAAATTTAAGGCAAATGTATGTACAAGGGTTTAATGTATGCCTTTTAGCATTTTAATAAATTTTCTTTACATAACGAATAATTATAATTTCAGTTAATTAATATAACTAAACAACAAGAGGTTTCATTTGGAATCATTGAAAGAGTAGGCTAAAACCTAGGAGACAACCCTTTGATGCATAAGCATGGCTGCGGCTGGAAAGGTATTAGGGTAAGAGAAGTGAATGAACTTGAATGCCTTGTTTTTGCATTGCTACGAGCCAGCCCAGCAACAGCCCAGAGACGGAGATGATTATTTAATCGTATTTAAATACTCAGAACTAGGCCTCCAAAACTATAACGGTTAATACGGAAATAAAATAAGCAGCTTAAGTAGCACCTTCAGTCACCATGGCAATTAGACTAAAATCAGAATTAAATACTGAAAAAGTCACTTTTCTCCCTCTTTATTGCAGATCAAATCAAAACATTAAGCTCATCTTTCGTAAATTATCACATGCTTCGAGACTTTAAAATTACTACAATTCATAGGAAGAATTATTAACTCTTTCATTTCGGCCAAACCTTAAATTTCCACAATTCCCTTACTCCGCATGTAGGACCTCTAAAAATGCTGATAAACAAAAAACGACCGCTAGACCCGAAGACGACCATAAACCTAATGGTCGATTTTACGCCATACTCGATTCCAAATAGATCGAACTATGTGGAATGAAGTTTTCAAACACAAATCAATGTTTGATGCCTTCAGAAGTTGCCTCGGGACAAACACCCACAATACCTAACCGGACATCGCACCCCCCCCCCCCCCCCCAGCTTCATCCATTCAAACAACTACTAACGAAAGAACTAACCATTGCAATCGTCAAGAAAGAAGTAGACAAACAGATTCTGAAAACACTATTTCCAAAAATTACAAATTATTCGTTCATATATATGAAAACTATTCTGAGATTTTTGAGAAGCTAGCGTACCACAACGATTTGGAACCTGGACAAACTTTTAGTGTCGAGAGAGCAACTAAGGTAGATCTATTTAAAGATCCTTCCACATAAAGAAGTGTTAATCTTGGTTACAGGCGAAGCTTTTCAATATCCCAAAACAGAGGTAAATTTCATTGACTGCCCAGCATTAAAACCGCACTATGCCAAATTGGATTTCCTTGACACCCCCACTTCGAGAGCATTGATTGGTATTCAGAAAGCAATCGGGCACGCTACTAAATGTAAAATTGACAAGTGCTTAATACTCACCGTAGCAAACCAACTTGTCTGATTCTACGGAATATGAATACTCCACGCTCTCCATCAAGAACGCTCTCGCCGCCATTAACCATCAAAAAATAAATAAAGAAAAATACCCGGTTCATTGTGAAAATTCCGGCATATTTCTCCACAAATGTTTCCAATCACAGAAGCCATTCTGGTTTGATTGGAACCTAGCACACATTTCCAAATCGACTATACAATGCTCACAACTATGTATGTACAACGCTAACTTTTTTCAGAAAATAGGGAAAACAGACAAAACATCGTATACCATTTGCAACACCCAAAGCATAACTAATCATACAATATTTTATTGCAATAAATACTCATATATTAGAAGCAAAAACACCACCATCTTCGGATGCAACCCACCAACCCTGTACAAAATACTCACTGACTTCCATAAAACCCAAAATCACCAAAACAATTTATTGTGGAAATAGATCTATTAGCAATATAACGTATGTATGTTCCATTGTAACTACCCAGCGGGAAATGGAAGCATACCATCATGCACATTGTAGTCCTTCCTTAGAAGGCATGAATGCGTGACCCTTCGTATACGCCTTAATTTCTTTTTCACATTACATGTCCGCGGGCGAAAGCATTGAAATATTTTTATCGTTCCTCCTCTATAGCTTACTTGAAAGCAATCCTAGCAGGAAGCAATTGAAGCTTTCTAGAATAGCTTCCCCCAAACGTTCCTAAGAGTAATCGTAAATATATGCCTAGCTTCTATGCGAATAATCTTTCATGCTTAGAAAGGGCAGGGCTGACTCAATTTCCCGCTGGGTAGTGATCTTCAAACACACCCGCACCGGCATCCCAAAAACTAACACACTAAACACCAACTATCCCAGCCATCCGAATCTAATCCTTCACTCCCCCATAACATCACCAATAAATAAATACTAAATAGCAATGAATAAAATAAAATTTCTCGAATGCTATCAATACTAGGGACCAGTTACTTGGATCAAGTATTCTCTTCATACATACATGTTAATCTATTTTTACGCTGAGGTGTCTTCCCGAATGTTTGGAATCTTTGCTGCATCTTCAAGATTTTGAAGGCCTTGGTTTGTGTCATTTAATTTTTTGCAGTCTTTCTAATATGACTTCATGAAAGGCAAATCGACTAACAAAGACATTGAAATTCTCCAATTTTCGCATCTCTGCGATTGAAGGCCGTCAGCAGGTTGGCTGCATTTTCATTGATCTTAGCAAGGCATTCGATAGAATGAACTGCAGAATTCTTGCTCTCAATCTCCCTTTCATTGGGTTCTCGTCTGCTATTGTTAATTGGTTTTTTCGTATCGGTCTGACCGGACTTATCGAGTTTCGTTTCGCTGAGCTCTATCTAACCAATTTTTGACACTTGTGGGGTACCACAAGGGAGCCATTTCGGACTGTTTCTTTTATTATTACTATCGACCTCAGTGATGTCGTCGGTGGGGTAAGTGATACAAATCTGGACATCCCAGGTTTGAAGCCCACCGACGGCGACCCATGGTTGTTTTCTACTGACAGCAGATTTATGGTCGCAGAGAAAATTTCAGTGGTTCGGAATCCGCTTTAAAATGATGGGTGCACTTGCAACCGTTGTCTCGAAGAACTTCCCGACTGGAAATTAGTTCCGGTTAGGGTCCGATTCGGATCAGGATTGCCTGACGATTGATCAGGGATAAATTAGGCTTCCTGATCTGGATGTGACTATAAAAAGTCATGCTGATCCCATCAGGATCCGTTCAAAGGATCCGATTTTGATAATAAATTATTTTCAGGAACGGATGAGGTCATCAGATCTACTGGGTAACAGGCTCTCTCATCAAGTTCTGATCAGAAAAGTATACTAGTTACGAATTACTCTAATTTGACTTTTTCAAGATTAACTTTGCTTAAAAAAGTAAATGTACATATTTATTGAACGTAAAATAATTAAATAAATATTACCATTTTATTTAAAGTTTATTAATGATTTTAATGATATTACACTTTATCTGATCAGATGGCTGCATCAAAGGATAGAGTATTGTACTTTGATCAATTTCTGATCAGATGACCGGATCAAGGGATGGAGTACTGTACTTTAATCAGAAACTGATCAGATGGCCGGATCAACGGATGGAGTACTGTACTCTGTTTCGTTAAGAAAAATCTGATCCGGATCTGATCATAATCCGGGTTCCTTGAACTAATTTCCAGTCGGGTTGTCGCGTCAGCCAGCATAACAATTTAGTAGGTACTTTCTGTTCGATCGAACAGAAGTTATATTGAATTTAATTTATTGCAGAAGTTATATTGAATTTAAACTGTTTTTATAAACAAGTTTAATTTATTTGGAGGAAATATATAAGTATTTCCTTTTCTTTAATAAAAATTTTAATAGAAATGACTATTATCTTCCAATTACATCGTTTACCGTCAGAGTTTTAGAAGTTCGCATTGTTAATAAAATTTTATCAAAATTCAAACAAGAATGTTATCAAAAGTCGGGCAAGCCAAAAAATTATTAAATTGTATTAGTTTTACAACCTTCTCAATTTGTCTGTATAAAATAAATATTATCAATTTTATAATCGGCGTTCTCAAATGCAATTATACTATGTCGGACACAAGAAGGCGATACATGGAAGTAATAAAATGTTTATTTTTTCACTTTTTTATTAAATTTGGGTTTAGACGCACCTTACGAAGAAGAAGAGAAAACAGGAAAAATTAAACATAAAATTAAATTAAATTTATTATTTGAAGTTGATCAGAATGAATAAGAAATCAATAAAATTTGGATTTTATGAGAGTATTAAACAGCAAATAGTTACCATAGTCCTCACAAGGTTGTTAATCCGATTATTGCATTTAAGCTGTTGCAGAGAAGAGCTGTTGTAATCGAATACCTTCAGTCGAATTGAAACAAACACAATTTCTTTTATTTCAAGTGCCTACTTAATTGAATATAATTTTCTTAGTATCGTATGAAAGACAAGAGTACAGGTGTTGGACAAAGATTGAGTTTTGTTCAATAATAACGGTAAAAAAAATGTTGTTTTTCAAAATTTACACTAATAAAAAATACAGGCTGATTTAAAATGAATTCAATCTATGATTTTTGCTAAAGTACTTAAATATATTTTGAACATCCCAAAATCCATAGAAAGCTGTGGATGTGATACAGTTGTGGTTGAACAGATTAAAGAGTTTCTCTTGTATGCGTTATGACAAACTACTATAGAATGATGGGTACAAAGGACCGGAACTCTTAGAACAAAAAATGTGTTATCTACTTTAATTATATATTTCATGATTGTTCGTACCTTTAAGGAGCTACATCCACCTAGAACTATTAAAAAATCATGGCACTTTGGAACGAGGGAATGGTAAAAGATACTAAAACAATTGTCTCAAAACGATCCGCTCTACCAACGCAATGGCATTCGAAACTCAGGTATCTTACTTAACCTGAAGATATATGTACATCTGCACAATTATTCTATATATCATAAACTTTCAAGAAATGCAAAAAAATCGATTTTTAAACACGTCGCACTAGAATATCCTGACGTGATGGCCGAATTCTGACCTAGGATTCGGATTCTACGCAGCATTTAACTTCGGAAATTACCCTCAGCTGCCCAGAAAAAATCATGACCCCATATTTTGTTGAACAGTGTTATCATTAACATACAAATTACAAACCTACTTGAAAAATTAATAAATATGCAGTTTTTCAAATAAATGTTTTTTTATGTATGCAGATATTTTTCCGGAACGAATTAGGGACGTTAATCGCGGATGTAGTTAAAAGACTCACCTTCAATTCATAAATATCGGTACAACCAATAAAATTAGAATTTAAAAGGTGATTTTTAGAAAAGTGCAACATTTTCAACGACAATGCAATATATTAAAATTATGAGTAACCGAACGTACTTCACTTTACTTTGTGAGATTTTCATCAAGACAATGCTTCCTGAGCAGGTATTTGAAACACTGATCGGTCAATGAACGAAACATTAAAAACATTTTTTTCTGTTTAAATAACTAAAAGATATTTTTTAAAGGTAACTGTATCAACCTCACTTTTAATCTTGCTCATTAACTAGCCATTAATTGTAACTAATGTATTTTGGAAGAATTAAATCAACCCTTAAAATATCAATTAGAAGCTACTTCTAGCGTGCATATCAGGTGGAAAAGATGCTACAACTTTACTGGGAGTAGTAATTAGTAGATTAGGAGGTGGATTTATTTTTACTAAATACCTTTTAACCAATAATTTTTAAAAACAAAATTGCGTGGTTGTCGATATTTTAGCGTAAAAAAACCACTTTCCAACGATATGGCTGGCACTGGGGGAGGGAGGTGATTTCTGATACACTTGGAGGGTTGAATTTCTTTTTAGAAAATACTCTCTAATCAATAAATATTTAAACAAAAAAAATTAGGGGGGTTTTTCTATATTTTAAAGTAGAAACAATTATTAACGTTACGGGTGGCAAGTGGTTCTTTTGATGCTCCTGGAGAGTTGGATTAATTTTTGAAAATCACTATATAATCAGAGGATATTTTAAAAACGAGATTTAGCGGGGTTATTTAGTTTTATTTTCAATTTCATTGAGGCAGGGGTAGTTACCGCCAGATTTGAGGATGGTTTAGGTTTTTGAGAAATGTTTGGTGTAGAAATTGATTTTTAAACAAAAATTAGCGGAATGATTTTATATTCTAGTGTAGCAAGTCCGAATGAGAAGTCTTTAATTTTTAGGGTTGCACTGGCGGGTAGGTTCTGATAAAGTTAAATGGTTGGCATTGTTTTTAATGAGGTCGCCCCACTCGTATTACTTGGGCTGGCAATTATCAGCGGGGTTAAATAAATTTTTGTTAACTTAAAAAATGCGTTTAATGTTTCATTCATTGAACGTTCAGTTCTTCAAGTAACTTAGCAGACAGAGGAATTAATGAAAAGTTGTGGTATCGAACTTGGGAGGCAGAAACAGAGATTAGAGCTCACAATCTCGTTAAAAAAACCACCAGGAGGATGCCATCAAAACAAAAATAATCGCTAAATCCGTTGATGTGCAATCGTCTGCTCTTTATATTTTACGAGAAACTAACAAAAAAGAATTTAGTAAGTTTGAGTAAGTTTAACGACACAAATTTATTGCAACGATAAAACTATATAACTATAAAATAAAGTTAACAGCCTCCTAAAGTGTTTTGCAGTAATTTACTTCATTTATGTAGTAAAATAATTTAATTTATTCGCTATTACTTTCACTGAACTTCAACAAATACGTGATTTTGTGAATTTTACGCCTCTGATTTTGTTTTTTTTTCTCGTGGTAATGTGAGGTACACTTGATATGCAGTTTGTTTAAAATCAATACAACATGTTCAGGTAGAGAAAGGATGTAAAAATTTAAACGTATCGGAGAATATCCTTTTGGGAAATATTATAAAAATCTGCAATTTAAAGAAGTTAAGCTCATAGTCACCTAAACTTCTTTTTATTGAGTTCGAAACTTATTACAATTAATTTTATTATGTTACAAAAGATGTTCCAAATGTCCTCTGCCACTTTCGATGCATGCTAATAACCTCCTTCTAAATCCCTGTTTAAGGTGTACTGTATCTAGTCTCTCTCGTATTTTCGTCGCTGTAGTTCTAATGCTACTAACAGATTCGTATCTATTGCTAACTGTCTTTGATTAAAGTTCATCCTTCATTGTTCCTCACAAGAAAAGGTTCAATGGGGTAAGATCAGGAGATTTTACAGGTCAATGAAACGGCGCGGCGCACCTCGTTCAAGCCACCGGTTAGAAAAGTCCCCATAAATTTGGCTATGGTTGTCGATGATACCAGCCCAAACATTGGCTCAGAATTTTGGCTTGTCCTTATCCGTGTATGGATGTTATGGAAGTTTGTGATACCATCCCCGGTGAACTGCAATTCATCCGTCCACAAAATTCGGCTCAGAATATCGCCGTTCTCCCTGTCGTTCCAGAAGCCAAATGCAAAATCTTCTCTCGGGATCTCCTTCCAGTAGTCTATGGATAAGGATATGATGATATGAACACCATCTTGCTGGATGAATAACCCTCCAAACTTTAACTGAAGACAATTCTAATCGCCTTGCGACTCGTCTCATTTCAGGTTCTTGATCGACTAGGGTGACATTCAATTTTTTGTTTGAATAGGTGTGATCTATCAGCCCATTAATTTCGACACACCAGATCTGAAACACCCTGTATACTATATGTGTAAATGAAATTTTATTAGCCTAACAGCCTAAAGATTGCATACTACTAATATATATATGTAGTTATTGATTAACAATCCATAATACTAAGAATGAATTATATAAACGCTTGTATCTATAGCTATATCAAATTAGGGATAGACGATCTTGGTAGATCGATCTTTGACAGCTCGATCTTCTAATTTTTAAATCAATTCTTTTCGTAAGCGATATGTTGCAAATCGATATTTTTGCCTCAAATTTCCGATTTTTAAAAACTTTTTATTTTAAAGAATTAAAAGAATTGTACACTCTAAAAAAGGTTTATGATACCAATCTATTTTACACCGCTTTATAAACACGTTAATGTAACAGACGTGTATTTCGTGTATTTTTTTAACTTCACAAAGTGTCAAAGTCAATTCCACCAATAAGCATAGTTTCCAGGAAACCCGTGCTGTTTGTCGCGTAGATGTACATTCTGTAGAAAAAGTACCGGGAACTGGTCAACACAAATAGATTTATTATTCATCCAAATTTATTGCATTGCCTTCAAAGTAGGCTCCTTCCGAAATAATACATTTATGCCAACGAATAATCTAATCAATAAAACATTTTTAAAACGCATTTTCCGGAATCGACGTTAGTTATCGCCGCGAATTCTCTTTTATGTCTTCTATCGACACTCGTTTTGAGCCTCGAACTGGTAATTTGAGTTTTGGAAAGAGAAAAAAGTCGCCCGAAACCATATCAGGTGAATACGGTGGTTGTTGGATGGGTTTTGTTGAGTTTTTGGCCAGAAATTCGTTCACAGTGATAGCCTTGTGAGATGATGCGTTATCGTTGTGCAAAATCCATTAGTTTTATTTCCGCAAATCTGGCCTTTTTTACGAATTTGCTCAAAACAACCCAAACAATCGTTTAAAATGCTACGAATTGATTAGTGAGACACAAAAAGTTCAGCGGCTATCTCTCTCAAACTTAAATAACAATTCTCAGTAACTATTTCCTTCACTTTAGCGATGCTAACTTCAGTTGAAGACGTTGATGGCCGACCAGAGCGAGACAACGCTTTCACCACATCTCGACCGCATTTGAATGCACTGTACCACTCATATGTACTTGTTTTTGATAAAGTCGATTCACCAAAAGCAATGCAAAATTTAAGACAAATTCTTTGTTCGATATTTTTATACATGTAAAAATCGCAAAACACACTTGAGAGAACTGACAAAATCGAGCATTGTAAACAAACTAAATAACAGATCGCGGTCAGCGTCAGTATAGAGGATAGGTGTACCAACTTAGTGACAAAAGGAAATTTGTCAATTCCTTTAAGCGGGCTTTTTAAATGATCAATTCCTGGTACTTTTTTGTGTGTGGCTATTCGCACCCACGGGTGAATATAGATAAACGTAAGTCTAGGGAGATTGGTGAATGTAACCGATAAAAGTTACCAGAGGCCTTAAGTTCACCTTTAGGCCGCGTTCACGAAACAATCACATGAAATACTCTATTTTTCGCGACAAATGTGAAAGCTAGTAGAAGCGGAAAATGCCCGAACTCCTGAGGCTCAGGAAAGCAATCAGCAGCCTCAGAATGTTGAAGCGAACGTGGATAGAATTTGGGCTCTACATGATGAAGACATCGCAAGAAAAATCAGTTCCACAAAATGGATTACTATTTATAGATTTTTTACTTTAGTTTAATTCGGAAAGTCTAATATCTTTGAGCTTTCCTTAACTTTGCGCGAAATTTTTATAAGTTTGTCATCGTAAGGAAGAAGAGGCTTATGGGACTCCCATTAAACTCCATCAATCAATTCCTAAATCGACCGACTGTCCAAGACACGAGGAGCTATTTCGGCAATCAGAATACCTGCATGTGTACAAAATTGCTATGATACATATTCCGAAAATTGCAATATATGTTCCTTTTGAGAGACTTTTTTCAAAAGCAGAACCTTTAGCGACAGAACGAAAAAGGGTAATTGTTTACTTTCAGGGTCACCTGGTTTTTTGGTTGTAAAAAATCGAAAAATCAACTTCTTTTATGATTTTTTCTTCCAATTTGTTCGTGTTTACGGCGGATTTACGTTAAAAATCTGAGAAATTAAATAAGTTGAATATTTTTTAGGCGGATCCGTGTACTCCGTGTACGTAACACGTTCCGAAAAATTTTTATAAGACTTTCTGGGAGGAAGAGGTGTATTAAGTATTAATCGGGCTTTTAGTTGCTTAATTAACCCCCGCCGACACGGGCGATATGAATAGACACTGCCTGTTTTTTATAGTTTTATGGCTATGAATGCTTTAAAAAAAATTTTCAGATTGTTTTTCGCTTAATTTAATTTTTAATTGTTTTTCGAGTAGAATACACATATAGAATAGAATAGAATAAATAGAATAGAATAAAAAAAAACATATATAAAAAGTTGATGGGATATCGTAAAAAAAATTATACAGACTTATTTGTAAAAATTCATTATTTTTCAACATTTAAAATTCTGAAACTATAGTATTACAAAGATTAAATTATGATCATTCTCTTATTTTTTATAGTAAATACGCCGTAAAAACAAATATTTAGGGTACTATTAGCGAGTGAAGTTAAAAAGAGATGTTTTTTCTTTAAGAGAAAAATTTATTTTTAGAGGTAAATTATTTTACATATGATAACTTAGGATCTATATTTTATAAAAAAAATAAAAAAAAATTTTAATTATGATTTTTTTTCTTTAGTACAGATGAGGTGCTTTCGCGAAACTTTGAGCAACCGTCTCAGTTATCTCAGTTCAGGAAATGTCAATTTATACAGCTGTTAATGTAACGAACTTTTCCAATTTGAAATTTAGTAAATAATATTGCTTACTGTTTGCTAAGGACACTGGAAGTAAAGCGTTTTTTTCAAAAAAATGGCGCATATTTCAAAATAAAAGTTTTAAAAACAGCCTCATTTTCCCGCCCTTTTAAGTCTCTAAACGGCGGAAAAAAGTCACTAGGTTCCGTGGGGGGATGGACAATAAACATAATAATAAACAAAATGAGCCAAGTTTTATTAAAATCGGACAAAAAGTTTTTGAGCTAGAATTTGGGCAAATTTGAAAAATTTCATTTCGAGAAAAACGCGTTTAAAGTTACAAGGAATTTACGCATTGTCGTCAAAACATGACTATACAAAAATTTGTATAACTTTTTTTCTATTTTGAATTTTCACCTGAAATTTTAAATACATATTCTTGACACATATATAGACCCTCTTATGAAACCAAAAAAATATCAATTTTTTTTTAACTCGCTAATAGTACCTTAGAAAAAAAGACGGAGATCCATCAACTTTCCGATTTTTACAGCCAAAAACCAGGTGACCCTGAAAGTAAACAATTACCACAAGAAGTTGCATATCAAAACAACATGTGTCGCAACTGTTTCTTTTGAAAAGCATGTCAGAAGAATTCTGGTATAGCGATTAAACGAGCCTTACGATTCAATCAAAAATTCCTAGTTACTAAAATACCTAAATTTTACCATAAGATGTGATTTTTAAACTAAAATTGTTTTCTATCAGACGATTTGTTTATAACTGTACGTGTTTGCTATTTAAAAACTTTAAATCTTTATCTCAATAATACAAATAATACAAAACATGTGTTAAATGCAAAAAAAAAAATCTTATGAACTTTAATTTTGTTAATTACACTAATATTCCTGCTACTTTTTTTAACTTTCTGGTGTCCAAAATTGATCGTTTTTTATCAGATTAGTGTTTGCTTCCCCCCCCCTTTTAAAACAGGATACAACGTTATTTTATTATTAATACTATTTTAGTGTGAATATTTATTTTTTATACTTCAGAAATTTTAAAAAATTTTCAAAAAACCAAGATCTGAAGACCGATCTACAGGAATCGATTTTTCAAACCCGATTTATCAATTCTGAAGATCGTAGAAAGGTAAATGATCGATCTCCATTCCATCTCCATTCCTATACCAAACATCATATAGCAACTGAAGCCCAAATTTAAATACTTAGATTCATTCTGGAAGCATCAGTTCATAAATTGGCAAAAATGTAATTGATTCCATTACTTATCATTTGGAATGAGAATCACATGCCTGAAATTTGTGAAATGTTTGCTTATTGATTCCGAGAAATCATTTGTAGAAGTAATTCTGTGAATTGCAATTCATAACCTTCTATGACACTGCCTTGGAAAAGTAGTAAATTCTTTATCTTGCTTGGAAACTAACGTAGATTTAATTGTGAAAATAATTAGAATGCGTTTGGAATTTATTTAGAATGAAATTCATTTCCTGCTGGAAATTGTTGACCCACGAAAAGAAACTAATGACATTTTTATTAGTTTATGTCTTATTTGGGTGCCAAATACCCTTGAAAAGTCACGCAAATCGTAAAACTGAACTACTCTTGGAAGTTATTTCGAACCAACCCAGATTTGCTTGGCTTGGAAAAACGAAATAGTAATAAAAATGCTGAGCAATGAGCACTAAAACTGAAATACAATTCGGAAAAAAATATTTTGAGGTCTGACGTCTAGACGCGACCTCTAAACACTTAAGCGCCATATCCATCGTCATTGGTTAAGCATAACTGACTCAGAAATTAGCGCCAGCGTCAGCATAATACTTAATGGTCAGTCTCCGTCTCAGTTAGGTATGTAATTTAACCGTCTACCTACAGTAGCCGGCGATTCGCACTAATTAACCAGCAGCAGTAGTTCCATTCCCATTAATTGCGACGTGCCTTCAAAGTAAAAGCAAAGCCGTTCGCGAACGCACGCCTGTTAGTCAATGATTCAATTGAATTGTCTCTGAAAAAACTATTTCAACTGATTTCAATCCCGAACGGGAAAGTAGGCAGGACGTTATTCGCGAAGCGATTTTCCGGCTTACAACTTTATTTTTCTCGCATTAACGGCAAACTGAGATCGTAATTTGACGTAATCTATAATTTTCCAAAGACCAGCAAAAGAATACAATTTCCCAAGTCGCACAATAGATCCCAGGTGGCTATTTGCTTGGTTACTTCCGTAATTGAATAAATGACCTTCACCAAGGTTCTCCACACACTTTTATGGAAAGTGTGAATAAATTTCGCTATGACTAACGCAATTTAAGCGACTTTAGATTGCTGTCGATATTTACCTCAGCGTTGCTTATTGCGACTGCTTTTCTAGTAGCTCGAGGACGTACATATTTCTACTTTTATTGCTCGAAATGATTCTATAGTACTTGACTTCATTTGAATACCTGTCCGCAGAGCCGTACATCCTGAATAAGATTGAAAAATTGCAAGATAAATGCAATTTCAACCTTCATCTCTCCACCAGTGCATTACGCAAGAAAAGAATTTTGCATGCGAACCACTTGTCCGATTGATTTGTAGATAAAATTAAGTTTTTAAGTCAGGGCCGTTACGTTTGCTTTAATATGAATCACATGACTGCCGACCATTCGAAAACAATTTACTCAAAAACATTGTAGGCTTGTTAAAGTCAAGACTCAAGACTCGAGACTCGGAAACTCGTAGAACTTTTCATACGCGGTCATGTGTCACAAACTATTATCTGTGCAAACAGGCCTTCAATCAACTACTATAAAAGCTAGTTAATTAACGTACAGTTCAATAATTTGCGAGGGCGAATCAAAGTTAACAATAAATCTTATTCTGATTTTCTAGGAAACAAACTTTTATTTAAAATATCCTCGGAAACTAGGGGATAGTTCGCAATTCGACCCTATCAATTTTATGTATGACAGGGCATTACTTTGTAATGCTTGGCCATTTGTTTTGTAGAGTATATTTCTCCATTGGTACCAAGTTTTGTTTGCATAGTATGATGCCAATTTGGTAACGTAATAAAAATTATGTATCAAGGTAGTAAGTCGGGAGTTACGGAAAAGGGGGGGGGGCACAATATGTTCCTTCCTCTCTCTCTCTGTTTTTCTCTCTCTAGTTCCCGTAACCGCTTGTGGGGCATGGGGTGGGAGAACGAGACAATGATTGCACGTGGACCCACAATTTAAAGTGGATTTCCTAACCATTCTACAATCTCCATTGCCTTTTTATCGTAATCTGTTGTCAGCAGAAAACAACCATGGGTCGCCGTCGGTGGGATTCGAACCTGAGACCTTCGGATTGGTAGGCCAACACGTCGTCACTTACTCCACCGACGACTTTTATGTTCCTTCTATGCGCACACAGAGTTACATGATTCTTTGCTGTTGTAATATGTATTTTCCCTAATTGGTACCAAAATTAAATTTTTGTACGTAGGTTAAGGCTACGCTTTGTTCATACAAGTGTCATATCTAAAATCTATAAAAAGTGAAAACTAAAATAGTTATAGAAGAAAAAAAACATTAAGGAGAGGCATGCCACCACCCCTCTAACTACAGACCAGTTGCACTAACTTCGGTCTTATCTAAAGTTTTAGAATCACTCAGTTGATGAAATACTTATATATAAAATAACCATCCTATCAACGATTGCCGGTAAGGTTTCCGCGCTGGCCGCTCAACCGGAGAATTCCTAACAGGTCTAACGGAGCGCTGGAATCATTGTCTCCATAATTTTGTTCAATCCAAAATCGTCGCTCTTGATATTTCAAAGGCTTTTGATAGACTCGGGCATGCTACTCTTTAAGCCAAACTGCAAACATTTAGTCTGCGCCCTAACCTCGTTAAATGTTTTTTGTCAAGCCGTTCAATCCGTGTACGGAGTTACATGTACATCAGATTCCTACGAAATAAATGCCGGTGTACCTCAGGGTTCAGTTCTTTCACCAACCTTATTTCTTCTTTTTATTAACGATCTTGTATCCCTTATTCTCAATCCTATTCATAGTTTCGCCGACCACAGCACACTTGTATTCATTTCATTCTGTAATGAATTCACGTGGAGATGCTACAGAAGTCAATCGAGAACGCATGTTTGGATCTTTAGACAACGACATTTTTATGGACCTCGCTTGAGGCAGAGCAAATCGTGTTTCGTTTAATGCATCCAAAACTCAATGCTGTTTAATGTCCTTTGAAAAATGCCCAGTTCACCCTCAACCCATTTCAGTCGACAGAGTGAATATACCCAATTCGCACTTTCTAAGCATCTTGGGTATTGAAATATCCAGCAATCTTAGCTGGACTGATCATATATTTGCGATAGCTAAATGTGCGATGAAATGCTTGGGTTTTCTACAGAGATGTAAGAGATATTTCGCCCGATCTGACTTAGCGCTAATCTACAAGTCGCAAATCAGGCCTAGACTTGAATATAATTCCCATATTTGGGCAGGGTCCGGCCATACTGCATCGTCCGCGTTAAACAAAGTCCAGTGTAAGGATATTAAACTTTTTGGCGATTCCTCAATCTCTGAGGTCTCTCACTCTTCTACAAGCTACAAGTCGCTTCCATCGCTATACTCTCCAGGTCAAATTTGGAAGCACCGTCAAACTCCGGGAATCTTTTCTAAGCAGAACAACTCGGATGTGGAACAGTTTACCATCTTCTGTTTTTCCCTCGTCATATAAGCCCAAACTTTTAAACGGAAGTGAAAGTAATATTCAGTTTGCTATAAATAATATAAAAGGAGGTAATAAACAGGATCCTGATGGTAACTGTTTTTTTTTATACGATGTGGCCAAATCCTAGGGACCAATCTTTGATGCGTTAGCATGGTTTTGGCCGAAGGGAATTAAGGTAAGGGAAGTGAGGAAGCTTGAGTCTTGTTTTTGCATTGCTGCGAGCTAGACAACAGCCCAGAGACGGAGTGAATTATTTTAATTTCTTAATAAAAGCTCACGGGGTCATCTGGTCTCGAACCCGGGACACATGGCATATTGGTCTTGCCGCTCAACGTATTGATCCAACTCCGTCTCCGTCTATATGATCTACTTAAAAATTGTACCATTGAGTTGGTAGGTCCTCTTAAAATAATTTTCAATTTATCTATTACTTCTGGTATTTACTTAAATTCTTGGAAAATATGCCATATCACACCAAAGTGTGTGGTTCAAGGCAGCTGATTGATAATTATCGAAGTATCTCATTAATGAAATTATCCATAAACTCCTGGATTCTATAGTTACTTCTAAGATTTCTTTCTTTGCAGAAGAGATTATTGTATCACAACAACATGGTTTTTTCCGGTAGATAAAAAACTAATCTTGTGATTTTTACAAATTATTGCATTACTGTATTAGAAAATGGTGACCAAGTGGATTCTATTTATACAGATTTTTCAAAGGTTTTCGTACAGATTGCATTACTAATTAAAAATTTTAGAAAACTAGGCTTTTATTCATATATAATTGCTTGGATTGAATCTTATCTGAGTAATAGAATTCGAATTGTTCGAATCGGAAACTGCTCATCAAGCATGATTGTTGTCAAATCAGGAGTTCCTCAAGGAAGTTACCTAGGACCCTTATTATTTCTATTATTTATGAATGATATTGTATCAACCTTTTCATTTGCTAATTGTTTAATTTTTGCGGATGACCTTAAATTATATGCCAGAATTGAATCAATGGATGATTGTAATCGATTGCTATCTTCGACTTTCGGAATGATGTCTACATGGTTTTTCCTTAAATGCAGCTCTGTGTAAACTTTTAAAGTTTCATCGATCTTTTAATCCAGTATTTTATAGTTAGAAAATAAATGAAGTTATTGTTACTCGTGTAAATGAGACAATAGATTTGGGGGTAGGTTTGATGAAAAGCTTTCATTCATTCCTCAAATTGAGTATGTGATTTCTAAATGTTTCTTACTGGGATTTGTTAAAAGGGGTGCAATGAAATTTAAAAGTCCTTTAACCAGCATCAAATAAATCGATTGGAATCTGTGCAAAGGTCAATAGCCCGATTATTCATATGTTCGGTTAATGCAGTGACAATTTTCCGTCATGTGAAGAAAGATGTTTACTAATTGGATTGCAAAAGTTGGAATTTAGACGTAAATGGAATTTTTTGCACGTGATGTTTTAATTTATCAAATTAAATGTCACCAACTATTGTCAAGTTTTAGGATATGTGCCAGAAAGGTCGTTACGGCAGCAAGATTTGCCAACAACATTATACAATTATAACAATTTATGGAGATCAAGATCCGATAACCAAATGCTGTAAGGCGTTTAATAATTTTAACTTTTGTGTTGATTTTACTTTAGATAAGGATGAAAATAAATCTGGAATATTGGAATTGATCCACATAAGTTTAATTTAGATTTATAAATATAGTAAGAGCCATTCTGTAGACTAAATATATATAAATAAATAAAAATGATTTTTCTGGTTTCAGTGGCCTAAGTCCAGCTACAGAATGTTATCCATTGCTGTGGGATTAAGATTTCCGTGATACATAGACATGCTACAAAAAATCTTTCTTGGTGTAACAGAACGAACTAAAAGCTAAACCAAGATGACTCTGACAACTAAATCAACCGATGAGTTCCCTATAATCATTAACATTCCACTTGGGGGGTTCTGAAGTCAAAGAAAAGAACTTGGAGAGACTTCTGCGGGAGGATTGACGAGCTCATCAGCGTGACTCACACTCAATCGTGGTTATAAGATCCGAATCAATCACCGACTAATGAGTCGACAACATGTCCTCAATGAATCACCGCTTATCAATTGACCAAACCCACCAATAAGGCATACACAGCCTAATTTGAGAGTCCGTTCTTTTTTGCAAGTTTCTGAAGATAAAGGGCCTTATAATGCATATTTTCATCCCATTAAAAGAGTAGCCGTCCAAAGCGGAATCTACTCCTTCCTAATTCTATTTTGGACGCTACTATTAGTGGGATATTTGCCAAGGCCATGCAGAAAGGTTATTGCCACCACGGGGAAATATGACAGATTAATCTCTGAAACACTGGTGGTGTAATATTGGAGGGTCTAGGAGGAGGAGGGATAGAACCCTGACTGTTCGATGGATTAATTTGGGATTATTTCCCCTACTGCGAGTACAAGTTATTGATGGACTCATCTTACGCGTTCCTATAGAGGTTACAACGCTCACTTATTTTCATCCTAATAAAAATGTTGCACTCAGGGAGAATAGGGAGGGGACGTCGGTGGTTGTTCGCAGTATATTCCTTTCTATCTCTCTCTCTCTCTCTTTTTATTTCTCTAGTTCCCGTAACCCCTTATGGGGCATGGGGCGGGAGAAGAACTTCACCTGATTCGAGACAACAATTGCAAGTGTACCGATAATTCAAAGTGAATTCCGAACTACTGACATTTTCTCTGCAACCCCCATGGCATTCTTATCGTAATCTGTTCTCAGCAGAAAACAACCATGGGTCGCCGCCGACACGTTATCACTTAGTCCACCGACGACTTATATAATAAATCCCTTAGTCACACTTGTATGGTGGGACTTAAAGATGGCGCTATCTGCCTTTAAAAAAGTGTAGAGAAAAGTCTGTCCAGAGGATATGGATGGCATACACACTTGCTCAAATTGCAAGGCAAATCGGCTCTTGGAAGAACACATGCCCATATGCAGATACTCACACTGTGTGAATGTCCCTGGTTAGCGTATATGCTTATAAGGTATACCCAACAAAGGGACACATATTTCAACATTGACATTGCCCCTAGTTTGCAACGTTAGAAAATTGGAGATAGTTCCCGTTTCTGTTTGAGGAAGGAAGAGTTAGTCTCTCTGTCACTGAGTAGTTGTTAATCGTATCAGGCTGACATCTCACAAAGGCGTTTTCTTCGCCGGAAAATATAGCTGCGCCAGCCCCAAAATAGACTTTAGGAGTAGTAGTCGAGGAACGTAAGTTTCATTGAGCAGCTTATCTTGTAGCAAAAAATCTTTTTGGTCGAAGTGACGAAAACGCGCCTGATAGTACTACGATTCACAAATTTCGCGACGAATTGTAAATAAAAAAATTTATACGACAAAAAAACTTTTTCTATACTTACTATTTTGACGCATAAATGGCAGAACACCGTAAGGGACATTTTTACGGAGAATGACTTTTTTATCTCTATTGACTTGATTTCCGAAAATGCTGTCATGTTATCTCATTTCGTTTTACCGCAAATAAATCGGCCCAAATCAAACGTTTGTCCCTGTGTTAAAAAGTGGTAATGCCGTTGTATTTCAAGTTAAAAAACCGCCTTCTGTAAAATTCCGTTTTTATCGTTTACTATGTTCTATATCAACAAGTGCATTTTAAGGTTCTCCTAGGTACCATTATAGTTTCGTTCTATCCGTCCGTCTGCCTGTCTGTATTACATAGCTCTCTCATCCTCTCATCTATACGCCTATTAAAATGAAATTTAGTAAACGACATAGATTGATAACCCAAAGTCAGAAATTATGCGATTTTTGGACCCCTATCACAGAGTGGGATTTTTTTAACTTTAACTTGAGTGGGGTGCCTTTAAATAGGTCTCCTAAAATGCAATAAAAAGCTTTAGAACTTTTTGATTTTAACCCCTCAGTTACTAGATATTTGCTTTCAAGGTTGTAGTTGTCAAAGCGCCCTGAACAAATGAATTTAGCAGAACTTATAACGAACACTGCAGCAAAATTATTTTTAGAGAAATTTGGAAATAACTCTACAGAACTCCATCATATGCGTGCCCAACACACTCTTAACCAATTTTATTTTCAGTTTATTACTGAAACTTTATGATTAACTTTTATCATTAATTTATAGAAGAAAATTTGCTAAGCTTTTTTTAAATTTTGAAGTCACACCAGACTTGAAGCGACACAAAGAACTTCTTTATTTATTATACTATATTAACTTCATTCTCTCTAGTTGTCGTAACCCCTTGTGGGGCATGATACATGAGAAGAACTTCACCCGATTCGAGACAACGATTGCAATTAACTTTAACTAACTACAATTTTAAGTGGATTCCGATCTACTGACATTTTCCCTGCAAGTCCGTTTTATCGTAATTTGTTGTCAGCAAAAAAACAACTATCGGTCACCGCCGGTGGGATTCCAACCTGGCACCTCCGGACTAGTAGGCCGACACGTTATCACTTACTCCACTGGCAACTTCAACTTTTATAACTTCATTAGTAGTGATATAAATAATATTTAGAAAAAATAAGATAGCAGTAATATGTTTGACAGTGTTGAGATGATTAGAGTACTTTGTTATCTAAAGTAAATTGAGTGAAAACTTTTTTTATAATATTTTAACAGCTGATCCGATTTTGCTGAAAGTGTTATCAGCTCTGTAAAGACAAATTCATTTGCGACATTAACCAACTCGAAATCATTTGTTCAGGAGAAAACGTCAGACAAATTAAAAGAAGAATTTGGAATCTTTACATTAAGACCTTCACAACGATAACCCATATACCTGGATAAATGAAAATTGCAGACCCTCATTTTGACCCTTAAAATAATAACCTAACGAAAAAATTATTCAGACATCAACCTCTAAACTATTTGCGAATCACTAAAGTGACACTTTGATGTAAAACTTAGGTTTAGAAGGTCTGTGATGAAACGAAATGTCATCATTGTTATATTTTGAGGTACCTGTGCAATTGTCGCCGAGGTAATTTTTGTTTGAAAGGAAGAAAATATATAAAGGCTTTATTCTTCCAAAGCACATGCACCTTTTCAGAAACTATATTCCGAAAGCCACCGGGACAGTAAAAGTTTTTATTGACCATAGTCATAAATTAAGTAAAATGATATATGGTCTAGCGATATAGTGTGGGTGCTTCACCTGCAGAAGGTCGGCAATTTTAAACGAACCTTAATTAGTGGATTTTCCGAATTAGTTTTAATTTTCATTTCATTTCAAAAGAAATTTATCCAAGATGTTACTTTAAAAAGATTGTGAGTTTGAATTACCCGGCAAAGCATTGCGTGAAACAAATAACAATATTGTGAAAATATTGCAGAATAAAACTACAATGGAAACTATAGATTACTCTAATAGTCACCTCTCAATGAAGTAGTTTTGAACAGCGCAGGTAATTGCTCAGAAGGTATTTCTGTACTTCGCGGAAAAAGTCATTATTTGTATCAACAGTAAAAGGGACATTCACTCTGCGACCTCACAGATAAAATTTACAACAAGAATGAATTAAAACAAAAATCTGCAATATTCATAAGAAAGCTGCAATCATAATAAAATTTTAAGTACTTTTGCATAAAAAACAAAATTTGTATGCATGTTTCCACCAAGAACCCGAAGAACACGTAACCTGTCAAAGATTAAGGAGGCAACCTTAGTATTTAGTCGGTGGCTTAGTGATAACTTCAGAAGATTTGCAGAAGGAGAGTTATGTTATCCCACCTGCACAACCACCTTGTTTTATTACTCAAGAAGATAACCACAAAACAAATCTCGATTACGTAATTTTTACTTAAAGCAGCAAAAGCAATAGGAGACAAAAGGAGCGGGGCTTCTTTAAAATGAAATCAACAAGAAAATAAAAAATTTGAAAAAATCAGAACCATTAAACGCTGACTAATGCTTTTAAACAGAATAAATTAACAAAAAAGTATAGCTACGTGAAGGAAGTTGGGATAAAAATAAGTCTTATATATACAATGTACAAAAAATAAATATTACAGATAAGAATAGGGGATGATACCACACCCCTTTCCCAAATACCCAGGTGAATTTTTTTTTAAGCTGAGGAAGACAATTATTACGAATAGCCAAATGCTTCTATAATCAAGATATGGGTCCCGCAGAAATATAGTCATATGTGAAATTTTGCGGAAATTCCATGTCCCTATACTCTGTGGCACAAAGACGTCGATTTTCCGCATTTAAACAACATGGGATTTTTGGCACTTCGCGGTTATTTTTTTCTATTGCAATTTAAAAATTCTGAAACGTGATAAATTTCTCACCCATACACGAAGAGAAGAGTTTTGGAATTTTCATACGAAAATTTCGATTCTTAACTGTAATCTTGTTGCAACTGTCAGCTACATTAATTTTTACGGAACAGCACCGTAAAATTTCCTGAACGATGAGCCCAAAGCCGATAAGGATATTCTGAGCATAAAGGCTTTAAAGTAGTCAAATTAATTTACATTTCGCATAAAACAAAAACAAATAAAACAAGTACGCAGTCTGAGATTTTAACCCTAGACCTCAGCGACGCGCTCAAACGTATTCACAACTAAGCCTATCTTGACTTTAAACAATACACTTCTAACGAGATTAAAACAGCTGCCTTGCCTCTCCATAAATGCGCTATTTATTGACATTTGCAATAATTAACAAATTGATTGAAAGCTAATTAAGCATTCATATTTACATAGAAATTCAGAAATATAGCAAACTAAGTCTCACACAACGAAGGAAATGATTTCAAGTTTGCTTAAACATTGGGAAGACCGTAAAATTTGGCGGTTATTCCGGGAAAAAATTGCGTATTAGGCGTTCAATTTTTACGAAATCACACAGTACACTTTACGAGTGACGTACATTTTTCGGTGCTGTTTCGTAAATATTGCCTATGAAAAATTACTGGAAGGATGGTAAATTTTATAATGCGGCTGCTTACATTTTGACAGAATGTGTTACTTGCAAGACGACTCCTTGTGAGTCGAACCGTAATTTTCTCTCTATTGAAGAATTTAAGTAAATTATCTGGAAACAACTTATTATTCAAATTATTCTCAAGTTCAATTTTCAATAGCATCGTCCTAAACATCCGAAGTATCATAGAAAATAAGCTTTTTCAAAAAAAAATAATGTATCTGACGAAAGAAGGACAGTTTTCGGGAATAAGTTTTTTCCTCTATTGGATTTAGCGATAATCTTATAAGGACTTCTTTTTAAATCACACGATTGCCTCCAAAATTATGATCTTTATAGCAGGGGGTTTTCGGAGTCAACCCGCCTCCACCCCCTCTATGAAGACCGTATTTTTTCTTTTATTTTTAATGAATGTTCGGAAAAAATTTGGCGAAAATATTGGATGTATATTGGAGCGAAAAAGTAGGTTTTTATAAGATATGATCGCCTCTTAGAAGAAACAGGGGTGGCGGTACACGATTTACGAAATATTTGGAGAGAGCAGAAAATGTTATAACATTAATATGACATTAAAATGTTAAGTGCAGACTCGCGTTATTATTAGGAAAGTCTACGTCAGGAATTTACCTCTTGTGTCAGTTATTTCTTATCTTGTCGGTAGGTATGAAATTGTTTCTTTGAATATTTCAAAGTCTTGAGTTGCTTTTAAACCAAACTTCACCAATTTGATCAGACCTTTCCCTTCTTAAATGTATTTTAAATTTTTTAACTGGTTATTCAATCCGTGTAATAATATATGAAATACCATCTGATCTGACCAATAAATATTAAATAAATGGCGTATCCACAGGGATCTATCCCTTCACCAATCTTGTTTTATGATCTTTTATTACACACTTTCATTCTTATTCATAACTGTGATTATTATAAAATTCTAAATCTGTCCAAAACAAAAAAAAACATCACTTCATTGTCAACAGAAGGTTGTTGAAAAATGCCAATGACTTGAGAACGTAGGGCCTGCTCATAAATTCACACTTGCACAGCAACTTCACTTTTAAGTTGAACAAAGTGAGTTGCTGAATTGTGAAAGTGTACTGTGAAACTGCGTTTATAAACAAACCTATTACCATCTTAGAAGGTGAAGCTGTTAATAACATCAACTCACAAATTAATGAAAAAAAAGTTCATATTCTTATCTATTCCGGCAAAGAATATCAACAACGATCTCCCTTCTAATGCAACTTATGGACAGTTTGCAAAATTTGAAAGCTGATACAGTCCATCAATCCATCTGTTAGCACGATAGAATGATAAATTAAAGAATTGTGATGCTGAGCGCCCCAGGAAATCTTATTGTCATACTATGTGTCGACAATGACTGCGTAAGACTTTCGATTAAAATCCACAAAAAAAAAAACTTTTTGCATAGAAAGACCAAAATCAACCTGGAAAGACCAGCCGCAACAACTGGAAAATCCTGAAACTAATTGAAAGCTAACATTCAAAACAATGTACGTTGGAGCGTATATTTGTCCACCGTACACTCCTAAGCGGATTGAGTACTCTGGTAGAGTAAATAATTTTTCTATTTCCAAGGAACGTATTTCCACCAATTTTTTTTTATATAAAAACCCTATTAGTAAAACTTGGGAAACAGTTTGTGGTAATTCTTTAGAGTGAGTATGAGTCTTTTTGACGGTGAAAATAACCTTTATCACTGTCAATTGAACGAAGGAGGTTACTAAATTGTTTTTTCTTTAGAAAAAAATTTTAAACAAAATTCTTTGTGAGGCCAGTTTTCTGTAAAAGGCGAATATTCTATGCTTTGTACAAAATGGTTTAGAAAAACACTTTCGCTCCTAAGAATTTTACTGAATGTGAAGAAGAAGGAGACGAAGGGGACGAGGAGATGAAGAAAGGGTATAAGAGAGGGGGTTAGAGGGAAATGAACAATAATTTAAGTGTAAGAAGGAAACAGTATTAACCTACGAATCGAGTAATCTCGTAGTAACTAGAATGATTAAGGACATTTTCACCGTCTCAAAAAAAAAAAGTTCGCCGGTACGCTAGAAAACACTTCTAAAGAATTACCCAATTATTAAAAATAATTTCAATGTGTAAAGACTGTATTTATGTTCTCAACATTGTAGCAGATAAAACCATATAATGTTCAAAAAATATTCCACCTGTCAATGCAATACCAATTAAAAAACCCTTTTATGTTCCAACTGGGATTTTAAAAATTATTTAAATCCGGCTCATTTTAAACTTAATCAAGATTAACATGACTCACTGTAAAAACCGTTCCACTTGAACGAATTTTAGAGGTAGAATCCTATTAAACCATAGCTTAATCGGTTTCTTAAGAACCTTCCTCGAAATATGATGAATCGTGACTTCACCCGAGGCAGTCCAAAAAGAAAACCAAATTTTTCTTAGTTTCTCAGAAGTAGTCGTCAAGGACTTTAATACATATTTTTAACCTTACTCCATTCCATAAACTCTAGTGTGCACACCCAAATTGTTCAACTTAGAATCGGATTTTAATTAAGGTGAACGGCGAATATTTTAGCAATCAAAAATATGCAGAATCGCATATAAAAGCTCGAAACAGGTCGCATAATTCCAAACAAGTTGTGATATTAATCCAAAATCGAAAACTGTTGGCTGTTGGTGTATAACTAGTTTGCACAGTCCTTTCACTTCTCGACTAGAACTGGTACACTGACACACAATCACATATCATTTGCAAAAATATTTAAAATAATTTTTTTCATTTGAAAACTTACAAAAACGGTTTAAATAACGTTCTTCAAAGTATTTTGATAAACAGAACAAATTTATGCACGAAAAATTGGAACTTTCCAAAATGATGAAAAAATCACTTTTCACCCGGTCACAAAAACGGCAGGTAATCCCAAGTCGAGTCGACGCGGCACAATCTTTCACTCAACTGAAAACCTGTAGAAAAATTCATGCGCACGCATCTCAACTCAACGTTCGTTCTCCTCCTCTTGACTCAAACCTACAAACTTCCAGCGGCCTCGAAGAATAGGTTGAGGTGGGTTCAACCAACTGGTTTACCAGACATCCATTGGAAATGATCTTTTCAAATGATCGGAGTGACCTGGAGGACTGGAAAAAGCACCGAGTTCAACCAAGCTAAAAGGAATTGCAGATATAAGGTGCTATGTATGCTATGCACGATAACCTAAGTGTGGGTTCAATTCGTACTAACAGGTTAGAAGGCATGTCCAGTAATACGTTACAGGTGAGAATGAAAGATGAGATGGAAACTTTTGCAAAGTGATTATACATAGTGCAGAAGTTAACTGGACGACGGCACCAGGTAATCCGCGGCAGATCGGTAATAATTGCTGGCAAGAATGGTTACTCGCCGGGGAAATTCATTTCACGTTAACAATTTCGCTGAATTGGAATAAATTTTCAGGGGAAATTCAAAATATCCAATAAACAAGGAAAATTGTGAAAATGTATAAGGCAAATATTGGAAAAAATATAGGAAGATTTGACAGGGATTTTTGAAGCATGAACTCTTACTGATTTATAGCGAAGAAAGTTTCACTAATTCAGTGAACAAGATTTATGAAATTAATTCATAACTTCGCGTGGAATAGTTAAAAAGGTGATGTAATCTGAAAATCTGAACAGCACAAAACCTATTGTTGTTAGGAGAACCTTGATGGTTACCAGAGATGGCAATCAATTTAAGATAGTTTTGCAGACCCTATGCACCAGTTGGACTGACATATATTAAAACAATCACAAGTTCTTTATTTTAGTTTTTTTTTCTTTATACATTGGCGAGCAAAAATAGAAGAATTAATATTACAATCTACTTTTTGCAATGTGTACATTGAAAAATATTTTAAATATTTACCAATTTCAATAAAAATATTCACATAAAACTAATTTGTTCTAATTTTGCACGTTTTGTCTTTGTATTCATTTTGCCAAGGACGTTATGTTGCCATAATTTCGAATATACTTTGAGGCATACCCCTTATAAGGTCTTATAAAGTCTTTTAATTTCTCACTAGGGCTGTACCAATAATTATCCTTTCCATCTGACTGCAATAGATTTATTTTGACCTCTTCCGAGATTAATTAATTTCTAACCTATTACACTTTTATAGCAATGTATTCACTAACGATTTTAAGAATTGGGGTTTTCGCTTTATTTTCTGTTAAAAGGCATGCTCTTGTTCAGAGGCTGCTGCGTCCTTCAAGGTTTTTCCTCCCGCGGATTTGTTTTCAACCATTTGTTCTCCAGCGATCTAGCCAACTGATATCATTGTACGTGATTTCGTTCCTAAGGCTGTCCCTATCGCATTTGTTTCCAAAAAAAACTAATAAGGGATATATCGCTCTACTAAGGCAACGTACCTGGCCTAAGATCATAAACCACTCGCATTTTTACTGGGACCAATCATTCCTATTTTGACGTGATCCTTGTGAGACTTGGCTGTGTGATAGTATTTCGGATAATAAGATTTTCGATACTGGTTTCACAGTCTTACATCGCTACCGTCACTTTGCGCACCAGTTGGTGGTGGGGCTTTGTGGGCGTTGTCTTCTCAGGTCGTCGATGTAGCCTCTTCCGACGACTTGGAACTGATTTATGTTCTCCTGCAGCTTCCACGTAAGAGTATTTATATCGTCGTAGTTTATATTTCCTCCTGGCTCACCCTCCAGGATCTCCGAACAAATTTTATCATTTGTTGATGACCTCTCGAACGACATTCTAGAAAAAAAGCAACATACTACCAAAAAGAAACAAGATAAAAATACAACAACAAAAAACAATAGAAAAAGGTAATTCTTACCAAACTTATCCCTAATTAAAGTTAAAGAATCAAATTAATTCAAAATAGTTGTTAGACAAGAAAGGTAATAAAATAACAAATAATTAAAAAGTAAATACAATTCAATAAAATAATAAGAAATAAGACAAAGAGAAAAGAAAAAAGAAAAGATAAAAAAGTAACTCGGCTCAAGCCGGCCCTTAATCTGTGTTTTGGGCAAATGATTACCACAGCTCCACAAAAAAAAACTTTAAAAAATGAATAATGAGGTCTGACTATGTTTACTATATGTTTTCGAGATCGCTGAATCCGAATCCGATGTCCGTTTAACCCCATCACATCAGGATTTTCCATAACCTCAAAATTTAGACCAAACACCCTTATTACCCCTTGAATTTAAAAACCCCTGGCCCTAGGATTTGCACATCGTATAAAAAAAAGTCGATCAGCATTTACAAGACAGGAATCGAATTAGGCTTAGAAAGAACACTTGGGTATGGTGTAGTAGATATTTTTTTTTTACTTCCGTCCTAATTTTTGGAATGTCAGCAGTCAGTACCTATCCAAGTCTTGACTGAATTGAGCCTAATGACAGTTCAGGATGCGATTTGTTTATCGAAGAGTTCCACTGTCGCACCAGTGCTTTCTGCTGGATCACGTTTTTCAGAGCAGGCCACCAAACCTCCACCCCATATGTAAGTATAGGTCTGATAACGCTGAGCCAGTACACTATATGCGGCTCCATGCCCATTTTTTTACGAGTACAAGGCAAATGTAACAGTTGCTAAAAATTCAATTAATTAATTTTATTATATTAACACACTTTGATAATTTTTGTTCGAACTGTACAAGAAAATAGATTTCAAAAACCTTTAGTCAGCCTGTAAACTTTGATAAATTTTGTTCTAACGCAATTGATAATAATCTGATTCCTTATAGACAAACACAACGCGCGATTCAAGAGCTCCAAGTCAGTCCCAGGTCAAATTTTGACGCGCCGTCAAGTTATAAGAATATTTTCTGAACAACAACTATTCTGTTTTTCCCTCGTCATTCAAACGAAGGGTACATCGACATTTCCTTCAATCACAACTCCTTAACCCATTTCCCTTCCCCTTAATTACTTTCCTTCCAAGACTGTGCTTTAGCATTATAGGGCATCTCCTGAGCTTTGGCGTTATCATACAAAAAATAATCATTTCAACGTATACGAATAATACTGTACGCAATCCAAATTAAATTTTAAACAAGATAATTATACTATATATTAGTTGTAAAAGTAGAATACAAAATATTGTGAAATTGTATTCAGTAGGATTTGTAACCTTATTCATATAAATTATATCTTTTATAGATACATATTGATACATTAGGTTGGAAGGCCCCAGGAATAAGATTACGCCCTATGAATTAATAGCCCGCTTTACGTACTCTTTGTTAGATGTTGGATTTCGAGCTAAGTTTGATATTCGTCACACCTTGTAAGCCAATTTTGGAGCTAGTTTTTGACAATTTATTGTAAAGAAACTAGAAAAGATTTTCATTTGAATTTTTTTTTATTTATTAGTAGAACAATAGAATATCGCACATGATTTTTTTTCCATAGTCATGTTGACTTACAAGACCTTGAGATGACATTAACAGCGCGCGCCTCAAAAGTGAAGGGTTGAACGGTGTACTTGATTAGATCGACCCTAGTTATCTGAAATCAAAAATCCAAGAAGACTTTCAATTATTGTTACATTAGTGAGGTCCCGATCGTTCACTTTTTCAAAATTTCGATTTTTCACAAAATGGCGGGTATTTGTTCACAAAAGTCATTTTCGTACTATGTTTTTTGTCTTATGTAAAACTGTCAAAATGCAGTAAATCAAAATTTCTTAAAAATGAACGATCGGGACCTTGCTAAGTGTTTTCTGAAAACAATTTAAAAAAATTTAAGCCAATACGTTGATTTGTTCTCTCGTAATCGTATACACCAGTTTGGAACATTAAAGTTTTGGAAAACCGCGTTTCAGAACAGTACGACACGTGAATCATGGGACTTACGTGAAGTATCGTTAGAAACTGAGTGACTCGAAAAACCCTTTCCTAAAAATATGCATAGACACACACATTGACAATAGAATACAGGAAAAGCGTGAAAACCATTGACAGAACGAGTAGCTACACGTGAAATCATGATTAACGCGGAGGCGATCCAGGAGCGAGCGTGACGTGACTTTCTATTTTTTTTTTTTGAGCTATACTCTCGAAATAGAGACGAATCCTTTTACATCCTGATTTATAAGACCCTTTAGATCAGAAAAATGTAAAAAAAAAATTGATTTTTTGAAAGTGACAAGGTGTAAGTGCCCCTTAAATGTCTGACCACATTCAGTATTGGGAAGTTAATGGGAGGCATTTTATGTTTCCAAGAGAAGAGTATTAGCTCAGTTTTGTCCGGGTTTATTCCCAGACTGCACTTCAGCAGGATAGTTTCGTGTGGGCATGTTCCATCACCTCAGCTAGGATGTTGGGGTGTTTGACCAAGAAGTTACTCGTTGAGGACCAAATTCCACATATATGAATAAAACCTATATTAAAAATTCCAACTAGGAGCCAGTTAAACTGACGCGCCGAGGGATCCGTAAAATATTGTACTCAGCTTAATTCTAGAAACTTCTGTCACTTAGTTCTAAATGTTTCCGTTACACATTTTCACCTCACATATTTACCATAGGTTCGAGTCGTCTTTGACTTTCCACGTTTGACATTTCCTGCCCTTGATTTCTGGCTACCTGGGGTATCCGCATTACACGGTTCACTTAGATCAATATTGTTGACAATTTTGAAAAGGTCGTTGGAATAGTAGTTTACTGGCTGTTTAATATCGCTGCGTTAAGTAGATCAAAAGATAAAAATAAATTATTATGATGTATATACCGTAAAAATTGTAAATTTATGAGTCATCCTGTTACTCCTTAACTGTTGAGATTACCCCCTCCTCTGTCCTACAATTTTTTTGTTTTCCTAGGTCAGATCTATCACACCGCTTATTTTGGCACACCTCATGAAGTATAACAGACCTTCTAAAAGTATGAATTACATTGAATGACATTTTTTCGCACAATTTTGAGTCCTTAAGGGGCTATCCCAGTGTGATAATTTAAAAATATCGATTTTCTTTTTAATATATTTCGATGCTTTTATATGTATACGAGGGTTGCTACTTAAGTTTTGAGATAGACAAGTAAAAATAAAGATTTATAATCGAAAAACGTTGACGTCGCATTTCAATTCTGATCTGCGGGAATAAGAAGAAATCATTGGGTACCAAATCAGGACTGTACGGCGGATGGCCCATCAATTCGATGTTTCGAATGCTCAAAAATTCACTTGTTTGAGGCGATGTGTGAGATCTTGCATTGTCGTGGTGAAGAATAATTCGTCTTCTGGGATTGGTTTCCCTTATTTCTCCAAACGCTTCTGGCAAACAAATGGTAGTGAATTCAGAATTGACCGTTCTACGTTGCTATAATAGCACGGTGGCGACATGTCCAATTATTTCGAAAAAACAGGGGACAATTTGTTTCGAAGTGCTTCGTGCGCGAACAACTTTTGTTGGATTTGACTTGTCATGAAAGACCCACACAGTCGATTGTTGCTTTGTTTCGAGTTCATATGCATAGATCCATGATTCGTCGCCTGTCACGATCTTATAGACGGCTTTTCAAGCACTGCAATTAAATTTTTTCAAGATTTCTTTGCACCAATCGACAGGATCCTTTTTTTTTTGAGCGATTGTAAAATTATGCGGTATCCAACGCGAACAAATCTTTTTGATGCATAAATGTTCATGCAATATTGAATGTATGCGAGTGGAACTAATGCCCAAGTATGCCCCAACCTCACGGTATATCACATGATGATCTTACAATATCATCAACATCAATTTTTTTCTGGCACAACAACCGATTTTGGACGACCTTTACGAGATTCGTCCTATAGCGGTTTATCAAGATGGTGCTGTTGTTGGTTTAATCCACGTCGAAAGTCAAAGAAGATCATCGCACGAAAATGTTCATGATTTAATTCCATTTTTTGACCAAGATGAATCCTTCAAGTACCTGTAAACAACACAAATAGCACTCGTATGACAAAACGTTCTGAGTGCGATTACCATTAAAAATGTCAAACCTTACGATGACAATATCAGACTTGACTTACTTACACTGGTGTTGCCATATCTTAAAACTTAAGTAGCAACCTCCGTAGAATAAGAGCCCGAAGCATAAAAGTCGGCCTATGTTTATTTTTGAAGATACAGCTGTCGCTAGGCTATGAAGAATTAATTTTTAATACTAAAAGTCACTAGATAAACTTTAAACGCGTTTTTCTCAAAACTCAATTTTTTTAATTTGTTGCCACTGTAACTCGAAAACAATTGATCGTACCGATTTAAAAAATTTTCAGTTGTTAAGGAGGTTTTGTCGTACCATGAACCATGGATTTTGAATTTGACAAAAAATGTCAATTAGGCATGCAAAAATAGGAAACTTTCTTGGCGAAAATTGTATACTTTTTTTCAAAACGCCGCCATTATTCTTATTTTTAAGTAGTTACACTGGGACAGCCCCTTAAAGGAAGACTTTTCAAATAATACCCAGCACGATATATATAAAAAAAATTATTTTCTAGTTCTCAATTTACTCCTTATTTAACTTTAAAAACAACATTTCTAAGTTGTTTCCCCAGAGATATATGCGAGAAAATGACTCTATAACTATTTCAAGTCGATAGCAATAGGAGTTACTGAGAAAAACGGTCGCTACATTAGACAGACACTGAAATCTCGCCATAATGGTCTCTAGACTTTTTAGGTACGGGACCCTTAAAACGACATACGTTTCCAGACACTGTTTGGGTAATCAGCTATTACCTGTCAACTACAAATGAATTCTACCCAACTTTTGTCCGCATTGTGTGTAAAGTTTGGGTAAAAGGTAGAATCAGTTATGCTTAAAAATTCTCCAACACCCTAAGAAAATGTAAGAAAATGGTTCGGATTTAGGTTTTGAAAATAAGGTAAAATTGTTGCAACTCCAAAAATGAACAGAAGCAGTGTGGGTAAAAATGTTCGATTTTGGGTAAAAACTTTTAAGTTCAAACCGACTTATTAGAACAGACTTAATACTCAAGCTTATTTTACACAAAAGTCCACAGACAATTTAAATAAGAACACAGAAAATTGAAATGACTTTGGTTGGTGTTCGTTCTATTCTCAGAGTAATAAGTGGACAACAAGCTGGCATCAGGATGCACAAAGCGCAATAGTAACAATAATAAATCATGACTATAAATCATGTTCATAATAGATTTGTCGATTTTCTTTTTATTAGTAAATGTTTTCCTCTCTAGAACTGTAGCATTCAAATATGGATATCAACAAACGTAAATATGTTTTGGTAAAGTGAATGTTATTCGAAATCAATTGTATTTCCTTTGTAATGATTTCAGTAACAAAAAGTGTTAACGTAAAAAAACAAAGGAATAAAATTTGATATGGTCTTCTAACAAAAACCGATTCTTAGCAGTTCGTTCATAGTCACAAACTACCAGACGTGCCCAGTCTGAAGTAATAAATTAAACCGTCGAGAGCGAAGACGTTCGTCATGGTGAGATGATTACGAAACACAACAAGGAACTAGGCAAGAAATCTTACCCTAACAAGTGCAACGTTTCGATTTCTTCACGATCACGGAACCATAAAAGGGGGGGAAGTAGAACTTCCGGTCATCAGGTTTCATAATGACACTTTGCAGGACACAAGTGATTCTTAAAATGTCTTCATGCATAAAATTATCCGTTTTAAGTAAACCATTTAATTTAATTCCAAAGAACTAATTAAAGAATGTTTAGGAAAATAATTCGTCTGGCTTTGCAAAGTAAAAGCGTAATTAAAAAGTATTTTAAAGGTGATATAAACTGCTAATTGATTTTAAAGTGCAATGTCGGTATATTGTGGATAGTTTGTGTTTTACATTTTGTAGATATTTATAAAGTTATACAATGAATCTGTTGACAGGTTAGCGAACTACTCAGTGGTAGCCGTGGATAGGCAATGGAAACTAAACTCTTATTTCCCCTTTTCGAAAATTTCAAAATGGACGCAATTTTGTTTCTCTCCAAATGATAGTTATTTTGTGATTAAAACAAGTTATATACGTAAGTAGTACATAAGCATTGTTATATTCTACATTTTGGTAAAATGGTATCAAAAAGATATTTTTGACGACTACCCAGTAGAAATTCAGTCACGTGGAAATTGGGTGGAAAATGAATACAACTTTTACTTGGAGTTACTCTGAAATTGATTTAAATTTATTTAAAACATTATAATATTTTGCATTACTGACGTTATGTCTCTCTTTCTCTAGTTCCCGTAACCCTTGGGCATGGGGCGGGAGAAGAACTTCACCCGATTTAAGACAACGATTGCAAGTGGACCTAAAATTTATAGTGGATTCCGAACCACTGACATTTTCTCTGCAAACCCCATGGTATTTTTATTGTAATCAGTTGTCAGCAGAAAACAACCTGGCTGGATTCAAACCTGGGACTTCCGGATTAGTAGGCCGAGACGTGGTCACACACTCACACTTTTTAACTATTGGAAAATCCAGAATTGCTGTTAAGATATTTATTTAATATTGCTACAACCTTTCCCAAATGTCCTTGGAATGGAATTCCGCTACTTCTTGAATTGTGCGTTGTGATCTGTTAACTGAAGTGAATCACTTCAAGTAACAGATCGACAAACAGGTTGTAACTCACAAGGCCCGACTGATTTTCCAACAGATCTAAAGAAAAGTCGAAAACGCAAGAAAATAGAGTCTAACAACTAACACCTATTATAACGAGTATATACAATTACGTACATAAATCCCCCATATTATACAGGCGACAGGTAAATTATCGTGACAAGATCACCTACCTCGCTGATTTTTTGTATGTGGTTTAAGCCCCTTCTGAGTGTCACGAATGCACATTTTCTATATATATATATATTTTCAATTACCTCGGCTTCTATTGAAGCTACGACAAAAGCGATGATACCATCGTAGAAGACACTTCGAGCACTACAAATTTTCCCCCTTATGACTTTCGTCGTAACTTCAACGGTTATTGATTGGGGGTGGGGCCAACTTTTTCGGAGCAAACATTTTTTTTAAATAAAATCACTCATTCGCAACGCACTTTTACTACTCCAACCAGTGGGATCAGACAGCTGACAACCATCTGTCAGTAATTGCTAATAACCATCTCACTTGTCAAGAAACCTCTACTGTAGTGCCGCTTAAGACGGTACGGTCTCGGGGCAACTCAAACAATCCAAACGACGAAAACTTCTTGGAGAGCAGAAGACTATTTAAAAGCACTACAACTACGCTACAACCTACTCTCCTGCAGTAGCCAGCCAACAAATTCATCAGAGGAACGTCGATGCAGAGCAGGATGCTTCAGGAACGAGAACGAGTCCCTCTCACATATACTGCAGAGGTGTCCGCTCAAACACTGGCAACGAATTAAAAGGCACAGACTTCATACCAAAAAGGACCAAAATATCTGCATTAAAACGCCAGTTGGCTATACTGTCCGAGCCACATTTCTTCTTTGGAACGTGGAACGTGCTAAGTCTGCATATAGCTGGAACGGAGGTGAAGGATTACCTCAAACGATACAACACTGACGTCCTTGCGATTCAGAAGGTAAGGTGGCTTAATAGGGGAACATTACAAGAACGCGACTACACTGTATTGTATTCGTGCAACGAGTCGCGAAACGCATTTGGCACAGGTTTAGATGATAGGTTATGCGTATTGAGCATTCGTGGTAGGCAGTGTAATATCACCTTCATTAATACGCATGCGTCGAGTGAGGAGCGGAGTGACGATGAGTGCTATGAAAAGATAGACGAAGTTCTTAGTAGCTTTCCTAGGCACGATAACATTGTCCTAGGCGACTTCAATCGGTCGTGAATGACATCTACGACCGAGTATTGGACCGAACTACTTCCATAGAATCTCAAATAATAAAAACCAACGAGCTGTAGACTCCAGGATGCTTTTGTAAGCAACACTTACTTCCCACATCGTGGAATACATAAGGCCACTTGAAAGAATCTAAGAGGAGAGCGCACGAAAATTGATCATATTATAATTGACCGACGACATTTCTCTCACATAACGAATATAAATTCTTGCAGGAGAGCTGACTGCAATTCTGATCACTTTTGTTAAGGCTACGGTTTCGATGGCATCTTGCTAGTGCTTATACACAAAGTACAAGGCGACCAAGCTTCGATACAGTAAGACTTAAAGGCGTGTGGGCAATAACAGCTTACCAGCAAGATCTTGAGTCCCATATCCAGCCGCATTTGCACTTAGATGCAAACGCAGGCTGGAAAAATATCAGGACTGCTGTCGCGGAGACTGCCCATCAGAGCATTGGTAACAAACAGCAAACAAATCATAACACCTGGTCTGACGAAGAGTGCAGTGCCGATTTAATCCCATATCTCTGGAATGTCCTTTATGAACTGATACTTCGTGTATGGGATAAGGAGGTAATACCTGATGATTGGAAGTAATCTGTTATAATTTCTATCCATAAAAGGGGCGATAGGGAGATATGCATCAATTTATTATTATAAGTGCTGCATGCAAGATCTCAAACGCTCAACCATATGCGGTGAAAATTCTGGGCGAATATCAGTATGGCTTCAGGGATGGAAGATCGACCACAAAACAGATCTTCACTGTACGACGGATCATGCAGAAACGCAAGGAGCATAACATCCAACTCCACCACATTTTTGTGGATTTTAGGCAAACATATGATAGCATCGACATGAATTCACTGTTAGCTGCGTTGACCAGCGTAGGAATACGCCGAATGATCATAAATGTTTGTCGAGTCGCCGCAGCGGTAGTCCACATTCCAAATCACACCTCGAAGAAGTTTGCAATAAACAAGAAACTGAGACAAGAAGACGCTCTCTCAGTCATTCTCAATCAATCTCAATCTCATCAATCTAGCAAACAACAAATTCAACAAATCCAAGCAAGTCCTTGGATACGCTGACGATTTGGACCTCGTGGGTAGAAGTCCAGCAGATACCATAGTAATGGTAGTAAAGCTGGATGACTCTGCTCGAACTATGGGGATCCAAATCAACAAACAAAAAACGAAGTACCTGGCGACATCAAACAGACATCGAGCCAGACCAAATTTAACGGTTGACTATTGGAACTTCTTATATCTCATTACATACGTCAACTCCACCAATGATGTTATATGTGATTTACAGACCCGCTTTACACAGGTTAACAAGCTTTTTGATTCGGAAACGCCCTTGCTGAGATTACGTCTCCTCTCTCGCAGGTCGAAAGAAAGATGGGCTTTCGCGCTGCCATTTTTTTCACTTTTAGATGTAACTGTACCTGAAATGGTAAGAGTTAGATCAACATTGTTGACAATTTTGGAAAGGTTATTGGGATAGTAGTTTTCTATTGTTTGTTTAATTTCGCTGTGTTGGGTAGATCAAAAAATAAAAATAAAGGAGAAATAAAAGAGTAATGTGCATACCGTGCGAAACTGAAATTTATGAATCACCCTGTAACTCCTAACCGGTTAAGATTGCCCCCCCTGCCATACAATTTTTTGTTTGCCTAGGTGAGATCTATCACCCCACTCATTTTGGCACGTCAGATCTGAAACACCCTGTATACTACACCTCCATATTATATAGAAAATAAACCTCAAATTAAATACGTACAGAAAACATTCAAAATGAAATAAATAAAGAATTTTTTGTTGCTTAAAATAGTAAAATTACTACTTTGTCTTGTTTTATTTCCTGATGGTGCAGTGGTCGAGAGTGAGAGTTACCATATATGTCGCTCTCCTTTCTATCTCTCTCTCTTTTATCCTTTGTGGCAGACCTTCCACAACCCTCATTCGCTACAGGCACCCGAATTTTAATTTATGTTGTGTTTCTTGGATGTCCAAGAAACTACACCCCAAGCCGATGAACTAGGACGTGCTACCAGCTAGGCTAGTCCACAGACGCGCCCACATTACAGCACCATAAAATAAAGTTGGAGATTTTTCGCTATTCAGTTATATATACATATTTAGTGTAGTACTGCACTGCCCTACCTCTGCATTAAACGGTACGAATGGAAATTCAATTTAGTAGTGGTTTTGCTTTAGATACATAATATCATTAGCCTAATTCTAAAACCTCCAAATAGAGAATTTCAGAGTAGAAAGAAAAAACTATTTTATCGGAAACTTATTTAAATGTAAATTATGTCATGTTAATTTTTGATCAAAACCCAGTCTCCGATAAATAATTTCCCATTACAAAATCAAAAGTTTTTTCTTTCTCTTTTCTAGTTTCCTATTTGGCACACACGAGTTCTTAAAAAAAAATAACAAAATATATATATATATTACTATATACACGTCGAACTTAGAACCTCTCTGTTTTTGGGAAGTCGGTTAATAAGCCCGAGAATTTATGTATATGTGTGTAAATATTTATCTCGTTTAAAAGACTAAATAGCATTCAATTTTCAGAGCACGTGAAGAAAAAAATTAATAATGAGTTGTGCAGGTTTTTGAGTAAGTTTTGCAAAATCATTTGGTAAAATATCAATAAATTATACTCACCAAATTTCAATTTATTTTGTCTGCTCACTCAGAAAGGCTCCACCAACACGTTATAATTGTTTATTATATTTTATTGATAAACAGATTCGATAAATCTGGCTACTTAAATATGAAACTACAGAATATAAAAGCTCGTTAAATTATCCCTAAATCAATTCTTCAACTGCCGTCTGGAACACCCAAGCTCTATGTAGGCAGCGCAACCGTTGTTGGGGTGGAACATAGAAGTAATAGGCTCATGCCTTCAATAAAGCAAGGACCGGGCTGGGATGAAAATGCCCAAGTCGCTCAGCAATTCATAGGAGTTGATCGTCCCCTGCAGTAGATCGTACAAAAAAACAATTTTATAAATCTTGTGTCTTTTTTCAAGGGAGTCGAGATAGATCAAAGTGAGCCCAGCAGGATAGGAGGGAACGAAGAAAGGATTGCGCCAGGGAAGGCCGCGGAGAGCGAACCTAAAAAGTCTGCGCTGAACAACTTCGATCCGGTTGACGTGAACGGCGAGATACGGCATACTACGCCAATATCCGAAAGCTCAGTATTTCCCAGGTAGGTCTGACGAATTCTAGTAAAATGTGGACATTTACCGATGAAGTTGTAAGTATTTTCAGGCTCATCTAGGTTACACAGGGAGCACAGGGTATCTGTGTTAGTTTTCCATGCTCTTGAGTTTATGTTCAACAAACCTCCTCTTGCCATGAAGATTAATCTTATTTTCTCCACAGTGTTGTCATTTGAAAAATATATAGGGAAGTTTACCAAGTGAAGCTTACGGTAGAGGTCGTGAAAACCTTCCTGCTTTTGCCCCGTTCATATCCCTCAAGAAGAAATATTCTTTCACTTTTTCATTTAGAATATTAAAATAACCCCTCCAGGCATAAATATTATCTAGATTTAACATAGAGTCATGCTAACCCCCACCTGCCGTGACAACAAGTCCCACTCGTGAAACCAGTAGGTTTTTCTCCTTATCACTTATCAGTATTTCCTTAACCAATCAATCATTCTCGGCGGAAGAAAAATCCACAAAGAAACAATACAACTTTTTTTGGGTAGCAAGCCTCACATTCACAATACTTGTCAACACGAAGATATTATCGGACACCAGCTTGAGACTCAGTGAAGATATCATTATCGTTCAACCACCCAGTAAGCCTATTAAATAGCAGAGAAAAGTAAATTTTTCCTAATGTTGTTATAAATTAAATACCCCTATAATTTTCTACATTATCTAGGTCACCCTTTTTATGGATAGGGAAGATTAGGCTTTTCTTAAAACTACTTGGTGTCTGTCCGCAATTATAACTAAGGTTTAAAAAATCTTTTAATTTCTCAAGGAATTCATCCGGTGCTTTGTTGTTTTTTGCCTTTTGTAGCACTCATTTTATTTCTACCATCTCGAATGGGGCATCTAAAAGGGGGTTTTCCTTATACGGGAGAGCGTAGAATAAAGAGTTGCAATCTAAAGGCCTACATAACTGTGATTTAAAATGCTCTTTCAAATTATCTACTTCAATTTAAACTTATTTCCCGTTAATTCTCTAGCAATCACCCACCATTCTTTGCTATCATTGACCTGGGATAGCCTTGCTGCTAGAATATAATGAGGAGAATAATAACAGTCTATTTATTTATTTACAAATTCGGCAAATACTGACTACTACAAATCAACGAAATCTAAACAGTAAATATAACGTAAAATGAAATATCAAAATAAATTGCAGAATCAAAGTGATTAACTATTAAGACTCATCAAATACTGACTACTACAAAAAATAAAATAAACTACAATATAACTACAAAGAAAAAGAAAAAGTAACCCTAACAAAGCTGATTCTTCAGCTGAGATCTAGATAAGTGAAAATCAACAAGCTCAAAATGATTATTAAAAAGACGACACATAGATGTAATAGGCTCATGCATACCATAATTAGTGCGGTGGTGGGGAATATGGGGAAAGCTTTGGTTTCTCAAGGGGCGAGTAGGAATCGATAAACCTAGAGCTCAATAAAAGGCAAAGACAACTATGGAGTTGTCGCGTCTGCTTTCAAGGGACTCCAATGAAATAAGCTTTAATC
The DNA here is from genome assembly GCA_964036015.1 of Leptarthrus brevirostris. NCBI lineage: Eukaryota > Metazoa > Arthropoda > Insecta > Diptera > Asilidae > Leptarthrus > Leptarthrus brevirostris. Next base: position 168,912,144 of record OZ038371.1, on the reverse strand, counting down.
GGTTAGCGTAGGGAGGCAGCCGAAGAGGATCGTTTCAAAGAAGGCCGCGAAGGGCAAATCTAACGAATCTACGCTGCACAGCCTCAATACGATTAATATGAGTCGCATAAAAAGGAGACCACACAGGACTAGCATACTCCAAAACAGGTCTCACGAACGTAAAATAAAGGAGTATAACTAAACTCCATCATCATCAAACTCCTTAGACCATCGCTTGACGAAGCCCACAGCAGAATTAGCTTTGTTTACAATAGTGTTGATATGGTCGTCAAATGAAAAGGTCGTATTTAGCACTACATCTAAATCTTTGGTTTTGTTAAGTCTGATCAGAGAGCCACCGTCTAAGGTGTAGTTAAAGTGCACTGGATTTCTTGATCGAGAGAATGACATAGTAGTGCACTTGCTAATATTTAGAGGAAGGAAGTTTATAGAACACCAATTATGAAAGGCGTCTAAGTCCGAATTTAATAGTGCACAGTCATTCGCACTTGAAATAACGCGGAAAATTTTGGCGTCATCAGCGTAATATAGAATTCTGGAATAAGGGAAAATTAAGGATACATCATTGATGTAAATGATAAAGATGACTTCCTTGAGCAACACCGGAGGTCACATAAATATCGTTCGAAAGTGAACCTCGAAATAGCACACGTTGCGTGCGATCAGACAGATAAGAACGAATCCAATTAACAAAAATTGATGGAAACCCTAGAAAAGACAACTTACGAACAAGAACACTATGGTTAATTCTGTCAAAAGCCTTGCTAAAATCAGTAAAAATGCAGTCGACCTGCTTGCCAGCTTCAATGGCAGAAATACAGCAATTAGAGAATTTCAGCAAGTTAGTCGCAGTAGAGCTACCCTTCGTGAAGCCATGCTGAAAGGAGCCTAGAAAAGGTTTACAGTGGAAGTTAAGAGCATTGCACACCAGAGCCTCAAACATTTTACCGATACAACATAAATTGGCAAGGGGGCGGTAGTTTTATATGTCCTTTTTACTTCCTTTCTTATGTAGAGGAATGATGACAGATGCTTTCCAAGATTTCGGAAAAACAACACAACAAATAGATAAGTTAAATAAGTGAGAAAGTATAGAAACTAGGGACAAGCGACAATTTTTTACAAAGCAAGCAGGGATACCATCAGGACCGCACGAGAAACTATCAGCCAAACCATAAATATGCTTTAGCACAGCCTCCTCGTCAAACACAAGGTCTTTGGTTTCAAGAGTAGTCGGAGAAACCTCGTCATATGAGTAAAATCTTTATCACTAGTATCACAGTCAGTAGTCAAAAATGCGGTGCCAAAAAATTGAGATTAGGTTGGCAGTCGTCAGGGGATCGTCGCTCTCGACATCACCAAAACTTAACACAGAAGGGTAGCCGTCACAATTGCGCTTACAATTTACGAACCTCCAGAACTGTTTAGGCTCAACACGCACAGTCGATTTAATTCTCTCTAAATAGTCAGAATAAGAAATATCAAGTGCAGAGCAAAATTGGTTGCGTAAGTGAAGTAGTCAGCATCACTTCTTGAGGAACAAAACCGCTTCCAAGCTTTATTCTTCAGATTCTTTAAGTGCTTCACGGAACTATTGAGCCAAGGCTGATATGAACCGGAACCACGAGACCTTGAAACAGGAACACAAGTAGCAAAACAAACAGAAAGAGAATCGTAAAATAATTTTACAGCGTTATCAATATCACGTTCATTCAGAACATTCGATCCCATTCCCAGGCAAAGAGCCAATTATTAAGTTTAGAATAATCAGCCTTTCTAAAGTTATAACAAAAATTACTTGAGTCAGAAGATGCCGTCAGTACAGGATCAAAACCAAAAATGATATGTAGTGCTGGATGATGACAAGATTCAGAAACCAGGGGAGACAGACAATGCTTCACGACAGTACTCGAGCAGTCAGATTAGAACACTAAGTCCAGGAACTGTGATAAACCGCAAAAAGATGGTAGTAGACAATCCTTATCCAAGGAGCGCTCCCAACTGATCCAAGGCATATTAAAATCTGCAAGGAGCATAAGGTCATCCGACGGAAGCAGCAAATCAGCCAGTCCTTCAACACAAGTAGACATCGACTCATAGTAATCAGAGGGCGATCCAGGTGGAATATAGACTTTGGCAATGTAAACATTTTTGTGTGGAAGCTTGAGAACGACACAAATGAATTCTAGGGGATTAGATCCCGCAACATCAACGACCATACAAGGAATGTCATGGCGGACAGCGCAGAGAACACCACCTCCTAGTGGAGCATAAGGAGCGGAAAGGTGGCGGTCACGTCGGAAAACCAAGTACTCAGAGCCAAAGAGCTTAGCGTCTGCAATTCTTCCACAAAGCCAAGTCTCAGTCAGGCAGACCACGTCGAAACACTTATTCGTCGAGCCAATGAAGAGTCGAGTCGTCTTCGATCGCAGTCCGGTTACGTTGGCATAGTAAAGGGAGAACTCACTAATGCGTTTTTTGATGAAATATTACGGGCTGTAGTTGCGTTCAAGCGAGTTCTTGAAATAAATTCACGGACGATAGAATTAAGTGGCCATATGTCGGGGCAAAGTACCGAATGAAAAACAGCATCTGGTACAAGAAGCTTAAATGAAGCAGAGAAGGAACGACCCTCAATCATCGTGCATCAATTCTATTGCAGACAATTAAGCTCCGATCAGTCCCGGTGCATGATGAAATGAAGCTGACGATATCATCCACAGTGGTGTCGTGATGCAACCATGACAAGAAAATGACGGTCCCAAAGCCACTGCTGCAGACACAGGTCCAACGGCGTTAACTTCAAGTGAGGGTGCAGCAGCGAGTGAGGGAGCAGCAGTCGACCTCGACGATGCATTAGAAAAGCAAACGTCCTCAAGAGTAGCAGCAAGCGGAGCCCGATCCCTCCTGCGTCTACACCGAGCGTGAATTAGTCGAAGGTGGTACCTTGGGAGGAGACGTAGCAGTAGATTGTGCAGTGTTTAAAGCGCCCCCATCAGGACTCGGCACACAAATGGTAGTCAAATGGTAGTCCTTCCAGAGCCTAGGGAGCCGGCCGCTGCACAAGGATATATTGAACAGAGAACAAGAACGATGAATGGATGTCGTCGGGACCACATGAAAATCCATCAGACAAGCTCGACAAATATTCAGTTACAGTAATGTCGTCAAAAACTAAGTTTCTAAGTTCAAGGGAAGTGCGTGGAAACCTGGTGAAGTAATATCACAGTCGGGATCATAGAGCGAAACGAGAAAGAAGCCATCGAAGAAAACTACCACCTCAGTGGGTCCCTGCTCTCGCGGTCATCAAGTCTAAGAAAGGAGGGGTCATCATCACTGCGTCGTTTAGAATTAATAAACCTCCAGAATTATCTAGGGTTGGAAAGCAGAGTGGATCTCGTGTTAGAGAGAAATCTATTGTAGGACATCTGCAGATCGACAGAGAACTGAAGTTAGAGGTCGTAGTATGTCTGGTAGTCTGAGTCACATCTAGAGGAGCGGAACCTTTTCCAGGCCTTGTTTTTCAAGGGCAAGAAAAACAGACCGGAACACATTGAGTAAAACAGGTATATAGAACGTCGTAGAAAAGGCACACGGCCAGGTCAATGTCGAACTCGGCTAATACCAATCATTGCTCAAAACCCAATTACTGAGGACAGAGAAATCAGCCGCTCTAAAATTAAAGGAGCAGCCCGCAATGAAGGGAGAAGAACTGTCAGGAGCGTCAAAACACTCCTTGGAGTGAGGGATGGTGGCTGGACTCCGGGATCAAGGGATTAAGGCACCTACTCACTGACAAGCCACTCGGGTCCGTCGAGAAAACAAGGTACAGTCATCTTCCCGAATCGTTTGCGACGCCGCTGTATTGAGAAAGCCTCACAGAGGCGCATGTGCCGAGGAAGGACAGAACGTGCTGGCGAGCATAAAAATAGGAAGGCAACAGCTCTTCGGTCTCAGAGGGCCGAATCCAACCAATAGTGGGAAGGTTAAAGTCGCCAAAAACAACAGCCTCGTCGGAGCCGGCGATCTGTTTCAGCTCAAAACAACTAACATTAAATAGCATCGCAATAAACACCTCTTATGTTTTAATATTATTTATTGATTCGAAAGGTCAATTAAATGCAGTTTTTGGATTTTTTCAGATTAAAAAAACACTTATTTTTCGGCTCCAACTGTTTTTCCTACAGCTGCATTTTTTCAAACTATTTGTAGTAAAATAAGCTGCAGAGAACATTTACATTGCGCAGATTTCAACACCTAAGTTTTAAGTTTCCTATACAATTCCAAAAAACCTAGTTATTCACTTTCTACAATTAGCGATTTAATTAAAAACTAATTTACAAAATCTTGTCACATTGCACCAAGAGCGATACCTGTATTTCTTCATTCTTTCACAATGTAGTTTCTATTAACTGATTTAAGCGCCATCAGTTGATTGATACATTCATCGAGGGATAGTAATTATTATAGTACCAAATTACATTTTGCATTTAAGAATTATTGCAACCTTTATTATGGAGCGAGCACCGCAGATTATACGAAGTCTGTTATAAATTTCCGTTAAGATGAATTATATTTTCTGTATAAACAAATTAAATTTTATATCGGCGAATTTCTGCCTGAACCACATTCTATGTTTTAGCTTATACTTCAACCTTTGTTTCTTGAATTCACTCATTCGAACCCAGAAATTAATGAATTGAGTGTACAACATGCTAACGCCATTTGTATAAACAAAACAAAAGGGTTGCCATCGCCACCATAAACAATTCTAAGCTGTCAAAAGTGAATGCCATTTTGTTGTAATTAAGATAAATATTTTTAATTTTTGACTACAGTTTGCAAAGAACAATGAATAGGACTTGTTAAAAGTGTTTCTTCCCTAATTATTTACTTATTTTCGTGCTGTGGAATGTGTTGCACCTGGATTTACTTAACTACCATGAAAAGTGATTGGAACGAAAATGGGTAAAGTGGAAAAGTCATTAAAACTTGAAACTTACATAACTCGACGAAAATTAAATCCAAATCAAGAGGATACTGAAAAAAAGAATCGCAAGGACTCCATTAGACGGGTAATTTGGTTTCATTTAAGTTAAATTTAATAAATAATTTCCATTGTGATTTACGGGTACGATGCCGCCTGTCATTAACATGGACGCAGTTTTTGTCTTTTCTTTATGCGACGACGTGTTTTAAAAATAGCCCACCAAGTGTGACTACTCAGATTTTTGTGCTCCTGATTGATTCGGTAAATAAAAGACAGTGTAAATGTATTTTCCTGTGGGTGATTTTTCAAATTTCCTCTAGACCGGTTTGTAAACTTGATGTACATCACGCGGTCGACTGCGGAAATCACTTTAATTTTATTACTTTGTTTTTATCTATGATAAAAGTAATACGTACATCCAATATACTCATTTTTACTAAAAAATTGTTTCGTCATTAATTGAGGAAATATGCGCATCATATGTAATTTCATCACAAGGCATGTAATTACAGTCATTGACCTCTTTGGCATGTAGCCAATTTATTGTTGTTATTTGTATACAAATACATATTATAATAAAGTTATACTATAATAAAGTTATATTATAATAAAGTTATACCCGTCAAGTTATCTTCAAAGATAGATTCAATTCTGTTTTTATATAATATACGAGCCCTGTCGCAAAATAGTTGGACTACCAAGGAATATCTTTATAATATATCACTGTAATGTTTATTTTCCAGAACTTACCCAATAAAACAAAATATTGCAATTAGAATTTAAAACTTATATTGCATATTAACGAAAATAGCTATATTTTAAAACAAAAAAATTCATTAAACAAAGCTTATAACTAATATAAATAAGATGCGTTCGTAGCAAAGGACTATGCTCGAAATTCTTTGCCTACCACTGTGTAGCGTTACCTGTCTTTTCAATGATGGCTTACAATCGTAGTGGCATCGTGTCAACTAGGCTATTACACATTTCGGTTGTAATTGAGTCCCAAACTTCTTGCAATTTAGACTTCATGACATTAAGAGTTCTAGGAGGATTGCACCTCAGTTTTTTTTCATTTTCCCCCATAGTGTCTCAATTGACAAAATCAGGGCTAACACTTATTGATATTATTAAACACTAGGAGTTTAAGGTCCAAGCTGTTTGAAATGCAAAATATTTTCTAAAATAGCAGTGTTCATTGCATACTTGTATCTGAAAGTTTGCTGGGTGATCATGTTTTGTCTAATGCTGTGTTAATTTCTGGTTACAAAATCTTTAGGTGCGATCGCGGGAATCGTAAAGTTGGAGGTGTAGCAATGTATATCAAGGTAAGGATGATTTTAAAACTAGAGTGGTCAAAACATCAAAAGTTGGTCCTATTGAGTTCTTGGCCATTGAGGTTGACACAGTCTTGGATAGGGTACTTCAGGTTGTCGTTTATTGCCCTCCCGGCATTTTTAGTATTGAAAATGTCAAAGAGCTTGAAAATTCGCTTTCTCAGTTTTCACAACAATATTCAAACGTATTCGTTGGAGGCGATTTTAATAAGAATCTGCTTTGTCGCAGCAGCGATGTCGACGAAATTTTACAAGGCGTTCGATGTTTAATTGAATAAATGTTTAAGGATCTATAACCTGTTCAAAAGATATAAAAAAGATTGGCAGTATACGGTAAATCGCAAGTTATGATGCCAAATTTCCCAAACTTGCCCAAAACCATGTTCGAGTGACTGGAATGGCCGGAAAGAACAATTAGTATAGCCAGATTATATCTTTTAGCAGAAGGTTTGTAGAAATGCTTGAATTTACTTATTACAAATTGTTTATATTATTTATTTTGAAATGTGTATATATATTTGGTTCAATGTTGGACAGCTGTTAATAATTGAAAAGTCCTAATGAATGGTTATGGATTCATCAAGAAACTTGTTACATTTACATGCTTTTGATATGCAACCCGAGTCCACGAGGAAAAATCAGAAAATAGGTCTGTTCGTTGACGCCACTCCGAGTCAAAAAGAGTCATTTAGAGCAATTTCTTACTCTAGTTGTGTTATTTGAGAAAAGAGTGGCAATCTTCTTGCGCTTTTTGTGTTCTCTGAGAAAAGAGTCATACTCTTGTCCACTTCTTTTTTGTTCTTTGAGAAAAGAGCAGCAATCTAGATTACTTTAGAGCGAAATTTTCTGCTCCTGCTTTAAATAAGGTGCAGCTTTTTGACGTTTAAGATCAGTGATTTGAAAGTGACTTTTTGTTAATCAAATTAAAAAATTAAGTATTGTGCTGCAAAATGCAGAAAATAACAATTTTAATTCTTGTGGGAAGATATTTATGTGACATGCACGCCAAATAATGCAAAAGGATTAGTTGTCTAAAATTTTTTGAATGATAATTATATTCAAAACAAAGTGACAGTCAGCTGTTAAGAGTGGAGTATTGCATCCAATCTGGTTTTGCTACTCGGATTAGAGTAGAGCTGTGCGCTGCTCTTTTATACTCTGCTCTTTTTGAATCGGAGTAGAGTCGAGCCGAGATCTGCGTCACTCGGAGTGGCCTCCGCGAACAGACCTAATGTTCTGAGTTGAAATGGTGCTGAGGAAGAGGGATGCATGCATAGTTGTCATTCATTTGTCAATTATTTCAGGACCATTCAAAAGGCTCATACTGTCCAAAATGAGAAGAATATAAATATATTTTATTATGTAAATAAATAATTAGTCATGTATTTTATACATTTATTTTAACTTTTTTTTAATTTAATGTTTTATAAAAATGAAAAATTGTCTTCTTCACTCATAAATTAATATAATCCGTGCAATTAATTCAAAAAGATAATCAACTTTCGGTTATCAGATTAGCTATCAAACAAAAAAGTCAAAATGGAATTACACTTCGCCATTTGTTTCACAAACGTGAGTGTAGGACAAATTTTACACCTTTGACGTCACTTGACATTAACCACAATTGCATGTTACACTTAATTTACACTTTCTGTGCAGCGAAACAAACAGACCTAGTTCTATTGAGTGCTCTGCGTTATGAATTGTCAGTTATCATTTCTCATTTTTGGCACTGAAAAGCACTGTGCGTTCCTCAACTTACGGCGATGTTATCCCCACCAACTAGCACTTTTTGTCACTGAAAGTTCGGGAACAGACCTATTATAAAAGGGTTTGCTTGTTGTGCTTGTGGAAGCGGGGGTAAACCATCGAATATTTTTTTATATTTTGGAGGATGTTTTTCGAAGTGCTCTGCGATTGTTGATTGGGGAGTGTGTTTAAAATTCCTGAAATTTGAAATATGTGATTGGCCTGGTTACATAACCGCATTTTTACTTAAACATCATTTAGACTATTATGACGTAATCGCAGAATTTTTCAAAGTTATGGCAGCCGTGTACCCGTTCGCCGGTGATGATTATCTGCTACTTCAGAATAGGTAATTACCCTTTTTATGCAATTTTAATGAATTTTTTGTGGCATTAACGCAGTTGCTGCCGCAGAAAGATTTCACGACTTCGAATTTAAACACCACGTTTGAGTTTTGCTAAAGCATCGCCTCAATTTTGACACGTTTCATTAAAAACCAAATCTTAAATGCATCTTCTAACATTGTGACTATTTTAACGAAAGAGGATGTAGGATTTTCGGTAAAAAACGCACTTCGTAATATTTGAAATATCAGAGATATTGACCTCAAGGGTGAGGTCACACCTGACACTTATTGCAGAAATTTTTTGTGTCAGACACTAGATGTCGTGTCTGAAGAGTCAAAACAGTTAGTGTCCGACATTTATCTCAGAAAAAAGCAATAAGTCTCGACACATGATTTCTCTCAAATGGGAACACTTCATGAAACGTATCTTAACAAGTGTCGGATATCAGTCTCAGTAGTTGGGTGAATTTCTACTTTATCTCAGTGTGTCTGGATATTTTTTAGTAATGAGCAAGATGTGTTGTACCGGAAAAGAGTGGTCAAAGTGTGAGATTGAAGACTTGATAAATGTCTACTTGAGTAAGCCAGAACTGTGGGACGCAAAGTGCATACATTTTAAACATAGAGTGAAAAAAGAGATACATGGAAATGTCTATCGGAAAAGTTCTCAACAACTGTGAAGGAAATGCAACGAAAAATCCACAATTTAAGAAATCAATTTAATTGTGAGATGAAAAAGTCATTGAAAAGAAGAAGTGGAGCAATTTTATTAACTAAAATTTCAAAGGTTGAAGGGGTCATTCTGAAAAAATTTGCAAACTGCCCAGGGTCTTCTACTCTTAATTCTGATAGCAACTGGTGGAACGCTCCAAATTCTGCTCTCCTGGCTATCCAATCCTTCATCCAAATAAAACGGTTTTTCTTTTTCTTTTTTCTTTTGGTTTAATAAATTAACAATAATTACTGTAGCTGCGGCCTTTTTCTTTGAAAGCCCCATTGCGTCTACCTCAAAAATGAAATGAAATTTCTTACATAAGTCTCGAGACACTTTGTGTCAAATCAAAACACTTCTGACACTTATCTCCAAGCAATGTTCTGACACTTCTGTAAATTTGTATCTGAGAGCAAAGTCTCGAGCCTTTTATGGACAAGTGAGAACTCTTCTCGGATATTTGCGTCAAAAATCTCCGACACTTATATCTGAGAGTAGTGTCAAGTGTGAACCCGCCACGGTTCCGTAACAATTGTCGCAATAGTCTTATTGAGTTTTGCAAGAACTTTAAAAAATCCACTCCGTCTGTGGACTGTTGTCTAGCTCGCAGCAATGTAACAATCTTTATGTAGCTGATGTGTTCTCTTTCAAAGGAAAGGGGGAAAATATATAGAAATGGTTCGGGATTTTTTTCCAACACAACTACTCGACCAATCGTTTTTTTAGGGTATTTTACTGTACATTAGAAGGCATGAAAAAATTTTTTTTAAATCGATAATAAGTGTTCATCAGCAGCCTGCAGCCAATTGTAGCTGAACGAATTTTCGCCGCGATGTCGAACTGCGGCAGCTGTTGATAAATCAAGAAAAAGTTAAAAAAAAAATTTAATATTGTAATAATGGCGGCACTCAGAGAAAAAGATCGAATTTTCATCAAAAATGTTTATGCCAAATATGATTGTTAAATTAATTTTTTATTTAATATGAAGTTTTATCGACGAGGATTTGCAATTGTGTCTAAAAACCTTTGGTTGAAATGAATCGGATGAATAGTTTTTTTATCGCTGCCACAAATTTTGAAAATGTAGTTTTGAGTAAATCGCGTTTAAAGTTTCCGGTAAGTCGCAGTGCTGTGTGAGATTTTTTATTGCACTTAATTAGTGCTTTTGGTAAACTAAGTACAGATTGCTTGCTAGCTAAATATATTGGTAATGTTTAAGCTCCTACATAAAAAGAATCAAAAATCGATTATTTTTTCACATTCCTAACGTGCGGTGTTATATAGTACCTGCTCCACGCGCGGTCGCACAGTTCTCCGGCCGTAGCATCGAAAGAATTCATAATATCGCTATAACATTTTCAGAGAATTTTCTTAAGATGTTGAACTATCGTTAATAAAAAAACATTTTAAAAAAAATTTCTATGTATTTCCCCCCGTAAAGCGAACAAAAATCTTTTACCATTGGCAAGATCATATCGATGAGTCCAGGGTTCGAGACTCGGTCTCCGCGCGAGTTTTTATTGAGAACTTTAAAAATGTTTTATTGAATATGGAGTTTTCTCGACGAGAGTTTGCAATTATGTGTTTAAAAACCTTTGGTTGAAATGAATCGGATTAATAGTTTTTTTTATCGCTGCCGAACTTTAAAAAAAAACCATTCCGTCTCTGGGCTGTTGTCTAAAAAGGACAATCTTTATATGGCTGATGTGTTCTCTGTCAAAGCGAACAAAAAGAAATGAAAATAATCCACTCCGTCTCTGGGCTGTTGTCTAGCTCGCAGCAATGCCAACAAGACATTCAAGTTTCCTCACTTCCCTTACCCTAATTCCATTCCGGCCAAAACAATGCTAACGCATCAAAGGGTTATCCCCTAGGATTTGGCCACATCGTATAAAAAAAATAAAAAATCTTGCAAGATCACTACGCCATGGGTTCAGGGTTCGAGACTCGGTCTCCCCGCGAGTTTGATATATACAGTAGATTCTCGGTAATTGGCGGTCCTCGGGACCGGAGATGCCGCCATTTAACGAGATCGGCAAATTATCTGATGGCCAGTAAAATTTATTTATTTATTTAAGATTCATCAACGGGCTGATTACTTAACATTTAAATATAAAAACAGTCACAAAATAAAATAATAATCAACATAAATACAATAATCAATGTTGTTAAAATGCGAATTAAAAAACCGAGACATTGACGTGACGGGCTCGTGAAAACCGTAATTTGTGCGATGCTGTGGAATTTTAAGAAAATCTCGATTTCTCAAGGAGCGGCTCGGAATCGATATATTAAAAGAAGATAACAAGACTGGAGAGTCAACATTACCTTGAAGACATTCAAAAGCGAAAACAGTTCTAGAGATATTACGTCTGAATTCAAGAGAGTCAAGTTTTATGAGCTTAAGCCTAAAGAAATGATGTACATTTACACTAAAAAAAATATGTTTCCTTTTTTCACCGATTGCTGATTGATTGACTCAGAGATTTAAAAGAGAAAATTTCAAGATTGTACAAAAAATTTAGCAAGTTAGAAACGTAAACACAACCGACAGACTAACAAGTGACTCTAAAGCAAAAAGCAACCACCATTGACTTGAATTTGCAACTTCGCAATGAGAACGAGAATGTCAGAGGAGAGGACGCCAATTATCCGGCACCACCAATAATCGAGCCGCAAACTACCGAGAGTCTACTGTATACGTTAAAATGTAAGACAAATTTTTTTTTCATCGTAAAAACTTTTTAAACCCCTATAACTCGGAGAGGGGGCAGAGGAGGAAGATAAGCCCCCTCCAGATACTTCATCATTTTTGCACACGTGTTTTCAGACACCCTGTATGTATAGAATAACAGGTCGAAGAATAAAAATCGGCCTATATTTATTTTTAAAAATACAGCTGCCGCCGGGCTATGAAGAATTAACTTTTACCGATTCCAAAATTTTTACATGTTAAGGATAGGTTTTGTTGTACCACGAACAATGGATTTTGGATTGGACCAAAAATGTCAATTTGGCATGCAAAAAATTACACTTTTTTGGCGAAATTGTATTTTTTTGTTTTTAAAACGCCGCCATTCTTATAATTTTCTGTATTTCTTAAAATCCAACGTTAACGGTACGAAAAATTATTTTTATTTGAAGATGATTTAGTTTTTTTGTCATTCAAGTCAATGTGGAGGCGCAGTCATGGCAGCAGTGAACCTACTTTTTTTTTGCATATATCCCGTTACTGCGGCATAAGTCCCGGTAAATTTTAATATATTGGTCGAAAAAAATTTGTGTGAATTTGTTAACAAATAATAAATATGTACCCAATATCTTAAAACATTTGATGCAGCAGTTTTCTTTAAAAAGATTCTAGAAAAATGTCCTTATTTTTAAGTAGTTACACTGGTTATAGCCCCTTAAAATACAAAACCATGTTTTCTCTACAATTTATGCAAATTAGTGTTTAAAAAATAATTGCTCAGCACTTACTTCTCTTAGAATTAACTATAATGTGAAATATGTTTTTTTTTTTATTTCAGGTTTCCTTAATTTTGAGGAAATGCGAGACTCTCAGAACACCGGAGGAAAATAGGCTTTTGGAATCTTTCTCTGATGTTGCGAGGCAAATATCCAAACGAAAAGAACGAATTCAGTTGTACAAAGAACGTGTTGTAGAAAAGGAAGACCCTATTGAAGTCATTGAGCAAAAGGCTGAGAAACTTGCAGAAATTATATCACGGGCTAAACATTTAGTATGTTACACAGGAGCAGGCATTAGTACATCAGCGCGTATTCCGGATTATAGAGGAAGTCAAGGTATTTGGACGTTATTGCAACAAGGAAAAGATATTGGCCAACATGATTTATCTCTTGCCGATCCAACGTTTACCCACATGGCTCTGTATGAATTACATCGAAGGAATATGCTTCGGTTCGTTGTTTCGCAAAATTGTGATGGACTTCATTTGCGGGCAGGTTTGCCAAAGAGCTCCTTATCTGAAGTTCATGGCAACATGTACATTGAAGCATGCAAGAACTGCAAACCAAATGTTGAATACTGGCGGCTATTTGACACGACTGAGTTGACGGCACGTTTTTATCATAAGACGAACAGAAGATGTCACCTTTGTGGAAAACCGTTATCAGACACAATTGTACATTTTGGGGAGAGAGGTAGCTTAAAATGGCCGCTCAATTGGGCTGGTGCTTGCAGTAATTCGGAAAAAGCCGACGTTATACTTTGCTTAGGTTCTAGTCTTAAGGTTTTAAAAAAATACTCATGGTTGTGGCAAATGGATAAATCACAAAAGAAGCGAGGAAAAATTTGTATTGTTAATCTTCAATGGACTCCTAAAGATAGACTGGCAGCTGTAAAAATAAGCGGAAAATGTGACGAGGTTATGCGTTTAGTTATGAAAAATCTAAATATACAAGTCCCACGCTACGATAGGAGACAGGATCCCATTTTTGCCCATGCAACACTTTTATGTCCCGAAGAACTGCATACCGTATCCCAGCCTATGCTGAAAATTCAACAGGAAGGAAAGCTAGATAATGATGAAAGCACGAATCAGTCTTCAATAGTAGATAGCGTAAGCAAATTAAATAGTTGCTCAGATTTAGAAAAGAACTTAAGTAGTAACAATTTCGCTGTAAACAGCAAGAAGTTAGTTAGTCCTTCTAGAAAGGAAAGAGGGTTGCTGGTAATTAATAAAAAACCTCCAGTTCTAACTCCTGTCAAAAGTGTGCCGTTCGTCAAAACAAATTTGAACTCAAAACATTTAATTAAATTAGAAGATAGTTCAAGTAGTACAGAAAGTGGAGATGAGGGTACCGATGACGGCCGATGTAGCAAAGAACAAAAAGAATATCACAAAATTGATGATTCAGATCAATCCATGAAAGGAGACTGTAAACCAAATGTAGATATATGTGGAAATGCAAACTTAAAGGAAGAAGATACTTGCGTGCAAAAACTAGCAAGTCTTGGAATAGTTGATAAAAAGGATTTTAATACAGACTTCCAAAATAGCTTTAAAGCTGAAACCGCTTTTAAAGTGGAAAAAAATAATGACATTGAAAATAGAACTTCGTTTATTTCTAATACTTCCCAAGAAGATTCCAAACAATTTAAAGAGTCTTCCACCTCCAACTACGCTATCGAACAAAAGACTCATGTAAGAAATCTTAACGAACCTTTCAGTGCTTTTGGAAGTTCACCACAACATATAATTAAAACATTCTCTGATTCTTTCGGTCAGAAATGTTTTAAAACTGAACCACCAAATTTGGATTATTTTACTCAAAATGGTTATTCCAAACCGCTGACGACTGATCAGACATCAAACGAAAGTCTATCAAATTCAAGAACTCAGCGGATTATACAATCTAATTTTACAGAAAATATTCCATTCATCAAAGTAAATAATGCAGCTGAAAATTTAACAACACCATATCCTCGGATACGTGGAAAGGAAAATAACGTTAGTGAATATTCGATAACTTCAATTTTTGACAGAAACAAACTAGCCCAAAACAAAAATGTCGAGCATAAGAATGATTTTGATCTCAAAACAGGCAATTCCAATATTTCTTTTGCAAAGACCTATCAAAAAGAGGAAACAGAGCATAGATCTCAAGCATATGAGAAAGGTTTGGATGTTTTACTTAAGAAGGAGGCATTTTCGTATCCACGGACAACAAGCGTATCCCAATTGGAAAATTGTAGTAATCTTCCGAAAAATTTAGATGATCCTTCCGAAAATCATCACAATTCTGGTACTGTAGCACCAGATGTACAGCATCGTAGTAATTGTTTTCGGGAAGTTATTTCCGATTCACCGCAAGAAAACTGTGATAATATTAAACATCCACTAGAGTTAACCGAATCAACTTATGGAAAAGGTCTATCTTCATTAATTCCGTCTAGTGACGACGTAACACATGTCAAAGTAAAAGAAGACATTTTAGATATTGACGGCCAACGTAGCATCACACCGATAGCTAGAATGATGAAATCAAACTGTGATAATAGAACTGATGATAATTTACCGAACAGTATATGCAAAAATTTTACTCATGATACCGGCAACTATTTCATAACTAAGTCAGAACAAGATATACATCACATTGAATTAAAAAATTCAAAACTTTATATAGAACAGGGGAGATTTTCTGGTCCTAGAGAATATTACAAAACCGTCCTTGACTACTGCAAGGCAATTGAAGGAAAACTTCCTTTCTGGTATGACGTAAAGTACGCTTACTCCGGTCTTCATAGCATAATTCTACCTCCACCCCCAGAAGTAAATCTATGGAGCTCTCAGGTTGTCCCTGTTTTTAAAATGAATCGAAGGGAAGCCGACTGTGAATTTTGCTTTGACAATTATGCCGAGTTTACTTGTCAATTTTATAAGAAAATTTCACCAGAATTTTTAGTTAAAAAATTCCAACGCGGGCAACTTATAGTATGTGAATGTTGTGATTTTTCCGATAATGATCAGGCGAATGGTTCCAACTTAACTGCCAAAAAATACGAAAAACGTGCCAAACTAGATATTCCTGTGTACAAGGATAAGGAACCAATTAAAGTGCAAGCTGGTTGGTATGGAAAAGGGTACAGGAAAAATTTTCGTAAGAAGAAAAAGTAGAAATTCCCTCGTTTTTAACTTTTAATTTTATGTCTAAGGCTGAAAGTTTTTCGTGTGAGCGTGTGGTTGTTTAAAATAATTTTAACTGAAGCAACGAATATTTCTTTGCCAATTATGGCAGACTATTTGTCTGTTGTAATAGAAATTATTTTTGTTCCTTTTTTTATTAACAAATAGTTCTATATTTAGGTTTAAGCAATATAAGTGATTGTAAGATTTATAAATAAATTTTAATTTAATTCCGAATTCATTCGTTTTATGGAATGTGAGTTTAATTGATCCTGAGCAAGCTCTATTTAGCTGGGCGTTTAATGGCTATGATTTGGTAATTTTTTAGAGAGTAAGCTGTCTAGGGCCTCAATATATTTATGCTTGTCAATATTTTAGAAGACCTTTTAATAGAAAACGATATTAAGCTAGTATGTTTTGTTTTAGAGTTATATCACAAGATGCAAATCGAGTACATGGACTTTTTGACACTAGGAGGATTTCAACGGCAAATGAGAGTATGATGTTAACTTCTATTACCTGGCGATCGCTGCAAATAACTGCAGCACTATTCCCCTGCATACGAGCGTTAGTAGGCGGTTGAATGTGACTTTTCTATCGTTTCCATTTCTGTTTACGACTGCAATGGGTTTCAGATAGTAAGATACTTGTTTTTTTTAATTTGTTTGACTTGTTAAAGCAAAATGAGGATTGAAATTGTTAAAACATACATAGGTATTCTAGATATGGAACGATCTGAAATTTTAAGTAAGAAGAAGAAATCAACCAGCAGGTTGAGGTCCCAACAAATTGTGTAGTTTTACGCAAATGGAAGGTTAAAACTTAACAATTTAAAAAAATTTGCTTAGAAATTTTTCCTTTTTATGCTCCGTCCTTAAAAATGTCGTTAATAAGGATATGGTTTAAAAACAAAAAAAAAGTGCACCCTTAAGATATCTTTCAAATAAAAAAGAACTATATCAATATCTTTAGTCCGTCAAGAGTTATTAAAATTTTTGTAGAGTCACTAGAATACTCAATTGGAAAACAATTTCACTCCCAATATGATCCGAGCAGAAACTGTTTCCACTGAACCCAAACATAACATCAGCAGCAGCAGCTCCTCACTTGCATTTGGATGTTATTACGACCGGTTGGTGATTTTTCTCTGTGCTTTTTAAATATTTGGATTTTGACTTGATTACTTTGGATTGTTTTATTTTCTTATTTAAGTATTTCAATATGCCTCATTTGACAAATGAAGACTATGTTGAAATGCTTCTTATTTATGGAGAAGCCCACCGAAATACGGCACAGGCGCAGAGAATTTGAAGGAAGCTATTTCGTAATAGCCGCATAGAAACACTTTTGAAAATGTTCGTCACTGTCTGGCGGAGACGGGATCGTTTGGTCCCCGTACATTCGACTCTGGGAGAGCAGTCACTGACAAATTGAAGCAAATGTCCTTGATCTTGTTCTTAACGATCCCCAAATTAGCACTTGTGCTATTGCCGCAATATTGGGAAATGTATCTCAACCCACTGTCCACAGAATTCTACGGAGAAATAGGATGCATTGCTATCATTTCAAGCCTGTTCAAGAATTACTTGAAGTTGACTATTTGAACACGCAGGTATTCTGCAAATGGTTGAACAAGAAGACACCTTTTTGTCGCGGATTCTGTTTACCGATGAAGCAACTTTTCGCAGAGGTGGTACCTTAAATTTGCATGTCTATGCGACTGAATGAATGCTCACCAAACCAGGCACCAATGGAACTTTTCAATTAATATTTGGTGTGGGATGATAGGAAACAGGATTTTTGGACCTTAACGGAGATACGTATCTAGAACTTTTACGTGATACACTTCAGGATACCTTTGATGATTTACCTCTCGCTGTTCGTAGAATTATGTGGTTCATGCACGATGGTACTTCCACCCCATTACCATGTACGAGTCCGAAATTATTTGCAGCAAACTTACGGTGTTTGTTGGATTGGACGTGGAGGTTCAGTTTCGTCGACAGCCCGATCCCCAGATCTGAATCCGCTTGATTTTTATTTGTGGGGTCTCGTAAGAGGTTTCCTGCTTAAGTTTAATGGCAGAAATTTGTTTCCAATTGAGTATTCCAGTGACTCCACAAAAATGTTAATGGGGCATTCCACATAAAGCGAACAGGTAAAATATTTTGATGTTTCCGATTTTAGTAATATTTGATTATGTTATACCTATATATGTCCTCGATCCAGATACAAAATGTTTTTACAGTATAAAGTTTGGTTAACGAGCTAGAGGACTTTAAAAATTTGGCTTACCGGCAGGTATGCGCTACTTCGAATCCCATTACCCAGTTTTAAAAAGTTACAATAAAATAAATAAAGTAAAAATTTTAATTTTTAACGTTCATACCAGCCAAATTTGCCAACGGATCGAGTCATGTGTGGTTAAAAAAGGGTGATTGGCACATGTTGGAACACTTCTTTACGAATCACCCTGTATATATATTCGGTGTTCAGAAGAGGAAATTCAAACCGGAGAGAGAGCGGAAATATTGCGAGGTCATTAGTTCATATTTAAATTTTTGAAATCTGAAAATAAAAATAATGATACCTAACAATTTTATTTCTGGATAAAGTAAACAAAATTGAACAATCTTTTACTAGTACATGATTAATTGGATTTTGTAACGCTCAAAATTATTGAGACAACAGGGTAGCAACGTGCCACTGTCGCAATGCCTTGAGGTTACTTGTCGGAGGTTCAATACAAAAAAAATCAACCCATTATAACCACTTATCCCAGATGCACCGGGCGCCTGGTTCCTTGGGAATCACTATTCCGCAGATATCACCACCGATCATATCAATTAATACAATCAATACCACGGCATATAAAAAATAAAAACGAACCAACTTTTAGGGATGAGAAGAACTACCAGTGTCAACAAGATGAAAATATTCCGACGTTCTGATGGACAGAACCTCCTAGTAAAGGTACGGCTATACTCGTCGGCTGGGTCGTGGGCTGACGAACAGACGCAACAACAAATTTTTTTCAGAAGCACTCTGTCAAATTAATGGTAGCGGTAGGTATAGGTGGGATTAAAGGCCACGCGCAGGCCTAGGAAGGATTTCATCAGGAGAATCTCAATAGCACCACAATCAACAATGCTACTATATTCGCACCGAATGACAAGTACAGATTCCTTTTTTTTAACTTAATTCCTGCCCAACCTGCAACTGCGAATTAAAATTCTTAATCAACGCATGAATTCCGCTGCCTCAATATATTCACGAACTTAACCGCCATCACTGATCCACTAGTTAACCTACCCGAGCAAGTGTGGAGGTCAAGCCTTCAAGCTCCATCACCGCCTTCATAAATCTAGACAACGGTTCAACACGCGAACTAAACGCTTAAATTTTCCTTTTTTTCAACTAATTCCGCCATAAGGAACGCCCTGACACCCCAGAAACGAAGATTGGAATGCACAAAAAAGAAAGAACTTACGAAGTCATATTAATTCCCATCTTTATTACAATGCAACATTGAAAATCTTATGACTCTAAGTTAAAATTTACCCGATAATTTACTAAATTCAATAATTATGCCGAACAACAATAATCCTAATACAATTATAACCCTTGTATTATTAATTTCCAGCTTACGAAATTTCAACTTAATTAAGTATCCCTAACACTAACCTTATCTCCCAAGCCCTGTTGATATAGTTACAAATCTACGCTTTTATGATTCCGACTAGGAATTTCTAGAGCAATGAAAACGAATAAAATTGGTTTATTAGTTAAATTTCTCCCTTTTGTTTTTGTCCTAACCCAAACAACTTGTCTATCTATGAATTGCTTCTAATATTGAGTCCCCTTGAATTAAGCAAATAAATTTATGGTCTACTCTTTGATCACGGAGCGTATGCATAATCTTTTTAGCTATAAAAACATTACCAATAATCTCCTGTCCTCCTTTCTTTAAATTAGTTGATCTTGAAAATTACATTTTTTAGTTTTTTATTTTGCAATTCAGAGAACCGGTCATTGTCGCTAATTGTCATTAATAATAATAAATTTCCTAGAAGGCTTCTTAATTACTTTCAGTTAATTAACTTTTTAACTAAAACTAATAATTAATTCAACTGGACTACTAAAACCGAATTTTGTGTTGTAATTAATAATTTCACGTGTTACTCTAGACGGGATTATGATTTTCAAAAAAAAACTTCATTCTTAGCTTTCCAACAATACCCATGTTAAAGGTAAAATGTTAGGAACGTTATTTATTTAATAAAAATTTTAATTCTCTCTCCTGTATGGAAAATTCTTCCAGGTAAATTTTTTTTTTTGATTTTGATCTTGTAATAAAAAGGTAACAAAATTTCACTTACCGGCTGGAGTCCAAATGCATTTGGGGCTGGCCGCCTGTTAATTAAATTTAATACTTGCTGGAATTAAGAGGTGTTGGTTGCGATTATTTAGGAGAGAGAATTTCCTCCTGGCTGAACTAACTGAGTTTAACAATTGTTTAGATAAATACAATAAAAATTATTATTTTTTTAATCAAAACTAGGTAGTTGGTGAGATCTCCATCGTTGCAATTCGCGGAAAGTCTTTATCAGAGCTGTTATTCTCCAAGTTACTTTCACGAAGTATTGCTAGACAATATTATACAGCAAAATATGAACCGAAAAGAAGAAAAAGAGAAAAGAAAAGAGTAAAGTGATAAATTCATAATACAAATTTATAGTTTCTATCTTTAACACAGGTTCCACAATCATTAACGAGGGCAATCATCTTCCCTCTGCATAAGAAGGGTGATTTACATGAGGCGAAAAACTAGCGCGGGATTTCTCTCTACGATCGATAATATTTTTAACTTAGTAAGTACTGTAAAACTTTGCCAAACTCTTAAAACTGAAAAGGTGTATGCGTTTTTCAACGATTTCAGAGCTGCATTCGATACCATCCGTCGAGATGCTCGATATAGGCATTTCAAGAAAATTTATTTAAATGATACAAAAGCTTTACGAGCAATCATCTGCACAAGTCTGAGATGGGGAGCGCTTATCCGATAGTTTTCGTACAGATTCGGGAGTAAAACAAGGTTGTGTGCTGAGTCCACTATTATTCTCTTTGTTTATAAATGACCTTGAGGACAGAATGGAAGGAGGTAATGCTGATTATTCCAACAAACTACAGAGAATGACAAATAGGTTATCTGAGTACTGTCATACATGGGGCTTAGTGTTGAACTTGGAGAAATCAAAGAAGAAAATTGGTCGTACAATGGGGAAAGAATATTCATTCTTGGGCATACTTTTAACCCCAAAACTATCGCTGACCGATGATTTGAGAAAGCGGTTACAGTCTGCAAAAAGCGCTATAAATGTAAGCTAGAGAAACTATATACAAAGGTCGACTCTTTGCTATGGAGTACAATTTTGGGGCTTCGAAAACATGAAATTGTGGAAAGGTTGCAACGGTTTTTAGTCAAGAGGTTATTTCACTTGCCCGCGAGCAGGTCTAATTATATGTTAGAACTGATTTTCTATTTATTTATACCTTGAAATGTCATATTATTATAACTGGTTCATGGATTAGTAAAAGAACGATCAGGGAAATTTTTAAAGTAAAACTGCAGCCAACTGCCCAAGTTAGATATTCAACAGTTTTCAGGCATTTTCAAGTTTATATTTAACGTCAAAGGATAAGCCTAATCGTAAAAATGAAGAGAGAAAATATTAAATATATTTTAAGCGCATTGAATATTTTAATTTCCTTCGTATATTGCACATTCTCAAAAATAACATTTTCATTAAAATTAAAGTTGAATCATTTTATTTGTAAAGGAAATTTCTTAAATTCCCTTGAGCTGGATAGTGAACCAAATATAGAACGAGTTCAGCAGTTTGTATGGCGAAGATCTATATAGCTTATTAAAAAAACACAGCTATTGAGTATATGCTCAGGGTTTATTTATTTACAAAGTTCATCAAATTACTGATTACTCACAAGAAGAAGGAAAGGCTTCTAAATAGTTGGCAGAATATGCAAATTTCCTAAACTACAACTAGTTAATTTATACAAATTACTGGTACTACAAAAAGTCAAATAATACAAATTACTTATAATATAAATAGTTAAGACCAGCGGGAAACGAAAAACATTGTAAAATTATAACGCTAATATTACAAAAATAGTCAAAATATACAAATTACATATACAACAACAATTCAATTAACACAGATTACTTATGTTACAAATAATCAAATATTATATAAATTACTTATAATATAATACTACCCATAACCTAAATAGAGAAAAAGAGTAAAAAAGAAGAAAAAAGTCAAAACTCTAGCTAACTAAATTAACCAAGCCGACCTCTAACAAGGCTTCTAGATAGGTGAAACTCGATACTACCAAAATGGTAATTAAGGAAAGGACATTGATGGCAACGGTTCGTGATTGCAATAGTTAGTGAGATGTCGCGTGATATGGAGAAAGTCATGACTCCTCAAAGAGCGCGCCGGAACCGAAACATTAAAAGAACCGAGAAGCGCCTATTCTCAAGAATATCTAAAGCAATGAGTTTAAGCGTGTCTGCGTACAGAGGAAGGACAAAGGAATCGTTCCATCGAAGACCACGAAGAGCTAATCTGACATATCTTCGTTGGACGGCCTCAATGCGGTTAAGATGTGACGCACAAAAAGGGAGACCAAACAATACAAGCGTACTCCAACATTGGCCTGACAAAAGTGCAATAAAGTAGCCCTTGAATACCTTTTAATAAAACCTTGGGTCGCATTAGCCCTATTAACTGTTGCGTCAATGTGGTCATCAAAGGAGAAACGAGCATTGAGCCAAACACCCAAGTCTTTAGTTTTCTCAAGTCTAGCAAACTAGCATCCGTCCATGGTATAATTAAATACCAATGGGTTCCTCTTACGTGAAAAGGAAATAGTAATGCAGTAGAGAATTAATGGAGCACCACTTATGAAGGTTGTGCAGGTCGGAATTCAAGAGGGCAAAATCGGGTACGTCAGAAACCCTACGAAAATTTTTAGCATCGTCAGCATAACAAAGAGACCTGGAACCATCCAAAATAGTCGATGAGTCGTTAATGTAAATAATGAAGAGTAGAGGTTCCAAATGACTTCCTTGTGGGACACCTGAAGTATTATTAATTATGTCAGAGAGAGAGCACTTCTAAATAAAACGCGCTGTGTACGATGAGACAAGTAGGAGTGCAACCGGTCAACAAAAATAGAGGGAAACCCCAGGATAATCATGTGGGTAATTCTGTCAAAAGTCTTGCTGAAATCAGTAAAGGGTCAGCGGATGTACAAGACATTTTGATTGAACTGGTAGATGAGGAGGAAGCCAGTATCAGGCAAATAGGTATTGAAAAGGCTGGAGGTTCAGTGAGATACGACTTATATCCTAAATTAGATTGCCCAATTGGAAATTACTTTCGAGATGAGTTTTCTGCAAGGAAGATACATTATATCTGTAGGTGCAGAAGTGAGCTTTTGAATTTAAGTGCGAATCCATTTAAATGGGAGGGTAGAGCTAAGTGAAGTAGAAGAAAATATGCTGCATTTTGTAGAGATTTATATATTTATATTATCGGAGCTTCACCTCCTCTCGTTTGGGAAGGAACCTCTAAGCGAAAAGATCACCTCTCTTCTTCGTGTTGAACGGGCGAAATGATTATAATGATCTTATTCTGTTCTTATTGATAGATAGGCGTAAGACTTAAATTAATAGCAATACTATGGATTTTTTTTTAATTAGCTTACTTATTACTACTTGTTATCATAATTTTTTTTCCTTTTCTTTATATTAAGCATAAACACTTTTTATTCTTTGTTTTTACTAACTGCACAGAATTGTTAATTAAGAAGTACACTGTAAAATATCATCGGGTGTGAATAAAACTTTATTATTTTTATTATTATATATTACATGTCAGAAAATTGATATTTTGGATGAAATCAAGCATTTTTGTATACATAAGCTTTTCAAGAATCTTTGATAGAAAACAAAACAAGCTTATAGGACGAAAGTCTACAGAAAGTTCTGAAGAAAACCTCTTAGGTATAGGCAGAAGTGTTGAAACCTTCTATACATCAGGAACGCAGGATGTGGTAAAGCACGCATTTATTCGATGTGACCAAATCCTAGGGGACAACCCTTTGATGCGTTAGCATGATTTTGGTCGGAAGGGAATTAGGGTAAGGGAGGAAGGATTATTTTAATTTCTTAATAAGGTAAGGGAGGAAGGATTATTTTAATTTCTTAATAAAAGCTCACGGGGATACCTGGTCTCGTACCAGGAACCCATGGCATGGTGGTCGTGCGGCTCAACGAATTGATCTAACTCCGTCTCTTCTTATATAGCGATAGAGCTTCTGTATCGTTGACAAGGCGTCTGTACCGTTGATAAAGGCAATCTCGTCCGGCAATGAGCGTTCTGACGCCAGACGAGAATCATGGGCAACCATTGTTAAAAATGTATTTGGCTTTTATTGGAACATGTTTATCAAGCAGATGGGATAACCAGGAGTTTAGAATTATTACTTGGTCATTAGGCGAAATACAATGAAACATAGAGTCCGGGGGCAGTGCCTAGTACTCCTCAAATAACAAATTTATGTTAATGCCGTTATAATGACGATACGAGATACTCAGACGCAGGTTGAAGTTATAATCGAGGAAGAGGATGGGTTAGCTGGTGGCCACCGGTAGTAAACCAGTCGAACTTGATATGATTCGTTGTGTTACCACTACAAAAATAACCTCTACCTGGATCACTCTAGCACTGCCATGCAGTGATTACTTAAACCAGACGCAGCTATTAAGGAACTTAGGTTCTTCAGCTCCACGCTCGTGAATTCCTCTAGTCCGTTAAAGAAGTTCGTGCCAAAGGGCTGAAACTTTCTCCTGGCTAGTCCGGGGCGTTCGCAAAGCCAATGCTGAATGCTTTCAAGCTCTTCCTCGTCTAGGCAACCCCGGTTGAAAAAATTGGCAGGAAAACGCATGCGGACTGCATGACTACCAAAAAGGCAGTGACCTGTTATAACTAGAGCTCTCAGAAACCCGACCCGCGGGTACCCGGTTCCTACCCGGATATCCGATTCTCACTCGGGTACCCGATTTAAGTCGGGTACCCGGTTCCTACTCGGGTATCCGGTTCCAAGGGAGAATCAGTTCCATTATAAGAATCGGTTCCAACGCCAGACTCGATTCCGTCAGAGGAATCGATTCCTCTTGAAATCGTGCAGTACAGATTGAGTTTTAAGGTCAACAGAGAAAATGTTGCATTTCACTAAGGAAATGTCTAGTTTCTTTGGAAATTACAGATTTTTTTGTAGTGAAATTACAAAATACGACTTAAGATTTACTAATAAAAATTTAAAATTCCTTATACTCCCTACTATTAGTGACAATTTTTGCTTTACAATTTCACTCATTCTTATTTACCAGTTCATTCGACGGAATCGATTCCCGGTGGCGGATTCGATTCTCACAGTAGAACCGGTTCCATTGATGGAATCGATTCCTATTTGGAACCGGGTACTCGCCTGGAACCGGGTACCCGGTTGGAACCGAATTTTCGGTAGGAATCGATTCCTACCCGGCCGGGTGGGTACCCGGGTTTTCGGATTATCCGAGTCCAACTGAGAGCTCTAGTTATAACCGCAGCGATATTTCGGAGAATCCGTCGGCTTCCCTTCAGTAGAAACGCTGTTCTCTTTTTATTCCACTCTGGCCACATCACACTTGACATATCGCAGGTTGACAGACCGATCCTCCTGCTCTCGGCGAGCTGAACAGCTTTTAGGTCGATCTCTCTTCTAACTAAGATTAGTGGCCATCCGATTGATTTGCCTAGGAAGAGGATATCGTGATCTATAGGGCCAAATGGGCTAATTTGATTATGCAAATTTGGTTTAGTTCCGTCACTCAGAAGAATTAAATCAGGCAACGATGGGTTATTTGTGTCACGATAAGTAGGGTAAGAATTGCCAACGTTATTGTGAAGTGACTGAAGGAAGATTTTTCTTTTTGCTAAAGTTGCCGCCTATTATTACATTTTCATAACAATGTATTGAATTCAGAATAGCGTCCTCTTTCCTTTCACTTGTGTACACAACCGCTCCACCATACGCTTCACTTAACCATGTTTTACTAACTACAATTGCATGCAGATCTAAACCGAATAATACGTACCGAAACTCACCAATTTTGTTACGTAGGCTTTTTGTATTTATTGTACATACTTTTAATCTCGGAGAAGTATTTCACATAATTTTCAACAGGGCTCGTACTTTTTTTTAGGGAACTTGAATGTCTTGTTTTTGCACTGCTGCGACTAGACAACAGCCCAGAGACGAAATGGATTTTTTTATTTTTTTTTTATTTAAAAACTCACGGAGAGATCGAAGGTCGAACCCTGGAATCATAGCGTGGTGATCGTACTACTCAACCACATGATCCACCGCTTTGTCCAAGTTTGAAGAACCATCCATGTTTAAATTTCTGGGGCCGCCAACTGAACAAAGTTTAACAAATGCATATCACAATAAACGATAAAAGGATAAAATTAAATATATACTTTCGCAGCAAAGAATATAATAAGGAAAATAAAAATATGGAAAAGAAAAAAGAGAATAGTAATTGAGATAAATTAACTTACATAAATAAATTCAGAAAAATTCCAAAGCCCAAGTAAAAATGGGACTCGCCAAATACTAGCCTGTACAATAAATACAAAAAGCCTGAATGGCACTCAAATAAGGCACGGTACGCCTGAATAAAAATTATACTCTTCCAAATTGCAGTCCGCTGCAGGCACGTATCAATAAAAGACGTACGAAACATTCCAAACCAAGACGGTACGCTCACACTTTTTCTAGACTAAAATTTAAAATGAAAACAATAAAATTATTTTTGTAGATTAACTCATTCGAGACCGACGTCTGAAATAACAAAACTAACTCCGCAGTTGCCGGCGTTATGCAGTTGAGTCTTATTTTTACTCGGATTAATAAAGATTACAACTGAAACCGCAAAATATATAAGAATAAAAATAAAAAATTTTAGGTAATTAGTATCATTATTATGATACTATGGCTCACCATGTGAGTCTTTGGCTATTGGGAAGAATTTTAATATCAGGAGTCGAGGACCAACATGGTGAACATGGTGTTAAAGCCAAAAAGCAGTAACAGAAGCGGGCATTTATTGCGGGCGTATTTTTAGTTTTTTGTGCCTGTAGCAGGAGCGTGCATACCCGTGTAGCGGGCGTATTTTTTAAATTTTAGACCTACAACGGGAGCGTGCATAATACTACCGGGCGCATTTGTTTGCTACGCTATGAATATACCGACTTAATTATTTTTATTCGGGAGCCAAACAAATAGAAAGATCTTCAATTAATTATACTACATCAGCTCCGAAAGTTTATTGGTTTTGATGAGCTGGCACGTAGTATAAAAATATACATCAATTTAGACCGCGGTTCCGCAACTGTTCATGGTCAGCAGCTTGAACCTCCTGACTGCTTCCTGTTATAAAGAAGGCGATATTTAGTTCTAGCTGATTGGATTCAAATAAAAAAATTTAAAATAAATTTTCGTAATGAGACAACATTTTTTTTCTCAGAATAGGAGGGACTTGCTGGGAGTTCTTGACGTAAGGCCCATTTCGGAATATGGTGGCCATGGTTTCAAGTATTCAGCTGCAACGATCTTTTGAATTTAAATAAGTAAGTAAACAACTCGAAAAAATAAACGATTATCTCTTTATTACTCTGATTGTAATAATAATTTTTTTACAATAGTTGGACTTTTCTTAAAGTACGGAATATATATCTCCTTAAGATTTGTCTAAAAAAATTCATTGTAAATTTCTTAAAGCTGAGTATATTCTGGCGCTGAGCCGACTTTCAAAGTCGTAGTTTTTGAATACTTTCTGAGCATGGCTAAGGATTGTTTTTGCTTCAAGCTTGGCAGATTCCGTTTGTTCTTTTACTAGTAAAACTGCAAGTTCGTAATGCGCAAACGCTGAAAGGTGAATATCTTCACAAGAGCCTTCCCGCTTTTCCATGCACTTACGAAAGGCGTTCTTAGCCGCCTCAAAATTTTTCAATTGAACATAACATGAGCCGAGTATTAAATTTGCAAGTCCTACGGACGGCTCGGTGAAAGATTCTTCAGCCTCTGAGCAATCTGAAAGGAAAAATTATATAAATGGAGTTTGAATATAAAAAAAGTCTATTTAAAAACTATTCACCTGTTATCATGCTTTTTAGAGCTTCGTGAGTACAACTATAGAGAGTGTTCCAGAGAAAAAGCATTTCGAATACAAACAGTTTAAAGTATCCAGCATTGAGTTTCTCAATCTGTTGTTTGGAAGATGGCAGCTTATCTAATCGTCTTGAAATAAATTTGTCTATCTGGCTTTCCTAAAAACAATGATATTAATGAATTATTAGATTATTTAAATTTGAGTTCTCTTAATTTTAATGCTTAAGAAATCAGTGACCAAATATCGTAAGAAAGAATTTATGAAACTAAGCAAGTTTGGTTGCTTTGGTTTAAATAGTGAGTTAGTAATTCAATTATAACTAATACAACGTCGTTTGTTTGCAAAACTTAGTACAGAACGGTTTTACGAATTCGTTCATTAGAGGTTTCTATCCGCAGAAAACGTTTCTAACCGCAGAAAACGTTTCTACCCGCAGAAAACGGCAGGAAGCAACTGACTCAACTGATGGATAGAGCATGCGATGCAGCAATGCCTCGCAGGAAACCCAATAGAAGAGGATCGCCATGCTATTGGTGGAACGAAGAGATTCATTTAATGCCTGAAAACCAGACGCAAAGTTCAAAGGTCGAGAGGTAGACCGGAATACAACCCGCTGCTCAGTGCCTTCAAAGAAGAAAGAAATGCTCTGAAGAAATCCATCAAGGAAAGTAAAAGAGAAAACTTCAAACGCCTGTGCAAAGAGGCTAACATTAACCCATCGGGAACCACCTACAGAGTCGTTATGTCGAAACTAAAAGGACAAAAATCTCGCCAGATTACATGCCCAGTAGTGCTGAGAGAAATCATAACGACGCTTTTCCCACAGCGTCCAACGACTGGTCCTACTGTCGTAGAAGAAAGTAATGTAGAAGAAATCCCGACAGTTATGGCAAAAGAACTTCAGTCGGTGCTCAAAAAATAGGAGACAACAAAGCGCCGGGGCCGGACGGAATTCCAAACAAAACCCTGAAAACAGCGATTCTCAAAAGATCGGACAGTTTCGTAGAAGTTTTAAAAATATGTCTAATGGAAGGCGTGTTTGTGGAACAATGGAAGCTGCAACACCTGGTGCTGCTACCAAAAGGAGATAAACCACCTAGAGAACCTTCATCCTACCGCCCAATTTGCCTCCTCAACACAATGGGGAAAATATTGGAGCGAATAATTTACAACAGGTTTCTCCCGATAGCTGAGGAAAAAGATGCTTTATCAGGGTACCAATTTGGATTTCGAAAAGCGCACTCCACCGTAGATGCAATCAAAATGGTAGTGGACATCGCCATTTCTGCCATAGAAGGTAAAAGGTGGATAGTGCGCAGTGGTTACACTAGACGTCAGGAACGCCTTTAACTCGGCCATAATAAAGAATTCCCTCGTTAGAATGGAAGCCCCGACATACATCTTGAAGATCATATCAAGTTACTTCAGGAAGTTCTCAGACTACAGATCCAAGAGACGAAAATAATAGGCTTCGCAGACGATATTGCGAAATACACAGCGAAATACAACCATAAAATAGAGGCGGCAACAAATGAAGCTATCGCCAAGGTTAAGAATTGGCTGGAGTCTGCAGGTCTTAAACTAGCAGAACAAAAGACGGAGGCTATCTTAATCACAAGCCGTAAAACGGTGCAATAGGTCAATGTCAAGGTGGGCAATCAAACAATCAGGTCTAAACAATCACTGAAATACCTAGGAGTAATTCTGGACAATAGGCTAAATTTCAAATCGCATCTGGAATATTTGAGCAAAAAAGGTTCGTACATACAAGCGGCTCTTTCCAGGATGCTGCCAAATGTTTGTTGCCCTAAACCAGATAGAAGAGCCCTGCTATTGAGAGTGGTGAGCTCTGTGCTTCTATATGCCTCCCCAATCTAGGCAAAAGCATTAGCGGTGCAAGAGTAAAGAAGAAAACTGTCAACAGTCTACAGACTGTGTGTTTTAAGAGCTGCAAGTGCCTATAGAACGGTATCTGACGAAGTAGCTTGTGTCATCGCTAGTATGATCCCGCGGACGAGATGGGACGCATTTACACGAAAATCGCAACGAGCCACGGAAACCTCAGAAAAAAAGGAGTAAGAGAGATAGATCTCGATGTTAATGTGACAAACCCGATGGGACAATACTACAAAACGAAGGAAGGATGGAACAATACTAGAAAGAATACTACAACCGCAAGCTTGGAGAAAACAACTACCACTTGAAGCAATTCTTGCTTGACTGGTCATGGTGATACCGCAAGTACCTGCATAGATTTGGACATGACAGCTCTCCGATGTGTACGAACTGCTTAGATCAGGAGGAAGATGCTGAACACGCAGTAATTCATTGCCCACGTTTCCAGGCATGGCGTATAAATATACTGAGTCCATCGGTAATAATTGAATATATGCCCCAAAGTGACGAAAATTCGAGCGAAGTGACTGAGTTTATAATAAACGTCCAAAAGGAACTGAGATGACTGGAACGTCTTAGACACCAGATTAACACTTCAGGTTGATAGCAAGATGGCTAACCAGCCCCGCGAAGTAGTACCTAACGGGTGTCCCGCGGGGAGAGTGTTTGAAGAGGATGGGGGGGAGGGTGTGGTTTAGCATGTAGGCACTGCATCGGCGGTGAATCGTGTATGCCACTAGCACGGCTACTGGTATCTTTGGAAAATTCATCACCTCCTTTTAACTACAGTATCCGTTATTTCTCTCTAGTTTCCGTAACCCCTAGTGGGGCATGGGGCAGAAGAAGAGCTTTATCCGATTCGAGACATTGTTTGCAAGTGGACCTAAAATTTATTTAATTTGCCGCAGAAAAGAACTTTGGGTCACCGTCGGTGGGATTCGAACCTTAGACCTCCGGGTTGGAACGACGCGACCCGTTATCATTCACTCCACCGAATTTTTACTGCTTGCGGGGTGTGATTAATTCCCCTGCATTGTTGGGTGTTTTGAATTTTCATTTCGTACCCTAAGGATTTGTAGCTTTTTCCATATTCCTTACCACCGCACAAACTATTGTCTGCATGAAGCTATTACCTCGTTGTATTGTCTATTTAATGATCATTTCGACTTTATCGACTTTTACTTATCTAAAACTCAAATCAGGTATCATCTTGGTTTTAGTTATTTTTTATTATCTTGTTATTTGATTTGTATTAATTTCGGCTGTTAACTTTTTATATTTAATATTATTAATTAAGAAGGTTGTTAACTTTTTTTCTTGTAATCTGTGCTTTACACTAATCAGTTATTGATGAATGTTAAATCAATAAATGAGTGATCATCACCCCCTTTAAAAGAAGTAAACAAGAAAGTAAAGTATCCTGCAGAAATGCTACTAATGCCCATCATACCTTCTGTGATAACAACTTAACCTTAACTGTGAGGTTTTAATTTATTTTTAGAGGATTGGCTTACAATAAGTAAGTGAGACAACTGTTATCACTGTAAATAGGAGAGAGATTCTAGACACAATCCTTAATACAAGTTCACAGTTTGGATACTCTTTGGCGTAATATACAGAGCTGAAATATGCAAAGATGTAATTTGCAGAGTCTTCCAAGACGTTGGGGAAGATAATATATGAGGTGGTCAGGGACCGTGTGAAAGAATCTTTATCTGACAGACTGCTGATATGGTCTGGTTATTACAAATGAGTAAAAAGTAGAAATCGGATGGACTAGTCCAAATACAAGTCTTTTAATAAAACGATTATACTAGCAAAAAGGTTCTCATGGAGTTCTTAGGCGTCCAGACTTCAAAGGGTCTTTTCGCATAAGAGAAAAAACTACAGATGAAGACGACCACGAAGCACAAAATGATAAAGGATATGAAGTTTATTATAGGCAAATCATATTGCAGCATGGTTGGTAGCGATTTATAAAGTCTGTATCTGGTTCAGTTATGTTGCTAAGTCCTAGTGGAAAATAAAGGTAATTTTCAGTTCAAAGACTGGTAAAAGCAAACCATGTTACAGTAAAAAACTACTGTCCAGTTAGTTTCTCTTTCTTCATGCTTAAAATGCTCGAGAGCTGGGTATAACTAGGTGTCCGTAATGTAAGAGTAAGGATTGCCCAAGTGCAGTCGGACTGCAAGCTACAGGGTGTAATGGCATTCCAGTATCCTTTTTAAGTCAGACTGATCCGATTTCAATCTTTAATACAAGGCGACCTACAAGAGCTGAACGGAACAGGAATGAAGTGAAAGCAATTAAAAGCCGAGGTTAAGTTTTAAATATGAAACATAGTATGCTAAATATTATCAAAGTAGTATGCTAAACATTATTCTAATATACAATATATAATTGTCAATTACCTTGTGTCCCGGTCTGTTTATAATATCTAAAATATCCGTTTTAAGCTTAATTAAATTGTCGAAACGTCCGAAGGCACCTTGGCATATTGTTGTCATGTAAGTATAAAAGCTTTTCGAAAAATTGCTAGCCAATTTTAATTCGTGAAAATGTAGCATTGCATTTCCGAAATCTAGCTGTATTAGACGACACCAGCCAACCTCGTGAAGGCACAATAATTTTAGCTCCTTTTGTGCTGACATCCTATATGCAGCATCATAGAATTCGATTGCCACGTTGATATTACACTAAAATAAACGAAAGTAATTTTTAAATATAATATTTAAAGTTTTAACGAAAGTTATTATATTTGTAAAACTAAAGATTTTTTTTAATTAGAAATTTTCATATTAAGAGTGAAGGGAGGAAAAATGTAAACGGAATGGGAGGACGTTGATAAGCCGCATATTTTGATGGCATGGATTTCGGCTTGAAAGTCAGTGGACAATTTATCCAATGCAATCGAAACCCTAGTGTTGGTTCTAAAGACACCAGCACCAATACCGTGTTAAATTTTCTAGCCCTCAGTGAACTATTTGAGGCTACTAGCTACTACTCAGGAAAGAGAATCGCAGTCCCTTTGTCAAGTGGTCTGTGATAGAGCTCACATCTATGCCAAAAATGCACTTAATTATGCCCATGGTTCCCTTGTCACCAACCGGCATATTAGATGTGATCTACACTCTTAGGGTACTAATTGCAGCGTGAAAGAGATGTGCAGGGGAGAAAGTCCAATTACCGCCTCCATGGCAGCTGTTGAACAGGACTTCATTGCTCCTGTTATAGAGAGGCAGGTAAGCCGCTGTAGCTTTATGAGTTTAGCGATTCCCGGCCGTTGTTGAACTTTTGGCCACCATACCAAGGATGCGTAGGTAACAGTCGATTTGACAATCGGATTGTATAACCAGAAAATCATCTACGGGGTGTGTCCCCAAGGCCTTCCGAAGAGTTTTCGACTGGTCCATAGGGCTCGTGTAGCCTTATTTAGGGGAGTCAAGGTAAGCGTTCCGATTAAGTTTTCTATCAAGCATAATGCCCAATGCACCTCATTGAATGAATGACCGTGCCTTGGATCGAAATTAGACGCAGGCCCAAATGGTGAATAATAATAATTGCAAGGTCATCCGCATAGCCGACTGCCCGATAGCGAGACGAAGTTGGATCAATTCGTTGAGCGGTACGACCAGCATGTCATGGGTTCCGGGTTCGAGACCAGGTCTCCCCGTGAGCTTTTATTAAGAAATTAAATTAATCCACTCCGTTTCTGGGCTGTTGTCTAGCTCGCAGCAATGCGAAAAACAAGACATTCCAGTTTCCTTACTTCCCTTACCCTAATTTCCTTCCGGACAAAACCATGCTAACGCATCAAAGGGTTGTCCCCTAGGCTTTGGCCACATTGTATAAAAAAAAACCAAGCTCACATATCTCACAAAGAAACCAGAGCAGTGGCAACAGTACACTGCCTTGTGGGCACCCTTTAGCTGCCCCAATGCATACAGAGGTATTGACCAGGGTGGATGTAATTTCTCTCTTCTTTAGCATAGCATCCACCCACTTTAAAGAATGAGAATGTAGACCCGTCCGTGTGAGAGCGCTAGACTTGAACCCATACCTGATGTTGTCGAAAGCACCTTTCATATTAAGAAAGGCCTATACGGCTATTTATTTATGGTGAAGGGCTTTCTCAATATTGCTAACAAGATTATGTAAGACAGTCTCTGTTGATCTGCCTTTTGTGTATGTAGACTGAGTAAAATGAAGTGAGAAGAAACCTGAGAAACCTTACCGCAATTAAGGCGTCTTTGGTTAGTACCCTTTGAAGGCGGCCTACCTTTGGCAAAGATTCTATGCTTTCTCAGCGCCTTCTCTAGGATTTGCCTTTGGAACGTCTTATTTTCTTTATTATAATCAGAGAATTCATCCCACTGTTCACTTTCCTACGCATTTGAGACAGCCATCTACTCCACCAGGCCATGTTTTGGTCATCCATCACAGTTTGTTTTCCTGGGGATAGCAATACTAAATAAGATCTCAGAATGCTCCGAAATGTCGAATCGGATATACTAATGGTGCTGCTAATTAGGTTGCATTAAAATCATGTTACCCCGAATACATTAGCCGGTACACCATTTATAACCTAAAACTTACCTGCAGTCTTTTCAATCTACCTCGAAAAAATAGAAAAATAGCGGAAGTTGCGTAATTTTCTTTTGATTCCTTTAGAATTTGCTTTGCTATAACAATTTCCTCCTGCATATTACTTCCATCCATATGAAATAATTGGGCTCCAATCGTATAATACCAAAGAAGCGCTAATCTGAAAAAGTAATCAAAATAAATGGAATCAAATCAAAATTGATTAAAACCAAATACGAACGTTGCAAAAGGAGCTCTAATATCATTAGAATTTTTTGCGTAGGTAAGGCAAGAGAGTCCTATCCTTTTGTTACCCTCAAATCCGAAAAAGCTTATTAATTTCATTAAACTAGGCGGTAGCAATGAGATGCTTAGTTGAAATATCCCATAACCAAAACTTACTGCTCCCATAAGCTGCTTCACTAACGGAAGGTCTACGTTTCTGAAAACTAAAATATTAAAATCTGGTTTGCTCGCATTGGTTTTCATACCTTAAAATGAGTGGTGAAATTTTAGTATACGGATTTGGAGCAGTTTCAGGGCACGAAAAGGGCACTTGGGGGATGAAACCATTTTGAGTATTTGTTGCTGGTTTTAAATCCAAGAAAAGACTATTTCTGGACGGTCGTTCTGAGCTGGACGATATTATAATAGATGGTACAGTATCCGTTCGAGGTGAATTAGTCCCTTCTTGAGCTGGTATTGACGAAGATGATGATCGCAACTTATCTAAACGAAATTTCGATGAAAGTGATTTAGGGATTTGTGAGATTGCATTTCGAGCATTAGAAGAATTGTCTGACATTTGTTGTAGAGATTTATAGTACTGCTGCAAAATAACGCTGGATCGATTCGGAGGGCGGATATTTTCAATTTGTGGTTGAGCGAGGTAAGTTGTTTTACTTCGGACCATTGAAGTTGGAGGATAAGCAGTGGATGCCACAAAATTTTGTTCTCCTGGTGACCTGTTAAAGAAAGTTTAGCAATAAGATGTTAAGTACTGTTTACACTTTGGGTAAAACTATCATGAAAACAAATGATACAAGTAGTCATGAGATATTTTAACATTTTATGTTTGTTTTTTTCACCTCACTTTTTCTACCACTCTACACACTACGATTCACGGAAATTATTTGAAATTTGACAGCATTTTTTGCCACTTTGATGGTAAATCGCTCAGAAACCGACCGATAGAAATGTCTGCCACTACAGTACACGCCAAAACGAAAATTTTGTGCCAAGTTCCGTTCGGTAAATAAAATTTTTTTTATTTCCGCTTTTCGTGACCCGACCGGGGTGGTATACATATATGTGGTGTACATATACAAACTACCTACGCGGACAGATATCGGTAACCATTCGATTAAAACAAATGTCCCCTCACTCTATCTGACATCCATACCAGGAAAACGAGAGCATATTTAAATAACCTGATTACGCCACTGCTGTAATTTAGATTAAGATTAAAGGCTGGAACGCAACGCAACGAAACTGAAAGGAGACCTATGTCAAATCGATGTTCTTGTCATACAATTTTTCTGTAATTGCGTGCAGTAGAGGGACAGAGTCGTTTGTAAACGCACCTAGTTATGCGAATTCGGAAAATTACGGCTCGGGGAATCTGGGTGCTGGACCGCGTAATTAGACGGCTAC
The DNA here is from genome assembly GCA_964036015.1 of Leptarthrus brevirostris. Taxonomy (NCBI): domain Eukaryota; kingdom Metazoa; phylum Arthropoda; class Insecta; order Diptera; family Asilidae; genus Leptarthrus; species Leptarthrus brevirostris. The sequence goes on along the minus strand of OZ038371.1, from coordinate 168,875,923 downwards.
AGTAACATCCTAAATTTGTTACCAGAGCTATTGACCTCCTTAACAACAGACTATAGACTATATCATTCCAAAGCTGAGTCTCAGCAAAAACTTCACCGCCAGGATTCTAACCAGGAAATAACGGAGGTACGGTGAGGTGAGAATATACTCCGAATCGCTAAAGGTCTCCAGATCGTACAGATATCTAAGCTACGCCAGCGTCTTTCAGGCAGAGGTGCTGGCCATTCTGAAGTCGTGCGAGGCTTTAACGTTAGATAGTCGGGTTGCTATTACGGCTCTTGACTCAGCTACGATCACCTCTAAATGGGAAAGAGAGATGCTATGAGGAACTTACCCGCCTGAGCAACCAGTCTGGGTCACAGGACAAGGAGATATCAAAGGGAATGACAGAGCTGACAAGCTAGCTAGGTGTGATTCTGGCCTTCTTGATTTCCGTGCGGAGTTGTTGCACATTCCGCTTGGGACTATTAAGGGGAGTATCTTGTCGTACTTTCTATCAATGGTTGACTCCAGAAGAAGAGGAGAATCTCGAAAGATTTGGTCAACTTATGGTATAAAAAGAACAAGATAACTCCTAACTAGGACTCGGAGGGACGTCGCGATGACAACGGTGGTGTGCACGGATCATTGAGTAATCGTGGACCACGCCGCAAAGCCTGGCATCCCTTTTAACTCACATTGACGGAGCTGCAGGGATGAGGTCGAAAGAAAGTCGTTTTTCACCACCTGTGCGAATGTCCTTTGTTTTAACAAACTGGGGGAGACATCAGGAAGAAAATTGGAGAAGTCATCCACTTCCTGCATGCTACAGGGTGGATCTGATAACCTCCTCCCGACCGCTCACCTCACTATTCTTTTAATATACTTTATCTTTCAAATAATCGCGTCTCGAATTTCTGTGTTACCAAAACTACACATTGTATGCTAATTGGTCCTCCGCCACTGTGGAGGCCACCACTTTACTTTGACACCTTTTTTCAGCTATGAATTGTATAGCTTAATATTATAGGAGTTTCCGGACTGCATCAGACTTCAATGAGAACCGTAAATTTTCTTAATGAATATTTGGAAATGATGTTATTGGTGAAAGTATTTTATTCAAAATATTTTTTATTAATGGTTTATGGTAACTTAAGTGTCATACAAATATTGGTGCATACTGTGGTTTGGACGACCAGAATTTTGGTTATTATAACCATATCTTTGCTGTATATATGTATATATTATATGATGAATTCATTAAATTCGTCGGATGGTTTTGGTTTCACACAATCCCCCAACTTACAGCAACGGTCATAGAAAATATTTCTACCTACACAATTGAAGACTTCGATTCTAATCTCTAAATTAGATTCCATTAGATCAAAAGTATTTCTATTTATTATCACAAATATTTAAATCGAGAACCTGAAAGTCGATGAAATGATTAAATGGTGACACGATTTCCATGATCGTAGCTGTAAGTTGTCCAGCGAAGAATTTATTGAACATAAGTATAGAATTTTCAAATTTCCTGCTAAAAACAACTCGATCAAAAAAAAAAATCACCTCGGCCCCGACTTGGCCCTAATTGGACCGAACAACTCGGTCCGAACAGTGCAAGTGCAGTGACATCATTTGATAATCGGGATGATCTCGACAATCGATTCTGGGCTGACCTCGATGGTCGATTCTCTGCCAACCTAGACGGTCGATTTTGGGACGACATGTCGATGGCGGTCCTGAATCGACCGTCGATAATCGATCCTGAATCGACCGTCGATATCGGTCCTGAATCGAGATCGGTCTGATATTGGATATAATTTTCAATGCCTATATAAGTGGGTTAATAAAATCTCTTATTTCGTATCCAGGATTTGCAATGATTAACAAGCATTTATTATATATAAAAACTTTTTCTTTACTAAACAATGTTTTTGTACATATACCTGATGCTCCAACATTATAAATCTGTTGCAAAACGCGTCGCCTCTCGCGATATCTGCGACAATTAATTGTATTTCTGCTTATATGATGCCCTATATTACTATATTTGCAAGAATTATATTGCGCACCCGATGTCTGATTAATCGCCTTCTGACACTTCGGATGGAGGCGGTTGTAAATTCTCTTCAAAATCGGGGAACCGATGTCGACCAAACTCGGGCCGAGATCATTTTTGAATTTCACGGGCTGCATAAGTTCAATTATTAAATTTTTTTTAGTTACGCTGGTACACTTGACGATTTGATCCTAACGTATCTTGATATAAGTAACCATATTGAATGCTTACTTTATTGTTAGCTGTCGAAATGATTATACATATGTGGTCAGAATTTTCTACTTGTCGACAACATGGAACAAAAAGTTTCCATTATTCATTAGTTTCATATATTTATTAACTATTGAATGTTGCTTTTGGCAAGTTTTCTACAAACTAAACAAGCGTTTACGAGTGGTATAAGCAACAACAGATGAAAACGTGGAAAAAGTAAAGAAAATCATTATAGACCATAGCCAAATCGCTATCAAAGATGTTACTGATAATATTTGAAGATCATTTGGCTTTTGCTAACCAAGTTATTCGGATATTAAATGCATAAGACTTGTGGCAACAAAATGTCTTCCGAAATTGTGAAATTGTTTGTTTCTTCGTGGGTTTTGGTCAAACAAATCGTTTGATTCCCAGCTTTCCGTTTCGTCGTCATGGCCTGTGACATCTTTCTATTCTCAAAGATACAAAAAAAACATGATAGGGCAACGTTTTGGCAACATTTAGGAGATAACAACAGAATCGCTGAGAGAACTTAACGCCATAACGAAAATTGCATTCCAGAAGTACTAGAAAAATTCTATTGTTTCTGAAATGCCGGCTGGCTTACTATCTGCTGGTGTGCTATTTTCAGTTCAGTCGGAAAATTTAAATACAGAAGCTGTACGGATCGATGGAAATACTTTATTAGCTTCCGAAAACGTAAATAGGAAAGATCTTCTAGATAATGGTAACTGGACCACTGTCACCGAAAGGAGATCAAGAGGTTAAAGAGTTGTTGGTCTGCTGTGGATGAAATCTCGGTAGTAAATAGTCGTAAATGGCTACATATATCACGATTAAATCCCACTACTTCTTCTGAGTCCATCGTCAAATTGATCTATCTAAATCTAATGATCTATCTAAATTAAAATTCAGTACATTCAAGCTGGGAGTTCCTGAGCATGCTTTCTCTATGTTGTATAGTGGGGAATGAGTACCTGTACATGTTCGTAAATTTGTCTTTACTCCAAAAAACATGCAGAACAAGAATTCTCTGAAGCAGGTATGAGTTACGCTAATTTTATCGTCAATTCTGCGATCCCTACCAATACACGGCAACCGGCTTTCAAATTTTACCATGTAGGTATTATCAAAACATACATGGCCCTCGTACTAAATTGAATAATTTCTATCTTGCTGTACTTGCAAATGATTTTGACTGCATTATTCTTACTGAGACATGGCTCGATGGGAGTATATCACATTCTCAATTATTTGAGCCTAGAAGCTACAACGTCTATATGAAAGATAGATGTGCTAAGGGAACAGGTTTAACCAGGGATGGTGGTGTTCTTGTTGCTATTCGTACTTGGATAAAGTCTATGAAGTCGATTTTTCGGCATTAATGGAAAATAATGATATTGATGTCTGCGCCTCCCTATTTAATAACAAGATAAATGATTTGTTTAACTGCTTTGTTCATTAAAATGGATTAGGTCTACATGCTCCTCTCCCCCGTGGTACAATACCGAACTCCGCAGTCTTAGGAACAGGAAGAACAAACTCTGGAAAAATTACTTGCGTTGTAATAGCGCAGTAGCATATTCTGACTTTGTTTATTTAACAACAGCTTCGCCAAAACTGGCTACTAAGAAAATTACAAATGAACCAAGAAGACTACAAAATTAATACAAATCATTAAACTAACTTATTCAATAAGCATCCTCAGATGGCGCTTCAGTTGTCGCCTAGAACATCCCAGCTCGATATAGGCAGCGTAGTCATTGTAGAGGCGGGACATGGAAGTGATAGGCTCGTGCATGCCGTAAAGCGTACGATGAAAGGGAACATGCAGAAAGTTGAAATTCCTAAGGGACCGGGCGGGAATGCCAACGGGAATACTCGCAAGAGTGGAGATGTGGTCAATGACGTCGCGCTCAGATGTATCAGGGTGCACCCTGGATACGAAAATGCATTTAGGCCGTCTGGCTGGCCTCAGGATAACCGTCCTAAAAGACGAAGTACTCGCCGACGAAGTCTGCCCCCCCGTGGAACGAATAGCTGAAACATCATGAGCTGGTTCGACGTCAGCCAGAGCACCTGAAGGGCGATGAGTCGTATTCAGGACAGGAGCCTCGGGCGCAACAGAGGGTTCGCGAGCAGCACCACGACGACGCCCTCGCACGCGAGTAGCTCGAGAGGGACACGAGGCTTGGCGCGAGGCCTGGTCCCGCATGGGCGGGAGAAGATCAGCAGGTGGGGAAGGGACCGGTACAATATTCCGGACCACTGAGCCAGAGGAGTGTGACACAGGTGCGGCGGGAGGTGGAGAACCACCCAGAATCGGAGAAATAGGGCAGCCAGGGGCAGCAGAGAGCGAAGGACTGGGCCGGACGTCAGTGCAGGACGAGGCGGAAGGGAGCTCCGAAGAGGCTTTGTCACGCGTGGATAGAACCTTCAAGTCGGAGGCGATAGAACCCAGGAGCTCGGAGTTGGCCGAGACAGCCGAAGACCAGGAGCATAGGTCTCCTTTCACCTGTTTGACATTGCGGCGAATGTCGTCAATAATGGGGATGATGGGAGAAGGGCCCCCGGGAGGAAGCAGGTTGGGATCGAGGCCAGCAAGCGTAGAATGGACCTCATCAAGCGAGCCAGATAGAGCCGAAATGCGGGAAGACATCTCATGGGATCTTTCTAAAAGGATAGTAGATGCTGATTCTAGAGCATCCACTACGCCCAACAACCTGTCCATTTTAGTGGTGAGGGTTCCGGTGTCCTCGGATAGAAGCTGAAAATCCGCCCAGCGAGAAGAGAAAGAGCTGACTCTATCAGCGACAAGAGTCAGATCGCCGGAAAGCGCTTCCACCATGCTCTTTACGAGCCTCAGAACATGGCATGGCTTTATATCGGAACACTCCACACAGGTCGGAGATCTGGTCCCACGCCCTAAACACTTAGGATGGAATTTCAATCCGCAAACGCCATCACAGTTGATCCCATCACGGGAAATCACCCCCGCGCAGGCACCGCAGCAGGCCATAACCGAAAGAACAGAGACACAGAGGAAGAAGAAACAAACTCAAGCTCAAACTCAAGACAAACGAGAACAAAAAAAATGAAAAAAAAAAATAAATAAATATAAAATTAAAAAAATTAGAAATAAAAAATAAATAAATAAAAATCCCAAGGTAAGAAAAGAGTAAAAAAAAAAAAAAAAAAGGAATAATAAGTTAAGAGACAGAAAAGGTAAGCGCAGCCAAAAACAACGAAAGACAGAGGTGTGCAAATGAAGAGAGAAATGAAATGAGAACAACAAAATAAAAAGACAATATAAAATAAGTAAGAAAATAAAAAATAAATAAATAAAAATCCAAACGAAAGAAAAGGAAAAAGAAAAGGAAAAAAAAAGGAATAATAAGTTAGGAGACAGAAAAGGTGAGCGCAGGCGAAGACAACGAAAGACAGAGGAGAGCAAATAAACAGAGAGCGAAGAAAACAGACAGCAACAGATGTATGGGTGCACAAGAACAGATACGAGATAAAAATAAGTAAATGGATAAAATGGAAGCCAAAACAAAAGTAAAAAGTAAGTAAAATGGGGAAAAAAGGCACAAATTCAAAAAAGCCAAAAATAGAAATAGATTAAATGGAAGCCAAAGCAAAAAGTAAAATAAAAAGGGAAGAAAATGAACAAATACAAAGAAGACGAAATAGTAAAAAGACAGGGAGGAAACCAGCAGAAAGAGAATACACAGGGGCACCAGGAAGACTCAAGCAAATAGAAAAAACCGAAACAGCGGAAAGACGGAGACGCAAAGAATAAAGCGACGAAAGAGCCACGAAGCAGGGGACGAAGAAAACGCAACCAAAACAAAAAGCCGGATAATTTGAATGTGTGTCAAATCAAAAAATTAAAAATAACAAATTAAAAATAACAAATAATTGTCAAAGGAGGAGAACCAGACCTACGAAGAAAAACCAAACAATCGACAAATTAAGTATTCTTATAAACTCTACGGTCCACCTCAAAGAAATGAGGGCCTCCACGAGACAGAAAAAGTAAAGCCGAAAAATCCAACAAACAAACAAAGTGAAAGACTGGAATGAAATGAATAAATGTAATATAAATAAATAAATAAATACGAACGAAGCCAATCCCAGATCCAACACACAAGAAATTGAAGAAACAGAAAAGGAACAAGAGAACACGGAGAGAACAATCAAAAGCGAATCAACACAAAACACGACCACAGAAAATAACAAAATTTCAAAAAAACACAAACACGGCCTCAAAATATAAAAAATAAATAAATAAATATGTAGGAATATAATTGAACAATAGGCACCGACAATGAACAGGCAAAGGCACGCAAAAACAAATCCGGGCCACAAAGTACCGAAATCCACAAAGAACTAAAATAATTTGTTTGATAACACCACACGAGATCACAGCCGTAAACAGAGTTCAGAGCAGCCAAAAACAGTAAGAGGGACCAAGAACGACCGGGCAAAGGCACACAAAACTGTTCTGAACCACAAAAAAATTTTTAACTCGAAAAATTTTGAAAATACTACAGCAGCAGAAGTCCACGAAATCAAAGCTGTAAACAGAGGTTACAGCAACAAAAACGGTATGCGCTCGAGAGCGCCACTAAGTTACAACAGATATCGGAAAAACACACAGAAACGCTGAGGTAAATAAAAATTAACAAAAACCGAATCACAGCCACAGCAATGAAGGGAAATAAACAGAAAATAAGCTAGATATTAGAAACAAAGCACAATACAACTCAAGATCGACACAAGAATAATAGCACTACGAAAAACCAAAACACAAAAAGCTCGAGGAGCACTAAAAAAACACGTCTGCACAGCACGACAGTCACAGATGTTACCTGTTATGAAAATTTTAAGGCACTATCCTCCTCGCTTTGTAAGGAATACCTTGTTAGTGTTCGCGATAATATGCATAATAATCCTAGACATAGCAAACAATTTTGTTTCATATTTTGAGAGTGCCTTTTCTTCGGAAAACTTTGAGCCATGTGCAAATAATTTTAATCATATTCTGGATCGTCCCACTTCATCCGATTTTTTGCCGTTTATATCACGGGATCTAATTTTGGAAAAAATCAATGAACTTAAATCGGACTTAGCGATTCTCTTCAATAGGTCCCTTTAAGCTGATAAATTTCCTGCATTGTGGAAGTGCTCTTTTATAGTCCCTATTCATAAAAAGGGCTATAAGAATGTTATAACTAATTATAGACCAATCGCGAAGTTATCTTGTATACCTAAATTATTTGAATCAATAGTGAATTCGCAGCTTATAAAGCGTTGTAATGCTTGGGTGTACATTGTCATCTTATCTAAAGCAAAGGGCTCTTGCTTTCTTGTACAATCTTCTTCAATCTAATAAACCGGAATACCTCAGAGTTTTCTTTAAATTCACAACATCTCAGCGTAACAGAAATCTGTTAATGCCACGCTTTTACAAATCGGCCATGGAAGATTTCTAACCTGTCCAAATTATTCGCCTATGGAACACTCTTCCTCTTAATATCCAAACATCGGGCACCATCATTAACTTCAAGACACTCGTTAAAGATCACGTATTATAGTTCTTATCATTTGATCATTGTCTGGAATCATCAGTAGGTAATTGTTCAGTATTAAATTAATTTTTCGCAATTATTCAATCTAATTTTAATATTATTTTATTTTCATACTCTTGTTAACTCATTTCATACCGTCTATAACCTGTTTTGAGTTAGTACGTAAAAAAGATTGTCAATCTTGTGTACTGTAACCAGCAATAAAGATTATTATTATTATTATCTCTGTTTGTTCCTAAAAAACTAAACTTTAATAACAATCACCTACCTTGGTAAAACCAATCTCTATTGAGATTAAGAAATGCTAAATATAAGGCCTTCAAGGCTAGCATATCAATTGACTCTCGTTCTTTTTGGATTAACTTGAAGAACAAAAGAAATACGTCTGGTTTTCCGAGTATTATGAGGCTAAAGAGTAGAACATCTAATAGTTTGCAGGAAACATGTAATCTTTTTGCTGATTTATTGTACTCCTGAACATTTTATTAGCGACGAAATTAGCAGTCGGCTTATTAGCCAAAGTTTGATTATTGGTATTTTACAAGTGAAGATGTAGTTGCTGCAATCAAGAATCTTGATAATAATTGCAAACAAGACTTGGAGGGTTTTTCGAATTTCTTTCTAAAAGCTTGCGTTAAAACAATTGCAGTTCCTTTGACTTTACTGTTTAACTTTTCTCTATGCTCGGGTGTATTCTTGGATTCATGGAAAATTTTTCGCATTGTTCCGATCTATAAGGCTGGTAATAAAAGTGACATTGAGAATAACCGTGGAGTATCGATCATGAATGTTGTACCTAAGTTGCTCGACGCGTTGGTAACCTCTAGAGTTACATCGTTTGTTAAATACATAATTGTGGAGGAACAGCATGGGTTTTTTGCTGGGTGATCCACTGTTTTGAAGTTAGCATTGTTTACCTTTTATCATTGTTTACTTTGGAAACAAAATATGGAAACGGGTAATCAGGTTGATGTGCTCTTTAACGATTTCTCAAAAGCTTTTGACAGAGTATCAATTGAAATTTTGTTAGAAAAACTAAAACTAATAGGGTTTCATAGTGCTGCTCTTACTTGGTTTCAGTCTTATCTTACTAATCGCAAGCAACGTGTAAGAATAGGTAACATGCATTCTAATGATATATTCGCATTTTCGGAAGTTCCGCAGGGTAGCCATCTTGGCCCGGTATTATTTACAATTTTCATCAATGATATTGTTAATTTGCTATCGTTTGCTAAATGCTTAATTTATGCCGATGACTTACAACATTTTGCCTCAATTCATTCGAGGGATAATTGTATGTCACTGTAGATAAATGTAAAATTATGACTTTTCATAAATGTTTGAATCCCATTTTTTGGGAATATGATATTAACGGTGTCTGCGTTGAAAGAGTTCCGGAATTCAAAGATTTAGGCGGTATTTTGGACGAAAAACTAACTTTTTCAAGCCACATAGACTTCATTGCGAACAAAGCATTTAAGCTTTTAAGTTTTATCAAAAGAAGTACAAGTGAGTTTCGAGATTCTTTATATTTCATTGATTAGATCAGTACTGGAATATGCAGCGATCATATGGAGTCCTCAACATAATATTCGAGAGACTAGATTGAATCTGTGCAGAGAAGCCTTACTCGCTTCCTTTTCAAAAGATATTAAATATTACGTCGCACTATTGAATTATTGTATTATTAAGTACTTTAATTACTAATTACTGCTCAGCCTGTCAGGTCATTGTATCGGTAGACTATGAATAATAAATAAATAAAAAAATGTTGGCACACGTAAATTTTATCTGATGGAGGCTACTTCGAAAGGGAGCAATATTAATATTTATAAATAAATATATATTTTTTGAGAAAAACCCTCGTATATACAGGCATGTAAAAAATCTTACGTACAAATCATCTCGAATGTCCATGGGGGTGACGGGAGCACTATTCATCATTGCATTTCCATTGCAATTCTCCATAACATCTTCATCTACAAATATCTTTCAGTTGTACATTGTACCTATATTTCAATTATTATCCGAACTTCTTACTTGAATTAGCGATAGCTACTTTGTGCAACTCATAAAGTTGGGCATATGTTTGCTGGTAGATTTTCCAAGCCTTCCTCAGTAACCAGCTGCCTTTCATAAGCCTAAAACAAAACTTTTATAATATATGTGTGTGTATATACAACACGATATAATAATAAACTACCAAAATATTTATTTTTGTTCAAAATACAAATTTATTCTAAAAAAACTTACCCACTAATATCTTGAGTTAAAAAAGTAAGTATTGCTGAACACATCAAACAGTCAGCCAAAATGATTTTCTCTTCCAGCTCATCTCTAAAAGGCTTCGAGTCATCATCAGTTCCAAAAATTCTGGTTCTGAACGATCGAATCCATCCAACGTTTGGAGAACAACGACCTTCAAGTTCTCGCAACATCGTTTGAGCAACTTCTATTTTATCAATTTCATAAGATATCACAGCGTTCTGTAAAAAATATTTAAAAAATTTAAATATAACATTTCGATCATGTTTGAAAATACGGAGGTATTTACTCAAAATTTACTGCTAAGGCGCTAGAAAGATGACTGACTCCAATAGATATCTCAGAGAGCTGGACTGGTCTGTTTCTCTATGAGAGACGCTAATAAAAGAACCGATTATATCTAAACACCATATGGTTTGGAATGCATGGCTTTAATCTTCATAGCTTAAAAAACATAAAACCAACTAGCACCAATTATTTCAGTATTGACTGTTCTAATATAAATTCTGCCCTTCGAAGGAATTAAAACGTATCTAAAGAGATGCGCGAAATATTTGCAATTCAGGGATTAGTTAGGCAAAGTTCAATTAGAACGTTAGACGGAAAGTATTTTCTACTGAAAAGAGTAGTAAAGGCTTCTGGTCTCTAGTAAAAACCTTAAAGAACGATTTCACCTTTTCGTCAACAGCACCACTTTTATAATGGAACTGTTTCTACTGGCTTATTGGACAAGACCCACCTATTTGCTGCTAATTCGTACTTGCTAACTTCATCGTAGCCACTTCCATCTCCATCGCAATGCACTAGTAGGCAAAAGCCGCTACACTCGGGTGCAAGTGAATGAAAACTTGCTCATGTCCAGCCGATACTTAAAAAGGAGAGGCATGCGACCCCTCTAATTTCAGACCTATTGTACTAACTTTGATCTTATCTAAAGTTTTTGAATCACTCATCAACATTCAGTTTATGAAATATTAAGAAAATAACCATCTTATCACCGACTGTCAGTACGGTTTCCGCGCTGGCCGATCAACCGGAGACTTACTAACGGCACTAAGGGATTGTTGGAATCATTTTCTCCAAAACTTTGGTGAGTTCGAAATCGTCGCTCTTGATATTTTAAAGGTTTCTGATAGAGTCTGGCATTCTGCACTTCTCGCCAAACTTCAAACAATTCGTCTGCGTTTTTTTGTCAGGTCGTTCAATCCGTGTAGTAATTGACGGAGTTACATCTGATACCTAAAAAATAAATGCCGGTGTACCTCAGGGTTCAGTTCTTTCAACAACCTTATTTCGTCGTTTTATTAATGACATTTTATCCCTTACTCTCAATCCTATTCATAGTTTCGCCGACTCTTTTGATTATGCAATGAATTCTCGTGGAAATGCTACATAAATTAATCGAGAGCGCATGTTTGGATCATTGGATCATCAAAGCTGCAAGTCACTCCCATCTCTATACTCTATACTTTTTTTCTAAGCAGAACAACACAAATGTGGAACAGTTTACCATCTTCTGTTTTTTTCTTCATCTTATGAGCCCGAAATCAATGGAATCACCACTATCCTTAATATAGAAGATCTTCATGTAGTCTGCGTAAATCACACATTAGAGTGCGAGATCAGAGGGACAATGTTATCAATGGCAGGAACGAACAGAAGTGGGCCGGGATGGATACCTTGCGGCACACCAGATGAAGCACTGAGAATTCTTCAGGTGGAGCCACGGATCGAAACTCGATATTTCCTATCTCTTAAGTAGGAGGAAATCCAGTGGAGCATCAGAATGGGCAAAACCAGCCGTTCAAGTTTAAACAATATTACGTAGTGAGGACATTTATCCAAAGCGTTACTGAAGTCAGTGTATACACAGACCGTCATTATGCCTCATTAGAAGCCTGAAATAATATAGCAGGAAAATTACAGCAGGTTAACAGTCGCTGATCTACCGTTAATCTACAATAACTAGCTCGCAAAGAAGGCCATTCAAGAATTGAATATAATATTTAAAATACAATTCATATAGGCAAAACTGAGTCAACTCATTTCACCGTTAGTTTTAATACGCTCCAAAAATATACGACGAAACAGTGGTAAATGGTTGCGGTGCGTTTATATACGTTTCACACACTGTTATCAAGCCTTGTAATGCCTCCATGGGATGGCCAGTAAATTGTATGGAGTTGTAAATGTGATTTCGTTTAAGTTAAAAGAACTTTCACTTATTTAACCAACGCATACATCCGCCTATATGAGTTCGCTTTCTCTAGTCCGCATAAACCCTTGTGGGGCATGGGGCGGGAGAACAACTTTACCCGATTCGAGACAACGATTGCAAATAGACCTACAATTTGAATTGTATTCCAAACCACTGGCATTTTCGCTGCAATCCCCATGACCTTTTTTTGGTAATCTGTTGTCAGAAGAAAAATACCATGGGTCCCCGTCGGTGGTATTCGAACCTGAGACCTCCGGCTGACATGTTATCTTTTACTCTAAGGATGTCTAGCCTATACGAATTCCTCGACTAAAAGAGAAATGATTCTCTTGAGGACTAAAAAATGGATTCGCACTCACAGTTATTTGACAGCTGGAAAGTATTTTTTAGTACAAATTTTCTACAACATTGCCAGACTATTGATTCACGATTGAACAGAGAAATTATGAAGCTGGTCTTATGTTTATTATTTCTTCTATGTGGTTCGTAATAGGTTTTTTTTAGTAGAAGTGTAAATATTTCTCTCCTTTATTCGTATGTATTATTTGTTGCCATTAGAGTAATGGTACAAATCTCTGATTTTTGTGAAATTCAGTTTTGTTTTCGTTGTTTTTTTTATTTTTCAAGAGGGTACCCCTAGCTTTGTAAGAAGCTAATAAAGTCGGGATTCTACCTAGTATTTGTTGTTGTTATTGTATTAGCTGTTGTTTATGATACCTTCTGATGGTGTGGCGGAATGTCTTCTACATTATCCTCACTCTAAATATGACAACCATTTAGAAATGATTTAAGTTATTTAGATTACAAATTTAGAAGATATTTTTTGATAAACATGTAAAAAACTTCCGATAGATAGCACTGTCACTTATCAAACTAATTATGATATTTCTTTTTGACATTTGTGCTTAGCTAGAATGATCAAATTAGTAATGGAACGCTTTACATCGAACAATGCTCGTAAATTGTAGAAATTTACTGTAAAAGTCAATGTTATAGGGCTCTTGGTGAATTTTATGGCTCCATATGTCGCATTATTGATCGTTTGGTACGAATTATTCTCTACATGGTCAAAGCCCTACAACTAGACAAAAAACCTTTGTACATCTGAAAACATCATTGCTGCGAACGAAACTGCAACCGAAGACGCAGCAATATTGATTCGTCGTCGTTCTCAACAACTTGGACTTCCAAAAATTGATGAGATAAATATAGGCAACTCATGGTTTCACCAGGATGACTCTACGTGCCATACAGTCAACGAAATCATTAATTTACGGCATGACAAGTTTATTTGCAGAAATGATACTATTAATTGGCCTCCACGATCATGCATTTTGACGCTCTTTCTTTCACAACATTTCACAACATTTTTACGGCCGCCACGGACGATTACCTATAGTTAAGGGTGGGTATGTATTTCACACAAGTTTAAATTTGCTACACATTCTGGCTTTGTTTTGACTCCAGTTAGTTTTTTGTTGGCAGGGCTTACGACAAGAAATAAAAAGGGTGTTGATTTTTTTTCACTTATATAAATTTTTCGAAAGTTGCTTGATTTGGCAACTCGCGAGCTTTTTGAAAACTAACGATAAAAAACCTACACCAACTACTCACTTAAAGTCGCCGGTGGTGTAAGAGATAATGTGCTTGTTTTTCATTATTCGAGTCGAAGGTTCAAATCCCGCTCGTAGCCATAATTGTTGTCTGCTCACAACAGATTGCGTTAAAAATCCTTTGGAGATTGTAATGTAACATCGGTGGTTCGGAATCCATTTAAACTTATAAGTTCACTTGCAGCCTTTGCCATAGGATCGTGTGAAGTTTGTTCTTCAACCTAACCGTACACTACAAGTAGGCCAATGTAAAGGATATTCGTATAGAAGAATCTTGTCCATGTAGCCTATTTTCCTTGATTTGTTCCTTGATTAGTTCCTTGCGAAGATTCTGCAAGAACAGCCGCATTAATTCTTTTTGAAGTTGCTTTTATGATTAGGGCCAACTTTTTAAACACTTTAGTTTAATATTTACTTAATAGTGTCGGAATTTCAACATTTTCATAGAAGTAGGTTAGGTTAGGTTAAAGTGACTCCCTAATAAGGCACACTTAGGCCAAAGAGGCCCATTGTGATACCACAAGTTGAGGCTACAAAAATTTTAAAATCCCATAAAATACCTGAGAAGAAGAGAGTGAACCTGTTACCCCCTGTGCACCGAGGCAGGTCCCTAACTCCAGTTTAACTAGTTCACGGGGAGCCAACATAAATTTGGCTGGGATGGGAAGGGTATTCAGCCTAAACCTGTCATTGGGAACCATTTGAAACTCCTGATAAATCGAGTTTGCTAGGGCCGGGCAGTTACCGAGGAGGTGGAGTATGGTTTCCTTTTCCTCTTCGTCATGGCAACTCCTACAGAAGTCGTTTGAAGGTGCGCCCAGTCTATCAACGTGTCTACCTATGAGGCAGTGGCCCGTAATAACACGGCCACGGTACAGCTAATTGCTTTGCGTCCGAGTAGGATTTCCAGTTTGCAAATGGCCAGTGGTTTGCCCAACTGGTGGTTAATGTCTGAATCAGCACGAGTGATACCGATTCTTGCTAGTTCGTCGGCTCTACAGTTACCCGGAATATTACTATAGCGGCCTGACTATCTGTGAAAATACATATGTTATCCGCGGCTACCATTATAGCCATGATTTCCGCCTGAAACACGCAGCAGTAGTCAGGTAAGCGGAATTAGATATCGAGGTCCAAATATTCCGAGAAGATACCCCCACCTAATCTGCCTTCTAATTTGGAGCCGTCAGTGTAGAGATGCACTGACTTCTCCCATTGGGGAGGACCTTCCTCCCATTCCGATCTGGTGGGAAAGAAGGAGTCGAATTTAGGTCCAAAGAAAGGCTTGGGCGAGGTATAGTCGATATTGCTGGCAGTTCTTCTGTGCAGAATTTTGGAGTGACTGAAGTCGCTTCGTTTCCAGGTCTGGATTAAGTTAAGCCTAATGGCGGCTGAGGATGCGGTTTGCTTACGAAAGAGATCTAACGGTAAAAGGTGGAGAATAGTGTTCAGGGCTTTGGAAGGTGTGGTTTTAAGGGCACCTGTTATCAGCAGTGTTGCCATCCTCTGAACTTTATCCATTGTTTCGTGATGGAATGATATATTTAGTACCGGCCACCAGACAATCACCCCATACGTAAGTATAGATCGTTTGACCCTTGTGTAGATCCAATGCACGATGCGTGGCTCCATATCCCATCTTTTCCATATTGCCTTCTTACACTAGCACAGCGCTACTGTAGCCTTCCGTACTCTTTCCTGGATGTTAGGCTTACAGGTAAGTTTTCTATCTAGGACTAGACCTAGATATTTAACCTGATTACACAGTTTCAGCCTAACCCCGCCTAGCATAAGGCAATTCAAATGAGGTATTTTATGTCTCCGAAAGAAGAGTATTCACTCTGTTTTGTTCGGTTTACGCCCAGACTACACCCATCATTCAATGATAATATCTTGGAGAGGGCGTGTTGTAACACTTCAGCCAGTGTATTTGCTTGCTTTTCTAAACATATCAGGGAAATATCATCGGCGTAGGCGATAAATTTGTGACCAGACAGCTCCAGGTCTGTGAGTAACTTATCCAGAGTTATGTTCCATAAGAGTGTCGAAAGAATTCCTCCCTGAGGGGTACCTCTAGTGACTCACTCGTTGGATATTAGATCCTCCCAAACTTTAGACGATGACCCTGCTTTTTAGCATGAGGTCAATAAGTTTGATGAGAGGATCGTCAAGTTCAAGCCTCCTCAAGGATGCCATTATCGCCTCTGATCTGATATTGTTAAAAGCACCCTCAATATCGAGGAAGGCTGCAAGTGAGTATTCTTTCTGCAGTAGCGAATGTTTTATGATTGTGGTTAGTTCATGCAGGGCTGTCTCTACGGACTTACCTTTAGTGTAAGCATGTTGCGAGAGAGACAGCTTGGAAGTATTGATTGTCTCTTTAATATAGATATCTAAGAGTCTCTCCAGGGTTTTGAGCAGGAAGGAGGACAGGCTAATGGGCCTAAAATTGTTGGTATTAAAATTGTTGTTTTTTTTAATTTTCTTTTATTTAATAGTACAACTCTTCAAGAGTGTCTAGTTAAAATTTGAGGTCGATTGGAGCAAAACTGCCGGAGATACAGTGCCTCGGGTCTCCCTCCATTCGATACATCCCATATACAAAAGAGTAGTGTTAAAACTTTAAACGCGTTTTCTCAGATTTAGTTTTTGAAAAGTCGGTGATCACTGTAACTCAAAAACTACTAATGCGATCCTTCTCAAATTTTGCACACTTCTTTTAAACATAAATTACGAGGTAACAACGTCGAGATTTTGTATTTTTTATTATTATATTTAATTTTAAAATAACAAATTCGCCGATTTTTATCAATAATTTCATAAATTCAAAAAATTGAAAAATCAATAAAATAAACAAAATCTCGACATTGTTACCTCGAAAAACTCATAAACTATCGAAATCTTTTTGGTTTTTTTGTCAAAATATGGTCCAGTAATGAGTTATGATGAACACCGCAAAGTATCTTTTTTTTCTGTGTATACGAAGATTTCCTGTCAGTCGCTCAATTCACAATATTTTTACCCAAAAATTTAACAGAAGATTCTTGAAATGTTGTAATATTATGTTCTTAACTTAAAAGTAAATTTATATTTACCATATTTGTTGTTTGTATATTTAAAAATTTGTTTAAAATATTAAAAATTAACTCCCCCCCCCCCCCCCCCTACACCATGAATTCAACTTGACTTTGAGAGTTACTTCGAATCGTAGTCGTCAGATTATTGTGTTTGTGTTGTGATACTTAAGCACCAATTTTATTTATCATACCATACCTTACGTAAACCTAGAATTTAAATAAAATCAGTTAGGATTGATAAACAGTTTTTGACAAATCTCTTCAAATACCCCTTAGAGTATTTATAATTAGAGAGTTATACTTCTTTGAGAGAAAGTAAGAATTGTAAATTTTGTTTAATATCGTAAAACTTTGGAAAAGCTTACTCAATTTTTCAAAATTTATTTTGTATTTTTGCATTTTAATATTCCGATAAAAAAGTAGGTAGGGTAAATTCGGTTTATCATTTAAGGTGGACTTTGTCACTTTTCATTGCACATCTCTTCCACGTTGCTTCAACAAACAAATATTTAAAAATAAGCGTTTGTAAAACCACCTTAATATTGAAATTTAATAATCACCCATTAGCTGCTAATCCGTTAAGATTTCCTCTCCCTCCTTTACTATCCTATCAGTTTTTATTTGTTTCCATTACCTCCTTCAGTGCTGTACTCTCAATCGTAAACACCCTTATATAATTAGATATATGTACACTATGTGGATATAACCATTTACCTTGTTGAAGATTGTTCAATAAACTTTAAATCAATATGATACGTAAAAATACCTTACACCTTATGAAAGCATTTCTGTGGCACACAAATAAGATTTGCAATGTTCGCATTTTGTAACCTACATACATACATACTACATACTTTTACTCATTATAAGCATTCGACGTAAGAATTTTGACCTGATTATACTGACAATTTACCTGTGTGTACTTCGCAGATGTTCATTCCGGGATTTGATATTACTGTATTGTATTAATTCAACAAAATTATTATAAAATATTGTATAAACATCTGCTGTGACTTTACATATGTATGTATAGGAAAGATGTTAGCGTTGAGAATAACTTTACTGGTTTTAGGTAGTTGGTGTTTTAAGTAAGACTGCCCAACTCTGAAATATCACAAAATATTTATTTTTGACTAACTTTCTAGTTTCAGATAATATGTTAGTTAGTTAGTTTATGTGGTGAACATCGCCTTCAGGGTAACAATTCAATTAGCGCTGTAGTGCCGTTTTCATGCCACAGCTAATAAGGCCCCGTTGTTTGGCCTCAATCCCACTCGCAACACGTAATTCTTATCTGGAATCACGATAAAAAGCTGCTGAACTTATTATGGAAAGAGCTAAAGCCAACCAGAGGAATATAAAAATCGAACTGCTTTCTTAATCTTCACCCCCGAGATTGCTTTAAGGTTGTAAAAGAAATACTCCCCCATAGTCCTTTTTCTGGGCAAGAGCCGGGCATTTGCAAAGGAGATAATAATAATAATTTCTTTTTACTACCTAGTTGCATATTCGCCTATAAGACTGTGGCCCGTACAGATCGCAGGGATTTTCTCGATAACAGCTCTCGGTCTGCTGAACAGATCGGATGTCATACTTTTGTTATAACTTGGCCAAGTCTCCCTGGATACACTGCATACCTTCAGGGCGCTTCATCTGGTGTTTGTCAGCGCCAAGGAATCCAGAAAGAGTACGCTCTTAAAGAAGCCCAGTGGAATACGAATATTTTCAACATGGTCACGGTGCAACACAGAGCCCTCTCTGGCAAGTTTGTCAACCATCTCATTCCCAAAAATGTTCTGATGTCCGGAAACCTAATGCTGGGTTACGGTAAGCCGACTACTCAAAGATCCAAGTAACTCTCGACAGCCTCGCACCACCCTAGAAGATATCCTAACTAAATCAAGTGCCCTAATGCTAGCCTGACTATCTGTAAAGATGGTGATGCTCTGTTTCCGTGAGTGAATGATCAGAAGTACTTTCGGATTGGTAGACCAATACGTTATCACTTCCTCTATCGCCGACATTGGTATAACGTTTAGCGTGATAAAAAAAATGAAAAAAGAAGCCAACTGAACTAAATTTTGTAGAAGTACTGAAGGAACATGGGACATTCTTTCCGACTACAATAAAAGCTATTCTAATATCTCTAGCCCAGCCATATACCACAAACACCATCGAAATATCTTTCTATATGTTGTGGCGCGTCAAAACGTGGCTGAGATCTACAATGACTGAAAACATACTGAACGGTTTCTGTATGCTCAGCGTACATAGAAAATGAGTCCTCGAAAACATTAATTTAAGAATTATATTTTGGGAAGATTCAGGCGCTTTTTTGTTATTTTATTATTTTGTAATTTTAACTAAATTTTCATTTTTACGGAATATAAAAAATTAAAACATAAATAAAAAAAGAACAAATGTAAATAAACACAAGATTAAATCTGAGCTTTTGCCAGGCGAATGTAAGGTAGTCTTTTGGTAGAATTTAACTTTAATTTAGATTAATGTTCCTCAAGAGGAGATGAAAAATTAGGTGATAATTGGACAATTACCTAAAAGGAATTTTGAAAATTTTATCGAATAGATCCCAAAGAAGATTTCCATTTCCAAATGTTTTAAGAATGTTCGTCCCAATATTCTCGGCAATAAGAGAGGGGGACACAGTGATCCTTTTGATTTAAATATTAATGCGAAAAATATTTTTAAAATCTTTACACTTAAACTTTTTGCATTAAAAGCTGAGTACTGGATAGAGATGGACAAAATCAGTCCTCTCAAAAGATTCGTTCACTCGGACTCAGCCTTTCTACCAATAACGAGCCAACACTGTACAAGTACAGTTTTTTAACGACTACTGTGCAAGGCAGACAGATCGGACAAACAAATTATGAGATAAGTTTACGGCTTCATGCGAAGGCTAACCCTTCGGTATTGCTGTTGAGGAAGAACCAATCGATTGTGTTTAGAAATTTTTTATTTTTCGTACGTCGCTCGAGTTTTAAATAGTTTGTTTTGAATGTTTGCATCAGTAATTAAAATTAATCACCTGTGTTCAGTGAAGTTGAAATCATCATCAACGTGGTGTTCATCCCTAAGATTGGCATCACAACCGATTTGTTAGAGACTCTGAAGCGCGTGCTCCACGTTCACCTGAGACAATTTCTTGATGGAAACCGTTTGTCATAATGCCAGCAAGCTTACTGCAAGGGAATATCCACAGATACGGATCTTTATGAGGTTGTGCGTATGATTGAACAATCATTAATATACAAAGAATTCTCTTGCAGCCTTCATATACATAGAAGGGCCATTCAATAACGTTCTCTCTGAATCTATCCTTGAAGCTCTAACAATTAGGCGTAAAGCAGGCTTGGCCATTGGATTTTAACGACGCTAAGATCAAGGATAATATAGTCTGAAATGAGTATCAGCAGTGTTGTCAAGCACGTCTGTAGGTGTACGCCTCAGGGTGGAGTTCTGTCTCCCCTATTTTGGCGGATCGAAATGAATAAAATGCTGTTGAAACTCAATTAGGACAGAATTAAGGTTGTCGCATAAGCTGGAAGCAAAACATAGAAGAACGAGTCAAAAAGGCAAGTTTGGCTCTTTATGCCTGCAACCGCAGGCCTATACTAACTCACGGCTCCCTGAATTGGTGGCCGGCCATGGGGAAGAGATACAAGAAGGCGAAATTAAATAAGTTGCAAAGAACCGCTTACATTGATGCTACTGGGGTGATGCGCACTACCCTAACGGAGGCTCTCAATGTTATTCTGAACCTCCTACCTCTTGATCTCCACATCAATTATTAGACGTCTTGCAGTGTAATCAGAGTGAGAAAATAAGGTTGCTGGAGTACTAAGCCCTACGGCCACAGTAGTATCTTCGACTTAACACCGAGGGGAGTTTCTTCTGTATGTAACCTCGATTTCACGAAGAGCTTCATTATGAGAATTTCGTCTGAGAATGAATGGAGGAAAACTGAACTACTTAACTACTGCGACAGTGTACTGTTTACTGACGGCTCCAAGATGGACTGTGCTGGGGCCCTTTAGATATGTCAAAGTCCTAAAGACTGCCTGGTAGCGCAAGCGTATTCCAAGCGGAGATACTTGCGATCCTATAGACATGTTTATTGCTGGGACTCAGTTAAGTGCTAATAACGAACGTTGGCGTTTTTACGAGCAGCTAGGCTGCCATAAAATACCTTGACTCAGTAACCACCTTCTCAAAGATCTCTCTCTGGGTTCCAGGTCATAGGAACATTCCAGGGAATGAGATGGCGGATGAACTTGCGAGGAACGGCTCTCCCTTCTACTACTCCGCAGCAGAAGTGCTTCATACACCATTAAACTCCATTAAAAGGGAGCTGATTCAGCACTTCTTAGCGTAGGCTAACCTCATATAGAGTGCCTCCTCAACCTGTGACATCTCGAGAACAACTTGACCAAGCTTTAACAAGAACAGAATATCGGAGCAGCTCAACAGGTCTCTTGAACTCATTACAAAAATAGTCGACATCTGCTGATAGTCGTGCATGAGGCCAGGCTGGGAGTTCCCCACAACACACACTGCCGCAGCTGCAACATCACCAGTGAAAAAGAAACCACACTTCACTTTCTTCGTAAATTTCCAGCCTTGGCGAGCATCAGAAGAAAGTCACTGGGAAATTATTTCTTGCAGAACCTACAAGGAACTCAGGAATAAAGATTATGGAGCTAAGCCAACTCCTTAACTCCTCGGACTGGATTTAGCACTTCCCTTACGCCTCGTCGGCATCTCGGGTCTTACAGGTCGTGATAACAAAACCGCGCGTTTAGTGCTAATTGGAGTTCTTGCCTTGTCGACCGGAACTCGCCACTTAAACCAATCAACCAATCATATTCGACTCTTAGAAATTTGGTTTATTTTATAAGTTTTCAAACTAGAGTGCAATAAAATAATTTAATGGTCAGGAATTGCTAAGGAAGCTGTTTTTATAATCCTTGCTCCACCTTGATATTTTATACCTTTTTGGAAATGTAATAAGATATTTGCAATTTTATAAAAATAAGACAGGTGTTACACGCATTTCGAAGAGAATTTGAAGAAGTGTTGAATTTTAGAAAATCATACAACATTTTTTTCACTTTTGGACGTGAATGTACCTACCGTGGTAGATGTTACATCAACATTGTTAACATTGTTGGAAACAAGATTGTGATAGTAGTACAGTCAATCTGGCAAAAACGAGTGCAAATCACTCCAAAGTGATGAAACTTGGTGAGTCGTTAAAGAATGATGAAAGACAGCTTACCTGGCGATGGCCACCTGCTACCTGTTCAAATACTCAAAAAAAACTCAAAAAAATATTTTGAAGAATTAATGTCATTGGTGCTATGTCGTACAACAAAAAATGTGCGCAGTAGGTGGCGCTAAAGTGCCAAAAAAAGTGTTTTTCCACTTTTTTGTCCTGAAATTTTCATTTTTCAGTTACGATTCAAATGGAAAAATTTTATTTCAACATTTTTTTCATACAACTTACCGTTTCAAAGGTATAGTGTAATACATATAGCGCTGTGTAAGTTTCTCGGTCCTATTGTGACTTTCTCCGGCAGCTTTAGCGCCACCTACTGCGCACATTTTTTGTTGTACGACATAGCACCAATGACATTGGCTGTATTCAGCGGCACTCAGCCTTCTCAGCGTAGGCTGATGTGCGTGACGTCAGGCTATGTTATAGCGGCTTGATTGCGCTGAATGCAAATTCTAAGTTAGCTGTTAGTTTAGTTAATTACCCGCTGCTTTTAGTTAATTACCCGCTGTCAGCTTTTTTAAAACTTGTGTATTGTCTGTTACAGAGTAAACTTGAAAATTTTTAGTTTCCATTTTCACTAAATTTATCACTAAACAAAAACTGACGGAACAAACAAATCGTCTTCTTCTTACTCAGAATACTTCAGCCGAAAATATTTGGGCTGGAAAATATGACAAGAGGCTGAGTTAGCGGCTAAGTAAGAAAATGCATTCAGAATACCTCAGCCCTTAGCCGCTGCCAGCGGCTGGGAAGGCTGAGTGCCGCTGAATACAGCCATTAATTGTAGATAACGACGCCCTCTACATTTTTTGTTCAATAAATTTTTCTGTAAAATGCATAGTTTTCGAGAAAAATGCATTTCAAAATATTTTTTTGAGTTTTTTTTGAGTATTTGAACAGGTAGCAGGTGGCCATCGCCAGGTAAGCTTTCTTTCAGCATTCTTTAACGACTCACCAAGTTTCATCACTTTGGAGTGATTTGCAGCCTTATGACTTTTTTTTCAAAAGATAAACATAAAAAAAATTTTCATACCATGAACATTTATAAATCACTCTGTAAAACAGCTAAGTTTGCCTCCCCCATCCCCTGTCATAATATTTGTTGTTTTGCTAGGTGAGATATATCACCCGACTTGATTAGGCACACCTTTTGCAAAATATCCTGCATAGTATGTATATACAAATCAAATTACATATTTTTTATTAATTTTGAGGTATGCTAAAACCATTGCATTCCTTAAAATTAATAAAAGATTGAGGAAGAAATTGACGACAGTTATTTAAAATATAAAGTACATAGCCAACCGGGCAATTCTGAAGGAAAGACATTATTCAAATGTGTATAGTGAGTATACCTAGAAGAATTGAAAATGGTGTGAAACAAAAACTCCTCTTCCTAAATTTTAATTTTAAATTAAATTCAAAATTTATTCATATTCCGGTAATTTTCAATGCTTTCGAACCTCATCGAATCAAGGTAGACAATAGTGAGAATGTACTCTTTCATCAGAACCCACAACTTCTTAGATATTATCAAATGTTAGAAAACGAATTCAGTACTGAATGATAGGAGCTTTGTTATTAACTTAAAAAATAAAATATAACAAAAGCTGTATATTTATAAACATAGTAAAAATATAAAAATTCTTTTTGTTTCTATGTACTACTGCTATAAAAACACAAAAATGCTGCGCATTTAAAATAACTATTTTTGCACCGCGCTTTTTTACTTCCTACTTTGACGGACTTAAGACTAACAGACAAGTACTTCGAAAACAATCTCAACATGTTTTATTCAGCAAATTAAATTAAGTTATGTTATGTTTTATGATTTAACTGAAAATAATTACTTACCAAAACTGTTGTAAAAGCGTATCCAGCAAAAACCTTAGTGTTTTCTTTCCTGGCCTTGAAATGTGCCTCCGCCCCGTCGGGATCATTATTCAGCCACAATGCAATACCATCCTTGACGTATTCCCAATCATCTTCCTGATTGCCATTTTTATTGCTCATTTTATAGCTGTTCTTATAATGGCGACTACTTAAAAATTACATAAAACCGATGAACATAACTTTTTATCAGAACATAAAATAGAACGCGTGATAGTTGTCCATATTTAGTTCGTGGATTATTTCATAATAGCCACACAATGTAATTGTACAGAACAGCACTTATAGAGGAAAAACGCGAAAACCGAGAATTCAATTTCAGAAACATTGAAGGAGTAAATATTATAAGCAAGCAACATACCCGAAGATCTTCAAGACACTAAATGTGGCGAGTGGACATGCCATTGAGTTCAACGCTGGTAAAGTTTTTGTATTACGGACGGAGGGTGTTCTATCGATTTTCCACCCAAAGACCCAAGCAACGTGCTTAACCTGAATTTACGCGTTGGCATGTTATGTTCGTGAAAACAACCCCAAGGGCCCAAGTCGTCCATTGCGAGGGAGCAATCATTTCACCAAATTGAAATGAGTTTTTCAGCTCCTACGAAAGCTTTGCATTTTCCCCAAAAAGGGGTTCCTTTTATTAAGCTCTTTTACGTCTTCAACGGTTTCATTCAAGAATCACACATAGTGTAGGATTCATTAACTTCTATGCTCCAATTGGCTATGAAGGTCGCAGAGCTTGAGGCGAACTATTAACAGGTCAGAAGAAACAAACGTAAATATGCTCTTGTGAATTTTTTACCGAATGGGTGGGTGAAAGCGTTTTTATCAACATGGGAAATTACCTGAAACAGTTCATTCTCATTTGCATTATATTATCCTGAAGGACAAGCTTTACCAAGTTCTTCCTTTACTTCTGCATTAATCGGTTGTAATGACAGGCAGGTGTTTTAATATTTTATGAATTGCTGCTTGAGGTTGAACGGCTACAAATAGCATTTTGCTTGCAAAATGGGATAGTGGTATGTTCGCTTTTAATTAGTCTTTTTTATTCTTGCGTGATGTTTCACTATAGAATTAGTTGAGAAAAATTCGAAAAACGACGTTAACGAAGTGAACTCTTTAAAAATGTTATATTTGGATAATTTTAATTCAAGAGAAAGAAATAAAAATGGGAACTTATCTTCTTTTTCCCTGTATAGATAAATTTGGACAAAAATACATCCACCAGGTAGATTTTGGTCAAATAAAAATTATTTGATTTGAAAACTGTTCTGTCTTCCATGTACATACTTATGGACAATTTTGTTTCGATTTTCGAACATATTTTTCAATTTGTTTTTTAATCCCTTTGTTCCTTTTAACCCCTTGTGTAGCATGTGAAATAAAGCCATGGGGGAGCCGACCTAAAGGCAGTAAAGGAAAATTAGATTACTCGCACTAAAGTCCTTGTTAGCTTACAGCTTAGACTTCACAAACAATGAAATGTTAGACTTCATAGATGGTCAAAACCACAACCTAAATGTCAAGGAGTGGAAAGTGCTGAGAAGAACAGCAGTGGGCTTTGCCTCACTGATTGCGTTCTCAGTAGCCCACTCCCCGGCTGATAGGCTAAATAAAGCCCATTTCAATATAAACTTTATATATGGGCAGGATCCATCTCTACAGTTGGCAACCATAGAAGATGGGACCACCAAAGCCCCACCCATGCACAAGGTCCACGATTCTACAGTCCCGTCATCATCGGATGTGGCCTCTGTGAGAAGGACACAACTCATAAATGGCAGCCTCGGAAAACAGGCTGCCAAGATCCAAAACGGACTCAATGTTCTAAAGACCGTCCCATGAAGGTAAGTAGGAGACAGTTAAAATGTCTCCAGATAAATCTCCACAATGCAAAATATACAACAGAGGTGTTTAGCAGGAGATTTATCCCGGGAAAACTAGATGTTGGTATCCTACAAGAGCCATGGATTCATGAAAGCCTAGTCAAAGGATTTCATCTAGACAGGTTAAGTTGACTTAAAGTTACAAAAATGCTGCTCCTCGAGATACATTTCTGTTTAAGCGTTCAATTAACTTTCTTCTAATTTCAGATTTTATCACTAGGGACCTTGTAGCTGTTCTTGTTAAGGTACCAATACTTAGGGGAAAGCAGGACGTAATTATTGCCTCATCGTATTTCCCGGGGACATGTGGGGCTAGCGCCTCCAGAGGAGTTGAAGCAACTGCTAAGCTTCGACAAAAGTCAAAATAAGGAGTTTATACTTGGCTGCGATGCGAATGCGTATCACACCATCTTGGGCGGTGAGTACCTTTTTACAAAATAATACAGAGATAATAAACGAAGGCGTCGAACCCACTTTCCCTAATACTTTACGGCAAAAGGTACTAGACCTTACTTTAGCTAGTCCAAGTTTGGAAAACAAAATTGTGAACTGGCATATATCAAAGGGGCCGTTCAAGTATAACGAAACGCAGTTAGGGAAGGGGGAGGGGTGCTTCTGAAACGTTACGGTGCGTTACAGGGGGAGGGGGTCACGCAATGCGTTACGTAACATTAAGTTTTTGTTAAAATTAAAAGTCCTAACTCTTAACTGTTGTTAAAATTAAAGGTCACTGAGTATACAGAAGTACATATATGGCAAATAACCACAATATGCCGTGTACCACGAGTCCATAGTTTGGGCTCTAAGAATCCGACCGTTGTGGTCAAGCAAAACCACCTAAACTACAAGCCATGAGCTTACGAATTTCATGCACACACCTTAGGGTCAAAGTGGCCTGAAATGTCGTTTAATTTACATTGCTTCTTATTCCGGTATTTTGCCCAACATAATTGACATTTTTAGGTAAAAATAATCATCTTAGTGTTACGTAACGTTAGGGAGAGGGAGGTGACGCGAAACTTTACGGCGTATTACAAGGGTGAGGGGGAGGGGTCAGAAATCTTCAAAAAACTGCGTTACAAAATACTTGAAGAGCTCCAAAGGAAGTCTCTATGTCGAATCATAAACATATTAGATCTGATATTCAGGCAACTCATGTGCAGCAGACGGTGATAAGAGTTCCAAGATGTATTGATTGGGATACGTGTCGTGAAAACATCAGAAAAGCTCTTGAAGAACTCGATAACATAACACCGGATACCCAAAAAAACTTGAACTGGCCTCGCTCCAAGTGCACAACCTGATTTTGGACTGAACCCGGGCACAATGGAGTACTAATTAAGCAGGCCTGCGAAATTTTGAACATTTTTTCCCCCTGGACAATGAATAGTTGTTTCCGAAGTAATTTCTCCCGCTAAAACCGAATCCGGGCTCAGAATTGCTCTATCACGTCAGGTTTTTGAGGGATTCTAACCTAAAAGTGCAAAAACACTGTTTTTGCCATATTTGAGGTTATGTAGCACCGCGATATTCTTTTTTCAAAAAACTATGTGTAGGATCTTATAGTACAGGTCTTCCTCTTTCAAATGCCGTTGAGTTTGCTCAAATATCTTTTTTCGCCGAGATGTCGTATTTTGAAATTTTCATGTCCATAAATTTCTCGGTATACGAAGACTTTATGGTAATTTGAATAAGGTACCATAGACTTTTCATATACCGTTGCGCGCGCAGATTATAGGTCTCTGTGCCCGTAGAGAGCGCTTCGCCCCATTCCTGTTTGCCCCGATACCCCATTCTGACCCAAGTTCCCCTATTTCAGAAATTTATAGATGACGGTATGTTTGACTCGTTTTCCTGATCCTAGAAATAAAATGAGATGGTTTATCGCTATCCTTAATGTACTTTTTCACGGTGTCTTTTACTCTCGCGCTTAAGGCATGCGCTACAGCACCGGCCATATCACACCGAAGGCATGCCTTATAGTCCGGTCAAAATAGTCGAAAAAAATAGTGGTTGGTTTACAATAATTCGCATAGAACTGAAAACTGGTACCGACCTTGGGGACATTGTTACAAATAAGATACTAAAAGTCCCCACCGATCCCACATCTGCAAAAAAATGTATTCAAGGTCAAAGGTAAAAAAAATTGTTTTTCCAATTTTTCTGGTAAACGGTAAGTTTTATCATAAAAATAAATCAGACAAAAATTGTAGATCATGAAATTATCTAGAAAAATTGTTCTTATACTTTTCTTAAGTATCACGATTCCTCAGATATTGCGATTCTAAATCACCAAAAACAATAATATGTACGCTGAACCGCCTATACACACCATCGAATGTTTAATATGAGTTAAAATTTTGGTTTGTGTAACTTATACATACAAATTATAAGATTGTGAGAATATGCACATAAAAGAAACTCAGTCCCTAATTTCATTGGCCCGCATAACCTTGAGCAACATCTGTCTACGACTCCGTTGGCAGAGTGGCGACGGTCGTATACCTACTTATTTTCTGGAAGGCATAAATGAAATACTTTTAGTGTTGATCGTTCCTTTGCAGTGAATACACGTGGTTATTGAATAATCTTTCTTATTACGATTTGTGCTGTTTAATAGTTTTTAAAAAATGTCGTTATTTTGTTTTATTTATATTTAACCTTTAACAGCAAGTGAAACTGTTGTTGTTGATCGTGAAATGAAGACTCTGATGGATTCGAGTGTTGAAAGAAATGACGGGTTCCTTGAATACCTGAAAGACCAGAAATCTGTGACAATTCATGTGCAGTGCCGTAAAATGTATACTCGGAAGAGTATTATTGCTGCAGTTAAAAGACAGCACGAGATGGATCAAGCCAGTACATCCAAAATTAGTGCTTCTCGTACTAGAGCACGCGTAAGTGAATCCGATTTTTGTTTTAAAAATTATTGCTTATTTTGCTGCGATGAAGCGAATGAAGAGGCTGAAAAGAAGAAAGTGCAGAATGTTCGGCTTAAAATTTTTAAAGTTGCTACTCTTGCATTCAAAGAATCTATTCTGAAGGTAGGTCGGACTCGTTCGTTGACGTAGCCAAAAGTGTTACTGCACTCATTGAGTACGAATATGATTTGGTTGCTGCTGAGGGTAAAAACCATAATAATTGTTATAATTCCTTCTTGAAACCAACCACTGGGGGTAAAATCGGTCGTCCTCAAGATGAATCTACGAATGTTACGATGGAAGAAATATTTACATACATTGAAAATAGTGATGATTATCAGTTTTTATTTGAAGAGTTAAAAAATATTTGCAAAAATCCAGATTTAGATAACAGAACAATTAAGATACGATTGAAGTTGAAGTATGGTACTAAAATTATTATCACTGAAAAACCGGGAAGATTAACATTCATCTGTTTTATTGACAATCATCACGATATTCTTAACCAAGCTTATTATGAGAAGAAAAGTCAAAATGAAGAAGAAGAACGATTTCGCATCTTAAAAGCTGCGGCAGCAATCATTCGAAAGGATATTCAATCATCAGTATTTGATAATACCAATTATCCCCCGCCTAGTTGAAGGTTTGAAGATATTAACAGCGATATTCCGGAGTCATTGACTTATTTTTTGGAACAAGTAATTCTAAAAAATAAACGATCTAAATAAGAACGTTTGAAATTAGTATGTTCAAGTATCAGCCACAGTATTATGTCTGCTGGTACAAAGAAGAAAGCGAAGAAGATATAACTATTGAAGTTGCATTTGAAGATTATCAATCAGAATAACATCTTCCCGAAACCAACAATAATTCGTGCGATTTAAGTCATTTTCAATAGTACCATTTTTTTTAGTTAATACAATATTTTTAATAGTCACAATAGATCGTGGACACCACGTTAAAAAAAATGCGCCGATAATTAAGAAAATTGCCGAATAACGGGTTTTTTGAGAATATTTCAAAAACGTTGTTGCAATTTTTGAAATCTACGCTCCAAAATACATTGAAAAAAGTCTATGAGAAACCAGATCTTTTTTTGGTGTAAGCTAGTGTTCATAAACGCAGATTTGCGAAGCAACTGCAGCTGAACCGAATGAGTTGCTGAATCATGCAGCTGGAGCGCAAACCTGCATTTATGAACAGGCCCGTTATAAGAACTACTATTCAGTCGATTGCAAAACCACTTTTTTTAAGTTGTGAGTTAAAAGAATAACTTTAGTATTAGTTTTTAGTTCACTTGTATAAATGTTAGTAATAATAAGGAAAATTTATAATTTACAATAATATTAAGGAAGAACAAAATTTACGAATGCTGTAAAACATGACAGGATGCTCCGTTCTGCTGGAAAATATATTCGTCTACAGGAGATTCCAACAAGGGAATTTTTGCGGCCGGGACCAACCATGCCGCCGGACGACTACCAAAGGCAGGCTATGACTTGAATATCATCGGCTAGACATCAGCTGATGACACTCAGAATCACCATCTCCATCTGCATAAAAAAGAGAAAAAAAAGCAAAAGAAGAAAAAAGAAAGACCGCGAAAATGTAACTTTAAGAAAGGATGACTGCAGGCGTTGGTGGGACTTACCGGATTTCGTTGGGGGAGTCTGATGGTCCAACTTCCCTTATATGGCCTTTGCACCCAGCGTGCTAATGAATCTCTGGATGCCCTATGAAAACCTGAAATGATAGAGGGCTACACACCTCATCACGAGGACATCGCACCACTCCGGAGTTGATATTGACAAAACGCTCAGGCAGAATCGATACGAGATATCTTCTTATTATTCGGAACCCTGCTTTTTTCAAAGCAGTTCGTGGAACCCTGCTTTAAAAAGGACCAGCAGTTTGTGCTCTCTATCTCTATGGGATACAACAAGGCCTTCCCAAGGATTGGTATTTGACACTCAGGCACTCGCATAAGATGTAGAGTGGTGTCTCGTCCTAGACCCATTTTAATTTGGTTGTTCTTGGCGAGTGTTTACTGTATAAATGGGTTGAAATTCGGTTCAGCGGTCTGGAACGAAACGAAAAATCTAAGTCAAAAGTTCCATGTTTTTCGATCTATTCTTTTTGAGAACAGCAGTTTCAGCAGTACGAGAAGCAGTTTCTACTGCGGCTTTCAATTCGTCATTGTGAATTACAGTTCTTCCCCGAAACTGTGTTGATTATTTTCCTTGCAATAGTGAATTATCTTGTTTCCTTCCCAAAAGCCGATATATGTAAGTGTCGAAATACTCATTAAAATAATTTCGCTTCAACTTACCAAATTTTCCCGATAACCAGGCCCAGTATACTTGAAGAAATACTAATAATAGAATGCAAAAACAATACAGTCAGCTTCCCTCCTTCCCCTTAACCTAATTCCGACCGAATCCATGCTTACGAGTCATAGGGTTGTCCCCTTCTTCATACTTGGATTACAAAGCTAATCCAAAAGTCTAACAAATGACAGTTTTAACCGTACTAGGCCCTTGGATGAATAAGTATATCAATTTGTTTGAATTTGTGAAATATCTGTAACTGTGACAACTGGAACTTTCAAAGGTTGTCTGTTTGAAATTTTATGGGTCTCAATATGCATTTACGTATCAGTAAGTCGCAATATGAGATTATTAAAAATATAATCAGATAACAAAATCGCAGGATTTTGGATTTATCCGAAGACAATCGGCGGAGGAAAGTTTTCACATTATAATATCTGGTGATAGCAGGTCAACCACTGAAACATGTTCAGTGGTTCAATGAAGCGTTTTTCACTAGCTATTGATTTCAAATTGCATAAATGTGAAAATAATATGTCGGAAATATTGCATTATAAACCTTATTGTGTGGGAGATAGAAAGAACATGAAAATCTTTGCCGTAGATTTTTGCAAGAAAGCCATAAATTCTGATATCTCTCAAAGATAAGAAATTTCTATGGCACATGATTGCAATATATCTCGGCACGGTTGATCGATGCTGACATTTTTTAAACCAATGGACTGTAAAGCGACAACAATCTAAATGTAGAACACCATATGTTACATGACCAAATATGCAAAGTGAACTTGCTTAGATACGTAAAAGTTACAAACAGATAAAAGCTGAGAGAAGAACAATTGTCGAAAGGAGAGAAAAGAGACACCTATTTAGTGCCCATAGCAACTGCAGAGAGAGAAGAGAAAAATACATCGTCGAACCGTACCTCTATAGTTTCTGGATATAATCCCTTACCCAGTGAAAGGAATTATTGGGATTTTGAAGATGACGAGAAATATCAAGGTGGTCAATGCAATGCGTAGAGGCAGATATTAAGGAGACTTCCAAGTGTACAAACAAAAAGATCCAATAGGCAATGAAATCTATCAACTCTGCTGCTCCGTTAATTCAAATGAGTGATTAATTTCCTGGTGAAAAGAAATACTTACCTTATATTTTTATTTTGATCAACTTTTCACCGCATTGAACCTATGGCAACTCTAAATAGCCCCTGCACATATTTTTAATCAATAATCAATTTCTATTTGTTCTAACACAATAAATTTAGAAGACAATACAACACATTTTGACTTATAGCTAGAGAAATTAGCTTAGTCAGGTTAGTTCCAATTGTCTTAACTAGCACTTCTCTCGCTATAAAACCTTGTTCAAAAAATAAATATATGAAAACTCTTAAATGATAACGATAATTTTTAAATTCTTTTATTCGGTTAGTTTTTTTAATTAATATTTGCCAATTCAAGTCCGCATGTGAGAAGGAACGTTTCGAAACCCTCGGAACGATTAACTTTTCTAGGTCAGGTCCTTCATAGTACCTATTAAGTATTCTGGAACTAAGAAGTGTTATCTCTATATGAAGATTGACGATTCTCGACAAGGATTTTCACCTGCCAAGGAACCCCGAGCCAAGGTGGACAATTCACGAATTGCTCACCCGTACCAAAAATTATTACCTGTGTTACCTGTTGAACGATTCCTATATCAAGGAGCGTTACTCGCTGAAATTGTCGATACACTCCTCAGTATTAAAGATCGCTCTCCGTCAACTTTAAGAAAGCTAATAAATCTTTTATAATATTTAACCTTTCTAGGAAAGTCCTTGGTAGCGCACACCAAAGGATCCCTGAAGCCAGCCAGAAGAGCTCAGACTGTTGACCTATATCTGCACTTATAACCTGTCAAAGCTTACTGGACCACTCTTGCAGAATCCTTGGGTTAAGAAACTGCAGCCTGAACCAAGGTTCTCTCTCTTTCTTGTTCCCATAACTCCTTGTGGGGCATGGGGCCGGAGCACCTGATTCGAGATAACGATTGCAAGTGGACCTATAATTTAAAGTGGATTCCGAACCACAATTTCTCTGCAACCCCTATGGCCTTTTTATCGTAATCTTGTTGTCAGCAGAAAACAACCATGGGTCGCCGCCGACACGTTATCACTTACTTTACCACACCAAGGTTGACGATGTACTTGTTGTTCATCCTTACCAAGAATTGCTATCATCCTTACCAAGAATTGTACCTATTCCTATTTCAAGGTTGAGGCCTTCTTTTTATATCAAGATTGACGACACAGAAGTGTCTGTGGTTGAAATTGACGATTCGCTCTCCCGTATCAAGGATTGCTGCAAGTCCTTGGTAGTACTCATAAAGCATTCTTGGGAACCAATCTGAAGAGTGTAGATTATTAGCCTTTATTGGCGGCTATAGCCTGTCATATGCTTACTGGATCTTTGTCAAATTTTGCACAACAGCTGAACAGAGTGAATTACTGAATTATGCAACTATAGTACATATCTGCGTTTATGAATACACCTTAATATAATAACTGTTCAACATACTATGGAATTGATCCTTTGAATTATGTTGCAAGATTTTCTCGATCTGTAAAAAAACACCACACGTCTCTCGATTTTATATCTCAAATCATCACAATTTCCATTAGAAACCATGCTATCGCGCGTCCGTTCGCGAAACCCCAAAAAGGAGTGTTTTTTGGCCGTTTGAGGGAGTGGGCCCGGATAAAAACTTTTCTTACTATGATATTCAGAGGAAAGAATTGATCTTGCAGGTACCCGCATTTTTTGCATACTCGTCCAACTCATTGGCTCCATTATTATGGAATGACTATAGCAGACTTCGTAATAGAGTATAACAGTATTTTAAGATCCAAGTTTCGCTATCACAATTCGAAACTTAATTCAAAATTCCCATATAAAAAGCTGTGGAATAACCTTAAGATTAATGGAATTGGCTGGCAAACTTGATAAAGTTAATATGGACCCTATTGAACTGTTGCGGCTTCCTGTGACTCAGGTTTAAATTCAGACCCACTATATTTTAATACTGGAGATATTCTCACTTTGACTGATTTTCTGTAGATCAAGTTATGGGGTCTGTTTAACTCAATTAAATTTAATGCTGTTAGTCTAGAGAATGATTTTCTTTATCCTCTTTAGGCTGGATTTAGATCTCAGTATAGTTGGACCACTGCATTATGGAAGATTAGTGCATTTCGTTCGTTTTAGTGATATTCGTTCGACTATAGAGAATGATGAGATATCCATAATTGTTCTCTGGGATTTTCTAAAGCTCCGCAATAATTTTCGATTTTCCAGATCTGTAAGTAAATTTATGTCATCTTACTTCCTTGAACGAAAGCAAACTGTTGTATGTAATAATGGTTCATCAAATTTCCTGCCAACTTACAGTGGCGTGCCTCAGCGATCTATCTTAGGACCCTTTCTTGTCTCTATTTTGTTTAATGATCTTCCAAAGCGAATTAGTTGTTCACAATATCATTTGTTTGCTGACCATTTGCAAATGTATATTTCCATCCTCTTGGTCTTATTGAGGACAGTACTGCTAACTGAATGCGAATCTTTCTGGGGTGTTTAATTGGTCCGTGTGTAATAAATTGGTACTAAATCCAACCAAATCGAAATGGTTATGTATAAACACGGGATTGATACAGTTGTTCTCAATACAATGATATTCTTCAAAATCGGTATTATTTTTAACAAAATTCTAACTTAAGAGGCTCAAACCCTGGAACTAAAGATCTGAATTACCATACAGATCTTAAGATCTATATAGATCGGGCACAAAAAACACGGCAAACGTATTTAGTCCGATTTGATATTCATCCTAAATTTGCTGGGTCAATTCAGGTGCACTATTCTGTAATTCGAATGTCAGAACGAAACTGCTTATGGTGGAACGTAAAGCTGAATAAGTTTAAATTTCCAATTAGAATTTTCGCATTAATTCTGTCATCAGCAGATTTGTTTACGCTTGCGGATTTGAATTAGAGAATAGGCTCCGAGAGCTAAATTTAGTTCAACAGATTGGCGAATTCCCGATGAAATTCGTTTGGGCCATCTTGTCATTCAAATCTGAGTCTAAACGTTGATGTGCTTGAATAGCTCGCAAGTCGATTGTGCAAACACATTATGAAGAATGTAACATAGATTAGTGCTTGACATGCTTTAAAACATTTCATTTGAAAGATTGATAAGGATCCATTATTTAGAATAGCATGGTTCTTAGGTAGAACAAAAAATTTTTGTTTTTAATATTTTCCTCAAAAATTTTTAATAAACTTATTTCACCCTTTGAAAAAATATAAAAATATTTCTTATATCAATAGCGTTGTCATATGGCAACATCTTATATTTCCAAATCGATAACATCTAAATGAAAAAATGCATAAAAATTGTTTTTCTGGACGCATGGGGTTATCAAATTAAAAAATCATCAAAATCGCCCCTAAAAACGCGATAACACTTGATATGTGTACTGTAAATTTCGTGTAATTGCTGAAGACTGAAACTCTGCACTTGTCTGAAGCTGAACCAGATTTGAGTTCAGCTGTTTTAACATGCTTATTTGGTACAAAAAGAACAAAAAAAAGTTGAAAGTAATTGTGATCTTCTTGTGATATTTACAGAACTACAAAAAAATCCTCATGCGCTAAGATCGTGAATGTATACAATATAGACAGTATCACGAAACTTAAATCGCATTTTCCGTGCAACTACTCGCTGTATTTGCCTTCTCGAAACCCCTAAGGAGTACGAAAAACCATTCATTATCGACTGGCCTATCAGAAAAAATGGCATTTCACTCAGTCAGTTATTAACGAGCTAGAAAAAGTCTTAATGCTCTAGGATTGTGCATGTTTGCAATATAGACAATAGTCAAGCTATCACGAAACTTTATTCGTGTTTTTCTTGCAAGCTATTCGGTCTTTGGCTGTATTTGCTTCTTCGAGCTTCCTGATAAAACAAACTAAAACTAAACTGATAAGATTAGGATATTGTTTAAGATGCTACATACAAGAATTGAGGTGCTTTATTTAAAAAAAGGAATAAGATTGTCGCCTAAGACCGAAGTACTAAACATAAATGGGGCCTTATTACTGAATGCGATTCGATTGCAATCGATCATAAATATAGGAAATTTAATTGAATGGACCGGAAGCTAACAACTCACACAAGTACAATATCTGTTTTTAATCTCATTCAATTCTAAATTTTCTATATTTACGATCGATTGTGATCGAATCACATTCAATAATAAGGCCCATGATTAAAATACTTGTGTGAGTAGTAAAATTATTAATTGGAAATTTTGTGAGTGAAAAGTAAAGTAAAATCCGCATCAAGGTCCTTAACACCCGCCGTACCCACGACCCTTTCAAGTATTATGGCATGGTTACCTTAGAAAGGAAAATAAAAAAATATGTTTTATTTATGCCTTTCGGACTTACCATAAGCTAAATTTAGTTAAAAAATATAACCGAGGTGTGGATGAATGACGAAGATCTTAATAATAATAATAATACAGTTATATATAATATAATAATCTACAGTTTCTACATTTACTTTTTTGTAGGAAAACTTGGGAGAATTTACTTAGGATTAGAAGGGATACAAAAGTCACAAATCTAGTTTTGGTGTTTCACAATATTCTTTATTTTCGGTTCACATTTTTCGGATGTCAATAAAAAATGGTCGACCTTCAGTTTTCATACAGAATTCGTTACTTTAAAAATTAAAATATTGAAGAATGAATGCGCAGATATTTCTCTGTTCAGTTTTATGGCCATAAAGATCTTTTTCATTTTAAACAAATTAATGCTAGCTTATCATTCATATAAGAAGCTGAAGCTAAAATTTAGTCCATGTTTCAAATATAAAAAAATATAAATAAAATCTTTGAAGTGGATTTAATAACAAATCCACGAGCTGATTCTCATAATAAAAATTTAACATTTGATGTGATATACACAGCCGATCTTTTGTTTTTTAAATCAAATTTTAAATAGAAAAATGCTTTGAACTGCCAGAAAAATTTGGCAATACATTGTTCTTATTTATAGTACTCCTTTAGCTATTACCACTTGAAGGTACTTATGAGATTTTTTTTAATTTCTTTTATTGCTTCTGATTTGTAGTAGCTAAAGAATAATATTTAATTTTTAACAAAACAACAACGACAATAAAACGAAAGATGTAATGAACTCAAACAGAAAATTAACAAAATAATATTTATGTTAAGTGTGAATTCACAATTAGGCATTTCTTCTTTTGTACTTGTTCTAGACTAAATGGTAACAAAAGGCTTAAAATATAAGGGATCTGTAATATTGCAAGGTTAAAAATCTCTTACTGCGTTTTGTTAACTCAAGAACCAAAACATTATTTGACAGAGTGAGAGTAAAAATGACCCATCTACAGAAAAAAAGAAAAGGTTTCGTGCAAAAACGGAACGCCTGAGATTCCAGGAAAAAACAAATCAGAGAAAAACTCCGGGCAAAAACAATTTAATTACTTAACTGCATTAACTTTGCATTACTTTTTGTAGTAAAGCCGTTTTTGTCCGGAGTTTTTCTGATTTGTTTTTGCCCGGAATCTTAATTGTTTCGTTTTTGCGCGGAACGTTTTCTAAGCCCCTTTTTGCTCGGACCTTGAAGAGAGGTCATTTTTACTCTCATCCTGACATATCAACCAAGTGTTACCTCTGCTCTTTTAATAGTTTCTTATGAAGCAAAAAAAAAGATGGTTAAATATTTGTCATAAAAAAATAAAAAAATTTAGAATTTTTATTGAACGCAATGCATACGAAAGTTCAAGAGGTTTTTGTTTTTTTTTGTTCCTTAATTAAATTAAATTGTTTTACTGATAGTAAAATGATAAAGCACATAAGGCTTCCGCACAATGCGGGAGCTATAACACATTTCTTTTTATTTGTCGGATTTTGCTCAACCAATTGCTCGACATACCTACAAATGGATCGTTTATTTTGACAGTGGTATAAGCCCACTTATAAAATAAGTCAAAATTTAAGTTTAGTATCGATATGTGGGACGTAGAAACATTTTGTATTTTTTACTTAAAAGATTAATATCATTGAATTTTGTAGTAAATATTGAATTTAAAAGTTATCTATTTTTTCACTTAAATAAATTCCATAATGGAGCTACACCACTTTCAAAGCAAATAGTCCAAATATTATGTTTTTAGAAGTAAAACAATTTTATAGGAGTTGATTTATTCCAACTTATTGGGAATCCAGCAGGAACTTTAACCCTTACAAGAAATGCTATTTTCATACTCCCCTTTAAAATTTACACACATTTTATAGGTTCCATATATAAAACTCAGTTGCCAGTCAAATTCCAGTCTGTAGAGAAACAATAAATCCGTACCTCAGAGCAAAAGCGTATTAAGTCCAAAATTTAAATTTTCCGGTTTGTTGTTTTTTTATCATTATTCATATAAATAAGTAATCTAAATCAAGTTTAAATTACTAATTTATACAGACTACAAAGCAAGTAGATATAATAATTATTTCTTCTTACTTTGTAGCCTGTACAACACAATAAATTATTGTATTTTACGCTCTCCTGTAAAATTTACAAGAGTGTGACTAATACCCTTTTGCTCCGAGGTACGGAAATGCATTTTTTTTTATAAATTATTAGGTATGGTATTCCACAATTATTATTTTACATTTTCCCCAAAAATATAAGTGACGCTATCGCCACAGTCTTGGACAAATTACTGTTAAAACACGTTTTTTGCGACTTCTTTCTGTTAGTAGCATAAAATTAGATAAAGCCAATGTTGTGGGAAATAAAAAAAAACTACAACTTTAGTTTAAACAATTTTTCTCTTTTGTTAATACGATTTCAAGCGGGCTTAACGCTTGTTTTGATAACTACTGCATGAGGAATTTTACGTTCAGTTGTCTGCTGTTTCAGAGCACATTCTACTTTTATCGAATTCCAGAAAACAGAATTCGCCTTTTTTATGCAAAACAAAAAAAATAAATGTGCAGAAGCTAAAGAAAAAAATCCCGCACAATAAAGAAAACTCCTATAATCAAATGTTGTGGCTTTTTATTATTCTATATATCTAATTTTATGATAAAACTAGCAGAGAATTGCATTTTTAGGGAAAACTGGACTAATAATTTCCGGGCAAAATTAACCTGACACTAAGGAAAATTGAATTATGTGTTTGCACTTTTGCGAGCTAGAAAACAGCTCCGAAACAGAGTGGATATTTTTTATTTGCAATTGCAAATTAAAACTCGTAAACCCATTCATCCATTGATCCAGCTCGGTCTCTTAATAAAATATATACAAAATCAAAGCAGAAATATAATGACGTAAAGCAGAATTTGTCGATATTTAACCCAGATTTTTTTTTTAAATATTTTTTCCATTTATCGATAAATTAAAACACTCCGATCCGATCCGATACGAAATGACCATCTATCTCTTCTCTCTCTAAGTCCCGTAACCCCTTGTGAGGCATGAGGCGGGAGAAGAAGTACACCCGATTCGCACCAACGATTGCAAGTGAACCTACAATTTAAAGTGGGCCCCGAACCACTAAGATTTTCTCTGCAACCCTATGGCCTTTTTGTCGTGATCTGTTGTCGGCAGAAAACAACCATGGGTCGCCGCCGGTGGCATTCGAACCTGGGACTTCCGGATTGTTAGGCCGACACGTTATCACATACTCCACCGACGACTTTTATCTATCTCTATTATCTGCCGATGAACAAAATTCATTTTAATTAATAGAGTTTTACAAAGAGGAGTTTCTATTCTGTAACATAAAACCACTTACATAAATTTTAACTTATTTGAAATTCAAAACTTACAGTTCAAGCTCGTAATGCTGTTACTATGTAGGTACGTAATACGTAAGCACCCAAATACTCTAAAGTTCGCAAGTCTTGATAGATTCGCATAATTTTTTGTTAATCTCGTCGTATACGATCAGATTATAAGACTGGTAAAATTTATAATAATTTGCCGTGCAGTTAAACTGCTTTAAAATTTCTTTTGAAAACTATCTCGGTTTTTGCTGACTATTTCATACCAACTTGCATGGTGTGTTGATTGATAATTCCCAATTTCATAATTTCGATTCACGTATATAATGAGTATATTATTAGTTAAGAACAATAGCTCTCTTTTTGAGATATCAGCTTTCGTTGTACGATACATACATCAGTGACTGACATTGATAAAAATTTATGTAAGACATTTTTGCAACTGGTGAAAATTCTTTTACGTAACCGATCAACCTAAAAGTTGGCATGAACACGTTGATGTAATAAGAATTCAAGATGGCGAACGAATTTTTCCAACTATGGCTCGTATCTACGCAAAATTGTTTTATGTCAGTTTAAAATTTCAAAACGGCAGCTTCATGAAGATGGAGAAATTTTATCATTAATGGTCTAATTTGACTTTGAATCGATTTTCGGAATTTCGGACTACGATTTATTAAACAAAATATAGGAAATCACAATGACATCGCCAATATGGCGGATAAATTTTGTCATTTAGTACCTTAGCCTAAAAAGGCAGATATATCTGAAGGGACTCTAAAAAAGCAGATATATCTGAAGTGTACTAAGAGGATAACGACCCTATTCGACTTTAAACCGATATCTGGAATTTTCGGGATCACAGATTAACAATTTTTGTCCAAAATTAAGAAATTGAAAAATAATCCAGGATACCTGTATCAAAAAGGAAAATTAGCTGTGGTTGCTTTTACATATTATTTATGATTACTTTGTCCAATTTATTATATTTGTGATTAGAACATTTCAGACATTCAGCAATCC
The DNA here is from genome assembly GCA_964036015.1 of Leptarthrus brevirostris. Lineage (NCBI taxonomy): Eukaryota > Metazoa > Arthropoda > Insecta > Diptera > Asilidae > Leptarthrus > Leptarthrus brevirostris. Next base: position 168,834,700 of record OZ038371.1, on the reverse strand, counting down.
CGTAAAATAAGTTTATGCTTAGGTATCTTAAAATGTTTAAGATTTCACCTAAGAACATTTTAATTCTACGTACTTCGTATTTTTTGCATTCCGTAATTACTTCTCCTAACGACTCCTCTACCCAAATAAATTATCTACTTCATATGAAAAATATAATAATAAAATCATTTCATCGATTAAGATTTAAAATATAAGATGTGGTGCGATTTTTCTGAGTGTGGGTAATAGGTATTGTCTAAACTAAAAAACATAATCGTTTACAATGCAAAACTGGTTATGTGGCAATTTACAAAGTTTTCAGAAGGAATTTTTTATAATGGTTGCCGCACATAGCCAACTACAAAAAATAAGGAAAAGTATATTTATTATTCTATTACAAGAGCTATCCGTTGTTCTCGCAAACCGCTATAAGTTTCCGTAAATCGGATCATGATAAAACGGCTTACCCCAGATTGCACTGCGAACGCGGCATACGACATCAAAAACAAATTGAGATTTGAAAGATTCTGCAAATGTTAAATTCTTTTAAGTTATTCTAAAATTGAGAAAAATGTCTTCCTCTTTCAAGAAATTTTCATTTAAATTTTTTTTATAAAAAAAAAGGAATGCTCTAATATTGCCAGTTTCATCAATATAAAAGCTATACCCAATTTTTGCATTACTTCTGTTGATGTTGTTTGTCAGAGATGTGGAATTTTTTCTTGAAAGATTGTTTAAAAATATTTTTATCAACGTCAATCCTGCAGAAAGGCCTTGCACTATGCCTGAGACATCCTGTGTAAACATCTCATCAGCAATTATTGAAAAATACTCCGCTGATAACAAGTACAGATGCAATGCATCTTTGATGAGGTATGACTTTGTTTATAGATGGGATTTTCCATCTAAGAAAAGAAAGGATTTATGAATACCTTAAACAATTGAGAAATCTTGTCGCTAGGAGCCTTTTTAACCCGTTATTTAGAATATTTTGAAATTCCCAAGATATTTATGGTTTTTTTACAGAGTGAAGAAAAACTGCTTCACTCATTTATCTCATTACCAGAAGAATAAATAACTGAGTTATAATTATTGGCTACTAAATTCGTAAAAATTCAATGAATGTAACCAGTAACAAACGTACAAAGGAAATAGATTTATTTAAAAGTGTATACAAGAAAAGAATATTCAGATAGAATTCTATAAAACTTAAATAAACTGGAATGGGCTCAGTAACATATTTAGGCAGCAGTAAAATGTGCCTGCCTTAAGAAAAGTGATCGAAAAAGTAAAACACCAGGGTGCTTATTAGGGAACATGAAAACGAAACGAATTTCTAGTCTAGACTCGTTTTTAAATGATAAAGTGCATGTAAAAATTTGTCTCGAAATTCGTTTCGTTTTCGTGTTCCATAATAAGGCATCTGGTAAACATATTACGAAGCAATTAATTGTTAAATATAATATGTAATCAGCCCCAAATATAGATGAAATGAGACCCAATATAAATTTTAAAATTAAAGTTCAAACAACAAAATTTTAAAGTTTTATTTCAAATTCAATAAACGGGTTAATCAAATTGCGAATTAAATGGGAAATTATATCAGCTTAGAGAAAATCGAAAGAAAGTTAACTAAACCTATATTTTTTTTCAACGGCAAAAATTAGCAGATGCCAATGAAGGGACAGATCAAAAACAAAACTTCTAGAGAGTACATTCCTCTCTAGGAAAGCCTGTAAAGTTATTGTGGGTTATTTCTGTCGTGCAGATATTAAAGGAAGTTAAGTTACTTCCTTTAATTTTTTATTTTTTCAAGTTATTGCTCAGCTCTTGATCTACATTTCTGTGTAACCACTTTTTATTTTGTCTCCCTTCTATATTGCTCTATGGCTAGCGGGCACTCAAATATGAATAAACTTCAATAAAGTCAATTTTCTCGACGTCAAAAATGAGTTACTTCCTTTTATATCTGAACGGCGAATTCGCTATGTTAAGTAAACAAATAAATTACTACATCTCATGATAGTTTTGGACTCATATAATTAAAAAATTACTTACAAATAATCGTCCATTATCGATCGTTTCACGGGCTGCAATAAAGAAGCGCTTTTTCAAGCGCTACGTGGGCTGCTTGTGCAGCTGTCAGCGCGCTGAAATTTATCACATTTCGCTGCACAATTCTTGCAGTGGTGCTGATTAATTGAACTAACCGTTGCATAACTGCAGCGCGCTAAATTCTTGATTACACCCTATGAAATCACAGCTTCATTTATGTGAAAAATCCGTGTTTTGCCAAAAATTACAGGCTTACCGGTGATGCGAAATTTTTGGCGACTAATTTTGATTATAATGAAAGGTTGTTTATACCTAAAGCAAAGATTACTTACTACTAGATAACCGGCTCCCTAAAATACACAGCTAGTCTTGAAAAAGTAACACTGGCACCACAGTAAAACGAAATATATCCAGATTTTAAAGTCATAAGAATATACATGCAAATAAAGAGTGCAGGTAGTGTGCAGTCATTTACTCCTGTCAAAATTATTTGAGAGAATCACTTATTCCTGTCAAAATTCTGTTCTCATCCAGAGAGAATCATCCCGCAGAAAATGTATTCCGACTGAGTCCATTTATAAAATTTGCTTAAAGCTAACGTTTAACTGACGAATATTTTTCAGACTTACAAATTACATACTAAATTTGACAGTTTGGACAAAGTACAAATAGAGGATAAGTTGGTACAATTCATAATTTAGATAAAAATGTGGTGTTTTGTCTTTTTTGTTGATTCGATCGTCCTGCCAATCACAAATCGATAGAAGAATAATCAAATCGAGATACCAAATATGGGCCCTGAATTTAAACCAAAAGTAAAACTGTGTTTGCTTTAATAATAAATATTTCGCTGTGGCCAACTTTTCAATTATTGATTAATTCGCGTATTAAGAAAATTAAAGTTCTTTTTAAATCCTCCTTAAATCTCATAATTTTGCTCCCAAAACGTAACGTTACTGAAAATCACATCCAAGAATGCTTCACCTGTACAAAAAGCTTTGAGGATGTGTGTCATTGTGAAATTAAAGATGCCTTTAAAGACATGTTCTTAAAGGTATGGACAAAAATAATATTTTCAATTACATCATGAAAATTAACAAGGCTGTCAGACAAATAAGTAAATCTATACGATTATTTTTCTCGTTAAATTAAAAAAAAATCACGAACACAAAAAAATTCTCCTCATTCAACTTCGAAATTCCTTCTATATACGGTGCTATTTTATAACAGGAAAGATTTAATTACTTTCACTAACTGTCAGAATATTATTAGAAAAAAATTATTGAAGACCTTGTTACAAGAACGAGCCAGCTCCATTTAACATTCAACACACATTTGCCTATCAATAAATAAATCAGATAACTTTTATTGAAATAACTAAAATAAGAATACGAAGTGGTTATCCTTACATTAAGGGAAATATAATAAACAATCTTATCCTTACCTTAACCGGCCAATAGAATCAAAAAAGTTCAACATTAGCATGACAAATAAATTTAAACAAGATCAAGAGACGTACCCAAACGACGTCACAAAAAAACTGTTGCCCATTCAAAAATGCAATTTTATAACATTTTTTCGCCTAAGTTGACTGGACTAAATGAAATAATAAACAAATTTATTCGCTTCGAAAATAATATAGAACTTATTAGTTTTCCTCATAAACAAAAGCTGACCAATCAAACTTTTAATATTCCTATCACGATATTTTTTATAAAGCCACTGAAGAATTTTTGTACACTGAAGTTTTGAAATTGTTGCAAGCAATACATTAAGGTCCATTGGAATGGTCAAATTTTTGTAGTAGGCAGAGGAAGTTCGGTTTCGAAAAACATCTCTGATGCTTAAGAACGAAGTAGCTCCGAGCCCTTGTTTGAGCTGAGGAGCTAAGGGGTACTCCATATGTAGGAACGAGCCACCAATTTCACAAGTTACATAAAAACTTTAAAAAACTTGTTACAAACACAGAGAAACGCAAGAAAAGGTAAGAAGATTAAATAGATGTTATTACTCTACAGAATGAAGTACTTCAACTAAACGATTCTAAATTGAATTGCATCCTCGCCAATTAATTTAATTAATTTTATAGAAAAATAGCTACGGTTTGAAGAAAATCTTTAATCTAACGAATTGTTTTAAGTATTTTATTAGATTATAAAATCAACCAGGCAGATATGGAGTTTAGTTGGAGACGTGCTACTTAATTTTCATAACTTTTCGTCTTAAGCTCTAATATTAATTTTAAATGATATTTTATATATGTAGATATGTGTCAACTAAAATTTCCGAATGTGGAGGATGCAAGTATGTACTATTTAAAAGAAATTCCAGAGAGAATTGATCGTAAATACCGTAATAGGATAATTCACAGAAATTCATGTCTTTTATAAAGTTTGACGAAATTATTTTCCTCTCATCTAATTAATTCACGAGAAATAATTTAACCTGATTTCCCGGCGATTATTTTTTCTTAGGCGGGACCACACTTAAATTCGTCTTATTATTGTTGTATCGCACAACTCTTGTTGAATTTCATCGCTACGTCGCCAAAGAAAAGGTATTCCAGTGTGACTTGTAGGTAAGCTTCCTACATTTTTCGAAAACAATTCTACTAAAAGTTACAATTTTCAGGGAACTGCTTATCTTGAAGAACAACGAATAGAAGAACATGTGTTAAATTTTGTTCTCTCGGAAGCATAGTAACTGCAGCTGAGCTAAAGCATCAACATGGTTTAAGTTGCATTTCACTTTAGAATATAGAACTAGAGGAAAAGCTAAAGCCCGATTCACTCGAGAAAATTTTTTTACGCACAAAAGTAAATAGCCTTCGACAGTACGAAATATGTTTGTCTTTTTTTGTGGCATGCTTTTATTTTAAAACTGAACAACTACAGCTGATTTCAAGTTCCTGGAATAGTATATACCATTTTATACTTGCGGAAATTTAAATCAAGAATTGCTTTTTACTTATTTTTAGGCTGACTGCTCTAAATTGGCTTGCAGTTTGGAATATTAAAACTTTGTAACAGAATGGTGATTAGGTACGAATTTGATCTTGAAAATTGATTCCTTTCACTCTGATTCAAAATTAGTATTCAGTATTTTTACCAGTTATTTTGCAAGCATTTTATTTACTAGTTCTCTTTCCTTCGTGTACCCTTATAAAGATATATGATTAATTAAATACGATTGGAAGAAACTAGGAACAAGTCACGAAAAACTGGAGCCACATATGAAGCTCTTAATTCTAATTAAGAGATTCGACAATATAGTGTTCCAGATTTCGATTATAAAATAAGAGAACTATCTGCATTAAATGCAGAGGACAAAAAACGAAAATCATAGAAATTAGTTGTAGAAAAATAGTTTTTGAAACTTTCTGCTTTTAACACATGAAATCAATTGAAGAAAAAATTCCTCATTTGGTTAAATCTAACAACGGCACATAAAATGTTGAACTATTTATATTAGCATTTATAACCAGAATAGTCAGTCGCTATTATTATCGCTTCGAAGCGACGGGCCCTCCAGATGTTTTAATATTTAAAACGGAGATTGCTGATTGCAGCATTCACTTAAACGTGAAAGTAATGACAAAATCTCTACTTACTTACTTAAATAAGTAAGAAATATCATTGGACTATTTAGTCTAAATTTTTATATAATATTCCTAATACTACCTAATGCCTGCAAAGATGTTGCGAATTCCGGTAACTTAGTAAACAACTTAAAAAGGTAGAATACATGCATTCGAGTCAAGTTATACATATAACGGGATATGAGAGACAGTTTCAATCAATTGGGAACAAAAGCTTCGTTAGTCGAAGAGTCATTTCAAAAATGTTAGAACAGTACTGTTAGATATTAAATTCTTGCATAATTGACACAATTTTCTTGCATAAACTGGCCAAGCTTCCAAGGCAGAAAAATACTTACAGTCAATTTTAAATTGAAGTCCAATAATTTGAAAAAGTAGCAGTATTGTTTATATTGCAAGAAGTCAAATAACTAATTTATTACTTTGTAGAAAATATGTAAAAATTTGGAATATCAGTTACAAAATATTGAAATTACGCAAATTTTTTCTTCCACTCAATGAACTTCATCGAATAAAAACTGGAAGAAATAGACGTTTTGCATTGGCACTTCTGTTGTGGCGATAATTTAAAATTATTCAAAGGTTTAAATCTACCGAATAGATTTGTTATCACAGTCACAGAGATTTCAAAAATAAAATCATCATCGACAATTGAAAAAAAGGAAGTTGCTATTTACTAAACTGAAAACAAAATCTTTGTTTTATACATCTTTTGATGTTATAAATGTTTTGTTTTATTTTAAGGAAACTAGAACAAGTACAAAAAGAATGTTTAAATATTATTTTAATCATTTAAGGATAACTTTTTAATGGTTTTTGGTTTTAGATGTTTTTTTTTTGAAAAAGATAACAAACTTTAAAGAATTTTACGAATTTACGAAATTTTTGACACATGCAATACCATTATTATTACAGTTTTTAGCAAAATTCGTGGTCAAGACAAAAAAGATCCGTAAATGATTCAAATAATATTTGTAGTTTCCCTATATTTACTTCACCTCTCAACAATTTGTTTTATTTATTTTTCTTCTTTTTCAATAACGGTTTGAAGCGATTTTTTTAGAGAAAAAGAAAAAATTCTACGGCGCTGGATGTTGTTGTTGCATTATTACTTGAAATTGTTGAGCATGATGAGGTGTTTGCGCTGCACCTTGATAATAATTTGGAACGAGTTGGGGATGGCTTGCAAATACTGGGCACATCATCTGGAAATTAGGTCCTGGTTGCGCAGCTGGTCCGAACGCAGGTGGTCCCCCGCCAGCAGGGGATGGCTGTGGACCTGGATGAAACTGTTGATGTGGTTGACCAGGTGATGGTGTTGTTGATGGCGGTGTTTGAGCCAGAAACTGTATTTGCTGGGGCGGTGGCTCATGATACATTCTTACCTAAAATTTTAAGTAAAAATAAACAAATTTTACAAAAATAATTTAGCAAAGCAATATAGCATGATTCATACAATAAATTTGATTAATTATAGTTTGTGAAAAATATATTGTTTAGAAAAGAAAATAAAATAAATAGAATCTAGCCAAGAATGAAGTATGCAGTGCATCAGAGAAAGCTTATAATTTTCAGTATAGCTGCTATGGTACTTGGCACATGTGCAGTCTTAAGACATTTTCCAAACGGCCTAATTCTTAACACTAACTTATTTCCGCAATTGCTTCACCGCTTGTAATTGCCAATATAAATATTTCTTCAGGTACTGGTTGGGTTGATTTGTTTTTGATTGTGTATTGTATGATAGTATTGGCACTGGATATATACGATATTTTACTAACATATACGTCAAAATCATGGGAGCACAAAATATTAGGTCTGCTCACATACTTTTGAAGTAATACATTATCACAATATGCTCTTTCTTAGTCCAAATTGTTCGGATAACTCATTCGAACGAGAGCGAGAAGCTCGAAAAAAGGGCATACAATTTTTGACGTCCAGCACAAACTTACCCAAACTTATATAGCTGCCGCATATTCTTGCACAGTTACATATTGTTTGATGAAATTCATTTTTATAGTCTTTTTAATGAATTTTTATACATATACATATGTAATTTTCTTCCTTTACTCAAGTAAGTTTGACACAGACGAGCAAATTTTACTAAAGCGTGTTTATATTCTCTCCGAGGATTACCGATGTCACATTTTCCTACTTACAAATTTTAGTTTAAACACGTCCGTAGAAATATATTATGCACTTCTTCACTTCTGGAACGAACCTAAGAAGTGAGATCCAGCGGGCTCACGAAATGAGAGAATTTCAATCCACAACTTTTTCTTGTGCAAGAAAACAGAGAATATTTCTGCTCGCTTTTGCTTCCCCTTTCGCAAGTTTTAGCATGCCGAATTTCTCTCTACGAATTCATAGAGCGCGATAATTTCTGTCGTTGAGCAAAAAACATTAGAAAAGAACTTAATAAAATAAATAAGAACTTCTGCAACTTTAGTGCACATTTACCCTGACTGTAAAATTACTACAGCATGAAGAAGTACGGGAAAACTGTCTTTCAAAAAATAAGGGCACACAGTTTCTTATTATACATTTCTTCTTAAGTCTACCCAAATTTGTTCATTATTTGTAGTCGATAACAATTTTTTAAACAGTAATACTTGAAGAGACCTATCTATATGCATAGTCAGTTGATGAAATATCTAGAAAATAACCATCTTATCAACGATTGTCAGTACGGTTTTCGCACTGGCCGCTCAACCGGAGACTTACTAACGGCTATAACGGAGCGTTGGAATCATTGTCTCCATAATTTTGGTGAGTCAGAAATCGTCGCTCTTCATATTTTAAAGGCTCGTTAAATGGATGGAGAGTTTCTTGTCAGACCGTTCAATTCGTGTAGAAATTGACCGAGTTACATCTGATCCCAACAAAATAAATGCCGGTGTACCTCACGGCTCACTCAATTCTTTCACCAACCTTATTTCTTCTTTTTATTACTGATCTTTTATCCCTTACTCGCAATCCTATCCATAGTTTCGCCGACGACAGCACGATCGATTTCGCGTACTCATTTGATTCTGTAATGAATTCACGTGAAAATTCTACAGAAGTCAATTGAGAACGCATGTTTAGATCATTAAAGAACCACATTTCTATGGTACTCGCTTGGGGCAGAACAAATCGTGTTTCGTTTAATGCATCAAAAACTCAATGCTGTTTAATGTCTCTAAAAAAACGCCAACCAATTTCAGTCGATAGTGAATATACCCAATTCGACCTCCCTAAACATCTTGGGTATTCAGATATCCAGCAATCTTAGCTGGACTGATCATATATTTGCAATCGCCAAAAAGTGCGATGAAATGCTTGGGTTTTCTACAGAGATGTAAGAAATATTTCAACCCACCTGACTTAGCGCTGATCTACAAGTCCCACATTAGGACTAGACTTGAATATAATTCCCATATTTGGGCAGGGGCCGGACACACCGCATTGTCCGCGTTAGACAAAGTCCAGCGTAAGGCTATTAAACTTATTGGCGATTCCTCAATCTCTGAGGGCCTTGACTCTCTGGAGCATCGACGGAATGTCGGTTGTATCTCACTCTTCTATCGCTATTTCCATGGCCATTGTTCTAACGAGATTGCTAGCCTGATTCGGGAATTTTTTCTAAGCAGAACAACACGAATGTGGTACAGTTTACCATCTTCTGTTTTTCCCGCGTCATATGATCCAGAAACCTTCAAATGGGTACATCGACACCTCCTTCACTCAACCTCCTAACCCATTTCCTTAACCCATTTCCTTAATCCCTTCCCTGCCAAGGCTGTGCTTTAGCATCATAGGGCATCCCCTGAGCTTTGGCAACATTATTTTGATATTTTGCATATAATCTTTTGCGATAATCTCTGAAAAAGTGTACTTCCTATTATACATAAAACCATAAAGATGGTTTAAACGTATATTACCGCTGGAGGCTTTAATCTATATATGAATGAGCATCAGACTTCACAGAAATAAATGGAAATATCCAGTCCCAGGTTTTTGGAGATTAAAATAGACTCATAATAATAGCACTAAAGACATTTGTGTCCGAATCTAAACAAATTTTAACAAAACGTCGTTAAGAATTGTACTTTGTCTTCAAGAAATGTAAAAAATTATGGTCAGGTGCTGCTTTAAAAAATCATTAAAGTACCAAAATTACGTGAGGAATTACCAAAGTGACATGAAGATTGTCGGATTGTATTCGAATCGACTCCCACTTTGAATTGGAGACAAGAATATGCTCCTCTTAGTCGGTACTAACGAAAATAGGCTCGTAATAGGGGAAGGGACATGGAATTATTTCTTTCGTAAAAGTTTAGCAGATAATCAAAGTAGAGCTGAACTGTATGGAAGCCAACTCTAATGAAAGTTAAGGTGCCTTTAATCCTTAAAATATATACTATGAAACTAATAAGGAATAAAACTCTTGGCGATACAATTTTTAAAATTGTAGCCATCTTTGAAGTCATCAGTGGAGTAAGTGATAACGCGGCGGCCCAGGTTCGAATCCCACCGGTGGCGACCCATGACTGTTTTCTGCTGACAACAGATCACGATAAAAAACTTATGTGGGTTACAGAGACAATGTCAGTGGTTCGGAATCCACTTTTAATTGTAGGTCCACTTGCAATCGTTGTCTTGAATTGGGTGAAGTTCTTCCCGCCACATTCCCCGCAAGGGGTTACGAGCACTAGAGAGAGAGCCATCTTTAAATACGCTTAAATTTGTCGAGATATACGGTATCAAGTAGATCCCTGATATTAAAATATCACTTGGGTCATGTAGCATTGTATTTTTAATAACTGGGCATTGTAACGATGATAAAATCTTAAAATTCAAAATTTGTAAAATTTCTTAAGGATTCGTGAATATTAAATGACAGGCTGAGAGTAAAAATGACGTATCTATCAGGTCCCATAAAGTGGCTTAGCAAATGTTCCGCGCAAAAACGAACCGCGTAAGATTCCGGGCAAAAACGAATCAAAGAAACACTCCGAGCGATAACTATTTAACTGCATTAACTTTGCATTACTTTTTGTAGTTAAGTCGTTTTGCCCGGAGCTCTTCTCTGATTCATTTTTCCCGGAAGCCCACGCGGTTCGTTTTTTAGCAGAACATTTTCCAAGCTACTGTTGCTCGGACTTTGTAGATAGTTATTTTTACTTTAGGGATATATCACTACATATTATACTACCGAAAAGGTCAGTTTTTGTGCATTACGGTCTTATTAATGTTTTCATTGCCAGATTAAAACGAATTGTACTGGCAATGATATTTAGATGAACAGCTATGAATTTATAAATTTAACTACATAAATAATTTTTGTGTCGCATTACAAAAATGAGTCATTTCAGTACCATGAACATGAGCTTTAAGTTATGGTTAGTTTTGCAAAGCATATTAAATTGAAATAGAAAATATAAAAAAATTGTATTAACCTGGTATAAACTCACCATATGTTGATAAGGCTGCGACTGAAAATGTGAGGGGTGTGGCGATTGTGGATAATGTATGAACTGTTGTAGGGGAGCAGCCGTTAATAGTGGTTGACCTGTAGCAGTAGCCGCAGAAACTTGCATTTGAGATGCAGCTATTGGAGCTGAATCGAATGGAAAAGTAATTATTAAGTTATTTCTGAAGATAAGTTAAGACATTTACCTCGTCTCAGACGACCTTGTTGTCCTGCATGAGGATGGGGCGCTGTCTGGAAAGACGGTTGAGGTGGCATTACGTATGCAACCTGTCCCGCTGCAACATGTGGACCTGCTGTGTACACGCCAGGCGTCATTGCTGGACCTGGTGTTTGAGGTGTATGTGGTCTCGATGGATTTGGTGTGCTAGGGCTTCGAGGGGTGAATGGTTTAGCCGCTGGATTTAATTGATGTGTCTTCTTTACTATCCCGGTTGTAGGTGTCTTTTCACTCGAGTTCGATTCATTGCCGTTACTACTAGAATTTGTATTTACAAGTTGCTGAGATTGTTGAGGAGGAGAAGTAGACGTCGGGGCAGATGACATTGAACTACAGCTTGTATTTGGAGAGACAATTGTTGGAGGAGACTGCTGTTGGGGAGGCTGGGGCTGATAGGTTTGCTGGTCCGTCGATTGCATGTGTGTTTGCGAACTTTTTTGTGTCTGCAATGGAGCAGAGTTATCCGTCTGTTGTTGCTGCGAATGCTGCTGTGGCGTCTGTTGTTGTTGAGGTTGTGGTTGTGGGGGAGTCTGTTGTTGCTGGGACTGTTGTTGCTGCTGTTGCTGATGTTGGTGATGTTGATGATGTGGTGGAGGCTGTTGTTGTGGTGGATGCTGGGTCATAGGCGATAACTGTTGATGTTGTTGGGGTGGAGAAAGTGATGGCTGAGGTTGCTGGTGTGGCGAAACGCTCGGAGTCTTTACTTGACTAATTTGCGGCTGCTGCTGCTGCTGCTGTTGTTGATTTGATCCGACTAAGTGAAAATCTTGTTGGAATTTCCTAAAATCTTGCATAATTTCTTCTCTAGCCCTTGGTTGTCGTTGTGGCTGTGGTGGAGGACCACTTTGATTTGGAGCTATTTGCACCACTTGTTGATATATTATAGATGCCGCTTGAGGTGGTGGGGGCGTCTCTTGCATATTATTTGAAATATGCTGATTTCCCATGTGAGAATGATTATGGGAAACATGCACAGGGGGTTTTCCCATCGACATCTTAAAATAAAAGAAATAATATTATTTAGCAGATCTAAAATACAATAAATACCTGTCCGCTCATAGATGGTGGAGGTTCTGAATAAGTAACCGGAGCATTTGATTGTTGAGGATATTGCCTAATACTTCGTTGAGGCAATGGCTTATTGTTGCTATTGTTATTACTACCTTCTCCATTGATTTTCGATTGTGAGATACTTGTTGAATGTCTAAAAATATATATTTTTATTCAAAAGAACACTTCTACAGACCAAAAATAACTTACCCATGCATATGGGAATAACTTTGATTAAGTGCATAGGGAGTACTCTGCATTTGCATAGACTGAAAATTATTATTCTTGGAATTGCTATGAGAATTGTGTTGTGGAAGAGGCCCGTTATTATTGTTAGGAGGTGGTGTACTTCGCACCATTTTGCCTGTTTGAATATTTTTACGTTTAGGTGGGAGAACATATTTATCTACGTTATTCGTGCCTTTCGACATCGTACTAGAATTTGTCGATGTTGGTGATATATCCGGACTCTGTTCTGTTGGCCTCTCAACAGCAGCAAATCGCGCCTCTTCGTCACCGTTCTCTAAATCAGATCTTTCCTTTGAATTTGGATTACTTTCTATTTCTTGTGCTATTTTTTCAGCCTCTGCTTCAGCAATCTTGAATTCCTGGGTATCTTTTTTATCTATGGGAACTGTATATCCAGCTAATGTATTATCGTAAGTCGATTGAACACCATATAATTTTTCATTTTTGTTAAACATTTCAGTTGCATCCCAGCCATTTGCGTTTCCATCTAATTGTAATTCTATCTCACCATTCAAACTACCACCTGATGGGTCCCATGGTTCTAATTCCTTTTCATCTATTCGCGATAAACCTGGATAATATAATTTTTCCCGGTTATAATTTACAGCCTTTAATATATTTTAATATTATTTACCGTTACACCTAGAAATAGCAGAGTCTGTTTGAAATGCGTCACCAATTGCAAAATCTGGATCGACTTCTTTCGATACAATACTGACAATGTGATTAGGATGAAAAACCATACATTCAGTCAAAGAATTTGTGTCATCACTTTTCTGATTCTGGGTATTACTTCTAACACACTGAGCTAGTTCAATGGCCACCTAAAAACTAGAACGATTATAACTGATCATAACACAAACAGCAAATTTACATACTTCGAATTTTGGCGAAAATGTTTTAAAAACTCCCTCGTAAATGCTGCCTGAATGCGTTTGCACTTGAACCAAATTACCAACAAATGAAGTAGCTGCATGCATGAAAAATGAATTATTGTATATTCCTTGAGCCGAAACAGTTCGTCCCCTTTGTGGCCTGTCGTGTAAATATCTTTTAAATATTTTATTTTGTTAATAATGACCTGATATGGTTTGATGACGATGATATTTAATAAAATATTTAATGAATATAGTTATATTTAAAATTTATCAGAAAAAAAGCCTAATACTGTCAATTCGTATCCGAGTATTCCAAGATAATTACTGTATAATACATTCAGATGAAATAAATTCAATCATTTCTTATGCAGTTTTCATATGCAATATTAATTCTTTCCAATTTTGGTTTACAAAGATCAGAAGAAACCATTAGTTTTATCAATAATCGCATACAACTAAATCGCTAATTGCTTCTAGACCGGTTTAGAAAAAATTAAAAATTTTTGTGTAAAAAGACTTCCCTGCTTTTGAAACTAAGATTTGAGGGTTTCAAGTCTATCCATGGCGTGTAGGAGATAGTCATTGCGTCATTGAAGTAATACGTAAACAGATTATAATACGTAAGGCAAAATTTGATAAATATTAGCATCATTAGGAGATGCTTACGTAATACTTAAATCGCTCTAAAATTTCTTGAAATTTAATTATAAATATTGTTTGATTTTAGACAAATATCGGATAGAGATAGTGGGCTGCCTTTTATATATTCGATACCATCTTCAATATAGCATTTTGAAAGTAAAGAAGGAGAAGCAACTGCATAGTTAAGTTACTATGTTTTCGCAAACCAGTTTTCATAAGCGGCCGACATCAATCAACCTTAGTTATGTAAATAGACGGAGGCGATTACTTTTTACATGATATACACTTTGAGTCTATTTAAGATATACAGGGTGTAAAGTAATATTTTATTCCAACAACAAACCAACTCGATTTAATAACGAGACACATTTCATAAATTATATTCAAAATTTTCATTAAATTAAACCTCTTTCTCCTTGGTAAATGCTTAAGACGATGGTTTAAATCGAATAGGTGGCATGGAAGATATTTTTTGGTATTTTATACCATTCCTTCGCTCAACTTTATTTATTTCAGTGACTATGTTCTGATTATTTCGCCATATAGTGAATTATCCATTCATTCAGTTTTTTAGCGATACACTGGAAAGTAATAACGTGCAACTTTTTTGTGTGATGAAAACAATAGGTAACTTTTGTTTCTTAAGTTTAATTTTTTCATCGCTAGTCGGAGAAAAACTGGTTTAGTTGATTTTTGTCAAAAGTACCTTTAAAGATGATCTTTGTAATTTTTCTGATTATTGTTTTAATATAAATCGAAATAATTATTGTTCATCTGAAGAGCGTCGCATTGCCATGATGAGAAGTGAAGGAAAGATGCAAAAATTTATTGGTAATGCATTAAACAGGTCTATAAATGTTATAGGTTCTATAACACACCTCCTCAAAAAAAATTTAAAAATTAATAATGAGGTCTGACTATGTTTACTATATGTTTTCAAGGTCGCTGAATGCGAATCCGAGGTCCGTTTAGCCCCATCACATCAAGATTTTCCATAACCAAATTTAGACCAGAAACCCGTATTACCCTTGAATTTCAAACCCCATAGCCCCATAAAACCAAAAACCCTAAGCACTTAAGCTCCAATCCCTCAACCGCATAACCCCATAACCTCAAAATAAAAGCGGCTAAGGTCACAATACGCTCCTCATTTCCGAAGTTATGGCTAGGCAGGCAGTTCGACAGTACATAACATACATCAAATCCTGATGTGATGGGGTTAAACGGACCGAACATTATTAATTTTTTAAATTTGTTTGTGGAGCTGTATAATTGTTTCGTACCTGAAGTAAAAAGTTATTTATAAGAAAAAAACCTTCTATTGCTCCTAGAAAATTCACCCAATAGACTTGCAACATGCAAATGTACAAACTGAGTTCTTGCCTTCCAATACAACTTCGTTAATTCAACCTCAAGTCAAGGAATAATTTCTACTTACTGTATAAGACGAATCTTTGCAGATGTTTTGAAAAAATTGGATGAAAATACTTCACTTACTTTACATGAAGCTTGAAAAAATGTTACAATTTTAAATTGTGTAATAAATGTCGTTTCAGCCGTCGCCGAAATAAAAAACTCAACATTAAATTCTTGCTAGAAAATATCATAGATAGCTCATTCTATTGAAGTCGAGGCTTTTAATGATTTTATTATATTCCAGATATAGGAGAGTTATTAGAGGATGAGGAAATTTCAGATGAGGATCTTGTGGATTCAGTACTACATCAGATTCCCGAAGATACTGGAGAAAGCAGTTCCGACAAATATGCAGCTAAAGAATTTGATTGAAAATTAATTGCTGAAGGGTTTCGAATAGGTCGGGAACCGCAACCTTATTTTTTGAACAGGGATCCTGATACTGACAGCATTGAAATTCCAAAAAACAATAAAAAAACGCTCAGTAAATATGAAGAAAGTTATAAAAATACCCGCAACAGTAAGCAAATGTTGATCACCGATTTCTTACCATCCAAAAATAAATCAAATTTTATTAACGAAGTGGAAAATGTAGCCAACGTCTCAATTAGTGTAGCAGTACATATGAGAAACGCTGATTAATTTTCTGTAACAGAGCTCAGAACAGAATTAAGCTGATTTGTTTTCTGCTGATTAAGTTGTAGTTGTTATGAAGGTTGTTTATATTTGAATTCTTTTATTGTTTTTATTTGTACGGAATATTTGTTTACGCTTTTCATTGCTTTTATTTGAAAAGAGCGTTGTTAATTTGTGTTTGTTTTTTATAATATTTTTTTGTACCGTTTAGGTGTTAATTAATGTTTTTCATTTTTAAAAATAAATTTAAATAGTATATAAGCAACCAAATCCCCTTTCCTTTTCTTTAATCCTTATCTAATTTTATACGGTTATTATAAACATGTACTCGAGTTTTCTTTATCTTTTTTCGATCGATTTACACGGTTTACAGTTTAATTGAACATCCTTCTACTTTGTATGAATTCTCTGTCTCGTTTTACCCGGTTACCTTTTGCACGTTTTTTCCAGACACGATTCTAGCGTGTAAATCGAGGGATGAGTGTATATAGAATTTTTCGTATCACCGTGCCATGTGCTATTTGGTATTAAACAAAACTCATTTAAATAAATGTGCGACTTCATTTAAATCAGGTATTTACACTTTCATTTATTCCTGGGTTCCTTGCGTACCATCTATTCCTAGAATTTTGGGATTTTTCTAAGAATCCGGCAACTCCACTCACACGCGGTTATTATAAGAACTTATTATATGCCAGAAATAATAAACGAAATGAATTAATTTGAAGGAATACAAATTTAAATATTTTTTCCCTTTAAGTTTCTCAGAAATAGACTTTAAGTGATGAACATTTATACCGTAGAATAGAAATTGAAATATTTTTAAATTTCTCAGAAATAGTCTTCGAGCGATGGCTCCATTTATACCATACCAGCATAAGACCTATATCAAAAATTATTTGAATTTATGGATGAAAAAATTCGCTGACCTTACTGAAAATTCCCTGACTTTTCCCGGTTTTTCAGAGTGGCCACCCTGTTAAGTAAAGGCGCAAATGGAAAACATTAAAAGAAGTATTTTAGCGATGCAGAATATTATGAAAATTTTATATCTTTTGATATAATTAGCAAAGAAATCTAAATCGGAAACTACGAAGTGAGTCGGACGAAAGAGTAATATTGCGAAGAGTAAAAAAAATCCTTAGGTTAACGTTCCTAACCTATCAAAATTTGTGAATAATGTGTAAGTGTTGAAACACTGCGTCACGTTTTGAGAAAAATGGATTTAGCGGAAGAGTTAGAGTTCTGAAATTGTATTGGTTAAAAGAATCGTCAACCTACTTTAAACACAATAGTAAATCTCTTATGGCATATTTTCAAGGAGAATTTCAAAACTAGTGCCGAACAATTTAGTGTTTAAATTGTTTTATATTTTATCAGGATAACCACCCCAAGATAAGGCTTTGCTAACCAGTTGTGTCCAGTGTCCAAAGGTGCTTGAAACGCCCCCACTTCCTATTGATTCCATTGAACATCTAAGCGGGGAATTCAAAGCAAAAACTTCGAGCCCACGACATTTCCAACATGCAGAAGTTCAAACAAAAGTTAGAAATGGAATAGGCCAATGTTGGATTGAGGTAAGATCAATGTCAAAGAAATAAGACGATGTAATAAAGAAAGCTTAAAGGTTACGCAACAAAATATTAGTTATCCTTTCGAAAAAAATTGCTCTAAAAAGTTTTAATTTACGAATATGAATGTGCGGTAGAATTTTGAATTACTGTGTTTTAATTGTTGTGTTGTAATTGTTGTTTGTTCAATTGAAATATAAACATTTTTAACTAATATATGGTAAAAAAATAGATGAATACGAGTGCGAGCAATCGTAATCTAATCGCAATATTAATGTATGTAAGAAAGATATTAATACGTACAACAATACATTAATGGGCGAAGTGAAAGGATATACACTACTGTCGGAAAGATTGTTCACGTCAATCCAAATCGTAAAAATGTATGAAAATGAAGTACACTTTTTACAATTATATTTTACGAATACTGTGAATAGCAAATCTATCTGTAATATTTATCGTGTTTTATTGCAAATAAAACCATAGCTTACGTCCTTAATTACTTTTTCTTCGTTGCGTTAAGATTCCCGACAACGTACAAATTTGCACTTATATACTTTTAATTATCCAAACTAACTAATTTAATTTTTCACCCTAGCACAGATCTAAAAACAAAAGAGATTCATTACCTTTTTGGGTATTTACGAGAATAATACTGTTTAGCATGCGACATTTTTAGTTCAAAATTAATAAAACTAAACACTCAAACGTAAACTGTAATTTTAAAATAATTTAAATAACTTGTGCACGTGTAGCTGCTTAAAGTACAACTGATAGATATAAGACGTTTCGTATTTATGAAAATAAATTATCATATAATAACTAGAGGTGTGGCTAATTTTAAATTTCTTTGTATTATAAAAATTGATCTACCATCTCATACATATAACCTTAACAATGATGGTAAATTACGAAATACATTAAGTTTACATGGATATTTATGCAGGCAATAATGTGCGGATTTGTTTTCTTCCAAGAAATGTCATTCATTAATAAAAGAGGTAACCATTCTTAAATGGCTGCGTAGAAATTTACACAGACTGAAATTTTACTGATGTATCGCTTCTTTGTTCTTTCCCTTCCGCAGGACGCTAATTTGAATGAATATGTTTATAAATTGTCTGTGAGGTATGAAGATTTTATCTACGCCTCGCCTCAGTGGTGATTATCGTTAAAATTATAACTTGTGTGTGCACCGTTCAAAAGTAGCGCAGTCTGAAAACATGTTTTGATTGTCAGATAAAAACAGGCTTTACTACAACCAAATGTATATGACTCATCCACAACAAAGTGCATAATATTTACAATTCCATTAGTATTTTATATAAAAAAAATCTGAAATTATTTGATTTAAGGCTAAATTTTAGATTTTTTTTATTTGTATCTTCAATTGTTCGGTCCAAAAAAATACAAAATTTTATTTCATTTATTATTCGTGGGGGGGGGGGGGGGGGGGGGGGGGTGCTTCTCAAAAAATGTTCTGCCGTTTGTGTCGGGACAGGGCACTGTCAAAATTTGAGCCTAATCGGTTCAATGGTGTAAAACTGTAGTTTTGAGAAAAACTACTGAAATTTGACGAATTGATGCACCGAGCAGATATATGCTTTCATTCAGAAGAGCTGTAATTTACAAACTATACGAAATTGCTTTGAAAGCAATAATATTTTAAAAACATTGTTTACCACAAAAAATAAAGGAACGCATTTTCGAAAAATTCAATTCTGGTCTCAAAACAATCTCAGCAATTTTAGTAGATACAAATACCGAAAGTAGAGAATTTTAATGTGTCAAGTAGCAAATAGTTATATTAATCTCCGCATAATTTCAATCTCGAAAGTGAGTTCTGTAACTAACTAAAGCCAGCTAACTTTACTTAAGACGTTTCTGTTTATAAATACTTAGCATTTTCACCAAAAATTATTATTATTATAATTAAGTTAGGTACCAACGTAAACATTTTTTACCAAAGGTAAAGGCAAGAGAAAAGAAAAATAAATTTTTTTTATTAGAGAACAAATTTTTGTACAGAGAATTTTTGTGTGAAATTTAATGTAGAGGTTTACCAGACTAGCAAGTCGAATCTGCATTGCAATATTTAGTATAGAAAGAAGCATACACCTGCGTAATCATTTTCACTCTCTTCAATTCAACTTTTGAAACTATCGTATAATATTATATTCCTTACTATTTTCATTACTTTATCATAGCAATACAATTTACCGAAACATTAAAAAAAAAAATTTGAACAGTCCTTATTGGTATTTCAGGTTGGTTTACTTTTTTGGTTGAACTTAAATATTTCTGACATATTTTAGTTATGTTGGTATGGAAAATATAATTTGGGTTTCTTTGCGATTGAACTGATATTGAGCAGTTGATACGATTAAGAAAAACATGTTAGGCAGACTTAAGATGACTTACGTACGTTTATAAGTCAGAAATTCGAGGCTGTGCAGCACTGGTCCTTTGAAGAAACCTATATCTTTCTTTAAAATTACTTCATTATTGTATATCCAAATTGGCGTGAAAAGATCATGAGCTTGAACATTTAATATCCTAATTAGTATATGCCATTGTGTTCAGCTGTATTAATTGATTGAATTGTCAATTGCAAAACGTTATCCCCTTGGGTGATAGAATTGCTCTACACTTTTTGCAAATTCAACAAATGGATCCCCTTAAAAAGTTATAGTAAAAAACAAATGGGCACAATAATGTATTTTTTTTTATATATGATGTTGCCAAAGCTCAGGGGATGCCCTATGATGCTAAAGCACAGCCTTGGCAGGAAAGGAATTAAGGTTGGGTAAAATGGGTTAGGAGGTTGAGTGAAGGAGGTGTCGATGTACGCCCCGTTTGAAAGTTTCAGGCTCATAAGACGAGGGAAAAACAGAAGATGGTAAACTGTTCCACATTCGTGTTGTTCTGCTAAGAAAAGATTCCCGAAATTTGACGGTACGTCCAAATTTGACCCGGAGAGTATAGGGGTGGGAGCGACTTGTAGATCTTGTATCGCACGTTATAATGAGTCTACAAGGAATCAGGCTAGCAATTTCGTTAGAACAATGGCCATGGAAATAGCGATAAAAAAGTGAGAGACAACCGACCGATTTTTCCATTTTTATGATGATGACACGATGTTTGAGATCACAATTCTTGTTCCTTTAATTTTTTCCAAAACTTTGACCGATCGGGCCGAAGGAACCGTCGAATAGATCGATCTGCGGATTTACAGGGCTATTGAGGTCTAAAAATTCCTACAAACCTTAGCCTTTCCATCAGTATTTGCAAAGATGCGATCAATTTACCAAAACAAGGAAAAAAGTCACTTTTTTTGACTTTTTCAAAATTGAAATTACGGATAAAAAAAATTATTATTTTTTTTGTCTTGGCGAATTCTTTTAGGAAATGGATTCCAGTTTCCGAAACTGCCCTTAAATTTTCTGTACGATCATTGGTTGCTGAGATATCCATGGTTGAATACAAGTGTCCTTTTTCGTTTAATATCGGATATCTCCGCGACAAATCGACGTATCAAGGATTTCAAAAAAGATAATTAAAGCTGAATTAACAGGCTACCTGGTTCATAGGGTGGTCAAATAAAAAAAAAATTCCGAGTCCGTGCACCAAAAAAAAAAAAATTACTAAAAATTTTGAAATTTTTTTCTTCCGCTATTCCTTTGAATTGCGTGAGCACCGTGGCCTTTAAAATTGTTTGGCTGAAAGTTTCAAAAACTAGAGTTTTGGAGCTTTAACACGTTTTTTCAGATCCTCGATACGATTATTTCTCGCTTAGATACAGCCCGCCAAAAATCACTAAAAAATTTAGATATTTTTTTTGTGCCCTTAATTGTTTTGATTAGTGTACAATAAAGAAATGATTGTAAAAACAAGTAAAATTCTTATTTCAAATTGGAATTACTTGACTCTTGTTGAAATTATCACAATTTAAGATGACTGCAGTGAGAAAAAACTTAAGTGAAGAGCTGAAAACAATATTCTTTTATGCTAGTGAGGCGAGAACAAACTGAGATATTGCGAAAGAATGTGTCGCGAATCAATCCAATTTTTTGAAATTATTTTAAGTTTTTTTGCGCCGTTTTCTCAGTGAATTTCAAGAACTTTTATCTCAGCAACTAATACAGATAAGAGCATACGGTTTATTGTGTATAAAAATGTACACATTGATATTTAAAGAAAAATTGTTATGTAGCTAAAATCCTACAGTGCTATAACTAAGTCATTTTTGCGGATTCCGTTAAGCGGCTTTCGAAATACATTCTCAAGTCATTACCATTTGAAAATATGCGAAAAAATTGATTTTTTTAGCCAGCAAAACTGGGGCCCCTTAAATTAAGAAATAATAAGAATTGTTTCGTGAGTGGGCGTACACACTATTTGAGATCAACTTGGTTCTGCTAATTTACTAGGTAGACGCCTTAAAACGAACCGTAGAGCAACGATTTGTAGAGCAAAAAGGCAAGAACGTATGCCATTTGATTTTTGTGATGAAACAAAAGTCAAGTTATTTAAATTTGAAATAAGAACAATAATTTATTTAAGGTGCGTTTTTACGAAATCAGACCCTTGAATTCAACTCACTTAGTCTACTTTTCTAGATCAATGTCCACGAAATTAATTCTGTCGAAATTCTTATAAAAGGTTGACAACTTATTGGGAAAAGGTTACATTGCGATAGTTCTGCTAAAAATGGACAAACTAAGTGTGGTATTTTTTTTTGATCGGTACTGTATTTTAACGATCGATTTTTTTCCACCAGTCTAGCCTGGCTTAAGATCAAAGTTGCGTAAACCAGACTTATGAGTGTGGACTTCAGAGAAAAAGATGAAATTTCTACCGAAGGCCACAATGTATAAGTAAATTAAAGTTATATTTGGAAGCATGATTACTGCAGTGGCGGAGCTGAAGCTAACGTCATGTTATTACGGCGACTGAGCTATGGTTCAACGCCTAGAATTATAAGCATTAAGCTCCTAATTGTGCAACCGAAAATACCGTAAGACTACAGATACTTAGTAATTTACAAAGTGGTTTCTTAACTAGCCATGCTCCAAACGTTATCTAAGCAATATATAAGAAAGTTGTGCCCCGCCAAAATTTACTTTGTAGCAGAAGTCTGACCTTTACTCCTAGGAATTTAATTTAAAATAAGCGTTAGTAGTAGTACTCTTTTCGTAATTTGAAACATTCTGAAGTATAAGCAAAATCATATATTTATTTTAATAAAGACTATGGCACTTGACAACGCCTAAAAGAAGAAAACCTACGGAAGTAAGAAGTGTGCAAAATGTGCCCATATGTTGCTGTACAAAAGTCATAAAATAAAATAGTTTAAAAAAAAAAAGTTGAACCGACCTATCAATAAGCGCTAAAAAGCATGAAATAATTTTTAATTTTATATCTATAACGATATTTTGAAGTCGGTGCAAAACAAACAAACCAAACAACTACAACAAAAATATTTAATCGTCATTTCTTATGATCCCATGAGCTGAAAAGTTCAGGTAGTATTATGTATTATTTTCAATTGTGGTTCTGTAGTTGTTTTATTTGTTTAATTTGCACCGACTTCAAAATGTCGTAATAGATATAAAATTAAAAATTATTTCATGCTTTTTAGCACTTTTTGTGAAGTCGGTTCAAGTTTTTTTTAAAAACTATTTTATTTTTCACTTTTTAGTCTCTTCTACTCTATACAACGAAGAAAGAACCGCCCAAATCGGTCCACGCGTTAAATAGTTAGGTTCAACCCCCTGCCCCACCTCCATTCCACTAAAATTTTTTCTCATGGTATCAATCAAGAAACATACTCTGAACCATCGAAATCGGTCCACGCGTTACGAAGTTACTGCCCCTCCCCCACCACCACCATAGGACCAAATTATTCTCCTATTAGCAATGGGGGATCACATTCTATACAACAGCAAAAGAACCATCCAAATCGGTCCACGCGTTATAAAGTTATGGTCCACACCCACACACATCACATTCACAATTTTTAAGAGTTCCTTTTTCAAGAGAGGAAAAATTTAATTCTTTAGATAGGATTGCTCGTTTGTTAACCTTCCAAACTATATAAAGGTCATTTTCCATGTAGAGAAATATTTATATTCAGCAGGTGGCATAAGGGTCGATATTCAAAAATCTTTTGGGGATCGGTTTAAAATTCTGAAAATTAAAAAGAATACATTCCACATCAAGATAATGATAATGGTGAGTGCGGCGGTCCCTCTTCATCAATATCGCAGATGTCGACTCGCATAAAAAAGATACATCCCATAAAGATGTATTTTTGATCAAAATATGGTAAAACTTATTTAGGAAAGATATGTATCCCTCATCATTATTATATGGGTTTTTTGCACTCCCTACTCCCCCCTATTATATGGCAACACAATAATACCCTGTTTACAATTAGTCTGCGCATCAACAATTTTATTATATATATATTTTATAATTTTTCAGAATAAACTACTTAACTATTTACTATTATTACTACTTAGCCCAATGGTTGCATCGTTTTTCGGTGCACGGAGCCGTTGTCAGTGCCTGTATCATTAAGAGCAGTGTTGTCAAAAATGAAGTACGAGGAGAAGGTGGCGAAAGTGGGCAAATTTAGCCTATTCTTCTTAATTACGATGCCGTCATTGGCTTATGCTAGGCATCGAGTACAGCACTGCTCACGATGCTGCATGTGTTTCTGCCTACATTGGGCTTTGGTCTCAAGAATTCGGCAAAGCGGTTATTCTAAAGCTAAGCTAAAGCTTCAAAACCAATGTCGCACTTATTTATCATTTTATGTAGGGTAATAATAGAATGCTTCCACGGTCTCGAAAACACACGAATGGATAAATTTAATAACTTAATATAAATACATGCTTTTAAAAAGGATGCTGTGATACCATCTGAACCGCTCGAGAAGCGATTAGTCAAATTCGTGATGTACTTTAAGATGGTAGCCTCGTCAAATACAAGATCCTTCAGTTGAAGCGATGTCGGCGAAGCTTCATCCAGTGAGTAAAATTCTTACCTTGTTTTTTAAATTGTTAATGTGTTTCACAGAGTTATTCAGCAACATTAATCGAAACAACTGCTAAATTGTAATAAAAATTAATCACGGCTTTCTCGATGTTGCATTCCTCAAGAATATTTGTCCAATTTAAGTCAGAAAGCCGGCCGTTAAGTACTGAGAAATCAGCCTTTTTAAAGTTATAACAATTATCTATAGAATCGTAGTAGGATCAAAACAGAAGGTATCATGAAGCGCAGGATGATGACCAGTTTCAGGAACCATGGGCGACAAGCATCTTCTCACATCAGTAGACTAGATCAAGGAGCTTACAAAAACCATTCCCAAGAACGCTGCAATGAGTCAATCCAGAAGCCCAATGCCATCGATGAAAGATGAACAGAAATAAGGAGCAGCTTACAAAGAAGGCTGCCAACCGTTGGCGTCAGAGCCACAATCCCAATTAGCTGTGGCCATGTTGAAATCGGCTACAAGCAAAAGTTCCTCAGAAGCTGACATAGCATCAGTAATCTCGTCAATTCGTGCGAGGACAAGATCGTAAACGCCAGAAGGAGAGTCAAGCGGGATATAAGCGATATCAACGAGCACCGTCAGGTAAGGAAGCCTCAATACGACACAAGAATTTTCACTTAATTTATTTATTTTTTTGTTTCTTTGTTCCTTTCCTACACTTAATTAAAAGATGTATTTCTTACTAGTGTAGTTGCTACAAATAAATTAATTTGAATTCGAACTTCAGCACTTCAGAGTCAGCAACATCGAAAATCGAACACGCAATGTTATATCGAACAGCGCATAGAACTCCAACCCCCACAGGAGCGTCCGTAAGAGATTCAAGATAAGCGGAATGAGGGAACTTGAATGTCTATTTTTTAAATTGATGTGAGCTACACAACAGCCCAGAGTAGGAGTGGATGTTTTAATTTATTTTCAAAAGCACGCGGGACCGAGGCTCTAACCCTGGAACCATACCGTGGTGATTGTGCCATTAACCAATTGATCCATCTCCGTCATCATCATAGTGTCATCCTTTGCTGTTTTACAAAAAAAAATTTTTGTTTGAGTAAACTTGCAATTGGACTTCGGTGTCCGTTGGTGGACTTCGTTGTCCGTCTTATCTGTTACACGACTGCAGGTTCTAAACTATTAAAAGTAAGACCTTGAAATTTAGTATTTGGTTAAAGTTTTATAATCGACCAATAGACCAGAGGTCAATATCTCAAAAACATGTTATCACTAGCTATTTTTATAAAAAATGTGCGCTTTTTATAAAAAATGTTGCATATCAAAGGCACGTTTTCCCAAAATTTACTAAAATCATCAACCCTTTTTATTTATAAATCAATTTTTATGAAACTTTTAGAAATTGTAATATAGGATGCAGTAAGGTATTATTGAAAAACAAAATTCGTTTTTTAAAGTTAAAATATGGGGATACCTTGGATTTCCACATTCGATATAATGCTTTCTCTTTATTTTCTTGTACTAATATTCAAAGGGATGATGTGGCGGTTGCTATACGCATTATTAATTTTCTTAATTTAAAAAATATATATTTAATTTGATTATACTTCCGACAAAAAAATCCTCTTTTGCATTTTCAATCCAGACTGTACGAATAAAATAATTCAAAATATATTTGGTCAATCCGTACACTTATTGTTAGATAAATTTTAAATAGTGTAAAACACAAACACTGTAAAAAATCATATACTTTTCTCATTTACATATATTGTACATACTACAAAAACAAAACATTCAAACTACATATTAATGTATTACATGCAAAAATAGGATATAAAAGATTGTAAATTCAAACACAGCTAAGCTGGGTACATCCCAATAAAAATAATTTAAATTTCCTTTAATAAATAAAATGTATCTAAAAGCAATTTTTAGATAAAATGTGCTAGGACAGGAGGCTCAACTACAAAGGACTACGTCCGCAAAAAATTATTATTCCGACCCATTCCTCTTAACACCCCTCACATGACTTGTTTATTTCATCGCACTAACTGAGTTCCCAAAAACGAGAGATTCTAAGGTCGACACTTTTTTTATATATGACCTGTCATAATTTCGTAACGCGTTGAAAGATTTGGATGATTCTGGTTAACCGTAACACGATTCGTAACACGTGGACTGAGTTGGATGGTTCTTCTTTTGTTGTATAGAGTATGTATGATCTTCAATTGCTAATATAAGAAAAAAAAAGTTGGTCTTAGGATGGGGGAGGGGAGAGATAGCCTTACTTTGTAACGCGTAAACCGATCTGAATGATTCTATTTGTGATGTATAGAGTATGTTTTTCCATTAATATCACGACAAAAATTTGTCGGGTGGGTGGGGTTGGAAACTCAACTCCTTAACGCGGTGGCCGAATTGGATGATTCGTTCATTGCTGAACGGAGTATATTGCTCCATTAGAATCATGAGAGAAACTGCAGCTAAGGGTGAGAGTGGGAGAAGGATGTATGTGTTGGTATATGATAAAAAAATGTTTCATCTAGAGCACTAGGAAGAACATGCCTCGATTTTGGCGATTCTCCCTTGCTGTATACATACTCGTACTTTGGCGTACTAACGCCAGGGTAAGAATTTTGTAACTAAGTAAGAGTGAGAAAGGTTCGCTGGGATTAATTCCGTAATGTGTTGTCGGATTTGGATGATTCTGTTTCTTTTCTATAGAGTGCTGTACCTCTGCAATTGTTGAATTGCTTACGAATAGTACTTTTCGAGTAGCATATGCGAAGATACTAAAAAGTGACAAATAAGTTTTTTTTTAAAAAAAGTTAAACAGATTTCACAAAAAGCGTTAAAAAGTAGCATAATAATAATATTTAATTTGTATCTATTAAGACATTTTGAAGTCGGCGTAAATTAAAAAAAAATCAACTACCGAGCCACAATCGAAGAGACTATATCTCTATACCTCAGAGCAAAAGTGTATTAAGTCCAAAATTTAAATTTTTCGGTTTTTGTTTTTTTTATCGTTATTCATATCATTCATATATTATCTAAATCAAGTTTAAATTACTAATTATACAGGCTACAAAGCAAGTCGAAATAATAATAATTTCTACTTCTTTTATAGCCTGTACAACACAATAAATTTTTGTATTTTACGCTCTCTTTTAAAATGTTGTGACTTAATAACCTTTTGCTCTGAGGTACGGATATAAAACTACCTAAACATTTCAGTTAACGGGATCATAATAAGTCTGTCTGTTTACTTTTGTGTGTAAAACGTGGGTTAAAATCGTTCTTCCGGAGGAGGGGATGAAAAAGCGAAAGTAAACAAACGCTTTTTGGGTAAATCGATGGCAACTGAAGTACTTTCAAAAGTAAATTTTAGTGCAAAGATCAGTGCATTTACAAGAAATCGTAAAAATAAATAAAAATGAAAAACAATTTACTGCAAAAGTTAATAGTTCCCCGTGTTATTTCAATTTTTACTTCTAAGCTGTAACTTGCCAAAAATCAACCAGCTGTTAGTTGTCAACCATAAAAGAAGAAGAATAACTCTGCCCAAATTTATAGCGTTTTCGATGGAACTTCAGTGCGAAACGAGTTTCGATTTTTTCTAGCAGTGTCGCTGTCAAAACATGTTCGATGGGACTTTTGACAGCAAAACTGCTAGACTCAGTGGACCACTGATTTCCCCTTTCTGCCACTGCGGTTTGGTTTCAGTGGAGCCAGTTTTACAACTACAAACGTAAAATGTTTTGACAGTTCGAATTGTCAGACGGTTTTTTAATGGTTTACAAGTTGGTTTGTTAACCAGCTATGCTTAAAATGTTACCCAAGCTATATAATTTTATATAATAATATTTTAAAATGTTTTATAATAGATTTTCGCTGTCGTTTTATTAAAATATTTTTTATTGGTACGCACATATTGACAAAGTCGGAAAGAAATGTTTCATTGATCAGTGGGCCACCGCAAGAAAACGTCAGAAACCGTGCTGAAAGAGTTCCATCGAAAACGCTATTAGTCCACACCCATCAGCGTGTGGACAGAAGGGGAAATTACTCGGCTGTCAAATTTCTTCAAGTCCAAAAGTAAACAGGCACAGTGTGGACGGAAACTTTCGGTTTTGTGTAAAAACTTTCGAGTAAACAGACAGACCTCTAATATTTAAGTACGGAAAATTAAATGCTTCTGTTATTGTTTTATTTGCACCGACTTCAAAAGGTAACAGATATAAAATTAAATATTATTTTATGCTTTTAGTGCTTTTTATTCTCCCTTAAATTTAACACAGTATGTATTTTTAGAAAGTAAAATATTCAGTTAGAAATTTAACCGTATTGAAGAGGTTCCATAGGTGTCGACCTCCGCTTTTAAGTGTGTAGGTACCTAAATTTTGTTGCAGAAATGTCGTGATGGCGTGTATACTCACTTATATTATCGTAGCAACCTTTAATATATTTATTAATTCCTATTATTTGGTATTTATCTAAGATTATTTTGAAATGCTGAAAATTTACGAATATATTTTAGTTTAATAGCAAATGGTAACTACTTTTTGCACATTATGAGTATAGTCGTAATAACACAAAATATTGTCATTTCTGTAAGACGAGTAATTTACTGGTGAATTTAGATCCTTTCATTATTAAATACTCAAGCTCAGAATTAAATAAATGCCTTTAACTAAAAATCACTACAAAAAAGCGTTCTTTTGTGTGACTTCCTGTTTAGCATAGACAACAATGTTGTATTCCAATTATTTATCTATTTCGTATTTTTTTTTACTCGAGAAATAAATTTTTATATTATCTATTAATTATAGTAATAAATGACTAGTTTAAGTATAGAAAAACAATTAATCAAATTAAGCTCAGAGTTTTTTTTAACCTATTATTATTTATTAACATATTAAACAGTGCTAAACTTGCTCTTATTGTTTTACACAACACTGTACATAATACGGTGAATATTGAAAATAAATACGGATTTTCATTTCTTTGATCATACTTTGTAAATTTTATACCGAATTCCGGGTTGTCTAACATTTTTTTAACAAGGCTGCACATTATTACGGAAGTAGTTTAGTTGCAGAATTTAGTTAGATTTGATGAGTTTTGTCTTCTAAGTTTTGGTATCTCTTTTATAGAAACATATGGTTATTATTCCATAATTCAGTTGATATACATATGAGTGGATAGAACTTCTACTTAATAGCTTGAAAGCAAGAGCAGGCCATCTAAGTGTCAGAGTAACTTAACTGACAAATTGAAAAAAGAGCCACATTGTTCACAAAGAATTTATCATTTTGTTACTTTATCAAGAAATTCAGAGCAGACAATTATGATCTCGGGGAGATTGTAGTTTCCGTGGCACCCCAAAATAAAACGAAAATAATAAATAGATTTTTTTGATATCTGGCTTAGTTTTGCAGATATTCGATCTTAAAATTTTAAAAACACATCACTTCACGACCTGTCAAAAGAGGTGTATTAATTAGGCTTTTAGGTGTTTTATTAACTAACCAATGCAATATATGCCTCTGCAGGGTGGGGGGACAAGTTAATAAAAGAACTAAAAGACTTATTTATACACCTCTTCCTCCCAGAAAGTTTAATAAAAAAGTTCGCGCTATCTTTGAGTTCGGCCATTTTGACAAGTCGTGAAGTTATTTGTCACTAAAATTTCAAGATCGAATATTTAAGGAGATTTATTAACAAACTGGAAATATATTCTTTTGCAGGGTGGGTGGGTGGGGGGCTACCGCCCCTCATCCCTTGCAAGTTAATAAAAGAACTAAAAGACTTATTTATACACTCTTCCTCCCAGAAAGTTTAATAAAAAAGTTCGCGCTATCTTTAAGTTCGGCCGTTTTGACAAGTGATGTGTTCCTAAAATTTCAAGATCGAATATCTTGAAATCTAAACCAGATATCAAAAAAATTAATTATTATTTTCGTTTTATTTTGTGGTGTTTTATCGAAATTCATAAAAAAGTTCGCGTCTTAAGCCTTTAAGGCCGTTTTAACAAGTCGTGAAGTGATGTGTTCCTAAAATTTCAAGATCGAATATCTCCAAAACTAAGCCAAATATCAAAAAAATTTATTTATTATTTTCGTTTTATTTTGTGGTGTTTCATCGAAATTCATCGTCAAATCCGTGTGCCACGGAAACTAAAATCGTCCCATGATCTCAGGCAACCTAGAGTATATACTTAATTTCGTAAATTACGTATAATATATAATTACTTTAAAGCTTTTTCTCACTTCTTAAAAACGCGGTTTTTCCTTTTTCTGAACTAAATCAACCTAGAACAACTCACTAATTCTTCTTATATTTAAATTGCAAGAATTTCTTATTCCCATACCCTAAGGTGTGTCAATAATGAAATTTAAAAGTACTTTTTTTCCACTGAACTAATTATTTTGAAATATTATAGGTACCTATGTACTTTAAAACATTTTAAAAATGTTAAATAAAAGCAACATAAATGTCGAAAAGCTGAAATAATTAAGATGTCAGTATAACGTGTGTGAGAAAAAATAAACTTAAAACCTTCCATAGTAGATTTTAAAATATGCAATTCAAAAAGTTCATCAAACTTTACTAAATATAATTAAGATAATAAGCTATTTAAACATCTGTTATACATTTTCGGTAACAAATAAAGGTTATGTTAACTGCAGAATTTTATACCTACAACTGCAACTATACTGCACCAGTAGGCAAAAAATATAAAAGTACCGCAATATGTATAAAGCCCAATTAAATTAGTAAGAACTTCAAAAATGACACAAGGTACAATCCTTTTATAGTCTATTAAATTTGTAGAACATGTTCCATTAAATAAAACGAATGCAAGTGAATGAACTAAATAATGAAATTAGCCTTCATTAAGAAATGCATTGGTTACATAAGCGATAATTGTCAAGAAGGGCCCTGGATATTTGAGGTTAATTTTAACAAAAGTAATTTTTATATATCTATAAGGGAGCTGCACAGAGACGTATCTGGCGGAAGCGAAGAATCATCAGAATTATAGTAATCAGTACTGCGGAATCGCAGATTTATCCATTTAATATCGCATTCAATATACAACTAGCATTTATGAAATGAATTTCAGCTTTACTAAAATTTTCTAATTTGTTATTAACGATTAAAATTTGCTTACAGTTCACGATATTTACAAAAGTGATTCACTTCAATGTTATTACAAAATTTGCAATATGACGCCTGACCTAAAAAACTAAAACAAAATCGATAAGCACTAAGCAAAGTTCTTGTTCAGTTGAGTTCACTTTGTTTTAATAACAACAAAACGATTGCATTGAGGCACTGTGAAAAATTCTTTCGAGTGTAAAAAACTGGATAAAAATCAACATAAATCAAATTTTCACTGTAATAAATGCGGCTCAGACAAAACATTTTATTGCATATTTCTACTTAGTTTCCAATTAAAATCCATCAACTTCAGCTGTGCTGGGCACTGAACAACAGGAGGAACACTATTTGTGGTGAGACTAGAACGGGTTTATATCGCACGGCAGAGAAACACATCTCTAAGAATCACAATAAAAATATCACACTCAGCGAAATGTTTATTTTCACGGATAAATCCAGAGATTTTATTGAATGTTGCTTTAATATTTCTTGCTCAGAAGAGGAACTTTAGGAAGTTAAATGACAATTTTTTTACTAGTAAACAACGACGACTGATCTGCTCAATCTCGCTGAATCTATGGCACACTACCGTGAAATAACGTCAAATTGCATTCGGATTCGGTATTGCGAATCTCAAGAAAATTTCCCATTTTCTAGGAAATTTTCATACAAGAAAACTGTTGTAAGAATTTCAATTTCGAATATTTCTTTAATTTAAATATGAATCGAGTTATACTTTAAACAAATTAAGATATCTTCATTCCCTTCAGAATGAGAATAGTTAATGTTGTTCAAGGAACGAATAAAGCAACAACAGAGTATAAATTAATATGAAACTCATGCTTACTTAAAAAACTTTTTACTTAAATGAATATGCAAAAAACGATTTCACGTAATCTTTATACGTATTTATTTATAACGCTTAAATTATTTAATTGTGCTTGCCTTTGTTTTCATTTCATCACATTAAATACAAAAGTAATTCGGAGTTTCACAGTGACTTATTAGGTATAAATTTGTACTTAACGCAATAGATTTATGAATTATGATAAAACAGGTTTTGAACCTCTTACAGATATTTTAACTATAAAACATCGATGCTTGCCATGATACCTCTTATGTGCTATTGTATAACAATGCAGATACGAG
Source organism: Leptarthrus brevirostris (assembly GCA_964036015.1). Taxonomy (NCBI): domain Eukaryota; kingdom Metazoa; phylum Arthropoda; class Insecta; order Diptera; family Asilidae; genus Leptarthrus; species Leptarthrus brevirostris. Next base: position 168,801,599 of record OZ038371.1, on the reverse strand, counting down.
GAATCACATCTTAAGCGTTGATATGTAGAAAATAGTTGTATTTAAATAATAATTAGAATATTTCAGTCACTTTTCATATTTGAGGACTCTGCAGTGCAAACAAATTTTATTCCTAGTAACAAATTAAACCCTTAAAAACAATGAAAGCTATTTATTTTCAATTATTCTTCAAATTATGTTCACTACGGAGGGGCCAAATATTTTAAGTTTAGTTTAGTAAAATTTTAAAAATATTCTGTATTCACAATAACTACTGATTTTAAAAGCATTAATTTTTTACAAAATTCAATAACTTTTAAGAAAAATTCAACAAAATGTAAATTTTTTGATTCTTATTTTATTTTCTTTGCTTTCAAAAGTAAAGTACAGTAAAAGCGAAATTTTTTTGGCAAAATAAACTTTCAATTCAGATTATTCCAACGGTACGCATACCCGACTTGCCTGTATTAAAGAAAAAAGGATTTCAGAAAGCCAACTTTTGATTCTAAAAGTTTATCACCTAACGTGCTAAATATTAAGCTGTCAGCTTTAATATTCAAAATGCTTCGCGATTGAAAGGAATAGAATTGAAAGTACATTATAAAAATTCAGTATCCTTATTAACCTTTCATTGGGCACAAAAAATATATGCTTCAACAATAACTAGAATGGATATTTCTTTATTTAGTAGAATTTACATTTGAAGATGCAGAGGAATTCCCCTAATTGAAAATTTAAAAAAAAAGAATTTTATTTACACTGCTTTTCAAGCAAAATATTTTTCGACTACCTATATATCTCTCTCTAGTTCCCGTAATCCCTTATAGGGCATGGGGCGGGAGAAGTTTATCCGGTTCGAGACAACGATTTTTAAGGGGACATACAATTTAAAATGGATTCTGAACTGACGATATTTTCCCTGCAAACGTGATCTGTTGTCAGCAGAAAACAGCAATGGGTGCCGCCTGTGGGATTCGAATCTGGGACCTTCGGATAGTACGGCCAACACGTTATCATAAAATATGAATTCTTTCCACGTCAGAGCAGTACTTGAGGAGTATTTTTCCTCAAGAAATGAAGTTTGAAAGAAAATGTTTTGTTGAAAATGAAAGAGAATATATTTTAGATTAAAATGTATAATTTTTTTTAAATAAAAGAAAAATATCTGTGATTTTAGTTATTTAAAATTGTTATAAAAATAATGTTGGTATTTTTTGTCAAAATATTTGATCTTAAATCAGAATGACGCCAACCCGAATTGTAAGCTTTACAGATTTTGATAAAGTAAACATGCGAATAATTTGACCATTTTTTATCGCAGACTATATTATTAATTAATATGACACAATTCATTTTATATGAAGAAGGCTGTGGTTGTCGACGTGTTTACTTTTTAGATCTAAATTCAGTAGGTCTGTTTGTTTCGCTCCACTTTTTCTGAATTGCCTGCACTATGTGCAAAATTTACGTCAAACGGCGTTTGTTTCGCTCTCGGTGCAAAGTTAGTGCAACTGCACAGCGTTTGTTTCGCTGCGGAAAAGTGGAGATTTCTGCACTTGCTTTGGATGAAGTGCAGTGAGTGCAGGCAGATATTTGACATTTCTCAGACAATTGTCAAACAAAGCCGGTCTTAATTGAAGTGATTTTAATTAATTATCAGACGAGTCACACATAATTTCTTGCATTAAAGTCGGTAATATTTTATTTTCTGTTTTATTTGTGATATTAAACAATTGTATTAATCAAAACACGTTCCGTTAAATATTATTGACAGAAAATTGCACATAAAACGTTTGTCTACACTACTTCTGCAATTTTCTGGCAGCGAAACAAACAGACCTAGTTACATTGTACCTAATTGCACCTAACAAATTTTTGCAGATGAACTGAACTTTCGAAACTGATGCTACTGTAGTTAGTTAATTAGTATTCTTCCCTTTGAGCTTTGAAATAATTTTTTGTGTTGAATTTGTGAATATGAGCGGTAAAAAATTTCGCTTGAGGTGGACTTTTCTTTTCAAAAAGTTCAAAATATTCGATTTTTTTTTTCATAAAAGTGTTCCTTAACATCACAGAAAACCGTTTTTAGAAATTCATCGAGGAAAAAAGTTATACCTATATTTGTAACGGTACCTATACGCGTTTTATATGCAAAAATTATGTTACAAAAACTTTAAACTCGTTTTCCTCAAAATCACGCTTTTTGAATTGGCTCCACACTTTTTCGAAAACTACTCAACGGATTTTAATAATCCAAAAACCATTCCTTTCGTTATAAAAAATACTAGTAATTAAACATTTAAAAATGTTATGTTACACACCCCTATTTTTTATACAGGGGTAGTCTGCCCTCAAAATATGGATTTCTTTTATTTTTCAGAAAAATGTTTATAAAATGATAAAAATATTAAAAATAAAATGGTTTTGATGTTTAGTTACTAGTATTTAGTCTAATAAATAAAATCATGTTTGAATTTTTACTCTATCTGTTCCAGGAAGCGCAAAAACTGTGGAGCCGTTTAAAAAGTATCTTTTGGAAGACGCCCTCTGCAGTTATGTTTTATAAATATATATATATATATAAAACAAAAATATATATATATATAGTATATAGTATATATATATAGTCTTTTCACAAAAAAATAATTAAAAAGTGTATTTTTTCAATTATGAAAAGAGAAGTCCACTTAAGCGTCATCTAGACTGTATAGTAAAAATAACGTAACTGTGTCGCTTAATACAGCTTTATGTGATACATTGTATCGTTCGAGTATTTACCAGAGTTACTAGGTCTGTTCTTTACAGCCACTCCGAGTAGAGTAGATCTCGGCTCGGAGCCAAAAAGAGCAGGACATAAAATAGCAGCGCAGAGCTCTGCTCCAATCCGAGTAGCAAAACCAGAATGCACTGTTGACAAATGACTGACATTTCTATTTTAAGATAATAATAATAATAAACCCGTCTCTAATTTCTCGGTGTTTGGTGAGCATGACACACAAAATATCTTTCCAAACGAATTAACCATTGTAACTTTATGCATTTCGTAAAACAATGCTTTTAATTTACAGTTATTTAATAGAAGTTCAAATACTTCCAAATAGACCGATCTGAAACGTCAAAAAGTTTAACTTCAAATAACTTGATATTAAACGTCAGAAAGCTGCAGAACATAAAAAGCGCAAGAAGATTTCTACTCTTTTCTCAAAGAACACCGACTAGAGTAGCAAATGGCTCTTTTTGGCTCTTTTTTACTCCGAGTGGCTGTAAAGAACAGACCTACTGTTACAGGTGTTATTGCGAGGGATTTGTATGCCATGCATTGTTCGAAGAGTGATAAAATGCTACATTTCGTGATGACGAGGCTTTATATTCACAAATTAGTAAGTAGTAAGAGATTAAATATTACTATACTGAATATTAGTGCGGAAAGTCGTGTTTCTATTTCACAACGCTGCAGATTTTAAGGTTATGTAGAGTAAAATTTTTTAAGACGGAATCTTCCAAGGCGAATCAGAAAATTTCCGGCTTGTGGAAATTTTTTCTTGTTAAGATTTGATGAGTCTGACTTGGGTCTGTCAGTTGCAAATGAGGTTTTTGCCATGATACGTGATAAAAATATATCTTCAAAAGCTTAATTACTACTAAAATCATTAATTAATTTAAACAGAATTCACACAGAATACTTTAGTGAAGAGCATAACTATGTTTACTACGAAAAAATAAGTTAATGTTTCTAATAAAGAAAATTGTATACAAATAGTTTTCAATAAATACTTTATACATTAAATAAATTTTTTTATTTATATGTGAAAATAAGTATAAAATTGTTGCGAATCACACACGTATTCTTTAGAATTGATTCCTGCATTTTCTTAAGAACTACTACAGTTATTTTAATTACGTTTTTATAAAATTTCAAATTGTTTAACCAGTTAGTATACTCGTCATGAAGAAATAACCATATTTCGTGCTATGACGTCGATGTGCTATTAAATATTCGTAAATTTCAAAATAGTTATATAGTAGATAAGAATCAAATAAAAGAAATAAAAAAAAATATAAAAAGTTACTAAGAAAGTATGAGCATACCATGAGTATACTCGCGTCACAATTTAGGTACACACTTTAAAAAAAAAGGCGACACAGCTAACTGGTTAAGGGACGCCAGTCCTTAAATAAATGTTTTTTCAATACAAAATCGCTTGGAATTATTGAAAGCAAAGTGCAATTGTCCTTGGGGTTTAAAAAAGTTTGCTTTCTTTTTGATAGTTTTGAACCATGCTCTCTGATGATTCTGGGATTTCAATTATGCCAGTCTATATACCTTTCATTATATTGTGAGAAATTTGCCGCGAATGGCTAATGAAAGTTGATTTTAAATCGAGCTTCACAATAAAATTTCTTTATATTATCCTGCCAAGTGAAATTAGCCCGAAAATTACTTATTGGAAATGGGTACATTTGCTGTAAACAATTTTTGAGATTGAAAATGATCCCTTCTGATTCTGCATTATAATGGAAAAGATACCCTTTTAACAGTAATCCTAATAGAAAATTTAATTTCTATCTCATACTTTATCAAAATATTTTTTTCTTCAAAAACTGGAAATGGCCTCTTTTGTATCTGATGGGCACACTTGTCGTTAAGACGTTTGGCATAAATTAAGCACTATGAGTTAAGCTTGTTATGTCGCCTAAGTGAGTTAAATCAATTACAGTACAAGTTATAAAAAAAATTTAAGAAAATACCTTACGAAAAAAAATTTTTCCTCCGTTGTTTAGGACTCGGATTTCAGTTCCCTAGTTCTACCAAAATATTTACTAACTCTTTACTGTTTGAATTAATAGGAAATCATTTTTCTAATATATAACTAGTTTAAAAAAATGAGAATTAGCACCGGTTTTTTTAAATTAGTCAGTCTAATAATTTGAGCAGATATTGCAGCTGAAGTACATACAAATTAAGGCATATAATAAGCATATTGTTAATAACAATGAAACTGTCTTCATTGAAAGGTTTATTTAGATGTAATATATGATTTATTATTTTGTTGTTACAAGTAGGATATTTTCGTCAAGTCATCCTGTTCCCATAAAGCTTAAAGAAATTTTACTGTATAAAAGAAAACGGATATATTGGGAAAATAAGTTACTGGAGGAAAAAAATAAAACCAAGTGTGCTCAGAACTGAATTATCAATATTTGTGTTTAAATTTAGACTATCAAATAACTACAATAATTGCTTTAAAAAAAGCAAGTTAAATAAAAAGTCGACATACCTTGACTGTATCAAACATAACTAGCAGATTTCCATGGGATTAAAAGAGGGACATATCCTATACTCGACAAGTAAGGGTTTTAAATAAACAATGCTACACACATCTACATTTCTTGGTCAAAGGAAAATGTACTTTTAATACATAAACGTGCGAAATACCAACACTCTAAATGTAACTAAAAAATTTATCGATAAACACTGCTTCTAGAATGGTTTAAATACAGAAATATTTATTTATTTATAATTGTTTTTTATTTCTAAAATTCATTGGTTCGACCAAAATATAAAGGATATCTGTGCAAAATTTGATAGTGAAACACTCAAAGTTTTGTGTGAGAATTTTAGAAAATACTAACAACTACTCTCAACTCACTCAATTTTGTGTAATATTCAAAACGTTTTGCTTTGCTTTTCACAATACTGACTTTGTGGCAATTTCAAAGCATTAACTTGAAATCTTGGAGCAATTCAAGTTAGCGAGAAAAGAAACTTTTCAATTTTAAAATTTATTATAAGTGACCAAAGGAGCAGCATAAATTCTCAAACATTGTCAAATCTCATAATTTTAAAACTAAGCTAAATTAAATATGAAATATACTAATGAAAATAATAAATAAATAAACACCGAAACATAAAGAGGCGTATATATTAAAAAAAAAACATCGGTAAAACAAAAATCTCGCTTTAATTTGGATGGGGAAAAAAATTATTTCGTATTTTGGATCACTATTAATTTTAAGAAAATTAAAATCATTTCGTTATATGCATAACAGTCTAGTACCTTGTTTTAATAACTTAATATTATAACAAAATGAATAACATTATTCTTAGCGTTATCTTAGAGCCTTGGAATTAACTTTTGGTTTAGATTCGATTGAACGCCATCCGCTTAATTGTAACCCTTCATTTCTCCTATATTTTTCAAAGTTGCGAAAAAATTCTTTGACACATAAATTCTTGAAGCATCAAGAAAAATGCAATATCAAATAAAATAGTTTAACCGACTTCACAAAAAGCGCTAAAAAGCATAAAATAATTTTTAATTTTATATCTATTACGACATTTTGAAGTCGGTGCAAATCAAACAATTACAACAAAAATATTTAATCGTCATTTCTTATGATCCCGTAAGCTGAAATGTTCAGGTAGTATTATGTATTATTTTCAATTGTGGTACTGTAGTTGGTTTATTTGTTTAATTTGCACCGACTTCAAAATGTCGTAATAGATATAAAATTAAAAATTATTTTATGCTTTTTAGCGCTTTTTGTGAAGTCGGTTCAACTTTTTCTATAAAAACTATTTTATTTTTCACTTTTTAGTGTCTTCCACTCTATACAACGAAGAAAGAATCATTCAAATCGGTCCACGCGATAAAAAGTTAGGTTTAACCCCCTACCACACCTCCATCCCACCAACATTTTTTTTCTCGTGGTATCAACCAGGGAGCATACTCTACCCAACAGAAAAAGAATTATCCAAATCGGTCCACGTGTTACGAAGTTAGACTACTCCTCCCCTCACCATAGGACTAAATTATTCTTCTATTAGCAATGGGGGATCACACTTGTATAGAGTGCAAAAAGAGAGAGAGCAAAAGAACCCTCCAAATCGGTCCACGCGTTTCAAAGTTAGGTTCCAACCTTTCTATTGTCAGCTGGCCATACTTGTATATACTTTTCAGTTGAACCACCGATGACATTTAGCTACTTTGAATTGAACCTCAGAGAAATTTATTTATCAAATTTACGTGGCACATGTAAAAATACTTAGTATTAAGGGTCTTTAAAATCGAATTATTTAACTTGAACTTATTTTTCAAGGTTAGCCGAAATATACCACTTTTTTATTTGAGTTCCATTTCGTCCCTGGGTCCCACCAGACAAAGTAATATTTCATTAATCTAGGGGATCTTTATTCATTTTGGTAAACACTAAAAATATTTGAATAACTTATTTATTTCGAAATCTAAATACTTAAAGTGAAATATATTATTGGAAATATTGTAAAACCTATGCGGAACAGTACTTCAATTGGTTTGAAATTGCCGCGATCTGCATCGATGCAAAAGCACAGATAAACAAGAGCGCATCACTCATATACAGGGTGTTTCAGAGGTAGGGTGCCAAAATAAGTGAGATGATAGTTCTCACCTTGCCAAACAAAAAATTGTATGTCAGGTGGTGGAGCAATCTCAAACGTTTGGGAATTACAGGGTGATTCATAAATTTGCAATTTTCATGGTATGCACATCACTATTTTATATTTATCTTTCGATCTACTCAACGCAGAGACATCAAACAAACGTCAAAAAACTACCATTCCCATGATCCTTCCAAATTGTCAACATTCGTGTAATTAATACAGGTAAACGTACAACATGTACAGGTAGAGAAAGGATGTAGAAATTTATATGTAGAAAACCGTGTGTGGAATATTACAAAAATCGGTAATTTAAAGGAATTAAGTCCAAATTAACGCTAAATTGAATTCCAAACTTACTACAATTAATCTTAGTATGTAATAAAAGCTCTCGACGCATACCAATAACCCCCTCCTTAAGGTGTACTGTAGCCAGCCTCACCCTTATTTTCGTTCCTGCAGTACTAATTCTGCTAACAAATTTGTCTCTATGGTTATCTGGCCTTCAATAAACTTCATTCTTCATTGTTATCCAAAGGAAAAAGTCCAATGGGGTAAGATCTGGAGATCTACCAGGGCAAGGAATCGGTGCACCTCGGCCAAGCCAGCGGTTGGGAAATTTTTCATTTAGTATACGATGATACCAGAATGCCCTGTTGTTCCGTCGTGCTGATAAAATATTGCCCTAAGATTATCTATAGGGATGTCCTCTAGTAGATATGGCAGTGTATTCTCCAAAAAGTCCGCATAAATTTGACTATTATAAAAAAAATTAATAAATGGCCCTTAAATGGGTGTCGATGATATCAGCCCAAACATCGGCTCAGAATTTAGGCTGGCATATGTTGGCTAGTATCCGACCAGGTCTCCATACCTGGTTGGTGTTGGAACTTTGTGATACCATCCATGGTGAACTGCGATTCATCTGTCCACATAAATCGGCCCAGAAATACTTCATTCTCCATGTCGCATTCCTGAAACCAAAAGCAAAATTTTAATCTTCTCTTTGAAAATCCTTCCAGTAGTCCTTGGACTGGAATATGATGATATGAACCCCACCCTGCTGGATGAATAATCCTCCAAGCTTTAATTGAAGAGACTCCTAATAGTCTTGCGACTCGTTTCAGGGTCTTGCCCGACAGTGGTGATTATTTACTGCTCGACGTCGGCAGTATCTTCCGATGATTCAACTCAGAATTCCTTGTTGTTTGAAGTTATACTTCCGGCTTTAGGCCGCGAAAATACCCTTTTTGGGATGCACGTCGATTAATGACTCTCCTTTGGTATTCCAGTACATCCGCTTTTTCGTTTCAATCTACTACACAATAAATGAATATTCTACCCGCGTATTCCTCAAAAGTAATTCTAATAATCTGAGCCTGACACCCTTAGTTACTGATTAGTTTTTCAACTAAGATCGACATTCCTGCTAACTGACCGTCTTTTATAGCAAAATTTTCATCAGGTATTAGTAACAGAACGTCAGCATACTTGGGTGTTAACACTGGCTAACACAAGCATATACCAACAATAAAACAAAATATCACATTTTTATACCTTTTTTTGCTACCTAAAGTGCAATAAAATAATTAGATAGTAAGGGATTTCTAAGGATGCGGTTTTTCTAATCCTTTCTCTTCCTTTCCATGTAATACGTTTTTGCAAAAGTTATAAGATGGAAAATTTAATCAAAACAGATGTATTAACTACATGAATTTCGGGGAAAATTTGGAAAATGCTGAATTTTAGGTAATCGCAAAACATTTTTTCTTTCAACTTTCGGAAGCGACCGTACCTGCAATGGTACAAATTAGATCAACATTGTTGACAATTTTAGAAAGGTCAGTGGAGTAGTCATTTTTGTGTTTGTTTCATGTCTTTGCGTTGTGTAGATCAAAAGTTAAAAATAAAATAGGGATGTGCATACCATCAAAATTACAAATTTATGAATGACCCCGTAACTCCCAAACGGTTGAGATTATCCCACTCCCTGCCATATAATTTTTTGTTTGCCTAGGTGAGATCTGTCTCCCCACTTATTTTTGCACACCAGACCTGAAACACCCTGTATTTTCATCAGCCAAGTACGTGGCAACAATTGTGTTTAGTGTCACACGTGTGGCAAACTACTGTTTTCTCTATTGTTTTAAGGTAAGACTTGTGGGTGAGTTTGTTTATTCATACGTTTTATTTACAACAGAGGCTTGTTTAAAGGTAAACACTTTATTTGGTTTCACGTTTTCATCTTGAATTTTAATCCATTATTTAGTGTAATTCAGTGTTCGCTCTAAAGATTAAGACATCGGCTATTCAAAAGAGGGATTTTTTTGCGGAAATATCCGCATTAATAATTTCTTCCCGTTATATAAGAATGACTTCTCATATTAAACGTCGATCTGTTTTTGAGCAATGGGCTACAAATCCACCATGGACAGTAATTATTCATTATTCAATTCTGATTAATTTGCATTATTCATTTGTTAACGTATGTGATTAAAACACATACTGCACGTAGTTTTCTTAAAAATGACTTTATTTTATTCACACGCAGATAGTGCATTCATGTTCCTTTAAAACTAATAAACTTTGTACCCGATGCTGCCTTTTGTAAAATGGAGCCATGTCGCCTCCAGCTGTACTATCATTGTATATGGTTTTAATGTAAATAAAGGTTATTTTAAATAAACGTTCACTCGCTTTTATGTTTTAAGGGCGCGAACATCAAAAAGCTTATAGAAAAATAACATATTTTAGAAGCAATATTTAAGTTTCTCTAGATTAATGAAATATCACACTATGCACCGGTGGAATTCGAACGTGGGATCTCTGAAATGGAAAGCCGACAAGTTATCATTATTCCACCAATTTATTCTAACTTAATCATAATCTTATTATAACCGTAATAAGTAATTGACGTCACTATGAGCAAAAAAAACTTTGTCGGGTATACCTTAAGATATACCTTTGCTTAATCGAGTACATCAACATCTTGATTTAGCAAAACAAACAATTTGGACAACCTTTTCTTAGTTCATGCTAGTAGTCACCTAGCTTGTTGATTTGGTATTGAGTTTCAAATTGCGGGTTCGAATATATTTTATAAGGGTTTAAATTTAAACATTAGACTGTGATCAATTAGTACTTTTTAGTACTTTTTTTAAGTACTCCCGTGGCTCTTTCAGATTTTTTTAATGTCCGCAGGCTTAGAGGTTGGAGGGGCGGACATATTGTAAACGATTTTGGAGACTTTTGATTGAGACATCAAAATAAAAAAAATTATATAAAGTATTTGATTGCATTTCAAAAGAATAATAATCCGCTCGGTCGGAATAGTAAAATAAAATCTTCATCTCTATCATTCATGTCCTAAAGTGGCAAAAAAACATTTCTTTTTAGCTGATGTTATTGAAGATTTTTGTTTGCACTTGGTAGAGCACTTTAGTAATCATTTTGTAAGTAAACAAAACAAGCGCTACTGTTCTACAATTTATATTTTATATATAATAGCAATATCCAGTCGCGACGCGTTTTGTTATTAAATATAAAATATTTGTAAAACAGTAGCGCTTGTTTTCTTTACTTACAAAATGATTTCTTTTCACTTCAGCCTTCGTATATATTAAAAGCGTCACGCTGTAGAATACTCGTATGAAAAAATTTGGTAAATTGAAGGAACTACGGTTATGGAGGTATACACGACAAAATTATAATATACGGTAACCTACAATCAGGCCCGTAGAGACAAAATTCGGGCCCGGGGGGTACCACATACGGGCCCCCCGCGAAACGAATTTCTGGCCCGGCACTTAGCGTTTACGGGCCCATATACAATCGAATGATTGACTTTCAGTTTAAAATCTGTCTAGTATAGTACACTTTTTCGATCGTGAAGCATTTTTTTTATATAAATAATTAAAATGGAAAAAAATTTCTGTTGATGACTTAGATGACGGGGCCCCTTTCAAAACCCGGGCCCGGGGGGTTTACCCCCTTCGCCCCACCCCCTGTCGGCGGCCCTGCCTACAATCGAGAAACGCAGAAGGCTAAATAAATAATGATGTAAATTACTTGGCCAAAAATTCTTAAAAGTAATGAGTCAAGAAAATAACGTGCAAATTCGTCGATGAAAGGTTACTGCATAACAGTACTATAGCTGTACTGTACTATAGCCATCAAAGTGGCGAAAATTGACCCAAACTTCAAAAAAGGATTAAAATCGGAAAAACATCTGCCCAGAGCCAGCTTATGGATCGCAAAAACATTAAAAAAAAACCCTAACCTTGTCTGGCAGACATTTTTCTATAAATTTTTCATTACCTACTGTAACATTTTCAGGGTGATTCCATTTATTTATGGGAGAATGACGCACAAAAGGGATTCATTAAGTCAATATTTTAGCATCTTCGCCATTAAAAAGGCTACAAACGAAGCTAAGACCAGAACATAGGAGCGCTTCAAAAAGGCGTCGGTAGCATTCTATGCCTGTAAGAAAATGTGTGGCAAGAAATGAGGCTTAAGTAGCATTGTACAATGGATGTACATTTCCATTGTGAGACCAATGTCGGAGTAATAAGCACAACGCCAACAACAATTCTAACCATGACCATAGTAGTATACAAGTATCTATCCTGGATGCTGTCTGCAGGAGAACACCGGCTCTACTGAGCTTTAGGAAAATCTCTACTACTATAGAATCCCAGGCAGAGAGGAGAAGATGATAGTATCACCGTGGCGGACATATTGAGTGGTCTTCAGTATTGAATCTAAAGTGAAGGAGGAGGGAAGCTGGCTCGGCTTGCCTCAACAGTTTCGATTGCCAGACTACTGCAGTGTTTCATGCAGAGATCTTGGTCATAGCAAAAGAGGCAATTATATTTCTAGCATGCCCAAATCTACCTAATGATAGCGACATATGACAATATAGCCGCTGGACTAAATCGTAATAAAGTTACTGCTAGATGTCAGAATAGTTAAATTTATATTGATAGTCAAGGTAGTCGAAGTAATAAGATCATTGCGGATTCTACCGGATCATTGGTGGAATACAGAGGAATAAGGTGGCTGACATGCTTGCAAAATAAGGTTGACAACTGAATGCTGTATAGACAGGTCAATCGCCTGGCCTCTGGAATCAATAAAAAAATTTAACTCAAGGATATTCAACTTGCTAAAGAAGATGGAGCAACCTAACAACATGCGGTACGTCAAGGCAGCTGTGGCCCATTTGAGACATTAAGAAAACAGCTATCTTATAATACTGTGCACTCTCTTTTCAAAAAACATTTACGCATCCCTTTTTGTAGAAGTTTTGTGGACGAGGAAGAAGTGGAAAACATTCAGCATTTACTTTGCTATTGCCCGGGCCTGGCCAAAAGAAGGTACAAAGTTTTAGGCGCGTACTTATTCTAAAGACGATGTTGCTAACATGGGGTTGAAGCAGCTTTTTCATAACAGTTGTGGCTGGTTCTAAATAAGTCCTACACTAATATTCAGATGCGGGCCCGCGGATGTGGTAACACAACGGACCTTTCATTGGGCTATGTGAGGGATCTGCTTTACGATAGTCATCACCCTAACCTTACTTTGATTTGTGCTTTAGTGAAATAGTAATGTTTACGCGTACCTTAGCCAGGCACTATTTTAACAAGGATTTCACATTTGTTATTGGAAAAACTTGGGTGTACCGACTTAAAGTCATAAAATCAAACGGAAAAGATCGACCCATATGTCATAGAGGTTTTTTTCGAAAACGACGTGACGTAGGAATATAAAATTTGGCATAACCTTATGTAACGTCTTTGTGGTACGCACATATTTCCACAGATAATGATATTTTTTTCTTTTTTAATGCTAGCTGTTGGACCCAAAAACATTTTTTGGGTTTGTTGTGTGTGGACTCCAAAAATATTTTTTTTTTAATTTTTGGCGAAAAGGAGCTAAATATGTGCGAAAAAAATGGCAGAAAACGAAGACAATACGATTTTTTTTCAACCTAATTTTTATTAAAGGCAAGAATATTTCGATTTGAGAGTTGTTGTTTCGTGTACGAAATTAAGCTGATTAGGGAATTTCTTTCATTATGATAAACTCCCTAAGTTTAAAAATGAAGTGCATTTCCAGATTAATGAAACAATTCCGCGAATTTGGTCAGTTCTTTTATTAGAATTGGAGATTTATTTTCTAAAAATGTTTTGAGGCTTGATTTCATTTTCATGCAAGTTTGGGTCTGAGGGAGCTACTCCACTCCCGATGTGGGCGCTCGTTTCTGCCCCCGCGTGAACTTCCTAGTAACGAGAGCTATCTAAATGCAGGGTTGTATTTTTGAACCCGGTATACATGATTTTCGTTCTTTTGGATGTCGTGTTAGCTCCATATTTGATTAAATTCACTTATTGAACAAGGTAATATAAATCGCCGTGGCTTTTTGTCAGCTGACATATATTAGACAACTTATTAAATTTAAGTTAATTACAAACATCAACAACTTCACATGTAGAATCGACAGGATCATATCAACTCTAGACAAATATAATCCAATATTACAAAGAACTTTTTATAACTTGACAACGCACTCTTGGCGATACACAAACATAATAGTGCTTTTCAAATATATTATATAGTTCAGAAAAAATAAGAGATATGATAGCGCTCTTAATTGCTTTCAAGTTATGCTAAAGAGTTATTACACTCATAACGATACTTTTGTTGTAATAACTCAAGTATAGAAGTGCGCAAAACAGACGCGTCATTGTCATAACCGCAGTCGTTGAGGTAAGTGAAATTGCATTTTTTGGTTTGGCGAAATTTTAGTAGCCGCTGAATTTTCTTCATGCCGGATGAATAGGATCGAGTAGAAGGCATATCTTTTTCCTGATATCGTCTTACCTTCGAACAAGATAATGCACGGATTCATGTGAGTGAGCGAAGGCTTTGTTTTTGCAAACCATAACATTAATTTGATGGATTGGCCAGCTCGCTCTCCTGATGCTAACGCTATGGAGAAGTTTGGGGTTGGCTCGTCGTGTTAAGATGTGTGCAAGTAAATTGATTGTATTTACTTCACAAAATTGTTCCGAAAGAAACATGTAACGAACTAATTTAATTTGCCAATTGAAATAAAACTAATAATGGCTGTTTTATCGTTAATCTTGAATTGCTGCTTGGTATGATAATACGCGCTAAGAAAAGTTCAAATTAATATTTTATTGAAGCACTATACCCTGTTCCAAAAAGATGATGCCAAATTTCACAAACTCGCCAAAAACTGTGTACAGCCATGCTTTCGATCTTTCTTGGTCGAGAAACTAAGAGGCACTGATTCTGTCAGCAGCCAGATGCTGTTGGTCGACCGACAGTGATCAGCACTCTGTGGTGGGTGGTAGGTGGTTTTACATGCAAAGTTCTTTGAAGCAATACGAATTCGAGTGACTGGAATGGTCGAAAAGCACATTTAGTGTAGCCAGATTTAGCAGAAGGCCACGAGGAAAAATAAGAAAATGTTCTGAGATGAAATCATAGTAACATCGTGCTGAGGAAAAGGGATGGAGGCATAGGAAAATGATGGAAAAATAAAGTACTCCATAAGAGCGTGTAGTTCCAATCTTTTTGGAACAGATTATAGATAAGGTTACCTCGCTTATATTATACTAGTTTTACTCTCCAGTTTACTGAATTATGCATCTGCTTGCACAGAAAATAGAAAAAAAATAGTTTACCTCTTTTTGGTATTTTAAAGCATTAATTGAGCTTGAGATATTAAAACAAGGATCTTAATAAATCGTACACCACAATTTCGGATACAAGTATTGAGCTCATTGTTTTGTTTTCAGAAAGAATTTGTCAATGAGTGTTCATATTTAGAAACAAATCAAAATGAAGTTTTTCGGTTTGATTTCTGAGTAGGCCGTTGCACAAATAAATAATTGATAAATTAAAAATTAATATAAACTAATATATGAGTGGAATAATCTTGAGCCTAATCAAGTAATTCAATACATCCGCATCGACGCGACGGTCGAACTTAGTGGAATCAATATTAAAATTCTACTATGAACTTATAATTTATAATTCCGCTGTAGAACTTACGATCGTATCGAATTGCATGAATTGGCTTGTCTTAACTTGACGAATGCGAAAAGTCGAATTTGCACAATGCATTTTAAGCAATAAGAAAAATAAATAATGATCTTGGTTTGGTATCATGGCAGCAAAAAAATTAAAGAACGTTTAGAAATGCTTATACGTTTACATGAGTCTGGGACTCGCGGACAAAGAGGTAGTTCTATATGAAAAAATCAAAACGTACGCTAAGAATAGGACTGTTCTCTGATTAGAAATTGGAATCGCACATGTTCACGAACTTACCAATTTTGCTTCACTTCGCTTTTCCTGGCAGGCAAAATGGAAAGAAAAGGTTGTATCACATGTTTCCCTGCAGCACGAACTTACCCAAGAAATTCAGCTTTTGCACAGGTTAATGTTGTTTAATGAAATGTCATTTTTAGTATCTCCTTCTCGTCTTTAATGAACTTGCATTAGTTTCGTTCCTTAGCTTTTTCGTTTTGAACTAATTCTTCCCTTTTACTGAAGGAAATTTTTACACTGAAAGGTTTTGCACGGCAATCGAAGGAACAGTCCTAATTTGGAACGAGGCAAAAATGTGTGAACGAAATCCAAGTACAGTAAAGTAAGGCTCATCGTTGGTGTTTTTGTGACAGACAAATTCGAATATTTTCTATTTTTATTTTTTGATTCTGTTCAAATCTACGAAATTTAATTGTAGCAGTAGTATAAATATAAAACATCCATTCGGGGATATTTTAGTTTCCGTGGCACCCCCGATTTCACGATGAATTTCGATAAAGCACCCTAAAATAAAACTGGCTATTTTGGAGATATTTGATCTTAAAATTTTAAAAACACATCACGACGTATTAATTAGGCTTTTAGGTGTTTTATTAACTAATCAATGAAATATACGCCTCTGCAGGGAGGGGGGTACTAAAAGTCTTATTTATTCACCTCTTCCTCAAAGAAAGTTTAATAAAAAAGTTCTTGAAGTTCGGCCGTTTTGACAAGTGATGTGTTTCTAAATTTTCAAGATCGAATATCTTGAAATCTAAACCAGATATCAAAAAAATTTATTTATTATTTTCGTTTTATTTTGTTTTATCGAAATTCATCGTCAAATCCGAGTGCCACGGAAACTAAAATCGTGCCATCAATTCTATTACTTGGCTACGTGAAATCTCATTCTACAAGGAAAACGATTTCGATCAAATTAAAGTGTGAAATGAGATTTTTACTTTTCCTTAATATTCTCAGGATCAGCCAACAACAGATTTTAACCATTCCCAAAACAACTTCTTTAGATATCGATAGTTTGCGGACCGAGACTCAATAAAAGTCTTTCAAGGAGTCGAATTACGAACTGAAAACTAGTTATGAACGAAATAAAATTCTGATAAAACTTATTTCGATGAGTAAATTTATTTTAAACAAAATTGCCTTTTATCCTTTATACTTAAAATTGATGATACTTGTTGCTTGCAATACAAAAATCGAAAGTATAGGTTAGGTGATAAATACTTATACATTCCTGCAAAAGAATAAAATAACTATTGCTTGTTTTGCGAACATTTATTGATTACTTTCAAAAACATATTTTTTTTCACCGTTCAAACCCTTATGAGAGATAAAATATAGTAGTATACTTTTATTCAAAACACACCAAAACTTTATAAGACGCATTATCACCATATACTTTTAACAAGTATACTTATGTACTATTTTGCAACCTTTATTTTCGTATATTTTAATAATTTTATTAACATAAGAGCAAATTTATATTCTAGCGCCTAATATGAACATTATTTTATGGGAAAGTATTAGACGAATTAATCCATTTAAAAAAATTATCTGCTTTAAAATTTAGGATTTAGATAGGACACATAAATCAGATAACAATGATTTCTAAGCATTAAAAATAGAAAGCATTGAACAAACAAAATATACTAAGTAAACATTTTTGAAAAATTGCAGAATTTTCCAATCAATGTTTTTCTTAGCTCAATAATTTGTTACACGTATTCTGTTGGTTTCTTTAAAAAATACATATTGTTAATTTACAATTTTTGCAATACTCATTATAATGAGGGAACCACTTGCGACTAAAATTCCTAAACAAAGCCATGCCAATTGTCAAAGATTGCAAAAGGGAAATATTTGATGTCAGTTAACATCACTGAAAGTCGTGGATGCGCTCTGTGCCTTTGCCTTTCGCTTTCGTATCTTTTCGTGATGCAAAATCCATCCATAGAACAGCCCGATAAAATCGTTCTTGGAAAATGCAATTTATGTTGACACTATTAAGAATTTCTCTTTCACGTTAAAATGCACAGCTGATTTCAGCTGTACAAAATTACCTTTCATCAGGTTTAGAGGATTATTGTAATATTTTAACAATATTACTCATATCGATACAAATAATGGACAAATATAATTTACCAGTATACATTGAGCAAAAGCGTAGAATGGAGTCCGTTTGCTTTGTTTAAGTTAAAAGAAAAAACATTTGTTTATTTACATAAGAGGAACTGCTGAGTGCACTGAATTTTCTTGGAAATGGCGTCCGAATTGACAGAACGAAACTTGATTTTTCAATTACATTAAAAATAGTAAAATTAAAGCAAAATGGCAAATGTTTCCTTACCTTGTAGTACCAGGGCGATTCTTTCTTTTATTATTCATTTCTGCGTCGTCTGAGGGGCTCGGCGTATAGGAGCCTTCCCTATAATATCTCGTCGGGACCGGAATTTTGACGGCTTACCTCTCAAAAAAGTTTATCGCTAACTTTTGATAACACTTGCGTGTTTTTCCTTGAATTATTAAGCTTGATTGGCGCTCTTTTCTTTTATACACAAATGTATAAATTCTTTTGTTCAATTACTATTTCTTTTAAACTGTTCGGGGGAAAAATTGTTTCCACTGCTGTTCACAATGTCAAAATATCCACCGAGAGTGTACGGAGAAGTAGAACTGTTACTTTGCTTCCGTTTGCATGTGTTACTCGTTTGGATTGGCCAAGCAACTCACGAATTCAAATGTATGGAGAGCCAGTTCGACACGAATGACACGCCAAATTTCACACACAGAAATCTTGTTTAGAAAAATGATAAGAAACTCACGATTGTATGTTCCGTGGTCCAAACACCTTCTCGTGTAACACGTGATTTCTACGTGTGTTGGTTGCTATTTGGCTTTTTATCGCACAAATTTTTGCTGTCAACAGCAGATTGTAGTGGTGCTACACACTTGCGTGCTCTGTCAACGTTGTACGAGTGTGTGAATTGGTTACCAACCGCGCGAATGCAGTTTTTCGACTTTCCTTTTTTCCTTCCCTCGAGAAGATGAGGTTTACAAATGCCTCAATGAACTGTCCAATTTCTGACTTCCTTTAACACTAACTTCACTGTACTTTGGCGCACAAGACTGTAAACAAAATATACTCGACAATATCGCGAGCCAGAGGACATTAACAAATTGAAAACACTTATGTGCCTCTCAAATGTAATCCACACTTGTTTCGGGTTTTCATGAGCCCGAAATGTACTAGGAAGGAGTAAGATTAGTAGGTTTCGTGTAGTAGAGTAGATGCATTCGAAACCTAACTTTTTTTTGGCATGGGAATGAAGTTAGCCGCGCTCTTGGCTCTGTTCGAAAAGAGCTTCTTAATTAATAATTGTTTTTTTTTTGTTATTTAAATGATATTAAAGTTCTATTAATTTTAAAAATGGTAATAAATGTCAAAAGGCAACTAGGATTGCGATATAAATGAGAAATTGAAAATAGTAGTTAGCTAACTCACATTTTGTTTTTTCAACTTTTTGGGAACCCTTTAAATTCGTTAATTTCCACTTCGCAGCATGTGCCGGTATACGGTAAAGTGCTTATACTATTTTTGCTCTAGTGCTCTTATAATAAATTTAAATTCGAACTGAGTGAAAAAACATTATTTGTGTGAAATTAACATTGGGTTAAATAATAAATATTTTTAATATTAAATTTAAATAGGGGATTTTGGGAATTGGTATCATGTTGCAGTTGTCTTAATTATCAGGTGCAACTATCACTACGTTTAGCCCGGTATGCAGCTCAAGCGAAATTTTCGTTTCCTATACCAAACCAATGTAAAAAAAACGCGCACGAGAAGTGTGACCGAAATTTTCGTTTGCCAATTTCGCAAAGCAGTACGCAGTTCAAGCGAAAAAATTTAAGTTAAAGTATTGCAATGGAGATGGCGCTGGTTTGGAGTGGATACATTTTTTCGCGGCGATTAAATTCCTAGACATTTATTTTGTACCGAAATTTTGACACATCTTGAGATTTTGTTGTCATTGTTAAAGGTTTTTCTGAGCTATTTTAAATAATTAATTTTTGAGACAAATACACAGTTTAAATATTAAAATTTGGCATTGATGGTCAAACCTGAACGAAATAGTCTGGCAATGTTCTAGAAATTTTGTATGGACAAGTCTTAGAACAGAAAACGAAAGGAAGTGCACTATGCTCAAAAAGTGTCCGAATTTTCCTTATGTGTTTGAAAGGTGTAAATGTGTTCGTTTTCACCATGGAAGTAGTAAATTTTTGACTCATTCGAAGTGGTCCTCGCAAATATTACTTCCATCGGATGGTATATAATCAGTTCTACCGATGGATTTTAACCAGAGTTCTCTGAAGTCTTTATCTTTTGGAATCCTAAAATACCAAAAAGTAGAAAAATATTTTAATATTTTTCAAGTTTTATTAGAGCTCCTAGGCAAAAACTTCCGTCAGCTGTCGCTGAAACACCAAGGCGATCCAAAACTCTGATGAAGCTCAAATGTAAACAAACGAGCACCATCAAGAGAAA
Organism: Leptarthrus brevirostris; assembly: GCA_964036015.1. NCBI lineage: Eukaryota > Metazoa > Arthropoda > Insecta > Diptera > Asilidae > Leptarthrus > Leptarthrus brevirostris. The sequence continues at coordinate 168,781,290 of OZ038371.1, read as the reverse complement.
TGTTTATATTCTTTGGTAATTTAGCTTTTATTTATACAGCTTTTGCACATATTTCAAAGAAAATGCTGTATAATTGCTTATTACATTATTTAACTTTCCTGAAAAATGATTTTCCACACCAATTGCGCCGATTATTTTTACAACAAAATACCGCACACTTCATCACGAAAAATGTTCAAATTAAGCACCTCAGATTTTTAGTAAACTAAACCAAAACAGTCTTTTAAATGTTAATTGTCTTTATTTGTAAAATTACACCACCTTTAATAATAGAACAGTGAAAATTATTCAATAAGCACTCTATAAACACTTTGAATGTGCACTCTTCAGATAGTCCACGTCAAATTGACATTTCGGAAGGCGTGCTCTGGGTTCCCTTCCCACACCTTTCCCATGAACAAAAAATCGGAAAACACGTACACGGTTTATAGACGGTATTGCACTTCCTTTCGTTTTCTGTTCTAAGTGGACAAGTAAATTCTAACTGTCAAACAGTAAATACTGCCTGTCGAAAATCAGTGAGCGAGAATCAACTTTGTAACCCTCAGCAGAGAAATTTCCCTTCTCATCGATTTCGTATAAGTGGACATATGTGTTGCCTAAGTAATTGACAGTTCTTAAAATTCGTTATTTTCGTAGAAATTAATCCTTAAATCTTTTTCAATTCTTTCATTAAGTTTTTTTTTCTTTCGCGAGACACGAAACCTCTTAGTTTATACCTGAATGGGGTGGGTTCACTGTAATCCTTGTGAATTGGTCTTAATAATTAAATAAAAACATTCACCTGCAATTTGGAAGCATAACCAAACTTTCTACTCAGACGAAATGACATTTACAACTACATACAAGACGAATGAGAGATTTCCCATTTGGTTAATTTCCTCTTAGCAACATTACCATTTCAATGAAAAATGGAATTAAGGTTGTGTGCCGGGTGCCGGGGGGGGGGGCCTGGTCTACTATTTGTATTTATACTATGGTACTATCGTTACTTAGTAAAAAAAGCAAAAGACAACAAGAATTTCACGTAATCAACAAAAAAAGACTTGTTTCAAATGCGACACATACGGTGTTTTGCTTATACTGTCAGTCTTGTGGGAAAACGCGTTGGCATTGGAATCTGTCAAGGAAGTGGTAAACTATGTGAAAGAAGTCGTAACATATTGTCGGACCAGTAATGCTGGTCAAAAGTTGAATGAAATTGCAAAAGTTGATAAATAACTAGATGAAAGAGTACATATTACATGCAGTGGCGTACCAATCAAAAATAATGCCCAAGGCAATCATTAAAATTTCGCCCCCTCCTGCGTGAAATAAACATTTTATAAATAAAAATCATTTATTTTACTTGCCCCACCTTAGGTACGCTACTGACTAAATGCTCGAACGTATTCTCGTAGTAAACGATGGATTGAATTTAACACTTGCATTTTTCGAAAAGGCTCCGAAACAATTGGATGCGGATGAGAATTCAATTTTGATCGATTTGATGCTGTTACTTAAGTCACTTGAAACAATCACGTGTAACATTTCCGGTACTGGATATGTAACGATTTCTTTGATTATTTCATGTATTCGTGAATTATGGTCGCAATTGCCAGAATTGCCGTGCAAAATCCTAACTGAGATGTAGTTTTAGGGATTTTGAAAAAGTGGATCATCACAAGACATAGAGACAAAGAACATCAACTATTCTTGCTACCATTCTTGATCCAAGATTCAAGTTACGAGCATGCAGAACTAAAGAACAAAAGGAAATGGTAAGATTTTCCTCAGTCAAGTCACTTTAGAATGTAGCACAGAGCGCTAAAATTTTCAACGCGAACAAATCAGAGATTTGTTCGGTTTTTTGGATGATTGTCCATCTCAAAATGTGGTGATCAACATTTTGCCTTTTTATTTTTTTAAATGAATTTTTTAATTATTTTTTGTTAATTTGAAAGCTATACAATTAATGAAGAGTACCCAAGAATTTGCTATATGTATTCGTACAGAGAGAATTTTATTCCTCCTTGATTTTAGTTAGGCCTTTGATACCATCGATCACGCCCTGCTGTGTGTGAAAGTGAAATCAAGGCTCGGATTTTCCTCGTCAGCTTGTGACTTGACTTTTTCCTACCTTACTGACAGGACTCAATGTGTCCGTGTGGAAGAGGTCTTTTCTGGACTCCTGCCAATTTCCAGGAGCGTTCCCCAGGGCTCAGTGCTCATTAACGATCTCCCTGAGTGTGTCGGTACTGAATCCTGTTGACGACGTACAAATTACCTTCTCCTCTGATTGATTAATAGGGATCTTCAGGCGATTTGTGATTGGGCGACCTCCAACAAACTAAACCTCAACAGATCTAAAATGCAGGCTCTTGCTCCCTCTCAGCCGGACAGTCACTAGTTTGGGCTTAACTTTAGATGAGTGCCTGACCTGGGCCCCTCACATCAGCCAGGTGAGAAAAAGAGTGCTCTTCGCCCTTCAAAAATTATATTCCACTAGGTCCTTCATTCCACAATGGCTAAGGGCCTTATTGGTCAGGTCACTACTCATGCCGACCATTTGCTTTGGTTCTGTAGCCTTTTCGGGTGCAATGTAAGCCAGCTGAATAGACTAAAAGCTAGTTTCAACTCAGGTGTCAGATACATCTTCTCGCTGAACAGGAGAGATCATGCTTCAGGCCCAACACACACATTCCTAGGGTGCTTCTTCTAAAAATCTCTTCTCCCTGCGGACACTTCAGCTGCTTTACCGGGTTCTAAGCTCAAAGCTCCCCAGTTACTTTTTCTGTCTCCAGGTCGGTGAGATCCAGGTTGCAGCTATTGCCGGACTTCTGGTCTCGCGCTATGGATTTATCCTTCCAGGTTAGGGCAATCCCCTTCTGGAATCGATTATCTTTGGCACACAGATACCTAGGGTCGCCAAGTTCTTTTAAAGCTAGGTGTCTTGTTATGTTTCATGGGTAATGACAGAAACCGACTCCTCATTTCTTTCCATTTCGAGCTACTCTCTTTTTTCTTCTTTTTATGATCTCTCCTCCCCCGTATTAATATTAAATGTTGTCTAGCAAATTTATCACGCTACTCATCTTTTAATATTACATAGTAAACTTATCATCTTAGTATTTTGTGCCGCCATAGAGCTTTGTAGTCGTTCTGTAACAATTATCTAGTTCTCAAATTTACTGAGCTGGGTTGGTGTGGGAATGGCGGTCGGCGTGCGGATGGTTTGCATTGCTTATAGTTTAGTTTTTATTCTAGGATTAGTTACGCTATTTAGTTAACATAGTAATTGTACTCAGTTAACTCCTTTCTATTGTTATAAGTCAATTTTTTGTGAATTCTTCTACAATCTTTGTATAAGGCTCTTGAGCTTTTGATTGCTATGTTTCAAATCGAATAAAGAAGAAAGAAAAAATAAAATAAAATGTTTAAATAATTCCAAATTGTTTCCCTATAAGGTAAACTATCAATACTATCGATGGTATCAGATAGTCATACTATCGAGGTATAGCGATCCCTACCGGAGTGCTCACATACTCTCTTTGCAGCACGTTAAGCTTACATTACAGTCAGTATTGTAGCAAATAATTCGATTGACTACAGCAATGTGCATGCAGTGCACCCCATATGACCTCAAGCATTGTCCTGCATGCATAGAAATAAGACCTTCACCCTTTTCTATTTTTTCTAAAACTCCTACTTAACCCGAAAAAACCGGGTTGGGTATGTAATCTCGGAATAAAAAATCCCGGATATTTTGAATTTATGCATGTTTTTAAGAAATCAAATGCAACCGGCCGCAAAAAACATACAGAAATTTAAAAATGCATTTTCGGCGTAGAAGAAATGGTAATTATCAGTTGGTGACTCCACCCTAAGTAAGTAATTTTTAGTGAACATATTTTGTGAAATGGTGCGCTGATTACGAATCTAAAAGAAAGTCGCGGCGGTCGCTATCGGTCCGCGAGATATTCGCATTTGAAGATTGCAAAAAATAATTCGTTTTGGAAGTCATCAGTAAATAATTTTCCTTTTACAAATTTTTTGATGAACAAGGAACTATTTGTATAAAAAAGTTATAGTTCTCCTTCTTCAAATATTTTGTAACAGGAAAATTATAATTTTGGTGTACAATTATTTCCTTGTACAAAAAGTCTTCTTCATCAACGATACGTGGGGCGTAAAAAAAAATTTTCCGAGTCATCTAATGACTTTTAAAGTCCCTAAGATGTTAACACTTACGTTCTAAGCCATCACGACTGGCTCCAATAACTTCCAAAATGAGTTATTGTTTTACAATTTCACTTCGAATACCTCACAAAGCGTGACATAGAGATCGCCGCGAATTTATTTCAGATAGATAAAACAATGTTCATTAAAAATTGATTAGGGCGGGGTCACATAATGGGATAATTACCTTTGTTTTTACATTTAAGTTTTACCTAACATCGCCCTGTCTTTTTGATAAGCTTTATTTTTGGAATTTTGTATTCCGGTATTTTGTGTCGGGATTTTATGTTCCAGGATTTTGCACTCCGGGATTTTGTAACCTTAACACTCCAGGATATTGTGTTCCGGGATTTTCAAATCCATGATTTAGTTACTATCCCGTAAGAACCTCCTTCACTCAACCTCCTAACCCATTTTCCTCAACTTTAATTCCTTTCCTGCCAAGGCTGTGCTTTAGCATCATAGGGCATCCTCTGAGCTTTGGCAACATCATATATAAAAAAAAAAAAAAAGAACCAGATTCTCTTTTTCCAGAAAAAAAGTACCAACGCCGTTTTCGCATAGTTCACAGTTCAAGGCCAGTTATTGAGCTTCACAGGTGCATTTACAAGTATCACGGAATATAATCATCACGGAATATAAAATCCCGTAATGCAAAATCCGGGAACACAAAATTTCGGGTCACAAATTTCCGGATGCCAGAAATGTATACTTTGAATTTATGTATGTTTTTATGAAATTTTAAACGCATAAATTCAAAATATGCATTTCCAGCATCGAAGAAGTGGTTGGTAATTATTCCATTAGGTGAATATGAATGAATATCGCAAGATATTCGCAGCTGAAATGTTCAAAAAAATAACTAAGTTTGAAATTCATTAGAGACACTCATGATGGCTCGGAAAGGAAATAATTTTTCGTTTATAAGATATTTTAAGAAGATATGTACAAGGAAAAGTACAACAAAATTATAATTTTTCTTCTTCAAAAATAGCATTCGCAGATTTATATAAGTTTAACCGAAGAGCAAATAACTTTAACCCATGAGCAAATAAATTTAAACCTAAATACTCCATAAGCCATTTTAATAAAAGGACTTTCAATTTAAATTCAAATAAAACATTTTATTCTTTCATTTTTTCATTATTATTGTTTTCAGGCTTCAAACATTGGTCAGTAAAAGTGGCCAGTGCAAAGGCTGCCCTTCCATTGCCTTAGGGAAGAGTAAAACCATATCCATAACGTAATTGGTGCAGTCAGTCGGTATAATTTGTTCCAGGCTATCTTCAATGACTTCAAGAAGGTTTTGTGAGAGGTTACATCTTACTTACATTACCTAAAACTGATCGAACGATTGTTCAATTGAATTAATCATCGGGGAATATAGAGGCAAGGATTTTAGAGTTAAATTCGTGTCGAAGATAAAGCTTGCCGGTTGTGTTACAAACCGAGCCCGGGTGCCTCTTTTTGAGTGCGCCTGTGGCCTTCTAAGATGTAAGTTGAAGCCCAACTCATCTCTGCTGCCTAAAGCCCATTCCGATAAGTCTCGGGCATAAATATTCCTCAACTCTATGGTTCGTGGATAATTTATCTGCTCATTTTCTATTGAAGCTAATTTAAATGTTATCTAAGCATCTCGAATGCCATTTCGAATGGTGGAAAACTAGTTTTTAAAAAACAATTTGAACCGACTTCACAAAAACCGCTAAAAAGCATAAAATAATTTTTCATTTTATATCTATTACGACATTTTGAAGTCGGTGCAAATTACACAAACCGAATAACTACAACAAAAGTATTTAGTCGTACTTCCTTATGATTCCGTGAGCTGACACGTTCAGGTAGTTTTATATATTATCTTCAATTGTGGTTGGGTTGTATTTTGTTTGTTTAATTTGCACCGACTTCAAAATGTCGTAACAGATATAAAATGAAAAATTATTTTATGCTTTTTAGCGCTTTTTGTTAAGTCGGTTCAAATTTCATTCATCATAAGCCAAAATTTTTTGTCAGAATACAAATAGATGCTCTATGCATTCAAAATCATCAAAATAAGTCCAGGGGTTACAAAGTTAGGTTCCCCCACCCCAACCATAGGTCAACATTTTTCCATAGAGTAGCAATGGAGGATCATAATATACACAACAAAAAGGAATCTTCCAAATAGATGTGTGAATTAAGAAATTGGGTAACGCCCCTTCCGCACACCACCTCACCTTATAAATTTTTGTCGTCGTATCAGTTGCCAACATATTCTAAACATCAAAAGAAGAATCATCCGAATCGGTCAAAATCTTACGAAATTAGACTACCCCTTTACCCACACCACCCCACCCTAACACCAAATTTTTTTCATTATTAGCAATAGGGTATCATACTTTATACATCCAAAAACGAATTGTCCAAATCGGTCCCCGTATTACGAAGTTAGATTTCCCCCTTACCCCCCATCCCCACCCCTCCAAAATTTTTTTTTTCATGGTACCAATCGGGGAATACTCTATCCAACAAAGAAAAAATCATCAAATTCTGTCCACACGTTACGAAGTTAGCCTACCCACCCCACCTGCCTCCCCATTTCACCCTGGGACCAAATTTTTTTCATTATAAGCAATGGGGGATGATAGTCTATACAACAAAGAAAGAATTATCTAAATTGTTCCATGCATTAGGAATCGTGGTTTCACCCCACCCCCTTCCCCCAAACATTTTTTTGGCATGCTACCAATCGGGTAACATACTTTACCAAATAAAAGAAGAATCATCCAAGTCGGTCCACGGAGTTAGAATACCTCTCCTCCTCCCCACGCCATCCTATGACCAAATTGTAATTGCTAGAAATAGGGCATCATACTCTATGCAACAGAAAAGAATCATCCAAATCAGTTCACGCGTTACAAAGTTAGGTTTCATCCCACCGCCCACCCCCACCCAACTTAAAATTTTTTTATATGGTACCAATCGGAGAACATACTCTACTTAACAAAAAAAGAAAAATTACAAAATTGTGCCCGGTCATACATAAAAAAAATAAATAAAAAAAACATACGTGTCGAACTTAGAACCTCTTTGTTTTTGGGAAGTTTGTTAAAAAGAAACAACAATGTGGTTTTCCTGCTGCGAATTTCTCTGAATTTCTTTCGGCATTCTCCTCTATAGCTGCCAAAGTTCCAGCACTTCCTCTGTTAATTTTCGAGATCTTTTTCCACCACGATAGTCACCGGGCAATTCGCAATCGTTTTTATATGTAGCTACAGATATGGTTTTACTCATCCCTAAGGTAATCGAAGGGCAGCCTTTGTACTGACCATTTTTACTGACCACTGTTTGAAGCTTGAAAAGAATAATAATAACAAATATTTTATTTGAATTGAAAATGAAAGTCTTTATGGAGTATTTAGCTTTAAATTTATTTGCTCTTATGTTAAGCATATTTGCTCCTTATTTGCTTTCGGTTTAAACTTATTTGCTCTTGGGCTAAAATTATTTGTTCTTGGGTTAAACTTATTTGCTCTTGGTTTAAATAAATTCCCGAATGCTATATTTTGTTAAAGGAAAATTGTAATTTTGGTGTACAAATATTTCCCTGTACAAGAAGTCAGTAGTTGAACAATGATACATCGGACATGAACAAATATTTCCGAGCCTTCACGAGTGTTTGCAATGACTTCTAAAACGAATTACTTTTTTCACAAACTTCATATACGAATATTTCGCGAACCGTTACATAGAGATCGCCAAGAAATTCTTTCAGATTCGTAATCAGTACGAAATGTTGCCCAATTTAAAATATATGTTCATCAAAAATTAATTGGGGTGAAGACACCTAATGTAGTAATTACCTTTAGTTTTTCGTTTTCATTTAATTGTTACTAAACATATGCAAATTTATCTTTTCTCGAAAATTTTATGTAATAAAGTATTTCTTTTACAATCATTAAACTACCATTCTAATAATGATGCATACATATTAAAAAACAGTATTTAATTTAACTTGTTTGAGTATTTAATTTTACGCAACATCGATCTGTATTTCTGGGAAGCTTAATCTCCGAGGTTTCTTTCTCCGGGGTTTTGCATTCCAGGATTTTGTGTGCTCTGGGATTTTGTAGCTTTAAGACTCCGGGATATTGTATTCTGAGATTTTGAATTCCGGGATTGAGTTACCATTCATGTACAAGCCCCGCACTCATCATTGATAAGTCAATCGCATAGGCCTCTAAAACCCTGTTTTACTAGTATTCCTAGAATTTCTCTCTTCATTCAATATTTCATATGGCTCTCCTCACTATTGAGTAATCTTTATTTAAGGTTAACTTCCTACTGAGGAGGATCGAGTTAAACCACTCATATAGACTTTCATAAATTTCCAGTTTACTGGGACCGTAGTGGATGACTTGTATTTTTACATTCAGAAAGAAACTGAAGTTTATTCCCTGAACTCCAGTGTAATTGACCCCTCTTCATTCACTACTGTATATACTAATTTTGGTTTAGCATAGGCATAGGGGTTTTTGGAAGTATTGTATCGCTACTTATTGCATGGCTGTTCACCATGTATTTACCACCTATTCCTAGAGCGTGGTCACTCTTATAGTCCAGCATCCGGTGTAAGCGTTACTGAGTACCGGAGTACTCTTAGCAATACAACTTTAACTGGACTATCAATATTTTATTTATTTATTGGATTATTCGCTTTCTTTGCATTTTTGATACTCAGATTCCTACTGGTATCTTTTCCTATCAAACTGACCTCAACTCACTTCATTAGTTCGTTGAAGTTGCACAGCCCCCTTTAGTTCAACGCCAACTGAACGGAACCACCATTGTGGTAGGGCTATCCGCTCACCCGAGGTAATCATTTTCGATTAAGTGGGTATCTCTCCTGCGTTTCCTATTTTCTATCATTAAATTTATTTGAGATGCTATTTCTCTGGCTACATTATTTCTTCCGTATAACTCATCGTTTTCGTCATGAATTATACCGCCAATAAAGATGGTTTTCCGATTTTCACCTTCTATAGTCATTGACTCGATTACAGCTTCTTCTGGGGTCCCATCAGTTATTCATTCACTCCACTTTAACTCTCTACACTCACTACGTTTTCCACATTCATATCAGCAATCTGATTTTGGTTAGTTTGGTTTTGTGCCAAATCTCATTTGACACGTTGTACATTGGAACTCTCAATGATCATTATTTACAGGCCCATTGTATTTGGGTCTGTGACAGGCTAAACCGTGTTTTTTCGTAAATTGTTTGGAGCATTCTCCGCACTCGTAAATTAATCCAATTTCTGGATGAGCTGTACTATAATGCTTAGTTTCGTCATTAATATTAGTCATCAATAAATTGCATATAGCACATAGCTCCGTGTTATACGGAAGTATAATTTTATGAGTCCTCCGCAACTGCCCAGAGGGGGTGGACTCGTCTCCAATGGTTCGGCTAATGGGCCCTGTTCCATTGTTGTGGGTTCCTGCGGAATTCCCGGGGAAACCGAACCCTTGGTCTCCCCTCGATTCAAGGGGTTGCTGACCCTTAAAGGACGTCTTACCACTAGCAAGCCGTATGCGGCTTTGCTACTGTCAATCCCAATAGGAATGCCCAAGGTACAGTTACCCTTGAGTAGTGTGTCACCTCTGGTGTTGTTGAGGTGTAAGCCTGGCTATTAGCCGGAAATCATTTCTGTTACCAGCAGGCACCACGGGGAGGTTAGGAGATAGGCACATCTATGACCCTTCTAGGAATCAGTGCAAGCACCTTTCCGACGAACCATCTAAGAGAGTCATAGTTGCTCCCGCCTGACTTTTATCCTGAAGTCTCTTGAATAACCCTATGTAAACCTTTTTCTCATATTTGCCCTAGAAAATGAGTTGTACGCAATTTAATGACGGCCGGTCGGTATACGCTAAAGCAATTTCAAAACTTTCAACGCGTTTTTCACGAAAGCATGATTTTTGAGCTGGTGTGCAATATTTTGGTATCTACAAATTGTTGGATTCCAGCAAAGTGGAACCTAAGATGTTCAGCAGACATGTGATTCTTGTCCCGAATACATTCCGATTTTTCGCGGTATTAAGGGCAAAGTTACGGCCCCTTAAATACGAAAAGTAACATGGAAAAATTAAAAATCCATATTGAATTTCGCGCAATTTCTACAGTTTTTGAAATTTCGACTTGAATCTGGTCAGAACGATAACCACAAAAATTTACCTTTAACATTACTTCCTCTACTTTAAGAATCTGACAAACTTTTTGATTTCAGATCACTGGATGGGCTGGAACTCTACACACCGTGGAGCAGTAGTTTTTTGGAGGGGACAAATTCAGTACCCTGCAGCGTCCCCATATTTTTTTACCAAAACAAATTGCCTTTCTATACTTTATGTCCCGAATAAAAGACGCAAAAAGTTTCATAATTGTACCCACCTCACTTTTTTGTAGAAAAAAAAATCGAAAAGTTGGATACATATTAAAAACAGGCCTAAGATACTAAGATTTCTCTAGTCCTTTGCTGTGACGTAATGCACTTGATCCTTACCTGAAAATTTCACAAAATTGATTAACTCTTGAGCTCTACTGATATCTATAAACCTTCGTGAACAATCTAATTAAAGATCGAAAAATGTTGGAAAAAAAAGAATTGAGGAAGCTTCTTTTATTGCCACCCGATAAATCAGACAGCTGTAATTTGCAGTCGTCGCTAAGTTTTAAAAATGTCATATATATTTTTTAACACTTTATTACTGTTGCATACAGGTCTCCCAAAAAGTTTTGACACAATCTCTTAAGAAATCGTTTCTCTAACTGATAGGTCGGCAATATGAACATTCGAAAAGTTTTTCAATTTATGTAGGTCGTGTTCTAATTATCACGATTAAAATTCCAGTCACTGCATTTTCGAAAGATGTCTAGAATATAAAAAATGATTACAACTGGTTTATAATTTTTACGAAATTGTCCACTAAAAAATAAAACACACTTTCAAAACAAAAATTTATTAAGTAATTGGAAAAGTAATGCTTAATTTAATCATTAGGGAAGTTGCAACTTTCCCTAGCGTTGTTAGCTGATCCCCTAGGGTAATTACTTCACTGCACGTTGAACTGAAATAGTCAAGAATGTAGTCTTCAGTACAAGATCAATTAAAGAATGATTTTATTATTGTTGATTAACAGTTTCGTTTTGTAGAATCTATGTACTAAATTTTGAAACTTATTGTCCTGTACCAATAGTTAAGGATATCTTCATCTTTTCTAGAGCCTCTGCAGAATTTAAGTCCGTGTTAATTGGCAACGATATATGTTTTCTTTTTACCTGTAGTGATTAAAGTAAGGTTAGTTTTAGAATTTAATTCTGGGGGATTATAGCAAGATGGGTAAACATATTTTTAATGCAAAAACACTAAATTTAAGAAATTAGGTGATTATAAATTTAAAACAAATAAGGTAATTTCTGGATATGTGTATGTAGATTTGGACCGTTTTTTCTAAACTGCAATAAAACCGAAATAACAATTAACGTCATTACGAGAATTATTTATTTGCAAAGGTGAAAACGAAATTACATCCTTTTTATAGAAAAATTTCGAACAAATAAAAATATGACTCTTTTATCTATCGCTCTTTAGCCATCAGGAGAAAAGGAATCTTTGAAGAAGCGGAGTACGACTAAAAAAGATAAGTGAAGTTTTCGTCTATAATTTCCATTAGTGTCTCTCATAAATTGATGTATTTTGAACAACGTTCCTTTAAAGAAGTTTATCTTAACCGCGTGTTGGTAAAGTTCTTGACACCATACACAGTCGTCCTGGTTGATTTTATTTGGAGAACATCGAATATGTGATTCAGGAAATCAACCACTCCTTGCCGTGGTGACTTTCGTTGAAACCTTACAGGTTTTTTTTTCTGATTCGTTAGCAGGTTAGAGGTTAGCAGGTTAGATTCAAGGGTTATTTTAGAGTTACGGTCATTGTCTGCTGACAACAGTGTCCTAAATGATAAATAATTAAATAGGTTATGAAATTTTCGGATTAAAAAATATTACCGATTGGGGAAATTTTATACTTCATTTATTATTTTCAAAATTTCAGGGAATTGGGGCCTAAATTGGGAATACATAAAATAAATATCTTGGAACTTTATTGTGTGTGGTTGTTCGTAACCACTGTATAAGTGAGTGAGCATTGAATCAGACAAACAGGTTATTCACATATTTCAGCAAAGCCTTCAATAGGATTGACCATGGAATCCTTGGTCAAAATCTATCTCTGCTTGGTTTTTCTTTTTCTTTTGTCGACTAGACGAACGTCTCGGGTCGTACAGTCCGTGTATTCCGAGGAGCCCTTTTCGATCTAATCGTTGCCAACGCAAGGGTGCGCCAGGGTACCATACTTGGCTGACTCCTTTTTATTCTGTATATCAATGATGTTTCGCTTCTGTTTTCCAACACTTAAATTATTTGTTATGTGGAAGATGTCAAAATATTTTGCACCATTTTTCATGAATCCTACTGTAGCCTCTTAAACACTGATTTGGATACGCTTCGCAATTGGTGTCCTCGCGATCACCTTCCCTTAGACGCCGGCAAGTATATTGTCACGATTATTACCGGTAGAAAAGGTCCTTTTCTCTTCGACTACTCTGTGGATGGCGTTGTCTTGAGCAGTGTCGACAGGGGTAGAGATTTTGCTGTGGTTCTCAACTTTTGTTGTTGATTACATTGTAGGTAGGGCTAGTTCGATGCAGGGTTTTGTTAAAAAGTTGTCCAGAGAGTTTGCAGACCCCTATTTAGCTAAGCTTCTCTATTGCACCTTCGTGATACTAATAATGGAATATATCAGCTCTGTTTGGGCTTTCTATTTCACCGCACACATCAAGCACATCGAGGCGGTGCAGCGCGGATTGCTTAGATTTGCACTCATTGATCTTGCTTGGAACGATCCTTTCATGCTTCCCTCTTATTTCTTCGGTGAAAACAAATTCAATATGTTCAAAATAGTTTTCTTCTTTGAATTATTACAGGGCACAATAAATTCATCCAATTTACTCAGGGCCTTGAGCATCTCTATCCCCTCCCGCTCGTTGAGGAGTTACGACTTCCTTCACGTTTCTGGCCACGGAACGCTGTATGGAATGCATGAGCCTATTACAGCGATATCATTTCAATAAGGACTTCGCCATATCTTATCTTAATTTTTTCAGACTGCGATTAAAAAGCCAACTTAAGTCATGTCTAGGCTAATGTCATGTTTTCCTTGCTTGATCAAGTTATGCTTGCTTGCTTTTATTCTAGACTTATTTAATGTAATTTAATATTATTGTCCTAGTCAGCATTAACGAATCTGTTTTTAAATAAATAAATAAACAGACATATTCTATTCTATACAACAAAAAATTAATGATCCGAATCGGTCCACACGTTAAGAAGTTAGGTTCCGCACCATCCTCCCAGACGTTATAAAGTTAAGTTTTACCGCCGAAGTATCTATAAAAAGTAAAATGACTCTCCGGCAATTTCCCTATCGTATTCTTTCTCTGGTCTGGCTTTCATAAAATTTTTTTCTATGCTCTTGATACACGTTCTGATCACAATTATTTAATTTGCAAGAAGTGCACAAGTCACACTCACATTTGCGAGGCTTAAATATAGCAGAATTGCAACTTTCCAAAATATTCTTAAATACAAATTCTGATAGTGAAAAAATATTCTCATTGTACATTCGATTGTATAATTTGATTTTGGTCCTGAATATGTTTCGGAATATTGCTTTGCGGATTTTTCTGACAATAATGTGATTTCAATTTTGGAAGTTGATCAAGAAAATCTTTGAAAAATAACTTCCTTCTCTCACAATGTTTAATTTGATTTGATGGCTTAGTCTGATTTTTTTAGTCGATTTTCTTTTATTTCGGATGGGCTGTTTTGTGCGAAATTATTAATTAACCAACCTCTCAAAATTTCTTCTTTTAGTATTAAGGGGGTTAGGAAGTCTAGCATTTTCGAAAAATTGGTTTTTATGAGCTCATTGGACAGAACAACTCTTTCGAAGTATTTTGCCGCCTGGAGGAGCGCTGTACCTTCAAAATTTGCACCGCTAGAGCCCGAGGAATGGGGCGAAAGGGAGCTTTTTAAGGCCGAGCGGTGCAGAAAACCTTGTATTCTCAAAACATTTTTGACTTTCCGTACATGATACCTGAAAAACCGTTCCATATAATTCAATGATATTTTCAGGATATGTTTGTAAGATCAATCAATTCATCATTTCATGTGACATAAAATAGAATAGACAAAAATTATTAGCGTTTTATTTTGGAAAAAATAGCATTTCTTGAAAGCCTCACTTTTGGTTGGTCCAAAAACATTTTTTTTTTCAAAAAACTAAGAAAAACTGTCACAAGGAACATACGAGGATAAAAACTAATTACTGGAAAACTGTTCCAGATTATCCTCCTTTTCGTGGCGGATGTAAGGAGTGGGGAGCCAGATTGTAAACAGGTGGCTGAAATTTCGCTAAAATAGTGCAACTTACCTACTTATATCCTTAAAACATAAAACTAAACAGGAAGGGCATTAAGTTTGGAAAAATTCAGCATTTTTTCTGCGATGGTGAGGACTTTTTTGTGTTTATAGGCAATGACAGTAGTCAAATTCGAGATTTTTTGAAGAGGGGTGTTAAGACGTCGACAAAATTATTTTTTACTTGAGTTGTAATTAAAATACTGTACATAAATTTTTTGAAATCCAAAAGCAAATGGCTTCTGTGTTAGAATTAGCTGAAGAAAAAACGATTGCTTTTGTAAAGAATTTTTTTAGTTTAGTTTTAGTTTTCTCGCAGAAAAAACAGTAATAATTTCTAATTCCGAAATAAATCGAATAAATTAGCAAGGTTCGATCTTTCATTTGTATTTGCTGCATATTAAGATTACAGATTTAAAACCCATCCTTTAGTGGAAACCATTTAAGCGAAGTGTAAGAGCCTCAGATACTCTAGTCGGTCTCGCCCTAACAAGGGGTTTATATGAATTATAAATCGTAGTAATTCAAAGTTGTTAAATATTTAATTAATAATTTTGATCCTATTCTAAAAGAAAATACTACTTCACTTCACTTATTATATTCTACAAAATTAAATTTTTAAAATTATAAATGTACGTAAAAATATCATCCTAAAATCTACCTTGCATTATTTGATAATCAAATAATTATTCGTTATTTCATGAATTATTGTCAAATAATTATTTGGGGTGCATTATTTGATAATCAAATAATTATTAATTATTTGATGAATTGTTCGAAGATAACTATAATTTTATTATAATTATAATTCGTCGTTATTCGATTATCAAATAATTGACCCTTGAGTAGATATAGATCTCATATTTAGGAATTTTAGCAAAAACGACACTTCAATCGACGGTTATGCTAAACGCATTGCAACGAAATAAATAATTATTCTATTAAGAGACATCTATTAAAGGGGGACCCCACCCTGACGGCTCTAAAAACAGCTATTTTCACGAATTTTTTTAAGGGTTAAAAAACAATCGAGTCATTTGGGTTTTTTTTACTATAACTTTGTATGCATTTTTAACTGTATTAAAACATTTTTTTGAACAAAAATATTAATATTTGGAGCCGTGGTAGCCTTCAGCGTCAGAGATATCCAAAAAAAGGCACCAAGGTGGAACAAAGTCTTTTAGATTTACTTAAACTATATTAGACTGGTTATCGTGTGGCAAAGGATTTTTTGAAAATTCAGAAAATAAAAAAAATGGTGGCAGTTTGAAAAAAAGTTCCATTTTTCGTGCTAGGAGCGATCAGTCCTGAAACAAGGTAGAACAAAGTCTTTTAGATTTCCTTAAACTATATTAGACTGGTTAAAGTGTGGGAAATTTTTTTTTGAAAATTCAGAAAATTACAAAAATGGTGGTAGTTTGAAAAAATTCCCATTTTTCGTGAAAAAAATGCCATAAAGTTGTTTATAAAAAACCGAAAAATTTAAATATCAAAAAAATGCTATGCTAGACGATAGAGAAAACAGTTTTACATATTGTCGAAAAAGATTGAAGCGATTTCATTAAATGGTTCCCGAGTGAAACTGGAACTCAGTTTAAAAAATTTGGTTTCGAGAAAAACGCGTTTAAAGTTGTTGTTACTGTTTTTTCTATGATAACTTCCACCACCTGCCACCACAATTCTTCTTGTACCTTTGCAATGACTTCGAATATCAATAAACTCTTTTAGAGGGTCACTCTAGACACTATAAGGAATAGATTTAAGCAATAAAAAAATTGATGTTTTGATACCTTCAGGGTGGCGTCCCCCTTTAAGAGAAATTTTTCAGTTATCGAATAATAAATAATTATTTGCGAATAATTCATCATATAACGAATAATTATTTGATTATCTTACAACGCACGATCGAATAACAAATAGTTCTTTGAAATTCAAATATAGAGAACCAAACTATAAATAATTATTTGCGAATGACTTGAAATAAATTTAAAATCAAATAACAATTATTTGAATTATGAAATATTTATATATTCAAATAATGCCAGTGATAGGTAACAAAATTGCAGATTTCTTAAAAAATAAATAAAAATTTGTTAAATAATAAAATTTACTCTGGTGTACTGCAATGAAAATTGTTAGCTATCTTACAGCGAGGCAAATAATGGTTTTTAAAATTTTCAGGAAGAGCGGCGGCACAATTACCA
Source organism: Leptarthrus brevirostris (assembly GCA_964036015.1). NCBI lineage: Eukaryota > Metazoa > Arthropoda > Insecta > Diptera > Asilidae > Leptarthrus > Leptarthrus brevirostris. Next base: position 168,764,346 of record OZ038371.1, on the reverse strand, counting down.
ACAATTTCGCAAATTCGATAACAATAAGAACTGGTTGGGACAAATTTCAAGTAATGTGCCTGGCTTGATGATGAGTCCAATTCGCATTTTTGAAAATCTCCACAATTTAGCTAAAATCTTAATAATTTCTTTTCATAAATGAATATGTGTAATATAAAATAAAAGTTCTTTATTAGATAAAAACAAAATTGACGAAATGTGGGTTAAGGCTTGTTTACACTTATATACCTTTGTGGAACTTTCGCCTAATAACTATAATTTTACGTTAATTTTTGATTTAATTTTTACGAAAACCTTGTCAAATTTTTTGGTAGATGAATGATAAATGGAATATAGTGAAATTAATTTGACCTATGCTGTTATTTTGTTACCAGTCCAGGCATACACTGCGGATAAAAATTGAATGAGAAGTACAATATCTTTCCATTTAAAGGTAATTGCTTGCTATTGCAAAGTTCGCTTAAAGAACTTTAAAAAAGTTGCTGTAATAGTAAGGTCAACTTAATATTAGACTTCTTGCAACTTTTCCAAAGCTTTCATTCACCATTTCCTGAACCAATTGAAAGAAGTATCTCATTCCACATGAGCAACTTTCCAAGCGTGACATAGAATAGCCCCCACGTTTTGTCGCAGATGTAATCTGTAACTGAAAATTCTATTGGCAGTTAATGTGATAGAAAATTAATTTTCGAGAACATTGTGAAGATGCGCATGGTTCTCCAAAACACTTTGCAGAAAGTGCCTTGTTGTCTTTTATTAGTTGTGGAAAATCCGTCTAGGGAATATGGAGAAAAAGAAGGAAAATCTCGACAAAGAATTTGCGAAATTTTTTATGTTTTGCAAAAAACAAGGTTTTACTGCCAGTGATATAAATGTCATTTGTAAACCGCTTCATAAAGACATTGGACATGCCAAATTTAAAAATTTTTTATTAGTGTTAGCAACTGTTTGCGTGGTGTTTTACCTTTACCACACGGTGGATACTTTACCTTGGATAGTTAGTGCAGTTGGCCGAACAGTGATGATTAAAATGCTCTCAATCTGGAATTGGACAAGCTTATATACTGCTAAATGTCTTGTATCGTATTCTACCAATGAGTTGGGAACAGCAGCTCTAAGTTATAGCAGTTACGAAACGGACCCAAGAAATTGCATTTTGTGTGAACGATATGGTAAATTAAACAAATAAAATAATATAATTTGTGTTCAATAAATAAAATTACAGAAAAAGTAAATATTTTGGAAAATGCAACATTTCCACTCATCCAGCGAAACTACCTCGAAAAAGGTTTACCTGTGCTAATTAAAGATTCACGTCCAAGGCAAACATTTGATGAGATCCTGGGAAAAATGAAAAATGCAAATAAGTTTATTGAAAGTGATCCTTGTGATGCGGAAAGTAGTTTAATGCTAACAAAATTCTTTAATATTGAAGATTTATTGATTGTTGCGAGTGAACAGGACTCTGATTCTGCATGGTTTTTTCAACTTCGCAATTGTCAATTTCACGCTGTTAAGGCATCACGAGGTTTTATCGAGAAGCCGCATTATTACTCAGCACATTTGGAACCTTATTACTCTAGTTGGATACTAATGTCAAAAGACTATCAGGACTTTAGTACAGAGCTCTTTTTGGATGGTCTTGTCATTGTGCAGCAAATTACTGGTAGATTGGGTATAACCTTGACTGCAAAGGAACCATGTGAATCAAGTTGCGGTCAGCATTCATTTTTCATCTACGAAGGGGAAGCTTTAGTCTTCGTGACAGATTTGTGGACATTTTCATACTTTTTGAATGATTTCGGTGAATCTGTTACTTTTATTTCGGAAACACACTGGAATAATTAATAAGGAGAAGAATCTCTGAAATACACTGGAATAATGTAGAAGTTATAATTAAGTTGAATTTAAGTTACATTATGTTTTATTGCGCTTAATAAAAGATAGCTTTTAAGTATATAAGGAAAATTATTTTAACAATTGATTAAAATGTTTCAAACTCGTTGCGATGAAATAATCCAAAGCAGCCAAAAATACTAAGCAGATTATGTAATTTACTTGTAAGAACTTACCTCATCTTAACTATTCCAATAAAAGTTTCTAGGCATTGGTTCTACACTATAATCTGGAAGCAAATAAATTTACACTGATCGATTTCTTCATCTATCTATCTTTTGAAATAAAGACCGAATTATGACATGTAAATAAATATATTAAACAAAATGCACTTACGACTTTTCATCTTAGTACGGCAGTATGCACGACAAAGATACAAAGAGTAATATCGGAAAAATAAAAATTTAAATTAATAATTACATTATAGTTTAAGGAAATTTGTGTCTAATCTATCTTGTGCCATAAAAGTCCATCTGATCATTAAGCAAAGTATAAACTATTTTATGTTTTCTTATTTCATCAATTTTATACTTACATAGTATGCGTCTCCCACAGTGGCGTAGCAGGGGCGGCACCTTTAGGGGGCGGCAAAATTTCACAATAAATATTAATAATATCTAGTAAATATTTGAACCATTTCATATTTTTTCGCACCTACGATTCGGACCGATCGAAATGAGCACGGAATTTTTCATTACTTATACTGTAACGAAATCGGGGAATCCCTCTCTTTAAATGAATGTATAATAATGTGTTTGAAGTCTAATGATCGCTGCCCCTGCACAACAATTGTCAGCAAATGGACCACACCTGCAGTTGTGTAACCGTCGCAGCACACAATTTTCTCCAGTAGAGGAGAATATCAGGAGAGATAACAAATCATCTGATCTTCTCGCATCGCTCGTATTCTGCAGCATCACAAAAAGAGGAGCACAGCGATCTCTTATCACGAAGACTGTTCCTCACTTGCTACACAATCGAAACTGGAGACAGATCACCCAAAATTTTAAGTGACGCAAAGTTGTATTTTTTCAAAGATCAAGAAACAAACGTAAAATTAAAGTGAAGTGTTCAAACTCAATATCTTTCATTCAACACCAGTTAACTTCCAGTATTCACTCCCAACAAATGACATCTTGATAATAATAATAATAACTTAATCTTGATGATCGTCAAGGTATTATCATAAATGTTTTCAAAATTTTCTTCCGCCCCGGGCGGCTGACACCCACGCTATGCCGCTGGTCTCCCATTGTCCATGCAGCAGGTTCATATTTTCTATATTACAATTGTGTTTTGACACTAGTAAATGTTAAGGCAGTCCTTAACTTCTTTTCCTTAGGCAAAAGATTCCAAATTTTTCATAAACTATTTTTGCTACAGTGATCGTTATAATTTTCTTTGAAAGTACTAACTAAAGGATACATCCAGGAATTTTACTTCGTAATTAGAGGGGGACGCTTTCATAACGAAGAGTTAAAATCAAAACGTCCTTAAGCACTTTTTGTTGCATCTTAGGAGACCTATTTAAAGATACCAAACTCAATGGGTTGAGTAATAAAAAAAGTTTGAGTATACTATTTTTCCAAAAATCTCATTATTTTTGTTTTTGGGTCATAAATTTTCGTCCATATACCAAATTTTATATTCTCTCTCTCTAGTTCCCGTAACCCCACATGCGGATAGCCTTAGTGGATTGCGTGCACTACTTTGAAAGGGAGAAAATAAATATTGGTGAGTACATTAATAGTTTTTGTTTTCTTGATTACTGTATGGACGGATAAAACTGTCAAAATTACTTCCCGCACGGCCTACTCTAGATACAAGCCTGAAAAGCATGACAGTTCGGCCATTTCACCACCAAGCGTTTCTTCATTAGATCATTTTGTTATACCACATTTTAATCTCAATACTCCAATACTCAATACTTTTTATCGTCTTCACATGTTCAGAACATTTGTAGGTTAGAGAAAGTAAAATCCCCCAAACTTTTACTTATGTCTACTGTGGCATGTTTTGGTTTGTTTACACCACCAATGCTCAGCTGTTAATGTAAGCTTCCGGGCTTGTATCTAGAGTAGACTATGCTTCCCACAAAGTGAAACACTTTTGTATGTTGAATGTTCATCCCTTTTTTGCGCTTATATGCACTGTATTGAGGTCTAAAAAGTAAAGTTTATTTTCATAACTTAATATATAGGAGTTCCCGCCGATCTAAAATATTCTCCATTAGATTCTCTCTCGATCCCGATTTTAAAAGTTTTCTAACTGCCGCCAGCAACTACAATTGCGTTCTTATGTTGGCAGCTTTGTAAGCACATTCAAAACAGGAAAGCACATGTAATAGAAATAGGCCAATGTTCAAGAAAATATTATTACCTTAAGAAATAAGACGAGTACAGAGAAATAGTATATCATTAAAAATAATTTCAGAGAAGACAATGTATTCTGTACATTATATTATAGTATATATTAGTTTTTTTTTCTCGACAGTATTAGAAAAATACTCTTAATGAAAATGAAGGCAAACCAGTTTTTTACCAATATTTATAAAAGTTCTCACAAAACGAAATAGCATGGTCCTTCCATAGTTATACGTCAGTGGTCTGCACAGTAAACCCTGCTAAAATGGATTTGCGTTACGTGGGCGTACCATGAATCGTGTATAAGCTGTTACTAGAGTTTCATTACTGCCAACATCTACAACGTGTTCAGGCCTCGCATGGAGAAGGAACTTTTTTAAACCTTTGGAAGTAGAAATACGGTTTTGGTTTTTAGTAATAATTTATCAAATTAATAAAAGAAACAATTTTTACATTAAATAACTTAAATAACAAATGATTTTTAGAACGTGCAAATTATATTCAAAAACAATAATTTAATTAATTTTAGTCGAAAAGAGTACATACCCCGATAGGTATCGTGTTAAAAATGTTTTATTTAGATAGTCTAGAGGTGTTTCGAACTTTGAATCTAGATATATGCCACAACCGATTTTGACCTTCTTATCAACGTAGCTCGTAGTTTTTTTTAAATAACTTATGATTGGCCAGGTTGGCTTTCCCGCCCCCACTCATTGCATGGATTAAGTCGTATTTATCTAATAGGATTTATAGAGTGCTTTTTCGGGGCGTGCTCTGTGATGCTTTTGTGGCTCCTTCTGGTGTTCCACAGGGTAGTCATCTTGGTCCTGTGTTATTCATCTTATCTATTGATGATATTACTTATTTGCTTCAAAGAAGTCAAATTCTCATTTATGCGGACGATATCAAGATTTTTCTCCCAATCAAATCTTTTGTCGATTACGAGATCTTGCAGTCGGACCTACACATATTTTATAGCTGGTGTGTCTTAAATTAAATATTGGGAAATGTCAGGTTATGACCTTCTCGAGGTCCCGCAACTACTGTACTTTTCAGTACAAGTTTGATGGTACTTGTATTCAACGGGTGGAAGGAGCGAAAGACTTGATTGTGTACGTTGATAGACAACTTAATTTCATCCCCCACATTAATAATATAGAGCCAACTTTATGTTGGGATTTATCCTTCGTTGGTCCAGGGAATTTTCTAGCCCTCACATAAGACTTCATCTGCATAAATCGCTTGTTAGACCACTGCTGGAGTATGTAAGTCCGGTTTGGTATCCGTTTTACAGATCTCACATTAAACGTATTGTATCCGTTCAGCGTAGATTTATGAGATCGGCCCTTTGTGCTTTGCCCTGGAGGGAGCCTCTGATTCTGCCTCCATATAAAGAGCGATTGCGACTGCTGCAACTTGCTACTCTCGAGAAACGTCGGTGGGTTACTGATATAATTTTTCTACACCAGCTTCTGCAGGGGAAGATTGACAGTGAGGAACTTTCCTCCAAAATTTTAGCTAGAGAACTGTCTTATTCCCTTCGAAACCGTCCTAGCTTACGGATAGTTTACTCGCGCACTAGGTATGGTATGTTTAAGCCAGTTATCCGCATGTGTAGGTTTGCTAATGAGGTTGGTGATGTCTTCAGCACTTACGTGGACAAGGTTACATTACGGAAAAGCCTCTATAACTTGTAGCCATCCTGTTGCACTCACTCGTTTTTGTTATTTTTTTAATGTTATACATACATTGTATTGGTTTAGTTCATGCGATCTCTATTGCATGTGCACCCCTGAAAGTTGTATTTAGGTGTGTTTTATGCTTTTGCTTAGGTTAATTGATTCCTGGCTTCTGCCTGTGAAGTTAATTCAGTTAATCAGGAATACGTTGTTCTTCTCATTGCCCCGCATACATTGAGCCGATATTTCTACTTGCCAGACGAAATATATTTCACCATTTTTAGTAAACTAAATTTCTGGAAAAATGTACCTACGACACACACATTTATATTTACTTTAAAATATTAAAGAAATATAAGGTTACTTTATTTCGAACAGAATGTCTTTAAAAGTAAATTTTATTCAAGGTGGTAGAAGGTACATTGAAAAAAGTTGTTAAAGGGTATAAGTAATAAATGTTCAAGTGATCGATACCAATATGGTCCGAATTCATTAGTAGCGGTACCGTCGGTGAGTAACAAGTTTTGCTCAACGTGGCATCACTCCGTTCTTTTCGTAGACTTGTTATAGAGACTTTTTTAAAGAAGGCGATAAGTTGTTTTTGTTGTCACTGTCTCAATTTTGCTTATTGTAAAATTGGACGACCCAACCAACTTTGGTATGGCAGCTCCTCAAGCTTCGTAATGTCGGAACTGGGTCACTCAGTTAAAATTTTTTTTTTTTAATTTGCTAAGAAGGTTTTTTAATATTGTGGGTTATAGGGCGTCTACTACATCGAACCTTACCGTAATTCTGTCACTTGTGTCTTCGAATACCGACGTCTATCCCAGTTTGCTTGTAAGTTTGGAGGCACCGACTGTCTCTCTGGTTCCTTTTCTCTGCCCTACTGCATCGCCTATCCACTTGGTGGGATTTTCCGATAACGCTTTCCAAACTTACGGAAATTTGTGTATTTGCATACTTTTCTTCGCAACGGATCTTCTCCACGTGTTACGCGGTCTTCCCAATCGATTTTTCAAATGGTAACGTGTGGGTTCCAATTTAAAGTTTATCGAATTATGTTATTAGGATCTTTTCATAGTGTGAGTTCGATCCATTACCACTTACCCGTCTTAGTCTCTGAGTCTAAGTCGATCTTCGTGTTGGAGAGGGCGTTCTCTGTGCTGTTCCTTGACTATTCGTCTGTGGGTTGTTCTGTGCATGGTAATTATTGTTATAACTTTAAAAAAGCTGAGTTTTATAGGATCAATGAATGGCTTTGGCGCGAGCGACATCGACGTCGATGTTGAGTCTTTCTACGAAAACCTTTCGCTGTGTTTATTTCAATATATGTCTGTATCCAAAGCGTATCATATCAACCCTGCTGTGCTAGCTTTTGCTCTTCCAGGGATGGTGCCGAGTACCTAAATTACTCTAATTGTGTGATATGTTCGTTCTTTCTCAAGTGTCAAGTTTCTGCATATCAGCCATTGAAGCTGGTAATCAGCTGATTTCAGCAAAGCCTTCGACCGAATCGACCATAGTATTCTTCTTCATAAATTAATGATTCTTAGTTTAACTTCCAATTTTGTTAACTTGTGCCATCGCACTCGGCGAGATCGCTTTTATGATTCATATTCAAATGTTGTCGAGAATACGTCTGGTGTACCGCAGGTTAGACATCTCGCACCATTAATCTTTTATAAAACTACTACTACGCTACTCACACGAATACTCTGTTATGCGGATGATGCCAACAGTTTTCGGAGAATTTTAACTGAACTCCATTGTTCATTGTTAAATTGTGATACCGACGCCTCTTATGTTTGGTGCAGCTTTATGCGCGTCGATATCATTTTCACCTGAAAAATGTCCGCTGTATCTTACTTTCACTATTAACGATAGCTCTTTGAGTGGATTGGACAGGACTAAAGATTTCGGCGTCTGGATGAACACACGCTTTGCGTTTGCGGACCATATTCATGCTATTGTCAGTAGGGCGAATGCCTTTTTGGACTTTATAAAAAGATGGTCCAAAGAATTTAACGGGCCATCATTAGGAAGAGTTTATACTGCACGCTTGTCAGGTAAATTCTGGAATACTCTAGCTCTGCTTGGTACACTTTCCGTGCAGTGCACATGACCGTTTTGTTCTGCCTCCCTAAGACTGATTGAATCTTGTATCTCTGAATTCTTTAGATAAAAGGCCAAAAACTGATAAAGATATTACCGAAAACTGTCTTCGCTTGTAACTGCTTGGGCGAGATTGATTCCTCTGAGCTTCTTGCCTCTCTCAATATCTCGGCCCCGACCCCGTCACGCTCCAAGTACCTTTCCATCGAACTGTCTTTGGTTTTCTGAGCCAGTATCATCGATGTCCGGCTGCTTTAATTTGAGATCTGATTAAAGACTTAGCTTCGTTAAGGTTTAGTTTTAAGTATTAATTTGTAAAATCTTCAATGTAATCAGGTATTTAATAAGTTTTCGATAAATAAATATATCAAGTGGATGCTTTGTTGTTGTTGACTTTTTCGCCATAGATGTAAATTTTATCTGTTTACAACATTTTTTAACCATTTTGTCTACATGTATTATCTCGTAACCATTTATTTCAGCTAATTCTTTGATATAATTCAATTCTCTTAAATAATTATCAACGAAAAGGGGAAATTTGATTTCCTATATAAGTCTATCTTATTACCTATTTTGAAATTTCTGCTGGCAGTAATTTCTATTAACTAAAAACTGTAAAGATAAAAGCAGAACCAAAGGAACATTAAGAAGTATAATGAAAATTACAAATTTGAGTATTTTTGTAGAAAGATTAAGTAAATTTTGGGAATAAATTTTATTATTTTTTTGGTTATGTTAATTCGGTTTCCTTGACATTACGAAATTATAGTATCTTTTTTTTTATTAAATTTGTAAATTTGTCTTCTAAATAAAAATTAATCTCGAAAATTAATATAAGTCTTCAAATAATAAATCACATAATTTAAAAAAATTCCGCAAGTAAATGAGACAAATTATTTTATTAAAATGCAGTCATACCTGTAGAGCGGTAATGCAATCTGTATTTCTAAATTTGGAATCTCCAGCCATAATCAACACATTAGTACAACATACTCTTACTGAAATAAAGACTTCAAAATTTTGTACTTTGTGGGTTAGTCCATTCGTTATTCACACCTGTACGACCTTTTAATCAATTATAAAAAGTAATAAAATATTACCTATGCTGTTTACGTGGTAATAATTGTTTACGTTCAGTTTACGCCGTAAATATAAACGCCCATATCTGCTTTTAACTTCAATTGATGTTTATCAATAGATCCAGATATTAAAAATAACTGCCACACAGAATAAGTCTTCCTCTTCTTTTTCAGCAAGAAAGAAGAAAGGTAACAGGCCTTATTCATCTCGATGTCTTTTCAATTCACATAACAACTAAAATTTTCCAGCCCTTGCGATAAAAATTGTCTAGCATCTCTTTCTCTTTAGTTCCCGTAGCCCCTCGTGGGTCATGATTCGGAACAACAATTGCAAGTGTACGTACAATTTAAAGTGGATTCCAAACCACTGACATTTTTCTTTGTTGTCAGCAGAAAACAACTATGGGTCGCCGCCGGCGAGATTCGAACCTGCGGCCTCAGAATTGGTACGCAGACACGTTGTCACTTACTCCACCGACGACTTCAGTTTTAATGTGTTTGGTTTCCTTGGTCTTGGGCTGAAAGCACGTATGCCCCGTTCATCGCGGGGAAATTTTGTGATCAACTGGGCATTTAAAAAAAATCACTTTAAAATTCGAAAAAAACACTTTATTTATAAAATAAACATTATTAATAACAAAAATAAATTCATTCATAACATAATTCATTTACTTTGTTCCGCGTTGCAAAAAGGATTCTAGATTTCCTTGTTTGGCCTCTCTACGTTTATTATGCAAAATTTGCCGATACTGTCAAATAATCCATTACAACCACGCTTTACAGCACTCACTCGCTCGTAATCTTCGTCGTTTTCTCTAACAACTCCATGCATTGATTGTGAAGAGAAGGGGAGTTTTCAATGATTTTGACACTTAACTTTCGCACGGAAACAGGTTCCGAGACGTCATCGTCATTTTCTTGGGACACAGTATGGCAATCCATTTCCTGCAGCTCTTCATTAGTCGCCGTGTGATTTTAACAAAGTCTGAATATCATTTACATCAACACCTTCGATGCCTCCTAACTGACTAATATCTTCGATGATATTTTGGATATCATTTTTATTATTGATGTGATCTTCAACAATTTCTCTGAGCAACCTTTTTCAAACACCCTTCATACACGACCGGGTGACTTCGTGCCATGCTTCGTCGATGTTTCTGATAGCTTTCATAATATTAAATTGTTTCTACCAAACCCGCATCGCGGTTTTATCACCTCCATCAGTTTCATCAATGAGTTGGGGCATCGTTTTTCATAAATAATAGGCTTTGAATGCTACTATTGGGCCTTGATCCATAGGCTGTGAGATGGAAATGGTATTCGGGGGTAAGAATACAACTTCAACGGGAGGATGTCCCGGCGCATTGTCTAACACCAAAAGAGCTCGGGGTTCAACTCCGATATCCTGGCAATATTTTTTTATTGCTGGGCAGAAACAACCAGTCCATAAATAAACTTTGTGTCATCCAAGCCTTACAGTTGCCTCGCCAAAAAACTGGTAAATTGTTTTTAGAATGATCTTTCATTGCACGAGGAGTTTTTGATTGATAAATTAACAATGGTTTCAATTTTAATTCTCCGGATGCATTTTCTCCTCTTCTCTTCTCCTCTATGGAAATAAACGTACGTGTTGGCATTCGTTTCCAATAGAGTGCCGTCTCATCTACATTAAAAATTAAGTTTGGTGGATAATTTCCCCTTTCCACAATTTCACGGACTTCCGGATATTTTTCAGCTGATTCTACGTCTGCACTAGCCGATTCGCAAATTATTTTAAGGCTATGCAAGTTTGATCGTTTTCTAAACCGATCAAACCAACCTTTGCTTGCTTTAATTACTTCCCCTTCATGTTGAGATTTTAAATGATTCCAAAGACTAAGTGATTTATTCATTATGATTTGGGTACTCACAGGCATGTGGTGTTGATTTAGGTCCGCTATCCATTTGCTTAATAAATTTTTCATTTCTGTCTTCAAAAAACTTCTGGTTCGTGAAACTTTCGTCGCTGTAATTGGAGTAACACTTTCGCCAGCCCGTTTAATTTTGTCTTTTTGTTGCACAATTGATCGCACTGTAGACTCAGGCAATTTGAAATCCCTTCCTACAACTGTAAATTTACCACCACTTTCTATCATTTCGATAATTTTTAGTTTCCTTTCTTAAGTCACTACATTGTGAATTTTCTTAACCGATTTTTCACATTTTAAAATTTACGAAGGGATAAAATATATCGATTCAATTAGCGCGCGTTTGACACTGCAGCTAAGATTACACTGAAGAATTGACCCAAATGATGCATTGGCTTAACCGTACCAGGCACCGGCGTACCGGCGTTCTTTGGCCTCACTCACTCTCACTCACTTGAGCGAAAAAGAAAGTTCTGTACGTGCAACCACGATTATGACGATTCCTGGAATTTGTCAAAGCCAGACAAGTGCCGAGACATCAACGGGGTCGCGATAAACGGGGGTTACCTATAATGGATAGTACGACTCGCTGTTAACCTGAAAAAATCTTGCTTTTAAAATATGAAAGGGCAGCAAAGAAGATATTAGGAATAGTTTGTCAATAAATAAAAGAAGAAATTCATTTGTTAATTTTATTTTATTCAGTTTTTTCGGGATATAGAAAAGAACAAGAAAGAAGGATTCAAAACACGAATTAATGAAAAATTTGATAGAGAACACCAAAAAGAAGCGAATCCATAACAATTTTCGGAAAAGAATATCTTCATATTTACTTTATTCACATATTTTTGTCTGTTAATTTATGTTTCTTTTTACAATTAGGTATAATCTTTAAAGCTTTATTATTTATTCCTTTGTTCACTTGCTGAGATAAAAAGAAGCTAAAAATTTGCCATAGTTTAAGAAGCGTTTTTGTTTATTTCCCATTATTTGTTATTTTGTTTATTTTGTTGTATTTTCGCTTTAGAATTCACAGTAAGAAAATTGGAATCTTCTGGTATTTTTCCAGGCTTTTATGCTGTTCTCATGTTCTGTTCTCTGTTTACTGATCTTACAATTTTTTTTATTTGATAGAAATAAAATTTCATATAAAATTAATTAACAACAAAAATTACTTCAACGCGGGGTAGTAAATGATATGTCCGCGTAAATTTCTTTTGTATATTTTGTTTTTGTAAACTATTTCTCACATAGATACACTCATCAGTCATTTTCACAACTCACACAAAGCTAGTTTTATTTTGTTTTTTACTATTTTTCCTCAATTTACATTCGAAATTCTATATAATTCCTAGTTATAATTTTCTCCTCGACTACTAGGAGGGTTTTCTTCGGGATTTGCTTATATTTTTTTTTTTCAAATTTTTTTTTGTAATAAAAATGTTTTTCCTGAATAACCATTTTATATGTCAGAGAATTTACAACAAAATTACTTAGGTGTATCAGTGCTTTTAAGAAGTTCTCTTAAGAGAAGTTTTTGTTTTTATTGTGATGTGCATGTTTGTATAATTTAGAAACATTTAACGTTTAATTTCCTGTTAAACGGGTTTAGGTGTGGCTTTGTTTTAAAATGTTTTCTCATCAAAGGGATTTGAAGCCTTTTATAGAAGGATACTTCGGATGGAAATATTGGGAATAATTTTTGGGTAATTTTTGATTTTAACGACCAAGTGAATTTTTAATGTTTTGCTTTAAAGTCGAATTTTTGTTTATATGCTTTTTCATTATGTTCCGTTACCATTTTTATTTTAATGCTATTTGTGTAAGTCATATCAAGTTAGGCTTGCCAAATTCTTACAATTTTGTTAATAAAACGACTTATTATATCATATAAAACCAAAGAAAATAGAACAAAAATTAAATATTCCAAAAGTATTTGATAAATCAAAATCAAAAACCGATTCAAGATATTATTTTTCGAGAGTGGTACTTTATATCTTTGTTTGTAACTAAGTATTCCTCAACTACATTGTCTATTGATTTAAAAAATATATAACTATTTCTAAGGCTTTATGAAAAGCCAAGTTGTTGGCTCTAATTTTATTTACTCCACCTTTGTTCTGATATACCATATAACTTCGGTTTTCCAACTACATTAAAATAATTACCAACCCTATATAGAATAAGGTACCAGCAAAAATATTCTCCTTGAAATGCTTACGTTTAAAAGAAGAATTCAACTCAATCACATTTTTTTAGGAAACTTTCGATTTGAGAAATTCTTCTGCATATGTTTTAAGAAGGTTTCACGACCTCGCTGGTACACTGATAAATATTCCATTGAAAACAGAATATAAAGGTGCAATATAAATAATATATTAAATTAGATTGGTATTTTAATAAATAAAAATATCGCCAGGCAGTATATAATAAAAATTCGTCATTTATGGCCCGATTCGATCCAAAGTTTATACTTGGAGGTTCTTAGAGTTACGAATTTCTGGTAAAAACTTTTAAATTTAAAATGGCGGTGCCAATATGGCGCGGACGAATTTCGTTGTTAATTCAATTCAACTCAAAATCGATATCTGGGGTTTTCGGGATCGTTGGTTTCCAATTTTTAGTTTAAATAAATATTTATAATTAATAGGAAATTTTTATATTTAAACAAATTATTAATTATATTTAAACAAATTATTAATTATATTTAAATTAAATTTACTAAAAATGACAAATAACTTTTCTTTTTAACTCTCAGAGAGTGTTTTCAGTATTTGTTTAATAAACTCACGGAGTCTCTCTCTCTAGTTTTCGTAATCTCTTGTAGGGCGGGAGGAAAAACTTCAACCGATTCGAGACAACAATTGCAAGTGGACCTAAACTTTAATGTGTATTCCGAATCACTGACATTTCCTCTGCAACCCCATGGCATTTTTATCGTGATCTGTTGACAGCAGAAAACAGCCATATGTCGTCGTCGGTGGGATTCGAAACTGGGAACTCCGGATTGGTAGATCGACTCCACTTTATATATCACTACTTGATGAGCGTAACACTGTATGTTTCATTTGGTATTCTCATCGCAATTAGCTTGGACTGAACATAAAACCGAAAATTTATAACGTGCTATGTTCTATAAATAGAGCATTTTTGTACATAAGATTTTTGGTAACCACAATTCGAAAAAATGCGCTCTCTATTATATCTTGGGTATCTCGATACAGGATGCGACAATTTTGATTTAAATGAACTAACCAATAATTAATTTCAGATTAAGTAAAATATTTTTCAATTAACAAATAAAAACTTGTATAATTGAAATATTAGTTCCAGTTCCAAATTATATTAAAATAATATTCATTCGAATGAAACGACAACTAAATAATTACATGTTTAAATAAATATTTTTCAATTAATAAAATGTTTGGAATGTCAAACGAAAGCTTGTAAAAGCACAAGTTCAAATATAAAATAAAAGATTCAAAAAAATTATTAAAAGATCGCTGTCCCCCGCATTATCTACTACCAAAAAAATTCGAAAGTTTTTTGGATTATTCCCCATACGGTGTGGATTGAATTAAAATTATCACAAGTCATTCCCTGTGATAATTTGACATGGCCGAGGATTATATTTTAAGACTTCCCCAATAAAATCTTTATTTTCAAGGCAGTTGGGGTACGGAACACTAATTTGCACTTGAAGATTTTTTTCATATCGACTCGAATCAAACTTTTAAAATCTAATCTAATTTGTCATTTTGCTTTCAAAACAAAATCGAAAGACACCCGATTTTTTTTTTGTAATTTTTATTTAAAAGTTGTCGAATCGGAACCAAATATACTCAAAAAACTGCTTTCATTCGATGTTTCCATGTTAGAAGAAGCAGCAGTCGATGCTCAATAACTAGCTTTTGAATATGGCATTGTTAATAGGGTTAAAATTCTCGAAAATATAGGTCTGGTGAAAAAGACTGGTTGATTCGAACACGTAGAGGAACTAGTCCAATTGGAGCAATCGTTTAAAAAAAATGGTATAAATGGTCGAAATCTACCTAAAGGAAAAGAAAAATCCAAATTCCAAATCTTTCTTGCGTGCGCTTATAGGGGAATGGCCTTACACTTTCGTACTCAAGGGGTGCATAATATTCTCTACAAACTTGGCTGCTGGACTTGATGGTATTTCAGCCGACACCCACTTTTCTCTTGCGTTTGAGCCAAATGGTTTTTTTGGTAACGAATTGCAGGGATGTGTAATTATTTTCCTCACATTTTCGACTGACATGATTTCTACCTCATACAGTACAATATCGTTTTTTGAGCTATCAAACCAATCCTAATTCAGTTCCTATTCTTACACAAAAGTGAGTCGGAGAAAGATATCATAAGTTGATTTTCGACTCACATCCTCAAACCGGTTTGATAACAACAATTTAAGTACCATTGCGGGTTGGCTTTATCGCCACTTATAGCTTGTAAATACCGTACCTGTTTTTTGGCTAAACCTTTGTGGAATTTTTTTCATTTATATTATCAATCAAGGAGCTTTCCATTGATGAAAAAACTTGCTCATGTTCAGCCAAAATCTAAAAATGAAAGGCGTTCTCTTAAACTATAGGCTAATTGGACTTACTTTAATTTTGAGTAACATTTTGGAATTATTTACTAATAGTAATTTGATAAAATATATTGACCGATTGTTAGTATGATCTCTGTGCTGGCCGCTCCACCGCAGATCTATTTAGGTACTTATGTTACGGAACAATGGAATCTTATCTCCATAACAAATCGTTGCTTTGGATTTTTCAAAGCTTTTGATAGAGTTTTGCTTAATGTTCTTTCAGATAAGCTTTACGCATTTGATCTTGCTCATATATGTATATTTATAACATCAATTTAAAGTTTTCTCTCTCATCGTCCGATTTTGGTAATATTGGACGGAGTACTCGTAGTATCAAACCAATTGTGTTCTTTCACTTTTAATCCTCTACATAACTTCGCTGATGACAGCATCTTTGATTTCGTGTTCTTTTTACACTATTTAGCGAACTTCTGCATATTTGATCTATTAAAATACAACACATGACAAGTACGAGCTTGGGACAGAGGGATTAGTGTTTTGTTTAATGTTTTCAAAACTCAATGCTGTCTTTTATTTGTGAAACGCACCTAAGCCTCAATTTTGTTAATATCTGTTAATGGAATTAATATAGATGATTTGCCTAATTTGTGAGGTTCTTACAAAGATGTTAGAAATACTTTATTCCCTCTGAACTATCACAGTTCTACAAATACTACATCAGGCCTAGACTTGAATAAAATGTCAATATTTGGTCAGGACACATCGCATTTTTCGCGTTAAACAGAGTTTAAAGAAAATCATTTACGTTCACGTTACTTCACTAATTCCATGGTAATTGTTATAACGACATTTTTAGTCGGATGCCGCGGAACCGCGAACAGGTACTGAAAATAATGAATGGTGCTGAAGCAAATACTTTGCTCACAAAAATACTGGAAAGATAACCAGCTAAAGTAAAAAGAACAGTACTCAGTTTCGATACCATCGCACCTACTTCTAAAGAATTTTGTATGAGATAAAATAATCGGGTTCCTAAAAGTCAGAATATTTATGGCCGTACAGCAGTTATTATTGAATCAATTGGTGTTACTCAGTATTATATTTTTTAAGCTATGGGGAATGAAGGTGTGCATCCCGATCCATAAGGGATTGGTAATCTCTGGCAGAACAGCAATTTGATCAATACTAGGCCAATCGGAGGCAAAAGTTTAGGCAGATATAACGTATATTGAAAATTTGTATATATCATATCGACGCCGAAAAGCAATCTTGTCGTATCTCAAAAGATCCAATTTATGCTGTATCTAGTATTAAATCCATGTTACACTAACTTTAGGATAATTTCATCTTTTTTGTCTAATGACCAATATTTCAGAACTTTTACTCCAAGAATTACCTTTCTTTTAGAATTGTGACAGACGATAAAATATAGTTTAGTCTCATTAGCTGGTCACGGTTATCTGAGAGCACTCTCACTGCGCGTCTGCGTACCAGATTAAGAAATGGCATCAAAGGTGAGATTTACGTGAGATTGAAATGAGATGTTTTGTTGTCGAAAATGCGGAAATCGGGCCTGACAACACCGACCTAAAACTTCTTCTCAGGGATCAAGGCATGAGCCTGGGTACTAACAGAAATAGTGATCTTTCCGTTGACTTCTGCTGAACTTGGGGAAGCAGTTGAATCGCGGAAAGCTTCTTAAGACTACTGTGACATACAGACATCTAATCCCAAAAGTAAAATGGTACATTTCTCTGGAAGATTTGCCGAAAGGTATCATGGTAACGCACGATCTAAAGAAGGTCTATGCAGCACTTTCGGATGGAATTAAGAAATGGGAAGTGAATTTACAGAGCGATTTTTAAATAATTTTTTTTTTAAATTCTGAATTAAAGAAGCATTAATTTTGTACTTATTAAGTTTTTTTGGAACAGTAGTGTTTTTTGTAAAGGTACTTAAGTTAAAATTATTCCGACTTCTTGAAAAAAGTGGGTTTTCACTACTCCTAATAGTTAACCGTTTTTAAATTTTACTTGAACAACAATTTAGTGAACTCCTCCTAACGGGTACTCGGCAAAGGTTTACCTTTGCCGGTGGCATATAATGAAGACTCTTAGACCGTTCTAAAGACCTGGACTACACTAATGATGCTTTCAATTGATTGATTTGGTATATTCATGCTTAAAGTAAGTACAGACGTTAATATTTTTAAAAGTATATATGCGCCCGTTTTGAGCACGCATAGCGAAGAAATATGCCAGACACACGGGTATGCATGTCCCCGCTACAGGCACAAGAATTTAAAATTACGCCCGCCATAAACGCACGCTTTATGTAAAATCCCACCCATATAAACGCGTGTTCATCGGTTTTTAGTTTTGTTATTTCGGACGTGGGTCTCGAATGAGTTAATCTACGAAAATAATTTTTTTTATTGCCACATGATTTCGGAACTTAACTCTTACACCATTCGACAAACTGTGTAAAACTTAAACATATATGATAGACGGCCAGACCGAAAGATAACTTAGATCTCCTTTTTGTGGTATAAAACCTAAAAAGATATACTACACCTATTATTGAATTCTGCTTGAGACAACTCTTTTAAACAGTTAGTTAATAATTAGTTTTGCTGGAATTGTAATTTGGAATCCGCATGGTTGACAGTCATTCTTTTAGGGATTAGCCGAAACAGACCATTTCTTTTATTGGCATTCAAACCTTGAACCTCCGAGGTGGAAGGCCGACACGTTATTATTGCTTCATTGACGACAATTATAATCACTTTAAAAGTTTTATATATGTAATAAAAATTTATGATGTTGTCATTTATAGTCTGATTTGACTCAAAATCGACATTTGACAGATTACGAATTTTTGCCCAAAATATAGACAGATTTTGTCATTTATGATCTGATTCGATTCAAAATAAGCTTTACCTGTTCGATTTTCCGTCCTTCTTTGTTGATTGGCTGTCATCCTACCTGTCCGGCCATTACAATTGTGTCATGTTTCGTGGCGCCCTATCCTGCAAATTCTAGGCCACCTCTGGGATACCTCAGGGTAACATCCTCGGACCGCTCCTCTTCATAATTTATATAAATGACGTCTCGTTACTTCTGCCCAGCTCTAGAATCCTGTGTTATGTTAATGATGTTAAAATCTAGTGATGACGACTGCGTTTTGTTGAGCTTCAATCTGCACATTTCTCACGATCGGTGCTCCAATAATCGCCTTCCACTGAATGGCAGGAAATGCACCGTTATGTCCTTTTATCGTAGGAATCGATCCATTTATTTTAGCTGGTTAAGCTTTGGGCAGTCTCCACGTGGTCAAGCACTTAGGGGTGGTTCTCAACTCCCATCTCTCCTTCAAGGGTCACGTGGACTTCTTAGTTGGCAGCGCAAATTTCACGCTCGGTTTTGTAAAAAGATGGTTGAGCTTGACGATCCCTACTTGACGAGTCTATTTTTCGCCGCTATGCCTCGACTATGGTATTTGCTGTCAACATCAAGTTTGGATGTTCCAGGCAGCAGATGAAAACCCAATTTCAACTAACCATCATCGCTTAATGATTACTTTAATTTTAAGTTTAAACCGTGTATTGTTTTGTAGCGTGTATTGAATGTAGACAAATAAAAATGGCGGCGCAAAGGCGGGATGTCGTTTAGGTAAGAAATATGATATAACTATATATAATCAAATTTTCTAGGAGAATTTCTACCTCAAAGGGCTAAACGTCGATTTAAAGAAAAATCGCTTGTTTTACGCTCTCCTGTTCCTTATATACAGAGCGTGTTTTTAGCACTTTTATTGTTGCATTTACATTTTACCCGATAATGCCCTCTGTATTTAATGACCACGAGGATATAAAAAACACGATGTTTTCTGAAAACGATAAGTTTTCTTCAATTTTCCTAATTGATGAATATGCTAGTCTTTAGAAAGGGAAAAATTTTTGGAAAACAACAGAAATCAGTTTTTCTTTTCAAAATAGAGACTATTTTCTTAGCTTATCGATACCAATCCGTTTGTTGCTTATGATCCGATACGAGGTAAAATAGATATCTGAAGTTTTTCGGAATCAAAGATTATGAACTTTTATTTCAAATTTAAAAATATTCATAATTTAAAACAACATTTATTTAAAATGGGCTAAAAGGAATATTTCCCCTTTCATTACTTTGTCATGAAGTCAATTCAAAATGATACTGTGTGTAACATATAGTTGAGATTCCTAATTTTTTAACAGACATTTAAAATTGCAAATTATAAAATTATATTCAGCCGTTGATTGACTCTAAAGTCCGCTATTAAAATATAAACGTAGCATTAATATAAATGCTACTATAGCCGTATTAAAAGCGACCCAAGGACGCATTCTCAAATTGTAAATATCAGCTGTTGTTAAAATAATTAATGACATCATCAAATAATTGACGCCGAAAAGTCTAGATTTTTTTAAATTTTAAATTCTTCGACGTGCTTAAATTGTTTGGTATACATACTACTATCCCTTTTAAAATAGTTCGCTCTTTTATTAAAAAAAAGCGTATTTGAATTGAATTAATATTTTAATCCCATAAGACAATTTTTCGAATACCTTATTTTATGCAGGGTTGGTTATTACTTTAACGTAGTTAGAACACCAAACTTCGATGTACATCAGAACAATAGTATTAAGCTTTAAACAGAAAAAGTGACATGGTTTTTACATTAATAAGCAAAATAGTTTTTACTTTACAAACTTAAGGAAATTAAAATATTAAAATTATAAGCAACGAATCGATTTCACGCGGAACCGGTTCAGCTCGAATCGATTTATTTATTCCCGATTCCGATTCAGATGTAATTAAGCGCTAAGATTAAACAAACACACTCTGCTTTTTTACTCGGTATTGTAATATATTATTGTATCACTAAGTAGTTGTTACTCCATAAGTCTGCCCACGCATGCGCACTGTGCAGTACGGGTACGGACCTTCTAAGCGCCTGTTTCTTTGCACAGACATGCATGTGCACCTGTCTATTTAGAGATAGGTTGAATTCTCATGCGTTTTTCCCGTTTTTCCCGTACCGCAAATCCTTTTTGAAAAAATTATAATGTTAGTTCGATTAAGTAAGCAGCATTTGTGAAATACCCATTGTTGCTTAGTTAAGATTTGAATATTACAGAGGGTGGTTTCTATTTAGTAAATTGGTTTAATAATGACCCTTTATTACCCGACTGCCAAAGAAGAGGAGTTAAGAGTCCAACTGGTGATCTTTAAGTGAAAATATTTAAATTTTTACAACAAATATGTTTTGTAACTCTTTGCTTGTCTCCGCCTTTTCCAACATTCAAGTTATACATATTTATATAAGAGTACATATTTTATTATTTCTCACACAATTGTATCATAATTTACCATCTTTTGGCGTCAAATCCTTAACCCATTTTCCTTGCCCTTAATTCCTTTCCTGCCAAGGCTTTGCTTTAGCATCCCCTGAGCTTTGGCATTATCAAATACCTACATATAAAAAATGATCGACTGGTGGAGAAACGCAAGCAATTTTATAACTATACGTACAGGCGATTTATAAAAACGTTTCTGTTACCCCCTAAAGTTTCCTAAAGTTTTAGAGGTATTGAACTGAAATTTTGGACATATATTTTAGAAATTGTTCATTTCAAATAAAGGCGGTATTATATTTTTAAAAAAATTTTACATTGTTTTCAAAAATATAAAACTTGAAAAGTGCCAGGTTTTTGACCTCCTCCCGCATTATACTTTTTTATGTACACGCCAATTTTCATGATTTTTTTACGTTCCCTATTCATACTTGCTTATCAACAGAATCACAACTATGTCTATGACATTATAATTCACTCCTTATTAATTTCAGTACAACTTATGGCCATTAATATATTTTACTGTCAAAATGAAGCTTCACGTCTCTTTTATTCAGAAATTGTGAAAATACTCAAAGAATTTACTTTGTAGAAATTTATCTAGATAAAAATTGAATCATCAAATTAATTAATAATTATTTTAAAGCTTTAAAAATGTGAAATAAAAGCTTGGCATACTATTTCTGGGAAGGTTTGGAAGCTTTAATTCGCGAGCTTTACTTTGCAGCAGTGTTTAAACCCAAATTCTTTGAAATTTCATAGGAGACCCGAAAAACTTAATAGTTATTGTTCGTCAACTCTTTAATAGACAAATTATATTTGTTTTTCGATATATTATTTTTCGGTATATTTTAATGCCGTTAGTTACAGGTAAGTCCAAGCACAAAATGGTGTTCTCTTCATAAAACTTGCGTCCCAAACATTATTTACTTCTTTTGAATTGCATTTTAAATCCATGACATGTTCAAGTTTTTTCTTTTCATTCAGTAATACAGACAAAACTCATTCCTGCGTCCTTGTCTGTAAATTAAATATTAAAAAGTTTTATTGTCTAATTTACAATTGCTTATTGCTATTTAAGTTTTCCTCACTTCCCTTACCCTAATTCCCTTCTGGCCAAAACCATGCTAACGCATCAAAGGGTTGTCCCCTAGGATTTGGCCACATCGTATATAAAAAAAAAAAAGTGCGATTCGAACCTTCCACTTTTATCTTAATTAAATCTGTTATCAGCAGAAATCCCAACCGTTTGAACGCGGGTCGACATGTTTGGCGTTCACCATAAAAGGTACATATGTAGTATGTATGTACGGAATTGGAGATGCGTAGTAAATTATTTAAATAATCAGGACAAGTGCAGACACGGAATATGAAAGCTACTACTTAATGGCAATTACGCGTACTTCAAGAACAAAGGAAAAAGCTTTTGTAAATTGTGTAATAATTCTAATTTAATTAGTTTAAAAAAAGTTAGTAGTAAAATATTCTGTTAAACTTAAATTAAAAATAACGTTTTTTGTAATCCAAGAGTCAAACTGTTTTAATTTTTGTAACTGGATTTATTTCCTATAAAAGTTTAACTATCGAGAATTTGGCAAACCTTAAATAGTCTTAGGATCTATTATAAATTCTATCGGAACTTCTTTTCATTCGAATTGTACTGTAGTTGGTGCTACGTTTCGAATGGACTGCTATTCCGACAGAATCACGAATAGAAAGATATATTTTTTTATTTCACAGCCGCGAAATAGTGTAGGGAAGAATTTAATAATGCTAAATAATATTGTTTTTTTTTGTTAATTTACTTTAAAAAATTTTCGACACCATAGACGGAATTTTGGATCCTACGTCTGTGTGGACATTTTTAAAAGCTATTTGTACGCGAAAGTTGGAAAAATGGAAATTAAAATATAGAATTCTTTTTGTTTGATCGGCAAAAGGCAAGTCCTAAAAAAATTTATTTGAGTTTATTCCTAAAACTTTGGTTGTGGGTTGGGAAAGATTGAAATAAATAATACAATTTATCAATACTTACCATCAAAACATCAAAAATTTAATACTTAATTGCAAATTAACTGTCAAAATATAAGCATGCTAAATTTGCTATTATACATATAGGCTGCTGATCTAATCAAAACTATGAATAATTTGTAAAAAGTGATAAAGTTTTTGAAAAGCCAACGTAAATAGGAAATTAAAGCGTTTTTGAATATTTCAGTGTATGTAAATATTTTTAACATGTTCAGAAACATTGTTATTGCTGTATCTTTTTTTTCTTTACTATACATTTTCTCAAAGCATTCCGTTCATTTCACAATAAACTTCCTTCAATAAATTTCATAATAGTAACAATAATTCATAGCCTACACATATTTACATATTTTTTTTTTGTAAATTTCTTTATAAATCATTATTAATTGTTGTTGTTTCTTGTTGCAGTAGAGATGAAAAATTTGTTCTTCATTTAATATATTCTTTATCTATATACCAAAAAAGATTCTTTTTTAAACAAAAAGTTCGAAAGTAAAAAGAGAAAAAGTGTGTTTGTTGTTAGAAGAATGTCAAAACATTCCAATCTACATATATCGTCTGTTTTTCTAGTTTTTTTTTGATTATGTGTTTTGTGTTAAATGTTACTTCCATGAAGACTTCTTAAGTACTTTATAGTGTGTTTGTCACAATTTCTTTTGTTTTCTTTACTTTAAATATATTTTATATTTTATTTATAAGAAATAACTTTCAACAATTTGCATGTCTGATAAATCATTTTTATTTAAATAAATTTGTTCACTTTATATATATAGTTAGCAATTAATAATTAGATTATAAATATTTATTTATCTATATTCTTCACTTGATTTACTTAATATTTCTTACAATATTTGCTCTTTTGTTATTTTTTTGAAATTTTATGACTTTTGTATTTCTGTTCTTGTTCAGTTACACTTTAACGAGGGAATGGTTCCTTGTGCTAGAGATGCGATTTATTATAATTTATTAATTTTAATATGTTTACAAATTGTTCATTATAATTATTTTTTATTGTTAATATATACGAGGAATTTATACTGGAACTGGTCAACGACAACAGCAGAAAATATGTGCGTAACAAAAATAAATGAATGACATCATCACCATGTACAGTTTTATTACAATTATTATTGTTTTCAGTGTTATCATTAATAATTAAGTTAAGAGTACAATTAATATTAATATTTATAGTATAATACATAACAAAATTGTTCATGATAAATATTAACAGTTTTATTATTGGTGGGCTACGTGGCCAGGGTTATTTGCCACCTAGGCCAAATTTCATAAATATTAATTCTTTGCCTTTTGATAGAATATCACCACCGGGTGCTGCCATTTCATTGATTTTTTGCATGAAATTAGGACCCTGTCCTTGTTGCTGCGGCTGCTGTTGTTGCGATTGTTGCTGTTGCTGCTGCTGCTGCTGCTGCTGCGGCTGTTGTTGTTGTCCACCACCACCACCAAAAATTCCACCAAAACCTGACTGCTGTTGTTGCGGCTGCTGCTGTTGTTGCTGCATTGGTTGCATACCGGGCTGTGGAACGACTTGTGGAACACCTTTTGGCGGCTGTTTACTACCAAAAAGGCCACCAGTTGCAGCCTGTGTAGCACCAGATAGTAAACTTGTTGCTCCGGATAAAAGACCTCCTGATGATTGTGTTGTTGTTGGTGGTTGTTGTTGCTGTTGTTGTTGCTGTTGCATTCCTGGTTGCATCATGCCTTGCTGCATCATGCCTTGTTGCATCATACCTGGTTGCATCATACCGGGCTGCATCATACCCTGTTGTTGCTGATGTTGTTGTTGTTGCATTGGTTGTTGCTGTTGTTGCATTCCCATATTACCACCTATCCCGATCCCTCGACCGATCATCCCGCCTTTCCCCTGCATCCCCTAAAAATCGCAGTGCTTTGTTAGTCCGAATTAACCCACCAACCCACTCAAGAAATTTAAAATGGGTATAATATTTGAGCAATTCTTCTTAATGGAATGAATATGCAAAATTAATGATTTAAAAAACTAGAAAACGTTGCAAACTCTCTAAAAATTACTTTTACTTCTATGCAAATGCTTCTGAATATTATTAAAACGAATTGGAAAAGGGTATGCTAATGAAACTATTGTTAATTATAATAACTGGTTGTTTCTACTCTACATTAAAAATTAAACTCATTTCATAACGTATATGAAATACTGATTTTAATGCTTGATGTGTACTAAATATATCTAATATAGAACTCGACTAGCAAACCGGTGGAAGATTAAAGCAATCAGAATTAAAGCAGCATTCCTACCAGCTTTCTACGTTTTCCATTAAGTTTTCATTTTCCCGATTTCTTTAAAGGTATTACTACAAAAGATTGATGTATTTCATAAAATATAAACCTGCATTTGTTTATAAATTTAAAACAAATTTTACATATTAATTTTGTTTTATGTTTAATATTTTCGAATATTTACTGTTTTATTTTGATTATTTGGCCTTAATGGTCCATATGATATGGAAAGCGCCGTTTTTCTTTAGTATATATATTTTTAGTTATATTTTGACCCATTAGATATTGTTTTGCAGCCACCAATGATTTTTGAGTGTGATATTTTGTGTGTAATTGGGTACACAATAAAGAAATGGAACCGTGTTGTTGAAAGATCAGTGAAAACATGTTTGTGAAGTTATTCTAGTAAGTAGTAAGTATAGCGATAAAACTAATCAAGTTAGTTCTACTGCTAAAACACCGCTACGATTAAATATATTAATGTTTTTATTGTTATATAATGTCAAAATAGGTCCATTTTTAAATATTTGCTTGTGGTTTTAAATAAAAATGTTAAAACACGAGACGCTTTAAAATTTCGTAAGCTTACTTAGAGAGGGGAGATGTGTGCTTCTTATGTTTGCATTTTTGGCGTACTCTACTCCATACCTTTAAGGGGAAGGGAACGAAGACTTCAATTTATTAAAGCCTTCTGATTTAATTCAAAAGATGCAATACATAAACGATCTTTTAGTATTTTCGGGAAGTTATCAAAGAAAACTTATTTTAATCACACCGAATAACTTATTGTTTGAATTCGAAAATAATCTTCTAAAGGGAGTACGGAAGAACGAGAATATGCTCACAAATCTTCCTTAAATCTTCTCACAGAAACGAAAAGGAAGGCTTCCTCATTCCATCTGAAGCGTGTGTGAAAACACAACGTTTGCACTTAGGAGTACTGAAATTAGGCGAAATGTTTAATTTATCATATATTTATATTATCAATATTTAACTATTTTTCTATAATTTCTCGTTGCCCTGTCCGTCAGTCAAAACCTCGTAGGCTTTCTTTCATTTTACCACTTATTGTAATGAAATTTCACAGGAGACGCTTTTAGTATCCGCGACGTCAGACGTAGAGTAAACTGTAAAAAAAATTAAGCCAACCTTTCCATACAGTAAAAGTGGAGATGAACAAATTTGTTTTCAGGTACTTCCTGGTTCGGACATTTTACAGATAATAAGATATTTTTGTAAAACGAGTTTTGAGGATTTAATGCATAGGTACGTAATCATGTTAGAAGTTGAACACTATTTTTTATATTTGAACCAGTGTCACTATAAAAAACATCCTTCCTTTACGGAATCCTACAAGTTGCCCATATTGAGCGGGAACAAAAATCCAAAAAGATTTTTAATCTGTAGTATTTGGCATGTGTCGGAACTACAAGCAAAGATGACTTGAACAGTTGACACATTTTCGTGGAGTGCAAAAAAGTTGTTAATTAAAATTGTTGTTGTTGAGAAAAAAATGTGTGTAAGGTGTTAATTCGATTCGAAAAGTTAATTTTGAAATCTGTCTTCCACGAGTTCGAAAAGCGCATTAAAATTTTCTATTCTCACTTGAATTCTTATAGACCTTGCGGCGCCTCACAAATTGTTTTATCAGATAAATCAGGAGCCCCTTTAAGTACTGAAATATAAATATTAAGACGTCGATACTGGCGGGTCGTCTACGAACCAAGTCCAAATAATTAATAATAGTTGATGCATAGTCTACATATGAGGCGACCATTAATGGCGATTATATGGAACCTTTGGTGCTATTCGGTTTACACCGTTACCAAGAGGGAAGAATTTTTGCGTAACTTCTAGTTAAGATTAAGACTGAACTGAAAAAAAACTATAATTAAATTAAGGAGGGTTTATATTATTTAAAAACGCTTTAAATTTTCCAAAAAAATTTAAACTCTTAAACAGTGTGTTTCTTACCTAACTCCACCGCGTATTTTTCATGTACGTGCGAGTTTTCTTTTTCTTTTACTGAATTAATTCTTCCTTCATACTTAAAAATGCAAAGTTTTTTTTCCAAATTTTTTAATGAAAATTTGTTAGTTGAACTTTTTATTTATTTATATAGTTCATTATAAAGACTCTTATCCGGATGAAAATTGAATGATCACATTAATTTCGATTTACTTTAGTCCGCCAAAGCTTTTCAAGATGCCGCTTTTACAGATGCCTTGCAAACATATTATGATAAAATTGAAAACTTCTTTGCGAGAAGCTTCGCTTACTACAAAAAGTATAATTTGGAAGCTCAAAGATAAAAAAGTTTCATATTTAAGCTGTTAAGTTTTTAACACACGTTTGTAAGGCATTTGAATGAGTGGCTTAATAAAGCGGCACCTTGAAAAGTTTTCGCAAACTAAATTATATCAAAATCAATTTGATCATTTAACTATTATTCGCAAAAGAGTCCATAAAATGAACTATATAAAATAAAATACTTTTAAAATACTTTTATACCTTAGAAATTTTAATCACTTAGATTTATTTTGCTTAATTATATTTAAGTTTTAATGTCAACTCTGTTTCTGCTAGAAATGTTAGTTGGACCATCTTAACTAGTCTAACTAGCCTAAGGTACATTTTCAAGGCAGCGCTGTGGTGGCTTTTAACCCCAAAGAGCTAACATATAAAGAAGTATATATTAAGGCATATGCTTGAAAACATAAGAGCAGGCAACCTAACTACGTAACGCGTGGACCGATTGGAACGATTGGATTTTTGTTGTTTAGAGTATGCTCCCTCAATACTACCATGAAAAAAATTGCGGAAATAGTGGGGGCGGGCTAGGGGAAAAGCTTAACTTTGTAACGCATGGACCGATTTGGATGTCTTCATTTGTCGTATAGAGCATGTTTTCTCATTGCTACAATAAAAATATATTGCAGCAATGTTGGCATGGGGGGGGGGGGGTTAATTAAACAATTTTATTTAGTTTTATCTATCTAAACATTTAACTAACAAACAATCAGATATTGTTGTCGAATTTTCTTCTACTTTTGTTAACCGATTGCTTAGTTTCAAATGGAATTGAATCACCAATTAATAAGAGATTTGAGGAATAGGTACTAAGCAAGTGCCTACGGTTTTACATGCAAAATAAATTATCATTCATCACACTAGGAAGTTGGCGTGTGGGCCTCAAGGGTCGCACTTGGTCTTCATCCAGTTTATTCTTTTTTCGATAGCTTCGTTTGGTTTGAGGCCTGCGCACCATAAAACAAACACTTTATTGTACTTAAAGTTTTTTCAATTGGAGTATGAACTGAAAACATTGGCTTAAAAAAAAAAAGTTTTATGTTTACGATAAGTGTATAGGCTCCCTCGAAGATAAAGTAATAATTAAGCTCTCAACGGCGGGTATTCCCTTTGCTGTTTTCTATCTCTAGTTCCCGCGTTCCTGTGGGGTATCTGGTGAAAAAAACTTCCCCCGATTCGATGGAAAAGCTTATAAGTGGACCTACAATTTAAAGTGAATTTCGAACTATCGATAGGTATTACTCTGTAATGTCCACAGGCATTGTTATCAGTAGAATACAAACACGGCCACCGGCGACTTTAAGTGTTTGTCGGTTTGTCACAATCTGTAGAATTTGATAGCAAAGTTGGGTGGACATTGAGAAATCAAAGCCTAAAATTTGAAACATTTGAATTTTTATTTTGCGAATGCACTTTTATAGCGACACCTTATAAACAGAATATTCACTTTTTTCAATGACTTTTGAATATTTTAAAAATGTGTTTTTTGAACCAATTTTATAAATATGGCAGGTCCAGTAGCAGTTTTTATAATGGCGTTAGTGACTTATTTTAGTAAAGTAGCCGGTAATTTGAATAATCGAGATAATTGAAAAGATCGAAAAATACTGATATTTTCATAAAAAAGCTGTCATAAACTAATGCAAAAAAAGCAAGGACGTGTTTTAAGAAGAGATAGGTGAATTGCGAGATCATCCGTTATTAATAAAATATTTTCAATTCACCAAATTTGAATTTTATTACCAATATTATAATATTTTTATTTATTTATTAATATCAGTTGAAACAAATAGTACTTCATATTAGATTTCAAAATTAAGGATCGTAATATTTTGAAAACGGTTATCAGTTATTAAAGATTTCAAGATATTATTCTTAGGAAATTATAATTGTTTTTAGGGGATTTCTAGTATGTTGGCTTCAAAAAATCGATTTTTTGTTGTTGATTTTTTCGATATCCTGAAGCCTCTAGAATAAACCTTGGTATCATAACTGCCATGTTTTTTAAGTTGGTGTGCAGTGTGAAAGTTTGTTAACATTTTTTGAATTTCGAGCCATTTGTAGAGTTTTTGGTATTTTGACTTGAGTCAGGTCAAATTGGCAGCCACAAGCCTCTACTTTAAGAATCAGACCGACTTTTTTATTTCAGATAACTGTAAGGGATGATACACTGCACGCCTTGCAGCCGCGTTTTTTTGGTTTTTTTGAAAATAAAAGTGATTTTTTGTACCTTCTATCTTAAATAAAAGAACGCAAAAAGTATTTTATTGTATATACCTTACTTCTCATAGAAAAAATTCGCGAAATTGGGTATCAAAAATAGGCTTATGCACTAGAAATCTCCCTTAAAGGGATATCACTTCTGCATGAATGCAGCTAACGCTTAGTGCGACTGACTTCTCTAGAGATCAAATGGATCATATTTTCCCCATCGCTTGAAGAGTGTTAATTCCGAACGTCGTAAGCGCGAACTACGTTTTTTACATTAGTTGGTACATACTATGCTCCACTTGCAATAGTTGCAAACTACGGTTGGTATCATAAAATTTTTGAAAATTGAAAGTATTTCAAAGGACAATGGGTCTTAAGGGCAGTGTGACTCATTTTCTGATCAGTGCAAATTTTAGCGCCGGATTGGTAAAAAATTATGTGGTTCCAAACAACGGCTGGTGACTCATTTTACAGGTAACTACAAAAACTACAAGTTTCCAGTGAAGCATTATGTCGTAAAAATAACAGGTAAAAAGATACTTGTAAAGAATATCATTCATATCATGTTTCAAGATGGCGGTTGTTTTCCACCCCTACAACTTGGATTTATAACCTGGAAACGAGCCCAAACACAAAAAAAAATTGTTCTTGGTGGCCTGATTTTTAAGGTAAATCTCCACAATATGTAAGTGTTGTTCATATTCTTTCTGAGCACAAATGTCAAAAATAACTCCCATATGCACCAATGCACCAATTTTAGGTGGGTGTGTCTGGGCTACCAGGCAGGGGTTTAAAGTTATTTTTTAATAATCTGGAATCCTCATTTAGCAAATTTTTTATTAGATGTCCTCAAATATGTACATGACACTACAAAAACAAAACACGGTAAAAATATTGAATTTTATTTGCTATATTGTGGAATTTTCGCCGATATCGATTTTCTAGTTTTGTTTCTTCTTCTGTTGTAACCCCTTGTTGGGCATGGGACGTATTCTCCCCTCACCCGATTCCAGACAACGGACCTACAATTTAAGGTGAATTCCGAACCGGTTTACTCTGCAATCCCTAATGGCATTTTGTCGTAATCTGTTGTCAGCAGGAAACAACCAGGACTCGCCGCCGGTGAGGTGCGAACCCAGGAGCTCTGCTATGAAAGGCCGACACTTTATCACTTACTACACTGACGGAGTTGGATCAATACGTTGAGCGAGAAGACCAACATGCCGGGTTCGAGACCAGATGAACCCGTGAGCTTTTATTAAGAAATTAAAATAATCCACTCCGTCTCTGGACTAATTCCCTTCCGACCAAAACCATGCTAACGTATCAAAGGGTTGTCCCCTAGGATTTGGCCACATCGTATAAAAAAATAACTTAATATAATAATATAAGCGTGCTAATCTTTTATCAAAAGCATCGCAGGTGTCACAAGCGGTAAAGCCCATGGAGGATTGCAGAGTAATATCGATGGTTCGGAATCAGACTTAAATTGTGTGCATACTCGCGATCTTTTTTATATAATTAAGTGAAGCCCCCCAATTATTGGCGAATAGTTTATCAGTAAGGCTTCCCTTTATATGTATAGGACTTCTAATTTTTGTTGTTGTTATTATATTCTGCAACAGCTCTTTCATAATAGTCACCTGCCCAATCAAAAGTTATTATCTTTACCGTTTTATAATTTTTAGCTAGAATTAGTGGATTTTCTTTAATGCCATTTGTGTTTTGTCGAAAAGATGGACCAATAGGTACGAAGTCCTCCAGATGTTTTGACTTTACTTATAGCTTCCGGGAAAAATTTAATTTTTTTTTTAAATATTTCAACAAAACAATACAATAGCTGATATACTGCCCAAGAATGGTTCAAATCGAAAGATATTACTCCATGGAACGGTGGAAAGTATCAACTACTACTTAAAAACACGGTCTTTTGCCAAACTGAATCATACTAGAACTTCCTATCTCTCATCCTTAGATAGAAGGCGCATGCGAACAGTTGTCAGTGTCATAACCGAGCACTGCCCCATAGGAGCTAAGGCTATTAGACTCGACGTACCATCGAATGAGCTCTGTAGAAGATGCAGAGATGAAAAAGCTGTATCCATAGTGCATGTTATGTGCGAAAGTCTGACCTAAAGGAATAACGACTCGCGTGTTTGGAAGCAGGGTTCTTCGACAATCTGGACGACTGAGCCGAGATAGCGCTGATGAACCTTAATAGATTCACACAGAGATCATGCTGCCTCCTGCTTAAGGGCATTCACAAAATGGTCTGAGTGAACTTGATGCTTAGCAACAAATAGCCCGACCAACCAACAATATTCTCAGCGCCCTTAAAATGTTTAAGATAAGGATCGGTTTTTAAAAAAAAGTTTTAAAAAGAAATAAGGTACTTTCGCGCGACCTGAGACAAGTGAGATAACTGAAAATTCTCATTTTGAGCTACAGAAAAATTGATATACATATTGAGCAACTGAGAAGTTAGGCTGGTTTTGAAAGGTCTCTCAACTAAAGAATTTTAACAAGCACTGAAGACTTTTTCAAGAATGTTTATATTTATTTATAATTGTGGCTACTGCAGTTTGCGTGAACGAACGAAATAGTGTCCTTATCAACAGAAAGTAATGTTATGCCTTAAATTTCGAATTGGAAAAGTTCGTTGTTTTAAAAGCTGTACAAATTAGGTGCTTTCGGGCGACAGGTCTCAGTTGGCTAACTGAGACGAAATTTTGAGCTACCGTCTCAGTTATCTCAGTTCAGGAAATGTCAATTTGTACAGGTGTTAATGTAACGAACTTTTCCAATTTGAAATTTAGAAAGTAATATTGCTTTCTATATGCTAAGGATACTATTTCGTTCGTTGACGCAAATAGCAGCTACCAAAGTATAAATAAATACAAACATTTTATAAAAGTTCACCAACACTAGTTAATATTCTTTAACTGAGACAACTGAGGCGTAAAAAACCAGTCTCACTTGCTCAGTTGCTCAATATGTGTATGAACATTTATTGTGGCTCAAAATGAACTGAGACGGTTTCGCGAAAGCACATACCAGACTGGGTTCATTGTGTTACTACAATTAAATGTCCTAAATCGTCGAGGTACATCTATTAAGCTCAAAAGAACCCGTCTTCTTAGCTTGATTTTGTGAAGAAAAAAGCTTTTCATAGTTCATTGAAAAAGTAATTTTGTAGCCGTTTGTATCTTGTTATCGCAAGCTTAGGATACCTTTACCTAAAGTGTTCACCTGTGATTCAGTCCTCGGTACCACTGTTTTGCATTGAGTACGAGATTTTTGCGAAGATGCCAAAGATCAGGGGATGCCTTATGAGGAATTAAAAGTAAGGTAAGTAGGTTATGAATTTGAGTAAAGACGGCCGAGTACGCTTCGTCTGAAAGCCTTAGGCTCTTAAGGCCCGGAAGAAATATAATTTCGTTCGAGCAATTACAGTAGAGATATCATAGAAGAGAAGTGAACCGAAATTCTGTCGATACTTTCAGAAATGGTGAAATCGCCAATAAATTAGTTTCCGTTAACCCGGTGTCCAAATATAGGGGTTTTAAGGTCTGATATGGATCTTGTAAATTAGCTTCAAATCAGAACTCAAGCATTTCATCGGTCTAGCTAAGATTGCTGTTAAAATATTAAGAGAGGCTGTGGAGGGGGTTAAGGTAGGTGAGACCATTTTGTACAATACATTTACTCCATGGACGAAAATAAGTTGGGGAGGGGGGAATAGGTGCTTTTAGATGCGTTACAGCTGACAAGAATTTTCTTGTCATAAGCGAGAATCGTAAAAATTTCATTGTTTAATGATTCAAACATTTATTCACGATTGAATTCTGTAGCGTACCTGCATAAGCAGCCACCATAGAATCAAAAGTGTAAGCGAAACCAAGGGTACTGTCGTAGGCGAAAGTATAAATGGTATTGAAAGTGAGAGGTAGCAGGTCAAGTCAGAGGAGAAACAAGGCTGAGGTTTTAACAGACTCTAGTAGTACACCAGTATTTATTTGTGATGGTCAAAAATAAAGCCGTCTCTTATTACACGGAAAGGCCAGATAAGAATCTTTCAATCCATTTCAAAAGGGGAGTGTGTAGATCAACTGCATGTTATGCTAGAAGGTCAGTACGCTAGGAAATATTAAGAGGGTTTGAAGTTTCTAAAGCAACGATTTCGGACTCACCAAAGTTATGGAGACCATTTCGTGAGGACAATTAATAGATCTGAAGCTGAGCTGCTAGCTAGTTAGATATTTTATTAACTGACAGTTGATGAGTGATAAAAAAACCTTGGCTAGAAGTAGGTACAATTGGTCTGTAGTTTAAAGGGCCACTTACTTCTCCTCTTTTATGTATTGCCTGAATAGGAGCAGGTTTCCACGTCGAAAGAATACTCCTGTCGAACACGTTAGGTGAAAAGGTTTGGACAAGGAAGAGGCGCAGCATTTAAGAACTAGTGGTAAAATATCACCAAGTGCAGGATCTTTGGATACACCAACTTTGAAAAGATCCTTAAAATTTATTGGTTAGCGCCATCTGGATGTCAGCATAGGTATTCCAACACCTTTTTTTGGCCATCACTTTAGCTAGAAACAGATTACAGTTGGAACGCGTATAAGAACAGTAAATGTAAACAGACCCAGTTTTAGAGCTCCGATGTATAAACATAATTATCGGCTTAATATTGCGCAGAAACGGTTAATGTGGTTGACTTTCAACTGTACAAAACAAATTGTTTTATAAAGGTTAAAATATTTTCAGCACGTTTTTAATGCTAGCGAAACTAGTGAACTATGTCAACCGGTGTATCCGGCGCATTCTTAACATCCATTGGCCGGAGGTCATTACCAACGAAGTCCTACTTACTAGCCAAGACGGTGGCGAAAGTGGCAATGGATATAGGCAGCACACTAAGAAAAGAGCCAAACACATTGCACAACAGGCTGTAGGTTAGAATCCCCACGGAATCCAAGGAAGACTCCGAATTGGACGACTGCGCAACACATGGAGAAAATTTGTCGAGAGGGAAGGTACCCAGATCAACAAATCGAGGCCACAGTTGAAGGCGTTTTCGCAGAACCAGACCAGGTGGAGAGTCGGTGTAATAGACCCCCTATGCCAAGAGCACATGTATACATATGCTTTTTATACAGATTTTTTTTTATTTTTAAATGTTATGAAACATTAAAAATAAAAATATCTCAGAAAATTTATGAGCAGCGGTAAAAAATGTTAGTTGATTGAAGGAGTTGCTTAAGAGGATTCAAAAATTGCACCGCAATGTTGATTTCTTTCTATCTAACAGATTTAATTGTTTTCTCCTTCCCAAAAAATCAGTAACTTCTTAGCCTGATAGACTACTGTATTAAAAATAACCTGATTAACACCTCCTTAAATATGTAATTGATTGATCACAATGAAACTCCAGCCTTACAATTTTATATTTGAATGAATATTAAAACTTCCTTCGGTATTGACTTTACAAACTAAAAAGCCCTGCAGAATTATGTCGCTGGCGGTGGCGGTAAACTCGAAAAGAGGTGTCGCTTCTCTATGACCTTCATTAGCTGTGTCAATGGAAAGCAAATAGGTACTTCATTGCCTTAATGTTTCACTTATTTATTGAGTTAAGATGAGTCGACTGTCGGACCATTCCAGTGTGTTTCAAGCAGAGGTCTTGTACATTGAAAGGGCGATAAGAGTATTGCTTTCGTACAAGCACCCACAAAGGCTTACTGAAATATGTCTGTATATCGATATATAAGTATCAAGGCGCTTGACTCAAACAAACACGATAAAGTCACACCTGGTGCGTTGTTGTTGGAGCGGTCTCCAATGCTTGAGAGCTTCCCCATGGTAATTCTCTGCTGGGTACCCTGTCATAGCAATTTATCTGGTAATGAGGCGTCCGATGCTCTGGTGAAGTTCCGCAGCTAAACGCGTCACATAGATAGACTGATCCTCTAATATCAGTAAAAAGGGGAATGGAAAGCTGTTCAGGTCACCGAGCACAGATGGAGGGATCTGATACCCTGCGGATGTGGCCTAAGTGGAACGTGGATGTGACCTAAGTTAAATGAAAAGAGAACGGCGTTTCTATAGGGAATAGCTGTCATATTACTGTGGTTATAACGGGTCAGTTTCTTGTTGGTAAGTATACATCCGCATGTGCGTTTCTGCCAACGACTTCTGTCGAAATTGTTTGGACGACGAGAAAGTTGAAAGTATTTACAGCAGAATTTACTTTGCGAATGACTGCGATTGGTCGGAAGAGGATTTCAGACCCTTTGTAAACAATTGATTAATGGACTTGAAGAGTTCGCCATCGTCGAGTTAACGGACCTAATCAGGTTCCTCAATAGCTGCGGCTGTTTCAATTAATCACTGCACAGCGGTGCTAAATCGATACAGGTGAGGTTCCTGCGAAGTGATATCACAACGGACTAGGTATATTATGGTCTATGTGATGCCAACCGGTTACAATTGGGTGGCCACCAACTAGAAAGAAGAAGGTATATTTTATTTGTAAGTAAAAGTGTACAGATGACATAAACATTAGGTAAGCGTAAGAATATTAAATGGGTGGACATGAAAATTTATCAAGTTAAACTTTAGAAAAAGTGGATGATTACATCTAGTTGTGTCTACATTTAAAAGTGTAAAAGTAAAAGTTAAGATACTGTTTCAATATGTACAGCAAATTGTATTTAAAAAGTGCCGCCCTAAACTGAAATAATTGTTTTTATTCAATTATGTGATGGAGAAAGCTGTGACACTGTTCTGTTATTTATGTAAATCTGAAAATGAAATTGCCTGCGGGGGAACATGAAGCTGAAGAATACTCAAGACACACAGCCCTCCTAAATTGATAATTAAAAAAAATTATTAATTAAGGAGCTGTGAGTCACATGCTAATCATAATTAGAGCCGACTAATAACCAATCATGATCATTAACGCTTAATCAGAAATAATGGCCTAGAATTTAAAATCTTTTGTAATTACTATTGGTCCAGAAGATGAACTGCGCCAAACATGGAAATGGAAAATTTTTATTCTCTCTTCCATTAAAATATGTGTCCAGAACAGAGTTGAAATATTTGGCTTAATATAGACAACTTTTGGTCCCGAGAAATAAAATTCAATATATTTTCAAAATCATTTCTTTAAAACCGTCAAAATATCAAAGACAAACAACTGATTGTTGTCATTTAAGATGCGATGTGTGTCATCAGTAGCTCATTCGAAAACTCAACTACAGTTGGTCGCAGAAATCAAAAAATTTATGTCATTAAATCGTCATTTACTTAACTAATAGATTGTAGGCCTGTGCGTCTACGGTATAAGTTTAAAATTTCATTCGGAATTTTCGCAATAATCTTACCATAAGAGAAGTTTGCGTTTTCGGATTTAATTAACGGAACAGGCTTTTTTAGAAAAAAAAACTAACCAAAAATTTACAAACACTTTTTTCACTTTTTCTTCCTCGACAAAGATACTATCTTGTATCAAAAGTTTCAGGGTTCCAGAGGATTGCTTGGCGTTCCTCAACGGAGACATTGATTTAGTTCATTTTACTATAACGATAATAAGTAATGCAATTTTATTGTGGTGAATCCTATTAACAAATGATAGCGACGAGGATAGTTTTATCGGATTTTGATAATTGGATGCCTTGTAGAGTGGAAACGTCTGCAGTGCGGTTAGCAGAGAGCCTACTACTTTCCTTAAAATAAATTTGAAAAAGCGCCTCTCTGGCGAGAAGTTCAAATGTTGTTGTTGATGAAAAATTTTTCCG
The DNA here is from genome assembly GCA_964036015.1 of Leptarthrus brevirostris. Classification (NCBI taxonomy): domain Eukaryota; kingdom Metazoa; phylum Arthropoda; class Insecta; order Diptera; family Asilidae; genus Leptarthrus; species Leptarthrus brevirostris. Next base: position 168,726,705 of record OZ038371.1, on the reverse strand, counting down.
TTCAATATTTTGAATAAAGTACTTTCATCATGGGAGTTGAACCCAACCCCCTCCCATAATTCCATCAATATTTTTGCTTTTTTATGATACATATATGTAGGAAGGAAATTAGGGTAGAGGTTTGAATTCCTGCGTGTTCCCCAGAGACTGAGTGGATTTTTAACTTTAATTAAAGGCTCATGGGGAGACTGAGATTTGAGCCCTCTAACCATGGCGTGGTGATCGTGCACCAATTGATCCAATTCCGTCTCTATGGTTTACATGTATCCACTTTGAATAGAAGTCAAAAGCTGGAAATGTATATGACAGGCTAAGAGTAAAATTAATCTATCTACAAGGTCCGAACAAAAGTTGCTTAGAAAATGTTTCGCGCATGAACGAAACGCAGGAGATTCGGGCAGAAACGAAGCCGAGGAAAACTCCGGGCAAAAACGAATTAACTGCATTAACTTTGGATTAATTTTTACAGGTAAGTCGTCTTTGTTCCGGAGTTTTCCCCTGATTCGTTTTTGCCAGGAATCTCACGCGGTTCGTTTGTGCGCGGAACATTTTCTAAGCCACTTTTGCTGGAACCTTGTAGATACGTCATTTTTACTCTCAGCTTGTCATATACACTTAGGTGTTCAAAATGAAACATCTATTGCAGCGTATTGGCTTGAGTGTTGTGGGACGCTGCAACTTTGACATAAATTACATTTCATTCATGGACACGTACCTTAGGGGCTACGTGCACCTAGGTGAATTGAAAAAAATCGATTTTTCAGAAATTATTTTATTCTATAAGACCATATCTGAAATAACAAAAAAGTCTTTTGAAAATAATTCGCTAAATTGGAGAAGTTACAGTTGAAAATAGTTGATCTGATCCGCGAGCTTTTCTCAAAACTGCATCTTTCGATTTAGTTGAAATTTTACCAGAGCTTTCTTATATAATTATCTCGATTCTTTCGACCTTTTTTTAAGCGTCGTTTTCGTTTTAAATAAATAAAGGTACATTTTTGAGTACATAATAATCAAGCTAAAATTTTGTTATATTTTTACACAGTATAATTGAAAGCATATACTGTGAGATGTTGTTATTGGATTTTTAATAAAACATATTATTTGCATGATAAAAATTATTCCCAAAATGTACCCAATTATTATGTGAATTGCAGATTTAAAGCTAATCTTTACTGGAACTCATTATATTTATTATTTTAAACTCAATAAACAAACCTTAAGGTTACTGGAGAGACAAAGTAGATTGCTTCCAGATTTTTGCTTTAAGCAATAAAAGGTTCTACTTTCTAAGTAAAATTTTAAGAAATTTTTCAGAGTGATGATAATTTCTTGTAACGAAATGTATATTCGCCAAACCTTGGTATGATTCCTTTACAGAATTTAGTGAAATGGATCATAATTGTGAACGAAAGTGATTTAAAACTTATTTCTTATATCTTTCGCAATTAGGTGACAAAATTCGGCAGTTAAGTTCAGTTAGGAAGGTTTTTCAAAATGCTTTGCAGCAAATATCAACATATACTGTAGCGTATATATTAAGTAATTAATAACTATAAACAATAATACGGTTCGGTGCATAAGCAATATGAAGCTTTATTCGCTTATTATTAGAATTTAGCACCTGAAACCTATTAAATCGTTAAAAATTCTGGTACAAAGTAATTTCTTTAATGTTGTCAAAATTAAATTAAGCATAATGTTGAAATCAAAACGCTTAATACACTTTAAAAAATAAAGAATCTCAGAATATACTTGATTTAGAGTTCATCCACACTTACTTTTTCAGTTGTAAAACAATATCTATATAGTCTTAAAAAATTATCAAAAATTTTATATGTAATAACTTAACAAACATCAAGTCTTGGAATTTATCTTTTCATAGTGTTTTCTTCAGTTAAAAAATAAGAAAACTTCAGATTAAATTAAAATTGATGTTATACTCCTTTAAAATAAATCGAGTATCGATATTTGCATTGTTTAATAAATAAGATATTAATTTTTGTTTCGAAACAATGAAGCAATTGTTAGTTTTAAAATATTAAATAATAAAACATTTTTTCACAATTCAGGTATTTAATAAATTTTTTCTTTTCTTTTAAAACTTCTGCAGGTTCTTACGTTTTTCTTGCACAACAACAAATTGAACTCAGTTCAGAAGCTCTAATTAAGATTATTTTTGTCTTGTAGATTAATGTTTTTTTTAAATTTTTTTAACATACTTTAAAATTAAAACATGTTAATTTTTATTTGCATATACATTCCATTATTTTCAAATATGGCAAAACAGGTTAACTTGTTATAAAAGGTGCAAAAAGGTAATCTAAAAACTTATAAAAAAACAACCGACTGAATTATTAAAACTTTTTCATTTTTAAACACTTGGTTTCGAATGTTTTTCTATTTTTTATGATTTTTTCGTTTGTGTTGATTTTTTCATCACCAATTAATTAGTCGTGTTTCCTTGAATGTAATTAAAATACTTTGAATAGTTTTTTTTAATTTTTGTGCACTTTTAGTTACATTCAAGTTTTAAATCTTAATTTTTGTTAATTTTTTCGCTGTTTTCAGTATGATTTTGGTTTTTATATCTAAAATATAAAAATCGTCTAAAGGCAAGCGATAGAAAAGGTTAAAAGATATTAAAAATATTTAAAATTTTTAATGCTCAAAAAGTTCTTTATGTTAAATTATCTTCTTGTGATATTTACAGGTAGCTTTAAGTATTTTTAATATCCTTTTGTAAGAGTGTCTTATATATAAGGAAGAGAAGATATCAAATCAAAAAACAAACACTTTTCAACTACACTAACTAATAAGGGGAAGAAGAAGATTTACGTCACAAGTCATATACTTTAAGGAAAAATCGTTTATAAACATTTTACAGGATAGGAAAGATTTTATAAACAAACAGACTCATTCAAAATATCATGCAATTCTTGGAAAATAAATACCAATTAATAGGATGTGATGATTTGTATTCTATATGCACATACATGGTCTTATATGATTGAAAATTTCGATATATTTATACACATTTAAACATGTATGCACATATGAAGCCATTTTATCGTCTATGCTATATATACTACTATTAGAGGTAAATCGCACGCACTACATTGTGTAGTTGTTTTGATAATTTCGAATTAATATATTAATAGACCATAGGTAAAATTGGCAATATTTATTTACTGTTCAACTATAGTATTTTTGCATTTTTGTGTGCATCAGAAATCATATTATCATTACTATTTATTATGAAATACTTTTATAGAAATAAATCTTATCTGCATTTTGTGTTACATTAACATGTTTTTAGTAGGGATTTTAGGAGGACTACGACGATCCAATGCAGTAACCACTAGTGAAGAAGCCTTGATCCTACTTAATACTCCTATAAAAATTAGTACATGATATGACTGACATAATATCATCCTATTTATTGGGCTGCGCATATTGCTTTATAGAATATGTAGAAAATATCTTTATTGGAGGCTCGTTCAATTTTCAGCTGGATACGGAAGGAACATATACTACCTCTCTATGGTTGGAATAAAAGCTTTGAAACAGCTGAAGGAAACTAACTATCTAAAACTCCTCTTCATTATAGAATAGTGATCAAGAGGAGTGTAGTCGTGAACGTTATAAGCGTATGTAGGAAATTACAAGGTTTACTTTTTCAGCCGAGCTAATGCTACTCATCTCTGGCCTAAGCACGGTCGGAAAGCGGGATAATAAATTCGTTTCGTAAAATAACCCAAACCTAATTACCAATATCATGCCAAGCCGGAACAGAGGCTGGGTCAGAAGAAATTTTGAAAAAACGCCACAATGCTAAAGTCTATAGTTAACGAGAAGCTTTTCGTTGCAGCGGACTGACGTGCTTTCTTTGAAATGAGACTTAATCTGCCCTTTATTTATACTTGAACTAAAGACAGCACTTCCAGTCACAATACATTGACTTGTTTCCAATTACAAGTACAAATATTATGAAGGAAATATCACTTTTCCTACGAGTATATTGGTATTAAAAGGTTGACGGACGCTTGACTAAGGAATGGAGAACCAAGATTCAAGAATTAAATATAGGCTTGTGTTTATATTAAAGAATTAAGCCGTGGTATTCGGATTTTAGGTTTTCGTACCAACATCGTAAAAAAGGGACGTAAAAAAGGTGCGACTTCGTCTGTCTGTCAATATGTCAAAGCTGCTTATTTCAGCAGCTACTAATGACTTGAAATTTGGAATAGTTTTGAATAATGCCTGCTCACCTTTACTGCAAATGAAAAAATAAAAAAAATTATTTTTATTGTTACTGCAAAAGGGAATGTAGTTACTAGGACAAGTGGGGTATTACATGAAAGGGCTTCATTTGGACATTAGAAAATATATTTTCATTTTCGTTTATGCCGCATAGTTTCGAGCTTCTCACGTAAAAGCACAGTTATGGTCAAACTATTCTGAAATAGCGTTTAGCATTTCCTTTGTAATAGCCCTGGCTTGGTTGGAAGAAGGTATAGGTCGTTGAGCAAATACTTCTCCGAATTGGGAGGGCTAAAAGAACTATCTGGGTTCATAAATTGCTGTGCTACTTGATTATTACTTCAAGAAAGGTTCCAAATACGCTGAAGGAACTGTTTCGTCTCAAAGAAGCAAAGATCTTCAAGACGCGGAGGTACATCCGTAAGTGCTTAGGGAAGAAATACATCACTAACCCAGAGTACGTCTACTAATCAGGAAGCTTAATAAGAAGTTCAGGGTAGAAATAACTATGGAAATTTTGAAGATAAGCGCCTGGAAATAGCGTAAGCATTTATATAAGGATGGCTCTAAAACGGTGTCGTGCGCAGGAAGATTATTTTATTTGAACTCAAAATTTACTAGTCCTACAGACTTTCCAGTGCAATGTTTTTCAACTTGGTGCCGAGCTATACACAACCCGGCGGAATTGACTCACAGTCAGCTGGCAACGGCTTATAGGTGAACTAAGCGCGCTTAAGGCTTTCGGGTCCAATGCATTAAAATTTTAATTGCAAAAATATGAAAGCGGAACTGCTCTTGGTACCTGTACTTAGGGCGCCGACAACGATGCGGCCTATGACCTCGGCAAAAACAGACACCAATAGTCCAATTTGCACACAGTAAAAAGTGGTAGGAGTCTTATAGAGGTCGGTAGTGGCTATTGTCTTACAGAGATACGGGCACTCAGGTGGATATATCCGATACCGATCTGTGCAGGTATTCTCAAGAGACCACCATTTAACATATTTTGTATCATTGTCATTGCAAAAACAAGGTAGGGACTGTTTGATAATTCCATTTTGAAAGAATTCAGGAATATTGTATTATCAGCATGAGAAGCATTTAAAATTCGCAATAGAGACGGGTGCCTTTAAACTAGGGCTTCACGGCGCCGAGACAAGACCGAGACTTTGGCAGATCTCAGTTTTGGCATTTTATTCATATTGCCATCGCCAAAATAAGGTAGCAAAGGCTCTTGTTTGCTATTGGGGATAAAGCGAAAATATCTGAAGAAGGAAATAATGTAGAAAGAAGCGATTGCGGAGAGCAGTGTATACTTATATGCCCCATAAATCACACCATTGAAATTCTTCGGAGCGACATAAAAGCTGAAACAAAAATTGTCCACAATAAAATGATGAAAACTAATATCTCGTCCACTCTCGTCACCTCAATCTCGCTCTCGGTATCGCACTGGTACCAATGATATTGGTCTCGCTGCCGGTCTCGGTATCGTGTCGAGATCGATACCGGCAGCGAGAATTATCTCGAATATCGTGAAGCCCTACTTTAAACTCTACAATAATGACCCTCAACGATCGCTACACGAGACGCTTGGGCCAAATGTGGTCTAAATTAAATGTGGCCGCCTAAACTATGGTTTGAAATGAATTCTGTGGTTCCCCATCCTTTCCGAAATCTTAAACGAAATATTATATTTTTGTTCAATGATTGCTATGCGAGAGACATAAAAAAGAAGCTTTTAAGTATCCAAGCTGTGTCCATCAGCGGAACTAAGCGAGTAAACTATTCAGCGTGCGAGTTTAATTATGACAAAAATGTTAGGTATAAGAAGTAATTGCTTCTGGTGTGTTTTCTTTAAAATTGTTAAGACATTTATTCCATTTCTTCTGTACCACTACATTTCTCAATTTTCTATTATCCCTTGTGGGACAAGGGCAAGAGAAGAACTTCACCCGATTCGAAACAACGATTGTAAGTGAACCTACAATTTAAGGTGGATTCCGAATCACCGATATTATTCTCTAACTCTCATGGGGATTCTGTACGCAGCAGAAAATAATCAAGGGTCGCCGCCGGTGGGGTTAAAACTTATGACCACCGGAATGGAAGCGGACGGCTATCGTTTATTCCACCGATCACACAACAACTTACCACGATATAAACGTATTTAAAATGGGGGCGCCTATACGCTCACATTACAGAGTGCCAACTTGTTTCCTGCAAATTTTACCAGCATTTTCTACTTTCCACTATCTTCGCAGGTTTTACTATTTCCCTCTCCGAGCAGCTGTCTTTTCATGTTCGCACTCAAGAGGTATTAAAGGTTTTAGAACTATGTGACGTTCCCCGTGCTGAGTTTGTGGTACTTCGCCCTAACCACTTATCTTCTTTGAAAGGAATTATTTCGATATCCAAAAAGAAGAGGTTCATGACCTTAAACTGCAAGCTGATACACTCATTGTTATTATAAAATATCTGGAAACTAAGGACTTCCGCCAATAAGGTCTTTGAGTTTTGCCGCTCTACTTAAAATTGTATTACACTCTCTGTGTAACAGCGAAATCACACCGTTAATGAAACCGAAATCGTTACCTTGGATATCTTAAAAGCTTTTAATAAAACTGGCATGCTGGTCTTCTGATCAAAGTTGAAAGTTTTCTATCTCACCGTGCAATTCCTGCTATATTGGATGATTTAACATCAGGTTGATAAAAAATAAACGCCGATGTACCGCAAGGTTCAGTTCTCAGACCTATTATCTTTCTCCATAAGTTAGCAGATGACAGACAAACTTAATTTGGCATGCTTTTTCGCCTGTTAACATTGACGTAATGTTAGATGTTTTTATCGAAGTCTATCCCAATTCGGGTATTGCGCAATACACGCTCTCTCGTCGTCTAAATTTTGCGGTAAAATTTGACCGTACCGTAAATGTTCGGGAATCCATTTTAAGTGGAATAGTATAAATGTGGAACAGTTCACCATATTTTGTATTTTTGCTTACTTTTTGTATTCAAAAGCCATTTAACTTTAATAGACTTTTAAATAAACACGTACTGGACCAACGTTTCAAATAGACTGCAAAAAAGGCTAGTAAACCTAAAGTCGTACTTTACATTTTTTAGGCTTGAGAGTGAAAAAATAACTGGAATTGCTAAAAAAATGTTCTACATACCATCCAATCATCACAATAATCAACAATTGAACTAATTACATACCTAAGCAACATCTATTAGAAATATGTATTATTCATTACAACAGTTTTATTCAAATTTCTTGTAACTAATAACACGCGACCTGTAAAAATTAAATGATGAAACTTAGAAGAATGGAATTTTCTGTTAATAAATACACTCAATACAAAGTGCGCTAGCTCCTTAAATCATTACTAATGTTCACCATTTTCACGAAGTTTTATGTTCCTGATGCTGCAACCACATTGTTTCTACAATAATCAATCAACGTTTAAATTTAACGCTGATGAACTGAGCTGCAACAAGCATGATCAAAACTCTGTTAAGTTGCATATAAGCCTCTAGCCGAGTTGAAACAATTTACTGTTCATAATGTTTCCATTGATCAGCTTAGTAAGCACATTCAGATATTCCTACTAATGAACTAGACTTAGTTACACTATCTGCACAGTAATGCGTGTGCCAAGCCAACTCGACCGAAAAATAGAACTCTACAATCGAACTGAAATTGTTAGTTGAAAGTTTACTTACAACTAATTGCTAAGTCGACTGTTTAATAATGTTAGATATTCATCAAATGTAAATATGAGACCATTGATCTTTTAGAGTCTTGACTAGTCATTCCATTTTGTTCACTTAAGCTTAGGCCCTATGAGTTTCTGTTATATATTTTTTATTTAACAGTTTTTTTAAATTAATGCAGATAAGCGTATTATTCTATTAGACAGTAAATGTATATTTTATCTATGGTCTATTAAAATATTATTGATCATGTTTATTCAGTTAAGTTTATTTGATCCCTGCCCGTATTTTTATGTCAAAAATCAAAAACTAAAAAAAATCAAACAGAACCGTGTAATAAGTGACTGAGTGTAATAATTGCTTTGTTAATAAAAATAATATAATTTTCTGTTTATATTGAGGCAACAGTCCTTTTAACAATAATAGTATAAATTATTGTTCTCTGAAAAAAATGTTAGGTATCTGTTCCACTATTGAACAATTGCTTTTTTCTGAATAAGTTCTAGTTTTACAAAAAAGCAATTTATAAAAGAAAAGTAAAAGTTCCTGTACAATATAAAGTAAGTGAATTCTTGCAGTGCAGGAAATATTCTCGAGTGCATTTTTGCAAAATGTGAAATTCAGTGACATACTGATGATAGCATGATTTCGCTCGCCCTTCTTTAATTATATTTTAATAATTTTATTTTTTAACTTTTTATTTTGACTTAAACAGTGGAACAGCTTTTCGTATAATTTTTATAAATTTTACTGAGTGTATTGCTACATTAACTTACCTATTGGTGTAAATTGACTTAAATATATCTTTTGCAAAAGAATAATTTCGGAGTGAAAGTTATATAGATTTTAGGCAGTAAAAGTGGTCGAAATACATCGGCTTTGATGCTCTCTGCTATTGTTATGGTAAAGTAAATTAGATTTAAAAAAAAATACATTCGCATTTTACTCGAAAAGGTCATCTATAATATTTTTCAAGATACGTTGGAATGACTGTCCACAATTTTCGTGATTCCAAAATAGGAGGTTTTCAAAACCCTTTGGTAGAGCCTGGATGCTGTTGGCTTAGTCATGCTTCCAGAATTTAACTTCTTATAAAATGAACTGGATGCTTTATGTATTTTCCTTGGAGAGAATTTAATCTTGAGGAAATTAATGCCAGTTTATCGTAGGGTTCAACTCTTTCACTTACTTGCTCTTTTCTATTTCTTAATTATTTTCAATCATCATTTCAATGATGGCAGCACTTTTGCAGTCTATAGATATAGAGGGAGGACAATTGATTTATAAAACTACAATACTGAAATCATCTGTTCCACCTCATTTGGAAGCACTAAGGGCTTTTATATACAAAGATGAAGAAATAAGTAACTCTAACTAAGCCGTTAGAGGCTCCTGCATATCTCAGTTAGTGTGGTTCTAAGGAATATCTCACCCATAACTGAGAGACGGAGTTGGATAAATTCGTTGAGCGGCACGACCACCATGCCATGGGTCCCGGGTTCGAGACCAGGTCTCCCCGTGAGCTTTTATTAAGAAATTAAAATAATCCACTCCGTCCTTACCTTAATTCCCTTCCGGCCAAAGCCAGGCAAACGCATCAAAGGGTTGTACCCTAGGCTTTGGCCACATCGTATTAATGAAAAAAAAACTGTCCTTGTGTGACATAGGACCGAAGAGTAATTTCACCCAATTCGGGACAACAATTTACAATTTAAGTTAGATTCCAAACCACCGAGTTACTTTTCAACGTCCAATGGCCTTTTATTGTAATATGTTGCCAGCAGAAAACAATCATGTCTCTACGTCGGTGGGGCTCAAATCGTGGACCTGCAGGATGGAAGGCAAACATGACACCCTTTACTTGACCAACGACTTCGGTAAGGGATATAAAAGGAGCTATAAACCCTCAAGGGACAAACAAAAACAAGGCTATGCAAGGAATCAATAACAAAAGCGACTTTAAATTTGCTTTCATTAGCCTTGCAGAATTCTATACAACAGAAAATTGTAGAAAAGCTTCGCCAATAATCCGCAGTCAGGGCTGCTCTCGCTGTTTAATTTTACCGTTTTATTAAACAATATTAGCAATGTGATTTACAATGTAAGTCAGCCTGATTAAAAAGCCTTGGCAAAAGCGAAAAATCTATTAAAAAATTCATGTAATAATTGTGGATGTTGAATTTCCAAACAAAAAAAATTATAGGACTGTTAGAAAGTAGAAAAGGTCGCCCTTAATTAACAACAACCAGACGCTATAATAATAAACATTTTGACGGAAATCCTGCCAAAACATTATTATTTCTTTCATATTGAAATGTAAAATAACTTATAATTGCAGTCGTCAGCGCGAAGCGCAATGTTGTATTTGATATTATAGAATTATTCGAAAAATAATTGCCAAATATAAATTTCGATGGTGTATCGGTTTTAACGATTGAACCGCTACTGCAAAAATATTGCCAACCGCTGCCAATGCTGGTGATATCACTCTCTTTCTAGTTTCCGTAACCCCTGGTGGGTTATGGGGCGGTAGAAGAATTTCAAACGATTCGAGACAACGATTGCAAGTGAACCTACAATTTAAAGTGGATTCCGAACCACTGATATTTTCAAATTTTCACAAAAAATTATCAATCTGCAAAACTCCTAAATATCGGTTTCGAGTCGAATCGGGACATAAATGACAAAGATCCACCATATTGGCACCGCCATTTATTATTTCCGAATTTCGAAAAAAATAACAAAATTCTTCTGTTACCTTTTAGCCGCTATTTTTACTTTTTGTTATATCAATCTGATGATCTTCTTATCTACAGTAATACCAAGGGCTGTCCCCAAGGAGGGGTCCTACCCCCCGCCCCCCATTTTATGGTCAGTGGTTGTTGACGAGTTCTTAGCTAAGCTTACAGATGCCCATTTTGAAAAGCAAGGATACGCTGGATATGCAGTTATCGCAACCAAATGAAAAATGTTCCTATACAAAATGCTATATGTTCAAGAGAACTAGAATTCTCCAGTGAAGTTAATTATTTAGGTGTAATCCGAAACTAATAAAACTCAGCTGAAAGTCGTCCTGAAGAAAGGCACACAGGGTTTATGGACGTTCCAGCGGCTGTTCGGAAATGCTTGGGATTTCAAGTTGAAAATCGTCTCATGGGTCTACCAGGCGATTAAAAGACCCTTGGTTACACACACGGTGGCCAAAAATTGAGGAAATCACAACATAGATAAATCTACAACATCTGCGAAGACTAGTGTGTTGGAGCTCCTCCGCTTGTCGGCGCTCAGTTGTATTAGGTTGCTCAGAACGGGTCACCTAAGACAATTTAGTTGGTCAAGAGAGTATCAGATGTAACGTCGAAAGAAGAAAATTTGAAGTAATATTTACCATTACCTCATAGGAGCAAGAGAGCATTGGCACTCAAATAAATACTCCTTTGAAAGAATGTCTAAAGGATACTACCTACCTATTCGGGATGTCAAGATTTATATAATTTCGGACAGTCAGGCAGCACTTAAAGGACTTAATGCATACTAGGTCGAGGCCACAAAGGCATTGAAGGCAACGAGATTGCGGACCATCTTGCATGGGAAGATGCTAAAATAACTTTTGTGGGTCCTAAACTTCTTTGTTGGTTACCCAAAGGGGTCCTGGGAAAAAAAGAATAAATAAATACACTGGTAAGCCTTCGAAGTCGAGACAAGCAAAACAGTTTATTAATTACTAGAAGCAGAGGACAAAAACATACCTCACTCTGATTTAGTTCAGATTGCTAACAGGTATTTTAACTGCCTCGCTCTGTGTCATTTTAAGCCGTACAACAAAAGCTGAAATCTTAAGCTTACGTTTTTTCTTAATAGAAGATCAAATATCAACATGCAATGTGGACCGGAGGTATCAAATTAGGAGTTATTAGTTGGCATACTTCTATAATATGTAGTCAGTAAATGTTAAATGTTAATGTTAAACAAATGTTTATAACAATTTAACTACAACGCGGACTATTATGAATTTCAATAGGCTCTATTTTCTGTAAGTGTACGAAGAGGATAAAAATAATTAAGTGTGGTATATATGTATGTATGTACATATACAAACCAATGAACAACAGATCATTGATTTTATTGAAATATGCAAATTTTCTTTAAATTAAATTCAATCTAAATGATTGACTGTCTTAGATTGAAATCTTCTCGTTACAAAACGTATCGTGTAAAATGTAGGCTTACTTTTGCTATTGCAACTAAGCACGGGCGTTCCAGGCAACACCACACCAAGCTTCCAAATTATGTAAAATGGCGAATGCATGTTATTTTTATTACCCCGAGAAGTAGCAAAATTTTGAAAAAGCTTATTGATTTTTACTTTTCGTTTTAATTTACTAAATAGCTTAACGCAAAACTCTACTGACTAATTGTAGCGCCTGAGTCAGAAAGGCTACTCGGCCATCTCTTGTTGCGCGCGGGGACCGACACTGCTGCTGGATGATTGCCCAAGGTGAGTAAATCAGCTGATGTCAGCAAGGATCACGGCCTCCGCTGGACATTCATCTGTCAGCAGATGCTCGAGCAGAGATGGTGCACGGCATGCTTGCAGACTAGCAACTGCAGAAGAGTATGGGGGGGGGGGGTTCGAAAAAAAACCATATCTGCCCCCGGGCCTGAACTACAAAAAGTTAAACCTAACCTAAGCCGCTATTACTTATGTAAATGTATGAAATGATTTCACAGTTTAAAGATTTATTTTATAAAAGATTGGAAGGCTATGATAAGAACCAAATACCAAGGCTTAGTTCTAATATAAGCTCAGGCTTCAGTCAATCTTTCAGTGCGTTCGAAAACCTTTGAATTCCAATATTAAAAATATGTTTTGTTATTTAGGCTATTTAGTACATGAACGTGAAAGCAGGACAAAAAGTTGTACTGTATTGATAGGCGGAATCGTGTATCATTATGAATACATTTTGAAAAAACTTTGTTATCTTAATCTAACAGAGTCTCAATGCAAGGCTTGGCACTATGTTCGTATTCAACTTTGGACAAAGCCTTATCGGCCGTATCAAGGTTGTATACCAAACTTAGCATGGCCCATTGTTGGCACTTAAGCTTAAGCCAGAGTTAAATAGTATTGGTCCACGCCTGGGCAAGTCTCAGAATCGTCGTTATTTTAAACAAGTATGGGTTAACGACAATAATTTACATAATGTTATATATAAAAAAAAACACCTTTAGGTTTTGCATAACTTACATATAAAAACAATACACTCACCAAATTTTTAAAAATTATTTAAATTTATAAAAGCACTTCCAAGAAATCACTTTAAAAAACTGTCCTTATATTGTAAAAATATTAAAATCGAACTAAAACAACAATTTAAATCTTTTATATTTCGGTAAACACGTTGGTCAAAATGATTTAACATTTTATGTGAACAAGTGATTTTGTATTTTGTAATAGTTTAATGTTAATAAAAATTTTGTACGAAAAATTAGTCGGTGGATGTTAGACTTTGCAGTTTTGTTTCATACGAACTAGAATGTATGGCGTTTTGTTTTTACTGTTTAGCTACATTATGTAATATCTTGACATTGTAAATATATTAAAAGAAAAAAATTTATATAAAATAATATAATAAATGAATTGTGCTCTTAAGGTTTTAGAAAATGAAAGTATTTCGTATACTGTTGATTATCTAGTCAAAAAAGGGAAAAAGTTGTAACTAAGGTAGGTAGGTCTTTAAAACTAATAAACCATACTATGGGCTAGAATTTGTCACTTTTTCAAGTTGCACTAAGCGCAAACAATTTATAAAACATAGTTTGGTAACAATATGAATATGAATATTTCGAATATGTTTAATTTCTTTTCATTTTCATTCATTTAAGTTTTAGTTATTGTGAGTTTTTCAAAATATGATAATGCAATATTTAAGATGTATATACGCACATTCTTTTACAAATTTCCGGATTAAATTTTATGCTCTGATAAATTAATTTTTAACTGAATAATAATTCTTATATACCTCACAGACTTCAGTATGTACAGGATTAGAGCTTATAATTTTAATAAATAAATGTAGTTTAGGTCAACAAATAGCAATAGACATTGAGTTTACCACCCTGTATTTGTTTATTTATCTGGAATGATCGTAACGCACCCAATATGTTTTGTTATAAGTCCGGAATATATTCTATTCCGAATTTCCTTGTTTTATTATTAGTGCCGCTTTTATACCATAGTTGTTGCGGAACAGGGCCAGAAAGTCACAATTCTAAATAAATACACAATTCACTGCTGTATTTTATTTTTCGAATTCATTTAAAATATTATAAGAATTGACACTATAAAAAATATTTACTTTAATAACACTACCGCTCTCAGTTGACATAATGATATCTTTGTGTTTACAAATTATTTCTACTTTGTTTATTCTAGCGACTGTTCTTTCAATTCTTCTAAGTTATTAAAATAGATATACACCCGGTACCTTTCTTTACCAGGCGACCAACGTGGTTCTGCTTCTGCAGATAGAAGCCTGGAAACAAATACGAACAGATGGGCATTGGTGGTGTAAGCAAACCGCACTTCCTAGAGTAAACTAAAGGGATGAGTTGGAAAATTCAACTTCCTCGTCATATTTTTCTAGATATTATTTAAGTTAGAACTTCACATTTGTTTGAGAATAATCTGCATATATTCTGAACACGTCGTAACGACAAAAAATTTAATTATGTGCAAGGATTGGTTAATCTGGCACTAGGGATGGGCGATTTTCCATTCGATCTAACGGATCGATATTTTAACCTTCGATCTGCCGATTTTTAAATCGATTTTTCGCGAGACCGATTCAGCTTGAATCGATTTATTTATTTCCGATTCAAATCATCATTAATTTGTTTAATAATCCTGCAAATTTAAAATTTCGTACCTAAAATATTGTTAATTTTAGATAAATGCATTTAGGATCTCTATAATATGTTAGCGTTATCATCAGTGAGTACTATGAGTACCTATACTGCCAAACAGTGTAGTTAGCAGCATTCCATTTTAGTGCATCACTGGTTAACTCTAAGGCCCTTGAAGATTTCTCACTGCTAACTAGGATAGCGCGAAAACAGTTGTGAACCCCTTTAACTAAAAATTAATTCTTAATATATTGCTCATAATAAGAAAACCGTGAATACATCTTTCACTATATGCGATTACAACTACTGGGTTTTCTCCATCGTCCTGTTCGATGGGTATTACGTCCACCCACTCCGTACTTCCGCTATATGGTATCGAGTCTGGAGCAAGGTTCATCACTCATTTTGAATTGTTTAGAAAATATAATTTATTGTCATGTGAAGTTCACTCTTTCATGTTATGACAAATGAGCTTAATGAAGCGACAGAAAATTTCTGCTTCTCCAAAGTGAAATGTTAAAATAAATGAAATCAATTTGTTCGATCAATGAACATCGATCTTTTTAGGGCGATTAATCAATCTTCGAAATCGGAAAAAAATTACAGATCGATCCGTACTGAATCGATTATCTCAGTTTGATCCCCCATCCCTATCTGGCACGCTTGGTAATATTATTTATTATTAGGGAGTGGATCAAGGACTATCAGCATCCTTTAGTCACTTCGACCATGTTGATGTTTTGTGAACTGATCCAGGTTCAGTATTAAGGTCCCCAGCCAAGCTTTAGTTCTTTAATTAGATCTAAAATCTCTTTGGGGGCTGTCTTAGCTATATCTGATGGTGATGGGAAAGCCACACCAAGATGTCTGAGCCTGATACGGCCGAGAGCCTCACAGTGACAGAGGTAATAATAAGGCCACAACTGTCATAACTTGCGAGCTTGTGTCTAGAGTAAGCTTTAGTATGATTCCGTTGTCTTCCCTGTTAATTTAGAAGATAAAGGTGCCTACGAAGAAAGTTTTAAATACTGACTGGCTTTTCGATATAATATAGATTTTAGAAGCTCGTATTAACATTAAGACAGTCAATTCACTGTAGGCAATTTTTTGTCTATTTATGAATTCGTGATCAGGAGTATTATGGCTGTCTATTAAGAGATAGGCAATATCATGCAATCGCCTTCAGCTTCAGGCCCCGCTTTTTGCAAAACGCCTCTCCAAATAGCAGAAGTTTTTGAAGCGTTTACCATAACTCATTGTGTTAATAATGAGTTTTCAATGTACAGTTAGTTATAGGTACTAAGAAATGGTTGCTTTGCTGTCTTGAACGTTACATTTTTAGGGTGTCGGTCATTCCATTAGGATATTCTTTTAGCGAATATCTTGTCGTTTTAGTTTGCTCTACCGTTTTTCTAGCTTCGCATGTTATAATTTTTTTAGTATAGATTAGAGTATTCAACAAGTCTTTTTAAAAAAAAACCATTCTTGGTTAAAAAAGTTGGTTGAACAAGATGATGCAAATTCTGCAATAGTATATAAATACTATAAAGAAGCTGTAAATATGTATGAAAAGCCTCAAAAAGATGAATCCGAAAGCTTTTACTTTCGCCTGAGCTAATGATTTCGCCATAGAGAACTCTTCTCTGAGCATAATAATTAGTTCTAGAACTAGTTCTGTATACATTACCTTTTCTACGGCTAATTTGACCTAGAACCAATGTTTTGAAGAGCATCTATATTTAGAATTCCGTATAATATTATATTTTCCAAGCGAAGTTATATGTGGAATCTGTATTGGATATTTCTGCTGTACCAGTAATCACTTCAGAATTTGGACCCTTCTTCGAGCCCTTAAACCGGAAACAGGAACGTAAAAGCGTGAAGGCCTACGCAAAGCACACCATTTTAATTTTCCACAATTTTTTCCTACATTACCTTTTATAGTACCAGGTAGTCGTTACCCTGATTAATGTAATGCATACCAGACTAGGACAATAACTAAGTCAGCGATGATTGCATTGAGTTTGGTAAAATTCAGTAGAAATTATAGTCAACGCAGCTAAGATAAGTTCTTATTTCAATGTGAAACTTTAGAAATGTGTAATTTGTTGTAACAAAAAGTTTGTTTATTGGTTCATTGGTTAATTGGTAAGCCAATTGGTAGCGAGGCCTTGTTTCACTTAGCAGTAAGCTTGTTATATTTTCCTGCATCTTTGATTTCCAGTGATACATTCAGTAAGGTCTTCCTTGTAACAGAATATATCAGCAGTTCATTCTCATTGAAGTTTCTTATAATTCTCGATAATGCGGAAAGTAAGAGGTAGTCGCTCTTGTATTGCGAGAATATTTTTTAATATTTATACAATGTCCTTATTGAAGAGTGGCAATAATATGGGGTATTTCACGTGAATTTGCATTTTTAAATCCTGACCATCTCTGATTTTTTTGAAATTTTGATATGTTGTCATGTTACTGTACTGTTTTTGTTATTTTAACTTTATTTTTTGCTAATATTGATTATTTCATTGATTATTATTTTGAAAAAAACTATTCTAATTTTTTTTTGTTTATAGTTTGTTGAAATTTTAGAAAAAAATAAATAAAAATTTGGAAAAAAATTCTTATTTCTTTTTTATTTGTTCGTTATAAGAATAGCTCTTCCAAAAAGGGGCAATTTTTAATTTCCGATTTAAATTTTTTTAAATGTTACATAAAATTACGAAAATTATAAGCTTTACATCAAGACGGTGCGGGGCGAGCGAATTTTTTTCTGTATCTTTCAGAAAAAATCGTCCCGCGTTGGGACTTAGGCTTGAAATTTTTGTATTTCTACATAGAATCAATTGAATTTTGAAATAATCAAGATTAGACAAATTAAGAAGGTGTGGATTTTAAAGTGAAAATTTCACGGATAATTTGTTATATTTCCTCTTCAGCGAAAGAGTAGTATACCGCCATGAATGAAAAAAACTGCATAGAACTTAAAAGAGTGACATTAAGTACTATTTTGTCACAGTTAGCCACTGAAAGTATGTTAGGCTGCGCCGCGAATACGATTTCGCTTATGAAGTGAACTTCAGACAAATATTAAAACGGAAGCTGAGCTACTAACGATCGTTACCCAATCAGTTCTTCAGCTGTTCCATAACGACTTTCGAGCTTGGCCCTTACGCAACTTTGGACTGCGAAAGCTCTACTTCATATCTTTTTATTAGCCATAAAGCCACAGATTTGGTATGTATGTGATACCGAACTATTCTTCTAACATATTCAGGAAGTTATAAACAAAACTAGTTTTAATCATAAAAAATCGATGTTGTCAATTTGAACAAAACATATGATGTTCGAAATAGAGAACGTTAGACGACGCTTCCTAAAAAAGTGCACTGGAGATGATACTTACACATTTTCTCAAAGAAACGCGTATATCTACAATGGGACTTATATATGTCGCATATCAGCTCCCTCTGCCAAAACTGTGGAACCTATACAAAGAAATGCATCGAATAACCCATCCCCACGAAGCATAAGTATACTATTTTTCATTTAAGATGCACAAGATATGGAGAATAAGTTTAAATTTAACTCATCCCATTTTCTTCTGCAACGCCACAGATACATTTAAAGTGTTATGTCTCCCTAGTGGGCAAAATGAAATCATTTTCCCTACAAAGCAAAATGGAAGTTCTTCGCAGCAGTATCCATAAAAAGTTCGTCATTTCTTCTTCTAACACATTCAGCATGTGAGAATTTTCGTAGCGAAACATTTGGAGTTTCTTCCTGGTTAAGTTGTGTCAGAAAATCTTTTAGGAAGTGTTAGAAAATATCATACACAGGTCTTTCCAGAAAGCCTTCAGTGAAGTATCAAGGGGGTATTTACATGGTAAAAAGAAAAATAATCGAAAACTTTAAAGATTTTTCGCAGTTTTCATTCAATAGAGCGCCAAATATGGGCATTTCAATAAAAAAATCACTATAATGGTTCAATCCACAGTATTTTAATGTATCTTTAAAATCCCGTTTACCTTTTTTGTTTAAGACGATCCTGTGACGAGGAATCACTTGCATCGATTATATCTATTTTTCTTTGTGCCGTGGAAAAAGGAGCGTACAAAAATCATGACGCAAAAAGAAGACTTTTTTTTAATTTTCAGCATTTAATTTAAATATGGTGCAATTCATTTTGGTATTATGTAATACCTCCTTAAGGAAGAAGTAGTACGAATCTTTCTAAAACTACTTAGCAACCCATTTGAACAAGTTTTCTCGTCTTCGCAACAAGTTGTTCCAAAGAATAGTGTTGGTTTTCTTCCACCCAACTATATACAATGCATATAAATATATTAAGATAGGAAGCAATTACAATTTGCAGTAATGCCTTATGGTATGTTTCTATTCTCCTGGTGATTAGTAATTAGGGTTTGAAAAGTATCACAGCCCTGGCGGATATTAAATCCACACATTAAAATAGCATCGTGAAAAAGTTGGAGCTAGAGACCTTCCCTGTGCAAACATGCTAATGTAAAAATAAGTGCAAAGTGAGGCAAAAGTAAAGTCTCCTTCACTTTATAGAAATGTCTTAGAAATTGAGCTGGGAATATTCCCACTTAATATTGGGTACATAAACGCTAGGTACACCATGTAAGGTATGGTAGCTTCGAAATTGTGAAGGAAAAAGGCTTCACAATTATTCAATTAATAAACAATAATTTTTTTCGTATTTAATAAGAATACTTAAAATTTGTTATTGCATTTCATATCTATTGCAAATATAGCTTGTTCAAGAACAAATGCCTCGTATCAAAAGTGGCGGAAGTGGTATTCTCCAGATCCCGTAACCTCTTGTGAGATATGGAATATGAGAAGAGCTTCATGCGATTGGATTGCAAGTGACTCCGAATCTTCAAAATTAATTTGCAATCCCCAATGGCCTATTAGGGTAATCTGTTGTCAGTAGAAAATTACCATGGGTCCCCATCGGAAGGAAGGCGACCGTGTTATTTCTTACTTCACTGACGACATATAATGTTAACGTTAAAAACCACTTACCAGCGGGAAACAAATTGTTTTCAGCAGGATTGGGCACCTTCTCACGAATTTAAAACGTTTATGTGAAATAAAAACACAAAAAAGTTGAGCTTATACTGTAAGCTTTTTTGTATTTTATTTAAATTTTCCAAGGAGATAGTTATTCTTGAACAAGCTGTAGATCAGAGCAACTGTAAAAGGTCTTGTTCCTGCAGCAAATCGAAGCCCTTTTGTATTCATACAATTTGGCAGGTATTATTACAGGGTATTTTCACATGTAATTATGGAACGTTATACACCAGGGGCGCCTCAACTAAAAATGATAGCGAGATGCCTGAAGAGAGAAGTAGGAAGTTCATGCAAAGATCTTCCTATTTCCAAGTGTGGCAGCATACACGCATCCAAAAGTAAGCTGGCATTCTGATTTCGGGTTCGGGAAATGTTTTTATGATGCAAGCTGTTGGTTGACACAGTAAAAGGGTGTGTACAAATACGCGTAACGCTTCGTGTAGGACTTTTGGTTCATTTCAAACGGTTGATTCGCACCTAGTGTAGAATGCTACTCCTGTTTTAATTCAGAGTACTTTTACTAAAATTTAATAAATTAAAATAAATCTAATTAATACTACATTTTATAGTCTTACAATTGTATCGAATGTACGTACATATATCTGTAATTTAAGTTTGCGATATTATTAATAAATATATTTTTAATGAAGAATATAAAATTTTAATACTAATAATATTTTAGTTCAGAAGTGAATGTAAACAATGCGTCTAAAGTGAAAGAGAGGATTGTATATGAACTATTCAACTACGGGCTTACGTAAAAACTACTATTCTTCGAGCACATTACTAAAACTTTTGAATGAATCGTACAAAAACTTGAATGAAGAGAAAAGCAAAATTGTAGAAAATCAATTTTGAACATGATTCGAAATTGAAAATAGTAATTATCTCTAAAACTTTGTTGACAAATGAAACAAACTCGAAAATGAGCTAAAACACAATATAACGAAAACCAGTGGGCAGGTGGGTGTGTTTTTGTAAATCGTATGAATCACAAATAAATTTATCTAATAATTCAAACTTTTTGTTCTCATTTAACTAAACATTACTGTAAATGTTGATGACACATAATTTCAAAACTTGTGAAATATATTATGAAAAATTTTGTTTGCTCAAATTTTATTTTGAAATAATTTTTGTCCGTTTTAAATTTTTAACTTGAAATGCGGTTAATGTTTTTTTGCGATAGTTAGATAGAGTTAGTTACCTGCGTTTGGTGATCGGGGGCAGGGTGGCCCGTGTTGTCTAACAGTGTAGGGGAAGTAGGGCGAGCATCTAGCAACAAACAACATGAAGACTTGACATTTACCACAGCAGAGCAAATCACGTAAAAATTGTTTAAAAAGAAACTAAAAAAATATAAAACAAATTTATGGCGTTCGGCAAGTTGTGAATAATTTTGCGCAATAATACTGTGTTCTTATTTTCTTTATAAATTTGATTTTTGAAACGCCAATCTACAATGAAGTTGTTTTTAGCTTTGATTTTTTTTGAGTATTATTTTTTTATGTTTCAAATAAAATATTACTTTAATGGTATTTGTGCGTTAGCCCAAACTGCTGAGTGTAATTGTGCTGCTTAGCGCTAATTTCAAACCATTAAATTTATTAAGCCTTGGTACTGAAGGGCGTAGATAAGTAAGAAATAAAATAATTTTGTTTTGAAATACTGACTTAATCTAGGAAATTGAAATGGAAAATTAAACAATCAATCAATTAAATCAAATTAATCTGTTTTCCAAAAGGCAACAAATTGATCTAATTCTGAAAAACAAATATAGAAAATAAAGCAGGTTTAAACATTGTATATTTGTAAAGTTTATTTATTAAAATTGAAATGTAAGAAATTAAATACAAAAAATATATTCCTAAAACAGACAAACTTTTCTGGTATATGTTTGAAAAAAAATCGTTTCAATATTATCAAAATATCTCAAAGTTTTATTGCAGATTAAACTTTTGAATAAAATTTTTTTTTATGTATTTTATTACTTTAAAACCAAGATTTTGTTATTAAAACTCAATTCCAGAATTCGATTGTATGTATTTTAGAAAATTTTTAATAACTTCTTATTTGTTATTATTATTTTTAAGAAATTGGTAAAACGACTTCTTCTTTTCCAGTTCTGAATATAATAATAAAAGATACTCAATCCGCAATATGTTAGAAAATCTTACCTTAATCGTTTTGTTGGAGGAATTAAAGAAGAGTACTCTTTATTCTATATTTTGCTTAAGGTATAATTCTACTCTACGACTTTTAAAAAACCGATAAATTTGTTATCCCATTTGTGGAAGATATATATTGATAACCTGAAAAAGTTTTACCGACAATTTTTTTTAATAAAAAAAGCGTTAAAGGTGTTTCTCTCAGAATAATGTTTTTGGGTGTGGCGCAGTTGATTTTTCGAAAGCCCTTCGATCTATCCTCCACGTAATCTACATATGAGTGGTTTCGGCAGGAAGTAAAATGTATCAAAATCTTCATCTCTACTAATTTAAGGGGATAAAATGTTACAAAGGAAACTCTCCTTTTTTAAAACTATGTGTGTCATCATCCGTAATTTTGTTTGTTTTTCATGAAAATCACTGATTTTAGTTCTGACCGTAGCCTTTCAGATTGTAAACCTTTTTTGCTTTCTTGTTTCAGGTAAATACAACCAGCTAAAACCTCTACTTTTTTCCACTAAATATTCAATTGATTTTCTTTTCACATTATATGTATCGTCATACGCTGTTCATTATAGACGCATTGAGTCGGTTTGGGAGTCTCAATCACCTCAATATATTGTTATATTCTGGTAAATACGTCAACAGTTTCTTGGCTCCTGCCGAGAAGTGCGCCTTCTGAGTGAGAAGGAAAATTGTTAGTTTTTTTTAATAAGTTTTTTTTCATGTGGCTCTTTATTTGGCTCATCGTCATAAAGCGTAAGAACCCTACAAAAGCTAGCTACGCTAAAATCTGCACAAACATTAAAAAAACACAGTAATAAAGATCAGAAAGAAGATAAAAAATGACTTAATATATAACGATACTGTAAATAGGTTAAATAAAAAGAACTCTGTAAAAACCCTGTAAAAAAAGAAAATATAAAAATAAATTGTGAAATGCCTCCAACTGAGTGCCAGCTCTAAGAAAAGAACATGATTGTCTGAGTGTTCCCAGAGGGTAGATGCAGCACCGGGCAAAGTGCCTACTTCGGGAACCGCTGCTCCTAAGCAGATACCCACTCCATAGAGCCGTTCGCCACTTTTCTAGTCCTCCGGTAGCACTCACTAAACGAACTCAAAAAAAATTTCGAACCACTTAGAGTCCCGCGGGACCAGTCTGCAGATTATTATTCTCATCCTCCCAGTTCGCCGATCCCAACGTGAGACTTGTCCTTCCCGCGGCACTTATAGCAATACCAAAGCAAAAAGAGGCTTCGTTGAAAAGCTGCTGCAAGTCTGCGACCTGTCATTTCAGTGAAAGGTGAGGCTTCCATTCTGCACCGATGATAAAGGTTGCCAGGTGCAGTTAAATGTGTCGGCCTCTATTGCCAGGAACTCTAGACGTAATCGTCTCCTAAATGTGACATGGAAGTGGTTCTTAAGTCCACGTGTATGTAACTATGGGTTAGTGGGCTGTTGCCGGGGACCGATCAGCATTCAATATAAATGAATTATTTATTTAGCAGGTGCAAGGATAACGCTTATCAAATAATAATAATAACATTTTTTTATTATTATTATTCGATTAGATTTATTTTAATACACTAGAACACGATTAAACGAAGAAAGCTAATTGATAATATTAGAGGACATAAACAAGAGTCTGCTCTCTAGTAAAATTATTATTTTGATAATCATATTACTTCACTGTCAGATAGAAGTAATTTCTTCTTTAGCTAGGGGCTATAAGGTAGAAGATAAATTATAGAATAATAGTTGATAACCACTTTGAAATAAAGTCAAGAGAATTTTTAAAAGAAGTAACTCATATATTTATGATAAGACATCGCATAGTGTAGAACTTTTTGACATTGTCTTATTATAATAATAAAAAAGGTGCTTTTACTTCACATTTTTGTTGCAAGCCATTTCAAATAGATGACTTGTGGGACTTGCTTAAAAAATGTGTATTAAAAGCATTTTAATACTTCTTATTTACAAGACCCATTGTATTAACAAGTATCCTGTAGAAGTTGGGAATTTAGGTTTTAAATAAGGAACCGAATCTTCTCGACATATTGGGGTATTGTCGATTAATATATACTATCGTTTTCAAAATTACAACTTATTGAATATTGAATGTACACTCCTGATTAAAAGTTTGGAGCACTTATTATTATTATTAATTATGATATAATTACTTATTTGAGGTAATATAATAAACAACATAATATTAAACGATCTACAACTACTAGAAATACTTGACAAAATGTGATTATGTCGAATGAAAAACTTTGAAATTTTGTAAATGTGCTCTAAAGTTTTCACCGGGAGTGTATATGTGAATAGATACTTATGAAGCAAAATTAATAAATTATTGATGATTTATTATATTCCTAAATATCGCGCCAGATATGCGTATAATCTTAGACAGCTTTCTTTCTTGTCAGCCCTCAACCAGAATTTCAAGAATTTTAAATAGCATGACAGACCACGGCGTTAAATACTATCTCTTAGACAGATCATAGGGGTGGGGACACCCTTACAGATATAGCGGTCTTTACTGATAGATCGAAAGTGGAGGACGGTGTGAAAGCTGGGGTGTACTCAGATTGCCTAAACATATGTAGTAGCATATGTTAATAGTCAGCATCGAAAGTCGACTACTGCAGTGTGTTCAAGAAGAGATTTTGGCTGCTATAGAGAGAGCGGCAATGATATAATTATCACGCCCAAATCTACGTAATGCGAAATGTGAATCTATATGTATATGGATAGTCAAGCGGAAATAAAGACGTTGGACTCAGAAGTAATAGGCTGGTACGTTGATATCACAAGAAGAAGGTCAACTGAATGCTTCCTGTATGGACAGGTCGATTGGCCGGCCACTACAGTCAGTGAAGAGAGAAGTTGACTTTAAGGCTGTTTAGTTTTCTAAGGAAAGATGGAACAATTTGAAAACATGCGGTATGTCAAGGCAGCTGCGGCCAGTTTAGGACATTAATAAAACTGCTAAAGAGACTAAGGAGAAGCCGCATCGATCTCCGAAATATTGCGGCGGTCATTTCTAGCCACTGTCTCTTCGGAAGACACGCAGAACGCTTACGCATCCCCAACAACGACTTTTGTAGAAGTTGTATGGGCGAGGAAGAAGTGAAAAGCGTTTAGCATTTACTCTGCGATTGCCTGGGCAGGTCAGGAGAACATACAAAGCGTTAGGCGCGTACTTCTCAGTGGACTGGACGAGGTTGCTTACACAGCGCTAAAGCAGCTTCTCCGGTTTATTTACAGTTGTGGCTGGTTCTAAATAAACCCTATATTGACATTCAGGTGCGGTCCCGCGGATGTGGTAACGCAACAGACCTTTCTTAGGGTTATGTGAGGCTGATCGATTTTCCAGTAGCCACTACCCTAACCGCACCTAACCTAGGTACATACTATCTATAGTGCGTGGTACAAAGTATTATTGCTGAGTCGCTGTATTCTGATTGTAAAAATTCCTTTGCGTATTAGCGTGTTTCCTTCCGTACCATTAGCAAGTAGTAGTAAAGTATTTCTCACTTACTCTGATGCCGACGACTGTGTTTTGATTAACTCTGACTTGAATACCTTCCACTCTTGGTATTCTAATAATTTTTTCTGCGAATTTAAACAAGTGCGTAGTACAAGTTTTTAACAAAATTAAAAGAAAATATACACAAAATATGCACCTAAAGTACACTTGACCCGAGTGAATCTGCAAACAAAATTCAAAATAAACTTTTTAAACTTTTTTCTTTGTCAGAAACGCTGATCCTGTTGAGAAATAATTTTATATTTCTCACGTTGCTCGAGTTTTGAAAAGATTAAAATAAAAAGACAAAAGTATGTAAAAAACGAAAGATCCACACCAATGTCATTGTTATAAATTTTCACGATATCATCTTACAAACTGCCCGAGGGAGTAAAAATATATATAAATAGTTATAACATCTCATATTTAACAACTTTTTATCTATTGAAGTAAAAATAATATTTTTGAAAGTAGTATGCCCTTCAGTCTATTGCGTTGTTTACGAAGCCTAATATGATAACATGTTTGACCAGTAGATGCTCCCTAACAATGCTGTGAAAATACAAGTTCAGTGTTCCTCACTATGTGAAGATCAGTAGTAGGGAGCGTTCGACCAACCACAATTCTGAATTACTCTCTTCTCAGACGAACTATTTAAATATATATAGGTATTTTTTAATCTCCTGTAATTATAAGTCAACGAATGTAAGTACTTAATTTTTAAAAGAATATACCTACAAAATCTTGAATTAAGATTTGATATTTTTTTGCCAACATCGAAGATCGATATTATGTTCTTAACAGCAATTGTGCGATATTTTACCAATTCAAGATCAATGTTCTTTTAACATCGATGTCTCACAATATCGATGGTTCGTGAACATCGATGAACATTGATCATCCCTAAGTTAACCTAGATAAGTAAAATTTTGGATTTTGAAAGCTTTTGTAAGATGTGGTTTCCGTAATTTAACTATAACTTTGGAAGACTAAAGGTTTATTTATAAGTTATAATTATTAAATCTTCATTTCGAATAGATGACAATCTAAATTTTGTTTGTTTTATTTCTGTCGATTCGAGAAAACAATTGCAATTTAAAGTAGATTCCGAACCATCGATATTTTTTTCTGCAAACCCAAGTTGCCTTTTTATCGTAATCTGTTGTCAGCAGAAAACAATTATGGGTCACCACTGGTGGGATTAAAGCCTGGGACCTGTGGGTCGGAAGGCCGACACGTTATCACTTACTCCACCGACAACTTCTATCATAGAGAGCACAAGTAAATTTTTTTCAGATTAATGAAGATCAAATTACTCTTGCAAATCTAACTAATGGTAAAAAAATCTCAAAGTTACATCCTTTTACGATTTTGGTAGGAACTTTTAAAAATAGAGCGAGAAGTAAAGGATTGACAATGCAACTAAAACGCTTTACACTTCGCTATAAAAATTCTGTGTTGAGTTTATAGGAGTATATAGAAGTTTAAAATTTTTTTGAATTAGGTATTATGTCTAAATGCGTGGGATATTTTTTTTGCCCGGCTGACAGTGTTGGGACTACCTATAACTAGTAACTATAGCTTACCTTTTTGATGAGCTTTTTAAAACTACTAAACTAACTAAAACTGTGATACTAGTATTTAGGATTTTATTGACTTGTCGAAACTTCAACCGACTACTCTTGAGCCTAAAGAGCTTTTAATTGATGACGCTGTTGTTGATTTTATTGATAGTTTTAACAGTAATACCGATGGCATGTCCTCCTCTTTTCTGATGCACTTTTACCCGTTCTGTTATTTATTCATCAGTTGTGGCGCTTTTCCTAAAATCTGGAGACTTGCATTAATTACACCTCTACATGAGAAAGGTGATAAATGTATTATTTCCAATTGCAAGCCCATCTCTCTCTTATGTGGTGTTCTATATCCAAATTGCAAATGCTTTCTTAATCCTTTTCAGCATATGAAAAATCTACGGTAATTTATTGATTTATTGAAATTTTTTCCTATTATCGAGTGTGGTCAGCAGGTTTCACAGTTTTAAGTATTGATCGAATCAATGACATCATTTTTATTGAAAGCTTAATTCTCTTGGACTTTGTCCTTTATTCGTGAAGGTACTTCATACTGATCGCACTCGACCCTTTCTGATGAAATATATAACTCGTCGGGGTTCTTCAAAGAAGCCATTTGGGACCGCTGCTATTTATTATTTATATCAATGATGCTAATACTGCTTTGATTAATTCGAAAATTCCTTTTAATGCTGATGACCACATAATCTTTTGTACTATCTCTTGTTATGAAGATTGGGTTTTTCTAAATTCTGACACGCCTTATATAAATGGTGTTCTAAAAATCGGTTTTTCTTGAATATTGAAAAGTGCAATGTCATTTTAATTACACTATTATCTGGACTTGATAAAATAAAAGCTTTAGGTGTTGTTCTTAATTCTAATTTTTCATTTTCTGCCCATATCGATTCTATCGTTAATAATAATGCTACTTTGGGTTTCGTGAAGAGCAGACCTAATACATCGGTTTTTTTTCGGAGAACGGAAGAAAATCGAAACAGGTCATCAAGCACATTATGAGCGCTCAGTCATAGTGATCATTATTTTGTTGGCACTTTCCATTCTATGTATATTGAACTACAAAATAACAACGCTTTGTTGCATCCAAAGATTTTTTCGATAAGACGGATGAATCTAAACAGCAACGTACAGAAAAAGATTATTTAACAACATTCTTAAACCTTACAATAGTCGAAATATATCTACTCCACACAAAACTATTTCTCGGTTCAGTAAGTCTTATATATTTATTGGTTTTGTTAGACTTAGTATGACCTTTTCTGCTGATTGTCATCTTCTTTTAAATACCTACATAATACAAATATAATACTATAGTTTTCCATCATTAAAAAATGATAAATAATTGAGGATCAATAAATAATTCTGTTATAATACTAAAATTTAGTTGTTATTGAAACTTACAACAAACTTCGAGGTTTATAAATTAAACAAATAAATATAAAGACGGCTTGAAGTTATTTAATGGTTTGATTGGCAGTGCATATATAAGTATAGGTATAATCTACGTTCAATCTATGTTTAAATAACTATATTTATGTAATTAAAAAGAATTTGCTGAATAAACAATAATAAAACGTGATTTGAGTGGTAAAAGATTGTTGTGTTTATATGTAAATATTGGTAAAGGTATTTGTTATTTAATTAATAAAAATTGCTCTATTTGTGGTATATACAATAGTGAAACAGAAGTTTTCACACAAGAAATTCAACAAAAGACTATTCAAAATGTCATCAACATTCATTGTAGATTGGCAATTTTGCCGATTCCAAACAACACCGTCCCCTGAGCTGAAAAACTAATAATTTATTATTTGCGTATTTTTTATAAACCAAACATTTTCGATAAATACAGATTTTTACAATGTTTCCAACTAGACTTATAACAAAATACAAAGAAAAATATAAAAAATCAGCTTAGTTTTTATCTTGCCGTTACGCTTATAGTTTTGTATTTTTTTAGTTTTTTTTTTCAATAGATTTTTTGTAGTTTATATACGTATAAAAAGTGAGTTTTTATAAAAAGACAAGATAGAAAGAGCTTGTTTAGTGGTGCGCACACTTAACACTTAAAGCGTCCGATTTATTTATATATGTATCTATTTATATATATCTTATATACCACTTTATTTATATTTATTTATCTATATATATATATATATATGTATAATTTTTCTGTTAAAATTATCATAAGCACTCTCATTTTATTTTTAAGGGACTTTTGTGTATGCTTTTATTAAAACCAAAAATAAAATTAAATACTAGGAAGAAATAGAAAGAAAATTTTATACATAAAACAAAAATTTCCAATTAATAAAAAAAAGAAATAAAAGAATAGGAAGTAAAAACTTAAAAAAAGAACTGGTTTGATCACAACAATTTGACAAATAATATTTAAAGGTCATTCATAGTGCTTCAGTAAGCTTATATCTACGAACCAAAGATGTTTAACTTGCTTTATTTAAGAAATAATAATAATTATAATAGGAAAAATAAATAAAGTCAAATAAGTAAGAAAGCAATTTTTAATTTTGTATATTATATGATAAAGTTTTTTTTTTTAATTTTTACTTTGATATTTTTTGAAAAATTACATCAAAATTTGTACCTTTAATATTATAAAATGCGAAGAAGTATTGACATTTAAAATTTGTGTTTGTGTGTTTGAGTTTTCGAGGTATATATCGCGAGTTATAATATATGCCAAATTTATAGTAACTTTTGAAGGAAATACGTGAAATTTTAAACAATTCTATAAATTAATTTAAAAAAAATAAATTTCTTATTACCAAAATAATTTATATTATATGTACCATCTTTACCTTTTTTGATTCAGTGTTGTAATAGTGTTCATAAAGCTACGAGTATTTCTAATTTTTAATATAATCCTATTTGATATATCTGTTAATTTAGTACAATTCTCAATGAAATAGTTAAAGTAATAGTTTAATTTGTTTATATAAATGAAAGGTATCACATAAATCAGTCTTTTTAGATGAATTTCTAAACATACAACTTTTTATAATAAGGGTTGTACCTGTTCTCCTCTGCCTAGTAGGTTTAAACACTTCCTTAATTTCTTTATTTCTACAATATTATGTACAATTAGATATATCTAACGCAACCTATGATTACACTTAGTATGCACATAATGGTAATACGTCCTATTCTTACTTACAACTCACGGGATAGCAAGCGATAAAACATAATATAAAAAAAATTACCGAACAAGGCCGAATAGAGTGCAGAGAATTAAATGTATTGTCATTAATGGTTCCTTACTTGTAAACCTAATAGAAGCTCTTAATATTCTTCTAAGTTTGCCTTCTTTTAATTTCTTAATTAGACTTTGATTTGTAAAATCAGACTTAGGAAACCTTAATGCCGGTATGTTAGGTCCTATGTTTCGAACTAAATCCTTGCCTTGACAATGAGAGGTGAGAGCTCTAAGGTGTACTGTATATATTATAATTTTTCTTACAAGTTTTAGTTTTACTTCTCGCTAGGAAAAAGTTGAACAACTTTTCTTTTTTCATTAATAGCTGTCTCTTTTTAGTACCCGTAACCCTTTGTAGGGTATGGGACAGGAGAAAAGCCTCACCTAATTCGAGACAATGATTGCAAGTGGATCTACCATTTAAGGTGGATTTCGAACCACCGACATTACTCTGCAAGCCCCAATGGAACTCTCATGGAAATCTATTGTCAGTAGAAAAAACCAGGAGTCGTCGTCGGTAGGGTTCGAACCTGAGACCTCGGCGACCTAAAATAGATCGTGGTTTAGGTGGGATAGGTCAAATATCCATACAGCAGAGGTTTTGCCCATAATAAATGCTTATTTAGGGTTAAGATTACCAAGCAGGCCCTTAGGATATTTGAATTAGCTCCTACAAAAAAGTCTAGGATTGAGAATAAACTCGCGATTAGATTAATGGGTATTGAAGAAACGGGTCATTAATGTTATAGGATCAGAAATTTTTTTTTTATATATGTCACAATTCTGGCGAATTAACTACGCCTTACAAGCAAAAGCAAAAGCAAAAAGCAAGTCAGAAGTAGAAATATTTCTGGAGGTTCTGCGTCCACTTTTAAGAGTCTCGTTATGTATGGGCTCTCAAACTCCATTGACCATCTTTTAAGGAAACCCAAAATCGTGGACCTTTCCTTATAATAGTGTCGATGTGAAAGTTGGTTTACGAAAGGCTGATAAGAGAACTACCGTCGATGGAAGTAAAGGGCAACTTTTTTGCAAGAGAACGACATTGTGGTGCACTTACTAGTGTTTAAAGGAAGGAAATTGATCGAGCACCCTTTGTAAAAGACGTTGCAGCATCAAAAGAGAACAATCAGTTTCATTTGAAACGATATGTTTTGTCATCGGCAGCATAAGAAAGAATTCTCGAGTTAGTTATAATCATAAAACCATCATTGGTGTAAATGGTGAATAGCAATGGTTCTAGATGGCTGCCCTGAGAGACACCTGAGATATTATATATTTCTTCAGAAAGTGCACCTCGAAATAAAACACGTTGCGTTTCACCTGACAGATGAACAGTTGATTCTTTCGACATGGTCAGAAATGCGCTACAAGATAAAACGCAAAAGTTACTTGAGTTACATACCCCATGTAACGTTGGTGCACAAATTTTGTAAGCGGGTAGGAGGGGGGGGGGGGGGGGTGGGAGGGGTTGAATCTTGTGTGGGAATAAATAAATGGATAAACATTTTGTTGAATATCCATTATATTCTACAAGCATTTAAACCAAGCTCTTTTTTTCTACCTTCTTCTTTATTAGCATCATCACGCATTTCATTAGAAAAAACAATAGACATAGTGATAACAGGCAAGAATGAACGACCAAACTATAAACGCTTGGTTTACCAGATATCTACAAAGTAAATTGACCAATATTTGGATCATACTTAAGTTACCATAAACGACTAGTAACCGTTGTAAATTTTGAAAATTTATTTATTGTTTTTCATTTCTCTTCTTCACCTCCTTAATTTAAATTTATTAATTAGCAAAGACGAACAAAGTTTCACCTAATCCATGCGCTTATGTAGGTGAGGTTTAGGTTTTACGGTTCCGTAGCAACTAGAAATAATTATAGTTTTGCTCTGTCCGAAAGTCACAGGTATCCATCCTCTCATTTATCAACCTATTAAGATGAAATTTGAGATACGGACGTTATCAAAAACGGATTTTATGAGATTTTTGAAAAAATTATTTTTGGAGTACCGTCCCTCTCACAATGTGAAAAGTGCGCTGAAATTTTTTTTAAACATGGCCTTAAAAGTGGCCATGATTCCATATGCATAGGGTAACTCGGAGATGGTTGACAGCTGGCCATGGTAATTTCGGATATAAGATATGTGTAAAAGCTATGCATCTCTGAAGATGACACCTGTCTGCTGGGAGTTTCACCAGGTAGATGTTAACTTAATATGCGAGGTATCCAACAGGAACATGCTTTTACTACCTCAGAGAAACGAGGTAAGGGGCGAAGTTGGCCGCCGCTAAGAGAGACCGAAAGAGGACAGGATGAGAAAGGGCCGCTTTTATGTGGAAACTGATTATTCCTTTAAATAAACAAGTTTTGCATATATTTGTCGAAGGATGTGCATTTTTTGTGATATTTTTGATAGAAATTTTAACCTGTTCACCCTGTGATTTTATATACTTTAACTTTGTTTTTAAATTGCCTATGCTACCTAACGATTTTACTGATGTGATGAGTTTTTTGGTGCGATAGTGATAATGAGCTCTAAAATCTTGTTGACTCATGCCGTCGGCATAGAATAGATCCTTAATAGAAGAACAGCTCCCTAAATTTCCCTGGTCAAACGTGAACGAAATAGTCCGGTAATGTTCTGGTAATTTCGTATGGGAAAGTACATTCTAACTGTCAAACAGTAAATACTATCTGTCAAAAATCGGTGAACGAGAATCAATTTTGTAACTTTTAGAAGAAAAATTTCGCTTTTCGTCAATTGATTCGTGTGAGCGGATATATGTGTTGGTTAAGTAACTGACAGCTCTAAAGATTCGTTACTTTCGTATCAAATTAATCCATAAATCTTTTCGTTTATATCTGAATGGGACTTCGCTGTGATCCTTGTCACTTGGTCTTAACAATTGAATAAAAACATTCACCTGCAAAGTGGATGAATAGCAAAACTCGGAAGAAATGATATTAACAACTACATACAAAATGAATGAGAGATTTCCCATTTGGGTAATTTCCTCTCAGCGACATTACCATTTAAATGAAAAATTGAATGCCGGGAAATTTTTGCAGTTTTGTTCGAAGCTGGTCTACTATTTGTATTTATACTTTGCTGTCGGCATTTACGAGAAGCAATAGCTAAGAAATGTCTTAAAGTAATTTCCAAGGAACGCACGAGTAAACTGAATAATATCAATAACGTTCTGCATTGAAATCTACGTCGCATTAAAAGATTAGATCACTATCTCTGAATACTTAAGATACTTTCCAAAAATACTAGTATGATAATATCCTGTTTTTAAATACAAAGAGTTATGTTATAGGAGTTTTTCTATCCATTTCGATTACTATGAAATATCTGTTCGGAATGCTATTATATGGTCGTTAGTAATTTTAGAAACACTTAAACCTTGAGGCCGCTGTTTGCATACATATGTATATTGTATGGGGAACTTTAGATAATAAGAAACAAATAATTAGTACTGCATTTGAATCTCTACAGATTTAAAGAAATAAGTGTGGAGACTGAAGCCTAGCAATTGCTGAAAGACTAATTTAAGCCGACGGCGGCAGGGAGATTTGAATTAACTAAGCCTAAAGGTTATTCACAATTTTATACTCTCAATGGATTCAATATCTTCGAAAGCGTCGGAAAATTAATAGTATTAAACGGTAACTTAATCTTAAACATAACTCACGAAATGCCATAACGATGACAAGTATTTGTGAGCCAGTGCTTAGTTGGTATAATAGGGGTGGGTAATTGGGTTCAGACGATTTTCAATTGTTTTTTTCTCTCATGAAGATGGCAGCTTCTTAAAAATGACATTAGAACTGATAATATTATGAAAGGGCTTGAACTGGGTAACCGTACGTACATATTAGATTATAGAAGAAATTCACTGTATTTATTGTTCTTTGTTTAAGAAAAAATATCGTTAAAGATACTAATGCTTTTAACATAACGTAAGTTAAGAAGTTAAAACGACATAAAATAGATTTAAGACCATTCAGATATAGTAACCCGCCTAAAAGCCTAGAAAACGTACAAGAATCACAGCCTCTCGCTTTTTAACAAAACTGTAGTTGACAGTAAATGAGTAGTATTGTCTAAAATTTATTTATGAAAATTTTATTTACTTTATCAGCTATGTTTTTGAAGTAATATCAAAAGAAGGTAAATACATTTTTGGTTATAATTTCTACAATATTTCACGTATTTCCTTTTTGTTTGCTTGTTTATATTTACATGTTTCTTCTGCAGACATTAAATATAGTTTTAAAGCAACTTTGCAGCAATTAAATAAATTCTGTAGGCCTGGTTCATTAATTTAATCAAATCCAAAATGCAACTATAATTGACACATATTGCAAGAACACTTGTTATTATATCTGCAGACGCACATCAATATTTACTTATCGTATATAAGGTTATTGTATTACTTATTCGTTCCTGGCTTAATCATTTTACAGAGGTACGTACCTTTCCTTGGTGGTCCACGTTGATTCATTCCGCCAGGCACCATGTTATCACGTGGTGGTGGCGGAGGTCCTCGAGCTCCTGGGCCCTGTCCCCTACCCCGGCTATTCAGATTGCGTTGAGCAGCTGTTGGTCCACCTTGTCCCATTTGGTTGTTGTATTGTTCAGGTGCTTCAGCCAAAAAGTTCGACGGCACTAATCCTCTTACACCATCAAGCTCACCCATATAAAAACCATCCTCATCCATTTCACCGTAGACTAGAATGACCTCTCCGGTTTTGAAGCTTAATTCCACCTGCAGTTGGATTTAAAAGAAAAAAGAAACGGGGTAGAGCGACAAAGATTCAATTATATGAAAATGTAAAATCACAAATTATTAAATACTATTAGATTATTGTGCTCTAGGGACTCACCTCGGCATCAACATTCGGACTAAGTTCCTGTGGGTCATAATCATATAATGCGATCATCCGTTTTACCGGCATGTTTGCATAGATGTCTCCCCATCGATCCCGACTTACACCACGTACGCTTTGTGTTGTTGTTGGAACAGGACCACCTTGAGCTCCTACCTGACTTTCATCTAGTTCAGTTACCATATTGTGCGGAACATAACCCCTTCGCCCCCGAAGTTCACCCCAATAGAAACCATCAGGATCTTTGTCACCGTATACC
Source organism: Leptarthrus brevirostris (assembly GCA_964036015.1). NCBI lineage: Eukaryota > Metazoa > Arthropoda > Insecta > Diptera > Asilidae > Leptarthrus > Leptarthrus brevirostris. The sequence goes on along the minus strand of OZ038371.1, from coordinate 168,691,040 downwards.
TGCCGAATAAAATTTTTCTTAGAAAATGGAAATATTTATGCACATCTGAGATTTCATATTTTCAATCCACCTATTTAGCCTTGATAAGTTAAGACAAGTTCACAATATCTATCAGGCTTCCTACAGTCATGCATGCATCAAAGGTTTTGCAATGCACTCCAATCGTATCATTCGCACTATCCATCGACCATCACCACTGTGATTGTTTAGGGAATCAAGAAGTGGTTAATTATGTATCATGGAATGTTGAACTTCCATCCGGAGGTCACAGGTTTGAACCCCGCAAGTGAAAACTCTTGGCTTTTTTCTCTCTCTGGAGCGGTAACAAATAGACAAATATTCCGAAACACTGACATTTTCTCTGCAACCTCCATGGTCTGTCTTTTTATCGTAATCTGTTGACAGCAGAAAAAAACCATGGGTCACCGTCGGTGGAATTCGTTCCTGGAACCTCCGGGTTGGCAGGCCGATACATGATCACTTACTTCACCGACGACTTAAGCTGACAAAAACTGACATACTTTAAGATAAAAGAAAGGCTATTGGAGTTTCAGAGTAATGCAATCAAGTAGTAGTAGTAGTCTTAATAGTAGAGATCACAAAAACTCGTCCAGATATAAGTTAGCTTCAGATCTTTTAAGATGACCATAAGATCCGCAAAGCGATTCTCGTAAAGGATGTTTTGCAAGTTATCGAAGAAGCGTTCAGGTTCCGGAGAGTCATGCCAAAAGACCTAAATACTCTCGTCTATTACAGGAGATGTTGAAGAATGAACCTAGCGTACTGTACACTGTGTGAAAAGTTCTAGAATTTTTATACGAAAATTCTGATAAAAATTACGGTTCTCAACTATCAGCAACCTTAAGGAACAGCATCGTCAAATTTCCTAAACGATGAGCCCCGAGTATCTGTCCGGTTTCAAAAGATATCTCAGCATTGAATTTCAAAGGCTTAATAGTACAGCACAAAAAAGCAAATAAAAGCGTACAATCTGAGATTCGAACTTAGTCCTCAGTAAAACGCTGCAACGTGTTCACCATCCAACAAATTTTGACTTTAAACAATTCACTCCCAAAGAGACAAATTCATTGAAAGTTAATTAACCATTAATATTCCCATTGAAAATCCCAAATATATAGTAGAAAACTAAGTTCAGTTGGAATTCCTATACAAGAAAACTAAGCTAATCCATCATCATCAGTATCAGCGAATTACGTTGAAAACCCGGAGAATTTGTCGGTTATTTCTTTGAAAAAGGTGTGAAATTTTTCCAAATCACAAATTGACGAGTCTGGAAAATTTTACGGTGCTGTTCGGTAAAAATTACCTATGAAGACATTAAAAATTACTGCTAGGATCGTTAGTTTTATAACGCGGCGGTGGAATTTTCTCTCCGTGTAATATCGTCACGGTAAAAAAAAAAAATCTTTTGGTCATAGTAGTATCTTGGACTTATTACGCAGTGAACTCTCCTTCGCGGTAAGAATTTTTGTTACAGCGAGGTGTTAGAATGTTGAACGTGTTTGAAAGAACTACATTCAGCGAAGACTCCAAGATGATTGGCAGTGCAGGAATTTTTTCGGAATTTTATCAATGTGTTACTGTCTTTCGGATCATGTTACGGTGTTCAAGAAATTCGATGGCTTATAGCCTTTTCAGTTAGTAAAACAATCATTAACTCCCGGATAAGAAGCCGACATGGATTAGCACTGTTCTGGGCCTGTTGCTACAGGAGCTTCGAAGGAAATGAGTAGGCAGACAAATTGCTAAATGCGGCACCGACTGATTGTTTTTTCGTTCCTGCGAGCTTTACAGCAGCTCGAACTCTACAACACAGCCAATTGATGCAATTTCCGTACAGTCTGGAGATTCCCGTCAATACGGAGACGGAGTTGGATGAATTCGTTGAGCGGCACGACCACCATGCCATGGGCTCCGCGTTCGAGACCAGGTATCCCCGTGAGCTTTTATTAAGAAATTAAAATAATCCACTCCGTCTCTGGGCTGCTGTGTAGCTCGCAGCAATGCAAAAAACAAGACTCAAGTTTCCTCACTTCCCTTTGGACACATCGTATAAAAATAAAAAATACACACTATTATAGCCGCAGATATGTGAAGGAGGGGCAAACTCTAATCTATTTCCCATGTAAGGGCAGACATCAGGTAATGGGCAAATTCTTCTTCGATGACATTTACGAGATATCAAGGAGAAGAATTGTTGACATCTTCCACTTCTTTAACTGTACGGGTTGACTTTATTGGCTGCAACTGTATTCGCTACCCATGTACTCAATATTAGGGTCGCGAACTGTTATTAAAAACGGCCCGTATTTAGTTTTAATTGGACCTTCAAAACCCACCACGCCATAGGCATAGTGCACTTTAATTTATCATTGATCACCAAATTATGGAATTTTTAATGGTTTTAAACAAAATTTATTAAGCAAAGTATTTTATTACTGCGTAATATTCGACTTTATCCATTTTAACTAAAGTTTTTCAGCTATTAGTCATTTGCTCGGTCGGGAAGGAACAAACCTTCCGGAGTATTACACTTGTCAAAACGTATAGTAGTTTAAAAGTCAATATGGGAAATGAGAATATACAATAGAGCATGGGTAGGTATAGTTATGAATTAAAGCTTAACTAATTTAATCTGTTGAATTGGGAGATCTTTACAATAAATAACTAAATTAATAAATTTAAGTTTGCTTTAATAATTACCTTGATTGTATCGCCTTCTTGAAATGGCAATTCCTCCTCGCATCCGTCTGGATTCGGACTCATTGTGCTGGGATCGTAATCAAACATTGCTACGAAATATCGAGGTTTCTTTTGCTGTTGTTGCTGCTGGGTCAAAGGACCTCTTTGACCTGGCATAGGTCCACGTTGATTTGGATTACGATTTTGTTGTGGTCCCCCTGGTCCATAATATGGTTGATTTGGATTCTGAGCATTTGGTGGTTGCCCTCTTTGATTCATATTTCTAGGCGCAGCATTTGGCTGATAACCACCCTATATGGGGTAAGATAAAAATTTTAATATCTTAATATTCGTTAATTCTGCATACTATTTAAGGTATTTGTGTATTTTGTGAATATTTAAGAGTATACTTCTAAAATAAAATAATAAATGAAAGCTATTGCTCTGGTTTAAGTATCCTGGGAAAGCTGTGGTAAACAATAGCAATACGTTTTATAGTATACGATAAAAAAGCTTATTATATTAAATTAAGCGAAGCAGTTGTGTAGTGTTTAAAAATATTATGGTTAACTATAATTTATATATATATTGTATATATTTTTAGTGCAGATTTTATGGAAACTTTTGTTATACGATAATTTCCAAACAAAAACAAAAATATACTTTGCATAATAATAAATATTTATGTATGTACGTCCATCCACTCTGAAATTTAAGAAATCTGAAATTTTCAAGAGTACTGTTTATATGTGAAATTATACTTTTGGTTCTACAGAAATAAAAAATTCTAATTCTATGGCCGACCTAATATGTGTGTATAGTATACTATATAAGACTAAGTAGACTCAAAAGAATAATGTTTTCAAGATGAACACTTGCTAAATTTATGAAACACTTATATGTATAACACCTAAAATGTACCTAAAACTACTGTGAGAAAATATAAACGACGAAAGAATCTTTCAACGTTGAATAATTATTATAATAGCAAAATTGGATAAACTACAAGATTTAGATAAGAATATAATTTGCGAATACTTTCGCACACTATTATAAACCAACCAAGTAACTCCAACAACTTTGTCATAAAAAAAGCGAGCATCAAATCATGAAGCATAACTACAAGGAATGGCGCCAAAAATTTCTGAACTAGTTTTGAATGCCAAGCGCGTAACTCTTCCTTTAAAACTTGATTATGATTTGAAAAACGTATAGCATACTCATAAATTATATACTATATTTGTAATAAAATCGAATTAAAGCGAAAAGGAGCAATAAAAACCTGTGGATTTGGATTCAGAAACGAAGACAATTTGTTGAATATGGAAGTTTGCTGTTGAGGTTGAGCCTGAGTTTGTGGTTCCGTAGTAGATGAACCGAAGATGTTTAAATATTTTGGGGCAGTGTCTGTTCTCTGAAAAACAAAATAATTTCATTTCCGTAAGTCGAACAAACAACAATTTTTCAATGTACGCACACTGGATATGGCAGAAGTTAGCTATTTAGTTAAAAAAATCTTACTGAAAGCAATTTTTGCCTAAAGAACGATTTTTCCTGTTTAATTAACCACAAAGAAGGGCGGGTTCTAAGCTTTTAATTTTAACAATAACATTTCAATCCAAAGAACAAGTATTGCAGTTCTAGCTAAAAAACTAATAATATACCAATTTACGCACGCCCTTCACAAGGTTAAGCATTTTATACAGCTGAAAAATAAATCAATTTAAGAACCATATTTAATTTAATGCAAATATATAAAGTCATTTCCTATTTAAGTTTTGGGCAGCAGCAAACTTTTGCACTTTATATGTATGTACAAAAACTAATTAGATTTTATAAGTTAACACAGAATTAAACAGCTGACGTAAAATAAAAGGCTTCGTTTAAATTATAAAGACTTAACGCATGTTCGTTATAAAAATTATAAACATTTTTCGTGGATATCCCAACCAGTCGTATACATGTTAAATATGTAACAGCAAAAAGTCTCCTAAACCAATCAATCTAACCTATAACTTCGTTGGCAACTTAATTATCACATTACAAATTTGAGTATGTCTTCCAATGGAAGAAATGTAGAAACCTTCTTTTAATTTTCCTTGGGAAGACTTGCGGTAGAATTGTGAGTATCATCTCCAGTGCACTTCTTTAGAAAGTTTTATGGTAAGCAATTTAAAAACATATGACTTGTTGTGATTAAAAGAAGTTTCCTTTATAACCCACCAAAATAAAGCCCCCCCACGGACAGAGAACCCCACAAGAGTTGATTTTCATTTACAGTCGATATCACCCGAAATCAATCACGTGTCAAACCTCGTAGATCACTATCAAACAGGCCGAATGGGAACCATCACGCACGGACTCTACAGACATTACATACGCTCTACACTAACGGCTCCAAATCTGGAGATAACGTAGGAGCGGGAATCTATTGTGAAGACTTAGGTGTAGAAAAATCTCTACATGTCGAGAAACATACTACAGTCTTTCAGGCTGACGTCAAGGCCATTTTGGAAGCCATCAACTTCATTCCAAACTCACAACTAGAAGGAAAGAGGATAGCTATGCGTTCGGGAAGTCAGATCGCACTCAAGACCTTGGGATAACCGCCACCATATAACCACTTTCAAAATAGTTTTGGAGTGCAAAGACGTCCAAAAGCTTCTTTCTAAAGGGATTAAGGTTTCTCTCATATCAGTGCCATGTTGACGTAACTTGGCAATGAAAAGGCAGGCCAACTCGTTCTCAAGAGGGCGGAGTAATGCATCTGAAGTACCTACTATGAATTATTTTTCATACACGGTTACATACTTCTTTTTTCTAATGGAATAAAATTCTGGTCAATGTCAAATAACCTATGAATATTTAGTCTTCATTTAATATAATCTAAATTCAGATTTTAAAGACCTAAGATGAACTTCGATTCGAAAACGATGTTTCATAGTTACGTAAAAGAAAACTGCTAATTTTTTAAACACCCTTATCTGCCTTTATAATATCCTGCCCAAAATTGTTGATTTTAGCCACGTATTATATTCTTTAGTTCTATGGTAGTATATGTTATAGTGAATAGTCGAATGGATGGCTTAGTCAGGTTCATGATCTAAGTAAATGAAATTTTTGTGTTTTGCTACTTTAAGATTACTTAAGCTATTGTGGTCAAAGAAATGATATTACAAAACTTATGCATTTCTAATTACTTCACAAGTAACAGACGAACCTATTTAATATTAAATAAAACAAAAATAAGTAATTAATTTACACAATTTAAAAACGAATACTATTAAGAATGTAATTTACCATGGCTGATATCAAGAGGCAGCCACTTAGACAATAATTTAAATTTCGAATTGCGCGCTATTTCTATCTGTCAAATGCTAACATTTACGAAACTGCCGCGTTAAACTTCGAAAGAACGTTTATTAATTGTGAAGCTCCATTACAAAAAAGGGAGACAATTTTCAAGTGGCAATTCGAAAAAACTAAAGAATGTTTTTACACAGGGCCGCCGAGAGGGGGGGGGCTAAGGGGGTCAAACCCCCGGGCCCGGGCTTTCAAAAGGGGCCCCGTCATCTAAGTCAACAACGGAAAATTTTTTCCATTTTAATTATATATAAAAAAAATGTTTCACGATCAAAAAAGTATAATATACTAGAAAGGTTTTAAACTGAAAGTCACTCATTCGATTGTATATGGGCCCGTAAACGCTTAGTTTTGGGCTCGAAATTTCTTTCGCGAGGGGCCCATATGTGGTACCCCACAACCGTAAGTCTACGTACGGCAAAAATGGCAGCCCCACAGTAGAATAGTCTACTGCTGGGCAATCACCAGCATAGAAAGAAGTCAAAAATGATTTGAAATAAGAGCACACAGAAAAAAATGGACTGATTCAATGGAAAAATAAACCGGTATACGAAAAAGGATATGATTTGAATGTGGAATGTGAGAACTATCAGAGAACCCTCAAGACTGGCGCAACTATAAAACGAAATGAATAACTACAAGCTCGACCTCTTAAGACTAAGTGAAGTTAGATGGGGAAATCACGAAAATGCCACTACTAGAACGGAAACTAGTACACGAAAAAATACTTACAGCAAGATTCGCGACTAAGTTCAGAAACATGACCGTCATCCAATGTCACAGAAGCCGCAGGCGAAGAAATCAAAAACATATTCTACGACCAACTAACAAGTATTTGCGCAACAACAGATAGAAGAGATATAATAATTCCAGCGGGCGATCTGAATACTAAGCTCGGACAAAATCATACTGCTCATGAAAATATAATGGAAAAAGTGGATTGGGTATCATGAGCAACAATGGCGAACGACTAATAAAATTATGTCACACCAATGAACTAATAATTGGATACTCTATATACTCACACAAGACTACACACAAAAGCACTTGGTCCTTCGCATATACGATAACTAAGAACTAAATTGACCATCTATGTATCAGCAGAAAATGGAGAGAGTCAATCCAAGATGTAAGGGCATATACAGGCGTAGACATGCATACAGTCCATAACATCAATCATAGGCAAGATATGAATCAAACTAATCAGACGCAGAAATGATCAATGTCAGAATAACCGAGTGAAATATAATCCGACAACACCAGAGAAATGCACCCAATTTACGGAAGTAATAAATTAGTAGTAGTAGTAGACAAAACTATGCGGAAGTAGCCAAGAAAATCTAGAAAGCACCAAGGAAATTCAAAGAAAGAAGATACTGCGTCAACATAGCAAGAGATTTCGAAAAATCTACCACAAGGCAGAAATGAGAGCAATATATAACAATATCAAGATGCTTACCAACAACTTTAGTAGGAGGCAAAGAACAATCAAAGGCAGAGAAGAGGAAGGGAAGTAATTAAAGGGAGGAAGGGAGCAATTAAAAAGCTGTCAAGAACATTTTAGGCAGACTAATAATGATAATAACACCACCATCAACACAATAGGATCAAGGGAGCACGTAGTATTCAACGAAAATAGGGTACCAAATCCAACATCAAATACTTAGAGTAGCCTGGGTAAGCAATAATGTACCACAAAATTGGAAAAAAGGCATAATAGTGAAACTACCCAAGAAAGGGGACCTACATGACTGTAACAATTGGTGAGATATAACACTACTCAACACAATAAACAAGCTGTTAGCCAGCATAGTAATGAAGAGAATGATTAAGAAAAGTGAGAATAGCCTAAGAGATAATCAAGAGCTGGTGTCAGACAAAACAGATGATGCACTGATCCAACGAACACCGCGAGACTCATCACGAAGGAATCAGTGGAATGGAAAACACCACTATTTGTAGGATTCGTAGACTTTCGTAGAGCATTTGGCAGAATTAAAAGAAAACCAATATGCGCTGTGCTTCGGAAACGTGGCATACAAGAAAAATACGTCGACATTATAACAGGTATATATAAAGATACACAGAAGGTAGTATAACACATAGGGTTGCTGATCATCGAATCAGGGGTCAATCAGGGCTCCCTAATGTCACCCGCACTGTTCAATATAGTACTAGACAATATACTGGCACTGCCAGGTATATATAAAGATACAGAAAATCAAGACAAAACAGATGATGCACTGATCCAACGAACACCGCGAGACTCATCACGAAGGAATCAGAGGAATGGAAAACACCACTATTTGTAGGATTCGTAGACTTTCGTAGAGCATTTGGCAGAATTAAAAGAAAGGCAATATGCGCTGTGCTTCGGAAACGTGGCATACAAGAAAAATACGTCGACATTATAACAGGTATATATAAAGATACAGAAAAGGTAGTATAACACATAGGGTTGCTGATCATCGAATCAGGGGTCAATCAGGGCTCCCTAATGTCACCCGCACTGTTCAATATAGTACTAGACAATATACTGGCACTGCCTATTAGAAACTCTAATAATATATGAGGTGAAAGGAGTCTGAAAGACCTTGACTATGCCGACTACATCGCAATAATAGCCAAAGTGACATAAGTATAGGTAATCTAAACACCATAGTACTAACAGTGGGACTTGAAATTAATGTCAGCAGGCAAAGATCATGAGGATCAGTAATACAAACCACACCCTAATCACGTTAGGTAATATCTACTATATAATCGAAGATTTGGAGGATTTCACTTACCTAGACACGACCGGAGGCACGGACAAAGATATATAAAACAGATTGAATAAAGCAACACAAGCATTCGGAAGACTATTCACAATATTGAAGTCCTCGCAGACTACTCGCAACACCAAACTAAAAATTTTCAACGCTAGCGTCAAGTCAGTTCTCCTTTACGGATGTGAAACGTGGAAAACAAGAATAGTAAAAATACAACGTCTACATACACTCGTGAAAAAGTGTCTAAGAATAATATGCAAAATATTATGATCCAACAGAATCAGTAAAATCGATGTAACTTACCAACAACTATACACGAAATAATCAAGATCAGAAGATGGAAGTGGATCTTTTAGGAGAGAATCGCAAGCCATTACAAGACAGGCGGTACAATACAATCCTCCAAATAGAAGAAGAAAGAGAGAAAGGCCACGATAGACATGGCTTTTTGGTTAATATTCTTTCTTCAGGTAATTATGAATTATCACTTAAACATATTTTGGCCCCTTTCTGATTTACGAACATGATATGAATTACTAGTTGAAACAACTTCTTACTTGTATATGTACATATAGTTATTATTAAAAATTCACGTTCGTTTAATGTTTCGTAACAGCATTCTTTTTACCGAAAAAGACAATAAGGCGGAAATTTTAACAGGTGCTTTCTTTCAGACCACGTTTAGCAGAGTCGGTATGAACCTTTATACCGAAACATATATACAAGATTTTTTACGATGCATAAATACCAAATTATGATAAATATTGGGAACGATGCTTGTTTATAAATTGTATTTCAAGCTCGATTGAGCAAGGAGATGAAAAACCGCCGTGCCAGTTAAAATATCTCGGGTTAGATAGAATGTATGAGTAATAGAAGTGTTTTATCTTTTCCGACGTCACAGTGCTTTATTTGAAATGTGTCAACACTTATTTCGCAAACCTTGTAGATTGTACCTTCTATACCGTCGCAATTCTAATGTGTAGATTTTTGCTTGTACAGTTGAAATGAACACAACAACGCCGCTTAAGTAGGGATTCCTAATATTTTAAGTGGGGATTACAAATAGGATTTTATATTAGTTCTGTCTGTTTACTTTTGCGTAAAAAAGGGTGGGTAAAAATCAAGTAGTATTCTTCTGGTGAAGGAGATGAAAATGGGAAAGTTACCAGACGCTTTTTGGGTAAATTGATGATAACTGAAGAATTGTTAAAAGTGTGCGTTTACAAGAAATCGTAAAAGAAATAAAAAAGAATAACAATTTTAAAAAGTTGATAGTTCCAATATTTATTTCAATTTTTATTTATAAGCTGTAGCTTGCCAAACATCAATCAGCTGTGAGTTGTCAACAATAAAAGAAGCAGAAGAATTTTGTCCAAAGTAATCAGTGTGTGTAAAAATTGGGTAAAAGGGGAAATTACTCGACCGTCAAATTTCTTCAAATCCAAAAGTAAACACACAGTGCGGATGAAAAATTTCGGTTTTGTGTAAAAATGTTCGCATAAACAGGCAGACCTAATCTTAGCAACTGTAATGATGACATTTATTGTGACATTATTAATTTTTGGATGTATTTGTCAAAGGACCTATTTTATGGGGTACATCTCACTGTTGTCTAATTTATTTATTTCTGCTGAACCTAACTTTGTAACACGTGGACCGATTTGGATGGTTCTTTTGCTGTTGTATAGAGTGTGATCACCCATTGCTAATAGAAGAATAATTTTGCCCATGGTGGGGGGGTTGGGTGGGGGGAGGAGTAGTCTAACTTCGTAACACGTGGACCGATTTGGATAATTTTTTTTCTTTTGGGTAGAGTATGCTCCCTATTTGAGAGAGAGACATAAAATAACTACATAACCACAATTGAAGATAATACTACCTGAACGTTTCACCTTACGGGATCATAAGGAAGAACGATTAAATACTTTTGTTGCAGTTGTTTGGTTTGTTTGATTTGCACCGACTTCAAAATGTCGTAATAGATATAAAATTAAAAATTATTTTATGCTTTTTAGCGCTTTTTGTGAAGTCGGTTCAACTTTTTTTTTAAAAACTATTTTTTCATTGTGAAGGACAAATTGCATATCCTAATCCTTTTTGTAGAGAATTGCACACTCTATAAATTTTATATCAACTTGTTATTATTTATAAAAAAAACTGTTAATCTTAAATATAATTTTTAATACATGCCAGATCAATGGGGACTTCTGATATTTCATTTAAAATGGTGCTTTAATGGTCTGTATAAATTTTCAAGTCCATCGGAATTTTCCGAGGCTGAATGTCGATTCCGACTGAACTAATAGGACGTTTTAAAATAGTATTACTTATGGGGTTTTTGCGTAGCTATACATTTGAGCTTTAACTTTCACTGAACATAATTTTTTATTTCTTAAATCAGTGCTTTTCAAATGAAATCTTGCTTTTAAAAAGTATTTTTACATAGATTTTAATTTATACTTTTTGGTATTAGAATTTTTTTATTTATTTGGCTTAAGACCTAAACTTGGCCATATGCATGTGTATAATATTAGATGTTACCCACTTTGACATGTTCAGCAATGTTTCTCATTCTATAAATTTTTTTCTAGAGTTATATATGATAGTTCAGTGCAATCTAAATCATGAGTCAAAAGAGCATCTAATGTTTAGCGTAACATAGGCCTGCCTAGCGGCGAAGATCTCTAGGTACTGTTGAGTCCTTTACATCCAATTTACTTGGGAAAACTAAATTAAACTTATCTATATCCGCAGTGTTCAAGGTTACCCTGGTTGCAGCATCAGATCAGCGTCATGAATAGTCTTCGTTAAAATTATGTTTTCCTATCAAAATTTATCGTGTATACAAAAGTTCAACTCGATACCATTGAGCGTTGGTGATCCGACGTAACGTAATGTTTTCGGCTCGTCGAGCCCTTTTTTTATACAAATCCTAGGGGACAACCCTTCGATGCGTTAGCATTGTTTTGGCCGGAAGGGAATTAGGATAAGAGAAGTGAGGAAACTTGAGTCTTGTTTTTTTTCATTGCTGCGAGCTAGACAACAGCCCAGAGACGGAGTGGATTATTTAATTTCTTAATAAAAGCTCACGGGGTCATCTGGTCTCGAACCCGGGCCCCTTGAATTTTTCGTCGTGCCGCTTAACGAATTGATCCAACTCCATCTCCATTTGATAACAATGTTAAGGTGGTTGTAAAGAAAAAGGTAATTCGTCATCTTGAGGCATCAATCATTTGGAAAATCATTTGGAATGACGTCACATAGTTTTTCGTATTTTACTCGTCAACCCCTTGATTGATTGATAAGAAAAATGAAATCCGCCACCTAAACATGCTATACATGCTATATTGTATTGTCATCAGAACTAAAGCTAAATTTCAGCTCGATCGAATGCCAGATGCCATTTCAAGTGAAATAAAACCTTTTGAAAATTATAGATGGCTTTACTGATAATGATAGAAGTGATAACAATTCGGCGCTATATCAGTCTTGAGATTTTGCAAGTGCTTCTATTTCTCATTTAATATTTTATACTTTTTGTTGTATTTAGTTTCATTTTGATGTTTCCGGAAGGTTCCTATGCCATAGCATAGTATTTTGGATTTGTCGCTATTTTACCTGGACAAATTGATGAAAACAGTAGGTATAATTATGATGATTGAAAAATCTAGGGTCAAGGATTAGAAGAAATTTTGGGTTTTCTTCTCGAAGTACTTTTGAATGATATTAATGTTATACAAACATAACATTATTTTCATTTTGAGCTGCACACCCATCAGAGGAAATAACTATCGTTTCTTTTGTCTGGGCTTATGCAATACTTTTAAGAGTAAACCAAAAGACATTAAACGAACTTGAAGCTACCAAGCTGGTCGTTTCGGTCTTTCGAAAATTACTACTATGATGCATGTTTATCTTCTAAGTTTTAGGAGGTAAATTTGTGACAAGCTAATTTTAATTTGTAATAGTAAGTATTCGTGTATGTGAACGGCTTTATTACCTCAAAATCCATCTTTGTTAACCACGCTCTGTGCTAGCTCTGCCTTGATTTTTCTCTGCCCTCATTTAATATTAGGAATTTTATTGATCTGTTTTTGAGGCAAAAATTGACAGATCTATCAGAAAATGTCTGTCTTCCTAAGCGATTCTATTCAAATTTGAAGGATAGTATTGAAATACATCAGCTGTCGTATGAAAGGCAAACTCTTAGAACAGCTTTATTCTATCGTTTCGTTCGTTTACGTTCTTTTCAACACTCATTAATAAGGTTGAATAACAACTTACATTGAAAGGATTGTCGTATGATAGGTAGGGAACCTTATGTGACCTTGCCGGAAGGTTTTTTTTATCATCCCAGCCCTTACTTTGCTATAACAATTTTTATTTGTCTCCATTAATTCCACTAGATCCTTTAGTTAGCATTAGTTTCTTAACTATAGAGGCCTTCTACCAATTCCTTGGCGATACTTTTAATAAAGCTCCTAAAAGTGATATCAAAATAGTTATGGGTGATCTTAACGCCAAGATTGGCTGGATAAATGTGATGGAGAACAAATAGGGAGTTGTTTGTTGAATTTTGGAATTTACGTTAACTTGTGATCCGTATATCCTTTTTTGATCATAGCCATTTGGGTCTCTCCTGACGACTAAACTAAGTACTAGATCGACCATATTAATGTTATAACAAGTTGCAAAAAGTGTGTTTTTAATGTAAGGTCTAAAATGCTTATATTGTCAGCAATCCATTTTACAGCTTCTTTCGCTTATATACGACAGCAGTACGCCTGCGTAATGCAACACCTATTGTATTCGCTTAAATGTGTAGAAGATCAGAAGACTGAACATCTACAGCTCATATAGCACCGCATTGCACCAGAACTGAAGTATCGCGTCATAACACCGAAGGAATGTTTTACTAGCTGTATCAGACAAAACTAGGGACAATAAGAGAGCCGAAGAGGACCATGGATCAGTGACGCCATATGTTCTTAAAAACACGAACAAAAGCAGATTAAAAACTGCATTTACTCTGCTGATGATAGTATAGTTAAACAATATCTCAAAACTGCATACGTGACAATCGCACTAACATAATAGTGAAGACCTACCACGGCGACAGTGGAAATTTGTACTAAATCCGTACCAAATTAACAGCAGTAACTTTTCGAACTTAACGTCCTGTAAGGAACACCGAAGGATCCCAACTTCTCGCCGGGGAACATCAGCTACAGAGATAGTGAGAATATTTTGTTGAAGTCATAAGCAACACCATTGTGCAGTCCTCTTAGACGTAGGGAGGCTGTCAGAGACGTGCTATGGTGGAATAGGACGCTAAGCAAACTTAGAGCTAAATCAATAAGTCTCTTCAATAAAGCCAGGCGATCAAGCTGGTTCTGGCAGAATACAAAAAAGAACTAATAAAGTTCAAGTGGAAAATTTGGAAAAAACAGCTGTAACAGCTCGCCTTTCAAAAGTTCTATCGAAAGATTACTCCAATGGCATTATCCTCTTCTAGAGGACTGCTGGATCCTATAGCATCGGCTCAGAGGAAACATGACAACTACGCTCGGAAAAAAATTTCTTGAGTCCTAGAGGTATTCAGTCAACCAGCGCATACTGTGGATGAGAGTAAAGTGGGCCATCAACTCCTCTAAAGCCTACAAATCTCTCGGTGGTGACGGCATCTTTCCAGCTCTTCTGCAGCAGGGTTTAGATGATCTGTTGCAAATACTTATTAAAATCTCTATGGCGAGCTATATCACTTAACAATAGAGAGTGGAGGTTTTTATACCTAAGGGTGGAAGGCGACCATCAGCTCAGCCTAAGGCATAACGTCCAATCATTCCCTCCTCCTTCCTTTTCAAATGCTATTCAAATGACCTGGTAATCATCGTTATGAGCAAGCATAACAGAACTATATTTGGAAGATTGAAAAACTTCCTCAATATTGTACAATCCTGGAGTCTTAGGGAACTACTCAAAGTCAGCCCTAGCAACATAACCAATGTGCCCTTTAAAAGCAAAAGGTAACTAAGGTTAGAAACTCTGACCTTTAAAGAAACACAAATAGAATTCTTAAGTGAGGTCAAATATCTAAAGGCTTTAACTGCACTCTGGTCCTGTTGAAGACTTTTCGGTAAAACCTGGGGGTAAAGCCTAAAATAGCCCTATTGGTATATTCAGCGATTATAAGACCTTCTCGTGTGGTGGCCAAAAGCAGAACGAAATTCAGCGCAGTTTGCGTTATAAAAACTGCAGACTAGGAGTTACGGGTACCATTGCAGCTACGGAGACTTCACTGGGCCTCTTTTAATTACATCTATACTTAAAGAAGGAGGCTACATTGAGTAAAAAAAGGCTGCATAGTTGCAATCTTCTCAAAGCAGGCAATCTAATTGGTCACAGAAAAATTCTTGAAGAATTCAAGGATGACCCTGTAATTAACACAATCTCAGATGTCATGCCGAAAGGGCATAATTTTGATACATCTTTCAAGTTCATCATTCAAAGCAGAGAATACTCGCTTAACAACTACTACATACATCTTTGAAAAGCAATCTCTGAGTTGGTACGCTCAGATCTGCACAAACCATCTTTTAGGCAGAGATAAACGCCATTGAACTCTGCGCACGTAATATTACTCAGAGGGGAATACGCGGTGCCGAAATATATCTAATGTCAGATAGTCAAGCGGAACTCCGGCTCTTTGAGTCTAGAATTGTCCGAGACTGTATCAATGCACTCAAAGAACTGCCCCAGGGCAACAGAATCGCGTTGGTCTCGGTGCCAGGGCACGAGCTTAGACATCTCTGTGAGGATTTCCCATCACCGTTCGTCATAGTTAAGGCAACCCCAGAGAAATTTCAGGTTTTAATTAAAGAACTGAGGTACCGGATACCGCTTTGTCAGAATGTGAAGAACCACCTACTATGACTGACATTACGATGGTAAGGCCCAAAGGATAGACGAATTAATAGCAAAGTACTATCGAGTGCACTATGAAGAAAGTGGAAACTGGCTATCGTGAGGGTTTTTCTGCAGCTATCTCACAACAGTCTCCGAATCGTCATCGACTAAATCACCCAATGACGGACTCCGTAACATCTTATGTATATTCATCGATTTTGAGAAGGCGTTTGAAATCATTGATCGCTTCTACATACACGCAAGGAGCTGATGGATGGTCAACCGGCGTGCCTTTCTCCGCTGTCTACAACCTAAGAATAAAAATTGCTACAATTCGGAGAGCATTCTACTGCGTTCAAATCTTTCCACATGCCAGGAACCACTCTCTTTCCTACTCATTTGCAATCTTGTAGGCACAAGATTTTTTTCATGGTAACAATGCGTGAACATATTATAGACAACTAAAAACCAATAATCATTGGCCCCAAAATAAAAACAAATATTTCTTGAATCCTTAAAGCAAGCTCTTTAAATGATATCTCACACCGTCTATAAACAAGGGTGGGGAGTGAGAATGCTGCCGGCATTATCGTTTCATTTTCTGTTTTTAGAAAGATCTGGAAATTTTTGCTTCTGGATGCCCCATTCACCCTGGTGTCTTAAGGACAAGTCAAGCCTTAAAAAAGAAATAGATAAAGACAATTGTGGTTCCTACTGACGTAGCAGCTTCAGAGAAAAATACAAGAACGGATTTATAGACAGGCGACTAAATACGCAGGATCGGCACCGCTATGGGGCCCTCTCAAATAGTAGCCCGTAACCGTAGAGCGAAAAAATCCTTGAGCAATAATTTTGATTAATTTAACAAATGGCGCTTTTATGTAATATTTTAATCGCGATACTTTCTTAAGTAAGACTTAGCCTTAGCTTATTATTGGTTTTACTCAGAAGTTTTTCAGGCAGATACTCCACACACACTCAATCTAAAGTCACAGTATTTGAAAGTTGTAAGTCCGTTCTTGTGCAATTTCCTGCTTCGGCGTAAAAGCGGTTTTTTGAATAACAACACTTTTATTTTCACTATAATGACTTCTTATTTTTACACTATTAAACTTCGCGATCTCAGTTTGTCTCTGATATCACTGGACAACGATACAAATATAATTCCAACTATACATGTAAAGGATTTTTTATTACATGTTTATCTTCCTATATAAGTTTTTTGTTTTGCAAAATATTTAATCTTTACAACAATTACTCCTGATTACACATAAATCCTTACATTAAGGTAAGTTGACCACATAAAACAACCATTACAGTACAGTCTAGGACATTTATGGTATAAAGAGTTATGTAAATAATAAGTTAGTTATTAGCTTTTTGAATGTAAATTATTGACTCAGGTAATTTTGTATTTGTTTAAATTTAAAATAAGCAAAATTTCAAGCAGAGTGAGTGCAATGAACAAAAAATTTGTGTGCATTTGCCTACCAATTTGTTGTTTATATTTTTTCACATCAAAACATCAAAATATTATGTACATAAACATGAACAACACATATAAAATGTCTACCAGATAAAGAAAGGTAACAAAAATTGCAAATAAATAAGAAATTGTGTAAAAATTTTCGAATCGTTAAAGTAAAGAAAAGGAAGAAAGATACAAGATAGACGCAACAAAGTGTAAAATAAATGGTAAAAGAAAAGTGAAAAAAAAGTGCGTGAAAAGTTTCTTTTTGACAGCTTAAGAGGCGGAAAATGTCAGATAAAGATTTTTTTAGAACACATTGGAAACGACACAACATGAGATCTCATTCCTCTCGAGACAGAAAGATCAGATCTGACCTGGTGATGTTGTTGTTGTTGATGGTGCTGATTTGAACTGTTTGAAGGTGCATTACGACGTCTTGTGACGTACTCGATTTCGTCGGCATCATACGAGACATCGCCCGGTTCTTTGGTAATTTCAATCGATGGAATAGCACTACCACTGCCCATACCTCCATTAATTGGTTGACTGTTTACCTGTTTTATGTGAGTTTATGAATTACAATGAGAAATGATATTTGTATTTTATGTGACGTTTTAATTATGTTTTTTTTATCTAAATATAAACTTACATCAAAGTAATATTAATCTATAGTGTGCAAAAACGATTATTTGTAGTTGCCAAATTAGAAAAAATATAATACAAAAATGACATTTCATTTTAAAACTTTTATAAAAAAAACATTTTGTGGTTCCTTGTACATTTGTACGTTGAAGAACTACAAATCTAAAGAAAAAACTTAATCAGTGACGGACAACTCTGGCGTTAGTTAATCACGTAGACTATGTGTGAGAACTGAATATGTCGAGCTGACAGCAAATTTTTAAAGCAAATCATAAAAATTTACTCTAAATAATCTATAAATTGTGGTACGTTGTTTTATATAAGTGAAAACAAAATATATAAAATATAAGGAAGCAATGCAGTTTCTTTCACTATGTTTGACAGCAGTAACTGAGAAGAAGAAGTTCGCCTTGATTAGTCTTTTATAGCAAATGTAGTTAGAACTGATAAATTGATGACTCTCCTCGAAAACTTTTCAGAAGAAATTTAATTCTAAAGTTCTAGCAAACCTGCTGCGGTTAAGGACGACTCGATTTTCTGGTGAATAAGCGAAGTGACAATGAATAACGGAAATAACTTGAACTAAGTGGCTGAAGTTTCTAGAATTAAGATAAGTAATACTGTACGCCTCCTCGTATCGCAAAGCCTGCACTCCAACCGAAGTAGTGGAACAGGACTCAACCCCTTGGTGGGACAGGGAACTGAAAGCACGGAAGAGAAGAGAGAGTCGTGGAGAGACTTCTGCTTGAACACGAGAAATATCTCCCGACTCCAGAATATCGTCTAAAATGTCCCGGTCTCCAGACCCGGACTGCTTCGGGACATAATGGGAACGATGTCAGAGATCTGGACGAAACAAATAAAATGCTGCTGGAAACTCACTTTCCGGGAAGCTACAAATCGGACATGCCGTGGAATCTGAGGAAACAGGGGGCGAATGACATGGATCGCTCTGAGGTGGAAAGGATTGTCATTGGCATGTCTCGGTTTCGTGAAAACAGGATAAGCTCCTATTTCTACCAAAACCGGGAAGAAAAGAATATACTGAGCCAAAGTCCCTTAGACCCATGAGCCCGACGTCTTTTCTGTTGAAAACAATGGACAGGACGTTGGCTTACCACATCGAAGGGACTGTGCTCGTTAGTTATCCATTAATTAGGAACCAGCACGCATATTATCCTGGGAGATCTACCGAAATGGCGCTCCGTCAAGTGGTGCGAGTGGCAGAAAAAGAGCTTAATAGCGAGGGCATAGCGATGGTCGCAACAATGGACATTGAAGGAGTCTTTGACAATTTATATTTCGGAAGAATGGAGGATGCTCTGATCGAATGTAGAACTAACCCTGCCGTGAGAGGATGGATTGGTAATAGTTAAAGAAAAACGCAGTAGATATCCAGAAAGGTGTATCGAGTTTGCGCACATAGGCAGGGGATTTCCACAGGGAGGAGCATTATCCCCCATTCTGTGGAACATTTTGACTCATTACTACGCAGACTCGTTGAAGAAGACATACACAACGTAAGTTATGCCGGCGACATCGGCATGGGGCTAGAACTCTTTGGAGAACTCACTGTCTCGGGTTCGGTCAAGTATCTCGGAATATTCGTAGATTCAAGACTTACCTGGAAAATACATGTTGAAGAAAAAATCGAAATAGCTAACAGGGCTCTACATCAAAGTGGGAGGGTGTATAGTCAAAGGTGCATCTTACCAAAGGTCGCATACTGAATTTACACGATTATACACTTTATGAATTTTATAAAGGAAAGATTTTGAATATAAACTGCGGCATTAAATTCATATTCTTTTTTTTTATAAAATTCATAGTGAGGACTTTTTTGATTAGGAATTTTTTCAATTATGAATTTTCACTACTAGAGATATTATCATTGTTGTTTACTTTTTTCAGATATTTTTTCATTAGGGATTTTGTTTTTAGTTCATATGAATCAGACCCCCCTTAAAATTTGCAGTGTCAACTGATGTTGCCTAGATCTCATAAACCTCGAAATCTGAAACAAAAACCGACACTGTTTCTTAAATAGTAGAACATTATCTTTAGAAAAAGATATTCTTATAAGAAAAATATTAACAGTTGAAAAAGTCACAAACATACGAAAAAACTTAATTTTTGCTCGAAAATGCAATTTTTTTGTATTTTTTTTTTTTGTATACGATGTGGCCAAATCCTAGGGGACAACCCTTTGATGCGTAAGCATGGTTTTGGCCGGAAGGGAATTAGGGTAAGGGAAGTGAGGAAACTTGAGTCTTGTTTTGCATTGCTGCGAGCTAGACAACAGCCCAGAGACGGAGTGGATTATTTTTAATTTCTAAAAGCTCACGGTCATCTGGTCTCGAACCCGAAATTATGGAAAAACTATACAAGCTATTAAAAAATGGATATGTATTTTCATAGTACATATCTTAATAACACTCTAAATTAAAAATAAAGTGTACCGGATGATTAGAAAGTTAAAAAGTGCGCAACGCCAATTTAAAAAACACTGTTTTAAGAAAATACCGTGTAAAGTTTATTTTGGAACTTTTTAGAAAATCAAAGATCAGAAAATACAATATTTTGAAATGGTATCAATAGCACTAGACTTTATTCGCGCTGGAAGACTGTTACTTTTTAAAGAACATCTTGATGCAGTGCCAAAAATGCTGCTGTATTTTCACGCTAGTGGTCACTTTTTATATGCGAAATCTGCTCATTTATATTTTCAAGATATGATGAAATTGGAAAATACAATGGATGAACAGACTTTTGAGAACTTTGAAAATGGATTCTTCACTGTAAAGCGAAAAGAAAAATTCAATTCTGGCACATGGACAGATATGGTAATCGAACAAAGTCTTATGAAGGCTATGAAGACAGATGGGGGATTATCTCGGATTACGCATCTTACTAGCGATATATAATGCTCCTAAATCTGAGGGCAATATCGATCATCTTCGATATACTCAGTTCATAAAGCCTACAAAGCTTCATAAACCTGTCCAGTTGTCCAATCTTCCACCGACAAGTGCAGCAGCCCATCAGCATATAAATCGTGTTTATTACCAGGTTCAAAAATGGTTAGGGCATGATTTAGAATCCCAGGAATGGGGTTGGGTGCTGCAAAATGAACTCCTGGAGCCAATAACAACAATATTACCACCAGCTCCTGAGGAATTACTAAATACACTATTTTGTAATTGTAAGAATGGATGTGGTGTACGCTGAAATCGGGGTTGCAATGCACTTTAGCTTGTGGCCAGTGTAATGGACAAGCTTGCCTTAATGCTGTTTCATCACAAAGCGACTCTGAGGAAGAGAGTGCATTTGACCCGGAAATTCTGGATACAACGATTCAGGACAACGAAGATGATGACAATGAAACAAACATTTGCACCTGCCCGGAAGATGACGACGATGAAGAGGAAGAAGAAGAAAATTTATACTTTATTAGATTTATATATTTTCACTTCATTTCAATTCAAATTGATGATTTAATAACTTTATACAAGGTATTATTCACTGAGATTCACGGTTGACCTTGCATTACAGTGAGTAATGGCTGAGCGCTGCGGGCTCTCTGCCCTCTATCTCAAAAACGGTTGGGCGTATGTAAAATTTTTTAAAACAAAATTTGTCGCAAATTTTATGCTCTACAATTTTTATAATAAATGTTAACATCATTGGAGCTATAGAAACTGAGATAATCGCGTAAAATGGATTTTTGTGACATTTGACCTTGAATAACTTACGACGCAGATACGAGATTTTATGAGATTTTTGAGACAACTTTTGGAAGTTTGGAAAGTTTTATAAAATCGGTATTATTTCCTGTAAATAAAATGGGAGATGTAAACTACGTTGAAAATTATAGAGTTGTACCTTATGGATGCGGTCGCTAAGCTTTTCGCTGTTATTCTTTACAACAGAGCTGCACTCTGGGAAAATCAAGTTCGTAGTGGATACTCAAGATATGATAATATATGTTATCTTCTAAATGTGTCAGATTGTGGATTGGCAGACAGAAGAAAGCGCAATGAGAGCTAGTTCTGGGACTGACTCTTACTCCTAGGATTTCCATGGTACCGATGCTACATCAAGTATTATTATAATGTGAAATTACATTTATAAGGATAACAAAATAAGCAATTTAGATAAACTGAAATTATTTTAAGCGGTTGCAAGGCATGTTTTCTGCTATGGAGCGCACATATGGGGTTTTCAACAACATGAAATAGTGGAAAACTGCTACAAAACTACAAAATTATATTCAGTTTGCGCCAAGAAAAAGCAACCTATACTATATGATATTTGAAATGCTTAGAGAAGGCACTATATAAGTACAGTTATGATAGACTACTACTTATTAAAAAAAAATATTTGTACGCAACCTGTCGGGAACTAACTGAGACACATTGCATTCACTTAGTTAGTGAGCAATATACTTTTTTATCTTTAAAGCCCATCTTTAAGCAAATAATTAAAAAAGAAGAAGAATATCTTCTATGCCAGTAAAATCAAACAAAAGGTATTTCTTCACGAATTCTATGATAGATTATATTACTTCACAGGCCAAGGCTATTTGAGTGACTGATTTTTGGTTGACAAAAATTGGTATAATATGAAGATACAGAGTGGGGTTAATTCCATTAAACGATAGCCAATTCGTTAGTCCTGTCCTATATAAATTCAGGTTACCAATATAGGAAAGTCCTAACAGAGAGATGTAATTGAAACGCTGAATGGTAAGAATAACTTCAATTATCTTTTTGTTTTGCTACAAAAGCCTGGAAATACAGACAATTCCTTATAAATGAATTTATTGAATAATGTAGTTATGATTAGTTTAGTTAATGCCTTCACAATCATGTTTTCTTTAAATTAATATTAGTAATATTTCTGTAAGTAGATTTTACTTGCTTTCTTGTAAAACTAATTTTAATTAATTTTAATTAATAATACAACTCTATAAGAAAAATTCCCATCGACCTGATCGCCAGGAAAAGTAGGGTGACCTATCTGAGGAAGGCAGAAATGGACAAGGCAACTGTGCGCAGAGAGGAAAGATCCTACACCATGGAAAGGTGGATACAAAGGCGGAGAGAGGAGAACAGCGGACGGTGGTCAGCGAGACTCATCAGTGATCTGAGCCTCTGGGTCGACAGAGGGCATGGAGAGGTAGGTTTTTACCTAACCCAACTCCTGAGTGGTCACGGGTACTTTCGTTCGTATCTTCACCGAATGGGAAAGGTGCGTCACCGGAGTGCCTCTATTGCCCAGGCCAAACGGACACCGCAGAACCACTTTCTTTGAGTGTCAGAGATGGTCTCCCGAAAGAGGAGCGCTGAGAGTCCACCTAGGAGGGGCGGTATCCCCGGACACTATAGTCCAAGGCATGATCGCCGACGAAGAAACCTGGAATCGGACAGTCAGGTACGCGGAAGATGTTCTATGCAGGAAAAAGAAAGACCTAGACGAGCAGGCCGCCGCAGACGAGATGGTAGCCTAACGGGCTAAGAGAAAGGACCTAGCTTGAAGTAATATGGAAAACGGTTCCAGGCTAGTGTCCGTAGATCAAGGGAGGTCTTTTAGTCGGTCCACAGGAGTCTGACACTGCTGGGAAGAGGTACCCAGCGTGCATAAAGTATTTCACCTCCATCAAAAAAAAAAAAAAATGTGGCAAATAAAAACCACAGTTTCTATAGTAAAAGAAATCAAAATGTAAATGTATATCAAAGTGGTTTTGGTGGATCAGGTCTGGTTTTCAAGATAAACGGCTGCGAGAGATAAAACCATATTGCACAGAAGAAAAATGTAATTTTACATTTTCACTAAAAAAATTTTAATGGTGGCTTTTATTTGCTGTATTAAAAGTTTTAAAAAAATTTGTAGACTAGTGTAATTAATTAATTTTTCTTAAGTACAAAATATGTACGAAAAATCCATTTCACCCGACTGAAATAAATAAAAAAATTTAACACAAATATTTTTTTTTTAAATTCGAAAGAAATATTAAAACTTCTTTACACCACCGGCGTTTCGGATTTAGAAAAGCTAAAGTTGTTTGCCTCTTCCTCAATAGCAGCACTAAAGGATTAACATTGCTTTAGCTGTTGGACGCCTTTGCAAAAACTAGATGTTACGATCGAGTTTTAAATTTGTCTCCTTGCACGACAATATCTTGTTAAAGGAAATTATAAAGAAATGCAATTTTTATGTAAATAAAATTTTGTGAAGCAACATTTCTGTTTTTATATAAATTTGTAAAGTGGGATTTTGGACACAGCATTATTTTGTAAAGCGGAGGTTTTTCAGAAACCGAAATTTTCTACTTTTGGTATTTACAAATCGATAATTCATAGAGATTTAAAATAAATTTTTTACTTCTCAGAGTTATTAGTATTTTATTATTAAAATAATTTTTCATATAATCAAAAATAATATTCATCATACGCGGAGGTTGGTCGAGTGGACTTTTGTAGTGTTTTAAGACCCCGCCGAATAATATGACACCTAGGGTGTTTTTTTGAATTTCATTGCAAACTTTCATCTTTCTGTGAGTAGTTTCTGAAAAAAACACGTCTGTTGACGTTTTGGAAAAGAATTTCATTAGATTTCAAAATACCTGCAGCGAATAATAAATGTGAAGATTTGGAAAAGCTATTAAAGACTTTAAGTGTTACCATGAGTACTAGAGTATATCGGTAGTATGTAGGACAATTTGTGAAGACTAATTGCCGACGAAGATAGTCCTCAGGAAACTAACACCTCATTACTTTGTTTTACTGAATGTTATTTTAAGGGGGCAACCTAGTGTAACAACCAAAAAAAAGTGCGGACAAGTGCGAGTTTGAATCGCACACCGAGAGATTTTTTTCTTTATTTGTGCTGTAATACCTTGCTTCTTGCCAAATTTAATGATAATAGGTGAACGACAGACAGACAGATAGACGACTAAGTGATCCTATAAGGGTTACTTTTTTCGTTTTGAAGTACGGAACCCTAAAAAAGGTAATTTTGGCTGCGTAATGAAAAGTCCGCTTAACTATTTATTCCAATCTTACAGCACTATATTTTCCAAAAATATTTTTTTTATAAACATCAAATATTTATTGGCACCGTGACGTCATAAAAATGGTGCTACAGCTGGGAAACCACTTTACGGTGGGCAATATTCAGCTCACTAGTCTGAAACCAAAATTTGAATTTTTATTTCAATCTTCATAAATTTTTGCAGGAAGTGGCGTATGTCAAAAATGAAATGGTGCAACTTTGAACTCAGACATGCGATTTTGACATATTTTAACTTCTTAATTTTACTATAAAAAATGTTTAAATAATTAAATTAAAAAAAAACTCGACGTCACGTCCTACGGACAATCGTTGCCTTTTATTAGCAGTTTAATTGGAGTAAATCGGTCAAGTAGTTTTGGCGCAATCCTGCCCACCAGTTTCGAAACGTGGTTCGGATAAAAACGCATTTAAAGTTGACAGAGACCGCGATAACGTGATAAGCCGGCACGAAGTTTAACAGCTCATATTTTCTATTCTACAGGGTGTTTCAGATCTGACGTGCCAAAATGAGTGGGGTGATAGATCTCACCTAGCAACAAAAAAATTATAGAGCGGGAGGGGGCGGGGGGTTTGGCAATCTCAGCCGTTTGGGAGTTACAGGGTGATTCATAAATTTCAGTTTTTCATGGTATGCACATTACTTTTTTATTTTTATCTCTTGATCTACCCAACGCAGCCACATCAAATAAACGCTAAAAAACAACTATACTAATAACCTTTCACACTACTACTGATCTAACTTCTACCATTGCATGAACAGTCACTTCCAAAAGTGAAGAAAATAGTTTCAGCTTACCTAAAGTTCAGCATTTCCCCAAATTTTCCCCTAAATTTAATTAATTATTTTTTGCACTTTAGGTAGGAAATTCTTTAAATAAACAAAATTTTTAAGATAAAGGGTCGAAAATGTTTGCTTTGGGTTAAGGGGGTCCTCTACTCTCGAGGCCTGAAATTGAGCGGTTCTTTAGGGAATAAATTGCGAAGAATCTACTGAATACATTTTAAAATTTTTTTTATTTCGAAGATACATGTTTTGACTTTTCAATTTTACTTTTGAAGATGAAAAAAAATAACTATCGCGACCTTGAAACGTCATTGATGACATTGATGTTGAAACTGCATGGGTCCCGCTTAAGCACAGTTGTGGCCAATTGGGTGATCTGTAATCTGAAAATTTATATTCTTTATAATCATAGATACGTTGGCTATGTTTTCCCGTGACAGATTTTTTTTAAGTTATGCAACAATGTGTAAAAATTTCAAATTTTACGTCATTTTTTGACCTATTAGAGGCTATAAAAATGGAACAAAATAAAATTTTGCAAATCGTACTCGGGAAAACATAGCAGTATGTTTTCTGAACAATTGAAAAAAAATTATTGAAATCGGATACTTTTATGAGAAGTCTTACTCGGCAGCTAAAAAACACTACTTTCGGGAAAACGCGTTTAATGATAAATTACGTTGTATAACTTGATTGTAGTAACTTACGAGTTAATGTGCCGGCGCCGTAGAGTTCTCCTTCCTCATCACGGTGATGGTTTTGGTTGTCCACATTCTTCTCAAGAACGGACCGGTAAATTCTTTAGACAATGATTTTTAACTGGAAAAGCGCCGTCGTGACGCGCCGCACTTAGTTTCTCGGAAACGATCGGAGACGGGTACCTTTCTGTTCCCAGAAACATGCAAAGGAACGTGATTTTCATGAAATCCTTTCTGTGGCGTATTCTCAGATACATATAGATTGAAATTTAAAAAAAAAAAACCATTATTGAAACCGCGAGAGTAGAGGACCCCCTTAACAGGTAATTAATTTTAATTATTGCTGCAAAAAGTTATAAAAATGTTAGTGTAATTTTGTTTTATTGCCGAAATTAGCTTGTGCTATCTAGAATTCACTTGTATCCTGGCGATCTGTTACTCGTACCTGATGGAAATTTTACTGTAAAACAGGGTCAGTCAGCAAGAGTACCTATCATAGTTGAAAAACAAATCTATATGTATGGGTGTTTTTAAGGAAAAATTATTAAATAATGGTAAAATTTACATTTGAGGAATACGCGGATATTATTTATATTTATGGTGTAATAGACGGAAAAGAGAGAGCGGCTGTACAGGAATATCAATGGAGATTACCTAATCGGCGAGCACCCCAAAGAGGGGTATTTACACTTACTTTCCAACGGTTAAAAGAAACAGGAAGTGTAACTTCACACGACATGGAGACACGACCCGAAACTTCGGGAACTTCTGCCGACGTCGAGCAGCAAATAATCACCATTGGGAGGCAGGACCCTGAGACGAGCACGAAACGAGTCACAATGCGATTAGGATTGTCGTCATCTAAGGTTTGGCGGGTTATTCATCGAGGGACATTACGTCCATATCGTCATCACCCAGCCCAAGGACTACTGGAAGGAGATTCCGAGATAAAACTGAAATTGAGCACTTGGCTTTTGGAACGCGACATTGACGACAGTTTCTGGACCGAATTCTGTGGACGGAGGAATCTCAATTTACCTGGGATGGTATCACGAATTTCCATAACCTCTATACCTGGATGGAAACTAACCCATACAGGACAAAAGTGACCTCATTCCAGCAGAGATTCAGTGTCAATGTTTGGGCTGGTATCATCGGCAACCATTTGGTAGGACCATGCATTTTGCCGCCAGTGCCTAATAGTGAAATTTATGCGGACTTTTTGGATAATACACTGCCAGATCTAATAGAGGAGAACCCTATTGAAAATCGTAGGGAAATGTTTCACCAATACGATGGAGTACCAGCGCATACTACTAACATTGTGAAGGCAATACTAAGTGAAAAATTTCCTAACCGCTGGATTGACCGAGGTACACCGATTCCATGGCCTACTAGATTGCCATTGGACTTTTTCTTATGGGGAACAATGAAGGATGAAGTTTATTCAAGCCCAGTTAACAGTAGGAAGGATTTAGTTAGCAGAATTGGGAATGTAGCGACGAAAATACGGGAGAGGCTGGCTGCAATACGCCTTAAACAGGGATTTAGAAGATTGTTAAAATGCATCCAAAGTGGCGGTGGGCACTTGTTGCTTATCAAGATTAATTGTATTTATTTTTAAATTAAATAAATAGCATTTTAGAATTAATTTGAGTTCAATTTCTTTAATTTGTTGATCTTTATAATATTCTCCGATAGGATTTGTAAGTATAAATTTCTACATATTTTCTCTACGTGGACTTGTTTTACTTGTTTTTAAAGGTAATAAGATGGGCAATCTAATTAAAATAAAAAAGAGGTATACTAATTACATGAATTTCGGAGAAAATTTGGAAAAATGCTGAATTTTAGAAAATCGCAAAATTTTTTTTTCACTTTTAGAAGTGACTGTACGTACAATGGTAGAAGTTGGATCAGTAGTGTTGATATTTTTGGAAAGGTCATTAGGATAGGTGCTTTTTAGCGTTTGGTTGATATCGCTATGTTGGGTAAATCAAAAGATAAAAAATAAAAAAATAATGTGCATACCATAAAAAACTGAAATTTATGAATCACCCTTGATAGTGTTAATCACAGTATTTTGCTTTATAAATTGACGTCCCTTTTCGGTTTCTCCTCATCGGCTATCTGTATGTTACGGAGCTTTTTGTCTGATAGGTGGCAGCAGGTTAAATTGGGGGATAAAGTGTCAGGACCTCTCCCGCCTACATGTGGAGTTCCTCAAGGCGCTATCCTGGGTCCTCTTCTATTTAGTATTTTCATCAATGATCTTCCGGGAGTGGTTAAGGATGTGAAGGTTCATATGTATGCGGATGATGTGCAGATTTACAGTAGCAGTCCTGTCGATCGACTGAACTGGAATATTGAACGTATTAATGGTGACCTCAACAGAATATATAACTGGTCAATCAGTAACAATCTCAGCCTGAATCCTCAAAAGTCACAGTTCGTATTGGATTATCTGATGTTTGGCTTAACGATTCGCAGCTGCCGCGCGTCAATATTGCGAGGAATTTGGGAGTGGTTATTGGTTCTTCGATGAAATGCTGTGACCACATCAATCACACTCTTGGAAAAATTTACGGTGGACTACGCCGACTTTGGCTGTCGGCCAATATTCTATCTAGAAACCTGCGAGCAAAACTTGTCAAAGCCTTGCTTCTTCCTCACTTTATGTTTGGTAGCTTAGTATTCCCCAGGCTTGATAGTTCGTATAGTCATAGACTTAACGTCGCTTTTAATGACTGTCTCCGTTTTATACATGGGCTTCGACGCTTTGATAGCGTTTCATCTTTTATTCCACAATTCTTGGGACACTCATTGGATAACCATCGTACAATAAAATTGCTAATTTTTATGTTTAATTTAATTCGCAACAAAGCACCTAAATATCTCTATGAACACCTTGTGTTTCTAAGTTCCTCTAGACACCATAGGGGCATTTCACGCTAAGCGGACAACCAACAATTTTGAAGAAGTTATGTATGACCTGTTTCATAGGCAATTAATCATATTAAGAAACTTATATAAAAATAATTAAAATAGTGATTTTAATAGGAAATTGCATGCTCTTCACAGTCGTGGTATCGAATTCGAAATTGGATTTTTTTTTCATGTAAAAAAACCAAAATTAATACTTAAAATTAAATTTTGACAAACTTCGGCATTTTTAATTTTTTTTTTAAAAAGCTCCAAAAATAACTTCAAATGTACAGTAACTGCTTGTTCAGTTCCATAATGGGATCTGCATTTGAACACAGTGCAGCGCGTAGTCGGCGTTTGACCAGTGCGATTGTTTTGTATGGAAGCATTAAAAAATTTAAGTTTAAATTCTCTATCTCCGAAACGAATGCAGATCCCATTCTAAAATTTTACACATATTATTTATGAACTATAAGATACATTTTGAGATAAAAATAAAAAATTTTAAAAATACCGAAGTTAAGTAAAATCTGATTTGATATGTTTACTTCCGGTTTTTTATAAGAAAAAAAATCTTTTTTTCAACTCTGTAATAACTGCCAAGAAGCACATTTATTTGTCTCTAAGATAACACTATTTACTTTTCTTCTATCACTATGAATAATAGCAAACTTTTTTTTTCAAAAAACCCGCTCCTCAAATTTTGTCAACTCTTTAAAGGCTTAGAAAAGGGCAACGAGGCTTCATAGAAAAAAAATAAAAATGCACATTCATTCAGGACATATAAAAGTACAATTAAACCAAATATAAACAAAATCCAGAACCTGACATTTTTTTCGCTGTCCGCTTCGCGTGAAATGCCCCCATAGTCTTTTAATCCCATGATTTCATAGAACAGTGTTAGAGCAACCTTTCTTTATTCAGGCTGCTCGCGCTTGGAATAACTTACCGAACTATATTCGGAATGCAGGTTCTCTCGATAGGTTCAGGATACTATTGTTGACACATTTCTCAGCATTGTAATGTCTAAATACTTTTGTAATGTCTACTGAAGTATAGCTTTTGGTTGTGTATTTTTCGGCTGAGCTCCAATAACACGAGTAATAGGCTTAAGTAGTTAAAATTATTTTCTTCCAGGTTCTAATATATATGATTTCTAATAGGAGTGCTTTACTTACATGTTGATTATTTAATTATTTTTTTTTATTTATTTATTTTTTTATTTTAAGTTCTTGCTATACTTTGTTACATAATCTTTAAGTTTAAATTAATGTTTCTTGGTTGCATATATTTCATTTTCTAAAAATTGTAACTTTTAAAATATGAATTAATTACTCTATACGCATTACTATTGTATTCATTAGTTCCATATGTAAATGTACGATATAAGATTGATACATCTTGTGTACAATTCTCGTAATAAATTTGATTTGATTTGCGGTTAAGATTGCCCCCCCCCCCCTTGCCATACAATTTTTTGTTTGTCTAGTTGAGATCTATCAACCTACTCATTTTGGCACGTCAGATCTGAAACACCCTGTATTCATCGAATCGACTTAAAATTGTGTACGCATACTTTTAGACATATTCTAGACAATTTAAGATAACAAAAACCAATTTTTGGCTCCTTAAATTAGGAGTCCTGCTGTAAGCCCAACCTATCAAAAAATTGAACGCTTATTTGGAATTGGCAACCAGAATGTTTTAAGATGCTTTAAATGCAAAACAGTGAATATTATGAGTAGTTTTAATATTTTTAAGTTGCTTAGTAAATTTCTTTGTATTTGTTTTACTTTTTCTTAAAATTAAGACCTCCTATAATATAAAGGACAAAAGTTACGGCAAGTGCCTTAATAAAAATTTCGAGCGCAGAACGTCAAAAGCATTAAATTATGTACATTATGTATATAAAAAATTTAACAAAGTCTAACAACAAATGAATAATATTAATAAATTGGCAAAGAAATAAACAATGTTCATGTGAAATCAAACCTTCAGTTATTAGAAAAGATGCATCACTAATTGCAAGCGCAGGCAATAACGTAATAGAAATAATTTAACAAACTCTTGAATTCAGCCACTACGAAATTAATTTTTGTTTTGTATTAACTTCAGTTTTTTTATATAATTTTCCTGCGAATAATGCGGTACGACCAGATATTTCGTAAATCCCATTCCCTACTACTACTAGTAGTACACAATGATATAATTTGGGCAAATTAATGTTTTAAAACATATGACTTTTTGAACCGATGAACACAAACGATATAACTCAAATAATATCATAAATATAATTTAGAAATTGAAAAAATGTGAAAATGAAATTCTGAATATTGACGAGCACGGTCTTTTTTTCATCAGTTTCATTCGTTTGTACTCCATATCTATAAATAAAGATATCACATCCGTGACTACTGTTAACACTTCAAATAGTTTTTGTAGTGTAACAAGCAGATGTTTTTTTATGATGTAGCCAAAGCCCAAGGGACAGCCCTATGATGCGCTTAGCATGGCCGGAAGGGAATTATGGTAGGGGGAAATGAGGGAAATTGAATGCCTTATTTTAGCATTGCTGCGAGCTAGACAACCTCTCAGAGACAGAGTGGAGTTTTTAATTTGTTATTATTAATTCACGGGGAGACCGAGTCTCGAACCCTGGAACCATGCCGTGGTGATTTTGCCACTCAACCAATTGATCCAGCTCCGTACGAAATAAGGGATTTATAAGGGTCTCATGTCTAAAAATTTACATAGTTAATACTTTTGGATAATATATTTCCGATTCTAGGTAAAGGTCAGCAGTCAATTACAGATGATGCATGACATAATGTATCGTATTACGGCAATACAAGAATGTATAGTCTAAAACAGTGATGTTCATGATCAGTACTTCCGCAGCCTTCTAGCGGTGAATTAACAAAAAACCTAAGAAGTACAGTGATGCGAGAAGATTAATAAGTTTTAATAATAAACATATTATATACACTATTTAAATAAATCTATTTATAGGGAAACGAAAAGAAGTTGTTCTTTATATAAATAGTATGGATATCTGGAGTTTAAAGTTTCTAATTTTGACTAACGAATTGCAATTTATTTACATATGGCAGGTGATCTGTTAGCCAGAGTGAATTCGAAAGAATGAATAGATAGAAATGTAATCTATCAAATAAATATCATAGAAAAGCTGAAAATAAAAAGTTAAGAAAAATTGTTTGCTCTAAGCAAAATAACTTGCAGCAATTATTGAGAACTTTAAACATTCATTTTAACATATAACCTGTACGGTATCCAGTGTATTTTGTACTTGGCTTTGCGGTGCAAAGTGTGATTTCTAGTTTTCGGTAAGATAAACAAAAACATTTTCAAGTAAATAATTCACTTACCATTTGTTGTTGCTGCATTTGATTTGGGAACACTTCTTTATCACTTAAATTTTCTTCGTGCTCTATAATTTGTTGCTGCTGCGGATTCATAGGACCCATTTGTACACCTTGCATTTGACCTTGCATCTGACCCTGCATCTGACCCTGCATCTGACCCTGCATTTGACCCTGTACCATTTGATTCTGTTGCATTGGTCCTTGCTGTGGTCCTCGCTGATTACGCATGTGCGGTGGTAAACCACTTTGTGGGACATTGTGTCGATTCCTCGCTGCATTTCGGACGACATCTTGCACATAAGGGAAGACATCTTTATTATGCGCTTTAATTTAATTAATTATTTAGAAATGAATATGTAAAAGAAAAAAAGAATAAGAAATATTTCGAAAAACTGTAAGAATTATAATTTTAAATAAAATATGCTTCGAAAATTTCTTCCTTTAAGGATTGTAAGTAATACAAATTTTACAAAATAGTGTGCAAGGTCCGTGTGTTGGAAAATGTAGTGTTATCAAAACTATTGTCTGATGACAGTAAACTGTAGCTCTTAATGATATACTACTAGATTAATGGTATTTGGCATATACTCAAAACATTTTTAAATTTAAAAAATATAGTTGACGTTATCCTACTTCCTTTCGCTTTTTCTATCCTACTAATATAAGAGCTAAAAGAAAGGCGGTAGTAAAATGTACTGCACTGTTCCTCATTGTTTATTTGTAACAGCCCCTTGGGACTCTGTCAGTGGGTACTTGTCGGAGCTTGAAGATCACCCGATCATCCGAAGATTAGATTTTAGGTTCGAGTCAGAAGACTTTAACTAATATTAGTGGCACCATAAGTACCAGTTATTAGAGACATAAGCCACATAACCCAAGACCAAAAGTCAAGACTACACAGATCCGAAGAATGCTGAAATATGGTCTATTACATCGAAGGGACGACGCTCGAGAGATATCGATTAAATAGGAATCGGAGTCAGTCAAGTAACTTGGGGTTTTCCCACACTCAAGACTTACATGGAAGAGACATGTTGAAGAAAAAATCGAGATAAAGTTCTTACCCAAAGCCTCATACATCTGCACTATGATGGCGAGACCCATTATCTCATTTGCCTCCGTGATCTGGTGGACAAGGTCAACACTGTTGAGTAGGTTTCAGAGGTTAGTTTGTGTTGGCTCGTGGCGTTAGGCATAGACAGACATGCTGCTAGGAATTTTTCTATTATACTTGGAATGGCATTATATAAATAATGGCAACGTCAAAGCTATTCGCATGAATTGAGGTGCAAACTAGCACAAGTCAAATTCCGGAAATGGGCCTAGCAAATTCGTAAATCTTACCAAAAATAAGATAGCGGTATTGCAAATGCTTATCGACGAAAAAGGCAAAGTATGGATAATCGATAGATACCATAAAATGCTTATAAAATAAATATTCTAACTCACGTCACCATTTTCATGGATGGATCCAAAATTGATAGATGGGCAAGAGCAGGAATATTTAGTAAGGATTTGAATCTAAACACTCATCTAAGCCTTCGGTTGTATACCTTAGGCTTGATTCCTGATGAAGAATCGTGTGAGAAGAGGATAAGGCACTCGACAATCAGTCAGTGATCAGGGGCACATACAGTACAGATTTCAATACAGCTGTGTCATTGCAGTGCGTTGACAAACTCACCTTGGATTGGGTGAGGGGATAATCAGCAATCGGAAGAAGTGAAAGAGCAATCATGCTGGTTCAGATGGGGGTTGCTTTGAGTTTCCAAGGTCCGGCATTGCTTACGGTCTTGGGCAAGGGCATGACAGTGGGCGTGTTGGAGACATGAGTTTTGAGGGAGCACAGAAAATGGTAAGAAGCGTACCAAAAGCCACGATTCGTAACCCCAGCAATATTGTCGAAGAGCAGAATCAGGCAGAAAGGCGATGGAAGATGTGAAGAAGCGTAAAGCTCTTCTGTGTGTCATAAAAAATCCGGAGCCTGTTAAACGTAATTAAATCTAATATAAGACCTTGATCTTATCGACTTAAAAAGCTGTAAGTCCAACCCGCCTAAAAGTAAGAATTTTTATTTGCATGTAATCCCTGCTACACATGTGTTATAGTATTTGTATTATTGCTGTTCAAATTAGTCTAAGAGATAACGATTTTAAGTTTTTAAATAGCAAACACTTGCAGTTTTCAATGACTATTACGAACAGTAATAAAAAATTATAATTTCGAATTTCATGAGGAGGTACAACCTGCTTCTGCAATATTGAATCATGTCTGCCAAGTTAGATGAAAACAACGCTTAAGCGATTCACACATTTGTATCGCTTTAAGGTAAACTTAAAGCCGCTGATAATTTTTAGCAGTTACATTCGCCCTACAGCCATTAATCCCCGTAGACTAACGTTCAACTATATTCACCCGTGGATGCGAATAGCCACAGCCTTATATTTTTACGGAAGCGTGTTGTAAATAAGGCAACGTTCGCCTGTATGCTATTCCTTCCGAAATATGTATGTGTGCGAATGTAAATTCTCAAACAGCTCGGTTTTCACTTGTGCTTATTGTTGGAATTAAAAATCACTTTGCGCAACCCACTTCACACTATGAAGTTTTAAAAATACCCGAAATACATATTTGTTAGTTCAACCTGTTGATAACGGGGTGTAAAATAGGTCGGTATCATAGATCTTTTTTAGAGTGTAATTCTTTTAGTTAATTCTTAATACAAAAACATCGATTCATAATGTATCACTTACAAAAAGAATCGATGTAGAAATCGGAAGATCGAGTAGTCAAAGGTCGATCTATCAAAATCGAAACGAAGATCGTCCATCCCTACACAACACCATGGATGCAGGTTCAAGCCTCGGCCTGCCTACAAGTTTTACATAATCAAAAAAATCCCTTCCGTCTCGCGGTTGTTCTCTAGCTCGCAGAAATGAAAAGAACAAGACATTCAATTTTCCTCATTCCGCTTACCCTTATGTCCTTTCGAGCAGCTGCATTATAAAACGGATAGTTTGAAATTTGCGCGACAACGATTCCAGTGGACCAAATAGTGGGGGAGAGTTATATCAATAACCTAAAAAACGAAAAAATCTCGTGTATATATTTAGGTTCTAAGCTTGGAAGGCTTGTCAAATTGGGGGTTTTAAGGGTAAATTGGTAAATTAAATGAATATAGACAAGGGGAGGCCCAATCCACGCAGAGGTTGAATACCCCCTACCTTATTAACGAAATACTACAAAAACATTGCGAATAGGCTGAAAATCGTTTCTTCCAGGTTTTTGAGCGTGGGGATCACGATTCTGATAATGTATTTTAAACTACCCTTTGGTAAGTACCCTTAAATAGATAAACCACCTTCATATTCAAACTGAAATCTTGATGGACTTGTAAGGGTTTCTGTAATCTGGGTTTTGTAAGAGAATTTCGATGAATCCGGTGAACTTAGATCAGCAGAAATGTAACCAAACCCCAAGGGTTGATACTATCTCTATGAAATAAGAGCGAAGTATCAAATAAAACATCGCAAATGGTTTCTTATTCCCTACCTTTCGGTAGCTACCCGTAAATATACAAACTAACCTTAATTACAGTTCACCGAAAGGTAGGGAAAGAAATATTATCACAATCGCGGTCCTTGCCTTGAAAACCTGGAGGAAACCAATTTGAGCCCACTTGCGATGTGTAATTTAGTATTTCGCGGCTAATGGGTGGCAGAGGGGTTAGTTTCAACCACTGTACTTGGTTGGGTTTTTTTCTGGACTCTATTCACTTGATCAAATTGCCTTAAAAAACCGCATCCCAAGTCCATCAAAATAAAGTTTGAACAAGGGTGGTTTATAGGAGCAGTAACTGAGGGGAAGGGAAGAAACATTATTGCTATTGGTATATCTATTAAGAGTGGGGGCATTTTGAACATTCCAAGAATGATTGGATCTTCCCAGTCTATATTAACTTACAAAACCTCGTTTTTTTCGTGGTAAGAATAACTTACGTAAGGACTAAATCTAATACATGTTGCTAGATAAATCGTAATTGCTTCTAAATGGCAGCACCTTGATTCAGCATCTCTGTTCGAAAACACTTCAAGAAGAAAGTATACGTATTATCCTGAATGTAAATAGTAGGCATCTTAATACACTACTCAAAACAAATAAGGGAACAAAAAAAATATCTAAATTTTTTAGTGATTTTTCACGGGCTGTATCTAAGCAAGAAATAATCGTATCGAGGATCTGAAAAAAAATCTTAAATCACCAGAACTCTAGTTTTTGAAACTTTCAGCCAAAAAATTTTAAAGGCCACGGTGATCACGCAATCCAAAGGAATAGCGGAAAAAAAAATTCAAAATGTTTAGTAATTTTTTTTTGGTCCACGGACTGGAAAATTTTTTTTTTATTTTACCACCCTATGAACCAGATAGCCTGTTAATTCAGCTTTAATTATCTTTTTTGAAATCCTTGTTACGTCGATTTGTGGCGGAGATATCCGGTATTAAAGGAAAAAGGACACTTTTGTATTCAACCATCGATATCTCAGCAACCAATGATCGTACAGAAAATTTAAGGGCAGTTTCGGAAGCTGGAATAAATTTCCTAAAATAATCCGTCAAGACATAAAAAAAATAATTTTATTTTATCCGTAATTTCAATTTTGAAAAAGTCAAAACAAAGTGACTTTTTTCCTTGTTTTGGTAAATTGACCGCATCTTTGCAAATACTGATAGAAAGGCTAAGGTTTGTAGAAATTTTTACACCTCAATGTACGCCCAATAGAACTGTAAATCAGCAGATCGATCTATTGGACGGTTCCTTCGGCCCGATCGGTCAAAGTTTTGGAAAAAATTAAAGGAACAAGCATTGTGACCTCAAACATCGTGTAATTTTCATAAAAATGGAAAAATCATTTTTTTTCGACTTTTGTTTTGAGTAGTTTATTTCACTACCCCCGGCTCATTGTATGACAAATAAATTTTTTTATAGGTTGTCACAACTGTAGGTGACATCTGAGTCAAATTTCACGACTCTATTTTCATTAGTAATCGATTTACACTGATTTATATAAGACGTATTTATGCTTCTTGGGAACTTTTACAATGTCGAAATCTAACGATGAAAGAATTTCCATTAAAGTTTGTGTTGCAAATGAAACAAATGCAGCAAAAACGTTAAAATATTGCTGACAGTGTTAACATAAATATTAATAAATAAATGAGTAGTTTTTGTTTTATTGTTTCGGGGCAGAATGTATTCTTTCAATTTATAGGAGATTAAAGCAAAAAGCCTTGTTGATAATTTTAGTCGAGTTGTAATCAGAACACCTCAAATCTACAAAATTGGGAAAAATACAAAAAATATAAATTGTGTAAAAAATCAAACAGAAGGTGGATAAAAACAAAATAAATGCTAACAGTACTTGACTAATAAAATCCATTTAAATAATTACTTGGAATCGGCGTCGGTGCGCTGTCCGCTGATTGTGAGTCACGTGATTTAGTTCTAACAGTCACAGCTCTTGGATTAAGTCCAACTAGTTTCCCTATATCTATAAGTGCATGGTCACCGGTTGGTGAATCTACATCAGTAACTTTCTTTCCATCGGCATAAACTGCATATCCTGTTACTGGTCCAGACGATGGCGGTCTATTTACAGGTTGCCACGTTACAAGAAGTGTTCCATCTTGAGGTCCAGCCTCTACTTGGATATCCTACGATTGATTAAAAAGCAAATATTTTGTTTGTTATTTAAAAAAAAATTTATGATGCAATTAATTACCTGCGGTGGATCTGGCAGTCCTTTAGCTAATGTACGGAAATCTGTATAGGCACCAGGTGCTTCTTCTGGAGGTGGTCCAGGTGGTGGAGCTTGACCAGGCGCCCGAAGATGTTTTGCTCTTACTGTTACGCGATATTGTGTACTTGGCGCCAGGCCAGTTATTGTGTGCCGATATACACCTGGTTTAACTGTACGTACTTCTACATTATTTACACAGACTACATGTTGATGATTGGAGTTGGCTGGTAGCCATGATATAACAGCTGATGAACACGTAATGTTGGTTGCCCTGACAGCGGATGGTCCAAGGTGTGCCGTATCCCGACCGATTATCATTGTGCATGCAGCGTCGCGGGACGTTCGACGATTTTGTGTTACGCTTCTTACACTTATTCTATGTGGCTGTAAAGTATATTTTATTTTATAAATTTACTCTAGTTGAATTAAAAAGTTCTTACTCTATTTGAATCAACTCCTTCTACTAACGCACGGGTGCGCTCGTTTGCCTTAACAGTTACTTTTAAAACGCCGTCCACGTAGACGTGATAGCTTTCAATGTTATTATACCCCGGTGGCTCTGCTGGTGACCAACCAATGAGGACGCTTTTGTTGAGTTGCCTTTCTAACGTCAAATGTTTGGGGGCAGGAACTAGCACGGAGAACATATATTCAGCTGTGGGGCGGATCATAATATATGCTAACAAGGTTTTTAGCTAATGAGTACATGTGCCACACCCAGATACTTTACGACAAATAAGGTACACTTATTTACATGAACTACCCACCGGAAATATCCAACATCTTTTTACAATTCGCTTTATTATTTTCTCGAGGAAGAAAGCAATTTGCGGAAGAGATACCAAAGGCTGCTATACTACTTACATGTAATTTTTGCAGACTTTAACAGAATTGTTGATAAAAAGACGTTACAGTTTAAGTAAAAGTTACTATACTATGACGACTAATGCTCACTGAGAGCAAATTGCTGAAAGTTGTGTACGAAAATTCCGGTAAAAATTACAATTCTCAGCTATAATCGTATTTACACTGTCAGATATCTTAATTTTTACGGAACAACACCGTAAAACTTTCCAAATGATGAGCCCCGAGCGTTTGTTCGGTTTCAAAGGATATTCCGAACATCGAATACAAAAGGCCTAAAAGTAATCAAATTAATTTACCTCATTTACTAAGCCAATCTTTACTTTAAATAATTCCATCCTTCAAAAGAGGTTAAAAGAGCTGTCTTTATATAAATTAACTATTTATTGACGAAATTGATTAAAATTTAATCAATCATTACTATTTGCATCGAAATTCGGAAATATAGGAAACTAAGTTTAACTGAAATTCAGAAAATCAGAAAACGAAATATCACGAAGAATATGATTTCAAGTTTGCTTGAATTTGTAGAGAACCGTAAAATTTGCTGATAATTGCTTATTTGGCCGTCAATTTATCCTAAATCGGACAGTATATTTTACGAGTCATTGTAAATTTTTCGGTGTTGTTCCGCAAAAATTGCCTAGGAACACATTAAAAATTATTGGAAGGATCGTGAATTTTATAGTGCGGCTGTTTAAATTTTGGCAGAGTATGTTACTGCAATACGATTACAGTGAGTGAAACCGTAATTTTTCCTGGAATTTTCTCTTCGTCTAAAAGAAGTTCTGATTTCGACTCTTTTTGTTACCGGAACTTAATTAATTTTTACCCCTGAACCTTAGGGACTACTGTCATTCTCTCGCAGAAGAAAGCCGCTTGACTTCAATTTTACCACAAAAAGAAGCTAATACTTGACAAAACCAAATTCTTGGGTGTTGTGCTCAATACCAACTTTTCATTTCACATGGACGCTATCATAAATAAAGCTAACGCAAGAGTTCGATGTCGTATATAACAAAGTTGCTCTAGCGAACATTTGTTAAATAAATTTTTGAGTACGCTAGTCTACTTGGTCTGCTTTCTGTACTGTTAATAGTAATCGAATTGAAGCAACCGAGCTTTAGTTTGTGACATTCCTTCTTCGTGATCCTCCCTGGACAAGGCCTTTTAGCTGCCTTCGTAAGAGCGTAGCCAAGGACAATAATAAAGCATGAAATACCAAAAAGCGAAAAATCTTAGATTCTATTATTTAGTATAGTTCTTCAGGAATTTTCACTAATTTTTTGGTCACAAAACAACAAATATAGGTTATTTGCAGCTATGGCATTCGACAGGCAGACCTTCGTGAGGGTAAGGTAAAGATTTTCACGAATATCAAAAAAGTGCCAAATTTTCGAAAACTATGACATCTTAACTCAACTTCAATTCAGGATACTGAGTTATGACCTTGCCTATCAGCACTCGACATGGTTGTCATATATATCATACATAATATGTATGATTTATCCTTGACTGTACTTCCATTGTGACCACGTAAAACCCTGAAAAATAGAGATATTCGCAAGACGAGCACATCAAATTTTATTGTGAGAAAATTCCCTTGCTTGTTTTTCCATAAAAATTTCAAATAAAAGAGTTATAATGCCTCAAAGAATATCTTTATTCAAGTATTTATCTATTGTTTATAAAGCTGTTAATAATATTGCTACGTGAAAAAGTTATGGATAAAAGTTGTAAATAATTTAGTTTGCTCCAAAAAGGTATTTATAAAATGTTTGTACGTCTCACGGTCACCGTGAAGAATGCCTTGAAGAAGGTGGGCAGTTGGTCCAAAGGCTGTGAATCCAGGTAAAACTGAGCTTATGCTGTTCACACAAAATCCACAGCACTATACTTCTCTACCTAAACTAAACGGGCAACAGTTCTCACTGTCCTCCCCCTTCTCCCTGATAAACGAATCGAATTTCAGGCGTCAAGCTCAGGGAATCTGGGTGCTGGGTCGCTAAGCCCTATTTCCACAGCAATATCCTCAGCTTAACACCTAGAGGATTAACCGATACCTCAACTAACTACATTACGGCAGTTATAAAGTTTGAAAAAGGATTCAGTGTTAATATTCCAAATAGAAGGGAGTGTAGAATGACGGAACCGTATTATTCACGAATGGCTCTAAGATGGTACAAGGTGTTAGAGCAGGTGTATTCTCTGAGGCACTGAACATATCGAATTCTTATCGGCTGCCGAACACATCGAGCGTCTTCCAAGCAGTGTTGCCGCCGAGCTTAATTATTTTGTATCCAAATTTCCGAAAAAATGTATCCAGTGACCCAAAAATGTATCCACTTCTACTTTTATGATACAACTTGCAAAATCACAATGAATAATATCATAACTAAAAAATAACGATTTACATAAATATATTCCACACACTTGTAACGGAAGCTGTAAATATATTTAAAATTTTTTTTAAATTTTTTATTAACTTTTACCCATTATTATATTATTGTAGGAGTATTAACAACTTTTTTTAATTCACTCATGCACAATGCTCGATAGCAGGCAAATGTACCTGCTCTTCTTGAATTTTCCTACTGCAGATACCATAATTGGTATCTACCAAACTGTCCTGCCAAATAAGTTTGAATAAAATTCTTTGCAAAACAACAACTTTCGAGGTAGTACAAAATAAAATTCGTAAACCTCATATGTAAATTAAGATTTAATTTTATTTAAAAGCTTTTCTTAGTTTAAACATTTCGAGAAATCTTTTCTGAACACAAGAGCTAGTTTCATCGAAAACCTTTGTAACTAGCACAAGGGCTTTGGACTTACTTACATCCGTAGTTTCGTCCCCTATACGAGGAAAATTCCCCTTTTCCAGTACTGCAGAAATCTCCCCAAGGCCTTTTCTTCCAAGGAGTACTAGTCAATTATAATGAAATGGAATAGATTTGCCACCGTCGTGTGTTCATAAGTTAAAACGCTTTTTTAAATTTTTCTCACTACTTTAAGGAAAAATGTATCCATTGCGGAAAAAAAGTATCCATGTATCCAAAATAAAAATTCTACACAAAATGTATCCAAATGGATACATTTGTATCCAAGTGGCATCACTGCTTCCAAGCGGATTATGAAAGTGTGTTCGGGGCTTGGGTGTATCCACTCACCGAAACAGAGCATCGTCATCTTTACAAATAGGCTGGCTGCTGTTGGGTCGTTTGACTCGGTTACCATATCTTCTAGGGCGTTGTACGACTAGCAGGAGCTGCTTGACTTCTTGAGTAGTTGGCTTAACGTTACTCTGCATTGGGTTCCCGGACATAGGAACATTGCTGGGTATGAAATGGCCCAAAAACTTGCCAGAGAGGGCGCTGCACTTCACTGTAGCCATGCTGAAGATATTCGTATCCTACCTGGTTTCATTAAGAGGGAACATTTTCTGCATTCCTGCAGATGGAGCGTCCTCAAAGTATGTAGCATATCCAGGGCAACTTGGCCAATTTATAATAAAAGCAGGACATCTAATCTACTCAATAGACCGAGAACTGTTATTGCAAAAATCACAGCGATCTGTACGGGCCACTGTCTTCTTTGTAAATGCTTTGCAAGTGTCACAAAGACGGCCATGCGGGAGTAATTCTTTGAAAACCTTAGCGCGGTAAAGATTAACGAAGT
Organism: Leptarthrus brevirostris; assembly: GCA_964036015.1. Classification (NCBI taxonomy): domain Eukaryota; kingdom Metazoa; phylum Arthropoda; class Insecta; order Diptera; family Asilidae; genus Leptarthrus; species Leptarthrus brevirostris. The sequence goes on along the minus strand of OZ038371.1, from coordinate 168,647,978 downwards.
AGTTATCCCTGTAAATGCATCTGGTTGGCTTTAGCTCTTTCCATAATAAACTCAGTCGCCTTCAACCAAGAGTAGAGATAAGAATTAGGCGTTGCGAGTGGGGCTGAGAATCGAGTCTTATCAGCTGCGGTTTCAAAGCGGCGCTATAACAGTGCTAATTGAAGTATTCCCATGCAGACAAAGCTCACGACTTAAACCAACCACGGTTACCGAGATATCGCCAAAAACTGGTTACACTTTAGCGGTTCCCGAGTAAATTATATAGAATTAACCCTTCTAACTCAGAAGGCGAACTTCTCATTCAGGAGCCTAGAATCAGTTCACCTTTTCACCAGAATATAACAGTAGAAGGTGTATGAGGCTCCCACACCAACATGAAAAAAACATAAATAACCAAATAATTAGAGTCATTGAGTTGGTACATTCACGCCGAAAGCAAGTACAGACGTTAATATTTTTAAAAGTATATACGCGTCCGTTGCGAGCACGCTTAACGAACAAATATGGCCGGTAGTATTATGCACGTTTCCGCTACTGCCCCTTTAGTTAAGGAACTGCAATTAAGGAACTACTGCTGAAACAAGCAGAAGGTTTCATTTTAACTTATTATTGAAAAAAACGATATTTTTATTTTAATCGCATAACGATTTTGAGCTCTATTTCACAAATAACAGCTTTAACTGCGTAAATGAACATTGGCATAGATTTTAAATTTGACGTAGCTCTAAGGGTAAAAGTTTAGAGGAGTTAAATTGCGTTACTTAATAATTAAACGGCCCCTAAGGTAGTAAAAGGGTTAAAAAAAGACGACTCAAATCAACAGTGATGTCCACAAAAAATATTCCATGTGTTAACGCTTGTTAGGGATTATTCCGACGACGGAAATTAAAGGCATTGTGTATTAGCATTTGATGAAATGAAAATTAGGCAGTGCTATGAATACGATATGTCCAACGGCAAAAGATTTCCTCCGGCTAATTATGTAATAGTGCTTGTGCTTATATGTTTAACGAGCAACTGGAAGCAGCTGATTTTCTGTGATTATGACTGAAAAATGACGGTTGAAATATTAAATAATATTATAATTCAGCTGCATGTAGTAGGATACACAGTTGTTGGAATCGTGTCTGACGTGGGTCCCACCAATATGGCATTAATAAATAAATTTAAAATAAATGTGGAAAATACATCTTTCTCGAATCCGACGGACTCTTCGAAGCGAATTTTTGGTTTTGACGACGTACCGGCTTAATAAAACTAAAAAATAACATCAACGCATCTAGCTCCTTCGGCAATCACAAAACAAAATGATATCATAACTAAAATGCAGGTGCGTGGGAAAACGGGAAAATTACCATTTCAAAAAGGGACTATTGATATCAAATAATTCACTAATAGATCCCTACAATTATCCTAAAGATTTTTATGGAATTCAGTATATGTATATTGACAAATAGGTTAAACCAGGATATTGTCGAAAAATGCCTTAGCATAATTCGTGCTAAAGGGTTAAACGATAATCCTACAGTAATAGAATTTGAGTACGGATTTAGATCTTATTTGGTTCGTAAGTTTATTTAATTCTCTAAGTTGATAATTCTCTAGTTGCCCTGTTGGATTTCTTTTATATATGCAAATATTTATATATAATTTTTTAACCTTCATATATTAGAGATATTTTTTTGGGAGCAACTAAAATAGTTTGCATTTGTCGGGAACACAGAAGAGGATCACTCCGAAAGTTTATCGTTAAGACGGCCCAATTCAAACCAAGATATAGTTATAAGCAGTACAAGTTTTCACAACTTAAATTTAGAAGATGATTTGGTTTCACTGAAATAGAAGATATGGACGAGTTAAAATATGAGAGTACTTATCAGATTTCGTTATGCAAAAGTCTTTGTTAAAGGACGAAATGCAGAATAATTTATATAAAGGGTCCAATCTCACCTAGATAGATGACGTCTCTGAAGCCGGTTGGAAGAAGTGCAACAATTTAAAGTACTCGAGAATATCTTTGAAAATCGAAATAAGGGAAAAATTTTAATTCCAAAGTCTTATTTAGAAACATAGATATATGGAGCAGTCTAAGTTAATACCTTTATATTTCATTTTTTAAGTGCCGGCTATATTTTACAATTAAGAATCTCAATATACAGAAGACGAAAATCTAAAAAATTCAAAAGATTGTGTTCCTAATAAATAATAATTATTTGTTTTTAAAATATGTTTAATTTTAATTGAAATTCCTTCCTTGTGTATACCCAGTTCCCTCAAAAGATGTCAAGATGACGTCAACGAGCTCTGAGGAGCTTTCAAACAAGCTTTTTATTCTTTGGAGCATACCATGTATTAATTAAACCATGGCTTTCTCCTCAAATTTGTTTGAAGTTCACCTAAATACAGATGTTCTGAACAATTTTCATTCAAAGTGCGGTGTTTGAAAGAAAAAACTTTCATTGGTGGTCGTTTTGTTGAAGTTTTGAACTTGTAACGCGTCAATGACATCACTATTTCTCTTTGCTTTTGATTTTGTGAGTGTGTTGTTGTTATTGTATTGCAGTGAATGTTTAATCTATGGCGTAAAATGTACAAAAGAATAAAACCTACGAGTAAGAAACTGAATGGAATGGTCATAGCGTATATAATTCGTGTACATGAGTATGTGAATTTCAATGACTTTTTTTGCTGTCATGATTTAGCCCTGCTGTCACTTTTGTTACGTTTTTCTTTAACCGAGTGTTGTAGGTAAAATGGTGCTAACTTTATCGGCTTGCGAAGTTTGAATAAGAGTGAAAATTTATTGTGAAGATTCAAAATATAAAACTATTACGTGTTGTGCCAAAATTTTAAAAAAAAGTTCAAGTTTTAAACAATTAGTGACAATGAAGTGTGTAGCCCAATATTGTAAAAATTCAAGGCTTTTGAAACGTCCCTGGATTTCATATCACAGATAAAGTAGAGAAAATAACTTTCTTTTGTGATAAGAATATTTGAGACGATGCTAAACAAACTATTTACTTGTAAAATACCCACTTTTTATGTTATACGTAGATTTTATTTACCGTTGGTTTAGTAGCCATATTTTCTTATTAGCCCAACACCAAAGGCGGAGGTGTAGTGAAATTTGTCAATAGATCAAAACTTTATTTTTGCAAATAAATTAGTTAATTCTCTTGTTTTAAAGTGCAGAAAAAGACCAATAAAAAATGCAAATTTTAATGAATATTACTGCTTTAAAATTACATTTTTACACATATTTCTGCACAATTTAAAAAATTGCGCTAAAACACCCCCATAAAACGTTTTCCTTCAGCCTGTACTGCTTTGTTGTGTGCATGTCAACTTACACATTTTTCGTATTGGCGCGCAAATCTTTGCTGTTGGACCACTCCATTTAGGTTCGTACTCATAGAAAAAACAGTGGCGGTAAAATGGACACGACTGTCATGTTTTCCAAGTTTTTATCTAGATTAGGCTGTAGACAGCTCTGCCGGACAATGGTCAAAAGGTCTAAGTGCTTATAAGTCGAAATTGCGGTGCATGCATTTTGGCGATGAAGTGATACTTTAGTACATAAAGTATTACTACAAGTGTAATTTGACTTTAGTTCGGAGATTGGTATGTAAACATTTCATTTACATGCATCGTTAAAAACAAGACCGTTGTTGCACAGTGCAACTGCAAATTTGACACATGAAAAATAGCGCGCAATTTAAAATGAAACCCTTTATATTATAGGTAAGCTAGAAGCATATCCAGGAGTGAACTGGCTTCGATGAATCATTTTTGCTGTTGAAACATGACAAAAACAACGGTAATGAGACTAATTAGGCAACGGTTAAGATTATTTGTAGTAGAAAAGTTAAATAGAATGAGCGACTTTATTTATCTTACAATGGCCGAGACTAAAAAAAACGAAACTATTCATAGAACTGTGGCGTTCGTGTTAAGGTCTAATAGTCTTCGGTGGAAATCTCAGAAGAGTAACTATAACTTTAGTGACCATACATTCAAACAACAGCCTTTGGTATTTTTAAGGGAAATATTCACCTTTTCAATATTGTGACCCATATACACATAAGCACAGACAAGGAGGCAAGTCAATTATGTTCAGCAGGCAACATACATATATATTACCAGATATATATCGCGATACAAGCTTACCGTTATCAGCTTCATCGTCATTTTGGTCTGGATCATGTGTCGTTTCACTAAGCCTTGCCATATCTTCCGAAGTATGTGTAAGTAGGGGATTATTTGGAGGTAGAGGTGGTAACGGTGCTGGTTCCAGTGGAACTGGAGCATCGTCAGCATCTCTTAAGGTTGATAGAACGGCTTGGTGAAATTCTAGTAAATCATCACCTACAAAATGTTATCCAATTAATGAAAACTCTTACAAAGTTTACTTACAATGTATACCAATAAGTCTTTGAACAAATGAGGCTGGCACTAAACCCCTTCTGCCATCTAACAATTCTGCATCATAATACCCACCTTGGGGCTCACCGTTACCCCACACTAACAAGTAGTCTCCAGCGCAAAGCGACAATTCTCCTTCAGATTCCCTGAAATTAAATCTTTTTTAAAAATATTTAAATAGAAATCAACAGAGATTACTCTGGAGGATCATATGAAAACCTTGCGATGAATACGCAACACCGTCCTTTGCCAGGTATGTCCAGCATATCAACCTGTGGCTCTCCTGTGCCGTTCAATGCGTATCCATGTGTGCGAGCTTGAAGGAAATAAGTATGAAAAGTATATAAATATTATAACTAAAACTTTACTTTCAAGATCTAGAGCTCCAAGTCCCATAGACCTTTGCGCATGCATAAAGCTAGGATTCACACCGTCGCTGTATCCATCAAGACCCCAACTTCCAGGCGGTATTGGTGAACATGGCGAACTCCGATTTCCATATCTACCTACCGCTATATCAATATCATCTAATGGCTTCAGTTTTGATGTTAAAATTGGATTTGTGTAAGTTGTATACGACGTTGATCCCACACCATAAGATGGCGGTAGTGTGCTTGTAAGTGATGATATTGTTCCCATCGGCGGATACATCCCTGATGTGCCTCCCCCAGTCCCTGTAAGCCCTGTTCCAAGAACCGAACTAACTCCGGTACCGATCACTCCGCTGATTGATGGATGTGTGTAGGATGGTGCCACCGGTGCTCCACTTAGACCTAAAGAGTAACTGGCTGATCCCGATGGCAGATTATATGAATTGTGAAGTGACAGGACGGGCATAGTTGTGCTCTGAAATTTGTATTTTTTTGTATTTAAATGTGTGTAGGTGTGTCTGATGAAGTTTACTTTTGTTTCAATAATTTTTCTTTATATTTTCATATATTTTTTTCGTGTTCTGTGAGAGAGATTATGGAGTCACTTCAATTGCAATTTCTGATCAATATGCGTTTTGAAATATTTTTGTGAACATAAATAAACTACTTTGACTTGAGAATATTGTGCTAATTAAGTATTAAACTAGCAAAGAATTTCGTATAAATTAGACATTATCACTTTAACTGCATATTATAAATGAAAAAGTTTTAATGTATTATTTTGAAAATACAAAGGTTTTAAAAGCTATTGAATACTTGGTGAACCTATTACATTTACTTAAAAATCAAATAATTTAAATATAAATTTTCTGGGTTTTTGTGTGACTATAGCTCATACATAAGAATAAATTGAAATTAAACTAACCGCAGCACAAGACCTATGTTATTTTAAGTTTAGTTAGGGCCAACTAGTTATTATCCAATTCCCTTAGAGATGTAGAAAATCGACGAAAAAGTGAATCACATTAGCAGTAAAGGTAGCAGACAGTTTAAATAAAGATATAATGAAGTCAGTGAAAGCAACAGTGAATAAAGTCGGACATTTTCAAATTGGCCAATGATTCACAAAATTTTAGTAATAGGCCAATAGCGTTCCCGATCTAATTCTTTTAAAGTGTACCACGCTAATTGTGATGTCGTCGATGGAGTAAGTGGCCTACCAATCCAGAGGTTCCAGGTTCGAATGGCGGTTTTCGGCTGGCAACAGATTACGAGAAAATGTCAGTGGTTCAGAATCCACTTTAAATTGCATCGTTTTCGCGAATCGGGTAAAGTTCTTCTCTCGCCCCATGCCCAAGTTGTTACGGCAATGGACGGTTTCTTTTAATAACAAAATGGTGACTATCATGATGGCTAGTACACATTCAAGAGTATACTCAACGACGACAGCAACGTTGATTTCTCGTACTCTTTTGATTCTGTAGTAAATTTATGTAAAATTGAATGAAATAAAAAAAAATTTAATCGCTAAATAAGGACACTTCTACTGCCTTTTAATGCATCAAAAACTCAATGCTGTTTAATATCACTTCGGAAAAACGTAGGCCATACTCAACCCACATCCCCCTCTCTCCACATTTTGAGCACCTACTGAGCTATCTAGTATTCTCAACAAAATATTTTCGGTCGCTAAAAATGGGATGAAATGCTTGGGTTTCCGACAAGTATGTTAGGAACATTTTATATTCATATAACTTCGCGCTTATCTAGAAGACACAAGGTGGTGGACACTCTGACGCTTTCGTGTAACACGGCGACTCAGATTTCTTTTACCGACCGGCATCCTAGAGATAAGCCAAGACCTCCAGGGTGGTCGACGGAAATCATCACCCTTAGAAGGGAGTGTCGTAAACTCCTCATTTATGCGAAAAGGACTAATGTGTGGACTTCCTATAAGGAATGTCTCAGTAAATTTAAAAAGTTGATTAGAAAGGCTAAGTGGTCTTCGTGGGAGTGCTTCTGCAATAAAATCGAGATCCTTTCAACGACAACTGGCATCTCCAGCTTTTTAGTCAAACTGGATGAAAGCTGGATTTCATGCAGTCTTAAGACTCTGGAGCTGCTGGTTGACACTCACTATCCGGGCAGCTCAGCTTTAGTAGAGCTGTGTCGCCAGAAGCTTCGAGTGCTCATGATGTGGTGTACAAGATCTTTAGTAGGAGGAAGCTGAAATGGGCGATACATAGTTTCAAGCCCTATAAATTGCCGGTCTTAGATAGTATCATTCCAGCTGAACTTCAAACAGCCTTCGAGATCCTTATTCCGTAGCTCATTCCCAAAGGTGGAAAGGTCTCACACTTTAAACCCAACGACTTCAGATCTATAAGTCTCTCATGATTTCTTCTCAAAACCCTTCAGAGACTTATAGATGTCCACATTATGGAGATAGTCGGGTCATCGAAGTCTTTATCAACATGCATACAATCAAGATAGATTCGTCAAGACTGCCTTGCATGAACTAATCGCAAGTATAGAACGATCATTGCAGCCTTCCTTGATAATGAAAGTGCTTTCAATAACACCAATCCAGAGGCGATAACGGCATCCTTGAGGACGTTGGATGTAGAATTTTCTCTCATCGAGTTTATCGATCTTATGCTTAAAAGCAGGATCTTTAACTCCAGCTTAGAAAAATCTAATGTATAATGAGTTGCTACTAGAGGCACACCCCAATGGGGTATCCTCTCACCACTCTTATGGAATCTGGCTCATGATGAACTACTCCTGAATCCGGAGCATTGCGGCAACAAGGTTGTCGCCTATGCTGATGATATTGCTCTGATCTGTTCGGGCAAGTTCCAAACTACCTTGGCAGAGGTGTTGCAATATGCCCTTCTAAAGTATCTTTTTGGAGTTTCGGGTGTGGTCTGGCTTTAAACCCGGACACGACAGAGTAGAAACTCTTCTCTCGGCAACATAGAGTTCGTAATATCAACTGCCCAATACTTAATGGGGCCAGACTGAAACAAGGTTACTAAGAAACTCCGCTGGAAACCTAACATCCAAGAAAGATTATGTAAAGCTACAATAGCAAGTCAGTTCATCTACACACCGACGGATCCAAGCTGGAAGGCAAAGTGGGTGCAGGTACCTGGACCTGAGCATGTCGTTCACTTGGCTTACTACTGCAATGTGCTTTAAGCTGAAATCATGGTAGCCGTAGACCATCTGAAGAACTTCACGCTGCCTGCGGATGATTTTTGTATTTTTTCGGAGAATCAGGTTGATATTAAATCTCTCACGGGAGTGTATACTACTTTCAATACCGATAATGCTGCTCAACTCTGAACGACATGGTTGAGCATCTGACCGGCACTACTCTACTTGACTGGGACATAAATCACCAGCTTGGCAAGCCGCTAGTCACAATCAAGCTGGAAATTACACAAGCATCTTTTAGGACTGAGAATGTAATATGGCACGGGGAACACACATTTCCTGGATGATATGGCCGATTCTTGACCCAAAGCGGTCGAGAGAACTCATCTCTCTCGGACGAACTAACATAAGCATTGTCGTGGCCGTCATTTCATGACATTGCCTTATAGATAGATACGCCGACAGACTTGACGCGTCTTCAATTAACTTCTGTAGGAGTTGCCAAGATCAGAAGGAAGAAGAAACTATCCTCCACTTTCTAGGTTTCTACTGATGTTAGGGACCTAGTTTGGTTTATCGTGAATTCGAAGTTGTTCTCAGTTACGTGACAGGGTCACTCTGGCCTAAGTGTGTCTTTCCTTTCAGGATAGGCAGCCACTTTAACCCAACCTTCCCTTATATAGAACTTCTTCTATATATGTCTCCGCGTAAGACAAAGTTCGTGGAAAACATTTTTCCAATGGTTTTCTTCTCTTGGGTAGAAAGCGAAATGATTGACTTCATCTGCTCTAATGATGTTACATGGTACATTCCCCTAGTTCTCTGTTCGTTGTGTATAAACCACCCTGGCTTTAAAAATTTCTTGACGCCTAAATGGTATGGTCACTGCTTTAAACATAACTGCCATCTCTAGACGTCGCCGTGTACTTGCACCTTAACAGTAGTAGAAGTTCCATCTTAATATGTTTTAGGTAATTCTTGTGTAACTTCAATGTAGCGGGTTGCAAGAAAAGTTCAGGAAAGAGAACGGCAAATCATCTGCACTTAGAGAGAATCTATGCGCACTTTTAGTAATTCCCTGTACTCCTCAAAGGGCAGTTCTCTTCCTAATATTGGTTAGGTAGGCTTGTAATCCTCATAATCACGCATAGTAAGCCTCGAGTGGGTTACAAAGAACCAAAGAGGAAAAGAGAGTTCTTGTACCCGGGCAGAACACAACCTACATTTCTCAGATCTAGTAACAATAGTAAGCGTCTCAATTTGCAGAAAATTTAAACTACAGTCTGTCATGTGGACGTATATGAGTGACCAGGGTTTGCTGAGTATGGAAAAGAATAAAATGGTACACTTGTTGCTTACTAATCTTGATTAAGCAACAATGGGTATTTCAAAAATATTGTTTATTTAGTCGAACTAAATCTATACTTTTTTCAAAACAGATTCCCGATGCGTGGAACAGAGTGTTTTGCGATATGGAACAATCGCTGAAGATGCCTAAGGAGTTAAAAGTTGTGAATAAAATCATGATTATTTGTATCAGTTTTGTATGATACATAGCTTATTTTTGAAACTTGCTTGATTTTTGCAATTCTCTTTATTTTTTCCAGAATCTCCGCTGGAAACTGATTGTGACTGTTTCGTGTTGTGTCGATAACCTAAGTGGTTTTACATGTTCTTAGTATTTTCCGAAGTTTCGACACTTTCTTCGCACTCTTTACACACATCCAAACGTTGTGATGCCTTTCGAAAATATTTGCAGACGTCAGTCGCTTCGCACTGGAGCCCAATTTTTCTAGTATTTCCTTGCGTTAAAAATGAATGGTAAAAGCGTATGAGAAATCGCCCTTTCTCTAAACATGTATGTGTAATTGGAGGGGTTGTTCTCAAACAGTGACAGGATTTGAAATATCAATGTTCCCAGAAGTGAGACTGCTGTACATATTCTGCAGTAGGCAGTAATAACTACAACGTGATTTGACATACAACTGACGTAATTGAGCATTCAATAATATAATAAAATAACGACTTAAAAAAATTTTGCTTGTTCAGTTTGAGCGCTTAATTAGATTGGAATCCAAATCGCGAATAATTAAATCGATTCAAGTTGCATCGGCTCTACTTAAAATCGATTCTAAAGTGGAAACATCGAATGCTTAAAAATCGATATTTCGGGATCGAACCGAAGGTCGTTTATCCCTAGTGCGATATGGCAAGGCAAGGAAAGAAAAAAAACGGCGGCAGTCGTAAATGACGACTAAATTCTCGGCAAATATGACTCTCACAATATCGTCAGAGCCTCCAATATTTACTCGGCAAATATCCAGGTCTAGCGGTGGCTATTGCATCCTCAGAGAACGCAATTATGTAGCTAACATTGAACTGAAACAATTTTTGAGTTTCATTAACATCTGGGTTGATTCTTAATGAACCTTGGGTAGTTTTTCAGGTACAGTGCCCCCAATAACAATATCACAAGGAAGCATTTCAATTCATGCTGATTGGCTGCGACCGAAGTCGACAAATGAACCTAACCTATCTTCAGGCTGATCGGATTACAGTGTGCAAAGTGTGTGTTGAGTATTCCAATAAGGTTTCGTCGAGGTGCTTTTGATGCCATCTCAGAGCTCCAGTTGCGGAAGAACTTTGACCAAATTGAGCACATGCCTAATCTTTTAACAACGATATTTAAAACGAGATCCGAAAGATCGGTAAGCTTTAGGAGGTATTGCTAACTTTGAGGGGAAAAACGAGTCCAACAAACTACCTTGATTCCCAAGGGGGAGGGGGTCAATACTTACGACCACCTAGCAAACTTTAAGGATTTTCGAATCATCAATTTCGGCCGAACTGAATAGGCACCAGGATTACATCCCTTTAGAAATTATATGATTGCAGCTCTCTCTCTCTGAAGGTAGACCGGCAGTATCGCAGAGTGCAGCATCGATGTTAAACAGGAGAGCAGAAAACCGACTCCACTTAACTAATGAAAGGAACGGACTATTAAGGATATGTTATAAGAAGAGGGAACAGGCATGTAGAGTTGATAAGTATAATCCAAATTAATCTATTATACACAACAACAGACACCTTCATTCAAACGGGTTGGGCTTGAAATCCCCAAAAACAAAATCCCCAAAACAGAATCCCCAAATCAAAATCCCCAAATTCATAATCCCCAAATTCATAATCCCCAAGCACAAAATCCCCAAATTCATAATCCCCATGCACAAAATCCCCAAAATCATAATCCCCAAGCACAAAATCCCCAAATTTTGTTAAATAATCTTGGGTTACGTTAAAAATCGCCGCGATTTTTAACGTAACCCAAGATTATTTAACAAAATTATTTCAGCACTTCAGCATTGTATCCGAGTATGCTAAAAAAAATTAAAAAAATAATAATAATAAATAATTAAACATGACACATCATTGATGCAAAAATGATCATTGGAGTGATTCGTCTGTCTAAGGTATTACGGAACAGTCAGTTTTTTCGAACAAAATTCGCTCTTAAAATGTGTGCACACATAACCTTTGAGAATTCTGAATTTGGGGATTTTGTGCTTGGGGATTTTGTGCGTGGGGATTTTGTGCTTGGGGATTTTGTGCGTGGGGATTTTGTGCTTGGGGATTATGAATTTGGGGATTTTGTGCTTTGGGATTATGACTTTGGGGATTTTTCAAAACCTTGGGGATCTTATACTTGGGGATTTTGTTTTTTGAGATTTCATGTCTCTCCCCATTCAAACGTCGACATTGCGCTTATTTAGGAACCATGAACAATGGAAATGAGCTTAGACCAATTTCATAAAATAAAAATAAAGAAGTATAGTGGGCAGCCTTAAACAGTTGTTAATACTGGGCTGCGATGGGAACTCACATCCTAACATGTAGAGTCTATAAACTGCAAAACCAGGGGCAGGTCCTTGAACTCATTTTATTAAATAATTCAATATATTAAACAATAGTAATGAACCTACCTTTGCAACTAGTTTAAAGTAATATTAAATTCTTAAAAATGTTTATAAATTCGTTTTAAAATGCGTTCGTGTGAAATATGAATGAGCTAAGTACACAATTTCGTACACCCAGAAAATTTCCAATTTGTGAAAATACTTTGATTTAATTACAACCAACAAGTTTTTAAAACAAAAAAGTATCTACAGTGTATGTATCTACGAAATATATATATAAAACTATTTTACACAAAACACAACACAAAACCAAACATACAAATCGGATTTCGTAAACGTGTAAATGAATTTTGTTTTGTGTGCCTGGTCTATCGCATGCCATTGTTTTCGAGTTTCTATTTTCTACATTGTTGAGTAATTTATTGACGCTTCGATCAATCAATGAATAAACATTATGCAAATATAAAAAAAAATTATAATTTTATATCACACCTGACTTAAGGGAGGCATGGTTGTCATAGGATGCGCCCTTCCTGGCAGGGGGGAGACGTGGACGCCAGTAGTTCCTCCTAAGACTTTGTCGCTTGTTGCCGTACCACCTAAACCTGAAGCATCGATCGATGTTATTGCATGACTACTTATACTTGAAGTAATTCCAATAGAATTGGTACCAATGCCTGATATGCCAGTTATACCACTTCCACCGATGCCGCATCCTCCACCTCCGCCTCCTCCACCGGCACCGCTCACAGATGTAAGACCTCCAACTGATGTCACACCAGGAACGCTAGTTAAGCCGGACATGCAACCATGTCCACCATAGCCAACTAATGTGCCACCAGTAATGGACGTCATTATATTAGATGGCAGCATTGTTGTGCCACACATTGATGATGATATCCCAGTTATTCCAGACGTCATCATTGAACCAGAATGCATTGTTGGGCCTGTTGTTCTAGGGTGTTCTAGTTCGGCTAAAATGCGATTGTCCTAAAAATATTTCATGAGCAAATGTCAGAGAAACACGAGCCTTCTCCAATCTGCTTTATTTTGACATAAAACAATGACAGCGCTAACATTAAACTAAAAAGCAACGAATGCAATTTGCCTGCCTTAATCAAAATATTACGTTTAGGATTAAAAGGGGAACGATTAAAAAAACAAAAAACACAAAAAGCTTAAAATATCTCAGCCACACTATTTCGCTATTCAACTATATCGAAAGGCTAAACACAAGCAATTAATGGATTTTATGTATTGCTTCACTGAAATTCTATTTGCATGTCACATGTTTGCAAACAGTTTTACGAAGCTACGATTGCAACAGGATGCCAGAAATTTCAATGGTTTAATTAATCTCGAATTCACACTATACATATATCGAACTAAATTAAAAGAATTCACACGTACTAGAGTATGCATCAAGCTTTGAAGAAAAATGAGAAGCTTTTATCCAACAGGCTTAATTCACTGCAACACTGTTACGTAGCAATCTTTGCAACTCTTACTAGAATCTCCTGTTATATTGGTCAGAAAAGGATCAATAATTTGGCTTCAAGAATAGTACTACTGGTATCATGACAGTGACATTACTATCAAATGATTTTACAACAAAATTTGTACACACAGGTAGTATATAATTTGTGTCTAAAAAATTTCTTGTAAAATCGTTTTACCAGAATAATAAATTAATTTATTGAGACAAGGCTCTGCCCAAAATTCAGTTTGGTTTTCATAATTCACCAAATGCTTAACATATTTGTCAACCCAACAGCTTTTGAAAGCCGTATGGCTTTTCAGTGAAATCCAAAGTGGTGGATCTAATCTGGCGCCCAAGGTGTAAAAAATCGCTAAACATCAATAAAGTCCATATTTTCGATAATTAGATGATTGCATTTTGATCAATAAGACGTACTAAGGGTTGTACGAGCTCGCTGATTACTGTTCTCTGGTCGGGAGTTATTCATTTTAGAGGGTTAAGACTGTTTTCGAGGTAATCTCACAACCTTGGCCTGCTTTCCATTCTATATTTATTTATTATTTTTATTGTTTTTTTTTATTAATTATTTATATTAATTTTTATAATCTGTTAAGCCTGTCTTCAAGAGTATCCAACAAGAATAGTTTGAGTCTTTCGAAATATGGAGGCAGAATATGATGATTGCACAAGGAAAGGCTCCTAAAAGCAAATCTCAAGAATCTATGTTGGAAGACCTCGTTGCGGTTAATATGGTCCGCATAAAAGGGGGGGACCAAACAGGACTAACCTATATTAAAATAGGCCTAATAAAAAGTACAAAAGCAAAGTTTTGTTACATATGGATCGTCTAACTTTTTTGACCAGCGTTTAATAAAACCTAAGAATCCGTTAGCTTTATTTACAAGAGAGTCTATGCTGTCATTAAAGGAAAAGTCAGAGACAAGTATGACTCTTAGTCCACGTCAAGTATGGTTAATAACTTACAATCAATAAAAAAGTGAAAGTACAGTGGAGTTCTTTTGCGTAAAAAGGACATAGAAGAGCACGTAGGCATGCGTCTAAGTCAGAATTTAAAAGTAAACAATCCTTTTTATTAGCAACAGTACGAAACATTTTGGCGTCAGCAACTTAGTAAATAATACTCGCGTGATAGGGGATCGTTGATACATTATTGATGTAAATGATATAACGCAACCACCCAAATGGCTACACTGTGGAACCAATGAAAAACCTAGAACGTAAAACTTTTGAATGAGAATTCTGTCGTTCTTTGAATTGTCGACCGATAAGTATTTTTGGCTTTTTAGGTAACGTGATGGAAAAGTTGATGTTCTAGCAAATTATAGACTTTATTGCGAGGAATATCTTGCTGTTATCGCAGCAGTGGGGTTTTCGTGCGCAGCATAGCGGTAAGACATCGTTAATTAAAATTAGCTCGGATCTACTTTCAGGTCTTAATGGAGATAAATTCGAGGTATTAGTGTTGTTAGACTTCATTTGATTGTGTTAACCATTCGCGGCTTTGGTCTTAATTGGTCAAAGAAATTCCTCAAGAGTCAATCTTCGAGCCATTATTCTTCTCATGATGGTAGAAAATAGGGTACAAAGATCTTACAAAAGATATTCTCGGGCCAGAAATTATCACTTGAGTAGGAGTGACCTCAGACGTGTCAATACCCCTAGACCGAAGCAAACGTAACATTATGTTGCAAGAGATACCAGGTGTTAGTCGAAAGAGAAAAATTGATTTTGGCTTGAATGAACTACGGAGCGCCCCACCCCGCTACGACGGCTCGTTTTCGACTTAGGATTGGGTTTAGATTTCAAGCTTAAGAGTTAAAACCCCTCCACTAGCCTGTTTGTCCGTCACCGAGAGCGAAGCAGCACCTCAAGGATATTGAGAAGATAAGAGAGAAGAGACGTCCAGCCCCAAATTAGTAAGAGTGGGGGAAGAAGCCGCCAAGGGAAACAACCTCAGGGAACTATTCCCGTAAAAACCCTTCAGAACACCAACAGAAGAAAACGGAGGGAGTGCAGAGCCACCTACACCCCGCCAAACAAGAAGCTTGATGTAGGAGGCAATCGAATCAAAAAGCTCGTAATTCCTAGTAATAGTCTCATACCATACACCCAGGTCAACCTTGACGTGCCACATCATCGGATATCATCGATTGCAGGTAAACAAAGCCTTACAGAAGGATTAGAACTCAAAACGTGGTCAGGGACCACCTAAGGGCTGGATTGGCTGCTCAGGTTTATTAAAAATTATGGCTAGTTTAAGAAAAAGACCTTATATTAATATTCAGTTGCGGACCATTCTTAGGTCGATGTGAGGCTGTTTAGCTGTCGCTCCGATAGCCACCACCTTAATCAAACCTTTATCACAGTCTATTTATAGGAACACAGATTTCCATTGTAACTTGAACCAACATCATTTGCTACTATTTGGCGTCAATAAAATAAAATAATACCGCTATCCTCCTACTTCATATGCCTTCGCACTCGTTATAAAATAATAATTTTAAAATCGACATTTTTTATTTGCTTGTTCGTCCTCTTTAGGGCCTTGCGAATACATCTCTCGACGAATATATCGATTTGCAAACTGGACGTGCCTCTATAGCTTTGTTTTTTTTCCGGAAATTTTACTTATTTAATACCAATAACAAAACTTTGCCAGTGTTTCTTTTTAAAGAATGATTGAACCTTGTGACAGCAATTTAAAGTGAACTACTTTGTGATTTTACAACAATGAAAAAAGTTGAATATCGAACAGTAATAAAATATTTGTTTTTTTAAATGAAAACGAATGATGAGATAAACGCTGAACTCAGCAAACTTTATGGGGACTTTGTATAGTACCTTCGTTAACAAACACAAATATTCAAGAGCCGATTTTAGATGCAATCGAACAAGGATTGTTGACGTAGAACGTCCAGGTCGTCCAAAGGAGGCCACCACATCAGAAATGATTGAAAAATCCACGGTATGAACATAGAGTAAGTTGAGGATTTTGAGGCTGTGAGCGTCACTATTGAACGAGTTAAGAGGATTTTAACAACTTATTTGTATATGAAAAAGCTTTC
This sequence comes from Leptarthrus brevirostris, assembly GCA_964036015.1. NCBI lineage: Eukaryota > Metazoa > Arthropoda > Insecta > Diptera > Asilidae > Leptarthrus > Leptarthrus brevirostris. The sequence continues at coordinate 168,631,546 of OZ038371.1, read as the reverse complement.
CGAAACATAGGTGCTATGATTGCTCACAATTGACAATAAACACCCACGTGTGTCAACTTCAAAAGAATGTTAAAGATATTAAAGAGCAATCCGAAACATTTATGGCTTTGATTCATAATTGTCTAGGATTCATCACAACACACTAGAACATTCCAAGCAGTTGGTTGTACGGGCGTAAAAGAAGGCCAAGGCGACTTTATCGATTACCTTATTAAGGGCAAAACGAATAATTGTGAGTATTATGTCAACTTATTGGATCGTTTCAACGCTACTGTGAAAGAAAAACATTCGCATTTGGCGAAGAAAAGGATTCTCTTACATCAAGACAATGCACGCGTGTACCCACTTGTGTCATCGCCATGGCAAAATTCCATGAGTTAGGATACGAATTGCTTCCACATTCATAATATTCGTCAGAATTAGCCCAGAGCGTATATTTCCTATTTCCAAATTTAAAAAAATGGCTAGAGCGGAAAAAAGTTTATATTATTTTTTATTTGGCACTAATTTCAGGTTGCTGTATTGCTGCAGTAAAAAAAAGACAAAAACTAAAGAGGTTTACTTAATACTTTATACCCGCCCTGCCTTCTTTATATTGATTATCTCGATAAGCACTATTATGTCTTTAAGTATTAAATGGAAACACTTTGAATAGGATGAAATTGAAGGGAACAAAACAAATTCCGAGTTTTTCGAGGCAAAAGTTCCTCACGGAACTTAATTATTTAAAGAATTATTGAATTGCTCCTGAGAGATTTAGTTTCGCAAAACAATGAAAAAATTGATCTTTCAACAATGTCAATGGTATCCTTGATTAGTTATTTAAAAAAAAGGAGCTGAAATGCTACAACATTCTACATAACTTGTTTGTCATGGAAGAAGAGATCAAAAACTTTGTTTTCCTTCGTAATAAATCACATTAATACACATTAAAATTTTCATACGAAGGATGCATTACAGATAAATTGTTTTAGGACTTTCGGGAAGTTAAAAAAAATACGCTTTCCGCATTCCTACCCTAAGAAACCATAATCAATTTTTCTTTTCCTAATGGGATCAGCTTTTACTATTCAGGCACGTGCACGTTTAAAAGTGTACTATTACTGCGTAAAATGTCATTTTTAATTGCTTTACAAGCTGCAATGCAAGTACTATTACGAGTATATACAGAGTGCTTCAAATAAGGTGAGCTAAAGTAAGTGAGGTGATAAATCTCACCTGTAAAAACAAAAAATTCTATGGCAGAGACCCCCCCCCCCCTCCTTTGGGTATTACAGGGTGATTCAGGGTGATTCATATATTTGCAATTTTCACGGTATTCACATCACTATTTAATTTTTAATTATTGAATTTTCAACGCAGAGACGTCAAACCAACGCCGAAAAGCTACCCTCGCAATGATCGTTCCAAAATAATCAACAATGTTGATCCAACTCCTACCATTGCAGGTACACTGACTTCCAAAAGTGAAAAAAAAAATTTTTTTAATTATCAAAAATTAGCATTTTCTCAAATTTTCTCCGAATCTTTTATTTTTATAAAATTGTCCGTCCATTATCTTTGCAAAAAGTTCCGTTGTGTTGGTAAAACATTACCATTATCTAGATTATCCAGAGGGAGGTGCTCTAGTATATTAAGTAGTGTATTTCTCAAAAAGTACCCACAAATTTGGCTTTGAAGCACTTATGGAAAAATGAATGGTCCTATTAAATGGGTGACGATGAAACCAGTTCAAACATTGGCTCAATATTTGGGCTGGAAAGAATTCCGCTTCTCCTATGTGGGTAAGTATTGGAACAGGTATGGATTGTCGAAGCTTGTGTTACTATCCCCGGTAAACTGCGATTCATCCGACAATAGAATTCGGCCCAGAAACGCCCTGTTGTACATGTCAAATTCCAGTTTCCGGTTTCTTTGTGGTGCACGTCGATTAGGGAATCGGCTTTGATTTACCAGGATAGCCGTAATAGAATGTAAATTATATCCACGTATTCCTCAAAAGTAAATTCTGCCAATTGTTAATAAATTTAGCTTAAGAACACCCGTAGTTATCGATTTGTTTTTCAATTATGATTGATATCATTGCTGACTGATCCTCTTTTATAGCAAAATGTTAATCATTGGTAACAGAACGTCAGGATACTAAAATGAATTACTTTTGTACCCTAAACAAACACTTTCGTCATTTTTTTGTAATTTTTTTTATTTCAAGTATTTCCTAAATGAAGTGCAATAAAAAGGACGCGATTTTTCTAATACTTTCTCTACCTTGATATATGGTAGCTTTTTGGGAAAGGTAATAAGATGGGCAATCTAATAAAAATAAATAACAGGTGAATTAATTACATGAATTTCTGAGAAAATTTTGAAAAATGCTGACGTTTCGGTTATTTCAAAATATTGTTTTTCACTTTTGGAATTTACTGTATCTGCAATGGTAAGAGTTAGATCAACTGTGTTGAGAATCTTAGTAGCCTTTGGCATTTCTTGAATGTCACTGTGGGGAGTAGATCACAAAATTCAAATAAAATAGTGTTGTACATAACATGTTTGAGATTGCCCCCCCCCCCCCCCCCCCCCCCCCCGCCATATAAATTTTTGTTTGCTTGGTGAGATCTACTAGCCCACTTATTTTAGCACACCCTGTATATATAGGGGAAGGGTACCGACTGTGGCCTACTTACAGATAACGATGTTAATATATGAATACAGCGGTCGCGTATGATGCATTGTACTTATCTTCTGAGATATTTTTTTTAAATAGATTATTTTCTATTTTGGATTTGTTCTAGGGGTAAGTGTTTTCCAGAAATAGCAATTATTTTTCGATTCTACTAAGTAAATGTGGGCGTGAGCTAACTATTTCTGCAATCACATTTGGTGTTAGACTTACCATCCTATATTAAAGCACATGGTATATATAGGTAAAGGAAATACCAACTGTGAGATACTTTCTGGAGCAACCGTGGGCCACGTAAATTTTTTTATGAAATTCATCATGGCGTCATTGTAAACGATGTGAAACATAATTAAAAGCGTGTTTAAATGTTGACAAAAGTTTTTTCAATATTTTGGTGTACTAATAGTGGTTTTTTTAATGTTTTGTGTAATTTAACATTGCTGTATTCAATTGATGTGAAATGTAATTTTTCATTGAGTATAAAAATGAGGAAAAATGAAATTTTTTTTAAATATTTGTCAGTGGATTAAAAAAAACGATTAACATAAGTGGCAAGTTTTCAAATACAGTCTGTTCAACAAGAGCGTATGTTCGATTATTCGGAAGAATTTAAAGTTATTTCCGCCATATTGTACAATCGAATTTTCCTATCTCTTGACTTATTCTCTACCACTGATTCGTTTCAGTAGTGATTGAATTGCCGTCAGGAGCGCACTTTGTAAAAATAAGTTTATACCAAGTGATTTGAACCGGTCTTCTTGTGCTTTCCCCCGCGTGGGCTTAAATTAAAAGTGCTGCAAAAGTGATTAAAAAATCGAAGGAGGGTGAAACGTGATTCAGAGTGCAGGAATGTAAATGATTTGCCGAATCGTGGGACGCCTAGAGACACCTCAAAAAGATAGGCTCGGTTGGGCAAAAAAGGTGTCAATGGTGGTATCAACACAATTCAAAAGCGACTGAGGGAGCCCAGTTTCGGAGTACGAGTCTGAAACCCCTCCTATCCGAAATCCACATGGAAAAACGCCTAGACTGTGCTGCTGGGAACATCAATCGTGATTGGTCGAATTTCGTGTTTTCGGACGAAGCTTCTTTTTGGGCCTGTGTTTCTCTACGGCGTGCTTGCCCAGCAAACAAAGCTTTTAGACGGTCCGACATATCATAAGGTTGTCGGAAAAAAGAAGTGATAAAGAAAATTCGTGGCGATTTCTTACGGACTGTCGGAAGTTTGTGATAAAATTGGTTGTTTCCATTGCGTGGCTCATTTCAAATTTAGTGCTTGTGCAATGCGCATTGTTTTGTTTCATAACAACGAGTTGAGTGTAAAGTTTTTCATATCAGTTAATCAAAAATTGTCCTTTTCAAAGTTTGTAGCGCTTTCTCTAAAAGTTAATTATGAATTTTTATATATTTTTTCGCAGAAATTCACAGAAATAGAAACTACCTGCAAATCAAATTATTTTATATAAATTTTCGTATAGCATTTGGCAATGCTGCCTAAAGAGCTTTTAGAGAATAAAAGTGAAACTTTCAGAATACCTTACGATCTTGTTTTAGAAATCCTATCGACGTTTCTTTTCGAGTTTCATATAGAATTCTTGAAGATAAAGTGATAAATTCCTTTCCGAATTCGGATGATTTTCAACGACACTCGCTTCTATTTCGGACCGAAATCTAAAAGCTATGTTTGCTGGGTGGTCTCGCCGTGTAATGCGATTGGTATAGCGAATAGTAAAGCACCACGTAAATATTCAAGTTTAGGGATGCTTTTCAGAACGTGAATTCGGTTGTCTCCGCTTGTTTACTGACAATTTGAATGCTCAAAAAATGTTGAAAATTTACAAGTGCGAGCTGATGAAGTCGGTGAAAAAGATGTTTGGATCGGAAAATGATGATTATTAGATTTTGCAAGAGGATTCAAAACACAGCAGTCGACTGTGCATGGAGTGCCAGAGGGAAAACGGCATCACGTCATTGGATTCACAGACGGATGCGAATCCGATCGAAAATGTCTGGGGGTTTTTGAAGTCGAAACCTCAAGGAAAAAAACTGCGTAATATAAAGCAGCTTGCTGCAGTCATCTGTGGAGCACGGAATTCGTTGTCGGTGGAATATGCCGAAAAGCTTGTAGAAAGTATGCAGAAAAGATGACAATCGATTCTGGACAACAACGGTGATTTAACAGTTTATTAGGTAACAGAACAGAAAAAACTAATATCTCTTATAAAAAAAAATCGAACATACGCACTTGCTGAACGGACTGTAATCTGTTTGGCGAACTAAAAAACACGTAGTGGCAACTTATAAGAAAAATAGCAAATGACTTCAATTTAGCTTATTTTCATTAATTTTAAGTAAAAAAAATTTATTTTTACATATTTTTTCCAATATTTTTTTAATAATTCACTTATTTTTTTCAAGTACAAACACAAAAAAAATCTCCTTAGTTTTAAGTTTAATATTTAATTTTTGTGATAAAGAATTCATACTTTTCCACTTTTTTCAATAATTGTCATAAGTGTAACCAAAAAATCTTTTATTCATAATTACAGAGCAACAAAAAGTAAACTAATTGTGACTCGATTAGAAAAATTTCACCCAGCTGGCCCACGGTTGGTACATTTTTCGGATTTTCCGAAAATTCAACTTTTTACATTTTTAGCTCTGCTGCGAATAAGACATATTCAATCAACCTAAGCTCTTTTTTCGAAGTTCTAGCCCTGATACTTATTTATCATCCTGCGTTCACAGATATTTTCGCTACTTGGAATTTTTTTTTTTCGCCAAAAAGAAATCTTGGTCCACGGTCGGTACCGTTCACAAAAGTAAAACTTTAATTTATTGCCTAGGATTGGACACAGTGTAATATTATAAAGGTACTGATTAAAACAAGTCAACGGTGGAGTAAGTGATAATGTGTTCGCCTACCAAACTGAAGTTCCCGGGTTTAAATCCCACCAGCGGCGACATGGTTGTTTTCCGCTGTCAACAGATCACGATATGCAATGAAAATGTAAGTGATTCGGAATCCACTTTAAATTGTGGATCAAGTATTAGTTGTCTCGAATCGGGAGAAGTTCTTCGTCCTTCCCATACCCCACAAGGTGTTATGGGAATCAGAAAGAAACGAATTAAAAAGATTTAGTTGTGTGCGATTATTGCAATAGCACTTGTTATTATTCAACGTAAGTCTTGCAACTTTTAGCAGATTATTTGATGTAAGAGAGGAAGCCAGATTTAGGAATTGTTTCCGTACAGATCATATTAAGAGCTTGAGAGTTGTCTTGAAGCAAGACTACCAAAAATAGTCTTAAAATGTTTTATTTCAAAGAAAAATCAATTTTTTGAAAGAAATAAACTTCTAACTAAAGTTCTCAATTTGAAATTAGTCCTTCGATTTGCTTCACAATAACTGGACGTGCGTTAGTCGCTGGCTCTACAGATATTTGGTTCCATTCATCTAACTCAGTCAGGCAAACAAATAAATTTAAGTAAAGATGAGGGATAACAATTTCAGATAAAATTGCTCGACAACGTATTTCTCCTATTACTGTTAATATCATTTGTTAAAAACTAAATCTGCTATCTATCGCAACTTTCTTTCGTAGTTATTCGAAATCTAGTATTGTATACATTCCATAGTAGTTATTATTGCTTCTTTTATGTTTTATATACTATAAAAATATATAGAAAACGTATGTTAATTGCTTGTGATGCTTAGTTTTGTGCCTCTTTACAAGTAGATAATTCGATTTTTGAAAATATACTAAATCAAATAAATAATAATTCATTCACAGTAAAAAGCCAAGAAAAGCCTTGTATTAACCATCAAACACCAATTAATTACAAAATCGTCTTCCCCTTAAAATTTTTCTTTTTAGTAAATTAGTTAACTAAGTCCGCATAAACAAAGCATTAAAAAATATTTAAACGCCTCTAAAATATCATAAGGTAACTAAAGAAAAATAAGAGCTATAACTAGAAAAAAAAATCTAATGAATCTAATACACATACGTTAGCAATGGATAAACGTGCCTGTTCAATCTTCGCCATTATTTTATCTATTTCTGATCCTTGAGTTGTTGTTGGTGCCCATGTCACCGTTGAGCTACTAGATGTCGGTACTGATGATGTCCGGCCAGAACGTGATTTAAGAGCAGCCGATAATTCCAATTGCAATTCCTCACAGCGTACTGTTTCCAAAGCAGCCTAAGGTAGGTATTTTTTTTTAAAAATGTGTGTACAATTCATAATTTTTGATTGAATGATTAAAAATGAAAAAAAGGGATTAATTTTTTTTAAACATTTTTCACATTTTAATATTCAGGAAATTAATCAATTTTTAATTTCTTGCTTCAGTGTTCAGTATAAGTATATTGATAATAAAGCTCAGATATAGCTATTAGGATCAAAGAAAAGGTTTAGATATTCTACGAATAGTTGAATGAGGAATTAAGGAGCTGTTATTATTCCGTATAGTATCGTATCTTAAATTTATACAAATAGATTATATTAGAAATGTGTTTGGATCCTTTAAAGGTAGGACAACTACACTTATTATTAAAAAGTTATTTCAATGACTCCGTCACGAAGAAAGTCAACAAAATAATTCAGTAACAAATGTTGTCATAAACTTTTTCAATATTTCAAATATTTAAGTGTATAAAAGCTTCTGATAGGTAAATGAAACTTAATATATCTTAATGAAAATTCTCTCCAGCAAAAAGCTGCAGTGACGATTAATTATTAGATTGGATCTAAGGAATTTTGTTTAATGAATGAGTATTCTAAGATCAATGCATAATTGAGAGGCTGCGTAACGCAACACATAAGATGTTACATACATATCTTAAAAAATTTCCGTCTCAGTATATCTTGTGTGTATATCCCACTAAACCCTTCTTTCACCTTGTGCAATCAATCTGCGCTAAGTATTTTTTTTCTATGGCGATATTCCCCACTTGTTGTGCGGTCATCCGATTCCGCGTCTTCCTTGGATCCTATGCAGGTTTATATATACAGCCTATTGAGCGATTCTGTGTGGCTATTTTCTTGTGCATGGCATATCCATTACCACTTTCGCAATCGAACGCAATATCTATGCCGTCTTGGCGTACGACTATACGAGGTCTTCGCTGGTAATAATCTCCTGCCACCAGGTATATGTTGTTGGTGAGTAAGCGATAACTTGTCGGACTTCCATATCGGAGGTCCCAGGTTCGAACCCCACCGGCTGCGACCCATAGTTGTTTTCTGCTGACAACAGGTTACGATAAAAATACCTTTTTTGGCTTTAGTAGCATGGTTCTTAACCACTGTTGAGCAACATGATTGTGTTAAACTCCACAATAGCCGCTCCCAAACCTGGTTGAAAAATACGACTGATACCCAAGAAGGGAGACTTCAGAGGATGGGGAACTGGACGCCAGTTACTCAGTGCAATGCAGCCTACAAAATAGTTTGCAAATTACTGGGAGCTCTATTTTTTACAGAAGTTCCATGTCGTACTATGTACAACATTGCCGTAACAAAGCATCTTTTCGCCTGCCATGAAAAAACTTTAACACGTAGACTGCCGCAATAATTACAAATATCTGGTCCCTTCTTGCCGGAACAGTTTTATTCTACAATAGCGCAGCGATATTATTTTACAGTTCTGAGCTGAGAATATAACAATAATGGACGTGTGAATCATACGCTGATTCTTGTCAAAGCAACTCGCAGTGTCTGAGAATCAGTTGGTGATACTCGCGGCTATTGTGGAGAATTCTCTGTGTATCAAGTTGTGCTTCTCATGGCAGTCAACGTGTTAATACCTATTCTATTATTAATAAAAGTCGTCGGTGGAGTAAGTGATAATGTGCCGGCCTACCCCAGGTTCGAATCCCGCCAACGGCGACCTATGATTGTTTTCTACTGACAACAGATTACGGTAAATAGCCATGGGGGTTGCAGAGAAAGTCAGTGGCTCGGAACCCACTTGAAATTGTAGGTCCACTTTTAATCGTTGTCTCGAATCAGGTGAGTTGTTCTCCCGCCCCATACCCCACAAGGGGTTACGGGAACTAGAAAGAGATGCATCCTTCTTCGTGGCGAAAGTAAACAGTTACTTTCGTTACGAAGTAGGATGGATGCATTTGCAATTTCTCATAGAGTTCTCGACCAATAGGAGCGATTGGCGGGCGCTAGGGTTAACCTTAACAGAAGCTTAGATTTATTGTGTGGGAGGTGGCGGCATTGTTCAAAGTATCCCCTCGGCAAACAACTGACGAATACTTACCTGAAGTATTTAGGTGTGTATATGGGTCTCAATGGTAACAAATGTAATAGCCGGATGGCTATAAAAAACTCTTCGGAGTAGGGAGTTACTTATTTAAAAAAAAACCGAATGCAGAATACAGCATAAAAATAAACTAAGAAAAACTGCGTTGGAGTGGGTGGGTAGGTAGGCATAGGTGGCCGTCCAATATAAGGACACATTTACACAAAGTTTCCACGAGTCACTCCACCGCTGTGACATTTGGTTTTTTTAAAATAACTGCCCTAAAACTTTCGCGGAGTGAAACAATGAAATTAACTGATTTATCTAAAAAAACAAATGCCCTTGAAAAGCAATTTCCAATATTATTAATACAAACAAAACGCCATGATTTTAAATAACATGGCAAACCATAAACAATTAATAGGGCTTCACGATACTCGAGATAAATCTCGCTGCCGGTATCGGTCTCGACACGATACCGAGACCGGCAGCGAGACCAATATCATTGGTAACAGTACGATACCGAGAGCGAGATTGAGGTGACGAGAGTGGACGAGATATTAGTTTTTATCATTTTATTGTGGAAAATTTTTTTTAGTTGTTTCAGCTTTTATGTCGCTCCGAAAAATTCCAATTGTGGGATTTATGGGGCTCTCCCCAATCGCTTCTTTCTACATTATTTCCTTCTTCAGATATTTGCGCTTTATCCCCAATAGCAAACAAGAGCCTTTGCTACCTTATTTTGACGATGGAAATATGAAGAAAATGCATATATACATAGATATATCACTTGTCCTCGCTCCCCGTTATTCCACCGAAATACCCTTTTTTTATCTTGCCGAGAGCGAGATCGTACCGAGACTGGCCTTTATCTCGCCGAGATCGAGATCGAGAGCGAGATCCTCTTCACCTTGACGAGACCAAGACCCAGATCTGCCAAAGTCTCGGTCTTGTCTCGGTGCCGTGAAGCCCTAACAATTAAGTACTTTGGGAAGACATTGATTTGACAAGTTCGTTGCCATATGGCACTCCTTTAAATTGCGCTCGTCGAGCCACAGCGTATCATCGAATATGTCCATTTTGATGCCACGAGAATAAGATAACACTTACGAGTAAGTAACTAAATGGAGTGGCCCAACAGCAGAGATTTCCGTAGCCTGTGCCTAAAATGAGTGAGTTTACACGCACACAAGAAAAACAGTATAGGACAGGCTGAAGAAAAAATCTTTATATGGGGGTGCTTTGGTGCAATTTTTAGACTTCTGGAGAAATCTGTTTAAAATTGCAATTTAAAAGCAGCTTTTTCACTAAAATTTTTAATTTTTATTACGGCTTTTCATCACAAGAAATTTAACTAATTAATTTGCAAATCCGTAAACACTTCAATAATAAAGTTTTAATTTACTAACTCCTTGCAAAATTTAATTACACCACCGCCTTTGTAAGTGGTAACTAAAGAAAATATGGCTGCTGAGCCAAAGGTAAACAAAGTCTACCTTAACGCAAAAAGTGGGTATTTTATAAGTTAATAGTGTGTTAAACACCGCCTGAAATATTCTTATCACAAAAGAAAGTTATTTTCTCTACTTTATCTGTGAAATTAAATCCCGGGGTGTTTTAAATAACTTGAATTTTTGCAAAATTGCACTACACACTTTATTATCACTAATCGTTTAAAACTTGAACGTTTTTCACATAGTTTTGACACAACACGCAATAGTTTTATATTTTTGTACTTCGCAATCAATTTAATCCTTACTTCAACATTACAGGACGATAAAATTAGCAATTTTTCAACCACAACACTCGGTTAAAGAAAAATGTTAAACAAGTGACAACACGAGAAGAAATATGAGAGCAAAAAAACCGTAGAAATCGGCACACTCATGTACACGAATTTTACACGCTAGAGCCACTCCATTTAGTTTCTTACTCGTAGGATACCACACAGCTACTTACTGAAATCATCTGCAGATCTGAATAAAGCGACGGAGTTTCCTTACGTCAGTCTTCTCGAAATCACAGAGACTATCCAACAAATTGTCACGCAGGAAGACTTTCCGTATGCGTACCAAGAACGAGTATGAGCAGAGGAGGTGAGATATAGTCTTATCCGCCCCCTCGACACTGCATCTTCTCCAAAAATCATCCGAGAAGAGTCCCTATCTCTTCTCGTGTGTATCAATAAAGGCCATTCTACATCCAAAAGTTCGGCTTGGTCGTCGGCGTGGTCGTGGGCTTCACAGCTCAATTCAACGCTCATATTTCTACATTGGAAAAGTTCAGCGTGATTTTTGACAGGAAACATATGATTGGAACGTCATTTAAAGTCACTTCATTTTGTGTTTGAAATTCGTTTATTTGTGAAAGTATAGTAATAATATGGAAAATATAGACATAATTCTCAATTTTTACTTTTTTTTAAATGAAATACTTGTCAAAACAATTTTCAAGTGAAGGAATTGGTAACATTGATTTGGGTCAATAAGTTGGCTCGCCTGTTTTTTCAGCGTCAGCTTTGAAATTTCTCAAAGCTGGAACTGACGACCACGCCGACGCCCACGACCAAGCCGGGATGTAGAAGAACAATTCATTTAACACGTAGTCAAAGCCCACGACCAAGCCGAACTTTTGGATGTAGAATGGCCTTAAGGCATCATCTCTATGTCTTCGCCTTTGTTAGTTCTGTCCATCGAAACCAAGCGTCCAGTTTAGGCCAGATCTGTCTGCTCATATGGCACATAGTGCCAGTTTCCCATCTATCGTTCGCTCGGCCAGTTGCCGCCGTGTTAAGCCGTCGGAGTAAGTGCCAATGTTAGGAATATTTTCAAAATCAGGCATTAGAGCCCTACGAGGTTTTGTACATTTTTAATGTTTCCGCGCTCTATATTCGCACATTTTGGATTTTGAAAATTTCTTTATATATCTAGTGACATAATTAATGGGTTTAGGCCATAGAGTGCAACGTCCAAGGCTTGAGCCCTGGAACCATGGCGTGATGATCGTGCTACTTATCCATCGATTCAACTCCGTCCCCAAACGCACTAAGATCTTCTGTAATTTGATAAAACTTTCCAAAACGTCCAAAAACTCCATCGTGTAACGATGAAAATGTCCCAATAGCATGCTATATCTTGCAAAGATAATTGCTTTAATTTTAACGTGGCAATATTGTAATTATTGATTGTATAATAAAATTATTATTGTAAATATTTGGGTTTTATACAAATAATTAAACAAATTTTTATGAACACATGTTCACACAGTTCATCGATTCCATTTCCTACAAGCTCTATTAAATCCACTAATACTGAACACTGACGCAGTAATTATTATGTTAGTAATACTCCTTTGAATTTGATTCTAGAATTTTGGAATAAATTTATTTGAAACATTTTATAATAAGTATTTATTCTGCATGACCACATATAGATTATAAAATAAATATAAATTTACGATAAATAATATTAACACATTTACGGAAAATAAAATAAAAATCTTTTGTGTGCATACATAGAAACAAACATTCCTTTGAAAATTAATAATAAACAGACCTTTTTTTCCAATTCTCGTGCCCTCGACTGAAGGGTTTCAATTGGTTCACTACAACTTGTTCTTCCAGCACTTGATGTAACACCTCTAAGCTGGGCGAGAGCATCCTGAAAAACACACCATGCCATCCCTTTTTATTTTTTATTTTGCTTATCTCCGTAAATATGTGGTGGATTTTATTGGATTTATTTTCATTTTGTAACTTTTTCACTAGATTTTTGTGTTATATGTGCAGAATTGTTGTATATTGATTTTGAACGAATCGCGCGAATTATGGTGGCACACTTGTGGTGTATTGCGTTAATTTTAACTACTGTTTTGACTACTATGAATAGAACTATGTAATAATGAAAGGTGTGATATGTTTTTCTACATTCTATATCATTATTTAAAAAAACCTTATGGATGCGATATTTTACTTTACAATATTTATTTATTATTTATTATATTATGTACATATATTCTAAAATAGAATAGCTGCAAGGCAAAATAAGTAGGCATTTTGATGTTGACATACAAGCATGAGTACCTCGAAAGTTTTGTTCAAATATTCGTTAGATAAATTTGACGTTTATTTTAAAAAAAGTTTTAAAAATATTGTCAAGGAAATAAAGGAAAAAGAATGGCAATGTAAGTTTCTAGATTGAAGGGTTGGGTGGATATTTTCTTGAATTTAACTATTTGAATTACTTCGGACTTTCCTGTCAGCTAATAAGCTGTTAAATGAATAGATTCAAAAAGAATTATCTTTGAAGCAATTTTTCTAAATATCAGAGACATGGGCGTAGCCAATTGGACAGCTGCGCCCCAAATTCAATTTTTTTAATAAATAGATTTCATAAAATATACAATGACAATCAAGTGCCCTGAATTTCTTCTTTAAACAACAGAGGCGTTAACCAACAGTCTTTTCTCTCATTTTGTGGTTGACGTTCGCGACACTATATGGTCATTTCAATTATGAAATTAATTCCAAATACTATTTTGAATATGGATAACTATTATCCTATTACCTATTATGTGTTCTGAAAATTTTTTTTTTATTTACGCTTTTCATGTAGCAGAATAGTACTTCTGCCAGGCCTGTTAATTTTCTAGATGCTTAATATAGCGACATCTGTTGTAACAACTAACATCTCGGATGGCAATCTACAGGCTTATTATTATTTTTGTTGCATGCTAAAAATAACATTTAATAAATTTAAAAATGCAAGGCTCCTTTGAGTAATATAATATTGAAAATATTATCGATGAAGCTGAAATATAGTATATTGTTTCTCTCTCTAGTTCCCGTAACCGTTTGTGGGGCATGGGGCAGGAGAAGAACTTCACCCTCGAGACAGCGATTGCAAGAGAATCTACAAAACCACTGGTATTTCATCTGCAACCCCCATGGCACGTAATCTGTTGTCAGCAGAAAAAAACCATGGGTCGCCGCCGGTAGAATTCGAACCTGGGACCTCCGGATTGGTAGATCTACACTTTATCACTTACTCCACCGACGACGTTTTTATAACGTTTAGCGTGATAAAAGAAATGGAAAAAAAGCCTTAAATAAACTGAGTTTTGTAGAAGTACTGAAGGTGGATGGGACATTCTTTCGGGCTACAATAAAAGCTGTTGTTATATCTCTAGTCCAGCTATGTACCACAAGCACCAACGAAAGGTATTTCTCTACGTTCCGGCGCGTCGAAACGTAGCTGAGATCTACAATGACTGAAAACATACTGTACGGTCTCTGTATGCTCACCCCCTAAAAATATCCTGGCTACGCCTTGATCATAGCGGAAAATATTCCTTGCTATTTATTGGTAACAAAAGACAACTATAAAAAGAGGTAATAAAGTAATGTAGCTTATGTTAGGTTATGGTGGTGGATAAAAACCCTGCATAGACCACACTGGGTCTATAGTACTACCACATTCAGATGCTGTACATCCCAGCGATACTGTTTCCCGAGATCTATTTATGGCAATTGGTACCTATCTATGTTGGAACTACAGAATGCTTCTCGTGCTGATAAAGTTAATGCTTAGTTTCTTCTAGCTTATTCCTACAAGCGCAGGAAAATGGCATAACATATACTCTACAGTTTCTTTAGGTAAATGACAATGTCTGCAGAAGTCAGTGCCTGAAACATCAATTCTGAGCGCATTATACTTCCATAAGACAGCGGCTGTGTAGATCCCGACCATAGTTTTGCATTGAGTCTGAGTTAGGTTAAGTGGGCAGTTAGTCTTCCTTTGTTCAGACGATTTTCGAGATTCGACGCGTTGTGGTCGCTGACAGACTTGATAACACCACGTATTGGAGGAAATTTTATTCCACTTCTTGACCTTCCATTTTAGCTTCTCTCTTAACAGGCATATCTGCTGCTTCATTTGATGTTCACAGTTACCTAGCAAAGTTACACTTTCTTGTTCGTGCTGATAGAGTCTGCAGAGATCTGTAGCAATCAAAGAGGGATTTAGATTCGAATTCGTTGGACCCAAGAGCTTTTAGCGCCCCTTGGTGACCCCCATCGATACTAACTGAAGAGCCCATTACCGGTTAACTGTATGCTAACTTCGCTGACTTGTGTAAAGCCTGAAAAATTCTGCAGTCATTGAGAAGTCTATAGGATTCTCTTGGCAGAACACTGATGTTTCTACTCTGGAGGTTGTCTTAGATAGCTCTAGATGCTTAAATGTTTACCTGTTTCGCTAAAGTGCCTGTCCTGTATTATGACCAGGCATTTCCTGTTGAAGTGCTTAATCAGTAGCACGTAATCAGTGGCCGTATTGAGATTCTCCGCTAAGCTACTATGACCGTGTCCCCGCGTAAATAGGAACTTTGATTTTTTGCAGCGCAATATTGCCCTCAGCGGGGCGTCCTTTGCATACTGGTCCACAGGAGGAGGGTGTGAAATTGTATCAGGAGCACGGGAGGGAGTGGTTTTGAATTCTCCAGAAAAGTAATGTAATAATATCTAAAACACTTACAGATCTGCAGCAAGATGCTACAATAATACTTCCTGATCGTTGTAAAGAGGTTTGCGATCATAAATATATAGCTCTAACTGTAGCCGCCATTTTCGATATGTTTGAAATGTTTTAAGCGTTGTCGCCCAATTGAGCCAAATATATCAAAAGTTGGCTAAAACCCCTAAAGTGAAGTTACACAATAGGTGACGGGTACTTATTTCAATATAAAGTACACAGATAATGCTTCAAATTCCGGTTGGACAAATTGTGTTGAGTCCATGCGCAAGGTCAATATTGTTCTCTCAGACTACTCATAAGGACTACTAAATGGAAGAATTAAGGGATGTATTAAATTTATTGCTATTAATATTGAGTTTCATTATAATGGATGCTGTCTTTATTACCAGGTCAGTATGCTAGCAACGTATTTAATTTTTATTTTATAGTAAAAACTAGCTGCACGTGCCCGGCGTTGCTGGGACTTCTGGTAAGTGAGCGTCGTTTTCAATTATTTTACATGCCTAGTGGTGCTAGGGTCTCTTACCACAGTAACTAACAGCATCCCAGTGACAGGTTGTCCCCTGGACCTTGCCCACATCGTAAAAAAAATATTACCATTTTCCCACCCCCACTCCTACTAATGCCAGGGGTGTTTTACCTAATAGCATCTAATGGAATCGAGAGAGTCATTATTTACTTCAGCAACCTCGTAAGCTATGCATTTGACATTAATATCGGTTGTTTTCGATTATTTCTACATAGGACTCCGTACCCACCACCGCCTCTAGGTATGTTAGGGTGACTTACTACCACAATATCTAACGGAATCGGTATTGCCATTATTCATTTCAGCGACCCCGAAAACTATGTATTTGACACTTATAGTTTAAGTAGTTTTCGATTAATTTTATATGTCACTCCTTTCCCGCTTCACCCTTTGAGGTGCTAAGGGTGTCTTATCCCCACCGTACCTAGTTTTTTTACCCCCCCCCCCCCCCCCCCCCCTTACCCAGGCACCTACCCAATACCGCTTCTGACATATTATATAAAAAAGGTTCGAGTTGTTTACAGACACATCTGCCGAATCTAAAGTAAAAGAAGCATATGGATAGCTGGCGCAGCAGCCAAATATATTTAAAGCAACCGACCACACCTAATCCCTTCTTTTTCTCTCCTTCAGTGCAGTAATATTTTCTCTCCTCTCTTACCAGTAAGTCCCGCAGCATTAAGAAAAAGATATAAGACCATTACAAACTTGCGACACCTTTATGACATCCTTTAAAGAAAGTTGATATGTTTTGAATTATGTAAAGAAACAGATAAAAATGAAGCTAGCACCCACCAATGGAACAAACTAGAAATCATAAAAATCACATATTATTGCGTTATTTTTGTTTATTTAGACGTTCCCCCACCCAGAATTCAAATCATATTAATAATATCTCAATTTCCAAATGTTATTAAGTTTACCTTAAACAAAGTCGTTTATTTTTTTATTATTTCGACAAAAGAATATTTGTTTCTATAGGTGTAGTTCGACTCCTTGATCCGCTCTTATGAGGAAAAACGAAAATATGTTCAGTGGTGGAAAAGTTTATCAGAACCCCTTGAACCCGTATCGTACAGACTAGTACAGGCGCTTTTCCGTAGAAAATCCGTTTATCTAAAAAAGTTTTCCATTTAATTTCAAAGAATTTGAGCTATTTGAAAAGTTGCCAAACCATGTTTTTTACATTTTATTCCTTTGGCACAGAAAAGTACGAGAAAAGAGAACCCGTTGCATTCTTTTTTGGAAGCCAATGACACCGACAACTACATAGATAAGCATAGTATTAGCACTAAGAAGATTAAAAAATATCATTTAATATCCTGCTTTAATAGAAAAGCGGGAGTAGTAGAAATTACGGGGTGGCTGAGATTATGCAACCCCCTTTGAATGGCTTGTTATTGCACCAGAGCAACTCAAAAGGAATTTAACTAGTGCAAACGGCGCAAAGTCTGTGTAATTAATGGAGCTTAATAGCATCTGTGAACCTGAAACTCACCAAGTAGTTTCGAGTAACATGCTTTCAAACGATGATGGATATTCAGTGTGAAGCTAGTGTAATGGACTACAACACTGCACTATGTATCGTTGCTTTTTTCCGTAATATTCCAGACACAACTTGTGCATTAAGGACTCATATTATGTTTTATGTATTACTGTGTTGAAAGAAAATACATTCATTTGCTTTTAAAACTTATCTTTATGCGAGCAAGATATCTAAGTTTTTCAGTCTTCGTCGTTTTTTCACACATTTTAAAATACAGATAAACCCTTTACTCTAGTTTTTGGTTGTTCAGACTCATTTACTAGCACCACATGCCATTAATGAGAAAATGTTCTAAAGTAATTTACACCCTGACCGGTATAGTTGCTTTTTGCAATTTGCTCGTTCTTGTGATTACAACTCTTGAGTGAAGGGTGGTATATATATATTATTAATTTGATAAGAGATTTCATATTCTCTTAAAAAGTCTTAAAGTAGATACAATTTAAAGGTAATTACCCACTCAAAATCAATCAGAGTCTTGGCTGTGTGACACGAACGCCAGACATACCCTATGGAGCAGCTCGTACTTTCACATTTCAAACACGAAGAATTTTAGCGGTTGGAAAGAAGTTCTCGATATTACATTACTAACAACGGAAAGTGTCCGACCAGAGATGCTTTTCAGATCACAGTTGGATACTATTCAATTTGAGTATTAAGATAAATACTCCAAAACTTACAGAAATCTTAAGCGAATTGACTGGAAGAAATTCAATTCGAAAATGCAAGGAACGTGGCCTTAAGGTATCATGTCCAACTAAATATAGCAACAAGATCTTCCCCCCATGTTAGAACGATGATCTCTAAATCTCTAAAAGATTTCAAAATCATCAATATCTGCTATAAGCACGACCTCTAGCAGCAGTATAAAGTCTACATGGATGGACTACTGCCATAATATCGAAAATATCAAAGATTCGGCGAAGCTCAGTAAAATGCTATCCAAGGCACATTGAAGCCCGTCGTTCTTTAACTTTAAACGAGGGGATGGGACATGGACATAGACGGCCACTGAATCCCTGCAACTACTAAACCCTAATCCCTGGCCGACCTGGGAGTTAAACAGGGCCTTAGCAATTGGATATTATCCATGCTAAGGACTAGAATTGCTCAAGCGGATTTCGGAATCAGCCATCTGCCTAGATTTGTATGTAGAGGTTTCTCCCAGGGAGGTGTTATATCTCCATTCCTCTAACTAATGGTTATGAATAAACTCCTGTCGAAGCTAGAAAGTGAAGGTGTTTCACTGTCTCTGAAAACTCTGATATAGAAATATCTACTGACGCCTCTACAATGGACTGCAAGGTCGGAGCAAGTATGCATCCTAAACGCTGAAGGTCTCCAGGTCATACCGACTTCCAGACTACGCCATCGTTTTTCGGGCGGAGGTGATGGCTATACTGAAGGCGTGTGAAACCTTAACGTAGGAATTAGCAGAGCGCAAAGTCGCTATTAAGGCTCTTGACTCAGCTAATATCACCTCTAATCTAGTGATGATCGATGTTCGCGAAACATCGATGTTGAGAGACTAGTTATTGATGTTTTAAGATCGATGTTAAAGTATGTTAAGAGCAGAACATCGACCTTCGATGATGGTAAATAGAACCGACTCGTAGTTAATTTAATATTTTGAATTTTTTTTTTTAAAGTGAAGACTAGCATTCGCTGCCAATTAGAAGAAAATAAAACCTACCTTTATATAAAAACAAAATCAAATAAATAAGAAACTGATGAATTCAGTAAAAGAGATGACATTAAAAAAGCTTGCTATGCAATTGGAAAATTTAACTTGTTTTGCGTCAGTTTTTTTCAAGGGATGTAAAGGAAGTCATAATTCCTGAGAGGACGATGGAAAATTAAATTTTGAAATACCTAAGTAGCTCCGGAAAATTAATTGTACAGAATTCCAGAGGCGTTTTTCTCTAATGGAAAGAAGCTTAAGCCTTTTCCTGTAGGGAGGCATAATTAACAGAGCTAACTCCGCGCTAGGGTTTGTGAAGCGCTGGTCTAGAGAGTTCTCCAATCCTTATGTTTCCAAATCTCTCTACGTCTCCTTCGTTAGACCTCTCCTTGAATATGCCAGCCAGGTATGGTCCCCTACACAAACAACTCACATTAATAGGATTGAATCTGTCCAGCGTAGGTTTATTCGCTTCGCTCTACGTGATCTTCCGTAGGTTGACAGATTCAACCTTCCTCCCTATGAAAACCGTCTGAAACTGATCGACTTACAACCGCTAAGCAAACGTCGTGATGTTTCCGACATTCTCTTCATTTACCAATTATTAACTGGTGCCATAGACTGCCCCTCCATCCTGCAATCTTTACCCATCTATACCAATCCCCGTAACCTTAGGTCCACTCCCCTTTTCCGAATCGACCGCCATCGCACAAACTACGGTCAAGGCGAGCCAATTACCAGGATGTTACGAAAAGTCAACGACCTTTCCTCTTTTGACTTCCATATGAGTAAATCATCACTCCACAAAGCCCTATATCTTGACCCCGCCCATCTTGATCCTGATCGCCTACTTTAATTCTTCTTCCTTACGCCCTCTGCCATTAATCAATATATATAGCTCATATTGTAGCTTATACCTTTTATGTATTTATTCTTATTATTCATTTATTATAGTCTGTTGAATTAGTATTAAGTTATAGCTTGTATTCTATTTTTTATTTTTGTATTTTTTTACGTAATAGCTTGTATTAAGCTTAAATAAATTAAAAAATAGCAGAATTGTTTCTTAGAAGACTATGAAACCTTCGATCCGATTAATATGAACTGAATCAAATGATGTCCAGTTCGGGGAAACGTACTATCAAATCGGTCTAACAAAAGAGTAATAAAGAGTCTTGCTGACAAAAGAGTCACCAAAGTCACGAGTCCCAAATTAGCATTTGCCTTATTAACAATGTACGGAATGTGGTGATCAAAGAAAAGCTTCGAGTTAAAATTTACACCCAAGTCTTTTGTACTATCAAATTTGGACAATAAGATAACTTTGATATAATAATTAGGACGTATATTGTTGAGTATAAGAGACAATAATACATATTTGCCTATTCAGAGAAAGGAAATTTTCGAAACACCAAGAGTGGAAGGTATTCAAGTCCGAATTAATCAAAGTCATTGACAACAAAGATAGTGTGAAATATTTCGCATCGTTAATATAACACAATATTATTTTTTGTGTGTACTAAATGGCTACCCTGTGGCATCCCAGAGGTATTATAAATGAAATCAGATAACACACCGCGGAAAGAAGCACGTTGTGTACCGTGAGACAGGTAAGAACTAACCCAATTTGCAAAAGGAACCGGAAAACCTAATGCTAAATCTGTATATGTAGATACAAGTCGACTGCTTACCCATTTTAAAAAACTCAAACAAATTGGCAGATGTAGACTTTGGAAAAGCCTAGTTGGAAGGTACCCAAAAACAAGCGAAACAAATATAATTGGCTTAAAGAACTTGCGATCTGAGAATAAATTGACAACAGGTCGATAGTTAGTTACATCGTTCCTATCGCCCTTCTTATATTGCGGACAAATCAAATAGTTTCTATTGAAGACGTGGTTAGATGCAAGTTCGAGCCTCAGCTGCTGACGAGTTTTACTGAAGTCAGAAGAAGTTAATGATACAGGATCGAAATGATAAACGCCGTGAAGCGTCGGTTGATGATGTGACTCAGCCAGTCCAGCAAATCGGCCAGAGGCGTTCATTTCACCACAGAATTGCGACCACAGGATACAATGCCATCGATGAAGGCCAGTATATGCTGCCGAGAAGCCGCGAAATAGTAAGATGAAGAAACATCACATCACTCATCTTCTCTCGAGCTGCTCCTCTCGAGCCAACCGCAGGTGCTGTTATTTAGGCTCCACATTCTTCTTTAAGGGGTCAATCGAACTAAGATGGTTTTAGGGTTCTTTGATGGATAGGGATGGGAATGTAGCTCAATTGTGGTATCAAAATGGGCCATTTTGGCCTAAGTGTGCCTTCCCCCTGGAGAGACTGCCACTCTAACCTAACATAACCTAACCAAATCTTCTTTAATGAAATTGAAATTTTAATTGATTTGTAAACATGTTTAAATATTAATTTTTATACATCATATCATGTTTTATAAAATTATTTATTTTGTTCATTTCTTTTATTCCTATTCTCTCTAGGCGTTGTCCATGGGTGAATTAATGCTTTTTGGGTAGACTATAGCCCGCTCTTAAAATTATTATTGTAAATGAAGGATAACATATATCAGTCGGCAGTGCAGGGAGTCAGTTTTGAAAACTATAAAAATTTAAAAAAGACCTAATCTCTGTGGCAGAAAAGGTAAGGGCCTCGTGCGCGCACTTTGAAGTTAAATTTCACTCCTTCCAGTAGACCAATTTTGGCAGAAAATTATATTTACACATCGAGACGAATGATGTGAGCCTAATATCGTCCATGGAAATTAATTTTTAGGTTTTTTTTTTATTTCTTAAAATTCTGTCGAAACTGCAAACTAAAAACTGCTTTTCGGTCGTCCCAATGTAGTGTAACCATTTCTGCCAAAGTCATCGTTTTTTTTTTCTTTTTTTAATTTTGATACCTTTCAAAACTGACGATCTTCACCACCCTTCTTAATTGATATGGACCCTTCATTTACAAGAATACTTTAAGAACATCTGACTCATTATCGCACTTATATCTCTTTTCTTTAAATTGTATTTATTATCTGGCTCTTACCTAATTATGTTGGATAACAATTTTGATCTTGGAGTAGTGTGGTATTGGGGGGGGCGTGGTATGGTATTGGGGGACTTTGACGGTTGAGTAAGGGGAAAGTGACGCGAGCTTTACTTCATAACGCGTGAATCGATTTGAGTTATTCTTTCCGACCTAAGGTCGGGCTGGGTGTCGCCCTATTAATCCAGCAGTAGTTCGATTGCGCAGTGTCTTATTATATGCATGGTGCTTGGATCAATTCTCATTTTCTACGATATCTACTGCATACCATAGTATGTCCTAATATAATACAACAAATTTACCCAGTTTTACATTTTATGAAAGCAACTTTATTTTTAATAAGTGTGTAATCAAATGAAATGGTGATTTGTGTTTTGTGGATGCTACATGAGATAAGAATTAATTTAATTGGAAGAGATCGGATTATTCGGTTACTGCTGTAATTCGCTTTAAAGGGTCTTTTTTTTGTGATATAGGCAAAGCCAAGGGGACAACCCTATGATGCTTTAGCACGGCTTTGGCCAGAAGCGAATTCTGGTAAGGGGATTGAAGGAACTAAATGTCCTTTTTTTGCGTTGCTGCGAGCAAGAGTGGATTTTTAATTTAATGCAAATTACAAATAAAAAACTTACAGACAAACCGATCCTCGAAATTACATCCAATGTCGTGATGATCGTGCCTATCAATCAATTAATTCAATTCCATCTCATTTACGTTTAAGCACAATATACCAGTATGTTACCCTATTAAGCCGCACCAAAACGTAAACTTTGGCAAAGTTGGTCGGAATGCTGGTCATGGATTAACAAGAATGATTCAGCTTTTTGCTGTAGGAGTAAATTTTTCGATTTTAAACACCTAGTCGACAATATAGCGATGTTGGAAATGTTCAGTGAGGAGACAAATTGTTTAGTTTTGTCTATATTATCGAAAACGCTTGTAAATTTTTCGCAATACGTCAGGTATAGATATGCCATTATACATGCTGCAGGTGGCTAGTTTGATCGTGAACAGACCTCAAGTTCAACATTTTTTGAGTACGATTAAATCATTAATGCCAATGTTAGTTCATAATAATGTAATAAACCATAATTATATTTACATTGTATTGAAATGAATCGAAATAATTGTTAAGTATCTTATATTAAAATATCGCATCCATATTTTCTACTTTATCTACCATAAAATGAAGCGCAGTTCTAAATTTCATAAATAACGTAAATATTTATGTTCACAAAATGTATAGATCTACCCAAAAACGGCAAACTCATTATTTATTATTATTAATATTTAAAGTAGTTTCTTTGAGGTAATTCGCTTTTGATAACATTATGTTAACAACTAAAACATTCTCTAACTTTAAACTATGCTTTTTTAAAAATGATTTTCTTTGTAAATCAAGTAAAACGTAATCTTACTTGGTGGGCGCGCTCAGCTTCAGCACGTCGGGCTTCTGCATCGCGAAGTTGCATACTGAGTGAGTCCAACATGGCGTCAGACACTCCCAGAGCGTCGTATGACATCGTCTGAAAGTAAAGAAAGGGCTCACATTATTATTTTTTATTACATTTAAATGAAGTAGCTGCATTCTAACTACAAATCGTGTATGATTGAACAATATTATTTTACAAGGTAGTGTCAGGTTTTCTGCAATTCACTGTGTTTATTATTTTTTGAGTATGCAAGTTTTATTCTATGTCGTCGATAGAGGAAATAATAATGTGTCAGGCTTTTATCCCAGAGGTCACAGATTCAAAACCCCATTGACAACCCCAGTGACAACCCATTGTACGTTCGATAAGAAAGCCTCAGGATTGCATATTAATGTCGGTGGCTCGGATCCCACCTTTAATTTTAAGTCCACTTGCAATCGTTGCCTTGAATCACGTGAATTTCCCACCCCATGCCGCATAAGGAGTTACGGGAATAAGAGAGAGAGATGAATTTATTAATTTTGCTGACAGTAATAAAATCTTTGGATATTTTTTATGTAAGTACTATACGTAAAACTTTGTATAACGTAAACCGATTTTGATTGTTCCTTCTTTTATTGCTTTGAGTACACTAATAATAATAATAATAATTTATTGTTGAATGTAATACATAAGATTGACAAATTTTTATAGTAAAAATAAATGCGACACTAGATAGAGTTCAAATAATAAAGTAAAAATTGAAGAAAATTATTACAAAATAAGTTACCGAAAACAGAGCTACAAAAATTTCAATAAAGATACAGAAGTTCAAAAATGCTACAGAAATTCGAAAAAAGTTACATTAATTCAAATGAGAACAGTCAAAATATGTATACAAAAAGGAAATAAAGAAAAGGAAATAGAGTTTTCAGACTATGTAGCTGATAATAATCGTTTTAATGCATTGGGAGAGCCCACGTTCTGAATATTGAACCGAAGATCATTCTATACTTGGACAAGATTAGATTTTTCCATTTCCATTTTTGTTGGGCCGTGATATTGTAAACTGGAACATTTCTCTTAAGTACTTCGGTTTATTCGAATAAACTAAATTATGTAAAAATATCAGAGTTCTTTGTTTTAAACAATTATCTAACGTACAACCAATCAAACTTATAATCAACGATGAGACATGACCAAACCTCCTCAATCCGAAAACAAAGCGTGACTGCATGCTTTAAAAGCAACCTTCATTTTGTGAAAATATGGAAAATATGTTATCTTAACAAGGAAATATCAAGCTTTAAAAACAGAAATGAGTACCATGCGACAAAATACTGTAAAAAGCCATAGTCTTCGCAGTCCTGCGTAAATTTTGCTTAGATTCGCTTTAACATTATCACATCACTTTATACTGCTGCTTAAGATAGTTCCAAGATTAAACACTTCAGCGCAAGCACCACGAAAGCATTGAGATATACTGGAGGAATATCTTTGACATCGAACGTACTACTCTGAAAGGAAATAAACTGGGATTTCCTGAGTTTTAAAACCAATAGATTATTTTTCGACCAATTATATATCCTGTGTAGGTCAGAATTAATTTATTCTACACAGTCCTCCAATAGTCCAATAGGTCTACTTAGATACACCTGCATATTATCCGAAAATAGATGGACTAATACGTCGCAAACCATAACATAGTATTAATAAAGAGACTAAACAACAGTGGACCAAGTGCAGATCGCTGTGGCACTCCGCATGATAGTGGTCTAGGACTTGACAGTTCCCCACCGAATTTCACCCTTTGAGAGCAGTCAGATATAAAACTTCCGATTAAAGCGGTAATAGAGCTACTGAAATTAAAAGAGGTACAAAGCTTCTTAAGCTTGGTCGACCCGGTCAAAAACCTTAGAAAAATCGAACAATAAGAGCGCTGTGAATTTATTCTGATGCAGGGCACCTTTTAAGTCTGTAGTCACTTTACGTATTGTTGTCACACAACTGTGGAAGTCACGGAAGTCCGGTAGCCAGCGCATTCAAAACTACATATGCTCTACATAACTGGGTGTTTGATGGAAAATTATTATATATTATTTTCTAGAATACTTTAGAAAGGATACTTAACAGGCTTATGGGACGATAGTCAGTCAGGCTTTCTTGATAGGAGTTTTTAGGTATAGGCAATACAGTGGCGATTTTCCGCTTGCTAGGACGGAAGGACAACATAAGGCATGTATTGGTAATGTGGTGAAAATATCTACCAATTTACGGAAATATCAGCTTAATAAATCTCAGTGATGGCTCGTTGGGACCAGCAGATCATTAGGTATATCAGCGACCGGTAAGTTACTAGACATAAGCTTAGATGAAAAGCATGGACATTTCCCTGGCTTAATAGACTTCTTTTTTAGCGGTACATATGTTTCAAATAAATGAGAGATCAACGACGTTAAAATCTCAAATTTATCGTCAACGGGGACAGCATCATAAATCATATCCCAGGGCATACGAGAACATTCAACACCTAAGGAATATATATTCATGTAATTATTATCACGATATCAGATAGCTCTTAAGGAAATCGTTGTTTCCAAAATCATAACTGAAGAACAGAATATATCTAAGTTACTAGGAGGACTTATTTGATCCTGAGAAAAAATTCTTTCATTATACATTATCAAATCTAACAAATAAGGATCACTGTCATTAAAGAAGGTTTTTTAAGTTAACGTTAACGGGAGACATGATTTTCTCTAACTCCAATGCAGTCTTGTAATCAAGTCTTGTGGGAACTTCGAAACGCGTAGGCAGATTTGAAAGATTACCCCCACTCACGATCTCGTTTTTGGGAAGTCGGTTAAAACGTCTCATCAAAATTGATGCATAAATTATGAAGTTAGGCAACAGTCCTCCTTCACAATTCGTATTTGTTTACAATCTAAATATTTTTCATGTACATTACCTATCGATTTAAATAAAATAGTTTTTGTAAAAAGAAAACGCTGAAGGTATAAAATAATATTTAATTTTATGTCGATCACAAGATTTCCAAAAAAACAATGAGAAATATTCAATCTGTCCAATATATATAAATCCATCTTCCTAATGAACTCGCATTAAAAAAAATGTCTAGGCAGTTTTATATGATGCCTTTGATTGTGAATAGATAGTTGTTTTGTTTGTTAAATTTGCACAACTTGAAAATGTATTTTTGTGAAATCAGTTCAACTTTTCTTTTAAAAACTATTTCATTTTTTACTTTTTAGGGTCTTCCGGCATTCTACTCGAATTATGAATTTAGTCGCCGCCGCCCCCTTTCCATATTCTCCCAAAATTTTTACCATGGTGTTAGTCGAGCGACGTACTCCATACAGCAAGAAATATTCACCCAAATGGGCCACGCATTACGAAGTAAAGTGAGTGTTCCGTCCACTCCCTATCCGCACTCTAGGTACAAATTTTTTATTATTAAAGTGTCATTCACGAAAAGTAGTCTGTTAAGTCTGTCAACTCATCCAAATTGGTCTTTGTGTTACTAAGATAAGTTCCACTCCGCCCCTACTCAAAAGTGCAGAGGGAGAAAATAATCATCCAAATTGGTCAACTTGGTTTTAAGTTAGGATCCGCACCATACGATCCACACCACACCATTCTAAATTTTTGACATAGTGCCAGTGGGAGAACATACTTCATATCCCCTCCAATACAAAAAAATAATCATTCACGCGTTAAAAGTTAGGGTACACCCACTCCCACTCCAATACCAACTTTCTTCAAAAATCCTTGACACGAGTTGCGAAGTTATGATTATAAATAAAAAAAAATTAATAAAAAAAAAAATTTTACCTCGAACTTAGAACGTTCTCGTTTTGGGAAGGCGGTTCACAATAAGTCACGTTGTTTTTCTCAGCCTTAAGCAGCCAAAAGAAAATTTATTAAAAACAAAAATTTAATTTAAAATTCAAATTATATATTATAGGTATCCGAAAAATACTTTTCTTGAAAAACATTGGCTTAATTTATAAATTCAATTCAGTCACACTTTTGATGAATTGTCGAGTGTTATTTATTTATAAATAAGTAGACCGAGGAAGCTTAGAAAACATAGCTTCTTCAAAGTGCCAAGTTTTATCAAAAGTTTATACCTATATCTAATAAGTATTTCTTTAAATTTATTCAGTTCCAATTCCAAACTAACTAGCAGAAATATTAAGGTTTTGCTATTATGTGAAAAATTTTATTCAATATTGTAAATTATCCATTAAATTTAGCAAACTACTTCAAAGTGGAGTAGACGTTTTAATTACTCCGCAAAGTCGTTAAATAAATTTTCTTTAATACCAAACGTTTCTGCTGGCAAGATTAAAATTTCAATTCAAAATTGCTTACTGCAACGCCCAAAAAGAACGACTCTCTCCCTCCATTAAATATATGAATAATCTCTACGGCTGGCACCTCCTTCCTTTTTAATATCCTGCACAGTAATTCTACATTAATACAGATATATAGCCTTTTTACGTTCAGCAGTCTTCAAAATGGTTTTGTTCAGCAAAACCTTCATATTCACTCGTCGGAAATGTCGTTTTTTTCTCAGTAGCTTACTTGCCGGCAGAGGCTGAATTGAAAACGTTCCAAGTTTGCAGCCCAGGATGCTGAAACTGCCACATTCCTGAATGCTTCTTTTCATTTCATAAATTATAATCGTGAAATCATCTTTAAGATATGCCAGATTTGTGTTAAAAAGGAGCTGGTGGATTCCAAGTGAGACTTTTTGGTACGTTGATTCTTTTGGTTGGATTCACTAGTTAGCGCCAATAATGGGAACAATTTATTATTCTCTAACAAGCATTACGATATTCTTGCTTTTAGCGTAGATCTATGCAAAATCTATTGGCACCAAAGTCAAAAACCCGTTTATCCTTTGAAAGGACTATGAGCATTTGTTCGCCAAAATATGTATAAACGCTGCCAAGAACAGCAGAATTTTACTTCGCAAATGTTCACAAAAATTAAGATATGTGTGAGCTGATTGTATGGCGAAATAAATCATTTAAATGACCAATACTTAAGGGTAGGTTCTAGTCGAGCAATTTAAAAAAAATTTATTATTATTTATTCTTTTTTTTTTGCATAAATTAAATCCTTATAGTGGCTAGAATAAGCCTCTAAAACGATTTGACGAAGTTCGGAAAAATGTAAAAGCTACAGCCGATTTAGTGCGAACGCGTACCGGCCGAAAATCATACCTACGTTTGGGCTAAATGCAGATGCACGCGAGCCGTATTGTTTGCTCAGCATCTATAAAAATTCTTATATGTTCTGTTTGAACAAATTAATTTTTCTTGAATATAATAGTCAAAATCACAAGGAAGAGGAAGAATTGCTCTATGGTCCAGGAACAGCTGACTAGCTGTAAGAAACAAAAATTATATTTTTTCCCATTTTTTTCTTTGTCAAGCTTTAAATGCGTTTTTCTCAAAACTATGTTTTTAGACACGCCGTGCAAAGTTGCAGTCGAACCTTTGAACCGATTGACTTCTTTTTTCTACTGAATAAAGATTATTGAATTTAAGGGGAAATGGACAATTTTCAACATAAAATATTAATATTTACTAATTTTTAACCACCATGAACAACAAAAAAAGGGTAAAAAATCGGTTTATTTCTTCAAACGGTCGCCATTTTATCAAAAATCACTGAATTTTTCTAAAAATGGTCCATGCCCCTCAAATTTATCTTAGTTTCCAAATGAATTTGAGTTTTGTGTTTCAGATAAAAGAGAAAGGCGGAATCTTGCACAGCTCCGGTGGCGCGTGGATATCTCGCGAATTTTCGAATTTAAAGAAATAAAAAACATTTTAATAAACTTCAGCCATTTTTCAGGCCGCTCGACCAGAACCCACCCTTAAGCTTTTTACATCATTTATACATTGGTGAAAAATCTATATTTCATTAGAATAATTTCCATTTATCGTCCGATTTGAAAATGTTTGAAGCGAATGCA
This sequence comes from Leptarthrus brevirostris, assembly GCA_964036015.1. Taxonomy (NCBI): domain Eukaryota; kingdom Metazoa; phylum Arthropoda; class Insecta; order Diptera; family Asilidae; genus Leptarthrus; species Leptarthrus brevirostris. Next base: position 168,601,845 of record OZ038371.1, on the reverse strand, counting down.
CTACAGTGAGTGCACTCCAACGAAATAATAACTAAGATTGAGATGCATGCGAGTCAGCATAACATAGACATTTTTAACACATTGATACTGAGATTATTCTTGGAACATCAGCGCCGCAAAATTCCTTTGAAAGTCATAGCGGGTTCTGAATTTAATGTTATTTTTCATAATTTCACTGTGTGTTTTGTCACACTTGTTCCTACGTCAATGTGCCAAGACCAAAACAAATCTTGAAACAAAAACAACCATAAAATAAAAAATGTGTAGCATCATGAAATTAACACATTTTCTATTAAAACTTTAAAAATATTATAAATTTTGGATTCATTTTTGCATTGTTTTCACTGCACAGCATCGAATCACAAAGTAAACAAACAACAATTGGACAGCAGGGACAACAATGGCGGGATACAATAAGACAAAAAAATTTCAAAATAGATACAAACCCAAACGATTTTGGCTACGTTAATGTATGTGAATCGTATTCGCGGTTTCATCTCGTTTAGTTCTTACCTCGTTAGTGCATTCTCACCATCATCAGCGCATCGACAAATTGTTTTGCTATGTTTCCTCTTTCTTCGTTGGAAATGAAGGATTTTATATTTGACAACGACACAGTCACGAAACAATAGTCTGGATAATAGTTTTCGTGTGGTTCTATTGGTCTTCCTGCTTCCCTTCTTAAGAATTGCTCTACACATGTTCCTGTTCTTTGTTATTTATTTAATTTATCTACTAGCGGGGTCTTTCCAAACTCTTGGAAATCTTCCTTAACTATCCCTCTTCACTAGAAGGGCAAGCGTTGTGATATTTCAAACTATAGATCCATTGCTCACGTTTATGAGGCATTTTTTTGCAATCTACTTTATATCTTGGTTCCATCCTTTACAGGATGGATTTATGAAAAAAGGGTTCACCACGAAAAACCTTCTGGAATTCTTTAACTTCTGCTTATTTGAAATTGAAGTTGGTAAACAAGTGGACTGTGTTTTCACCGATTTTAGTAAAGCATTTGACGGCATTAATCACCATATTTTTGATTCACAAGTTAACCTCCCTCGGCTATCCGTCTTTGTTTGTTGACTGAGTCCGCTTATATTTATGATGTCGAAACCAGCGTGTGCCGTTCCGGGGTTCCCTATCCAGGTATATTTACAATATCTCTGGTGTGCCTCAAGGAAGACATCTCGGCCCGATTTTATTATCTGCATCAATGATGTATCTGTGTTCTTGAGGTATTCTAAAATTCTCTGTTATGCTGACGATGCCAAAATTTTCCATGTCGTGTACATGACTGTGAAATTTTAAATTCTGACGTAAACGCCTTTTACAGTTGGTGTTCTATTAACTGTCGTCCATTTAATATTAGTAAGTGCACATCTATTTCATTAACTCGTAGAAAGTATTGATAGTCTATCTCAACAGCTGTAGCTTCGTCAAGCCAATTTTGGAACACGTTAGCTATGACTATTGGCCTGGTCCAGGCGGTCCAGCGCCGCTTTGTTCGTTTTGCTTCGCGGGCTTCCTTGGGACACCCATCTTATTTTACCTTCTTTCTTAGATAGGCTTAAACTCATCAAGCTTACCTCTCTTGAATCTAGACGGAATAACTGCAAAACTGTTTTCGCTTATGATTGCATTCAAGGCAATATTGAATCCCCAGTATTGTTGTCTTCTTTAAATATATCTATCCAGTGTCGCTGCTTGAGAAATCGATATTTTATTTAAATACCTCTATATCGTACCATCGTATGGGTTTCACAAAAGTAGGAAAGCTAGGTCTTCCCTTACGGCGTTTAAAAATACTTGAAAAGAGGTGATACTAATAAAGAATAAATTTTTTTTTGGGTAATCCATTCTTCGAAGTAAAATTTAATTCCTTACATAGTGATCAATTATACGTCGAAAGAAATTTCTTTTCAAGACACTTTCTAGATTACTTTTTATATTGGAGATAAACGAAAATACAAGTACATATAATTCCTTTTAATAGCAATTACAATTTCATGTAATAAAATTGAAAACGTTTTCAAGTTCAGTACTAAGGTATTGAGCATATCAATTACAAAATACAATCCTTAGGATTTAGTAATTTAATTCCTAAAGCAATGATTCCAACTCACCTTTAGCCAAAGTTCAGTCACTAGTTTGTAAAATAATCCTGTTGAGGTCGTCGATCTTTCCTAATGCTGAACGATTGTTTCAAGCATTCTGTTATCGTAGTCTGTTTTATTCATTATTACTAATGAACTTCCCTTCTCCTGCTTCTTTTATTTAATGTAGTATATGTATATCTTTTTGTTTGTTTTAATATGTCCTTACAGACAAGGATGCAAGTGGGCAATGGGTGCAATTATAATCTCTTCTATGATCCTCGACTGAACTTTTTACTGTTCTAACAACCATTATAAACTAATCCCTAATTAAACCGATTACTCACAAAACGACCCACATAGGAAAATTACGCCAAAAATCATTGTTAAAATGACAATACTGTACCGGAGCGAAAATATAGACTTATGAGGAATCAGTTAAGGGGGAAACCCACCTATAAACCTTCAAAAATTTGACATTTCGTTTTTATACTCTAAAATATTCTATATATTTTATGACCCTTCCCAAACAAAACTCCGCGCTGCTTCCTACGAAATTCAAATTCACACGCCCGGCTTTTCGTATTTGTTTTGATATAAACGTAAAACAGAGTTGTCTCGAGTGAAATTTCGGCGTTTTTTGTAGTTACGTTTGGTTTGTTTCCACACCACGATGAGTAAAAAACTTCAAAGGCCAAAAAAGTTGCCGGGCCCGGGAAAATGTGCACCGTGTTTCTCAAACAAAGCGTCCGAAATTCCAGGAAAACCGATACACGAAGAAGAAAGAAGAAAATCCACCTGAGAAGGAAATCTTCTGAACTTGCAGAGGATTACGGATTCGTTATGCTGAACTTCAAGACATTTTTCGGAGAACTTTCTACTTAAGTGAAGTGTAAGAAATGTGATGGTGAAGTCTGTTTTGAGAAGTTAGATCATTAGTTGATTGGGATTCAAACTTGATGTAAAGTGCAAAAACTGTGAAAAAGTGACTAAGATAAATTCTCATTGACAGCAATAGGTACAATACAGAAGCGATATGAAGTTGGCTGCTGGTTTAGGGTTGTCGGGCCTTCAATCTTTCTGTGCTATAATGGACATGCATCCGCCATTGATTCAAACAATATTGTCAACAGAAACCCAAATCCTGCAGAAAAATCCAAGAAAAGCAATCGAAGAAGAGATGCAACTTACAGAAGACGTCAATAACTACTTTGTTGTTTCTGGTGATGGTGCATGGAAGAAGTGGGGATACAGCAGGAATTGTGTTGTCACATTTCTGCATTAGAAGTCTGCAAATATATTGAACACAGCTCCACCTATTATGAGGAATGTGAGTGGTGGGATAATCATCTCAATGATGATCCAGTGGTTTACCAAGAATGGATCGATCATCAAGGGAGTGCAGCTATGGAGGTTGAAGGCCCGAAAGAAATTCTTCTACGTAGTCAGCAGTTTTTTGGCAACATATAAAGCGCTGGTGGATATTGGAGTATATGAAAAAGGGGTTTTTTGAGAAAAAGGAATACATCCAGCATGTCCAAAAATATGGACAAACGACTGCGACATCTAAAGAAGACTTCTTTTTACCATGTGTCAAAAGCCTGGTCTCGAACACGGGAATCATGGAATAGTGGTTGTGCTGCTCAACTAATTGATCCAACTACGTCTCCCAAACCTACCCGACCTTACATAATGTTATGGTAATGCGAAAAGTGAGCAGACAGACTGAGTTGATGATATGCATAAAGCCATCTGGGCCACATTATACTTGAAAAAAATCCACAACATTACCTCAGCAGAAAGGGCCCTAGTGCCGGTAGTGGAGGGCCATGAAAATGAATGAGGTTTACAAGCATCCGCCTATTCCTACAGCAATTGTCGAAGAACTCAAACCAATATATGAAGCCCTAAGTGATGAAGCACTGCTAAAGAAATGCCTTGGATATTTCATCAAAATAATAATGAATCATTCCATTCGGCTATATGGAAAGTAGTGTCAAAACACCTCTATAGTGGGATGCACTCAGTCCAAATTGCAGTCGATTTGGCCACCATCACTTTCAGCAACGGATCATATGGCATCTTCTGACTCATGCAGGCATTTTATATCACTTTAGGCTGTGCTGCTGACAAAATTTTCAAAAGGATGGATGCCATCCGCAAACTCCAAGCTGACCGAAAGGCTTCATAAGCTACCAAGGAAGCCAGAAAAACCCGAAAACTCAAGAGGTTGCAACTGGCCGAGAAATAAAGTAAATTGCGCTTTTTAAGCTAATTGTTTTTCTAAAACTCTCTTATAATCTGTTTTTCGTAACGGGGATGGTAAGGCTGTGAAATGCAGACAGACGGACGGATGGACAGTCAGAAACGATAATGGTTCCTAGTTGCAACATAACTCTAAAACGTAAACCTCACCCACAAACGCGCACTGATTAAGTGAAACTTCTTTCGCCTTTGTCAATTAATAGATTTAAATTATGCAGGTGAAAAGAGTAATGAAAAACATTAAGCTGCAGTTACCAGTGGTCTGTGGTAACTTAATTATGTTACATATATTCGCATGTAAAACTTGCGGCTATAGTTTGGTCGTCCAGCACCTTGCATATTACCACCATGTCTTTGCTGTTATTTTGCGCGAAATTCTCGAATACGTTGCAGTAATGATTCACTTTATAAGGTAGACAAACAGAGCGATATTTAAATGCAAGCAGAATATAGTGGAAGAAGGGTTAATCTCATAAAAGGTGCACCTCCCCCCACCCTCTTCCTAAGCGAAACCTAAACCCGCGCCTTCTCGTGTATGTTAAGCATTGTTTTATATATCAATTATTTGTCAGCAGAGTATATTACAATCCCTTCTTTAATTCTTCAAATGAAAATTTCATGCTTGATATTTTCTTAACGTTATTATCAACACATTGTGCTTATGGCAACTTTGTTTTCTCGTCTATAACAAACTCATTAAATTTTACCTTTAAGGAGTCTTCCTTGTTTTCTGTGTTTTTCTCCACACCTGTTTCAGTCTCTAAGAAATTCTAACCACATCAAGAAAGAAAGTATTTTGTGAAATGTAAATATACACTTCCACAAAATTTGGTTTCGTTTGGCATGTTTTTTTTTTTTGCGTCCATACAGAGCGTTTTTGATGGACTCACGGATTTTTATTTAAACATTTAACTTTTATAACTTTTGGAAAGATATTTCACTTTTTATATTCCTTCAAGAAACAGACGACAACCCCAAAACGCGCGAATTTTTAATTTAGTAGACCGAACTTGCTTAATAAAGGGTTTGTTGCCATTTCAATCAATAAGTTAAACGAAGACCTTTTCCTTTGCACTTTTAGAATTTACAAATGTATTTTCTTCTGTGAAACTTTGCTAACGAAACCCTTATTATTGTGTAAATTAACTGTTTGACGAAGAGGTGTTTTTTTTGCGCCCCAACCTATGTCTATGTCACACCAGAAAAGAGAGTGTGAGAGATATATCTGGGAAGGTAATTAAAAGCAGATAGGTGGAAAAAATAATGAAGAAAAAAACATGCGAACGTGATAGCAAGACAAGGAAATACAACTAAAAAATTAACTACTTCTTTATAATTAATTCATGGGTAAAAATAATTCCGGAAATTCCTGGCATGTAATTAATTCAACTATTGTTGTGACCTACTTTCATTTTTTTGTTCTCTTGCCTGATTCGTGCAATTATTCTAAAAACTATTTAAAACTGAATGTAGGTTAATGTAGATACCCCAACCTCATGTAGAGCGTTCCTATAATTAAGTTAATGTTGGCGATAAAACTGATTGTGAATATTTAACACGTTATCGCTAATTAACTAAATGTTCTTTATCACAATTTTAACTTTTAATGTTTAGAATGTCGTTTTTCGGTCTAACCAAAAGAAAGAAAATTTTAATTTCTAAAATATCGAAAACTTGGTGTCCTGGTTGGTCCAAACGCATAGAAAAGCTATCGGTAAAGTAAGTTTTTTAATGATGATGCCAAAGATATATAGTATACTGGTAAAAGATGTATTCGTTTGTAGATATCCATAAATAAATTGAATTGAATTGATAAAGGATATAAGTTAACAGGTTATCGAGGAAAAAATAGAAACTGTTCAAAATTCGTTTTGTCCTGCTTAGAAAATTTGAGGATACGTCTAAATTTGACCTGGAAACCTGCCTCTTTACTCCACCACCAAAATCGAAATGGGGCTCTACAATATAAACTGTTATTTGTTTTTTGGAAAAATCAAGTCCGTGATTAAAATTTAAGGCTACTCTTCGGGAAATTACTCAAACCGATTTATCTCTAATTTTGTACAGAGAATCTATTTAATGTAAAATGAAAGTAATTCAATTGATTTTTGGTGAAACCAACAAAAAAGGGTCGAAAGCAAATTTGCTTGAAAATTTTAATTTTTTTCATAATTTTCAAACATTTTTATGGTCGTACATTAGATATGGAAAAATTCGGAAATTTTGCATCTTAAGAGGCAAAAATACTTTCATTTGGGGTATTAGAATAGATAAATTTAAATTTTGCTGGAAAAATTTAAACAGAATTTCTGTATTGTTACAATTGATATTTTACAGAAATAATAAAAATTTTTAATAAATTGTATGTAACAAAAACTAGTGGCGTCTGGTCAAAGGAGACAGAGAAGACAGTGTCTCCCTAACAAAAATTTACAAATAAGCATTTTTTTAAAGATAACTTCATTAATAATTGAGCTTGATATCTTCCAAAAATGTTTGGAAGAAATAATATTTATGTCTCATATTTTCAATATAAATATAACAGAAAGCTTTACAGAAAGCTTTTCCTTCTATAATATTTTTATTATTCTTCATCAACAATTGGACTATTAGGTGTGACCTGGCGGCATCTAGACTACTGCCAGAGGTGAACTGCTTTCGACGGCTCGATATTTTCAACATGGGTAATTAATTAATTTATTATTTTATATTAATCAAAGGCTGATTACTTAACAATTAAAAATACAATATAAAAACATAATAATAATACTAAACTAAAAAATACGACACATAATTATTAGCACAGAATTACAAAATATAAAAAGGAATTAAATGAATTTTAGACTTAAAACAACTGCTCGATAGGTTAATATTAATCAGTGGAAATAAAAATGCGGAACATCGACGTGATAGGCTCATGAAACCCATAATTGGTACGATATTGAGGTATTTAAACAAAATCTCGATATATCAAGGAGCGACACGGGATCGATATATTTAAAGAAGACAACTAGACCGGGGAATCAATATTGCCTTGAATACAATCAAAAGTGAAAACTGGTTTGGTGTTATTCCGTCTAGATTCAAGAGAATTAAGCTTGATGAGTTTAATCCTATCCAAGTAAGGAGGTAAAATAAGATGGTGATCCCAAGGAAGCCCACGAAGTGCAAAACGAACAAAGCGGCGCTGGACTGCCTTGCCGCGGCCATTGTGGTCTCTATTTCTCTATTTATTTATTTTAGGATTTATCAAATACTCATTACATAAAGCAAACTTACGTCTAAACTTAAATTTATATACAAAATAGAAAAAATCCTAACTAGGCTGACCCAAGCGCAACAGCGGCTCTGACATTATTACGTCTGGCTTCCGGGGAGTTTAAAGATAACAATTTAAGTGCATCAGCGTAGGGAGGCAGAAGTTGGTCATCACTCCATGGAAGGTTACGAAGAGCAAACTTTAAAAACCTTCGTTGGACAAACTCGATGCGATAATATGGCGACCAAACACAGCTAGCGTATTCTAAACTTGGCCTAACGAAGCTACAATAAAGGAGTCGCGTGATATAAGGATCGTCGATCCATCTAATAGAACACCAATTGTAAAAGGCGACTAAAACAGAATTTAAAATTTTACAGTGATGTACAGACGAAACAACGTGGAACATTTTGGCATAACAGAGAATTTTAGAATATTTCAAGAACACATATACCTACATCATTCATATAGATAATAAATAAAATCAGGCCGAGATGTCTTCCTTGAGGCAAACCAGAGGTATTGTAAATACACTAAGGAATAGAGAACCCCGTAATGGGGGTTCTCATTATGTCGCTGGGTTCGACATAATAAGTATGAGCAAACCCAGTCAACAAACAAGGGTGGAAAACCAAGACTGGCGAACTTGTGTATATAAATATAGTGATTAATGCGGTCAAATGCTTTACTAAAATCAGTGGGAAGTACGAAGAAATGGTTTGCAATGAACATGAAGTATATTGCAAACTAATGCCTCAAAAACTTAAGCAATGCAACAACGTTTGCCCTTCTTGCGAAGAGAAATAATTAGGGATAATTTCCAAGATTATGTGAAGACACCACACGAAATAGATAAATTAAACAAATAACACAGAATAGGAAAGAAAAGAAGAGCAGTTCTTTAGAAGGGAAGCAGGAATACGATCAGGAGGAGTCTGGTAATTTTTTTTTTTTTTGCACAAATATATTTTTATTTTGTTGCAAAATCGGGTAGTTTCAGGTTTAAGAAAAAAAACAGCTTGAAAATTAGTTTTCAAAATTCGAACTGTAAGTCCTTCTATCGGGCAGTAAAACGCCCCGGTTACGTCGATTTCGAATTGTTATTGTCGAACCTTGTGTATGATTAAAACCGAACTACTTGATCAATTTAAGAAAACAAAAAATATCTGCTGTGTTTATTAAAATATAATGGAATTTTTTCCGATAAAACATTTTTTCACCGTTCTACGCGGCTGATAGTGCAGCAATTTTAGCGGTTTTTTAATGTTTTGCTTTAATAGTGCGTATTTTTTGGTGAATGAAAAATTTTCTACAATCTTTCTCTGTCATACACAACAGCAGCATCTACTCCTGAGGAGCACATGTAATAACAAATTTTTTTTATGTTTTTAATGTTCATTAAAATGCCTATAAAATCAAAAAACTGTAAGCCATCTCTCATTTATTTATTGAAAACGGAATGATGGAAAATCGTAAATTTTCCAATGTTTTTACCATACTACCCCCTTAAAACAAAACGTGCAATCACCCGTGGAATAGTGAAGGATATCCGCAGATGCAAACAAGCCCCATGGAAGCAAAGGAAACGGCAGCAGTGATATACCTGCTATATCGTATTCTGATTACAATCCCAGCAGCCGAGTGCTTTGCAATGGGTGACCGTTTATAACATTATAGACAACACAACTACAACTCCAGAATGTGGGATGGCAGCACGTATGTCACCTGAAACCGACTAAATGCGGGTATCAGATGCAAAAGGAGCCATTTGAAATTTTTGAAAAAAATTAGTTTGATACAGTGTTGAATAGAAAATTGGGTAATAATCTGTATTAACTTACAACTCTCCGATGACCTTGACCTTGAAATATGTCATTGTTGGGGTCATTTTGAGCAAACGTATATATAGGGTACGCTCGGACCCGCTCCATTTGTTTTCTGAGCTCGAAACTTGCATTCTTTAAACTCCGAAATACGTTTCTTACTGACCGCATTCTTATTTAACTTCGTCAGAATAGGGTGGAGGGAGCAAGGGTGGTAAAATCAACTTTAACTTTGTACAGCAAGTATTCTTCCATTATTATGTAAAAGGCAAAAAGGCAAATTATATAATTATAATTAGCCTTCTACAAAATATAGGTAGTGGTGCTATGCGGGGAAAGGAGGGGGAAAGGAGGGGGAATATGAGTGCTTTGCCAAATTTAGATGCCCCCCCCCATTCCTCGGTCATCAACTCACAAATTTCAATGGATGGAAGCAATTATTCAAATAAATAATTCAAATAAAAATATTTTATTTTATCCTAACACGATAATGCACCCCACACCCCCTTAGTTCGAATCAGGTCGATGACCGATGGCATGAGAAAGTTTTAAGTAAAGTAAAGTAGATAATTTCCGAAAATAAAATAAAATAATTTAACTAACCAAAACACCTCATCTTATACTGCTTTTGGGGAACAACAACTAGGATTACTGTCAAAGGGGTATCTTTTGCATAATAATGCAGAATAAAAAGGGACAATCAAGGGGAAATTAGAATGGCAAAGGCCCCTTTTGAAACTGATAGACACAAATGCAACTCAATACATAATAAATGTGTGACGATTATGTACGGTTTTTTTTTACCCAAACGTTTGAACAACATGTTTTCTGCTAATTCTATCACAGCGTTATAGTCCCATAGTATATTTATTTTCAAATTTCATCCCCGACTGACTACTAGCTGACTAGCGCAGTATAGTAACATTATATACATAAATCAAAACAATAGAAAGGGAATAGAATATAATACAAGTAAATCAAAAGTTGAAGTCAGGCAGTTTTCAAAAATATGTAGGGTATCCTTAAGGAGTGCCATTGATGAAATCGTTGCGAATTTACCATAACACTGTGCGGCAAAAAATGGGGTTATGATTGTAATTGGGCAGCTGGGGATCATTTCCTAAGTAGTTTGCTGCGTAGAATCCGATCCACCACTTCAGGATTTTAAGAAATATTTCACAACTTAAAATGGTCGTAACTCTTCAAGAAAAAATCGTAGATAACCGCTCAATGGCTTATTTTGAAGAGTAAAAGTAGCATTGAACGATGAAGCTAGAAAATAAGACCAAACAAATGTTGCTCATCCTGTACATAACCTCAAAAGTAGCAAAAAACCTTTTTCGACTACATAACCTCAAAAATCGCCAAATCCTGACCTAATGGCCCAATTGTGACGTCGAATTCGGAATCTTCGCAGTAGATTACTTCGGAAATGATCCCCAGCTGCCCAGTTACAATCATGACTACATTTTTTGTCGCACAATGTAATTACTGCAGTGATAAGGCACGTGCGAGAAGTCGTGATTCCTCAAAGAACGAGCAGGAATAAATATTTAGAAAAGTCAGCAGTTCAGGGGAGTCAATAGAATCCTGCAAGCAATTGAAAGAAAACATAACACTGGAATTGCACCATCTTCTTTTAAGGGTATTTAAACAAAACAGCCCAGGTGAAACCTAACTTTGTAACGCGTAGTCCGATTTGGATGGTTCTTTTTTTGTTGTACAGAGTATGATCCCCCATTGCTAACAGGAGAAATAAAATTTGGCCTTGGTTGTGGGAGAGGGGGAGGGGTAGTCTAACTTTGTAACACGTGGACCGATTTGGATAATTCTTTTTCTGTTGGGTAGAGTATGTTCAGTGGGAGATACGTGGTGAAAAAAATTTTGGGGGGATTGGGGTGGGGGGTGGGGGTGGAACCTAACTTTGTAACGCGTGGTCCGATTTCGATGGTTCCTTTTCTGTTGTAAAGAGTATGATCCCCCATTGCTAATAGGAGAATAATTTGGTCCTATGGAGAAAGGTGTGGGTGGGGGGGGGGGGGGGAGGGGTAGTCTAACTTCGTAACGCGTGGACCGATTTGGATAATTCTTTTTCTATTGGGTAGAGTATGATCCTTGGTTGATACTACGAGAAAAAAAAATGTTGCTGGGGTGGGGGTGGGAGAAGGGGGGTGGAACCTAACTTTGTAAAACTGAATCGATTTGGATGCTTCTTTTGCTGTTGTATGGAGTGTGATCCCCCATTGCTAATAGGAGAATAATTTGGTCCTATGGTGGTGGTGGGGGAGGGGGAGGGGTAGTAACTTCGTAACGAGTGAACCGATTTGGATGATTCCTTTTCTGTTCGGTAGAGTATGTTCCTTGGTTGATACCATGAGAAAAAAAGTTTAGTGGAATGGGGGTGGGGTAGGGGGTTAAAACAAACGTCTAACGTGTGGACCTTGGATGGATGGTTCTTTCTTCGTTGTATAGAGTAGAAGACACTAAAAAGTGTAAAATAAAATAGTTTTTTAAAAAAAAGTTGAACCGACTTCACAAAAAGCGCTAAAAAGCATAAAATAATTTTTAATTATATATCTATTACGACATTTTGAAGTCGGTGCAAATTAAACAAACAAAACAACTACTTAACCACAATAGAAGGTAATATACAAAACTACCTGAACGTTTCAGCTTACGGGATCATAAGAAATGACGATTAAATATTTTTGTTGTAGTTGTTTGGTTTGTTTGATTTGCACCGACTTCAAAATGTCGTAATAGATATAAAATTAAAAATTATTTTATGCTTTTTAGCGCTTTTTGTGAAGTCGGTTCAACTTTTTTTTAAAAAACTATTTTTCTTTTGTACATTACACGAATTTCAACAAAAACCTCAATCGGTTTTTTAATGGCAATCAAAGCCCCTCTCGTATTAACATTCAGAGAGATTTTCTACTTTTACGCAAAAGATAATTGCCGTGAGTGATGGGGTAAAAACCCTCTAATGTAGTTTAGGACATAACACAGGATTTTAGAATGAGATATGTGGTTCCGCGAAAAGTGATCCGGTAAGTGGGATCAGATAGATGCGGTCAACAAAAGCAGACTGAACCCCGAGGAAAAAGAGCTTCAGAACAAGAATTCCATAATTTATTCTACCGAACGCCTCGCTAAAATGAGAGAAAATGCAATCGACCTGCCTCCCAGGTTCGAATCCAGCCGACGGCGACCCATTGTTATTTTCTGCTAACAACAGATTACGATAAAAAGGGTATTGAAGTTGCAGGACAAATATCAGTGCTTCGGAATCCACTTTAAATTGTAGGTCCACTTGCAATCGTTGTTTAGAATCTGTTGAAGTTCTTCTACCGCCCCATGCGCCACAATGGGTTACGGCTATATAGATGTTCAAAGAACTGTAAGAACGGTTTACAATAAAAATTAACGACATTTAAACCCAAGACGTCAAAAATCGTAAATTATGTGTTGTTGCATTACAAAACTGTTTTACTTTCGATTCCCGTAGCACTAATCATCAACATAGAGAAATAATCTAAAAAAAATCTTTTAGTATAAAGAACACAGGTACACTCTTGTTAATTTATTTGGGATCAGAAGTGTAGTTGCCTTCTCTAATAACTTGTGCCTTACTTGGGCCAACGTGTTGGAAACTAAAACTCGCTGGTTCGAATATCGCCGGCAGCACGCCGTGGTTTCCAGCATGTTTTCCGCTTTCAACACATTAAGGAGCTACACCAGTGTGATAATTTAAAAATATCGATTTTTTGTTTTTATATATTTCGATGCTTTTATATATACGAATAAATAATAATAATAAAAACAAATATAGTATCATTCGGCAAGTAAAAAAGGAAATTAGCGATGAGGATTTAGTTTCAGTTAAGGTGGATAAGGGAGATTTGGTTACTATTAAGTCAGAGTATTTAGAAAAAATGAAAAAATTGCATTGAGAGCAGGAAGCTAAAGCTAGATTCAACTAATAAATATCAAAAATAGGTAGTACGAGAATTAAATAATTGCAATTAAATTTTGGATAATAGCTTGAAATTTCAACTTAGAAATTGTAATGCGTCTATTCCTATATTGTAAGCATTGCCTAAATTACATAAAATATTCCTGTAAGACCAGTAGCTGCTTCCTTTAATTCTCCTTCTCAGAGACTGTGCAAGTGGTAATCTTATTAACTTTAGTCCGGTGTCTTTTGATGTGTCTAGTTTGTTTCCTTCTGTGGCAGTTAAAAAGTGTCGTGAATTATTAATTAATAAAATTCGGGAAAGCACACGGAGTATAGTATATTTCATGCTAACGAATATACAAACCTAATTAATTTGATCTTTAAACAAAACTATTTTTATTTCAATGGTAAAAATTTTATTCAGGATGATGGTTTGGCAATAGGATCAGCATCTGCCCTTTTATGCTGACTTTTTTATCCACCATTTGGGGCAAACTTTGTTTTCGTCTAAATGCTCTTTAATATCGAACATACATACATATTTGGTACAGACATGTAGATGATATTTTATGTATTTGGACAGGCACAGAGCGACAACTTATGTATATACTTTTTGAACAATATTTTAAATAAACTGGAGGATAATATAGAACAATTAATTTTCTAGACTTAACGATTAGTATTACTAACAATTCCTTTGATTGTAAGATTTTTCGAAAAGAAATGTTCTGTGAAATAGTGGTCGCTATTGACTCTGGTCATCCATGGTCCACGAAGATATCAGCCTTCCATTTTATGATTCAAACGTTAATCTTTATCAGATTGTCACCAGATAATTTTAAATTAGAACTGAAAACTATTAAATTAATAGCAATAAATTACGGACATTCTAGTAAAATAAAAAATAAAAATTGTGGCTTTGATTTATTCTTCTCTGAAAGAAAATAAAAATTCAATCATGAAGCGTAAGAAAATTCCGTTTGTTAAAGATGTATCTAACAAATTAAAAAAAAAATTTGTTTGAATAATATTATTCCGGCGTTTTAAGTCAAATCTAAGAAATCTTTTAGGTAACTTTAAATTTAATAGTAAAGTTGATGACTTCGACAAAAGTGGCGTATACAAGATTTTCTTTAGTGACTGCGACGCGATCAATGTATATAGGTAAAAGTAGACTAAAAGGTATATCAACATATGTTTGAAAACCAACATAAACTTGACTCTTGCCTAGTGTACGAGCAGAAAGAATCTTAGATAAATATGAAATTAAATAAATGATGGATGATAGGTTTAAAAAATGTTAGTCCTCTCTTAAGTCCGTTTATGTTAACTGAGCTTAAGGCATTAAATATTATTCTTTGTACTAGTGGTAGTCTGAGTCTGTAGCTATATTATTGTAGTATTGATTGTTTCAAAAGCCTCTAAAGATGATCAAATAGATCGAAACGCATCGGTAAACCTCTGTTAATTTGCTAAATAAATAAAAAAATATAGTTTTTGTGAAGTATTGTTGTTATAATTATTTACTCGTATATAATGAAGTTTCAACGATTGTCGACTAGGAATTCAATCAATTATCCTTTTTTAAATTTAGTTCAACTAATTTCAATTCTTTTCAACATATTTCAGAAATACTTCAACAAAATCCAAGAAAGAATTAACAACTTACACAAATCGATCAACAATTTTAAATTAAATTCAATTTTTATTTTAAATATACTGCAACTGCAATTTAATTGAACATTTCTTCTAAAAAATAATTTGTGAAATCTCAAACACTTTAAAAATTATTGATGTAATTTTTAAAACGCCATTGCAGTATATTTAAAATAAAAGTTGAATTTAATTTAAAATTTGTTGATCGATTTGTGTAAGTTGTTGATTTGTTCTTGCAATTTATTGAAGTATTTCTGAAATGTGTTGAAAAGAAATGAAATTTGTTGAATTAAATCTAAAAAAGGTATACATCAAAAGCTTTTATATACATATATATATATATATATAGATTAAGAGGTCGAAGTATAAAAGTCGGCCTATGTTTAGTTTTCAAAATACAGCTATCGCCAGGCTATGGTTAGGGTGGCAGCTATCAACCCTACAGCCAATCGCCTCACATAGACCTATAAATGGTCCGTTGTGTTACTACATCCGTTGAACCGTGCCTGATTGCCGGGTTTATCTAAAACCAGCCGCAGCTGTAAATAAACCTTAGGAGCTGCTTCATGCCGATGCAATATGGCCCATGCCACCTAAGAGGTATACGCCCATTGCATTGTACCTTCTTTTTGCCCGCGCATTCGCAGAGTAAGTGCTGACTGCTTTCCACCTCTTCTTCGGCCATACAGCTCCGGCAGAAGTCATTCGTGGGAATGCGCAGACGTTCTGCGTGTCTACCGAAAAGTCATTGGCCAGTAATAACTGCCACAATGTTTCGGAGGTTTATCCGGCTTCCGTTTAGCAAGAACGCGGTTTTTCTCAAATCCCGTTCAGGCCACAGCTGCCTTGACAGGCTGCACGTGATTAAGTTACTCCATCTCTGCTTAGCGAGCTGAATAGCCTTAAGGTCAATTTCTCTCTTTACTGATTCTAGCGGCCAGCCAATCGATCTGTCAATAGAGGAATCATCCAATTGTGATCCCTCTCCTTTGCCAGCTCATCAGCTGCCTCATTCCCTTGAAAACCACTGTGACTAAGGACCCAGCAGAGAGTTACGTTGTGTCTCGCCCCTAACGTCCGGAGACCAGCCAGACACCTGCCGACTAGCCGTGACCTGACTAAGTTTGAGTCCAGCGCCTTGATATCTGATGGCTGTCGATGTACAAACATATCTCGCTACCCATTGGTAGGTTTGGGCGCCCGTATATTAGTGCTACCGCCCTTTCTATGGCCAAGATCTCCACAAAGTCACTAGTTAAATCTTTAAATGCGTTTTTCTCAAAACTGCATTTTTAACATCTGCTGCCACTGTAATTTGAAAACAACTTATCGCATCGATTAAATTTTTTTTTACTATAAAGAACACGTTTTGTCGTGAACCATGGATTTTATGATTGGACCAAAAATGCCAATTTGGCAGGTAAAAAAAGACACGTTTTTAGCGAATATTGTAAACTTTTCTTCAAAACGCCGCCATTTATATAATTTTTAAAAATCTACAATAGATCATACGGATTTGGTTTTGTTTGATTCCAGTCAATCTGGATGCGCATGACAGCAGTGAACCAAATTTGTGTTTCAAATGCACAAATTTTTTTTGTTAACAAATAATTTGATTTGATGCAGCAGTTTTCCTTTAAAAACATTCTAGAAAAATATGCTTTTTTTTAAGTAGTAACACTGGTATAGCCACTTAAGGTAATGCCTTTGGAGTTCGCAAGGTAATACCGACGACTCGGAATCCACTATAACTTACAACGGTAACTATCGATTAGAATGAAGGTCTTATCTCCACTAGAGGTTACGGAACTGGGAAAAATAAATAACTTGTGTGTTACCATACAATAATTTCAAAAGCTCGATATTCTTTCAATAAATTCATCAAATTAAACGCGAAGTATTTTCTCTAGTAACGTTAAAAATCACATAAATTTGAATAAATACTACATAATTGAACTTAACCCACCCATAGCTCATATAAGAATGATATAAAGCAAAAATTAGATAGACGTTATAATAACAAGAGGTTGTATTGTTTTCAGCAACTTTGCGCTAATTCAATTAATATCATGGATAACCTTTATTTCTAAATATTGTAGTATTTGTTAGACGATTGTTTTCAATAAACCTTTTTGTGTTATATTTATTCAGAAGAATATAACGAGAGCACAAAAATAACAAATGTACAAATCATATTAATTGAGCATTGCAAGAGTTCGAGGTTGTGCCCCTAAGAAAGGTTGTGGCACTGTTTGTCAAATTGAGCTACTTTATCACTCCAATAACTTTTACTACTGCAACAGTTTTCAGGATTTCTTCTACGGCTTCATTTACTTTACTTTATGTCTTTCTTTTCATGACTCTTAAATGGCCCAATGCAGTATACAGTTTTTATGTGCACGGACATGTCGGTTTATCTGTTTGTGAAAAGGATTTGCTTTATGTAGTTCGAAATAAGCTCCTTTTATCTCTCGTGTAACATTTATGGAGTTTGGGTTCCCAGTTTCTTTTCGTACTTTATGCAAATATCTTTTCAGATGCTTTTGAAACCCTTAAACCTTCCTCACTAGAGTTATATTACTACTTTAATATTTATTATTTCATTACTTCTGATTTTGTAGATTAGATTGTATTTCTTCGTTTGTAGTAAATTCATAACTAATTACGTAATTTACAATTAGTTCCGTATAAAATTTCAATTGACGTTAAAAAGGGATATTGGGAGAAATAAATAACAAAACGCCCTTTAGTTCTGCCTAGGGATAGTATAAATTAAGAAATTCCCTTATATAAATATATATAATAAATAAATTTAAAGCTTATGGAATTATAGTAAATTTTATTTTATAGTTTTATTCAGATTCTAAATATATTTAATATATAAAATAAATAAATATTTTCACAATTTGTTGCTTATACGAGGCGTGATAAAAAAAATTACGGCACTTTTTTGAATTTCGCGGGCTATATAAGTCTAAGTGTCTATTTTTTACTGTTGCTCTAGTGCAATTGTCCCTCAGGTAGAATATACTTTACTGTTGTTGTGTTACAAATTATCGTTTCATTTGAACCCGTTTGAATAACTCTGAATCGTTACTTTATTAGACAACTTTTGAGCAATATTTATTCGATACTGCTTTTAGTCGAAATTAAAGAAGTTCGGACCAAATTTTGCTGCCAAACCTTGCATATCCAAAATATTGCAAAAAATTGCTTGGCATGAGTTATGCCAACATCATCAGCCTCTCTTCTTATCATTCGGCGACTGTCCATAATTATTTACTTCATTTTTTGGAGTTTTTAATGTTTTTTGGCATCTAGGACGTTCGTCATCTTTACGACCCTCTTGGAAACGTTTGTACCACTTATAAATACTTGTCTTATTCGTAAAGACCAAATTGAAATGTAATGTAAATTCTTTATTCATTTTTACCGCAAGTAAAAACCGCCGAGCACACTAAAACTCGTGAAACCGACATTCACCAATAAAGTAAGCTTCCAATATGGCTGACATTGGTAGCTACGGGGCATTAGCAGGTAGATAAGCATTAGTAAATGCCAGTTAAACTACTTCACCTCCCCTCTCCACCCCAGAATGTCGAAAATATCAAGGATTCAGCGAGGCTCAGTAAGATTCTATTCAAGGCCGTCGTTTATTAAACAAGGGAATAGAACATGGACGAAAACGGCCATTGAATTCCTGGAACTACTAATAAACACGCATTGCCTAAGCTGTACAGACAGTTGTACGGAAATCATAAGCCTTCACGAAGTGCGAATGCATTATATCAATTATTACAATGGTGAGGATCTCGTGGGTTATAAGCAGCATCTCTCCGTATAAATCCTCGAAGGCCTACGGCATACTGCCCCTCATGCTTCAGAAATTACAACATATAGTAACTCCGTGACTACTAGTGATTTTCAGGAGCTGTATCCTACGTAACCATGTCTGCCAGTCGTGAAGACGGCTTTGGGTGGTTTTTATACCCAAAATTTGCAAAATAGGGCATAAATCCGTAAAGGATTTCAGACCAATTAGTCTTAACTCGTTTGTGCCTAAAATCCTGGAATGAGTTCTAGATATACACCTACGAGAAATCCTTGACGGATCCTCCTCACCCAAATCACAACACACTTACCCAAAGGGTAGATCCACTGAGACGGCTCTACATGAGGTAGTGCGGTAGTGTCCAGCAGTCATTCAAGCGGATCTCGGAAACAGCCATCTGGCCAGATTTGTATGTAAAGATTCACCCCGGGCAGCTGCTATATCTCCACTCCTCCAACTAATGGTTATGAAAAAACTCCTATTGAAGCTAAAAAGTAAAGGGGTCAAGGTAGTCGAATATGCGTTATCAGTAAGTTAATGGAGGGGTCCCTAAGAAGGGTCGGCGTCTGGGCTTCAAGTTGTGTTCGAGGTATCAATCAAGGGAAGACCAATTTAATGTTGTTCAAAATTAAAACCAAGCTACCGAACTTTAAGCTTCCTAAACTGAATATAAAAACTGGAAACTAAACGTGAAACAACGGGTTAAGAAAGGATGCAAAGCCTTCTATGCCTGTAAAAGAACCTTTGGCAAGAGGTGGGTACTTCAAAAAAAAAAAGTATCATTGGATGCACAGAGCCTTGGTACATCCCATACTCACGTATGGGTCACTAGTTTGATGACCTGAAGTAAGCAAGGAATATATTTAAACAAATCTCAGCAGACTACAGAGAACAGCAGGTGTCGGAATCACGGGCACCATCCGGTCTTGCCCTGCAGACGCCTTGAACGGGATTTTTGAACTTTTCTACCTATAGAATCTACATATTAAAAATATCGCATCCGGCAATGCAGAGGCTCAGGGAATCTGGCTGCTGGACAGTGGAATCATACGCCCACGAAAATATTCTTAATATTTTACCAGAGTTAGTATCTTCATTTATAACAGAAAAAAACTTTCACCATCAGAATACCAACCAGGGAGGAGTGGAGGGACGGTGAGGTGGGCAACTCATTACAATATTTACAGACCGCTTCAAAGTGGACTGCGGAGTCGGCGTAGAAATATACTCCGAATTGCTGAAGGTCTCCAGGCCATACAAACTTCCAGGTTATGCCACCGTTTTACAGGCACAGGTATTGGATATTCTGAAGGCGTGCGAGACCTTAACGTATTAATCCTGAGCGACTGGTTCACCATCACCTTGGCCCAGAACACAGATATATAAAGAGGAATGACAGAGCTGATGAGCCAACCAAGCACCATTCTGGTCTTTTTGGTTCCCGTGCGGAAATGGTGCACATTATGCTTGAGACCATTAAAAAGAATATCTTCTCGCACTTTATATT
Organism: Leptarthrus brevirostris; assembly: GCA_964036015.1. Lineage (NCBI taxonomy): Eukaryota > Metazoa > Arthropoda > Insecta > Diptera > Asilidae > Leptarthrus > Leptarthrus brevirostris. The sequence goes on along the minus strand of OZ038371.1, from coordinate 168,581,452 downwards.
AATGGTACATTCCAGATGGAAAAGCCCAACCTCTTGCGTCAAATGTAGGAAGATTTAGCCAACTTACGATACAAAAGGAACTAGAGAACTCTTACCTAACTGAAGGGATATCGCCAGGATGCCGATTGGGGACCGCGCCGCAAGGCGTGGCATCCCGTTTAACACACATTGCCGTAGCTGCAGGGATGAGATATTGAAAGAAATTTCTTTTCACTTCCAGTGCCAATAGCCGACACTGGCCAAGAGAAGGTATTGAACGTTCGGCAGCCTTTGTTTTATCGAATTGGGGAGTTATCAGGGAGAAAAATTGGTGAAGTCATCTTCCTGAATGCTACAGGGTGAATCTGATTACCTCCCCTTGACCGCTCATCTCATCTTTGGAATAGTAGTTCAGAGTTTCTGTGGTACCAAAATTGTACATTGAAGCTAATTGGGCCTCCGCCTCTGTAGAGGCCACCACTTGAACTAACTATGTTAATAATGTTACATTTGTAAAAAAAACTAATTGAAAAATAAATGTTTAACATTTTTATTTTGAATACACTGAACCCAGCCGAAAGCAGGCAGGGAGGGTAACGTTGTGTCAGTAGCAAGAGAACATTTTCACTTTTTATTAGAACCAAGACCTTTCAATTTTGCGCCAGTAATATAATATTAAAAGTAAAAAATAGACGAACCCCTTGATATAACATCTGTATTTTGTAAATATCTGCTTTAAAAAATTTTTCGCAAACCAATTTTTTAAAAAGTTACTGGCACATATGGTACATATTCCACACAAAACTGAGGTGACAATTTATCTCTCGTACATACCACGCCAGGTTGCAGATTTTTAATAGAGGTGCCTACATTTGCCAGTAATGTTTGTAACTATTTTGCACTTCAGTAATACATGTAACTATTTTGCACTTCTTGATCTACAAATTTAGGAAAATTTTAATTTCGTTAAAGATTAGCACGTTTTGCCGGCATTTCTGATTACCTTTTGTATGAAAAATATGTAATATTCACCTCAGGCACTTCACAAAGCCAATAAAATCGTCTGAAATCGTTTAAAATTCAAAGTAATACACGTCAAAACACTTTGCACACTTTGTCACGAACTTGGAAATCGATTGCTATTTTCCACAGAAGTAAGCTATCTTAACCATGTGGTATATGACTAATGCCAGTTAAATCGATAAGCCCCTTTTTCTCTGTGCGTCCACACACTCCTGGGGAGGCAAAACTGCAAAAGTTTACTTCGTCATAAATTGGAGAAAAAGTTTACATGCACACATTCCCAATGCTGCGATAAATGCTAAAGCTTCTCTGCCCTCGTCCTGAACTTCATACCTATTTCGAACTGGATACATCATTGAGCCCTGGGCCGAGCCACATTGGTAGACAAAAAGTACTTCATCGATTCAATCGATGCGATATAGAAGACTTTATTTCCGCCGACAGTTGTCTTGGAAATTGTATGATTTTGCCTTCACAAGAAAGTTGTTTTGGGGAGCTTCTATTTTTGTCGATAGCAGCAAAATTATTGCCACTGAAATGGCTCTTTTTGGCTGTTTGTTACAACTTTATTATACTCACGTATGTATCCTTATTTGCTGGTTTCTGCTCTTCTAACAAAATACGAAGTTTGTAAAAAGAGATGGTGAAAGATGATCTCACCAGTACAGTCAATAATACCACTTAGAAGGCCGCTAAGTAAACTTTTTCCGAGTAAGAGATATCTAGCCATAAGAACATTAGGAGATATGTGTAGTCAATGCCATCAGAAAGGTTGAAAGCCTTTTCTTTGAAACACGACTAAAAGAGCCAAGTGCATACTCACCTAGCAACTCATTTCGTCTACCAAATCACATACTTCTCAGGTTATAAATTTGTTTTATGATATCATGACATTGCTACCAGCTGCGTTGAGTGTGCAAATAAATTAGAATAGTCGAAGTAAGTAAAGTCACAGTAAGATGTATAGTATAGAGAAATGGTTTAAAATTAGTTTTTTTAAAAGATGGGAATAAACAGACGAAAAAAACCACACCAAAACACCTTTTTTTCGTATAACCTTAAGGCATAATTTTTATTTCATTTTAAAGGACTAACTTCGTATACTGATATTAAAATAAAATATAGCAAGTATAAGGTATTTTCACATAAAAAATACAAAATGTCCAATTCTTTTACCTTGTTTGGTACGATGCTACTAAATAACGTATTCAAATTCTCTCCAAATAAGAATTGTCCAGCCTCCGAAAGGTATTTGTGGGCAGACGAAGAACTCCCCGATTGCAAATGGAGCTATGTACACACAATTTAAGGTAGATTTCGAGCCACCAACATTTCTTTTCAATTCCCAATGATCTTTTAAAGCGTGCTCTATTGTGATTAGTTGCAGCTAGTGAGGTTCGAACCTGCGAACCTCAGAATTAGTGGCCAACACGTTATCACTTACTCCACCGACAACTTATGAGAAGTATAAAAAGTCTAAAGAAACAATATGACCTATACCCCAAAAATAGGTTAAATTATTTTAGTTTATTTACGTATTCAACAACTTGTAAGAAGTAGAATTAAACTAGGTTAGAGACAATAAATATAAAGAGAAAAAATTGTTTTTATTCAATTTTCAAGATACCCGAAAATGTGTTTAGTTACTTAAAACAGCGAAGGTAGGCGCAAGGTTTCAGTTGAGAAAAGTAGTTGGCAACGAAAGGGTTGCTTAGTTGAGGAACTTTAAGTTTGTTTAATTCTGAAGTGAAAAATCTTAAAGGAATAAGGTGAGTTTTCATTGAGTGAACTCTTCAGAGTGTTGTAATAAATAGGACATGTCAACATAAAGATTCAAAACCTGTCAACAGCACCGCATCTCCCAATACAAAGTAAAGCGTTAAATATGGCGCCAGACGCCAGCTAAACTATATAAGGAGGGCTGCCTCTGTACCGATCATTGGTTGCCGGCCAGTAGGCAACCAGACCAGGCCGATCCGAGACCAGAGGAACGAGTAGCAGCCAAAGCTCACGTGGAGAATTTGGAGGAAAGTTGGGCCACGGCCATATAACTGAGATCGGCAAAGAACTTTCCGTCAGTTGCAATTAGGCATTGAATTCGAAAGCGAAAATATCGATACTAGGTATTGCGAGATATCGGAGTATCGATAAATTGAAAAAGAATTATCGATAGTTGAAAGTATCGGTATTCAAATGATTTATGGAATTTAACATAAAATATTGAATTATTAAGTTACCATAAATTCGGAAACGATCACCACGCCACGGAAGCAAGGTCGAATCTCGGCCTGCCTATGAGTCATTTAAAAGAAATGCAATAAATAAAAAATCCATTATGTCTCTGTGCTGATGTCCATCGCAGCAATGCAAAAAATCACACATTCTATTTTTCCGCGTTCCCCTTACTATAATTCCCTTCCGACCTAGCCATGAAAAATGCGCCATAGGATTGTCCCCTGGGCTTTGGCTGCATCATAAAAAATAGAACCACAAATTATTATGGATTCAGAAACAATTTTTGAAAATACATAATTAGCGATATACGAGTAAATCATTAGCGTCAATATAAAAACTGGAAATATTTATTTTCTAATTCAACAAATTTATGCTAAAGTAATGGCACATAAGTCGAATAAATGTAAATTCTATGAAACAAGTTTAATGAGTTAAATCTGGATTACAGTTTTATATAAATTTATTTTAATGATGTGACATGACATCTAATTTGAGAAATAATAAAACGGGTTTTCAGTAATCATCATTCATCAATAAAAGTATAAAATCATATCTAGCTTGGTTTTTTATAATATATCATATTATGTAGCCAAAGCTCAGGGGATTCCCTATGATGCTAAAGCACAGCCTTGGCAGGAGAGGAATTAAGGGTGAGGGAAATGGGTTAGGAAGTTGAGTGAAGGAGGTGTCGATGCACGCCCCGTTTGAAAGTTTCGGGCTCATATGACGAGGGGAAAACAGAATATATTTAACGGTTCCATATTCGTGTTGTTCGGCTTGGGGTGAAATATTTCTTACATCTCTGTAGAAAACCCAAGCATTTCATCGCAATTTTAGCGATTGCAAATATATGGTATAAGAAGTCCAGCTAAAACTGCTGGATATCTCAATACCCATTGAATTGGTTATATTCACTCCGTCGACTGAAATGGTTTGGGGTGAACTTGGCGTTTTTTAAGAGACATTAAGCAGCATTTAATTTTCCATGCATTAAACGTAACACGATTTGCTCTGCCCCAAGCGAGGACCGTAGAAATGTCGTTGTTTAATGATCTAAACATGCGTTCTCGATTGGCTTCTGTAAAATTTCCACGTGAATTCATTACAGAATCAAATCAGTCCGCGAAATCAAGGGTGCTGTCGTCGGCGAAACTATGAATAGGATTGAGAGTAAGACATAAAAGATCATTAATAAAAAGAAGAAATAAGGTTGGAGAAAGAACTCAACCCTGAGGAAATCCGGCATTTATTTCGTAGGAATCAGATGTAACTCCGTCAATTACTTCACGGATTGAAAGGTCTCACAAAAAACTCTCTATCCATATAAGGAGGATATAGTGCAGATCAAATGTTTGAAGTTTGGCTAAAAGGGCAGCATGCCAGACTCTATCAAAAGCCTTTGACAATTCCAAATATCGCCATTTATCCTGGATAAAAAATGAATTCGGATAGGTATTCCCATATAAAACAATTACCATCGTCGTTCTAGATTCTTCTTGCATGTAAAAAAGCGTAGTAAATTTATTACATATTCTACATTTCTCTTGTAACTTTCCAAACGGCACTTTTTGAAGGCGTCATTTTACCGCTGCGTTGAGTAAATACTTCCTATATGTGAAAAGAAAATATACTTTGTAACCAGCCGAAAATGCCGTATATAATGTAAGTAACATAAAATCTTAGATTTAGGCGATCATCGTTCATCGGATCGGGTTATGTTGTTCTTCAAAAGTTTCCTATTAAAGCCTTCTAACGTTTTAGCATCAAACACAACATAACATAACTATTAACTTGAATTGTTTATATTTCCGAAAAAAACGTAAAAATTGACAAAAATTTTGTGGTACTATGGTATATGGTGAGTATCGGTAACAACATTTATCGATACTCGTGATCATCGAGCAAATAGAATACCGAGGGAGAAGTATCGATACATCGATATATTGCATCGGTATCGCCCATCCTTAGTTGCAGTGCGGTGGCCGACCAGAACACAAACAGCCAAGCAATCCGACCAGCCACCAAAGCCGAAAAGCCATAGCTATGTAAGTGAGCTCAGTATAGTTGGTCAGTTCCTGACCAGCGACCAGACGGACCACATCAATCAGCGTGGGAGTTCTCCAAGTGGGAAGAGTGTCACAGGTAACGTAAGTTTAGTACGCGGCGTGCTTTCCCGGCTACGATAGGGATTTGGGATCAGATCGGATCCATTGGTGGTGTATAAGCTTAGTATCAGTGTATCTCTCTTCTGCACCAGCGTGCTAACCTGGTTATCTAGCTATCTCCTTCGCCAGCGTACTTCCCTGGTATTGGACACTGATACCGTCTCTCTAGTACTAGCGTGTTTTCCTGGTATAAGAAACTTGTTTAGCCATCGTGCTTTCCTGGTGTTGGATACTTGGGCCGAATTACAATTCCGACTGATCAGCCGACTGGGAGTTTCCTCAAATGGGAAATGCACGTGACATGATTAAATTGAGCATTCAAAACATCGAATTAATGGGTCATCCGCCGTACAGTCCTGATTTGGCACCCAATGATTCCTTCTTATTTCTGCAGATCCTGAAGAAGAGGTTGATGCGTTCAAATCACATGTTTTGGAGGTTGCTCAATCGGAGTGGAAAAAGTGCTTCGAAAATTGGTTCAAACGCATGCAAATGCATGATCTTCATGGAGAATATTTTGAAAAACAATAAGGCAATTTTCGATTATAAATATTTATTTTTACTTGTCTATCTCAAAACTTCAGTAGCAACCCTCGTATTTTTTATTATTAGTTATTGTAAAGTTCAATGAAAATTTCGAAAATTTCAAACAATACTTATGTATGGGACTTTAAATACTACGCGCACGACGGTGCTCCCAATAATGCTCTCTAAACGCCCAATCAGTATGGCTCTCTGCATATAGGCTTTTACTTATTTTGATAAGGTACTGTTCAAATTTCAGCCTTGTAGAAATAAATATATTTCACTCTTAAACGGCAACCTTTGACTAGTCTGGCAGGCAACGTTCTTTACCCATATCGGCCATTCCCTCCTTGGGGAAATCTTAACTAATATTTTTGCAAAATTGCGTATGCTATCGAGTCCACTAGCTCTTAGCCTATAATGAACCAATGAATAATCCAAACAATAACGCCGCACTACAGCCATAGACATTACTTTCCTATTTAATATGCACATGAAAAAGCTTTGATCTGATAAATATTCATAAGCACTTCGTTTCAATTCAGAAAGCAGTTTTCCAAAAAAGATAAATTGATTGAAATGGAAAAAATATTGCCCAGTGGATATTTGTTTTCAGGGGATGCATATGAGTATGCACAACATGTTTAGCTCAGCTTAATTGTCAATTCTTTTTGAATTTTCACAAACCGAAGAATTTCCACATGAAGTGATACCAGCATATTTGCCTTTTTTAATTGAATTTACGGCCTCTCTCTATTTGAAAGTGTTATGTTGTCGGTAGTGTAACGGATAACGTTAGCTTGTATTCATTAGAAGTGCAAATTCGAATGACGCCGACGAAAAAGCATAGTAGTTTTCTATGGACAACATATTGTGTTACGTTGTGGGAATTGCAAAAATCTGACGATCCGGAATCTACTAGAATTGAGCAAAGTTCTTCGGACCTCCGGCTCCATTCACCATAAGAGGTTACAGAAACCGAAGAAAAAAGTGCTCAAACAAATACCAAGTAATTCTCACAATAATCAAATCTAAAGTTTTAAGGATATAAAATCTGAACAAAAGAAATCTAATACAATTGAAACACAGGCTTATTTACGCAAGGTAGGATGTACAAACTTCAGTTATAGCTTATTGATATATGTAGGGGAGTAGTTTGAAAAGATAGAGATTATGCCAAATGTCCAAAGCTGCTATAAGTTTTGGGAAGTTTAATCCTTCAAAGGAATTTCTGCATAGATGCGCCTTTTAGTTCCTTTGCTGCTATCACAGAAAGCAAACAACTTTTGTTTCTTAGATGGGTAAAGGGTGCTGTAAAAAATACTCCGTTTTGAAAGGGTTAGTTCCAATAAAAGTTAAATCCGAATTTAAAGTTAGAAAAGTCTGTATCAGCATCTTTGAAAGTTTTAAAATAGGCTGATCAGTTTAAACATGGTCTAACATCAATATAACAAATAAAGATTAACGAACTTATCAGCCAAAAACCACTACGACTGATAAAATCAGTATCTTCTTTTAGTGATCATGACAGTCCCAATGGTTTTAAATGCTAAAAGTTTCCACAGAGCCTTACTTTGTAACGGTACTGTGAGGATACATTTTGAACTAGGGTTGGTCTAATATCATAACGCGTTCACCGATTTGGATAATTATCTTTTTGTGTATGTAGTATATTCCCAATTGGTACCATTACAAAAATTTATAGGATGGGATTGGATTAGTCGAGGGATTGAACCCAACTTCGTAACGTGCAGACCATTTTGGATGATTTTCTTTTGTTGTGGACAATGTCGAGAATGATCCTCCATTGGTACTATGAGAAACCAAATTGGGGTCGGAATAAGAGTTAGATTTTGTATTGCGTAGACTGATTTAGATGATTCTGTTTTAGATGTGTGGCATTTGTTTTCCTATTGGTGTCATGTTAAAAATTTTGTTTGTGTGGTTAGGGGGGGGGGGGGGGGTGTACCACGTTCGATTATAGAATATATACCATTTCCCAATAAAGCAAAACTAAGACCCAATTGAAAAGACAATTTTTGCAATTGAATTAAACTTATCCCAATGAATTTAATATTTTTCTCAAATAATTTAAACTTTTCTGCATTTGAAAAAAACTTTATTTCATTGTAATTAAAAAATTTTTCAAATAATTTAACCCAAAGCCAAGAACGACAAATAAGAGAGAAAAAAGCCAAATACCGAAGTAGAAAAAACATATACTAGAATGTAAGTAGAAAAGTAAGTAGAAAAAACACACAATAGCGAAACATGGTAGAAAGAGCTTTATGGTGCAGAGTGGAAGACACTTACTTGGAGGTGGACCGTGTGTATGGTCTTAATGATGATCTTTCTCTGGGGACAATCAATGTATTCGAGACACATCCAAGTGGAGAGTGTCTCGGATGAAGACACCTCAGGTGGAAGCAGTCTGGCGATCTGATGCTCGACGGAGGCTACGGAGGCCATCAAGAAAACAGGAAATAGATTGAACTGGGTAGCGATTCTCACACAATTTGGTTGCCTAACCGTTTCAATAAATTAAGCGCATGCCCAAAAAATGTTGTGGCAACAGAAAAATATTTCATAGCAACGAATAAATATGTCAAGTTTGTGCGCATGATCTGTAATTCTCCCATGCCGTTCCCTGGAGCTTGCATCTAAATACTCAGTCGCCTGGCTGGGAGCTGGCGTGTGATTTTGACACTTCATAGCGCTTGGACTGCCATGAGTAAAAATTTTGTAAAACGGTTGGCATTCCCCTTCAACCGATTGAACACACACTTGTTAAATTCAAGCACTACACATTTTTACATTTTTGCGTATTTACAAGGCAACCAGGTTGTCTGAAACAACAAATTTCGTGAGAATTCCTACCCTGCAGTCCTGTAACATCCTTTCTACAGATTCAGAGAGTAAACAGAATCAGATGGTTAAATCTTCCGGCAGAGTGACTGGCAGTCAAGCTCAGCAAGAAGGAACACTTCAGGCCAAGTTGGCCTCAAAAATGACACCAGCAGACAACGCCTGGAAGAACAGAAGACGGCGACTCATATAGCGTACAAATGCCCTGCTCTAACAGACAGAGGATTCCGTTTGCTGGGAGTTCACTAGCTGGATCCTAACAGAATGTGGGAGGTATCTCTTAAGAACATGTTTACACTGACCCAGGATATCGAAGATAGGGATGACAATAGAATGAACTCAGCTCCACTAAGGGAGACTGGGAGGACCCGCTTATATGTTTCGTCTTATCCCGCGGAAAGGTGTTTTTAGTAGAGGGCACGCCCTCTCCCGCCAAGAAAAAAATACTTAAGGAAAGTAGGCATTTTTAAGTGCTTTTACCATGAAAGACAATTACAGAAATCTACTTAAATAATTTGCTTTAGATATTATTTAGTCAAAGGAAAAGTACTAAAAATGCTCCGTGAATGTGGCTCTTTATAGAGCTGTTTAAAAAATACATAATATAAAATATCATTTCGTTGGGATGTTATTGTATTGACCTTAACCGTCGCTCCCGTTAGATAATAAATATGTAATTGACATCAATCATATCTCCTTCGTCAGTCTAAGTATTCTTCAAACTAGGTTTTCCAGACGTATCACCTCTGGGGGATTGTACCCACTTATCATGCTTGTGACAGCAGACCACTTAAATTATTAGAGCTCCCACTATTCTTAAATTTATAATTTTTCAGTTAAATGCAAATCCATAGAAACAAATTAAAAATGTAGAATTAAAAATTGATGATCGAAAATAATTGTAAGAATTTTTGCACTCGGCAATGAGCTAGAGCATTCTTTCAGATATTAAGTCTAATCGGAAATAATAATATAAAATTATATTACAGTGGAAAACGTCATAGTTCGCGAATACCTTGGGGGCATTGGAAGAAGAAGTTCATTCGATTCAATGGCAATGATTGCAAGTGGATCCTCAAATTAAGGTGAATTTAAAACCACCGATATTACTCTGCAACCACCAATGCTCCTTTATCGTAATCTCTTGATTGCAAAAAACAACTATGGTGGCATTCGTAAATAGGAAACGCATGATGAAAGCGTCCTACGTTACCTCACTGCTCCGACGACTTCTGATAAATTGCTTAAAATATTTCCATGTTAAGGTATCAAGAGAGACAGTGTTTTTTAAACTCCATGCACCCATTCTAGGTTATAATTTCAACGTGATATAGATGATAAGAAGAACCTGGCATCCCAACTTCAACCTAACCTAGTATGATACATAACATAACATAGAAGTACCCGCCAATATTCTATAGAAAACTATTGCACAATAATCAATGAAACTATATTAAGGAAAAGGGGAATCTCTATATTTTCCCATAGGCAATACACAACAGAACACGGTAAATTCAATTCACCCTGAGTGGCATATTACCTCAGCATTATCGATGAATTAGTGACGTCTGAAGGTGTAAATATTTCATTAGTTTGCTTGGCTGGTTGCAATTGATAACGAAAAATCAATATCGCTACACGGAACCGGCTTTCGGTCATTACTGTCGCAAGTGGAATTTTGCTTTCCGTGTGACATACAAACGGAAGCTAAATCTTCTTATGAGTTGGTTATTTATGAGCTTTAAAAATATACTTGAAAACTTTATGGAGGTATTTCAAGACAGTTTTCTGTTGACAGTTAAAAGTACCTGATGTTTACCAGTTTACAATACCTTTTATTATTTAAAAAAAATAAGTGCTGAGAGTAATTGGGAGTTCTTTAGAACTAATGTTGATCTCGTTCGTTAGTTCATCAAAGAAATCGATTAGTCAGTTAGTTTTCGTAGTAAACAGGTCTTGGCTCGGGCTACAAAGTATTGCTCCGAAAATACTGATTTACTGAATTGCGCTATCAAAAAAATTATATCATCTTATCTTAGGATAAAAGCTCCACAATGGAAATTTCCTATGACTGACAGAACCAAGAATATTTTGCTGTGAAATAATAAACGTGTTGGCGCGCTTTAAAGAACCAAGTGTCTCATAATCAGAGGGATGCTAGCGGGTGGGGTAAAGGATGCGGTTGTTTGTGCCGTTGCTAAAGGAAGTTGAATCTTTTTCGAGAGGGGAGGCATGTGAGGGAGTGGTAGCGTTCGAAATCTAAAGAAGATTTTTTTAATATGATATTGCCAAGGCTCAGGGGATGCCCTATGATGCTAAAGCACAGCCTTGACAAGAAAGGGATTAAGAATAAGGGAAATTGGTTAAGGAGTTTAGTGAAGGAGGCTTCGTTTAAAAGTTTCGTGCTTATAAGACTAGGGGAAAGCAGAAGATGGTAAACTATTTCACATTCGTGTTTTTCTGTTTAAAATACTTCCGAAATTTTACGGTGCGTCCAAATTTGACTTCCGACTACAACCGCGCGTTGTGCGCGTTCTGTCTGCAAAGAATCAGGCTAGCAATTTCGTGGAAATAGCGATAGAATAGTGATAAAATAGTGTCGATGCTCCAGAGAGTCAATGTTGTCAGAGATTAAGGCATCGCCAATAAGTTTCACTATGTCTAATGCGGAGAATCCGGTGTGTCCGGCCCCTGCCCAAATATGCGAATTATATTCGACTGTAGGCCTATTGTGAGACTTGTAAATCAGCACCAACTCAAACGGGGTGAAGTATTTCTTACAACTCTATAGAAAATCAAATTATTTCATCGCATTTTTGGGAAGAAAATATGTAATCGGTCCTGTTAAGGTTACTGGATATAGTATCTCAATACTCAAGATGTTTAAAGGAATTGGGTGTATTCACTCCTGAAATAGGTTCAAGGTGCACTGGGTGTTTCTTAAGGGACATTAAGCAGCTTCGGGTTTTTAGATTTTTCAAAATGAATCCAATGATGATCTTTTGGATGATCCAGTATGTGCTCGCTGATTGCTGATCTTTGCTGCCTCATTTATGTGTTCTTTCAGCCTTCTTTGTGTTTGCCCAATGTACGATGACCCTCAGCTACAAGAGACTGCGTATACACCTGGTGTTTGGAGCGGTAAACTTTTAGGTGACTGGAGGTAATTTTTCACCTTTTTGGGTGGTAAATAGAACGACTTAACATCATATCGTTTTAAAATATTTCCCACTCCGTCAGTAACGCCTCTCATGTAGGCCAGGAAAGCTTTTTTATTTAATTGCTCCTCTCTATTGTCCCTTTGCTGTAACAAATTTGGCTTCCAATAGCGATGTTTTCTTGTATAGCCGTTAGATTTTAAAACATCGTCGGTGGTGTGAGGTAGTTATCGGTTTGTGTGTGTGACCTTGCGAAAAACTGTCTGACCTAATGTACCAACATGTTTCCGAATTACTTGTACGTCCAAGAACGCAACGGATCGGTTTTGCTCTTGTTCGATCGTAAACTTGGTCTTGGCGTGTTGAGAGTTTAGATCTCTTAGGAAACTCTCAGTATCGGATCTCTTAATAACACAGAAAGTGTCGTCCACATACCTGAACCAAACTTTCGGTTTTAGTGGTGAACTGCGTAGGGCTGTCTTTTCAATATGTTCCATCCACAAATCTACAACTAAGGGCGCTAAAGGTAAGCCCATAGCAACACTGTCCTTTTGTAAATAGAACCTATTGTTAAATGTTAAGTATCCAGATGTTAGGCAGAACTCCAGAAGAGGCATGTGTGACGTACTAATGTCAGATGTTGGTAAAAGACGTTGAATAAGAGCTGACACTTCCTGTACAGGAACATTAGTAAAAATCGTCTCGACATCGAAACTAACCATAGCTTCATCCTCAGTCTGAGGTCCCCTAAAAGCGATAGAAAATGTGTGGAATGTGTTTAATGTGATGTTCCGTGTTTCCCACTAATGGCTTCAAGACATCAACCAACGGCTTTGATAACAAGTAGCTTGGCGAATTAATTTGGCAGACGATCGGTCGCATTGGATCTCTCACTTTGTGGATCTTAGGTAATCCATATAATTTAGGTGGCTGGGGACAAGAGGGTATCAGGCGAGGAGATGGAAGACTCGCCTTATGATCCTTGACTAATTGCGAGACGTGTAAAACACCATCGTCTAGCGATGTCAGCAGAGATGAAATGATTGCTTTAAAAGCACTGCGAAATAACAAAAATATTTCGTTTTTTTCTGCAAACAAGGGAAATGCGACTGTTGTTTTAAATAAAAGCGATTACTTTACCAAGATGAATATTTCTGTATAAGATAGGAACACGTATACACCGGTTAATTATGATCTAAAAAAAATCTACGTTTGACAGGAATGAACCTTTGTCTTTTACTTTTTTTTATTTCAACGATCTGTCCAGTATTCTTCCGGCGCTTAAGCCATGTATAAGTTTAACATTTTTTATTGACATTGTATGACCTGTGACAATCAAATGTTTGGAGAATCCAGAAGTGGGATGATTATATTTAACAGCCGATTTTATCAGATTAAGTGGTTAATTTATTATTATTTTTACTCAGGCGTAACGTTCCTTATTTAAGTGCCATTCAGACATTTTGACGCTGTGCATGCCTGTTTCAGACTACATAGGAATGGGCGAGCCTTTTTTTTACTCGTTCAAGGATGTGGTAAAACAACTGACCAAGATTTAAGGTCTATGTGTCATCGGCAATTGGCTCAATATCCATAACGCTAACTTAACCTTATATCAATCAAAAACATTAATGATAATTTTGAGGGTCTAATTTTCTAAAAAGAAAAATGTAAGATGAAAATAGCAGTTCTCACAATTGTTCACAACATCGATTTGGAGAAAACAGGTTAGTTTCTCTTATTGAAAATAATAAAAGGGAGCACTAACACGCGGCTTTTATTGAAGTTTTAATTCATAATTTCCTACCGCCCACCGTTTAAATAAAATACAAAGAATTCGCCACGAACATACATTTCCTTCTTTTAATTACTTCAAATTGCTTAAGTAATTCTCTATATACCTACCTTAATTCAAAAGCCAATCGAGAAATCAATTACCTAAGCCTTAATATTATTGCTCGCTGGGTAACAAATAAACTTAACAACCTAAAACATTACAGTGGAGCATTGTGGTCTAATACAAATCTCATATATCAAAAAATTAATAAAAACGGAATAAAAACGACAATTACAATCCACGCCATAGCGCCTTTTCCTTGTCATGTAAAAAGAAACAGCCATTCCAGCCTCATTAGCAGACATATTACTAGGGGAAGCGAAGTGTGTAACTGAAGTAATTACGAATGTAAAGCAGTTAAGTTAGCTATAAAAATTCATTTTAATTGCAAATGCGAAAGATTGTTAAATCGCGCGAAAATTTTGGCGTGGCTACCCAAAAACTGGTAAAATCGCGTGCAAAGCTTTTCTTATTTTCCCCGTTTTGTGGCAATTTATGAAGCCACAAAATAAAAATGACAAAGGAAAGGGGCAACCATTAAAAGCTAGATTAACTTTTCACAAAATTTTGGCGTGTTCTTTGAATTTCTATTTATGAAAACATTGGAAAGCGACCCACACCATACTCCTTAAATATCGTGTCGAAGAAAAAAGAGCTCTTGGAGACTTGTTATATTGTGGTCGAGACGTAAATTTGAGGCACTTAGCAGACATGGACGTGAACCACGATGCTCATAAATCAGAACTGTTTTAGCTATTTGACACATAGGTGAACTGTGGTACGCATATTTCACTTAATCTTTACCACCTTTCTTACCTGATAACTCGTGAAATAACTTTTATTTTTAGTCTCAATTTCCCTCACGAAAGTTAGAACTTTAATAATTTGTTGAATCGTTAGTAATCGCACTGACCATATTCATAAAATGACTTGAGTGTAAAAATTATATACTACGACAAATAGCTACCCGTCAAAAAAATAAACAGTTGTTTAACCAATCTACAAAAATATTTGTATCACTTTCGTTAGTTAGATTCTCAAAAGGCTACCAGGAATTTTTATTCCAAGGTAAGGCCAGCATAGCAGTGGTCGCCAATATTTATAAAGAGATACATTTTGAAAAAGAAGACACAGCGTTTATTTACCCTACATATTTCGACCAGCCAACTAGGATGCTCTCACCAGAATGATGCCTCAGTTCTGCATATTATTTATATCGACGCTGAAAAGCAATCTTGTCGTATCTCAAAAGATGCAATTTATACTATATCTAGTATTAAATCCATGTTTTACTAACTTTATGATAATTTCATCTTTTTTGTCTAATAACCATTATTTCAGAACTTTTACTGCAAGAATTACCTTTCTATCTTCTCTGGTTAAAGAGTAATGAGCTCTACTGTAAAGCTCCATTTTCAAGACACGACAAGATTGCTTTTCACCGTCTATATGTACTTTTTTAACGATGTGGTCAAAGCCTAGGGTACAACCTCTTGAAGAGTTAGCATGGCTTTGGTCGGAAGGGATTAGGGTAAGGGGAGTGAGGAAACATGAATGTCTTGTTTTTGCATTGCTGCGAGCTGGATAACAGCCCAGAGACGGAGTGGATTTTTTAATTCCTTATTAAAAACTAGGGCTTCACGATACTCGAGATAATTCTCGCTGCCGGTATCGGTCTCGACACGATACCGAGACCGGCAGCGAGACCAATATCATTGGTAACAGTGCGATACCGAGAGCGAGATTGAGGTGACGAGAGTGGACGAGATATTAGTTTATATCATTTTATTGTGGACAAATTTTTTAGTTGTTTCAACTTGTATGTCGCTCCGAAAAATTTCGATTGTGTGATTTTTATGGGCATATAAGTATACACTGCTCTCCTCAATCGCTTCTTTCTACATTATTTCCTTCAGATATTTGCGCTTTATCCCCAGTAGCAGAAAAGAGCTTTTGCTACCTTATTTTGCCGATGGGAATATGAAGAAAATGCATATATACATAGATATATCACTTGTCCTCACTTCCCGTTATCCCACCGAAATACCCTTTTTTTATCTTACCGAGACTGGCCTTTATCTCGCCGAGATTGCGACGAGGTCGAGATCGTCTTCACCTTGACGAGACCAAGAGCGAGATCTGCCAAAGTGTCGGTCTTGTCTCGGTGCCGTGAAGCCCTATTAAAAACCCACGGGGAGACCAGCTTTCGAACTCGGGTACCATGGTATGGTGGTCGTGCCGCTCAACCAATCCAACTCCGTCTCCAAAACAAGTGATAGCAATTTCAGTCATCAATATCAACGGTTTATTTTGAAACTGTTGGAAGCCCACTTAAGATTTTAATCTTAAGTTTTAAGGAAACTATAAGTATGCAAAAGTGGTATGTAGAACAACTTCATAGAGAGTTATCTTTAATATTTTAAATAACATAAGTTTTTTTTACATTAAATTACTACCAAAGAGGACTGACACCATCTTGTAGTTGTAACAAAGTTACATTTTATTTGCCACCTCCATACGCAGTCTCAGCTATAGCTCCATTGATGCACTGATTTCCTTTTTTTAACCGACTTCCCAAAAACAAAGAGGTTCTGAGTTCGACGTGTATTTTTTTTTATTTTATTTATTTTTTTTTGTCTGACCGGGCATAACTTCGTAATGCGTCGACCGATTTTGATGATTATTTTTTTGTTGGGTAGAATATGTTCACCGATTGTTACCATGTCAAAAAATTTTTGGTAGGGTGGGGGTGGGGGTGAAACCTAACTTAGTAACGCGTGGACCGATTTGAATGGTTCTTTTTTTGTTGTACAGAGTATGTTAATGTTCACAGTACCACAATTGAAAATAATACATAATACTAATAGCGTTTCAGCTCACGGAATCATAAGAAATGACGATTAAATATTTTTGTTGTAGTTGTTTGGTTTGTTTGATCTGCACCGACTTCAAAATATCGTAATAGATATCAAATTAAACATTATTTTCTGCTTTTTAGCGATTTTTGTGAAGTCGGTTCAACTTTTTTTTTTAAAACTATTTTATTGGGGAAAACCTTTCTCATTCCAGCCTGGCGAGAATATAGGAGTCAAACTTGGTATTGAAAGTAGGCTTAGGTGTGTGTAATCACTGTTCTTCGAAATACATACATCCAAAATTTTGGATTGTCCGTAATTGTCTTACCAATATTTGTTTGCAGTCAGCCTATCGGGTAGTTAACAGTCAATGCTGAGAAGGTCGCAGAGCAGGGCTTAAGATCAATATTGTTAAAACCAAATTACTGAGGAAATCGGAAATGAGACAGTGAAAATGAATTTTATCTTGAAGAGCAGCAAATAGAGAGTAAGTGGTTAGATTTTGCTATTTCGGAAGCATATTTACAGTAGACGGCGGAGCTGAAGCTGATGTATAGGCTCGCATCGATAAGTCTCGAGTTGCATTTAATACTCTTGAGATCTGGTGAAATACCAACATCTCCAGTCGCGCAAAACTCCTATTCTTCGAATCGAATGTAAAATCTGTTCTCTTATACGGTTGTTCAACAGGGAAAGTGAGTTGTCAAATATCATCTAAGCTGCGAAAATTTATCAACCGGTGTACAACCTTAAAATCCATTGGCAGGAGGTCATTACCAACGAAGACCTACACAGACTAACAGGCCAAGACGGGATAGACACCAGTATTCGCAAGCGAAAGTGGCAATGGATAGATCACATACTTACAAAAGAGCGAGACAACATCGCACAACTGGCACTAGATTGGAGAAGATCCGTAGAGAAGAAAGGTACCCAGATCAACAAATCATGGCTATAGTTAAAGGCGTTGGGGCAGAACCGCACTAGGAGGAGAGTCGGTGTAGAACGCCCTATGCGCCACAAAGGGTTAAAGGAACCAGAGAGCGTTTTCACTAGGTTTCTAAGGATGTTTAATCTCAATTATCGCAAAAATTTTATAAGAATCTATTAACACTATGTCTTCGTCGCAAGGGACTAAATGTGCTCAATTAAACCTGAGTTGACTTGAATTACATAACAAAGTAATTTTATTTTTAAAATTTCCGTGCTCAAAAGTACAAAAACCAAACCTTTGCCGGCTTTCACGTTTGTTCATTCCACTATCTGCCTACCACTGATATTCCTTTCCAAACCTTCATATACGTCGACGGATTAAGTGATAACGAGTTTACCTTCTAATCGGGAGCTCCAATATTCGAATGGAATGTGTTCTACCGACAACACGATGAAAGGCCATTGCGGGTTGCTGAGAAAATGTCGGGGGTAAGGAGTCCACCTCAAATTCTAGGTCTACTTGCAGTAGTTGTCTGGAATCGGGTGAATTGCTTCTTTCGCCCCACGCCCCACAATGGGTTACGGGAATTAGAGAGAGATAGAGAAATATTAGTTAAGGTGAAATTGTGTATGTAGATTGATTTTAATGTTCCGCAGATAGTATAGGGATCGACGTTAAGGCCTACTTTTTGAGGTGACTTTCAAGCAATTTTTTTTAATCCAGGCAAGTGGATTAAAAAAGTCCAAATATGAACATTTGAACTTTTTTTAAATTTTTTTTTGTATTTTCGTAGTTACTTTTATCAAAGATTTGTGGTTTTTACTATTCTCTCCCTAAATTCTTAATAACATCTGGAATAACAAGCAGAATACGGAAATTTAAGAGTATTAATAAAGATTTTCCTCTTCTTAATTATTATTAGGTGACTGATAAAATTTAATTATATCTAAATGAACGAATGAATATAACTATGTAGAGGACACAACATTTTCAGAATTCACTAATTTAAATATAATGCAGTAGCTCAAAACATATATAGTTAAACTTAATCGAGTTATGATTTAGTAATCAAAAGACCAATCTTTGGAGAAAGTCCATATTCGACCGGTTCCTTTAAAAGGATATGATTAATTGCTTGCTAAAGGGTTCTAAATGTTATAATCTGTGGAAAAAATGTTAATGCTAGAAGGTAACATTTAAAAATCTACTTTTTAGTAACACTTAACATACATGGCATTAAAAAATTAAATATTTTAGAGAACTCACCTTAAGAATATTGGTACGGTCACTATTTAAAATTGGTATTTGATA
The DNA here is from genome assembly GCA_964036015.1 of Leptarthrus brevirostris. Taxonomy (NCBI): domain Eukaryota; kingdom Metazoa; phylum Arthropoda; class Insecta; order Diptera; family Asilidae; genus Leptarthrus; species Leptarthrus brevirostris. The sequence continues at coordinate 168,562,565 of OZ038371.1, read as the reverse complement.
ACAGCTGTATAAAACGGCTAAAGCGAAAAATCTTCACAAAACTTTACTAAGCAAACGACAACATTTAAATAATATTAAATAAATTCATTCGAAGGAAGTCGCAAGCAATTCATTTTCGTTTGTCCTTCGACTCGTGTCGTATTGTCATATGTAAACTTAGTAGTCAGTTCGTTCGCTTTGCAGCATTACTCACAGTTTAGTAAACCATTTTTCATAGTAATTAGTTTTAGTTCAGGCACATTTATTATCTTGCTGTACATATTACACCGACAGATAACTTACTGATAAAAGTAAAAGTTGTTCAAATTAATTAAAATAATAATGAAAAAAAAACGAGAAATAATCGATATGCAACACGACAACAAAAGGACACAAATTATTTAAATATGCACACAGAATTAATGCCACAAAAGCTGGATATCTCGTTGGCCCAGTAATCAGTTGATTCCTCCTGGCAGTAGCCAGAAATAGAATCCGAGCAAGCTTCAAGTTTAAACATTTACGTGTATGCAAAGGATACCATTAAGCCTGACATGTCATGACATTTCGATATTTGTCACAATATTTAACGACTTAGCAGAAACTTACGTGTTTCTCACAAGGAAAATAGAAACAAAAGAAAGAAAAGCAAAAAATAGAGCACTGAATCAAAGTTATATCAATGAGTATCAACTACACGAATAGATCTGCATCATAATGTCAATACAGAAAACACACACACATGCACAGATAGGTCTTTTAATCGGAATATTTTTTATTTCCTAAGCAAGTTAGTATACACACAAATGCACAATTAAAGAAATTTTCTTGTTATTAATCAGCTGTTCTTTTATATTAAGTTTTCTTTAAATTAAGGAAACCATTTAACTTGCACAAACCTCCAACAGATATAATTTGATGAATTTTTCTGTCTCTGGGAATCTACAGCATCCCAACAATGGCGGACTCTTTCCAGTATTCCAATTCCAGTTTCATTTTCCTGTATACGTTTTAATGTATTCGAGTATTCCAATGAGTTGTTGAATGTAGTCGTGAGCGAATTCAGTATTGTATTCTGCAAATATTAAAATTTTATTTTTCTAGTTAACGTTGGCAGCACCTCTACTTTTGCGGTGGTTGCTTTTTCAAAGGAAACTTGGCACAAAGAAATTTTTATAGAGAATTAACTGAGTGTCAGAGTAAAAGCGTGTTTCATTGAGTGTGCGTATTGTGTTTTTTGTGTGTGTATGCGTGTATCTACAAAAGTGTTTATTGCAGTGATAATACGATATTCAACTTACAAAAGATGTAAAGAATTACAAAGCCACATTTAGAAATTGTTGCAGAAATCATGCGGGCATTATTATTACAATGCACTTCATTTGAAGGCACAAGGAAATTAAAAGTAAAAGCAAGCAGCGAGTGTATTTTAATGCAGGTGATTATAATCGAATAGCGGGAAAAAAATTTTCATTTTCTTTGCTACACAAGTCTGCAGTGGCTTTTTAACCTACAATTTCACGTCTAAGCGACGACAAGCATATATTATTATAGGATATTACATAAAACAAAAAGTTATGACACAGAGAATTTAAAATTTGGGAAATAACTTTTGAGCATGTAGTAAGAGCAGAAAAGCGACCTTACTTGAGCGGTTTATTTTGAATGCATAGTTGTAAAACTTGCCAAATTTGAACTTTAAAATTAAATACAATATTAACCATTATAATTATAGAAGAGAGTTCCATGTACCATACAAGTTATCATTGAAAGTCGTAACAAAAGATAACATTTGAATCTCAACAATATCTTTGTTTGTAACATAAAACGAAATTGCTTTTGAAATAAACGTATACCATTTTCATAAAAAAAGTCTCATAAGAGTAACTAACTTTTAAGTTTGTAACTTTGTTGTAGTTCTATTCCAACCTTTAAGTGAATTATGCGAGTTTCGGTGTTTTAACATATGTAAGTATACATGAAGTCTAGAAACGACTGAATAAATCAAAAAATACGCTTTGGATCGAAACGAAAATTAAACGCATTTGATGTTTTTGAAAAAGCTATCAAACGATAGTAAAATTAAACCCCAACCCCCACTCTTCTAGGTGAGCCATGGGCAACTTAAAAATCAATTTTTTATTGCAGATTCGTATTCTTTGGGTAAAAATATAAAATTTTAGTTTTTATATTTAGTATTTTTTATCATATGGTAAATTGGATTAATTTATAAATTGAACTGAAATTTTTAGTGTAAAATATTGAAAAATAATCTTCTGGGAGCAAATCTTCGCACACTCCTCAAAAAAAAGGTACGGTGGACATCATAACTCATCACTGGATCATCCGACAACAAAAAATCGAAAGTATTCGGTTAGTTTATGAGTTTCTCGAGGTAATGACGTCGAGATTTTGTTTTGACGATATTTCAGTTTTTGGCATCACTCAAAGTCAAAACGACGAATTTTTCTTTAAAAAAAGAGGCAAACAACAGTATATTTGTCATTGTAAAACTAATTATAATTAAAAAAAAATAAAACTCGACGTCATTACCTCATATTTAAGAGTGTGTCAAATTTGAAGAGGATCGGTCAAGTAGATTTTGAGTTACAGTGTCCACCGACTTTGCAAATGCTATATACTAGAAAAACGCGGCAGTTTTGCTCCAATCGACCTGAAATTTTAATTGGATACTTTTGAAGAGTTGTACTATCAAATAAGAAAAAATGCACAAAAAAACATTTTAATACCCCCCCCCCGAATTCCACCCCAACACCACACCAAAATTCCACCCCAACTCCACCCCCCAAAACCACCTCCTCCCCCAACTCCACCCCCTCCAAACATAGTTTTGTAAAAAAAAAACCACGCTTTAAGTTTCAAGTTAGCTCACCTAATTTCCATCTGTAACTTCACCAATTTCATACCAGATGTAGGCATTGAGTTTCGATCTGTGCAAATCCCCTGTGCCAGATGAAATTATCCCGCTCGTGCTACAGACATTACTAGATTTGGTGGCGAAGTGGACGTTGGGCATCTTCAGGGGCTGCATTACTTTCAAATAGGTTTCTCAGTCCTGGAGAGAAGTCAAGGCAGTGTTCATCCCTAAGCCTGGTAAACGGGGTCACGCACTAGCTAAGGACTTCAGACCAATCAGTTTGTCGTCCTTTTGTTTTGGTCCAGGAGCGCGTCCAAGAAATTCACTTTCGGCAGACGCTAGATGGAAAAAGAATGTCAAGATCCTAGCACGTCGTCTCTTCGGAACTTCTCTTAGTAGCAAGTTCCGAAGAGACGACTCTCCACGAAGTTATACGAACCTACAATCGAACACTCAATAAAATACAAAGAGTACTCTCTAGTAGCGTTCCTAGAAATAGAAGTACCAAACTTTCAATAATATTTGCAGCGAATATTATTCTTGAAGCCCTAGCCGAGCTTGGTGTGAAGCAGAGCCTTCGCAGTTGGCTACTAACGATGCTAAGAGCAAGGGTAATATAGTCCGAACTGGGAACCAGTCGTGTTGTAAGACACGTAATGAACAAAATACTGATGAAACTCGACTAGGACGGGATCAGAGCTGTTTCGTATTCCGATTACCTGGCAATCCTTAATGCCATTCAGTAATTGTGCTATTGTGATATTATGGAAAGTGTGCTTGACAAGGTCAATAGATGGCGCAAGGATTGTGGAATATCTGTTAACGCAGCAACGACCGCGCTTATGCTCTTTACGACTAAAACCAAGGTACTCAATTTTGCCGTGCCCCAATTAAACGGCCATTAACTCTCGTTATCCTCCAGAGTTAAATACTTAGGAGTTGCTCTAGACTCAAAACATAACTGGAGGTATGTAAAATATGGAAGAGCGAGTCAAAACGGCGAATTTGGCTCTTTATGTCTGCAACCGTACTTTTAGTAAAATATGGGGGCTGCAACCTGAAATAACCTTGTGGTTGTACACAGCGGTGGTACAGCCTATCCTCACTCATGAAGCCATAGTTTGGTGGCCGGCCATGGGGAAACGTTATAATAGGACTGTCCTGCTCACCGACGGCTTGAAGATGGACTGTGGTGTCGGGGTGGGTGTTGCGAAACTTTGAACATATCGAAGTCCTAAAGGCTGCCGACGAACAACGCAAGCGTATTCAAAAGGTTTCTGAAGGATTCTGAAGGCATACTCTCTGCTCGGACTCAGTGAATCTCTAATGAGGAACGTTGGTATTTTTACGGACAACCAGGCAGCCATAAAGGCGCTTGGGTCACCCACCACCTCTTCAAAGCTGGCCAGAGACTGTAAAGAGGACCCTGCCTCTCTAGGAGGTAGACTTAACATCACCATTCTTCGGATTCCGGGTCAAAGGAACATTCCAAGAAACTAAGAGGCAGAGGAATAGTAGAGCAGATGACGTTCATATTCCGCTTAATTGCCTTAAAAGTGAACTATTTCAACACTTCTTAGCAAAAGCTAACCTTAAGATGTAATGCGGCCTCAACCTGTGCCATCTCTAAGACGACATGGCCAAGCTTTAATAAAAATAGAACTTCGGAGCTGTTTGTCAGGTCTCGTGCTGTAAACACGAAATTAGTCGCAGCATGCAGAGGACACTGCCTAAAAGGTGAATATGCGGCCAGACTTGGGGGTCCTTATAAAACACACTTCAGGCGATTTCAGGAGTAAAGATTAGGGAGTTAGCTCAATTTCTTAGCTCCTCGGGTTGGCTCTAACACAGTGATCTCACGCCCTGTTAGAATACCAATTTTCTACTACCCCTTGTCTAGGGCAGGCCAACTGACTAACTACCAGGTTCCCTCAGGTTGCGACATCTAATCGGCGCTTAACGTGTAAATTGGAGTGTTTTCCTTGGTGGTTAGCACTCGCCACTTAAACCAACCAATCACCAATTTCGCGTTTTTTTGAATAATATATTTGAAGAATAATAATATCGAATTCATAAGCATTTTAACTACCTTAGTTTTTAATTTTTTCAAGTTTTAATATTGCCAAAAGTTCTAAGACCACTTTGGTTATTGACTTGAATTGCACCCCTTATATAGATAACTGGAAGAGATACGTGAATCAAATAAATCAAAAGAAAACTATGGCGAAAAATTTTTAAGTTTCCAGAGAAATATTTATTTTTAAATTTTATGATGCGATTTTACTACTCAAACGACAAAGGTTGACAGATGCAATTTTGACAAAAGAAAAATAGTGCGCAATTTAAAATGAAAGCTCTTCTTGACACACTGCTCTCCAACATGTGATTAGAGTTACAGTCTATGTCAACCGGTCTTAGACTTTTTGACAATACTAAATAAAAATATATTAATTAAAACATTTAAATAAAAATAGCGGCCAAGTGATAGTCACACTCGGGGATTGTGAGGGGCACGCTATTTTTTTGCACAGTTCAAAACTAAAATAGCTTAAAATTTAAACAACATTTCTAGCTCTTCTCCCCTTCGATTTCATTTAAAACAAAATATTTCTAAAGATTTTTCACCGGGAATAGATTAGGGCTGAAAATTGGATCCGGATTTGCTAATATCCGGATATCCGGATATCCGGATATGAAAAAAGTTTGATTCCTCAAATCCGGGTATCCGGATTATCCGGATAATCCGGATCCTACTATCCGGATCCGAACTATCCGGATCCAAACTAAGAAAGAAGGTTAAATTTTCCCTTTAGATTGCATTATTTCATTGGGAAAATGGAAATTAATCGAACAAGCTAAGAATAAAATAAATTGAAATATTTGACACTCCACCACTATTTCCTCAGCGCAATAAAATTTCCTCCCCACGCAATTGCACCTCATCCCCTTGTCCTACAACAAATTGTATCAGAAGAGTGTTAAACACAAAATTGCATTTTATTTTTTGAATTCTATGCTATTGAAAATAGTAGTTGTTAATTACATTTTAGTATTGTTGTTGCTAAATTCTGACGACCTATTATTTATTGAAATCGACCTTATGTCAGACAAATTATGTAACTCGGGCAAACATTGATCAATTTCACTAATTCTTTTAATGCCTGTTTTTTTTAGATAAAATAGACTTATTTGAAAGCACACGTTAAAGTTACATTTCTTTTTTAGTCTAAGGGTTTTTTGACTAGCCAATCCTAGTCCAATTCCGAAAATTTTTCGCTCGCACATTTTTCGGAGCTTCCTAGATATTCATACTTCGATTTAGAACACCGTAATTTTATTCAAACTAAACAAGTAATATTCTAATATTTTTATGTTGCACCACTCGGTGGATATGCAAGAATTATATAACGTTAGCCGGGAGGTAAACTAATACAGCTAGCTAAAAAATACATAGCCATTCCTGCTTCATCCGCTGGCTCTGAAAGGGTGTTCTCTACAGCAGGAAATATCTTCACCGCTAAAAGAAGCTGCCTGTCTTCTGAGCACGTAGATCAGTTGGTATTCTTGTATCAAAATCGACAACTTTTCGACAAATAAATTTGCGATTTACCATATTAACTAATTATTATTAGCCTAGGAGTTTAAGAATTCGACCGGAATTGATAAGTCGAAATGGCAATGGTTGGTATACTACACCATGTACTTTTATATGTTACATATTGTTATTGTGAAGTTTAAAGAATTAATGAAAATATATTAGTGGTTTTGTAATTTTGTTTCTCTGCAAATAAATAAGAAGTCTAGTTCTAAAATCTAATGTGTAAAAAAACATTTCTTATTTTTGTGCCCATTTTTTATCCTTCGAAAGCTATCAAATTCATACTGATAGGATTTAATTTCTCTAAGCTATGGACATTTAACTGACTACACTTCTAAGAAAATAAAGGTAAATGCACGAAAGGATGAAAATTTTGCGAGCGTTAAATCGTATAACAAATCTATTTATTTTAATTAAATAAATGATAAAACAGCCCAAGGGATTAAGATTCGAACCACAAAAGATTTAATTAAATTGATAAATATTTGCCCAAGTTACAGGAACTTATCTGGTATCAGAGGTCGTTTTCAGTCACGTGCTCGCAAAATCACAAAGTCAGTTAATAATAGGACGTCAGAATTAAGCAACAACAGTACTAAAATATAGTTAACAACTGCCTCTTTTGAATAACATAACACTAAAAAAAATAATCAATTTGGAGGAGGTGATGTTAAAAGTTGTTGTTTATATTATTTATAGGTTGGTCCATGAAATTTCGACTTATAGTGTAGTGACGTAGATCTGGCTGCGAGCGCTTTTTATGATCTTCTTTATACTTGTTTTACCCGGCTTGTTCCCATTAGCATTTCTAGGTCCGGATCCCCTCATCTGTTTCGTCCCTGGTTTGACGGTGCCTCACGACATCTGAGGAACTTAAGGGGTAAAGCTTGGAAAAGGTTTTGTACCTCAGGAAGCCATGAAGACTATTTGGCGTACTCTGACCTTTGCCACCGTTTCTCTGCTCGTCTGCAGGACTCCTATACCGAGTACCTGTCTAATATGAGAACTACGTTGCGTAGCGACCCCAAACAGTTCTGGAAATTTATCAACTCGAAGCGGAAATGTGACGCCTATCCTGCTTCTTTGAGGTACTGTGGCTGCGAGAGTGACGACGCTCCCACAATTTCTAATTTGTTCGCGGATTTTTTCCGAACTTCCTTCTGTGATTCTCTCTGTGATATTCCCTCTACTGATTTTATCCACTTGACGCGACTTCCGCCTACCTCTCTTGAGCCTAATGACTTAGTTTTCGACGATGCATACGTTGCTGAACACTTATCTAAGTTGGCGGAGGGCTTTACTTGTGGTCCGGACGGTTTACCCGCTTCCTTTCTGAAGAAATGCCATTCATCCCTTGCCAGCGTCCTTTGTTACTTGTTCAATCTGTCCCTGAAGTCTGGCCGCTTTCCTGAAATTTGGAAGACTTCTGTGTTGATTCCCCTCCATAAGAAAGGGAATAGGTCTGACGTCTCTAACTACCGACCGATCGCTAGCCTGAGCCACACCTCAAAAGTTTTTGAGTCTCTCGTTGGTGACGTTCTTCGATTTCACTGCAAGCCTTTCATGGGGTCCTTCCAGCATGGTTTCCTCAGGGGGAGGTCCACGACCACCAACCTCCTCGAATTCATTAATTATTCTTTACCAGCCGTCGAGGCGGGCAAACAGGTCGACTGTGTATTTACAGATTTCAGCAAGGCTTTCGATAGGATCGACCATGGTATCCTGGTCTATAAGTTGACTCTTCTTGGGTTTCCTTCCTGTTTCATCAACTGGCTGTCCTCTTACCTGTCTGGTCGCACCCAGCGTGTCCAGTTTAGGGGAGTCCTCTCTGATCAAATCCTTGTCACTTCGGGGGTGCCACAGGGCAGTATCCTTGGCCCACTCCTCTTCATCCTATACGTTAACGATGTTTCGCTCCTCCTGACCCGCAGTAAGATTCTGTGCTATGCGGATGATGCTAAGATTTTTCGCATTGCCTCCCACGAAACAGACTGTAGTACCTTGCACTCTGACCTAGCTGTGTTTCACGACTGGTGTGTGCGCAATCGCCTTCCTTTGAATGCCGACAAGTGCACCGTTATGACCTTCTCCCGCAAGAGATGCCCTTTCCTCTTTGACTACACCGTTGATGGCGTTACCTTGGGCAGGGTTGATAAGATGAAGGACCTAGGTGTGGTCCTCAATTCTCGCCTTTCATTCGAGGATCATGTGGACTCGATCGTTGGTAGGGCTAATTCGATGTTGGGTTTTGTTAAAAGATGGTCTAAGGAACTCGATGATCCCTACTTAACTAGGCTTCTTTACTGTACCTTCGTCAGACCGGTCTTGGAATACGCTAGCCCCGTATGGGCTCCCTATTTCGCCGTTCACGTCAGCCGCGTTGAGGCGGTGCAGCGCAGATTCCTTAGGTTTGCTCTCCGTGGACTTCCCTGGATTGATCCCTGGTTACTTCCTTCCTATATTGATCGCCTGGCGCTGATTTCTCTTGACTCCCTTGAAAAGAGGCGCAACATCTCCAGACTACTATTTTTGTTTGATTTATTGCAGGGAACAATAAATTCACCTGATTTACTAGCGGCCGTCAACATCTCTATCCCGCAACGCTCCTTGAGGAATCGCAACTTCCTGCACATCTCTAGTCATCGTACTCTGTATGGGATGCACGAGCCTATCACTTCGATGTCTCGCCTCTTCAACCAACACTTCGCCAGCTTCGACTTAAATCTCTCCAGGCTGCAGTTGAGGGACCTGCTCAGACAGCGCCTTTGTTGACGTCTTTGTTGGCTTGTTTTTTTTTCGGCTCTAGTATGTAGTTTAGTTTATAAGTTTTTTACTTACGCTGTAGTAATCTATGTGATGAATCTGAATAAATGAAATGAAATGAAATGAAATGAAAGGAACTAAAGAGATTATGAAACATAAATACCAACTTTTAAACTTTTTAAACCCGATGAGGCATTTTCTTTCACTGTTAATATTTCCTATAGTTTTTACCCGAGTAAAAATTATTACCTGATTTATTCACGCCGAAATCAAGTACAAACGTTAATATTTTAAAGGTATATATGCGTCCGTTCTTAGGCTAGATAGCGAAGAAATGCGCTCGGTACTATTATGCACGCTCCCGCTACAGGCCCAAAAATTGACAACTACGCCCGCCATACCGGTATGCACGCTCCTTCTGCACGCACAAATATTTAAAAATACGCCCGGCACGCTCAGGCTACACGCGCAAAAATCAAAGAATACGCCCGCTATAGACTTTGAAAATAAATAACTTTTATAAACAAAATTCACTAAAACGTAAAAAATTATTTTTTTCTTTATTAGTGATATACAAAAGGAAAGTTTCATTGCAAAATAAGAAATGCTAACTCAGATAAAATTTTACCAATTAAAAGTCAAACGAGATAATATAATTTTAAAATATTGTTGATACATTCAATCTTAAGGTTTAATCTTAGTTGGAGCTTTTCTCATTTTGCAATGGAACTTCTCTTGAGTATATCACTGAGAAAGAAAAAATAATTGTTTACTTTTTAGTACATTTATAAAAGATATTACATTCATAAAAGGTATTTATTTTAAAAGCTTTTCTAATATATGTTTTTTTCTACTTTTCCGTCATAACTATAAATAATAAAAACATTTTTAAATTAATCAATTTTAAAATGCGGGACATAATCTTCTCATACCCTCCATTTCTTCAAGAGCATCATTATTGCATGGTTATTTGCCAGTCAATCACTACAATTTCGTTAAAAACTTACATATATCTGTCATCATAAATGTAACTTTTTATGACTTTATCTATCTGAATTAAGGGGAACGCCACTCTAAAGAGTAAACAAATTATGTAAACTTTTTAAGTCAAAATGTTACCAATCCTACAAGCCGGCTTTTACTTACACTCCCTTACTGGACATATTACAATACAATAGAAGACATTTTAGGTCCTTTTCTATAAGGAAAACGCTTCTTTATTGGATTATAGTATACTTCATTACTATCCACCTTTTTTAGCATATAAAATTTTATTCGTTGAATTTTAGTTTAAAAATTTAGTCATCAATTAGTAGTTCATCAAGTCGCTTGCTGTGCACACGGTGAAGATATCTCGAATAATCTTTTCCGATCTTGTACTACAAAAATTCGAAAACCAACAAATCATTTTTGTTTTTAATTCTTCGGAATCGGATAGGTCTTCTTTTCAAAATTTTGATAATTACTTTTTTAAAGTAAAGAAATTTAAAGGTTTTCGTAAAAGTGAAAAAACCACCGCAGTTTTGTTAAAAACAAAAACAAAACAAGAAAACAGCTACGCACAACGAAAAATACCTTCATATTGATTATTAATTAAATAAAATCTTTAACTTTAAGATAATTTTTCACGAAACTTTTAGTGGGAAAGTAGAGAAGTAGTTACTTTTCATCCCATCACATTAAGGATGATATCTTTGCAAATTTTAAACTAGTTTTAACAAAAATTAGTATAAAAATAGTATCCGTTAACCGATATTTAAATAAAATTGATAACGGAGTTGGATAAATGGATGAGCGCCAAGATCACCACCGCCATGGATGAAAAAAAAAATCTTTGCAAACAATTCTCAAAATTTGGCAATTTTTTTTTTCGTAATAGTGCCACTCCACCTTAATTCCCTATTTACACTTATAAATTATTGTGGGGCGCTTTTAAATTTATTAATACATTTTTTATAACAACGATTTTTATAATTTTAACTTTAGTTCAATTAATTGTCTGAAATCTTCTTCGAATCTAAAAATCTTACAAATACTCAAAGCATTTTATTTTATATAGTATATTTTGTGTACTCTTATCTGGATAGAAATTAAATGATCAAATTACTTTTGATTCATTTTAGTTTGCTAAAGCTTTTCAAGATGTCACTTTAATAGGTCAATCATTTAAACGCCTTGCAAACAAATGTGGAAAAAATTGAAAGCTTTTGTGTAAAAACTTCTTTTACTAATCTAAGGAAGATTTGGAGGCTTCATTTGATAGAATTCAGACTTAAGCCCTTTAAAGATATCTGCATATTTATATAGTAAAAATTTAATCCTTCAGATGTATACCTGTACCAATACAATGTGTAAATCAGATATGCTTTTAACTTGCGTTTGATTTGCCTTTCATTTATATAAATTTTACAGAAACTGTTTGCTTTAGTTGCCGTTGGACTATGTATGAACTTTATTATTTCTTTCATGTTTTGAAGCATCATTGGAACTTTTCATTAGGAATATTGCGCAGGTCTGCTACCAAAGAATGAATTCGAAAAGGCATTACTGCCGCACTGTTGCAATGTTCAGTTTCGTGGTAAAAAAGCTGAACATTGCATCACTGCGGCAGTAATGCGTTTTGGCATTCACCCAAATTTGCACTGACTGTCTAAATTGATTTATAAATCATACCTAAGACATTAGCAATCTTAATTTAATAATTGTAAATAACTAGTTGTTAATTAAAGAGCAGAGTATCATACACTTTTCATGATAAGGGTCATACTTACTATAAATAGACATTTTATGACCAAAATCTAAATCATTACTGATTTGTATCAATGAGCAATGTTTCTTGAATAAGCGCTTAGATGTTGTTATGCAAAAACGATCCAACCCACAAGGACTGTAAAAATGAGTTGATTTTTTCAAATTATAAAGGGAGGACCTTATCGAAAAATATTACATAAATAATAGCTTTATTTACTTTAACTTGACGAAGCTACGATTGTACAGAAAATTTCTACCTTGGCTGATAGTTTTGCAATTGGTCGTGACGGTATCTGAGATCAATTTTAAATCTTTGTATCTCTACAATTGAAGGTGGTAAGTAAGTAAACTGTATTTTTACTTACTTCAGCAAAGCATTCGACAGAATAAATCATCGAATTCTTGTTCTAACAATATTCCTTGCCTAGTTCCCGCGGGTTTTTGTAAATTGGCTTCATTCATACTCATCTCAGCGCACTTAGCGTGTTTCTTCTCGTGGAGCTCTGTATGATGTTATTTTCAATACTTCCGGGGTACCGCAGGGTTCCCACCTCGGGCTATTGTTATTCGTAATTTACGTCAATGATGTATTTACCATTCTGTCTCACTAAAATATTCTTTGTTACGCTGGGCGCCTGGCCTAATTCCCATATCCTTGCGAGGATCATTTTAATGGCAAAGTTACCAGGGATAATATGACTCTGGGTTTCGTGTATATATGATCAAAGGAGTTTGATGATCCCTACATCACGAAGCTTCTCTATTGCACTTTCGTCAGTCCTATTCTGCAATATGCTCCTCGAGTCTGTTCACCCCTCTTTGCGACACATATCACTCGTATTGAAGCATTAAGGTAGGTTCGTTAGGTTCGCTCTTCGAAGCTTTCCTCGGAATAACTCTCCTATATTACCATCTAATGCCAATAGACTTATACTGTTATGTTTGGATACTCTTAAAAGGATTCGCTGTAACAACAGGATCCGTTTGTATTTCGACTGCATTCGGAGTTCTGCAGACTCTTCTGTACTTTTAGCATGCTTTGATATATCAGATGCTGCTTGCTCCTTGATGTCTCACGACTTCGCATTTATTATAGAGTAAATGAGTCGATCACATCGATTCGTCTTTTGATCGCATGGATTCACTTGTATTCACTTTATGTTTATATATTTTTTATATCTTTCCTTATTCTTTGATTTCATATTTTTGTCTTATACCGTTTATCAAGCATATTGTAGTAGTCAGCACATTGATGAAATTTGTTATATGAATAAATAAATTATCCAACCCACCTTACAGACTCAACGTTAATGCATTTAACAAAATTATGTCAGATTTGCAAAAATTATTCAATTAGATAATCTAATACATCATAAAGTTATTAAATTAATTTCTATCATACGATTAGCAGCATTTGTTATAGCTATTCAATTGTAACCAATTCTATCCTTCTCTGTGTAAAATTTACTTCATTTTCGGAAGATCAGTTTCAAACATCAACTCGAAATCATTGCTCCGTAGGTTGGATCGTTTCTGCATAACATTGTCCAACTATTCAAAGTTTTACGCAAAAGAAGTAGAAGGATCAAAAGTATTATCCTGATTTGTTTTCTTAAAAGATATCTCTGGCACAGAGTTCTAATATTTTTTTAAATATTTTTTTGTGCTGAGAAATAAAATAAGTAATTTTATATATTCCTTAGTGTGATCAATATTTCTCTTAAAATGTCAAACATCAAAGGAGATACATCTTTGTCAATATTAAAGCTATGTTGCACGTATCTAATTATTAATTAGTATCTAATAATCATTTATCTAATTAATAATTAGTAAATTTGTGTGTGTGGTAAGGTTTTAAGTATTTTAGCATAAAACTTCTATATACGACGTCTGGCGGGTACGGGGGCTCAATGTATGTATATAAAAAAATGGAATCAACTGTACGAAAAGAATAATCACAACAAGAGGGCTTCTAATATAGAGAACCAAAATGCACTAGTTTATTCAAATGATTCATTGTAGGTTATTAAAAGCAGCTGAACATGACTGCTGGCTTTACACTCAATCCATTTTCTGTTCTGTTGTTGTCCAGACACAACTTCTTGACAAATTGTATATCTCTTTCTATATGTACTCAAGATAAACAACAAGAAATGTCTTGGAATAATTTTCCTCGTCCTTCAACTTTAACAAATCCATGAAAGAAACTTCCGCAGGTCTTATTTGTACCACCACCCAAATAAAACTTTAAGTAGATTTGGAACAAGAACATTTCTAAGGAAGACATTCAGGAATACATTTCCATTGCTATTGTGATTTATTGATTTGACGTCCAAGCCCATTATTTCTTTGCAGTACTCTAATAAAATAGGTCATTGGAACCCAGCTGCACTGATTACATGCCCGCAAAAGTCCTTTAAAATTCTATGGAGTTTTTTTCTAGGAGAATGAATCTTCATTAGGAAATAGAGTTTTGCCAGCAAATCAATTTTTCGTGCTGCAATAATTCACTTGATTTCTATTGGTTCCTACTGAAGCACTTAAAAATAAAGAACTTGAATGGACCTTATTCTTAAAATTTACCTGTTGTTTGTTTTAAAATTATTTTTTTCTACCCAGTTTCGAGAAAAAGCGGAAAAAGGATTTCCCGTAGATCACTTTTAACATATATAAAAATAGTCAATAATTTGGCAGAGAGAGTAGAATCGTTTGTGCTAACTCGTATAACATTGGAAATTTTCGACATTTCCACATTAAACTGCAGAAGTGAAGAAGTGGCTTATATTTCTGAAATTATTGTTGGGTTTGTTGTTGCTCTTGCTTCGTGAGATTTTTCATACATATAGAAGAAAATATTAAGTAGGACCAAGCTTAAGATCTAACCAAGCCGTGCAGTTCAGTACCTCATTACCAGTCACAAAATCTTAAAAAGTGAATAATTCTTCAAAAATTAGACAACCATCTTATGGAATTGGAGGACCGGATTGACGCTAAAATTGAAGATCTTTTCAGTAAACTCGAAACTCTAATACGATGTTATATGAATATTCATCATAAAATATATATAAAAAAAACATGGTGATAATAGGCAATATGCTGGTAGTCCGATGCTGTTTTTAACAGATCATAACAGATAACAGTAAATACACCATATGACAACTAAAGATAACTAACAACTATGATAACTAAAGAGTTGTCATAAACCGTGGTATATTTTGGCTTAGTGTTTTGCATTATTCTTTTTCACCCGCTCAATTTAAATTTATTAATTGACAAATTCGGACATATGTAGGTGAAGTTTAGGTTTAAAGGTTTCATAGTAACAAGTTTTAATCTGTCCGTCCGTGTTCCTGAAAGTCTTCCTTCTTCTCATTTATAAACCTATTAATATGAAATTTGGTATACGAAGATTTGGTGAGATTTTTGGAAAATGAAGACAATTGGGGAGAAGCGAGGATCGTAGAAATGTCGTTGTGTAATAATATAAAGATGCGTTCAGTCAGAGTAGTTAATAAGTTTTAGGTTGAGCGGCTAGCGCGGAAACCGTGCTGGCAGACGTTGATAAGATGGTTACTTTCTAGATATTTCATCAACTCCTTAACCCATTTCCCTGACCCTTCAGCATCATAGGGCATCCCATGGACCTTGGCAACATCATATTATATCGAGAGTTGACGAATAATTCAAACAAAACCGAAGTAAGTGCAACTGGTCTGTACTTAAAGAGGTCCCATGCTCATCCTTTTTTTAAGTATCGGCTGAACATGCTAAGTTTCCATACAGACAGCAATACTTCTGTTGAGTATAACAGGTAAAGATTTTTAGCAGAGGTTTAGACAAAGCAGAGGCGCAACATTTTTAAATCAAAGCCTAGAAACCATCAGATTCTGTTTGGACACGTCGAATTTACAGATTACCTTAAAAACTTTCCCTGCGATGGAGATAGAAGTGGCTGCTGTAGCTATTGAAAGACAGGTGAAATGGTTTTTACTAGAGACCAGAAGCCTTTAGTAGCAAATAGTTACCGTCTGACATTTTGGTCGAAGTTAAATTTTGCTCTACTTATCACAGATTTGCAGGTACTCCGCGCACCTCTATAGAGGCGCCACAATTCCTCTGAATTTATATGCCTGGAAGGCTGCTTACTTGGTTGTAATGGTAGTGGAACAGTCCTTGTTGAACTAATTGGTGTTACTTTATTGGATGTTTTTGATGCTATGAGGAATAAAGCGATGCATCTCAAACCATAGGATATTCAAAATATATTCGGTGCTTGATTAACGTCTCTTATAGAACATCAATCATACCAGCCCAGCTATTTTAGATATTTATTAAGTCCAGGCCAGTCAGCATTTTTATAATCCCACACTAATCTTTTGATGAAATTTTGATTAGTGGTGGATAGAAGGTGGAAAATTGGGCGGAGATTAAACAAAGGTGTGAATTGCCCAGTGTAACCCTGACCGAAGCCGAGTATTTGTCTGGATGTAATGTCAGTAAAACAACCAAAATATTGTGTTCCAATGTACCAGTAACACATATCGGATAGGTACTGAGCCAGTTGCTGCAAATTAAAAGACTCGCTAAATAACCCGTCACGTCTTCCATACGGTCTGACGATGGAAGAATGTTTAAGTCACTATGTCATATGGACCTTAAAATCTTCGGCAGGAACGATTTCAGAAATGGGAGATAAGTCTATAATCTTATCAATATCTGAAGATAGTTTATCAAAGAAGCACACAGTATCGACATCAGACATATGTGGGCTGTGGTATAAAAATCAGAAATGCATGAAACCTCGATGGAGTTTAAATCTAATCCAGAAATAATTAAATTCTGGGTTAGTAGAAGAGAATTGAGGGAGACGATTTTTTAATTTGCACCGACTTAATGTCGTAATAGTATAAAATTAAAAATTATTTTATGCTTTTCAGAACTTTCTGTGAAGTCGGTTCATCTTTTTTTAAAAAGTAAAGCTCGAAAGAATAAAGCAAAATCAGAAGTCGCAGAAGTAGTGCATTCTAAATAATGGAAACAGAATTATCCAAATGCGACAACATATTAGTCACGGTCACCCTTTCATACTCTCACCTTAGAAAATTCTTAACATGACCCTAGTACGCCACCATACTCTATACAACAAGAGAGAATTATCGTAGTCAGGGAAATATCGTAGTCACTCTAGTTTCAAAATTGTTATCACTTATCAATCATGAAACGTATTCTGTACAACAGAATCAAAATCGGTCTATACCCTACGAAGCTAGTCGTCGCCTCTCCTCCAATTCTCACCACACACCACAATTTTTGTCGGAAAACAAATAGGTACTCTATGCATTCATAATCATCTAAATCAGTCCACGCATTACAAAGTTAGGTTACCCCTCCCCCACACCAACCCTAGGGCAACATTTTTCGATATAGTAGCAATGGGGTATCATACTGTATAGAACGAAAAGAATCATCCGAATAGGTGTGTGCAGTAAGAAATTGTTTAACGCTCCTTCCGCACACCCACCCCACCACATCAAAAGAAGAATCATCCAAATCAGTCTACACGTTACGAAGTTAGCTTAACCCTACCCCTCCCCCACCACCACCTCAGTGCAAAATTTATTCTCATATTAGCAATGAGGGACCCCAACCCCTCCCCTACTACAACCCCACCAAGTTTATCCCCGCATTACGAAGTAAGACTACCCCCTTCCTCCTCCCACCCTACTCTAGGAACATATTTTTTCATTATTATCATTGTGGGATCATACTCTATACAACAGCAAAAGAATCATCCAAATCGATCCACGCATTACGAAATTAGGTTTTACCCCCACCCCAACAAGCAGTTCTTTGACATGGTACTAATCGGAAAACATACTGTACCCAATAAAAAAAGACACATCCAAATCGGCCCACGCTTTTCGATGTAAGACTTAGAATTTTATTCCAATGAACTATTAGCGTAGAAACGTGTAATATTCTTAATAAGTTAGAAAATTAATCAAAATTATCCATCGCACAAGAAAAAATTAAAAGCAGCGCTAACAAAAATTAGTAAAAACTACTTTCCATGATAGGAACGAGGTCGTTTGTATCATGGACGATGAAACTGATTTCACATTAGATGTTAATGAGGTAAACACTTTTACGATCACTCTCAAATCAGTCCAGACGATAAAGTTAAATATATTAAGCAATCGAAATTTCCAAAAAGGATATTTTTTTGGCTTGCCATTAGTGAAAATGAAATGTACTAGCCACAATTTTTCGAATCCGTTTTAGGTATTACTGCCGAGGGGTATGAAACTGGTTGTTTGCCAAAAGTTGCCGATTTTATTTCAAGGAAACATCGAGTTGATAATCTGGTGTTTTTGCTACACCTGCCAAACAAACATTAGAGAAATTAAATCGTCTAAAACTTTCTTTTGCACCTAATGATGAAAATCCCCAAACGCTCCTCAGTTACGCCCTAATGAGGACTTTTAGGCCAATTAAAAAAAGAGGGTCTATGGCAATAATTACAAACCGAAATTAACTAAGCCTTAAAAGAAGAAACAATAAAAGACTTGATAACCTTCCCAACATCGCATATTGCAACAGCCATCCGCAAAGTTCCACTAAATTGCTGTAAGCTGACGAAATGGAATAAATTCATTTTTACATTAACATAATACATGATATGTATTTCATATTCCGTATTTTCTTATTTTAGTGGCCAGTTTTGGCGAATCTGTTTGTCAAATAAATCACCATAGTTACGTCATTAAATTACAGCTAATTAATAATTTTTTTCGAAAATCGTCAAAGCAAATCAAAGCAAAGCAATTTTTATTAATGTTTTCCTCGGAAAAGTAATGTCAGTCAAGGGTTCCGTAGCAGAAAGGAACTACTGCACAGAGATTATTAGAAGAATTGAAATTTTTTTGAAAGGAATACGTCATTCGGAAAGGAATACGGAATCGAAAAATTGTGGCTAGTACATTTCATTTTCACTAATGGCAAGCCAAAGAAATATCCTTTTCGGAAATTTCGATTGCTCAATATATATAACTTTATCGTCTGTATTGATTTAAGGGTGATCGTAAAAGTTGTTACATCATTACCATCTAAGGTGAAATAAGTTTCACCGTCCATGTAAGCTAAGCTTATTAAATAATTAGCCAGAGTTGGCTCTTCAGCTGCCGTCTGGAGCACCTAAGCCCTACGCAGGCAGCGCAGTGATTATAGAGTGGGGACATAGAAGTAATAGGCTCGTGCATTCCATAAATCGTTCGATGGTATAGAATATGGAAGAAGTACGTGCTCCTCAATGACCGGGCCGGGGTGGAAATGGCCACGTCGCTCTGCAATTCAGAGGAGTTGATGGTCCCCTGCAGTTGATCGTAGAAAACGATAATCTTATAAATTTTGCGTGTTTTTTCAAGGGAGTTTAGTGAGATCAGAGTGAGCCTAGCAGGATAGAGCGAACCTAAGGAGTTTTCACGAAACCTTTTCACGAAATTGAGCATGGAATTTGCCCTACCCACCACAAAGTATACGCGGTCCTCAAAAGATAGACGGGAATGAAGACTCACCTCCAGGTCCCTGACGCGATCAACCATGCTCAACATACTAATAATGTGAATATCGGAGTTTAACAAAGCACAAGAGATGACGCGAACAATTTTCGCATCATCGGCATAACATAAGATTTTGGAGCTAGTCAGGAGAAGCGGCATCATTAATAAAAATATTAAAAAAAGAGGGCCAAGAATACTGCCTTGAAGAACGCCGGAAGGAACAGCGATCTCGTTGGGTAGGACCGCGGAACAAGAAACGCTGAGTCCGATCGGACAGGTAGGAGGACAGCCAATCAAATAAGCGGCGGAAGCCAGAGCAGATAAAACTTGTGAATGAGAATCTTATGGTGAATTATGTCGAAGGCCTTACTAAAATCATTGAATAAGCAGTCGAACTCGAGTAGACTAGTGGTAGTTGAGTTACCTTAAATGAAGCCATGATGGATGCAAATAATGTATCTAATTTTTAAGATCGTACAAAATTTCTGAAAATTGCCACACAACTTCATTAAACTTTTTGAGGGTCTCTTGATATATATCAGATGACTTCCGAAATTTAGGGAAATGGGTGGGACTCGGCTCCTGGGCCCACCGCTTACTGCCGTTATTCCCAGCAAGAAGAGGCACCCGAGCTTGACTTGTAGTTCCAGCCGTTCGTGACATTAATTGCAGCCATAACTGATCAAAAAGTACTTCATTAAAAAATCCTTTAAGATTTCACTTGCAAAATTCTAAAAAAAAATTGTATATTTATTTCTCCACGAACTTGTGGTAAAACTTGAGTGACGCATTTCTGATTATTCACAATGGGGGCATCTATAATATGCAGCAGGTTCAGGACGTTATATCATCGGCAAATTTATTACTAAATTGTTTGTTTCCTTAATCTCCCATGCCCAACCCCAATTGTTGCAATATAGAAGAATGCCTTTCAAAAATCCAAAAATTCAAAAATAACAAATGGACTGCGCAAATTATGCAATTGATATGATTTTCCTTATTCTACTGGCAGCAAAAAGTCAGTTCTTACATTAAACATGCTAACAACAGAGGTTTTGAAGTTTTGATAACAACTATAATATATAAAAATATAAATATGAATTATAGTTAGAACGAAAATTACGATGAATTGAAATATTGAAATAAAGTGTTCATCTAAAAAGGAATTTTGTAATTGATTTCTTATATGAAACTTTAATATTAAAATAAATAAAATATAATTTTATAATTTCAAAATGAGCTCATTTTACACGATAGTATTTCTAACTTTTTGTAAAACTGAAAAACGGTAAGTTTTATTGTTTTAAGATAACACCCCTGTCTAATCTTATATAATTTTTTACCGCATAAAAAGTCAAACTTTGGTGATAAAAATTGAGCAGACCTAAAACGTTTAAGAACAATTTGATGGTTATTACCTGGCCTTCAGCTTTCGCTATTATGGCGATATATTATAGGATACCCTGTATAGTGTATATACACCCAAATTTAAAAACAAAAACTTTTGCAAAATGTTTATTTAATTTGAAATAAAATACTTTAAATAAATTTGTTAAAAGTTTGAAATTATTCGCTAAAGGTTTAAGTAAATTTGCTTAAAGTTTAAGGTGAGTTTAATAGGTTAAATGTAATTTCGGATGGGTTAATTATATTTACCACATTTCTAACCTTATCTGATAACGGTTTAAGTAACTCTAAGAATGCTATAAAAAATCAACATTGTTCGATTAAATTATTAATATTGATTATATATTGCTTTTTAAACTATTTTTTTTACTCTATGAAAATATTTGATATTAAAAAGTATTAATTGCCACCTAAACAAATTAAATTCAATAAGTCTTTCTAAAGAAATCAATGTTTTTCAGTCTTTTTGTTTAAGGACATGTTCTCATTTTTTGGCCAAAAAACTCACCATTTTCAAAAATAGTATTTTCTTAGCAATTTTATTAACTAAAAGAATAATTGTTTTCCTAGTATTAAAGAAACATTCAAAAACACAGAAATCATAGATTATCAAAAATTCACATATTGTTAATATTACTATAGAAAGTAGAAGCTGCAAAGAGGAGGTACCAAACAGTAATTAGGATAACTCCGGTCCAAGATGTCTGAAGCAAAAAAACAAACAGCGTTTTGTTAGAAATTGTGTTCTCTAGTAGCATAAAGTCAAAATACCAAAAATTGTAAAAATGGTGGGCATATTAGGCCAATGTTCTACTTTGCCCACTCGATAATATATAGTGCTGGAATTGTATTAAGATATTTATTATCAAAGTGAAGTTAGTTTCAATTCGATTCGAAAGATCACATAATGTGGTATTGAATTTCCTACGTTTGCGAGACAAATTGCAAAGCACGACCACAATAAAAAACTAAATTCGAGACAAAAAAAAATTAATTTTATACGAAGCTACGAAAAATAAACTATTTTTCAGATTGTTTCGAAGTTAGCCCTTCCTGCCACAGGCCATATGGTTTTCAAAAAAAAAAGAGCGATAAAAACCCCACTGTCTTCTAAAAATAAGGATGCGTATCTTATCTGATGAAAAGAAGTTCAACTTGGATGACCCCGACGGTTTTCAGTTCTAGAGGGGGTCAGTACGAGTTGTAACTTCGGTCGTTGAAGGGTCATGGTCTGGGCTGGATATTCGGCTAATAGGAAGACGGAATTAGCGTGGATTCCAACAAAAATGAACTCAGAAAAGTATATTGAACTTCTTGAAGAAGTAATGGTGTGAAGAAGGATTTATGTAGTCAGGACTTTATATTTCAGCAAGATAACGCCGCAATCCACGTTACGAAGAAAATAAAGGAATGGTTTATGAAAAAAATAGAAAACCAATAGAAAACTTGTGGGGAATCCTTGCAAGGCACGCTTTTGCTAATGGTAGGCAATATGACAGCATTAATGAACTTAAAACCGCAATAAAGCCAGCCTGGCAGTCCATTTCAATAAATGAGTGTATCAAGCTTGTTAACTCCATGCCCAGTCGGATTTTTCTGTAATATCTGAAAAAGGATCATCCACAAAATGCTATAATCTAAAAATCTATTTTATACACATATGTCCTTGTTTTTTTAAATTTTGTAATTTTTATTACTGTTGGTTTTATAAGAATTTCGTTTAACCAATATGATGTTTTCCTGTATTGATTTTGTTTTGTTATTTTTTATGTTATGTTATTAATATGTATGAAAAAAAATGTTTATACATTGTTGGAGTAAATCTTAAGCAATACTAAGCTAATCAGCTTTTTTAATTTAATAAACTATTTAATTAAGGAATTTCCAGCAAAAGTCGATACATTAATTACTTTTCAAGATTTGTTCTCAATTGCGCCTAACTATAAGGTGACATAGAATTCAAAGGGGAAAATCAAACATGACGATCTATAGACAAACTTATGTATAAATGTAACTCAAATCTCTATTGAACACTGAGAAATTTGTATGAATATAGTCTAAGCTAACAGATGCATGTGTTTGTAAAAGTTATTTGCTTGTATTTACTTATAAATTACTCTTAATTATTATCACCCTGAAGACATAAAATACCTCAAACAATATTGGGATTGATATACACCTCCCAATTTCGTATTGAGTGACGATGAAATTAAAATTAAGTCAACCCACATTCAAATCAAAGCTCCAGAGGATATGAAATGGAAACAGAAACAAAGCCACTTCTTGAAAATTTATTACTTTTATGTGGATTGAAAATTTTATATCTTTGCTTTGGATAGTAGATGAATTTTACGTGCCTGCAAAAATATTTTAATTTATCTGCAATCAAAGCTAACCTAACTCTAATACTGCATGGAGTGATTTCGATGATTCTTTTTTTTTGTACAGAGTACATATGTTGTCAAAATTGGTACAATATCAAAAATTTTGTAGGTTTGGTGGCGGTGGGAAAGGAGGCAGAATCTAACTTCCAAGCGTGCAGAACGATTTGGATGATTTTTTTTTCTGTAGAGAGTATGTTTGGAATTTAAAAGCATGTCAAATACTTTTGCGGTGGGTTAGTTGTGGGTGGTAAGGGTGAAACCTAACTTGGTAGCTAGTAGACCAATTTGGATGATTCTACTACTATGAGAAAAATGTGTGGATAATAATTCAAATTAAGGATACTAATTAATTAAGGACTCTTAGACTTGTCAACCGTGGACTGATGCTAACTGAAAGCATTTGAAGGTGTTAAAGGGTAAGGCCTGGAGAAGGTTTGTACCCTCAAGGAGCGATACCCACTATTAGTTTATTGTAATTTGCGTAATCAGTTTGCCTCCACCTTAGAAGTGGCTTATAATACTAAACTTTGCAGAATGAAGCTTGCATTACGAAATGGCATCATGCTTTTGTCGACTCGTTTTCCATAACACATATTCCATATTTCCATAACACATATTCATCGATAGTAATGCCTCCTCTGGGCTGATTCAATGTAATGCCTCCTCTGGCAGTTTTTTGGGCTTGGTGTTTTCTTCCGAAGCCTGTAGCACTCTCGCAAGGCTATGTCTGTCGCCGCTGATTCCTGAGTTTCATCATCATCCGGCGCTTCACATCGTTTATTGTTTTCATCCTTTTACATTAAATCCCCCTTCTCGAAGGTTCTTATTTCAGTTTTTCGATAGAACTACACATTGAGGCTAAGCAATTCTGGAAATTTTTTAATTGCAGGCGTAACTGTGATTGATACCCCTCTAAGCTGCGTCTTAGCAACTATGAAAGTAATGGGCCTGTGAGGATTATTAATCTCTTCGGTGATTTCTTTGACAACGTTTTTGGATTCTAACTCCGATATTAGCCTTAAGAATTTTCATTTGATGAGGCTTCCGTCGGCGTCCTTTCTTTCCAAACACGTGCTTTATTTCGTGGTGTATCCTCACGAGTACAATGAGATTCCTCAGATTTACCTCAGAGTAACCATCTACGACCGCTGCTTTTTATCATCTATATCTAACGATATATATAGCTTCTCCTTACGTGTGACCATAGATCTCTACTCTTTTGATTTCCTTCCTTTGAATATTAGCAAGCGCCGTGTTATGTCATTCTCACGAAAAAGGAATCCTCTGCTCTTCAATTTAACTATTGGTGGTAATTCATTGAGTAGACTTGACAAAACCACAGACTTGAGGTCACTTGGGTAAATACCAAATTTTCATTCGGGGATCATTTTAATGTTAATATAAATAAGGCAAATGCATCTCTGGGCTTTGTTAAAATATTGTCAAAGGAGTTTGACGACCCATATATTACGAAGCTCCTCTACTGCATTTCGCCAAATCAATCTTAGGGTATGCTAATCCAGTTTGGTCTCCTTTCTATGCGGTTTACATTGATTGCGTTGAGGCTGTCTAGCGCAGATTTATTATATGAGCTCATCCTCTCCGCCTGCTCCTATATTCTTATCGACTTTTGCTTGATTCTTTGGAGTCTCTATGAGGTCAGACGTAGTAGGTTTGAAATATTTTTTTGCTTTTGACTGCCTGCGGGGTGTCATTAATAACCCCCCGAATTGTTGAGTGTTTTGAGTTTTTCGGTTCCGTCTCGCTCCTTGAGGACTCGGAACTCTTTCCATATTCCTACAACCGCACAAACTATGTTCTGTATGAGCCTAGTACCTGATTGTCTAGTCTGTTTAATGACAATTTCGACTTTATTGACTTTCACTTATCTGAAACTCAAATCAGGGATCAGCTTGGTTCGAGTATTTTTACTTATATTGTTATTTGATTTTTTACTTATAATTATTTATATATAATTGTATTAATTAGGCTGTAAACCTTTATATTTAATATTATTAAGATTGTAAACTTTGTTTTTAGTAATCTCTTCTTTGTAGTAATCAGTTGTTGATGAATATTGATTTTCCAGTCGATAACTGTGATACTAGGGTTAAGGATTTGATTGACTTGACAAAGCTCTAACGACTACTCGTTAGTTTAAAGAACTTTTAATTACGACGTTGTACTTTTAAAACATATCATTAATTAAGCTGATAGTTTTACTAGTTTACCGTCTACCGGTATGCGTTACCTGTATTGTATTGTAGATGCATTGCTATATTATTTGCATTGCAAATATGTCCTTGGTACTTTTCAGCATGGTTTTGTAAAGGATTAGTCTACGGTAACTAACTTGTTGGAATTTGCTAATTATTGTATTCCTGTTATCGAGTCTGGTCGGCAGCTTTACTCTCTTGGTTTCTCTCCTATCTTCTTGAAGTGAATAGCTTCTTATATGACTGATCGCACCCGGCATGTAATATTTTCTTTTAATCATTCTGATGAAATGTGTAACTCATCTTCAGTTCTACAGGGGAGTCATTTGGAACCGCTGCTTTTTATTATTTTCATCAATGATTATATCATATATTCCGCTCTTTTAAATTGTGTCGTGAATGCCTTCCACAAATGGTATTCTAACAGTCGCCTTTTCTTATATATTGACAAGTGCACTACTATGTCGTTGTCCTATAAAATTCAGAGATACAGCTGGAAATGTGGCTTGGTGGAATAGGATGCTAGACAAATTCAGAGGCCAGGTCTGAAAGCTCTTTAACAGGGCCAAACAAGCAGTAGCCTGAAATGAGAATAAAAAGGTCCTGACCAAATATAATAAAGAGCTAAGAAAATAAAAAAGAAAAACTGAGGAGCTGCTCCGCACGACGCCGAAAAGTTAATCTAGGGATCACTCTAACGCCTTACGTTATCTTCAAAAGGCTGACGGTACCTTTATAGGAACCCTAGAAGAGTCAAGAAAACTACTTTTGGGTACTCACTTCGAAGATTCAGCTGCATCCGATGAACTGAGAATCCGAACCTTTTTTTGTCAGGCAGTCCGCCATCTCATGAGGGATTGGAGGTACGATTCCCCAGAGAGGATAAATAGCTAGGCATAACCCTAGATCAGCAACTCACCTAGAAGCCCAAAATGGTCCTCTGAGTCTATCAGATGGTTATAAGACCCCTTGTCACTTACGCAGCGTTGGTAATTGAAGTGGCCACCCAGGCTCCTCACACAGAGTACAATTAGCACTAAAGTGTGCCGTTTTGTTACCACATCTCGTGACCAGGTAGTATGTGTATGTCTGTCCGCCATGGGTATGGTATCGGTGATTGGGTATAGCTGACGCTAGACCCAGCCGGCAAGGTTTAGGAAATGGATGATCTCTCCAACTCTTAGCCTTATGATCTGCTCAAGGTCTTTAAAAAAGAAGCTGCCTAATACACGATGCCTGGCTGAAGCAAGAGCCGAACATTTGCTGCGGAAAGGAACAACAGTTTCTTTCTCGCTCTAATCCTTGCAGCTGCAGTGTGAAAGGGAATAATAAGTCTAGTCGCATGAGTTTCCACCAGCCAGTATCCAGTTATTGCCGAGACCGCCCTAGCAATGTCCCTGCGGAATCTGTGCATGAGTGACGGCTTCTACACTTGTTGAAGGCCACATCGCCCTGGATATGGCACACTTGGATATATTGCTCCACCTGGAGTTAGCCAGTGATAAGTGGTACGATAGAAAGGTAGTCCTTGCAGCTCCCATGAAAATATGAACAGGTTCCAGCACCGCCAGCGCATCGGGCTTCTCTATACCCCTGTGACCTGGCAATCAGAGCAAGGTGATTTTAAGATGCTTACAGAGAGGGGAAAGTTCATTCTGACAACATTCTACCAACTTGGTAGATGTGACAGCCGAGTCGAGAGCATTGATGGCGGCCTGGCTGTCGGAGAAGTTGCCGATCCGTCTTCCGGGGATTAGTGCTTGTTTCGTAATTTGACAAGCCTATAGGGTGGGGAGTACTTCAGCCTGGAAGACTATCCTATGATCCGGAAGGCGGTAAGACTCTGATATGCAGAATGTCTCCTAAAAAATAATCGCACCGACACAGCAGTTTGTCTTCGAGCTGTCCACCATTATTCCACTCCGCTCTGGTGGAAATCTTTTTCCGAAGTTCAGCTTTGTAGTGATGTAGTCAGTGATGTCTAGGAGTAACTTGTGCCATGCACACCTGTCCAACATCAGACTTAGAAGTGCTTCTAGACCTCCACCCCCCAAATCACATGTAGAGAAAGAGGCAGATCTAAGTACTATTAGATAATATAGGACGGGCCTCCTGAAATGTAATAACCTAGCTGGATATGAAAGAATTCTCGAAGAGTTCATAGGTTACTCAGCAGACACAATACCGAAAGAGTATAACTTTGAAATACCATTTAGGACAGTTATAGAGCCCATAGAAGGAATCAAAATAATTGGTCACTTGAAAGATGAATGATGGACAAAGCTGAAGACGAAATGTGTCGCTTTTGTATGGAAGAAGACGTAACAACAGAGCCACTCCCACTTCAAGACTGTGGCGGCATGAGGTTCAAACATTTGAAAATGGCGTTTCTAACGCCAGAGAATGTTTTAAAAGCGCCTCCTAGAACAATCATAGCATTCATGAAGTACCTACAACTTCTCTGGGTTTGATAGTGCAAAGTTAGGTTGCAAAGGATCTTACTAATCAACGTAAGCAGGCTACACCATTTTTTTACAGTTCTTTTTGTTTTTAATAACCATCGAACGGAGTTGGCACCGTGCCATGGCTCCGGGCTTCGAGAATCGGCCTCCCGGCACGTTTTTAATAGATTAAAAAATCCACTCCGTCTCTGCTGTTGTCTAGCTCGCAGGAATGCAAAAACAAGACTTTCTGGTTCCCTTATTTCCCACAACCCAACTCCCTTCTGGCCGAAGCCGGCATCATAGGGTTGTTCCCTGGGCTTTGGCTACATCATAAATATTATATATATAACATGCGGTTGTAATAAGTTTAATAGTGTAAAAATGTATTTTTTAATCATAGTAAAATGATCTTCCAATTTTTGCGCTCCATTGAAAGGCTTTTTAATCAGGTGTGTTTTAAGATGGTATTATTTTTGCCAGATATTTTTAATATGTGGTCTAACTTAAGGGTAGGTTCTGGTCGAGCAATTTCAAAAAATTAATTTTTCTTTTTTTGCATATTTTAAATTCTTATAGTATCTAAAATAAGGCTCTGAAACGATTTGACGAAGTTCGGAAAAATGTAAAAGTTACAGTCGATTTAGTGAGAACGCGTACCGGCCGAAAATCATACCTACGTTTTTTCTAAATTCAGATGCACGCCGGCCGTATTGTTTGTTAGTAGTTAAAAAAATTCTTTTATATGTTCTGTTTGGACAAAATTATGTTCCTTGTATATAATAGTTGAAATCAGTTTCACAAGGAAGAGGAAGGATTGCTCTATTTTTAGACACGCCGTGCAGAGTTGCAGTCGAACCGTTGAACCGATTGACTTCTTTTTTCTATTAAATAAAGATTATTGAATTTAGGGGGCCATGGACCATTTTCAAAAAAACATTTATATTTATTATTTTTTTAACTACTATGAATAACAATAAAAGGGAAAAAAAATTGGCTTTTTCTTCAAACGGTCGGCATTTTATCAAAAATCATTGAATTTTTCTAAAAATGCTCCATGGCCCCGCAAATTTATTCTACTTTGCAAATAACTTTATTTTTTGTGTTTCTGATAAAATAGGAAGGCGGAATCCTGCACGGCGCAGCGCGGTGCACGCGCTACACGGCCTTAGAAGCACGTGAATATCTCGCAAATTGTACTAATAGCTGAAAAGGTCGTATCATACATTATTTACCTTCTTCTGTGAGAAAAAAATTCATAAACTTCAGCCATTTTTCTGGCTGCTCGAAAAAGAACCTACCCTTAATAAAAATATGTGCGGTTATATTTCTGTTACCAACTGTAGAGGTTCTAAAACTTCGTTTAACTACAAATAGCTGGACCTTAGTCTGAAAAGACATCTATGGGATAAATTTGACACCGGTTTAAAGCTGCACTGCTAAATTTTGGTGTAAAAATTACATATATTTATTCTTTGGAGACGGAGTTGGATCAATTCATTGAGCGGCACGACCACCATGCCATGCGTCCCGGTTTCGAGACCAGGTCTCCCCGTGGGTTTTTATTAAGAAATAATCCAACTCCGTCTTTGGGCTGTTGTCTAGCTCGCAGCAATGCAAAAAGAAGACATTCAAGCTTCCTCACTTCCCTTACCCTAATTCCCTTCCGGCCAAAACCATGCTAACGCATCAAAGGGTTGTCCCCTAGGCTTTGGCCAGATCGTATGAAAAAAAAACAGATTGGATTGCATTTTCTTAAGATAAAAGGCAAGCATTTCATTTTGATAAGGAAAAAAAAACAATTTTGGTTGATGAGACAACTTTACTTAGAAAAATTGTTTATACTGGAATGGTTTTTCCAACCTAATAAAAAACAACCTTGAACTTGGTGAAAAAAAATCTTGCCTCTATTGAAACTCAACAATCTCCACTATCATCAGTAGATGAACTACCTACCAGTTATAAACCTTCTTTTGATATGAAACAGTAAACTTTTTCAAGAAACCGTGACCACTTACTATAGAAATTAAACAATTTATAGAATTATTGTTAACATAAACTTACCACTAATACTAATATGATTTATTATTTTTATTAAAAGAACTACTTATTGCGAAAAGCAACTTACTGTTGACGAGTTTTTAAAGCAAAAGGATGTTATAAAACCGATAAGTATTGAAATGTAAGATATAATGAAAAAGTTAAGAGAATTATAATTCACCACAAATACAAGCAAAAAATGTGGCACATTTAATATGTTTTTGAAAATTATATGGTATATGTGTGTGTATAAAAATTTCTTTGTTTGCAGCCTGGAATTGTGGAAATTCGCGAGAAGAAGAAAAGCTTTTCCAACAGCTTTTTCGTCTTCCCCTTTTTTCTCGGTCAAGATGAATAATTGCTTGTTGCGAGGAAAATTTTTTACTTCAACAAAATTTTTTTTTTTTCAACTAATCCATTTCCTTTCGATTCCACCAAAAACACTGTTCGTTTATAATTTAAGGAAAAACCTTGAAATCATTTTCATATTAACCTTTTTTTTACTTCGGATTTCCACGGATCTCTCTTATCTGGGTCAACACTTCACTTCTGCATTAATTTAAACTTTAGTCGTTTTCAGTTAGTAACTGGACTATTAATCAGTTTAACTACTCTCTTATGAAAGTCGCACTAATATTAACTACTCACTAGTGGTATCTATAACGACTTAATGAGATAAAGATCGCCCACTTGGCCACTTTTAGCAAAGCTTTTTCGCACTGTAAGAAACTTGTCACAATTACCGAAGTAAAATAATTTTTTTTATTTGAATGTTAAATAACTTTTACAGTTAGTTTAATTGTTTTACTGAATTCATAGAAAATCTACAAGAAATAAAACGGCCCGCCCGCTCCCAAAAATGGGTCACTATCCGCTGCCGTTACGGAATACTACTCGACTCGTATATGGCGACGGCCGACAATGATTGTTGAGAGCATCGATTTTAGGGGCTAAGTCTCCACATTTTCGCCGAATCTGCAGGCACAGAGGAAAATTCGGGGAAAACATGGGGAAACCGATACCATTTGCATACTTGCACAGACGCAAGGGGGTCGTTTCGATAAGAATTAAGTTTACTTTGCAAAAGCATCCGAACACCCTCTACGAGCTCCTACTCACTTGCTCGTTATTTTCAATGATTTTGTGGAAGTATTCTCACGCATGACTCACTGGAAGCCGAGCTCATGTCGTATTGACAGTTTTGGCAGTTGGAGGACGTTTCCAAGCCATTTTCCAACTGCCAGAAAAAAACGGTCGTGCCATATTCCAGAGAGACGCATGCGTGCAATAAACAACTGGATTGAATGAGCTTTGGTGCACCTGAAGGGTTTTCAGCATTATTTTGAAGCAGTGCACAGGATGATTTGATGGCAGCACAAGATAAGCACTCTTCTGTAGTCTTGTACCCGCCGCCGGGGTAGTGCTTCCAACATTTAGTAGCAGCCCCAAAAAATCCCACTTGCTCTTCAGTTGCACGTAGCAATCCTCTCACCAAAGAGGGCGCGTTTAAACGAATCCTTCACAAGGCCAGTACTTCTATGGATTTTGAGTTCATTCCACTTGAAAGCTTGTGCTGGACATTTGGTTAATTTTTTATTCTCTCCCTGAATTTGGTTCATTAAAATTGCAGCAAAACTGCAGAATTACATGTATAAAAGTCGCTTAGCTTTCGACATTGTTTATGCATTTATGCGGTTTACCACATTGAATTCGCTTTATTTAAATAATTTTAGAGCTAGTAAATTGTACACTTTATCAGTTATTACTACTAATAAAAGGCACCGTGGACGAGTTCTTAAAGCTCAATTTGACGAAAAGAAATTGCAATAACCTAGTGGCTGCAATTGAATTGGCTTCAGTCTGGTATGTTGCTCTATTAAAATCACGATGAACACTTACTATGAAAGTCTGATGTTATTGTAACGTAGTTGGGACTCTTCGACCCGGCGGATTTAGGACACTTGTTTCCAGTTTTTAGTCACTTCACTGGCATTTTTATTACGTGGCCAAAACCTTGGGGACAACCCTATGATGTATTACGATGGCTTCCTGCGGAACGGAGTTAAGGGTAAGGGGAATGAGGGTACTTAAATGTCTTAATTCTCCATTGCTGCGAGCTAGAAAGCACCCCAAAGACCGAGTGTATTTTTTTGTAAACTCACGGGGAGACCGAGGTTCGAAAACTGAACCATAGCGTGGTGTTCGTGCCACTCGACCAATTGATCCAACTTCGTCTTCGGAGTTGAACATTGACTCTTCACAATTTTCTTTACAGTTTTTCTTCACAATATAACATACATGTAAACTATTGTCAGTCTGAAGCATGACTAAAACTAACCAGGCTGCTACTACGCGCTATTCATACTACGCAGTCTAATTCTAGAAGCTTTAGCCGCTTAGTTCTCGATATTTCAGTTCCGTTGGCACTCTCCTTCCGCTTATTTATTTATTTTTTAACAAATTCGCTAAATACTGACTACTAAAAACAAACGAAATCAAACAACCATTAATATAACGTCAAATGATAATTCAGAAAAAATCTTCAAAATAAAAGTGATTAAAATAATTAACATTTTGGTCGGCGCCTGGTAGAACGATTTTGTAAACATATTTGGTTTTTTGAAAAAACACTGAAAAAGACTTGCTTTTTGTTCTACAAAATTTATGGTAATGTCTTTATTTATTAATAAATTTTCTAGAACAAAAAGCAAGTGTTTTTCAGTGTTTTTTCAAAAAAGCAAATATGTTTAAAAGTGATTAATTAATAACAAGCTATTGTCGTAGTTTGTTAGACTTACTTCTTAAATTAGGTACAAGATAAATGACAAATTAATAGCGAATGAATAACCCTAATTGTATTTTATTTTTCATGAATTTAAGAATAAACATTATTATTATTAGTTGGCGGATATCCGTTATGCGTCTAATACTCATGAAAGGCGATCTTCAGAGGATGGAAAACTGGAGGCCAGTTACTCTGTGTAATTTCGACTATTAAATCGTTTGCAAAACACTAGGAACTCAACTTCCCTCAGTAATACACCCGTCACAGTCCTACTACCTTCCAAGTTGTAGTATCTACGACAACATCGCCGTAGCAAAGCATCTTTTCGCCCACCATGAAAAAACTGGTTCGCAAATGGCCATGATCTCTTTAGATCAAGAAAAGGCGTTTGATAGCGTCTCGCACGAGTATCTGCTGAGCGTTCTCAATGTGTTCCTTCCAAGTGGATTGAGATCATCAGTGGTATGTATAGAGATTCAGTGATTCTCATATAGCATCATGGGCATATATTGTCTCCTCTTCCGTTTCGTCGGGGTATCAAGCAGGGATGCCCCTAGTCAGGCATGCTTTATGACCTTTGACACTGTTGGTAAACCTTCGTCGGTCGTTGCAGAAATATTCAGTTAACTTACCATACACTAATATAAGACTACGAAAGAGGATGCATTTCCAGTTTCCTGTAGAGTTTTCAAACAATTCGAGCGACTGACGGACGCTAGGGTTAACCTTAGCAAAAGCCAAGGCCCATGGTGTGGGAGGTGGCGCAATCGACAAGATTCTCCTCTCGGCATACAATGGTACGAATACTTGCCTGAAATATTTAGGTGTATATGTAGAGCTCGATGGTAAAACATCTAATAGCCGCATGGCTCTGAAGAAACTCTCTGGAGCTGTGAACTCGTGGTGAACTAGACTGCACCCCCTCTCGCTGAAAGGACGTGCAGTCGTTGTCAATTATTTGATTACCTCGTCCATCGTGCACCTGTTAAAATCGAGTGCTACGAAGAAGGCTTCGTGAAACTTTTACAGGTGAAGGTCGTTGACGCCTTCTGGGGGGAAGAAAGCACGCTCTGCCGAACAGTAGCGGAGGCTGGTTTGGGTCTTACAGACATGGTCGTGAAATTTCGTTGTCTTCAGGTACGAGCATTCCATTCCATTCTGTCAAAGTAATAACTTAATTTAATTTAAGTTCTATGGGGCGGGGGTAGCTGCGCAGGGGAGCATTAATATCTTCTGCTCTCGATTTGTCCACCATATCCGCATGACTGGTCCCAGGATCTCATCCCCACGATTACGACCTGGGGCAAAATAAGACCAACATTCCATTGGCGATGTAGTGAACTTGGGTTCGGGGATTTCTCAGCAATTCCGATCAGGTTGAACCCTGAGCAAGTAGATTCGGTGTTCAGTAATGCTCGCGGTGTAACGGCCTATACAGAACAATTCACAGTTCTTGGAGACATCATTGATACTTCTGCGAACACACTCATACATAAGAGCGTTTTAGTCGTCTCTACTAGGGAACCTAGCACTGAGGTAATAAACGCTTATACACGTCGGCTGCGCGAGCTCTTCGTAGGATTAAATCCTTCGGATAAATTAGGTATTAATAGATGATGTGCACATCTTGGGGTAGACTTGGGAGTAACCGGGACTATAACTAGCAAAGTCATCTATAGTTATCCGTCCAATTACAGAGACTCTGATGTGGCAATCAAACTGCTCCATCCCAGCCTCGTGGATCCAAACCAGTTGTCACATATCGATCGACGAATTCAAAGAGCCTTCACGGTTTGTGGTGGTGAAGGAACCCAGTTCCACAGATTCTTCACATTCCCAACCTTGTGCGATATAAATAATCTTGTTCGCAATATGTGCCAGGTTATCTGCCCGACATTCGGCATTACAAGATCGTCGTTTTTACTGTGGTCAAGGACATGTAACCAGGTGAATTGCTTGATAAACTTTATTCTTACACTTGCTATGTCAACGATTACGTCTAGAGTTCCTGGCAACGAAGGCCGACACATTCAACTGTACCTGGCAACATTTATCGTCGGTGCGAAACGGAAGCAGTTTGATGGAAGCAGTTTGCAGACGTCAATGACTCTGCAGACTGGTCCCGCGTGTCTCGAATCGGTTTGAAATTTTTGTCCGTTCGTTTAGAACATGTTTGGATGAGTGCTCCCGGAGGACTAGAAAATTGGCGAATGGCTCTACGGAGAGGGCATTTGCTTGGGAGTAGTGGTTCCTGAAGTAGGAACTTCGCCCGGTGCTGCATCTACCCTCTGGGAACACTCAAACAATCATGTTCTAGTTTAAGTTTCTTCACGTTTTCAGTTATTTTTGTTCTGTCGGTTAGGTTTAGCGCTAGGATTAGTTTCAAAATTTTTTCAAAAAATTTAGGAACTTTTCTTAGAGCTGGCGGATTGGAGGCATTTTAAAATTTCTTATATTTTCTGTTTTACAGGTTTTTTTACTATTTTTTGCCTTCAAGTTTTAGAGTCGTGTTTTTGAAACATCTTTAGAGTAACGTACCGCGTCATTTCTTATATGTAACTATTATTAACTATTAACTAGTAACTATTGCGTCTTTTTTTTTTAATATTGTATATTTTAAGGGTAGCTAGACTTCTGTAGGATCTTTAGTTTATAACGATTGTGGCAAATAAAGTGCGATTATACATAAAAAAAATTTTTATTATTAATAACAAGAAAAATAAATTAAGTAAACCAGTTTACAGACTTGTACAGCTTAAGAAAAAAGAAAAGAACCAAAAAGCAACATACAGCAATAAGAAACGAGATAGAAATATAAGAGAAACAAACACAAAAAAAAGTAAAAATTAACAAAAAATAAATAAATAAATAAATACAATAACATAAAGTAACACTAAAAGAAAAGAAAAACAATTACCTTCACTCAAGCCGATCCCTGATTTGCGTTGTGTTGGTGCGATGGTGAGGGATATGGGAAAATTTCTGAGCCCTCAAGGAGCGAGACGGAGTCAATATGAGCGACATAGGAAAGAGACCAACTCGGTGAAGCATAATCCAAGATTAGTCGAACAAAAGCACAAAAAAGCAACTTCATTATATATGGGTAATCAAATTCCTTTGATCATCTTTTGACGAAGTCCAGGGTCGCAGTAGTCTTACTGATAATAACGTCAAAATGATCCTCAAATCAAAATTTCGTATTAATGACGCCACCCAAATCTCCGGTTTTGTGAAGTCTGTTCGGTGAGCTAAAGCCCATAGTGAAATTACAAAGCAAAGAATTCCTTTAGCGAGAGAATGACATAACAGCGCACTTGTCAATGTTCAAAGGAAGGAAATTAATAGAGCATCAATTACGAAAGGCTTCTAAGTCAGAGTTTAAAAGGGTACAATCAACATCGTTTGACACGACACGGAAAATCTTGGCATCGTCAGCATAACAGACGATTTCCGAATGAATTAGAATCAAAGATACATCGTTGATGTATATGATGAAAAGCAACGTCCTTAATAACTACCCACTGGATCACCAAAACGTGCCATGCGCTTACCATTTCAATAGTAGTCTGGGGATCTATAACGGTCTCGACTTTTTCTTTTACTTTTTATTTTTTCAAACATCTAAACGGATGACCTACGCAAAATAGTGAATATATCTTAATAATAATCTTTATTATTCTATTTTTTTCCATGCGGCGGGAGAAAAACTTCACCTAATTCGAGACAGAAAATAACCAGGTCGCCGTTACTGGAATTCGAACCTGGGACCTCCAGATTAGTAGACCGACACGTTATCACTTACTCCACCGACATAGGAACCTCTCTCGAAAAATCTTTACAGCTGGAGAGTAAAGTGGGCTACCAAGCAGCCTACAAATCTCCCAGTGGTGACGTTATGTTCCCAGCTCTTTTGCAACAGGGTTTGATGATCTGTTGCCAATACTTCGTAAAATCTTTAGGGCCAGTTATTAGCATAGCTGTATCCCTAAACTATGGAGTAGGGTGAGGGTGGCCTCTATAGCTAAGGGTAGACGACGCCCATCTGCCCAGCCCAAGGCATATCGTTCAATTAGCCTCTCCATCTTCCTTCTCAAAACAATAGAGAAAATCATTGATCATTAGGAATGATGTTCTCAAAGAAACACTGCTACACGAAAACCAGCACGCATGTCAAACGGGCAAATCAACTATTACATTACTACATGGTCTAGTTGGAAAACTAAAAGACACTGTTAACCAGTCAGCTGTGGCGACCTCTTTTCGGAGCGCACACCTTGGATTAAAAAATGGCTTTAGTTTATAAAATAAAAAAATTTATTGCTAATATTTACTCATTTAGTTAACATAAATATATACTAAATTTACAATTTAAATAGCGAATGGTAACTAAATGTTACACATTATAGATATAGTCGTCATGACACAAAATACTCCGATTTCTCCAAGCCGGATATAGTCGTCAAACTCATCTGAATCGTTAATGCAGTTGCATTTGACGACACGTAATTTACATCCACTAAAGGTGAAGGTCCGATGAATTGGGGCAATACTTAGTAATCAAAACATCATTGCCAGGTAGTAGGATAACCTAACTACTAACCTAACTTTGTAACGCGTGGTCCGATTTAGATGGTTCTTTTTTTGTTGTACATTGCTAATAGGAGAAAAAAAATTTGGTCTAGGGTGGGGGGAGGGGGGAGTGGTAGTCTAACTTTGTAACGCGTGGACCGATTTGGATAATTCTTTTTCTGTTGGGTAGAGTATGTTCCGTGGTTGATACCAGGTGAAAAAATTTTTGGGGGGATGTTGGTGGGGGGTTTGAACCTAACTTTGTAACACGTGGTCCGATTTCGATAATTCTTTTTCTGTTGTATAGAGTATGATCCCCATTACTAATAGGAGAATTATTTGGTCCCAGGGTGAAAGATGTGGGTGGGGGGCAGGGGTAGTCTAACTTCGTAACGCGTGGACCGATTTGGATAATTCTTTTTCTATTGGGTAGAATATGATCCTTGGTTGATACTACGAGAAAACAAATCTTGCTGGGGTAGGGGTGGGAGAAGGGGGTGGAACCTAACTTTGTAACGCGTGGATCGATTTGGATCCTTCTTTTGCTGTTGTATAGAGTGTGATCCCCCATTGCAAATAGGAGAATAATTTGGTCCTATGGTGGTGATGGGTGAGGGGGAGAGGTAGTAACTTCGTAACGCGTGAACCGATTTCGATGATTCCTTTTCTGTTCGGTAGAGTATGTTCTTTGATTGATACCATGAGAAAAAAAGTTTAGTGGAATGGGGGTGAGGTATGGGGTTAAAACTAACTTTTAACGCGTGGACCGATTTGGATGGTTCTTTCTTCGTTGTATAGAGTAGAAGACACTAAAAAGTGAAAAGAAAAAAGTTGAACCACAATTGAAATTAATACATAATACTACCTGAACGTTTCAGCTCACGGGATCATAAGAAAGGAGAATTAAATATTTGTGTTGTAATTGTTTGGTTTGTTTGATTGGCACCGACTTCAAAATGTCGTAATAGATATAAAATTAAAAATTATTTGATGCTTTTTAGCGCTTTTTGTGAAGTCGGTTTAACTTTTTTTTAAAAACTATTTTTTAACCAGTGAAGTGATAAGCGTAAATAAGTGAAGTGTATAGTGAAGAAAACCTGTAGAAGAAATTGTGAAGCGATCTAATTAAGTGAACTGAATAAAAAACCGTGAACATTTGTAATTAAATTAAAGTGGCTTAATTAACCCGTTGAGTCCGAAGAGCCCCATTACGTTACAATATATATATATATATATATATATATATATATATATATATAATGGAAAACAGTCAAGTGGCGCTCACGAGTCTAAAATTGTCTGGGACTGCTTTAATGTACTCAAAGAACTGACCTGGGGCAATAGAAATGGAAGGTAATGAGATGGCGGATCTCCTGTCAAAAAAGAAAAAAAAAGCACAAAATCTCCGTTGATCGGATCTGAACTATTTTGTGACTACTCGAAAAGTTAGTTGACAATACGTATCAGGTCTTGGGAGAGGATATGTAACAAACACTGGACAAACACTCCGAAGTTTATACCAGCAATGAGCTTCACAATCTACTCAAAATAGAGAACGAAAGCGCAGCTAAATCAGCAGACCAGATGTTTACAATACGAATTTTAACTGATAATTGCCTCCTAGGCTCTCTCTCTCTAGTTCCCGTAACCCTCTTTGGGTCACGGGGCGGGAAAATCACTTCAGCCAATTCGAGAAAACGATGGTAAGTGAACCTATATTTATAGTGCATTCCGAACCACTGACATTTTCTCTGCAACCCCCATGCTCTTTTTTTTACAGGAGAGGTGAAAATCTTCCCAAAGATACCGGACAGTCCGTGCCCTCCGGTAGTGAGAGATTCTTACTCACTAAAAACACCTCTGGGGATTAGCCGAAACAGACCATATAGATTCGGGTCCCTTTTTGTCCCCTCCCAGTCTCCCTTAGTGCGGGAAACTGAGTATCCAGTTATGCCACTGTTGCCGCTAACCTCGGTTTCCTGGGTCGTTACTAGAATCCTAGCCTATCTGCAGGAATCCATCTTGTCCTACCATCTCCAGTGTTATTTCTTGGTCCATGTGTTAATTACACTCTTCACCCCTTCTCTGCCCACGGCATTGAAGAGTTCCAGATATTAAAGCTTTAGTCCTTCGGAAGGCAGGTCTGCATCTTCTACTAGTGCGTGTACCGCGGAGTTAGCCAACTCGTTCGTTAGAATCTACCATCTCCGACACCGCCGCACCTGAAGAAGGTAAGTTTGCCAAAGCTGCTTCTGTTGTGTTATGGGTTCCGTGGGTATTGCCAACCTGTTTAGGTCTACCACACCCTTCACCTCCACTCCTACAAAAGTGCCTGAGGAGACGTCATTTGCGACCCAATTACCAGTGGGTCCTGCAGACAGGGAGACACCACTGCGGACTAGAGATTCCTTGACCTACTACAACCTTGGAGTTGGGGGATTTTTCAAGAGGTTATCTCCTACTTGACTACGTTCTAGGATACATTGCCCGGTTGTTACCGCTTGGAGCTGTAACTAATACTTGAGAATGTCAAGATGAGGATCACCGTATGCTAGAAGGCTTCAACTCTTCCGTCCATCCTCTAGATATAAGTCCTTAATAATAGTAATAATAATTTTCGTTCAAAATCTCTGATTTGATTTATTATTTGATAATATTTTCTTTAGGAACTTAATGCAAGTTCTTGTCATATTTTTAAAACATTATTTTAATCTCTTTGTAGGTTTTTCTATATAAGAGATTTTTCTCCTTTTCTTTTTATGGGGGGACATTGATTTTTTGGCTTTGTGCTTGATTTATTTTTAATACGTTGTAAATATGTTTCTTATTGTAACTGTTATTTTTTTGAAGTAGTCGATGTCTTCCCACAAGATAGTTGTTAGTCTTTTCGTAGGAATTGACAGGAAGGGGTGTGAGTAATCAAAAGATCTAAATTTCTAATTGTACGATAATTGCAAATTTTTCACTTTATCAATTAAGTATAAAGAAATTTTTGATTGTATACACATACAGAGTAGAGACGGAGTTGGATCAATTTGTTGATCGGCACCCTAACCTTATTCCCTTCCCTTCCGGCCAAAACCATCAAAGAGTTGTCCCATAGGCTTTGGCCACACCGTATATATAAAAAAAGAGGTTTAAAAACACTTACGATTAGTGTTTTACTTAAACATTTTTTGAGACAAAAAGTGCTGAGCACACGAGTCTACTTAAATAATTGTTTTTGTGAAGTTTAACTAAACCTGAGTTATCCATTTTTTAAGTTGTACTTTGCAGGCTGTCCTTATTTCAGCGCAGCGTAGCCTGAAATAGCCTGATTTGTATATTACCCATCCCTTCTTTCGTGTTAGTTGATGTAATATGTTTGATTGCGTTCATCAATCCGTTCGACCTATTTTCAAAATTTAATAGTACCAGATATTAACAAGTTATTACCACTAATAGTTTTGTATGCAACCCTTCCTATCCATCTCCAATAAATCAGCGTAATCTTAGCTTAACTACTGAGCTAAGCCTTAGGTTTTTTATATACTTAGTCGTGCCATAAGTTCTGTCACAAAATTTAAAGCGCCCGCGATACCGCGATAATGTGCGTCGTTTCTGTAGTCGCTAATTTTAGATACGTCATACTGTTGTTGACAACTGATGTACATTTTAAATTTGTTCGTTCGCGTGTAAGGATGGAGTGGTGTGTCGACGAAAACCGAATAGCAGTTATTGCATCACGTATGTGTGGAAAATCAGCAAGTGAGATTTTCAACTTGTTGCGCTCATTGAAAATAACGCGAAGATTTGTTTATCGTGCGATCCAAAGATTCAACGAGACCCAGAGTATTGGAGGTCGACCCCGTTTAGGACGTCCCCGTGACGTACATACTCCTGTAGTCGTCAAGGCCATCGGGAATCGAATTCGTCGAAATCCACTTCTTAAGAAACGAATAATGGCTCGGGAGATTAACAGCTCCACCAGAAGTATGTTTCGCGTCAACAAATCTGACCTCGGGATGGGCGCCTTCCGGAGATCAACATGACACTTGCTGACGAAGCAATTGAAAAAACTTAGAACCACAAGAAGCAAAGAGCTCCTTCAGCGGTACGACAACAATAAACATTGACAAATCTTGTTTACCGATGAAAAAATCTTCACGGTGGAAGAAAATTTCAACCGTCAAAATGATAGGGTGTATGCACACAGCTCCAGAGAAGCCCGAGAGGTTGCAAAAAAGATACAGAGAGGACGTCATCCAGCGTCAGTAATGGTATGGTGGGGTATCAGCTACGAAGGTGTCACATATCTCCATTTCTGCGAAAAAGGCGTAAGAACTGATGCAAGAAACTATGAGACGGACGAGATCGAGTAGTGCGTGAAGCCATTGAACTCTAAACTGTTCAACAACCGTCACTGGGTTTTCCAGTAGGATTCAGCTTCGGCGCATAAAGCCCACACCACATAAGCATGGTTGAAAAGCAATGTTCCAGAATTTATAAGGACGTCGGAATGGCCTTATGTAAGCCCAGATTTGAATAGTTGGACTGCAAACTGTGGGCATAGTTAGAGAGCATGGTTTGCAGAAGACGACACCCAAACATAGAGAGCCTTAAGCGAGTTTCAAAACAAGCAGTACTTAGCTAGTTTTCCTTTAGAAACAGTGCATACTGCCATAGATGACTGGTCAAACAGATTAAAAAGTGGTGTTAGAGTTAAAGGCGGCCACTTTGAATAAATTTTTGTTTATTGTAGTCCTTACAGTGCGGTATAATAAAATTTATTTCTTTTTGTCAAAAACTCTCTTTCATTTATACAAAAAATGCCGATATCCCTGTGAACTTATGGCACGATTAGGTTCAAAAAAAATTCTCTTGACATTTTTAATTTACTTCTCTGGTAATTTACAACGATTGCCCTAAATCGGAATAAATTGTGGCTTATCAAAAATTTAGTAACAATTATTTCAATGACCAGCAAAATAATTTTTCATTTATCAAACCCACGTAAATGCACCGAGAATCACCTTTTAATGACGAGCTTTCGAAGACCCCATTCGTTGGCATTTT
Source organism: Leptarthrus brevirostris (assembly GCA_964036015.1). Classification (NCBI taxonomy): domain Eukaryota; kingdom Metazoa; phylum Arthropoda; class Insecta; order Diptera; family Asilidae; genus Leptarthrus; species Leptarthrus brevirostris. Next base: position 168,520,140 of record OZ038371.1, on the reverse strand, counting down.
TCAATTAGTCACCTCACCAGTATTGAGTCCTGTGCAATAAACCACCCATCTACCCACTCAGGAACGAAATTAAATGACCTTTTCCTGGTGGTTTTCTGCTTATATTCCCCATGTAACGACATCGCTGGTATTCCGTGTATTTCTAGATCGCAATTTCCCTTTAGACTCCACATCGCCCACATGAGCAAGTGCAAAATTTTAATTATCAGGGACATTTATCTGAAGATAAAATCGCAGAATTGCAGCTCCAACGAGACATATGTGCGAGTGTATATTGATCCTAGATTTGCTTTTTGTAATCGTGAGCTTTCAAATGAGCTTTACATAAACTACTACTAAATTGCTCACAGAAGAGCCGTACCTTCCACGTTGATTCTATTATAGATATAGTCTATTTCAACTTCTATTGTTGAGGTTCCCCTTGTGGATTAACTCCACAAATGAATAGTATCTCAACCTTTAATAGATATGAGCGAAGAAGCTTCTCATGTTTTATGCAATCTTTTTACTGACAATAAATGCAGGCAAATATTTCACTTGGGGTTGTGTCATCTTAATTGATATTATACACATCAAATGTCAGGCACTACAGATTTCCTGATTAAATAATTAGCTTGAAGCGTAATGGGTATCTAAAATGCCTCAAGTATAACCTCCAAAGCGTTTACTAGGGTGCTTTATGGCTCTTATCTGGAAATTAACAGCAATTTGACGTGAACAGGTGTACACGTGTTATTAGGGTTCGCAGGTAAATCACTAAATTATGTGAAGCGACTGTTTAAAACTTGGACGGAAATTGAGGACAATTTGCTTAATTTTGAAGGCGACTATTAAGCCATTTGTAATTAAAACAAAAAGCCTTTCGCATAAATTAAACATTTGGAACACTTCTAAAAATTAGTAGCTAGCAAAGCATTAAGGAAATTTCTGAATCGAATTTTTTAAATTTTTTTAAAATTTTGCATATTGGTAGAGATTTCGTGTATTTTTTTTCATTTTTAACCGACTTCCCAAAAACAAAGAGGTTCTAGGTTCGACAAGTATTTATTTTATTTTTTTTATGTATAACGGGCAGAATTTCGTACCGCGTGGACCGATTTTAATGCTTCTTTCGTTGTGTTGGGTAGTTTTTGGTGTTGGGGGGGGGGGGGGGGGTACGGAGTGGGAGTTAAACCTAATTTGGTAACGCGTGAACCGATTTGGATGATTCTTTTTCTGTTGTATAGAAGTATGATGCCCCGTCCTATGCTGGGGTGGGGAAGGGTAGGCGCTTAGTAACGCATGGACGTATTTGGAAGATTATTTTTTTGTTGTATGTTCCCCGATCGGTACCATGTCAAAAATCTTAACGGTGGGGGGGGGGGGGGGGGGGGGGGGTTGGGGTGAAATCTAGCTTCTTAATACGTGGACCAATTTGGATAATTCTTTTTTTGTTGTTTAGAATATGATCGCCTATTGTTAATAATGGAAAAAAAATCTTCTTTGGGGGTGCGGGGAAGGGAGAGATAGTAGTCCAACTTCTGAACGCGTGGACCGATTTGAATCATTATTTTTCTGATGTACGTATAGGGTATGTTACCGCATTGGTACCGCGACAAAATTTTAAACGGTGGGGGAGGGTTGGATGTCAACTTCTTATTGCGTAGATCGATTTGGATGATTCTTCTTTTGATGTGTAGAATATGTTACCCCATTGATACCACGACAAAATTTTTTATGTCGGAGTCTTGATTCCATATGTTGATAATGTTTTCTATCAATTAGTTCTTTGTCGTTATTTTCCTTTTTGATAATTTGTGTTTCACAATGCTCCATAAATTTTCTATTGGATTCATGTCGGGGCTATTACCATGGGAGAACGTTGATTCCCCTCTCCTGTAGAAAATCCGTGACTGCCTTGGCTTTATGGCAAGGGGCTCCATCATGCATAAATTTTGCACCACCTTCAGGAAACCACTCGTTAAGCCGAGGAAGAATTTGTGTTTCCAGTACTCTGAAATATTGCTGATGTCGCATAGTTACTTCTACGATATAAATTTGTCCTGGACCCTGTGATGAGATGATGCTCCAGACCATGCGGATGCCCTACGGTTTGCTGAACGCATTCTTGATTGAAGGCTTCACCGGTGCGCCGTCTTTCATATTGACCACTCTTTTCCTTAACTTGGAATATTGATTCATCACTAAGGCGTACCTGCAACAAAAACACATAACTTAAGCAACTCATAATTCTTCAAAAATAAAAGTACAGCAAGAAATATTCGATTTAAAAATTTTAAGTAAGCCTATGTCAAATTATAAAATTTACAATATCATGAAAAACTATAACGTTGGTACCACATATATTTTCCCAATCTTCAGCAGACCAATGCCTTAGTTGTTTTTTTTATACGATGTGGCCAAATCCTATGGGACAACTCTTTGATGCGTTATTATGGTTTTGGCTGGGAAGGAATTAGGGTACGGGAAGTGAGGAAACTTGAGTCTTGTTTTTCCATTGCTGCGAGCTAGACAACAGCCCAGAGAGGGAGTGGATTATTTTAATTTCTTAATAAAAGCTAACGGGGTCATCTGGTCTCGAACCCGGGACCCATGGCATGTTGGTCTTGCCGCTCAACGTATTGATCCAACTCCGTCTCCGTTGCTTGACAACGTCTTCCTTTCCCAGGTTTGCCCAAGATAGGCGTTTCGCGACCATCGTAGGGGTTAGTTTAGGTTTTTTTCGAGGCGACGGACATTCAGTCCTTCTGCTTGCAATTTTCGTCGAACTGTTCTGGCCGAAACTTCCACTCCTTCTTCTCTTCAACGCGCCGCCAACTCAGTACTAGTAGCTCATCTATTAGCTATAAGAGAAGAGAATGATGGAAATTGAATACTTTGTTTTTGAATTGTTGCGTCCTAGACAACAGCTCCGAGATGGAGTGAATATTTATTGAAATTTAGCGTGGTGATCGTGGCACTCATTCACTGATCCAACTCCGTCTCCGTATTATGTAAATATAGTGAAGACTCGGTCGAAATTTTGTCTAGTTGAAAGCAGACGTTGTTTCTAATTTCAAAATAAGCACTTACAATTAAAATATTTCTTCGCCATTCTGCCGTCAATTTATCGTTTACGATGACGCTCCAAATGAAAACCTAATTTATATATGTAAAAGCGAAATACCACTTACTGCCACACGAAATCTCCGGAATATGGCGAACAGCTTTCGGTCGATGAATTATATTGAGAGCTATTAATACGTATTCGACCAGCCAAGGCTGTACTCCATCCCCAACCTGTTTTTTGTAGAAATTGAATAGGTTATAATAAAACTTACTTACCCTATCACCCGAGGAATTGAAATTCGCTTAGCTTTATATCCGCAACCTCGCAAAACAACCTTAAAATGTAAAGAACTCTCCTTTTCCTGTTTTTCCCGCTAGCCTTGCGATGAATGAACGGAACCGCATTTTCCCTATCGTTTCAAGCAGTGGACACAGGGCCACCTACGGAGCGTCCACCTTTACCTGAGGTTTTTGTTTTTTTTTAAACTTTTCGTTTTTTTCTCAATGTTATTGAAATTCCGGATTGAAAAGCCATTTTTTTTTATCCTTTCCACTCGTATGTATAGGCGTATACCGCATGATTAACAGATAAACCTCTAGATTCCTACGAGCACATAATTGAAGCGATCGACACCTGCTTGAGAACGCTAACGCCTCCGATGAAGGCATCTTCCGCCAAAGAAGCCTTTTTTACCGATCAGCTCTCCGTTTCTGGTCTCTTTCAAGTCAGTGGAGTCAGGAACTTTCTGGACTGACAATTAGACTTAATCTTTTCTTCAGACCCAGTTAACTCGGCTGTCGCGGAAAGCAACCATCTCCTTTCCTCTCTCGATCGTCACCATCCTCCCCTGCTCCTTGTTTTCTTCTACGAACACCCTCATGCACTTTCAAGCTCCGAGTCTTCTCTTTCCTTCAATTGTCGTAAAGGCGACTTTGAAAAATTAAATCACTTGCTCCTCAACTCTAACATTGCCACTATCCCTCAACATCTTCCAGTTGACGTTGCTTTAGAGGCGTTCTATTCAGAAATACACGCTTGTCTTACACAATCTATTCCCCTTATTCCTCATAAAAACTACTCCTCATCCCCTGTATAGTACGACAAAGAATTACGCTCTCTCCGCACCAGGAGAAATAAACGTTGTCCGACTATTCTTCCTACCTATCTGCTTATACCTCTTTTTCTGAACGTTGTGATATCCTCTACTATGAGTACCTCCAACGGATGGAAACTAGCCTCATATCTGGCCCCAAGCGATTTTATAACTTTATTAATTCCAAGAAGAAATCCAATGGTTACCCCTCTACCCTAAAACTTGAGAATACCTCTTCGTCTGATCCTAAGGTTATCGCCAACCTCTTTGCACACTTCTTCAGTAAATCCTTCAGCGACAATTCCCTACAACCTGACCTTAACTACTTTTCATTCTTGGACAAATGCACTCAAACGTCGTTTTCGTCTTTCGACCCTGATCCCGAACTAATCTCCGCCAGTATCAACGGGCTTGAGGACGACTTCAACCCAGGTCCTGACGGCATTCCGGCCATCGTTCTGAAAAAGTGTGCCATGCATCTAATTCAACCCCTTACCCTGCTTTTCCGCCTCTCAATTACTCAAGGGGTTTTCCCTCATTTACGGAAAAACTCGTATATTATTCCCATCTTCAAAAAAGGTTGCAAGAACAATGTGTACAACTACAGACCCATCGCTTAATTATCATCCATACCTAAACTATTTGAAAAATTATTCTATAATTCCATGTTCTTCCACTGTAATTCTATCTTCTCCCTCTCCCAGCATGGCTTCCTCAAAGGAAGATCTACAACCACCAACCTTACTGACTTCGTCTCCAAAACACTATGTGCCCTGAAAAACGGTAAAGATGTTGATGTTATCCCCACCGATTTTAGTAAAGCCTTCGACAAGATATCCCATAATGCTATCTTGTTCAAACTTGATCGCCTAGGCTTCCCCTCCCGATTCATCTCCTGAATTCAATCCTACCTCCATTTCTAACCTTATTGTCGCTCGTTCCGGCGTCCCCCAGGGCAGCCACCTCGGTCCATTAATTTTCATCCTTACAATAAATGATGTTCAATGTGTCATCAATCACTCAGAGCTGTCCATTTAAGCTGATGACATGAAAATAATTAAAAATATCTCCTCCACAACTGACTCTCTTCTCCTGCAAAAAGATCTCGATTCCTTCACCACTTGGTGCATGAAAAACTTTCTTGAACTCAATTTCTCCAAATGCCAGTCCATCTCTTATTCCCGAAAGCGTCTTACACCCACCCCGAGAGTCTACATGCTAACCGATGTACCAGTCCCTATCGTTACCTCTTTGTGTGACCTCGGAATAATCTGTGATAGTGAACTCAATTTCCGTTCCCACATTGACAGCATAATTAACAGAGCTAACTCCGCGCTAGGGTTTGTGAAGCGCTGCTCCAGAGAGTTCTCCAATCCTTATGTTTCCAAATCTCTCTATATCTCCTTCGTTAGACCCCTCCTTGAATATGCCAGCCAGGTATGGTCACCTACACAAACAGCTCACATTAATAGGATTGAATCTGTCCAGCGTAGGTTCATTCACTTCGCTCTACGTGATCTTCCGTGGGTTGACAGATTCAACCTTCCACCTTATGAAAACCGTCTTAAACTGACAGACTTAAAACCTTTAAGTAAACGTCGGGATGTTTCCGACATTCTCTTCATTCATCAGCTATTAAGTGGTGCCATAGACTGCCCTTCAATCCTGCAATCTTTACCCATCTATACCAATCCCCGCAACCTTAGGTCCACTCCCCTTTTCCGACTCGACCGCCATCGCACAAACTACGGTCAAACTGAGCCAATTACTAGGATGCTACGAAAAGTCAACGATCTTTCCTCCTTTGACTTCCATCTGAGTAAATCATCCCTTCAGAAAGCCTTATATCTTGATCCCGCCCATCTTGATCGCCTTTCTTAATTCTTCTTCCTTCCAGCCCGTATCTACTTTAATTAGAGCTCATATTGTAGCTTTTACTATTTATTTATTATGTCATAATTTATTATAGCTTGTAGTATTATTATTATGTTATAGCTTGTAATTGTCGTATGTATTATTATGTAATAGCTTGTATTAAGCTTAAATAAATAAATAAATAATTGGATGTACATAGCTTCTGGCTACGGTCTGCTCGTACATGAATATCATTCAGGTGCCCCCCTCCCCTCAGGGCCACTTTTTTTCTTATTTGTTTTTTTACATTTCTTATAGTGAATGGATGTAAAAAAAATTTATTCTCTCGTAATAATGTGGCCCGAGGATAGAACCCTGAAAAACCCTAAGGAATCATCGAATCAACATACACGCAGAATTGGAAAAATTAAATTTAGTCCCCAGTTTAGCTAATAAAAGGTGCTGATCCACCGTACCAAAAGCCTTCAACAATGCAAGTGCGGTAAATCTCTCCTTGTTCAAAAATATTTATTTATTTATTTAAGCTTAATGCATGCTGTTACATAATATCCTTATATTATCGCTAATAAAGCCGTAGTGCAACTATAGTCGGGCCTGAACCCTGACCAGATTATTAGCTGTTTGATAATACTGTGGCTACTTACTCTTTCATAGGCTTTCTCCAACTCTAAGGACAAGACATATAATTCCCTGTGTTGGAATAGTGTTCGTCCAGCACCTGCTTCGAGTTCCAGAAGAAGAGAGGTTGTGGCTCGTCCCTTCTAAATCCGTACTGGCTCGTGGACAGTACTTATACCAGCAGATATCCCAGCCTGGTACCTAGAATCTTTTCAAGAAGTCTCGATATGCGACTCAGTAACGATATTCGACGAAGATCCTTGGGAGTAGTTAAGAAGGATAAAGAGTTTGATTTTTTCCTAAGTGGTATATGTATAGCAACCTTCCACGAGCTAGGGTATATTCCTTTTTTCATGAAATTATACAGATCCAAAGCAGCATTCTTTATCATGCTGTAGGATATTTTATCATGTCCTCGTGCGCTGCTATTACAGATACTAAGAAGTGTGCTTAGTTTCTAAAAGGTAATATTTAATTTTGCTCTGGAGCGTGTGATAGGTCACTTATCTGGAATGTTAATTTTAGGGAGACGACTGCTGATGGCAGGTTACTGTCTGAAGAGTATTGTGACCATAATGGCAATTTGCATGGAATCGTATAGAGCTTGGCCGTTGAACACTAGGCTCAATATTATGTTTGGTGTTTTGTTACCATAAAAGAACTTGATCTTTTGCCATGCATGGGCAAGTTTGGTACAAAGAGTTCGCGAATTTCTCCCATGATTTTGCTTTCGCGATTTTTATCAACGTTTTGATGCTTGCCGATTCCCGACGATGGGAGTTTATATTCTCCACTGTAGGGGTGAAATATTCTTCAGGCTTTATTTTTAATCCTTATTTTTTTTAGTATTTTCGTAAAGGAGATGAGATAGGACGGGATGACCAGATAGTTTGTTTTGGGAAGCTGCCATCCTGATGATTTTCCCTATGTGAGCCACTTCGTTGGTAGCGTTTGCTGAGCTGAGTTTTTCCCTAGACAAGTCTTCCCTTATGGCACGGAATTTGTCCCAGTCTGTAGCTTCCTCGTAAAATCTGCTTGATTGGTGTTGCGTTGTTTATTTTTGTAATGATGCATAGGAAAGTTATTACTTCCTTCCGGATTATCGTGCACTGTCCAGGATATTAGGGGATTTAACGGGTAAGGATGATAGGGTGTTATAGTTGGTTAGATGTGTTGATGAGTAATCATTTAGTAATATCAGGGGACATCCCCCCGTCAGTCCAAGACGACCCTTCATATTTATGTATCTTCCTAAGATACACAACTTCTTCGAAAAAAATCTAATAATTTTTTCACATTACTTGACAGCATGATAACGATCCCAAGCATACAGCTCGCTAGGCTAAATAATAGTAATCTGAGGAGGACATAATTGTTTTAGATTTACTCGTTCAGAGCCTATCAGAAATATCATATCTTTTCATCAATTTTTGGAAGCTTTTCAAGCAATATAAATATTTTTCGAATTTTTAATTTATTTTTGTTGCTTTCCTTACGTCGTAAAAAACAAATTCAATTAGAATAACCTTTTGTTCTTACAATTAAATAAAATGGTATATAAAAGTTGTGTTTAACAATGATATGCTATTTACGGCGCCACACTACTCTCCTTTCCTCACGCAGTCGGGGTACAAAAATATGAAGTGTAAAGTACAAAGAACAACCTTTATTTGAGAAAGAAACATTTTTTAATTTCTTTAATAATAACCTATAAAAACATTACTGAATATAGTCTATTTTTCATGCAAATTCTGTGTACCCTCCAATTAAATGCATCCATGCTTGTCTAAAAGTGATTAATTGAAATTTAAATTGGTGAAAATTTCAAGCACACTTCATCAAGATTTGGGATCATAATTATGGATATTAATTACCAATTTTCTATATGCACTTAATATCGTCCGTTCAGCAGTTAATGGAGTGGTTTGTTCCACATTCGTTCCAAAATAAATCGATTCGCGCTGCTGCTGCTGCACAGCTGATAAAGAATATTAAACAGTTTTAGTTCAGGCCCTACGTTTGCAGCTCTAATTAGCCACTTAATTACAAGATAACTTTAACATAAAAAAAAACGCCTTCTTAAATATTAAAAAATGAGGCGTAAAGCACTCGCTAAGATTTCTAAAGAACAGACAGGCCCCAATAATTTTCTTGTTTTCCGTGGCAGTAAATTTAGCTTGGGGCATGGCAAGGGTCGCCCTACGGGCTCAGACCTTATTATTAGCCTCAGCTCTACTGAATGAATCCCACTTTGACGTCATCTGCACGCCTTTAAGCTTACAAATACGCACACTACTCAAGTTGATGGAGCTTTCCCCTATCACACACATTTGATCCCCAGCCACCCTACGATATCGTACTCATAATGAGTTGGAATATCGTGCAAAAAGGACAACCTTATTCACTGCAAGGACTTTTGTATCCTATGGCGTGCGCAATAGAAACCTTTCCAGGTTGTAGTGGAAAATAATATATGAGATTTGAAATTTTTTGCTCATTGAGAAAAATTGATTTTCTTTAGCCCCACCAGCAGCAATAGTGGCAAGATCTCACTAACGACCATTATCCTCGGTTTTCCGACTACCTCAGGCTGTTAGTGGCAATCTGTCTTAACCTTATTGCAAATGATTACCTTATACAAGTTGCAGCCCCACCACTAGTATCCACTTTCCAGCCGCAAGACATTGGGGATTCGGCGACCCTTTTACAAATTTAATTTTCGCCAATTTTATTAACCCGGAGCCAGATGATTCGCTAGCAACAAGTTGAAGCGCGGGTTCGCTTTAATTTTATCAACTCAACTGACGTGTCACTTAAACGAACGGCAAGAATTTTAAGAGGTAATCAAATTTGCTTTATTTGCCCCAATTTCACTAAGCCCGGAGAATGTGAAAATACTGGACCCAGTTAACGTCTTACACTTATAACAAATTGCAGTTCAAGTGGGGAGGATAAACAGGCACAAGATATTTAGGTTAAGTCAAAGCAAATTATTGTTTATTGCATCGTTAAGGGAGTATGAACAGATTTTTACGTCGTGTAATGATAGCATAAAAGTTGTAAGAGTCTATCAAAACATAATATGGGAAAACGTGGTTTCGTATATTGAAACAAATCCAATTTTTTGTGTTAAATCTAGTTAAATGGGAGCAATAATATTAAAATATTGTATTAATGAAAGAAAAGCTAAGCGATATATTTGAAGTGTTAATTAAATAAAAATAAACAATAATTCTGCGTGACAACAACAGAGAACTACCAAACCGGTGTTTTAGAGGTATTGGTTTTGAACCGCAATCAACCATCAACCATGAACCTCAATCAACCATCATAAACCACATTTCTGACCGTATTTGTGTTTCATGTAGAAGGATTACTCCTTTATACATATATCAAAGCTTTCAAACTACCTATTCCGGAGGACTGGCTCTCGGCTGTGGTAACTTCGTCAATTTGGGCTCCGAAATCTATCGTGTTAGAATTCGTCCCTAATTCTCGGCCCTTTGTTTCCACTGTAAAAATATTGTCAATTGTCTAAATGTACTTCGCCAACGTAACTGGCTTGCGTTCCAAGACGACTGGGTTTCAGTGGTTCGGAATCCACTTTAAATTCTAGGTCCACTTATAATCGTTGTCTGGAATCGGGTGTAGTTCTTCTTCCGCCTCTCATGCCCCACAGGTAGTTACGGAAGGTAGAGAGACAGATCGAGTTGTTTTACATTATGTTTTCATGTTTTGCCCGTTGTGTTCCCGTGAAGGCTTGGAGAAGGTTTTGTCTCTCTCATCTCTGTGGCTCCTACATATGTAGGGCGTCCGCCATAGCCGGTCCCAAGCCCGGTTGAGAAAGGAGGAGGGAAACCTCGGCTTAGAGAGTACCTTCGGGCTATACAAATACACTCTCGGTAACTCCCAGGACGCCTTAAGGAGCAGCCCTGCTTCTGGAACAGGATAGGTAGGCTTGTAACCTACTTATCTGAAAAACCATACATAGGAAACGTCTTTCTCAGAGTACCGAAGATTATTTTATATATTCGGATCTGTGGGAAAGTTGCACTTCTGAGGTTGGGTAGTCCATCCGTGTTAATCCCAGAAAGTTTCTGGTGTTTCGTTAATCGTAAGCTTAGTAGTGATAGCTACCCTCTATAGTACGTTTCGGTGACCGGAGTAACAATAATCCTTTGACTGCTGCTAACTTATTTGCCAGTTACTTCAGAGCTGCCAAATGGGTCACTTTTTACTAAATTAAATAACTTATTCTCAAGACAATCCATAAAAACTCAGTGAAGAATGGAGAAAGTGCCGCTCCCATAGCTAAACCATCCGATTGAGAATAACAATCACCATTAAAACAGAAATAATTCTGTTCGATATACACATTTAATAAATTAATTAATTGCGATGATTTGTCTGGATTTGAAACCTTCGTACGGATGTGTTAAAAAAAAATAGGCTTCAGCCTAGTTACAGGTACGGATGGAAAGAGATTACAAACATCGAAGGAGACTAATTTAGAATTCGGTGGTATCTTATGGTCTTTTATTTTTTCAATAAGCTCTATCGAATTTTGTACTGTATGGCGCGGCAAGAAGTTAATAATTTCAGGAATTAACCTACTTAAATGTTTTGCTAATTTTTGAACATGAGCAACCCGATGAGACCAGTCTCTTCTTCTTTTAATGCCCTTGCTCACCTTTGAACCAAATTATTCTTCTATTAGCAAAGGAAGACCACATTTTATACGACAGCAAAAGAAGTATCACCCTCCACCCCACCCTAATAATTTTTTTTCTAATGGTATCAACCAGGGAATATACTCTATCCAACAGAAAAAGAATTATCCAAATCGGTCCACGCGTAGAAAGTTAGACTACCACTCATCATACTCTGTACAACAACAAAAAACCACCCAAATCTGTCCACACGTGACAAAGTTAAGTTTAACCCCCACTAACATTTTTTTCTCGTGGTATCAACTAGGGAACATTTTTTTTTTATGGGAGGGGGAAATGCGTTTACGCACCTAGGTGACCGAAGCCACCCATGTGCCGGGCTCACCTGGCCAACGACCAGTCCTACCGGCTAAAACCCCCTCCCCCCTCCAGAAGAATCACCACGGAACCGTTTGGGAGACATTACTTTGAGGTGGAGTCCTATTGAACTGCCTCATACGAGGCCCGCAAGCCAGCAGGAGCCCCCCAACAAGCCAGCAGACGATCCCGCTAGGGGGTCCAGCTGTTGTCTCCCTCCTTTTGGCAAAGGACCCCCTCACGAAAGCGGCAATCCTTGGCCAGTAGTCCTCCCCCTGCAGCATGACTCCAACCACACTGTCCGGGGTAACAACGCCCGTCTGCGCCTACAACTCAGCCCTCTAAGCCCTCTAGTAAATTCTACTGTAGGGGTTGATTCTCCAACTCCATAGTCAGAGTAAGATAGCATGGCTTTCGAATTCATGAACTAAGGAAAGAGGTAACAAGGTATTGACTTTTTAAGCCAAAGCATTTTGTTGGCACTTTCACTATTCTTAAGTATTATTCCTCAATTGTCAAATATGTCTATCGGAGATACTGACAGACCAAATTGAAATCAGACCTAATAGATTTAGTATACCTGATTCAGGTCTACTAGGTTCATATCCTACCAGTTAATTATTGTATTTATTTTTATTGTTGGTGTTTAGGCAGAATTTTAACTATCTCTCCCTGAGGGACTTGTTCTTGTTCGAATATCGCTCAATGGGAGGGGTCAACGATAGGGTGACTACGTGGTAGTTGAGGTAAAGTATCACTTAGAAAAAATTACTGTAATCAGCGCAAACAGCCCGTATAGAAATAATGACATCGAACCACTTTTCAAAATTTTTAGTGAACTGACCGCTCGGTACAATTAACTTGATAATTGCAGGCGACCTTAATAAGAATGTATTGAGTCAAGATGTTATTGCCTCTCCTCTTTTAAGCGATGTACTCGGTGTAGGACTTCACATGGTTAATAGTAACGAGCCAGCCCATTTCTCAGAAGAGACTGCTACTATTATTGATGTTTTCTCATGATCAATCTTGAAAAAGTATTATTATCCGTACCTGGCATTTCGGGGCATGGACCTTAGAGTACCTCATTCAGTTATAGAGATTATAACCGCGTCAATGCCAAGGAACTTATAACAGAAGTAGTCGGTCTTCCTTGGCATTCAGTTTTTTCACTGCCTGATCCTGTGGATCAGGTTGAGTTTTTCAACGCAAATGTAAATTACCTTTATGAAAAATGCGTCCCTTTTCGTGCAAGATCGGATAATAGAAGTCCTCCCTGGTTTAATAATCGAGTTTTGAGGCTTATCTCTGAGCGCGATTAACTATATTATGTCTGGAAGCATAATAGGACGGTTGAGAGCAAAGATTACGGAATTTAACTACAGCAACTATTCGTGCTTTCAAAAAGCAATACTATCAATCAAAACTGGACACTAAACTTTCTTCTAAGCAACTTTGGAAGAACTTACGAGAGATTGGAGTTGGAAAGCCTAGAAACGTGGAGTGCAACCTTGATCCAAATGAATTAAACTCACATTTCATTGTCAATCCCAGCTTTTGGCTACCTTCAACAGCCCCTGGTTCTTCGACTTACGATTCTGATGCTGATGGCAGAGAGTTTAACTTCCGTGGTGTTACAGATGATGCGGTTTTCGATACTGTACGAACGGTATTTCTCCGCGTTTCCTTAAACTGATTCTTTCTATGTTGTTCCGGTCGTTACCCACATCTTTAATACCTGCATTTCCTCTTCTAGCTTCCCCACTCAATAGAAAACTGCAATTGTTATTCCCATACCTAAATCTAAGGAAAGTTCATCTCCAGAACAATTCCGGCTGATCAGTATTCTCCCATTCCTCTCAAAACTTTTCGAAAAACTCCTCAACCGTCAGATGATGGATTATGTCCCAGCTCAAATCTTCTTATTTCTTGGCAATCAGGCTTTCGTCCCGACCACAGCTATACAAGTGAACTTATTGGTCTCACTGACGATATAAGAGTTGAAATAGATCAAGACATGGCTTCTATTTTGGTGCTACTCCATTTTACGAAAGCTTTTAATTCAGTACCTCATGCTATATTGTGCCGAAAGCTTGAAGATAACTTTAACTTTTCCCATTTGGCTATCAAACTCATATCTAACTTTCTAAGTCTCAAGTGGTGAAGGTAAGGGAAACTTTCTCCCACCCTCGTTGGGTCTTGTCTCAGGGATTCATACTCTCGCCTTCTTTGTTCTCCATGTTTATCAATGATCTGTCAAGTTGCCTAAAATTTTCAATGATCATCATGTATGCGGATGACGTGCATATATGTATGTGGGATCGAGGCTTCTCCATGAAAAGAACTTTGGAACGGAGAATCGGCAACGGCGCTGGTGGCCCAGTGGTTAGGGAAATGGAGTATCATGCGCATGGTCTCGGTTCAACCCCAGCTAGCCAAATGGTTTTTTTAACGCAGATTCTCCGATTCCTACATGTATTTCTCGAGTAATAGGACTCCTTGAGGATGAAGTGTCCAGGATTAATGAGAATCTGCAAGCCATTTGGGAGTGGGCGGAATCAAATGGATTAATACTTAATGGAAGGAAATCTCAAGCTATCATCATACATATATAAAAGACCACTAGATACACAAGAACTATCGCCCATTCTGCTTAATAACTCTGTTATAAAATTCGTAAATGTTATTAGGAACCAGGGTCCAATCATGAATAACACACTGTCCTGGGAGAACCATGTTGATTCAATTATTGTGAAAATTTATGGAGAACTACGTAGTCTATGGTTTTCTGCATCATTCACTCCACAATTAACAAGGTTAAAGTTGATTAAGTCTCTGCTAATCCCACTGATAATGCCAGAGGTGGAGATTTATGGTTGTTTGGATGCCACGATCATGTGTCCGCTTTTGGGTTGTAGTTTAATCCAATTCATTAAATATCGTACAGTGGTTTTTCTTCGTAATCAGATGACATCTGGGCGGCCGAAGTATCTCCTTAGCAAGCTTTCTTTTGCAACCTCATAATGGACAAGATCGCTAATTCTACCTAGATTCACGGTTTTGCAGTCGAAAAGATCATTCTTTCTTCAGGCGGTCAGACTTTGGAACTCTCTGCGCTCGGGTTTGAGACGCACAGCTGTAATGACTACTTTCAAAAGTAAAGCCCTAGAGCACTTCAAAACCAACTAAATTAAACTAAAGTACTCCTTTGTTTTCCGCGGTTTTTAATTTATTTTTTCTTTTTTTCTTTCTTTAATTTTTCTTTTTTTGTCTTCTCTTTGTCGATGTCAGTTTTTAAGGAGACATTTAATTTATTTTAAACGAACATGTCTTTAGTTAACATTTTTGGAAAAAATTTATCTTTCCTTTTTCTTACATCTTTTGTAAAGGAAATGGATTTTTGAATTTAATTCTTTGTGCATATTAAATATAAGTTTTGTCAACTTAAATGTATTGAATTGAATTGAATTCAGTAAAAAGTCCACCTGTTTATTTTAAGTTTACTTTATTGCTCTTTTCTTATCCAAAAATCTTCACAATCTTTTCTCATTCAAAATCTTTTCTTATCGAAAAATCTTTTTACACTTAAAAATGTTGTGGTCAACAATCTTCTTCCAGCTAGATGTAGATTCTCGACTTCGCACAGGTGTTTCGCCTCAGTAGCAAAACTTTTTAACACCGGAAGATTTTCACTTCTGTGTTTTACCACAGGTGTGACTTTTGCTTAAACGATAAAGTTTTGCCTATGAGACAAATCTACAACTGCACGGAATACAACATAACAGAGATATGCTTCACTATCCTAAAAAATACACGTCGAACTTTGAAACAATTTTTTTTAAATATACCGTTCTAATTTATTATATCTCATATGTACATACATATCAAAATATCCTCTACCAACAAAAAGTAATCTCGAACTTGTTTGATTAAAAATTGCACGGAAAGAGTGTATTATTACCAAAGTGCTTAATCAGTCAATTTCAAGAGCACCCAATTTATTATTTATGGGTTCGTCTTGCGGAGTGACCTCATTCTTCTTTACATCTTGACCGCCATTCGTAAGTTCCTTAAGTCCGTCGCTGTCTATAAGCCAGTCTCGATATTTGGTTTCAATTATTCGCCTCTGCTGTTTATAAAGTTTCTCCAATCTCTCCAAAGGACCACCGTAATCCTGCAAATTTAAAAAATCTCGAGTTAAAAACAGTAAAAAAAACAAACAGGTATAGTTTTTTTTTTTATATATGATGATGCCAAAGCTCAGGGGATGCCCTATGATGCTTAAGCACAGCCTTGGCAGGAAAGGAATTAAGGATGAGGGAAATGGGTTAGGAGTTTGGGTGAAGGAGGTGTCGATGTACGCCCCGTTTGAAAGTTTCAGGCTGATAAGACGAGGGAAAAACAGAAGATGGTAAACTGTTCCACATTCGTGTTGTTCTGCTTAGAAAAGATTCCCGAAATTTGACGGTACGTCCAAATTTGACCTGGAGAGTATAGGGGTGGGAGCGATTTGTTGATCTTGTATCGTGCGTTGTCATAAGTCTACAAGGAATCAGGCTAGCAATTTCGTTAGAATAGTGGAAAAGTTTAAATAAAAACCATCAATATAATATTCCATAAATTATGTAATCCCTACATAAGGACTACAGATTAATATTATATTTTAACCGTGATTACTAAATTATTACAATTAATTTAATAATCGCGATTAAAATCTAATAATAATCAGTAATCGTTGTATAGGGATGATTGGATTTGCTTTTCATTCATAATTTATGAAATAAGGGGGGGGGGCTTTATTATATCCCGGTCAAATCATCAACAACAAAGGGGTGGTTTTGGCCGCTTGAGGGGGTGGGCCCGGATAAAAACTTTTGTTACTATGATATTTGGGTTCAGCGTCCTCGAAAGCGGGGGAGGTAATTGGTCTTGCAGGCACTCGAATTACATACATACTCATCCGACTCATTGACTCCACTAATTGTCAAAACTCGACGCTGACGAGGTAGTCGATAATACAGCACATAGTCAAGGGTATATGCAATAGGGACTTGCAATTCTCATCGCGTCCCGAGTTTAATGCACAGAAGAACTATTAAAACGGCTAAATACGACTAGCAACAGCAATTTGCGGATTTACTTCAATCAACAATAGAGTAAAAGAATATTTTGAACCCCTTTTAATTATTTTTATTCTGATCCGATTCATTGCATCCGTTCTAGTGTTAAATTAGCGTTTGAAATATCATCTTAGTTTTCACCCTCTCAAATTCATAAACACCCGGTTTATTCAAATTATGTACATGTTAATGCAGGTCTATACTGTGATGGCCAAAATCATTTCAATGCGAATAAAGTAAAAAAGCATTTATAATATAGATAAAGAAGATCACAAACAAGCACTTCAAATATCTTAGCAACGCGCCTAAGCAATGAGCCTATAATTAGAAATTGCAAATTAGTTAGGTTAGTTAGGGCTTAGAAAAAAAACTTCACTGATGGATAAATTACATAAATAACAGAGAATACGGCTATTTATCAATGACATCTAATTATCCCTGTGTGGAGCGTTTCCAACTGTCTTCTTTTAAATTCTGACGTGGACACCTTAAATAGCTGGTGCTCAATCAACTCCGTCCCACTACATATTGGCAATTGCACATTTACATCCTTCTCTTGAAAAAGGAATCTTGGAAAGATCAACTTCACCAGCGATCTGGGTGTCTGGCTGAATAACTTTGGGCTTCATTAAGCCTTGGTCAAGGGAGTTTGACGGCCCCTATGTCACTAAATTTCTCTATAGTACTTTCATCAGACCAATTTTGGAATATGCCACTTCCGTTTGGTCTCCATTTTTCACACATTTGAATCGCACTGAGGCTGTTCAGAATAAGTTTATTGCAATCACCCTGCACCGCTTACCTTGTAACAATTTTCTTTTTCTACCCCCTTATGATGGCCAGCTTGGGCTGCTTCTTCTGGATAAATCTTTAAAGAAGTCGCTGTAATTCCAGTGTTATGTTTGTCTGTGAGGGAGTGTAATATTTCATCTCAACGATCCCGAAAACTATGGATTCCCACACTTATATCGATCGGTTGAGATTTTTTGTACATGCGAATCTGTACCCACCCCCATTCCTAGGATTGTCTTATGTCCAAATTATTTAAAGGCATCGGTTATGTTATTATCGTAGAAATTCGACACTAATATCGATCATTTCGATTATTTGTGGATGCCAATTCCCCCACCCACCACACCCACCATTCATAGTAGCCCGAACTAATACCGAAGAAAATTCTGAACCGGGTCGTATTTGATGTTTTGCACATGTCACTCTCTTCTCACCCCCATCTAAAGGGGGTGTCATTGTTTATCTTACTGACCCCGAAAAATATGGATTTGACACCAACATCGGCCGTTTTCCATTATTTTTACATGTGATTCCTCTTACAACACTGAACTGAAAATCCTCTCTCTCTCTAGTTCCCTTGTGAGACAACGATTAGAAGACCTACAATTTAAAGTGGATTCCGAACCACTGACATTTTCTCTGCAACCCCATGTCCTTTTTATCGTAATCTGTTGTCAGCAGAAAACAACCATGGGTCGCCGTCGATGTGTTTCGAACTTGGAGCCTCCGGATTGGTAGGCCGACACGTTATCACTTACTCCACCGACGATTCTGAGCCATTTACACACTGCAGTCAAATAGTTTGCTCAGACGTTTACCCAAAGTAGAGCAAATTACGCAAATTACAATAAGCTAAATAGTTCTCATCGCTCCTTGAGAAACAACATCTCGTCCAACCTGTACCCTCTAAGTTCTTAATTTCCCTTAAATTAGAATTCATCCACAGTCCGAGAGCTCTTAGATAACGAAAGAGGAACAACTTTGTCAATATCTCGTTCACTCAAAATTATTTAAAAGTCAATAGTTCAGCTTTGCAAAATTATCTCTTTTTAAATTGAAGCAATTATTTGCAGATCTAATAGAACCAAAATAACTTAATCAAAAGTAAAGCTGACATTTAGTGCCGCATGATGAGACTATCCGAGAAGCAGAGGCGTTAAACAGAGTTTCATCTGTTGCCTTCTGGGATCAGTAGAAACACAAGATCCAAATATTTGCCAAAGTCCTTTAAGACACCGCAGGACTGAAGGAACATTGTCGGTAGAAACCAAAGTTTCCAATCAATAGACGGCAGATTAATCGCATCCGTATGACTCTCAACACAGATGGTAAGAATATTATAAAAATCAGGCGAGGACCCGGGTAAAAATAATACTCGCCCATTCCTAGCCTGAAACAGGTACGCACACTTTCAAAACGCCTGAATGGCTTTCAAATGAGGCACGGTACGAATGAGTTAAAATTATATTTTTACAAATACCAGCCCGCTGCAAGCACGTATAAATAAAAGATGCAAAAAGTAGTTCAAACCAATCACGGTACGCTCACACATTTTCTAGACTAAAATTTAAAATGAAAACAATAATATAATTTTCGTAGATTAACTCATTCGAGACCGACGTCTGAAATAACAAAACATAAACACCGGCAACATAAATTCGCCCGATAGGGAAGCTTAAAGCAACGCCCAAGAATGAGTTATCACCGGATTCAGGAACCTTGAAGATCTGTCTAAGTTACAATCCTTTATCAACCGGTTTCTCCGGCTCATTCTAATTATTCTTTGGCCTAATAAAGTTCTCAAAGGCTCACCGGGATATGCATCGGTGTTCGAAGAGGCAAGTGGGAATCGATAGGCTATACATGATTTAAAACACGCGAAATAATCCATAAAAAAGAAAGGTACTCAGATCCAAAAATCTTGGCAGCAGTTGAAGGCATTAGGGCAGAACTGGTCCAGACGGAGAGTCGGTGTAGCAGACGCCCTAAGACCCACAAGTGGTTAAAAGAATCAGACAGAGAAAATTTTTGTAATGTAACCTTTTTTCCCTAAAAACCCTATTTGCCCACTGTTCGGCATAGCGAGCTGAAAGAAATCACATTCATCCAGATTTGTCAAGTACAATAAATTGTGACGTCATGGCGTACTTTTGAAGGGTTTTTATATAGCAGACAGTTACATTCCCCATTAGCTGATGAATTGTGCACAAAATTTTTTTAAGAAATCACTGAAAATTTAAATCTAAATATGTTGACACCGTTTTTAAGTAATTTGTCGTAAGTTGCATCCTTTTCTTATAAATTTAGGGTAACTCAAATTGCTTGGCATAAAATTCTCATTATGAATTATTATCGTTGCAAGTTAAAAATTTGAAGATTCTCGTTATTTTATGGCCACGAAATTAATTTATAAACGAAAGCAACTGCTTGGCATAAGATATTTCATAATTAAAGGCTTGTGAAATTGTTTCCCGTCAATTAACTTTAAACTGCTAAAGTGGATGGTAATATAAATCTTGTTAAAAGGCACCTAAAGGAGCTTTCGACAGAATTACGAGGCCAAAATTTGCTTCATAAACATGGTGAATCAGAGACAAAACCGCTAAGGAGCTGACAATTTCTAATCTGGAGTATACTGTACCATTAAACGAGAATGCAAGGAAAAACTGGGGAAAGCTACCAGGAAAGACAACGAAACAGAAGGTTTATGATACCAGAAATTAAAAATAAACAGGACCAGAAGTGCACTTGTTTCCATCTCAACACTGCAGGGACGTCGTTGGAAAGCAAATCTTTTTATTATGTTTGAAAGATTTGAAAAATTTATCACTTCGTGGAGCAAATGGGAAACGACTTGGATGGGGTGAAGCGTACAAGGAATAATAGATTCAAAGATCAGACGAACAATATTTAGATTGCTAAGTAAGACTATTTTAGAAGATAAAGTTAAAATACACTTATTGGTATCATTTCTACATTCACTAAAGGGCTTGTTTACGAGTGCAACGCGACTTAGTTCTGTTTTCAACCTGTTTAGAGCCAGCTATAATTGGGGCTACATACCACTCTCATAGAGGAAGGTACTGGAGGTGTTTATCCCCAAACAGTGCAATAGGCCCCTAGAGCTGCCTAAATCATATAGACCAATCAGTCTAACCTCCTTTCTATCAAAGACAATGGAGAGACTGCTAGACCTTCACATCAGGTACAAACTGGACCAATTATCTCCTCTTCTTCCCACCCAGTTTGCCTACTCAAAATGTAAATCAACAGAGACTGCCTTACATAATCTAGTCAGCAAGATTGAGAAAGCTCTTCATCATAAAGAAATAGCTTTATGTGCCTTTCTTGACATAGAAGATGCTTCCGACAATACTGGGTCCATATCTAGAGCTCTCGTACGGAGGGGTTTGGACTTACAAACTGTGAAGTGGGTGGATGCGATGCTTAAAGAGCGATAAATTACATCCACCCTGGGCAACACCTATGTGTGTATCAGGGTAGCTAAGGGGTGCCCACAAGGCGGTGTACTGTCGCCGCTCCTCTGCTCTCTAGTAGTAGACGACCTCCTAAGCAAGCTGAGTGGGCTTGGCTACCGTGCCGTTGGCTATGCGGACGACCTTGCCATCATTATCACAGGGAAGTTCGACTCTACTGTCACTGATCTAATGAGATTAGCTCTGCGCACGGTCACTGATTGGTGTGCTAACGAAGATCTTACGATCAACCCTGCCAAGGCTGTTCTGGTGCCATTCAGTAGAAGGCACCATCTGGACCTTGATCAAATACTCATCCAAGGCACGGCTATTGAGTACTCCAATGAAGTCAAATACTTGGGAATTACGCTTGACAAAATACTAAATTGGAACACTGATCTCAACACCACCCTAAATAAGGCTACATGAGACTTATGGGCCTGTCGAAGACTCTTCGGAAGGACTTGGGTCTCACCCCGAAGCTGATTTTTTGGCTATACAATACGATTTTCAAGCCGATCGTTTCTTACGCCGCCCTGGTCTGGTGGCCTAAAGCCCAGCAGCGGTTGGCAATCGACAAATGCAACAAGCTACAGCGGCTAGCCTGCCTGTCCATGACAGGAGCAATGAGGACTTGTCCTACTGCTGCCATGGAGGCGGTGATTGGATTTACTCCACTGCACATCTCTATAATGAATTCTGCTGCTATCAGCGCCCTGAGAATGCAGCTCTTGACTAATATGCCAGCTGACGACAAGGGTCGCATGAGCATACTCCAGCGCGTCCCTGACTTAGATGTGTGCTCCATAACGGATCACATGACCAAGGAGCTGCGCTTTGGCAAAAGGTTTCCCTGAACGAGCAGACTGGGACGGCGGTGGTCCAAGTCTGGACCCCAGAAGCCTCAAATGGTATACTGATGGCTCTAAAATGGCACACGGTGCCGGTGCTGGTGTCTTTGGACCCAACACTAGGATTTCGCTGGCATTGGCTAGTTGTCCCAGCGTCTTTCAAACTGAAATCCATGCCATCGAAACTTGCGCCCTTCTCAACGTCAATAAAGGACTTAAAGGTGCGGACATTACTATCTTCTCTGATAGCCAAGCGGCCCTTAAGGCCCTAACCTCATGGAGTTTCTCCTCGAGGATTACTAAGGAGTGCTTCGACACCCTCCAGCTACTGGCCACCCACAACAGGGTCTCGCTCTGTTCGATACCAGGTCACTCTTGTATCGAGGGCAATGAGATCGCTGAAGAACTGGCCAGGAATGGCCCATTCTCTCGCTTCCAAGGTCCCGAACCCTACTGCAGCCTCAGTTGGGCTTCGAAGAGAGCTGTTGTAGAAAATTGGGGTAGGAGTCAACAGCTGCTATACTGGAGGAACGTCCCTGGGCTTCGCCAGGCCAAGGCACTTGTCAGACCCTACGCTTATAACGATATCACCGCCCTAAGCAAGGCGGATCTCAAACTTCTATCAGGCTACCTATCTGGCCACTATGGGCTTAGGTATCATCTACACCGAATAGGTCTCTCTAGCGTGACGGAATGTCAACTTTGTTTGGAAGACGACGAAACCAGATTGCACATTTTGTGCTCTTGGCCTGCATTAGCATGGCTTAGAAGGAGGATCTTCAGTCTTGAATTTCTGAATCCGGCTGACATTAGACCCTCCCCTGTTAAAGATCTCCTCACTTACCTCAGGGTAGCTGAGTGTCTTTTGCAGTAATGGGGCTCCGGCACAAAAGACCTCCTTAGTCGAAGTGCCCACCATATGGGTAACCCCTCCTTATAATAGTCCTGTTTTATTAGAGTTTCGTTTCTTGCAAAGTAAAACAATGCCCTAATAGTACAGTTCTTCAAAAAAATTGATTTAGTGTTCTCTACGAGCTCTATGCTCACTTTTGTTGAACCCAGTCTCATTCCCTTGACGAACCTTGATATATTTCACCCTGCTCTGCTTGTCACTTTTCATAGTATCTCGGATGTGCGTGTCGATAATCTCGAATGCGAATATAGCTTTAATTTTAGAATGGCCGATTTTGAGGCTCTGAATGAATATCTTATGAATTTTGACTTCCTTACTTGTCTGTCTAGTGACGATATCGACAGGAACGTATCTGGTTTCTACGAAGTTTTGTACGAAGCGTTCGTGAGGTTTGTTCCCTATGTCCGGGTTAGATGTAGAGAGTCCGCTTCCCCCTGGTTTAATAGGGAATTAAAAACTCTTAGGAATAGGAAAAATAGACTCTGGAAAAGGTACCTGCGTATGGGCAGTGCTGACTCTAGGCGTGAATTTATTCTCTGCCATGAACACTTCATTAGTCTTTCTCGTTCCCTATATGAAGAATACCTTCAGAACCTGAGAGGTAACTTATTCTCTGACCCCCGTGCATTTTTTGATTATGTCAATATGAGGAGAAGGGTTGATAACTATCCATCGACTATGGAATTAGGGTTACGTTCCAGCAATGATTCTAAGATTATTTGTAATTTATTTGCTGAATATTTTAGGGGCGCATTTGAATCATCCGATTTTTGTCCAGATAATAGCAACTTTTCGCACATTAGGAATAGATATGCACCCTCCATACCTCTTCCATCTATCACGGTGGAGATCTTGTCCAAACATATTGTAAATCTTCCGGGTGACTTTTCGTATTGTCCTGACGGGGTTCCTGCTGTTGTCTTAAAGAAGTGTTCTTCAGCGTTGTTTCATCCCTTACTTTTACTTTTCCGGCAATCTTTCTCGGTGGGCCGTTTCCCGGCACTCTGGAAGACATCATTTTTAGTCCCTGTTTTTAAGAGTGGAAATAGGAGAGAGATTGCTAACTACAGACCAATTGCTAAATTGTCTTGCATTCCAAAACTCTTCGAACAGATAATCCAATCTCAGTTATCCATGGAGTGTAGGAGTTTAATTACTAGCCGGCAGCACGGCTTCCTTCAGGGAAGGTCCACGGTATCCAACTTGTTGGAGTTTGTTTCTGGCAGTGTGGGTGGATTTCTGGATGGCTGCCAAACGGATTGCATTTATACTGATTTCAGTAAGGCATTTGATAAGCTGTCTCACTCTGTTATCGTTTTCAAATTGGCCAGGATGGGTTTCCCGCCCCCACTCATTGCATGGATTAAGTCGTATTTATCTAATAGGACTTATAGTGTGCGTTTTCGGGGCGTGCTCTCCGATGCTTTTGTAGCTCCTTCAGGCGTTCCCCAGGGTAGTCATCTTGGTCCTTTGCTATTCATCTTATCTATTGATGATATTACTTATTTGCTTCAAAGAAGTAAAATTCTTATTTATGCGGACGATATAAAGATTTTTCTCCCAATTAAATCTTTTGGCGATTGCGAGATCTTGCAGTCGGATCTACACATATTTTATAGATGGTGTGGCAATAATAATCTTAAATTAAACATTGAGAAATGTCAGGTTATGACCTTCTCGAGGTCCCGCAACTACTGTACTTTTGAGTACAAGTTTGATGGTACTTGTATTCAACGGGTGGAAGGGGTGAAGGACTTGGGCGTGTACCTTGATAGACAACTTAACTTCATCCCCCACATTAATAATATCGCTTCCAGGGCCAATTCTATGCTGGGATTTATCCTTCGTTGGTCCAGGGAGTTTCCTGGCCCTCACATAAGACTCCATCTGTATTCATCCCTCGTTAGACCATTGCTCGAGTATGCTAGTCCGGTTTGGTCTCCATTTTACAGATCTCACATTAAACGTATTGAATCCGTTCAGCGTAGATTTGTGAGAGCGGCTCTTCGTGCTTTGCCCTGGAGTGACCCTCTTATTCTACCTCCATATGAAGAGCGATTAGAACTGCTACAACTTACTACTCTCGAGAAGCGCCGTTGGGTTGCTGATATAATTTTTCTACACCAGCTTCTTCAGGGGAAGATTGACAGTGAGGAACTTTCGTCCAAAATTATACCTAGAGAACTGTCCTATTCCCTTCGAAACCGTTCTAACTTGCGGATAGCTTATTCGCGCACTAGCTACGGTATGTTTGAGCCGATTAACCGCATGCGTAGGTTTGCTAATGATGTTGGTGATGTTTTCAGTACTAATGTGGACAAGGTTACATTAAAGAGTAGCCTCTACAACTTGTAGCCATCCTGTTGCACTCACTCGTTTTTGTACGGCTTTTTTGATTTTGTTTTTTTGTATTGGTTTGTGTAAGTGTTGCATTGGCTTGGCTCAAGGATCTCTATGCCTGTTTCACTCCTAATTTTGTGCTTCTCGGTACTAATATTAGTTTTTGCATGCTGGTGTGGGAGCCTCATTCACCTCAATAATTTGTTATATTCGGGTGGATAGGTTAATTTTCCGGGCTTCTGCCCGTGAAGTGCGCCTTCTGGGTTAGAAGGGTTAATTCTAGGTTAAAAATTCTTTGACAAATACATATAATTTTGTTCCAATTTTTAATAACATTGTTAGGAGATATTATTGTCTTTTATTTCCGAATGTTTATTTTTATCGTAGCCTAACCAACAAAATATGTTTACAATCAGCAACAAAGTATCAAATATTCTTTGCGGCACATAACACATCATGAGTTTATTTCGGTACTAACCTTTTTAGGGTTTGTACCAATTATTTCAGCAAATACTAATTCTATCGACTTTTTAAATAAATTTAAAAAATATTTTTATTTTTATTGCAAAGCGGCGAAAGAGGGGTCAACATTTTAAAGTGGGTTCCTAGGTGCCATTTCAAAAATGACCGTCAATAAAAACGTAAACAGAAGAAAAAACGTAAAGATGTAAATGAAACGTCCAAATTAAATGAATGAAAATGAACTGACTTTATTACTCCAAATAATGATCTCTGTAATGAAATTGCATGATATCTGTACTGCACATCGGAGGATTAAATTTGTACTTTTTACTGTATTTTAATTACCGGAGCCTGCCATACAATTTTATTGACGTTTTCATTGTGTCGTTTTCTGAACACTTTGTTTTTGCATTTTATGACTTAATTATATGTGCAACCTGCGGAAGCCGGAAACTTTTACTTGATTTCTGTTTTTTTATAATTTCTGTGATTGCGTGCGGTAATATTAATATGTACCTATCATAATTACTTAATTTTTTTCTGAATAATTATTTGCATTCTGGACAATTACCTAATGGAATTTGTCGATTTTTCTTTCAAGTGTTATGTTTAAGGGGTTATGGTGATGAAAAATTTTTTCCCCGATTGAATTTTTTAATAATATGATTGTCAGACGTCCTCAGAACCTTCTCCGAAAATTTGAATTCGATACGCCGAACCTAAGTGTCTTAACCGTCGCTTGTAATGTCGCGCGGCCAGGTATAAATATAAAGGGAGTTGAACTTTAAACTTTTTTTTTACCTGGCGTTCTCAATTGCAAGAGAACGGATTGACCGAATCGACTTTTATTTTTGTTCTTTTTATTTAACCAAAGTCTAGGCACTGACCAGAGCTTGATTTGAAAAAATCATTTTTCATAAATTGACCCCCTCGTGTAGGGGGTCAAAGCATGTATTTTTTCAACAATCGCATTTAAGCGTGCGCCATTTTTGAACGGCGGTAAATTTTTTTTATTTTCTCTGGTCAATGCCTGATTGCAGGTCTTACAAATATAAATCAATTTGATTGTTTCATATCAGATACTCGGGAGCGTCGCTATCACCCCCGCCGCACAAGATGATAAAAATGTGATCTTTGTCGCCACGCCATCTACAGGAAGCAAAGGAAATTGAAAAAGGTCCCTCCGCCAGTGTAATGTCTAGTCGAAACATGTAGTAATCGAATAAAAAAAATTAAATCGATATGTTCAGTTGTTCATTATTGACAGTTTCCAGAATCAACTCCTTTTTAATCCTTTCTCATCACCATAACTCCTCAAGGCGTAGCTGGAAGTTATCGTCAAAAAAATTAAGACAATTACTCGGTTCTAGTCACGGGTTCCTTGGGCAATTCAGATCATTGTCTCTGCCAATTTTCTACTTCCTACCTATTAATCATTAATCAAAATTCGATTAGTGTAAAATATGAAAATGCTGATTGCGCTGGTCTTAATCAATATCTCGGAGAGCTATCCTATGTTTTGGGATACATCGCCTTCTTTCACATAGTTTCAAAAACATGAAACCGACTAGCACCAGAGATGCCAGACGGTATGGAGCAAAGGCCGAGCCGTGGCCACAACAGTAATCACAGCAGCAGATACAAGTAACACAAATTTAAAATTGTGGTAGAGGTGTCGTAAAAAATAAAAAATACCCTTAATGAAGTAGGTATTAAATAATGGCAGTGACTATTTGCA
Source organism: Leptarthrus brevirostris (assembly GCA_964036015.1). Lineage (NCBI taxonomy): Eukaryota > Metazoa > Arthropoda > Insecta > Diptera > Asilidae > Leptarthrus > Leptarthrus brevirostris. The sequence goes on along the minus strand of OZ038371.1, from coordinate 168,492,786 downwards.
CTTCCGTGTACTTACGTGTACTTTACGTGTACTTTTGAATTCGGGAGAGTTCCGCTTTTACGTACGTTATATACTTTCATGTACTACTGATAAATACACCTCTTCCTTCCAGAAAGTCTAATAAATTTTACATAACGTACGTACATGACGTACATAAATACACGTAAGAACACGTAAGTGCAAATACTCACAACCTTTAATAATTCGCCCAGTTGCTTCCAACTATTTATTACGCACATTTTAATCTTTTAGGAATTAATATATATACAAAGGATAGCAAAAGCAGCCGCGGGGGCGACAGAAAAACAATTTTGATGTCGGCTGTATGAGAATCAGATATCCATGACGTGACGACGGCATTGAGCATACTTTTATGTTTGAGCGAAAAAATTCCATTGCGATAAATGTCAGTTTGGAATCGCTTGGAGTTCAGTAAAAAGTTATTCGCACAAAATTAGAATTTGAGATGACATTTTTCTACTGTCACGTCGGGTTATGTGATTTCGATTAGCCAAAATGAACTGTTGCTGTAGGCCCAACTGACGGTTCAAGTAGCCCAATCGGCGAGAAATCGCCCGACTTGGCAACTCTGACTAGCACCAATTAGTTCAATAAGGACTCCTCTACGGCCATTAAAAACAAAGAAACAACATTTCAGTTGTCGGTGGAGTAAAAGTGATAACGTGTTGGCTTTCCATCCTGAAACTCACAGATTCGAGTCCCACCGGCGGCGACCCGTGGTTGTTTACTGTTAACAATGGGTTACGATAAAAGACCATTGGCAGTTGCAGAGTAATGACAGTGGTTCGGAATCCACCTTAAATTGTAGGCCCATTTTCTATCGTTTCCTTCAATTGGCTAAAGTTTTTTTTCCCACCCCAAGCACCACAAGGGATTCCGAGAAGCAAAGAGAAAGAGAGAGAAAGAAACTTTGCTAATCAAAGGAACTGCGACATTCTATAGAAATGAGGAGAATATGTACAAATCAGTGAATAGTCGGGCTAAGTTCTATTTTGACCAGTCCGTCAGACGGAAGGCATTTGCTATGCAAAAGATTGGTAAGTTTCTGGTGTCTAGGAAAAACCAGTATTCATAAATGATGGACGTGATGGTTTCGCCATTGGTCTTAATATGTTGCGCCGCTGCTTTGGTTAAACCTCTGCGCAAACTTTTTCACCTGTATAGCGACAGTGATTCAATGTTGAATCGTCGGTGTAGTAAGTGATAACGTGTAGTTCGAACCTCAACTTTCAAGTGAGAAAAGTTAAGTAGATATCCAACGTGAATTCTTAAGTTTTAATAAAAAGTAACTGTTAATAAGCAAAATTATTTATTATTAATTCAATATATAAAAAATATATATTTTTATAAGTAATTAGAAAAGGTCGAAATCCACTATTTGTGTAGCCAACAATTGAGGTTAGAAAATGTTGGCACAGATGATAGGGTTCACTAAAATATCTTTTGAGTCATGAACGTTTATTTAAAAAGATTTGATAGTTTAAAGAATACGAAATCCTTTAAGTAATCAGTATCACATTCCCGGATATCACTTAGTGCCGCTCTTCTCTCTCAGAGGGTTATCGCGGTTTATATTAGAAATGATGCGCCATTCTCCCATCTCCCTCAATTCTCTTCTACTCATCCAGAATTTAATTATGTCTGGATTAGATTTAAACTTCATCGGCAAATCATTCACTTCTGCTTTTTATACCGCAGCCCGAATATGTCTGACACGGACACTGTGCACTCGATAAGCTGTCTTCCGATAAGATTTTGGAAATATCTCCCTCTTCTGAAATCGTTCTTGCTAGCGATTTCAACGCTCACAACACACAGTGGCTCAGGCATTCTTCTACAACAAACCCGTCTGGAGGACACTTCGAGTTATTAAGTGAGTCCTTTAATTTACAACAACTGGTTGAATGTCCGACTTGTGTTTTATTTTTAACATCGCATCCAGACAAGTACTCGGTTTCGGTAACTGCTCCCTTGGGCAATTTGGATCATTGTCTTATCTCCGTCCAATTCTTCACCTCCTCTCTGACAACCACTAACCTAAATTCCACCAAAAGGTTAGTGTGGCATTATAAAAATGCTGATTGGGCGGGACTTAATAAATAACTCAGAGGGCAGGATTGGTCTGATTGCTTTTCTATGAGAGACGTTAAAAAAAGCACCGATTATATCTTGAACATCCTTTGGTTTGGAATGCATCGCTTTATTACTCACAGCTTCAAAAACATCAAACCAACTAACACCAATTGGTTCAATAATGACTGCTTCACAACCATTAAAAACAAGGAAGCGGCCTTCCAGGCATATAAGTTGTGCCCTACAGAGGAATTGAGACTTACCTATAGAGATGCGCGAAATATTTGCAATTCAATAATTAATCGGGCAAAGTTCAATTGCGACCAGAGCGTTAGACGAAGTATTTTCTACTCAAAAGGGTAGGAAGGGATTCTGGTCTCTAGTAAAAACCATAAATAACAATTTCACCTGTTCGTCAACACTACCACTCATTTATAATGGGAATGCTTTTACTGACTCATTGCACAAGGCCAACCTGTTTGCTGCTAATTTTGCTAATATAATGCATCCGCCGTTTTGTTTTAAAAAAATAATATTAAATACGTAAGCAACCTCGAAAACCAAACGCAATACAGTTAGGGGTTTTGCCCACGTTTTCAGACAATTGAACCACTATCCGACTGCCGACAACACTTTATGCTAAAAATCCATTGAGGCTTGCAAAGTAATATCGATGGTTCGGAATCCACCTTAAATTGTAGGTGCACCACATGCCCTACAAGGGGTGACGGAAAATAATTTTTGTTATCTATAAAACTAGGAACACATTTAAGAGCGTATGTGTTGAGGGCCTCTGAGCATATACGAAGGCTGAATTCGTTTTTAAGAATCGATCAACCTACTTCTATCAATAATTAAAATCTTTGTAATCCAGGCATACAGATCGGTGTCCGAAATTGAAATTTAGATAACTTCATGTCGGTGGTTCAAAATCCATTTTAAATTGTAGTTCCACATACAATCGTTTTCGTTGAACCGTGTGAGCTATTTAATTAAAAGGTCCTTATGTTTAAGGAAGGTGCCATCGTAAAACATGGTCCTAGAATATGTCTAATAAATAACAATCTTGGCACATTGTCTATCAAAATTTACTTATTATATGATTGATATATGTATTCACTAGTTCAGCTGTATATTTCATGTTATTTAATATTGCGGCGAATTTTAATTACGCCGCCCTTCAAATATGATGCCCTATCAATTTACCTTCCTTAAACGCTTCACTAAGTCCTCCGCACGTATAAATTTTACTTCAATAATGATGGTAGCTCTTTAATCAGACATATTGACGCTAACAGACGCTATCATTGTCAAGGAATTAAGATTTTGTTAAAAATTATCAAAAGAATTTGAAAACAAGTATGTAATGAAACTTGTTCATAATACTTCTGCTGTCTCCCTTGTACTCAGCTCATATTAATCAAATTCATACAGCCCGGAGAAGATGTGAAATGGGTCCCTTACACTGGCGTATGTTTAATATATCCAACGACATCAATGTCTTAAGACAAGTCTCACTGGGACGTACATGACAGGAAAATCAAAACGTTTTCTAATCATAACAAAGACATCTATTATGGCAAGATCTTAGTAGATCCCTGTAAGGACAACTTAATATTTGCTCTTCGACCGCCACAATATGCTGATCGACTTTATCTCTCCACCTCAGAAGCTCAAAACATATTCAGAATCGGTTTCGAATCGGTTCGTTTCTAGAGAAATTCTAAGTTTCCAGCCGGAAGTGGAAGCATATTGTAGTTTTCTTTGGAAGCCACGGATGCATGGCAATTTATTCGTATATGCCTTTTTAATTAGCAGCTAGCAACGTATTTTGAGTTGCCATTTCAAAAGTCATAAAAAGTCACACACTAAATCTTATATACCTGCTGAGTAAGAAAAGTCGCCTCTGGGAGCCCCCTGCGGCTGTGTGTACTACCCTTAAATGACAAAAATCCTATCGGAAATTGCAGAAAAGCATAACGTCAACATAAATATTTTGGAACAGTCATTTGATAGTGCTAAAAGGAATTTGCTAGATGTAATTGAAGCAGAAGATAGGTGGCACAAGCGTAAAGCCTTCAAAAGAGCTAGATCTACAGCTCGACATGGGTTATATGACAAGTTAGAATACAGTATGACTCAGGATTATTTTAAAAATAAGAATTCCATAAAAAAATAGTTGCAAATAGAGATATTGCAGATTGAAGTTGATCGAAAAAAATTGGAAAAAAACGTCAAGAAAAAATGGCTAAAAAACGGGAGATTAAAGAAAAGGAGCAAGCTGGAAAGAAGAACGAATACGAAATTGACGAATCGAAAGGAAAAAGAGCATATCGAAAAAGAAAAGAAAACAGAAGAGCGAGCGATAGAAAACAAACAACAAAAAGAAAAAAAAGAGACTTGAAAAAATCAGAATTAAAAAAGAGAAGTCTTTGCAACGTCAAACGTCATTGCCGAGAAAAGTTGAGTAGTTCCACCAGCCCTAAGTTAAGTACGTGATGCAATATAATTAAAAATGTGATATTGCACATAATTTAAAATGTACTGCTACAAATTATTAAAACTGGTTAAAAATTTGATATGACAAGTGTTTAAATTCTATGAAATAAAAAACATCCCATATAATGACATCGGTCATTTAATGGAGCAGCATTTATTGGACCAGCCCGCCCGATCATTTCCTGGTGCAATGTCATTTTCTCATATTTTTTAAAAAATCAATACTTTTTTTTATAATTAATCGCTTTTCACTTGACATGTATTTAATCTAAACCTTTTTCCCGTCACATACATGTACTTCTTAAGTTTTCAACATATTTTTAACCGACTTTCCAAAAACAAAGAGGTTCTAAGTTCGACGTGTATTTTTGTTTTTTTTTATGTCTGACCGGGTGTAACTTCGTAACGCGTTGACCGATTTTGATTATTCTGTTTTTGTTGGATTGAGTATATTCACCGATTGGTACCATGTAAAAAAAATTTTTGGTGAGGTTGGGGAGGGGGTGGAGGTGAAACCTTACTTTATAACGCGTACACCGATTTGGATGTTTATTTTTTTTTTCAGAGTATGATCTCCCATTGCTAATAGGAGAAAAAAATCTGGCCTAGGGTGGGGGAGTGTAACTTCGTAACACGTGGGCCGATTTGGATAATTCTTTCTCTTTTGGGTAGAGTATGTTCCCTGGTTGATAACACGAGAAAAAAATGTTGGTGGGGTGGGGGTGGGGGTGTACTAACTTTGTAACGCGTGGACCGATTTGGATGGTTATTTTGCTGTTGTATAGAGTGTGATCCCCCATTGCTAATTGATAATAACTAACTTCGTACCGATTTGGATAATTCTTTTTCTGTTGGGTAGAGTATGATACCACGAGAAAAAAATTTTGGTGGGGGGGGGGGGGGCTAAATTTGTAACGCGTAGACCGAGTTGGATGGTTCCTTTGCTGTTGTATAGAGTGAGATTAATTTGGTCCTAATGTAAGGGTGGGGAGGGGTAGTCTAACTTCGTAACGCGTGAACCGATTTCGATGATTTTTTTCTGTTCGGTAAAGTATGTTCCTTGATTGATACCACGAGAAAATTTTTTAGTGGGATGGAGGTGGGGTATGGGGTTAAACCTAAATTTTTAACGCGTGGACCGATTTGGATAGTTGATTTTTCGTTGTATAGAGTAGAAGACACTAAAAAGTGAAAAATAAAATAGTTTTTCAAATAAACTTGAACTGACTTCACAAAAAGCGCTTAAAAGCATAAAATAATTTTTAATTTTATATCTATTACGACATTTTGAAGTCGGTGCAAATTAAACAAATAAAACAACTACAGAACCACACTTGAAGATAATAAAACTACCTGAACGTTTCAGGACACGGGATCATAAGAAAGGACGATTAAATACTTTTGTTGTAGTTGTTTGGTTTATTTGATCTGCACCGACTTCAAAATGTCGTAATAGAACTAACTTTTTATAAAAAACCATTTTTCCTTTTTAATTACATGAACATAAAGAGCATCTACCCTAGGTTTAGTAGTGAAGTACAGATGTGAACTAATTTACTTAAATGCGAACCCTTTGGGGACAAGGCAGTAGTTTATGCTCAATGTGCAATTTGGAAGGGGATGAAGACTTGCTTCAATTTCTTGGGATATGTCAAATTTTTACAGAATTCCACGTACAGGCCTATGGGAAAAACTGAGGTTATTGTGATTTTAAATGGTAGCGATGGTTACAATAATCTGATTTGTTATGTTACGAGATCCTGTAAGTATATGTTTTATGTTACCTTTTCAATCCTCGTCGTATTTTCGATATTTATTAGACCAAAATTAGGAATTTTTTGCACAATTTCGCGCAGCACACAATGCTGATGTGGAAGGCTATTTACTAAATTAAGTAAAATTTTTGGTGCTGGTTAATTTGAATTTGAAACATAGGTTTTAAAATATGTTAAAGACATATCAAAAAAATAATAAAGAAATAAAGCTCATTAGTGAAAATGAAAACCTAAAACACTTAGGTCGTTTTCAGGTCTTCTGAAGGCCTTTAGAGCATATGTGGATACGTTACAAAAGATTATTTTTTTTAAATACAACTGTGCTAGAATACCAGAAGTATGTTTACTTAGATTCTTTTACTATAAAAGCGAAACACTAAAAATAGGTAAAAGTTCTCATTTCCAAGTTACTTTCTGGGACAAGGTACAAAATATTAACCTTGCTTTCAGCAAAAATATGAAAGCACCACAGGACCTAAGTGTGTCACAAAAATTCCACAAGCCTATTATTCCACAGGAAGCTGAAAAACTGGGCTGATTCCGACTGCCTGAGTAAAATGGGTACATCACCCTATCGTAGCAGGAGCATTCCATTTTCGAAATCATTCGTGTTTGAGCAAATGAAACTTATCCAGAAAATGATATTTATCCCAGTGTAACTTTGTTCACTCGTGAAATACTTTTCCACTTTCTACAGCAGTTGCAGGACGGAAATCATTGACCTCGTTTTCTTCTTTGATGTCCTCCCTCTCCACTCCGTGCGCACTGGTATACACCCGTAAGTCATTCGTGTTTTACAATCTTCAGACTGAATTACAGAAAGTTGGGAGACTGTGACAATTCCACTTTTCATGTTCTTTGGGAAAACAACTGACAGCAGCTGTTTTTAAATCCTTTTCACATCTAGCCATAGTATGTTACTTGTGATTTTAATGGCTTTTCAGATTAATTAAAGACGAGCGCGACTTTCTTTTGGAGTGCGGGACTTTTCTAGTGGATTCTCGGATTTTACTCTTGGGGGAAAAGTATACTTTCGTAGCGAAAGTTTTCCCTCCAGTATTATTTTTATCTTCCTTCTTTCTGGAACGATTTAATTAGTGTAAAGTTTGCGGAAGTGAAAAGCATAAAGTGTTGGGAATTATGGGTGTAATTATAGCGGTAACGCAATGCTCATTATATAATGTACACAAATGCGATTGAATAAAATTATATTCACAATTTTTGTACGATTGACATTAACTACACGATTTTAACGAAATTTTTTGAATACGTGAGTTGGTGAATTCCAGCATCTAATTTAATGGCTTAACTTATATTCATGAAATTTTAGCTCTGACAAGTAACCAAAATATGTAGAGCAGTGTCCCCGGTTGTACATGGTTGGAATGCTATTGACAATACCTAACTTTTTGCAGAAGAAAGTATATTGATTCCATTTAAAACAGAACAATTAAGGAACATTTTCGGAAGAAGGAGCTTTCTTGGCAAAAAAAATTGTCCCCGGTTGTTCAGCACTTCAAAAATTCCACTGAAAATGTAAAAATATCACGTAATACCAATAGAAATTCAAAATTTAAGATCATTTAATTATTGTATAAGCCTTCAACAAGTTGACAGATGTTTGACTGTAAAATCAGTCTTCATTTTAATCACTTGGTCCATTTAAGTTCAAAATTCCTTCTATATAATGTTTTTTTTTTTTTATATATATATATATATGATGATGCCAAAGCTCAGGGGATGCCCTATGATGCTTAAGCACAGCCTTGGCAGGAAAGCAATTAAGGATGAGGGAAATGGGTTAGGAGTTTGGGTGAAGGAGGTGTCGATGTACGCCCCGTTTGAAAGTTTCAGGCTGATAAGACGAGGGAAAAACAGAAGATGGTAGACTGTTCCACATTCGTGTTGTTCTGCTTAGAAAAGATTCCCGAAATTTGACGGTACGTCCAAATTTGACCTGGAGAGTATAGGGGTGAGAGCGGCTTGTTGATCTTGTATCGCGCATTGTCATGAGTCTACAAGGAATCAGGCTAGCAATTTCGTTAGAACAACGGCCATGGAAATAACGATAGAAGAGTGAGAGACAACCGACATTCCGTCGATGCTCCAGAGAGTCAAGACCCTCAGAGATTGAGGGATCGCCAATAAGCTTAACAGCTTTACGCTGGACTTTGTCTAACGCGGACAGTGCGGTGTGTCCGGCCCCTGCCCAAATATGGGAATTATATTCAAGTCTAGGCCTAATGTGGGACTTGTAGATCAGCGCTAAGTCAGGTGGGGTGAAATATTTCTTACATCTCTGTAGAAAACCCAAACATTTCATCGCATTTTTAGCGATTGCAAATATATGATCAGTCCAGCTAAGATTGCTGGATATCTCGATACCCAAGATGTTTAGGGAGGGTGAATTGGGTATATTCACTCCGTCTACTGAAATGGGTTGGGGGTGAACTGGGCGTTTTTTAAGGGACATTAAACAGCATTGAGTTTTGGATGCATTAAACGTAACACGATTTGCTCTGCCCCAAGCAAGGACCTTGGAAATTTCGTTGTTTAATGATCTAAACATGCGTTCCCGATTGGCTTCTGTAGCATTTCCACGTGAATTCATAACAGAATCAAATGAGTACGCGAAATCAAGGGTGCTGTCGTCGGCGAAACTATGAATAGGATTGAGAGTAAGGGATAAGAGATCATTAATAAAAAGAAGAAATAAGGTTGGTGAAAGAACTGAACCCTGAGGTACACCGGCATTTATTTCGTAGGAATCAGATGTAACTCCGTCAAATACTACACGAATTGAACGGCCTGACAAAAAACTCTCTATCCATTTAACGAGGGTAGGGTGCAGACCAAATGTTTGAAGTTTGGCTAAAAGGGCAGCATGCCAGACTCTATCAAAAGCCTTTGAAATATCAAGAGCGACGATTTCAGACTCACCAAAATTATGAAGACTATGATTCCAACGTTCCGTTAGAGCCGTTAGTAAGTCTCCGGTTGAGCGGCCAGTGCGGAAACCGTACTGGCAATCGTTGATAAGATGGTTGTTTTATAGATATTTTAACAACTGAGAGTTGATGAGTGATTCAAAAACTTTAGATATGATCGAGGTTAGTGCAATTGGTCTGTAGTTAGAGGGGTCGCATGCCTCTCCTTTTTTAAGTATCGGCTGGACATGAGCAAGTTTCCATACACTTGGAAACATTCCTGTTGAATATGACAGGTGAAAAAGTTTGCGCAGAGGTTTAGCCAAAGCAGAGGCGCAGCATTTTAAAACAAGGGGCGAGAAACCATCCATGGCCAGTAGCTTTGGACACGTCGAGTTTTGAAAGTACTCTAAAAAATTCGCGAGTGCGAAAGTGTAGCGTCTTTTGCCTACTAGTATATTGTGATGGAGATGGAAGTGGCTGCGAATGAAAATTGAGGGAGAAGGGAGAATGGCACATCTTTTCTAATATAAACCGCGATTCCCCTCTGAGGAGAGAAGAGTGGCACTAAGTGATAACCAGGGATGTGATACTGATTGATATCAGAATCGGAAACAACCTTGGTTTCGCTTAGTGCAAAAACAGCCGGATTTTCCGCGATCAAGTGGCAGTAAACCGAAAAATGGTTACTTTTCAAGCCACGAATGTTGCAAAAATTAAATAAAAATTTTTGCATACTCCCGGTCTTAATTTGCCCAAAACAAACACGTACACAAACACAAGGACTGACGAATGGGATCCACAAATGCTAAGCAAAGCCGCCTCTGTGAGAACAATGCCAGCAGCAGTGTTATGCCTGCTGTGCTGAACTTTGATCTCGACAAAGGCAGCCAAATGCTCAGCAGTGGAGACCCGTTAAACGCATTCAATGCAGCACGGTTGTACTACATTGAATGTTGGATGTAAACAAAAGATATTAAAAGAAACGGACTCACCAAACCGTGCTTTAAAATAGAGCATAAAAGCCCCTCACCCCGATCGAATTTAAAGTTTTTTTTTTTGGTGGCAAGACACGGCGGCACGTCTGTCCCCGTCAGTAGTTCAACTCAAACCTTGATCTTAATGTTCTTTTAAACGAATTTTACGACCTTGAATGGTATACTATTTACTCATTTACATCTGTTGATGATCAAGTCAGTTATATTAAAATTGCATTGGATATCTTTTTGACAAATATGTACCAACGAAGACTCGGAGAATAATTAATTCATGCTGCCCTTGGTTTACTGGGCAAATTAAAAATCTTATCATTCAGCGCAACTCGGCATACCGCAGATGGAAACGCTTTCGCACAAGCGATTGTTGGAGTACCTATCGAACTTTGCGCAATACAGTGAACAAGGAACAAGGAAATTTTACATTCCAAGATCTCTTACTATAGATCTAAGTTCGATGTTAAAGTTCCTACTAGGAAACTTTGGATGAATCTTAATGATATTGGTGTGAGTAAACCTAAGCCTCTTGAAGTAAATGCTGACCTCGATGAACTGAATCGTAGTTTTGTTTATTCGCCTATTGGTGCGGTCAGTGGTCATACTATTGGCAGTTCTGCTGAGTTCATCGCTAGTGATCCCTCTGCGTGATTTTCTTTTGTGCAGGTGACGATTCTAGAGGTCCTTACAGCAGTAGCTGGTGTTAAATCTAATGTAGTTGGTATGGACAGAATACATCCTAGATATGTTAAAATTATTTTTCCGGTTTTACTTCCGTATCTTACGTTTATATTTAATACTATTATAACTAAGTAGTGTTTACCCACTAAGTGGAAATCTGCCAAGATTATATCTATTCCTAAGAAATCAGAACCCGACTCGTTGGCTTACCGGCGTATTTCTATTCTACCATTCTTTTCTAATGTTTTTGAAAAAATCTCACATAAGAAAATAACATATACCTTGGAAAATAATAACTTCATATCATATGCTCTGATTAAAATATCTGATGACGTTCGTGTTTCAATTGATTCAAATATGCTGACAATACTTATTCTACTCGACTTTTCCAAGGTATTTGACAGGGTTGACCACAGAATTTTGATTAATAAGCTTGGAGCTTATTTTAACTTTTCTTCTCCAGCCTGTAAGCTTATAAGACAGATTTCAACAAGTTGTTATTGGTAGTAGGGTATCTAGTCTTAGGTCTCCTGTCCTTTCTGGTGTTACTCAAGGGTCGATCCTAGGACCATTGCTCTTTTCAATATTTATTAACGACTTAAATTGTGTGGTCGAGCACTGTAAATTTCATATGTATGCTGATGTCTTTCAGGTCTATATATCGAAACCACTTGGATTGATTAAGGATGCCGTTTGTCGCGCTAATGAGGATCTGATGCATATTCAATCGTGGGCATTGCTCAACAAGTTTACTTTTAATGCTTCGAAGTTTACTTCTTTAGTGATCTTTAAAGATGCCTGCCTTAATGTTTAATGATGAGATCATTCCATACAATAAATCAATTAATAATCTGGGAATCAGTTTTAATCAAACCATAAGCTGGAATCATCATATTAATCGTGACAATTGCAAGGGTATTTTATACTCTCCGTGCACTCTCAGCATTAGCATCATATACTCTCCAAAGGACCCGAATGCTCTTGGTAAAATCATTTACGGATGTGGGATCTTTCTGGCACTTGACTCTTTATCTTGGAGAAAACTTAATGTGGCTTTTAATGCTGTTATTCGTTACATTTATATTTTAAGACGCTTTGACCATGTCTCATCATCTCTCTCTCATCATCTCTCATCATCTTGCAATTAGAGTAATTTTGTATATACGAAATATTATTGTGAATCAGAAACCTACTTACTTATTTAATAAATTGAACGTCTATAAGAAAAGTTAACTTAATTCAGCCACGTTTTGGTTGTCGTGCTTCTATACCTCAATTTTTTTGTTCAATCGGTGAGACTGTGGAACGCCCTCCCCCGTGTTATAAAGTGCTGCAGCAACGGCCGTAATTTAAGATTACTTCTATATGATACATTTAAATAGTATTTTTCAGATGAGTTATATAGGTATATTATATTAAGTATTTTTTATACATAGTAATTATTTGTTCAGTTTTTAATTTTTTTTATTTATATTTTGCATTTTTCTTCTAGCATTCTTGATGATTATTTAACTATGTAGGTATTAATTAATTAGCATGTATTTATTGAATATATTTCTGAAGTATTAATTCTTTTCTAATATCATTCCTACACAAATGTATAAATTGAATAATTTAATTGTGTAGTTGTTCCGATAATATATGAATATGAAGATACGAAACGCCAGAAATTCTTAGAAAAAGCGGTCTTTTTAGGTGGCCCAGACTTACTAATCCCTTTAAAAGGGCGTGTTTGAATTGAATTATCATTTTAAACCAATACCTTTCAAAGAAAATATTTTAAGAGTACCTTATTCTACACATAGGGTTGGTTATTAATTTAATATAGTTGAAATACCAAAGCTCGTTATATATCAGAATAACAATCTAGGAAATGAAATTAAAACCCAAAATTTAATTTTTAGTTCAATTTCTTAAAATTATTAAGACTTAAACAGCCAGAAGCAAGGAAAACGTAATGCGGACATTGAAGTGGATTGGGTAAAGTTGTACCCAATAATCTGTTATCAGCAAAAAAACCATAAGTCGCCGACGCTGGGGTACGAACCTTGAACCTTCGCTCCCGACTATTTTGTAAATGTTCTTGCTATTTGTATATCGATGATTAAGAGCACAAAAAATGTATTTTCAATATTCTTGTTTTTGAGTTAAAAACAGTTTTGAAAATTGATAACAACATGTACAGAAAGTAGACGTTCCAATTTCATGAAACTTCCGGCAGTAGCATTTGAATCAATGGCATGCCAACTAATCAGATATTTAAAGTGTTAGTCATTGTACTTTGATTATTTGACAAGAAGTATACAAGATTTTATTAAAACCGGAGATATTGATAGATTTGGGTGTTAAGTTCCTGTTATGTGTGTCGTTGATGTAGAACACTTGTCAAGTCTATAACTCCCGACCAGGGCCGCCGACAGGGGGAGGCGAAGGGGGTAAACCCCCCGGGCCCGGGCTTTCAAAAGGGGCCCCGTCATCTAAGTCATCAACAGAAAATTTTTTCCATTTTAATTATTTATATAAAAAAATGTTTCACGATCGAAAAAGTGTAACATACTAGACAGATTTTAAATTGAAAGTCAATAATTCGATTGTATATGGGCACGTAAACGCTTAGTGCCGGGCCAGAAATTCATTTCGCGGGGGCCCGTATGTGGTACCCCCCGGGCCCGAATTTTGTCTCTACGGGCCTGCTCCCGACAGAATCTACTTAGGGATACAACGTTTGGGCAGAATAAAATATAGGCCTTAAGGTGTCGTATTAACCCAAAACCTAAAAATTATTAAACAACATTTCGTGCACTTAACCATCGATATGAGTATTGTATTAGAACAAGTGATTCTGCAGATTGTTTAATTACGTTCAGCGGCTTACCAAGGACCTTATGATATTCGCTCGCTTATCTTAATTGTACGTCATGCCTTTTTATTTTGTATCACTTTGACAGAATCAATAATATAGTAATAAAGAGGAACCTGTTATGTATGCTACCTAAGCGTCGGAAATCCTGTTTGCTTTCTGTATTTTGCATAAAACCAACCTACTTGAAGATTCTAAGAACCTAAAACTGGGCTATATTTGACCGGACATCACCAATATTAATATAGTCGGCTGTCGCATGTTGTTGGTGTTGATATTGCTCTTGGCGATCCACATATATTTTCTACTGAATCGAAACATGCTGTGGAACCTATTGAGATCTCTGACGATATTGCTCTGTCGCCGGTGGTACTTCCTTGCAATATTTTCATCTTTAGATTCCACCCTGACAACACAGCGTCGTCACCCTGTCGATACATCGTGCATTATATCACGTTTCCTCTCGGAAATTTAACAAGACAGCATTTCTTTCAGGCGCATAGGCGCTGGATACTATTTCACATCTTTAGAATTGTCATTCCTGATGTTTTGTTCCAAGATGTCATGAAAAATTCTGAAATTTGCGTAATCGCAAAATATTTTTTTTTTTCGCAAGCGATACATATCTTGGTAGTCATTAGGATAGTCCCACTCATGATCATCAAAACCTCTAGGATACTTCCTGAAGTTCTAGAAAACTAACATTTGGTATACAGGCTAGGATTTACGCACAAACAACGAAAAAATTAAGAAATCTGTAACTTTCAGCCTTCAACCCCCCATAAAGGGTATGTATGTAAAATTTATTATGGGTAGGTACTTCAAAAATTTCTAGAAAACTGTTTGATACGAAAGCTAGATGTTACCAGTACATAAATAACGAAGAAGAGAGTGGGCTTTGACGAAAGAAACTGCTGGCGTTGAAGAAATACAGCCCGAAAAAATAAAAATGTCTAGGACATCTTACAAAAAGAAATGAAATCCCACCAAAAACATTTCACTCGTTGTTTTGAATTTTCGGCCTCCGAATATCAATACTCTAAAATAAAGTGAGTAGTACTTAGAAATAGAAAATTTAACACAAATTTTAAGACCAACATCAACATTTAATAAGTTATGGCTCTTGAGATATTTGGAATTAAGGCAGATGTAATTTTTTTAATTTCCAGCTCACACAATTTCAAGCTTTTAAAGAATACTCATTTGTCACAAATTCAAAATTAATTCTGCTGAAAGTTAGTTTTTGTTGAATACCAGAGATTGCTTAATAAGGCTTAACATTTTGGTAATTTATTTAGTTTCGCTATAGATTTGTGATATTTCACCAACGATTTATAAGACGGAGTTGGAACAATTCGTTGAGCCGCACGACCACCATGCCATGGGCCCCGGGTTCGAGACCAGGTCTCCCCGTGAGCTTTTATTAAGAAATGAAAATAATCCACTCCGTCACTGGGCTGTTGCCTAGCTCGCAGCAATGCAAAAACAAGACTTTGAAGTTTCCTCACTTCCCTTACCCTAATTCCCTTCTGACAAAAACCATGCTAACGCATCAAAGGGGCAACCCTAGGATTTGGCACATCGTATATATAAATACAAAAACGATGCTCAGTTGACATAGAATAGCCAAAAACTTCAAAGCATTGTCGAACTCTTGTCCCCAAAGTCTTAGTTTAAAAACAATTAGCTTTTTAAAATCAAGCAGCTAGAAATAAAGAAAAATTCGCTTAGAATAGAAAAAGATATTAAAGTCAATTAGCTAAAAGGACTTTCCTCCATAAATCGTCTTTTTTGTGTGTTTTTCTCTAATAATTCAAAACTCCCTGCTAAGATTATGGACACGTTTTCCTAAAACAGCTGAATCCTATACAAATGTGAAAATAAAAGAAAACCCTGGGATTCCTACAAATAATCTTTTTAAGATATAATCTCCTAAATGCTTTGTTTTGTATGAAATATCAATATTAACATGAAAATAATTAATGAAGATTATATTTGCAGATTTCATGTATCATGCAGCATGACAAATACATTAAACTTACCACAGGAAGTAATTCAGCTGGAAGGACATCTGTTGGACCCATCGTAGTAAACTTCAATAACGACAGCAAGTCATGCTTAATTAGTGGCTTAACCAATGACATAACTTGATTAATAAAGAACGATGTATGAACGACATAGATCTGCTTCAGGCGTACAGGGTGCGCTTCTTGAATGTATGCCATAAACGTCCGCAAGGGACCCAACTGGACTCGGGCTAAATGTCCAAAACGGAGGCCTTTCATGTCAAACACTACCACGTAACCCTCAGTAATTACTGAAAATACAGAAGAAAGATTATCCAGTATTAACGATGCACGAACGATTATTAATTTACCATCTTCACTTATTCTAACATCATTAAACATGCAAAATGCCTTAACAGCGTTACCGAAGTGCATCTTTGATGGGTCAGAGTCCGACAATCTGTACACCAAAATATTGTATCCTTCTGGAGTCTTTTTTGGCAACGCCACCATGTGTCTGCATGTGAAGGAAATAGTGTTTCGTTATTATTAATGACTTGAAAACAAACTTACGTCATATCGAACACAAACTGGATATCCTCTAACATTATGTCCCGGTTACCAAACACGTTCGGGGCGGTTGCACGTATCTGTATATACCTTAGCAACGCCTTTTTAGTGGCAGCAACATCTCCGTGACATGCATGCAGAAACAGATAAGCGTGATTTTTTGAATAATTCGGGAACCGTGGCTGTGAACATATCCTAAAAGAAAGAAAGATAAATGAGGATATTGTAGACAACACTATTGATCGAAATTAATATGATGGCACTAATCCACGAAAGTCGAAAGTTATTATTAGTTTTCCATAGGAGCAGTTGGTAGTTAGTGGAGCACATTTTTCTATCTATGGATTTTCTATGGTAGATACACATTGGCTCGATTGTTTTCTGGTTGTTCGGTAAATCTTTCATGTAGTTTGCATAATTTCCTGTCTAAACACAAAAATAAAACAAAACCGATAAATTGCTCTACAGAAAAACGGAGGAGTCGCACACTAACGATATATCTAGGCAATAACAAAGGACAGCAGAACTGTGTTGTGGCGCGACATCCCCAAACAGAAAAAATTTCTATATATAAATGTATACTATATTTGAATTTAGAAAAGAATCAGCAATTGACACAAAATATAAAGTAACACTACATGAAAAGATGAGTGAGAAGATAAAATAAACTTAGGTGAAATCGGGTCCTCAGGGTTATAAGGAAAATCTGCGGGCTTTTTATTTATTTATTTAAGCTTAATACAAGGTTAGGTTAGGTTAAAGTGGCTGCCTGAGAAAGGCACACTAAGGCCAAGGAGGCCCATTGTGATACCACGTTGAGGCTACAAAACTTTAGCAACCCCCATAAAAAATTAACCTAAGTAATAGGAGGGTGGACATATACCACCCTGTGCACCGCGCCAGCTCCCTATTTCCAGTGGGGCCAGCTCCAGGGAAACCAAACTAGATTTGCCTAGTTTGGGAAGGGTGTATGGCTCTAACCATTTTGAACTTCTGATAAATCCAGCCAGGTCCCTAATATCAGTGGAGCCTAGCTCGGTTAAATCTTCAAAAGAAGGAGGAGCCCAGAAACTGGTTCATACGGTTGGCTAGGGCCGGACAGTTGCCGTGGAGGTGGAGTATGGTTTCCTCTTCCTCTTCGTCATGGCAACTCCTACAGAAGTCGTTTGAGGGCGCGCCCAGTCTATCGGCCTGTCTGCCTATGAGGCAGTGACCCGTGATAACAGCTTAATACAAGCTATGACATAAAAAATACAAAAATACAAGCTATAACATAATACTAATCCTACAAACTATAATAAATGATAAGTAATAATAAATAAACAAATAGTACAAGCTACAATATGAGCTATAAATAAAGTAGATACAGGCAGAAGGCGGAAGGAAGAAGAATTAAGGAAGGTGATCAAGATCAGGATGGGCGGGATCAAATCCAGGAGATGAATCTGGGGAGGAAGCCCAGGCGATCAAGTTTGAACAAGATAACGTTATGGGAGATCTTGTCGAAGGATTAACTAAAATCGGTGACGGTAACATCAACATCTTTACCGTTTTCCAGGGCACATAGTGTTTTAGAGACGAAGTCAGTAAAGTTGGTTGTTGTAGATCTACCTAGTCTTTTTTCAAGATGAGAATAATATACGAGTTTTTCCATAATTGAGGAAAAACCCCTTGAGTGACCGAGAGACGGAAAAGCAAAGTAAGGGGTTGACCTAGATGCATGGCACACTTTTTCAGAACGATGGCCGGAATGCCATCTGGACCTGGGTGAAAGTCGTCCTTAACTCCGTTAATACTGGCTGCGATTAGTTCAACCCCCTAATATATTCGGTGACGCGGTCGCTACTAAAACTCAAGCTATCATATCCTACAACTAAACTACTGCTAAATAGCTGGTATAAATAGATATTTGGGGACATTCCATAGGAAATTGTAGCCTATTTCGAGTTAGATTCACTTGAAATAAGGCGCGACACAAATTGGTTTTGCTCCTCACAGTTGTTTTCATACATAAATTCCCCTGAACTATTAGCCGTTTGAAGTCGTCAAGGGAATAAGTGATAACGTGTCAGCCTATCAATCCGGAGGTCCTAGGTGCTCTTATTGGGAATGGAGTTTATTGCATTAATGCTGATCTGGAGGCTATAAGTTAATGGTCACCCAGTAATACTTTATTCTACAGAAATCAAAATGTCAAGTTGTTGATCGGACATCTTCAACCTTCCTGCAGTTATTCTAGATGACGTTACTATTCCTTTCGAAAGCTCAGTAAAAAGCCTTAGAGTTATTTTTTAACCGACTTCCCAAAAACAAAGAGGTTCTAAGTTCGACGCTTATGTTTTTTTTTATGTCTGACCGGGCATAACTTCATAAAGCGTAGACCGATTTTGATGATTCTGTTTTTGTTGGGTAGAGTATGTTCACCGATTGGTACCATGTCAAAACATTTTTTGGTAGGGTGGTGGTGGGGGTAGGGGTGAAACCTAACTTTGTAACGCGTGGTCCGATTTGGATGGTTCTTTTTTGTTGTACAGAGTATGATCCTCCATTGTTAATACGAGAAAAAAATTTGGCCTAGGGTGTGGGAGGGGGGAAGGGGTAGTCTAACTTGGTAACGCGTGGACTGATTTGGATAATTCTTTTTCTGTTGGGTAGAGTATGTTCCGTGGTTGATACCAGAAGAAAAAAATTTTGGGTGGATGGGGATGGGGGGGGGGAACCCGCGTGGTTCAATGGTTCTTTTTCTGTTGTATAGAGTATGATCTCCCATTGCTAATAGGAGAATAATTTGGTCCTATGGTGAAAGGTGTGGGTGGTGGGGAGAGGTAGTCTAACTTCTTAACGCGTGGACCGATTTGGATAATTCTTTTTCTATTGGGTAGGTTATGATCCTTGGTTGATACTATGAGAAAACAAATGTTGCTGCGGTGGGGGGAGGGGGGTGGAACCTAACTTTGTAACACGTGAACCGATTTGGATGGTTCTTTTGCTGTTGTATAGAGTGTGATCACCCATTGCTAATAGAAGAATAATTTGGCCCATGGTGGGGGGTTGGGCGAAGGGAGAAGTAGTCTAACTTTGTAACGCGTGGACCGATTTGGATATTTCTTTTTCTTTTGGGTAGAATATGCTTCCTGGTTAATACCACGAGAAAAAAATTGTTGGTGTGGTTGGGGTGAGAGAAGGGGGTGGAACCTAACTTTGTAACACGTGGACCGATTTGGATGGTTCTTTTGCTGTTGTATAGAGTGTGATCCCCCATTGCTAATAGGAGAATAAGTTGGTCCTATCGTGGTGGTGGGGGAGGGGGGGGGGGTAGTTACTTCGTAACGAGTGGACCGATTTCGATGATTCCTTTTCTGTTCGGTAGAGTATGTTCCTTGATTGATACCATGAGAAAAAAAGTTTAGTAGAATGGGGGTGGGGTAGGGGGTTAAAACTAACTTTTAACGCGTGGACCGATTTGGATGATTCTTTCTTCGTTGTATAGAGTCGGAGACACTAGAAAGTGAAAAATAAAATAGTTTTTAAAAAATAAGTTGAACCGACTTCACAAAAAAGCATAAAATAATTTTTCATTTTATATCTATTATGACATTTTGAAGTCGGTGCAAATTAAACAAACAAAACAACTACCCAACCACAATTGAAGATAATACATAAAACTACCTGAACGTTGCAGCTTACGGGATCATAAGAAATGACGATTAAATATTTTTGTTGTAGTTGTTTGGTTTGTTTGATTTGCACCGACTTCAAAATGTAGTGATAGATATAAAATTAAAAATTATTTTATGCTTTTCAGCGCTTTTTGTGAAGTCGGTTCAACTTTTTTTTAAAAAACTATTTTTTAATTAAACGTTTACTTTCAATGACCATATTGACTCTATTTCTGGAAGGCTTTACGGTGAACTTCATTCACTATGGGTGATACGCTTTATTTAATTAGGCTCGTTTAGTTATATTTACGACCTACGAAGATTCGACCATATTTCGCCTTATTGTTCGTCGGTTCTTGCGTTGTGATATAGTTAATTATTCCAATTACCAATCATTAAGGTTATTGACTATCTACCTTAACTTGCATTAAAACTTTGAGGTGCACCCTCAAAAAATTACCATATGCTTTCTGTTCAAGTTCGATTGGAACATTTCCAGAAATATGGTTGGCAAGATATCTTTACCTAGTAAAAACCCTGCATCTTCAATTCTTATACGCACTGTTAAGAAGCTGTTAGCTCATGACCCTAATACTTTTCGGGCACATTGATATAAAAAAAGTGTATTCTCTCTTAAAAATGGATTTACAGGAAAAAGTGCTGCCCCGAAAAGTTGCGATTTTCGACTTACCAACTTATTCATTGTGACCACAGATATATAGTCAACGACGAAGAGTTAAGTAGAAATGTCTACCAATTTTGAATTTTACCAAGGTTTTTTTTTCAAAAACAGAAAAGCGCAATATTCTAAGATGAGCATTACTAAAGTGGAATTTATAATTAAACAACTTGGACCCACATGCTGCCAATCAATGCTGCCCAAGGGATGGGCCCTTGCCTTTTCCGCTTGAATTCGTCTGCAGTCTTTAACCAATCTCACATATTCAGTTCTGGCATATAAACCAGAGATAATAGGACAGTAATAATTTTCCATACAGAAGATCTACCGAGAAGGAAACGCCTGGCTAAGTAGTGTCATAAAAAATCTTGGAAAAGTCGTCGGTGGAGTATGTGGTAACGTGTCGGCCTACTAATCCGAAGATCCCAGACTTGAATTCCACTGACGGCGACCCATGGTTGTTTTCTGCATAGAACAGATTACGATAAGAACAGAACAGATTAAGAGAAAATGTAAGTGTATGGGAAACCAATTTAAATTGTAAGTCCACTTGCAACCGTTGTCTCGAACCGGGCGAAATTTTTCTTTCGCCCCATGCCTCACAAGGGGTTACGGGAACTAGAGAGAATAAGTCTACATTCCGGACCTATAAGTCTTCTAATTAAATCCTTTTTCAAATTATAATTAACTATGTATATTTAAAAGCAGTACTACCTTGTCTACTCTCTTAAAATAGAGGTGTAACTTACAACTTCTTTTTGTATTTGTTATCAAATCCTCATAAATTGCAAAGCACAACACCTAAAAGCACTAATTCTTCCAATTCCTCCCCGTTAAATAATTTTTTAATAAAAATACTTAAAGGTATCCATAGAAATAAACGTAAATGCTTCAAAATATATCACTGTCAGCTGATGTAATTACGACCACTATAAATTACTGCATTGTGCACAAGGTTAGCAACATGGCACGCACCATAGCAAGCTTCAGCGCCAATTATGAGCCATAGTGCCACAGTGTGCTCCAGCCTTAATTGGCGCCGATACTGCCAGAAAAGGATCGATAATTGAATGACACGAAAAAAGTGGAATTAGATAGGTCACATTTTACGCAACGTAAATAACACAGTCGCCAAACAAGTCCTCAACTGGAGCCCGCAAAGAACCTGCCGAGTGTAATAAGGGAAAGTAAAGTGAAGAAGAGATACGATAGTCAAAATGGAAGTAGCAGAAAATGTCTAACAATACTTCAGCATAATGGACAAAATTAATGGTGGCGATTAAAATTTATCTCGGGAACTTTATTTTACATTAATCCGAAAATTATATTATATCATTTTGGGAAGTTTTTAACCAAGACGATCAGTTCGTAATTCGTGATTTCGAGGCATCCATCCGTACCAGTAGAGAACCTAATGTGGGCTCGTTGGAACTGGAGTTTTCAGTTTTCATTAGGCATCAATTTTACGTCCCTATTTACTTCGGTATGGTGGAGTGATTGAGCCGGGATTTTGAGTTTTTTGCTGGCATTTGCTGCTGCAGCTATAAAACCTGTTTCTCATCCCATTTTCAAGGGTGTAAGGCTAAAAAAATAGTAAAAAGTTTTCACCCACATAACGTCCGGAAGCAGTACCGTTTTTTCGTCGTAAAGTTCGGAATCGCGGGTTTAGAGAGGAATAATTCTTTTTTTTTAGATTTTTTAGATGGGATTAATTACAAAATTAGGTTTGTGACAGGAAGATGACTGTAACAACCCCCGGAGGTTGAAACATCCCTCTCAAAGGGTAGCAACATCAATTGTTTATTTGTGTTAGAATCATCATTTGTCGGGGTTTACCCCTAAAGAAACGTTAATTCTGGTGTATTTCCGCTTGTTACCGGAGAAAGGCGCTTTTAATTTACGCAGGTTCAAGGTAACCGAAGGAAGACAGACGATCACTCCTTGCAGCTTCTACGCATCTACTCAGAATCAAGTGAAGAAGTGGAGCAGCGTGCCTGTTCTCGTATGCTTGTACAAGTGAAGAATTTCCCTCTTTCTATAATTTAACGGGAAGAAGAATGTGTTAGTATCTAACCGGGACATTCAAATTAACTCCCTCTCGTGCTCGAGACACAATCCTACACGTCCCTTATGTGGATCTGTAAGCAAAGAACGCCGGACAATGCTCCACATTAAACAATCAAAAATCCTCAAGACGCAGAAGTACGGCCACAGCAACCTGGGAGAAAGTCTCATCACTGTTACCGGCTACATGCTACCGATAAGAATATAGAACAGACGAACCTCTGAACCCTGTTAGTATTTATATATAATCTGTTCTAAAAAGATTGGCAGTACACGCTCTTATGAAGTATTGCTGTCTGCTTTATTTTTCCATCATTTTCCTATGCCTCCATCCACGCTGTTGCCACGATTTCATCTCAGAACATTTTCTTATTTTTCCTCGTGGCCTACTGCTAAAAGATACAATCTGGCTACACTAAATGTGCTTTCCGACGATTCCAGTCACTCGAATTCATATTGCATCGGAGAACTTCCATGTAAAACCACCTACCACCCACCACTGAGTGCAGATGACAGAATCAGTGCCTCTTGGTTTCTCGACCAAGAAAGATCTAAAGAATGGATATACACGGTTTTTGGGGAGTTTCTGAAATTTGGCATCATAACTTCCCATTTACCGTGTACTGCCAATCTTTTTGGAACAGGGTATAACATGTAAACCGACTTGCTGGACCGTACGAAGAAAAATGGCAACAGGCCACAACGTTTAGAATCACGAAGGACATGTGGAAAACCTATGATCAAAGGTGTACTCAGCCTAACTAGGACTCAATATAGAGCTCTGGTAGGAATCTAC
Source organism: Leptarthrus brevirostris (assembly GCA_964036015.1). Lineage (NCBI taxonomy): Eukaryota > Metazoa > Arthropoda > Insecta > Diptera > Asilidae > Leptarthrus > Leptarthrus brevirostris. The sequence continues at coordinate 168,469,184 of OZ038371.1, read as the reverse complement.
AAAGGCCACTATCTAATGGGTGTGCATGCTAGAAGAACTGGTGTTTCGAACAGGATCGTGACAAAAGGAACGATAAAACAAATCACAAACTTCTGCAACCTCCATAGCTGGTCAGGTATTAACCCACTTAGGACAAGGAGACCTAATTCCAGTCCATATTCTGAGCCAATGCTTGTTTCTCTCAGGAGGATAATTTAAAGAGGAAATGTTCATCACCTCAGCCTTGGTATTAGGGTGTTTGGCCCAGAGTACTAGGGCAATGTTATCTGCGTAGGCGATAACTTTATGGACGGAATGTTCCAGTTCTAGAAGTAACTTGTTGAGGACTAGATTCAACAAGAGCCGTGGGAGGATCAAGTTTAATCTAACAAAAACTTCCTGACTGTTTTTTAGTAGGTCCTGTATTCTTATCAGTCGATTTAACAATGTAAATGTCGAATAGTCTTCATAAATGAAATAGTTGGTCCTATTCTTGGACAACACGTTAACATATATGATAAGTAGGGTAAAGTAGGTCTGCATGTTGGGATAGTGAATTTTTTCCATCTATCATCAAAATCATGTATATGTGTTTTTATGAAAGAATACTAACTTTAAGGTGCAAAAAAGAATTATGCGCATATTGTCATGGTAAATAATTTTTCTGGTATCTAAAAATGGCGCTTATAATACATGTTGGGACACTCGATTTCGCGCATGTTTATATATAATTACTGTGACTTACGGACGTTCGTACGCTAACTTTCACTGTACTTGACCATATTCCCCGAAACTAAACAAATATTATGGCTTCGGAATTTTGTGACTCTTATGTACACAATTCTGCAGAAATATATTTGCAAATTAAATCACAGAAAAAGTACAGTGAAAATGTCTATAACTCACGCGTGGAAACACAAACCCCGAAGCTGACACCAACAGCTGAGCAATGGTGGTGTAAACAAACCGAAACTTGCTACAGTGAAAATTAGGAAAAGTTTGGGGCATTCCACTTTTTCGTAGTATTTCTCGCTGGATTTTTAAAGTCTCAACTTTGAATTTACTTGACGTGAACCTACAAATGTTCTGAACATGTGGTCACGATAAAAAATTTCTCAATTACAATTTTCTTGTGTTGTAATCGGAAGAATATCTCTTGTGTTCGTTTTGTTGAATCACATCAACATTTCTCTTTAGTTTTGCTTAAGAAAGTGTGCAAGGATTGGTTAATCTGTGATACAAAAATAAATGAAATAACGACGACACCCTTGGTGGTAAAATGGCCGACCTGTCATGTTTTTCGGGCTTGTATCTAGAGTAGGTTTGGACTACTGTATCATTGGGAAAGGCCTTCTCACAAGGAAACGTCAAGCTTGGCTTGGTGTGAGCCATCAATTTCAACACCGACCCGACAATCATCATCGATCACGTCTTCTCGTTCCAGAAGTCGCTGCTTAGAGAAATTGGACGAAGCAAGGTTGGAGCAACACTTCTCGTTCCAGAAGTCGCTGCTTAGAGAAATTGCACGAAACAAGGTTGGAGCAACGAGCAACGACGAGAAAAACAATAAAGAAAGGCGATGTAAAGCACCATCTTGATGTCGTCGGAAAGCATTGCCACATTGAAAAAACACATAAAAAAAAGTGGCGGAACAGAAGAAAAAATCCCCAACAAAAAAGCACCAAACATCGCAAAAAAAAATCGGCCTACGAAAAAAAGAAGTGCGTATCATCATTTTTGTCCGAAGTTGAAGTTGACAACAATGTTTGTAATCAATACGAAAAAGCCTTGCCAGAAGAACTAACTAGCAGAATATCCATCAGACGGTGTGTTTGTAAAAAGCTATGGCTTCCATAGTTTCTTGTGTCAATATTTCGATACTCGCGATGAACTGATTTGGGCCGAATCTGATTCAGATTGATTTATATTCCCAAGTTTATGTACAAAGAGTAAAACCTAAATAAAATTATAAATTAATGAAGAAATTGTAATGTTTTTACTTAATTTAGAGACGGAGTTAGTACAATTGGTTGAGCGGCACGATCACCATGCCATGGGTAACGGGTACAAGATCTCCCCGTGGGTTTTTGAAATTGAATTAAAAAAAATCCACTTCATCTTTGGGCTGGTATCTAACTCGCAGCAATGCACAACAAGACATTAAAAGTTTCCTTACTCCCCATTACCCTAATTCACTTCCGGCCAAAGTCACGCTAACGCATCAAAGGGTTGTCATCTAGGTTCTGGCCCCAATGTAAAAAAATAAAAATTGGTGTGTCCCAATATGCAGCACAAATTTTTTCCGTGTCAAAAAAAATGTCTTTATAATTGATGAAATTTTTTTTTTGTGAGACCGGACCGAGATTGGCCTTTATGTCGCTGAGATTAAGACGAGCTACTTCGTCTTCACCTTGTCGAGACCCGGAGAGATACCAAATTCATCGATATCTTTATGCAGTGAAAAGTTTGATCGAAAAACAAAACGTGTCCCAAAATGCAGGTTTCACCCCTAATTAAGATAGGTTCTAATTAAGGTCTGGTATATAGTAAATAGTGAGGTTTTGTTATAATTTTTTCAGGATCGAAGTTCTAATCAATCATATATTTTAAATGGCCATTTGTATGTATGGAATTAGGTCAGGGGATCGTCGTGGACACTCCAATAATTCAAAGCCCTGACTGCGCAACTTTTCGGTGATACGGACTTTGTGTTTCGGATCGTTATCTTGTTGAAAAATAACGTCCAATACATTTTTACCCCATTGCTCAAAACTGCCGAGTAGGTCTGCCTCAAGGATGCCGATGTAATGCTGCACGGTCATCCTGCCAACAATCCGCTGCAACCTTCCAACTCCTTCGACAGTCATACAGCCCTACAACATTACACTTTCTCCTCCAAATTTGACCATAGGCTGAACGTGACAATCTGAAGTTGGGTCTCTTCCAGATTCACTGCCTCTACTCTACACTACTCGTGCCTAAGTCTGCAAGAATTTGGTGGACTCGACGCCAGAAAGGATTGTAGAAGTTATTCGCGCGAAAAGAGGCCACACGAAGTACTAAAAGGCAAGGAACTTTTGTTTTAGTAATTAAACTTAACTAACTGATCAAATGAGTTTTCTCTTTCAGAAAATCTTAACGTTATAACACACAAAACTTTAAATAAATTATCATTTGTTTAAGTAGAAGAACCCCCCCCCCATTCCGGCCTTAAAAAATACAATCATTATTTGCTATAAAAGTTATTTATTTGACCAAAACGTTGAGTTACTGTATAAATATATCAAAGCAAATAAAACGAATTGAATTGAATTTGTGTGCTGTGCTATACACGGATTCGATAACTTGTCGACTTCACAGTCGCGAATGATACTGCTCCAATCATAATTCAAAATCAACCTTTTATTTAAAAAAAAATTTCATAGAATCCGGTACTTCTCATATACGTACATAACTTAGGTGATATTAAATTCGGATAATTAACGTTAAAGGTGTAATTGACTTTTTTTTCTCAACACGTAATTTGCTAATTACATTTTTCTCGAAAACTTGACCAATACAGTAATGTTAGTTTAAATATATTTATAAATCGAAGTAGCATTTAAAATTTAGTAGTATGTTAATACATTAAAATTTTACGAGACGTAGTTATAAGATTGAAATTCATTTCAATTACTATTTCTCAGTCTCGATAAAAAAGCTTTCTCAGAACACACAGAAAAGGGACAGTGTCGAGATATTCTAAAAGCCTTACATACATATTTAAGATTGTACAAAATCCCCTAATATACCTCACCTTAAAAACCACTAAAACTTTCCTTTTAAAAAGTTGTTGATAATATCAAAAACAAAACATCACTTACCACTTGTAAATTTCTTCGACATCTGAGACCATATTCTCTGGTATGTCCACATCTTCTGGATGATCCAGGAAAGGATGCGGCAATGAAGTCATCCTTTGTTTTGGGTAAACACTTCAGGATTTCCTTGATACAATAAAGCACCGTCACATGCACTTATCCGCAGTCTCTCGTAATCCCTATCACAGATCCACTTACACTTCACTTAGTTGGTACCATTTTAGTTACTTCTTGGAATATCAGCGATTTTGTTTTTCGGTACTAATCAATCATTTGTTCATTAAACCTTACAGTGCCGTCCTTACCTACCGAGTTTTACATTCACCTGCTCAGCCACGTGCTTTATACACTGCAAAGAAAAATGAATAATTGGTCTTTAGATATTCGACAATTTTTAAGTTAAAAAACTAAAGCTAAAGCAAATGCCATTAAACCGGTTTAGCACTTTTCTCTTCCGTAGCTTCACAATACACGAGAAGTTTAACATAATATCTCATTACTGTTGAACTGGGGGGGGCTATGGGGCACATAATCTTTGAGACTCCGACTTCCATCTCTAAAGCGAAATAAACAAAACCATCATCTAATGAATTGAACCTCATATTTAAGCTAAGTAAAAGTTGCTAATAAATCTGACGAGTACCGGTGAATCCGAAACCATTTTCTGACCACGTTCGAAACAGTTATCACTTTTACCTGTACCTGAGTGATTGTTGATCTTTAATTTATTTCGCTGTTTGCTTTTGTTCAGGAAGTAACAGGTGTGGTTAATTATCATAAATTTTTATGCATACAATACTACCGCTGGCGATAACAAACGAAAACAACAAATATGTACCTCAGTGCATTATTCAGATTTGAGGCAACTTCTATTTTATTAGAGGAAGTTTATCACTAGTCCATCTTTATTCTGAACTGGTCAATAATCACAGAAAACTCCGGTTTCACATGAGACCCAACACGTTTACTTTTAGTTTTTAAAGCGAGGAAGTTAGATTTAAAAAATTTATGGATCAACAAATAATACTACCTGTGTGTAGCACTGGTTTTTAGGTTCAAATAAAAAAAATGAAGCAAACAAAAATAGAAAGATTCCAGTATAGTACAGGAACTAATCAACAAAAAGTAGGTTCATAATGTAAAAATCTACCACCCGATTTTTTAATAGTACAGGGTGCAGGTATAGTGGTGGAAGGGCAATTGGAATGGCTTGGGAGTAAAACGATGGTTATGAAATTTTAACATTTAAGGGTGGCTGAACCCTGATTTTAAACGGAAGCAGCCTATCAACGTTGTATCAAAATGAAATGTGGCAAAATGCCTATCAAGCGTAATACATTCGACAGACTATCTCCATAATTGAATGAAATGTAGCTAAATTTGTAGTATGTCATTCAGAAACTCATCATGGACTCCTTTGATTCACTTCGATTCAATTCCAAATTGAGTAAATCGTGTTTCATTTACTTAAAATTGAGTTAAAATTGCCACCTAGTTCCCTTAACCTCTTCTGGGGAGAATAACTCAATCCGATTCGAGACAACGATTGCCAACAATTTAAAGTGGATTTCACTGGCATTTTCTCTGCAACCCCTATCTATGGCCTTTTTATCGTAATCTGTTGTCAGCGGGATTCGAACCTGGGACCTCCGGATTGGTGGGCCGTCACGTTATCGCTTACTCCACCCACGACTGATGTAATAGATAAATTTAATCTAATTCATAACAGGAAATATTTTCCATTAGCGTTGTAACAGCAATCAGCTGTTTAAATTAGTTTTACGTTTTACAAAATATTTAAAGTAAAAAACTGATGAAGAATCGAGTGATTTGGTCCAAAACTGCAGAGGCTTTGCTTATTACTAAATAAATTGAAAGAGCAGGGGGGAAATGATCATGTCTATAAAGAGACAGCTGTACAAACTCGGAAGAAAACTTCGCAGAGTTATAGTGTTGTTCGGCTAACTCAAAGCAAGTTTCCAATTGTTTTGTACTGGACTAAATTACCGATTATTATGTTTTAGCATCCCAGTAAGTGCTACTTCGATACTACAAATAGAATAATATTATGGGGGTTCCAATATTATGTATGTGCTATGTAAAACTAATTAACCTTAGCTCAAATGGCTTCTTTCATTAAACATTTAATTAATTAGTACTCTATCAACAGCCAACAGAAAAATAACACAAATGAGATTTGAAATGAACTTCAAAAAACTAAGTATTTCCTTTATTTCTGATAATGTCAAAACACAGGGGATGGTCATTGGTCAAAATTTTACCTGCAGAGTATTGGGGTGGGAGAGTCAAGTATCTGAGGATTTTTCCAGACTCAAGTCCAGCATGGATGAGACATGTAGGGTAAAAAGACAGAGAGTCAACGGAAGCTTTACATGAAAGTGGGAGGGTGTGTGGAGTTGATAAACATTACCAAGAACGGCATACTGAATCTACACTATGATAGCGAGACCTAGTATCTCACATGCCTTAGTGTTCTGATGGACAAGGACATCAAAAGTTACTGAAAAAAGGCAATTGAAAATAACTTTTGTATGTGCCTTTCGTACCACACAGACGTTAAATATACTCCAAGGACTATTGTCATTAAACTTATATGTGGAAAGAATGGCAGCGTCAACAGTTCGTCGCATGCACCGAGGGCAAACTAGAACAGATCAAGTGCTGGCTAAATTTGACTAAGAATAAGATACCTATCAGGGCAGGGCACGGCAGCGGGTCTGTTTGAGACATAGACCATGAGGAAACAGTGGGCCCTCGCGGATTCGTGCAGATCGGCTAAGATGACAATTAAAATGCCCAGAGGTGCTGAACAGGGGTGTGTCTTGAAATATTAATCGGTAGGACTTGAGTTGATTGCACTAATAACAGAATATCGCAAGTTTAGATGTCATCTAAAGAAGATGATGATCCTTGAAAATATTACTTATAGGCTGCCGTGGAAGAGTAGGAAATCTCGGCGTATAGTGCGCCCATGTCGTGCCTTAGCTAGCAGAAAAAGGTTGCTGCATGGTCACCACTGGATGGAGGCCGATAGGCTCGAAGAAATATCTCAAAAGCAAATGCTTGCGTTAAAACAGGGAATCGAGGTGAAAGAGGAAAAGTGGCTCAGCCCAGGGTCCCCATACTGAGGAGGAAAAATAAAGAAACAAATGGGGAACCGTTTAAAGCTAATTCCTAAAAAAAATCTATTACTGAATAAACATCTTGCACTACCAGCTGACTTGTCAGTAGAGTAAATAATAAAGTGTTGGCCTACCAATCCGGAGGTTTCAGGTTCAAATCTCGCCGACGGCGACCCATTGTTTTTTTCTGCTGACAGCAGATCACGACAAAAAGTCCATGGGGTCGAAGTGAAAATATCAGTGGTTTAGAATCCACATTCAATTGTTGGTACACTTATAATTGCTGTCTTAAATCGGGTGAAGTTCTGGAAGATCACATGTTGTGCCTACAAAGAATTAGGCTACGAATTTCGTTAGAACATTCGCCGTGTAAATCGCCTTTTTAAGTGCTACTTCCCCTTTTACTCGATCGGCTCATAGCACTCAATTATTCAGATGTTACATACCCTGGTTCGAAACCTCGCGATGTTAATTCGGACGGATATTGGTGACCAGTCCAGCAGTGATCGACAAACCTACACCTGTCATGCGGAGTGTTTCTGATCCTCTCTGGCCATAGTATAGCAGTAGGTTTCAGAGGTGGGTGATGTAAGCTCTACATCTAGAGAGCTCTGAGAGAGCAAGATGTGAATATAATAAACACCATTCTTAATCCCTTTTTACCGAAATTCTAGGATTCCGCTGAGCACACTGGAGGTCACTACTACATACAGATATTAGGTACCATCTTACGGTTCTCGACATCGACGAAACTTTCAACATGTAACAATTGCCTTGTCCGATATACAAGAATGCGGAAACCAAGGAAATAGTTTTACTTTAGTAGAATTCAAAAACCAATTTTAAAAGAAATAATTTTAAGCGTTATCACGGAAGTGAAGAGAGTTCATCAGTTTTTTTCCATTATGGATTGAACGATTTGTAGGTAGCAGCGTTCCAATGCAAATAAGTTCCATTTACTTCAAATGACTTAAGTGAATTGCTAGACTAAATATCAAGTCTCTTTGCTGTCTTCCTTTTAAGAATATAAATTTTTGTAAAACGCAGGAGCTAACGGCGTTCCGTACGGAAGAATTTTTACTAATGTTTATAAATTCTATCACAGCCTACTCTAGATATAAGCCCGAAAAACATGACAGTGCGGCCATTTTACCTACCACCAAGTGTGTCGTCATTATTTCATTTATTTTTGTATCACAGATTAACCAATCCTTACACAACTATAAAACTGCACACTCTTTTAACCGAAACTAAAGAGAAATGCTGATGTCATTGACGTATTCTCACCTCAATACTTCAACAAAACGAACACAGTAACAAGAGTCTTCCAATAAATACACATGAAAATTGTATTTGAGAAATTTTTTATCGTGACCAAATGTTCAGAACATTTGCAGGTTTACGCCAAGTAAATTCCAAGTTAAGACCTAAAAACACTACGAGAAATATTCCGAAAAAGTAGAATTCTCCAACCTTTTCCTATTTTACTGTAGCAGGTTTCGGTTTGTTTACACCACCAGTGCTCAGCTGTTCGTGTCAGCTTCCTGGCTTGTATCTAGAGTAGGCAACAACAAATTACAGGTTGTGATTATTGGAGGGGGGAGGATAGATAAGTATTTCATTGAATATCCATCATATAATATTATATAAAGCTAAAGAATCGTGGCAATAACCAAAGTGCTGGTGTTGAACCCAAACCCCCGTAGATCCACCACGAACAAAGGCATTTGTATACATATTTTGATTGATAGCTATGCAACTTCGGTGAGTCATTTAAGGTATGCAAAACAAAAAACCTAATTGAGCGCTAGACAGAAATAAAGTAAGTATTTTGCATAAAAAAATTATACAGACATTTTATTGTATCGAAAATAATGTAAGCTTTACACGTGGCAATAATACTAGTTTTGCCAAACCCTTTCGAAAATTTTCTCATTTGTCAAACTCATGTACGCCCCACTTGTTCGCAGAAGAGCTAATGCAAAATTGCCAAAGGTGGTTGGTAAGTCAAGGAGCTGAACGTAGATACTATACATATATACATAGAGTTTCTATAATGAAATAAGTTTTGTGGTGGCGACATGTGCAATCAAAAGTTCAATAAGTGGGGCATGGCCCGATTCCCTCCTCATCCTCTCGTCAGCTGTCTGGAATGATTTTTCAATGGAAGCCCTCGGGTATTGATTGATGATTCGAAATGAAAAAAATTTTAAGCGCGGAAATGACATGACTCTTGGCAAGGAAATAATGGAAGAAAATCGTAACGTAGAGCAGCGATATCGTTTAGCTTTTGCAGCGGAAAATTGTCTCAACTTCAGTTATGGAAAGTTCATGACATGGAGATAATATAATTTTCAGGTCACTTCACATTAGTTTAATGCAAAATTTAAAAAAAAAATTTTTTCCAAACAGAAAAATTCAACAAATACCAATTGAGGAGTGGAAGTCGAAAACGACTAAAGTGCCAACAAATTTTTTCCATTAAAATTGTTCTGTATGCCATCGTCAATTAGGGAACTTAACAACAGCCACATAGCTTTATTGTAATGCTTAGATTAAGCAAATGATAGCATTCTATGCTAGTAGGTGAACAAAGTGATATGAAAAAGCAAACCATCGACTCATTTTACGCTTTCAGTTCTATGAATTTTGGGCACTTTCGTCGTTTCTTCAATTTTATTAAATCTAGCTTTAGGGGAGGCGGTATTTAGACTCGGTTATTAAGCAAGCAGTTCAGAAAATACTGTTCTGAGGAGGAATACAAACCTGGAGTTTTACCTTCATGGCTAAAAGAGCACTTTACAGATATACTGTCTATACCGATTTGAGAAAAGCTTGAATAATCCAGTGCATGATCACAATTTGAAGGCTTTGTCTTTAAAATACAGAATACCAGATTTTTACATTAAAAATGCTTTGTCGTGCTCTTTCTTGATAAAGTAGATTTTCTCGAGGTTTAGTTTCGGCTGCGATGCCAAATAGCCTTACTTTATTTTCATTATTTTCGATTTTGAAGCTCGAACACGATCAAGTGTTCTATGCGTTTTACGGCCCAAACACAATTGTGGCCTTTCAGTTATATAGACCAATCAGTCTAAGCTTCTTTCTACTTAATATAATGGAGCGACTGCTAGTGATGCAACTGTCAACGTCATGGGAACACTTGACTCTTACTCAAATTATCAAGAAGCCGTCTGCTCATATATATCGGCCAGACAATATCGCTATTTATATTACTAATTAGTAATTAATATTACTACTGCATTCACGCGTTTTTTATTTAAATACTAATCGCACACGGAGTTGGATCAATACGTTGAGCGGCAAGACCAACATGCCATGGGTCCCGGGTTCGAGACCAGATGACCCCGTGAGCTTTTATTAAGAAATTAAAATAATCCACTCCGTCTCTGGGCTGTTGTCTAGCTCGCAGCAATGCAAAAACAAAACTCAAGTTTTCGCACTTTCCTAATTCCCTTCCGGCCAAAACCATGCTAACGCATCAAACTGTTGTCCCCTAGGATTTGGCCACATCGTATAAAAAAAAATATAAGCTAGAAACTGCAAACTGCCCCAATCACTTCCCCTTCACTTTAGTTAGTTTGCATCCCCAAAAGGTAAATCTACAGAAACTGCCTTACATACTTTTGTTAGCAAGATTGACAAAGCCCTTCCCAAAAAAGGAAAAGCTTGATGTGTTTGTCTTGACATAGAAGGAGCTTTTGCCAACACTAGGTATGGGTATATCTAGAGCTCTCGGCTTAGATTCGCATACTGTAAAGTAGTCGTATTCTATGCTAAAGAAGTGAGAAATTACATCCACCCTTGGTAAAACCTCTGCATCAAGAAGACTAAGGGTGCCCACAAGGCAGTGTTCTGTCACCGCTGCTCTGGTTCTGACCAAGCTATGCGAAGTTGATTACCCTTCTGTCGATACTAGACTATCGGCCAACCTTACAATCATTATCTCAGGAAAGTTCGACTCAACTTTCACTGATCTAATTACACCAGTTTTGTGTGTATTACTGACTGGATGTAGAATTACGTCACATTGATTATGGTATTTTTCTTGTCAAGCTCATTCATTTAATATCCATGTCAAGAGGGTCTTGGGGCGTCTACCATATTTCGTTCAGAATCACATCACGAATCTCGCCGTATTCTGCTCATCAAACCCTTACATTGGATACACATGGCTATGGGTTGTGAAGAGCGTCCGATATATTGGGTTTAGAATGACGTCATTCAACTCACCTAACTCCTTCAGTTGATACCGACGTCAGAGGGGTTGCGAAGAAAATGGTTATCTGTCATATTGGCATTAGAATTAAGTCATATAGTTTACCGTATTCTACTCGTCGAATCCTTTGATTTGATACACATACCAAATAGAGTATGAAGAAAACGATTATCCACCACCTTGGGACCTCCGCCTAATTGGATTTAGAACAACATTAGATATTATACATATATTGCATTGTCATCGGATTAGCATACGTAAGCAAAATTTCAGCTCAATCAGATATCCGGAAGTGGGTAAAAATCGGCTTGCAAGATTTGCCGACGGACAGACAGGTGAAACTAATATAAAGCTTGTAAAAATAGAGTCATTACGGAGTCATTGACAGCCCTACATAAGTGGTTAATTGGTTCATGTTGGCCATAATATGATATGGAGATTTTACTATTAACCCTGTTGAATACTCCAATGCAAATACCTGAACATTGCTCTTAATAGAACACTTAATTGGAACTCTCCCCTAGACTCCACTCCTCACAAGGCTGCACAAGTCCTATGAACCTGTCGAACCTCGATTGTTTCTTATGCCGCCTTGATCTGGTGGACCAAAATTTAGCATCAGTTGGCAATTATCAAATGCAACAAGCAACAGCAGCTGGGTTGCCCCTCCATAACGGGAGCTATGATGGCTTGTCTAGCAGCTGCCATTGAGGCGGTAATCAGATGACTCAAAAATAGAGCAATTTAAAATCAGCATTCGATGCTCTGCAACAGGAATTTAGTCTTTGTTGCTACAGAAATTTAATTTCGACAACAATTTTAATCTCATGAAGTGACACCTGTCCCATTTTCATTGACCTTTACGTTCGATCAGGAGGTTGGATCTGTGTCGGAGACTGATAGCCTCTCGGGAGTGCAGGTAGCACAAGAGTCTGTTTCGGGGGTCCTTTGATTAAATCTTCTTTGGGTGATCTTTGGTACAATGCTGAATCTAACATTCAAGCGGGACATCGACGGGTGGCACAGCAGAAACAACGGCGACCACATCAGAGGCAACAACAACAAGGACAATCAAGACAACAAATACGACAGCAGATGCTGCATTCCAAATAATACAAAAAATGGAAGGTTATGCTGGTGAGTTACAGTATTCTCAACGACAGCAACATCATGAAAGACCCGTTGGTGAATTCCATGTCGTGAGACCTCCTAAGGTTGTCTTTGCCCCAAGATTATCCCTGGACACTACTGCCGAGTGCCTGAGGTATATTCGCGATTAAACGGAACTAATTCCCACTTTATATCGTTGAGGCATTTCTCGTCTTAGGATTTCCAGGCTAGAGTCTTTGGTTGCGTCAGTCAAACTTTTGGTGAGCCCTGATATCTTTGACATTGTCTGCTCGGCTGCATTTTGGCCATTTTTGCGTGCCACGCAAAGGGAAATCTGGATTGATTAAAAAACGTGAAGAACTTGGAATCTACTACCAAAACATGTGAGGCTTAAGTAGCAACACACAGAAACTTTTACTTCTACGATAAATTCTGAATTTTACGTAATTTGTTTAACGGAAACCTGGCTGAGCAAAGTTATTTTGACAATGGAGGGTTGATTGTTGTTAAAAATTACGTCCGCTACGAGTATGCCTGCCTGACGGTGATGGACTGGAGGTTCTTTGTGTTAAGCTGCCCTTTCCTTCTAAATCGATCTTCTTGATGGTAGTTTATATTCCGCCAAATATGGTCTGTGAAATTTACGAGAGGTGCCAATATTGCTGTATCTAACGAGTTGTTTGTTCTCGGAGATTTTAACCTTCGCCATACCTCAAAGAGGGCTAGTAAAAGCGAAGAGTGTCTTCTTTCATATAATGTAGCATCGCATCGGAATTGTATGTGATAGCACAGCCTATTCTAGATACAAGCCCGGAAAACATGACAGTTCGGCCATTTCACCAACAAGCGTTTCATCTTTATTTCATTTTTGTTGTACCACAGATTAACCAATCCTTGCACATACAAACAAAACTGCACAATCTCGCAACCAAAACCAAAAACAAACGCTGATGTATTGACGCATTTTTAGCTCAATGCTTCAACAAAACGAGCACACGAAAGTTTTCCCTTTTAAAACACATCAAAATTGGATAAGAGTAATACTTTTTATCGTTTTCACACGTTTACAACAATTCTACTTTAACCTTAAGTAAAATCAAATTTAAGACTTTAAATATATTGCGAGAAATACTACGAGAAAGTACAATTCCCCAAACTGTTTCTTATGAGTTATGACTGCTGTGGCAAGTTTTGGTTTGTTTGCACCACCAATGCTCAGCTGTTAATGTCAGCTTCCGGGCTTGTATCTAGAGTAAGCTGCAGTGATAGATGGCCTGGCATCCTTGGATTTACAGCAGATTAACTTGGAATCACAGTAGGCGTGTGCTGGGTACGATTTATACTTCTGACGAGAGTAATTGTAGCCCGATCTCACACCTGATGTGCCTTTGTTGGAGGAGAATCTTCATCACCCATCACTTTTGTTATTATATCCTTGTGATTCTAACCCATCTGATAAATACATATGATATAAATTTTAAATTTAATTTTCATAGGACTAATTTTGATGATCTTAACAGTTACTTTGCTACTTTTGATTGGAGTTCAATTCTAAATTGTATTAATATTGATATAACTCTTGATCGATTTTATATAGTACTTTCTAGCGGTTTTCTTTGGTCAGTTCCGATTAAGATGTGTTGGTCGAATGCCAGAACGCCTCCTTGGTGCGATGATGACATTCGGCCTAGAAAAGTTACGCGTTGACAAAATCTTCTGACAAATATGTACCTTTCTGTAATTTACGGAGGATCTTTTAAGCTTACAATGCTTATCTGACTGGCTTATAACAGTCAGTATGGGACGGCCGTTAATCTTTTTCTCGATTTGTTAACTCGAAACGCAAATCTGAAACGCAAACTTGTTTGCAGTTTTTTTCGGAAAGCATATAATCAGGATAATCCGCATATTAATACTGAATATATCGATTATTAGACAAAATATACTGCACCTGATTTGGTATTCAATATTGATTTTGTGATATCTTCCATTTTGGAACTTGACGATGGGAATTCTCCTGAACCTGATGGACCTCCTTCGATTGTACTTAAGCGTTGTAGATACTCTTAGGGTGAGGTGGTAAATCAGTGGTATGTAAAAATAATCCAAAGCAATCGATATTAATCTCGAATCCATAGTTTTCGGGATCACTAAAATAAATAATGACACTCTCGTTACCGTTATGGGGGTAAGATATCCATAGGAGTGTGGATGGTGATATGGTGGACCAATATTAGTATCGAATCCATAATTTTGCGGTCGTTGAGATGATTAATGACACTCTCGATGCCGTTACATTCTGTTGGGATTAAAGACCGGAGGGTGGTCAAAACGACCGATTCAATACTTAATAGTTGTCGGGGTGGTGGGGATTAGAGTGACATGTGGAAATATAACGACAATCTCACTTACTTAAAGTTCGAGCAACGCCGGACACACCCAGCTAGTATAAAATTAAAGAAAGACATTAAATTTTAATTTTGAATGTTACCTTTTTAAGGGGGAAGGCCACTGTGATGGGTCAAAAAAATAAATGTTTTTTTTTCATCTTAAATTAAAGTTTATATATTCAAAAATATGTGTGCAAAATTTCAAAAATTGACTGAGTTACAGTGAGAGTAGATAGACCGACTGTTTTTCGCTTGACGTCCCGATGAGAATGGCACGCCCCCAAGTCACTTGCTCAAACTTATTTATCAATAGATGACTTATTGGGGATCTTTTCCTCGAATTTCTTTTGTTATTGCTATATAAATATATTGTTCTTTTGCTATATAAATCTGGGTACTGGCTTACAAAATAAAAGCTCTTTCTATCGATTAAGGTGCCTAGAAGTTGTTATTTGATAGCGGGAAAAATGGACTAAAAGATTTAAACACGTTTTTCTCGAAACGACTTTTTTCAAACTAATCGCATCGATAACTCGGTCAATTATTAACTGATTTTAAATTTTTTGTTTTTCTTTTGTTCGTATTTGCAGTGGCTAAGGTTAATTTTTACTATTTTTAAGGCTGTTTTAAAACAAAAAAAACGGTCGAAAAAATGAAAAAAATTCAATTGTTCGCCATTTTGTGAAAAATCAAAATAAAAAAATTCGGCTGTGTACAATGATAACTACATTCATATAGATTATAAAGAACTTTTATTTTTTTTTTTTTCAAATAAGCCGTTCTTAAAAAATCGGTGCGACCATGGAGGGGGAATTTTTTTTGGCTCCACGGCAACGCTCATATCTTTAAGACTATTTAATAGTTTTTAATAAAAATTTATGTAAATATTGTTAAATGTGCACTTAATAAAATAAATAAAAAACGATGCCGATATTCCTTTATTTTCCCGGTCAAAAAAATTCCCGGAAATCACTCATTTTTTCGGCCGTCACATTGGCCTTGCCCCTTAGATGTCACGATTTACGCTATTTTGAGTTACTCGAGTTGATATGGAATATTATGTTAAATTCATTGGTTACCAATCAGAGTTACTTTTTAAAAAAACTCAATATTACCTCAAAAAAATCAATTGGATCAAAATTTTTATTTAAATTTATCTGCATGTACTCTGGGTTTATCGGGCTTTAGGTGAATGAGCATCATTTTTGATTATTTTTACATATCACTCGCTTCACCCTCCCACTCCAAAAACTATAAATTCGACACTCATATCGATCGTTTCCGATTATTTTTATATATCATTCCTTACTCACCCTACCACTCGGGATCTAATCTTCCCCCATCTCCCTCCAGGATCCGATGGCATCGTGAGTATCATTATTCATCTGAGCGACCCAAAAATAACTATGGAGTTGACACTAATATTGGTCGTTTTTGAATTATTTTTTCTTTGTTTTTGCTTTTAATTCGATTTTTTCTTTTTGCGTTAAGGTGATCTTTACTTCCTTCAAATCACAGTTGCGTTTCCGTAATTTCTTATAATCAGTATTATTAAATTTTTTTAATTTTTACTCAGATTTTGAAATAAGAGAATTAAGGTGTCTACAACTCTTCCTTTGTTTTATAGTTCTAGACACGTCGCTGCAAGGAAAACTTTTTTAAGAAACCCAGGTAGTTTTGAGAAATCATTGATAAACAATTTTCGTCAACATTACTTCAAGAATATCATATTATTTAAGTATTAATATTGCACAAAATGTAGGTGCAATCATCCGATAATGACCATGAATTACACCGATTTAATTTCAATGCAAAAATAGCCGACTCATCATTTCCGTTTTGCACTTAATTCTATTTTTCTGCAAGTCGTACAAAACTCATTTCAGTGTTGCAATCAATTATAATAAAAGAAAAGTGTTGTCCAATTTATTTACATTTTGTCGCCTGTTTCTGCAAAGGTCAACAAATTTACTTGCTTTTTGATATTCTTTATATTATGGCGATTTCAAGTTCATACCTTAACAACACTTTAAATCAGATATAATGAATACACAGATTTGGCGCATGCATTTGGTCGGTTAAGGCCTACGTATCTAATTTCGTTAAATTGTATATTTAAATCGTGAGCAAATGATACCTAGTTTTATTTCCGATTATTTTAAAGTAGCTGTGCATAGTAAATTTGCTTAAGTTTCATATTCATGACATGATATACAAAATAGTGACTTTTTTTACATTTTCATAAGAACTATGAACCTGATATAATGAATAGATTTTAATGCCAGTTTAATGGAATGCAGTCAACAGAAAAGCAATAAACAATGTGCTAATAAATGAGTCTTACGATATGTAACTTCTAAAAATGTAATAAAATAAATTATTTTCAAATATTTGCATAAATAAGTACAAATATAAAATCATTAATATTTCATGAGAACGTTTTGGTAAAGCCTAATATGAATAAAACATGAATTTATAAAATTCCAAAATGTGCGATTTTTTAATTTTGAAAGCTCTCAAAAGATTTGTTCTAGACAAAACGCTTCTCTTCTAAATAAATAGCGTCGTGGTCTTATGTTACAACCTATAATTTTTTCACTGTTACTGCCCAAACATTATGTTATGAAAAGTTTGCTCTCTTTACTGGCAAATTACTTTTAATCTTCATGGCGTCAATATCTTTATTGTATTCTCCAACTCTCGGGCTGTAAATGCTTCTAGGAAGAAACTTACTGAGATGCCCTTACGTATATGTAGGTACCCAGATTTTGCGTCGCCAGACTTTGAATCCTGTCAAATCGAGAGGCTTCGTGTCACTTTTCTGTTTACTAGACATGTGAAACTAGTTGAGAAATTTTGAAGTTTTGATTTAATAATTTCTGGTGTTTTATAAATTATTAAAAGTGAAGAGAAAGAAGTTTTATACATACTTCTTTTTTAAAGTGCGAATGAAATAAACAAAGATTTAGTGTAAACTTATAAGGTCTGTTTCTTTGCTTTTCATACAAAATATGTTCGTGTAAAAACTTACTTGACTGGTGGGGGAAATTTCAAGCAAGAAAGAAAAAGTAAGGAAACATTTTCGTGATAATTCATTATAAAAAGAAGAAGAATGAAATATCTTTATTAATTGATGATGAACAATTAATTGTGATGTTTGTAGAAATATTAATTTTTAAATTTTTCAATTTAAACCAACAATTTTTCACTATGAACTACCAAAAACTTATGCTGATTTTTAAATATAACATTCGGCAAAACGTGCAAGAAAATGGCGGATTCGCACAAGCTAAATTCTACGGGTAAAATCTTGCAAGACGGGAAGCGATGATGTCAATAAAATTCCCCTCATTTCGAACTTTCACGAAAGTAAAGAAATATAAAATGGTTACGTTCTTGCAAATTCGTGCGCACGAGGGATCCCAAATTCGGATAAAGAAACAGACGTTTAATAAAGTACATAGTGTAATTTTGTTAAAAATAGTTTAATAGTCTTTTTTTAGGCTTTTTAGCGCTTTGTGTGAAGTCAGTTCAATTTTTTTTTAGAAACTATTTTATTTTTCACTTTTTAGTGTCTTCTACTCTGTACAACAAAAAAAGAACAATCCAAATTGGTCCACGTTTAACCACCTATCCCCACCCTCATCCCAACAAAATTTTTTTTCTCGTGTTATCAATCAGAGAGCATACTCTACACAACAGAAAAAGAATTATTCAAATCGTTCCACGTAAGACTACCCCTCCCCACCCTAGGCTAAATTTTTTTCTCCTATTAGCAATGGGGGATCATACTTTATACAACAACAAAAAATAACCATCCAAATCGGTCCACGCGTTACAAAGTTAGGTTTCACCACCACCCCACCAAAAATTCTTTTGACTTGGTACCAATCGGTGAACATACTCTACTCAACAAAAAAGTATTATCAAAATCGGTCAACGCGTTACGAAGTTATGTCCGGTCAGACATAAAGAAAAAAAATTACACGTCTAACTTAGAACCTCTTCGTTTTTGGGAAGTTGGTTTAAAAATAACTCCTTTTGTCGACGATCTGGAATATTCTGTTACACGTAAGACTACAAACTAAAATTAGCCAGTTATCTAGTAATGGGAGAAGTTTGGAGACTAATTCCGACGGAAGGAAGAAACATTTGTCTGTTTCTTAGCTCAAACCCTATTTCAACTCAGAAAGGGCACGAGACTTGGCGGAGTAAGTGATAACGTGTTGGCCTACCAATTCAGAGGCGATCCATGGTTGTTTTCTGCTGACAACAGATTATGAAAAAAAAATGGGAATTGCAGAGAACATGTCAGTGGCTTGGAATCGACCTTAAATTGTATTTCCACTTGTAATCGTTATCTCGAATCGGGTGAAGTTGTCCCGATTTAATGTTATTCGCCATTCAAACTAAGATACCGAACTTTACGCTTCCTAAGCTGAATGGACAAACACTTGCGCTATCCTCCAGCACAAAGTATCTGGGCATTATACTGGACACAAAACTAAACTGGAAACTAAACGTGGAAGAGCGGATCAAGAAAGCGTATATAGCCTTCTACGACTATAAAAGAACCTTTGGCAAGATGTCCTATGGATGTACGCAGCCGTGTTCTATACTCACGTATGGCTCACTAGTTTGGTAGTCAGTAAGTATGGGATGTATTAATACTCAGCAAAATACAAAGAACAACAGGGGTTGGAATCATGGACGCCCTCTAGTCTTGCACCGCGGGTGCCTTGAATATAACCCTTTACCTTCTGCCTTTAGTGCATTATATCAAAAATATCACATCTAGCAGTACAGTTAGGCTCAGAGAATCTGAGTGCTGGATCGCGAAATCACACGGCCACAGTAACATCCTAAAAATGTAATCAGAGCAATTAACCACCTTAACACCAGGCACATTGCAAGGCTGAGTCTCAGCAAAACTTTTACCGTCAGGATTCCAGTCAGGAAAGCGTGGAGGGACGGTGAATTAGGACACTCTGATATAGAAGTTTTACGGATGGCTCCAAAATGGACTGCGGAGTTGGCGCAACAATATACTCCGAATTGCTGAAGGTCTCCCGGTCATACAGACTTCCAGACTACTCCAACGTGTCTTTCAGGAAGACGTTCTGGATATTCTAAAGGCGCGCGAAACCTCAACGTGGAAATCAGCAGGATGCAACGTTGCTATTTTATCTAACATAGGCTGATTTTAAGGCTCTTGACCACCTCTAAATTGGTAGAGAGATGCTATGAGGAACTAACCTGCCTGAAATACCGGTTCACCATCACCAAGGACACAGAGACATCAAGATGAATAACAGAGCTGGGGAGCTAACTAGGCGCGGTTCTGGTTTTCTTGGTTTCCGTGGAGAGTTGCATATTTCGCTTGGGACCATTAAAAGGAATATCATCTCGAACTGTCAGCGGCAGACCCCAGATGAAAAAGCCTAACCTCATGCATCAATCTAGGAACATTTGAGCAACTTATGATATAAAAAGAGCTAGAGAACTCCTAACTAGGACCCGAAGAAACGTCGCCGGCACGATGGCAGTATGCACGGGTCATTAGGCAAGGGTTGATATCCATTTTAATGAATGCTGCAGGATTTGATAATCTCCTCTCGACCGCTCATATCCCTGTTCTTTTACTATATTTTATCTTTCGGCATCTTGTATGCTAATTGGATCTCCGCCAGTGTGTAGGTCACTACTTTAACTAACTTAATCGACAAATCTACTTTATATAGGCCTCAAAGACCTACGTACTATAAGTCTATCTAGGCGCAGGAGAGGAGATTAAGGCTCTTTCCCAATGACTTCTGCAAAAGCTGTCAAGACGACAGGAAGAAGGAGAATTTACGTCACCTCCTTTGCTCGCGCTCGGCCCTGCAGAACACATTGGAAGGTCTTCCTCCTAGGTGACTATTTCCTGGATCCTGCGATCTCAAAACAACTTACGTAACAGATATTTGTCGCTTCATATGCAGCTCGAGACGGTTTCGAAGGGGGTGGAATCCTAATAATGTAGCTGCTTCGGACAGACCAGTACCCGACCTACCTAGTCAAATCCTAAAATTTTAAAACGATGCTATGATGATGAATATTTTAATTTAAAATAAATTAATTAAACCAAATTACCAAACATATGAGCTTGGTAATTGAACAATTTGACTATAGCTACAGCAGACGGCGGAGCTGAAGCTTATGTTGCATTGAATACTCTTGCTGAGATATGGCGCAATAACAACCTCTTCAGGCGCACAAAACTGCGAATCTTCGAATCGAATGCAACATCTGTTCTGTTGTACGTCCGTACGGCCGCAAAACACATGGAGAAGATCCGTAGAGAAGAAAGGCAATCACAAATCGTGGCAACAGTTAAAGGTGTTGGCGCGGAAAGAGAGAGAGAGATCTGCTTATCTAAGGTAAAAATTGTTTGTAAGAATGAATCACATTTTACAGGCTTGTTTATTTAAAATCAAAAACTTTAGGAAAATTTGTAATTTTGCATAAAATAAAAAATCATATCCATATTGTTTAAAACAACAATACTAACATACATTGTTGTTATATGTTCAGATCTAGTTAGATTTAATTAGATAACCCTAATTAATACAGGAAGTCAACAAGTTCTTAAGTACTGCATTAAATCTAATATATGGATGTAATATTGAGGCAGTAATTATTGAACCTGTTTTATAATTGCAAGAAACTGCTGTCTTTTATAATGATAGTCACAATTAGTGCACTTAACGTAATAGCTCGAAAAGTACACAGTTTAAATTGCTTCAGGTATACTTGCTTAGAAAGAGATAAGAAAAATATTGTTATGTCTTGATCAGTTTTTTTAGACATTAGAAACTTAGAAAAGAAATGTAAGCAATGTAAGAAATAATTGGATAAGGTTGGCGTCAAATAGGGCAATTTTGAAAAAAAAAAACGATAATAATGATAATGGTTATATCCTTTGTCCTTGAAAAAGTCCTTGATGTCCCAATATATCGATTTTCAGATTTTTTTCATATTTTTAAAGGCCTACAATCAGTGAAAATTTTATTTTGGGGACTCGATGGATTCGTGCGCTACAATTATTTTAGTGAACAAAATCCAGAAAAAATCACTCGTTATTTGAATGGGGTGGCAAGTGTTAATCATAATACCTATCTGAGGTATGATGATTAAAATTACATGGCAGGGAAAGTGATGAAAGGATATATCTTTCCTTTCCTTTAAAGAAAAATAAGTATTGAAATTTGAAGTGTATTTATCCGTGGTTTGATTAATAAAATTTTAAATGATTCTAGGTACCTCTATACATTAGATTCACTTCCCAATGTTCTCATTTACCCTAATTAATACTAATTGACTACGTTTCTTATGGCATCTGTTTAATTTTTTTTTATTTATTTCCTTCAAATTCATCTAAAAAGATTACTTCAGCGTACAATAAAGACTTATAAACTAAACTACAAACTAAAAGCCGAAAAAAATAAATCAGTAAAAAACATCTACCTCGCGTCAACCAAAACACTGTCTAAGCACGCCCTTCAACTGCAGCCTGGAGAGATTAAGGTCGAAGTTGGCAAAATTTTGGTTGAAGAGACGAAAAATCGACGTTATGGGCTCGTGCATCCCATACAGAGTTCGATGACTAGAGACGTGCAGGAAGTTGCGATTACTCAAGGAGCGTTGCGGGATAGAGATGGTCACTGCCGCCAGTAAATCGGGTGAATTTATTGTTCCCTGCAATAAATCGAACAAAACTAATAGTTTGGAGATGTTACGCCTCCTTCCAAGGGAGTCAAGAGAAATCAGCCCCAAACGATCAATATAAAAAATAAATTAACTAGTGATCAATCCAGTTGACGTGAACGGAGAAATAGGGAGCCCACACAGGGCTGGCGTATTCCAAAAGCGGTCTGACAAAGGTACAGTAAAGAAGCTTAGTTAGGTAGGGATCATCGAGTTCCTTAGACCATCTTTTAACGAAACCCAATATTGAGTTAGCTCTACCAACGACCGAGTCCACATGATCCTCGAATGAGGTCCTTCATCTTATGAACCATGGCTAAGGGACCGCCATCGACGGTATAGTCAAAGAGGTAAGGACGTCTTTTACGGTAGAAAGTCATAACGATGCACTTGCCGGCATTCAAAGGAAGGCGATTGCACACGCACCAATCGCAGAACACAGCCAGGCCAGAGTGCAAGGTACTGCAGTCTACTTCGTGGGAAGCAGTGCGAAAAATCTTAGCATCGTCCGCATAACACAGAATTTTAGTGCGGGTCAGTAGAAGCGAAACGTCGTTAACATATAGAATGAAGGGGAGTGGTCCGAGGATACTGCTCTGTAGCACCCCAAAGTGTCAGGGATTTGGTCAGAAACAGCTCCCCGAAACAGGACGCGTTGGATACGACCAGACAGGTAAGAGGACAACCAGTTGATGAAGCAGGAAGGAAACCCAAGAAGAATAAATTTATAGACCAGGATTTCATTCTCGATCCTATTGAAAGCCTTACAGAAATCTGTGAAACACAGTCGACCTGTTTGCCCGCATCGACGGCTGGTAAGAATAATTAATGAATTCAAGTAGGTTGGTGGTCGTAGACTTCCCCCTGAGGAAGCCATGCTGGTAGGGCCCCATGAAAGGCCTGCAGTGAAATCGAAGAACGTCACTGACGAGGTCGGTAGTTGGAGACGTCTGACCTACTGCCTTTCTTATGGAGAGGAATCAACACAGAAGTCTTCCAAAGTTCAGGAAAGCAGCCGGGTTGCAGAGATAGATTGAACAAGTAAAAAAGAACACCAGCAAGAGATAATTGGCAATTTTTCAGAAAGAAAGTGGGTAAACCGTCGAGACCACCCGTGAAACCTCCGCCAAATTAGATAAGTGTTCAGCAACGTGTGCATCGTCGAATACAAATCAGAAGTGGAAATATCACATAGGTAATCATAGAAAGAGGTTCGGAAATAATCCGAGAAAAAATTAGAAATTATGGGAGCATCATCACTCTCGCAGTTGCGGTACCTCAAAGAGGAAGCAGAGGTATCACATTTACACTTCGAGTTAATAAATCTCCAGAACAATTTGGGGTCGCTACGCAACGTAGTTCTCATGTTAGACAGGTACTCGGCATAGGAGTTCTGCAGGCGAGCAGAGAAACGCTGGCAAAGGTCAGAGTACGTCAAATAGTCATTTGGCTTCCTGAGGCTCAAAACCCCTTCCAAGCTTTACCCCTCAAGTTCCTCAGATGTCGTGAGGCACCATCAAACCAGTGACGAAACAGATCAGGGGATCCGGACCTAGAAATGCTAATAGGAACATATGGGATAAAACAGGCGTAAAGAACATCATAAAAAGCCTCCAACCAGATCTACGTCGCGCTCTTTCAGCACGCCCGACCAACCACAAGAAAGTAACCAGTCATCAATGCACGAGAAGTCAGCGCGTTTAAAGTTGAAGGAGAAGTCACCAAGTAGGGAAGGAGATGCAGCGGCAGTGCAGTAGCACATGACAACCAGGAGAGCAGGGTGATGACTCGATTTAGGAACCAAAGGGACCAGGCATCTCCTCACAATCGTATCATCAGGGTCAGAAGAAAACACCAGGTCAAGAAACCTACCCGAGTCATTAGGAACATCACAGCATTGAGCCAAGCCGGAAGATGCTAGAGAGTTCAAAAAGGACAAAGCGTATTGGGGAGCAGATGTAAACAAAGGTAGGCGATCAAAAAATTGAGAAAATTGAGGTCGCCAAAGAGCACCTTGTTATCTGTGGGAAGTAAGGAATCGTACAAACTGTGAATAGACGCAGCGAGCAGTTCGTACGCTGCGGATGGTGAACAAGGGGGAACATAAACAGTCAACACAAATAGGCTTCTGGTAGGAAATCTCAAGGAAACCCACAAAAGGTCTAGGTCGCGGGAGTCGGAAATATCGACGACCGAGCACGATATCGCTCACAGGACCCACCACCGGCATCTTCCCCAACCTCTCAACCTCATAGAATTGCAGGAAAAAAACCATATAAACAATAGAGGATCATAAAGGGTACACGTCTCGATACTTAATAAAGACGACAGAAATAATTAAGATATAATTTTAAAGAAATGACTCAAAAATGAAATTCGTGTTTCGGGTGTTCAGCGATTTACATCAGATATCAACCTACTAATAGTGGCAAGAGTGAAGATATAGTCGGACCTTAAAATTATAGTGTAAGTGTATAGTGGAAAAATGGTGTACAAGTGAAATATCCGTACAAGTGAAATATCCGGAACTGCGATGGAAACTCCTTCTCAAGATGTTAATTATGCATCATCGCATTTCATTGACATGGTGGCTGCACTCAACTCTTTTAATAAATGCCTTCTGTATCTTAATGAGGAAAAAAGTGATCAGACGAGACGAGAAATATATGAAAAGTAAATTGAAAAGCGTAACAAAAATAATTGCCGAAACATTTTTCACATGACATATGAGGCTAGCAACAATAATGATTTAACTGAGACAATAAACAAACAATAAATAAATAAACTGAGTAGTGTCTTTTATCGCTGATACCAGAGGAGTGGACTGTAACAAAAATAGTTGGGGAGTTCCCCGGTACAACGTTATACATGGCAAGAAAGTCGAAGAAGAAAAAGAGGATTGGGAAAACAACCATCCCAGAAACAATAAAGGCTGAATCTCGAAACAAAACAATTAATGAAAGAGTTTTATTGCACTGATGAAATCAACAGGGTAATGCCAGGAAAGAAGGATTTTGTGTCAGTTTGGGTAAGTATGAATCGGCGTTCAACACCATAATCAATATGAATTTTGCATATGTATCCTCCGAAGAATATTACGCGGAAGAACAAGCCCTCCAAAAAAGATATTCAACACTCAAACTAGTGCAACAAGACAAAAGAAACATCAAGTAATCCCATCAAGGCATCTCAGGAACGATACGTACAACGTTAACTGCCGGTTTAGAGACAATGCTCCATCTTCCCCATTCAACATCCACGGTAGGAGTATAGCTGCTCGTAATACCATTACGATCAATTGGACGGCCTCTAATTTCAGTAAAAAGAGAGATCGGCCTAAAAGATGTTCAGCTCGCCGAGAATAGGTGGATCTGTCTGACAAACTGCGACATATCAAGGATGACGTGGCCCGTGGCCAGAGTGGAGTGAAAAGAGAGCGGCGTTCTTACCGAAGAAAAGCCGACGAAATCTAAGTAATACAACTGCAGTTATAATAGGTCACTGTCTTTTTGGTAGCTGTGCCATCCGCATGCGTATTCCCGCCAACGACTTCTGTCGGAGTTGCGTATACGAGGAAGAAGTTAAATGCATTCAGCATTTACTTTGCGAATGCCCTGGACAAGGCAAGAGAAGGTTTCTGGCCTTCGGCAAGCACATCCTTAACGGACTAGAAGAGTTTGCCAGCGTGGCCCTGAAGGACCTTACCAAAAGCTGCGGCTGCTTTAATTAACCACTGCATGGCACTGCTAAATCGATATAGGTGAGGTTCCTTGGTAGTGGTATCACACATATCAAGGTCTATGTAATGTCGACTGGGTTATTACCGATGGCTGCCAACTAACCCAACCTAACCTAATCCGAGATTCCACGAGAATGATCAGAACGAAATATTATTTACTCCCCCTGGAATCACTTAGACATAGAGTGATTTAAAAACTTATGAATTAAACCATAGATAAATACACTATAAATTTCAAAAGTGGTTTTTCCTTTATATATATTTCCTGCCAACACTTTCCCTTCCTTACAATTTTGATCACCATACCTCAGGCAGATATTATGATTAATACTTACCACCCCATTCAAATGACGAGTGATTTTTTCCGGATTTTGTTAACTAAAATAATTGTAGCACATGAACCCATAGGGGTCTCTGTCTGTTCATGTGCTACAATTATAACTTGAAATTTTCACAGATGGTAGCCTTGTTGAAGACCTTTAAAAATATGAAAATCACTGTAGGACTCATCAAGGACGTTTTCAGGCATCAACGTTTTTCAGGCATTATCGTTATTGTCCTTTTGTTCAAAAATTTCCCCGAAGATATTTTTTTTAGAAAATATAAAATATATCCTTTCTAAAAGCAAAGTATCATTGAATTAGGCCCAGTAGAACCGGAGATATTAATTTTTGAAATTATATCAAAAGGCCAAAAACGACCCTTTTAGAATTTTCAAATGCCTTCAGTTTCTACAATTAGTGAAATTTTAGCACAATATTTGAGTTCTGCTAATGAGTTATTAGCAGGCAACCAACTTACTGACTTTAATCGAAATCAAATCAAATCATGTAAAACGCATTCAAAGATGTTCGTCCAAAAACCTTACAGCCAGCGGCGGATTAAGGTAGGGGATTACCGAGCTGAAGCCCCGGGCCCCACACAGCTTGGGGGCCCGCGCTCCGCGAAAAAATTGAATTTTCATAAAGCAGCTTTTATATTTTCCCCATAATTGAGTTAATTTTTCAAAAATTTCTTCAATAGTATTTTATTTTGAATTTTGCCTAAAAATACGAACACTTACATGTAATTGCTGTAATACTGAAGCATTATAAATCCATTTGTAGAAAATGGATTCTCAAACTAGAAAAAACTAGATGAAACTTTATGCTCTCACGAAAATATTAAAGAGCATAACAAATGCATGTTCGAGTGAATTAACTATTCAACAAAATATTCTATCGCGAAAGGGATGAATAAACAAATTGAAAATGAAGTTCAATATTGGACTAAAGTTTTAAAAAGAGTAGTTGCAGTGGTTCAGTTTTTAGCTAAAAGAATGCTAGCATTGCGAGGAAAAAACGAAATTATAGGATCCGTAAATAATGGAAATTTGATAAGCATCATAGAATTATTTTTCGAGCTTGCAAGACGTAGTACCACACTGGAGATCCAGCCGGATAAGACTATTCTTGGTAGACCTCCTGTAAGATGTAGGCCACCTGTAGGCCACCTGTAAGATGTTGCTTAGCACGACGGCAATCAACCTAGCCATACATCCAAACAGATCTGGCCTAAGCTGGATCTTATGCAATCCAAGTGTCTGCTTTTGAGGGGCAGATCTGACCTTGGTATAGTTATTAGGGTAATCTCAGGCCATTTCCCTATTGGCTTACACGCGAAGAGACTGGGTATCTTCTCAAACGACTTCTGCAGAAGCTGCATGGACGAGGAGGAGGAGGAAACTATTTTCCACTACCTCTGCCGGTGCCCTGCACTGGCACGTAGGCGGAAGTCCTTCTTGGGTAACTATTTCTTTGATAGTTTCTGCGATCTGGCGGCGATTGACGTTGCAGATCTCGATCGCTCCGGATGACGACAGCTCCGGATCGTTCCAATGAAGAGGTGGAGGGAATTCTTGGATACCCACACAATGGGCCTATTGAGGTCTAAGTGTGCCCTTTAAGGCAGCCACACGAACCAAACATAAAATTATTATCTAAATTTGATCCATTTTTGGAGCAGCATATTAAATTATATGCTAACAAGGGTCGTGGTAATGTATCATATCTTTCGAAAACTATCTACGAAGAATTTATAAAGTAATAGAGAACATTTTAGCTGAAATATATGAATCTAAATATTGGGGACTTATTCTTGACTCGACTCCAGATAATTCTCACGTTGACCAGTTATATGTAGTGTTTCGGTACTATTCCAACAATCATGCTCATGAACGCTCATGATGTAATAGAATTATTTGAGTAACATGCTATTGACATTCAAAATTGTCGAGCACAGACTTATGACAATGCTAAAAATATGTCTGGTGAATATAAGGGAGTACAAGCTTGTATAACAAAAACAAGTTAGCGCTTTACGTACCTTGCGCTGGCCATTCATTGAATTTGGTTGGATAATGCAGCGTGGAAGAATGTAGTGTCGCGATCAAATTTTTTGGAATTTTACAAGAATTATATGTATCTTTTACTGTTTCAACCCATCGTTGGAGCGTTTTAATGCAGCAAAATCCTAGCTCAAAAGTGAAAAGCCTAAGTAAAACGAGATGCTCATGTCGAGAAGATGACACAAAAGTTCTGAATAACAATTTCGACAGTAATTATAAAGCCTTAGAAGTTCTAACCAGGGTCTCCGAGAGGGGGGGGGGCGTCATGTAAGTCATCAGCAGAAAAAATTTTCCATTTTAATTATATTTAAAAAAAATGTTTCACGATCGAAAAAGTGTAATATACTAGACAGATTTGAAATTGAAAGTCACAGTATATGGTCCCGTAAACGCTTAGACACGTTTCCGGAATTCCTTTCGCGGGGGATCGTATGTGGTACCCCCCGGGCCCGAATTTTGTCTCTACGGGCCTGGTTCTAACTAATGATAATGAGCAAAAACTGAAAGTACGACAAGAAGCTTCGGCTCTATTGAGAAATATTTCTAAATTAGACAATGCTTTCATGGCGGTTTTATGGAATGAAATTTTGAACAGATTCGATGCTACCAGTCAATATTTGCAAAAGGTTGATGTTGATTTTATTTCTGTTAGTAAAATGCTACTTTCATTAGTGGATTTTATTGAAGGTTTGCGGGATAAATTTACTTTTTATGAAGAAAAAGCTAAAGGTCTGAGCAGGCCCGTAGAGACAAAATTCGGGCCCGGGGGTACCACATACGCGCCCCCGCGAAAGAAATTTCGGGCCAGGGGTTAAGTGTTTACAATCGAATGAGTGACTTTCAATTTAAAATCTGTCTAGTATATTACGCTTTTTCGATCGTGAAACATTTTTTTTATATATAATTAAAATGGAATTTTTTTTCTATTGATGACTTAGATGAAGGGGTCCCGTCATCTAAGTCATCAATAGAAGCCTGGGCCCGGGGGGTTTACCAACTTCGCTCCCCCCTCTCGGCGTCCATGGGTCTGAGTAGATTTGTAACTCAAGAATATTCTGATGAAAGAAAACGAAAAGTAACAAAAAGGTTTGCAAATAATGAAGTACAAGGTACTTTTATGTCTGGGGCGCTGATAACTTCGGGATCAACACATTCTATGTAATAATAGATAAACTAGTAGCTGAGCTACGATATCGAAGTGAAGCTTACGATTATATAACTGAACTATTTGGATTTTTATCGCGACTATTGTTTATTGAAAAAGAAGAATTAAAAATAACAGAAGATGCACTTGTACGTGGTTATTCAGATGACTTAGAGGATACCTTATTTGAGGAATTGAAACAATTAATACAATTCATTAAAATGAAGCCTATAGGATTTTTCTCCAATCGTTTTAATGAAGCAGATAGGAGAAATGATCAATCGTTATACCCCTTGCAAGTTTTAAGTTGGATCGTAGATCAAGACATGATTCAAGTATTCTCTAATACCTATAGCAGAAAGATCATTCTCTGTCCTAAAGAGAACAAAAAATATGTATAGATCAACTATGTTAGATGAGAGATTATCGTCGTTAGCAGTATTAAGTATCGAAGCAAAATTAGTGCGATCCCTGGATTTCGATGACTTGATATCAGACTTTGTTAAAACCAAATCGAGGAAAAAATATATTTAATTAGTTTTTGTTAGTTATTAAGGCATATTTTGCGTTGTTAATAAAATTCATGAACCTAAATTTGTCATATTTTTCTTATCCAAGGTTTTTCTCCACCCTTAAGAGGGGCTTGATTAAGCCCCGGGACCCTCAGAAGCTTAATACGCCGCTGATTACAGCATAATGCTTTCTAGTTTAATACCACAACAACTAGAAACTTATTAGTTTGATTTATCAAATGCAATAAAACCCGATAAAATTATATTTATGAACCTGAAATGTACATATATACAGAGAAGTTAATGCAACTTTGTATTGTATTATCGGGTAATAGATGATAGATAGAAGAACGTATCTTTATCTTTGATGATAAAGTTCAAGTTCGAACCTTTAAAGAGCTAATTACACAAAGTTTCAATCTAATCTAATGATCCCCTTTAATAACTCAAATCCACATCACATAGAATTTATGCTAATCGAACTTTTAAATATTTTTGAAATGATGAGGAAGACAAATTTTATCCAATTTTCTCATACACCGCTATCGTCAATTGCATACAGGTTTTGCGTATTAATGTTGCGACTTGTTACTAACTTTCTGCACTGATAACATTAACTCTAAAGCGATTTCAAAGCACTTACAACTTTTGTCTGAATGCACAGTAAATAATCACACGGTCCAAATAACTTTGCCTTTACGCAGGTATAATATTCACTTGAATATGCAGTAATCCACTCGCGCAGCGTTTTACCTGTCGGAAATTAAGCCACCAGCTTTCCAAGAAACTCTGGCAGTGCGAGCAACACAGTGGCCAGCCGAAAGAAAACTAGGTACGATCACTGTTACATTCTTTAAGAAACCGCTAAGTTTTTACATATTGAAACTTTTTAAATTTAGTAAAACTGGTGGGGTTTTACAAGTAAATTTTTGTTGATCTTTCAAGGTAAAAAGCCAAAGTTTGCAAAGTTTGTGGAAAAGCTTTTAACCACCTCAAACCTCGCTTTAGGCCTCAAGAGAAACTTGTTTAAGAAGAGTGAATATTGTAACTTGACTGAACATACGAATTTGAAGAGTTAAAGCCGTCACAGTCGACCAAAAAAGCGCAAGGTACTTAAGACATTATATCAGTTTTCATGCATATTAAATTTCGCTGACTTTTTCCATCACAGTTTTAGAACATTTGCTAAAAAATTTCTTGTCGCGAAGCAGGTAACAATTTGTAAGATTGGCTTTGCTGTGTGGATTTAAAAGATAAAACACCTGAACTAAGAGATTTTTGCTTAATTCTAAATTGTAAGACCTGCTAAAACCACTCATTAATTTAAACAATGCGGAAAAACGTTAAGAACATCTACGATTTATGTCATTAATAGGTTGTTGGAAAGCTTAAGCTACAACTAGCAGATGACGTATGATAAATGATAATTTATTGGTTATAAAATCGCGGGCGCTTGCCTTGTATGATTCAAATGTGCTATTAAATTAGTGATTGAATTTCATTTGAAACTAAATATTCGGTTAAAGGGAATTATGTGAAAATTCGACTACAAATTTGTTTGTTAGGTAGTTAGGTGCAAGGGAGCTTCTGGCGGTCCTAAGATCGCAGAATCCAAGTATTCCTTGCAGCAACTGGAACATCCTTCAGATGGATGAACCAAGGTCAACGAGGAGGAATGTCCTCTTGTAGTTGACAAAGGTGTCATTGCCGTCTTTTGAAAAAGACTAGTACAAATTTCACTGTGGCTTCAATACGGTTTTTGTTGTAACTATCGATGGATAAAAGCGAAAGCTGGGACTACGGTCTCAGTAACCAAGGCATAGCGGATCAGGCTGTCGAGAAGGAAGACCCTGAGCTAATTGTGACAGCAGATGACATGGCAGTCAAGAGCATGAACTCGGCAACTAAAGTCATTGCTGACCGAAATGCTGGACCAGATAGCACGAGTGAATCTGGGATGGAGACAGTTCCTCCTATGCTGGGACCAAATCAGTTGGGCCAGGGGATTAGTACAGACTTATACAGGTGGCGTAAATAAATTTTCATGACAGTAAACTCGCCTGTGTGAATTTACTTCTTCTTTTAAATGAGGAGGGTGGGTCAAAAATGATGCCATACTTGGATTAAAGCACAAAAAATACACCTTGTTTTATAGCAAAGATGCAGGTAAACTCAGAACTTGCGTTCTTGCTAGAAAATATGTTCATATATTTTTAACCGACTTCTCAAAAACAAAGAAGCTCTAATTTCGATGAGTATTTTTTTTTATGTCTGACCGGGCATAATTTTGTAAGGCGTGGACCGATTTTTGGGTAGAGTATGTTCCTCGATTGGTACCTACCATGTCACAAAAATTTTAAGTGGGGCGGGGTGGTGGGGGGGGGGCTGAAACCTAACTTCGTAACGCGTTGACCGCTTTGGATGATTCTTTTTCTGTTGTATAGAGCGTGATACCCCATTGCTGGCAATGGAAAAAATTGACCCTAGGATCGGGTGGGGAGGAGGAAGTGTAGTCTAACTTCGTAACACGTGGACCGATTTTGATGATTTTATCTTTATTGTGTAGAGTATATTCCCCGATTGGTACTATGTCAAAAAAAATTTGCAGAGGTGGGGATAAAGGGTGAAACCTAACTCGTAATGCGTGGACCTATTTAGATAATTTCTTTTTGGATGTATATAGTATTATACCCCATTGCTTATAATGTTTCATGACTGTTTCATCACTGCTAATCTTGAGATTTATACTGAAATATGTATCTACATTCTACATATCTATCACTCGGGGATCATTTTGACTGTTAATGACTGCATCCAATAATCTTGCCACCATGGAGACTTTTGATCGGCATGACTTGGTGACTATTTTCCAGTTGGTTTCAACGAGATTGGCTGAAAGCCATCGCTATCAAAAACTGCGGCATGTTGTGATAGAAAAAATATGTCTCCCCCCACCTTTTGATTCTGAACAATTACCGTATAAAATATTATTTTAAAACATTAGGTTTTATAATAATATTATTATTAGAACTAATGTTATACCAGTATGAAACCTATATTGTTATTCTTTCGATTTCGGTTCCGGAATCAGTATTTTTATGATCCATTAAATAGGTCTAAGCTAAGGGGAAATGGAATCGAAAATAACCGATGTACAAAAAATAATATTTCCGTTCCATTCACTGCTGGCAACAATTTTGCAAACAAAAAAGCCAAAAAGCTTCAACAAAGTTTAATAGGTTGGCAACTTGCTTGGTAGTGCCATCTTTTGTTCATTAGATTAGAAGTTTTACATAAAAACGAAAAGCTCTCCTTATAAAAATATCGACTTCTGAAATTGCGTTTCATTTTTATTCGATCCTCTCTGCACAAACACATACAATTTCTGCACTAACACTTAGACAGCTTTACCAACACATTTACAATTTCTGCACTAACCCTTTTAAATTTATTTAGGGAGCTTTACAACAACAATGCCATAGTAGGTAGATTAAGTTGGTTGCATTTCAATTAAAATAACCGTCATTTTATTTATAAGTTATTTTTAAAATACAATTCGCGTTTATTTAAGGAAAGACATTTGGGCGCATGTAGTCCTCCTCTTCATATATCGTGTGGTTACCTACCAATTTCATTTTAAATATGTAGTGCAGCAAAAACATCATAATTAATTCAACGTTTAAATTGAACTGTTGCCAACTTAATCCACCTACTATGGCATTGTTGTTGTAAGCTCTTCGAGCTCTTTCAAAGCTCTTCGAGTTCTTCAAAATTTTTCTTTCTCTATGCTTTTCGGAGTGGAACAGTGGACAGTGGACTGATGAACCAGTTTGTTTAGTTGAGTTTCGTCTCCCAAAGTGTTAAGTTAGATGTTAGATTGTGATCTTCTAAGTGAAATTACTGTCATATTTTATGTCATTTCAATAAATTATTTTTGTTTTGTAACGAACGTTTGAGTAATGTGATTAACAGTTGTCCTGGTAGAAGTGCACAGTGCGCGCTATTGGCAGTAAATAAATTAAATCAGCTGATCGACATTGGTACAAGTCGGCATTTGAAGTGTTACGATTTGGATGGTGTCTTCGTCGGTGCAAATTAAACAAATAAAATAACTACAGAACCACAATTGAAAATAATTCATAAAACTAACGTTTGAGCTCATGGGATCATAAGAAAGGGCGACTAAATACTCTTGTGGTAGTTGTTTGGATTGTTT
Organism: Leptarthrus brevirostris; assembly: GCA_964036015.1. Lineage (NCBI taxonomy): Eukaryota > Metazoa > Arthropoda > Insecta > Diptera > Asilidae > Leptarthrus > Leptarthrus brevirostris. Next base: position 168,434,719 of record OZ038371.1, on the reverse strand, counting down.
GATTTGCACCGACTTTAAAATGTCGTAATAGATATAAAATTAAAAATTATTTTATGCTTTTCAGCGCTTTTTGTGAAGTCGGTTAACATTTTTTTTAAAAAACTATTTTATTCAACTTCTAACTTTAGGGCCATTGGATATGGAAAGCAGTTCCACACAAAAACACCGCGTGAGGTTCCGGGCAAAAACGAATCGCAGAAAACTCCGGGCAAAAACGAACTAACTCGCACCGAAAAGTCGATTCGTTTTCGACCGTGCGAAAAACTCAACTCGTTTTTGCCGGCGTAGTGATTTTTTGTCCATTTCGCCACCGCAGACAATTCGGCTCTTTTTTGCACGTAGCAGTAGCACAATCTCTGTACTTTTTTCCCCACCAAAAAAACTCGTTTTTGCTTACGCTGAAAAGCAAACTCATTTGACCCACTCTGAAAAATGAACCAAATTTTGTGTAGAATTAGTAATAAAATTTGCAGTACTTTTTCGTTATAATATTTTTAATAAAATTCAAAAATCAACACGTATTTGAAACCTTTTTAGCAAATGTATTTTCTGTATATTTTTATAATCTATGTACATCCATTCACAGATACAATTTGACCAAAGGCACACTTTTATTCTCCGTCACTATCGCGGTTATCGACTTTAGTTTTCTATGCGGACGAAAACGACTCGAGTTTTTTGCCCGTTCGAAAGCAACTCGACTTTTCGGTGCAGGCAAAAAAGACAAATAGTTAAGTCGTTTTTACCTGGAGATAGGTCATTTTTACTCTCAGTTTGTCAGTTTCACCTCCACGATTTGATGGTAATATGCTTCCGAGATAATAAAATTTATTCAAATATTCCATTCGCTGCTCATCATCATAAATTTTATCTTTTCTCCTGTAGTCGAAGCTCATAGGTTTAGTTAGTTGAGCAGATTTGATTTTAAGCGCTGCGCTCCAGGGAGTCGAAACGGGACCGAAACCTGTCATATTTCGGTTGTTTTAACCGGTCTTGATTTCGGTACCGAAATTTAAAGTGTTCCGAAATAGAGCGACCAAAATTAAATGGTCCCGAAATAAATAGACCTTAATAATATGTGATCGTAACCACCAGACCGAAATTCAAAGACCGATTTAAATTGGTAATGACCGCGGAAGAAGTTATATGTCCGGTCTTGCGATATTTTCAAATTTTTTCACTACCTTCATTACATAGCATATTCGGTAAATGTCTTGATGAAGGGACCCTCGGTTGTTGGAGGAGGGTGGATAGTGAGTGGCGGGAAGGGGGTGGGGAGGGGTGGAGTGGGGTGGGAAGGGATTAGGAGAGGAAGGGGAGGTGAAGGAAAGTAAATGTCTAGCTGAAGGGAGGGTGGTAGGGAGTAGAGGGGAGTCGGATGACTTCATTATATTATATAGAAATCCCAACGACAGCAATTTAACTCTATCCCTGACGTTTCAGTTGTAACCAAAACCGAAAATTTTATATCTACGTGGTTTTTACCCGCAACCGAAAATTATATTTCACATTTCGGTTTTAACCGAAACCGAAAATTAAATTTTGCATTTCGGTTCTAACCGAAACCGAATTGAAGAAAATTAATTAGGGTTAAGGTTGTTGCAATTGCGGTTTGTAAAACCCAATTTGGTTTCGGTTGACCGTAACCGATATAAAATTTCGGTTGTGGTCCCATTTCGACTCCCTGCTGCTCTCTTTAAAGTAGAGGACAAAGACTTTAACCTGAACTATAAACTTAAGACCTCGTGGATTTGAGGTACATGACCCTGAATATTATTTTTTTTTATTATTATTATTCTTGTTTTTTTTACTTTTGCATCCCGGATTTTTACCGGTGACAGTTTCCCCCTACGTTGGGCGTGAACATATTCACTTCAGGTGTCCATTTTCATGGACACACGGAAGATACCTGCTCTAATAGTCGCAAGCAACAACGGATTTGTTGTCTTTGAAATACTTTGAGCAGGGTCCAAGGGCATTTTTGTGGACGATCTATCAATCCGTGAGACAGTGTCACTCGCCCCACTGTCTAGGATCGCCGGGGCCGTCAAGCCCGGCTTTTCAAGGAAATCCCCCTATTGATCTTTAAGGAAGTCCCCTTGCGGGTTTGTTATTATTATATGTGGATTTAAGAACATATATCACCCTTCTGCCACTTCGACCTATACTAAACTTAAGCCACCCAATCAAACTTTAGTTCTTTAATTATACCTAAAATTTTCTGGAGGCTGCCTTAGCTATGCCTAACGGTGATAGGGAAGCCTCACCGAGATTCCCCCAAGGACCTCGCAGTGATAGCGGAGATGTTCCACTACCTCCTCCTCTTATAAACAGAAGCAACAAGTGTCCTCAGCTAGTCCCATCTTCTGTAGGTATCCTAAGGGGCAATGACCAATGAAAGTCCTGTTATACGGCTTAAATCTGGTCTGCTGAGTGAGAGCAGCGCTTCCGATTTCGCTTTGAGTAGGTTATAAACCTCTTTGCTTGGCTTAATCCCGGAGGGTTTGTCCAGTGTGACTGCTTATGTCTGTCCTCCCATTACCTGACACTCATTGCCACCTGACTTTTCGAGTAGCCACAAAACCGTTCAGGTCCGATGAAACGAGAATTCGCGCCTTTTTTGCCAGGCGATCCGCCATCTCAGTACCCTCAATGTCCCCGTGTCCTGCTGGTACCCAGGCCAACGAGATTCTATTGCCCTGAGCCAGTTATTTGGCAGGCAATTTAAAACTCAAAGGTATTACACCCTAGACTGTCAGACATTATATATATTTTGGCATCGCATATTTCTCTTTGAGTTATCTCACTTGCGCAAAGTTCAATGGCGTGTGTGTATCTCTGCTTAAGAGATGGTTGGTGCAGATCCAAGCGGCTTATACAGCCTTAGTATGAGATCCCTTTTCAAAGATGTCATTAAGTCGGTATTCTGTGCTTTCAAGGATCAATTTGAATGGTGTATCAAAATTGTGTCAAGGTCATCCTTAAAACCTAGTATTTTCCTGTAGCCAGTCAGATTGCCTGATTTAAGGAGATTGAAATTATGCAGCCTTATTGCGTTCGAGGCAGCCTCCTTCTTTAAGAAAGATGTAAGGGTGGGAGGTCCAGTATAGCCTCCATTGCTACAGTGAGGCAGGTGCGCAGGCCTTATAATGGCTTGATATATACATAGAGCTATTTTAAGTTGTAGGGCCCGGGTATTACCGAAGAGTCATCGACCAGAGTGCAGTCAAAGCCCTTCCTGTAACTATTTTCAGGTGAGGATTCCATGTGAGTTTTCGATCTAGAAGCATACCTAGATCTTTGACCTTGAGAATTCTATCCGTGTTCCTGAAAAAATAGGAACTTCTAACATCAACTTCATTCTTCTTATAAAGAGTACAATGGTTGTGTTGGTAGGGTTGACTTTGAGTCAGCACTGTACCATATTGAGGGCATTTCAGTTTTCTAGATATAGTTCTGTCGTGTTTGCCCGTAATGGTAATTACCAGATCAGTCTTAACAGGAGATCATCAATAACAATTGTCCACAGCCGAGGAGAAAGGACTCCTCCTTGAGTACATTCCCTGGTAGCTCTTACTGTTTCCGATTTATCTCTCTAGCCTAGCTGTGATGTTCCGGTTACTAAGTTGCTAAGAAGTGATGTTCCGGTTACGATAGCCGCTCCTTCAATGGATGTGAACGACATGAGGTCATGATGTCCATAATTTAAGGATATAACTGAGCTGATAGCTGGCCCTAAAGATTTTAAAAAGGATTGGCAACATATCATCTATACCCTGATGTAAAAGAGCTGGAAAGATGCCGACACCACCTGGACTCAATTTTTAGTTTGCATACATGTATGATCATAAATTGTTTAGTTGCCAAAACGGCCAATAATTACTAAAAACCTAAGGGAAAGTGCACATCTTCCGACGAGTTTTTTTGTTGTGACGTTGACATTTCAAAGCACGAGGTCGTGTGCGGTTGCGGCTGCCAAGAATAATAAAATTAAATTGTTTTCGCCTACTTTGTGGAAATTTTCGATTTTCGCGGCTAGCAAAATGACAATTTGATAACAATTTCAATTTCCAGTGCTCCTCCGATTTATTTTTGTGACACCTTTAAAATTTGCAGTGACAGTTAACTGAAATGGTGAGCAAAATAATTGTTTTATTTAAAAATTTTTAGTTAAAAGTTTATCACTGTTTCATTGTGCAGTAAACTTGTTTGTGTGATACTTACAAAGATCTGTTCTTGAAGAAAAAGTTTGCAGTACCACATAAATACGGTTATAGAATAATTTTTATTTTACTAAAGAAAAGTTTTGTCTATTCTTGATGTTGGTGTTAGCCCTACCTAAAAGTATTTTTTCTTATAACTTATAACTGACTAGTTCAAATTAGAAGGAAACATAAATAGCGTAAGGAGGACGTAGCAATGTTCCCGAATACTATAACTTGGCAATATTTCAAATTCTGGTTTCGTTTGCTAAGTGTCCGTCGACTTCGAGTTAATCTGCTATACCGGGGCCGTAGAGTTTTCCTTCCTCATCACGTTGACCGGTAAATTCTTTAGTCAATGATTTTTAACTGGACAAGCGCCGTCGTGGCGCGCCGCTCTTGGTTTCTCGGAAACGGCCAGAGACGGGTACCTTTCTGTTCCCAGAAACATGCAAAGAAATGTGATTTTCATGAACTCCTTTCTGTGGCGTATTCTCAGATACATATATGTAGATTGAAATTTAAAAAAAAACAAAAATCGATTTTTTGAAACCGCGAGAGTAGAGGACCCCGTTAACTCCTGAACTTTTTGATATTTTAACTTGTCTTTTTCGTATTTATGTTTCTACCTCAACTATCTCTTGATTTATTTTTTCAGTTTTGAGAAAGACTTTCCCACTTCACTATGTTAATCTGTAAGAAACTTTTTGGGTAACGCATTTAATAATTATATTACACAACCACTAATTAAGACTTAGTGATCTCCGCTTGAACGCCCGCGATATGATAGTGCTTGAACGCAATAGTCAGTATTTTTAAGAAAAAATTTCGAATGTGAGACTGAGAATAGCTTCGAATATTTTCCAGCAACGAAGCAAATGCAAATCTGGGCTCACAGTAATATCCTGTCATTGGAATCAGCGCAGCGCCGTAACCAGGGAGAGGGATGGCTTGGCCCCCCAAAAATGTTTTGAGCCACCCCAACAATTTTGTCAGCCCGGAAAAATATTGCAAGCCCATGAATGTTGAGATACCTCCATGAAATTTGAGGAATTTTTGGTGTCGCAGGTAAAATTTAGTATCATGCATGGAAGAAGGTGAATGAATGATTGCCCTGAGCTGAGTAATAATGTTGTGTTATAGAAATAATATGAAATTCATGACTTCGGAACTTGACTCTTTATTATCATAAGTATATTTTCACATTTTCAATACAAATAAAAGTAAAATTTTCATAAAAATAGTTGGACTTTTCGCGCTTTTTGACTGTCAAAAGCTTTCAGGTATTTTATTATATTATATATTATATTATTTTCGAAAGCGACAAAAGCTAAATTGCTAATTTTTTGAGTAGACATAGCCAATCGAGATGGAATATTGATTCGGGAAACGACTGAAAAAGAGCTCTCACAAATCGCGGTACTACAGTCGAAAGTTTCAATGGCAGCAAACAATTCGTAGCTTTTCGGAAACGCATCTCGATAATCGTAAAGAACCCAGAGAATATTGAAACCTGATTCACTTTTTCGTTCAGCGTCCACAGATAGCCATTCTGATTTCTTGGTTTCCACAAACTTTTTCGCAACAGAGAACTCGGCATTGTCAGGCAAAATAATCCCAACTTTCTTCAATGGTTGTAACTTGTCCAAATCCATCGCCGAAGCATCAGAGAATGCCCGAAGAATACCGTTGTTTTCAGTGAAACGTCGCTCCGGCTCTGTTCGCATGACATCGATCACTTCGAAAAAGCTGGACTTAATTATGCTATCTTCGTCTGAGCGTTCTCCAATAGTTTCCATAATCACCGAATCAGCTAGTCGAACGGACCTTGGACGGACTCGGCGATTTGTTTTCAGTAGTGGTACCACAGTCGTTAGTAAATCTTCAGTGTTTTAATTGTATTCGTCGAACTTCTCAATTTTTCTGAGTTCCTCCAGAGTAGCATCAAGAATAATAACATGAAAATGAATTCTTTCCGAGTTATTGCTTCCAGAAGACCAATCGAAGTAGCGATTTCTTCCGCATCGAACCGCAAAGATGATCCATGCCTGACTTGAGTTAGTGTTGCCTCGACGTCCTCGTAATTTTTCCTTGGCCGGTCCATCGCGTTTCTATTAATCGCTTAACACTGTTCCCTTCGTATATTTTTCGAATTTTTGACTTCTTGAAAATCGTGTAAATCAATTTGAGGTTTTCGAAAAAAGCATTTCCTGCTTCAATGTTTTTCATTACTTCTATAATCAATAAATGCAGTCGGTGATTGAAGCAATGTACATAGGGTATGACTTTTCGCAATGCATCTTGCAATCTTTTTGCGACGCGACTTTTGTACCCTTTCATCAGTGCTGCACCATCATAACATTGATTGATTATACTGTAAAGGTTGAGACCATATTCTTCCACAAACGTTATGAGCAAGTTTGTGAATGCATCCGCGTCTGAATATTCACATTCTTCGAAAAACAGGAGAACTTCATTCGGTTTTCCTTTTCAGACGTAACGAGCAGCTAAAGACATAATCCCCCCCCCCCCCCCCCCCCCCCCATTTTTATCTTTCGTGCAATCTAATAAAAATTTTGAAAAAGTCGAAATCTGATTTTTTAATTTCTTCGACGATGTTGTCACGGAGCATTTTTGCCATGATGGAGATGATTTCATTCTGAATCAAGGGTGACGTGTACGTTGCATTAGCTGGCATGATATTCTGGCATTTAACTAATTCGCCGCCAATTTCAAGAGTGTATCTAAAAAGATTGTTAAAAAGACTACTTTCTTCGTTCTCTTCATTATCCCAATTTCCGCGCAAGGCCAGTTCATTTGCGGCCAAAAATCTAATAGTTTTTATGATGGTGCTCATGTAATATCTACGTTCTTCAAGTGTTTTATCACTTAACAATGTCAAGAGAGATGTATTAGTTATTTCCCGTTGCGAAAGTTCAATTAGTTTAGCAAAAGCATTGATGTGTCCTTCTGATTCACTATGTTTTGGAAACCCCTTGGCAGAAGACAGAGCATGTTTCATAAACGGAAACCATCGATCGTGAAAGTGTGGTCTTTGAAATTGATTCCAAATTGTGGACAAGTATTGCAAAATACCGCATCGCGTGTAATAGAGTATTCCAGCCATGGGTGCTTGTGTAATCACCGTAACTAGAAGCATCTCCGATTTTTCACATTGCTTGTATATGGGAACTTTACTCCTTGCAATTTCCTGATGTGATCTTCAGTATTGAACTTTTCGCCTATTGGTGTACTGTCTTCTGGCGCAGTCAATAATTTGGGGTTCGCAGATGCAGCAGATCCTACAAAGAATTTCAAATATAATTTTTATTCAACATAGAAACATTTGTTTTGTATATGAATCACAAGTATTATAATTACCAATTTCCTCATCTTCAGAATCCATATTAATGCATGGATTGGATACCGTCTTCGACATTTTGGAAGCATTCGAGGAGCTGCTCTTGGGATTGAACGTATTTTTGATGTCTTCACATGTTGTACCTACTAGTTACCGGCGGCGGACAAAACTTGTTTGTTAGTGTAACTGCTGAAAATGAATTTTTCAATTTCAAGAAAAAAAAAATTTAATTGAAATTCTGCACTTACTGCTTCTATTCCAGAAATCAGAAAATTTCGGTTGCTTCGAAGGTAGATGATTGAAGGTGCTCGAATCTTTCGCTTTTTGATATTTTCGAACGTTGTCGTTATATACAAAGACAATGAAAAAAACCAGACTGGACCAGACGTCACGTCACCAGACTCGATGCGCTTCGTTCTTATGCACCCATTCCTCTCATGCATAGGTATACGCATTTATTTTGTAAAATCTGATGTAGTTTAGAAGTTATAGGCATTGAGCGGAACCGCGCGCCGGCTGGAAATAGGTAGCTGAGGCGCTCTTGAGACTTACGAGACGAACTTTCTCCTCTACCTTATTAATCAACTTGATCAACCTGCAGATCCAGCAAAACGAATACTTTAAGGAAGCCAAAGGCTGCCAAAGGTGCTGGGATAGTTGACCAGATGTAAGTTGTCAAAAACAAACATTAAAAACGATTTTTTATAACTTAAAACTGCTATTTCAAGAAAAATGCATTTTTCTCGAAACAGCATTTTTCAGCGCGAGGCGCTCTACAGCTTTAACGGATGAACCGAGTGACTTGCAATTTTTTCAACCGTAAAGGAAATTTAATTTCGGGGGTCTTATGGAGGCAATTTTTTTATTTTTGACTCGAACTTTTGTTTTGTGTCCATTGAATCTAAAAAAACACTGAAAATATGACTTCTTTTTTCAAACGGCCGCCATTTTGATATCCTGGGGTTTTCAGAAAATTTAAAAACGATAAGGCCCCTTAAATTTCATGTAGATTAATAATTTTTACCCGTTTTTGTTTCGGATTAACTGACAAGGGGGTGGAGCGCCCCGCGCAGACCAATGCACGCGGTGCATGGCTTCAGCTTATAGGACCTACAGCCGCCATTTTGGATTTTTTTTTAATGACAAAATTTGAAAGGGTTCTTTATTTATGGAGAAATAAATTATATTAACTGCCGTTTCAATAAATATTCATGATATACCCGAAAAAAATTCCAAAGTTGACGCATTTTTCATGCCTATGAACGATAACCTCCCCTCCCCGATTCGTTTTTGCCCGGAATCTCATGCGGTTCGTTTTTGAGAGGAGCATTTTCTAAGCTAATTTTGCTCGGACCTTGTAGATAGGTCATTTTTACTCTCAGCCTGTCAGTTTCACCTCCACGATTTGATGGTAATATGCTTCCGAGATAATAAAATTTATTCACATATTCCATTCGGTGCTCATCATCATAAATTTAATCTTTTCTCCTGTACTCGAAGCTCATAAGTTTAGTTAGTTTAGCAGATTTGATTTTAAGCGCTGCTCTCTTTAAAGTAGAGGACAACACTTTAACCTGAACTATAAACTTAAGACCTCGTAGAATTGAGCTGCATGATCCGGAATAGTTTTTTTTGATTATTATTATTAATGTTTTTTTTTTTACTTTTGTCTCTCGGCTTTTTACCAGCGGTGGTTTTCCCCTACGTTAGGCGTGAACGTATTCACTTCAGGTGTCCATTTTCATGCGCACACGAAAGATACCTGCTCTAATAGTGGCAGGAAACAACTGATTTGTTGTCTTTGAAACACTTTGAGCAGGAAAATTTTTATGGACGGTCTATCAATCCGTGAGACAGTGTCACTCGCTCCACTGTCTAACACGAATTTAACTAGGATCTGCGGAGTCGTCAAGCCCGTGATTTCAAGGAAGTCCTCCTATTGATCTTTAAGGAAGTCCCCTTATTGGTCTTCAAGGAAGTCTTGCGGATTTATTATTATTATATGTGGATTTAAGAACATATATCACCCTTCTGCCACTTCGACCTATACTAAACTTAAACCACCCAATCAAACTTCAGTTCTTTAATGATACCTAAAATTTTCTGGAGGTTGGCTTAGCTATGCGTAACGGTGATAGGAAAGCCTCACCGAGATTCCCCCAAGGGCCTTGCAGTAATAGAGGATATGTTCCGCTACCTCCTCCTCTTATAAACAGAAGCAACAGGTGTTTTTCTCAGCTACTATAGTCCCATCTTCTTAAGGTATCTTAGGGGGCAATGACCAATGAAATTCCTGTTATAAGGCTTAAATCCGGTCGGCTGAGTGAGAGCAGCGCTTCCGATTTCGTATTGTGTAGGTTAAAAACCTCTTTGTTTGGCTTAATTCCGGAGTGTTTGTCCAGTGTGAGAACTTATTTATGTCCTCAAATTAACTGATACTCATTGCCACCTGACTTTTCGAGTAGCCACAAAACGGCTCAGGTCCGATGAAACGAGAATTCGCGCCTTTTTTGCCAGGTGATCCGCCATTTCATTACCCTCAATGTCCCCGTGTCCTGCTGCTACCCAGGCCAACGAAATTCTATTGCCCTGAGCCAGTTATTTGGCAGGCAATTTTAGACTCAAAGGTATTACACCCTAGACTGTCAGACATTATATATATTTTGGCATCGCATATTTTTCTTTGAGTAATCTCACTTGCGCAAAGTACAATGGCGTGTATCTCTGCTTAAAAGATGATTGGTGCAGATTCAAGCGACTTATACAGTCTTAGTATGAGATCCCTTTTCAAAGATGTGACTGTTATTAAGTCAGTATTCTCTGCTTTCAAGGATCAATTTGAATGGTGTATCAAAATTGTGTCAAGGTCATCCTTAAAACCTTCAAGTATTTTCTGTGGCCAGTCAGATTGCCTGATTTAAGGAGATTGAAATTATGCAGTTTTATTGCGTTCGAGGCAGCCTCCTTTTTTAAGAAAGATGTAAGGGTGGGAGGTTCAGTAGAGTCTCCATTGCTACAGGTGCAGGGCACCCGTAACTCCTAGGAAAGCTGTCTTCTGCAGTTTTTGTAATGCAAACTACGCTGTTATTTGTTTTGCTTTTGGCCACCATACGAGAGCAGCATAGGTGACTACGGGCCCTATAATGTCTTGATATATCCATAGAGCTATTTTAAGTTTTTAGGTTTATTTTAGGTATTACTAAAGAGTCATTGACCAGAGTGCAGTCAAAGCCTTTCCTGTAAATTTTTTTCAGGTGAGGATTCCATGTAAGTTTTCGATCTAGAAGCACACCTAGATATTTGATCTCACTTGAGAATTCTATCCGTGTTCCTGAAAAAATAGGAGCTTCTAACATCAACTTCATTCTTCTTGTAAGGAGTACAATGGTTGCTTTGCTAGGGTTGACTTTAAGTCGTTCCCTAAGACACCAAGACTGTACCATATCGAGGAAATTTCAGTTTTCCAGATATAGTTCTGTCATGTTTGCCCGTAATGGTAATTACCAGGTCAGTCTTAAAAGGAGATCATCAATAACAATTGTCCACAGCAGAGGGGAAAGGACTCCTCCTTGAGGACATTCCCTGGTGGCTCTTACTGTTACCGATTTATCTCCCTAGCCTGGCTATGATGTTCCGGTTACTAAGTTGCTAAGAAGTGATGTTCCGGTTACGATCGCCGCTCCTTCAATGGATGTGAACGACATGATGTCATGATATCCATAATTTAGGGATATAACTGAGCTGATAGCTGGCCCTAAAGATTTTAATAAAGATTGGCAACATATCATCTATACCCTGCTGCAAAAGAGCTGGAAATATGCCGTCACCACCGGGAGATTTGTAGGCTTTAAGGAAATCGATGGCTTACTTTACTCTCCCAGTTGTGAAAATTTTCCCGGAGATGCTTTTCAGTCGACGTGTTGATCCACAGCAGTTTCAATGAGCCCCTCTAGGTTCTTCAATTACTGAGCACTCAGGAAAGTGTGTTTCCAAGAGTAGTTTTAATGTTTCCTCTGAGTCGATGGTATAGGAACTATCAGTTTTTGGAGGAGGCTAATGCCATTACAGGTAGATAGTCGATTCCCTCACGGAAGTTTCTCCAAGTTCTCCTCTTAGACTTCCTTAGTTCTTTGTTGAATTCTGTTAGAGTCTGCTTGTATTCATCCCAAGCGCCTGAGCGGTTGGCTTTAATGAAGAGCTTTCTTGCTTTAGCTCTAAGTTTGCTTAGCGTCCTGTTCCAACAAGGTACGTCTCTGACAGCCACTCTGTGACTAACAGGATTACTATTTTCATAGCTGCGGACAATCAGGTTTTGTAGCTGCTTTGAAACCATGTCCAGGTCCTCTTACGTTTCTAGCGGGCCGTCATCAATTTCTTGTAAGTTAGTCAAGGTGTGCTCCCGATAAGTATCCCAGTTCGTTAGCTTAGGAACCCTGATTTTCTCTAGCTGCACGCGAGGGGACTCCACAAATCTTATGTGTTGATGATCTAATAGGGAGGGCTCATCAGATACATGCCAGTTAAATATGTTGTTCTTCCAGTTTGGACTGGCCAGCGTAAGGTTCAGTACTCCTTTCAATATTATTGTTTATAAAATAGTCTAGTAGGTTTTCACCTCGATTGTTAATCCCGGTACTTCCCCAAATAGTGCGGTAGGCATTCGCATCGCATACATTTTTTTTTGTGCTTGTTGCAAAAATTTAATGATTGTGTTACTTCTTTTGAAGGTGGTGGCTGGTCCGAGTCGCCAGGAAAGTAACCCGAGGCAATATCGACCTCTTGCTTTCTCCCATACGTTAGCACCTTTTCCTCTTCCGATCCAAAAACTTTGACGATACGTCAAATCTATCCTGGAGGGTACAAGGGTGGGAGCCACTTGTAACTTCATTAGAACTACCGTGGAAATAGGTAAAAAATTTTTATCATAGTATCATTCAAGAAACGTTGTCTGTAAAACCGAATCAAAATCGGTCCACAACTTTTGTCATGTTACAAATGGAGGAAGAAAAATGTTGCGGACTGGTTGTAAACAAAGAAAAAATCATTCAAATCGATCAACGTGTGACAAAGTTAGGTTCCATCCTGCCCGACGCCAACCCGCTCTTGAAATTTTGGACATAGTACCAATAGGGGAGCATACTTTTATATAGCAAAGAAAGAATCATCTTTTACCTGCCCATAGGTACAAAAACTTTTTCTTACCAGCAATAGGTAATCTACTGTTTTTTGTGGCCAAAGCAAAGGTGCAATCCTATAATACGATAGCATGGTTAAGGCCGGAAGGGAATTAGGGTAAGGCAAATGAGGCAAGCGAAATGTCTTGTTTTTTCATTTGCTGCGAGCTTCACAACTACCCAGAGACGGAGTGGATTTTTAATTTATTGAAATTGCAAGTTAAAAACTCATGGACAGACTGGGACTTGAACCTCCAATCTGAATCCATCTCTGTCCTGTATGCATACCAAAATTTTGTGCAACATTTTACCAATATTCATGTTTGAGAACCAACTACTCGAAAATTTGTAAGCACACCTCCTTTGAAGGAACCAACATTTTCAAACGCGATTTTGAAGAGGAAGGGTTCATTTTGGGGGGGTGGGATTTGGAAGAAAATTTTGATCAGAACACTTCAAAGAATCCATTGGTATAGCGTTTCCTACATATTTTCTGAACACCCTGTATACAAGAACACAAAATTCTCAAAATCGATCGGCGCGTTCCACAGTGGCTCCCCATTTCTACTCTCACCTTAGATCTCGTTTTTTTGGGAAATCGGTTAAAAAGTCTCAAAGTCTCATTAAAATCGGAGCATAAAGTGAGAAGTTAGGCAGCACCTCCTCTATCCCACCCCACGCTATTCTATACAGCAGAAAAAGGACCATCTAATTCGTCCATGCATTCGAAAGTATCAGCCCTCCCCCACTCCCACTCAAGATCCAAAATTTTGGATATGATGCCAACAAGCCTCAGCCGATGAGGTATTAATGGGGAAAGCTTCTATAACCATGCATTCGACACTAATATCCACACCCTCTGTTACGCCCTGTCTGCACCTGCAATATTATTGAATTACTTATGGGATTGCCATCATATGTCTAGTACAGAAACTCTGATGTTGGCAATACTTTACTGAAGGCAATGTATGGAAGAAAATATTTCGTTCCATATTTGTTTCAACAAAATAGGCAAGAAATTTTACATTTATCAGTTCCAGTTAACAGAGCTTGCACAGTGTTTTGTTGTTATGTTATATGTTTTTATTGTTATATGTATTGTTGTGATCTTATTTTTGTCAATTCAAGGCAGGTCTCCACACCATTCAACTTTGATGTTTTTCAATTTTGTCGCTTCCGCTATATTACGTAAACTAACTTTCGAAATTCTATACTTTTCTGTCCAAGAATTTTTTAAATTTATTCATTGAGTTTTAATTAATGTTTAAACTGTCTTAAAAACCGTAGGAGGCTTTAATCGACGAAAATAATTTTAGTCTAGCAAAACGTGAGGGTACCATGCTTCATTTGTACTATTTCATGCGTTTTTTATTGAAACGTTCCTGCAGCGGGCTGCACTCCGCAAAGTAGAATTTTTACTCATTTGGGTGTGTCATACAAGTTTTGACGTTGTGCGTGGCTGTTTTAGACACGGAACTGTCTACACTGTCCACAAAAATTGTTCACCATATTTTATGTCCATATTTTTAAATGAAATGTCTGGCATAATCTTTCCTCCAGTCAAAGTAAGCAATAAACCATTGCCAGACAATGACAGCTACTTATCAATAAAATATTACAAGTGCAGATAGGGGGGTAGATAGGTGGTATAAAAATTACACGTCAGCCGCCCCTAAGTTGCAATGATATACATATGATAGAGACCGTCATGCCAACTGATAAAGTAGCATTGCAAACTTTGCTTGCAATTTTTGAATTTAATAATTTAAAAACAATCTTAAATGATTTACCCTTATAGAATAGGAAGTTTACTTTAAAAAAAGGTTTGAATAAAATATAATTAGAAAATATAAGTAGAAATAACTGTTTCAAGGCCCGTTCATATAGTTTTCTTGACTACTGTATTTCTAGGCTTATTTAAGGTATGCTTTCCTATTTCTCTTATTATTGAGTGATCATTAACATTTTTTAGGTATTACGTTCATATTTGCTGTTAATTGACCTAATTGTGTCGTATTATGTTGGAGAAGTCAGTCTTTGATGAATTTGTAAATAAAAAAAAAACTTTGGGCAGACCGGGCGGTGCAAAACTAATTTCTTTTTAATTTAAACTATTTGAATGTACTGTTTCAAATATATAAAGAAAATCCTAAAACTGTTTTTCTGTAACTACGTACTCCCCTAATTCAAACCCAAAATATTATATCTACAACCTAGAACCTTAACCTAACAATCAAAGTGCAAAATTAACTAACAGAACAGCAAAAAATTGCCCAGACACAACACCAATAAATTATTCAAAGCCAATCAATTAAATTTTATGAAAACAGCGAAGTACTTATAATCGTCACCTAGGATTTCAGCAGACCTGCAAACGCTTAATATTCTACGATTATTAATGCAAAATATTACTTCACTTTGGATGGCACTACTTAATGTAAATTTCATCATTTGAGCGCGGTTTGACCAATGCAAAAAGGTTTGCAAAACGAAAGCGATAGAATGGGAGTGCTGCCGCGGGAAGCTTAAACTTAAGCCCAACCAACCAATAGTTGATCTGATCAGTCAGTAGTCGAACCTTGTCCGCAACACGGGCTTAAATTATTGAAGATTTTTCCATTTGTAAACAATTCGGCGTTTGTTTAGTGTTTGTGCACTGAAAATCACGTTTGGGTTTGAATCAGTAATTAAAAATTGAAACGATTACAATTTCCGATTATTAACGTGTTCACTGGCCCGACGTGCTTGTTTGTGGTTTTTTCCGTCAACTTTTTGGTAGTTTAAAAGTTTAAGCCAACATTTTTCGGTGCTGTACAGCGTTTGGCAACCAAAATAATTAGAAAAATTTTGAACGCGATTTGTGTCAAACCTGTTGCATAAACCAACTACTTTCTCTTTATCGCATTGAACGTTGTTACCTACAGAAAATCTTTTAGCTAAACTACACGTTTGTAAGGTAAGGAAGTAAACCAGCAATTGCTGCTCTAAGCTTAATAACCGGTCAAATTGAACTCACATTATGTAGTAAGTTACAGAAGTCCACTCACTTTCAAGACAAATTGAAATTAGTCATTTTGGTATAATTTAATTTAAACTGTTTATGCAAACTGGAGATACATTGTGCTTAGCAAAATCACACTCACAGAATAACATAATAACAAAAAGTATAAACAAAAGACAGTCGCGAATTTTGCAGAAATTCAGTTTTGTCCCAGTCTTTTCGCTGTTCGACTCATTTTTGAATACAAACTGGCACTAAGCATGAAAGCATCTTGCATAGTGTAAGAAAGAATATGATATGTTGAGTGAAAGTAGAAATGGAAATAAAGAAAATTTACATAAATCGAAAACGAGGTGCCAAATAGGAAGTAAAGTAAATAAAACGTAAATATTGTGATATAATCTCAATTGAATATTCATGATCTTGTTAATTCTTTGGACTTTGTGTAATTGATATAACGTACTCAGTAACACATCACATATTTTAGGAATGAAAGCCGAAAGTAAAACACATAAAACCAATAACAACTGACTACTGTATAACATAAGCTTGGAGCATTTTCGATTATGAGCTTTCATCAGATTTGTAACAATACTCTCGTCAACTTTCGAACAAAATTTAACGAACCAAGAATTACCTTTTAGTTAGTTATTAAACTAAATGTGATTAAAATGTATAGCTCATAAGTTTTTGTATATTTTTCTTATGCTCCATTGCATATATGCCGCCGAAGAATGCAAAATGTGGAAGTCAGAAATATCAGAAGACATAAGCTGGTTTAAACTAAATCGTGCAATACTAAATTCCATAATTAATTTATAAAAGATATAAGAAAATGTAAATATCTCTATCTGTCAAACGCCGCTCTCCCATTATTCTGTCAATTGTTGTCAATGGAATAAGTATCGACGGAGTTAGATCAATTGATGATCACCATGCCACGGATGTTGGTTCGATCCCGACCTGCCTATGATTTTTTAATTTGCAATTGCAATGAATAAGAAAATCCACCCCGACTCTGGGCTTTTCTCTAGCCCTAGTTGTTCTCTAGCTCTCTCAGTTTTCCTCATTTCCCTTACTTAATTCCCTTTTGGCCATAAGCATAGCCATGCTAACGTATCATAGGGTTATACCCTGAGTTCTTGGCTACATCATAAACAAAAAGATATCCGACTTCTCTAAATATCTTAGGCATTGAATTATCTAGCTACATCATATTTTTCATCAGAAAAAATTTATTTTTTAATATATTTCATCAACCTTTATTTCCTGCTTTTATACTTATCCTCAAGACCGGATTAACTTAAACGGTGTGCCTGTAGGCAGAGTTTTGGAGGTCTACTTAATTCTTATAAATTAATTTTACATAATATACAAATTTATTTCAAATAGAACAATTTGGAAATCCTTTTTAGATTTTTGCAGAAAATATTAAATATGTCTATTCTTCAGAAAACACCGTTGAAAAGTGTTTTATTCGAATTTCTTCGTAATACATATTAATATTAGTAATAATGTGCGGCCATAGAAATTTGATTAAGAGACACCTACACAAAAGGAAATTATAATTTTCTGTGTACAAATAGTTCAGTGTGTAAAAAGTCTTCTTCAAATATTTTGTAAAAGGAAATTTTTAGTTTTTTTGAATTGAATGAAAAAAACACACAAGGTTTTCCCTCCTGTAGAAAACTAGTGAATCATTATGTAATTTTGGCCGCTAAATCTGACCGTAAAATTTGCGTAGCATGCCAGGATTTTCAGATATCCTAACCCCAAAGCGCGAAAATTCCACTTTTAATCATTTTTGTATTAAAATAACTTTAAAATCTAATAATAATTATCAATTTAGCCAACGAATTCAAATTCAACTTGAAAAAATCTATGAAAATGCCTATAGATATAAGCTAAAATGTTCTAATTTTAAGAAATTCTATTCCATACAAATATCGTGTCTTAAATTATCAAAAAAAACTACAACACTATTAATTAAAATGCTCTAAATCAACGCCAGGTAAGGCTTTAAATTTTCCAGAGTAGGAATTCTGGCAAACTTTGGTTACCTCGAGGCAACCAAACCGTTTCAATAAATTGATAGCATGCCCAAAATTTTTGTAGCAGCAGAAAAAATATTCATAGCAACAAAAAATTATGTCAAGTTTGTGCGCTTGCATATCTAAATCCTCAGCCGCCTATTTGGGAGCTGGCGTTTGACTTTGACACTTCATAGCGCTTGGGCTGCCATGAGTAAAAACTTTGTAAAACGGTTGGCCATTCCCCTTCAACCGTTTGAGTACATATGTGTATATACTAACTAAACCCCACCCTCCTATACATTTATCCATTTTTGCTTACTTACAAGTCAACCTGGCTGAAAACAACCAAGGTAGGAATTCTCACGAAATTCGTTGTTTCAGAAAACCTGGTTGCCTTGTAAGTACGCAAAATTGTAAAAATGTTTAGAGCTTGAATTTAACAAGTGTGTGTTCAATCGGTTGAAGGGGAATGCCAACTGTTTTACAAAATTTTGACTCATGGCAGTCCAAGCGCTATGAAGTGTCAAAATCACACGCCAGCTCCCAGCCAGGCGACTGAGTATTTAGATGCAAGCTCCGGGGAACGGCATGGGAGAATTACAGATCATGCGCACAAACATGACATATTTATTCGTTGCTATGAAATATTTTTCTGTTGCCACAACATTTTTTGGGCATGCGCTTAATTTATTGAAACGGTTTGTTTGTCTGGAGGCAACCAAATTGTCTGAGAATCGCTACCCTGCTACAATTTTTAAACAACGAATTTCGTGAGAATTCCTACCCTGGCTGAAAACAACCAGTTTTGCGAGAATTCCTACCCTGATGTTACCCGAGTCAACAAAATTTAAAAAAAAATTTAAAAATTTAAATTCTTACGTCTGTTTGTACAAAAGAGGACAATACAAAAAAATGGAATACAGTACATATTCCCCTGTTTATGTTGCTGGTTTCAGTTAAGTTTTAAGTTGGTGAGACTCACTGCATTTATACTAACTTTAGTAAAGCGGCTTTTCCGCAAAATATTGATTTTTAAGGTACTAGCTCTTGACTTTCGTGCGTGGTTGCTTGACTGGCTAGATTTTTAAATAATTGAACGAAAGCTATTAGTACATTATCTATCTGCCAAATCTAACGAATTCACGGCTAATTCTGTTGTACCACATTGAAGTCACTTGGGTCCCTTTCTGTTTATCTTGGTGTTTTTTTCATCGTTTGTTGACTAGTGTCTATTTGATCTATGCAGATGGTCATTAAATCTGATCTGTGCTTGTGTGGGATTACAGGAGGATCTGAATAGATTTGTCGAATGGTGCTCGACAAACTCCCTGTTTTTAAATTTCAGTAAATGTATTTCTATATTTCTGCTTCTAGCATCCTCCCAGTCTTATCAAGGAATTTCAAACGGCTGCTTTTTAAACAAATCAAGACCCATACTGATATCCACAAACTAATCTCTGCAAAACAGTCAGGCTTTAAACCTAACATATTACAGTTTGTTCGCTCTTGCATCTAATTGAATCAGTTAGACGTATTATTGAATCACGTCAGGCTACAATCTTATGTCTATTAAATTTTTCAAACGCGTTTGACTCTGTGGATTTCTGTATTCTTCATGAGAAACTAATTACACAATTTAAATTTAGTCCTTCGGCTGCGAATCTTGTTCTATCCTATTTGACTAATCGACAACAAGTAGTGATGTTCAAAATGTCTTGTCAAAAGAATTGCCAATTTACTCCGGTGTTCCACAAGGTTCAATTCTAAATGTTGCTCTATTTGTATAAACAAATAAGCATAAACAAATTTAATAATAAGTGTTAGGAACGGGCTTCTGTGATATCCTATCAAAACGCAGACCATAATTTTTTTCAACCAGACCGTTGACAGCTCTTTGTTTCCTCTTTTAAACTTAAATAATACTCACATAGAATATAAGCAAGTGGTTAAAAGCCTAGGTATATATATTAATAGTACTTTATCTTGGAATGGCTGCATTGTACAACTGGTTTCAAAAATATATCGAAGCCTGGAAATTTTATGTGAACATGATAATTATCCTACCTGGCTTCTACATGAATGTTTGGTCAAGGTTTTGCTTGAGCCTATTTTGACATATGGAGACTCTGTCTATTGTAATGTCGATAGCTCATGTTGTAAAAGGCTCAATGTAGAGTGCAACGCCTGTGCCTGTGGTATATTTTGGGTCTTAGAAGATATGATCATATATCTACTTTTTCTAATCAAAGATGTTGATGTGACTTTGATAAAATAATTAACAATCTAAGCAGGCCCGTAGAGACAAAATTCGGGCCGGGGGGGGGGGGGGGGGGGGGGTACCACATACGGGTCCTCCGCGAAAGGAATTTTGGGCCCGGGACTAAGCATTTACGGGCCCATATACAATCGAATGAGTGACTTTCAATTTAAAATCTGTCTAGTATATTACATTTGTTCGATCGTGAAACATTTTTTTTATATAATTATAAAATAGTTTTAAAAACAAAAAAGTTGAACCGACTTCACAAGAAGCGCTAAAAAGCATAAATTTATTTTTAATTTTATATCTATTACGACATTTTGAAGTCGGTGCAAATAAAACAAACCAAACAACTACAACAAAAGTATTTAATCGTCATTTCTTATGATCCCGTAAGCTGAAACGTTCAGGTAGTATTATGTATTATTTTCAATTGTGGTACTGTAGTTGTTTTATTTGTTTAATTTGCACCGACTTCAAAATATCGTACTAGATATAAAATTAAAAATTATTTTATGCTTTTTAGCGCTTTTTGTGAAGTCGGTTCAACTTTTTTTTAAAAAAACTATTTTATTTTTCACTTTTTAGTGTCTTCTACTCTATACAACGAAGAAAGAACCATCCAAATCGGTCCACGCGTTTAAAGTTAGTTTTAACCCCCTACCTCACCCCCATTCCACTAATCTTTTTTTCTCATGGTATCAATCAAGGAACATACTCTACCGAACATAAAAGGAATCATCGAAATCTGTCCACGCGTTACGAAGTTATTACCCCTCCCCCCACCCCCACCATAGGACCAAATTATTCTCCTATTAGCAATGGGGGATCACACTATACAACAGCAAAAGAATCATACAAATCGATCCACGCGTTATAAAGTTAGGTTCCATCCCCCTTCTCCCACCTCCACCCCAGCAACATTTGTTTTCTCGTAGTATCAAGCAAGGATCATACTCTATACAACAGAAAAAGAACTATCGAAATCGGACCACGCGTTACAAAGTTAGGTTCCACCCCCATCCCCCCAAAATTTTTTTCACCTGGTATCAACCACGGAACGTACTCTACCCAACAGAAAAAGAATTATCGAAATCGGTTCACGCGTTACAAAGTTAGACTACCCCTCCCCCCCACCCTAGGCCAAATTTTTTTCTCCTATTAGTAATGGGGGATCATACTCTGTACAACAAAAAAAGAACCATCCAAATCGGACCACGCGTTACAAGGTTAGGTTTCACCCCCACCCCTCACCCCCACCCTACCAAACTTTTTTTGACATGGTACCAATCGGTGAACATACTCTACCCAACAAAAAAAGAATCATCAAAATCGGTCGTAGCCTTACGAATTTATGCCCGGTCAGACATAAAAAAAAAAAAATACGCGTCGAACTTAGAACCTCATTGTTTTTGGGAAGTCGGTTAAAAATGGAAAATTTGTTATGTTGATGACTTAGATGACGGGGCCCCTTTCGAAAGCCCTGGCCCGGGGTGTACCCCCTTCGCCCCCCCCCCCCCCCCCCCCCCCTCTCGGCGGCCCTGAATCTAAGTCCTCTAGTCCTAAGTTACCAACCTCTTCCCGGAAATTCAAATAAAAAGATCAAAAGATATTTTGTGGAAAGACATAGACGAAAATATTTTAAATTCGGAGAAATCCTCGCAATTCAAAAGCTTAATAGAAGTCTGTTTGGAACAAAACTAAGTATAGTATTTTATGTTCAACAATAGGATTTTCACTCAAAAGAAGGGTCTTGTCATGGGTAGTGCTGCCTCCCCACTTTTTGCTGAGTTTTTTATGAATTGGGTGGAAAAAAAACAATTTCAATCAAAGAATGAATTTTTTAAAAATATATTCATATGGCACAGATACGTTGATGATATTTTCTGTGTTTGGACAGGTACCTTAAAACAACTTGACAGATTCGTGAATGAAATTTTAAATAATTTGGACGACGCTTTTCACTTTACAGTACAAATAGGAATTAATTGCATAAATTTTCTAGATTTAAAAATAAGCATTGAAAATAATAGACTTAATTTCGAAATTTATAGAAAAGATACGTTCACGGACGCAGTTATTCCAACCCACTCGGATCACCCATGGAATATCAAGCTATCAGCTTTCCTTTCGATGGTTGACAATGAAACAAAATAATTTTGAAAAAGAATTAAAAAATATTATAAATATTGCGAAAAATAATGGTTACCATAAAAAAAACCTGTCTATAATTTATTAAAGAAAAGAGTTCAACACTTTGCAAAGAATTCAATATTCCCCATGGAAAGACCTATAAAAATCTGGAGAAAAATCCCTTATATTGAAGAGACCTGCAGAGAAATTAAAACAATATTTAAAAAATATGACGTCGAACCTGCATTTTTTAATACTTAGTAAATCTTTAAAGTAAATATTAACAAATAATAAATTAAAAAGGAAATCGAATAAGTTGGAAAAAAATTGGGTTTATGAGATTAGTTGTGAGGATTGCTCAGGAATTTATATAGGCAAAACCAAAAGGACGCTAAAAAAGAGATTTAACGAACACTTTATAGGAGCAAAAAGCGCTGAGCCACAATCAGCCATATCTAAACATATTCAACAGACAGGTCATAAAATAAATATGGACAACATTAAATTAATTCACGGACTGGGAGGAGGAAGGGTTTTGGAGATTCATATCTATCCAAAACCCTTCCTCCTCCCAGTCCGTGAATTATTAAAAAGTCCTCGAAAGTTAAAAAGGTAAGCACCTCAGTAAAAATATTTTAAATGATATAAAAGATTACAGCTACGATAGTCCTCTCTTAGAGCCAATTTTTTTTACAAATAAAAATCATAGTTAGTTCTCAATCTGATGATGCCCAGATAAGGCGAAACGCTGCATTTTTATACGTATTTTTAGATCTGTACGTATTTATAATATTAAAGAAAATTTTGGAACTTAATGTGTTTTTCTCTAATAACAATGTCGTTAATGTTCCAACAAGTGCCGTCAAAGAGATCTCTAGAAAAAAATTAATTTTAACTTTTCTTAAAATAATGTAGTTTTGTTTATCCAATAATCTCGGCATTGTTTTAAGCTTTTCTCTAGCAAAATCAAAATCCAATTCTATACTTAGAATCTTGAGAGATATTTTAAGGATTTATTATTTTTTAATTTTTTTATGATGTAGCCAAAGTCCAGGAGACAACTCTATGATGCTCCTAGATAGGGCTTGTGGAAATAAGAGGAAGGGGAATGAGGGAAATCGAATGTTGTGTTTTTGCATTTCTGCGAGCTGGACTAGACAGTCCAGAGACCGAAGAGACCGAGTTGATTTTTGCTTATGAAAGAACCCCACCTCGGTGAATTCCTACGAATTTTATAAATAAATTGAAGATGAAAAAATAATTCCCCGCCATATCACATGTTTGATTAGAATGAAAAGATATATTAAATGCTATCACATTTGATGAGGAATAGAAATTAAAAAAAATGTTTTTAAAAAAAAGTTTAACCGACTTCATAACCTTTCCCCCACACCATACATTTTTATTCTGTACCTATGGAAGGGGCGGGGGTGGGATTATACTCTATATATACATAAAAAAAAATTCATCCAAACCGATCCACGTGTTACGTAGTTAGATTACCGTCCTCCTTCACCCTACCCTAGGTCCAAATTTTTTCTGGTAAGCATGTCTGTCTTCTGTACTATATTCACTAAAGTAAAAAAGCAGAGTTTCGATTGGACTGCCCCTAGTGCTTACATAATTTGTGAATGGCTCCTATTAGGAATGGGGATCATTATGGCTTCAAAAAACTTTTTATAAATTTTTGATTGGTGGGATGTACATTCAATATTAAATTAATAAAAAAAAGTGCAAACATTATTTTCCCAATTTTGATGGGCTTGGAAAAATAAATAAATAAAATCATAAAAGAGAGTATTCTTCAAGAAAACACTTTTACCTTTTAAAAGCAAAAATGAACTAATTTTATTGATTTGCAATAACTAATGTGAAAACGCCTAAGAATAGGCAATTTCGAGCGTCGCTATGCCAACAACCGGTCTCACCCGCCGCATTAGGTGTTTCACATCAAATTATTGAAATGGGCCAAAAGTTTGAATTTTCACCTTCTAAATTCATTCTCAGTGCAAATACAAACATTTAAGTACTTACATTTTTTATTTATTTTGTTAAGAAATACATATTTCTTTTATTTCTATTTATTTTCAAGCAATACAAATTATTCGCTAATAGCAATGTCGGCACAAGATCTGAAATGCTCCTGCGGACCACATCCGACTGCGCCTTCACCACCGCCACCACAGAAACCCCAAGAATTTGCTGTAATTTAAATTGTTTTTCATTCGTAGATATATAATTTATCAAAAGTCTTACCGGTTTTATATGTCCATCTCAATACGCAATGTTTACATTTAAGTCCATTAGGTATTTGAAGGGTAACGTTATAAAAGCCATCGGTATGGTCTTTTAATTTGAAAACATCATTTCCATTATCTAACTTCACTTTGCCGTTTTCGAAACATTCTTCAGTTTCACTCCCAGCATCCATATTACAGATGTCCCAGCGGAACTCTCCCCGATGATTTGTATGAAGGTCGATCGAGACCGGGATTTTTTCATTTGGCTTATATTTTTTCACAATTACTCCTTCTCCATACTTTCCTCCAAATTCGTGAGGCCGTGGTGTATCCATTCGAAAATCATCTCCACATACGCCACATTTCCCTTTATTAATATCCCAATGAATCTGAAAAGAACATCAATTATAATTTAGTAAGGGCTCTAGTTTCTTATTCGAAGAGAAAGATTACAAGTGGAACCTACACTTAAGTTGGACTCCGAACTACATACATTTTTCTGCAATCCAAAGTGACCCTTTTTAGTGTGATCTATTATCAGAGAAACCCACTATGAGTTTCCGCCAGCGGCCGTTACACTTTTTGCGACTTTCTATAAAAAGTCAACTCGTTATCCCTTACACTACCGAGGATTTAATGAGTCCAACTACTTAAAAAAATAATTTTTTAGAAAAAAGTTGACTTCACGCTAAAAAGCATAAAATAATTTTTCATTTTATATCTATTACGACATTTTGAAGTCGGTGCAAATTAAATTTTTCACTTTTTAGTGACTTTGTATATACGACTTGAAAAATGCTGCGCTTACATACAAACAACCCAATTTCAAGAGTTTCACTCTATAGAAAGGAAATCCGTCATCGAAATCTGGCAACATATTACGAAATTAGTAAAGGTCGACCCCCCCCCCCCCCCTTTCCCCTTTCTCACTCCATCAGCAAGATTCTTGACATGCTACCAATCGGGGAACATACTCTACCCAACAAAAAAAGAAACATCCAAATCGGTCCACGCGTTACGAAGATAAACTACCTCTCCCCTCCCCACGCGTTACGAAGTTAGGTTTCTCCCCCACCCATCCAACATTTTCTTTTACTTGGCACCAAGCAATGAACATACTCTATACAACAAAAAAGAATCATCGGTCCACGCGTTACAAAATTATGCCCGGTCATACATAAAAAGAAATACCTTTCGAACTTGGAATCTCTTTGTTTTTGGAAAGTCGGTTAAAAATTAATGAGATTTATGACTGGAATAGTAAGCTTTTGCAAGTTTAGAAAAACTATTTTCAGTTCTTAGACATAACTTGACTTGCATTGCTTGAACTGGTTTCCCTTCCTATGAAACTTTGGTTAAAAAGAGCTAAGAAAACTAAGAGAGGTGCGATTTCACTAATTAGAACCCTTTCTGTTTTTTATTGAAAACATATCAGAATAACATAACCTTAGCGATTACTACAGATACACTTTGGTAATTGAATCTGCTGAGCGCACCATGTCAGAGTTACGGTTTTTTCCACAGTTTATTTCACATCGAAATCACTAAAAAAAATTATATAAACCTTAAATTATTTACATACCCCAAAACCTCCGCAGTACACTTCATTATCCTCATAATTTATTGGAGCTGCTTTATTAGTCCTCCATCTTGATGCTCGACCAATCGGTTCAACCATCATTCCATGAGCATCACACAATGCCACAAAAGACAGGACAATAGCGGATAAAACCAAAGATCGATTCATCCTGGTTGTGATAAATCTAAATCTACGACTGGTCAAAATCTAAAAATCTACGACTGGTGTAGACCACTTACTAAAGTAGTTACTAATTCTACTACTCTGAAACAATCCGTTTTATAGTCATCAACTCTCAAAAAATACTTTGTTTCTGCGTAGAAAGCAACGTTTTATTTGAGCAGTTGTTCCATTGTTTAAGAAGTTTTTAATTTTAGAAGTTTCGCTTGCTGATTGCTGTAGATACCGCCAAAAAATATAAATTATCTACTTCATATCAAGGAATTGTATCGTGAAAATTTAGAAAAAGTGGCTGTGGCAAAAAGTAATCAAAAAAATTTTGTCAAAATTTGGTTATATGTTTATACGTGTATAAAATATTGGCAAGAAAAAGCCACATGTTTTGTTGGTTTTTATTAAAATTAGCAAAGTGCACATTTTTGTACACATACTTTTCAATATTAACCGCATATTTCAGTTATAAATTTTTTATTAACTTACTTTATAAACTTTTGTAAATTTAAGATAAATTAAAAAGAATTAAATAATGAAAAAAACTGTTTTCAGTTTAAATAAATTGAAAATTTTTTTGTTTCTTCTGGTCATTTCAAATGAAACATTATTTTAAATGGTGGGTTTTGGACAGTGAACTGCAAATTTTTCTGACACCTCTAACCTGCAAGAGTGGGGCTCTATAATTCACTCATTTTAAATTTATCGAAAATAATCTGAACAGCTCAGGAAATAAAATAGAGCCGATGTTACCCTTTTTATGCGAGTACGGCAAAGGAAATGACTATGAATCTCACAGACTATGAATGTTACTTCATCGAGTCGAAACTACTTAACCGATTTTATCAAATGAGGTGTCGTTTGATTCGTCTTGATCAAGAATGTATCCTAGGCTATATTAAATATGACAGAAGTTAAGCATAATGATGTGAATTCGGTGTAACAAGTTATGAATGTGAGCTGCTTATTTGATTCATCTCATAACATAACTAACCTACTTTACATATTATCTGAAACAATTTTAAAGTTCCTCAAAGGGAATTTTTTCTATTATTTGTTGTATTCTTTTTAAAAGGAAATAGAATAGGTAAAAAAAACTTTTAAGCTAAACGTTTCTTTAACATTAGGTGATGTACTAAAAGCAAGAAAATAAAAAAATGGTAAGAGACTTTTCAGTTAAATGGTTTTATTTATCATTAGATGATGTACTAAAAGCTAGAAAATAATAATGGGTCACAAATGTTTGGCTTACCTAGATATAGGTACTGTCTACTGGTAAGAAATCGTGTAGGACCAAGAGCAGTGTCGTCCTCTGGACTCAGAGACCAAGATCCACTTGGAGTCGATGCATCAACGGAATAAGTAAGTAATCATGGGGTTTGATCAGATTTAAATAAAACCAGGTGGCCGAGTGATAATCAAATTTTGATTCGCATTTTAATTCAAAAAGTAAAGGTAATTATAACTTGGCCTCCCGGTTTTATATATGCCTGAAAAACCCCATGATTACTTATATACCTATTCAGCTGATGTACCCAAAGTGTATCTTGGCCTCCGAAAGTACAGGACGCGAGTGCTTTTGGTCCTATCCGACTTCTTACCAGTAAACAGTACCTATATCTCGGTAAGCATCACATCTGTGACCCAGAATTATTTTCTAGCTTTTTACATCATTTAATGTTAAATAAAACAGTTTAACTTAAAAGTTTCTTACCTGTTTTTTATTTTCTGGCTTTTAGTACTTCAACTAATGTCAAAAAAAAAAAGTTAAACGTAAAAGTTCTTTTTACCTATTTTTTTAAATATTACTCCTTTTCCATACCTACCCCTAGGTGCTAGATGTGTCTTAATCCCATAAGTATCTAACGACATTTAGAGTGTGATTATTCATCTCAGTAATCCTGAAAACTGAAAATTCAACGTTAACATAGGTCGATTTCGATTTTTTTTTTCTGAGACTTCTTTCCCACCCTACGCCTAGGGGAGTCTTACTACTGCAGTATGTAACAACATTGGAAATGCCATTATTCATCTCAGCAACTCCGAAAACTATGGATTCGACGTTAATATCGGTCGCTTTCGACTAAATTGGTACATTTCACTCTGTTCCCACCCCCATCCCTAGGGGTATCTTAGCACCAAATTATTTAACCGCATCGGAAGTGTCATTATTGATGTTACTAACCCAAAAAAGTATGGATTCGACACCAATATTGGTCGTTTTCGATTATTTGGAAATTTCACCCTATTCCCTCGCCCATCCCTAGAGGTGTCTAATCAACAAATTTTTAACGGCATCGGGTGTGTCACTATTCATCTTACTGACCCCAAAAAGTATTGGTTCGACTCCAATATCGGTCGTTTCGATTATTTGTACATCTCACCATAACGAAAAATCATAATCATACCAATAATTTAACAGTCTTAAAAGTAAACTTAAGACCGCTGAAAGAACAAGCTATCATTATTACGTGTCTTCCCACCTCGGGCTCTTACAAAACAGCTTCTTGGCGGTTTTTCATGCCCAAAATTACATTTTTAAGTCTACATTCGGAAACTTTTGTAAGTTTTCTGGAGCAAACAATAAGCCTTGATTCGCCTGGCAAGTTTGTCCCAGACATGTTCTATTGGATTTAAGAGTTGACAGCTCGAGCCTTATCGACATTTCGTTCATTAAGAGCGCATCTTCACCAAGAACGATGAAAACGGTACTGTATGTTTATCAAAAACCTCCCAAATATACCGATTTGCAGTGAGAGGTCCGTTCTCAATGATCACTGCGTCCCTCAAAAGATAAGGCGTGTAAGAAAAGTACTTGCACAAAGTTTGCAACAGAGATGGGCATTTTTTATTCGAATAAAGATAAAAGCTAAAAGCTCAAATAAATTGAAAAATCCAATAACAATTTATTTGATTACAAAAATTATTTGTTATTTGGAGGATTATTCGCAAATAATTATCTGTTATTTGGTGCTTTTTATTCGAATTTCAAATAATTATTTGTTATTCGATTATCAAGTATATATTCGATAGTTGATGTCTCTTTATGGAATACTTTTTTGTTTTATGGTATCATTTACTAAAATCTTTACTGTACACATCGAAACATAACAAGGCAGTTTTAGTTTCCTAAGTAAGAGACACCTTGTGATATGAAATGCGTCTACCAAGACATAATTTTTTGAAATTGAACTAATGGACACCAAGAACAAATAATTATTTTATAAAGAGACATGAACTATCGAACAATTATTTAATAATCGAATAACAAATAATTATTTGAAATTCGAATAAAAAGCACCAAATAACGAATAATTATTTGATTATCGAGTAACGAACGATCGAATAACAAATAATTATTTTAAATTGGATTAAGGAGCACCAAATAACAAATAATTATTTGCGAATAACTTAAAATAAATTGAAAATGGAATAAAAATTTATTCGAATAATTTTTTATTCGATTTTTTAAAAAATCGTTATTTGATTGAAAATTTATTCGAATAATGCTCATCACTGGTTTGCAATGTTGGCTCCTTGTCCAGACATGTCTAAACAAAATTTTTCTAAGCGTAGTTTACAGCACATGAGCAGTGCAGTTTGTTGTTCAGTTAAGTACAAGTTTTGACAATAAGTGTGCGTGAAAGATTTTTTTTAAGAAAACGGGTCTATAAACTACTTGGAGAACAAAGTAATAAAGAAGTGCTTGAAAATTCTTTTAAATGAAATCGTGCCGCGTAGAACTATTTAAGAAATAATAAAACGTTACAAAAGTGGTCTACCAGCTGAGGAGAGCAAACAATCGGGTCGTCCGCGGAAGTTGGAGCATCTTTAAGAAAACTTGGACTAAAATTCAACGTTTCGCATGACACAGTTCGAAAAAATTTAATTAAAATGGGAGCTATTATCCCTCGTCATTCTGAAAAGCAAGCCGAACAGATCCCAAAAAGAATGCAGCAAATTGCAGCAAAATATTTTAATTACTTTTTTTTTGTAGTACATTAAGCGGAAACCCTTCTTTTTGGACAAAATCTAATATAATAATCTGCCTCAGAAGAAGTACAATTTGTGAAAAAAAAGCAAATTTGAGCCAAAACTTCTCGTGTAATATCTGAGGCTGGGATCTCTCAACCTATATCATCAAAGGGTTTGCATTAAATTCAAAGAGACTTTTCAAAAATCGTGCCTGTCGAAAGTTAAAAGTTTTATTAAAAAATTTCATAAGAAGGACGAAGTTATATTTTGGCCAGACTTGGCCTCATTCCATTATGCTGAAACAACAACAAAATCGGTAGAAGATAATTGTAGACTATTTGTTGCTAAGAACTCAAAACCCTCCAAATCAAATCCCAGCAGCTAGACAGATTGAACATTATTGGGCTCTATTCGCTAATAAAGTGTATGAAAAAGGTTGGGAAGCCAAATCTGTAGCTCAGCTAAAAAGGCGCGTCGAACATTGCTTGCAAAAATAGATTTAGGTGCCCTCCAACGAATGATGAGAAGAGTAAAAACCAAATTGCGAAAAATTTCAAAAGAAGGACCATTAGCAATTCATTAATTAAAAAAGAATTACTTTTTATATGTAAATATCAAAAAATAAAAAACAAGTATAATAAATATATAAATTATAAGAGTGTTGCACTGTTCTATTTTGTGCAAGAACTTTCCTTACACGGCTTTTGCCCACACACATCATGATTAAACCTTCTCTAGACGCCACCCTTTGCTGGCAACAGGCTTGATCGAATATTTCATCAGGCCTTTTCCAAACTGTTCGCCGTCTATTGGGTCACAACCGTGACTTATAACTTTGTTTTAAAAGGTGAAAATCCAGACCAAAGCTTGGCTAAAAGGACAAAATGCGAGACTATATCAAAAGCCTTTGATATATCAAGAGCGACGATTTTGGAGTTACCGAAATTATGGAGACAATGCTTCCTACGCTCCGTTAGAGCGATTATTAAATCTCCGGTAGACCGGCCAGCGCGGAAACCGTACTGACAAAAACCTTTAACCTTTTACATTGTTTTTATATAAGTATACCACATTTGGGCTATGCCTGAGCCTTTTATTAGTAAATTCAAAACAGAATAAAAGGGCTCTTAAAAAGTAATGTGTTTTTTACAGACTCATTACAAAAATAAGAACTTTTTTTTTGAACTTACACCTTGCTTGTCTTTACTAATCGCCTTACTTGTGTTTATGTAAAGCCTTGTGTATTAATTTTGTAAAAAGTATACACATTTAATTTTATGAGTAATATACGTATTTATTTTTTTTTCTTCTGAAATAATTACTTATAGATCTATTAAATAAAAATCGCGGCAAATTATCCGCTAATAGCAATATCAGCACAAGATCTGAAGTGCTCCTGCGGACCACATCCGTCTGCGCCTTCACCATCGCCACCACAGAAACCCCAAGAATTTGCTGTAATTTAAATTGTTTTTCATTCGTAAATATATGATTTATCAAAAGTCTTACCGGTTTTATATGTCCATCTCAATACGCAGTGCTTACATTTAAGTCCATTAGGTATTTGAAGGGTAACGTTATAAAAACCATCGGTATGGTCTTTTAATTTGAAAACATCATTTCCATTATCTAACTTCACTTTTCCGTTTTCGAAACATTCTTCAGTTTCACTCCCAGCATCCATATTACAGATGTCCCAGCGGAACTCTCCCCGATGATTTGTATGAAGGTCGATCAAGACCGGGATTTTTTCATTTGGCTTATATTTTTTCACAATTACTCCTTCTCCATACTTTCCTCCAAATTCGTGAGGCCGTGGTGTATCCATTCGAAAATCATCACCACATACGCCACATTTCCCTTTATTAATATCCCAATGAACCTGAAAAGAACATCAATTATAATTTAGTAAGGGCTCTAGTTTCTTATTCGAAGAGAAAGATTGCAAATGTACCCAGAACTTAAGATGAACTCCGAACTACTGGCATTTTTCTACAATCCAAATTGACCCTTTTTAGTGCAATCTGTTATCAGAGAAACCCACCATCTTACACTTCCGACTATCGTGTGAAAACTCAACTCGTTATCCCTTACACTACCGACGATTTAATGAGGCCAACTATTTTAATAATTAAATATTGTTATAGTTAAAATATTGGTGCTAGAAGTAATCCTAACACCTTTTAGATAGAATCCTCGTTGTATTCCAATATTCTACAAAAAAAAATTCTAGTTTCGCTGTATATGTATAACAAATTTTCGTAAACGTAACCTAGGCTCCATCCCAGGTATCAAATGAGTTGCGATTTCACGGACATAAACTTTTTTTTTATTTAATGCAAATACATGGTAGAGTTGCGAGTACCTACCCTAATTATAATGGGCCTATTGAGGCCTAAATGTGCCCTTTAAGGCAGCCACAA
Organism: Leptarthrus brevirostris; assembly: GCA_964036015.1. Classification (NCBI taxonomy): domain Eukaryota; kingdom Metazoa; phylum Arthropoda; class Insecta; order Diptera; family Asilidae; genus Leptarthrus; species Leptarthrus brevirostris. The sequence continues at coordinate 168,402,167 of OZ038371.1, read as the reverse complement.
AAACCTACGCGTACCCTACAACTACTGTTTTTCCGACAATTTATTTCAAATCAAAATTTGTAATAAAATAAATATTTCCATTATAGTATTTACATACCCCAAAACCTCCGCAGTACACTTCATCATCATCATAATTTATAGGAGCTGATTCATTATTCTTCCATCTTGATGCTCGACCAATCGGCTCAACCATCATTCCATGAGCATCGCAAAGTACCACAAAAGATAGGGCAATGACAGATAAAACCAAAAAGTGATTCATCCTAGTTTTGATAAATTATTCAATCTAAAAATCTACGACAGATGTGGACCACCTTCATATAATTACTAGTTCTCCTAGCTGCAACAGTCCTTTTTATACTCATTGACTTCCAAAAAAATACTTTGTTCCTATGAAGAAAGTAACGTTTTATTTGAACAGTTGTACCATTGTTAGAAAAGTTTCATTGTTTAAGAAGACATACTGTTTGCACAAGTACATACTGTCTTGAAAGTATTGCGCAATAAATATTTGCAAATTCAAATTTTCGGTAAATTTCTTTTAACAACTAAAAATTTCTGATTGCATGGCCATAAAAAGCTCCATTTTGATGTAAGACGTTTTTACAAATGCGGTCCAAAGTAGGGTTGTAAAAGATGGCTGCAATTTCATAGGATAAAGGATTATTCTTATTAATTTAGATATTCTTATCCACAATTGTCGAATTTAAAAACTCTACATTTTCATAGCTCTTTACGGATTTTATAAGAGATATTTTCTACGCACACTAAAATAATATGTACTTGATTGTATTTATTCACTAAACACGCGCCGTAGGGGCATGACTTATTGCGCAAGTGATAATTGCTGATTTGCTGTAGATTCAACCAAAAATGGAAATTACTTCATACAAGAAAATTTTTCTTAAGTGAACACAGTTTAAAAAAAAAATTTAATATAATTAAAAAAATTGCTGCAACTATTGGATATGAACAATGTTTACAAGTTACTTAACAAGTAACCTAGTCCTAGTCTAAAACTAAAAAATGAAAAATGAATGCATGATTTCAGAAAAACAGCTTTTAATAATTAAAAGGGATACTATCTTGGAAAAGAGTGGGTAATGTAATAATGAATAGCGCATATTTTCCACATATATAGGAAAGACAAAAACAAACGACATTGGGTCTCTTAAAACATAAACTTCACAGGACACAAGTGCAATATAAAAAATTTCGAAATAATACATACATAATTTAATATTTAGATAAGTACGAGATATTTAAAATGAAAAAACCTCACGGAGAGAAAATTTTAGAAAAAATTAGAGTTTCACTCACCATAATCGTTTAAGTAGCCAAACTATAAAATTTATGATCCTTCCAGTAATTTTTTTATAGTGTTCATAGGCAACTTTAACGAAACAGCACCGCAAAATTAACGTGACCATTATATTTATTGTGTGATTGAAGAAAAATTTTTCCGGCATTCTTTGCTTATACTGATACTGATGAATTAAGGGTAAATCAAACGTTTTCTATATTTCTGAATTTTTATATGTATATTAAGTGGTGGTTAATTAACTTTCAGTCAATTTGTTAACTATTGCAAGAATCAATAAATAGTGAATTTATATTGAGACAAATCTTTTAATCTCTTTGGAAGTGAATTATTGGAAGTGAAGATTGGCTTTATAGTGAGAACTTTGGGGCGTGCTACTGCGGACTAGAGTTCGAATCTCAGACTGCCAACATTTCTTATAATGAATATATTTGAACATTTTTAAGTCTTGAATTCTATGCTCGAACTATCCTTTGAAACTGATACTATACTCGAGGATCATCGTTCGGGAACTTTTATAGTTCTGTTCCGTAAAAATTAAGGTAGACAGTTGCAACACGATTACAGTTTAAAACCGTAATTTTTACTGGAATTTTCGTATAAAACAATTTCTCATGACGGTTTTAATCTACTAAATGGTCAAAGATATTTTGGAAACAGGAGTCCCTTATTTAATCTAAATTTAACAAATATATAAAATTTGTTTTTAATTTTTCTTAAGCTTCAATGTACACTATCGTCAACAATTATAGACTCAGTCAGTCATTTGTTTGATTTTTATCTACAAGAATAGTTGGACATTGCAAGGCTGACTTTTCAGTAATTTCTCTAATTATTGATGCCAAGCTTTTTATAAATTTGATCTGTTTCGGTCATCGTGGCAGGCATTATATGGCTTCTTTATCTGGCTTGTCTCAAACACGAGGCAAATATTTACCACGCCTTCTAAGACTCCGCGACCCCAGTCACCATAGCCATAGAACTCCTTCCAGAAATAGAAACAAATCGAGAAATACTTACAAGAAGCTTGGCTTAACGATATTACTAAAAAATCTGCCCTAAGATCTGCATGAGCAAAAGGTGGTCTAATTAATGAACGCAATTTGTAAAATATTAAACATGTTAAACTTGTTTAGTTCTAAGGGCCTTGTTTATTAATTTAACTGTCGTTTACAATAAAAATCACAATTATTTCGTTTTTCTTTAATAAATGTTATAGAAAAATTTTTGTTTTTTTTTTCGTAAATTTTGGACGCCAATGTAAAATACAATAAAACAAAATAAATACAGAGAAGTCTTCGAGAGAAATGAAATAATTATCAACGACTTCACAGAAGTCTAGCAAAAAGCAACAATTTGATTCGCCTGTAGGTATGCGAACAAATTTCAATTAAGTCTATTGTAGCGACCAAAAAAAAGTATATTTTCTACGCAATGAAACGGATGAATAACATAATATTTTTATTTATTACAATTTATTGTACATGAAAGAATGAAAGAAGAAAATATTAAATTAATTACACAATGCTGATTTGATAATTATCAAAACAGCATTATAAAAAAAAAATTCGATGTGATCGAAAAAAACCAACACTATTTTTGAAATGAGTACACTTTATTACCTAAAAGAATAGTATTATTAAAAAAGGAAATTATAAGTTTAAATCCACATACCTGTTTTATTGATAAATTGAAAAATTTAAAGCAATGTGGTGGTAAAAGTTTTCGTTTTTAAAAGAGTGAGAGTGGAGCACTATCATGCGGTCAGACAAATCTACATCACCCATAAATTTATGTACCTACTCCGTTACGGCGAAAGGTCTTGTTGTTTTCTTATTTTTACGGCCCCATCTTCCAACATTATTTATTATTTATCTATTATTATTTAACTATACGTAAAATTAGTAGGGTGATAGATCTTAACTATACAAACAAAACATTGTATGGCACGGGGGGGTCACTTTGGATGCATGCCAACAATCTCCTTCTAAGTCCCTGTTTAAGGCGTATTGCAGTCAGCCAATTCATTGTTCCCCATAAGAAAAAGTCCAATGGGGTATGGTCTGGAGCAGGCCAAGGAATCGGCGCATCTCGTCCAATCCAGCGGTTAGGAAATTTTTCACTTAGTATTTCCTTCATAATGTTAGCCGTACGCGCTAGTACTCCATCGTGTTGGTGTAAAATTCCCCTAATATTATCCATACGGTTCTACTCTATTAGATCTTGTCGAAAAAGTCCGCATAAAATTCACTATTAGGCACTTGCGGCAAAATGAATGGTCCTACCAAATGGTTGCTGATGATAACAGCCCAAACATTGACACTGAATCTATGCTGGAATGATGTCACCTTTACCCTGTGTGGGTTAGTGTTCGACCAGGTATGGAGATTATGGAAGTTCGTGATATCATTCCTGGTGAACTGACATTCATCTGTCCACAGAATTCGGTCCAGAAACTCTCTGTCGTCAATGTCGCGTTCCAAAAGCCAAATGCTAAATTTTAGTCTTCTCTCGAAATCTCCTTCCAGTAGTCCTTGGGCTGAGTGATGGTGATATGGACGTAATCCCCCTCGATGAATAACCCTCCAAACCTTAGATGACGACACTCCTAATAGCCTTGCGACTCGTTACGTGCTATTCTCAGGGTCCTGCCATACGATGGTGATTATTTGGTGCTCGACGTCGGCAGAAGTTCCCGAAGTTTCGGGTCGTGTGAAGTTACACTTCCTGTTTCTCTTAACCTTTGATAATTCCGTGTAAATACCCCTCTTTGGGGTGCTCGCCGGTTAGGGAATCTCCTTTGATATTCCAGTACAACCGCTCTCTCTTTCCGTCTACTACACCATAAATGTAAATAATATCCGAGTATTCCTCAAATGTAAATTCTACCATTTTTTAATAATTTTTGCTTAAAAACACCCGTACTTATAGATTTGTTTTTCAACTATTATAGGTATTCTTGCTGACTGCCCCTTTTTTATAGCAAACTTTCCATCAGGTACGAGTAACAGAACGCCAGGATTCAGGGGTGTGAATTCTAGCTAACACAAGCTAATATCGGCAATAAAAGAAAATTACACTAACATTTTTATAACATTTTTGCAGCAATAATTAAAATTAATTACCTGTTAACCTAAAACAAACATTTTCGACCTCTTATCTTAAAAATGTGTTTCTTTAAAGAATTTCCTACCTAAAGTGCAATAAAATAATTAGGTACTCCTGGAGTTCTAAGGTTGCGGTTTTTCTAATCCTGCGTCTACCTTGCCTTGTTGCACCTTTTGGGAAAGGTAACAAGATGGGTAATCTAATAAAAAAGAGCTCTACTAATTACATGACTTTCGGACAAAATTTGGGATAATTCTGAATTTTAGGTAATCGCAAGCCATTTTTTTCACTTTTGGAAGAGACTGTACGGGCAATGGTAGGAATTAGGTCAGTAGTATTGACATTTTTGGACATTTGTGGCTGTATTGGGTAGATCAAGAGATAAAAATAAAAGAGTAATGTGCATACCATGAAAAACTGAAATTTATTTTACGGTTGAGATTGCCCACTGAAATACAATTGTCTAGTTGAGATTTATGACCCCACTCATTTTGGCACGTCAGATCTGAAACACCCTGTATATGTCATTATGATATTTATCACAGAATAGTTTCATTTCAAAAACATTTACATAAAATGCATCCTTGCCAGAATCAACGGCGTTGGAATAGTTTCCTGCACTATATTTATGTTGTAAGATTTCATGAGTAAATATGTACATAAAATATATGATTGACATATAGGTATGGAGTTTTACTAGTAATTTTGATTTCAGGATGGTCTACAAAAGCTGATGGGGTTCCAAAAAATTTGTTATTGCATCAGATTCCAAATATTTTTCCTCACACTTAAATGGTCTGCCTTAGGTTACGTTCATTCTTTTTATTTCAATTCTTCAATATCCAAAATTTTTTATTTTGTCTATCTGCAACAATTTGCACCTCTTTGCATCCTTTTTTACTTCCATTGCAATAGCCTATGCTGTTGGAATTGCTTTCAAAAAATCTCTGAGAAAGGTTGCAATCAACCACAGAAACCTAAAAGAAATATTACACGAAAGGATTCTACTTGTAACGATAACTATACACACACACATATCGATTATAATTTCTTATAAAATGTAACTAATAATACAAATTATGCTTTTAAATTTATACAAGCATCACATACCTGATTTTTTTAGCAAATAATAATGACGTTCGAATATTTGGGAAGAAAGTTGAATGAGAGCTGTAGGTCCGTTCAGAAATTTACAACGGTCGTCGGCGGATGATCTACTATTTTTAAGCAATTTGGTATACTTGCGGTGAAAGTATGACCTCAAACTTTTAATTTTATTTAATAGTAATTTAGGATATATCGAGTATCTGCTTCCCTATTCTTGAAGTGGCATGCCGCCTTATGTATTTTTATTTGGTGGTATTTGGTATTTTATTTTATTTGGTCTTAATAGCGCCAAAACATAGCCAAACGTCTGTAGTCTTTCACGAAATTAATTGTTGTTTTTTACATATCACTCCAATATTGCACTGCACAGTAATCAGCATTCCTAAATTATTAAGAGTACTATTCGTGCCGATAACTATATGAAAGCTATCTGAAATATAGTGCTTCATAGTTTATTGCAACAAACTTCCCATTTCGAATGGGAACACGTACGCCCTATTTGGGCCTAGTCAGAAAAGAGGCACCGTGTAACCTTTAGGATGTTTGTGCGGCGAGAATGAAAAAACCGCATCCTCGAAAACGCACTGAAAACCAAACGGTCCTTAAGGCGCTACTGGTAGGCGACAGCCTAATGTTGTTTTTCGCTGATTCGTCACCGAATTGAGTAAAGTTCCGTGCCCCAGAAGGGGTGATATGAATTAGGTAGAGTCCATAGAATCCAGACTATATCATGCTTCTTAAATGACTTGCATAGATCACCATTAAATCTTATGATGTCGATTTAGTAAGACGTTTTACACCGTTGACTCCGAATACATAAGGGCAGCTCTTCATAGAAAAACCATCCCTGAAAAAAATATCACCATCATCAAGGAGTACTACTCGAACTCCTCCAAAGGCTCCGACGATGCATTCTGTTACAGTGTTTTAGAACGAACAAGCGAACAAGCAAAGTCATGTAGCTGGAATATCTGGGTGACTAAGTGCAAAAAAAATTGAAGGGCTTAAGATCAAAGCTGTTTACACGAATATTTATTCAGATGTTACGCAATATCAAAATCGACAGATGGACATCTTTGAAACGAACGGAAAATCTGTTCATTTGTGCGGCTATGAAACAGGAAATGACCTTTCAAATAATATCCAAACAAAAAGCCAAGGGATATACATCATTATTTTAAAAACATAATAAAGGAAAGGCAAAACAACATTATTTAACATATCTAAATTAGAACTTACATGGAATCTAAGAGTGACCTCGGATTGGACGACCAAATATGCAAATCGTGACAGGAGTTGAAGGCTCTACGTAGAAGCAAACCAGGTAAATGTTTGGTGTAGTAGACACGCTATTTACCGTAAGGGTTTAAAAAAAAGATAGAGAATAAGTTCATTCCGATTCTTAATCACTTAAATTATTTGGACTAATAATATGAACCTTGAAGCTTTATTGATGGAATTCTCAGTTTTGGCGCACATTTTACAAGCAAAAAAGCTAGTCACTCATCATTACTGTATAGCAATATCAGAACAAGATCTGAAATGTTCTTGAGGTCCGCATCCCATTGCACCCTCGTCTCCATCACCACAAATATTCCACGTATTTGCTACAAAATATAAAGTTATGAATTTTGAAAACTTAGCTTACTTATTTCAAGATTTACCTGTTTTATATGTCCATCTCAGAACGCAGTGCTTGCATTTTATTCCAGAAGGAATTTGGAGTGTCGTATTAAAGTAACCGCTCTTTCCAGTTATCAGTTTGTACTTATCGCTGCCATCTTTTAACTTTAATTGAACTTTCTCAAAGCATTCCTCTGATTCCTTTTCGACGTCCATGTTGCAAAGATCCCACTTAAATTGACCCCAATGATTCGTGGTAAGCTGAATAGCAACATGAAGGGTATCGCCAGATTTGTAAGACTTTACAACAACACCTTCTCCATAGCGTCCACCAATCTCATGCGGCCGTGGAGTTGGTGTTCCGTAATCATCTCCACATAGTCCGCATTTACCATCATTTACATTCCACTGAACCTAAAATTATAAAAATGAATTTTGGTACTTCAAGAAATGGAATATATTGAAAAGGCAATATAATTGCAATTGCACTAAACACTTTTTATACTGAATTATGCTCAAAAAATACGGTTAATAATCGATGCTATACTTCTGTATAAGTAGTTGTTTCCTATAGATACTTTATCGAAATATTAAGACTAAACAGTAACATATTTTTTAAAAAACCGCTCAAAAATTAGACTTTGAATCCTCCTATTGAACGTAAGCAATACTTTGTTTAATATTATACCCCGAAACTCCTTAACTTGTCTACCTTGTTACACAAGGATGTCAACTAACAATTTGAAATTATTACATACCCCGAAGCCACCGCAGTAGCATTGATCATCGTCGTAATTTATAGGAGCCGTTTTATCTTCCTTCCATCTAGAAGCACGGCAAATTGGATCCATCATCATACCGTGAGCATCACATAATGCCATGAAGGAAACTACCACAGCAGTGAATAACAAAAAACTTTTCATTGCAGCTTGTCCTGTACTTAAAACGTTCAGAATATGAAAGAGTCCTGCGGATAGCTTGTAGCTTGGTTCTCAATGAACTGAATTCCTAAATGAGATGTTCCGCTTATAAACAAGTACAGTTCTACCAACGAAACCTATCTTGTATCCATGAGCGTAATAGGAAAACAAAATTTGTTTTATCAACTGTTTTATATTTGAAGATAATCGCGTCAAATCAGGGCATCTTCCAACTGTATCTGTGCAAATATTGGTATTACCTTGATAAAAAAAATTCAAAGTCGGACGCAACTTGAAAAAACATTACTCAATAAAATATTCGGTCGCGCGCTTATATTTCGTTTTTTGTAGTCGTTTTTTCGGCGAATAAAGGAACTGTTAAAGTATAGTAGTTATAAGAAATATAAAATTAATGGAAAAATATTGGATCTTAAGTTTTGTCAAATTTTATTTAACTCGTCATCCCAGTTTCTTTAGATATGAGAAAATTAAATTTTTATTTTGTGCCCCGTTTTAGTTCCCGCAACTGTAAAGCACTTAGGGGGTACCATTACTTAGTGGGGTACCATTATTAAGCTGCAGTTGCCCTCTTTCAAATGATGTTAAATTTAATACGATAGGATTAAATTTGGCTGCGCTCTGAAAAAAACACCTATCCCTATTTGCCTACAATTGAGTAATCAAATGAAAACATGCAACCTTCAAATGTGTTAAGTGACATTAAATTTGCGTTAAATTTATAATTGGAAAATATTACAATATAGTCGAAAAGAAGAGATCAATTTTGGACACAAGTTAAAAAAACCGTCGATTTTGTTAGCTAAAAGTAGTGCCAAATTGTTGTCTCTTTCGATTAATATAAAATTTAAAAAATGGAAAAAATAGTTTAGTTTTCTTATTAATTTTCTCTCCTCCACATTACATCGCTCAACCCACCTAACCACCGATTCCTCGCCCAATTCTTATGCGTATACATTAAATGCTTATGGAGTTGTAAAAGTCCGTAAAAATCTAAATCCGCAAAATCCGGTCTATCCGTAAATCCGCCAAATCCGGACTATCCGTAAATCCGCCAAATGCAAATATGTAAATCAGAAAATCCGTAAAGCCAAAAATCCGAATTTACGGATTACAAATCCGAAAATCCCACAAAAACCGTAAATCCGGAATCCGGATTTTCTAAAATTCGGATGTAACTTCGAGCCCAACTACTTAAGCGTTTAAACAATTTAATCCCAGGGAGCCAAGAGCGTTTTGGACACTTATGTGCGTGTCCAAAACAGGGTTCCGTTTAAAAAATTTCAGAATTTTGCTACAGGCGTTCATAATAAATTTCATTAATTAATTTAATTCATGACTGCAAACTTAAAATTATAAGATCCCAACAAATTATTTTCCACTTTAGCATACCTATCGAACGATACTCTGCTCCATTAGGTAATTGACATTATTTTGGGTTCACTTTTTACTGTATCGTTTTCTTTCAAAAACTCGTTAATTTTATGTTTAAGCCATCAATGAGAAACTGAGCAAGCTGTTAGTTCGCTACGGAACCCAAAAATCGTTAACTGTAATTCTGCAGCTTCATGAGAAGATTGAGAATTTCAAACCACAAAAGAAGAACTATAGTAATAGTGTTTGTGAGGAGATGTACTGCATTTATGTAACTTTTAGCGACTAACAATCGCGATTTTCTCTAAAATATTGTTTATTTTTATCAATTGTGAGTATGAGAATACATCAGTCTGAAATTACTTTGTACGATCGATCCATCGCCAGTTTGATTTTGGATGTTTGGTCCACGCCGAGGTCATGGAGGCTCATTGTGAATGTCGTTAAAAATACAGCGTGGTCATAACTTAAAACCATCGAAATCTCTTTAAAAATATATTTAGATCTATGAATATTCACAAACAAAGCACGTACAGCCGATAATATTTTTAAAAGTATATAAGCGCCCAACAATTGAAAATTATGCCACGTGCGCACGGTCCCGCTACAGGCACAAACATCTAAACATACGGCCGCCATAAATGCACCCTTCTGTTACTGACTTTTGGCTTTAATACATTTGAGATTGGTGACTCATCACGTGGGTTATGTAAAATCTCAAGTGTGAGTACACCGCGCTTGGTTTGGACTATTTCGTGCTTTTTTGATACGTTCCTGCAGCGGGCTGGCCTTTGGAAAAGTATAATTTTTACTGATTTGAGTGCCATTCAGGCATTTTGGCGCTGTGCGTGCCTGTTTCAGGCTAGGAATGGGCGGAGACATTCACAGATTAGGTGCACTATGGATTCAGTTTCTACCTCGTCTCTGCAATCTCTACAAAACTCATTCGGCGGTACGCCGAGGCTAATTCCCATCCTATATTGATGACCCCCACGAGAAGGGCCGCCGAGAGGGAGGGAGAATGGGGTAAACCCCCCGGGCCCCGTCATCTAAGTCATCAATAGAAAATTTTTCCATTTTAATTATACCATATATATAAAAAAATATTTCACGATCGAAAAAGTGTAATATACTAGACAGATTTTAAATTGAAAGGCACTCATTTGATTGTATAAAGGAACTTCGGGCCCGAAATTCCTTTCGCGGATCCCGTATGGGCTACCCCCGGGCCCGAATTTTGTCTCTACGGGCCTGCCGACGAGTATAATCGGATGCACCTTTTATCGAAGGATAAGAGATTAGAAGTTCTGTTGTAATTCAATTTCGGCCAAAGACTTCGTGTTGTAAAACAATAGGTAATGTTTTCCCACCGTTTCGAAGTCTTGATGGAATATGTAGTATCTTTCAATTTGATTTTTGGTTACGTTAAGGGGATAGTGAACCCTATCCATGGTCATGTCTATATCTGAATTTGAATATTTTTTTGTCAGTTCGTCAGCTTTTTCGTTACCTGTTGTGCCGCTTTGTCCTGATACACAGCGGATCCTTACCATATGGTCTGAAAAATTTCCCTTGACGCATTTTGATTTGATCAGGTGGGACTTTAATGCCTTGAGTGTTGCTTAACTGAATAAATAATGATTCAATTGCCGATATTTGGCTTGCTTGCACACAGATAACAGCTTTCATAGTGACGAATATTTCCGCTTGAAAAATGCTGCAATCGTTGCTGAGTCTATACTTATTTATTAACAGCGCTTCCGAGAAAACTCCAGCTCCAACCTCGTTTTCTGTTTTCGATCCATCTGTAAAGCTGAAAGTTCCTCTAATGATATTTTCAGGGTACTACCAATCTTCTCTGGTAGAAAATCTGGGCTTCCGAAACGTTTAAGTGTAGACAAGCAGTTAATGCACAATGCTAACTTCTTTACTTTCTCTAATCGATTGGAGACAGGAAGCTCAGCGAACTTGGACATTTATATAAAGAGTGCCCAGTCATTTTACAATACAGGCAACTAGATTGAATCGGCGCTAACGATGTTGCATTGCTTATAGGAGTATTTCGAGTGGCGATATAAGGAGTTAGCATCCTTCTGGTACCTAGGAATCCCGAGCTTCAAGGAACTGAGATATTCTGCTAAGAACCTTTGCACAATCTTTCCATCGCGACAATTAAGAATAGTCAATGGTCTCATCCCATTTTTCTTGGCTATCAGAATCTAATCGAGAGCTAACTATATGAATAATTATTGCATTAGTAACATGTTGTAAGTTTCTTGAAAGAAGTGGGCCGAGATGAGCGTGATTCAAATTCAAAAATAAATTATTAAAACACTACACTAACAAGATTATACATCTTAAAGCTAAGTGTTGGAAGTAATTAAGAAATAGGGTAAGCAAACAATAGGTACTAGTAATAAAACAAATACAAAATTAAATAACTTAACAATAGAGGTTAACTTTAAAAACTGCGGGTAAATATAAACAGAATATTTAATAATAAATAAAACTTAAATAAAATATTCCAAATATTCAAAAATATCTTCTTGATTGAAGGAAAAACGTTCACTAGGTTGAGACGAAAAACGCGGATCTACTAAATTAGAGAATTCTAGTTTGCTATACTATACAAGTAGGATGGCTCTTTAGTTAGAATTAAATTACGTAGAAACATTATTGCACGACTATTCAAGTACAAATCAAGGAGGCAACCCAATACAGCCTTCGAGAAAGAAGATATATGATTAAATCGTCGTGGTCCAAAAATGTACCGGACAGCGGAATTGAAAGCCACATTCAGCTTACGATCTAACACCGAATCCAATTTAATAAAAACTTCACACCCATATGAAATCAGCGGAATCAACAAGGATCTCACAAGCAGAAGACGAGTTACTTGAGGCGTATACCTTACCTACGACACTGTTGACGTAATACTGCCAGCTTAGCGGCTTATTAAAAATAATTCCAAGATTTTTAACGGAATCACTATAGGGAATAACTACATTATCAAGAATAACACTCGGGAAAGAAGAAATATCTAAATTAGACTTGTAGATTATAATAGCGTTTGATTTGGAGGCATAATGGTTTAAACAATTTTTACCAGCCCATATGGATACATTCCTCAAATCATCATTCAAATGACAAATAGCTTCCTCCATCAAGCCCAGAGGTCTATAAATATACAGCTGAATATCATCCGCATAAAGGTGATAGTTGGAGTATTGTATAATGTTTGGAAGATCATTAATAAACATTAGAAATAAAAGAGGACGGAGGATAGATCCCTGAGGTACCCCGCTTAAGATAGGAAGATAATCAGATGACTTATCATTACATATAACCTTTTGTTTGCGTCCCCTCAAATATGACAATATCAAATTACAAAAATTAATCAACGAACCAAGTTTACAGTACAAAAACCTGTGATTAACTTTGTCGAAGGCCTTCGAGAAGTTAAGCAGAACCAGCGCTGTAAAATTATCATTGACACAGGAAATTCTTATGTCATCAGTAGCTGTGTCAATGGAACGCTTTTTCTTTACCCGACTACTTCGAGCCGCTGTCAAATTCGTCATTTCATAAATTGTACTTACAGATTTTTGATGTGCTGTGAATAAAAAGCCATCTATTGATCAGCGAAAAAACCACCTATTGAGAGCTTTTAAAGCACAAAAACCCTAGCGGAAGAACTCGGCGTAACTACTCCTACCTATGATCTAGTGCAGCTGAGCGTACTTGCTCTTGCTGGGCATTTTTTATCCGAAAAAAGATAAAGTTTAAATAAATTGAAAAATCGAATTAAAATTTATTTGATTACAAAAATTATTTGTTATTTGGAGGATTATTCGCAAATAATTATTTGTTATTTGTTGCTGTTTATTCGAATTTAAAATAATTTTTTGTTATTCGATCGTGCGTTATTCGATAATCAAATAATTATTCGTTATTTGATGACTTATTCGCAAATAACTATCTGTGGTTTGGTGCTTTTTATTCGAATTTCAAATAATTATTTATTATTCGATTATCAAGTAATTATTCGATAGTTGATGTCTCTTTATGGAATACTTATTTGTTTTATGGTATCATTTCCTAAAATCTTTACTGTAAACATCGAAACAACAAGGGAGTTTTAATTTCCTAAGTACGAAACACCTTGTGATATGAAATGCGTGTACCAAGAAATAATTTTTTGAAATTGAACTAATGGACACCAACAACAAATAATTATTTCATAAAGAGACATGAACTATCGAATAATTATTTAATAATCGAATAACAAATAATTATTTGAAATTCGAATAAAAAGCACCAAATAACAAATAATTATTCGCCAATAATTCATCAAATAACGAATAATTGTTTGATTATCGAATAACGAACGATCGAATAACAAATGATTATTTGAAATTGGATTAAGGAGCACCAAAAATCGAATAAAAATTTATTCGAATAATTTTTTATTCGATTTTGTAAAAAAATCGTTATTTGATTGAAAATTTATTCGAATAATGCCCATCACTGCTTTGATGTACGCCGGAGTACTCTGAATGGCCCAATGGAACGCAGCTAGTGATTTTGAGCAAGGAAGTAGTATAGCTGTGTTTAGTTCGGAAGCCTGATTGAAAATCTGACAATCGGTTGCTGCTTTCAAGATAGAGTATAATCTGCACATGCAGCACTGTTTTAAAAGCCTTAGAAAGAAATGGTAGGATAGATATCGGACGATATTCCATAGGATTTGTAGACTTCTTAGGGATAGGCACTTTTTTTGAAATCTTCCATATCTTTGGGAAAGTCTAACTGTAATATTTTTAAATAGATGTGTGAGACTGGGGAGAATGATTTGAAGTAGTATTTTTGTAAACCTTGGATGCAGGTAATCCAGTCCAATTTTTTTTTTTTTTTTTTTTTTATATATGATGTTGCCAAAGCTCAGGGGATGCCCTATGATGCTAAAGCACAGCCTTGGCAGGAAAGGAATTAAGGTTGGGGAAAATGGGTTAGGAGGTTGAGTGAAGGAGGTGTCGATGTACGCCTCGTTTGAAAGTTTCAGGCTCATAAGACGAGGGAAAAACAGAAGATGGTAAACTGTTCCACATTCGTGTTGTTCTGCTAAGAAAAGATTCCCGAAATTTGACGGTACGTCCAAATTTGACCCGGAGAGTATAGGGGTGGGAGCGACTTGTAGATCTTGTATCGCGCGTTGTAATGAGTCTACAAGGCATCAGGCTAGCAATTTCGTTAGAACAATGGCCATGGAAATAGCGATAAGAATTGCATTAGATTTAATAGACATCACCGCAGAATATACATCAATATCATTAACTGGAATAAACGAGAAGCCTTCGGAAGGGTCACGATCATCAAATGCATTATCAAGATTAACTGATTCGTGGAATTTTTAGAGACTTTCCCTAATTCGAGCAATTCTGATATGCGCTCTTAAAAATGATGGGTTTGTTACCAAATCTTTCCTTTTAGCATACAAGCGCCTTAGGTAATTTTCTTCGGTCAAGTGATAAAATTTCTCAATCACAGTTAAAGTTCGCTCTTTATTAACTGATTAAAAGTTCTGATGAACTTATGATATTCAAAATATCCTCCCGGAAATTGCGGTAACTTCAATTTAGGCAAGTGATGTGTATAGGAGTATTAGACTCTATAATGGAAGCATTCATTTTAGCATCTGGCGGTGTAATACTTGATTTTCAAAACACATGCATTACCGAAAGAACTTTTGAGTTTGCTACACAAGATCTTCGAGTTCTCACCTTTCTTTTGCTTTATTAGTATCCTCTGTTTGCGCCAATTTTTCCATCGATCTTTAATACACGGGAAGTAGCTTAAAGTAAGTTTCGAGGATCCCTAGCCAACATTCTAACTCAGTTTCAGTAAGACTTTTCACTTTTGATCTACGAGATTTTTAAACCAGGTAAGACATCCACGTGTGGAAGAACATTTTAAGTAATTAGAGTTAATAGCGGTTTATGTAGATATTACAGGACAAATAAAGCCTTGTCTCTTACTAGCACCGTTTTTGAGATATCAACAACCTTCCAAGGTACGGAACCCTCGGTAAGCGAGACTGACTCGCCCTTGACTGGATTTTGCAAAAGTGATAATAACAATAGTAACAACGAAAGCAATTAACGGTGATGTTATATGTGATAAAGCAACTAGAGCAAAGAACTTAAAATACCTTAAGAAAAAATTTTACTATACATATATCTGTATACATAATAGATAGACAGTCATACTTAACTTAAGGGGTATTTTAATTAAGAATATAACTCCAATATAACTCCGGTGTTATATGAACTGAACACTTATCTTCCACAGAAAATCAACGGAAAATGCTTGAAGTTACTTTACTTTTTGGGGTTTTGCTGAGGCTTTTTTAAATTTCGCCACTGTGCGCCGGTAGGGTTTGAACCTGGGACCTCCGGGAAGGAAGTCCGATACATTTCACTTCACCTCAATATACTCCAGTAAAATATTCAATTCAAAATTTTTTTCTGGGGCATCCTCGGCATGCCTGACTTTTTGGGCCCGCTACAATTCTGTACGCGACACTTCCTGAAAACAGTTTTCGTTATGTAGGTAAGAACCAGTTTTGCCAACTCTGTCGTAGAGTAAAACTGCATATTACCGTAAGAAAAACTGTAGAAAACTGTAAAAGTTTAAAAAAATCTTAAATCTGCTGTTTTTATTTACAATATAATTTTTTAAATATATAATTTGGTAAATATTGTCCTCTCTATAAAAGTGTCAACTTGTAATACTTGTAATAAATCTTTGATATGAACAAGTATATATTGTAATAATATACTTTCAGATGACTTTATTTGTTTCTTATTTTTGAAGTCGATGAGGTCCCAGGTTCCAGGTTCGAATCCCACCGGCACCGACTGGCACTTGCAACCGTTGTCTCGAATCGGGTGAAGTTCTTCTCCTACGACATGCCCCACAAGGGAACTAAAGAAAGAGAGAGATAAGAGCCGACAGAAAACTGTTTGCTCTCTACTTCACCCAGCAGCTCTTTAAATTCACTTTATTTATTTTTTCTTCCCCATGATCGATCGTAACTTAGTCCGATCCTTAGATCTTATCTATCTTGTCTGGAAACAGTATACATTGCTGTAACAAATTTTAAAAGTAATCATACAAACAGTTTAATTATTTATTATTATTAAATAAGTTTAGAAATAATAAATAAACATCTCTTTATTTGATTTTAAGCTGAACTCTTCATAGTTTATGTACTGTAACATTTGGACCATAGACTGCAACCTATTGATAACGAAATAATGATTTCCATATCCGACAGCTGGTAATCGCAACGCCTTCCACCAATTTTAACATTTAGTTGTCCCCCGCGTTTTATACTATACGACAAAATATTGGTACGTCTGTTTTCGGCAAGTTTTCACACACCCCGTAAGAACTGCATGACAGACGGAAAACAATAATACTATGCTCTAAGGTATAAAACTATAAATTTAGGGGATTAAACTTAAGACTTGTAAAAAACTGTAAATCTTGATATTTCTCGCAAGGCTAAAAAATCATCTTGTAAATACATATATCCAGTTCTATGTCCACTACTCCAGGAAGTGAGTTTCTAGAGTTATATTATATTGTTATTTTTACTTAGTCTAGAGTTTCATACCACAAAAGCAAAGCACTTGTCTTAAAACTAGAATTCAAATTGTCTTTATAGTATATTTGTTACACTCATGCATATATAAAATTAATATTGATCTTTGTGTTTACAGATGGGGAACTATGACTTGGGTTATGACTTTCACGAAGCTCTTCTTCGAACAAATATTTCCCGAAAAGATGTGGAAAACTTTAAGTCCTGTTTACCGGACAACGCTCCTAGTAATTTGACGGATAAACAGGTAAAGTTGTATATCTTTGAATATAACATAAATATTTATAAAATATTTACGGGTTGTACATACTATGCAGCTATGTATATGTGTTTGAAAGACAAACACACAGCATTGTTTTTGAAATCTAAGAATTGTGATAGGGTGCACATCGTAACGTGATAGCGCAAACAGAGCTAAGTAATACTGCGAAACGTGAAGAAGATTATAATGTGTATAAAATTTGTACGGCTTAATGTTGCTGTAGTATTAGTTGCTTGGTTCGTAAAAAGATGTGTCCTTGTACAAGAATGATTGAGATAGCAGATACAGTTGCAGCCCTTAAGGTTAATCCGTGCTTGTTAAGAAGTGGATAATATCACCAATCCTCATCCTCGATATCTTCTTGAACTTATGAAAAAATAAGCTGCCTATTGCCTGATGTCTGGCCCAGTAAGTGCCAGATAAGTTTCCGATTGTCCAGTGTCCCGTGGCTGCCGACGTTATACTGATAATGCTTTTACAGATACCTTAGCAAAATTCGAAGCCTCTTCTGTTGTCGTTCTAGATATGGTACAGGTTGATAAGTTGCACCACTTGGACTTGTCTAAGAGGGGGTTAGTGTAAGAAGCTCCTGAAAGAAGTCAGCATCAGTGCCCCCCCAAGTTGTCTACTCGCTCATTTCATTCTAGTATCTTCTTAAGGCGTCTTTCAATTAGGACAAGTTTACTTAGATACAATTCTTCCAGTTTAAAGGATGTGGTAGCTGCATCAAGATTGTGATGGCGGATTGACTATCTGAAAAAGAACTTGTTATCCCGCAATATGTGCCTTAAGGTATTTCTGCTTGAAACACAGTATAATCCGAAAGTCGGTAAGCCACTGATAGATTAATGGTCTGAGAAAAACCACGCATTCTGAATTAGTCATCAAGCTCAGTTTTGGAGTGATGTAGTAGGTAGGCAATACAGGCAGTTCTCTTGGTAGAGAATCCAGGATTTTTTCATATTAAATAATTTTTTATTTAACTACTGCCTTCGTTCCTTGATAATAACTGTGATTCTAGCTCTAAGGATTTTAGTTACCTGACGATGTTTCCTCCTTCTTCGTTGGAAATGAGAAATCTTATATTTCACGAGAACACAGTCATGGAACACATCAACAGTCTGGCTAATAGTTTTTCATGCGTTCCTGGTGGTGTTCCAGTTTCCCTTTAAAAGGGCTGTTCTTCCTCTCTTGTTTCTGTTCTTTCTTATTTATTTGATTTACCTATTTCATGTGCTGTCTTCCTAAAATCTTGGAAATCATCCCTAATTATTCCTCTTTACAAGAAGGGCAGGGTTGTGATATTTCAAACTATTGACCTATTGCTAACTTGCGTTGCAGTGCTAAAGTTTTTGTGGCATTGTACATCATTTTTCTTGCAAACTATTTCTTGAAAATGAAAGATAGGTCCACCACGAAAACCTTCTAACTTCTGCTTATCTGAAATTGAAGCTGGTAGGCAAGTGGATTGTATCTTCACGGATTTTATTAAAGCAATTGATCGAGTGACCAAACAACACTTGTTAAACTCGAACAAAAAAAGGAAGTAATATTAAAATTTTTTTTCTCAACATTTCTTTGGCTGCTGGACGCCTTCACGAGAAACCGAAAAGTAGATGTAAATCCAACTAAATGTTTTGATTTTTTTCACCATATTTCAATTGACAAGTTAGCCGCCCTCTGCTTTCCGTCCTTGTTTGTTGACCTGGTTCGCTCATACTCATTATGCTGAACCCAGCGTGTGTCGTTTCGGGGTTCCCTATCCAGGTATACCTACATATTTCCAATACCTCTGATGTGCCACAAGGAAGGCATCTCGACCCGATTTTATTTATTATCTACATCAATGATATCTGTGTTCTTGAGATATTCTAAAATTCTCTGTTATGCTGACGATGCCGAAATTGTCTTGGTGGTTTCGTCTGGACGTGAATGTGAAATTTTAAAGTAAGTAAGTGCACTCAATGCTATTTACTGGTAGAAATAATTCTCTTGACTTTAGTTACATCGTACATGGTTGTGTACTGAAAAGACTTAATAAGATCAATGGCTTGGGTGGGAATCTACCTCAACAGCCGTTTTACCATCGGCGACTACATTGATATGATAATTAAAGTTAATTCGACTTTGGATTTTATTAAACGAGTGGCTAAAGAATTCGACGATCATTATATCACGCGACTCCTTTATTGTAGTTTCGTCAGGCCAATTTTGGAATAATTGTTAAGTAAGCAACCTTCGATGAATATGAAATAAATAAATAAAAAATTAACAAATTTGAACAAATGAAATTTAATCTTATTTGATCTAATTTTAATCCACATTTTATTTTATATATATTTTATTTTCTATGCTATGCCATACTTGAAATGTTGCTATAAAATATATTTCGGACATTTAACAAGACACCTTTTCAGGAAGTATTTTTTTTGAATGACTGTTTACTCTGTTTACTTGTGCTTGGTTTGGACGGGCTACTTTTTTTCGTGTACAAGAAAATTAACATAATTGTATTTACATCGTTCACACCAAAAATGATATTGTAACGTAAATGGGACTCTTCGGGCTCGACGGATTAATTAAGACACTTATTTTCAATCACGAATGTTCACAATTTTATTCAATTCACTTAATTAGTTCGTTTAACAATTTCCTTGAAAATATTTCTTCACAATATTACGTTTCACTTTAATAATTAACACTTATCACTTCACTGATTAAAATACAACTGACTATTCGCATTATCACATGTAAACACTTCGCAGTCTAAATCACGACTGAACTACCTAGACTACTGCTCAGCCCTATTTATACTTCTTAGCTTAATTCTAGAAAGTTCATTCACTTAGTTCTAGATATTTCCGTTACGCATTTTTCACCTCACATATTCACCATGGGTTCGAGTCGTCCTTGACTTTCCCCGTTTGACATTTCCTTTTCTTGATTTCTGGCCACCGGGGACATGCGCATTACACGGTTGACTATTTACCTTTTCGTGGCCTACCTCGTGCACGTTACAATATAATGCTTAATTGAACTCTGAGATCCTTTTTTGATCCTTCATCCTTATTTAATTCAATCTAATCAAATTTGAGTAATAATTAGATCTGATTAGATGTAGACAAAATGCAGCTGAGGAAGAGAAATCGCAGAGGGACGACAATTTAAAAAGCAATATATAGTGATTAATACTATCAAAAGCCTTCAAAAATCAAGTAATATTAGAATACTTACATATATGTCTCTTATCAACAGCAATACGAAGGTCGGGTGTTACTCTGAGTGAAGCAGTTTGACAGCTTTGTACCAAATTACACGAGAGGGTTTTTACCCCATGACTCACAGCAATTCTCTTCTGTGCAAAAGTAGAAAAACCCTCAGAGTGTTGCTACGAGAGGGGCTTTGATTGACGTTAAAAAACCGGTGTTTTGCTGGGTTAAAAATTTGTATTCACCAGCTCAAGCAATACTAAATTAACCTGATGCCAAACATTTTTCGTACCCTAATGAGGAAATTACGAAAATGCACAAAAGCTAATTAGGAAAAACTTAAGCAAAAACCCTACGATTCGTGATTAACACTCACAGATAACCCTCTTCCTACTTCACTTCCCTCCCCAAGAAAAAAACAGGTTTTCGTCACTCATGGGGTAAGAACCCTCTCGTGTAATTTAGGATTTTGTTGGGAACGATACCCCGACTGTTAGGAACGAAGAAGCCCATTTGTCTCTAGATATTGTGTTAACTGCGAACACATCAATATTTCTAGGACCTTAGATAGGAAAGACAAAATTACGTAATTAGGAGATGAATTCATAGGTTCAGCTAAAACAGTTGCCGACTTTCAAATGTGCGGAAAGGACGAGGAAGTCAAGGGGTAATTGAAGACATGAAGTAGTTGGCGCTGAATGAAGGGCAACATGATTTGCAAAAAACGAGGGTGGAATCATCCGCAGTCCCCCGATTGCAGGTCGATATGTACTAAGCCCTAGTACTTTCACTTTTAACCCTATGATGAATACGGTAGTGAAACTCTCTTTCCGCAATAAGAGATGATATTTCAGTAGAGAACCAGGGAGGGAGAACTATTAGATCGAACTTTACGCCTGATCAGGGGAACGTGTTCATCAAAAAGGAACCAGAGATACACCCATACATAATATTAGTTCTTTTTATCATAAAATATTTTAACGATGCAAACGGAATCAAAAAAATATATAATGTGCATACGCCAGATGACAGAAATCCGAAAATCTCAAATGCCGTAAAAAGCCATAACCGATTAATCCTCTGGTTATTTAGTGAGGTGTTATTAGTTAGTAAAATTCCTAGAATAAGTCTAAATCCAGATAATATAAATATGGCTGCGAAGCCTAGAGACTTCTTTGTAATGCAACCTACGAAAAATTTGTTGTAGCGAAAAGCATGTCTACTCTCAGAAACCATAACACTTGTTTACTTACTTAGGTTGTGGTATCTGTTTCTCATAATATTTTTTAAAAACAACATTTATTTACAAAGTGTGTAGATGTTATTGATAATCATTATTTATATTATTTTTCAGCTACTACTCTTCTTAAACGCATGTAATGGTAACGTTGAGGATGCTTGCAGTTTGGTTCGGATATATTTCGATACAAGAAAATCAGCACCAGAAATTTTCGAAAACCGTGATCCTCAAAGCGAAACAATAAAGCAATGTCTAAAAAATCAGTAAGATCCGACTCATATACTAGTATACACAAGCTTCTAACATGTTTGACTTAATTTTTTTGTAGGGCTTATTTCGTCATTCCCCCTACTCGAAAGGAATTTTGTCCTATTGTTTATCACAAAATAACTGCTCCAGAATCATCAAAATACATTTTTGATAACGCTGTTAAAGTTTACTGTATGACGATGGGTAAGAAAGTACTTAAATAATAAATAATAATAAATTTTTATTAGAGTTACCCCACTTTCTGTAAATTCATGTATGTTAAACCGAAATTGGAGGTAACTACTTAATTGAATATCAATCATATAATATACATAAGACAAAAGCATGGTGATAATAGCCAAGGTGCTGACCGTCCGTTTATTCATCCATAGGTGAAGTTTAGGCTTAAGGGTTCCGTAGCAAGAACGAATCTTTATAGTTTTTCTCTGTCCGTCCGTCCATCTGTCTGTACCCTCCCATCCTCTCATTTGTGAACCTATTAAGATAAAATTTGGTATACGGACGTTACCAAAACAAAATTTGGGGAGATTTTTGGAGAAATAAGACTGAACTGGTGTTCAAATGTTGCTATTGATGAAAAATGTACCCCCCCCCCCCCCTCCTTCCCATAAACCCGCCACTGACTACGGTGCATAATGTCAAGGAACCTTACATAGCAATGTTAGTTTTATTTAGCATTGCTGTTACTAAGAGTGTATAGGTATATGGGGTTATTGTATGAGTTTGCGGGAAAATTGTAATCAGGTTTAGTTGTCCTTTTAATAAATGACCTGGAGGAAAAAATCATATCACATTTCTGTGCATAACTTTCCTGTAGAGTGCATAGTGATATGTATCTATATCTACAAGTAATCAGGCTACCGATTTCGTTAGAACAATGGCTGTAGAAATAGCGATAAAAAAGTGAGAGACAACCGGCATAAATCGGAAAACACTTGAACAGTATGTATATAAGGGGCGTTTCCTGGAGGTTTTCATTATGGAAGATATCTCTCCCTAGTTCACATAATAACTTGGAGGGCGGAAGAATTTCGCTCGTTTCGATGATAACAATTTCAAGTGGACCTACAATTTAAAGTAGATTCCGAACCATTAACATTACTCTACTATCAAAACACGGCCTGCAGACATTCCAGAATCCGTAGCCCATTTAGTCATTGCATATGAAATGGCCGTTTTTTAGTAAGAGTATTTAAAATTTTAAAATAAAATAAATAAATTTTATCCGTAAACATATTTTCCATCCGATCGTTTGTTTTCAGCGATATTTTTTTATAGAAATTTCGTTCCAACTTAGAAGACGCACTCTCGGCAGGAGCCATGTACCAGTTGACCTATTCATCAGAATATATTGAGATAGAATGAGGCCATAATACACACAGCTATAAGGGCCAAGTCGAAAGCAAAAACCAGAAAACACACAACAATCAGGGGAGCAGCGAAAACCGAGTTCCCTTCAGCGATTCCTTAGTAAGGGCCAAGTCGAAAGCGAGAGAACATATTCACGGCCCTGCACAAACGATTCATAGGTTCATGCGTAATCATGCAATCTCTGTTCGAGTTTAAAAGCTGATGAATGAAGCCCAACTCAGCAAATTTCCATCGTTTTTCCAATACCTGCATATTAAGCAACCGAAGGCGGTCCACATAAGGTTGAAGCCTTAGCTGATCGTTCTATTAATGCGAACCTAACAAAACTCCGCTGTATCGACTCAATCCGTCTAGAACAATAGCATAGCATTTTGACCAAACCTGAGATGCATATTTGAAACTTAGTCTAACCAAAGAAGCGAATAATGAACAAGTGAATCAAGGTCTACCGATCAGAAAACTCCCACGATCACCGTTTTACATAACCCAGAACTGTAATACTCCTAGAAGCAATATAGTTTGTGTATAGTAAAATCGAAGCAGGCAATTAGATCCATACCAGTCCTTGAACGTGTTTAAGTTGAATTCGCAAGAGAAAATCTTCATATTAGAACAGATACAATCAAGCAATAAATGTGGGAAACCCATCTTTCTAAGCTTGACCATAACTACAGAGCCAGGAAATTTAACAAATACTTTGCTGAAGTCGACGCAGTCGGTCTGGAGACCAAGTTAGAAGGCTGAGATTATGTCGAAGAATTATTCTACTAGATAAGTTGTCGTCGATCTACCAGGCAGAAAGCCATGGTGAGATAAACCCCTTATACTGCCCAATACGCTGTGAATATAAAACAGATTCGAACAACTTGGGTATGCAGAATAGCTTCCCAATTGGTATACAATTTTTTAACAAGTATTATGACCCTTTTTGTCAACAGCTTGAGGAGACTTGTTTAAGATGATTGCCAATGGAGTTTTTTTTTTATACAATGTGGCCAAATCCTAGGGGACAACCCTTTGATGCGTTAGCATGGTTTTGGCCGGAAGGCAATTAGGGTAAGGGAAGTGAGGAAACTTGAGTCTTGTTTTTGCATTGCTGCAAGCTAGACAACAGCCCAGAGACGGAATGGATTATTTTAATTTCTTAATAAAAGCTGACGGGGTCATTTGGTCTCTATTCCGGAACCCATGGCATGTTGGTCTTGCCGCTCAACGTATTGATCCAACTCCGTCTCCTACGGCGTTAGTACGGCGTCAGCGCAGGAAGAGGGACACCATTCGGAAAAGAGGAAAAGTCCAGTTTGAGTTTCCTGATACTGTCCATAATAATGCCCTGATATATTAAGGGTATAGAAATGGAGGCAGCTGGACGATCTGTTTTCTTCTTCACATTTATGAATTTGGAAAAAGTGTGAGATCATTGTGCAAGCTATCGGGAACACTATCAAGATATTCTATGTATAACTATGAAAACAACGCTAAAGCTGTCATAACAAGCAGCGAAATCACAGTAAGATCACGTATCTCTACAGCGTAAGTAAGTTTTTCAAAGTCTATGTATATCATAGGGGAGAACGACAGGATGATCTAGACCGCTTGATAAAAACAAGTGATATATAGATAGTATTAATATCGTTTTTACAAAGTAGAGATGAGAAATCAATTGAGAGGATCCTGTGAGATCAGAGAAGTTTGTGCTTTTAAAATCAAGAACATACTGATCTAAGTTAGGATCAGTAATATTAGAACTATCGTAGCAGAAAGAAATGGAAGTAGGTGTGTGTAAGCTGTCAATAGCGGATAAGCTACAAGAAGCCGATTCGGCTATAGTGTTACTGGAATCAGAAGAGAACATAAGATCTAAGCCTTCCCACACAGTTCTTTACATCACTCGTTTACTGTAAAGCAGAGGAGGAGATGGCGTCAAAAAAATGAAAGTGTTCAGCAGTAAGACAATTTCAGGCAAAGTAGTCATCTTCATCAGCGTTGAATACCAATTGAATATTGTATAAATTAAAATCACCCAGAAGGATGATTTTATCTCCGGATTCGTTATACTATTAATAATATCTCAGCTAAGAAATAAAATGTCGAAAAACTTCGACCTTCTGTGCCAATATAATTTATTAAATTTAAAGGAATGTAACAACAGTGCAGCTTAAGCTTAACAAGAGAGAGCTTAAGAGTTAAGAGCTCAATTGCGAGCGTCCCGGAAAATCAGAGATATCAACCAAGCTGCCATACAAATTTGATTTGTATGCAATTAATACACCGCCACCACGAGCCATGGGTCAGAGTATCTGATAGGACTCGTCAAGAATTTCTGCATCGTTAAAACCATTATGAAACCAGGTTTCGGGCAGAGCGAAGACGTCGAAACAACAGGCAAGAGAGGCCTAAAATAACTGACTTGTTCTTGTTCTTAATCCCCTTACATTTTGGTAGTAAAGGGAAAGCGTACTTAGTTTTTATGAATGCTGACAGTACCTAATTGTGAATACTACCAGCAAATTTACCACGGGGCACAAACTCGTGTTCGATAATATTCTCAGGCCAAAAATCGGGTTCAGACATTATTTTGAAAAGATCCGGGGAGGATGTAAAAAAACGACATGAGTCGCCGAGAAAGACGAGATCTAAGAAGTTGACACCGACACCACTCTTCTCTCTCACATATCCAACCAAACCACATAATCAACAGATGTTGATGGACCAAGTCGGGAAATAAAGAATGACTTTGCAATTAAGCAATCCTCAGAGTGTAACCCTCATTTCGAGACACATTAATCGATCTCAACGGGTATGTATCTTGTGATGGGTGAGGGTGCGAGGCACCGATGCATTAACGGGTGGATCAGAGAAAACATATGTACGCACAGAGGTGTGTCCATCGGTAAGCAGTCATGGAAGGGTCACCGACATCAACAGCAGTCACAGGAGAAGAACCAACGGGAGGGGGAAGCGCGCCATAGTTAGTTGTTTTTTTTTAGAGGTCCTAGAGGCGATAAAGATCTTGAAGCAATTTTCTATGTAGGGCCAATAAGAAACGATGGGAAGATGGCGGATATGGAAGAATTTCATATTCAAAGTCATTCAGCTTTGAAATTCTTCACCTTAAAACATGAGACCTACGCATATCATGCAGAAGAATTGGTCTACGAATGCTAATAAGCGTAGGTTGTAAACTAAATTTTCAATGCATTTCTTCAATAAAATATCCTGACAGTAGGAGTCCGCTTTAATAGTTTCACCATCAAGAAGAAATCGATAATGCAAGAGTCCTGCAGCAGTCCACCGTATCGTCAAGAGAATCATCCTTTCATGCCCTTCCGTACACACGGCTTTTAACGGTGACAAGCGATGTGAAAATGGCTTCCTTGTTTCACGCAGGTGTAAAGTTTTTCCAAACGTCTCAATTGGTTTAGTTCACTCAGCTTCTTTACTTTCTTACTTTATTTATGCAAGCTAGTTGGCGACTTGGTTTTGCAGGATGAACATTAACGTGCACAAGTTGTGCTAGAATTCGCCTCCACTACATCTAGTACATCTATTAGTCACTGGTCTTTTACTGTGCTCGAACTCCAAAAATATCCATAACAAAATTTTGAAAAACCGAGCAGTGCGATCACTTGTTTCCTACTCGCCACTGTAGCTGATGCCCCTGATTTGTACAAAAAAAAAGGATAACTGTTGCAGTATTTCAAATAATTCCTTGAATAGTAAATGTATATGAAGGTAGAGAAAGGTAATTAAAATAAAGAAGTCTTAACTAGTACTATAAAAAATATTCACCATACCTTACCATGCACCTAATTTAGAATGATTTGAAAACGGTCATTTCTTATCCAATGACCTGATACTAAGTCCTGCAGAATCCATGGTACTCTTAATAAAACGTCTCAAATAAAGCTCTATTTACAAAAATAACTCTTTTTTATATTAAGACTTTCTTATAGTGCTTCTGAAGTCACTTAACTGATGAAAATTATTTTCAGATGTCGCAATTTACAAATATGGTCCTCCACCAGGTATTATTTTTTTGCACGACATGGAGCTCGTAGGCTTTACTCATTTACTTCGAGCAAGTCTTTCCAGCATCAGGAAATTTTTATTCTACCTTCAGAATGGATTACCGGCGTCAGTGTGTCGAATACATATCCTTAATGTAAGCCCTCTGTTTCAAAGGATCCTGTCTATAGTTAAACCATTTTTGAAAAAGGGACTTCTAGATGTGGTAAATATACATACTTTAGAAATTTACTTTAATCATATAAATTAATTTGTTTGTAGATCCACATTCACCAGCCTTCAATGGATTATGATGAATTTTATAAAAATTGGATACCAAGATCGCATCTTCCTGCAGACTATGGTGGTGATTTAGCTAGTGTTTATGATCTGAATCAGGAATTTTCTGATGAACTTAGAAAAATGCGGGAATACTTTTTAGCTGAAGAACAACAAAGACATCTTAGTTAAGAATAATTTCAATACTGAAATTGCACAATATGTTTGATACCGGAAAACTTAGTTCAATATTTTGGAGGGGTCTATATTCTGTTAAGACTGCACTTTTTTTTTAAAAAAAATTTAGTAAAAAGTATTATAAAATATAATTTTTTTCATTAAAGCACCTTTTACAACTTTTCTTAGTGACAATAATAACCATAAAGGCTCGATTACATTGAACGAGTTTACAATTTACTAACCAGCGAATTCACTATCTGCTAGTAAACTCGCCCAGTGTAATCATATTCACTAGTTACTAGCAGATTGTAAACAATCTACTGAGAAAAGTTGAAAGCCGGGCTACTTTGCTCGCTACTCGCTGGCGTGTGGGCTTATTAGCTAGTAAATTAACCGTGTGTCGTCATAGTTCCTAGTGGTATCTCATTTATTAGATTAGATTAGAACAGGAAAAACAAAACAACAAGTGGTTTCAACTCGCTAGCTAGTTGGCTACTGAGCGAGTGGAAAGTTTTGTGTATCAGCATCACTGTCGCACACGCCGATTCGCCCGCTTGTAAGCTCGCTGGCTAGTAAATTGTAGACTCGATCAATGTAATCGAGGCTTAAATAATGTATCTGGATTTGATTCGTTACAATTTCCATAGGATTAGTGTATTTTTAATTAATTATTCATTTAATTTATTTATTTATAATCTTGATAAAAGGCTTATTACTACAAAAATCTTAAAAAACAAGAAAAACAACAAAACAAATAAGAAAATTATCTAAGGTTGCGTTTAATACAATTTTTAGATAAATTTAATTTAATTATATTATAAATTATATAAAAAATCGAGTTATTGTTGTAAAATATACTGTCCTTCCTGGACACCTGTGCTTCCGCGGGTCTTACGCAGTGTAGCGAAGTCGCTAATGACTAAGGAAGACTGCTGGACCTTGTTTTTTCGACTAACCCGGGTGGTTCGTTGGTAAGAAAGTACCGGACTACTCTAATTACGAAGTACATCCACCATCCTGCACACAACGACTGGCAACTAGGCTATGATTGGGTTAATGGTTCTGGTTACCCCGTTCGTCTCAGCTCTGGATGGCCGGCCCATTGAGACACCTTAAAAACCACAAGAGTAAGGCCTGGAAAAGGTTCTGCTCCTCTAGGTGCGACGAGGATTACCAGGCCTACTACGACCCTTACCTTTGGTACTCTCGTGACTTGCAGACGTCCTACAACACACTTCCGTCCAACATGCGATACGCTCCTAAGCAGTTTGGAGATTTATAAATTCTAAACGACATCGCCACGGCTACCCTTCCTCTCTCAAGCTCGACTACTTTCTTATTTCGTTCTGGGATTCTCACTGTGATACTATTTTTACAGATTTTACCTACTTGACCAGGCTTTTTCGCACTTCCCTTGAACCCGAAGACTTAGTTTTTGATGACGCCACGATCGCTAAATAAATTTGCCCGACAAATTTGCGTGTTGTCCCGATAGTATCCCTTCGTCTTTCTTGAAGAGGTGCTGCTCATCGGTTTCTCCGGCTGTGTGCTATGGAAGCACTCTGCGATAATTCCCCTTCATAAGACGGGTGATAAGTGTGACATCTCTAATTACAGACCCATTGGCAACTTGTACCATGTTGCGAAGGTGTTCGAGGCCTTAATCGGGGACGTGCTTCGGTTTTATTTCATTTTTTATTGGCTCTCTTCGGCATGACTTCATCAAGGGAAGTCTATCACCACCAACTTGCTTGCATCACTATTTCCTTCTGATTGAGACAGGCTTTCAAGGCGACTGCATATTCACTGATTTTAATAAGGCCTTCGACAAAATTTACCACGGGATTCTCGTTTAAAAGCTTCATCTTCTTGGTTTTCCGCCATCCGTGGTACCCTATCCAACGAAATCTCTGTTTCTTTCGGAGTGCCCCAGGGCAGCATTCTCGACCCTATCCCCTTCATAATTTTTATTAATGCTGTCTCGTTGCTCCTGAGTGACTCCAGAAAATTGTATTATGCCGATGACGCGAAAATCTTCCGCGTCGTCTCGTGCGCAGACGATGCTTCAGCAACCGTTTCCCTCTTAATTCTAAAAAATGCCCAATGACCTTTACCCGCCGAAGATGTCGCATTCTCTTTGACTACTCTTTGGACAGAGGTGTCATGATAGAGTCAAGGAACTGGAGTGGTCCTTAATTCCCGTCTACCCTTCGAGAACCACGTAGATTTCCTGATGAGGGCTAATTCCGTGCTCGTCTTCCTTAAAACTGTGGTCCAAGAAGCTCGAAGATCCCTATTTAACTAGGCTCCTCTTCTGCACTTTTGTCAGACCCATTTTGGAATACCAACCATATTGAAGCCGACCATCAAACATATTGAAGCCGTCCAGTGCAGATTACTCAAGTTCGCTCTTCAGATCCTTCCCTGACGCAATCTTTTCGTGCTAGACTCGGACTGATCTCTCTCGACTCACTTAAGCAGAGGGTATATAAAATCGGATTTTTCAGAATAATTTGAATATGTTCAAAAATAATTTGAAAGTCAACTAACAGTTTAATACGATATTTTTTCTAATTACATTTTATAAATTGTAAATATTTTACAGAAGTACTTAACATTAAAGTTTCTTGTGAACATGATTCATGTGTAAATATAAAAGAAATTCACACGATAACAATCACAAATCTTGTTGAATTTCAGAAAGGTCTAGGTAATCCTGGCATAGGCATCGGCATGGGTCCCAACGGATAAGGAACAGATCCAGCTGTAGGATAAGGTACACCTCCCGCAGGATTTGGAAAGAAACCCGTTGATTGAATGGGATTAATGTAAGAATTTCTTTTGGGAGGATTACGTATAATATCAGCCATTTTTTCTGCTTTTATCTTACGCATATGCATTGTTTTTCTGGATACTAAAAACTGTTCCAAGAAAGATTCTAATGGCAATTCATTTTCTAGTAGATCTTTCACAAGCTTTTCTGATTCTTCTTCACTTTCAGCTGCAGCTGTTTGTAGCAGAGCAAGAGCAGTTTCCTGGTTCATATTTCCTGATTTTGATTCTGAAAATAATAAAATACATTAATAATTTACAGAAAAAAAAACCTACAAGGTAAAAGTATATTTTAAAAATGCTCTATCCCACATTGAAATCCCAATCTAATTTTCTATTTTATCTGCCGAATAAAATGAGTCCATTCAATAAAGCATTTGATCTAAACATAAAATGCGAACCTTGAAGAAAATCACAAACCTCACACTCTCTAATTCATTTTTATTAGAATGTAGGCGACATGATTTAATCCCAAAATTCATACGGGTCTCTGCAAAATCGGTGAAAAAGCGTATATAATGCCTCTTCAAAAGCGAGTACATAATGTATTAACTTTAGTGAGAATTGTAAAATATTAGATAACCTTGATAAAGGGAAAAATGTGAGGACAGTTGACAAAAATTATTGAAGAAAACTTTTACGGTCCTGACCAAGTATTTTATGCTGATGACCGGCTTATTCTGAAAAATTTTTTCAAAATCTGAGAGATGGGCCGGGGAAATTTTTATGGGGGGGGGGGGGCGTAATGTATGGACCGATTTAGATAATTCTTTTCTTGTTGCATAGAGTATGATCCCCGATTGCTAATAATGAAAAAAGATCAAGAGACTCTTTGAGGAAGAAGATTGCTTGGACTTCAAATCCAAATTTGGAGGCAATCTTCAAGAAATGGATCAACAATAGGGTGATTCAAGAAAACACTTTAGCGATTTACACAGACGGCTCAACATGCGAGCGTGGCTGTAGCTTTGGAATATCGTGCGAGGAACTAAACCTGGATTTATGGGGAGGGGTAAACGACTCCTCCTCGGTTACATTAACCGATTTCTCGGACATTGTTTGGTGGAATATATTTCTAGAGATTTTGAAGTTAAACACTTATTATTTCCACAAATTTATTAGTTGAGTTTAAATTTTTTTTTTAAATCTTATAAATGAGCCTACGCGTTTTGTCTTGCAAGGGCATCATCAGGGCTGACTATTACTATATAAATAAATTAACACAAAGTGCGAAAAGCTCGGCACAAACAAACAAATATATACATATAAGCTTACGTAATTAAAACGAGTGTAACATTTTTATTAAATTCATTCATTCATTTCATTTATTAGCAAAAAATTAATGCTCTTTTACAACAACATATAATTCATTCATTCATACCTTAAAAAACATTACCTCAATCTCTTTCTCAATCACAAACCAATACATTCCACTTACTCTTTATAAATTCTATACAATATCTCTTAAATCTATCTACATTCATATCACTGCTATCATATCTTAACCTATTGTACATTTTAAGGCCCTTATAAATTAAAGAATTTTGTGTCCTTACTGTGGTAAAATTTACTAACCTAAACTCATTCACTCTTCTTAAGCCATACGGCTGCACTTCACTTGTATACATCAGATATTCACTCAGATACCCAGGCAATAATCCATTCTTCATTTTAAAGATTAACAACAAAACATTTAACACAATCCCTTATCTTACACTCATCCACTTTAATGACTAAAGCATACCTTTAATAGGCGCATATTTATTGCAACAAAGAATTGCTCTCATTCCCTTATTCTGAAGTTTCTGTAATCTATCCATCATTCCACTGCCAAGCAAACATAACACAGATGAACAGTACTCAAAATGCGGTTTTATTATTACATTATAGATTTGTATTGCCGTAAGCATTGAAAGAGACTTTCGTATTCTTTTTAAAAAACCAATATTTTTACCTATTTTCCCACATATATAATCCACGTGCTCTTTGAACTTCAATTTGTTATCAACTATCACACCCAGATACTTTATCTTTTCCACTTTTTCAATATTATCACTATCCATTTTTAAATTACCCTCATATTCACAATTGATTGTTATAAATTTGGTTTTCTAATGTTCACTTTCAACTTGTTCATTCTTAACCATCCACTCAGTTCTCGCAAATTATGTTTCATTGCATTCACACACTCACTAATATCATCCCCCACAACATACAATAATGCGTCATCAGCAAATAATACAATATTTGCACCATTCAATACACTCTTTATATCATTAATATAAACAAGAAATAGTTGGGTACCCAGCACAGCACCATGTGGCACTCACGCATTTATTGCCTTTCTCTGAGACATCGCCTTGTCTACCTTAGTTCGCTGCTTTCTTCCGGACAAATAGCTATCAAACCATGACCATTCCTTTCCTTTTACTCCATACTTCTTCATTTTTCTCATTAAAATATCTCGATCTACAGTTTCGAAAACTCGCTTAAGGTCTGAAAACACCGCCTATAGTTTTTGCTATCTTTGCATTGCTTCCTTCCATTTTAGCAGGACCAAATTTAGGGCCGTCTCACAAGAATGTCCTCTTCTAAAGCCTGACTGCTCACTCAATATCAGTCGATTTCCTTCTAAATATTCCTCCAACTGCAACTGAACAACTTTCTCCAAAATCTTTTCATGGGTTGCAAGCGTGTTTATTGGTCTGAATTCCTCACATTTCCTTGTATTTCTCACTTTTTCGACTGGTATAAATACAGTTTCCTTCCATCCTTCTGGAAAATAACCTTGTTGCATTGATTGATTTATAATTTTCAGTATCACAGGGCCAACCTGTCCCCAACAATCCAGCATCATACGAACATCTATCTTATTTGTATCTCTTTTATTTTTCATCCCCAAACATATCTTTCTTAATTCATTTATACTTATCTCTTTGAATACAAATTCGTGTTCCTTCTTCCTCAAAGTATATTTCCTTAATTATTCTTCTTTCTTTTTATTAATTATTCTTTTAGTACAAATTTTTTTAAATATCTCCACATTTCCTTTTGACTGTTAGCACTAACGATCCGCTGATTTATATTATTTCGCTTCTCAGTTACTATTTTATGTTTGTAAATATTTCTGGCCATCTTATACTTTTCCCAATCACTCTCGTTATTTGATAAAATAGCTATCTGATACGTCCTTATTTTCTCACATTTTTTAACTCATCCGTAAACCAAATATTACTGTTATTCTTTACAGGTTTCCGTTGTACGAACTTTCCCACCAAAGCTTTCATCTTCTGTTCGATCACGCATTCATTTAGATTTTCAATATCACCTACTTCAATCATACCAATATAATTCAATTCATTAGCAAATTCATTCTTTTCATAGTGCAAAAACTCCACAATCTTGGATTCACTTCTCTCATCCACCCTCAAATCTATATTAAAACACAATGTCTCATGATCGCTAATTTTTAGTTCACTCGAAACTTTTACCTCCAAATCATACGAATTAGTTAACACATAATCGATTAGGGTTCTCGAACTAACAGTCACTCTAGTACGTACATTCATTCACCACTTGCTTATAACCATTATCCGCGATCATTTCTTTAATAGTATTAGAATACAATTCATTTCTGAAATAGTCAATATTAAAGTCTCCAGCTATTATGATCCTACAATTGAACTGCGATAAAGCATCAAACTGGTCATCCATAAAATTGCAAAAATCCCTTGTCGAAGAACTAGGCGAACGATATGTTACAGCAAATCTTACTGACTCACTATTGATCCGGCATTTTATCACCAACCACCAAATATCCAAACCAATCACACATTCAGACACCATTTCAAACTGCCATCTATTTCTTAAATAAATTACCACACCCCCTGTCCTTTTAGAAACTGAATCACACCGTATCACATAATAGCCATTCAATCCAATTTCACAATCATCTACATCATCAGTAATTTGTGTCTCTGAGAGCAATATAATATCGGGTACTTCTTCGTTTACAACTACCTCTAATTCTTCAAAGTTATTCAAAAGTCCCTGTACATTTAAATATATTGCATTCACTTCAGATAGTTGCTAGTATCCTACAAATTTCCTTTCCGAATTCAATTTCCTCGAATATACCGGACAATTCCAATCCAAAGTATTATGATTAATATCGAGATTTAATTTAAGTTTCTGGTCCATTCTACTACAATTAGCGCACTTACTCTCAATAGGTTTATTACACTCCTTGCTTTCGTGATTATCTGCACACCTTGAACATATTGCTTTGTTTACACATTCACTAGCTTTATGGTTAAATCCTTGACATTTAAAACATCTTAACATTAATTGCTTCATATACTTTACACCTCTCCCATCCAATATTTACCTTTTCCGCACTCATTATTTTGTGAAAACTCTGGGCATCCAATTGCACTATTGCATTATAACTTTCATACCTTCTACCACTCTTATTAATTTTTTTTACCTATAGGCATTTAATTTCACTCGCATGCAAAAAATCATTCTGGGATTTTAATTTGTTCTCTACACTTTTCTCATCCATGCACTCACTAATACCACACACATACACTTTCGGCTTGTATTCAGCAAAACATCTATTGGTCATTTAATAGAGTAAAACCGTCATCATTAGCCTTTCTAATTTCAAAAATCTCGTACTGATCTAAAATCTGTGCTCTTAAGTTATGTATCAATTCTAAGGCGTTCATATTGCACGTGTCCTGTAAATTTTATATGCTTTGATAGTCCCGAAGTCGGATTGTTTGTTTTTGCCAAATTAACATGTTCAGTAAATCGGGTTTTCAGCGACCTTATTGTCTTTCCTATGTATATTCCCGGACAGTCTGCACAATTGATTTTATATACCCCACTCTTTTCTGAGACGTCCGTCCTTTTAATAATTTTGTTATTAAAGAGCATGTTTTTTAAGTTATTATTATTGAAGAAGGCTGTATTTATATTTCTCTTTCTTAAAGGCTCTTTCAGTTGTTCTGAAATCTCGCCAAGATATGGTATTTTTTTCCACTGCAATACGCTATTTTCAGTTTGCTTTTGGTTGTTGACTGGAAAGACATACTCATACACCTTCTTTTTCTGCTTTTAATTAAGTAACTTGAAAACGATCTTTTCCTCATACCCATTGTTTGTTGCAATTTTCTTGAGAACATTTAATTCTTGCCTAAAGCTGTATATATTTAAGGTGACATTAATTAATCTATTTATGAGGGAGTGGAAAGCTGCCATTTTTGTGCTCCAGGGATGACAAGAATGATTTGGTATGACAGCATCAGAATAAATCTCTTTTCTATATATATCGAGTGCAAGTTTTGAATTTAAATTAATTTTTCAATTTTGCATTTTTTGGTGTGTCTAGATTTTTAATTTTATTAATCAAGTCGTTCGAATTTTTTATTGAATATTTTGGTGAAAAGTTAAATAGTTCAGGCACCATTTTGTTTAATTTTTTATACAGTAGCTGTGATGGTGCATTGCAAGAGGAGGAAACAGGACGTATTGGTATATTATGCTTGTGTATTTTTGGTAAACCGTACAATATTGTGGCAGAAGGATGACTATTTTTTAACCGAAATTTATCTTCTGTGGTGAATAATAAATTAGAATTAGTAATGGCAGAAATGACTTGTCGGTTATACTTTACAGTGGGATCATTTACTAATTCATCAACTTTCATAGTATTTAAAAAACTTTGAACTTTTTCTATATAATCATCTTTTTCTAATATTGTTATAGTGTTGCTTTACTTATAATTAAATTATTCCTATTAATTTTTCTTTTAATTTCCTGCACTAATTTCCTATCATTTTTGTTGTCATTTACCGATTTATTCTTTTCCCGGTTCTTCAATGTGAAATCGCAGCGATAGAGATAGGAGCTAAACAGCTAATAGAACGAAGTATAAGATCCTCCAGGATAGCCAGGCGTCCATCTAATCTGTAACTAACACCGCGGTCAAATACAAAACGATAGAGGGATGTAAACAGACCGTCATGGAACTAGGGAGACAAAACGATGTCACCCTAATATACGTGCCGGGGCACTGTGGCATCGCAGGAAATGAAAAAGCAAATAAGCTGGCGCGGAGGGGCGCAAATTAGGACACTCCAATAATGCTCAACCTGCGCATACCCATTTATGAAATCATGGAGTGAGTAACGAGGAGGCACAAAGAAAACTGGGAGGAATTCGGGAGAAAAGACGAAGAAGAAGAAGAACTAAAAGACATATTTATACACCTCTTCCTCCCAGAAAGCTTAATAAAAAAGTTCGCGCTATCTTTAAGTTCGGCCGTTTTGACAAGTGATGTGTTCCTAAAATTTCAAGATCGAATATCTTGAAATCTAAACCAGATATCTAAAAAAATTATTTATTATTTTCGTTTTATTTTGCGGTGTTTTATCGAAATTCATCGTCAAATCCGTGTTCGACGGAAACTTAAATCGTGCCAGGTCACCTACACAAACAACTCACATTAATTCTTAATTCTTGAAAATTTTCGTCTCAAAAGTTCTTTAGATGGTATTAACGTACTTTTTTGTGATCAGGAATTCTCTGGAAAACGCATAATTTTGTAGAGCATTAAATGTAGATTAATTTAAAAAATAATAATATTAAAAGGAAAAAAAATAAAAATAAACTATAATTTTCAAGAAAAATTGACTTTTTTCAACTAGAACATCATGAAATATCATTCGTACATCAAAAGTCTGTATGGAAAAACTGTTTGTCTTTCGATTCTCTATAAAAATATACCTTGGACGAGTCTCCAGATTTTTTTTATATTTCATTTCAGTAATCAATGATTTTTGAGCCATTTTTTCGGCTTTAATTGATTCTAGCCTATCTGCACGACAAACCGAACTCCGTCTGTGTTGACGGTAAAACCAGCACCAACGTCATGTTTAGTATACAACAAGAAGGCCTGCCCACAGACCCATCAGTCTTACTCCAACTTTTCACTAAATACCATGAATCATGAATCATTCAATATACCTTCCCATAAGGTTTCAGAAGATCTATCCACCTATCCATCTTCAAAAAAGTCGTAACGACTCCTTAAACTACTTTCGTTCCTAATCCCCCTGCTTTCCCTATTTCTGACTTCCACTCTATTGCACCCGCGGTTTCAGATCAAGAACCTCTCCCCAACAGCTTGTCAGTCTATTACCAAAACGTAAGAGGGCTTCGCACAAGAACATCAAATATTTTCCTTAACTCTCACAAATTCCCGCACGATATCTTTGCCTTAACTAACACCAGGAATTCTCGACAACGAACTATTCCCTCCAAACTATACCATTTTCCGTGTTGATGGTTGTATAGGCACCAATGATCCACCAGGTCGCGGGGTTCTCATAGCTGCTCACAACCGTTATGATGCCACCCTGCTAAAGGCCTCCGACTCTACAATATCAGAATTTGTATGTATAAAAATAGCACTAAATAAGTGTCTTCTGTGCATCTTCTGTTGTTACATTCGCCCCTCTCAACCTCTAGACTCCTACGAGCCCATAATTGAAGCGATCGATACCCTGCTTGAGAACGCTAACGCCTCCGATGAATTTATTTTATTGGGTGACTTTAACCTCCCTTGTATTCAATGGTCAATGTCCGAGGACTATTCTCACTTTGTCCCCCTTAACGCATCTTCGGCCAAAGAAGCCTTCTTTACCGATCAGCTCTCCGTTTCAGGTCTCTTTCAAGTAAGTGGAGTCAGGAACTTCCTAGACAGACAATTAGACTTAATCTTTTCTTCAGACTCAGTTAACTTGGCTGTCGCAGAAAGCAACCATCTTCTCTCCTCCCTCGGCCGTCACCATCCTCCCTTGTTCCTCGTTTTCTCCTACGAGCACCCTCATGCCGTTTCAAGCTCAGAGTCTTCTTTATCCTTCAATTTTCGTAAAGGCGACTATGACAAATTAAATCACTTGCTCCTCAACTCTAATATTAGCGATATCCCTCAACATCTTTCTATCTATCTGCTTATACCTCTTTTTCTGAACGTTGTGATACCCTCTACCATGAGTACCTCCAACGGATGGAAACTAGCCTCATATCCGACCCCAAGCGTTTTTATAACTTTATTAATTCCAAGAAGAAATCTAATGGTTACCCTTCCACCCTAAAGCTTGAGAATACCTCTTCATCTGATCCTAAGGTTATCGCTAACCTCTTTGCACAGTTCTTCAGTAAATCTTTCAGCGACAATTCTCTACAACCTGACCTTAACGATTTTGCATTCATGGACAAATGCACTCAAACGTCGTTTACATCTTTTGACCCTGACCCTGAACTAATCGCAGCCAGTATTAATGGGCTTGAGGATCTCGATTCATTCACCACATGGTGCATGAAAAACTTTCTAGAGCTCAATGTCTCCAAATTCCAGTCCATATCTTATTCCCGCAAGCGTCTTACCACCACCCCGAGAGTCTATATGTTAATCGACGTACCAGTCCCTATCGTTACCTCTTTGTGTGACTTAAGAATAATCTGTGATAATGAACTCAATTTCCGTTCCCACATTGACAGCATAATTAACAGAGCTAACTCCGCGCAATCCTTATGTTTCCAAATCTCTCTACGTCTCCTTCGTTAGACCTCTCCTTGAATATGCCAGCCAGGTATGGTCACCTACCCAAACAACTCACATTAATAGGATTGAATCTGTCCAGCGTACGTTTATTTGCTTCGCTGTACGTGATTTTCCGTGGGCTGACAGATTCAACCTTCCACCCTATGAAAACCGCCTGAAACTGATCGACTTACAACCTCTAAGCAAACGTCGTGATGTTTCCGACATTCTCTTCATTTATCAATTATTAACTGGTGCCATAGACTGCCCTTCAATCCTGTATTTTGCTTGTATTTTTATGTAATAGCGTTTGCAAGAGAGAATTTCCTATTTTGGCCTTTCTTAAAGAGGGACAACGATACAAAGTTTAATTGTAGCTGCACAATACATATATTCCTCGACTCTTGATCTCTTCATTGCCCAAGGTACATTGACAAGTACAGTTTGTTAAGTCTGTAAGAGTAAATGACTAGGCCACAACCTTAGCTTTGGCCACGTCGTAAAAATATTGAAATCTAATGACAAACTTAAAAATATAATTTAATCATATGCGCGAACAACTGACTGTACAGATTTCAAAATAAGGTCATTATGGGGGAATTGTTACGATAACAAATCTTTACGATCTATGAGTTTTTATTGAATACTTAAAGGAGTCTGCAATTTCGTGTAATAACAAATAAATGAATAAAGTACGTTTGTGATAATTAATGATAAAATAAGATAACTTACTTATCTCTGTTAATTTTTCTTGAACAGATGAACAAAGTGTTTTCCCTTCTTCTGATAGCTCGTTCACTCGACCTCGCACTTCTATCATTTGTGGTTCCTTGCTGAGGTTTTCCTCGGCAGTGGCTCTGTTTTCCGTAAGCATAGAATCTTTCTCCTCCTCCAAACTGGCTAACTACAATTCTTATAATAATTAGAAACAAAATACTGAGATGAGTCAACTTAATTCTAACTCACAGTTTCATTTACACGTTCTTCAAGTTTTTCATCGTCGTTTAAAAGTTCTTTTAGTTCATCTGATGATAAATTTAGTATCGATGCCCGAGCTTGAATCACGTACTGTTGATACATTATAAAAATTCAATTAGTTTATTATATTTTGCAGTTCTTATTATTTATTAATTCCTATCCCAACAGGCAACAACGACCCCAAAGTGACTATTGACGTTTTGTTTGTTTTGCTCTTTGATGACAAATTCGTAAAAACTGACATCAGGAGCTTTTGCTTACTGGACCGAAGTTTGCTACAGTTCCCGTTCAATTGCAACGGTCGTTTATTTGAATTATTTATGATGTCTGATGTTTAAAATGAAATTGCAACATAGAAGTTTTAGCAGCGAAGAAGATAATGTTTAAAAAGAAATTGCAACATAGAAATTTTAGCAAGGAAGGTGGTAATTTCCTTCATTAATCGTTTTTAAAATATCTTGTTTTTCAATTGAAACTGGAGCCAACTTCATCAGTCCGCTCCGAAAAGCACATTCACCAACCCATTTAAATGAGAGAGAGAATTTTGGAGAGCTTTGAAGGAGCTTACAACAACAGCATAGTAAGTCGATTAAGTTGGCAACAGTTCAATTTAAACGTTGAATTATTTATGATGTTTTCGCAACAATTTATATTTAAAATGAAATTGGTAGACAACCACATGATATATAAAGAGGAGGACTACATGCGCCCAAATGTATTTCCTTCAATAAATGCGAATTTCATTTTAAAAATATCATATAAATAAAATGACGGTTATTTTAATTGAAATGCAGTAGAAATTTTAATGTGTAGTACTAGAATAACGTAAACTAATTTAGTCATTTTTGCTTCTTTCTGAACATGCTCATTCAAAGCTATCGCACGTGTGTTTACGTTTCTGACAATTGAGTGAGTTGAGGTTA
Source organism: Leptarthrus brevirostris (assembly GCA_964036015.1). NCBI lineage: Eukaryota > Metazoa > Arthropoda > Insecta > Diptera > Asilidae > Leptarthrus > Leptarthrus brevirostris. The sequence goes on along the minus strand of OZ038371.1, from coordinate 168,360,864 downwards.
AATATTTGTATAAAAAACGCGATTTCTCTAAAGTTTTTTACACAGAAAGGAATTAATAAATAATGTCACTTCTAAGAATAAGGTAAATAGCGATGTTAAATATTCAAAGTATTCTTCATACTTTAATTTTGCAGAAAACCTACAACGCGGAAGGGCAAAAAGATTCTTCTCGCGCGAGAACCACAAATTCATGAAGGTGCTAAAAGAACACTTTTCATTGAAGGACGAAAATGCTCAGGAGCTATAAAACAAACACTAAAAGATTTGTATCATATAAAAAAACCACTATGTAAAGTACTTACTCGAAACAACGACATTTCGCCTTTTGAGGATACATCCTCACTTGAATTGTAAGTCAACCTTGTTATCCATACTATTCAATCAGTTTAAACATATAATCTTTTCTAATTTTTAGTTTAACAATGAAAAATGACTGCGCACTCTTTATGTTTGGTTCAACTGCTAAGAAAAGGCCGGATAATTTAATACTTGGTCGAATTTTCGAAAATGAACTTTTGGACATGGTAGAACTTGGTATAAAAGGATTCAAGGGGCTTGCAGATTTCAAAAATGAAAAGATTGGTACGTGTGTGAAACCATGTCTAATATTTAATGGTCCAAAATGGGGTCAAACGGAGGAACTGAGGCGTTTGAAAAATCTTTTCATTGATACATTCCAACGTGATAAAATCGAAGCAATTCGCCTGCAAGGAATAGAGCATGTACTTAGTTTTACTATTACCGAGGACATGACTGTAATAATGCGATCATATAAAATCTTACTGAAGAAGTCTGGGCAACGAACACCGCGCATCGAATTATCAGAAATTGGTCCATCAATTGATTTCTCCATTCGTAGAACAAAAATTGCCTCCGATGATCTTTACAAACAATCGCGAAAACAACCTAAGGAATTGAAAGTTACTAAAAAGAAGAACATTTCCCGAGATGAGTTGGGTAACGTGCACGGCAGGGTACATGTTGGTAAGCAGAATATCGGAAAAATCCAAACAAGAAAAGTTAAAGGGCTTAAGAAAACACCTGAAGAGAAGAAAGCTGATAGGCAAAGAAAAAAGGCAGAGATTCGTGCAGCAGCAGCAAGCAAGGCGTAATTTTTAATTTAAGTAAGCTAAGATTGCTATACAAATATTTTATTTCAAAGTTATATAGTTAGTTTTACTTTTATATATAGATTTTAACTTTCCCTATCTCCTTTCAACATGCTAACTTTGCTTTCGCAATAGGTCAGAGTTGGATCAATGGATGAGTGATACGATCACCACGCCGTGGTTCCAGGCTTTGAGTATCGGTTCCCCTTGAGTTAATTAAAATTCAAAATCCACCCTGACTCTGGGCTGTTGCCCAGCTCTCAGGAATACAAAAGCAAGTCATTCAAGTTCCGTTATTCCCCATAACCTAAAGGGTACGTTCAAACAGCATGTGGTGCGATGCTAAGAGTTGCTAAGCTAAAACATGTACATTAGCAAATGCAAGTGCTCAAACAGCGCGGTTAAGTTAGCTGTGAATAGCAGCTAGGAAGAGAGCGACGCTAAGATTTCAAATTATTTAAAAAATTAGCTGCTAATGTGCTGAGATTTGTGAACACCATTATCTTAGCATTGCACCGCCTTGCTTGCTGTTTAAGGGCACCCTTACTCCCTTTGGGCTAAAGCTATGCTAACGCATCATAGAGCTATTTCATGGACTTCGGCAACATCATAAAAAAAAATGCCATTTCCAGAATTTTTAGGAAAAATGTATTTGTTTCCCTTTAGTACAATGCAATCCCCGTTTTAACAAGCTCACTCGAGTTCTAACTAATGGAAAATGTTATGGTCGCTAAATTTTGCGAACTCCCAGTGGTCCTGAAACACCTGACCACTGGATTCTAACACGTTGCGGGAGGGAGTCTCTGCGTCCTAGATGTGAATCCCTGAGCTGAATCCCTTCCTTCTTCCCAATCCTACAATCTTATTCCCATTTCTTAGCTCATTGTCCCATTCCTGCACTTTGCATCACACCTGAAATTCTCAAAAACATAAATACTTACATGCATAAGCACATGAGAAGATTTAGCTCGTTAAGCTGAATCCAATGGCGTATTTCATGGCATAAATTCATCCTTTCGGGAAAACATAATTGCGGAATCTAAATGCAACTGTCCACTCGAACTGAATAAAATTTAAAGCCCGCCTACATACGGCACAACTAACGCGACAAACATGCAGAAATCGTCAGCCCCACGGTTCCCTACAAAAAATTGCCCAAAGAAGGCATTGGAAAAGCTAATGCCATTTACGTAAAGTCGGCAAATGATATGGGAGTAGCGGCAATGTGTACGTGGCTGGCGGGAAGAAAGCTGAGTGGCGTGATGATAAAGGCAGTCGACGGATGGTTTTTCTACGAAATGCTCGCGGAGTTCTGGGCTGGTTTCTTTTTCGATTTTGGTTGACAAGAAGTATCCAGGATTTCTTTTGTGTAGACCGTGAATTATAAGAGTGATGAAGTTGTAGTCGAATTAAATAAATAAAGAGTTAATGAAATTTATAGCTAGGATAATTATAAAAACTAAACAAAATGTGTAAATATCTATCGCATAATTAATTCAAGATATTTTACACGGAATATCCAGTGAAAAACTTGGCGAAGGGGTTTTGGTTTTTCTTGTTATTATTGGAGTCTGTCATTTTTGTTGAAAACGTGAAACGCCTGAGAATCTGGTCAATGGAAAAGGTGGGCGGACTTGGTAGGAGTCAAGCAGTCGGTTGAAGCGAACGTGCCCTGTTGGAAAGTGTGATTCAAAAAAAAATGTTTTATGTTTATATTGTGCAAAAATCTTCTAAATGAAATTTAAAACTTTAAGATATGTTACTTCCTCAGAGTCTCCTTGCAGTGAGGTACACAGGCCCTGACCTTCTGTCAGTTGACCGTGCGTTCTCCTGCGTGAGAGGAAACTATTTTTACAAAAAATAAAATAAAGATGACATGTTTATATGAGCTCTAAATAGCTCTTTTCTTATCTGTCTCTCTCCTCGTAGTCTTTTCCTTAGGACGGTCCTCACTACGTCGGTGGGCGGGGTCCTCATAATGAGGTCACTGGCCCTCTCTCTTTTCAGGTCACAGAAGGGCATCCAGAGTAACATCGGCCCCCTGGGGAAAGGGTAGCATGGGCCAAGTAAGGGGAGTCTCTCCATCAGAATCCCCAAACGTACTCCGGCAAGTCAGTACGCCTGCCGTAATCCCTCACTCCTCCTATTCTTTTCTTTTCATTTTCAGATTTAGTTTTCCTTTTTTTTAGTTTGCTTTCATTCTTGCGGTTTCTTTTATTTTTCTTCAAAATATTCATCCTTTCTGTTTCTGTCCCACTTTATCCCCATTTCTCTGCCGCAATCGCTGGCGTTGCCAGCATGCCATCCCCCGTCCTGCTAAAGCATCTGTTGACAGATGAATGTACAGTGGAGGCCATGATCCTGGCTGACATCAGGGCCCGTATTTGGTTTCTCGACTCGATTGATCGAGTCGACAAAATTCTTCTGTCGATTGGTGTACTATTTCGTATTTGACAACTCGATCGAATCGACAAAAAAGAGACCATTTGAATCACCAACTTGGTATCTAAAGTATTAATTGTAACCAACGTATCATGTATTTGAACTGTAAAATTTATTCTCCAATTAGTGTTAATCTGAAAATTTAAAAATATTCCTCAGTTCGGTTAATTTCAAACAAATTTTGTAAATGGGCTCAATCGGGATACATTTTCTACGGGACGAAATGAATGAAAGAGTTCATTTCAAACCACTACGAGATTCATCCAACCCCTTATCATTACGAGACTCTAGGTATAAACCACTTTTTATAATAATCAAAATACCTAACTACTTTGTCATGTAGATTTGTTAAACAATTTCGCTTAAGTAAAAAGGCTTTTTGCTATCTGCTAGACCCCAAGTCATATTTTTGCAACTGGATCATTTCAGGAGACTATTAGAGAATCCTACTTAAGTGAAATTTCGCAACCGGCAATTGATATTTACTTACATTTTTACATCCGCTTCTTGCCTGACATTACATTATAGTCGACAACGTCAATCTCATCGAGAGTTTTGTCGATCACCGTCGACTGCAACCTTGTCGATATCGAGTTACCAAATACAAATTTGTCGATATCGACAAAGATCGACATCGAGTCGAGAAACCAAATCCGGGCCCAGCTGATTAACAGTTGATGTCATCCAGAGTCATAGCCTGCCTTGGGCAGTCATTCAGCAGCAGTGTTGGTCCCAGCACGCAACAAAGAAATGGAGGACCTATTAAATATATTGATCGTATCTGTTGTTACCCGCTATTTGAGTTACTTTTAAATGTTTCGCTTTGTAATTAATGTCGTTTTAGGATCTAGTGCCCTTTACAGGATATATCAAACTAAATTTTGTGTAGCCGTCAATAACCACAAAGAAGAACTTATAACTTTAAAATGCTAACAAAGGTAGTGCATAAAGTGGTACGTTTAACTTATCTATTGGGCCGAGTAGTACTCAAATTTTATCTCTATTTGAATTCGAAAAATATACTTGTAATATTTTGTCAATTTTGTTAGTCAAATCAGGAATGTATTAGTCTTGTCGGAACTTCAACTTTTGCCCACAATCACCTTAATATAACCACCTTAAATATTCTCTTATTGCATCGACTTTGGTAGAATTAACAAATTGTTTCCATATTTAAACCTATAAAAAATTCCATTTTATAAACGTATTGAACATGTTTCAATAAGGTGACGATTGACAGCTATCATCCATTCACTGAACTCGCCGTATTCGATGAAGTAGAGATTCTTTGATGGTAAGTATGGACATGTCGCATTGAAGTCCTTTATCAGTGTTGACCTGAACAATTGTTACCCTCTACGATCAGTGGCAACAACGTTGCATAACTTACGCTTTTTCATCGTTCACTGAAACGGTAACATCGCAGATTTCACTTTTCAAGGTTTCTAAGCTGAAAATAAACATCTGGTGACGTTAAAACGTCTGCTAACTTGGAAATTATGGAAACTGGTTCGGGATTTGGGTGTAACGAAATGATAGTAATTTGAAATCCATACATCTTGAAAACAGATATCGAAAAGCTAATAGAAACTGTAGATAGAGCACCGGTAGAATTTTACTTTGAGTGAGGTAGTCAGTAAGCGTGTACCTTGTTTGTGTAGAGGTGGGTTGACATCACTGCTCGATTTGAACTCCTAGTCAAAGTTAATGGTTTCTATGTAGACAAACGATCATTAGTTAGCAGTATTCCATAAGAATCACCGATACGACAATACTTTTCAACACCTATCTTCACAAATTATCATTAATTCTTACAGAACTGGAAGGCGCAGAACATTACATATATGTAAACAACATTATAATAGCCACAAGCAGCGCAGAAATGAGTAAAGCAGTATATGAAGCAGAAAGGGTAATTAGCTTTAACATAAATATGTATATATGTATAAAGGAAAAATAGATAGAATAAAAGTAGTGTATAATTGTAATAAAAAGCGTAAATTAAAAAAAAAACTCTACAAAACGCAAGAAACACATAAGATACCAAAATAATAGTAATGTATATAGATTATGAAGATTTAATTTAGTAGGGGACAGTGGGGAGTTTTGAAGCACGCTTTGTTTGGGGGTCAAAACTACCACAAGAATAATTTTTTTTTCAGATTTTCTCGAATCGAATCTCTATAGCATCTTAAAATACACTTCCTGAGTGAAGGATTTGCATAAAATCAAAAATCAGCTCCAATTTTTTTCTGTTTTCCCAAAAAACTGGTTTTTCGAGTTTTCAAAAATCGTGGGGAGTTGTGAAGCACGACTAAAAATCGCAGAAAATTGAATTTTTTGGTGAAAATTCTTTATTGGGATCGGAGAAAATGAAAAATTATTATGTTTATTATGTATAAGAGTTGAGAAAATGGAAAAAAATTAACATTTTATTAAAAAAATGTAAAAAATGGCAAGTTGCTCAATCATTCCGGTTTGCAATGAACGCACGTATAACCGTCGGCCAATACACGAGCACACTTCAAATGGACTGATCGGTCGCATCCATTGCAATGAATTGCGTTGTTTTTGGTAAATTTTTTCGGCATGGGACCTTTACATATGGTCCAAAAGTCTTCTACTTCAGAGTCAGATTCCATTTGCGGTGGTGCCGAAAATATGTGACGACTACGCTTTGCTGCCGGTGGTTTGACTGTTTTGTCCGTCTTCTTTTGATCCTTCTTGGCCTTTTTGGCTTGCTTCTCTTCAGCTTTCTGGCGTAAGTTGGCCACATTTTCTGGCGAAGTCAATATGGTGGTTTTCATTGGCTTGTGACCTCGATTGGATTTCTTGGCCGCATGCACGCCGAATGGATGCGCCAGATGTGCTTGGCATCGAAGATGCACCTGTTATGCTGGCCATTTCAGAAGCAGATGTTGGCACTACTTCATGCGCAACCGTTTCAATCACATTCCCACTAACCATTACAACGCGTTGCTCATCGCCCTCATCTTCAATGACCTCATTTTCGCCGCTTAGTTCGGCAGCAACAAAATCTTCAGCAGTGAAAACATCAGGATTATAGTCACAAATTCCCGTGACTTTAAATCCACTCCGTCGCACACGCATCGAAACATTGTTCAGCAATGGTGACAATATCATAAAACTGCAATGAAGAGTGCGATTTCATCCAATTTTGACACTGACGGGAAAACATCGTTTTGGACCAGCCAAATACGGTTACATCGAGTGGCTGCATTCGATGCGTGCAGTGGGGAGGAAATGACACCATAGTTATGCCCGCATCGGTCGGCATATCAATGACCTCAATACTTAGGTGCGATGTGTGGCTGTCCAGGAGCAACAAGGTCGGCGAACTTTCCGAAGCGTGGGCGTGCTTAATAAAATCAGTCATGTACTTGACGAATGTCTTTGAATCCATCCATCCCGATTCATTTACCACACGGACAGAACCTGGAAAAGCTTTGACCATCCATGAATTTTGCATATTTTTCCTCGGAAAAATAAAAAAAAAGTGTGAATGGATTGTCCTGCCGTATTCACAGCAAGCGCCAATGTAACATTTGTGCCTCTCTCGGCGGAAGTTTTTTGGCCCACTCTTTTTTTCCCCTTCTCTGCGATTACTTTTACTGTTTTGGTTGCTACTGTGGGGCATCCCGTCTCATCCATGTTTCAGATCTGGATCGTAGCTTATCCCATTTTGGAACATGGCGGCATGAAGAATGGCGAAAACTCCATTAAGTTTTCGGTGCAGAAGGCCTTAGCACGATTGGTACTGGTCTGCTCCGGCGTTCGGAGAGAAAGATTCGGATGGCGATGCATAAATGCATAATACCAGTCCTTCGATGCTTGGCCATGAACATCCCATTCCAGAGGACACCGAACGCCCAACTTCTTTGTGAACTCGTAGGCCATTGGTACCAACTCACGGATGGCCAATCCACAATACTTACGCTGAAAACCTGCAAAAAAAACATGAACAAAAGTCACCCGCAAAAGCGTGGAGAAAGACGTAGTTCTACGTCAAAAATTGAAAACAAATCACGCTAGATTTTGTGTTATCAAAATCGGCCAATTGTTCATTCTGGGCGGTTGCGGGATCAATGTTTATACTTTTCAGCTCGGAAATGTAGCGATGCAGTTTGGTATCATCGATGTTGTACGCTTTGGCAACGGAACGTTGCGTTTTTTTGTCAACCATCACCTCTTTGCTGGCAGCCACCATGGCATCGACATCAATCGCTGGTTTCTTTTTCGTACTTTACTGATAACGGGGCATATTGACTGAAAAAACTGAAAAAATCGTTCAAACACTTCCGAAAAAAGACGAAAGATAACAAAATTCATTGAAAAAAATCCTTGGAATTGCACTAAACATTCGAATTTTTTACAAATAATGCGTAATACGCATGTAAAATACGATTTCAGGTTGACATCTCCCCACTTGATGTGCTTCTCCCCATTCGCTACTAGTTTTAAATTGCCAATTGCATAAATCCTTTTGAACGTCGAAAGACTAATCATTGCTGATTATTTTGTGTGTACTCACCTTTTCGATTCGCTTGAAAATGTTTATGAAAATGCCACAAACACGAATGCTCAAAAAAACTTTTCGAACAAAATGTTGAACACACTGTCTGGAGAGATACGAAAATAGTGGACTGGAGGAGTTTTTTTCGAAATAATAACCATTTGAGTGTTAGTAAGTTTGGAATACCATTTTGAAATTAAACTTATATTGGAAGAAAAGGCACTTTAAGACGAATTCAGCAAGTCATCTCAAGAGCGAATAGGATAATTTCGAGCACGGGAACGAAATCGGCAGGTCGAAGCAAATCAATGTGCAAGTCGTTGTCCACGCATGTTCACTGAAAATCACGATGTAGTTCATTGCTACTACAGCTATCACAGACCAATACACGCAATAAAATTATAGGGGCGTGACTTTAAGAAATAAATAAAACAGAAATTATATTGTAACTTATCTTTAATTTCATCATCTTCTCTTCAAGTATTACACAATATCGCAGTGAAGGTGTTTTTGCGTTGCAATATATACAGAAGATTCAGGAACGCTTTATACATTGCGTTGAATGAGCATAAAACTCATGATCATGATGCCATGATATTTATATTCAAAATAAAAGATCGCCTGTCACCTAGATACTTAAGAGAAAATTTAAACGCTTCAAATTTTCGGTCTCCTCGACAGAAGAAATAACTATATCGTCCATGTAAATTAGAAGCATTCCTTTGTGGATTAATTATTGAGACAACGCTGACAAAGCAGGAGAATTGCAAAGGAAATGATATTGCTTTCTATAGTTCTCCCAACTACTTGTGAGGCATGGGACTGGAAAAGAACTTATCCAATTCGAGACAACGGTTGGAAGTGGATTCCAAACCACCGATATTTTTCTGTAACCCCCAATCGTAGTCTGTTGACAGCAGAAAATAACAATGGGTCGACGCGGTTTAATAGGTTTATAAATGAGAGGATGGGAGAGCGGACGGACAGACCGACAACTAAAACCTCGCTTTAAGTTCAAAAAATTCGAGCTTGTTCAGAGTTGGGTTTTTTGTTGTTTTTTTTCACAATTTATTTAGAAGGAGCTAAGACTTGAACCAGGAGCCATTCCCAAGTGGGATGGAACCCACCTCCAAATTGGTGAAATTTGACTTTTTTTTGCTGTTTTAAGTGGGAATTTCGAGGAAAGGGTTCCTAATAAGTGTAAGAGACGTTTTCACCCCCATCGCCTGCCACGGAATACTACCAATAAATTATACAAATGGGCGAAAAATCGGGGGTAGTTACGAAAGTACGCCCCCCCCCCCCCCGCCCAGTTCTTGAAGATACTGAACACGATGGCACGTCTCATTTTGAATGCAGAGGGGCAACACCTGTCTTAATTAGGCAATAAACACAATTTGTATGGGGTTTTCGAGTAAAACTTGTTCGAAATCGGGTTGTATCGTCAAAACGAGTCGAATAGTACAAATACGCATTAGCAGATCTGTACTGAAATGATATGTGTTCTCCAATGAATGAATGCAAAGGTCTTCATTACATTGCGTAACATTAGAATGCGACGAAGAAAAGCAACATAAAAATATAGCATATGTTTTTTCATCATCTTATTGTCCTCAGTAATGTTCTAGGAATGAATCACCTCAAAAGGAGTGGGACATTTTTAGATCATTCAAGGGACTGAATATATAACAAGGAAAAAACTCGACTCCTGGGCGCAGTGGTTAAGCCTTTCGTGGAAAAGGTCTTACATCCACGGAGCCCATTCATAAAAAGAACAACGCGGTTAATAAAAAAAAAATTATCCTCTCTAACTTAAAGATAGCGAAATCCTACCTAGGTGTGATGGTTAACTAGCGAATAAACTACAGTTACAAGAAACTCTTACCTCGATTACTCCATTCAAAACAGCAAAACAAATTACATTTTCCACATCCTGCGGGTGCTTGCCGGCTTAAATGTTATTCTTCCTTTACATAAATTGCAAACGAAACCATACAACCGGACTCCGAACAAGCTTTACCTAAAAAACCACAAACATGAGGTCTCCCCTCTATGGACCAAATGAAGGGTGTCAATGTTTAGCACCCTCACAATACCTCGAGAAGGGAAAGTATTTTCGTAATTGTCCCCGATTTTTCACCCATTCGTATACATTTTCGATACTATTAGTGAAAAATTGATTCCTAAGATACGCTAACATTACTTTTAAAATTCTCTCTGGTTCCTTTAACCCCTTGTGGGGCATATGGCGTCTATTACAATGACTCTCTACCTTAACCGTTGCTGCTTCAACGCCTGCAACTGTGGTCACGATTTGTTGATATGGGTACCTTCCCTTTCGACGGATCTTCTCCATGTATTGCGCGGTCGTCTTCCTTGGATTCCGTGGGAATTCAAATGTAGAGCCTACTGTACGATGTTGTTTGGTTGTTTCTTAGTCTGTGGCCTATCCATTGCCACTTTCGCTTGCGAATACTGGTGTCTATCCCGACTTGGCCTGAAACTATGTGTAAGTCTTCGCTGGTAATGACCTCCGGCCAATGAGGGTTAAGGTGCATCCCGGAGACACTGGTTGACAAAGACTTGTAGCTTAGATGTTATTGACAGGTCATTTTCCATATTGAACAGCCGTACAACAGAACAGATTTTATGTTCGATTCAAACATCCGGAGTTTTGTGTTGTTATTGCACTAGATCTCAGCAGGAGTATTATATGTAACTCGATCCTTATTGATGCGAACATGTACATCAGTTTCAGCTCCGCTGTCTTCTGTAACTATGCTTCCGAGATAGCAAAATTTATCCAATTGCTCTATTTGCTGCTCTTCTAGAAAATTTCATTTTGTCTCTTGGAGTCCAAGCTCATAAGTTTGGTTTTAGCAGCATTGATCTTAAGCCCTTCTCTGCTCAGGGCTTCGGACATTGGACTTATAAAATTGGAAAACTATAAATCAGTTAACTCTATCGCTACAAACATCATATATTGCCAGTTTAGCTCATTTTGAAAATTATGCATGAATATTATAATACGTATACTCAGTACTGCTCATTGCGGACACAGTTCGCTCTTCGAGCCGCTTTTAATTCAAATATTGTAACAGCTCGTTACGTCCACTCAGCTTTAGTGAAGTTCTTTTAAATATGTAAACACCTATGTATTTCTTTATTAACACTATCCTCTTTTTGCAGATGACGGTATATAAATGATTGTGTATTTTGCCCTTTATATTGAAAGAGGAAAACTATGGTAAATAATTCCTTAAGTAATTCGCCACACAGTTCATTACCTGTTTCTGGTAAAGCGGTTATTCCCCTTCAATTGAAAATTTAAAAAACTGCTTCAACATTTATCTAAGACATAAACCATTAATTAATTACTGAATGTTGAAACGTACTAGAATTTGAAATAAATTGGAATCTGGAAAGAAAACAAATCCAACAAGTAGAAATTTGGCAAATTCAAATTGAACTGGATCCAACTTCATCGGTCCACTAATTTGTTGTTGTTGGAAAGCTCTCCAAAGTCGAAAGTTTTGCAATCCTTAATTATGTAGTAGAATTAAATCAGTTTTGGATTTTTTCTTGGATCTGGATTGGCGAATCAGTGACGTTTTGCTTCCACTTCGGAGTGATGTCAATTTCATGTTTTGTTCTAATAGTGCCAAATATTGAGTAAAATTGCCATAATTGAAAGTGATTTAATTGTAAGAAAGTGCAAGTGTTTTTTCAAAGTGCAATAACAAGTTTCCTGGTGTGTTCGGGTGTTGAAATCGTCGCCAAAATAAATGTCAAACTTGGATGTAGCCAGCATCTGGTTGGAGTGTGCGAATCTTTAGTAGGGATGCCTTTAGCCAATTCGGTGGATCCATGGAGAGCCCCAATCAATATCGCAGAGAACGCGGTAAGTTTAGCAAAAATATGCTTTGTGCATAAATTTAGAAGGAAGAAAGTGTTTTGCAATATTGCCATTTCCTGTGATTGATTTGAAAAAATTAATCAATTCATTCCAGGAACGGACATTGCAGAACGAAATGATTTTAGTTTTTCTTCAAAAGAGACTTGAAATTAAGTAGTATTGTGATAAAGAAAATATCGATATGCTTATCGCATGTTGATAGCAATTACACCGGATTTTTAATTTAATGCGAAGCTCCACCAAACTGTGAATGAGTTGACGTCATGAGTGGGCGCATAACGGCTTAGAGCTCACCTCTAATCAGCTTACTGTCTATGAATATATTAAACTTGGCCCTAAAGAACAAAAGAAACTTTTTAAATTTTTTTTGCATACCTAAAAGGTTGACCTGGATTTCTGTTTGTGTTTGCAAATTGTTAATGTCAGTAGGCAGGTTAGTAGAATCTCAAGCAAAAAGTACTTCGTAATCAGGGCATACAAATTTTGTCTACAGCTTTTCTTTAATAAAAGCAGTTTGCTCTTGAATTTCATAGAAAAGTCATGTTGATCTTCTTATTTACGGTGAAGGACTTCATGCCAGAACTGAAATCTAGCAATCTTCATACACAAACTCCACTGTTCAAATTTCCAATTGCTCCAACTTCTTGTTTGGGTTTCAACAATAATGAAAACATTTTTTTAGAACGGGCTTAACATATTCTTAACAACCTTAACAACCTGCATAACCTTCTTTGGATAAAAAACCATGGTAACCTAAATTTTCTTTTTTCTGCCCATTTTAGTTTCTTGAAATATTTGATCTTTAGAATTAACTTTTTCTAAAGAAAACAATTTTCTTTTGATGTTGAATTGATTCTCATGTTACAGTTAGGCTAAGTTTGTTCTTTTTTCTTTTCTTTAATACATAACTTACCACCCGATCTGTAGGTAAATCAATAGAATCACTAATAAATTTAAATCGTCTACAAAAATTGCGATGGAAATGTGACTAATAATGATCAATTCTATAAAAATGCATAACAATTGCACTGTTTGTATAGCGAAACTCTTTGAAACTCGTAATAACTTTTTTCATGACTACGACGAAACTAGGAATCCTACCGATATCGGTAACAAATTACCCCGATTTTTTGAGGGTTCGTTTTCCCCGACGATTTTATTTGTTATGATCTTAAACATATTGTCACCCGTTCTGGTAATTTTGAGACGTTGCCTGTGATCAGTGAGGAATATATTCTTCACAACATAGACAGTCTCCAGTTTAGGTACTCTTCTGGTCCGGATGATATCCCGACCGCATTGTCCGAAATCTTTAGTTGTCCTCTTGGGTATTCTGTCTAATAAATTAATCTCCATTTCCCTGTACTCTGAAGGAATTGTTTTATTATATTTGTTTATAAAAAGGGGCATATAAAGGATACATCCAACTACAGACCATTTGCCACACTCTCTTCCATTCTGAAATTGTTTGAGTTTATTATTTATTCGCAACTCTTAACGTGTTATAAGGCTCTGATATCTAATAATCAACACTGCTTTATGCCGGGAATTAGGGATATTCGATATACCATCATTTAGTCGAGCAATGAATTTTCAATTAATCCTGTTGGTCTATCCAAGTAAATTTGACCGTCGTCCGCGTACAGATGAACTGAAGCATCAGTCAGGGTTGCAGGTAGATCATTTATATATAAATAAACCAAGAGGGGCCCCAATACAGAACCTTGAGGTACATCACGGCCCACAGCCAACGATAAGGAATATCCTCTATGTATCTTAACTAACTGACTTCGGTAAATTAAAAAGTTTTTAATAAGTTTATTAGCAGTTGAAGATAATCTATTATGGTCGATCGAATCGAAAGCCTAACTGAAATCAAGAAGTACCAATATTGCAATGTGGTCTTATCAAGGGCTTTATATAAGTCAGTAGTTACTTTAACTAAAGCTGTCTCGCAACCGTGGCTTGATCTAAAACCCGACTGTCAACATGATAAGAGATTATGTTGATGCAGGTGACCAGTTAACTGAGTATACATTAGTTTTTCAAGAACTTTTTAGCTGAGTATACATTAGTTTTTCAAAAACTTTACCAAGGAAACATAACAAGCTAATTGGGCGATAGTCAGAAGGTGCAGATCATTTATCAGATTTAGGAATCGGTACTACAATAGCCTTCTTCCAGAGCACAGGATACTGTGAATTAGTAAGACTGGTATTACAAAGATGCACCAAGATGTGCAGAATATGAGGCAAAATAATTTTCAAAAATTTAAGCGAGATATCGTCGAATCCCACAGCGTGCGATTTTATGGCCATGACTGCTGCAACTACTTCATCCGCATCAACACATCTGAATGAAAAACCATCAGGATTAACAAATTCATCTTCAGCTGGAGACCGTAATGAAGAGCAGTCAGTATTATCCTGAGCAGAAACAAAAAAACTTATGCTCATCTGGGATATGGAGATCTATCCTTACCAAATACTCCTAGTTTATTCCATAACTGATTTGGAGAGAGATTAGTGTCTAATTTACTCTCAAAGTAGACTCGCTTAGCGGAACGAACAGCCGAGCTTACCTTATTGCGCATAATTTTATAACGTTTGCAGTCAGTATCGGCCCGTGTAAACCTGTATCGTCGATAAAGGAGATCTCTGCAATCATGATTCGGATTGCGTCAGTGAACCAGGGACAACTTTGGGATCGGATTATACATACTCGGGTAGGGACGTATTTGTTTAACAGGTAATTCAAATATTGAGTGAGGCACACCACCTTCTCATCTAATGTACGGTAGTTACTTATGCGTTCCCAGGGTAAAGGGTCGTTAAATAATGTTTCATAATCAATATTTTTAAAGTCACGATAAGTAAAGGAGGAGTGAAGATTAACAGGTAAGTTATAAGTCATATAGATGAAATCATGGTCAAAGTTACTGGGTGGATCAATTTAGTTTGTAAATTTCACTGAGTCTATGTTAGCTACCAGAAACACGTCTAATTGTGAAGGATTTTGTGTACGAAAGTAAGTTGGAAGAGTGTTCACGACTTTGGATCCAAAGTCTGCAACAAATACCTAAAATTATTCGAGACCGAATCATTTTTCAACAAATCTACATTGAAGTCACCACCAATGATAACGTTATTGCACCGCAATGACATCGCAGACACAGTTTTCTGGAAATAGGAGCTTCTATCCAAATCAAAAGAACCTGGTGGGCAATATGCACAAATCAAAATACATTTGTGACCGTATGTACTGACCTCAACACAGATGAACTCAAGTGTGTCACCCGGTTTAGGGCAACCAATTTGTTTAGCCCTAAAAGTATCTCTAATGTAGATGGCAACTCCTCCTCCGGTGCGTCCAATTCTATCGCACCGTATGATACTAAATCCACTTAATGCGACCAAGCGAAATTTAACGCCAGCATTCAACTAAGTCTCACAAACGAAAATACTAAGCATATCCGTCTGACCAAACATTTCCTGCATTATATCAACCTTATTTCGGATGCTCCTCGCGTTAAGGTGACAAACATGTAGTCCCGACCATTGCTTGCTAAAAATATTAAAATAAGGTAAGGTGATAAGGACATTACTTCAAATGCCCCCAAGACATATCATAAGCCCACCGATCCACAACTCACCTCAACCGTAGCGCACCGATCACTTAAAAACACTAATAACGTTGTATAGTTATTGCACACTTCATTCGTCCCACAATTGAAATTCAGTTTATTATAAATAGAAGTAAATTCGAAAAATTTCAAGACTAATTCATTATTTAATTCTAAAACTACAGAAACAATTAAAGAAGAAAGTAAAGTATTAAAGAAATTATTCATGTGAAAAAGAATACCCATTGCATTAACCCCCCATACAATTCACGAGTCCTGTTTAATTACTTAGGATGGATCTCAGTTGATGGAACTGAGTTACTTTGACAGCTACGTCCTCTTTCGCATGTTTTACCATGGCAAAGCCATTTCTCGCAAAAACAGAGGATAGTTTACCTGAGGAACGGTGTTGTAGAGCCTCTCGGAAAATTGTATTATTGCGCTGGGAAAGACTTTCGTAGACAGTAATGACACCATCTGAAGTAAAGCCGCAATTGATGTTGTTCAGCTTCAATCTTCCGTGCACTCTAAGCCTTTCAAAAAATAATCTCCGCTCGCCCGGACATGAGCATCTAACAATGATCGGAATGTTTACATTTTTGTTACCTTGTCCTTTCGAGGAATGATTCCGTTGCCGCTTGACTCTAAAGGCATCTACATAGGAAGGCAACTGGTGGCCAACTTCTAATGAAATATTTTTTATTATTGTCAGAGCATCCAATGATGTACACTGCGGAACACCTCTTATTACAATGTCACTTTTCCGATGCAGTCGAACCAGATCATCACAAGAGACTTCGAGAGCACTGCTTCTAGTAGTTAAATCCTTCACCGCCGTACAAAGAGTATCCACTTCCACTGACACTGAACTAAGAGCAGAATTTATATCTGCCATCAGCGATGATCGTATTACGCACAATTTCTCTGCGATTACTGTTGTCAATCTCTCAATAATACGTTTCTCCATTGCAACCAGCATATCAGCAGTGATCAAAAATCGTTTAGACAGCGACCATCGTTCCCCTCATTAGGGGATGTAGTAGTTGGAACTGTTAGCGATTGCTTCGATTGTAATTGTTGCAATCTAGTTGATGGTTAGCTATTTCTTCCAGCCATTGCTAGCACCGTTTGACTTGACAAATTTGATTTTAAATTATTTTATGTCTTCTCGATGCGCTCGAACAATTATTTTGCAGCAACATGCACTCCTATTAATATTACGACTTGGCGTTGTTAATTTAATGGAAAGATCCGAATAAATTGCGACTGAGCACATTGAACTCACGAAGCAATTCGATGCTTTGAAAAGTTGTTATTTACTCGATGAATCGATGTATTTTCATAAAACATCGAACAGCTAATTTCAAAGCAGTGTCATACCGATAGTATTTTCGAACTCAGTATTCACAAACCCCCGTTTACATTAACCTCCCATTGACAAGGCTGTATGGGTATGGGCAAAGAATAGAATTATATTATTATAAATATAACAAGAATGAACAGTCTTTGAAAATTTCTATTGCCGGTAACTTTGCGGAAAATTCATTAAGCTTTCTTGCGCTTGATGGACAAAAGAGGGAAAATAAGTTGCCACAATACGAGACAATATACAGGCAGCAGTGGTAACCAGGGAATTACAGAGCATTGGTTGATTATTTTTTTTCGATGTTCCGACGAAGTCTGAACGATGCTATTTCTGACGAATTGTCTATTTACTTGCGTAGTCCAGTTGGAAGACTGAATGAGAACCCATTGGAAATTTGGAATCATCTTAAAATTCAGCAAATTCATACAAATACTTAATCATGGTGGGAACTTCAGTCCCACCTGAACGTTTATTTTCTAAAGCTGCTCAAATCATCAATCAGCAACGAAATAGATTGAAAGGGAAACGTTTAAATAAACTTTTGTTTTAGCAGTCTTCCAAAAGAACATAGGAAATAGGATTTGAGAATTTCATGATGTGTATGATATTCTTTATTTTTTCAATAAACAACACCCGAATCAGCGAATTTTGCATAAAATTTTTTTTTCTTTGTTACATAGATTATTTGAACAAAGTTGTTTAGAATTATGAGTCCACTAGGATTCGGGCATGTTGTTGTGTTGTTTTGATAACACCTAGTATAATATATTGTATGATTGCCTAATATCACTGTAGCTTAGTGATGTAATGTTAGAAAAAGTACTCGATTTTGAGGAAACATCGATGTTTCTAACCGATACATCGGATAACATCGATGTACAATCTCGCTATATTGCATCGAATAAAATATCGATGTATTTTTTGAGTGGACACCCCTACTGGGAATAACTACCGTAACTCGACTAACCTCCTCGAGTTGTTTACGTTTGGTGTTGTTTCGGATTTCGAACGGAGTACAGACCGATTGCATTTAAACTTGCTTTACTATAGCTTTTGATAAGTTTCCTAATCGTTTTCAAGATGCCCAAGCTTGATTTTCCCTCTATCATCATCGTTTGTTTCTACCGTATTTAGCGGATAGCACATACCAAGCTTCTTTTCGCAATTTAACCTTAAGATTAATCCGATCGACATTGAGCCCTTACTTTTTATATTATTTGTCGATGACATAAGTAACACGATGCATACCAGATCAACACCGGCAGGGTCCTGGAGGTCATTCTAAATATTACTCGACTAGAATTCTATGTTAAACTGGTGGCACTAAACTCGTCCCAATGTGTAACGGAAATATGATCAAGAGACCGTTTGAGAAAGAAGATTGCTGGCACTTCAAAACTGGTAATCCCAGTATGGAGGCACTCTTCAAAAATCATTTTCCTATAAAAAGTGAATGGATCAAGAAAACACATAAGCGATTTATCCAGACGGCTCAAAATGCGAGCGTGGCTGTGGCTTTGGAATATCGTGCGAGGAACAAAACCTGGAGCAGGATAAAGAGGGATGTAAACAGGCTCTCACGGAGATAGGGAGAAAAAACGATGCGACCCTGATGTACGTGCCGGGGTACTCCCAGGAAATGAAAAAGCGAATGAGCTGGCGCAGAGGGGCGTAAATGAGGACACTCAAATAATACTGTACCTGAGCATACCCATCCAGGAAATCAAAAAAGATATCATGGAATGGGTAACGGAGAGGCACAGAGAAAAGTGGGAGGGATCCGACATCGCCAGACATACAAAGGCAAATTCTTAATGCACATGAATCTGAAAAGATTATTAAACTTACCAAGGCGAAACTGAAACTTCTTGTTGGCCTTGTGACAGGACATGCAAAACTAAGGGCTCATGTCAGTCTATGCCGGGGATGCGGGGAAGAAGACGAGACCGTATTACACGTTCTCGGTCAGTGTTCAGTCCTAACGCAAAAAAGGTTAAGAATCTTAGGAACGCACTACTGCGAAGATTTAGGGGGGGATCAGTTGACTCAACAGTGGACTTTAGGGTACGCTGCCGAGCAGGGGCGTGCAACGGGCCACTAAAGGCCTCACTGCAAGCAAGATACACATCTTCCCCCTCTCGCAAACCAACCGACCAACATAATGCGTGAAAACTAAAATTGACGTGCGCTTCGGAACGAAACAAGTGTCATCACCGCATTTCATTTTTATTTATGTCCAAGTGGTGAGTATTTTGAGCGCATTTTTATTCTCTAGAGACTTTTTTTCAAACTTTTATACGGGGAATAAGAACTTCAAAAGATCATTAACCACTCACACTTTTTTTACTCTCTCTCTTTTTAAACCAGCACAAGATACGTAAATTAATGCAACTGCTCAATGATGACGACTGTACTTGAGATGATCCTCAATTATTTTTGAGGTAGTGAGTCAGTAATAATGGTCTACAGCTGAATCTCGACAAGCATATAGTTATGACATTATCTTGACATCGGAATTATTTTCACTTCTTTTATACTTTCTCAAATACCGAAGTTCGTCGCATGGAGTCCGTGACTGACCTGGAGGTTATTCCTGATATTGTATTTCGTCTTACAGGTAATCTACTTTATTTCTAGGGGTAGCTCCACGCTTGGATTCGTGAAGCATTGGTCAAGGGAATTTTCCGACGTGAATACGTCTACTTCTTTATATTGTTCTCTTGTCAGACCTATTCTCTAGTATTCGTCGCAGGTCTGATCAGGATCACTCGCGGCGTGTTGAATCTGTTCAACGCGATATCCTAACGTTTATCATGTTTAACATCTTTGACCTTCCCTTACTTAAGAAATGAAAGATTGGATTCGTGGTGTGGGGAAGGCCTCATACTAGGTTAGTCTCACGTCGACAATTTAAAAACGTAAAAACACGGACAACTGAGGGCGGATGTCATTTCAGGACGGCCGAATTGTGTGATCGAGGCGAGGAATAGCAACAGCCCAGGGGTTAGGGTAATGGAGTATTATTCAAGATTCGATCGATTTTCCTCCGATTCCTACATATACATCTTTTACTATAAACCCGATTATGACAAACTCTGTACTCTCAGTAAGGGACAAAACTAAAGCAATTTGCTTTATACGTCACTGACTTGCTGTATTAATGCTAAAAAAAACTCTAAACCAAAAAAGGCACAATTCAATATTATATTTAATATTTGATAGAGTGTCCGTTGTTTTAATTACGTCGTAACATCTTCTCGACATTGAAGCAACTATGATATTTATATGTTTTATTTATTATATTTCCCCATTCTCTTCCAATGGCCTCATAAAAAGCATTCCTACTTCCTTATTCTGCCGTTTATTTTTTTTATTTACAATTTCCCATAGAATCTCTATGAAATTGAAATCCAGTGATTCTGCCGGTCAGTCCATAATTCAAAGTCCAGTTGCTTCTAATCAGTCAGTTTAAAGCTTAGACTTGTGCTTTGGCCTCCTTCCGAAATTTCACGTAACCTAAATTTTTGCCGTTTTATTATTCTGCATACGACTAATTTATTGATTCAACATCTCTCGCAAATATCTTCTGGCTCCATTTATTCTATATCTTTAGCTAACGGCCTGCACCCGGTGTTGCTCGGACTTCAGCTAAGTAAGCGTCATTTTTAATTATTTTTACATATCACTCTCTTCTTACTACTAAGTCTAGGATAGCTACGGTCTGTCATCATTCATCTCAGCGAAGCTGAAAATTATGGATTGAATACTAGTTTCGGTCGTTTTCACCTCACCTCATCTGAATATATAGACAGTATCTTACCCTCATGATATCATTGCATGCATTGATTGCATTGATGTATTTTAATCTCAGCGACCCCCAAAACTGTGGATTCGACACAAATATCGGCCACTTTCCCTTCCTTCTCATTCCACCCACCAAGGTCTCACAGCACAAGTAAAGGAAGAAATCCGAAAATCGTTAATTTGTAGTTATATTACATAAAAAAAATATTACGGAACTCTCGGTGCTCGAGTTAAACTAGCACTTTCTAGTTTTTTTCCAGATTGTGCCAAGATGTGTCCCATGTTTGATGTATATTGCTCCAGGCATTAGATAACGATTCTGGAACATACATTTTTTCTTGCGTGAGAGAAACATTTTCCAAAATTTACCACGAGACCCGAATGCCTCTGGTAGTGTAAGATTTGTACTCACCAAAAACACCTCTCTAGGGATTAGCCGAAACATTCTACTTTATTCGGGTTCCTTTTAGTTTCTACCCTTGGTCGTCTCATCGCGGTGTGCCTGCACTGACCTAGTTATCTTTCCTTACCCCGACTCCCCAGGTTAAAACAAGCGTTTGCTTATGAGGCACCTCTCCGAGCCTTTCGGCATCCATTCAGTGGTGTCCTAGCAGCTTCCTCCTTTTGCTTGCTAAGGCAGGATACTGACAGACTATGTGCACGGCGGTCTGCTGCTCCTTTAGGCACAGCCTACATCATATCATCCTCCTTAGATGACATCTGAAGTTTCCATGTCCTGTCACTAGTGCCGTCAGCTATCTCACAGTCTTTCGAAACATATCAAGGATCATTCTCTGTTCAGCACTTCTAGGTGGTGTAATCGCCATCTTAGCCTGTCTACACGAGTTCGCGACGGTCCAATGCTCCCTCGTGACCTACATCTTAAACAGACAAAACGGATTCCTACATATCCCCTCACCCAAGCCAGTGTCACTTCATTCATTGAAGCGCACTCGTTGAGTTTGTGGACATACTCTAAGGCCAGAACTGTATTATCCATACATTTGATCATCGAGTGCCCCAACTATTCTCTTATCCCTCACACGACTCTCCAACAGATAATCTAACGCGTAGATCGGTGCCAGCATCTCCGCCTAATACGACCCAAGACTTAAATGGGTGTTCAGATTCAAGTCCTCACTGAAGCTTCCTGTTTTTGCTCTTCCATCAACTTTGGACCATGCGTGGAAATTGTGATATCAGTAAGACTGTTTAGTCAGTTCATCACTGGATAGCGCGCTAAATCGATTCAGGTGAGGTTCTTGCACAACGGACCATATTAAGGTCTATGTGAGACTGACCGGTTTCGATCTGATGGCCACGAACTAACTTAACCAACTTGAGACTGTTTTTAGATATTATGGCCCGTGGCAAGTAATTTTCCTGTGGCAAGCAATTTTCCTTCGGTCCATGCGACGAGCTGCTGACGCTCCCAACCTTTGCGCATACAGGTCTAATGGCAACAAGCCTAACAGCATTTTTTACGTCGTGGTAGTTCGAAAAGCACCTGTTATACTCACATGGAACCACTGCAACATCCATTTAGATAGTACGAAATACAAAAATTAATTCAAATAGAAATGATTTTGTTCATTTCATAATTGTTTTGAAGTTAATCTTAGTAGTGAAACAGCAAGAAGTATAAACTTAACTGAGTGTTATCACATACTGTATATATTTAATTAAGGATCTTTAGGTTTTAATTATAATCTTTAATTTCTTAAAGCAATAAAAATTAATGTAGCCAATCCATGATATATAGTAGTCGCCATCATTATAAGCATTTCTATCCCCTGTTTGTTCAAACTTGTAGGTTTAGAATCGAAAACAAGAATTAACACAATTTTTTCCCATTAAAAAAGTGAATAACATCTGTAGAGTAAGCAGGATAAGACTTCCTATCCTAAATCTTTAATTTTTTGTTGTGTGACTTTTGACGCGTAAGGATAAGCATTATCATGTTGGATAATTATGCCTCTTCTATTCGAAATTACGGGGAGTTTCAGTTATGCAGATTCATTTAGGCGATCCAATTGTTGTCCAATTGTAGTAAAAGTCTGTCCAACGTAGACGAATAAAACGTAAGGGTGGACAAATGTGTTACTCAACGAATACACAAAAAAAAAAATTTAAAAATTCAAAAAAGGGGGGTGTCAACTTCACACACCTGTGTGTAACCATACGTGTCAATTTGGTTTTGGAATTACTCTGGGTGACTATCCTAGCGGGAACCATTTCTTCGTATAAGACCAATTTTCATCAGCACGTGTAATATGGTTTAGAAATGGTTTATTTTTATATGTTTATAAAAAAAAACTGTTAGATGGAAATTCGCTGACATTTTTGTGTATCTGTCAATAATTGTGCAACCAATTTCATTCACTTGATTTTGCCAATTGCTTTTAAATGTTCTTCTGTTGTTGGCCAAAAAGTGCCAATTTTGTTAGTAATCTCTTGATTGGTCGAACAGATCTCGTTTTAATCTCGCAAACCACATCATTACCTTAATAACCCATTGATATAAACTTTTGATATTTCTTTCTGCATTTGGTACCTTTGATCCATAGTGAAACTCAAGCAACATAATAACGTGTCTATATTGATGAGAAGTATTATATATACTGTAAAGAAATATTGCTAATTAATTAAGAACCACAACGAAATTTCGCCCATTTAATATAATAATATTATAATTGCGCTAATTAAAGGTTTAAAAAACCGAAAAGACTTTTCGGTACCATAAATAATTATTTAAATTAAGAAGAAACATTTAATGCTGTAATTTTTACGCAAAATACCGGCAGTGGTATATTCCTCATTTGTATGCGAAAAATAAGTGGCGGAAGCCATGTAAATAGCTTTGATGAGATGCCTTTACAAGTCTGCAAAGCGCCTGGAAAAAACTAAAAAAAAGTTATCTGACATCCCAAGTTTTGCACGACATCCTGTTTACAACGGAAGGAAGTCCCAATTTAGGCACGAAATTTAGGGTTTGCGAAAGTAAAAGGTATAACCTTCTGACCTTTTTCGGTTTTGTTAATGTAAAGAAAAACTCCTAGAGAATAAATTTCTCAAAAACGCAGATACTTGATAACTTTTCGCCTCATCTTTATCAGATTAAAACTTCGAAGTGTCTTTAAAGAGCATGTTTTTGCGCTATAACTTATATGTATATTAATGAAAAAGAAGTGAAATTGTTATTTAAAAGTAAGCATCAACTTTTGACAAACAATTTAATTTTTCTTATATGCAAGGGTGTGTGCAGAATTGAAATAATTATTAAAATTTAGGAGAGTATTCATATAGCGGCGTAATGCTCGATACTGACTTTTTTTTAAGTTGGTGGATAAAAAGAAGGATCGCCTTTCTTATCTTTCCCGCGCACCAGAAATATTTTTGTTAAAACAATGTTTTACATAACCTCTTACCAAATGTTGAAAGTTATTTTAATAGTGAATCAATTGTGATAGTGTTTTTATAAGCAATTTTATTTCTTTTCGGGCCTGATCAAGATACCTAGTTAAACAAAAAATTGTATGGGGAGGGGAGGGTTGGGCGTAATCTCAACCGTTTGGAGTTACAATTTTCATGGTATGCGCATCACTATTTTATTTTTATCTTTTGATCCACTAAACGCAGCAACATCAAAAAACTGCTATCTCAATGGCCTTTCCAAAATTGTCAACAATGTTGATCCAACTCCTACCATTGCAGGTACAGTCTCTTCCAAAAGTAAAATTTTTTTGCGATTTCCTAAAATTCAGCATATCTCCAAATTTTCTCCGAAATTTATGTAATTAATACACCTGTTTTTTAATTTCATTAAATTACTAATCTTATTATCTTTCCAAAAGGAAGAGAAAGGATTAGAAAACCGCATCCTTAGTGTTTTGACGATTGTTTGATTGCTGCGTTCAATATATCAAAGGATAAAAATAAAATAGTGAGTAGCATGAAAATTGCAAATTTATGACTCATCATGTAACTCCAAAAGGGTTGAGATTGCCCCTAGGTGAGATTTATCAACTCACTTATTTTGGCACACCAGATCCTAAACACCCTATACAACCAAGAGCGAATCGAATATATGGGCTTAGCAATCAGTGATGCTAATTCTCTCACTCACTCGTAAAAGACTGTAATTTATGGTTAAATGCTATATGGACTTTTTGCAATAATTTTGATTGTAAAAAAAACTGAAGAAAAAATAACAAGAACTATATCTAGATCTTTAAATATACTTAAAACTAGAAATGACCCATTCTATCTTTTTGGGTTGCTTAAATCGCACCTTAAAATCACCTTCCACATAAAAGCTTTAATTTTGTCTTCTTAATAATCATTAATAAGATTATAGCGTTCCATTACCCTAATTATTTTGTTCGCTTCAGTTCTAAAGTTCCGGGTTTCGAGGAAATCCATTTTTGGGATAATGAATAAAAGCCGATGTACTTACCGTGGGTAGCAAAATTATTAGAGACACTAATTTTTCTTTGGAAAAGCCAACTGTTTATTGAGAAAATTTTTTACTATTAATTTATTCTGTAAAGAGTTAGAAATTGTTATGACAGAAATAGGAAATCTTCCAGTATGGCCAGTAGCAATACTATAATAAAATAACACATTTTTAGATCAATTACGGTCGCTCAGTTAATTAAGTTCATCTCACATTATTTATTAAAGTTTCGCAGAAGCAAAGGTTTAGACTATCAAATGTAATGGATGAATACGTTAACAACTCAGAATTACTTTAGTGTATACTCTATGAGATTTCGATATTTTTTAATACAAATTTAAGTAAACCCCTACTTTTTGGTGTTAATTTTTTTTCCTCCCCTGTATTCCACATAAACATTGGGTTTCAATTTCCTATTTACCTATATCAAAACAATTCCTAACTCTTGACAAAATGAATTAATAGTAAAACATTTTCTCAATAAACAGCTGTTTTTTTTTAATAAAAACTAAGAATTAACATAAGCTTTTTCAAAGAAAAATTAGTGTTTCTAATAATTTAGCTACGCACTGTAGTTAAGAATAGAGAAAAAAATTGGGTGAATCAATTTAGTTTTGACCCTGGCGTGAGGCTGCGTTGGCACATTAGACTTTATTTTCAAGAAAAACGCAATGTAAGTTAAATGTATTAAGAATTTAAACTGAAGTAAAAGTAATAAAAGTCAAAATCAAAGTGTATCGTTTTAGTAATAACACAGGTCTGCGAAATTTTGAAAAATTGTCCCCATTTGACAATGAATAGTTGCTTCCGAAGTAATTTCTCCCGCTGAAACCGAATCCGGGCTCAGAATAGCTCTTTCACGTCAGGTTTTTGAGATATTCTATTCTAAAAGTTCAAAAACACTGTTTTTTGACATATTTGAGATTATGTATGGGATCCTATAGTACAAGTCTTTCTCTTTCAAATGCCGTTGAGTTTGTTCAAATACCTTTTTTTTTTCGCTGACATATCGCATTTTGACATTTTCATGTTCATGAATTTCTCGTGATAAAGCAATTCTGAGCCCGGATTCTGTTTTAGCGAGAAAAATTACTTCGGAAACAACTATTCATTGTCCAGGGGGAACAACCTCGCAGGCCTATGTAATCGACTGTCTGTTGAATTTCGCCAACGAAGCACTCACAGTCTTTGGTTATTAGTTACAGAACTGTCCAGTAAGTAATAACAAGTCGACTTTCCATCCCGAAGGTCCTTTGGTCTCACACGGCAACAACTAGGGAGCGAAAGATTCCTTTATACTTTTTTTCTAACATTTTACACAGAAAAAAACGCAGTAAACTTTTGTGAAATTCACTATTTAAAGTAGGTAAATATATACATTTGTGCCGCCAACTTCGCAGGGTCTCTTCACTATCCACCACAAATATCGCGGCAGTCAGCCACCGTTCCTATAAAAGGATATTTTTTGATCAAAATAGGGCAAAATTTCAATTTCTATTTAGGGTGGGTATATGTATTCTTATTGCATTCACCGCTTTATCAGTTAGTACTAACCTTCAAAAGAAAGCTGTTAAAATTTCATGATATTCTACTTATAAGTTTGTGAGTTATTGTGCTAAGAGTAACACTACTTTTGTTATTTTCGGAACAATGGATCAAAAACAATTTCGTGTTTTAATTTTACACTGCTTCTTGATGGGAAAAAATACCGTTCAAGCGGAGCAATGGCTTCAAAAGTGTTATAAGGACTCCGCTCCATCGGAAACAATAATAAAACGTTGGTTTGCTGACTTCAAACGTGGTCGTAGAGACACCGATGATGAAGAACGCAGTGGACGTCCAAATGAGGCGGTAACACCAGAAAACATCAAAAAATCCACAAAATCGTTTGAATGATCGAAAAGTGAAGTTGCGTGAGTTAGCTGACATCGTAAAGATATCAAAAGAACGTGTTGGCTTTATATTACATGAGCATTTGACTATGAGAGAGCTCTGTTCAAAGTGGGTGCCGCGTTTGCTCACTGTTGACCAAAAACAAGAACGTGTTGATGATTCTGAGCAGTGTTTGGCCATGTTTAAACGGAACAAACCGGAATTTTTGCGTCGATATGTAACAATGGATGAAACATGAATCCATCACTTCACTCCGGAATCAAAACGATCGTCATCTGAGTGTACAGCAACTGATGAACCTCGTCCAAAGCGCCCGAAAGCACAACAATCGGCTGGAAACGTTATGGCCTCGGTATTTTGGGATGTGCGTGGTGTAATATTCATCGACTATCTTGAGAAGGGAAATACCATTAACAGTGAATATTAAATAGCATTATTGGAGCATTTGAAGGCCGAAATTGCAAAGAAACGACCGCATATGGCAAAGAAAAAAATTTTGTTTCATCAAGAAAACGCACCGTGTCACAAGTCAATCAAAACAATGGCAAAACTACATGAATTGAACTTTGAATTGCTTCCACATTCACCGTATTCGCCAGATTTGGCTCCCAGCGACTACTGGCTGTTCGCAGACCTCAAAAAAATTCTCACCGGTAAGAAATTTCGCTCGAATGAAGAGGTTATTGCTGAAACTGAGGCCTATTTGGAGGCAAAAGATAAATCGTTCTACAAAAGTTGTATTGAAATGTTAGAGCGGCGCTGGAATGATTGTGTGGCTCTTGATGGAGATTACGTTGATGAATAAAGCCAATTTTGAACAAAAAAACCGCGTTTTCTTTGTTAGGCCCGGGACTTTTCAGCCCATGTGTTATATATTTCAGAAAATGTAGTTTGTGGTGTATATAATAGAAAATAAAAACCGTGCAATACATTTTTTGTCGACTTTTCAAACCACAAGAAAATTCACCGGACTAATTCAGTACTTAGGAACAAACACACAAACGTAATTCTTATTCCATTTATGAGCCATAATACAATTGCGACTTTTCGGCCAGCTTCTGACTCCCATGAGATTTAAGCGGAGGATTGATTAAATTGCAATTTTGGAGTCGAATTGTATCCCGGCCACGGTCGGGTGTGGGTAACTTAATTTTCTTTCAGCGGTGATAGGAAATTTGATGCAATTGGTGGTATTTTTTTTTTTAAGAGTTATAACGCCTATTATATCTAAAGTATACTGCCGTTTAAAAAATTGCTTTCCATTGCTTTCATTCATTTTTATTAGCATTTTGTTTTGTTACTGTTAAATTGACCGCTGCAGTACTGAAGTTTCAATTTGATTTCAAAGCCGAAGATCTACCCAATTTCAGTCCAAGCCCAAGTCGATTTCTACCGAAAAGTCTCAATTGTGAAGGGAAAGGGTTATAAAATAGGAACTATACATCTTTAATAGCTGACGGTAGTCAAAAGTTTCTCTCCAAATTTAATAAGCGTATTAAGTACACGGAGAAAAAATTTCAGAAAAATTAAAAGGTTAATTATTTTAATTTTACACCTTTTGAATTCTATTTTCCGGAACATCCTTTGAAACCGAACAGATACTCAGGGCTCATCGTGCAGAAAATTGCAACAGTTGCAACACAATTACAACCGAGAACCGTAATTTTTACCGAATTTTTCGTATAAAAACTCAAGAACTTCGGGTACGGTTTGTCATCATGGAAAAGTATAGAGACTCAGTGTATAGAAATTCTTAAATTTTATTACACAAATAATGAATCTTTTGTTGTTGAGCAGGCTGTGTTTTACTTCTTCGGCATATCTACTCTGGCAAGCCTTCATACCTCTGTTCAAAATTTCAATTTCAATCTGCTTCAAGAACTAACAAATTGGTAATACCTAGATATTTATGCATATAGAGTGGCAGCCGAAGACGAAGAACTGTCCACGTCATCAGCCTTTGGTACCGGCTTTTTCTTTAGGTAAAATCAACGGTTTTGGTAGGCAAGTTTAGAGACCTTGTTCTTGATTTCTATTATTCGAATTCCAACTTTCAATCGTAAGTAGGGGCATTTATTTAGTTTCTTTTTTCTGTTTTATTTTTATCGAATTTTTCCTTATTCCCGCGTTATTTTTTTTTTTTAAATTATTAACCTTCTTTTCATTAAAGTATTCTATTATTAATCACATTATTTCTACGTACATAGTGTAAATACTTTTTTTGTACAAATAAAGTAATAAATAAATTGAAAATGAAGCTCATTTCTGGTTAAATGGCTTTTGTAAATGAGCAGAGTCGGAGTTGCCGGGACGAGGAAGACGCATTTAGTTTGCAAATGCCCAGGCTTAGCCAGGAGAAGGTTTCAGAACCTTGTTAAGCACTTCCTTAATGAACTAGAAAAGTTCGCCAGCGTGGAGCATCATCCGAGTGACGGCAAACAAGAAAGAACTTCCAGTATAGTTAAATCAATTTTCACGCTCCGCGAGGAATATACGTAGTATCTGTGGCATATTTGCTGGTTGACAAATGAACCATTTGTCATTAACGGGTCAAGCAAATAATAATGTCTTTGGCAACATTTTAATACACATTTGAAGTTCTTATTTTATTCAATCTCTCCAATCCTTCCGTGCTTAACAAGACTCTCACCAATATCGATTTTAATTGGTGTAATCGAAATTCCCGCCGAGCGAAATTGCTTAACTTTTACGTACATATTTGTATTTTGACCTTGTATTTGTGGAATACACGTGAACGTTGATTATTATGTCATTAGTAAACAAATTACAGAATTGAGGCATTTCCCGGTAAACGGTTACACATTTCATGGAATTTACGTGTTAATGAGTGACATACCTAATTAGTACTTAATTTTACGTTTGTGCCACAATTTCCACGCTTTTGAAATCCGATTTTCCCAATAATTGTGGTTGGTTAAGTTCTTCCATGAGAGCAAGAGAAAATGCTTAATTAGATTAATTATATTGTCGGTGGTTCAACAGTACCTCCTAAAAGCAGAGTAATTTAGTAATTTAAAAATAATAGAAATTGTAGTGTAGTTTCGTACCAATCTGTAATTCGGTCTATTAAGAAAATACGTTCAGAAATGAAAGGTTCCATGTAAATGATTCAAGCAAGGTCAGACGAAGTTGTTGGAATCTTTGTTGTCAAATAGGAGGAGAACTTAATTAAAAAGGATTTTAGAGTTACTATGAATTTATTTTCTTTAAATTGCAGGTTTTTAAAAATGTCCCGATAAGTTTTCTACTTATAAATTTCTAAATGTAATAAGATGGGGATTGTACCTGTAATGGTAGGAGTTAGATTAACATTGTTGACAATTTTGGAAAGGTCATTCAGATAGTAGTTTTTTAACGTTTGTTTGATGTCGCTGTGTAGGGTAGTTCAAAAGATAAAAATAAAAGAGTAATGTGCCTACCATGAAAAAGTGAAATTTATGAATCACCCTGTAACTTCCAAACGGTTGAGATTGTCCCCCTCCCTGCCATGCAATTGTTTGTTTGGCTAGATCTATCACCCCACTGATTTTGTCACGTCAGATCTGGGTGAAAATGAGAAAGTTAACAGACGTTTTTTGGGTAAATTGGTGACAACTGAAGAACTGAAAAGTAAATTTCAGAAGAAATCGTAAAAATTAATAAAAATGAACAACAATTTACTGAAAAATGTGTTTATTTCAATTTTTATTTCTAAGCTGTAACTTGTTAGTTGTCAACCATAAAAGAAGAAGAAGAATTCTGCCGAAATTTTGGCTACACTCATCAGCGTGTGTAAAATTTGGACAGAAGGGGAAATTACTCGACGCAGTCAAATTTCTTCACGTCCAAAAGTAAACAGACGCAGTGTGGACGAAAACTTTCGGTTTTGAGTAAACAGACGGACCTAATGTGTCGCCCTTCCATTCCGGTGGTCCCAGACTCGAACCCCAGCGAGGGCGACGTATGGTTGTTTTCTGCTAACAGCAGATACCGATAAAAAGGCCATTTAGAGAGCAAAACTGTGTCTGTTATCATCAATTGTAGGTTTTTGAACAGGAAAGCAAGTTCATATTTTCATATCTTGTTTTCGTCAATACTTGGTATTTTTTCGTCCAAAATTTTGGCATATTTTCAAATAGTTGCCATTTTAGGAAAAAACGTTTTTTTAAACATATGACGAACTGAAGGGATATTAATGGAGATTAAAAACATATTTGTAGATGTAGAACGAAGTACAATGCTGTACGTGAACATAGGACGTTACTCGCCCTTCAGCGGATGGAAAAACGTTGGAATCGCTTTGGATGAGTGTATTTGTATATTTAGAACATAACCACTTCTCTTGATGTTTCACCAATCGTCGAAATTATAATAAGCCAGAAAAGTACGGTGTATAGCTAAAACGCCTATTACGAAAACAAAACGAATTTCTACTTTAGAGACATTTTAAAATGTAAAAATTTGTTTCTACTAGAAATTCGTTACGTTTTCGTGTTCCATAATAAAGAATTTTTAGTTGAAAAGAATACAATGCAGTCCTAATCGAAACCACTGTTTTAATATAAAGAATATAAAAACTTTATATTGCTACGCAATCTCAAGTGTGTACCTAGTCTTACGGATACGATTTTTTTTAATTTCGCGGATCATTCGCGGATCAGTTTTTCGGCACATTACTTCTATCAGAAAACTTCGGCAAAAGTCAGTTGTTTCTAATAGAAATCCTTCAAGGCTCACATTTAAATTCTATTAAAATACTGTTTTTTGGTAAAACCCGTAACAAATGCGACAGAAGTTTTTCACTTAAATGCGTTCAATTGGTTGCTGTGCAATAGGTTTCTCAAATAAACGATTTAGTTATTTTCTATTTTCATGAAATGAAGTTCAAATCAGAAAAAAAAAGAAAGTCAAGTTTTAGAAAGTCGCGAATATCCACGCCTTCCAGGTACTTTGCCGCACAAATGGTAAATAATTCCGATTCTTGGAATATTCGAGCTCTCAAGTTGTTTCTATATGATAACAAATTACCTGACGATTCTTAGAATGTTTTTCATGATTACACACGTGAACACATTAGCCATAAATGTGTGTGGCAAATTTTTACGAATCGGAATTTTTTTTTATTTGAATTAAAATAAGAAAGAAAAATTCCAGGAAATGACTGGTATATTTTTTCATTTCGAGCTAATTCAGATACCAATTTCGGAGATATAATTCTTCAAGCTGGGGATTCTTCATTTGCTTACAAATTCGTCAAAAGCAACGAAATTTAAATAAGAAGCTTTTGCTTTTCCAGAAGAGAAAAAATAAACGAAAAAAATTTCGTTGGCAACAAGAAAAATATATTTAAATATAATATTCCTCTGTTAATTACTTACTCGAATGCTTTTGACGAATTGGTGCTCATTACAAGTTAGGTTTATTCAATATCTAAATGATGCAAAGGAATGATAAATAAATGATGTGGTTCAACCCCCATCCATCGGTGCAAGAGTCACGTAAAAATCCCTTTTTTTCAAAAATAACAACGGGATGAAAATCCAGAAAATTCATTAATCCAAAATATCATTAAATGACCGTTTAAGCACACTATTAGGTAATTATGAGTGGGTATGGTGGTTAAGGATCGTTCCCCCATAGAAAAGATAAACCCCCCATAAAGGAGATGTAAGATATAATTGACAAAAATGGTTGATACGCAATTTAGCCATAATCTGTTCAAAAATACATAACCTCATAAAGGGGTCGACCCGCGCGATATTTATGATGGGTTTGAAGGAGGGACCCTCATACCAACTATTTCTTCAAAATATCTTCCAAAGGAAATTTAGAGATGTTTTGAAAATGTTTACAAGTGTTAAGTCCTTCTATATACCTTCCATATGATCTGCTTCAATTTCCAACGGAGTAAATTTATTTTGTTTCTTGGATATAGGCGCGGACTGAATCACGTTTGCAGCGCTGACCTCGTTTACGGTTGGTCCGATTAACATGCAGCGTACGTAAGGTTGGTGCTCTCTAACGCTAAGTGAGAGAGCGTTCTGGCTAGTAACGGATGGTACGTCAAAGTTTGCGGGAAAAAATTATCAATCTTATCTTCAGAACTGTGAAATTTCAGTTGCATTTTCAACATGCGCAGTAATTGGTGAGTAATTGGAGTTGTGATTTCGATGTTGGTTTAAGCGCGATCCAGTCTTCAATTTTGGCTGTTGAAAATGTTTTATGTGGCGTATAATTTTGCAGAAATTTGTCTTTGCTATATGATATCTTTTTGATGACATGAAGCATTATCGATAAGAAGCAAAATTCATTTACCAGGGCCATGGAACTTCTTTTAATATATATAAGTATAATTTATAGTTCGTACAAGTTGATTAGAATATGCTACTTCTTAGCTTGGGAACAAATATTTTATTAAACCATTCCAACTGGTTTGTACATATATGCGAAAAAAGAATTACTAAAATTATCTAACAATTTTACCGGTATGCATCCTTAATGAAAAAGGATTTTTAGGTACATGGGGTTGGATACGGTTTCACTATCTAACTATGAGATGATAAGCTTGCTTCAATACTGTAGGAGTCGGCAACACCTGCCAACGTGATTGATTGATTGCTTAAATCGAAATGCTTAGTTCGAAATCGCGAAATGCTTAGTTCGAAATCGAACTTATATGTTTCGAGTATGGTACTAACTACAAAAGTTAGCTTGCAGTTTCGGTTTGGGTCTACCGAAAGAAAGTGTGTGAATCGACTTCAATAGCTACCGATGTAATTTCACTGATTGCTGAAATCGCAACGCTTTGTGAAAGCGCTAAATTTTCGGGTTGCCTACTAACTGCAAAGACTAGCTTTTGATTTCGGCTTCAATTACTCCTCCGAATTTGACTTGCTTTAAGACTGCAAGATATGTCCAGGATGATTATTGAAAGAACAGTGCTTAGTGAAGGCTCGAATACGTTTCGGGTTGAATAATAATTGTAACCATTAGCTTGCGTTTCGGTTTTATATGCTCACCGATAAAGGAATGCGTAAAGACTGCAAGGCTCAAAGTAATGACAGTCGATGTTGATTACTTGATTGTTCAGAACTATTTCAATCCTCCGAATTGATTTAAGCTACCTAGTCGTAATTAGGTTAAACTAAATCCAGTGACCACTCTAGATCCACTGACTATATACGTAGAGCAGAGATCGCAGAGCAGTGATATTACGATTTATGTGGCGAATAGGCCGTCCCTTAAAATTAAAAATTAAACACTAAAGACCATCTCTCCCCAATTCTATGCTACTATATACTATATTCTAGTCTATGCCCGAGAACAAATTTATATATATCTCAGAATCTATCCAAAATCTCATAAAAACGATCGCGTCTTCTGTCCCCCGCTAAGTCATGGGTGCACAATTCTACTCCGAAATAGCAGTGAAATCCATATACAGAGTGTTTCTGATCTGGTGGTGGTGTGTAGATCTCACCTAGGCAAACAAAAAATTTTATGTTAAGGGGGGGGGGGAGGATCTCAACCCTTTGGGAATTACAGTGTGATTCATAAATTTGCCATTTTCACGGTATGTACATCATTATTCAATTTTTTTTTATCTTTTGTTAAACTCAACGCAGTGACAATAAACAAACACCAAAAAACCAAAAAACTACTGCCTCAATGACCATCCAGAATTTTCAACAATGATCTAATTTCTACCAGTCATTTCATTTCCAAAAGTGAAAAAATGTTCTTCGATTATCTAAAATTCATTTCCCAAATTTTCTCCGAAATTCATACAATTAATATCTGTTTTTTATTTTTATTAAATTGCATATCTTATTACCTTTTCAAACAGGTAAAACATGTCCAGGTAGAGAAAGAATATAGAAATTTATACGTAAGAAACTTTTCGGGGAATATTATAAAAAATGGTAAAATGCTTTTTATTGAATTCGAAAATTATTACAATTAATCTAAGTTTGTTACAAAATCTGTTCGGAATGTACTTCACCACTGGTTTACCCCCTCTTTAAGGTGTATTGTAGCCAGCCTCTTCCGTATTTTCGTCGCTGTAGTCTCAATTCCGCTAACGAATTCGTCTCAATTGTTAACTAATCTTGAGTAAACTGCATCCTTCATTGTTTCCCATAACAAAGAGACCAATGGGGTAAGATCTGGAGATCTAACATTCCAAGGAATCGATAAACCTCGTCCAAGCCAGCGGTCAGGAAATTTTTCTTTCAGTATTGCCTTCACAATGATACCAGAATGCTCTGTTGTTCCATAGTGTTGGTAAAACGTATTCAGAGGGATGCCCTCTATTATGCAGATCTTGCAGTGCATTCTCCAAAAAGCCCGTATAAATTTGGCTATTAAGCACTTGCGGCAAAATGAGTGATCCTTTTAAATGGGTGTCAATGACACCAGCCCAAACATTGGCTCAGAATTTGGGCTGGAAGGAGATCCTCTTGACCTATGTGGATTAGTATCCGACTAGGTACGGAGGTTGTGGAAGCTTGTGATACCATCCCTGGTGAACTGTGATTCATCCGTCCACAGAATTCGGCCCAGAAACGCCCCGTTCTCCATGTCGCATTCCAGAAGCCAAAGGAAAAATTTTAATCCTTTCTCGGAATCTCCTACCAGTAGACCTTGGTCTGGCTTATGATGAAATGAACGTCACCCTGCTGAATGAACAACCCTCCAAGCTTAAACTGAACAGACTCCTAATCGTCTTACGATTCGTCTCGGGCTCGTGATTATTTGTTGTTCAACGGCGGCAGAGTCTGATGTTTCAACTTGCAATTCCGTGATGTTTGAAGTTACACTTCCGGTTTTTCATAACCTACGGAAAGTCCACGAAAATACCCTTCTTTGGCGTGCACTTCGATTAGGGAATCTCCTTTGACATTAAAGTACAACCGCTTTTTCGTTTCGCTTACTCCTTAAAAGTAAATTTTTCCACTTTTTAATAATTTTAGCTTAAAAACATCCGTAGTTATCGATTTGTTTTTTAACTATGATTGATATTCTTGCGCTGACCTTTGAATTTTTAGCAAAATTTCAATGAGGTATTAGTAACAGAACGCCAGGATACTAGGATGTGAACTCTGACTAATATCAGTAATAAAACAAATTTACACTAAAATTTTTATAACTTTTACAATTATGTAGTCATGGATTTGTAAGGATGCGGTTTTTCTAATCCTTTCTCTACCAGGACATGTTTTACCTTTTTAGAAATGTAATAAGATGGGCAATTTAATAAAAATAAAAAATAAATGTATTAATTACATGGATTTTGAAGAAAATTTGGGAAAATACTGAATTTTAGGTAATCGCAAAACATTAGTTCGCTTTTGGTAGTGACTGTACCTGCAATGGCAGAAGTTTGATCATCACTGTTGACAATTTTGGAAAGATATTGCTCCTATGCCCTTTGCTCCTATGCCCGAGAAATAATCTGACATTTTGACGTACAGATCTATTACTAAAAGGTTCTCGTCTTCTACCTTCCGCTAAGTTATTGGTGCGACATTCTGCTCCGGAATATTTATTCTTTTATTTATTCATTTACAATATTTCATCAATGTGCTGATTACTACAAAAGAGAACTAAACAATAAACTAAATAAAAAAACTAAATAAAAACTTAATAAAAACACTATAACAAATCATATAAAAACAAAGAACAAGAAGAGAATTCGCAAAATATAAATTCAGAAAACAAAAGTGCTAAAGTGAATAAAAAGCAAATAAAAAGTAAAAAGCACAACAAAAACCAAAAAGTAACCTCAACAAAGCTGACTCCTCACATGATTACGCGATAGATGAAAATTGATGCAATTAAAAGCGGAATTAAAAAATCGCGACATCGACGTTATAGGTTCATTTAATCCATAATTAGTACGATGAAAAGGTAACAGAAGAAAGTCATGATTCCTCATGGAGCGAGCTGGAACCGATATGCCAAAACGACCCA
This sequence comes from Leptarthrus brevirostris, assembly GCA_964036015.1. Classification (NCBI taxonomy): domain Eukaryota; kingdom Metazoa; phylum Arthropoda; class Insecta; order Diptera; family Asilidae; genus Leptarthrus; species Leptarthrus brevirostris. The sequence goes on along the minus strand of OZ038371.1, from coordinate 168,323,750 downwards.
AGAGAACAGAAGAATCAATGGACCCACGAATGCAGTCGAAAGCAAAAAGGATCCCGGCGTTACGGCGTCTCTTTTCAAGTGTGTCCAAGTGCAGAAGTTTAAGTCTATCAGCATAAGGAGGTAATATAAGGGAGTTATTCCAAGGAAGGCCTCGAAGGGCAAACCTTACGAACCTCCGTTGAACAGCTTCAATGCGATTGATATGTGACACATAGAGCGGTGACCAGACTGGAGAGGCATATTCCAGAATAGGCCGGACAAAAGTGCAATATAAGAGCTTTGTAATGTAAGGGTCATCAAATTCCCTTGACCATCTCTTCACGAAACCACAAGTATATTGAGTTCTTTCAATTTTCAGATATCAAGAACCAATTTGTCCGCGAGCATGGTTGTTGCTAGGATTTTTTCTATACGAACTAATGATTTACAATTAATTGGTTTCTTTAAACATTCGAATCTGGAAACAATTTTTTTTAGGATGTCATAAGGGTACCACGGCAAACGTATAAAATGACGTTTTTTATTATTTTTCATAGTTAATCAATATTTATTTTATATTTTTATAAAAAATATTTTCTTTATTTTTCAAAATGAGAGAATTTTCATAACAAATTCCTAAAATAATCCCCAATTCTGAGAAAATGTTTACCATTCCTGCAGGCGAAAAAGATTTACGAGCGTTAACTCTATTCCTTTAAAGTTTCAATATTGATGCAAATTATTCTAATCTGACTGCTACAAGCTGAACAAATACTCCATAGAAGTTAAGCACGCCAAAGAGAAAGCTATCTACCGTTTGCACAGCTGAGTAGATAATCAATCTATCAATCAATCAATTAATTTCAAGTCTCTTTGATTATGTAGTTGTTAACAGTTACAAAGTTTATAACATTATTGGCTAAATTGTGTTGTTATTAAAACTTTTGTGTATATTATTTGTTTTAACCATCTCTACCTATAAATTCCCCAGTGTTGAAACATCCATTAAATTTAAGAGTGCCCTAAAGATTTTCTTTTATCCAAGGAGGCCACAAGCGGACTTGCTTTGTGCTTTTTCTTTGATTTTTTTTTAATTTTTGAGTTTTCTTCCATGAAACTTTTAGTCTGAGCATACAACGGCCTTCTTTTTTGCTAATGTATTTTTTTTTCATTTCTTTGTGCAAGTAAACCCTTTTTGAAATCTGAAAGCAAGTGAAATTCACTTCCCCTCTTCCGGTGTAAAAATGGAAAACATTTATTAAGACAGTTCAGGGTCAAAGTCATAAACTTGAGCTTGAGATAGCCATACTTTTTCACTCGTTTAAATTTGCATCTTGAGTAGATTGTTAGCATCATAAGCCGCGGGGTATGGATTTTTGCCAGCATTTACTTGTTAAGGGTTACGTAAGATATTTCCGACTACATACCGGATTTCTGTTGATTACATTAAAAGCTTCATTTCAATGATAACAACGATGCTCCCTTCCTTCTTCCGTGTATTCAATTTGACATGAAAATCATACAAAATTTTGCTTTATTTTCTTAAACAGCACGCTTTTCTTATTCTTATATATATTTATTGATTTACCCTGTAAGTCTGCAGTAACACGAGTGCAGTACTGATTTTTTTATGATCTGCGCTTCTCTACTTCCATGCAGAGCTTTTGAAATCTAAACAGAAAACTTTTTTCAGAGGCGTGTTTTTATTGATATTTATTCAACAATATGGCATTTTGTAAGCTTGCGAAATCTGCACAATACGACTAGTCGGTTTTATCTTTCGGAGAGCTCTTCAAATATATTATGAAAAAATTAAGTCCTTTTTGCAAGAAGAGTGATCATTAATTTGAATTTGATTTTACAGGAAATAAAAGGTGCTCCATAACCTTAACCTACATAAATATTCTTTCATTGGAGTTTTAATTACCGACGATATTTTAATCTAAAATCTAAAATTTCAAGTGCAAAATTTTATTACGTACCTACTTTTAAGCGGGTGATCAAACGTTTGTTTTTGTTTGGTAATAATACACCCCAAGTTTAATCTGAATATGACGCCGATCCGTACTACCGATATATCCTATTATGTATTATAAGCATAGTACATGTAGATGGTGTTATAATTATAGTCTCCATGTTTAGCCAATGAGGAGTAACTATTCCCTAATGCTAAATCAATTTAAATAAAATAGCTTGTTAGCAGTCAATTCAGACGTTTATTGAATATTTCGAGATTCCATTACGATGGCATCACAAAAGTTCGATTTGATTAATTTGTAAAATTTGTATAAAAACACCTGTTGTTGACTACCTGTTGCAACGCAAATGCTGCTCTTGAATATAGGTATTCCAGTCGTACACCTTGCTTTTCTGGCTTTGTTAAAATTTAGACGGTTGGTAAAACGTCGAATGCTGTTCGTGGATATTCTAAACATACAAAAGCACTTTTCTAAGTTGATTTACCCATATGATGGACACTACGACCAAGAAGTTCTTTTGCACCCCTTTTACTCTAAAAGGCGCTCAGACAAGGAAGTCTTTAACAAAGGAGGATGTGACATCAGCCGGACTTACAAATTCCCGACTGAAGATCCTTCTTCTACGCCATGCCAAAGCAGGACAAAAGCACATTATGTGCATTGTGGTTTCGTTCTATCAGACACCAGACACTCTGTCTCACTAGACAGATCTATCCGGTGTAGATAATGTCTCAGTCCATGGTGGCCAGATAGCCTGATAGCAACATGAGATCCACCTTATTTTAGGCGGTAGTATCATTGTAGGCATAAGGTCTAACAAGTACCTTAGCCTGAATAAGTTCGGAAACATTTCTCCGTTATAGCAGCTGATGACTCCCAGCCCAATCTTAAATAGCTCTCGCCGACGGTCGGATGAAGCTGCGATAAGCTTCGGAGCATTGGCACCGAGAGGATGAACCCTTTCTGGCTAGCTCGTAAGGGGCCGCTCAAGTATTACGTAACGCAAGTTTTTGAAGATTTCTGACCTCCCCTCCGCCCTTGTAACTCGGCGTAACGTTTCGCCTCCCTCCAACCCCCAAACGTTACGTAACACTCAGATGATTATTTTTACCTAAAAATGTCCATTATTAATTAATTAATTAATTATGTTGCGCAAAATACCGGAATAAGAAGCAATGTAAAATAACGAAATTTCAGTCAACTTTGGCCCTAATATGTGTACGTGAAATTCGTAAGTTCATGGCTTGTAGTTTAGGTGGTTTTGCTGGTCGGACTCCTAGAGTCCAAACTATGGTCTCGTGGTAAACGGCTTATTGTGGTTATTTGCCATATACTTCTGTATAAAAAAATATGTGCAGTATAGATATACCATATAAACTGAGCCGTGAGTCACGAGTTAAGAGTTAGGAGTTATAGTATTAACAACAATTTATATTGTTAGGTAACGCTTTGCTTGACCCCCCTCCCCCCGTATAATGCACCGTAACGTTTCACAAGATCCACCCCCCTCCCCCCTAACTGCGTTACGTAATACTTGAACGGCCCTTAAACGATCTCATTACCCTCGATATCTAGTGACCAGATATCCAACAAACCCTGTTACGGCCGGCTAGGGTGTTGAAGCACTCCTTAGTAAGCCTCAAAGAAAATCTTCACGAGCATAGAGCCTTGAGGACTTGACTATCACAGAAGATAGTTATATTATCATCTTTTAGTCCTTTGTTGACGTTCATTTTTGAGCCAATAGTGAACCATTTGAGGCTACTAGGATCCAGACTTGGACCATCGCCGCCCCAGTATTATCGCTCAGGAGTCGGTGCGTTTACGTTTCACCACCCGCTGAAAGAAGAATGTAGCTCGTATTCCAGACATATAAATATTCCTCTTAAAAATAGACGTTCTAGCTGTATACTATATATGTACTAACTACTTTCGACGTTTGACCAACCGTCTAAGTTGGATCAGAGCCAGAAAAGCAAGGTGTTCTGGCTTTGCTCCAATTTAGACGGTTGGTCAAACGTCGAAAGTAGTTAGTACATATGTATTCAAAACATACAAAGTCATTTATCTAAAGCGATATCCACTTATAAGCAAATACAACGCTTGAAAATAAGTGATCTAGCCGTTCACCTAACTTTTCTAGCATTTCTTAAATTTCTACTTTGAGAGTAGTTGGTGAGTATTCCAAACATTCAAACGACCATATCCATTTCAACATTTGACCACCCGCTTACTACTCTCGAAGATCTTAAATTTAAATGGCTGGCCAAACGTCGAAAACACTTAATGTGTTGTCTTAACATAAAAATACAAACATCTGAATAGATTTCCATATTTGAAATATGCACATCGCGCTTGAAAATAGGCGTTCTAGTTGTACAGTGTCTTTTCTGGTTTTTGCTTCAATTTAGACGGTTGATCAAACTTTAATTTTGCATTTTTTAAATACACAGAACGTTTAACCATCCCTTCAAACTCAAGTGAACAGTTTAGAAATAGTTGTGGATGCCGTTAAGCGTGTTCTTTGGTTATGTAAATATTTAACCCCCCACCCACATTTCACCAAAAAGAATTTTTACATGGTAAAAAGAATCATCCAAATCGGTTCAAGCGTTATGAAGTTACACTGCCTCTCCTCCTCCCCCGCCCACTACCCTGGGTCCAAATTTTTTCTCATATTAGCAATCGGAGATCATATTCTATACAACAACAAAAAAATATCCATCCAAATCGGTCCACGCGTTACAAAGTTATGTTCAACCCCACCAAAAAATCTTTTGATATGGTACCAATCGGGAAACATACTCTACCTAACGGAAGAAAATTCTTCCAAATCGGTCAAAATTATGCCCGGTCATACATAAAAAATATGTTTAAAAAAAGCGTCGAACTTAATACCTTTTCTTTTCTGGGTAGTCGGTTAAAAATTACATATTGCTTCAGAGATAGTTCTCTGCCATTTTATTGTGAAGGAAAAGTGTGGTTTCGATTCTAAAATATCCCGAATCATTTTTGAAAAACACTTTTCATGAAAATGATTTACAATTTGCAATTAGGAAGAGACAATAATGTGCATTTACTGGGATACCATCTTATTGGATACCAATACAAACTGTTTTAGACTCGCCGGCCTTTTGTTAAATCCTTCTGGAAACGGAGCAACAGAAAACGCAGATAGTAGTTTTGAGGAAGAGGACGATATAGACCTTGCAAATGTAATGAGATTGCTGAAAGATATCTTAATAAGACACCAAGCGAAACATGGGGTCATGAAGAAATAGTAAGCGAAATTACTAATGTAGAAAATGAAAATAGCAATGACGAATTTTTCCAGGTCAATAAACATTATTTTGCAGCAAAACAATCTTAGTGTTATTTTTTTTACATTCGCATGTTTTCAATTGTGTGACTGAATTTACAAAACAAAATTTTAAAGCAATTTAAGGCTTTTAAAGAAAAATAAAATCTGTGCAAGATGTGTTCCTAAACTTCTTTCAACTGTTTAAAAGTAAGGACTAATCAAACGCTGAAAGGTTTTGTCCCTGTGTAAAGCCATTTTTACACTTCACTACATATCTACTTATTGGGAAAAAGTGCAGTCATCAGCTTTACTCAAACCATTTCTTTCTCTAGTTTCGTCACTCTGACCTATAAATTCTTGATTCGCGATTTGCTTTATATGAAAATGGTATTGACAAGTCTATGCCTAAGCCAATAAAGGGCTAGGTAACCTAAATTATCACATCAATGAATTTAACGAATACCTTCAAAATCCATTTTTATGCTATCAAAGGGAAATCGTTTAGAACTTAAAATACATTACCTCAGTAATTATATGGTGAGTATTGTTATTTTTCTCTCGAATAAACAGGCGAAAGGTACAAAGAATTATCCAGGCTATTAGGTTCAATTTTTAGAAACCTCGCTGCTTTTATATACGTTCAAATATACACATATATGTATATACATATTTCATTATTATCCTATGATTAACATCATAAAATTTTCCACACCGACAAGGATTATGATTATGAAATTACCCTAGCAGATTAAGAAGCTGAGACACAAATAGCTGGCGGTCCACCATTTTGTTATAATAATGGTTCAACATTCAAGGACTTCAGCTAAGGGCCATTAACACCAATATTATCGACGAACTCTATGAGACGCTAATTAGACTCCAAACATAATTAATAATTCATGTTGTTTGTGTGTAAATCGTTGTTGGTTTCCATTATTTATATAAATGATTCTGCTGCGGAGGCTACAAGCATATTGCACACGAACGATTTATTGTCGCCAGATAGAATTTCAATAAAGGACCAACATGGATTCCTCCCTTCATTCTTCCGTTTAATTAGGAAAATGTTTTTTTCCTTTAGGAAATTTGAAGAGGAAAACCAACATAGAGCTTTGTGCGTTTAGGATGAAACTTGAAACTTTGTTAAATGTCGGGTGATATCAAAGTAATCATTTCTCGCCTACTTACTTTTAAATATCGATCGAAAAAGCTAAACCCATCCAACCTCCTGCGGAAAACTTGAAATTCGTGTTTGCCTTCTTGTACGTAACTGGGCTTCTGTGAACCCACTGAACCTCAAACGTTAGCAAGATGACGTTTTGATAGTAATTTATTTTCGTTTAAAGCCCTATCCTTACAACAGTCATCTCTTCTAGGTGGGCAGATAAATTATGTGGGCTGCCTTGTGTACATATTCATTTCAATTTCAGAGTCCTCGACTCAAATTTTGTTTTCCTGAACTTGGTATGGTTTTCGCTTATAACCCGAGCTGAGTAAAGGCGACCTTATTGCGGAACCATGATATTAAACAATCTTAATAATTTATGAATATTGAAGGACATGGAGCTTTTGGATCCATTTCAAATTCCATCAGGAATCAATTATTTTTTGTTTGATACGCTTGTTTGGGTTTTTAAAAGGGGGATACTCTCAAATTGAATGTTGGTGGAAAGCTTTCTCAAATGTCCAGTTTAAAATGTGTATTTAGGTTAATGTAAACTTTTCAAGAAATATTAAATAAGGCATTTCTATGAAAGTAAGGTAAAAGATGATCCTGGAAAAACCTTGTCCCTGTTTTTCTTTTATTGATTCTGTAACGTTTGTATATGCAACTCATGAATTCTCTGGGCCTGTTCATAAACGCAAGTTTGCGCTACAGCTGCATGATTCAGCAACTCATTCGGTTCAGCTGAATTGTGCAGTTGCTGCGCAAATCTGCGTTTATGAATAGACCGGGCCCATTCATAAACGCAAGTTTGCGCATTAGCTTTACAATTCAGCTGAACAAATTGTATTGCTGAATTATGCAGCTGCAGTGCAAACCTGCGTTTATGAATAGGCCCACCCTCTGTTACATATTCACGCTACAAACGTTATATTTGTAAAGAGAGCTTTTTGATAAATATATAATTAAACTTTAAAGCTTGAATTATCTCTAAAATGTTTAGTATTATTTTGCATTTGTTGACAACTATATAAAAGATGTCCATTTGCAGACTTCAATCATCGGCTAAGAAACCAATAAAATATATTCTAGATTGAGACGCTATATAATTAGCTCGCGCCTGTATTCCTGATTGAGGATACTATACATTGGATCATTGGTGGTTGCAGAAGTGATGTCGGTGGTCTGAAATCCACCTTAAGTCGTTGTCTGGAATCGGTTGATCCCACGCAATTTCCCGCAAGGAGTTGCGAGAACTAGAAAGATATATTTTTAATTGAGTAATATATTTAATAAACTTTGCGATTTTTTATTGCGTTGAAATATTTCAGAATGTTTTCCCTACATCGAGCATTTTTAACCAACTTCTCAAAAACAAAGAGGTTCTATGTTCGACGTGTATTTTTTTTTGTCTCACCGTTCATATCTTCGTAACGCGTTGACCGATTTCGATGATCCTTTTTTTGTTGGGTAGAGTAAAAAAAATTTGGTTGGGGGGGGGGGGGGAGAAACCTAAATTTGTAACGATTTGGATGGTTAATTTTTTGTTGTACAGACTATGATCCCCCATTGCTAATAGGAGAAAAAAATAATTGGGTAGAGTATATTCCCTGGTTGATACCACGAGAAAAAATGTTGGCGGGGTGGGGGTGGAACCTAACTTTGTAACGCGTGCACCGATTTGGATGGTTCTTTTGCTGTTGTATAGAGTGTGATCCCCCATTGCTAATAGGAGAATAATTTGGTCCTATGGTGGGGGAGGGGTAATCTAACTTCATAACACGCGGACCGATTTCGATGATTCTTTTTCTGTTCGGTAGAGTATGTTCCCTGATTGATACCACGAGAAAAAAAATGTTGGTCGGATGTGAATGGGGGTAGGGATTGAACCTTACTTTTTAACGCGTGGACTGATTTGAATGGTTCTTTTTTTGTTGTAGATTGGAAGACACTAAAAAGATAGTTTTTAAAAAAAAGTTGAACCGATTTCACAAAAAGCGCTAAAAAGCATAAAATAATTTTTAATTTTATATCTATTAAGACATTTTGAAGTCGGTGACAATTTACAAACCAAACAACTGCAACAAAAGTATTTAATCGTCCTTCCTTATGACTCCGTGAGCTGATACGTTCAGGTAGTTTTATATATTATCTTCTATTCTGGTTGAGTACTTGTTTTGTATGTTTAATTTGCACCGACTTCGAAACATCGTAATAGATATAAAATTAAAAATTATTTTATGCTTTTTAGCGCTTTTTGTGAAGTCCTGGTAGATCTTTTTCGCTCACCGAAATCCGATTCAATCAAGGTATTTTGTTAACAGGAACTTTTCTAGGCAGCTGTGCTGCATCCAAATGTTTAAATTCAGGATAAATTATACAATTTATGGTTTTCGTTGCTTTTTTTTTGCTATACTTTTCTTCCTTGGGAAAAATTAAATTTTGTATTGAAAAATAAACTAGTCTGTTCAATAAAAACCGTTCTTCGATATTTTAACTATGTAAGATTTTTATTCATTTCTGAATGAATATGAAATGTTAAATTGGTTTTGAAATATCAAAAAACGTTTTTTGTTGAAAAGACTGTAGCTGTAGTTGTAGGTATTTTTGTCCAATTTGTGTAGTCTAGTAATTGTTCGAATATCATAATTTGATACAGTTGTGAGAGATCAGTGTTTAGTTTTGTTGGATTAACACCTAATTTACGATTTCTTGAAATTAGTCGTACGTTAAGGGTGGTGGAATGGGAGCCTAACTTCATAATTTGCGAACCGATTTGAATGATAATTTTTTTGTTAGTGCTATGAAAAAAATCCCTAAGATGATGGAAGCGGAACTAATATTCGCTATGCTATGGACCAATTTGGATGATTCGTTTATTGTTGTACAGAATACGGTACCAAATTGCTCCTAAGAGGAAAATTTTACACCTTCGGTGACGGTGCGGAAGTGGTACTAAAAGTTTGCATCTAGGGTAGGGGTGCTTCGTAACGCGTAGGCCGATTTGGATGAATTTATAATTGTTATATAGAGTGTCTTGTTCAATTTGTATCATGACAAATATGTTGGTCTTAGGGCGGGTAGAGGGGCTCGTCACCTAGCTTCCTAACGTGTGGGCGTTTTGATGATTTTAATTCTCCTGTTTTCATCAACCTTTATAAAAAATTAAATAATAATGAAATTAAAAATATATTAAATTTTCAACTTAGTGAAAATAAATAAAAGTAGGCAGCTTGGTCGCCCATGTAGGAATTAATAAGGAGACAACTCTAGTTTTCAAAAATTTTAATTTATAATCGTATTTATATTTGCATCAGTAGAATGATTTGTTTTTGATTTTAAGTTGCTATCAATAATTATAAATAATATGATCGTTTTGTCAAATAACATTAAGTTATAACCTTTAAAACCAAAGGGGTTCATATGAACTAAAAATTAAATCTCTAATTAAATCTAAAAATAAAATCCCTAATGACATAATATCTAGAAACAAGGAAAACCATAATGATAATATCTCTAAGAGTAAAAACTTATAATTCAAAAAATCGTTAATAAAAAAGCCTTAACTATGAATTTTATAAAATAAATACTTTGAATTTCACCCACGCGGACTAAAATCCAAAATGTATTTTTTATAAAATTCATAAATTGTGTAATGAGAGAACGATTACTAGTTCTTTAGCTAATTTTTCTGACTTTTTTTATTTTCTGCTTTTTAGCATATAAACTCTATTCTTTTTTGATTCTCATTTTGCAACTATAGTTGCAATCTAGGCAAGAGCAAAATGTGTAAAAACGCATAAACATCGCAATATTTCTGGAGAGGAAATTAAAACTCGTCTTGAATAAAAGAGTAAAAAATGAAAACATATGCGAAGATAGACACGAGAAATCAGATTTGACATTATTAAAAGGAATTGCATTAAGTACGAATTTATTTTGAAATTTGTGTTTTATCTCGATCCCTTTTAATTTATGGATTTTTGTGATTTTTGTAGGCATTTCTTTTTTTAGAGATTTTGTCGTTATTGGTTTTTAATTTTTCGTGATTCTGTTTTCGTGGTTTTTCGTGGTATTTTTTACGGGTTTGTGTACTGATCCCGAACCAAAGTTATTTCGCTCATTGTTTTTGGACTGACTGAAATGTACAGGTTTGTATCTAGGTATCTGTTAATTTTCTTAAATAAATACTCCTTAAATTCTGCATTCTTCATTCAACATTTTAAAGAATAAAACGTATTCGGAGAGTGACGGTTATTATTGTTCAAAAAGTCATAAATATTTGCCGTTTGCGACCAAAATGACTTAAATTTCAGTTTTTAAACAGAACGAGTTATATTTTTTCAATCACAAATATACTTATTAATATTTTGTGAATTCGTTTTTATGTTTGAATCTGCATAATTTTTCATAGATTTAACTGAAAGATTTACATGAATACATAGTTGTTGACCACATCATAACACTTTCATTTCGTTTCTTTCTAAAACCAACATAATCACTCCTCGGCCGTAAAAGGTTTCCCTTAGGAGCATCGCAAGACAACGCTTAGACATTGATTTGTGTTTTAGGATACTAACATATTATCAGAAAATTTCGAATCAATTAATCAATTAAAAATGAAGACAGAAAAGTAGAAAAGAACTATTTCACATAACCACTTTGCAATAAAGTAGTTATAATAATTTCGAAATGAAATTCATATAAATTTTTAACAATTTCCATTTACGTTGACAGGGCATATAATTCATTGAGTCAATAAATTACGAAATATTTAATTTAACTTTACAAGCTGTAAAAAAAAGCAAAAAACAAAACGTCTTGTCTTAATAGAAAATTTTCCTTTCAAAAGCAAATAATGCCACTTATGCGCATCTATAACGAATAGCGTTCAATTTAAAATAACAAAACAAGGGGAATGAGATGTATATCGGAGGAAAAGTAAAGAATCAAAAAGCAATCAGTATGTGTCCTCTAACCTTATGTGCTCCCTTGGGTAAATTTAATTTAGCTTATTCAACTTGACTCGCTTATGAAATTTTCTTAAGAAGATTTTAATAATATAGAGTCGTTCTGCCTCAAAGGGGGATGAAAATGCTTACGAAGTGTAACTTCATGAACCCAATTTGCCGCGTGCGGTAGAAAATTTAATTTGCTTTGTTAAGAGGTAAACAATCACTAAATTATAAATGAGGTTGCCTCTGTATATTGTGGAATTAACATATTATCCGACCGCCTTAGGTAATTACTTTCTACCACAACACAATTGGGTGTTGTAGGCATACCTCTGCAACATTTACTTTGTTTGGTATTACTCAGAAAAAGTGTTTGAAATTTTCTTAAAACAAGGCTTAATAGAATATATGCATATAATTTGCCTTCTAATATTTGTATCTTTTACTGTAATTTATATAAAGAACTTCTGTAGCTTCGTAAATTGTATTTATAATGTTCTCTTTTATTTTTTTAAAGTTATATTTTCAATCAAACATCAACAGTTGTTTGTTTTTTGGGTTCCGTAGCTGAAAAGGAAAAAGAGCACCCTTATAAGATTACTTATGCGTCCGTCCGTCTGGCTAATGCAAACTCTACTCTCGGCAACGATGTGACGATGTGATATTTTTGCATAATGCTAGGTCTTTTTGACACCGTCATATTTCCATAGTCAAAGATTATGAAATATTATTTTTTAATTCTTGATGGGGTTTTTGGTTTGCATTGTGTGGATTATAGTTTAAAAGGGCTACTTTTAAGGATTCGAAAAATATATTTTTCAAACTTTTTGGTGAATTGGTCACTGGTTTTGCTATATAATGAATTGCATTAATTTTTTTGAATTTTAATTCTTCTTCTTGTTACATAATTTTAATTGAATCGAATGAAAATGAAGTCCAAATTTTAATGGACTGGAATGAAAGTGATATCCAAATTTGAATTGGCTCGAATTAACATTATGTACATAATTTTAATTAAAGTTATGAAATAACGTGTATAATGTTAATTCCAGAATTAAAATTTAAGGATTCAAATTATGTACATAAAATTAATTGGGAACTTTAAATTATGTACATAATTCTAAATGGGAATATTTTTTAAACATTGTCATAATTTGAATGCCATGAATTTTGATTGTACTTTGAAATAAATTTAATATAAAATTTTTATTATGTTATAGTAAAATAATATTTCGCCGCATTAAAATTTAATCTCAGCGTAATAAAAATTGAACATTTGAATTTTATCTATTTATAATTTTAATTCATTGAGTTAAAATTATGCGTGACATGATTGTTTTTTTTTTATACGATGTGGCCAAATCCTAGGGGACAACCCTTTGATGCGTTAGCATGGTTTTGGCCGGCAGGGAATTATGGTTAGGGGAGTGAGGAAGCTTGAGTCTTGTTTTTGCATTGCTGCGAGCTAGACAACAGCCCAGAGACAGAGTGGATTATTTTAATTTCTTAATAAAAGCTCACGGGGTCATCTGGTCTCGAACCCGGGGCCCATGGCATGGTGGTCGTGCGGCTCAACGCATTGATCCAACTCCGTCTTCGACTGTAATTTATCTCCGTCTCCGATTGTAATTTATTTTTATAAACTTTAAATGTCCTGTGAACAATTATTATTTGAAACTTTTTCTTTCGAAATAATTTTTTTTATGTTAATTAATAGGGAGATAAGGAGATTTATTTTGAAAAATAAATAAATTAATTAATTAGTTAATGAAAAAATATATATTTATAAAAACATTGGAAAAATTAATTTTTTTTAAACTTAATATTAATGTTTATAAGGAAAATCCTAATTATTTGCTAATTTTCTTATAACTTCCACTACGTGTTTTTTAGTTTGACAAACGGACTATTTAAAAATTTACCACTTATATTAATCGTTTTGAAGTTTAAAAAAACATATTTCATTTCCTAACTGTTATACTCAATAAAAATTATATTTTACTTCAATTAGAATGACGCCATTTTAAATTATACAAAAAAATAAAATGGCTCACCATTGGTACACCAAAATATTTAAACACCAGTAAAATACTTTTGACAACATTTAAACACGTTTATAATTACGTTTTACATCGTTTATATTGAAGCCATGATGAATTTTATAAAAAATTTATGTGCCCCACGGTTGCTCCAAAAAGTGGCCCCACGGTTGGTATAGGAACAACATAAACCAGGTGCTGTAATATACAATGGTGAGTCGAACACCAATTCTGATTGCAGAAATAGTTAGCTCACACCCACATTTACTAAGTAGAATCGAAAAATAATTCCTTTTTCTTGAAAACACTTACCTCTAGAACAAATCCAAAATAGAGAATAATTGCTTTCAAAAAAATTTCACCTATCTCAGTATGACCTGGTACCAACAACCAATTTTCTGCACGTCTCTTATTATGACTTCACTACATCACAAAATATTTAAATTTATGCCTGGCAGATTTTCTAAAGTTGGTGCCAAATTATCATAACAAAAGCAATATTGAGTCGATACGTCCTCTAAATTATTGAAAATGCAAATTGATATAATTTAATTTATCTTGGATTTTTTCGTATTGCCAGTTATAAAAGGATACCTGGTAAAGATTTTATGTAAAATGTTTTATAATACTTGAAATTTATTAGGAAGGTATTTTTTTATACCTTAATATTGACCATACTATGATATTGACAATCTGGCTGGCAGCTTCGGTCTGAGTGACCGTTAAAAAAAGTGAGGGGTCCTATAGGAAGGAATTGCCAGGCTTGACAACAGGGCCAGCTTGGTACAAGATTGAGCAACCAAACTTCAACTTTACTGGCCCTAGATCAAGGACGATTATCAAGACTTAGTTCTCCAATATTAACCCAGCTTTCAGTTTATCTTTAATTTTGGAGATAGGCTAAGCGTTGGCCAACTTTTGAATACCAATATTGAAAAAGTACTTTACAATATGCCTTTTATGACGACGCAATATATTGCAATTGATGTTCAGTCTTTTGTCCAAATATAAATAATACACAGATTCTCGCCAACCCGGTATGGGCCACTATTGGCAATCAAGCTTAGTTTATAATAAATTGTTGGATGCCCGTAAATTTTTTTATTACTTACTATCTTGGTGTGCCCGGAGTCGTCCCGACTTTTGGTGAGTGACGTTTTCGACTTCGATTTTTACATATCACTCCCACTAGCAGTGGAGATGGGAGTGACCGAAAGCTATGGATTCTACACTAATAAAGATCATTTTCGATTATTTTTACAAATTAATCCCTTCTACCATCCTTTAGGGGTGTCTTAAACCCACAGCTTTGAATGGCATCGAGAATTATTCATCTCAACGAACCTGAAAATTACGGACTTGACAGTAATATCGTCATTTTCGATTATTTTTACATGTCGCTCTCTTCCCATCCCCAACCCTAGGGGTATCTTACCAGCACTGTATGAGAGATATAATTACAAAATCAAGACTCGCTGAACATATTCTGCACTACTCGCTCAATAAATCTGCATTTAGTAACTTTTAAACTTAAATATTGAATGTTTATGTCATACAAACATATAAAAGGTCTGATAAACGGAAAATACGCGGAATTTTTGAATTTCGCGGACTGTAGAAGTCCAATCGTCACAATTTTTGGCTGCTTTGTTAATGCACTTGTCCTTGACCACAGCCTACTCTAGATACAAACCTAAATAACATGACAGTTCGGTCATTTTACCACCAAGCGCGTTGTCATTATTTCATTAAAACTGCTAACTGTCTTAACTAAAACTAAAGAGAAATTTTGATGTCATTGACACATTCTAATCTACTTCAACAAAACCAACACATTAAAACACATAAAAATTGTAAATGAGAATTTTTTTTATCGCAACCACAATGTTCAAAACTTTTGTAGGTTGACGTCATGTAAATTCCAAGTGATCTCAAGCATCTTGAATATTTTCAACACTTTCAAATTTTTTCAAGCTTTGTAATCTAACTTTTGAATTCAAACTTTCCCGGCAAAAATGTACTAAATTTTAGCAGCAGAAGAACAACACATACACACACAGTAGAAATTCTGCTCTCTAATTTCCGGCATTGTAAAATTAAGTCAGTCACTGCTAGTTGGTTGTTCAGCACTGTATCGCCTACGTCAGATGTAATTCAAAATAGTAAAATTTTAAACGTTTATCTTTATTTGATTTTATAATGAAATTGTGAAGTTATTAAAATGAAGTTTTATGAAAACGGGAGTTATTATTTCGCTAAGTAAAAAAATTCGGGCTGAGACCCGACAACTGCGAGAAATACTACGAAATAGTAGAATTCCCCAACCTTTTCCTATTCTTTACCGTATAAAGTTTTTGGTTTGTTTACACCATAGGTTAGGTTAAAGTGGTTGCCTAAGAATTCACACTTAGGCCAAGGAGACCCATTGTGATACCACGTTGAGGCTACCAAAATTTTAAAAACCCCATAAGAATACCTGCGAAAAAGAGGGTAAACCTGTTACCCCCTGTGCACCGATCCAGTTCCTTGCCTCTAGTGGAATAAATTTGATTGGGATGGGCAAGGTGTTCAGCCTTAACTCGTCGTTGGGAACTCCTCATTAATCGAGCTAAGTCTCTGACATCAGTGGAGCCTAATTCGGTTAGTTCTTCAAAGAAAGGGGAACCCAAAAACCGATTTCTACGGTTGGCCTGGGCCGGGCAGTTACCGAGGAGGTGAAGTATGGTTTCCTCTTCCTCTTGGTCATGGCAACTTTTACAGAAGTCGTTTGAAGGTGCGCCCAGTCTATCGGCGTGTCTACCTATGAGGCAGTGGTCCGTTATAACTGCTTCGGTAATGTTAATTGTATTGTGTCCGAGGAGGATGAGCTCTCTTGACCGTTTAGGGTCAAGCTTTGGCCATATCTGTCGGGTAATCAGGCAGGTGTGTTGTTTACACCATACTCAGCTGTTCGTGTCAGCTTGCGGGATTGTATATAGCGTGCCCTGACCACAGCCTACTCTAGATACAAGCCCGGAAAACATGACAGTTCAGCCATTTCACCACCAGGCGTTTCGTCATTATTTCATTTTTGTTGTACCACAGATTAACCAATCTTTGCACACACAAATAAAACTGCACACTCTCGTAACCAAAACCAAAAAGAAACACTGATGTCATTGACGGATTTTAAGCTCAATACTTCAACAAAACGGGTACAAGAGAGTTTTCCCTTTAAAACAAATGAAAATTGTATAATATAGACCCTTTATATCATCTTCACATGTTTAGAACATTTTTAGGTTAACCTCAAGCAAAATCCAATTTAAGACTTTAAATATATTGCAAGAAACACTACGAGAAAGTACCATTGCCCAAACTTTTCCTTATGACTACTGTGGCAAGTTTGGTTTGTTTACACCACAAATGCTCAGCTGTTAATGTCAGCTTCTGGGCTTGTATCTAGAGTAGGCTGTGCCCTGATGTATCTTGATATTAGTAGCCAAATCTGCTGGATATCGAAAAGCGTAGAACTGAAAAAATGGAACACAAAGGAAAATACATACATACTCGAATATTTATCCAATATGGATATTTATCTCAGTATAAGTGATTTCGTATGGGCTTCAAGCGGAGGCTTCCTTGACTAGTTGCGCATGATCAATGTTTGTAAAAAACTGCATACCTTCTGTTCACAAAGTAACAAGAATTTCTTAAATGAAACTACAGCTATTAATTTATTCATCAATATTTATTTAGTCCCCTTCAAAGTAGTCCCCATTGGATTCTAAAATGTCCGTCTTGTGGCGTTGCAGCGAATTTATTTTAATGTTTTCAACCGTCTTAAAACGATTTCCTCGGAGTGATAATTTTAATTTTTTCGAGAACACAAAAATTTACACGGTCCCAAATGGTAATATTGGTGGACTTCACGAAAAAAATTGCAAACTAAGAGCGAAGTGTGAGCTGGCACATTATCATTTTGAAACAAATCGCGCTGCCACCCGTTTCATTCGCAAAATCTCCATCTTAATAACGTGACACCGCCTTCAACACTTTGAAGGCCTTTTCTGAGCGACTTGTAGTACAAGTAAATTTGACATTTAATTAGAGAATCCTCTGGAAAGGCTTTCTGCAACTTTTCAAAGATGTTCGCTATGTTTATTTTTATTTTTTTTGTTCGTATCACATAAAATGCAAATTCTTTGATCGTTAGTTTTCGAATCTGCGACAACACGATTTACATAAACCACTCTAAGTTGGTTACAAATGAACATAGAGACAAGAAATTTAACAGAGATGTCACTTACAGTTATACCAACCTTCACCAAAGATTAAGGGGACATACAATCAGAACGCGGTACCTAAATATCAAAATTCCTTTTTTTTCGGGAATCTGCATATATCGAAATAGAAGTGCTTTGTAGATTTCATTTTTACTTTTCACATACAATAAATTTAACTAAAAGTTGTTTTAATTCATTTTCTTTCTCAGTTTCTTATTTAAAAAAAATTCCAAATGTATGATAACTATTGAAGAAACAGCCGACCATTGCTTTATATTTTAAACTTAAACTTAATAACTAGGAAAATTGTTGTTTCTGCCTGATTTTCATTTTGTCCTTTAATTCTTTGTCGGCTTCCTTCCTTTTGCCCTTTGAAGTCAATCTTCTTCATTATTTTCTAATGGAAAATGCAAACGATCCATAAGTGTACCTTCAAGATTAGTTTGCCATCGTCAGTGCACGCCCTTCAAATTATTAGGTAAGGGAAAACTACACAACCGAGTAAACTCATTAGAGCAGGCAAAAACACTGCAAAGGAAATTTCCGCTCAAGTGTAAAGCTTTGCAAGCACAATTCACTGACATAAGTGAGCTAATCTGCAGTTTAACAAAGCATTAAGAAAGTGATTTGCAGACTTAACAAGTTTCAGATTAACACCACTCCCTCCTCTTCTAATGGTGTTAAGGGTTCGTAATGCTTATTGTCTGTTCGTGAAGGATTTAATATATGACATAATTCACTTGAACTTGAAGTTCTAAGAATGTTGAAGAACAAATTAATGTTTTCAAGTTCTGTGCACTATGGAAAACAACATTTGCCGTAAGTTACTTAGCATGCTATGTTATTTCTTGGTGCGGAAATATGAGGTTTCTGTTAGAGTTCTGATAAGAAAGTTATAAAATTTATTTAATTAAACTTTTGTCTACATACATAACAGGTACACATGGCTATCCCTATTCAAAATTAACTTCCAAGAAATATTCTTGGCTGAATGCGTGGCATAAACAAATTTTCATGGTTAAGCAATTTACATGAGCTGTGGTGAATATTTCAAGTACTTGCTCAAGAAATAAAGAAGATTAAGATGATACCAACTGCTCCAGATGGTAAAAAGTTAAACGTGTAAATTTTCATTACCATACAAAGCGAGTCGAGTACATAGCTAAGCCATAGAAAGGCATTCGTTATTCAGTTATTTATCTTCCTTTCTTGAATTTAATACAAGTCCATAACGGAAAGTCGTTCGTATGTTGCCTAAAAAATCAACATAATATTTCCCAAGACGCCTTTCTATGAAATTGAAATGAATTTGCCACACATTCATTATTTATGCTTTCACTTAAGTAGTAACATGTAAATTTAAGATGTGTATGTAACTTTCTGATGTTCTTTTCTGTTTACGATTCCGTGCTACGCAGTGTTTAAATTTCATAAACTTGATTTAGATGAAAGATATAAATTAATAAGTGCGTAAGAGGATTATATATCGGATGTTGCTTAACTTTTATGTTAATGGGATAGAAATCTTACGAAGAACAAGAATGTATGAGTCGGATGAGTATGCAACAAATTCGGGCAGCTATAAGATCAATTCCTCTTCCCGTTTTTGGGGTCGCTGAAAGAAAGTTTGTATCCGTGCCCACCTCCTCAAACTGTTAAAATCCACTCTTTTTTCCGTTTTTGCGCACGAACGCACGATAGCATAGTTTCTCATGGAAAGTGTTGATGATTTGACCGGGATATAATAAAGGAAGAAGAATTATGGCAAGTACATGAACGATACTACACTTGGTGGTCGATTCTATCCCCCCAGGGAATGGAAAGTAGTTCTATCTATCTTCGAGGATGCTGATTCAAAAAAAAAAAAAAATTAAAAAATCAGACACTCAAATGGCCTTAAATCTACCCTGTCGGGTATCAACAATAATTACAATAATGCTCGGCAATGGCTGTTCACAGGAAAAAGGATCGAAAATTGATATAATCGGAATAATAAGGGAGCTGAGTAGGCCTGGGAGCTTTAGGACAAACCTCGAGGAATTATATTCGGGTTCAGATACCCCGAAAATGGGGGGGGGGAGCTGGTCTTTCAGCTGTACGAATTTGTTACGTTTTTTGGCCAAAATTAATAAATTATTCTATTATTTTTCTGCACTAGTGTGCTTAAATGAATAAAAAAAATGAAAAAATTAAGTTAAAAAGTACTTTCTAAATTGTTTGTTTTATTGATCAATAAACTCGAAGGCCACAACTCCACCTACATAGTAATAAAATTAAATTAAATTATATATGACCCGTATGCTTTCCTTGAGGCACACCGTAATTTACGTACACAACACCGAAATTGCATACTGCACATGATCAAATCGTCGGTCCCGAACTTATCTGAAGTATCAAACAAACAAGCTGTAGTATCTTTCGGTAGACAATAAAATGTGCAGTAACTTGAAATTTGATGTTTTTGAGAACGTCGCGTTTAAGAAAATTTAAAGAGATCTGAAAAATCCTAAAACAATATGATTGCTTAATTTTTTGTCACAGTTGAATTTTACAATTTATATTACGTAATTTATCTAATGCTTAAAATCCAGAATGAGTGTTAATTCAATTTTATACGTCGCGTATAAAACCCCACTTTTTCCGCTGGTATGTTACCTATACGCTAACTCTTAGTATCCCAGCGGGAATTGGAAGCATTCTAGGATGCAACCCGCAGGTGTCATCTAAAAACATGGATTCATCGATCTTCCTTAGACAGTTAATTTTTTTTATAATAGTCCATGAAAAGTTTTTTTTATCGCCTCCCCAAACTGATAACATAATCAGGAATTGTTAAGCAGCGCGTCGTTATGTCCCTTCTATGCACCCAACTTGGAAAAAAACTAGAAATAGTTGTCTTGCTTGTTGACTTGATAATTTCATTATGCTGTAATTGGAATATTCTTTAATTGCAACAATGAAAAAATTTAATTTAGTGTTTTCTTTACTTGCTCATCAAAATTTTAAGTCAAAGAGGTAAATAAAAAGTCTCCCTAACATCCAGGTGTTCTAATTCGATTCTACCCCATGAGTATTTTGCAGTAGTATGCAAAATAACTTAACAACCAGTCAGCGATTTTTCAAAGGTTTGCTGCAGTCGTCAGGTTTACATACAAGTAATAGGCTTTCAATATCTGCATGCATTACTTCTCATTCGTCCCCCAAAACAAGAATCATACGTTCCATGAAAATTGGAGACCATCCAAAACAAATAAATGGTTATCTGCTTGTATTAATGCGTAACAACATATGAAATAGATTTGATGTTTACTTCAAATCTACATCATCACGTAGGTTCACCTGAGCTTTGACGTAATTATAAAAAAACAAATTCTCCAAGCTCACAAAAGATGAAGCTGCTGTCTTGGCAAATTTATCCTCAGAAAATTAAGTAAAAGAAAAGCTCATCATCCCACCACATCTTCCTACTACATTCTAGTTTCCAAAAATTAAAACTGAACTGAATAATGAAATGATGATGATGAAATGATGAAATAATGATACAGTATTTTTACACTATTGAAAAGAAAGTATTTTTGTGTATTTATAAATACATAACTGCGTACGTGGTCATTCTACTCCTGCAAGAAATCTCTCTCGAATACAAAACTTCGTAAGGGTGTAAATCGAAGTGTATTAACGTCAACATGATACGAAAGAAATTTTAACAAATTTGGTCCAGCCGTATTTTTTTTAACATAAAGACTGGAACGATCGAATCTAATTTGTTCTAGAGAAATCGATATCTACTTTTAAATATCAGATATTTTCATAGTTTTTTTTAAATAGTAACAATAATAAAAAAATAATAAATAATCAATTTTAATAATGTATAAGGTGATGCATTTTTTATTAAATCTTTGTTATACACTTTCCGATTATTTTTACATGTCGCATCTTTCCCATACCTACCTCTAGGAGTTCTAGATGTGTCTTAACCCCATACAGTGACGAGCAAAAGTGTTCCAATGTTCCTAGTAATAGTATATTTTTAATTCTCAAGGAAAAGGGAAAGGACGTATCAAATTAAAACAAAATGCAATTAAAAGTTAATTGCTTATTATTTCTAAAAATGCAGAAACATAGTCAATATCTCGTTAACATGTAAAAAAAAACAACATTTTTATACACAAGTTCATTGGAACAATTTTGCACTTTCAATATTTTGTCCAGTAACCTTTATTTTTATTTAATTGTTCCACTGTTTTTGGCGTGCTTAAATATAAATTATAAATGACTGATTGTGGAATGCTGTTCCATTCTTCTTCGATCCTCTCCCAGTGATCGTTTATACTCTTAGGTGGTTCAGGGTAATTTCCCAGGTTTCTTTTAATGTAACCCCACAGATGCTCTATGGGGTTCTTGTCTGGGCTCTGTGCTGGCCACTGTAGAACCTTGCATTTTTGATTCTGCAACCAATCAGACACTACCCTACCTGTATGCTTAGGATCGGTATCCTGTTGAAAAATAAATTTTTTTCGGGGATCCTAACTTTACTTACTGCCGTCAGTAAATCGGTCTGTAAAATTTACATATTTTGGTATTTCCTCAAATTCCATCAATCCTTACGAGGGGTCCTACAAGTGCAGGTTTCTTTTTCTCCTCAACAGGATGCAGGCCAATTACATTTAAAGACCGCCGCATTATCCATTCGCTGACTTCTTTTCCTAACATTAGAGCTGCCTGTTTCGGCGTTTTTACGCTACCGCAATTAAGGAGCCTCGCCAGTTGCAACACCAATGTGCAAGTTTTTGCTAGTTAACGCACTGATTTTGCTTTTTTTTATATGATGTGACCAAAGTCTAGGGGACAACCCTTTGATGCGTTAGCATGGTTTTTGGCCGGAAGGGAATTAGGGTTTGCGAAGTGAGGAAACTTGAGTCTTGTTTGCATTGCTGCGAGCTAGACAACAGTACAGAGACGGAGTGGATTATTTTAATTTCTTAATAAAAGCTCACGGCGAGATCTGGTCTCGAACCCGGGGCATGGTGATCGTGCTGCTCAACGAATTTAACCAACTACGTTTCGGTGATGGATTTAATTTTTTCAGGTTTTGTAACTAAACTACGGTTTTTAAAATTACCGATAAAAAGAAATTTTCAAAAACACTACTATCTTGCGCAGAAGTTGGCTTATAATAAACGCACCATGAATTTAATTCCTCGCACCACAGAAATAGTTCCTCGAAATAACAGTTAATGTCATTTATGAACAGCGCAGCGAGCAAAACTGTGCCAGTGAACTCCCCGACATTAACGCTACGTATTTAGAAATGCTTTCAGATAATTGATCTTTTTTCTATTTAATTAAAGGGGGACCCTAGCATTTAGGATATTTCTTCAGTTTGTTATGTGAAGATTTTAGTTCCTATATCTCAGGGAGTCGAAGCGGGACCGAAACCTGTCATATTTCGGTTGTTTTAACCGGTCTTGATTTCGGTACCGAAATTAAAACCGAAATTTAAAGTGTACCGAAATAGAGCGACCGAAATGAAATGGTCCCGAACGTTTCAGTTGTAACCGAAACCGAAAATTTTATCTACGTGGTTTTTAACCGCAACCGAAAACTATATTTCACATTTCGGTTTTATCCGAAACCGAAACCGAAAATTATATTTCACATTTCGGTTTTAACCGAAACCGTAAATGAAATTTTACATTTCGGTTCTAACCGAAACCGAATTGAAGAAAATTAATTACGGTTAAGTTTGTTGCAATTGCGGTTTAAAAAACCCAATTTGATTTCGGTTGACCGTAACCGAATTATAATTTCGGTTGTGGTCCCATTTCGACTCCCTGCTATATCTTAAATATCGCGCATAGAGCAAATATTGGAACACTTGCTCGTCACTGTGATTCCAAAAACTATAAATTCCGCATTAAGATCAGTCGATTTCGATTATTTTTTTTATGTCCCTTCATTCCCACTCCCGAGCAGTGTCTTAGCCCGTTCGATGGTATCATAAGTATCCTAAACTATGCCTAAGAAAATATTGAATCTTCCCGTGAAGGTCCTATCGAAATCGGATAAGCCGTTTCCGAGATTAACTCAGACAGACATACAAATAACAATTGTAAAAATAATTGCATAGTTTGTCAGATCAGGTAAATAATCATATGAACTTATAAAAAGACAATTATTTTGAAATCATAGCCAAACACTATATACTATATATTGATTAAAATAATAAATTAATATTTTTTAACGATTAAAATGCCTACTTTACTGTGTTACTGTTATTAATATTCTTTCATAATAATTAGTATTGACTATTCTGGGAAGTTGGTCGTGTGGACTTCAACGGAACTTATTGGGTCATCGAGTTTATTTTTAAAAATTGACGTAAGATTACCGAATTGATTCTCCTTCCTCTATGTTTTATTAAAATATTCATTTTGAAACAAGTAATACAAAATTCTGGAAATATATGTGGGATACCACTCCAAACAATATACTACAAGGAGAGTTTAATCAGAGGTGTAGTATGTTATATAATAACTAAACATTTTATTATTTACGCTATTTTATCAATTTTTTATCTTAATTTTGTTATTTAACATCACAGTTCTTGTATTTTTCATGTTCTAACTTTTTGACATTCGCTATTGTTATTCGGCATATCGCAAAATACATTCAAAATTGAATTAAGGTTAACGATAGAGAGGTTAACAGAAATATTTATATTTACTCTTGTAGAAGAGACGACGAAAAAGAAACACATTTCCTGACAACTAATTAAGGTCAATTTAAGTGTTTATGTATAAAAATGTATTTGGTAATTACTTATAAGATGACTTTTCCTCAAATATCGAAGAAGTTAAAATATGTGGAAGATGCCTCCTGAATACAAATATATATCTATATATGTACATATATGTGGATCTCCGAAACTTCAACTTTAGATATTAAGGAACACAAACCGATACCTGAATTTACTTGCAATTATTTCATCTCTTTTTTGCATAACCTATCAAAACTTTTTAATTGTTCTTACGGCCACAATAATTTAGATTTATCTAAGAACTATGTAAGGAATAAAGTAAGCTGTGGGCAGCAACACACATTTCCTTTTCCTAATTCGTAAGGAAGACAGTTTTTTTTTTGAAATTATAATATTAACATTCATATCCTATTGCACTATCGGTACAGATTGGATTTCTTTTTCAATTTTAAAATCCCACGGGGCGACCTTGGTGGTCGTGCCGCTCAACCAATTGATCCAACTCCGTCATATTTCCTTCTAAACAGAATGCAAAGGTTCGTTTATATTATTCTACAGCTCATCAGACTTTTTTTTAAATTTATTTCTCCCAATGAATGTTCTGTCAAAATTACAACTTTTGTATGTTTCTCCTTTTCCCTATAAGCACATTGCATTGAACTCTAAAAGGTAAATTCATAGACAGTTCATTGAGCTATTTCGGACCTGGCAACATGAAGACTCTGAGAATGTTCTGTTTCAAAGTGCGAATTTTCCTTTCTTTAATTTTAATCACTGTCTTATACTTCGTGTAAGGCACTACAATATTTATTATATTCATAATTTGAGATTTAGGAGTGCCCGCCGATCTAAAATTTTTTCGATTAAATTCAAGATCTCAATTTTAAATTGCCTCCAGCAAATATCTCCGCTCTCATTCTGGTTAAGCACATTCCAGAGGAAAAGAACCATTTATTTCTAAATTTTATTTTTAGAAATACGAGGAATACAGAAAAATAGTATATCACAAAAAATAATTTCAAGGAAGGTTATTTAATCTGTAAATAATAATCGGTTTTTCTCTCGCCAGTATTAGCGAAATACTCGAAAGAAAATTGCAAGCAAAAAGGTTTCCCACTACTGGTAACAAAAGTTGTCTTAAAATGAAATAGCATACGATCGGTCCATGGCTATATGTCAGTGGTTTCTCCAAATACTGGTTACTTATTTTCAAAACCTTCTATGTATAATCTTTTATTATTTTAGTTGAAAGATTTCAATTGTTGTCATACCATGTCCAGTTTGGTTCCATTGTATTTTTGATAATAAATCTTTAAATCTCTTCATTGTTCCGTTTATTTTCACAAGAGGTTCTATTCCATGCCTGAAAAGATCTCCACAAATCAATATATCCACGCTTTAGGGCTTTCATGTCTATTTGGAATTCAAGTACAACTTTTGTTTAGAGTAAAGTTTTTCTTATCTCTATTTCACAGCGTATAGAAAAATAAGATGTTATTATTGTCTGGAAAGTTCGTGCCGATTTCCGGTAAATGGCGCTAGGGCAGGTCTGAATATATCAGAACGATTGAAAACTATTGACATGTTTACATATTCTATTTGGTGATATTTTAGCCATCTTTAGAAAAAGGTTTCGTTAGGATATCTTAAATTTTCTTAGTTTTATACGCTCTTAAATATGGAAGGAAACAAAGTCCATTGTAGGCATTTTATGGTTTTCTTTTACCGGAAAGACAAAAATGCGACACAAGCAGCAAACAAGATATGCGCTGTTTATGGTTACGATGCTAAAGCTGAAAGTGAAAAGTGTGAAAATGGTTTACTATAGTTAAAGCTGGTAATTTCAATCTTGGAGATTAAGAACGCCCCGAAAAGGATAAAGCGGAATGAATCACTTTTAACAACCCCAAGAGCCGGTCTTCTTCAGACGATAAATTCGGAAAAGTATAGCTCACAATTAGATGAATTAAAGGCAGTAATTGAACTAAAACGTTCAAAACTAGCGAATCGGAAGGGCGTCGTGTTTCATCAGTACAATACGTGGCCTCATGTTTCTTTGACTCTCCACTACTCTATGTCAATATTTTAATAATCATATAAATATCTGCATGAGTGCACACGAAATGCCTGAAGAGGACGTTGTTCAGCAACAATTATCGCCTTTTGAATAATGCGAAGTTCAATATCATAAAATTTAATTTGGTCTTGAACAACACCGTTTTAGTAATTGAATACTTGTCTCGGATTTTGGTACTTAAATGGAATTGAAACTACTAAAGGTACTTATAAACAATATAAAGTACTTAAAAGATTATAAAAGTATTTAAGTACAATTTTTAAGTACTAAAGTTTTTAAGACCTAAATTAAGAAACTTTTTTGGCAATTCTAACTCGTACTTATAGTACTGGTACTTAAAATTTCTTAATACAATTATCAATAATTGTACATGTACTTAAATCTTTTAAGTTTGAGGCAATTATACTTAAATTGAACGTCAGTGTTCCTCCCAATGTATTGAATAATTTTACAGATCTGTTTGTAACACCCGTTGCAAGCGATATAATACCGGTAGCTGTTAAATTTTAATGATTATTGTTAAACCATTTAAGAATAGCCTCCACACATCTCATCAATACACTTTTCTGATACATGATACAATGAACAATTTTTTCATTAAGTAACATGAAATGAAATAAAGTCCACAATCGCTTCATGTTACTTTTAACTTTCCTTCAGTAATGAACCGCACAGCAATAGAAATGGGTATGATCTTTGGCATTAATGCAGTAATTTAATTTAATTTAATGCAGTAATTTGCAGTAGTTCAAAGTAAGAAACTAAAATTCGTTCTAAGGAGGTGAAACAGTGGATTCAGGGAAGAGATTATGTCGGTGAAGTAGAATTATTGAAAGAATTACAAGATGAACCACTCGATTTTCATAGTTTTTTTTTGCATGGACCGAATTTTAACGAGATGTTAAGTATTGTTTGTCCTATTACTATATATCTAAACGCGATACTACAATGTGAACCGCTATAAGTGCAAATGAACGACTCATCATTACTTTACGATTCTTAGCTATAGGAAGAAGCTATGAGTGTTTAAAGTTTTCAAGTCGTATATCAGTTGAATCATTTGGAAAAATTATTCCGGAGGAATGTGAAGCAATATATCGTGAATTAAGGGGAGTAGTACCATAAATTGCATGTTTTTTTATGAATTTTTAATTAATTTTTTTCATGATGACCCTTGTACTTGAGAATTTTTCTTTGGTATATTTGGATTCCTCATGTCTTTGTCTATAATTTTATGCTATATAAAAAAAACCTCCAATATAAGGCGCAGAAGGGTGTAAAGTAAGAGGGTGAATTTAGTGGTAAAAAACTTGCGTGCATGATTTCTCATGAACCCTTCAACATAAAAAAAAAATAAAAGAAACTTTATTGGAAAGGTATTTTAAAAAGCTAAAAATTGACATAGGATTTTTTTTTTTTAATGTTTTGAAAAAAGGAAAGATCAGAGAATCAAAAAAATGAAAAACTGAAAATTGATTTCGTGAAGGTACTACCTCCCTTAAGGACCAGTATTTGAAGGAGGTTAAATAAAAGGAGTAGTCCCCTATATCTTCGACCAAATATTTTAGTCCGTGAATTTCTATTCCATCTTTAAAAAGAAATTTTTTACAGTTGCCAGTTATCCAAGAGTAGTGGACAGAAATAACTGAAGGCTTCTGAAATAGGTGTAGATTTTTCATATTCAACGTTTTTTAAATATTTGTTTAAACAAGTTTCGCTTTTGATCTTTCACAAACACGCTTCTTGCCGATAAAGAACAATAAATTCCGTCAAAAAATCTCTATTGAACATGCGTATATTAGATCAGATCAGACTATCGGATCCATTCAGCCTGGAGCGTTATGAAAATATCTAACCCCTCCGGAGCGGATCGTTATTTTTCAAGATTGATATCGAACCGCTCGGGAGCGGATCGTTATTTCCAAATCTGATATCGAACCGCTCTGAAATAAAAAACAAAAATGTTGTTTCAATTTGTGTAACGTCAGCTATATCAAAGACCGCGGGAAAGTAAAAATATTGAAATTTACGAAAGTTATGCAAATTTAACGAAAAACATGTAATTTTAGGGTTTTTTTCAAAGCAAATGTTGGATTAATAAAAAACTATACATTGTATAAACAAAATATTTTTCGGAGCAATAGCGACAAGTATGCAGAATATTCAGTTAAATTTGAAGCAAATCTGCCCAGTAGAACTTGAGATATTATGTGTACCAGTGTGAAAAACATGGTAGTAGCTCTTGACACTTTTCTATCCATTTTATATGGAAAAACTCGAGAGAAGTTGGCGAACGAAAGCGTGTTTTCAGCGTCAAAGTCGACGAAAGACTGAGCTTTCCGCTTCGAAATGCACTGACCACTTGAAAGATTATCTTAAAGTAGCCAAAAATCGCCTTATGAAAGCCGAAAAGTAGCCAAAAATCGCCTTTGAGTCTCCGCAGCGGTCCGGGCGCACCGAGATTAACGCGGTCGGCTCTCCGACTTTGCTGTCCCCATAACTTTCTGAATTTTCGAGATATTGGAAAAATTCATTCACAGTTATAATTGTAAATACTTTGAGATTATAAAACTTTTGAAGCCATCACTACGGAATACCCTCTTAAACACTATATTTTCCTTTATTGAAATTTGTATTGACTACATTGAATTTGATCATGCATTCTCCAACAAGCAAGTGAGGTCTGAAATAAATTCAACTACTTGTTTCGTTTTTGTCCGGCGATTTATGTTGTAACCCTTTTGCCTGCAATTAAAATTTTCTTGATTCATGCCATAGCATAGAGGAGGAAAAAGCGGTGGAAACAAAGGAAAAAGGAGCAAGAGGGATGGTAGGAATTAGGTACACCTAATTCTGTTTTAACACGGTAGATACGTTCCATAAAAACCGGGCAAAAGAGATATCATCATCACTGGTCCATTTCTTTATTAAATATTGCGCAAAAAGATAAGAACTCCTCGTTTAGATTGACGCTCTAATGTTTGTTGACAATAGCATTGTACATAAAGTTTAAATCAACAGCTTTAACCGTGTTGAATCGAATGAAACCATGTAAAAGGGAGGAAATAAAGCTTTATTTCTAGATCATGTTAAACCAAAACGGTGCTAAAGCAGAATTTTTATGTATGTGCGGTATAGTGAAGAGGTTGAGGTCGTGATTGTAGTCAAGGCAACACAATTAACAATTTTCGAAGCGACATATCGTGAAGCCCTACTTCAATCCCAACATTTTACCATTTTCTACATGTATACGCCCGCATGTATCCATTTCTTAACATCCTCCTAAGGAACGAATGAAGAAGAATTACTCCCTGTACTTTCCGTAACCCGTTGTGGGTCATGGAGGGATAAAAGAACTTTCGTTGATTCGATGGGAAAAATTGCAAGTGTAGCAATTAAGATGAATTCCGATTCTGCGATATTACTCATCATTCCCAATGACCAACTATGGATCGCCAAAATTGAAATTCCAAATTGAGTCTTTAAGGGGGTATTCTGTAGTAAGACATCTTTGAGACTTTTTTCCGTAAATTTTATTCAATCTGTTTATATAAGAATACATTTAATTTATTGGAAAAAAATAATAAAAAAAAAACAAAGGGCCCGAGAGTGCTTGAAAGTTGCGGCGGCCGCAGCGCAGGTATAAGCGGTGATCACGATTGGCTTTTTTCCATTTAAACGCTTGTAAAATAAAATAGTTTTTAAAAAAAAAGTTGAACCGACTTCACAAAAAGCGCTAAAAAGCATAAAATAATTTTTAATTTTATATCTATTACGACATTTTGAAGTCGATGCAAATTAAACAACTACAACAAAAATATATAATCGTCATTTCTTATGATCCCGTAAGCTGAAACGTTCAATTGTGGTTATGTAGTTGTTTTATTTGTTTAATTTGCACCGACTTCAAAATGTCGTAATAGATATAAAATTAAAAATTATTTTATGCTTTTTAGCGCTTTTTGTGAAGTCGGTTCAACTTTTTTTTTAAAAACTATTTTATTTTACACTTTTTAGTGTCTTCTACTCTATACAACGAAGAAAGAACCATCCAAATCGGTCCACGCGTTTTAAGTTAGTTTTAACCCCCTACCTCACCCCCATTCCACTAATCTTTTTTTCTCATGGTATCAACCAAGGAACATACTCTACCGAACAGAAAAGGAATCATCGAAATCGGTTCACGCGTTACGATGTTACTACCCCTCCCCCTTCCCCACCATCTCCATAGGAAGAAATTATTCTCCTATTAGCAATGGGGGATCACACTCTATACAACAGCAAAAGAAGCATCCAAATCGATTCAGGCGTTACAAAAATAGGTTCCACCCCCCTTCTCCCACCCCCACCCCAGCAACATTTTTTTCTCGTAGTATCAACCAAGGATCATACTCTACCCAATAGAAAAAGAATTATCCAAATCGGTCCACGCGTTACGAAGTTAGACTACCCCTCCCCCCAACCCACACCTTTCTCCATAGGACCAAATTATTCTGCTATTAGCAATGGGGGATCATACTCTTTACAACAGAAAAGGAACCATCGAAATCGGACCACGCGTTACAAAGTTAGGCTCCACCCCCCCCCCCCCCCCCCCCCCCCAACTCTAGAAAAACGGGTTTGAAGTTTTGGAATATGATTACACCGAAGAAAATGTCCATGCGCGTCGAATTTCGAAGTTTTGTAACTTTTTTAATTCAACGAATTTTCTCAAAACTGTTTTTCAGGCATATTCTTGAGGATTTTCGAGATGCAAAAATAAAATACCCCTTTAATGATGGCATGCGGCACGTTACATCATACATCACCGCCGACTAAATAAAATTTATTTCCGGTCAAAATGGTAACAGCAGAAATCTCAGGATAAAACGATAGAAGCATTTGATGCCTTTTCCGGCCGCAGATATTTTTCTTGCGTTTTGGACTCAATAAATACCCCTTTAATGATGGCATGCCAGCACGTTGTATCTTACCCCATCGACGACTAAATAAAATTCACTTCCGGTCAAAAGGGTAACAGCAGAAATCTCAGGGTAAAAGCGAATTGAGCATTTGATTCGTTTTTCCGCGCAGATAATTTTCTTGCGTTTTTGCACTCAATATCTGGTATTACATTTCGCTCATGTAAAATTTATATTTCGACTCTCAGTTTATCTTTGCTAAACCAAGTGGATATGCCGACTGAAAAACTTTGGTCCTGTTCCGTCAAAAGTAGAGAACAAATCTTAGTTTTTCCTTCCACATTCATGTCAACATTTTTCCTTTAGGTACTGTTAAAATACGAATTCTAAGGATAAGTTTTCGTGCGCTTTAAACTTTTTACACATTTTAAATCTTAAGTTTTGAAACATTTATTTCCACTTTCTCATTTAATTTAATATCAAAGACAATGGAAGACATTTCGTCCTAATTAAAAAAAAAATTCGTAATTAAAAATAAATAGAAATTAAATAGCTGCTAAAAGTAAAATTTTCCTAATAACCAACTTTACTCTCTGTTTCTCTAAAGCTAAAGACAGCTCAGACCCAACTTATCTAAATCCATCCACCTACATGAAAATATTTCTCGTTAGTGAAAGACCTCTTCTTAATTAAAGAGGGTGACTTTTACTTTGACATGTGACATCGCTTTTGATTTCTTTCTAACTTAATTACTTTGTTCTTTTAGTTATTTAAAATTAAGATAGTAATCTATTTTTTGTTAACATTATGCGGAATTATGTAGGAACAAAGAGATTTAATTTTCCTTTAATAGAAATGTCAGATAATACACAACTGTTAATTTTTTTTTATTAAATGATATTTGAGTTGCACAAATTAAATTTGTCAGGCACAGAAATTGGATCTTTCTTGGAAAGATTTCCCGATTTCCTTTCTTACATACTTTGAATGTTACTACTGGATTTTATAAAGGAAAAAAACTATAAAAGTTCGGTTAATGTGAGGAATCCTTAAGATCTTCAAACAACCCGAAACTTTAAGCGCGTTTTTCTGAAAGAGAAGAGAAGTTTCATGTGTTTTAGAAGCGCCATTTTCCTCCATGTACGATACAGCTGTCCAGTATGCATTCTCCAGTACGCCGACAAACAAAACTGTGACTCTTGGATCCAAACTTGAATTTGGACTCGTTAGACCAAAAGACCTTTTCGCACTGATCCACAGGTCTTATCTTTGTTGCCATTTACCAAAACCAGACGTTTTTCTTATTTGCTGCTACTCTTTTTCCCAAACTAGTATCCTTCAGATGCATTTTACAGTTGAAACAGATATAAGACTCGAACGGCCAACACCTTGACAATTAATAATTTGTCCTCTCTTGTAAAAGTTTCTTCGTTCCACAATCTACTCGTACGTTTCTCGACCGATAATTTCATAATTTTGAGAAGTTTCTGGGAGAATCGAGACCTTTCATATATACGGATTGGTTATGGATGCAGGTAACTGCCAAATTAAAATCACAACCTCCAACATCTAACATACTTGGTCACCACAACCAAGATATGGTCATACAACGCTTAAACAAATTATCGTTGCTCAAATCTTCATATAAAGGAGTAATTGCGAACATCTCTACAGTTCTGTCCACCTCCATTTTTGCTGAGCTTCCACCATGATTAATATCGCACTCAACTGCATGAGATTCCATCCATACTTCATATTCCTCGGTGGCCATTTTGGTTGTCCAATATTCACACTATTTACAGTAGTAAGATTTTACAATGGCATCAATTACTTTTCCCGTGTAATGGCGTAAATGGTTTGGCTAACTTTTCTGCAATCGTCAACTGTTTCTCTTCAGCAGGGGCTCGGAAAACACTATATTGGAAACAGCCTTCGACGCGAAGAAAATATAGCCAATTAAATCGTCTTGAACTTGTTTGTTCAATATGTTAGAGAAACCGTGGTAACGTGTCGGCTCATGGTTGTTTTCTGCTGACAACAGATTACGATGAAAAGGCCATGAGGGTTGCAGAAAAAATGTCAGTGATTCGAGATTCACTTTAAAATGTAGGTCCACTTGCAACCGTTGTCTGGAATCCGGTGAAGCTTTTCCTTCGCAACATGCCCGATAAGGGGTTACGAGAACTAGAGAGAGAAGAATTCCAAACTGTCTTTTCTTTATTTTTTTGCGGGAGAGGTGAAAATCTTCCAAAAGACACCAGACAGCCCGTGCCCTCCGGTAGTGTGAGATTCTTACTCACTAAAAACACCTCTCTGGGGATTAGCCGAAACATACCACATAACCGGGTCCCTTTTCGTCCCCTCCCAGTCTCCCTTAGTGCGGGCAACTGAGTATCCAGTTATCCCACTGTCGCAACTAACCTCGGTTTCCTGGGTCACTGCTAGAATCCTAGTCTATCTGCATAAATCCATGTTTTCCTACCGTCTCCAGTGTTCCTTCTTGGTCCATGCATTAGTTACATCACTCACCCCTTCACTGTCTACGGCATTGAAGGGTTCCAGGCCGTAACGCTTTAGTCCTGAGCCAGGACAAGGAACCCCCTCCGGATTAACCGCAGCTAACCCTACGGAAGGCAGATCTGCATAAATCCATGTTTTCCCACCGTTTACAGAGTTCCTTCTTGGTCCATGCGTTAATTACAACCTTCATCCCTTCTCTGCCTACGGCATTGAAGGGTTCCAGGCCGTAACGCTTTAGTCCTAAGCCAGGACAAGGAACCCCCCTCCGGATTAACCGCAGCTAACCCTTTGGTAGACAGATTTGCATCTTCTACTGATGTGCGTATCGCGGAGATAGCCAACTCGTTAGAGTCTCCCGTCTCTGCACCGCCGCACCTGAGGAAGTGCTAGTTATTATTATACCAATGGCACCTTAGAATAAAGAACTAGAGGAAGCGTTGTACCGTGTAAAATTCCTATCCGTGAGTGAAGCTGCTCGAGGAATTTAAAATCAGCTGGGGTCTCTGACAAACAGAGACGAAAGCATATAAGAAAATGGGACAAATATATTTCGTACTCTCAAATGTTGTTTACTTTTGTGCGTGAAAAAGTTTCCTCGAGGGAATTAAGTTAAATTTTGTTAAATTTGTTAAAGTAGCATCTTTTAAATCTTTATGTAATCATTCCAATAAAGTTTTTAGACTACTTTGTGATTTTTTTGTGAACCGACTTTGCCTTAATACCCAGAATTTGTTTAAATTAATCAGCTTGATATATTCGGGTTTTTCGTGCGCAAATAAGTAGAAATAAGATGATGGGAAGTCGTTTTTCCTGTAAATACATAACTGGAATTACTTCTAAATTCATTCTATAAACATTTGAAGTTCAATTAAAACCCCAATTTATGGATAAAAGCAAAAGTTTCGTAAGAATATTTGTAAGGTTAACGTGAAAACTGATTTTAATGTTTTGGGTCTCTGGCACCAGGAAGGCGTCAAACAAAATTTTTAGGAGGCATCAATAGGAAATCTTAAATAAGATTGAATCAATAAAAACCAAAATTTATGATTCACTTGACCTATAATATAACGTCAAAATTAATATGCAGCTTAAATATTTTATTCAGAGAAGATAAAATTAAATTATTCCTTAACAAATTCTCAAGATTTTAAATTTACTTTTGGCCCCACTCTAAATCTGACTTAATTTACGCCTGTATTGTTGCTACCACTACATCGCTCGAAATTCTACTACAAAAGAAATTTGCTTCACTTAAATCGAGTTACAGCGCTTCCTCTAGTTTTTTATTCTAAGAATGGCACCCTCTTCCAGGATTGCTACAGCAGTTTCAGCCGGTGGGAGCGAGCCAGCCTCCATAGCCGCCACAGTTCCTTCGAAAGGTAATTCTCCCAAAGCTGCTACTGTTATGTTGTGGGTACCGTGGGTATAGCCAACCTGTTGGGGTCTCCCATACAATCCATCTCCACTACCACAGAAACGCCCGAGGAAACCGCCATTCGCGACCCAATTACCCCTGGGTCCTGCAGAGGGGACGACGACACTGCAGACTCCCTACTGGCTACATTCTAGGATGCATAGCCCCGTTACTACCACTTGGAGGTGTAACACTTGAGAATATCCAGATGAGGATCATCGTATCCTAGAAGGCTTCAACTCGTCCGTCCATTCTCCAGCAACCTTTCCTTCGTCATACTTTAATGTTATCATCAGAGCCCTTTACTTTAAATTTGCATTCATCGGGGAATACAGCATTATTATTCAAATCCATCAGAATCCAGTTATGGAAATTTTGTATGTTTTGACCGCATTCTTACGTTGTTTTTTTTCAACTGATCGTTTTCAATGTGTGATGATTAGTTCACTGAAATCAAAAATGAGTAAAGTATTATCAGGTGTATCTGAGTAGCTTGGGCCCATTGCTTTTTACAAAAAATGGCATATTAGATATATTTTCGTTCGCGCTGTCTTTTATGCTGACGACCTTAAAATCTTCGCGAAACTAAATGATACTAATTATGTACATCTTCAATCGGAACTAACTAAATTGTATGTTTGGTGTAACGATAAATAGCCTGGGTTTAAGTATTTCCAAGTGTAAAGTGTTATATTTCCACAGGACTTGTCATCCTATTATTTTTGATTATGCGATTAAAGGTGCTGTGCTAAGTCGCCCTGATGAAGTTCTTAACCCTGGTATCGTTTTCGATGCTGAATCAGGACACTAAAGCTTCAAAAATGCTTAGTTTTATTAAGCGAAATTCGGCCGATTTTTGGGAGCCTTGTATAATTAAGACTTTATACGTATCTTTGGTTAGGAAAACGCTGTTATTGTGTGTTGTCCTAATACTCAAATTCTTGTTAACAGAATTAAAGCTGAATTTCACTCGCTATACCCTATAAACACTACAAAATCTAAGCAATAGAAAAAAAAGGAAAATTATGCAATGAGGTTAAAGATAGAACTGTGAGAAATATTTTAATTATACTCCTACAGCCACTATCTGAGCTATTTCACTGGGTTTGGTGACCAATCGTTAGACATCTCGTTTTATAATGAGGCATAATAATGAATCTATTGCTTAGATTTTGATTCACCATCCTTTTTACTTTTCGAATTCGTCTCATTAAACTTCCTAAAACGTCCACAAGCTTTTTTACGCATCAAGCCACCGGTACTTCGATACTAAAATTATTTTCAATACTAAATTAAGGCGGGTATTTAGAAACAAAATAAGGAAATATAGAATATCCCAAAGTAACTAAAGTATGCGGCACTCATAAAAATTTCTAAGGTCCTTTAGAATTTAGGGCATAAATTGAATAAAATGGCATGTCTTGTAAGAGTCATTCATTCCCTTGAAATATTATCAATCATGAAACCTTTGTAAAGGGAAGTGTGATACAAACCGTGTATCGCATTTTTCCGTCTACCTTTTACCATAATTCACGATTATGGAAGTATGGTGAATTGAGAGATTAGCATTCACTAACAGTCAACATCCAAAAAAGA
Source organism: Leptarthrus brevirostris (assembly GCA_964036015.1). NCBI lineage: Eukaryota > Metazoa > Arthropoda > Insecta > Diptera > Asilidae > Leptarthrus > Leptarthrus brevirostris. Next base: position 168,286,799 of record OZ038371.1, on the reverse strand, counting down.
TGTAAATTTTCAACCGCCATACTTTCTATAAATACCATGGAAGTGGAATTTTTGGAATTTCCATTCATATTATTTAGACGGAAATGCCTTCCCAAATAAGCTTGCGATTATGAAATTCAATTTATAAGAATTTTTACGGAAACTCCATTTGGGAAGATTAGGCCTCCTGGCGTTGCGGATATAGAGACAATGCTTGCGAAATTTAAGGTGTTTTCCATTTTGCCCTGACATCGTCTTCAATATGAATAATTTATTTCTGCTTTCCATAAAAGCTTTAAAATGTTTCAATGTTTTTCATTTCTCAAGTTTTAGGAAAATCTTTTTGCGACACTTCAAATTTTGTCTGGAAGTAATATCCCAAACGGCACAATATTCAAATCTTACTTGAATTATTCAAAATATATTTACAATTCCGGCTAAAGCTTTGCTTTAATTAATTTTCGATGCAAAACGTTTTTACAATTTTAATAGTGCTTAAAACGCTAATCTTTCTAAGATTATGATTTCCAATTAGTACTATACCTGGGCTACAAAGGATCCACGGTAAGAGATAACGTCTCCTAAGAACTTTAAGCTGTAGTGTCACTTGAAATTACTGCCTTTCTTATAAATGTTGGCTTTGTAAGGGCATACATGTACATACATATATACGCCTTTCGTATTTAAAGGATTTAAGTACATAACTTTTACATTTAAATGTGCTACTCTCTTGATTTTTTTCTGAATTTTCAATACATCGGTTAGAGGGGGACGACTTGAAATGCTCATATCTCGCGCCCCTGATGCGTCAAAATAAAGATGTCACAAGATATATTGATTGAATTTTAAAAGTCCATTCATCAATATCATACGCGAACAATTTGTTTTGTCTACATGGCCTATGTATTGGGAAGTAATTCAAATAAATTCCTTTTTACAATTTTTTTAATCTCTGATTTTGCGTATTATAAAGATGACATCCGTGAGACTTCATGAAGAAACTATAGGGGAATATGTGCCTAATATAGGATAGCTTTAACTGTTGTGTAGGGGTACATGCTGAATCAATTCCAGTTGTGTATAATCGAGCTTGTTGAGTGATTCACTAGCGTACCTGTTTGTGGCGAAACTGTCATGAGATGTGTTTACGTAAAATTGGCAAGCAAAGGTTTTTTAATTAAACTTTGTATTATCTATGTAAAGTTTTTAGTATGTCAGTGTCTCTCTATTATAGTATTACCTTAGTTGGCATCTTAGAATAAAGAACTAGAGGAAGAGCTGTACCGTATAAAATTCCTAGCCGCGAGTGAAGCTACTTTAGGAACTTAAAATCAGCTGGGGTCGTTAAATTATAGAGACAAATATATTTTGTAATGTCAAAGGTTGTTTACTTTTGTGCGCGAAACAGTTTCCTCGAGTGAATTAAGTTAAATTTTGTTAAAGCAGCATAACGTGTTCGGTTTTCCGTGCGCAAATAAATTTGGAATAAGATGATGGGAAGTCGTTTTTCCAGTAAATTCATTACTCGAATAAAAATTCATGCTATAAACTTGTGAAGTTCAATTAAAATCTTAATTTATGGAAAAAAGCAAAAGTTTCGTAAGAATATTTGTCAGGTTAACGTGAAAACTGATTTAATGTTCCGGGTAGTTTGTACTGGTGGAGGCGTGAAACAAAATGTTTAGGGATGACCCCTATAGAAAATTTTAAATAAAATTTAATCAACTAAAACCAAAACTGACGTCAAAATTAATATGCAGCTTAATTTTATTCAGAGAAGTTAAAATCAAATTATTTTTTAACGAATTATCAAGTTTTTAAATTTACCCCCACTTTAAATCATGTACCTCAACTTAGCAAAACAAATTTCTCGAATCAAAAATCTAACACTCTCATAATTTGTTGCTAAATAGTTGCTAATTAGTTGTAGAAACAAATTCACTGAATGATTTAGACTTCGTCCCGATTCTGTATATTCATTTTTATGAAGGTGTTCTGCTAACTTCAGCTGAACTTAGCAGAACACCCCATTTTTGAAAAAAAAACTTAAGAGCAATAATTTTTTCCCCAGCAACTAATTAGCAACAAATTCACTGAATGATTTAGACTTCTTCCCGATTCTGTAAATTCATTTTTCATGAAGGTGTTCTTCTAACTTCAGCTGAAGTTAGCAGAACACCTCATTTTTGAAAAAAAAACTAAAAAGCAATAATTTTTTTCCCGGCAACTAATTAGCAACAAATTCACTTAATAATTTAGGCACCGTCCCGATTCTGTAAATTAATTTTTCATGAAGGTGTTCTGCTAACTTCAGCTGAACTTAGCAGAACATCCCATTTTTTTTAATAAAAAGCAACAAACTATTTTTTTCTACAACGAATTAGCAACTACTTAGCAACTAATTATGAGAGTGTTAGATTTTTGATTCGAGAAATGTGTTTTGCTAAGTTGAGGTACATCTTTAAATCTGAGTTAGTTTACGCATGTATTGTTGCTACCACTACATAGCTCAAAATTCTACTACAAAAGAAATTTGCTTCACTAAAATCGAGTTTCAGCTTTTCCTTTAGTTCTTCATTCTAAGGTTGGGATTCGTCCCATATGCAGTACTATCATATAAAGGCACACATATTTATTTATAATTTTTACTTTGACAATATTTTTTTTTTTCAAAATATTCCAAAATCTCACTTTCACCACTGTAGCGCCACTTCTATCGCTTTGAAACAGAAAAAAATGTGAATTATTTTCTATCAGTTAAACCTAAATAATTTAAACTTCATTTATTTATTGCAAAAATAAAGCGAATAAAAGAAAAAGTGTTTTTTTCGTATTTATTTTGGTTGAAAAAAATTCGCATACACGCCAACATACTTTTATAGGTATAACTCATAGAGAAAAGTCCAGTAAATAGGCGGTTAAAATGTCAAGCTAATTGGTCAAATAGTTTCCGAGATATCGTGGTCAAGGTGTAGAAAATCGTTTCGAGAAAAACGTGCTCAAAGTTTTGTTACGTAATAATCTATTCATTGCCGCTAACACATGAAAAAGAAATAATCCCGGCTTTTTCTCTACATATTATTCCCGCCAAAAAGTCCCACGTTTTTTCATAAAACTAGAGAAGAAAAGAAATGGAAAGATCGTCTACCTGTCGCGTCGGTACATACCTGTTACGCACTGGCCGATGAGCGCGGGGCATAATGAAAGACTAGGCTTTTGGTAGGAAAAGACTATAAATATCTCCTAAAACATTTAGAGGCTTATTCTTGACACATTAAACAATTAATTTCCATAAAAAATAAATAATTCATTTCAACCTTTAATTCGTCTATGGAGTAAGGTATAACGTGTTGGCTTTCAATCATGAAGGTCTTAAATTCGAACGCCATCGGCGACGAAAGGTCATTACGGATTGCAAAGTAATGTTGGTGGTTTGGATTCCATTACAATCACTGTCATTAAAACAGATCAAGTTCTCTCCTTCTCATGCCTGATTACGGGCACTAGAAAGAGAGATCATGATTTTACAAATAATAAGAATTTTTAATGGCTACGAAAGCCTAAAAGCGACTGGAGGAGTGGCATGATCACCACAAAATGGATGCAGCGTCGAACCTCGGCCTGTATATGAGTTTTTCATTTGAAATTAAAATAACTAAAACGTTTACTCCGTCTCTGGGTTGTTGTCGCAACATTGCAAAATAAAGGCATTCAATTTCTCTCTTCCCCTTGCCCTAATTCCCTTCCGTCCATTGCCATGCTAATGTATCAAAGGAATTTTCCCTGTGCCTTGACTAGATCATAAAAAAATATCCTGTGAGGGGCGGACTATTCGCAAGTTAAATTTCAGTTACGTCACTGTCCGAATAGAAGTTTTGTTAGGGTTAGACTCCGGCCTTTATCCGACGTTTATTAGATAAGGTTAAGCCCTAAAAAGATAGTCTAATCAGATTGCCATGATGTGTCGGTTTTCATGGGTCGACAATACACAGGCTACTTTATAAGGCCCCGGTAGGAATAATTGAACTGGTCTTATCAGACCATTGATTTGATCTTATTGTGATCTTGCTCTGATCAATTAGGGCTAGATTAATTTAAATAGAATGACACAAAGAAGGCTAATTTCTGACACATTCTTCAATTTAAAGAGCCATCTACTGAACTGGTTTAATTAAGACAATTGCATTAGGGACGGATGAATTTTAGTATGATAATCCTTGAAAAGGATACAAATACATCAGAGCCAAATTACCTTTAATAAAACATATAATGAAACTGATTTGAAATCTCCTTAAATCTATTTAATCTAATGCGATTACTTCATCCCCCTCACAGACAGAACGTAAATTCTTCACTTTAATGGATGCCAACTGCTAGCTTCTGTTGATTTTACAAAAAAAAATTTCCATTTGAAGAGAAATACGGGAAATAGAAAAAACTGCTGCCAAACGTGACATTTTCTTTACCATTTACCATTTATTACTATTATTATATGTATTAGTGTATTATTATATTGTATTGTATATATTATTATTATATTATTACCATTAATTACGAGTGATGTTTGCACGCGTCGTTATCAAGTCTTTTATCCTTGACGGCATCGAGTCAATCAGATGTCGGACATCCTCCTTTTCGAATCATTTTTTTTCCGATGGCCATTGATCATCTCCCGTTTGTTCCTTCGTTTATTGACTGCTACCTTTAGTTTTGATAATTACTCATAAATTTTTGATCGGATTCAAATCCGGCGAATTTCCTGGCCGTTCCATATGTTCAATTTCATGCTCCTGGAGAAGTTCATAAACCTGGAAAAATAAGAGAAAAGACATGCAAAATGATGACAAATTGTCTTTTTAGCAATGTAAAGTTTATTAAAATCAATTAACTTACAATTTTGCACGATGACACGGGATGAATCGTCGTGGAATATGACACTGCGTACTCTTCAATACTCTTAAACTTTTCCGGATGCCGTCGCATTACTTCTGGGGATTCATCATTCAATTCACCATCCCAGTATGACTCCTTGTATCACTCTGTTCAGAACTCGAAAGGGCTCTGACAGTTTTCCCTTGTGTAGGACGTGACATTGAGCTCCTGAGTAGGAGTCCTTTATGCTGGTGATAACAACTTTTTCTGGGATGTTTCTCCTACGTAAAGCTGCCCATATAGTATACTTGTGATCAACGCTGTCAAACGCCATCTCGAAATCGACAAACATTAGATGTAAAGCGGACCTCCGATTGGCGGATTGCTTGATGAAAATGCGGAGGGTGAGTTATTTGGGCATAATTTTGCGGGTTAAACCCATCATAAGAGCATCAGAAGAAATAAATGTCATAACCAAACAGCATCTTATTAAGTAATTTTTTACTTTTTATAATTTCGTTCGATTTTCATAAAAAGGAATGTTCTTGAACGCAAATTGTTCAATTAAATGCCCCTCTCCTCAGTAAGCAAATATGACATTTAAACTTAGGGAGAATCAATTATTGTCTAGACGAAATAAATATCAAAATTACCCCGCTCTCCTCATCTAAGTAACCTCAGTTCTTTACTCTTCTTGATTTTAAAGGTCATTTTAAGTTTCGTGAACTTTTTTCCTAATAAAAATGTTATGAGTTTGGACATCAAATTCGTACAAATTCTTGGAGTAAATATTGTGTAAGATAATCGTTCACTCTTGCCTTAAATCACGACTTTAACCTCCGCCTTAAAGGGTTTACCTGCATACACAGATAGAAGTTTGTCATGAATATAAAATGTTACTCAATGGATACTCTGAACCCTCTTGGAAAAGCGTTGTTGTTGCTCAGACTTCTGATTAAATTTATTCTTTTTGTTTTAATTATCAAAGTTTTAGTTCTTTTAAAAAATTTATTAAAGATCTTAATGTTATTCTTTTATTGTGTATTTAATGTACTGAAGTTTGTGCGGTTTCATTTCAGTAAAATTTGTTAATTTTTGCAGCACACGGAATATCTAACTCGATTTCAGGTCTCAGGATAGTTTCTGTACGTAAACTTTTTCTTGGTAAAACATTTCCCTGTTTTTCTATCCTTTCTCAATTTTTTGATGTGTTTAATTAATTTCCTGAATTTAAGTTAAAAACTTGACACATATTTTTGATGTTTTTATTCAATACAAATATCCCTAAGCATGTTACATTTTGTGCTTTATCTTATTCGTAGTTTGGTGTAAGTAAATGTTTTCGTTGTTGGAAAATGCTCAATTAATATTTATGGATTTTAATTACTTCTAAATCTAAATTATATTTCAGCAATTTTCGCATTATGACACGATAAATTATACTAAGGATACCTTACCGAATTTCAAGAAATTTGAAGTATTTTGGGTTTTGCTTATTAAATCAGTTGAATGCTTACAAAAAAAAATTGAAATAATTTAGGTTCAGAACTGAAATAAGATACGACATAAATTCTCCTCTGCCTTTAGGAAAGATTTTGAAATAAATTCGCTAAATTTAACGTTTTATTATCATGATTTATGTAAAGAACAGCAAAATTTATGAGCCGCTAATAAATACCCATCACAGACAATTTGCTGAGCTATAAGCTTTGTCTTAAAAGGCACAATTAATTTTCTACTGTTAATGAAAGTAACAAGGAGCAGTTTGATTAAATTTTATAACAAATCATGTCGTGTCATTCGAGATACTGATCCTTCTACTTTAAATGCGAAAGTAGCAAAGAGTTTCGTAAAACATTTTGGAGGTATATCTAGAAACGGAATAGGAGGGTGGATCAATAAGTACTCGTGCTGGGAATGAAATTGCACTTTCTCACTAATAATTTTTTTTTCAATTTTATCTCATGTTGAGACTACTGCACACTCTTCCCTAAGAGTAACCCTTTCTTTCGGCTATGACCTTTTCGTTAAGGTTGGGAAACAGAAGAAAGTCAGAGAGAGTAAGTTCGCATCGCAGTTCATTAAATTTTCCCGCAATAATTCCGGGTGAATGAGTTGGTGCGTTGTCGTAGTGGAAAAGCACTTTTTTCTTTGGAAAATGGGACCGTGTCTTTTTCAATTTTTCGTTGAATCAGTTTAATAATTTACTGTAGTACTGCCCCATGATCCTGCTCTCTTTCTCCAGAAAGTCCATGAGGATTATTTATTTCGAATGACTCTACTAATTCGCTAATTTTTGTTCGGTGATCAACGAGAATCATGTCCTGAATCTTTGTGACAATTTCCTCAGTATTCATATCTTTGGTCACTTTGAATTCATCGAACCAATCTGTCAAGGTTGTCATAGATGGTGAAGGGTCTCGATAGACAGCATATAACTTCGCTCTTATTTCTTCACGCATTTTTCCATCCAAAGATAAAAAACGAACCACGGATCAATATACGTTTAATGCTAAGGTTTTTAATTTAAAACTAACTATTAATTAGTGTGGAATTTTGTATAGAGTTGTCTCTTGAAAGATGTCAGTAATTCCAACTTCCTCTCTAACGCCACATGTGCTAATTATGGAACGTACTATGTACAACAGAACCAAAACGTACCACGCATTACGATATTAGGCGCCCTCACTCCCCACACTCCACCCTAAAAGTAGACAGTCAAATGATAATCAAGTTCTGATTCATATTTGAATTCAAAAAGTCTGCAGAGTTGCCTTAAACATGCATTTAACTTAGCAACAAAAGCATTTTATCATCGAAACCGATCTATACTTTACGCAGGTCATTAGGGGCCATTCAGAAATCACACCCCTCCCTAGTAAGCATTTAGAGTTTCGACTTGACCCTCCCCCTTCCCTAGTGCTGTCGTAATTTGTGAATTACACCTTAGTGATATTAATAAATGAAATAGATAATGAGGACAATGAATAAAGATATTATTTATAAAAATTGTTTGTCTACAATTTTTTTCATAATTTTTTCAAAATAAATATTTTACTACGATCGAAATTTCTTATTGTTTTATTTGGACACTTCTTTGGCCTTAATGACTCCTTTTTAATCGAATTATATACATATTTCGTCGTGGGTGGAGAAAGTGATAACGTGTTGGCCTACCAATCCGGAGGTCCCAGGTTCGAATCTACCCGGTAGCGGCCCATGATTGTTTTCTGCTGACAACAGATCACGAGTAATGTCAGTGCTTCGGAATCCACTTTAAATTGTAGGTCCACTTACAGTTGTAGGTCCACTTGCAATCGTTGTCTCGAATCGAGTGAAGTTCTTCTCTCGCCCCATGCCCCACAAGGGGTTAACGGAACTAGAGAGATATACATCTTTTGTGATGAGAGATATACTTGCCATTTTGTATGAGCAGTTTTTAATTTTGATTTTTTGAACATAGACTTATTTTCGGCCGTACCGACGACAAATTCAGAAAAAAAATTTTATATAAGCAAGTCTATTTTGAAAAATAATTATCTATAATTATAAATTATTTGTTTAAATAATTAAATAACTATTAGCAATATTTTTTTAATGGAAAAAAGTTTAAAGTTCCCATTAGATTAGACAAGTTCCGAGGTGCAAACCTAACTTCACTGCACTATTAATCGTCACCTGTTGTCAGCAGAACACAACCATAGGTCGCCGTTGTTGGGGTTCTAACCGGGGACCTCCACCGACGACCGAACTACCAAAAAAGCCGCTCAGAATCTTATACCAATTAATGTTATTCAGACTTTTTTTCTTACTGTCAGAATATATAAACCCTTCTATATTCAAATTCGTTTTTGAAAGCAAGTTTATCGTATTCTACATTGTGTATTGTTAATTGAGATCTTTGCCTTAATTTCGAAAAGAATTTTATATTGTATTGTGACAATATAAAAATTTAAGAATAGAGCTTAATCTATTTATTTCTGAGTGGCCCTATCTTTCAGGCCACTCACCTAGTTCGCTTGTAGTTAAGCTGCAAAAGGTACGCTTGCCATAGAGTAATTATTCACAGCAGCGACGCTTACAGTACTGCAAGCTACTGTATATAGTTTTAGGTGGGACTTGTCAAAATTTGGGACAAGATCTTTTGTTTATTTTCTATGAACTTAATTTAGGAGTGGTTTCATTTTAATATAAATAATGATAACAGTACTAATAGTAAATTATCAGTGCGATTCAGCATTAAATCCCTGCACACAATTGAAAATAAAATTTTCATTCAAACCGTTGTACCTGTATCTTGTGATATTCCAGCCAGTATTTAGAAAAATCTGAAAGTTACAACTCAGTTGTTGCTTGTGCCATTGTGTCCAAAATATGTATATATGCTCCAATCTGCTGTTGTTTTTTAAATGGTATGAGCATTTGCAGCACGTTTCCTTCACCTTTGACATTCCGAAATAATTATCCAGAATGTTTAAAATTGTGGAATTTTAAACTTTAATAATTTCCATGACATTTCTTTAGAAGACGCTTTAGTTTATCTTAATCGGTAAAGCCATTCTTTTATCAACTATACGTCTTGCTTTAGTAAACCAAAGATTTTTCCACTGTTTATCCGTGGCAAGAATCTTTGTATTAATTGCTTTGTTTTCTAGAATGACTTGAGGCTTTTTTCCTTTTCCTTGTAAAAATTAAGTGGTTGGTAAGCCGTTTTTATCTTTTCTTATGTTTACTACTTTGTAAAACAATGGGGATTTTTAAGCGCTGATACAATTTTTTCCTCTCGTCGAAATAAACCTATAGGATAAATATTTTTCCGCAACTTCTTGTGGGGCAGGGGCTGGATTTAATTAAAAGTAATTATAGCTTTAGGTAAATGTATTCTCACATTCCATTATTTATTAAATAATTCCTCTGAAACAATAATTAATTATTTTATTGCCTTCAATTTAGTTCGGTACTTTCTTTATGGCGAAATCTCAGAACTTTTAATGAAATTTAAAATATCTTTGAAGTAGCGTTCAAAAAATCAAAATTTTTGAATGTATATAAAACAAATGTAAAACAAAGTTTTTTAACAATCACTGAAATGAATATTTGAAATGTTGCTCCCGTTTTGCATGTCCACAGAATTTTTTTTAATTATTTTTAATTCTTGTTTGTTTATATGTTGTGCTTTTAAATTTTCCTTTAAGTGTTTTCGGTAAGATGAATTTTATATTCAACTACAAATAGTTTTTTCATCGATTTTCAGACGTCTCAAGATGACCTGGAAATGGTTGTTGAGGAATTATTCGAGCCTCAGCAACGAAGTGAAGATTCACAAAATAACATTGTTCACGATGAAGATGTGCATATGAAGGAGCACGAAATAGAACTTAAGGATGTTGTCAAGGAGGGACATGAAAAGGCAGATCCATCTCAATTTGAACTTCTTAAAGTTCTGGGTGAAGGCTCCTTTGGAAGAGTTTTCCTTGTTAGGAAAATTGTTGGCAAAGATTCAGGAGCCTTATATGCCATGAAGGTAAGAATAACTTTTAATTTTTTTTATTGAATTAAAAATGAATAAATTTTTTTCAAGGGTTTTTCTCAGAAATTTATATATTAAAATGCGGACAATCTTTGAATGATTGATTGATTTTTTTATCTAATCCTTTTCGATCAAAGGTATTGAGAAAAGATTGAAGCCAATTTTGTTGTGTCTGGTACCTTACGTGTCCAATTACAGGCCTTCGAAGACCCACAAAATATCGGGCTAGAGGTTTTCAAAAGAATCGTAATTTTTTTCGTAAACATAGTATAGACCTCCTTTTGATCTCATTTTTCAGGAAAAGGATTAAGCTTTGGAAGAAAAAATACGAAAACTGTTTTTTTTGTCAAGAAAGAAAAATGTCAAGTATAACGGATATATCCTAGAAAATGCTAAAAGAACACTTGAAAAATTTTAATTTTTTTGAAAAAATATTTAATTTATGCTGTTATTATGTGTGAATATATTTGTATATAGTATGTGACGTTTTATGTTATTTCTAGCTAGATTTTATACAAAGCTTAATAAAGTGATAAGGTCCCTTACGCAAAAAATTAGCAAAAGCTCAGGCTCTACATTTTATATTAAACAGTAAGATTCTCTCTTTCTCATTTAAAATGCATAATAGCCAATATGTCGCATGTCCTAATGAAGTACACAAGTACAAGTTAAGAAGGAAACCAGTTAGGTGCCTCAAAAAATCGATTTTTTGTTTTATTCCATAAATTGTTAGTAAAACTATTCAAAGTTTCGAATAAAAATTTCCATTTGGTCTGATGCTGTGAGTTAAGTGATTAAGCGTCCGTCGTTTAAGTACCGGAGCGCCCGGCAGATAAAACGGACCGGCCACCCAGGTAGTTACTTCTTCACTTAGTTGAATCAATACAAATATGCTAGGAGAAATTTGGAATGGTGGGGAACGTCGACAGAGGTTTTTGACAATAGAGATAAATAATTTATTACTAGCTTGAATTTTTTATTTTTGGTAATTTTTTTTCAAACGACTTTTTTTCAATTTGTGTACACTCGGAGACGGAGTTTGATCAATTTGTTGAGCAGCCGACCACCATGCCATGGGTCCCGGGTTCGAGACCAGATCTCCCCGTGGGTTTTAATTAAGAAATTAAAAATAATCCACTCCGTATCGGGGCTGTTGTCTAGCTCGCAGCAATGCAAAAAACAAGACATTCAAGTTTCCTCACTTCCCTTTCCTAAATTCTCTTCCAGCCAAAACCATTCTAACGCATCAAAGGGTTGTCCCCTAGGATTTGGCCACATCGTATAAAAAAAAACTCTAACTAGAAAGGTTTTTAACCTATAATTTTATTAAGTGGTAGTTAGTTTATTTTTATATTATAATTACTCTATATATGAGCCTAAATTTGGGGTAATATCATTATTTAAAGTATATTTTTTATTTCAAAAAAGGTTATAAAATAAGAAAAAAAATTATACCCTTTTGTGTAAACAACTCTAGAAAAAAATTTTCAATTTTTTTTTTGGTCAGAGTTAGGTTCATATAGACGAAAAACCAGAATGTACGCAAACAGCAAAGTCTGACGGTGACCTGCGATGAGCGGCAGCTAATATGTTCCATATTTTTAGGGATTGATTCAAACAAATTAAAATATTTATTTGAAAATATGTATAAAATATTCGCAAAGTAGTCCGGTCAAAGTAGACATTTCAATTTACAATAATTCGCATAGAGCTGTAAATTGGTACAGACTTTGGGAACATTGTTACAAATAAAATACTAAAAGTCCTCACCGGTCCCACATCTGCAAAAAAAGTTATTCAAGGTCAAAGGTAAAAAAAATAGTTTTTCCAATTTTTCTGGTAAACGGTTAGTTTTATCATAAAAATAGATCAGCTAAAAGTTGTAGATCATGAAATTATCTTTTATCTATGTTCTTTTACTTTTGTTTTAAGAATCACCATTCCTGAGATATTGCGATTCTAAAAGTTGAAGAAGTCGTATTTTACATACATAATATGCACACATTTCCGCACCACCTGTGAGGTAGTATACTCGGCGCATTTTCTTTAACGTGGTGTCCCCCGTAGGCATAATCCACGATCTATTGTGACTAAGTTTTATTAAAAAATATTGTATTAACTGAAAAATGGTACTATTAAAAATGATTTAAATAGCACGAATTATTGTTGGTTTTGGAAAGATGTTATTCTGACTGATAATCTTCAAATGCTACTTCAACAGTTATGTCTTCTTCGCTTTCTTCTTCTTTCTTCTTTCTAAGAGCAGACATAATACTGTGGCTGATACTTGAACATACTAATTTCAAATGTTCTAATTTAGATCGTTTATTTTTAAGAATAAAAATAAGTCAATGACTCCGGAATATCGCTGTTAATATCTTCAACCATTCGACTAGGCGGGGGATAATTGGTATTATCAAATACTGATGATTGAATATCCTCTCGAATGATTGCTGAAATCGTTCTTCTTCTTCATTTTGACTTTTCTTCTCATAATAAGCTTGGTTAAGAATATCTTGATGATTGTCAATAAAACAGATGAATGTTAATCTTCCCGGTTTTTCAGTGATAATAATTTTAGCACCATACTTCAACTTCAATCGTATCTTAATTGTTCTGTTATCTAAATCTGGATTTTTGCAAATATTTTTTAACTCTTCTAATAAAAACTGACAATCATCACTATTTTTAATGTATGTAAATATTTCTTCCATCGCAACATTCGTAGATTCATCTTGGGGACGACCGATTTTACCCCCAGTGGTTGGTTTCAAGAAGAAATTATAACAATTATTATGGTACTTACCCTCAGCAGCAACCAAATCATATTCGTACTCAATGCGTGCAGTAACACTTTTTGCTACGTCATCAGAATGAGTCCGAGCTACCTCCAGAATAGATTTTTTGAATGCAAGAGTAGCAACTTTATAAATTTTACGCCGAACATTCTGCGCTTTCTTCTTTTTAGCCTCTTCATTCGCTTCATCGCAGCAAAATAAGCAATGATTTTTAAAACAAAAATCGGTTTCACTTACGCGTGCTCTAGTACGAGAAGGACTAATTTTGGATGTACTGGCTTGATCCGTCTCGTGCTGTCTTTTAACTGCAGCAGTAATACTCTTCCGAGTATACATTTTACGGCACTGCACATGAATTGTCACAGATTTCTGGTCTTTCAGGTATTCAAGGAACCCGTCATTTCTTTCAACACTCGAATCCATCAGAGTCTTCATTTCACGATCAACAACAACAGTTTTACTTGCTGTTAAAGGTTTAATATAAATAAAACAAAATAACGACATTTGTTAAAAACTATTAAACAGCACAAATCGTGATAAGAAATATTATTCAATAACCACGTGTATTCACTGCAAAGGAACGTTCAACACTAAAAGTATTTCATTTATGCCTTCCAGAAAATAAGTAGGTATACGAACGTCGCCACTCGGCCAATGAAGTCGTAGACAGATGTTGCTCAATGTTATGCGGGCCAATGAAATTAGGGACTGAGTTTCTTTTATGTGCATATTCTCACAATCTTATAATTTGTATGTATAAGTTACACAAACCAATATTTTTACTCATATTAAACATCCGATGGTGTGTATAGGCGGTTCAGCGTACATATTATTGTTTTCGGTGATTTAGAATCGCAATATCTGAGGAATGGTGATTCTTAAAAAAATTATAAGAACAATTTTTGTAGATAATTTCATGATCTACAACTTTGTCTGATTTATTTTTATGATAAAACTTACCGTTTCCCAGAAAAATTGGGAAAACCATTTTTTTACCTTTGACCTTGAATAACTTTTTTTGCCGATGTGGGATCGGTGGGGACTTTTAGTATTTTATTTCTAATAATGTCCCCAAGGTCTGTAAAAGTTTTCAGCTCTATGCGAATTATTGTAAACCTACCACTATTTTTTCGACTATTTTGACCGGACTAAAGTTTGAATAAATTCTATTCATTCCTTCCTTTGTCAAAAAAAAAAAAAATCATGAAAATCACTAAAAAAAACGTACTCCTAAACTGGTTTTCCCCTCTTAAATCTTTCAAGCAAAGGCAGATAATGGAAATAAAATCTTAAAACTTTACATTTTTAAAATAAATTATTCATAGTGTAATTATATAAATTAGAAAGGAATTTTCTATTTTTTTGTTTCCTATTTAAGACAATAACATTAACACAACATCATTTATTTATAGATATGTACGATTTCAAATATGCCGGGAAATTTAGCTTCCCTTTTTTTATTTGTATTTGCATTTGCATTATAATAAGAAATACCGGCCAAGTGAGTCATAGTCGCGCACCGAGGGTTCTGTACGATATTTTAAAAAAATAACAGATTTTTTTATATTTATTCTACGGAAACTTGAAACAAACATTTATGGAACTCCGTTTTATTTTTATAATATATTGCAGACCTATTGGTATGAATTATTTCAGTTTTTTTGCTTGCAAACTTCGGTGGAAATGGTATTTTTTCGCACACTTTGGGGATAAGTCAAAATATTTTATAGCAAGCCCTTTCAAATGATGCTCCAATCGGTGTACAAACAAAACATAATTTCTATTTCTCCTCTTTTTTTACCCTATTTAAGGATACTCTTTGACTGGATCAGTAAGTTCCTCATTCAAAACTTAGCAGAGGGAAGCTAGAGCTTACATATATTATACACCCAAGTGTGTTTTTACCCGATAGATACGTTCCGTACAAAAAAAATACTGTACCTATGAAAAAATGGAAAACCTAATAAATTAGCAATCTCATCAGAATTTTATCGTTTCTATGTGCTTGCACCTCTTCTTCTGCCTTACGATTTAATTTCAAAGAAACATACGTGTGCAGATTAATTAATTTTAATGATAAAACAGATTTATAAAATAATGACAATAATGAACAAACAATTTGAAAAATATCCTCTTCAATTGTAATTTTTCCTTATTCAGTTTCATTGTTAAACTGAATAAGGAAAAATTACAATTGTTTTCTTTTACAAAATGCCTAGGACCATTATCTACAATGAGAGAATTTGAGAGAAAAAGGAAACCAAGATAATGTATAAAAAACCTAACGGTTGTTTTTAATTTTAAGAAATTTACTACTACTACTTTTGAAGCATTTAAATATGTGGCGGGCATAGCCCGTCATTGTCGAATTTGGCACAGAAAATGTTTGCAGGCGACACTCGTCATTTCCACTTAAGGGGTTAAAAAATATTCCTGTAAAAACAGATTTGGGTTATAAATACACCTAATACACATAAGTAATTATGTAGAAATTTTTATTTCATTATGATGATGGGATATACAAAATTTCGGTGAAATAGTTTTCGTACAAAATAACAATAATTGATGTTATTTGAAACAAATTACTTTTATGAAATATCATATTTATCATTCAAGCAATTTTATAAGTTTAAGGTACAATCGCAAAATGTCGTCCCCTTTTTGTTTTTTTCAAATAAAAAATCATATTTTAGGAATAAATGTAATAAAAGTCATGTAAAATTTCGAAAATATATCTTTTTATTAGAATTTTGTAATAAGATCAACTTGACATAGTATTTAAATAAAAAAACAATCATTCTATGAAAACTTAAAAAATCAGTCATTACATTTTTTGTGTCCTATTATCGTCCCCAGCATCATTCAAGTGTACAAGCAACTAATAATGCGAAGAATTGAAACCTCCAAATTTTAATACAATTTCTTTAATCCAAATGCATCTTTAACCTATTAAAATTTTAAGCAAAAAAAAATTATTAAATAATTGTTATATATATTAATAATTTTATTTTTTTTTTAATTAGCCTTTTTTGCACAGGTGGCGCTTTTGTGAGACACTTGAAAAGAAAATGTAAAAACGGGGAGAATTCTGGAGCATCTGAAACGAAAAAAAAATTAAAGTATGATTGCACTGACGTAGAAAAATTTGACATTTTTGAATTTATACGAAAGTATTAGTTGCTGAAAGTTAAACATCGAAAAAGCGCTTAAAATTTCAGTGCAGAAATGAATGTAATTTTTTTTAAAGCATATCGATAAATCTCTACGTCAGTGCACCAAGAATTAGTTAATAAATCTGCTCCACTCTGTTGTAAGATTTTTTGCGTTGAGTTTCCCTACAAAAAGTAGTGTTTCCCTACAAAAAGTAGTGTTTCCCGTACGAAATTAATAAATGTTAAGTTAGAAAAAAGTTTTGACTTTTATTTAACAAAATCGTTATTAAAGAAAAGTAAAGTATTTTAACACTTATTGGTACGAAAGGACTTAATAAATAAATTGTTAGCAGCCTAAAGAAACGGTAAATAAACTCTTCTCTTCGCGATACGTCAAGCGAAACACCGATCTTTGGCGTATCGTTTCGAATTTCAGAGGGGACTGCAGCCTCTCCCAAGCTACGTAGTTCAATTTGTAAATATTGGTTAACTCCAAAAGTAATAGCACAATAAGGTCTCAAAAAATACTTGTAACAACCTACTGCGTTCCACTCATTATATTATTATTTGTTGAGCTAAAGAAAATAGTCTGACTGTATTGACTGAGCGTCTAAGGCATCCTTCAGATGAGCCGCGCGACTTAAATGACAATCTTTTATTTTCAAATAAAAAAATTATTTTAATAATTTTTTAAATAAAACTCACAAAAATTCTTATTAAGAGAAAGTTTATTTTATTTTTTTTGAAAAGAAAGATACTTTAATTTTATATATTTTGACTCTTAAGAGGAGTTGAATTAAACGACTTAAGTCACGACGAACAACTAACTAAGTACATTCTTATTCTTATATCCAAGAGACAGTTTTCATGAGTTTAAGTTATGATGAATAAGCTTTTCTCATGGGAAACTTATTTCACAGTTTGACTGAGGTGTAAGTTTTCCATGAGCTCGACAATTTCAGGTCGAATGGTATTTGGATATGTCACGTTTTTGTGACTTATGTTATTTGAGGTGTCTGGGAATGTAACTCGCGCGTCGTGCTTGTGATTGGTTAAAATTTCTTTCTTTGCTTAAACTGCCGATTTGAAGAGTACAAAAAAGCTAAACGTAATTTTAAATTTTAGAAAAGCAAGAACTTGACAAGGAAAAGCCTGATTGCAACTGATAAGCAAGCAAAAAACTAATTGAAGGAATGAAAAATAACAGAATAAATAAAAATATAAAAATCCAAAATTTACAAGATCGTCAAGAAAAAGCTTCTAAAGAGGTATCGCGGAAGGTGATTATGTCGTAGTTGAATTTATAATTTTTTATGATTTGGATTACAAACACATTAACATAATAAATATTTATAATCGAAAATTGCTTCATCTTTTTTCAAAATATTCTCCATTAAGATCAATACTCCTTTGCATGCGTTTGAACCAATTTTCGGAGAACTTTATCCACTCCGATTGAGGTACCTCCAAAACCTGTGATTTGCACGCATCAACTACTTCTTCAGGCGTCGAAAAACCTTGACCTCGCATTTTAATTTTGATCTGCGTGAATAAGAAGAAATCATGGCGTGCCAAATCAGGACTACGGGGGATGATCCATCAGTTGGATGTTTTGAATGCTCAAAAATTTACTTGTTTCAGCCTATGTGTGAGAGCTTGCATTGTCGTGGTGGAGAATGATTCGTCTTCTGCAATTGGTTTCCATTATTTTTTCGAACATTTCTGGCAAACAACTGGTGTTGTACCATTCAGAATTGACTGTTCTACGCTTCTCTAATGGCACGGTGGCGACATGTTAAATTATTCCGAAAAAGCAGGCGAACCTTTGCTTCGTGCGCGAACAACTTTTGTTGGATTTGGCTTGTCTTGAAAGACCCATTCGGACAAAAAACTATTTAAGGTTTTCTTAAAGTACAGAAGGATTTTCAAAATTGGAACATTTGACAAAATGGTAGACATTTGAAAGAATATTCATTTTCCTTTCACCCCAAAAACCGCGCTAAAATTCTTGGGAATAATCGACAAGTTAAAATATTGATACCCTATAATTTAGATAAAAAATTTATTTTACACAAAGGGGAAAAAATTAATTTAATAGTTTCCGGGATTTTTGGGCGGCCAGCTAAAAAATCCTTTTCCGGAAAAACGCTTTTACAATTTCGAGTAATATTGAAATTTAGGCCATTATCTCGACTTTCATTTTGTGGACACTTAAACAATGCAGTGAGATTTGAAGGAATTTATTAAAAAAATTAAAATTAGGCTACCGTAAAGACATTAGTAGTAAAAGTGGCCTATAATTGCTCTGTTATAAACAAATGCATCCCGAAATAATTTGCATCAGTAGTTACAAAGCTGCAAGGACCTAATTTATCAACTTTTAAATATCTTTACTTTGGTTCAGAAGCATAATTCCATTAAAAACAAAAACTATTACGGAGAGCCAACAATTCGTTCGAAGGGGACCAACAGAGCAATACAACGAAGATTGTATCGTAAGGATGGTAAAATGTTCACCAGCTACAATAACATAGTCTTGTATCTTTGCCGGCGGCCCTGGAGCGCTGTTTTTGTCGAGGAACGATGAGGAGAAAGCTTATATGCAGGATGGTGCACCTGGCCATACTACTCGGTTCACTAAAAAGTTTGTAACTATCTACAATATTCCTTGGGCAGGCAATTTTCCCGACATGAATCCCATTGAAAAGTTTCGAGTCTACTAAAATCTAAAGTGTATTCTCTCCCCAGTCCTACCGTAAGACACCGTAAGCAAATTATTACCAAGTGTGGGAAAATAGCATGGAAATAAAATAAATGATAAAACGATGATTTGAAAGCATGCCTCATCGAATGAACGATGTTCTTAGTTGTTAAAGTAGACCTACTAAGTACTAACAGTTTGTTATATGCTACTGTTAATTAATTTTCAATAAACAAATAATCTATCCAAAAACGAAACTTTCCTTTTTATGTTTCTTTCATGTATTTTTCAATAAGGAGAAACAAAATATTACGAAAATTGTGAGTGGTACTAATTCGATGAACTGTACAATGTATTTCAAACATAAAATATTGTTACTTTCGGTAATTACATTCCAGTCCACTTTAAAATGAAAAATAAATAGAAATTTAACAAAATTGTTTTTTTATCATTTAAAAAACCAAAGTCATGAGTACACTTCAATTCAAGTATATTGATCAGATATTGCTTTAAAAATTTGTGAATTTAATCAATTCTTATCTCAAATATTTATATCCATTTAGAGCTTTTAATAAAATCAACAAGATAAAACCATTTATCTATTGAACTAAAAATAAAACCTCGCCTACAGAATCGAAAGAAAATTTGTAAAGCTTATCATTATTAAGAAATGTAAAAGCCATAAACTTCGAGAACTTAGGATTTTGCTT
Organism: Leptarthrus brevirostris; assembly: GCA_964036015.1. Lineage (NCBI taxonomy): Eukaryota > Metazoa > Arthropoda > Insecta > Diptera > Asilidae > Leptarthrus > Leptarthrus brevirostris. The sequence continues at coordinate 168,267,057 of OZ038371.1, read as the reverse complement.
ATTTCTATTTTCTCCTACAATAAGCGATGGTAGCCTTTCCCTCCGTAGAAGACTTTTTTGATTTGTTTGAATGATTTTTTATTAAATTTCCGGTCTGAAGCTCTTGAGCAAAAGTTTTTCGATTAATGGTGGTACACAGCTGTAGGCGCACATCATTTTCCAGAAAACCCGCATTAAATAAAGCAACAAATATTCTGTTCGTTATTGATTTTGTTGAATTTTGTGAAAAGAATTATTGAATGAACATTGCAATTTTCCAGGAACACCACATTTAAAAAATAACAAATAAAAGTTTAAAAGTATTGAAATATAATTTTAGTTACACAACGAAACATAGTTTAACAGATTAACTAAGTAAATTAAAACTCCGGAAGCAATCCCAATGCATACATCTTATTTCCTTCCCTTTATTTCTGTCAAAGAAATTTGTTAACTCATTTTAAATCTATCGAAAGCAAAACTTTTGAATTACTGTTCAAAATATTCCGCATAGTTATACATAATTTACTTTTAAAAGTTGTCTCGAAGAACAAAACGGTATCTTTTCCAATAACATTCACTACCAAATTTTAATATGTTCCCATTTTACAAGATTTGCAACAAATAAATACATTTACCCCTCAATTTCTTAAACGATGTTGCCAAATTGTATCTTTTCCATTTTATTTCACTTTAGAATACCTTTGGCTCAATCGTAGTGACGTAAATATCTTCCGTTTACTTTTACGTCCCTGTAAGTAAAAATATGCTCACGTAAGTTACAGAAACTAGCTACTGGTTTATATCATTATTCTGACCTTTAATATGCTATTAATATTAGTAAGGCTGTTTTAAAGAAAGAAAAATTGCACACGTGTTGGCTATGGCGAATGAACGTAGATATTGAATTTTATAATAGAGTTTAAAAAAAAAGTTTAACCGACTTCACAGAAAGTGTTAAAAAACAAAATAGTATTTAATTTTTTGTCCATTACAATATTTTAAAGTCGGGGCAAAATGATCACGCATGCTGAAATGTTTAAGTAGTTTTATATGATATCTTTGATTACGAATAGTTGTTTTGTTTATTTAATTTGCACGGACTTCAAAATGTGGCAATGAACATAACATTAAATTTTATTTTCACTATTTAGAATCTTCAGATATCTACTCGAAAAATGACGATCGTGTGAACAAATCGATTGCATGAGGTCAAGGAAGCAGGATCATCTAAATCCAGATCCAATTATGAACTTAGTCTTCGCCCTCTTTCCATGGACAACGCGCTACGAAGCTCCCAACCCTCCTGTAAGTCCACAACTTTAAGCATGATACAAATGGAGCAACGTATTTTATAACACAATAAGCAAATCATCCCTATCGGTCTACGCGTTACGAAATTAGGCTCCGCCCCTCCCCAATAAAGCAACATACACACATACAACAACAAAAGAATCATGCAAATCGACCCACACGTTAGAACTTTAAGGAAGTTATTGTAATGCGTCCAGTAATCGATACCGAAATGTTTGAAATATTTTTTGGTTTCAAGGTCATTACAGTAATTTTACAATATTTTTGTGTGTATGTACGTAGTACGTACGGACTTGATCATCAATATGATCTGAAAGAAATTTTATCAGTCTAACTTCTTAACGCGTGGATCGATTTGCATGGGTTTTTTTGTTTATAGAGCATGTTCCCTCATAGGATAGACTGAAGAAGTAGTAAATAAACAAAAAAAAAGAATCATCCACATCGCTCCACGAATTAAAATCATGCTATATAAAATACACATAGAATTTAGAACCTTCTCGGTAAAAATTTGCGAAATAGGCATATACTGACATACGAGGGTTTCTACTTAAGTTTTGAGATAGACAAGTAAAAATAAATATTTATAATCGAAAATCGCTTTATTGTTTTTCAAAATATTCTCCTTGAAGATCAATACACTTTTGCATGCGTTTAAATCAATTTTCGAAGCAGTTTTTCCACTCCGAATGAGGTACTCCAAAACATGTGATTTGAACGCATCAATCGCTTTCTTCAGGCGTCGAAAAACGTTGAACTCGCATTTTATTTCTGATGCGGGAATAAGAAATCGTGCTAAATCAGGACTGTACGGCGGATGACCCATCAATTCGATATTTTAAATGCTCAACAATTCACTTGCTTGAGCCGATGTGTGAGAGCTTGCATTGTCGTGGTGGAAAATGATTCGTCTTCTGCAATTGGTTTCCCTAATTTTTCATAACACTTCTGGCAACCAAATGGTGGTGTCCCATTCAGAATTGACCGTTCTACGTTGCCGTAATGGCACTGTGGAGACATGTCCAATTATTCCGAAAAGCAGGCGACCATTTGCTTCGAAGTGCTTCGTGCGCGAACAGCTTTTGTTGGATATGGCTTGTATTGAAAGACCCATACAGTCGATAAATTTGAAGCCTCTATAAATTCGGTTTTCAAAAATTTTGTTTTTAGCTTTTTGTTGCAATGTTCCTGACGTATGTTGACATTTGCAGTCATTTAAATTAGGGATAGGGAATCGAACTGAGAAAATCGATTCAGTACGGATCGATCTGTAAATTTTCTCCGATTTCGAAAATCGACTAATCGCCCTAAAAGATCGATATTTATATATCGAACAGATCGATTCCATTTATTTTGAAATTTTAATTTGGAGAACACAAATTTTGTGTCGCTTCATTAAGCTCAATTTGTCATAACTAGCAAAAACCGGTGATGATTATTAAAAATCTTAAAGGTGCTCCATATAGTTTCTGTAATCCTGGGAAATTTAAAAATGAATTATTTTTGATGTTTCCTTAAATACCTATTTCTTCCTTGAGACAATAAAGGAGACAAACACCCACTGATGATTACAAAATCATGATTTTTTTTTTGTTTTTTGTTTTTTTTATACGATGTGGCCAAATCCTAGGGGACAACCCTTTGATGCGTTAGCATGGTTTTGGCCGGGAGGGAATTAGGGTAAGGGAAGTGAGGAAACTTGAGTCTTGTTTTTGCATTGCTGCGAGAGCTAGACAACAGCCCAGAGACAGAGTGGATTATTTTAATTTCTTAATAAAAGCTCACGGGGTCATCTGGTCTCGAACCCGGACCCATGGCATGTTGGTCTTGCCGCTCAACGTATTGATCCAACTCCGTCTCCAATAAAAATGATACTACACTATACACTAACATATTACAGAGATCCGAATTGCATTTATCTAACATTCTCAATTTTTTAGGTACGAAATTTTAAATTTGCAGGATTATTACACGAATTAATGATCATGCGAAAAAATTTCCACGTGAGCTTATTCAGTTTTAATATAGCGCGCCGCATCAAAGATTACTTACTACTAGATAAACGGTTTCGAACAAAGTGGTGAAAAATTGTTTGTTGCTTTTATATATTTGCCGCATCGGGCAACCCTGCAGTCAGAACTGAACATTTTTTTTCCGGGAGAGTTTGTGGATAAGAAACACGTATACTTTTCTTATGTGCTTTTAGAAATGTCAAACTTCACTCATTAAAAGATCAGAATACATGAACAGTTTAAAAGTTTTTTACGCACTCAAGTAACTAACTCAGTCATGTGCTTCACAAAAATTCTTTTTATTGGTGTGTATATTTTTACTCTTCGACAAGATTTGGTGGTACTTTTTTGACAGGAGTCTGAGATTATCTCCGGATGAGAACAGAATTTTGACAGGAGTAAGTGATTCTCTCAAATAATATTTGACAGGAGTAAATCAACGCAAACTACATGTACTCTTTATTTGCATGTATATTCTTATGACTTTAACGTCTTGTCTTAAACGCACACGCCATGTAATATTTTTTAATATTTTCAATTAAAATTTGTCGGTTTATGTTATATTTTTTGTAAATTAGCCTCTTTAGTTCCAGTAGTGGCCATGGCAGTAAAGCATTTTTTTCTGAAATGATTTTTTTATATATTTCACAGTGTAGCATGGTTGGCAATCTTGCATAAGGGTAAACAAAGATGCCGATTTCATCAAAATATGGCAACGCCATGGTTTCTAAACTTTTTTTTATATTTGTCTTGTTTCATAGTTCCTACAGTTCGACAAGCTAAAATGCTCCTGCCTCCCCGTACCATTACAGATGGCAGATGCTTGACAGTTTTCTGAATATATTATGGATGAAATTTTTCCCACGTACGTCTTCTCACAAATCCACTGGATTCTGTAAGGCATTGGAGTCGATTCGTCTGTAAGCACTACTTGAAAAATATATATAAAAAAAATTTTTTTAATAAATACCTTTTATACTTCTAAATTCTATGAGAATATTAATATTTACCTTTTCCCAGTCTTCTCCGCTGAATTTTGGGTATTGAATTTCGCTTTCTTCATCTTTTCAGTTAAGGGGGTACTATCATTAATATTTGGCCTGAAATCAGCTCATGTTGTTGACGCTGTATTTCCACTGTATACACGAGGCTACTCCCAATTTTAATCTGAAATGAAAAAAAAACTTTTTTAAATATAAGTATTATTTTTCTATTTGAACCTCTAAAATGTAAAAAAAAATTATAACTTTACATTCATTGGAAAAAAACACGTTTTTTTCTAAAAAAAATTTGAACTTTAAGGGCCTTAAAAAAATAGTAAAATAAACTATTTTTTAAAATATTTAGGTTCAAATAGAAGAAAATTTTATTACCTTCAAAATGAGCTGTACGATTTTAAAATCAGACCGATCGATTTTTCTCAATCGTGTACAAATTTGAAAAACATCGTTTCGAGAAAAACGTGTTTTAAAATTTTTCGTGAAAAAACAGTAAAATTTTTTACTTACGATTTTTATATGCTAATCAGCTATTCCATATCCATAAAATAGTCCTTCAATAGTGTACACATGTTTTATAATACTTTCGTAAGCACTTCCACTGAGACCTTTGCCAATGCTCATTAATCCAGCAGCAGTGTGCAAACGCTGTTGACTGCGCACCACTCCTTTCACTTATGTATATACGAGCTCTGCTTTAAGGAGGCTATTCTACAGTCCTATAGATATCAAAAAAAGCAAAAAAAAAATTCATTTTTTCAAAATTTTATATGATAGTCCCCCCTTACACGTGGTTTTTTTACTGGGCGCCTACATTATAGTCGGCATCCTTCAAACTCCTTCGCAAAGTTCGTTCCGAACTTCAGCACCATGGACAAGTTTTTTGAGCTCCCCAAAGGTGCCCTGTGGTTCGCAGCAGCAATTGAAACAACTTTCTATTGTGTGTTGTGTTGGTCGTTGTTATCTTCCTTCTTATACAATTTGCCAGCTGTGACAATGTTACTGAAGAATTTTCCTTAAGTTTTTAGAAATCTGGAATTCATGTGAAACCTCCTACAAACGAGAAATTTCTCTTATTGAGTGGTTCCCCGTTCTCAGCAGTGCAGAAATTGCATTTTTTTTAAAATCTGCTGTCCCATTATGAAATATGTTCAAAAATATAAATTTTCCTTATTTTGTACTGAAATAATGTTTGAAAATACAGTAATCTGTCTATAACAATTCAATGTTTTACTCCAAAAATCTTTCCAATATACACAATTTTCTCAATTTAAGCACTTAACGCCACCAAAAAAATACAGTTCTTTTATACTTTATTACTTGTAAAAAGGATCAACCCATCGTTTTATTACTATAAACTAATTTGGTAATTCCGACCAATAAACATTAATACGCTTAAGCCCTTTCCCAAAAAAAAAAACGAAGAAAATTATAGGTATTAATGAAATTATCAAGTGTTTGTAATTTTTAGGCCAGGGAGGGACTGTACGTAGAAGAAAAATCAGATTAAATTAATCTATTAATGGTAATTAAAAATGGTAACATTGTAGATGTAAACAAAATGGGAATTGCAATAAAAGCTATTATAAGTTTCATTGCTTTTTCAATATTTCAAATTTTGTCTGTATATAAAAATAATCTAGTCATTAAATAAAACTTTCTTGCAAAATGATATTCCTTGCGAATTGCAGCGGTTATTAAAATAGAGCAAAACGACACGCTTCACTGCGAAACTAATATATTCAACAGATTTTATATGGCTTACAGCCTATCTTAAAACACAATTCATGTTGGTATATGTATATTTAATCAAAAAAATCTAATTAACTTTTGAAAACTTTTCCACAAACGCCATGGACACGGATAACCATAATTAAAGCTTGACAGTTCAACTCAAACTGGGGTAGCACCCTTTCTGCCTTCATCTTGCTCGCAGCGAAATTGTTGGTCATACGTACACGGTTCATACAGTTAATGATATCCTGTCTATTCTATAATCTAGCTTTCTTTCTTACAGGAACCCATGACATTAGCTTGACAATATTCCGTGTTTAATCTTTTCCCTTAATCTTTAATTCATACCACTCCTGTTCGTTTTTGCAAATTAGGATAACCAGCAGATGGGTTTACAACCAGGATTCTTAGTATAGTATATATATATGGATGTATAGTAGTGAAATTCATAGGTAAAAAATTTTCTTTAGTAATGTTTTTTCTTATTTATATTTTACATTCAAGCAGAGAGTATTTATAGTAGTAAAATTTCGAACTTTTTCTATTAATTTAATAAAAATCGTATTCCATTTAGGAGCAATTCATATTAAGTTCCACAACAAAAATTTTTGAAAATCACTGCTTTTACGAGGGTTGCTACTTAAGTTTTGAGATAGAAAAGTAAAAATAAATATTTATAATCGAAAATGGCTTTATTGTTTCTCAAAATATTCTCCATGAAGATCAATACCCTTTTGCATGCGTTTGAACCAATTTTCAAAGAACTTTTTCCACTCCGATTGAGGTACCTCCAAAACCTGTGATTTGCACGCATCAACTTAATTAATTAATTAATTCCGTGGTGGTGTTTTCCAAAATATGGAAAATTTTATTTTCGGCAATTACTTCCTTTCTCATTATTTCTTAAAGAAAACAGATTAATTTTTAGAGCAATTTTTCTGTGAAAAAAAGTTATTTCAGCTAAAATGCATATTTTCTGCTGATATGCTTTGTGAGCTGCAATCCATTTGTCTCTATAGCGAATGGTAGTCAGTCAATAAAAAACATCAACCATTTTTATAAATTTTCCCTTTCCTTCAACAGTAGAATGAACCTCTTTATCTAAGTACGAAAATTTGTTCTTTTCTTTCTTTTCAACTTAAAGGGTATTTCAAGTCTGGTGTTCCAAAATAAGTGGGGTGATAGGTCTCACCCAAACCAGTAAAAAATTGAGACCTATGGGGGTAGGGAAATCTCAACCGTTTGGGAGTTACAGGGTGATTAATAAATTTGCAATTTCCATGGTATGCACATCATTATTTTATTTTTAATTTTTGACCTACTCAACGCAGCGACATCAAACAAACGCCAAAAAACTACTACCCCATTGACTTTTCCAAAATTTTCAACAATATTGAACTAACTCGTACCACTGCAGGTGCAGGCACTTTCTACAGTGAATAAATGTTTTACGATTACCTAAAATTTACGATTTACCAAATTTTCTCCAAGATTCATGCAATTAATACATCAATGATTTATTTTTAGTAAATTGCACACCTTATTACCTTTCCAAAAAGGCACAACTTGTCCAGGTAGAGAAAGGATGTAGAAATTTATACGTAGAAAGCCTTTCGGAAAATATTATAAAAACCTGCAATTTAAAGAAATTAAACTCAAATTAATCCTAAACTAAAATTAATCTTGAATTCGAAAAATATTACAATTAATCTAAGCATGTTAGAAAAGCTGTTCGAAATGTACTCTTTCGATGTATGCTTATAACCCCCTTGTAATTCCCTCTTTAAGGTGTAGTGTAGCTAGTCTCTTGCGTATTTTCATCGCTGCAGTCCCAATTCCGCTAACAAATCCGTCCAAACTTCATCCTTCATTGTTCCGCATAAGAAAAAGTCCAATGGGGTAATCGGTGTACCTCGTCCAAGCCAGGAAATTTTTTCAGTATTGCCTTTACAATGATACCAGAATGCGCTGTTGCTCCACCGTGTTGGTAAAACATTGCGCTATGATTATCCAGAGGGATGTTGTCTCGTAGATCTGGCCGTGTATTTCCAAAAAATTTCGCATAAATTTGAGGCTCGGGCTCTTTTCAGGGTCTTGCCTGACAAGGGTGATTATTTGCTGCTCGACGTCGGTAGATGTCCGTGCTGTTTGAAGTTACACCTCCGGTTTCCATTAAATTTCGGAAAGCCTGCGAAAATACCCCTCTTGGGGTGCACGTCGATGAGGAGTCTCCTCCCAGTGCAGCCCTTTTTTCGTTTAACGTATTTCTCAAAAGTCAATTCTGCTGATTTTTAATAATTTTAGCGTAGTTATCGATTTGTTTTTCGATATACGATATGCTTGCTGACTGACCCTTTCTTATAGCAAAATTTCCCTCAGGTATTAGTAACAGAACGCCAGGATACTAGGTTGTGAACACTGGCTAACACAAGCTAATGTCGACAATGAAACAAAATTACACTAAAATTGTTATAACCTTTTTGCAGCAATAGTTAAAATAATTAGCTGTGTTCTCTACAAACATTTTCGACCTTTTGCATAAAAATTTACTTTATTTAAAGAATTTCCTACCTAAAGTGAAATAAAATCAATTCTAAGTGTTCAGTTTCTCTAATCCCTTCTCTACCTTGCCATGTTGTACATTTTTGGAAAGGTAAGAAGATGGTCAATTTAATAAAAAAAACTTATATTAATTTGAATTTTGAAGAAATTGTGGAAAAATACTGAGTTTTAGGTAATCGCAAAACATTTTGTTTACTTCTGCATGTGACTGTCCCTGCATTTTTTGGCTTTGTTTCATGTCGCTTAGTTGATTAGATCATAAGTTAAAAATAAAATATTGATATTGGTATGCATACCGTGAAAATTGCAAATTTATAAATTACCCTGTAACTCCGAAACGGTTAAGATTGCCCCACCCCATTCCATTCAATTTTTTGATTGACTAGGTCAAATTACCCCCTGTATGTGAGGAGTTACCGAATAAAATACCTTAAGTACGTTTTTGAGAAAAAAAAAGAGTGAGATCAATCTTTTAAAGGCTTGTTTAGTTTGATTATAGTTCTAATAAAAGTCATAGTTGGAGTTTTTCGTCTGTCCTATTATGAAGTCATTTTAAAGGCGTGTTGGTCGCAAACTTTTCATTATTTCTAATAATTATCAATGTCAGATTCCAACAAGAGAAATTAAAATTAGTGAAACATTTGCATTGCTAAATAACCCGATGAATTTTCGTAAAAGCTTTCATATGGTTATTGACAAAAAGTCAGCTGAAAGGAATTGGCATAAATTGCTATTAAAAATAGAAGGAAGTAATAAAAAATTCCTTCTTAGACCTTATGGTCAAAATGTTCTTCCGGAAAGAGAAATTTTGATCTTTTTTCTGCCCTCGCCAGTTTGACACAAGCCCCAGTTATTCCACATAGATCCGGCACATTGTATCGACCGAACTAGTCTTATTTAAGTACTTTGAATAAAAAACTTAAGTATAAAAACTCTTGAAAATTTCATAACAAAACTTTGCCGACGGTATGTTTACATTTTATTGACCGCGACTGTATTTCCCCTCACAAAGCGAAAATTCCGTAAATGTATTTTTGAAAAATACAAAGCAATTCCTCGGGAAAGAGAATTCTTTGATGTTGACAATAAAGAAAATATTTTCCAAAGAATGCTCAAGTAACTTTAAAATTTATATCTTCTAAATGGTCTTTTGTGTACGCATTTACTTTTTTCCTAAAGTAAATGTCAAGTTCAGTTTACTTCACTGAGTTAATATGATGATTTAGCTGTTGTTAGTCTTATCTTTTGTGCACACACTTTCCGGAGCCGCAGTTTATTTTATCAGGGTTACAAAAATGTATTAATAATTTACTACTTATTGTTTGTAGTTGGCGTTGGTGTAAGTAAATTATATTAAGTAAAGGAAATTATTATCTAACATTTTCCGAATTTAGGAAATTCCCATATGGGTATCATATCTTAGAGAGCTCCCCTTATAATTCCTTCTTGCAGTAAAGGCATACTGAATTAAGGTGAATAATTTTGGCAAGAAATTAAATTGACCTTTCGTAGTATTAGGTCTGTTGCACCGATTTTCGTGCACAAACTTTCCGTGTAAATACTTATTTATATGGTGGGAGAAAAAGTGTCCACAACAAAAAATCGAGGGAACATGTTTCGTGCAAACCTGTAAAAATCAAGAAAAAGAAAATTCACGGAACACACGTAATCTATTTAAACTGCACTTCCAATTATAAAATCATTTTAAGTAGGCAGTCTGGGTTAATTTTGTTAAAAAAAATTCCATTTTCTAAAAACATCATTTTCGTGTACTATATATATATGTAGAATTAGTGTACAAACTCTAATTTAGGTCGGAGATCCCCAGAAATATTTATATAAGGCGATACAATAGAAGATTCGTGAGCGCACACACGTGGGGAACTAAAATCATAAATATTTATTAATTTTTAACCCTTTTTTTAAACAATTTTAGTTGCAAAAAATGGCTCAACAAATTTAAAAGTCCACCATTTTGTTTTTTTTTTTACCCAAAATGTTCAATTCTACTTCCGGCTATAGCCACTTACTTATATTTTAATATCCCGTTCCTGACCCGAGATATCTTGTAAACCAGTTTTTTACAGGGTTCTCTTATGAGCGCCATTTTGTTGCCATAAATTTAAAAAAAAAAATTCATGTAGTTTAATATGTATAATTTATTGTACAAAATTTTTGAAACATTTAAATAAATTCTATTATAAAAAAAATCTTGAAAATATGTGCAATAAACCCAGACTGCCCCCTTAATCACCAAATTATCCTTTATTAATATTTTTATTCAAGTAATTCACTATGAAACAGTCACTCAACCTAACCTCACTTCTGTTTGTACTTTTGCAAGAAAAGATGGCCAATCATGCACCAGCTAAAAAGTTTGGGTAAGTTCGTGCAGCAGGGGAACATGTGACATCGATTTTTTCTCCGCCATTTTGCCTGGCATGAAACGCTATGGAACGCAAATTGTGTAAGTTTGGCACATGCGGAATCCCGCATTCTTATCAGGGAACAGACCTACTATGTAATGTGGATCAACGAAAGTCTCGAGGACGTGTTGAACTAGTAATGCTAACCTACATTACGGGTCCTAATGTAATTCCTGTGAGCAGAAATGGGTAATCAATATATAAAAATACATAATTGGCTGAGTCTTAATTACACTTATAATTGCTAAAACTAATTGTCGAACATTTATTATTTATCCTAAGCTTTCATACACTTAAATACTGGATGTGGTTAGTTTTCTTGTTAAGAGCTTAGACACTTTTATTTTACGTTCTTACACCATGAAATAACTGAACCGTTCACTTCAAATCCAATAATGATAATCAATAAGAGTTCGATAAACCACAAATCGATCATGGATAGTCATTTCAAAAATTTTTTGTATAACTACCCATATTGTGGGTAGGTTAGGTTAGGGTGGTGGCTATCGAAAAGTCGATCAACCTCACATAGAGTTAAGAAAGGTCCGTTGTGTTACCACATCCGCGGGACTGCACCTGAACGTCAGTATTGGGTTTATTTAGAACCAGCCACAACTGTTAATAAACCGGAGAAGCTGCTTTAACTCTATTACTACGTATACATGCAGAGTTGAAAAATTGAGTCGAGTTGGGGTTGAGATTTTAATCCGCGTATATGTGCTCATCAGGTTGAAGAGTTGAGTTGAGATTGAGTTGAAATTGGGTAGGTTTGACACAATTCTCAATATAACTACTGTTTCCTCTTTGACCCAAATATTTCTCCTTTCTATCTTAAAAGCTTCACAAACACAAAACAACCTTTACAAAAATAATTACTAACTGCTGTGACAAAATCAAAAACAAAAATAACTTGTCAAATTACAATGTGTCACTTCAACTCTTCAACCCGCGTATACATGCAAAAGTTCAACTCGACTCAGCCAGATTACTTGAGTTGAGTTGACTCGACCCACTTTGAACTCAACTTCGATACACATGAGAGTTGAACTTGGGTTCAACCTGGCTTCAACCCTGCATGTATACGTAGTATATGTTAGCAACCTCGCCCAGTCCCCAGAGGAAGTACGCGCCTAACGCTTTTACAGTACAGTAAATGAAGAAAGCTTTCCACTTCTTCCTCGTCCATACAACTTCTACAAAAATCGTTGGTGGATATGTGTAAGCGTTCTGCGTGTCTTCCGAAGAGACAGTAGCCAGTAATGACTGTCGTAATATTTCGGTGCGGCTTCTCTTTAGCAGGAAAGCCGGTTTCCTAATGTCCCAAACTGGCCACAGCTGCCTTGTTGTTAAATGGCTCTGTCTTTCCTTAGCAAGCTGAATAGCATTAAGGTAAACTACACTTTTCACTGACTCTAGAGGCCGGCCAATCGACCTGTCTATACAATATTGAGGGTAAAATGGACAAATTTGAAGAATCGTTGAGAATCAGATTTTAAGGGTTTCAAAAATATTTTTTTTGTATATTGATGTATGCTGTATTGTTTATTTGTTGGTTTTTATTTATTATTGATGTTTTCATCAAACCCCTCCTTTATTTCCGAAAGTGCAGATTTTTAAAAAATCGTTAATAACATTTGGGAAATTTATTTCTTTATTTACAAAATTTCACCAGATATTATTACAAATGAATATAATAAAATAAAAGTAAAAATAAAAAGAGAGTAAAATAACAATACAATAAATTACAACTTAAAATACAATTTGAAATTCATTAACAAAAGAGAACAAACAAATAAATAAAATATAAATATATAAATTATAATATTTTCTCGGGCCGGAAAACGACTTTAACGCAGCTGATCCGTCGTTTTAGATTTCGAAAGATTAAAATCGATGCGGTTATAAAAGCTATTAAAAAGGCGTGACATTGGCTGTATTTAGCAGCACTCAGCCTTCTCAGCGTAGGCTGATGTGTGTGACATCAGGCTATGTTACAGCGGTTTGATTGCGCTGAATGAAAATTCTAAGTTAGCCGCTATATGACAAGCGCACGTCAAACCAAACGTCATTAAAAGGAACAAACAAATGTCAAAAAGCGTCTTCTTCTTACTCAGCCTACTTCAGCCGAAAATATTTGGGCTGGAGAAGATGACAAGAGGCTGAGTTAGCGGCTGGGAAGGCAGAGTGCCGCTGAATACAGCCATTGACTTCAATGGCTCCTTTAGATCATAGGTAGAGTCAGTGTTGCCAAGTCGTCGATTCAATGTGTCACCAAATGGGAATACGAGACAAACGAACACTTATCTCCATTCAGAGAAATATTGATCGTAATACAACAAGTATTAAAATACTGAAGATCAGAATTCAGCGCAAAAAAATAATTAATGTCAAAGGCAACACCAAAAATGTTAGTATCGTCAGCATAGCATAGAATTTTCGGGTTCGCTAATATTGAACCGCTGCCATTAATGAAACTAATAAATGGAAGCGGGCCCAAATGACTGCCCTGGGGAACACCAAAAGTGATTGATATTTCACTAGAGAGAGAACACTGCAACAGAGCACGCTGTGTTTGGTGAAGAGGTAGGAAGAAATCCATTGGGCGAAAAGAGATGGAAAACCCAACATAGTAGGTTTGAAAACAGGCAAAATAATAACGACCTGTATATTAATATTAATTTTTGAGTTATTCATCAAAGTTTATTAATTCCACAAAAAGTCAGTAAATAAATGTGCTAAGTACGGAACACTTGGCGCATGAACACCATTATGTTTGACCGGTTTTAATATGTACTTTGTTCTTTAATTGACCAGGTTTTGCAGGAAAACTTTTCTTGAAGTTGATCTATGACCAATAACTAGGGTTCTCTGCAAATATACGTGATCAAAATACTATATTTAAGACATGCAAGGTAAAAATGTCTTAGATTGGAAACAACATTTAACACTGTTCTGTCAATAATTGATAATAGTGGTATGATTCTCACTGTGAATTTGGCTGTATATTAAATTTGATGCTTTTGTAAGACACCAATTTTCAGGTTGAAGAGCCGTTCCAAAGAAAAAGTAAAGACATCTCAAGAGCGTCATATTTACAAAAAAGTCAGCTGTTATGTACTTAAAAGTTAACACATAATGAGGCTCACGATCACGACTTATTTGACTAATGACATTGAGTCTTGAAAGCATTAAACAGTATGGTAATGGAGTTGATTCAATTGGTTGAGTGGCAATATAACCACGCCATGGTTTCAGGGTTCGACACTCGGTCTGCCCGTGAGTTTTTAATAAGAAATTAAAAAATCCACTCCGTCTCTGTGCTGTTGTCTAGCTCGCAGAAAACCGACTTCACAAAAAGCGCTAAAAAGCATAAAATAATTTTTAATTTTATATCTATTATGACATTTTGAAGTCGGTGCAAATTAAATAAAAAAAAACAACTACCCAATCACAACTGAAGATAATATATAAAACTAACTGAACGTTTCAGCTGTCGGGATCATAAGGAAGGACGATTAAATACTATTTTTGTAGTTGTTTGGTTTGTCTGTACAACAAAAAAAGAACCATCCAAATCGGTCCACGCGTTAAAAAGTTAGGTTCAACCCCCACCCCCATCCCACCAAAATTTTTTTCTGGTGGCATCAATCAGGGAACATACTCTACCCAACAGAAAAAGAATCATCGAAATCGATCCACGCGTTTCGAAGTTAGACTACCCCTCCCCCACCCCACCATAGGACCAAATTATTCTCCTATTAGCAATGGGGGCTCACACTCTATACAACAGCAAAAGAACCATTCAAATCGGCCCATGCATTACAAAGTTAGGATCCAGCCCCACCCCATCAACGTTTTTTTCTCGTCAATCAGGGAACATACTCTACCCAACAGAAAAAGAATTATCCAAATCGGTCCACGCGTTACAAAGTTAGACTACCGAGTTAGACTGAGAGTGTTCTGTGATACACGAGTGCTTGATGAGATTACAGAATCTAATAATATTAAAACAATTTTATTAGTCATCGGTAGTGTAATAAATAGAGAGAAAGATATCTGCAGATTTCCTTTGAAGCTGCCCACTTCCATGGGAAACCTTTTGAGGCAACAATTTTAGAAACCGTATGCAATGTAACAGTAGAAATATTTTTACGAACCTATCTAATAAACTAAACTTAACTTAAGCTCTTTTTAAATTACCGTCAAACCTATTAAATAATGTCTGCTGCGGCACAGTGCTTCCGTGCTTACCTTGCTTATAGAAAATGTAATTATTAATACTACGTCACTATTCTTCTTGAGGATTTCAAAAAGATCTATTTTTAAATATCTCCCAAATAAGTTAACCCCATTCCCTATTCATCCGAATTTAAGGACCATCTAATCGTTGGAATAAACTTACAAACGGTTTAGTGAATAGAGCGTGTGATAAGTATTGAGGAGACTACACAGGCAGACAAACAAACAGAATAAAAATAAAATGTATTTTTATCCTTGAAACGGAAATATATATTATGTAGGAATTTTTAAGCTAAGACACCAATATTTTTCCTCTCTCGTGTTATGCTCGAAGACACGAAATAAAATTTAAAATTTTAATCTTGAAAAAATGTTAATAACACTACGTTATTATATTTTCAGGTATTAAAAAAGGCAACACTTAAAGTAAAGGACCGTGTAAGGAGTACCAATGAAAGGAATATCTTAGCAGATGTTGGTCACGCTTTTATTGTCAAACTACATTACGCCTTCCAGACACCTGGAAAACTTTACCTTATTTTGGACTTCCTTAGAGGTGGAGATTTATTTACTCGCCTTAGCAAAGAAGTGAGATTAAAATAAAAATCTCTCTAAGCAAATTTTCACAATTTTATTCCACAGGTTATGTTTACGGAAGAAGATGTAAAGTTTTATTTAGCCGAATTAGCGTTAGCTTTAAACCATTTACATAGTTTAGGAATTATTTATAGAGACCTGAAACCCGAAAACATTTTATTGGATCAGGTGAAGGTTACACGTAAATTAGTTGTATCAATTGAATAATTTGAAAATGATAGGATGGCCACATAGCACTAACAGACTTTGGGCTGTCCAAACAACCCTTGGATGGGTCTAAAACATACAGTTTTTGTGGTACTGTAGAATACATGGCACCAGAGGTTGTTAACCGAAAAGGTCACCATTTTGCGGCTGATTGGTGGTCGTTTGGAGTCCTAATGGTAAGAAAATCCGTTTTATGTGTAGCGTAACAGTTCTTATTCATTATTTTAACAGTACGAGATGCTAACAGGAAATCTACCATTTCATGGATCTTCCCGCCAGGAAACAATGAATCAAATTCTTAGAACAAAGCTAGGCATGCCAGATAACCTCAGTCCTGAAGCACAATCATTATTAAGAGCACTCTTTAAGCGTAATCCACAAAACAGGTTTGTTCTCATCTTTCGCCCTAAGTTTTTGTTACTTAATGTAGTTATTCGCAAGAAAAATATATACAGCAAACTTCAAGACACGTGTTGTTTAAGATTAGTTGCTTTCATGTTGATTCTTAACTAATTAATTTAGCTAGTTAATATAATTTAGGAAAATGAGAAGTACTTACAAGGAAATTTATCACTTAGCGTGTGCTTTGATTTTACGTCATTGTTTTATAGATGGAGAAAGGAAATTGCTTATGTGGAATATGTCTAGATTAATTTAGAGCCAACCACCGTCTGATTTGAAAAGTTCTCGGCCTAACCGAAATTTAAAGGTAGTATGTAAATCAATTTATACTCATTCGATAGCTTGATTCTTTATTTAGTCGTATGCCAAGTGCCAGTGTGATAAGTTGCATAATTATATTTCTACGATTTTTTGTTTGAGCGAATCTGATTTACTGCAGGAAAATAAAAAGTGAAATAACAGCCGTGATTAAATATTTCGTCAAAAAAATAACACATTAGGTGAACCTGCACCTTTGTATTCACAGTAAATTCACACAGTAAAAAAGTGGGCAGCTTTGTTCAAACAAGGCAGAGAAAGGCTCGACGATGACCCGAGGAGCGCAAGGCCGTCGACGTCCAACACGCCAGAAATCATCGACAAAATAAACAAAATGGTTTTAGAAGACCGAAGATTGAAAGTGCGTGAAATAAGTGACACTATAAGGATTTCAACTGAACGGGTGTTTCATATTTTAACCGACGAACTAGGAATGAAAAAGGTGTCAACAAGATGGGTGTCGCGTTTGTTGACCGCCGAACAAAAACAACCGGGTTGAAATATCAAGTGAGAATCTGGCGTTGTTTCGATCAAATACTAGCGACTTTTTAAGAAGATTTATTACCACTGATGAAACTTGGGTTCACCGCTATATTTCTAAGATAAAACAACAGTTGAAACAGCGATTGTCCACCACCGAAGAGAGTCAAGTCGCAAAAGTCGGCAGGAAAAGTGATGGCATAAGTGCTTTGGGATAACAAGGGAATTATTTTTATTGACTTCCCAAAGGACAGACTATAACAAGCCTATACTACGCTAACCTGTAAGATAAATTAGCTGAAAAAATTCGTGAAAAACGGCCGGGATTGGCCAAAAAGAAAATCATCAGGATAATGAACCGGCGCACAAGCCAGTTGTTGCAATGGCTAAGCTTCATAAACTCCGTTTCGAAGTATTAAACAATCGCCTGATTAACCGACTTCCCAAAAACAAAGAGGTTCTAAGTTCGACGCGTATTTTTTTTAGTTTTTTTTTTTGTTTTTGTTTTTTGTTTTTTTATGTCTGACCGGGCATAACTTCGTAACGCAATTCGTGACCGATTTTGATGATTCTTTTTTTGTTGGATATAGTATGTGCACCGATTGGTACCATGTCAAAAAAATTTTTGGTAGGGTGGGGGTGAAACCTAACTTTGTAACGCGTGATCCGATTTGGATGGTTCTTCTTCTGTTGTACAGAGTATGATCCCCCATTGCTAATAGGAGAAAAAAATTTGGTCTAGGGTGGGGGAGGGGTAGTCTAACTTTGTAATGCGTGGACCGATTTGGATAATTCTTTTTCTGTTGGCTAGAGTATGTTCCGTGGTTGATACCAGGAGAAACAAATTTTGCGAGGATGGGGATAGAACCTAACTTTGTAACGCGTGGTCCGATTTCGATGGTTCTTTTTCTGTTGTATAGAGTATGATCCCCCATTGCTAATAGGAGAATAATTTGGTGCTATGGTGAAAGGTGTGGGAGGGGTAGTCTAACTTCGTAACGCGTGGACCGATTTGGATAATTCTTTTTCTATTGGGTAGAATATGATCCGTGGTTGATACTACGAGAAAATAAATGTTGCTGGGGTGGGGGGAGGGTGGAACCTAACTTTGTAACACGTGGGCCGATTTGAATGGTTCTTTTGCTGTTGTATAGAGTGTGATCACCCATTGCTAATAGAAGAATAATTTGGCCCATGGTGGGGGGTTGGGCGTGGGGAGGAGTAGCCTAACTTCGTAACGCGTGGACCGATTTGGATATTTCTCTTTCTTTTGGGTAGAGTATGTAGAGGGGGGTGGAACCTAACTTTGTAACGCGTGGACCGATTTAGATAGTTCTTTTGCTGTTGTATAGAGTGTAAACCCCCATTGCTAATAGGAAAATAATTTGTTCCTATGGTAGTGGTGGGGGAGGGGGAGGTGTGGTAACTTCGTAACGCGTGGACCGATTTCGATGATTCCTTTTCTGTTCGGTAGAGTATGTTCCTTGATTGATACCATGAGAAAAAAATTTTAGTGGAATGGGGGTGGGGTAGGGGGTTAAAACTAACTTTTAACGCGTGGACCGATTTGGATGGTTCTTTCTTCGTTGTATAGAGTCGAAGACACTAATAAGTGAAAAATAAAATAGTTTTTAAAAAAAAAGTTGAACCGACTTCACAAAAAGCGCTAAAAAGCATAAAATAATTTAAAATACGATACAATTAAAAATAATACATAATACTACCTGAACGTTTCAGCTTACGGGATCATAAGAAATGACGATTAAATATTTTTGTTGTAGTTGTTTGGTTTGTTTGATTTGTGCTGACTTCAAAATGTCGTAATAGATATAAAATTAAAAATTATTTTATGCTTTTTAGCGCTTTTTGTAAAGTCGGTTCAACTTTTTTTTTAAAAACTATTTTATTTAGCACCGTCGGACTATTTCCTGTTCCCTAAATTAAAAAAACACCTATCTGGAAGAAAGTTTTCCACAAACGAAGAGGTGATAGCTGAGGCGGAGCGGTTTTTTGGAACCGGCCTATAAGAGCGGCATAGAAGCACTAGAGCATAGATTGAATAAGTGTATTGAGACAAGAGGAGAATATGTAGAAAAATAAAACATTTTTTTAATTTAATTTTCTTTGTTTTCTTGGTCGGGCCAAGAACTTTTCAAATCGCCTATGCCATTACACTAATCTAAAGCGAGCAATTTCATTTATCATGCAATTGCAAGAAAGGATTCTTTATTTTGTGATTGTAAAAAATAAATTAACACGCCGGATCAAATGGAAAGACTTTCGCGGAGTAAAAAAAAACTTCGACAAAATCCGACATTGGAACACTCTTCTACTAATAAATTACGATGAATTCGTTGCATTTTCTAAAGATCTTACACTTTTAGTAATCGTCGCGATATAAAATTGGCTCGTTGAGGTCATAATAGTTATTTGGATCCCTTCTTGTTTTAGATCTGTATTCAAACTTCACAGAGATGCGAAACACCTTCCATGGTTCTTTAGTATTAGGATTAGGTCTGTTCGATGAGTCGTCTTTTTTTAAGTTAAGTCAAACCCGTAATAAGGACGTGATTTCGTATCGTGTTGTCGAATTTTTGTAATGCCGCGTACGCACTTACTTCAGTTTAGGAAGGAGCCATAGTGCCATATTTAAATCATAACAGCCTAAAATTTTTATTCGTTTTCATTTAATTGCAAAAATAAAATTTCTAACCATTCCTCCGATCTTTGGATTTTGATATTTAAGCATAACACTAGCACAATGTTTTTATTTAGTTTGTGATATCGTTAACTCTTGTTGAGCGTTTTATTTAATTATTGTTTTGATTATCCAAATTGCATTACTGATGCATCCAAACACAATACTAACCTTCTGGATTTGTTGATTGTTTGTTTCCCAACCCATACTCAATTAATGTCACCGCACCAGCTCAGATTATTTTAACCATTTTGCAACTTTTCCCAGAGAAGCCTTTATTTATCTCCCGCCAAAAGGTTCGTTTAGCATTAGGCAAGCGGATGAGACAGGGTTAAATACATTTTTAAAGACCAATAGGACTGATTTTTGCTTCGAAAAATTTCGAGTATTCTTGTCAAACATTAATCAACATTGCATTGCCCTCATATCTATAAAAGTATTAGATAAAAAGTCTTGGTCCTCTGCGGATTATAGGAAAGCCGAGGATTAATGAAGAAGCTTTCCGGGCTTAGAAAATAAAAAAAATTAGACAAAGCGAATCTATATTCGACTAGAACATTAAGCGCAAGAGTCGATAGTATTTTGTCCCTGCTTCTAAAGCATTGTACCTCATTTCTGGTTGAACTTCTGTGAAAATATATCATATTATTTTCTTATTTTAAAAGTATTTTTGCAACTTTATGGGAACCCATGTTCAGTCAATTCTCAAAAAAGACAAGGCTAGGAAATGTAGGGCAATAGCAATTTCTTCAAATGTTCCAAAGGTATTCAAAACACTCGTCAACATGCATCTTACCATCTTATTCATGACTGTAAATATGAATTTCCTACGTAGAATTTTTTTCTTAGAAGGGCAGGAATGAGCTGTACGTTTGGTGATGTAACTTGAGAATGGTGAAAGATTTTTGTGCACTTTAAGTTTCCATCAAAAGAAAACACATTAGCCACTATTTTAAACCCAAAAATGCAAAAAATAGTGTAATTCTTCAAGATATTTATTTCTCTTTGAAATGAAAACATTGATTTTTTTCTGAAAATTTAAGTTTGAAAATCAATTTTTTTAAAACTATTAGCAATAAAAAAATACACAGTCTTTAGTACCATTGTGTTACCTGTCAAGTGAGATATAACGTTTTTGGCACTAGAACTTTAGAAGATATACGTTAAAATGTAAGACTGGGTTTTTTCATCGTAAAAAAATTACAAATCACTATAGCTAGGAGGAGGGAGATATACCCCGCCCATACAATTTTTTTCTTTTCTCACCTAAATCTACCAGTTAATTCATTTTTGAACACGCGCTGGGAAACACTGTATGCCTCTTGTCTTTGAACGAAGCGGATTTGTTAAAAAGAAATTTTTTTTAATCGTTCGTTCAAGGACAAGCGATATCTATGTCGTAAGCCGTTAGAAGAATTAGGCCGTTGGCCGAACGCCGGCTGTTAGCCGATCGATCATTCGATCATTTCGATCATTTGTCGTCAAAATTCTTCCAACGACCTGAAATCGTCAGGCCGTTATAGGATTCTTCTAAAGTCCTAAGCGGCGTTAGGCTGTCCACGATTTCACCGTTTTCATTTCGAACTATCTTTCACGGGCTCGTCAAGTATACTAATCATTTATTTGAAATAGCGTGATACATGTGCTTGCTACAAAGCAAATATTTTTCGACTGAGCTTAATTTTGGTCTAAACAGAGGAGACGGAGTGGGATCAATTTTTTGAGCGGCACCACCACCATACCATGGTTCCTGGGTTCCCGTGGATTAAAAAAAAACAAAAAATTATTAAAAAAAAATCCACTCCGTCTGTGGGCTGTTGTCTACCTCGCACCAATGCAAAAACAAGACATTCAAGTTTCCTCATTTCCCTTCCAGTTAAAGCCATGCTAACGCATAAAAGTGTTGTCTCGTAGGCTTTGGCCACATCGTAAAAAAAACCCGGACAACACTTACAATTAGTGATTTAAAAAAATCCTCTGACGGCGTCATAAAATTTAGGCGTTTAAAAGAATCCTCTAACTGCCTAACACCGCTTAGGCCTTTAGAAGAATTCTTTTCTAAGTTCCTACATCTCTCGATCATCGATCATCAACTCCGGCTTGTTGCCAGTGTTATTTATGTACGCAACGCAGTTCCTATTGTGCGGCGCTCAAGTAGGTCGTACGAGTTAATTATCAGAACTTTTTTACTGATCACTTCGTTATCGATGATTTCACTTTTAAACTTTATTTTCTTATTTAAGTAAAAAGTGCACTTCTTAAGGATAATATTTAGGAACTAATTCTTTATTAACTTTTCGTTTACACTGAGGTCAGGTTCTCGGATAACTAATTGTTTTATCATTTCCTCCTTCATTCTTAAATTTTACTTAGCAAGGTCAGTGTTTAACTTTCCCATGTTATCCTATTCTAAATTCTCAGTAAGTTTAAATAGATAAATCGCACCTTGGAATATTCTGCTGATGTAGCTTAAAAATGTGGGCACTTTTAGCCAAGAGCTTTTCTCATGATTTTACCATGCCATGGGTTTTATTTTGGCTGGCATTTGAGATATTGTCTCAGGTTGATCTAGTGAATTGGGTAGTTGGATGTCACATTGCCTATTCAGGTATGTAACTCGCGTTTATTCGTGTGATGATATGTGTATGAATTTGAGCTCGCTTTGCTTATAGGTTTTTTTTTGTCAATGAACTTCACCTTGATTTAGGAATATCACACATGCTCTTTGTTTATGTATAATTGAATCATTGAAGATTAGATGGACCACGACTGACTAATAAATTGATTAAAAGTCTTTGAAAAGTTTAAACCGGAGACCGAATCATCAAAATTTTCATTTTAAAGCAAACCCCTATTTATTTATTTACGGGAGTAGTATTCCATTTGTCTCTTCAACTTTAATAAGTGATTTTTTGAGGAAACAATTCCTTAAACTTTCTCATTTTGGAGCTGAATTAACCATACTTTTTTTCATATATACATGATGTTGCCAAAGCTCAGTGGATGCCCTATGATGCTAAAGCACAGCCTTGGAAGGAAATGAATTAAGGTTGAGGGAAATAGGTTAGGAGGTTGAGTGAAGGAGGTGTCGATGTACGCCCTGTTTGCTCATATGACGAGGGAAAACCAGAAGATGGTAAACTGTTCCACATTCGTGCAACAGTTTACCATCTTCGTGAAATTTGACGGTACGTCCAAATTTGAGCTAGAGAGTATAATGGTGGGAGCGACTTGTAGCTCTTGTATCGCGCGTTGTCATGTGTCTACAAGGAATCATGCTAGCAATTTCGTTAGAACAATGGCCATGGAAATAGCGATAGAAGAGTAAGAGACAACCGGCATTCAGTCGGTGCTCCAGAGAGTCAAGGCCCTTAGAGGTTGAGGAATCGCCAATAAGTTTAATAGCCTTACGCTATACTTTGTCTAACGCGTACAATACGGTGTGTCCGGCCCTTGCCCAAAAATGGGAATTATATTCAAGTCTAGGCCTAATGTGGGACTTGTAGATTAGCGCTAAGTCAGGTAGGGTGGAATATTTTTTCCATCTTTAGCGATTGGTAATATGTGATCAGTCCAGCTAAAACTGCTGGATATCTCAATACCCAAGATGTTTAGGGAGGGCGAATGGGGTATATTCATTCCGTCGACTGAAATAGGTTGGGGGTGAACTGGGCGTTTTTAAGGGACATTAAACCGCATTGAGTTTTAGATGCATTAAACGAAACACGATTTGATCCGCCCCAAGCGAGGATCAAAAAAATTTCCTTGTTTAATGATCTATTCATGCGTTCTCGATGGACTTCTGTAGCATTTTTCAATGAAGTCGGCGAAACTATGAATAGGATTGAGAGCAAGGGATAAAAGATCATTAATAAAAAGAAGAAATAAGGTTGGTGAAAGAACTAAACCCTGAGGTACACCGGCATTTAGGAATCAGATATAACTCTGTCAATTACTACACGAATTGAACGGTCTGACAAAAAACTCTCTATCCATTTAACGAGGGTAGGATACAGACCAAATGTTTCAAGTTTGGCTAAAAGGGCAGCATACCAGACTCTATCAAAATCCTTTGAAATACCAAGAGCGACGATTTCGGACTCACCAAATTTATGGAGACAATGACTCCAACGCTCCTTTAATAAGTCTGCGGTTGAGCGGCCAGCACGGAAACCGTATCGTTGATAAGATGGTTATTTTCTAGATATTTTATCAACTGACAGTTTATGAGTGATTCAAAAACTTTAGATATGATCGAAGTTAGTGCAATTGGTCTGTAGTTAGAATGGTCGCAGGTGGAAAAGTTTGCGCAGAGGTTTAGCCAAAGCAGAGACGCAGCATTTTAAAACCAGGGGCGAGAAACCATCAGGTCCAGCAGCTTTCGACACGAAAGTACCCTAAAAACTTCCCGAGTGCGAAACTGTAGCCTATGTGCCTATTAATGCACTGTGATGGAGATGGAAGTGGCTGCGATGAAGGTGGCCAGTACGAATTAGTAGCGAACAGATACTTTACACCTAAAGTAAATTATATATATATACAATTCACAGCAATAAACCATAAATAAAAATAATCCGTAACCTTAAATAATATTATTGAACCATAAATTTAAATGTCAAATATAAATTTTTATTTTTAGACTAGGCGCAGCTCTTAATGGAATCGAGGATATTAAAAAACATGAATTTTTCTCAACAATAGACTGGGAAAAGTTGGTGAAGAAACAAGTGCGACCACCATTTATTCCAGCCGTCTCAAGGGATGACGCTTTTTACTTTGATTCAGAGTATACAAGCAAGTCTCCTAGGTTATAAATACTTCATTTATGGTATTTGGATAATTTTGTAACTAATATTATATAAAGCAGGGATTCACCGGGTGGACCAGTCAGTGCTAGCGCACATGAAATTTTCCGCGGTTTTAGTTTTATAGCACCTGGTTTATTGGACGATTCAACGTGCCTATCAAATGGGAGTACCAACAATGTACAAAGTCGACTGCCATTTGGTAACGATATTCCTGGCGTTAAAAATGGTAGTTTCTCCGATGAATATCATGTGATGCAAGAGCTAGGTCGAGGAACATTTTCTATATGTCGTTTATGCGAGCATAAATCAACAAAAAAACAATATGCTACTAAGGTAAATACTAAATTCAATTTAAATCAATTACTTCAATAAATTATTTTCAGATAATCAATAAATCAGGCCATGACTGTCGCGAAGAAGTTGAAATACTTCTTCGATATGGAAATCATCCGAATATTGTGACTCTATTTAGCGTTTATGAGGATGCAAGCTACGTTTATCTTGTTATGGAACTGCTAAAGGGAGGTGAATTATTAGATAGGATCTTAGCAATTCAAAGAATGAGTGAAAGTGAAGCAAGTGCAGTTCTTCGAACCGTCGTATCAGCAGTAGCCTACTTGCATGAGCATGGTGTAGTTCACAGGTGAGAATTATTCTAGTTTTAAAAAAATTTGTATATTAAAAAATAACTGAAAGATGTTTGGCATTAACAATTAGTACTAGCTTCACGTGGTTGATTCAACATTTAGAAAGTGATTGTGTAGACTCACAGAGTGAAGATTGAAATGAAAGATATATCTCGCTCTGAATCGCCTGTCAACGAAGGCTGCCGACACCTAAGATTGGTAAGACATTAAACATGACTACCACTATTATATCAAGAGAGTTCGAAAGCGTGAATTAGGACATGCATTAACAGCCCTACACAAACGATTAATTGGTTCATGCATGCCATAATTTTATCTGGATGGTGCAACATGCTATAAAGGCAGTCTTCGAAGGTTATGTTGGGACTGTCTGAAGGAAACCTTGCTAACAAACGACCCTGAGTCTATATTAGAGTTCAAGAGCCGGTGAATAAAAACCAAGTCAGCGACTTTGTGCCTTTTCTCAAGCTGCACCGATTCAATACGCTTAGAATAAACAGCTTAGTAGGGCGACCAAACCTGAGATGCAGACTCTTAAATAGGTCAAACTAAGGAGCAGTATAAATGAATCAATGTTGGTATATCCGAGAACGCTGTAAACCAACGCTTAACAAAGCCCAAGATTAAACTGCCTCTACACACGATTTAGTTAATATGCAGAGTAAAGTTAAGTTTCCAAGTTTTACCCCAAGGTCAGTTACGGATAGCACGCGATGAAAACCATTCCCCGCAAAGATGTAATCAGAAACTTGTGGATTACAGCCCCTGGAAACAGTCATAGCTTCACATTTCTCAAAATTGAGGTGTAAGCCATTATGCCATTATTCGGATCTAAGTCCTTTTGGATAAGGGCGGTGTCACCACCATCCTTAACATAAGAGAAGATCTTCATGTCATCAGCGTAGATTAGAACATTAGAGTACGAGATCAGACGGCCAATGTCGTCAATGGCAAGAACGAATACTAGTGGGCCGATATGACTGCCTTGTGGTACACCAGATGAAGTCCTGAAGATTCTAGAGGTAAAGCCACGGAGCGACACACGATAAGACATGTCTCTTAGATAGGAAGAAATCCAGTTGAGAAGAACAGGGGGGAAACCCAGCCTCCCGAGTTTGAATATAATTACGGAGTGAGGGAGTTTATCAAAGGCTTTACTTAAATCCGTGTATATGCAGTCAGTTTGCATTTCCTAGCCGGAAGCCAGAAATAACGTGGGAGGTAAATTCAAGTAAGTTAGTAGTCGTTGATCTACCGAGCAAAAACCCGTGCTGATTGGGAGAGATTAAGGCAATACAACGCTCCATAAGCTGCGAATACACTATTGATTTAAATAATTTAGGTATGCAAGATAACTTCGCGATTGATCTATAATTAGTTATAACATCTTTATGGCGCTTTTTATGAACAGGGACTATAAAAGAGCACTTCCACAATTTAGGAAATTTACCAGCTTGAAGGGATCTATTGAAGAGAATCGCTAATGGAGTAAGAAGGGCATCGGAACAGGACTTGACGAAGGCTGGAGGGATACCGTCAGGACCAGAGGAAAAGTCCGATTTAAGTTCATATTATCGCGAACACTAACAAGGTATTCCTTATAGAGCGAGGAGGATAGTGCATTAAAACTTTCATAACAGGTCAAAGTCAGAATACGCTATTGCGCTATAACAACGCAAGTAATTCTTTCAGAGTTTGTTCTTCCTGTTCCTAAGACTGCAGAGTTCGGTATTGTACCACGAGGGAGAGGAGCATGTAGACCTAATCCATTTTAATGAACAAAAGAGTTAAACAAATCATATATCTTGTTATAAAATAGGGAGGCGCAGACATCAATATCATTATTGTCCAGCAATGCTGAAAAATCGACTGAAAGGAGATTAGACGTTATCTCAGAGAAGTTCAATCTCCTATAGTCATAAGCATGGTGTTCGAAATTGGGATCCGCAATACTAGTACCATCGTAACAGAAAGAGACAAAGATGGGCGGATGAAAAATATTAGATCCAGCTGCCTTCCCATAGAGTTCTTTACATCACTCATTTTATGTAAAACAGAGGAAGCAATGGCGTCAAGAAATTTATAAACCATAGATTTGGGATAACATGAGGGAAGGAAGTCATCGTCATCACAGTTAGGTACCCATAGAACATTGGGTAAATTAAAGTCACCAAGCAGAAGAATTTCATCTTCAGGGTTCGCCATATTATGTATGAAGTCTAAACTAAGGTTTAGAATATCATAAAGACTGCGCCCTTCAGTATCAACGAAGTTTGTCAGGTTAAGGGGAATATAACAACAGAGCAAAAGTAGTTTGAGCTTAGGTAGCGATAGCTTAAGAACCAAGAGCTCTATAGTGAGTGAACCAGAGAAGGCAGGAACATCAACTAAGCTGCAGTTAAAGTTTGATCTGCAAGCAACCAGTACTCCACCACCCCGACAAAGAGATTCAGAATGTCTGTCCCTGCGAAAAATCTGATAGGAGTCATGAAGAATCTCTGCATCACAAAAATCATGATGAAGCCAAGTTTCAGTCAACATTATAACATCGTAGCAGCATGGAAGTAATGCTTAAAATAGATGGTTTGTTTTAGTTCTTAGTCCGCTAAAATTCTGAGATTAAAGGGACAACAAACTTAGTTTTTTGGAGCATTAGTTATTGCTCTGTCGATGGAATTCTCAGGCCAGAAGTCCGGAGAAGAAATAATCTCGAAAAGAGCCGGGGAAGTCGTCAACTTGAAAGACGATACATATCCCTGAGACAGCCGAGACTTAAGACGCTCTCACATAATTCAGAATGTCATCAACAGAGGTAGAAGGATCGAGCCGAGAAACAAAAAACAACTTAAGGATTGGGGCAGTCTTCAGAGTGAAGTCCATGCTCTGCTCGGCTTGCAATGTAGTGCTGGAGGCAACAGTTATAAGGCGCGAAACAGCGCCAGATGTACTAGGTACACCAATAGCAGGCTCAGGGTTCGACCGGTCAACAAAGGTCACATCAGTAGGAACGTCGACAAGGTTCTCAGTCAACGGGGAAGAACTAGCAATAACACCCTTCCGGCGTCTGGTATTGCACTTGCGACGATGGTGCGATGCAGAGGGGCAAGGGCGACAAAGACTACAGGGATCACAGAGGAATCAGAAGGGACCCCAACCGGATGGGCAGAAACTTTGGAGATCAAACTCCTAACCTCCGTCGCTACAGAAGAAGATGGAGAAGAAGCGGCCTCGCAGACGGGCGATTAAAACAGGGGCAGAAGGCTCATGAGACCGTGAAAGGCCGTGACAGACTTTTAACTTCAGAGGCGATAGCGTTGATAAGTGCAGAATCTGCAGAAACCGCAGCAGTCCAGTTACACAAATCACTACGAACCATCTCACCGCCACGCCTTATGTCCTCTAGCAATGGAAAGACAGGATCAACACCTGAGTAAGAGGTGGCAGCGCCGTCACAAGAAAACGACCGAAAGACCTCAAAAGCGTCGAACAGGCGTATGACCCTAGAGCGAAGGTCATGGGCCCTCTCGAATAAGCCTTCAGAGTTCCAATATAGTGCAACGCACCTATGAAGAAGCAGAATGTAGTCAGGTATTAAAAATAAAAACAAACAAAAGACAAAATCACAGTCGAATTCCCAGAAGACAAGTGGCCAGGAAACAACATGAAAAGGACAAGAACAACAAACAGAATAAACGAGAGCAAAGAACCGCACAGCTTAGCACTTTAATATATCTTACCTAAAGCGTATGTAGCATTATGTGAAGTTTATGTATTCGGATCGACTAGAAAATTTTCTCAGATACTCGGAAAACATGAAGTCACAGATAAAATTTTTTTTAAATTTTGCTATTTTTATTAATGTTTTTATAAGAAGAAAAAATAGATTATCTTTTTCAAATCGCCGCCGTTTCGTTAAATTTGCAGTAAACAAAAAAATCGTACGCCATTCTGAGGCCAAGCGGATGTTGATTAATAACATGCGTTTCAGGCCAACGGGAAGGGGAAGCAATGTGAGTCGTTTGCTCCCGGAAATTTGCAGACCTCTGTTCACTGAGCTCCGACGGCTGCCATTTTGGATTTTTTGATACAAAAAAAATGTATTTGCATGCCATAAATACTAAATAATAACTATAAAAAAACACAGTCGTGTGGATTTGTTTTCCTTAAAAAAATTAAAATATGAGCACCTGAAAAATCTTACCCCAAGGTAGAAGTTTCCCTTAGATTATTTTTATGTATGTAGCTGGCGACGCCCTATGCCTCATAAGGGGTTAAAGGAACCAGAGGGAACTGGCGAATAGCTTAATGTTGAAAAAAAGATAAAAGATTTTGGTATTTGAGCATATTATATATAATAGTATACAGGAGAGAGATTACTATTTCAATAATTTTTTAGAGCTTTCTTATTTTTTAACAGACGCTTTAATTAACTTATATAAGCTAAAAAATTTCTTCACAAATCCTAACTTACTTGGATATCGTATACTCACGAAAGGGGAGAATTACTGCGTCAATACTATGTCATAACCATTAAAAAAAAACTTTAGGAAAACATTTCTTACTTTATGTTCCTATTCATTTTCAGGGATTTAAAACCATCTAACCTACTTTATGCGTCAGTACATCAAGTCCCCGAATCCCTAAAACTATGTGATCTAGGATTTGCCAAACAACTGCGAGCAGATAATGGTCTCCTGATGACACCCTGTTATACAGCAAACTTTGTAGCACCAGAAGTTTTAAAACGACAAGGTTACGATCTTGCATGTGACATTTGGTCTCTCGGTGTACTTTTGTACATAATGTTAGACGGCAAAACACCATTTGCCAGCACACCAAATGACTCTCCAGAAATGATTTTAGCCAGAATTGGATCGGGTCATGTGGATTTGGGAACAGGAGTACGTTGAAATTTCTTTTCTTTAATAATTTTAAATTAATTGTTTTTTTGCAGCATTGGCAGCACATCTCTCTTGAAGTAAAAGATCTTCTTCGTCAGATGCTTCATATTGTGCCACAAAAACGACCGACAGCCGCACAAATACTTCGCCATTCATGGTTATGGCAACAACCACCCATTGAAATTCTTCCAGCGGAGTCTGCGCCTGCGATTAGAGAAGCTACAGCAGCTATAAAGGGTGCAGTGAACGCAACCTTCCGAGCGATTGCTTCTCCTCAAGCGGCAAACGTTGGGCCAGTCGCTATGTCAGAATTAGCTAAAAGGCGAGCCAAGGATAAAGTGAATCATTCGTTATCAGAGGTAGAAAATTTTCATTAGATTTATCTTTTCATGTATATAGGCTAAGCTAAAATGGTCTTCTGTTATCTTCCTTTTTCATTGATTTATAATGAACAAGAATTTTGCCTTCTCTGTTTTGTGTTTGATTGAATTTAAAAATAAATTTTTGTCAATTTATGAGCTTTTGCATTTGTTTGGATTTATTTGACAAGCCACTTTCGTTTATATCGACTCTTAGATAAAATAATAAACAGGATAGGCCATTACGTGTACGACCGTGTACGTGAGACCAGCTATTTTGCTCGTGGGAAAGGTGGAGACAGGTAAGGAGGCGAAGTTCATTCAGTTGAGCTGTCAAAGTACTGAAAATACGAAGTTTTCTCAGCTTATGGCACTTCCTTCTTAATTATATAATATAATTCTTATTGTGATTTTTTTATAATTCCAAACCGCATGGGACGCCCTATGATACTAAAACCTTGGCAGCAAAAGAATTCAGAGTAAGGGAAATTCGTTAAGTAAAGGAGGTTGCGATGTACACCTCGTTTAAATAGTAAGTCGTTAAGACTGGGAAAAACAGAAGATAGTAAACTGTTCGACATTCGTGTTGTTCTGCTTAGATTCCCGAAATTCAGTGGTACGACTAAATTTGACTGGAATCAGGCTAGCAATTGCGTTAAAACAGTAGCCGTTGAAATAGAATAAGAGAGAGCAGCCGACATTCCGACTATGCTTTCGCCAATAAGTTTTATATCCTTTCTTTGATTTTTGTCTATGCAGAAATGCGGTATGCCCGGACCCTGTCCAAATAGGGGAATTAGATTCGAGCCTAGGCGCAATTTGGGACTTATAGATCAGCGCCAAGTCAGATCGAGTGAAGTATTTAATACATCTCGATAAAAAACCCAAATATTTCATTGCATTTTTAACAATTGCAAATATATGTATACAGGGTGTTTCAGATCTGACGTGCCAAAATGAGTGGGGTGATAGATCTAAACTAGAAAAACAAAAAATTGTATGGCAGGGGGGGAGGGCAATCTCAACCGTTTGTGAGTTACAGGCTGATTCATAAATGTCAGTTTTTCATGGTATGCACATTAATCCTTTATCTCTTGATCTACCCAGCACAACGACATCAAACAAACGCTAAAAAACAGCTATCCTAATGATCTTTCCAAAAATTTTAACACTACTGATCTAACTCCTACCATTGCACGTACAGTCACTGCCAAAAGTGAAAAAATGGTTTGCGATTACCTAAAATTCAGCATTTTCCCAAATTTTCTCCGAAATTCATGTAATTAGTACACCACTTTTTTATTTTTATTGGATTGCCCATCTTATTACCTTTCAAAAAAGGTGCAACACGGCAAGGTAGACAGGATTATAAAAACGGCATCCTTAGAACTCCCTGAGTACCTAATTATTTTATTGCACTTTCGGTAGGAAATGCTGCAAAAAAGTTATAAAAATGTTTTATTGCCGATATTTACATGTGTTAGCTAGAATTCACACCCATGTATCCTGGCGTTCTGGTACTCGTACCTGATGAACATTTTGCTATAAAAAAAGGTCAGTCAGCAAGAATACCTATCATAGTTTAAAACCAAATAATTTATTACGGGTTTTATTATTATGAAAAAATGGTAGAATTTACATATGAGCAATATGCGGATAATATTTACATTTATGGCGTAGTAGACGGAAAAGAGAGAGGCTGTACTGGAATATCAAAGGAGATTATATAACCGGCGAGCACCCCAAAGAGGGGTATTTACACGGACTTTCCAAAGGTTAAAAGAAACAGGAAGCGTAACTTCACACGACCCGAAAATTCGGAACTTCTTCCGACGTCGAGCAGCAAATAATCACCATCGTGAAGCAGGACCCTGAGACGAGCACGAAACGAGTCGCAAGGTGATTAGGAGTGTCGTCATCTTAGGTATGGAGGTATTCATCGAGGGGGATTACGTCCATATCAAGGACTACTGGAAGAAGATTCCGAGAGAAAACTGAAATTTAGCACTTGGCTTCTTAAACGCACAGGAATGGTATCACGAACTTCCATAACCTCCATACCTGGTCGAACACGAACCATAGATAGAATATTCGTCCGATACTAATTTCTCCCAAGAAATTTTAAACGAAAAGCAAAATTTTTCCTTAACGGATATAGCATACAGCTCCGACGCCCTCCGAAACCTCACCCAACCCATTACTCTTTCTGAACTAAGTGGAATACTTAGCTCTTGCAAAGGATCAGCACCCGGAATAGACAATATCTCTTATGGAATGCTCAAAAACTCCCCTGTTGATTTCAAGGTTAGAGTCATTGCACTCTACAACTCCATCCTCGAACGAGGCGTCTTTCCGCATAATTGGAAAAACACTATACAGATTCCTATTCATAAGAGGACAAATTCAAGCAATACACTTAAAGATTATAGACCTATTTCTCTAATCTCCTGTCTTTCACGGACTTTCGAAAAGATCTTGGGAAAGAGACTGGGCCTTGTCCTGGAGGAGTTGCTAACACTGGAGCAACATGGTTTTCGGCCAGGGAGAGGTACCTCCTCTCTACTACTGGACCTAGAGAACCATTTGAAACGGGCACGTGCTCAAAAACGAGTCCTCTCCCTAGATCTAAAGCCAAACAGCTTGCAATATGGGGAATCGATAGCAAGTTCATCCGCCTCATCCTTCATTACTTGACACACCGAACTTTCCAGGTTAGAGTCAACGGCCACATTACTAATAGGCATAATTTACAAAATGGCATCCCACAAGGCTCCCCACTATCCACTTCCCTTTTTAACACGTACATACACTCCCTCTCACAATCCCTGAACCAAATCGACCAGTCCACACATTACATATATGCAGACAAAATATTAATAACTGCAAATAACCGCCAACCAATGGAACCACTAAGACAGGCGCTGACTTGTACGGATAGCTGGTGTATGGCTAGAGGTGCAAAAATCCCCAGAGAAAAGGCGGAACTTTTAGTAGTTTCGACCGCTGGAAACACAACGAGGCATCACCTTGAAACTGCAGAAATAACAAAGTCCCAGACGAAGTGTAAAATACTAGGCATCACCTTTTCTAACAAACTAAAATGGGGAGACCATATTCAATACATTTTGGAGAAGCTTGGAAGAATTGTCAGAATCGCGAAAGCCCTGGCGGCACGTAAACGTGGAGCTTCAGTTGCCACTACCACCTGCATAATCACAACTCTCATAAACGGAGCAATAAATTATTGCTTATCCCTATACGGAACAGCTGCTAAATCACTCCTGGCAAAAATCCAAATAAAAATTAATAGCATTCTCAGAATAGCGACAGAAGCCCTAAGAAGTACCCCAGTAGAAGCACTTATTGTTGAAACCGGTCAGGCTTGTTTTGAGGAGAGGCTGCAAATTGCGCAAACTCGCTTGATTGCAAGGAGTCTGGTTGATCCAGCTTACCCGCACCCCCCGACCAAGCACTACTCTGCACTACATATATCCTTAAAGACAACCCAATCCCTAGGAATACCCATACGTTATTGCCTACCCCAATTACCTCATCAAGTAAATATCCCGCAGAACATTTCTTTCCCGCACGCACTGATACACCTTTCGCAGAAGTGCACCGCATCCGAAATATACAGGCAGAAGCATTTGGAGGAAATCGAAAGCCTAAATGTAAAGTATCTGATATATATAGATGGTTCCAAAACAGAAGGCCATACTGGATGCGCTATCATCTTAATTAATAAGGATACCCGCACAGTCGAGGAAGAAATAAAATACATGCTGCATCAGGAAACTTCTGCATATGAGGCGGAGATTTTCGCCATCTATAAGGCGGTTACTCTGTCGTATGACAGGGGACTGGATGTGGTTATATATAGGGCCCATTCATAAACGCAGGTTTGCTCTGCAGCTGCATAATTCAGCAATACACTCTGGGTACTTTCATTAATGCATGTTTGCGCATATTTGCTTTTGCATAAAGTTCATTAAAGCAAGAAATCAAAACATGCGTTTGCACAAGGTTCATAAATTCAAACGTGCGAAGCAAATGAGCGCAAGTTCTGCATACATTTTTAACTGCGTGCGGCTCTTATGTTTAAGAAGAAGAATGAAATTTTAGGAAAGCCAACGCCGGTTCTGCTTTTATTTACTAGTATTTAGTTCATATTAAAATGGGTACTGTAATTTAACTTATTGTAGAAATAATTAATACCATTTGTAATTATGGCCAAAGAAGTTCACTAATGCATGCATGCATACAGGCGCAAAATGGCTTGTTGCAAATGTCACGAAAGCAAATTTCTTGCATTTGCGCATATTTGCGCACGCAAATATGCATTAACGAAAGCACCCTCTGTTTAGCTGAATTGTGCAAATGGTGCGTAAACCTGCGTTTATGAATGGGCCCATATTCGGATTCTAAGGCAGCTCTATTAGCAATATCAAATAAAAATACAAAGGAATTCATCAACAGGGCCACAAGAAAAACTATGGAACAATCCCCGACAACAATACGCCTAAGCTGGGTACCGGGACATTCGGGCATCACGGGAAATGAAATAGCGGATAGAAAGGCTGGGGAAACTAATCATCCAGAAATGGAAATTTACATCCCACCTTGTGAGTCCCTCCTAAGAGGAGCAGCTAGGAAGCAAATCCAACGACTCAAACAAAACAAGTGGAATAGCCAAACAACATTTTTGGCACAGCATTGGAAAAGTGCAAAGCCCTCTCACACCACAAACTTCCAAGATGGATGGGTATCAAGATTTTCCAACTAAGAGTGGGTCACACGAGGCTGACCCACTCTTACCTATTTAATAAAGCACCCAGACCCTGGTGCGTTGAGTGTCAGACCGAACTTACAATACAACACATACTGACAGACTGTACCAATACAAGACGTTCAAATGATGGATTACCTTTACCACCCCTATCCGAACTTCTATCACATACCTATCCCAACCCCCTTATATCCTTACTAACCAACATTAACATCCTGAAGAAGATTTAAACATTTCCCCTTTCCCCCCATAACAGAAACTTTAAAATAAAAGTATGTACATAAGAAAAAATTGCTTTTTTTTTAATTAAAAAAAAACACAAATCGGATGTACTAATGTAATGAAACATTAATTTTATTTAGCTCTTATCAAGCTTATTTTTGGATATACCTATCTTTTATTTCGAATAAATAAATAAAAAATAAAAACAAAATCACACAAAGAAAAATTGTTTAAAAAAAATCAAAAAATACATAAAACAGTGTCATTTCTTAGGGTTTTTTCGCTTATAGCTTATCTTTTGGTTAGAATAATAAATAAAAATTAAAAAATTAAATCACAAAGAAAGTGTTATAAAAAATTTAAATCAGATGCCTTAATGTAATGTAATGAAACAATATTTTAGTTTTGAAGAGGTTAGTTTTGAATATAGCCATCCTCCTTTTGAATAAATATATAATATGAAATGTATAAACAAATGGACATTAAATTAGAATTTTAAAACAAAATGTAAGTTAAAATCTAAATTTTTCTCAAATATGGAAATAAAATTTGTTTTGATTTAACTATAGGAAATAAACAAAGGTGCGTATGGGCACCATGCCGCGAAGCGCCACCTCTTTCTTTTATAAGATAGGTTAGGAAATTATATTGTCTAATCTATAAAATAAATAAAATAAAAAATTATTCTTTTGTATTACTATTTCTTTGTATTAACCATAAAAAATATTCTTTTTGTATATTTTATCAATTTAATTGCCAAAAATTTCTGTAATATAGGTATATACTTCCTCTTATTCCTACAAACTATTAATTCTAAAGGATTTATAACTTACATATAATTAGTTATTTCTAAAAAAAATTGTATTTATAACGTTTTGATTGACTTAACACATGGGCTGAAAAGTCCCGGGCCTAACACATAGATGGCGCTAGTCTTATTGCATTCACCGCTTTTTCAGTTAGTACTAACCTTCAAAAGAAAGCTGCTAAAATTTCATGATATTCTACTTATAAGTTTGTGAGTTATTGTGCTAAGAGTAACACTACTTTTGTTATTTTCGGAACAATGGATCAAAAACAATTTCGTGTTTTAATTTTACACTGCTTCTTGATGGGAAAAAATACCGTTCAAGCGGAGCAATGGCTTCAAAAGTGTTATAAGGACTTCGCTCCATCGGAAACAACAATAAAACGTTAGTTTGTTGACTTCAAACGTGGTCGTAGAGACACCGATGATGCAGAACGCAGTGGACGTCCAAATGAGGCGATAACACCAGAAAACATAAAAAAAATCACAAAATCGCTTCGAATGATCGAAAAGTGAAGTTGCGTGAGTTAGCTGACATCGTAAAGATATCAAAAGAACGTGTTGGCTTTATATTGCATGAGCATTTTACTATGAGAAAGCTCTGTTCAAAGTGGGTGCCGCGTTTGCGCACTGTTGACCAAAAACAATAACGTGTTGATGATTCTGAGCAGTGTTTGGAAATGTTTAAACGTAACAAACTGGAATTTTTGCATCGATATGTGACAATGGATGAAACATGAATCACTTCACTCCGGAACCAAACCGATCGTCATCTGAGTGGAGAGCAACTGGTGAACCTCGTCCAAAGCGCCCGAAAGCACAACAATCGGCTGGAAAGGTTATGGCCTCGGTATTTTGGGGTGCGTGGTGTAATATTCATCGACTATCTTGAGAAGGGAAATACCATCAACAGTGAATATTATATACCGTTATTGGAGCGTTTGAAGGCCGAAATTGCAGAGAAACGACCGCATATGACAAAGAAAAAAATTTTGTTTCATCAAGAAAACGCATCGTGTCACAAGTCAATCAAAACAATGGCAAAACTACATGAATTGAACTTCAAATAGCTCCCACATCCACCATATTCGCCAGATTTGGCTCCCAGCGACTACTGGCTGTTCGTAAACCTAAAAAAAATGCTCACCGGTAAGAAATTTCGTTCGAATGAAGAGGTTATCGCTGAAACTGAGGCCTATTTTGAGGCAAAAGATAAATCGTTCTACAAAAGTTGTATTGAAATGTTAGAGCGGCGCTGGAATGATTGTGTGGCTTTAGATGGAGTTTACGTTGATGAATAAAGCCAATTTTGCACAAAAAAAACCGCGTTTTCTTTGTTAGGCCCGGGACTTTTCAGCCCATGTGTTAAATGGATTTATTACAGTTTGATTGCTTTACGGTAAGATTTATCCTACCATAATTCAATCAAACTGTAATAAATCCACTTAAGTTAATCAAAACGTTATAAATCCAATTTTGTTTTTTAGAAATAACTACTTACATATGACAATATATTTCTTCACATACGCGTATTAATTATGTTCTCTCCTAACCTGCTCATGATTACCAAATCTTGTTTTTATATTCTTTAAAACATTTCCGGTAGAACATTTCTTCAATTAATTCAAAATTGCTTCCAGTGGATTTATTGCGTTTTGTATGATCGCTCCTCAATTATGGTGGGTTGAAAATTATACAAACCAGTTCCATCGTATAAGTTATTCCAACGAAGACCAATGGTGCAGATGTTTATTTTTTTTTTCGGGAAAAATGTATTTAAACTCATATTAATAGAGAAATTCATTTTATTAGATTCAAATATTTAGAAGCTATACTTCTACCACTAGACTTTCCGGTAAATATCATCACCAAAGAAGTGAACTCTAAAATAGATATGATTCCCGAAATCTGTCGCATTATCATCATACTAGCTAATTACAACAAGAAAATATATGCATTTGTGTTCCATCTCGTATTCCACACATAAAGAAAGAAGTTAACATTAGTAAATAAAAACTGTGTTATACTAAAGGACGGAATCGTTTTTATTAGAAAGGTGGAAAATCCCTTTATTTTTACATTTGCTTTTATATTCACTTGAAAAGAGAAAAAGGATTTCATAGAAAACGAGTCTTTAGCTCTAATAGTAAAACAGACCGACTAAAAAATAAATAATGACTAAACTTCACTGCTTAAAAATAATCATATTCCTTCCTTGTAATACAGAAATAATAAAAACACGCATTATATGAGCAAATAGGAAAATACTTTGTCGTGTAAATGAAGTACTTTTCGCCCTAATTTAAGTACCTAAAATTCCAGGATATATGCACGTCCTTGCCATGTCAAAACGAATTTTGATGCTTGAACAACACCTTCAGTCAAAATGTTTAAATCAACGATACTCCTATCAAAGGGAAATTAAAAAATCCAGTAAAACCCCTTAAAACATTGCTTGAAATGTTTTGATATTCCTTTTATAGACTACTTTGAGAAAAATTCACTTATTCAGCTGCCTTTATTGTCAGCTGCTTATTCGAGTCATCAATAGTGGACGAATTTTGCTTTTCAGTTTCCTGAATATTGGGCGCAACGACATCGGGTGTTGACTCTTCTTTTTGTTCACTTGCTACAGGTGATTCCTTCTCTTGACTATCAGACGGATTACTTTTGTTAACTGTTCCATTTATAGAATCTTCTGTGTTGGACGTTATGTTTATTTCTTCGTTTTCTGGAACTATTGGAGTCTTTGTTTTCTCTACTTTGAGATTTTCAATTGTCCGCTGAAGTTGAGCAATTTCAGATCGAGCATCTTCAAGTTCCTGCTTTAAATTTTCAATTGTATCTGATTGGTGCAAGTTGTCTCCAAGATTCTCTCGAATATATTCAATTGCATTTTCAGGTCTTTCAGGACAATTGACGAGTTTAACAAAAATTTTGCATATTGCGTCTAGTACACCTGTCCTTTCCAAATATTTGCGAAATTCATCGCGTTTTCCATCGATTGGCTGAAAGTAAAAAAAGCATTATTAATTTTAAATTACTATTGCTTGCAAAATGTTATCTTTTCATATTATATATACTAGGGCTCCACGTCCGAAATGCTATTACGAACGTTCGAAAATTTTCGTTTTTTTAACATTAATGTTTTTAGAAAATTTAAGGTGTGTTAGGTTCCACTAGTTATCAAGCTGAACAAGGTCAAACTGAAACTTCTTGTGGACCTCGTGACAGGGCACGCAAGATTAAGGGTTCATGGAAAAAAATACTCGTCTGTGCAGGGATGCGGGGAAGAAGAGACGTTATGGGGATCAGTTGGCTCGCCAGTGGACTTTAGGGTACAAAGAGCCACTAAACGCCTCAGTGCAATGAAGGTGCACATCTTCCCCCTCTTGCAAACCAACCAACCAAATGCTCACGCAGCACCATATTAGAACAGTTTTCAAAATTAAACTTGGTAAAACTTACCGAGCTTTATAAACAACAAATTAAACGTTACAAAAAATAAATAAACATTCAACTAAGTAAACCACGTTGGTATGTACCAA
Source organism: Leptarthrus brevirostris (assembly GCA_964036015.1). Classification (NCBI taxonomy): domain Eukaryota; kingdom Metazoa; phylum Arthropoda; class Insecta; order Diptera; family Asilidae; genus Leptarthrus; species Leptarthrus brevirostris. The sequence continues at coordinate 168,227,012 of OZ038371.1, read as the reverse complement.
GTGACACAAGATTTTGGAACATGAGAAGTTTCGGCGTTATACAACATTGTATGTAAGAAGGAATGTTTTAATTTTTCTAGCACAAGTCATTTTTATAAGTCATAACTGTTGCTAAAGTCTGCACTGACAAAACACCTGATTAAATGCACATTGTTATTTTACTAGTGAAATAATTCTATTCGTTGACGGTGCACGTGTGGTCTATAGGTTTTAACTTAATCCTGGCGTCTCCTTATAATTTTTTGCTACAGACACATGGTCTTTAAATCTAATTATTACTGACCTAGCCGGACAATTTGAGCAATTTATCCTATATACATCTGATTTCTCGTAATCAGACATTGTCGGTTTAATTTTGGTATTCAGAAATAATACCCTCATCCAGGATTAAAAATACCAGCCCCACTTTAACTGTTTTTAGTATATTTTATTTTATCCGAACAGGAAGTCCAGCGTAAGGCTATTTAACTTATTGGCGATCCCTCAGTCTTTGAGGGCCTTGACTCTCTGGAGCATCGGCGGAATGTCGGTTGTCTCTCACTCTTCTATCGTTATTTCGATGGCCATTGTTCTAACGATATTGCTAGCCTGATTCCTTGTAGACACATGACAACGCGTGATACAAGATCTACAAATCGCTCCCCCCCCCCCCCCACTATACTCTCCAGGTAAAATTTGGACGTACCATAAAATTTCTGGAATCTTTTCTAAGCAGAACAACACGAATGTGGAACAATTTACCATCTTCCGCTTTTCCCTCGTCTTATGAGCCTGAAACTTTCAAACGGGGCGTAAATCGATACCTCCTTCACTTAACCTCCTAACCCATTTCCCTCATCCTTAATTCCTTTCCTGCCAAAGCTGTGATTAAGCATCATAGGGCATCCCCTGAGCTTTGGCATCATCAAATATATAAAAAAAGGATAAAGGAATATATCTCCTTTTCAAAGCTAATTGGAAATATTCGCTTACGTGCCCCAATTTCTTATTTTTTTAACCAACTTCCCAAAAACAAAGAGGTTCTAAGTTCGACGTGTATTTTTTTTATGTCTGACCGCGCATAACTTCGTAACGCGTTGTACCCCAGGGGCGAGTAGGAATCGATAAACATAGAGCTCCCGGCAGTTCGGGGGAATCAACCGCGCCCCGCAACTCTGGAGTTGTCGCGTCTGCTTTCATGGAACTCCAATGAAATAAGCTTTAATCGGTTAGCGTAGGGAGGCAGAGAGCGACCGTCTAAGGTGTAGTTAAGGTCCACTGAATTCCTTGATCGAGAGAACGACAAAGTAGTGCACTTGCTAAAATTTAGGGGAAGGAACTTTGTAGAACACCAAGGCGTCTAAGTCCGAGTTTAATAGTGCAGTCATTCGCACTTGAAATAACGCGGACAATTTTGGCGTCATCAGCGTAACAAAGAATTCTGGAATTAGGGAGAATTAAGAATACATCATTGATGTAAATGATAAAAAGCAATGGGCCTAGATGGCTTCCTTGAGGAACACCGGAGGTGACATAAATATCGTTCGAAAGTGATCTTCGAAATAGACAGATAGGAACGAATCCAATTAACAAAAATTTATGGAAACCCTAGAAAAGACAACTTACGAACAAGAACACTGTGGTTAATTCTGTCGAAAGACTTGCTAAAATCAGTAAAAATGGAGTCGACCTGCTTGCCAGCTTCAATGGCAGAAATACAGCAATTAGAGAATTCTAGCAAGTTAGTCGTAGTTGATCTACCTTTCATGAAGCCAGAAAAGGTTTGCAGTGGAAGTTGAGAGCATTGCACACCAGAGCCTCAAAAATTTTACCAATACAATATAAATTGGCAATGGGGCGGTAGTTTGATATGTCCTTTTTACTTCCTTTCTTATGTAGGGGAATAATGACAGATACTTTCCAAGATTTCGGAAAACACAACAACAAATAGATAAGTTAAATCAGTGACAAAGAATACAAACCAGGAACAAGCGACAGTTTTTTAAAAAGCAAGCAGGGATACCATCAGGACCGCACGAGAAACTATCAGCCAAACCAGAAATATGCTTTAGCGCAGCATCCTCGTTAAACACTAGGCCTTTGGTTTCAAGAGTAGTCGGAGCAAACCTCGTCATATGAGTAAAATCCTTATCACTAGTATCACAGTCTGTAGTCAAAAATGCGGTGCTAAAAAATTCGCCAAATAATTTGGCAGTCGTCAGGGGGTCGTCGCTCTCGACATCACCACAACTCAACACAGAAGGTTAGCCATCACAATTGCGCTTAGAATTTTCGAACCTCCAGAACTGTTTAGGCTCAACACGCAAAGTCGATTTAGTGCTCTCCAAATACATAGTCAGAATAAGATATATCAAGTGCAAAGCAAAATTGGTTGCGTAACATGGAGTAAGTGAAGTAGTCAGCATCACTCCTTGAGGAACAAAACCGCTTCCAAGCTTTATTCTTTAGATGCTTTAAGTGCTTCACGGAACTATTAAGCCAAGGCTGATATGAACGCGAACCACGTTAGCTTGAAACAGGAACACTATTAGCAAAACAAACAAAAAGAGAATCGTAAAATAATTTTACAGCATTATTAATGTCACGTTCATTCAGAACATTTGTGCAATCACAGGCAAAGAGCCAATTATTAAGTTTCGAATAATCAGCCTTGCTAAAGTTATAACAAAAATTACTTGAATCAGAAGATGCCGTCAATAAAGGAAGACGAGATTCAGGAACCAAGGGAGACAGTGCATCACCACAGTACTCGAGCAATCAGATGAGAACACCAAATCCAGAAATTTGCCCGAGTCATTCATCACATCACAGACCTGTGATAAACCGCAAGAGGAAATGGAATCCGTGAAGGCCGGAGCATACTGTGGGGTAGCCGAAAAAGATGGTAGTAGGCAATCCTTATCCAAGGAGCGCTCTCAACTGACCCAAGGCATATTAAAATCTCCAAGGAGCATAAAGTCATCCGACAGAAGCAGCAAATCAGCCAGTCTTTCAAAACAAGTAAAGATCCACTCATAGTAATCAGAGGGCGATCCAGGTAGCATCGAGACCGTGGCAATGTAAACGTTTTTGTGTGGAAGCTTGAGAACCACACAAATGAATTCTAGGGGATCAGATCCCGCAACAATAACGACCATATAAGGAATGTCATGGCGGACAGCGCAGAGAACACCACATCCTACCGGAGCATCAGGAGCGGATAGGTGGCGGTAACGGCGGAAAACCAAGTACTCAGAACCAGAGCTCAGCGTCTGCAATTCTTCCATAAAGCCAAGCAAGTCGTAGTCGTATCCCATGACTATAATTTAAGCCTACTTGCTATATACCTTTACTATTTCACAAATCGATTTCCAAGCAGCTTTATTTTTCTAATGCAATGCAATACTGTTCAAAGCTAAAACCAAAAGTTTTTGGAAAATCTGCGCATTATTGCATGAATGCATACCACGAAAGTGTTCATACTGATTGTACTACACCAGTCAACGACAAAAAATTAGAGTGAAGGGAAGTACCATTACGTTAGGAAAGGAACGTGTTCGAGTGTGTTAAATATTTCTTGTGAAGGAAAAGCTTGATAATATAAATACTGATAATACGAAAGAACACTATCTCTTTTTAATATTATTCAATTTTAATATTATTCAATTTTAAAATTTCTATATTTACGATCGATTGCAATCGAATCGTATTCTGTAATAAGACCCCAACCCTTTTGGGGATTTCGATTCGATCGACTCGAGTTATTTCAACTGACTTTAATGACTAGCTGAATTGACTAATTAAATACTTAAGCGTAATGTTAAAAAGTAATTTATTACTTTCTTTTGCAATTTAAATTTCTTCAATTAGATTATGATCACTGTTAGAAAATGAGCGTTAAAAATATTCGATTTGATTGAACTGAATTCCCCGGTATGAAATTTAGATTAAGACGAAGTTTTTAATTTCGACAGTTCATAAATATTGTCATGAACAGTAACGGTTATCGGTAGCGACGCAATTGCAAATGCGATTTAACGGCAATAATTTTCTTTGTAAACCCCGCCACACTTTTGTGCCATCCGAATTTGAAAAAGGTTAGGAAAAAGTAAATTTCGCATCTCTTTCAATAGCAATTGATGATATTTGCAAATTGTAGGTGCTACTGTAATGTACTACCAGTATATTGGGATATTCCAAACTTAGTTTGTAAGAAGAAATGCATTAACATTTTCTATAATTAATTTCTAAACGAATATATTTGAATGGAACTAATAAATGCAATGACCTCATTATCAATATCTTAGAACTTATAAAAACAATTAAAACTAATAAATATGACTGAACAGCGCAATCATATGAAAAAATTAAGAACGATACTAAATAATTGTATTTTTTTTATTTAGTTTTAAAACGAGGTAACAAATATATATCATATCATTTACAAAACAGGTGCCTACATAATATACCTATTATGAATAGTATTGATTTATGGAGCACTAGAAAAAATATGCTATCCTATGTATTGCTTTTATTATCATAATTAACGTTACTTACCTTGAATGCCATTCTACTTTCGTCTTAATACTGCAGTAAAGAAAATTAATACTTTATAAAAAATTACCACAGAACAAGCGGTGGTAATCACAGCGAACGCCTTTTACTTTTCTATATACACCTTACCTTTATCAATTTTATCAGAAAGTACAGTACGGAGAAGATACGTCACCCAGTTTCGATATAGTGCATTTCGAAATTCGAAAGAATACAATATTTTCTATGTTTAAGTTACGTTCGTTTTCTTTAAAGATAACAGAATTTTTAATATTTACTGAATTATTGAGATAAATAATTTGTATGGGAAAATTAAGGAAGGTATATAAATATATGCCTGATTTAGGAATTTCCTTAGAAATGAACGAAATTTTACCACCGTGTTATAAAAGTATAAAGACAAATTTTCTATTTCACGTGACACTACTTTCATATTTTTGCCATTTGCTATAAGATGTTCAATAAATTAATAAATTTTTTCCCATTTCATAATTAAATAAATGGCTGTATTCAGCGGCACTCAGCCTTCCCAGCCGCTGGCAGCGGCTAAGGGCTGAGTTATTCTGAATGCATTTTCTTACTTAGCCGCTAACTCAGCCTCTTGTCATATTTTCCAGCCCAAATATTTTCGGCTGAAGTAGGCTGAGTAAGAAGAAGACGATTTGTTTGTTCCGTCAGTTTTTGTTTAGTGATAAATTTAGTGAAAATGGAAACTAAAAATTTTCAAGTTTACTCTGTAACAGACAATACACAAGTTTTAAAAAAGCTGACAGCGGGTAATTAACTAAAAGCAGCGGGTAATTAACTAAACTAACAGCTAATTCAGCGCAATCACGCCGCTATAACATAGCCTGACGTCACGCACATCAGCCTACGCTGAGAAGGCTGAGTGCCGCTGAATACAGCTAATATTTCTAATTTACTTATAAAAATTCTACGAATTCGATGTTAAGATCTCCTTCGCTCACACATTAAAATTTCTACACACTAAACTTTTAAACTTAATTTAAAGAGCTTTACAACACCAACTGCCTAGTAGGTGGATTAAGTTGGTTGCATTTCAATAATTAATATAACCGTCATTTTATTTATATGATATTTTGAAAATGAAATTCGCATTTATTGAAGGAAATACATTTGGGCGCATATAGTCCTCCTCTTCATATATCGTGTGGTTGCCTACCAATTTCATTTTAAATATATGTTTCAAAAACATCATAAATGATTCAACGTTTAAATTGAACTGTTGCCAACTTAATCCACCTACTAGGCAGTTGTTGTTGTAAGCTCTTCGAAGTTCTTAAAGTATTATATTAATTGTGTCTTAAAGTTGGTGAATGTGCTTTTTGGAACGGACTGATGAAGTTGGTTCCAGTTTAAATTGAAAACACGATGTTTTTAAAATGACTAATGCTAAAATTTCTATGTTGCAATTTCATTTTAAACATTAATTGTGTAATTTTCGTTGCCTGCTTTACTTTTAGGTGTGTTGCCCTGGTTAATTCACTCCATTTTAGATATCTTTAACATGTGCCTTACCACTTCTCAGTTCCCCTCTGCTTGGAAAATTGCTACTGTTGTGCCTATAGGGAAGACAAATCAGGCCAAGGTCCCAAATGATTTCAGACCAATTAGTCTACTTCCATTCCTAAGTAAAGCGTTCGAAAACTTATCATTGATTATTTGGAGACATTTGGCCTGCTAAAGTCCTGCCAATCTGGATTCCTTGTGAAACAGCTCTTCTGAGTGTTACCAGTGACGTTCGCTGTTCCTTGGATATGGATCACTTGTGTGTCTTGCATTGCTCGACTTCTCCAAAGCATTTGATATGGTCAATCACTCAAATTTACTAGGGAAGCTTTTTATCGGATGGACTCCAGCGGGTTCGAGTGAAAGACAACTTTTCCCTTCCTCTGTCCCTTACGTGTGGCGTCCCACAGGGTTCTACCCTCGGGCCTTTGCTCTTCTGCCTGTATATAAATGAAATCCCGGAGATCCTTAAGGATTTCAGGGTGCAGCTGTATACTGATGATGTACAGTTATATCTGAATAACATAACGACATGCGCAGCTGATAACCACTTGCTTATAAATCCGCGTAAGTCGCACTGCATTGCATTCTATCGTCGGGACATTGACGTGTCTCATATCCCTCCTGTGATGGGTAAGATTTATGGTGGGCTTCGACGGCTAATTTGTTGTCGGACACGCGCTCGTTGCTACTGCCCTACTTTATTAATGGAAGCCTACTTTTCCCGCGTCTTTGTTCTACCTGTTCAAGGAAAGTCAAGGTAGCTTTTAATGATTCTATAAGATTCATATTTCGTTTGAGGAGATTTGATCATGTGTCGGGATAAAGTAACCATCTGCTGGGCTGTACGTTGGAGCAGTTTTTATTGCGTAGGCTTGTGAAATCCCTTTACCAAATTATTACGTCAAAAAATCCTGGTTACTTACATGAAAAATTGATTTTTTGAACTCCCCAAGGCGCTCTGACCTGCTGATACCTAGTTTTCGTTGTCCGTTACTTTGTACAGCTCTGTTTGAACTATAGTTTAGCTTTTTTACACTTGGGCTTATCAGTCCTGATGATGTCGCAACAAGACGAAGCGCGTCGGCTCTCCATTTATTCCTCGAAAAGATCGATTAATAAAGATACAATTTGTGAAACTATAACAAGTGTTTTTAGTATTTATCTGAAAATGAATAGAAATATGTTTCACCAAGTGATTACATAAAGATCAGTAAATTAACAAGGTCTTGTTGAGACTTGACCTAGGGGGTATTAAGGCCGTCGCTTACACGGACGATGTGGAGATCCTGGTATCAGGGTTGTTTCCCTCTGTTATCAGCGAGATTATAGAGGATCTCCTGAAGAAAGTGAGCAGTTGGTTTAAGAACTGTCGACTGGCTGTGATTCCAGGGAAAACTGAGCTTATACTCTTCACCATAAAAACTATACTTTGCTTTCCCTATATTAAACGGCCAACAACTCTTACTATCCTTCAGTGCCAGTTATTTGGGTTTAATCCTGGATCCCAAACTGAACTGGAAACTAAACATAGAGGGGCGATTAAAGAAGGCATGTATAGCCCTTTATGCCTCAAGACCTACCTTTGGTAAAACATGGGGACTGCAACCTAAGATGACACTGTTATACACAGCGGTGGTGCATCCAATTCTCACCTACGGTTCACTGGTTTGGTGGTTTTCGATGAGTAAGACTTATAACCAAACCAAGCTAAGTAGAGTGCAAAGAACCGCTTGCATCGCCAGTACCGGTGCCTTGCGCTCCACCCCAACCGAAGCTCTTAATGTGCTACTGCATCTACTTCCCCATGATCACCAGATCAAATTCCATTCGTCATGCATTGCCGTCAGACTCAAAGAATCTGGGTGCTGGGTTGCTAAGCCCTATGGCCACAGCAAAATCCTTAGCTTAGCACCTAGAGGACTGGCCGATGCCTTAACTGAATGCATTACGCCTGTCATACATTTTAAAAAAGGATTCCAACTAGAAGGGAATGGAGAATGACAGAACCGGCCAGCAACTCTGATACCGTAAAATTCACGTTGAAGATATTCGTATCCCACTAAGTTCCCTTAAGAGGGAATTCTTTCTGCATTCCTTAGCGCTGGTAAATCCCAAATAGAGCGCCTTGGTTCAGTCGGGTAGTTTTAAAATCTATAAGCGGCTAGAGCCTGATGGTTAACGTCGCAGACACTACTTTGACTTGAGGAAAAGCCATAATATTCCATAATATTTCTTTTAAATTAATATTAAAATTTAAGTAATTAGGTATGTTTTCTAGTTTTAATACGAGACTTTGATGCGCTGGCAAGGCTAGGAACTGAGATTTTGGTAATTAAAAAAGATTTCTGAAATACAATTAATTAATATTTCAAACAAAGTGAGCATAACAAAAAAAACACACTTTTATCTATTACTCAGGAATCTTAATAAAAAAAAATATTTTCAATTTAATCAAGCGCAAAGTGCTGGTCGAGGAGTCGAGGGAAAAAAACTGGAAATTGAAGGATCGCTCTTCCTCCCCCCACCTCATATCTGTTAAAAAAAATTAATAAAATTGGAATGTCTGTGGTTTCAAAATAATTGTCATTTTGTAATCCGATTTCGATGGGACTTTCACGGGATGGCTCAGCATTTTCGTAGCATAGGTTAATTATGGTACGAGGGAGGGAGAGGGATGACAAGTAAAAATAATCGAAAACGGCCGATATTGGTGTCCAATCCATTCTTTTCCGGTCAGTAAGATGAATAATGACACTCCCGATGAGATAAAATTATGATTTTTTACTTGTTTACCTAGAAATTGTTATGTCACATCTCCTCCGGCATCACAGCCTTCTTCAATTATTTTCTATTGAAAAATTAAATTACCTTACTTTTTTAATCTTCTTATTAGTAACTGAACTAAACATAACGCATTCTTCTACTTTTTGAATTTTACATGGCGTATGCATATACATAACTCTCTCTTGTCTACAATAAGTTATTGTAAAAAAATTAGAAGTATAAAATTAAACTTTATTGTTTACACGACAACACATTACTTGAAATTTGTATAATTGTTATCGCGATAAGTCACTCAAATTTAAATATTATAAATTAGTTTATTATTTTTCCATAACATCTAAGAAATGTTTTTCTGTTGGCATTTTTATTCCAGGATGCTGAGTTTTCATATGTTTTTGCAAACCATTATACCATCCATATGCCATAGGACATTCAGTACAAGTATACGGTTTTAATCCAGTATGAATTACCATGTGTTTCCTTGCCGATTCTCTAGAGAAGAACGATCGCCCACAATTGCCACACTGCAATAAAAGTTTTAAAATTTAAAAAATGTTATTCAATTTTTAACAAAATTAAGTTTATTAATTTAAGAATATTAAAAATTCAAAGATAACAGTTTTTATTCCCTTCCAAACATACATTTACTGTGAGATATTGTATCTTTCTCAGTACAAATAACCACTGGAAAAATACAGCTTTTGAGCATTTCAAAATATAAAAACGATCATGCCAAGTTCTGTCTTTATTTATTGTAAATGTCATGACAACCTGGAGCTGTGCACTTATGATGTTCCATTGCATTAAGAAAGCGAAGTGAAAACATTAATAAAATTAGATACTGCTTCACTGTAACTCATCGTGGGAGGTAGCTTGATGTTATAATGACTTAACAGATAACTGATTTTCGTTATGAATAAAGTACGTAGCTAATAAATTATGATTAAATAACTTATATAAATTGTGGTTATTGTAAATGACCTCCCTAAAATAGCAGTTTCAGGATGTTGCAATCAAACTGAAAATATAATATTTCGAACTTGTTTGCCCTTAGCACCGTCGAAGGTTCAAATTGTAAATTTTTGCGAACTTTTTTCATTTGTATAACTTTTGTGACAAAATTTCACAGGATGATGCCTTTAGTATTTTCAAAGTAAGATGTGAAAAAACCGTAAAAAATTCGTGGAGTATACATGCAAAGTGGAGACGGAAAAAGTTCTTTTGCGTACCAAGAAGAAGCCATAAGATCAGGTCTTTCATAATGCAATCAAACATGTCATATACCATTTTTTATTTTAACGACTAGATATGAGTTTCTAAAGTCGTTTGTAATGTGCCTCCTTCTCGAATTTTTCAACCGATACATTGAAAAGTGTGAAAACAAATCGTTAGTCTTAGCACGTTGTCAGTACATTTCCATTTAAGAGGAAATTTACAGTAAAGCACCTAAAATGAAAGGCACATTTAAGGGCTGATTAAATAATGTGCGTTTTACAATAAGACCAGTAAATTTCTTTAACTAATGAATGTTTAAGATACATTTTTCAAACAAAAAGATTTTTTTTCATCATACATATGTAAGACAACAATAGGCGACTTTAATCGGGCCAGCGTTGTGGAACATGTTGTATTGGCGGACGGTAGACCTGCAAAATCAAGATTCCGAAGCAGGCAAGTTTAATAGAACAGAGGAAATATAGATATAGAAATCCGGCCATCCTAAATCTAATACCTAAAAAATATAATAAATCAAGTGCATTCTCCGTACATATTTTGTACAGTTTGTTTAAAAATATTTAATCGAAAGGCTGGTGTGACAACCAACTATGTCCGCAGTTAAATAAACGTGTTTTGAGAAAAAGCTAATTAAAGTTCGCTATTACCAGCAGATGCAAGACAGACGACGAAGCAGACACAACAATTGCTTTGTAGCGGTGGGAATATTTTGAATTTGGCGTTTGAAAGAATTTTTCCCAGGAGGAAAAATAAATGCAAAAACATTCCGATTTTACTGTGAAAAGAAAATGGAAAATATAAGAAAATTGTTCTCAGTTTAATTTTCGAACTATTTGTTTAACCCTCCGGAAAAAATATAAGCTTTAGTTTAAGAGAAAAACAAGAAAAAGTCAAATAAAACTTTAAAATCTATAAAAAAGGAGAAAAAATACAATACAGCTCGGATACGAACTGCCATTCGAAATTTGTCCGTCTTATTTCTAAAATGGCTACAAAGGTGTACTTTGAGACGGTACAAACATTTCGGTCGAAATTTTCGATTGTTTTTCCTTTGCACAATCTGAAGGTACATCATTTCAAGTTTTAGTTAAAATGTTTAGTGATAATCCTAAAAATTAATAGTCAAATCTAAAAATAGTGGTCAGAATTGGTAATAAAATTTTATTCGAAATCAATCGTATTATTGATATAAAACTTTTTGATTAAAAAATTTGTATTTGTCGAGAACTTAACATGGGTTTCACGGCTTCAAAAAATCGAATTTTTTGTTGTTGTCTTATTATTCTACAACATCTCTAGAATATTGTCCTAAATTTTCAAGTCGATCGGAGTAATAGTTTCGGAGATAGAGCCTTGGGAAGTTGCGCGCTCAAAGCCAACAGCTGCTCAGAAAAAATCTTCGAGCGGGACTCGCGAAGCCAGGATTCGTCACAGACAAGAACAAAAGGATGCCCTGGACATTGCAGCTGCAGCAGGTCCTTTACTTTATGGGCCGGGAATCGATGATTCTATGTAAGTTGAAAAAGAAATCTTTTCCCCAGTTTTATTGTCACTCAAAACTTAAAACGCGTTTTTCTCGACACTGTATTTTCAAAGTCGGTTGTCAAGATTTCTCGAAAACTACTAAACCGATCTTGATGAAATTTTACACACATCTTCGAGATATCATTGAAAAGGAGTTGGACGAAGGATTTATTTTTTTTTTAATTGCAACTATTTAAAAAAAATGTAGAGCAAATTTTTGTAAAAATGACTGCCAAAAATCCAATTTTCACTTTAATTTTTTTCCTTCGTCCAAATTCTAGTTTAAGGTATTAACTTAACCACGTATATTTCTTTTTGACTTCAGTTGATCCTGTCATGAAATCTGCTGTCAACGCGCAAGCACCTTTTTTCCGAGGGATCACCGGAAATGACGTAGCAATGGCAGAGTTCCAAATATTTGTCTACAAAAATTTCAGAAATTCTTTTTCAAATGTGTATATTTAAGGCAATAAAAAGTTTAAATGAAATATTTAATTTTTTATATAAAAAATAAGCCGTTTTTTACCCGAGGAAACCCATGTAACCCCTTAACTAGAATTAACAAAAACTGATTAACAATTTTGAAGTTCGCCATTTTAAAATCAAAATTCCAAAAATCTGGCTAAACAAAAACTAGTTCTGCTCTTATATTTTTCCTCTTGTTTTATTTTTATTTCAATAAATACATACAGATACAGCCTTTCGAAAAAAACACATGGCAGACAATTTTACATTTTTTATGGCTGCAATCTATGTAATTTAATAAATTCAACATGACTTTTAAGGCTTTCGCGGTTGTTCACTACCATTGTCACTTTTTCGGATTATCCGCGTAAATTGCCAAAATTAAAAAGTTCTAGTCACCGGTGAGCACGCTCAATGCAATTTGAAGCGAAACGTTCGGGATGAGTACCAGTAATAGCAGGTTTTAACTTTGTTTATTTACAAGGATAATCCGCAAAACTGACAATGGGAATTCAATGTTTATAATATTATAGGTATGACAAAGATTCATCAAAAGGGGCAGTTTTACCGTTCTAAAGTTATGCACGCCTTAATCTGACATGCAATAAGCTCGTTTTTTATTAAAATTTAACGATTTTTGAAGCAAATACAAAGGATGTTCTATAATTTTTGTCGTTTAGGTTATTGATATTATTTTTCTTACCACTTTGGCCAATATACTTCTTCATACGTATAAATCAGTCATTAAACCAAAATTACGATTGCTCCGTTGGTATTAAATCGCTGCGCTCGGAAAATGAACCAAGTACTTTCCTTTCAGTTAAAAATTATATACGAACGATGGATGATTTATGACCGTGTAACTTATATAATCTGCATCATTATCCTGATAATATATATATACATATTTTGCTATATGATTTGATTGGGATAAGACACCGTGAAGTGAAAGGTTACTCAGAACTTAAGCCATGTTAAAAATTATAATATATTTTTACTCGACTTAACCTCTGCTATACTACTCAACAGGTCTTGTGCGAATGACGATATCGGCGAAGTACTTGGTAAGCTGGTAGATATTGTAAAAGCCCATAAAGCAATTTAGAAGGCAATAACTACATTACTCAGCCATGCTCCATTTTGGATTATATTAAACTTAAAGTTGCTTGGTTGGAAGGAGGGAAGAAGGGAGGCCTTAAGATATTAGGTACATGTGTATTCAAATTTCAAAATCTTTTCTTGTATTTAGCAGTCGAAAAAGAGCAAATTTCTTAAGTAAGGTGAAGAAATTTCTAAATCGCGGGCAATATGTAAATCTACGGGTATAAAGGACTTCAATCTTCAACGCGTTTTCCGAGTGGAATTATACTAAGTAGAGAAACGCAACCCATCCTGAAGAAGATTGACAGATATAGATAGTTTAGATGTTATTTGCTGATGTTGGTTCAATGATGATCTATGTTGCTTTTAAGGAAGATATAACATTCTCAGCATTAATAAACGGAAAGATTAAATGCGAATGGTACCCTGTCCTTGAGGAATAGAAGAAAAAACCTTTATTTTCTTATCTGTGTATCGGTCAGAAATGTAGGATTTTGGTATTCTAAATCGCAAGAAAAGTATAAAACTTAATAATTGTGGGGAATTAAAGAGAATAATTTTAACAACTTGGACAAAAAATTCGAAACCAGTTTTAAAAAGTGTGTTTGGCTACTACCATTCACTAAAAAATGGATAGAAAACAAATTTTTGAATTTTGTTAATTTTTATTATATTTGAAATAAAAAGTTAACAAATATAAGTCCTGAGTTAATAATTATTCCAAGTTGCATTCTGTGCGTTGATCTTTTATACAAAGTCTTCTCCCCCACCAGGGCTCATATGAATCAAAACCTCTTATCCATAATATAAAAATTTAATATTAATTTACTGTACAGTATTTCCAACTGCAATGCATGTATTTTATCTTGTTTCTTTTTCAGAAAGCTTCAAAGTGGCTTGCAGGCCGAAATTGAGTTATCATCGGAATATATATCTTCATAAGGTGTATTCATTCATTCATTCATTAATCAAAATGTAGAACTAAAGTATTTAACGGTAAAAAAACACGATCTGTTACGACTTTAACATACGATGTGTACCAATTATCCTGAAAGCGAGCGTTAATTCTAAAAACTATTGCTTTTTGGAATAAACAAATTTGGTAAAAGACTTTTCAGGACTCCGTACAAAAGGGGTTCAAACGTAATCATATTAGGGTTGTTATAATGCCCGTCTGGCCATCCGTCAGATTTTTTGTGTATACGAAGATTTCCTGTCAGTCGCTCAATTCACAATATTTTTACCCAAAAATTTAACAGAAGACTCTTAAAATGTTGTACTATTAAGTTCTATTAAATTTTTCATTGATAATCCGACCGAGTTTTTATTGTATTAATCAAATACAATTTAATGAAAATGTGCTTCCGTTAACATTAAATATTTAATGATAATATTTTTATCAATGCATTGTACCTATCTTTGACTTTAAACTAACATTATATTACTACGCAATCCACAATCGCCTGTTAGGGTAATCTGTTATCAGTAGAAAAAAAATTTATTTGATTGACCAGCAGGATCAAGCCTAGGGTTCTCATGAAAACAAGCCAGCACAATATCCCCTAATCCACGAACTTTCTTGATCTCACAGTAAATTATTGTTGTACAAAACTGACGATAAAATTAGCATGCATAATTTTATAACGAAATATTATAAATTTTGCTTTCGAATGAAGTTTCAATATACCTTGTGTAATTTTAACTTCTCGTGGACGTTTTTAATATGCTTGTTCCTGTTACTAGCTGTACTAAATTTCAAAGGACACTGATCACAAGCGTATGGTTGGATTCTTGTATGAGTTCTGTTATGAATTTGGAGATTAGCTTTTGTGCTGCCTCGATAGGAACAATATTGACATTGAAACATTTTAACCTCTGAATGAATGGCGCGATGATTCGTAACAGCACTCCACGTTTTAAACGCTTTTCCACAAGTCTATTAAATATAATAAATAAATACAAATAAGTACTTGCCTTGAAATTTTTAACTCCCGTGTGCCGACGTAAATGTTTCTGAAGGTTGCTGGATGTGGTAAACTTGGCGGAACACAGGTTACACTGGTAGGGCCTTGCTCCTGTATGAGTTCTCATATGGATTTTCAAGTCGTTAACATTTCTTGCTCGATAGTCACACACATTGCACCGATGTTTTTTTTCTCCGGTATGAATAGACCGATGATAAGTCAGAGTACAGTCTTGCGTAAACGATTTTCCACAAACCTAGGATCATTTATGCCGACACACGGGATACAGTAAATTTAGTACATAAATATATAGAAAATTTAAATGAGATATAATTACTAAGACGTCTCTACATTTAAAAATTGTACTTAACACTTAAGCACTTGGCAATTTTATGACACAATAACGTAAAACACGTATTAAAGCGTGACTGAGTGCCTATCTGTTAAAATAATTGAAATAATGCAGCCTTTAAATTTTTGTTTAATTTGAACTTCAAAAATGGGTGTTTTATTTTACATGATGTAAGCAAAAATTCTTTATAATTTGTAAATTCAAAGAATTACAGAGAAAAGGCAAAATATATTAAAAAACAATGTATTGCTTTAAAAAAACATTTGTTCTTCAGCTTTTTTTCATAAACTCTTAGAAATCAATGTTTAAATATATAGTTGGAAAGATTAACAAATTAATAAAGTAAATAAAATTTGCATTATTAAAATATTATTATTGTTTCATTATACCCAATAATTGTATTAGGATAAGTATACAGAGTACAAGCAATTTTTGACATGTGGCCGAATCCCCTCAAGAAAAATTACAGACCCCAGATCTTTATTTTTTCCATTTAAATTACATTGAGATTTGAAGTATATTGCTTTCCTGAGTTTTATTTTGTTTCTCCGCATGTAACTGGGTTAAACAAGTATGGCAACCGCTCAGAAATTGTATCTATCGAACGCCTAAAAACCATTCATATGGATTTGATAAAATATAAAAGAAAAATTCATACTTTATCTTTTACAGTGAAAAAAGTAACACTCTGATTATCTTTTAGATGTCTTGTGAATATTTTTAATTATTCATCTTTTTAGGTGATTCATCTTTCCGAGAGTTGACTGTATATATAGAAAAATATTTCCTTAAATTTTGCTCTATTTCCTGATTTTTCATAACTATTTAAAGGTAACTGCATCGGTAAATTATTGTGGAAAACATGAACTTTTTAATTTAAAGACACTATTAAAAATTGCGTTCTTGTGTGTTTAAAAAAGGTCCTAAAGTGCTACATTGAACCTTTCAATACACAATGTGTGAGAAAAAAAATCTTTACCCGAGTGTAATGATAAATAACCTTCAAAGGCGAAACCATTGAGGTATGCAGCAAAATAAAAATTATTTAAAAAACGATCGATTGACGTTTTTGTGAAAAAAGCTCATATTTAACAGCAGCACCAGAGGATTAGATTTTCTCCTTCATTTTCGCGTTTGTTTATAAATTTGTTTTCTACAAATAACAATTAATATATTCGGTCGGTCGGCCAAATTAACATAATAAAACACTAAGTACAATCAAAGGTTATCTATAACTTTCTCTTCAGGAACTTACTCTAAGGAAAACAATCTAGTATTGTATGGCTGTTGTTAAGTTCTCTGGAACATTAGCGAAGCCCCATTAAACTTTTAATGCAAAAAACGAAAATAATTTTCTTCCAACTTACAATTCTATATTGTTTGCAAATAATTCTTCAATCAAAAAATAATTTTTTTAATCAAATAAAATATTATTCAACTTTTCAATTTATTTAAATTTTATGCTTTTAAATTGGTTCCAATTTTTCTTCTTCAAAAATTAAGGCCCAATTTCTTATACCAGTAACAGACTATAACATTTTGAACTAACAGATTTGAAATTAACTGTACTTTGCTTTTATCAAGACGCCAGTAATCTTTTAGGTAGTAAAATTTTTTGCTTTGACTAATGTAGAGACGTACAAAAATAATTTTGAATAGCTTACTCACCTCACAAACATACGGTCTTTCGCCCGTGTGCGATCTCATATGAACCCTAAGAGTTAGCTTAGTTTTGAAATCCTTGCTACATATGTGACACTGGTATGGTCTCTCTATAGTGTGACTATGCATATGTTTCTTTAGAGACACCTTGTTATAACAAATTATTCCGCAAATTTCACATTGATGGATTGTAGTATCAATATCTTTCCCTAATTCAACTTCCTCACTTCCTAAGCTAGTATCTATCTCTTTTTCTACTGTGTTCCTATAACCGCAGAATATTTATATTTCTAAAATTATATTAAATAGATAAAAGTTACATCAGATTGTCTTCCTTCTCCTCTTCTTCAAAAGTCACATTTATTTCTACAGCGTCTTCCTGAACGTCATCATCTTCAAGGTTTTCTATATTTTGAGGGTCGATATCTACAAGAGTATCAAATATGTATTCAACACAATCTGCTTTTTCTGATGCTTTCTCTGTGTTTCTCAGGTGATAGTCCGAATTTTCACATAAGTGTTTAAACTTGTAAGCTTCTTCTAATAAATTGAGACAAATTTCACATATGTTTTGCGGCAATCCATCGTCTTTACTGACCTGTATATAAAAAATTATATTTTTTTAACAAAAGAGATAACCTTATACCTGAACATTGGCACATTCGCATATTTTTTGAACAATGGTTATACCATCTGCAGTATATTCGTGTATGTCTCTCAGATTCTCAGTTTTGCTTTCCAGGCATACTCGACAAATGTCGTCTTCAGTTTTAACGTTATCAATATTATTCAAAAATTCTAACAATCTTTTTTCTAGAGGGCTTAAAAAACTATTTCTTTCTGTATCGTCTAACTCAAGTTCATCAAGAATAATCTTTTTCCTTTTGACTTTATTAGTCCATCTATCAAATGCCTGAAAATATAAATTAAAAAAAAACAATTAGCCGTCCTCATTAAGCCTCGTATACGCAACAGCCTTCAAAAGGGGGTATTAATGATAAAATTAGTATGGAGTGTTAAAAACAACACAAATAATTTTCAAGCATGGTTATCCCTGACTGTTTTATTTATTTGCAGTGTTGCAAGGCATTGTTGTGAGGCTCTTGCTGAGATTTTGAAATAAGAACATCTCCCAACGCACGAAACTCAGGATCTTTGAATCGAACGTAAGATCTGTTCTGTACAACATGGAAAGCGACCTGTCGAAATCCCATCTAAGCTACAAGACTTTTTAAACCGGTGCCTTCGACGCATTTTCAACATCCATTAGCCGGTGGTTATTACCAACGAAGACAACAACATTTAGAAATTTGACGGTACCTGGAGTATAGAGGTGGGAACAACTTGAAGAATTGTATCTGGCGTTGTGATGTGTCTACAAGGAATGAAACTAGCAATTTCGTGAGAACGATGAGTATGGAAATAGTGATAAAAGAGTAAGAGACTACCGACATTCCGTCGATGCTCCAGAAAGTCAATACTCTCAGAGATTGTGTCATCGTCAATAGGTTTAATTGCCTTTCGTTGGACCTTGTTTAACGCGAACAATGCGGTGCGTCCAGGATCTGCCCCAATATGGGAATTATATTCGAGTCTAGGCCTGATGTAAGGCTGATGAGATAAAAAAACCTAAGTATTTCAACGCATTTTTGGTGACAAAAAATACTATATGATCGGTGCAGATAAGGTTGCTTATAAGAAATAAAGCGATGCATTCCAAATGTTCAAAATATATTTGATGTTATGATTAATGTCTCTCGTGGAGAAGCAATCAAACCAGTTCATTTCTTTGAGATATGTATTAAGTACAGTCCAATCAGTCTTTTTATAGTGCCACATTAAACTTCCACCACTGATTAGCGATTATCAGAGAAGTGATGGAAAATTTGGCAGGGTGGTCCATGGACAATGCTCTGAATTGCCAAAGGGAGCCATGACCGAAACCGAGTATTTGTCTAGATACATTTAATTTTCCCAAAACAAACAAAATTAGGAAAGCACGACGAAGATCGGGAACGAGTACGTGTAGGACGTTGTGTGTGTTTTCGTTTAACTAAACTCGACTGTAAAACAATACTAATAGTGACACTATTGAAAGAGCTTGGAAAAATATAGTGTGAAAATTTTAAATTTCAAAAATGTTTCCTAAAATTTCAAAAATTATGAAATATCTTCAAAACAAGAGCCTGTCGTGAACGGTAGCAAAATAAATGAGGAATCCCTCTATAATAGCAGCAGAGCGAATGCGGAGGATAAGGAAGTGTCAACAAGTTTTATGTAAGACAACTACAACAATGTAGACAACTACGTCAACGTACTACTCGTACCTTCAACAAAATTTCAAAATTATGCCGACCAATTAGTGAGAAATGAATAAAATGAAATAAAAGGTCACTGCGCTCATTTCTTTCTTATCAACAACACAAACATCCCGTCTCGACAACACCGCCTGGTACGAAATTGTGGAAAATAATTTAATTTTTTTCATTATATAAGTTTATCAAAACAATATTTGATTTGACTAGGAGAGAAGGGGTAAATGATATTTTTGTTCAATTTAAGCATTCATTTTTTTAAACGGACGTGAAAAAAAAATCTTTGAATATATTCTAAAATTGCGCGTTCTCTAAATAATAGACCTTTTTGGCCCCCCTATGAAAACTTTGAACCTACACTACTTCCATGATCAAAACTCACCTCTCAACATGTTCGTTTTATAATCTAAGGATTTTCGTAATAGTTGTTGTACGATATTGACAAAAAATCAGCATAAGGCTTAGGCCTTTGAATTGCTATTAAAATAGAAGTTTTGCGTATTATTAAATATAATATTAGGTTGCTGGAGGATGGACGGATGAGTTGAAGCCTTAAAGGATACGGCGATCCTCATCTGACTATTCTCAAGTGTCAGTTATACCTCCAAGCGATAGCAACCGAGCAATGCATCCTAGAACGTAGCCAAGTAACTAATGCGGGAGGAGATAACCTCTTGAAAAATCCCCCTAACTCTAAGGATGTAGTAGGCCATGACCAGAGAGTCTGCAGTGGTGTCCCCCTATCTGTAGGACCCAGGGGTAATTGGGCCGCGAATGGTGTCTCCTCAGGCACTTCTGTAGGAGTATGGTAGACCCTAACAGGTTGGTTATACATATAACACAACAGAAGCAGCTTTGGGAAAATTACCTTTAGAAGGTTCTGCGGCTATGGAGGATGGAGGGCAAAATAATAACAAGCACTTCCTCAGGTGCGGCGGTGCAAAGATTTTAGACTCTAACGAGTTGACTATCTCAGCGGTACACGCACCAGAAGAAGACGCAGACCTGCCTTCCAAAAGGTTAGTTGCGGTTAATCCGGAGGAGGTTACTGGTCCTGACTCTGAACAATAGCTTTATGGCCTGGAACCCTTAAATGCCGTGGACAAAGAAGGGGTGGGGGTTGTAATTAACGCATGGACCAAGAAGGAACACTGGAGATGGTGCGACAGCATGGATTCCTGCAGACAGGCTAGGATTCTAGCAGTGACCCAGGAAACCGAGGTTAGTGGCGACAGTGGGATAACTGAATACTCAGTTGCCCCCACTAAGGGTAACTGGGAGGGGACAAAAAGGACCCGATTCTATGTGGTCTGTTTTGGGTAATCCCCAGAGAGGTGTTTTTAGTGAGCAAGAATCTCAAACTACCGGAGGACACGGGCTGTCCGGTGTCTTTTGGAAGATTTTCACCTCTACCGCTAAAACAAAAAATTTAATATAATTTTATGAGAATAATAAAAACTGGAAATCCAGTATGGTACGAACATTTTTGAAACACATAGTTTAAATCGTTAAAACTTTCGATTCCACAATCTGGTTAAAAACCATTACTTACAACCTATGCTTTTTTGCAGTAGTTTCACATAAGAGAACTGCTAAATAGCAAAATATCAAATAGCAGAATCTTTTATTATAAAAGCAACAATTGTTTAAAACTACGTATATTTTCAATTGGCAGTAATAATAACATAATGATATATCAAAGGAACAAATAAAAATATTCATATCGTAGTTCGAGATAGAATATAATCAAAGTTTGTCGAGTATCGAGCGGTGCAGATCAGATTTAATTAACGGCGAGTATAATAGCAAAAAAAAAATTTCAAGACCGGCGGAAAGGACAGACTTAAGTTTAAAATACATAGGAGAAAATTACTTACCTTTTGCCATTGTTCTTCCTTAAAAGGTTGGGCTCCTAGTGCTTCTAGTTCTAATGCTATTGTTAGCCATACTTTTGGGGAACTGTGAGCAATTTCTAAATGATCTAAAATACAGTTTAATTCCACAGATGATGGATCGGCCTAAATTAAAAGAGACATAACAATATGAAAGTATATAAACAGATGTTCAAAAGAATTCACCATTATTTTATCGGTATCAACCATATTTAACAGCTCGAAATCTTCAAGTGTAAAACTTAAATTCTTCCTACAAAATAACACATAAAAAATATACTTTTTTGCAATGAATAATTATACTTAGATTTCTTTATTTCAATAATTTTTTTTCGAATAAAGGTTACCCAACCTTTCATTAAACCTATCCAGTCTAATTCTGATTCTAATCCACTGATCTTATTTAATTCACTACATAATTGTTCAATAAGTTTTGGGTAGCATTCTGGATCTGTTAAATAAGTAAATTCTTATTATATTTATATTTAATTTAACTTAAAGCAGGAAAACTTACTGTGAACAAAGTCAGAATTCAATTGCATATACTTCAAATAAACAAGTTTGTGGGCGGGAGTTAGAAAATCGGCAAAGTCCACCTGAACAACGTAAATATAGTAAATAAATACTTTTTAGTGCTAATTTAATGAATACAAATATATATTCGTCATTTGAAATAATGAAATACAAAGCGGAAATTAACAAATAAATAATGTTTTATAGATACAGTCGTTCAAAAAGCTTTTTATAGTAGTAGATAAATATGATATATTATGGATTCATGCATTTTAGTGGCATAAAAGTTAATCATCCCGATAAGAGCATTTTCAAGTTTTTTGGACACTTTTTTATGAATAATAAAAAACATTAATTTCAGCTTATCTTTTTAAATGTATGAATTTATAATTTTTAATAATCAACTAATGAATTAGTTCAATTTTGTAATTGTAACGAATGAATTTTTATTTCCTCGTCCTGTTTTGTTTAGATAAAATTCCTCAAGTGTACCAGGTGAAAAAATACGATGTCTCCGATTTTGTTCAAACTTCACCAAATTATTGTTACTGGTATTATCGTGCCAAACGATTTTCAAACAAAAAAAATCTGTGCAGAAGTTACTTTTGCATTTTTGCACTTTTTCTCGTGATCATATCTTTTTTGAAAATTCATAACTATCGTCACCATTGCCGAAGAACGTTGATCTTTAGTGATTTGTAAAGATCGTTACATGACCTTCCGAATAAAAATATAATTTTCCGAAAAAAAATTTTTCACAAAAAAAATTTTGACTTTCACAAATATTTTTTGGTTTTAAAAAAAATACTTGATCATGAATTTTTTTCATATTTTTTCAAATGAAAGTGTCATCCCTTAGCTTTAAAATCATGCATTGAAAGCCCGCGCACGCCTTTTTTTACTTAGAACAGATGAACATAACTTAAGAAACTGTAGATGGCGCGTTAAAGAGTATTCTCACAGTCAGTCAGTATAACAGTCAGATATCGCCACAAATAGTCAAAATGCCAAACAAGTTGAAATATATAAAGCATTTTTGCAATCCTTTAAAGCAAAAGAATCATACGTGGAAAAACAAGGGTCTGAGAAAAGTGACTTCACAAATTCGTAAACAGTTTCCGACCCTTCCTGTCGACGCAAAAGTCTGTGGATCATGCAGAAACAAAGTGAAAGTGATTTCTGACGAAGAAGGTGCAATTTCATCCTGATGTTGAGTGCCCGATGTAAGTATCGGATGTATCGGACCACATGAACAAGTAACTGTGCTTTGGCAGACAATTCAGAACTCTCTCTCCTGAACGAGAAGACGGGGACAGCGGTGGTCCAAGTCTGGACCCTAATAGTCTAAATGGTTCACTGATGGCTCAAAAACGGAATATGGCGTTGGCACTAGTGTCTTTTTGCGCAACACTAGGGTTTCGATTGCATTGCATTGCCCTTATCAACTTGTGCTCTTTCAAAGACTAAAAGGGGCTAATATAATATATATATATATATCTTCTCTGACAGCCAAGTAGCCCTCGATATCAAGTCTAGATACCGAATACGGGCCCAGAATGGCTCTTCCTAGCGATGCCGTGGTCCCGAGCCCTTCTGCGGCCTTAGCTGGTCGTCGGCAAGAGCTGTGATTGAAGACTGGGGATATGTTTGTTTATACGAATACCTTAAGTAAGGCAGATCAAAAGTTGCTGTTAGGCTACCTGTCTGTCCACTGGGGGCTGAGCTGTCATCTACACCGGATGAGTCTGTCCAGGAAGTGTCGACTCTGTCTGCAGGCCGATGAAACCTTGGCATGGCTGAGGAGGATATCATAGGATATCTGAGGGTGGATCAGCGTCTTTTGCAGTGGTAGGGGTTATGTTACAAAAGACCTCCTAGGTCGCAGTGGCCACCCCCAATATAGTAACAGTAGTTTTCAGTGGAGTAAGTGATAACGTGTCGGCCTACTAATCTGGATGTTGAAATGTTACCGATTTCTTAATTTTTCTCGCTCTTTGCGTGCAGAACCTAGTCTGCATACCAAATGGTATGATGATGCCGGGTAAAAGTTACAGATTTCTTAATACTTTCGTTGTTTGTCTGCTAACCCTAGCCGGCTTACCAAATTTCAGCTTTCTAAGACTTCAGGAAGTACCGTAGAGGTTTTGATTATCGTGAGTGGCTAAATCGACGTATTTCAGGAATTAATAAAATCTAAAGTATAAAAGCTGGACAAATGAAACTTAGTGTGTTTCATTAGTCTGGTAACTACATCTTATTCTGAGAGGGCTCTCTGGTACTATCCAGACCAAAGCTATGAGGGTTCGAAAATACGACGAAACGCTTCGAGAAAAGGTAGGTAGTGCCTAGTCTTGGCGGGGGCACTATCGTGCCCCAGATTTGCCTCCTCCATCGCCCCAGTGAAGCATATTAATATTTAGTTATATTAGGCATGTTTTCTATACGAATCTTTGCCCGTTTCTGTATGATTAAGGAATAGTTTATAACGCTTCTTGTAAACAAAATGAGGTTCGACCGAGACTCAGGAGGCAATTGACTTACAAACTGTGGATCTACAGAAATAGTTTAAAAGTAAAAAAAGTGCTGGCCTGAAAAATAGCTATTTTCGACTTACCAACTTATTACTTGTGCCCACAGATATTTACCAGTAATACAAATAGCAGATTTTCTCTGCGCATGGAATCAATTGGATTCTTGACTCCAAATTATGCATTTGAAAAACCAATACAGATATTTACATGTAATGACATATTTTTAATGTAGCAAAAAAAAATTAAATAGCCAAAAAACAGTATTCCCAATTTTCGAATTATGAAGTTATGATGCACTTTAATACCAAATATATTAATATATATGATTAAGCGTAAGATATATCAAATAAATAAATAATCTTTAAATTGTCAGTACTCTATTCGACAAGATTTGACTTTGTCTACGTGAAGAATTTATTTTCAAAATAGCACTTTCCTAGTTAAATTAATTAAGTTTACTACCAAAATTACCTCTACCTTATTCAGAATATTCGAATCAGTATACTCTCTGTTTTCGCACTCCATTACTTATTAAAAAGAAATATTTATTTGTAAATAAATCCTTATACTTTTGACAACCAACTGACAGCCATTCAGAAATCGAACTGACAAATAATGAAGAAGCATGGGGAGGAGTGCCAGCATAATAGAGACTTTTTAGCAAATTAAAGGTAATTGCACATAATTAATTCATTGCTGTTGCAAGACATAACAATTAACTCTCTCTTATAAAGAACTTATATCCCAGCAAATAAAACAAGCTGAATTGCTGTACATACTTCGTGGAATATGCCTAATTCCACGAGGACTAACTACCCAGCAGTAAATCAGTCTCCGTGGATAGTCAATGGAAATTGTACCCTTCCCTCTAAACATTTTGGCGAATTCGCTCTAAGCGAAACGTAAACGTAATGTTTACGAGCCGCTCTGACACCAACACTAATTTATAAAATTATAAAGTGATTGCAATAGTTTTAGTAATTGTGATAGACTGTTTTCATTGCGAAAAGACAATTTGTGAATTCAGAAAATAAGTGCACAGGATTAATTATAGACAATTAGGTATTTTATTTTCGAGGAGTGAAGCTTTTCTTCGAGTAAATATTTTAGTGAAGTTCTTCAAGTAAGAATCAAACTTCGATATTCAATTTGGGCATAATAAAATGTAAAATTAATGAATGAATTAGTTTTCTTTCTCCTCCCAATTTTTCAAAAAACGATTTACATCATTAGTTGATTTTGCACTTACAGTTCGCTATGGGACCCTTCACTGCCAAAGCTTTTGCGCTGAAGAGCAGTTAAACTCTATCACACATCTCGAGCAAAAGTTGTTACAGTGAGAATTCTCAAAGTGAACTGCATGAAAAGGATTATCAGCGGTTAAAACTAGGTCTGTTTCTTTCGCTCCACTTTTTCTACACTGCCTGCACTCTGTGCAAAATTGACGTCACACGGCGTTTGTTTCGCTCTCGGTGTAAACTTAGTGCAACTGCACGTTTGTTTCGCTGCAAAAAATAAATATCTGCACTTGCTTTGGATGAAGTGCAGGCAGATATTTGAAGTGATTTTAATTAATTATCAGAGGAGTCACATATAATTTCTTGCATTAAAGTCGGTAATATATTATTTTCCGTTTTATTAACCAAAATACGTTCCGTTAAATAGAAGTGACAGCAAATTACACTTTAAATGTTTGTTTCGCTGACGTTAGTGTAGGGCAAATTCCTACAATTCTGACGTCACATCGATTACACTCTACACTACTTCTGCAATTTTCATGCAGCGAAACAAGCAGACCTACTATTTCCTTTACGACACACAAAAAGTATTACGTTAAAGACACGTCAAGACATTTCGTTAACGACACGCTAAATCATTTCGTTTACGTCACGCTAAAAGCATTACGTTAACGACACGTCCAAGGCATTTCGTAATCGACGCACTGGACTATTACGCAAACGATACGTCTCCGGCGTAGAGTTAACGCAGTACTAACTCATAGCCATTTTATTTCAATTCTCTTTGGTTCAATGAAACGTTAACGACTCGTTTCTGTTACGCCGGCGGCGTAACGTTTGCGAAGGGTTCTATGAAAGTGTAACTTCGCCGGCGTTACGTTTACGACCCGCCATGTTTAGAGGGTTAAATTTCGACCTTTTAGAAAATTTTAAAATGAACGCAATTTTGTTTTACTACAAAACGGTGATTATTTTGTACTTAAAAAAGTTATAATTAGTAAGGAGTTAAATAGTTTGAACTTATTCTTGTCAGTATTTTATTGTTTTATACATTTTGGTAAAATGGTATCAAAAAGATATTTTCGACGACTACTCAGCGAAAATTCAGTCACGTGGAAAGTCAGTGGAAATTGTACATATATTCCACTTGGAGTTGGCGTGACAATACCCCGTAAACTAATATGCGTTACGCCTAGGACATCACAAAACTCAACTTACTTTCGACAGAGTTTCGAAGCAATTTCACGTCAAATCACCGTGCATTCCATGTGATGTGTTTTACTGGGTATCGCTATGAAATTCTTCGCGGACCCTATTGTTTTGCTAGTATATTCCTATTCTAGTGCCATCCTTAGTTGAGGATACCGTAATTCTTCAGCGAGTACTTCCATTTTTCGTAACGCCTTCAGGCTGCATCAGATTGCACTACTGCCGTCAGCAACAGTAACAGCAAAGTGTTCTTATTAGCTAATCCGAATCACGCGACCCGATCCGTCAGCAGAAAAATCCTAATTTTGTGATGCCATCTCGCGGCAGCACGATTAACTTTTTACTTTACCTTATCTACCATAATTCTTCCTATTAAATATTTTAATTACATAACTATTCTACCCAAACCACGAAGCACTTAAAACATTTTATGTAACTGTACAAATTTAACAACTAAGATTTACAAACACTACTTTTTAAAAGTCAGGAACTAACATTATTATCTTAGTTTTGTTATACGAAGGAATACGATGACGGTGAGTCGACAAACTCAAGTTGGCGGGAAAGATACTTTTCATTTAAAAAATTAATTTTAAGTGACCAAAGGAGGAGTATAAGTCGTCAGTGAAGCAAGTCATAATGTGTCGGCCTACCTATCTGGAGGTCCCAGTTTCGAATCCAACCGACGGCGACCCATGTTCGTTTTTTCGCGGTCTGTAGAGAATATGTCAGTTGTTCGGTATCCAATTTAAATTGTAGGTCCCCATGCAATCGTTGTCTAGAATCAGGTGAAGTTGTTCTCTTGCCCCATGCCCCACCCCCCATAAGAACTAAAGACAGAAAGGAGGAGATAAGGTCGAAAACAGTTGAAAATCTTATGAAACTAAAACTACACTAAATTTAATATGAATTTTTCTAATGAGAAAAAAGTAAAACAAAGATAAACTAGACATTGAAGCATAAAGAGGCGTATATATTTTCAAAAAATAAAAATAAAACTGACAAATTTCGTTTTATCTTGGATCGATGTTATTTTAACAAAATTATAATGATAGTATAGATAGAAATCATTTTGCTATCTGCATAATGTTATAACAGTTTGTTTTCATAACTTAAAATTGTAACAAAATGATTAACGTTATTTTTTTAGAGCCCTGCCAAAACAAAAATTTTAATGCGATTAAAGCAAATAATCAAGCCATAACAGGCAGGCATGCTTTCGTAGGAGTTCCTGTTGCAGTGATCACATCAATTATCATCGAGCAATCTGCCGAATGGAGGTCCCTTTGGATCTAATGATCGTCGAATGCGAGAAGACGTTTGACAGCGTTGGTCGCGAGTACGCGAGAGATTAGATGGTTTTTTTAAATACCTTACGCATCTGAACAAAGTCGTCCCAAAATTCGCAAGCCCTGAGTAGCGAAGTTCGTAGAGCAGGTATTATGAACAATGCTGCCAAAGCCAAACTTATGAGCTTGGACTCCAGGAGACAAAATTAAATTTATCTTGAAGAGCAGCAAGTGTATAAATTTTGCTATATTGCAAGTATAATTACCGCAGACGGCGAAACTAAAGCTGATTATAGGCTCGCATGAATAATGCCCGAGTTACCTTTAATACTTATGTTGAGATATTTCGCAATAACAACATCTCCAGAAACACAAAGCTCCGTATCTTTGAATCGAAAGTAAATTCTGTTTCGTTGTACCGCTGTTCAGTATTGAAAGTAACCTGTCATCTAAGCCTAAAAGCCTTTATTAACGGATGTCTCCGCCGAAATCCTAATATCCATTGACCGCAGGTCATTACCAGCAAAGATCTACATAGACTTTCAGGCCAAAATAGGATAGATATCGGCATTCGAAAACGAAAGTGGCAACGGATAGGTCACACACTGAGAAAATAGCGAAATAACATCGCTCAACAGGTTCTAGATTGGAAACCACGCGGCACCCAAGGAAGACGCCGAATTTGACTACCGCGCATACGTGAAAAAGATCCGCAGAGACGGAAGGTACCCAGACCAAAAAATCGCGACAGGAGAGAAAGCGTTAGTGCAGAATCAGGGCAAGTTAAGGATCGGTATAGGAGGATTAAAGGAATTAAAGGAAATTTTAAAAAAACCCGGCCAAAGCCTCAAAAACTAAGGAATCTTTAAGCAATATCCGTTGATTTTCTGTGGAAGGTACGTTCATATAAAACCGTTCAAACTATTATGACTGGAATTTAAAACTCCTCAGGTAGCGGTTGTTACTTTTTAAGAAGTTTGTGATAATTAGGTTTATAACCTCATGATACAAATGTAAATCACATATTTAATAATGGGGATTCCAATCTAGAGCCTGCTGTGCGATGTTGTTTGGCTCGTTTTTTATTGTGTGGCCTGTCCATTGCCACTTTAGCTTGCGAATACGGGTGTCTATCCCGTCTTGGTCTGTAAGTCTGTGTAGGTCTTCGTTGGTAATGACCTCCGGCCAATGGATGTTAAGGATGCTTTAGAGACACCGCATAACAAAGGCTTGCAGATTAAATGTTATTTGGAAGGTCACTTTCGATGTTGAACAGCCGTACAACAGAGAAAGGTTTTACGTTCGACTCGAAGATCCGGAGTATTGTTCGTCTAGAGATGTTGTTATAAAAATATAATACACATAGGCAAGTAAATATATCCAGAATAAATTTTGAAGTTTCTTAAATGCATTTCAGCCGCTGCCACATTGGATCCACCATCGTGAATTTTTGGAATCCCAGCTCTGGAATCAACACCATCCGTTGAGTACGAATATTTTTCCGCTTATCTTAATTGTTGAAAGCGATACAAGTTTTGTCTAGCTAGAACTGCCATTCCGGCTACTCTGCGTGGCGACCCATGATTGTTTTCTCCTGACAACAGACTACGACAAAAAAAAAACAATTAGGGGTAGCAAAAGTAATGTCGGTTGTTTTGGAATCCCCTTTGAATTGTAGGTCCACTTGCAAGCGTTGGCTCGAATCGGTTGATCCCGCCTCATGCCACATAAGGGGTTTGGAAACTAGAGGGAGATATTTTTAATTGAGTAATATATTTAATAAAATTAAATTAATTTAATTTATTTAATTGAGTAATATATTGAGTTTCTCTATTGTTCTTTGCAATGATTTGCTTCAGACTATTTTCCCAAAAGCTTTTATTGAGCACTTGACTTTCAAAGGTAAACAAAGGCAAATCTGCCAGATTTCGCTCATCGAAATCCGATTCAATCAATGTTAACAGCGTTAAAATAACTTTCGCAAACAACTGTTTGAATTCCTGTGAAGAATTTTTTCATACTCGTATAAGCCTGTATCATGGCAAATAACACTTTGAGAGGCTCTTCGCTTTTACGACCTCGAACTCGTGTTCGTTTAGCAAATCCATGTTTTCCGATAGTGGCTTCAATTTCACACAGTCATTTTAAAGCTTCTAACCTAATTCAGGCATGCGTAAGCAACTAGAGCCCTACGCCTATTCCTCCAATCCTCTCATTTATACCTATTAAAATGAAATGGACAAAATTATATTTTGGACCCTCTCCAATAAAGTGAAAAGTGTACATAAATATTTTTTTACTTATTCCATTAGTTCCCACGTTTTTAGATAGGTCTCCTAAACTTTAATAATAAATATTTTACGACCTTTTGATTTTAACCACTCAGTCACGAGAAAATTATAATGAACAATTTAGAAATAGCTCCACGGAACTCTATCATGTACGCGCCCAACGCTTTCTTCCCCAATTATTTATTTCATTATGATACCAAGGCTCAGGGCAAATCCTATGATACCGTAGCACAGCCTTCGCAGAAAAGGCGAAAGGGTTAAGGAAAATGAAATTAAGGGGTTGCCTGAAGAAAGTGGCACCTGTATGCCGCGGGTTCTTGAGATGGAGGAAAACAGAAATTCAACGCTTCACGGCACCGAGACAAGATCGATATTTTGGTGTATCTCAGTCCGGGTCTCGTCGTCGAGTATCTTGATGTCCTAAAAAATCGGTATATTCTTGTTAAGAACGTTAAGACGAGTTTCGCTGTATGGCCAAATTTGGCTTGTAGGATAAAACCAGTAAAACGATGAGAGTGACTTCAGGCTCGAGAAGTACGCAAAGGAAGGAAAGTATAGATAGTAACGTCTTTTTTTCTCAAATAAATTGTCCTTGTCCTCGGTTTTTGTGCAGAGATAAGAGCTTCGTTGATTAAAAAAAACAGATCAACGCATCATATTTCGTGTAATAGGGTAGGGCTAATTTCATATTGAAAAATCGTACCCGCAAGACTAACGTACGTAGTACAGAAGCAAGGCGAGCCTATGCGACTTACAGGCCTCGCGTCGAGTAATTTCAGCTTTATAGCTAGTGCGCTAACTTTTCATTATGAGAGTCACGGTGCATCAGAATCACCTTAAATTCTGGATCCACTTACAATTTTTACCATCGAATCTTCTGTTGCCCAATGCTATTCAAGAGATATGGGAATAAGGCATAGAAGTAGAAAGAGATGTAATCGTATCTTCAATTACAAATGTCCACAATCTTTATTGTAAACAAATTCATTTTATAATTTCACTTTGCACTGTTAATCATAACTAGTTTTCGGTAATTATATTCAAACTGACAACTTACTCTTACATTAGCTGTTAACTTCCTGTAACCTAGCGTTACAATGGTGTATCTTTTGAATAATATAATAAATTTCCAAATACATATTTGAAAATAAATATGAAAAATAATAAGAGAATAATGTTTCATACACTTTGATTATATAGATTTACAATAACTACTATGACAAAATTTCTGATGAAAATTGAAATGCGCCATCAATCGCCTTTCCAAATTCCTCGTTGCTTGGAAACATCACACACACATGTGTTTTTACGTATAAAAATTTGTCAAATAAAGAAAATAATAGAAGTATATATAAAAAGGGATTATTGTTTTACCGCTTATAACTGTGAAATCGGAAATGTGCTTCTGTGAAATTTGCAAGAGATATTTTATCTGTTTAAACTTAACCGATTCGAAAAAGGTGACTTACGAAGGGTTTTGCTCACATTGTGCTCCGTCTACAGAAGGCATATTCATGAATGAAGAAAATATTAACCGGATAAACCGAGAGCTAATGGCAATTGAAGCTGCTTGTATTATGGTAAATCTACATTATTTTAGGAAAATTATTTTTAATTTTTTAAACAGGTTGAAGAAATCAAACGAATTGGTATCTACTGTCATTTCGGTACCTCTTGTAACCCGAAAAGAAGATTAATAAAGAGAATGCGGCGACCAATCCATCGCCGAAAGTTTTTAAGATTTGGGTCGTTTACAAAGCTTTTATAATAATATTTATTTTTGTATTTCCATCGATTTATTCGCACTATTTGCGGTATATATCAATAAACCTTTTATACTTCATTAACGTTTCTTTATTTTTTGGAATTATTGATATAATAATTAAATAAGTCGGCGATCAAAATGTTTACTCCACTCTTAATAATATTTAAGGGATCTTCCATGAAAGTAACTCTTCCTTTACTCTCATGGAGGAGAATTGTCAAAAACGAAATTTTACATATTTTAAGGTCTAGGTACTGAATTCATTTCGATTAACTCTTATTGTTAATCATTTTCGATTGAAAGATTCGTTTGATTGAATCTTAAAGCAACCGGAAGCTTAAGATGTCAACTGCGATTCGTTATCGTTTAACGTTAAATCTGTCTTTGAACAAAATAACTCCCGAACGGTTCAACCAAATGAGCTGAAACTTTGTACACTTACGGGGGTTTTGTAATGACCTGTTTAGCCTAGCGGATTTCTTTTGGGGAAAAGTAAGATGGGTACAATTATGAAACTTTTTGTGTCTTTTTGCTTGGGATATAAAGTATAGAAAGACATTTTTTTTGGTAAAAACCCAAACGTGGGGGCGCTGCAGGATGCTTAATTTGGCCGCCCCCCCTCCTAAAAAAACGCGGGTCCATGGTTTGCAGAGCTCCAGCTTTTCCACTGATCTGAAATCAACAAGTTTTCCAGTAAAGGCTTGTTGGTTATCGTTTTGACCAGATTCAAGTCGAAATTTCAAAAAACCTACAAATGGCGCAAAATTCAAAAAAGTTAATAAATTTTCAATTTTTTTGTATTTACGGGGTCCTCACTTCGCCCTTAATATCGCGAAGAATCTGAATGTGGTCAGAACAAGAATAACATGTCTGCCGAACTTTTAAGCCCCAATTTGCTGGAATCGAACAAATTTTAGATACCGAAGTACTCCACACCAGCTTGAAAAAGTTATTTTCGGGAAAAGCGCGTTTAAAGTTTTGAAAGTACTTTGACGTAATCCGAGCGACCGTCATGAAATTGCGTGCAACTCTTTTTCTAGGGATACAAATTTTACATAGGGTTATCTAGAGGCGTCAGAATATCGAAAAATGCAAAAAATACCTTTTTTTTTTGAAGCCAACACAGTAGAAGACATGAATTAAAATTTGTTATTTTCAAACGGGATGTTTAAAGTCGCGGCTTAATCAGTAAAATAAATTATATTGACATCCGATTCGAAGTTAAAGAGCAATTCAAAAGTAGTTAACGCAAGCCAGATTTTCCATGGAAGAAGGATATGTTTGGAATAAAAAACTTCGATAACGACTATCCATTTTCTTTGGAGGAGATTTCTCGAAAATATAACAACCTTTTGATTACTTGTTAAAGGATTAAAAGAAAAATCAACGATTCAGGCATGAGTTCAAAACGGTGGGAGTTGTATGAAATATTTGATCAGAAGCATGGCACCAAACATTTCGCAAGGCCGCATTTCAAGGAGCTATTTTGAATAGTACTGAAAGCGAAAAGAAAGCAAACAAGTCAAACGAACTACAACAGGATGAGCAAAGCGAAAAAAATTGCATTTGAATCTTCGGCTGAACTCATTGATGTCAACTTCAAGTAGAAAATGAACCAAGCTTAAATCAAATTTCAAAAATTCTATAAGATTATAAAACTGATAACGTTGCACATGATTTTCATGTCACTTGTGATTGCTTTCCAAACATGTCACTTCTAGCACATGAGTAGCGGTAACTGCCACTGCACGTTTGCTTTGATGCAAGTTCTTTGCGACTTTTTCGAATGGGGCCGTTCCTCAAATCGTTAAGCAGATACGACATTTAATAGAATGCCATGTTTGGTTACAGCTTAGGGTTCTAAAAGAATTTCACTATTTGGATTCACTACTTAGTTTCAGAAGCTGAAACTTTATTGAAAAAAATTTTTTTTGGAGTTTGTAACCTAATTGATTTGGATCATTGCGCAGTACTATATAAGAGGAAACCGAAGGCCATGACTTTGTACTTATCCCAGAATTTTGGTATTATGAAATTTTTGACAAAAGAAAAGCCGTCAGTTATGCGTATGTATGAAAGGAATCGGAGAAAAGTAGTTAAAAAGAGCCATTGGACGAGCTGGTCTTGAACCGAGACCATGCGCAATCGGAGAAAAGGAGTTATAAAGAACCATTGGGCGATTTGGTCTTGAATCAAGACTATGTGCATGATACTCCATTACCCTAACCACTGGGCCACCAGTGCCGTTGCCGATTCTCCGTTCCAAAGTTCTTTTCATGGAGAAGTCTCGATCGGTTGTGGTCGCCTGAACTCATCGAGCTGAGTCGATTTGCAGTTTGTATATGAGGGTAAAGGAGTTGAACTAAAAAACATTTTGTAATTCAACAGGTTTTTCACTCACACATACACTATATATATATATATATATATATATATATATATATATATATTGCATAAGTAATCGTCGGTGGAGTGAGGAGTAACGTGTAGTCCTTCTATCATGAAGGTCTCAAGTTGGAACTTCACCTGTGCCTCCCATGGTTGTTTTCTGCTAACAAAAGAGTTCGCGTAAATGCCACTTGAAGTTACAGAGTAATGTCGGTGGTTCGGAGTTGACCTAAAATAGTAGTTCCAATTGCAATCGCTGTCATCGTATCGTTCTTCTACCACACCATGCCCCACATGGGTTTACGAGAACTAGAGGGAGATAAATAAATATTGTAAGAAAAATAATTTATATAATTTATTTATTATGAACAAGTGGACATTTTTCTTATTATTGTTTTTTAGGTATTTCTTTATATACATATGGAGTTGAGGTTTCTCCATAAAAAAAAGAACTTTGGAATGGAGAATTAGTAACAGCGCTGGTAGTCCAGGACGATGGAATATCATGCGCATTGTCCTCGGTTTAAGATTTGACCTTCCCAGTTGCTAAATGTTTTCCGATTTATACATACATATATGATATTTGGCTAATATCAAATTTAGACCAAATTATTAAACTGCGTTGCTCGTAGTAGATTGAGTATTCAATGGTTCACAATATATCGTATAGAACTGCCACTACAGATTTTCCCTTACAATAAGTAATATCGACATTATTATTTTGTACAGTGTTTGTTTTAAATGTGTATCTAGGATTCGCTCCACAGTTTTTAATACAAAGGCTATAAATCTGATTGGTCTATTGGGAATTTTATGACCTCGTCTAACGGCTTCTGGAATTAATATCACATTGACTCGATGCCAGACATGGGGTACATGATTATATAATAAAATTTAAAATCCCTATCAAGCAGGATCAGAGCTGAGTTCTTGCACTTTTTGGAAGATAGCAGGTTATAAATATTGTTCATTTCACCAAGTAGGAAGGATTTATAGCATTCTCAAAAGTATCAGTTATAAGCTCAAGGCCTTAAACTGTTTCGATGTTCAGTTTAGGGTTAAGTTTTAACTTTATAGTGATGATCCTACTACATTTCTCCCAGTCGGTTCTTCTATGGATTGTGAAAGTCTTCCTTTCCATATAATTGATACTTTATAAGGATGATCCTACTACATTTCTCCCAGTCGGTTCTTCTAGGGATTGTGAAAGTCTTCCTTTCATCTCCGTCCAGGTTGACATTAAAGTAATTCCTATGTATGTCATCCTCCTAAAAGATACTATCTCAGCTGGGAAAGACTATTGTATCTGAAGTATCCCAGAAGTTAATAATATGCATAATAATATGAAATAATGAAGTATTTTAATTGGTACGAACGGATAAATGCAACAAATATTGTTAGATTCTGAGGAAGACAAATATACGAAATCTGCTCATGTAGCTTATAAATTCCCTATTTATGTTTCTTTATAATCCATGCTCTTTTTTCCATGACATATCCTCTAAAGAATATTTATTATGTAGCTGTTGTAACATTTTAGTCGGTTCCTTTATGCACTGAATTAAATGTGAAATGTTAAATAATTGGAAAAGATTTCATGCAATCCTGAATTATCTCTTCAGCAGTCTCAGGATTAGCATCATAATTTTCCTGTAGAAACATGAAGTAGTGAAATAAAGGTATAATATATTTCGTAGTAAACAATATCTTTAAAAATAATTATTCCAGTGTATAAAATTATCTGTCAAAATTCTGTAGCTTTGAATCTTGAAATCTCATCCAAGGATCATTCGACCAAGGCTTTCGACTTGTAATAAGAAAAAGCATCATTTTGCGTGTTATTCCCAGATCAAATAAATGCTTGGGATCCAGTGGAAACTGGAAAGATTTCTTGTTTTGATAGAACGGTTTGTGATTTCAATGAAAACATTGGGCAAAACTTTCATTCGTGCGTAACTCATCAACTTTATCGCTGTACGTTACAAAGTATCATATCTTTGTTTCTGTTTGCACACACTTATTACATCTATGAAAAGAATTGTTTCCTACTCTTACGATTGACCATCTCAAATAAATGCTCTGATATAAAACTTAACGATATGACCACCAATCTTCGTACAATACGCCCAAAAAAAAATTTATTTCATTTAGAAAATCATACAAATAACTGCCATATAAAAATAAAATTGTGTAAACATGAAACCTTATTGAAATAAAGATGGTATTGAATTTTTTAGACTGCTTTTTGAATTAGTTTACCAAAATTCCCAATTTAAATGGGACATTACTCAAATTTATTCGGATAATTCCCAATTTCTTTCAACTATAATTCCAAATTCAAGCTGGAGATTTAAATCTCAATTTCATTCGGGACTTTAAATTTTTTTTTTACATTTCGCAATTCAATTTGGGATATTCTCTACTTAATCTGAAAATGCTGTATATTAATTATTTATTCTTCTCCTCATGGACCACTTAAGTTTAAAGCCCAAAATACAATGAGGCCGACACTACGAATTGGCCGACAAAACTGTCTTTGAAGTATGACTCTACCATACTTCTAGATACAATGGCACCGTAGAATAAAGAATCAGAGAAAGCGCTGTACCGTGTAAAATTCCTAACCGTCAGTGAAACTGCTCGAGGAATTTAAAATCACCTGTGGTTGATCAATTAAAGAGACAAAAGCATACTACATAATAGAGACAAATATATTTCAAGTGAATTAAATTAAATTTTGTTCAATTTGTTAAGATAGCTCCTATTAAAACTGTATATTATCATTGTAATACAAGTATTAGAATATTTTGTGATTTTTTGCGAACCGACATTGCTTAAAAGAACAGAATTTGTTTAAATAAAGTAAAGGTAAGTACATTAATTTGCGGAAAAAAATGAAAGTTTCGTATGAATGTTAGTGAGGTTAACATGAAAACTAATTTAATGTTCCATGGTTGTTCGTTCTAGTGGTGGCCCAATAAAAATTTTCGGGGCATCCATTGAAAATCTTAAATTAAATAAAAACAATAAAATTGAAAATTCTAATTTTATTGAAACTAAAATAAATACTTATTTCAGCTTTCCTAAAGATGAATGCCAGAGACAACTATTTTTAAAAACTGAGAATATTTATTTAACTACACAAAAGGACTGTTGGGGACGGCTCATTTTTTGCTAGTATTTGCTCTTTTCTAAATTAAATAATTTATATATATATTTTTGTTACAGAGCTACTAGCACAAAATTTTTCTATGCATCTGCCTCCGTGTGGTCGTCCCTGGTAACATAATACGATAAATAATATAAAATGTATTTTGTTATGGCTAAACAATTTATATATGACAATATTTCTGTATGCAAAATATTCGACGGACAAGCAAGAAAATCGTTAATTACATATATTAGAACTCGATGAAAAAATTTTAACTATAAGTTTTATTTCAAATTCATTTACAATTTATTTTACAAATACCCACTTGAGCAAAATAATTTCGAGGAAAACGCGATGTTTTCAAAACTTTAACCATTAAATAATTAGCAATTGTTTTGATTTGTTTGGCTGATTGATAATAACATAATTTAATTAGTATGGTTGTGAGCAAGATATTTCAGTTACATATTGAATTTCAACTAATATTATATCATTACGTGAAATTCAATATGGAACTAAAATATTTTGTTCACTAATTAAATTATTATTATTCTCAAGATTTAAAATTTACTTTCGAGCCCCTTCTTAAATCTGATTTAAATTACACCTGTAATGCCGGTACCACTATATAGCTCGAAATTCAACTGCAAGAGAAATTTACTTCACTCCGTAGAATATAGAACTAATAAGGAAGTGCTATAAGCTCAGCAAACTTCGGCAAATTTCTTTAAGTGGTGGAATGGCCATTTCTTGTATGAGTACACCATTGAAGTAACACAGTTATTGTTTGCAATTTCCAGTTTGTTTACATCTAAAATATGTTCGGTTTTAGTCACACCAATTGTACAAAGGCAGTTCTTGAAAAGGGGCATGCACGATTCAATAGATAATAATTTTCCTTTTCCTTTATATAAATATTAATTCCCAAAAGATTAAAATGTGCATAACAAATAGTTAGAAGCAACTGGGTGAATTATTAAATAGTTCATTGAGGGTATTTTTAATTTTTTCCTACCCCACTACTAAATTCTAAATTTGTGCTTCTTCAATGGCGCACTCACACAAGAAATGGACATTCCACCACTTAAAGAAATATGCCGAAATTTTCTGAGCTTATAGTACTTCCTTATTAGTTTTATATTCTAAGAATCTAAGCTTCACTCAAACTTAGAAGATAAAACTAAAGGAAGTGCATCATGCCAAAACCACCGTAAACTAAAAGTCATGAACTGGACTTTTGAATGTGATCGTAAATGGTCTTATTTACATTGTTTCTTATAGAAGCCAGGGTGTGATTTTTCCTTAAATTCAACCTACCGCCAAAACGATTAGTTCTTATGAAAAAAATACGACTTATATTAACTTAAAGCAGACTAAATTATATTTCCAATAAAGTAATAACATGTACACTTTATTAGCAGAAATAACAAGAAATCTTTGATTAAACGTGAAATTTTAGACGCAAACCAAATTTTCATTCAAAACACAAGTCATGGTCCGACCATGCTCTGTCGCTTGTACTTTTTTAAATTCCACTTCCGAACTTTTAGGCTTAAGAATGTTTATTATTTTCTTAAGTAGGGTATGACTATTTTTACTTTATTCGAAAGATTGTTTTGTTTATTTCAAGTAGAAGAAAAAAATTGTTCATAGAAGCAATGTAAATTAAACGAAATGTTAGACCACTTTTGCCTTATGTGTGTGCAAAGAATTCGTTCATGGCTTGTAGTTACGTGATTCATACTCAAAAAGTTTCCGAATTTCCCTTGTCTTTGAATGGCTTAGTTTTCACCATGGAATTAGTAAATTTATGATCATTCGAAAGTTTTTAGTTTATATTATTTTTAAGGGTATGTTCTAATCGAGCAATTTCAAAAAATTAATATTTCTTTTTTTGTATATTTTAAATCCTTAGTGCCTAAAATAAGACTCCAAAACGATTTCACGAAGTTCGGAAAATGTAATAGTTACAGTCGATTTACCGAAACCGTACAGACCGAAATCATGCCTACGTTGGGCTAAATCAGGTATAAAAATTCTTGTATATATTCTGTAAAACTGTAAGAAACAAAAATTATATTTTTTCCCACTTTTTTCTTTGTCAAACCATATTTTTAGACACGCCGTGCAGAGTTGCACTCGAACAGTTCAACCGAATGACTTATTTTTTCTATTGAATAAAGATTATTTTAATTTATTCTACTTTGCAAATAACTTTGATTTTTGTTTTTTAGATAAATGAGTAATGCGGAATCCTGCACGGCGCAGCTGGGGTCACTTGCTACACGGCTCCAGAAGCTAATATTTAATAAAGTCGAATTATACATTATTTACCTTCCTCAGTGAGACAACAATTTATAAACTTTAGCCATATTTAAGGCCGCTCGACTAGAACCTACCCTTAATGAAAAATAAATTATATCTTTTTCTAATTTTACAGGATTGAGTTAAAAACTTGCACCTATGATTTGAATATATAAATATGGGCGACTTCAATATTTTGAAGATTTGAAATCATCACATCTTGCTTTGTTTCGGTCTGTAAACATTGCAAATAAAGTTATTTATAACTAGATGATATTATGTTGCTTTCATTTAGCACAATCTTGAGCAAAACAGAACAGTCCCTCCTCTTTTAGACAAGCTAGACGGTGTTGTTATTGGCTGCATTCACGGGTCAGAACTGTTACAATTCTTTTGAGGGTATTTAATTTACAATCAACAACAACCAATAGTGACAGCAGACAAGCAAACTTAAGTTAACGTATAGCTTGTTTCCAGGGACTACCACGAGGAGGTATAGAGAAAATAATTAATGCAATATGGTTACCTTTGTAATGTGTGTGTGTCCCTCAGAAACTTCGAACTCTGTCATTGACTGATTATGTTCAATTGTATCACCACTTTTACAAAATTTATTTTGATTCTGCAACATACATGAACATTCTGGAAAATAGGTACAAATTAGCGAACATTTTTCACATGAACTAGAATCATGTTCTGGAATTGCTCCTCTATCAAGGATCATTCGCTTTTTCCTTTTTAAAAGAAAAGTTTCACTGAAGTGGTCCTCGCAAACATTACTACCCTCGGATGGTATATAATCAGTTCTACTGATGGATCTTAACCACAGTTCTCTGAAGTCTCTATCTTTTGGAAACCTAAAATACCAAAAAGTAGAAAAATATTTTAATATTTTTAAAATTTTATTAGAGCCCCCAGGCAAAAACTTCCGTCAGCTGTCGCTGAAACCACCAAGGCGAACCAAATCTCTGATGTATCTCAAAGGTAAACAAACGAGCCCCATCAAGAGAAATGTTTATAATTTTTAGGTAATTAACTTTTACTTATATATCTTTTGCACATTTTTCAAAGAAAATGCTGTATTATTGCTTATTATATTATTTAACTTACCTGAAAAATGATTTTCCACACGCAAAGCGTCGACGTCGATTATTTCTACAACAAAATACCGCACACTTCATCACGAAAAATGTTCAAATTAAGCACGTCAGGATCTTTGTAAACTAAACCAAAACAGTCTTTATAACGTTAATTTCAAAAATTTCACCGCTTTTAATAAATGAACACTGAAAATTACTCAATAAATACTCTATAAACACTTGCATCAGCACACACTTCAGAAAATCACATCATTTGAGTTTGACATTTCATTCTGAAAGGTAATCTTGGCGCGATAAGTTTGAAAACGTATTTATGAAAATAAATTTTGAGAGAAATTAATAGATTGATACGGAAAGTTAAATATATTTAAATTAAAAAAACATTCACAATACAATTAACAATTTTTAAAGCTCTTTTTTTATTTATTCTTCCCATTTCGTTACCAAAAGTTGGGTGTCGGCCTCATTGTATTTTGGGCTTAAAGCTAAATAATAATTTTGCTGTTAAACATTCTTACTCTTTATGCTTTGCTTTAAACTTTAAAAATGTTTGAAGCCCATTGAAAATTAAGAAGAAGATCTGTTGTCAAAGTTGCCAAAAATAACAATTACACGCAAACATTCGATTAAATCAGTTTGGTAAAGCGATGTTTTAATAATTCTTTAACAAATTTCGTAACGGAGAAGGTGTTTTCTGTAATAATTGTTGTCGTTTATATCGGCTTTTTTTATTTAAAAAGATTTGAAAAATTTCATAGGCTCTGGATTGTAGAAATTGCTAACGTTCTTGGTAAGTTTCTTCCAAAATGTGTCTTTCAATTTTACTTTATATTTTCATATAGAATAGTAATAAGTTTCAAAGGCATAGACTCCTCTTCAGTTCCTAAATGCAATAAGAACATTTCACATAATCCAACAATGATTATTCAAAGTAAATGTAGAGTAGTTTCGGACTAAATTTGAGGTGTATGTGCACGGATTCCTGTCAAAGAAAAACGCTATTATATTTTTTGGAACGAGACTTGATATAAAGAAAAAGAAAATGGACTGATATCTTTGTTTCAACGCCGACGATGTAGATATTCAAGTATTTCCTAACCTTTTTGTGTCAGGTTTGCAGCCACACACAAAGTTTTGGTGTTCTAATAAAAACGAATTGAATGGAAATTATCGATGCCTTAAAGAAAAGGCCGTGTCTATTTGTGCCGCCGTGTCCGTGTCGGTTGTATGATTTACACAGAGTTCGGTGTCTATTTGCATAACCCGGATCCGTGTATTCACTGTACCCAACACGTTCCGTCAAATTTTTATTAGACTTTCTGGGAGGAATAGGTGTATTAATGCTTTATTAACCCGCCAGGATTATATCTAGAACATAAACAATTTCGTCGATGACACGGACATGGAGCACATTATAAACAATTTGTCGATAACACGGAGCGTTGTTTTCATACAGATTCGACTGACACGGACACGACGAAATATACGGTGACACTGATTGAACAGAGGGTGACCGAACTCCGTGTCGTCCGTGTAAATCTTACAACCGGCACGGACACGGTGGCGCAAATAGACACTTCCTAAAGAAAATTGTAGGAAGGATACATTTTTCATAACCACATGTTAAAAACAATTGTTCACTTAACAGAATTGTAAGTTAAAACTTCTTCATTCCAAGATATTTTTGGGTAATTGTAGAAAAATTGGAAATTCATATTTCGTTTACAATAACAATGACAGTACATTTGCAGCAACAATTGCAATTGGGATGGAGAATGTATGGTCTAAGAAACTGAGTTTGCCGTACACTTCAATGTTTAAGATTTCTACACAAAGCGAATTATCTATATTAACTGCATCGACAAAAATTGATAGAGTTGGGGATAGACTGCGATTACAGAAACCGAGAAGTGACAGCAAAACAAAAAATGATTACCCTTCAAGCCAAGGGGAAAACTCAAAGATTGGCTATTAGAATTTGCATAGAGAAAATGGGAAGAGACCATGACGTGTCGAATCGCAAAACTCTAACTCGGACACAATGCAGAACTATGGTTGGGATCTACATCGGCCACCGTCTTACGAATGTACATGCTCACATGGTGTTTCCGTTGTTGTTGTTTTCTGCAAAAATCAAGGCATTGACAGGAACCAAGTATAAAAGGAACTATAGAACACCTCTTATGCCGTTTTCCTGCCTTCGCAAGGGTAAGATAGGAGTTGTTTCATTTAAGGATTAATATAACTTCTTCTCTGACGTTTACAAAGCAATATCTTTAGGACGTAGGGCATCTGAAAGTGGTACCGCTCTAGACCCAGCGTGGTCTATGTAGGGCTTTCTAGATGCCACTGTAACCTAAGCCACGAGAACAATATTCTTCCATTGTCACTCTAAAAATGTTCAAAACCACACCAGTCCGAGAATTGATAAATGGGATCCAGAACTGTAAAGGCATGATTACTCTGTGGACTGCCTTATACGGAATGCAGTAAAAAACTAAACTCAATTAATTTCTGTAACTTTCATGCACATGTACAACTGCCAGATATATTTAACAAAAAAGTTCTAATTTGGATTTAAATTCTGTGCAAAATTGTAAAATTTAAAGATTTCACATTTTTCGTAATTGGTTCTAGTTTGTGGGTAAACGTACAGGTTTCCTTACAGCGAAAATACGCCAACAGTTCCGGTTTATGCTGTTATAGTAAACGTGATTATATAAGTAATATTGAACACAACTGAATAATAAAAAAGTACCCATCAAAAATGTTTGTATTATGCTATGTGGCCTCTGAAATCATTTTTAATTCTTATCAGTTTCGACAACTATACAATTTGCGTATGTTTAGTTTTAAAAAGTATTAAATAAATTTTATCTTGAATTTGCTATCACTTTAATAATTTTCTTTCATTTTTCAGATATCGTTACTTCTCCAGATTAAGGTGAAGTGTGAGCACGCAATTAATTTACTTTGGACCTTTGGA
Source organism: Leptarthrus brevirostris (assembly GCA_964036015.1). Lineage (NCBI taxonomy): Eukaryota > Metazoa > Arthropoda > Insecta > Diptera > Asilidae > Leptarthrus > Leptarthrus brevirostris. The sequence goes on along the minus strand of OZ038371.1, from coordinate 168,182,886 downwards.
ATATTAGTTAATCTAAATGTGATCAGATAAACTACGCCATCGACGACTTTTTCATAATGGCCGTTTTATTTTACATCTACGTACTTATATGTATCCTTGTCATTGGATTAGCAATACTTTATTCAGGTGTAGTACTTTTCAAGAAATTAATTAAGGCGCGAAAGAGTAAAATTCACTTGGGAGAAAATGACGTATACGTTGGCATGTTTCATCCGTACTGCAATGCCGGCGGTGGAGGTGAACGTGTACTGTGGTGTGCTGTGCGGGCTTTGTTGAATAAATATGACAATGTGAGGATAGTCATTTATACAGGCGACATTGACGCGTCACCTAGCGCGATATTAAATAAAGCCAAGAATATTTTCAATGTTTCAGTAGACGAGGAACGTACAAGTTTTGTTTATCTGAGAAAACGTCATTGGGTAGAAGCTAAAATGTATCCCTACTTCACTCTACTGGGCCAAAGTATTGGATCCTTAATATTGGGATTAGAGGCTCTATATAAATTCCCACCTGATGTCTATTTAGATACAATGGGCTATGCATTCACGTTACCTTTATTTAGATTTATAGGACAATGTAAAGTTGGATGTTATGTACATTATCCTACTATCAGTACAGACATGCTAAAACGGGTTCAGTGCAGAATATACGCACATAACAACAAAAGTTACGTGGTAAAAAATCCGTTTCTATCATGGGTGAAATTGATGTATTATAAAATATTCGCAAAATTATACAGCTGGGTTGGAAGATGTTCCCAGACAATCATGGTAAACTCTAGCTGGACCGAAAATCATATTTTAGATTTATGGAATGCTCCATTCAAAACACACAGAGTATATCCGCCTTGTGAAGTAAACCACTTGAAAAATCTTCAATTCACTGGAAATGATAATGAAAGAATTGTGATTGTGTCTGTGGGTCAGTTCCGACCTGAAAAAGATCACCCGTTGCAGTTACAAGCCATGTATGAATTACGATCTCTTCTAGTTAAAAATGAAGACTTATGGGATAAGCTCAAATTAATTATTATAGGATCCTGCCGAAATGATGAAGATACCGAAAGGTTAAAAAATTTGCAAGATTTGGCGAAACATTTATCATTAGAGAATTCCGTAGAATTGAAAGTAAACATTTCCTTCCAAGAAATGATTCAGTGTTTTCAGACCGCTAAAATCGCTCTTCATACAATGTGGAATGAACATTTTGGAATAAGTATTGTTGAGTGTATGGCAGCTGGTTTAATTATGGTAGCACATAGATCTGGTGGGCCACTTATGGATATCATTGAAACGTCAGAAGGTAGTCAAACTGGATTTCTGGCAGTTGATGCAGTTGAATATGCTTCTTGTATTTTGAAAATTCTTGACTACACTAAAGAACAGAACGAAGCAATTAAAAATGCAGCGCGGTCAGCTGCAGAACGTTTTTCTGAGAAAGAATTTGAAATAAATTTTCTTCGAGCGGTCGGTCCATTGTTTAAGTTCGATTAATGACTTAAGACATCCTTACACATCCATATGTAAATGACTGATGGGTTTGCAGCTATTAGATGCATCTCAAATTATTATGAAATATACATACGTTCCTTTAATTATCTTAAAGAAAAATGATTTTATGGTTTGTATTCCATATTAAATTCAAAAAAAAATTTAGTATAAAAATTTCTCTAATATTTTTAATTTCCAATTTTGTGAATGTAAAGACCGCAGCAAAGCAAGAAATTAGATTAATTATTGTGTGACATGAGTTTATGGATAGAGGATACGCCTAATGTGTTATAATAAGATTGTAACAATTTTTTCCTTCATAAATGTTTATAATTCTGCAGTGATAATTTTTGCTTATAAATCAAAACTCTTCTAGTGCATTGCTTAATTTTTAATATTTTGTTGTACACATATTTTATGATAAAAATGTAATTTTCTTAGAAATATCAGTTTATATACATACCTTAAAGTGTTATTTAAAAATAAAATTATTTATTTAACATTAATTACGTGTTTTAATTATCTGACAAGAAAGAAAACCACCGTAAACTACAAGCCACTTTTGAATGTGGACTTACATTGTTTCTTATGGAAGCCACGGTGTGATTTTCCTCTAAACTCGCCCAACCGCCAAAACTATTAGTTCTAATGAAAAAACCGACATTAAGTTAAATCAGGCTAAATTATCTTTTCAATAAAGTAAAAACATGTACACATTATTAACCGAAATAACACGAAAACGTGAAATTTTAGTCGCAAACCAAATTTTCATTCAAAACGCAAGCATTCGAAAGATTGTTTTGTTTACTTTCATTCGAAAGATTGTTTTGTCAGACCACTTTGGCCTTATGTGTGTTTACGGTGGGTTTGGCTTGCAAAAATTAATCTTTTAAAACTTAAACTGTTATTTTTATTAAGAGCTTCGTGAGTTGAATTTTTGAAGGAAAAGGTGTTGTATATTTCTTTTTCCGTTAACTAACAAACACAACCGAAGTAATTCGCAACGAATTTGTATTTGAAATAATTTTCCTCCATAAATTTTAAACTGAGTAAGTGCGCTGTATAATTGCGTACCTGCTTGCGGGTTCGAAGAATTAATCGTTTTCTTAAAGTTAATTTGGTAAATTGTTAATAGACCTTTTATTTTGTCTGGCAAAAATAAAAGTTCTATTTGACCGTTTGGCCTAGGGTGGGGAGAGGGGGAGGAGTAGTCTAACTTCGTAACGCGTGGAACGATTTGGATAATTCTTTTTCTGTAGGGTTGACGGGGGAGGAGGGGGGGGGGGGGGGTTGGAACCTAACTTTGTAACGCGTATACCGATTTGGATGGTTCTTTTGCTGTTGTATAGTGTGATCCCCCCATTGCTAATAGGAGAATGATTTGGTCCGAGGTTGGGGGGGGGGGGGGGGGGCGCGATGGAGTAGTCTAACTTCGTAACGCGTCGACCGATTTCGATGATTCTTTTTCTGTTCGGTAGAGTAAATTCAGAATGATCGATTCATACCCCTGAAAAACCCCGAAGGGGCAAATAAGGCCTGGGAAGGCGTATTATGTGAGAAAAACGCGATTAAAGTTTCAGCCTATTTGAAGTAGTACGTAAACTGCAATTTTGCCTTCTACCAGCATCATTTATTTTTAGGTACTTAGTTGAATCCCTTACCTACAAAACACTTGTTTTGTTGCAAATTCTAGGCCCAGCAGTGGTCAGAGTTCAGAGTCGAAAATTTCGATATTTTCTGATAGCTCCAATCGATTCAGAATGGTCGATTCACACCCCTTAAAAACCCCGAAGGGGCAAATAAGGCCCGTAGTAGTACGTAAACTGCAATTTTGCCTTCTACCAGCATCATTTATTTTTAGGTACTTAGTTGAATCCCTTACCTACAAAACACTTGTTTTGTTGCACTTTCATTTCTACAATAAACTGTAATTTCTCATTGAAGACGTGAAAAGAGGCAACAACCACATCTGCACTTTCGTTAGGGATCGCCATGACCGAGTGATCCCCATATAAATAAAAGAATCTTATTTCGTTGTCCATCTTCTGGAGAGTATTTTTATCAACCAATTCATGACTAAGTTAGCTATAGTTGCACTTCTCGGATTGCCAATAGCGGTACCATCTAATTGACGAAAAATTTTGTTACTGCTATCAAAAATAAGTTCAATTAATTGGGTAAACAAATCCAATGAAATCTCTGTATGCTATGCAATTAGTTGCCAATCCCAAGGATACCACTTCCAACGATATCAATACGTACTCCGGTGGTAGTCTAACGTTACGGATGCCTTAAACAAATTCCTTCGAATTTTTTACACTATATTCGAAGGACAAATATATAAACTAAGGGGCATTTCACGCGAATTCACACATTGGAAAAGTTATGTATGACCTATTTCAAAGGTAATTTATCATATTAAGGGGTTATATACACTCAGGAGGCCCAAAAAAGCGTTTTTATAAAAAAATTTCTTGAGATGACCTTTTAATTTATTAATGTAAAAATTTGTACACATATTATGTTAACTTTTGAGTGTATTTTAATGTTTTTTATCTGTAAGAATTATTATTTTAAAAGCTGATCTGCGGGATCATCTCTAAAAAAGATTTCGTTCATATAATGTATTATATTGCAAAATATTAATTTGCCAAAATGGTGGCTTCTAAAAAAATTGATTTTTGACTAAAATTTAGGGCTTAAATTGTTTATAAAATGGAAAATATTTATCGGTAAGAAAAAACCTTCGATTAATTACTAAAAAATATACTTATTATTATACTTAGACTGATCAGTTCAGCCATTTCCGAGAAATCTTGCTCACCGACTTTATAAACACACAGTTATGAGAAAATCGCGTTTAAAGTTTCAAAGATCTTTACATATAAGCACTTTACATATATAAATGTGCGTGTAACTTCGAGAATATTCGCCGGATTGACTTAAATATATATATAGAGTGTACTTAAATATATGTACATTACGAAGAAATAAATAAGAAAAATAGATTTTTTGAAAATTCTAATTGTACCATATATGGTATAATCCCTTAAGGCAGTATTCTACCTTGAGCGCTCGAAAAAAAGGATATTTTTATGAAATTTTACTGAGATTATGAATGAAGATATTGATGTAAGGTTTGTTAGGCCTTGTTTGTTAATACCTTGAAATAATTAAAAAAAAATTATTATACAGGGTGTTTCAGATCTGACGTGCCAAAATGAGTGGGGTGATAGATCTCAACTAGACAAACAAAAAATTGTATGGCAGGGGGGGGGGGGGGGCAGACAATCTCAACAGTTTGGGAGTTACAGGGTGATTCATAAATTTCAGTTTTTCATGGTATGCACATGACTCTTTTATTTTTATCTCTTCAACTACCCAACACAGAGACATCAAACAAATGCTAAAAAACTACTATCCTAATGACCTTTCCAAAATTGTCGACAATGTTGATCTAACTCCTTCCATTATAGGTACAGTCACTTCCAAAAATGAAAAAAATGGTTTGCGATTACCTAAAATTAAGCATTTTCTCAAATTTTCTCCGAAATTCATGTAATTAGTACACCTCTTCTTTATGTTTATTGGATCTTATTCATCTTATTACCTTTCCAAAAAGGTGCAACATGGAAAGGTAGATACAGGATTAGAAAAACCGCATCCTTAAAACTCCCTGAGTACCTAATTATTTTATTGCTCTTTAGGTAGGAAAGTCTTTAAAGAAACAAAATTTTTAAGATAAATGATCAGAAATGTTTGTTTTGGGTTAACAGGTAATTAATTTAAATTATTGCTGCAAAAAAGTTATAAAACTTTTAGTGTAATTTTGTTTTATTGACGATATTAGCTTGTGCTAGCTAGAATTCACACCCCTGTATCCTGGAGTTCTGTTACTCGTTCCTGATGAAAATTTTGCTATAAAAAAGCGTCAGTTAGCAAGAACACCTATCATAGTTGAAAAACAAGTCAATAACTATGAGTGTTTTTAAGCAAAAATTATTAAAAAATGGTAGAATTTACATTTGAAAAATACGCGGATAGTATTTACATTTATGGTGTAGTAAACGGAAAAAAAAGAGAGCGGTTGTACTGGAATATCAAAGGAGATTCCCTAACCGGCGAGAACCCCAAAGAGGGGTATTTACATGGACTTTCCAAAGGTTAAGAGAAACAGGAAGTGTAACTTCACACGCCAGGGAGATACGACCCGAAACTTCGGGAGCTTCTGCTGACGTCGAGCACTACATAATCACCATCGTGAGGCAGGACCCTGAGACAAAAAATTGTTAAAATAAAAAATGTAGATATTTTTGTGACGAACAACTTTCCCATTTACATTAATATGAAAAAATTATTTATTCTTAACGAAAATGCCAAAAAACCACTTTTTTGATACTTTAGCGCCACCTACCTTTTGTAATTTAAGTCGTACGACTTGACTTCAATGACAAAAAATGTAGTTAACAATGTCCTGAACATTTTTTTTAAATAAACTTTTCTCTAAAACCCATAGATTCCGAGAAAAACGCATCCAAAGTTTTTTTGGATTTTCTCAAAAACAGGGGAGGGATCAGTTCGGAAATCTACCATTAAGCTTTTTTTATGCCCCCCTAACGAGTTATCAAGTCAAATTCCGGTAGGTCATTTTTCGGAGGGTATCTGCTATATTTACTGTACTAATTGGAGTTTTTCTTATGGGGAACAATGATTGATGAAGTTTATTCAAGCCCAGTTAACAATAGGAAGGATTTAGTTAGCCGAATTGGGAATACAGCGACGAAAATACGGGAGAGGCTAGCTACAATACGCCTTAAACAGGGACTTAGAAGGATATTATTGTCATGCATCCAAAGTGGCGGTGAATATTTTGAACGGCTTTTGTTACTTATCAAGATTTATTGCAATTATTTTTAAATTCAATAAAAAGCATTTTAGAGTTAATTTGTGTTTAATTTCTTTAATTTGTTGATTTTTATAATATTCTCCGATAGGATTTCTACGTATAAATTTCTACATATTTCGTCTACGTGAACATGTTGCACCTCTTTGGAAAGGTAATAAGATGGGCAATCTAATAAAAATAAAAAATGGGTGTACTAATTATATGAATTTCGGAAAAATTTGAGAATATGCTTAATTTTAGGTAATCGCAAACCATTTTTTTCATTTTTGGAAGGGACTGTATCTATAATGGCAGGAGTTAGATCAACATTGTCGACAATTTTGGAAAGATCATTAGGATAGTAGTTTTTTAGCGTTTGTTTGATGTCTCCGTGTTGGGTAGATCAAAAGTTAAAATTAAAAGAGTAATATGCATACCATGAAAAACTGAAATTTATGAATCACCCTATAACTCCCAAATGGTTGAGATTTCTCCCCCCCCCCCCCCCCCCAACAAATTTTTTGTTTGTCTAGTTGAGATATATCACCCCACTCACCCTGTGTATTTTATGCACTTTTAACGCACAAAAACAGCGTTTGAATACAACGCTTCGATTAGTAGGTGGGTCTGCTCTGGTGTAGAAATTGGAAAATTTTTAGGTTCAATGTATCACTAGTAACCAACTGAACTAGGATTTTTGATGTACATGCAAAAATAAATAAATGGCGGCGAAAAAAAGAAGGAAGGTAAAAAAATTCATGTTTTTTCACTGCTTTTTGCCCCAAAAAAAAAATAAGTAAAAATCAAAATTTTTAAATAATTCTAGTTCAACCGGTTGCTATAGGTGTGTAGAATATGTGGTCGAATTAGCGAGCTGAAGTAGTTACGTTTGAGGGGCGGAAAAGTATTCTTAGACTGCTTGAATCTTTTTAAAATTTTGAGAGAATATTCTTGAATATATTTACTTTCGAAAACTTTCAAATACGGCCTTGGATTTTTTTTAAATGTAAAATAATCCAAAATTAATATGTATACTTAAATTTTGACAAACTTTGACCATATTAATTTTTTTTTAAATAGCTCAAAAAATAACTTAAAATGTATAGTAAATGCCTGTTCAGTTTCATAATGGGATCTGAATTCGCACACAATGCAGCGAGTAGTCAGCGTTTCGCCAGTGCGATTGTTTTGTATGGAAACATGAACAAATTTGAGTTTAAATTCTCTATCGAATGTAAATTTCATTATGAAATTTGACAAGTATTTACTATACATTTTAAGTTATTTTTTCAGCTATTAAAAAAAATTAAAATGGTCGACCATTTTAATTTTCAATTTCGAATTCGATACCACGACTGTGAAGAGCATCCATTTTACTTATTTTTATATAAGTTTCTTAATATGATTAATTACCTTTGAAATAGGTCTTACCTATGTAGCTCTTAGCCAAGTTTTCAGAAGCCCGTAAGTCAGTAACTACGTTTCACACAGGATAAAAATTGTGTATACTGGTTAGGGACTTATAGAGGTGTATCGTAACCAAATATCAATGAATTTAAAAAAATTAAATTTTTTTGCTTTTCCGCTTCACGTGAAATGTCCCCTAAGAGACTTCGTAGTTAGGGAAAGAAAAAAAAACTTAATGACAGAATTGAAAAAGATTTACGGACTAATTTTATACAAAAGTAACAAATTCGTAGAACTGTCGATTACTTAATAAACACCATAAACGAAGGAATAACTATAAAGAACCTTCAATGGCGAAGAACAGCATGCAATGCATTTTCCGATATTGAGAAACAGTCTTGCACCCCAAGAAGCTCAGATCGTAACTTGTTATACAAAAGTGCACATGAACTTGTACCTAGAACAAGAAACACTCTGCAAGTTTTGCTCAAGAGCCAAATTCTGTGTATAACACAAAGCACAGATTCACATAACTAATTACAGAAGTGTGAGCGCGCATATTTGTAGTTGTTTCGGACAAGTCCAAGCATAAACGAAGGAATTAACTGGGATGCGAGATCGTTTTTCAATATCGAAAATTGTTCGAAAATTCGAAAATTGTTCTTCGTTGTTAGATGAACTTTTTACTTTTGCCTTTGTTTATGGTCCAAAAGACAATTTATTCATCACTTTGGAATCCTCAGGTGGCAATTTGATTTTCATCAACTTTTGTATCCAAAAAAAATTATGAGAATCGATTGCTTGTTGGTTGAAATAACCTAAATGATTTCAAGATTAGCAAGAAAGCCGTACTGTCAACTGGAAATTAGTTCCGGTTAGGGTCCGATTCGGATCAGGATTGCCTGACGATTGATCAGGCTTCCTGATCCGGATGTGACTATAACACGTCATGCCTTATATAATCCCGTCAGGATCCGTTCAAAGGATCCGATCTTGATCATAAATTATTTTCAGGAACGGATGAGGTCATCAGATCTACTGGGTAATAAACAGGCTTTCTCATCAAATTCTGATCAGAAAAGTATACTAATTACGAATTACTCTAATTTGACTTTTTCAAGATTAACTTTGCTAAAAAAAGTAAATGTACATATTTACTGAACGTAAAATAATTAAATAAATATAACCATTTTATTTAAAGTTTATTAATGATATTGAGGATTTAACATTAATAATAAATTTATTGTTAAGTAAAGAATATAACATAGAATGGATCAGATAAAAAATTAAATGCTGTATTATGATTTAGTTCAGGACATCGGATACGACTCTGACTCAAACAGCGGACTCTGACTCAAACAGCGTAAGGAACTGATCAGGTGACTGGATCAAAGGATAGTAGGATAAATTACGTAATCTCTTTCCCTTGGAGAAAATACGAGGGCGAGATAATTAATTAACCAACGCACAGTAGGGGCGAAATGTCACTGTGGACCTCAAAATTCGATCTCCGGCCCACAATTTTGATCCTTGAAAATAATTTTGTTTTCTAAAATACGTATAACGTTGTAGGAGAATATGGAGTACCTTCGCGTTTTTCATTTCATTTTTAATTTAGCCTTAGCAATCTGGTTGGAAAACTAGAAGATGCTGTCAATGGTAGGGGCGTTGCCCTCTGTGCTTTCCTTGATATTGAAGGTGATTTTGACAATACGTCTTTCTCGTCCATTGAAGGAGCGGCCACCGACAGAGGTATTAATCTGCTGACGGTCCGATGGATTGGGGCATTGCTGAGTAACCGGAACATCACAGCGAGGCTGGGGACAATTCGGTAACAGTAAGGGCCACTAGAAGCTGTCCTCAGGGGGGAGTTCTCTCCCCACTGCTTTGGTCACTTGTTATCGACGATCTCCTGGTCAAACTGACTAATGCTGGCTACGATTGCCAGGGCTACGCTGATGACCTGGTCATTACCATCAAGAGCAAGCAGGATAGAAACCTATCAGTAAGACTGCAAAATGCTCTGAATATGGTACAATCCTGGTGTGCTAGAGAACGGCTCAGAGTCAACCCTAGTAAAACAACCATTATACCATTCACAAGAAAAAGGAACCTAAGGCTAGAGGCTCCTCAAGTGAAGTCAAATATCTAGGAGTAATTCTAGATCAAAGAGGTTACAGGAAAGGCTATGACTGCCCTATGGTCCCACCGAAGACTCTTTGGAAAGACCTGGGGACATAGGCCCAAAATAGCCCTTTGGGCATATGAAACAATAATAAGACCCATGGTCACCTACGCAGCTCTCGTGTGGTGGCGAAAAGTAGAACAAAAGACAGCGCGATCCACACTGCTAAAACTGCAGAGGTCAGCATGTCTACGAGTAACTGGTGCCATGCGCACATGCCCCACGGCAGCTATGGAGGCCCTATTAGACCTCCCCTCCTTTACATTTACATTTAAAGGAGGAGGCTGTCTCAAGCGCAATAAGGCTGACTGGCACCAATCTTCTCTCAGCAGGCGACTGGTCTGGCCATAGGAAAATCCTTAAAGAATTCATGGGTGATCCGGTGATCAACTCAATATCGGATATTATGCCGAAGAGGCATTACTTTGATATACCATTCAAGCTGATCCTTGAGAACAGAGATTATTGGCTCAATAATAGACATATCTTTGAAAGGGGATCTCTGGTTTGGTACACGGACGGATCCAAGATGGAAGACAGAACGGGCATCGGGCTCTATGGACCAAGATTAAGGCTGTACAAATCGCTCGGTTCTACACCAACCATCTTTCAAGAAGAAATTAAATTAAAATCGGCTGGGACTGTCTCACTGCTCTTAAAGAACTGGCCCAGAGCAACATCATCACGCTTGCATGGGTACCAGGGCACGAGGGCATTGAAGGCAACGAGAAGGCGGATTACCTAGCAAAAAAAGGTGCGGATTCTCAGTTCATTGGACCGGAGCCATTCTGTGGCTACTCAAAAAGCCGAATAGCAATCCGTATCCGGTCATGGGAGGACGAATGTAAGCACTCACACTGGGCAAATATCCCAGGGTCAAGACAAGCAAAGAGGTTTATAACCTACTCAAAACAGAAAACGAAGGAGCTGCTCTCACTCAGCAGACCAGATTTAAGGCTGATAACAGAACTTCTAACTGGTCACTGTCACCTGGGCTACCAACTAAACAAGTTGGGGCTGGCTGATGATGACACCTGTCGATTCTGTTTAGAAGAGGAAGAGACAGCGGAACATATCCTCTGTCGCTGTGAGGCCCTCGGCCGTATCAGGCTTAGACACCTTGGTGGAGCTTTCCCATCAACATTAGATATAGCCAAGGCAGCCCCCAGAAAAATTTTAGGTCTGATAAGGGAACTAAAGATTGACGGGGCGGCCTAATACTGAAACTGGATCAGGTCACAAAAGATCAAATTGGTCGAAGTGACTAAAGGATGCGGTTAGTCCTTGATCCAATCCTTAATAATAATAGCCTTAGCATTTTACGTCACGTCAATTTTGTTTTCTTTGATAATTATCAAATAAATGTCAATAAAAAACTTTTCTTATAATTTTTGTTTGGGTAATAATGTTTCCTAATAGCAAAAATAATTTTGGGTTTTTTCTATCACGTCAGATTTTTTTATAATTTTGTTTTTTGATAATTATCAAAAAAAAAAATAGTTATTCCTTCGTTTATGTCAGCACATATGTCCGCTTATACGAATTAATCAACGAAAAGGGAAATTTCTCTTCTGAGAGTTACAAAATTGAATCTCGCTCACTGATTTTTGACAGATAGTATTTACTGTTTTGGCAGTTAGCATTTACTTTTATATACAAAATTGCTAGAACATTGCCACACTATTTCGTTCACGTTTGACCAGGAAAATTTAGGAAGCTGTTCTTCTATTTAGTATCTTTTATATGCGTCAGTTCGAAGGTCACATTCCATTTTTATTTTTTATTTATGAGAGTTGGATAAGTTTATATTGGAAAAAAGTAAGGTTTGATCTTATAAACAGTACCTTCTACTAAAAATTTATCTCCAAATTTGGTCTTATAAGTGGACTTATACCACTTGAAAAACACGGTTACGTTAGCCAAAGGTCAGCGGAATTTAGATTATGTTTCATCTGAGCATTCTTGAAAAACTAGTGCACTCCTGCAGTTTGACTTAAATGAGTTCTATATAAAATCTAAATTCTGGCTCAGTTAATATTACATAACAATACGAAATCTCCAACTTTATCTCACTATTAACTGCATCGCCTTTTTGCCTAAAAAGTATAGATTAATTTTAAAACCTTAGTGCGACAATAAAAACACTAAATTTTGTTATATTTATTTTATTCCTTTTGTAAATTAATTATCGTTTAGTACATTTAATCCACAATTTCAACTTGAATTTATGTTATATTGTTCGTGTAGTCTAATTTGTTCCTATATTTCTTCAATTTTTCTCTCATTTACATTGCCCTATTCATTACATTAATCTACTTGATTAGTTTTTTTTAATAATTTGTTGTCATTTTAAGGACAACCTTGTTGAACTGTCCTTAAATATTTTCAATCGTTTTCTCCATATTTTGCTAACACGATTTTTACAGTCACTTCAACTTGAATGTAGCTTTAGTGTCTACATGTGCTAAGACATTTAACTAAACAAAATAAAGTAGAAACGAAAGAGAAACATTCCTTAAATATGACAACAAACAATGTTAATTTATTACGCTAAAAGTTCTTTGGTTTTATAGCAAAATTCCAGTTCTCTATAAGATATAAATACTTTTCCTAGTTTTGTATTTTACAGAAGAAATAAGTGCTCCAAAGCATGCATAAAAACTTTTACATCTCCGAAAATACTTTTTCTTTAACAATTTTATAAGAATTTAACGCTCCTGAAGTAACAAACTTTTTATAGTTAGAATAGTAAGAAGAATTGGCGAAATATGAAATTGACGACAAATAGTTTTGCTAGCAATAAAATAGCTATTAAAGAAATTTCGAGTAAATTAAAAAAAGAATATATAATCATATTATAAATACAAACATATAAATACAAAACGATCGCTGTGCATCAGGTACGTTGCACACGCCAAAACCACTGAACAGACTTACTTGAAACTTTGTAGATACGAGGCAAGCCCAGAGAGTAAGAGTACCGAGCCTCTGACGATCAAAGGGATTTATGTTTAATACTTTGCCAACACTGCTTTTAAAGGCAAGCTCTTGGGAGTAAAATGACTGGTCATTCAATTCAGTTGGTTCAAAATTCTGGTTATAGCTCCGTTTTGATATAACTTCTCGACTCCAAACCCTGCCAACTGTGTTTTGGGACCGAAAAGGAATTCTCTTCATTATATACTCGTATTTGCCGCAGGGGGAAACAATAAATCCCCAACGTTAGGGTGTAATCAGGAATTTAACGCGCTGCGCATTAAAGCTGCTGAAATCCAACGCACTACTTTGAAAATTTCACTGCAAATTTGGACTTGTCGCTGCTAAGGTAGCTAGCAGCAGAAGATTAAACCAGAAACCGTAACGGTTACGGACTTTTTTCTTTTTAAATCACAGAAAAAGAGTTTGATTAAATTTTAATATTTAACAATTATTCTGTGATTTTTTTTACCTTTATAGATAATTGTTACTAAGTGTTTTTTCTCATTACCATTAAAAGAAAAGGAAGAAGTGAAGGAATGGGGTTTACTTAAAAATACCAAAATTGCACAACTATACCAAGCAAGTTAAACTAAACACGTATTATAAAATTTGCAAACATTGGCTATCTGAAATATGAAAATCGCACAATTAGAGTTATCGACGATGGAAATAATAGATATTACAAAATAGCGGTTGGCCACGACGGAAAATATAAAAAATAGTTTTTAAAAAAATGTTGAACCGACTTCACAAAAAGCGCTAAAAGGCATAAAATAATTTTTAATTTTATATCTATTACGACATTTTGAAGTCGGTACAAATTAAACAAACAAAACAACTACCCAACCACAATTGAAGATAATACTACCTGAACGTTTCAGCTCACGGGCTCACGATTAAATACTTTTGTAGTGGTTTGTTTAATTTGCACCGACTTCAAAATGTCGTAATAGAAATAAAATTAAAAACTATTTTATGGCTTTTATTGAAGTCGGTACAACTTTTTTTTTGAAAACTATTTGATTTGTAATTTTTTAGTGTCTTCTACTCTGTATAACAAAACAAGAACCATTGAAATCGATACCCCTACCCCACGCCCGTCCCAGCAAAGTTATTTTCTCGTGGTACCAATCAATGAACATACTCCACCCAACAAAAAAAGAATCATCGAAATCGGTCCACGCGTTACGAAGATAGACTACCCCTCCCACTCCCCCCATTGGACCAAATTATTCTCCTATTAGCAATGGGGGATCACACTCTATAAGACAGCAAAAGAACCATCCAAATCGGTCACCGCGTTACAAAGTAAGGTGCCAGCACCCCCCCCCCCACCCCCACCACCATCATCCCGCCAACATTTTTTGTCTCGTGCTATCAACCAGGGAACATACTTTACCCAAAATGGACCAAATTATTCTCCTATTAGCAATGGAGGATCATACTCTATACAACAGCAAAAAAACCATCCAAATCGGTCACCGCGTTACAAAGTTAGGTGCCAGCCCCCCCCCCCCCCCTCCCCCACCCCTCATCATCCCGCCAACATTTTTTTTCTCGTGCTATCAACCAGGGAACATACTTTACCCAGAATTATCCCAATCGGTCCACGCGTTACGAAGTTAGACTAGGACAAATTTTTTTCTCCTATTAGCAATGCATTATCATACTCTGTACAACAAAAAAAGATACACATCGAACTTACGCCCTATTTGGTTTTGGGAAGTCGGTTAAAATTTAAAAAGCCACAGTTACCGATGACCGAAAAAATCAAAAGCATAAAATAACGATTAATGTCGGCGAAAAAAATAAAAGCTATTTGTAATATTTAGTTATACTTTGATTTCTTATATAGAGATCAAAAAAACCCGTTATGTTCCAAAAATAACTGTTATTTTTTCGGGATGTCAATCGTCCATAGTCCACTAGGAAGTATAGAAACCTTCAGGGCACCACGTACCGTCACCACATACCGTCTAACGTATGTTGCTGGAACTGAAACCGCAGGGTAAATATCTCGGACTCATTGTAGACAGCAAATTGACCTGGAAACTAAATTTAGAGGAACGGATTGCTAAGGGAAACAAAACTTTGTGGACAAGAAAACTTATCTATCCAGATTGGACCACATACAAAGAATAAGGGGGATAGGGGTTACTGGTGCATTGAAAACCACTTCCCCCTGTAATCTTAATATAATTCTCCACCTCTCCCCTGTGGATCTGTGCAAAGAACGCCGCGCTGAGGGCAGTGTTGCTCCTTAAGCAGTCAAAGTTTCTCAAGATGCTGGGTACGGTCACAGTAGGTTAGGGAAGAGTCTCAACACGACTACCGATTACATGCCACCAACAGATGGCTTTAAAATAAGCTCCGCATTAGGAGTATCAGTATTCTGCCAAAAGCTTAATATCTACTTTTAATACTGACTGCAGCGTCTGTCAAGCCGAGGTTGTGGCTGGCAACAGGTAGCTCAATTAGCATCTATGTGAACAGCCAAGCGGCGCTAGCAGCTCTTAGGTCCAAGGAATTTAAATCGAAATCCCTCTTTGATTCCTACAGAGCTTTACAAACTGTAAGCACGAATAGAAGGGTGCAACTCTTCTGGGTAACCGCGACAGCGGCATCACCGGAAATGAAGAAGCAGACGTTCTCGCTATGAAAGGAGCTGCCGTGGAAGCTCAGGAAGGGGAACAAATACTTCCGCCAATTGCTGCCAAATCTCTCAATGTTGGGCTGTTAGATCTTTCAAAAAAAAAAAGATAGGAAGAGACCACTACGTGCCGAATCGCGAAGACTATGTGGATAACGTATGATCAAAAAGACTAATTGCCTACTTTACCTATTTCGGACTCAATGTAGAACTTTGGTTGGGATCTACACAGACCATTGTCTTACGGGATACATGCGCTAAGAATTGATGTTTCCGACTATGATGTGTACAAGCACACTCAGGAACCTAATTCAAAAGAAACTGTAGAGCACCTCCTATGTCGTTGTCCTGCGCTTGGTAGGAAAAGGCAGGAGGTACTGGGCAACCACTTTAAGGCTAAAGGAAGCCTCAACAATTAACGTGAAAAGAATTCTGATGTTCGCAGAAGAGACGGGTACGATGACGGGATGATCGCAAAACGAAACCTCTAGGACGTAGGGCATCTAATTCGTGGTAGCGCTATGGACCCGATGTGGTCTATGCGAGGCTTTTTCGCCGCCACCGTAACCTAACCTTCGTTTTGACACTTTGCTGCAAACTGTTTGCAGTGGCGATGATTATTTGAACTAACCGTTTCATAAAAACTGCATCGCACTGAATTCTTGATAACACCCTATATGAAACCCTAAAAAATCTAGGCAGAGACACACAGAATAAAGGGGAATGCTAAGGAGGCGAGTTAATTGTTGTATGACAATGCACGTTCCTACACAGCCCAATTTACAACGCAACACTTTTATCCTCAGAAAACTGTCTTTTTACGCGATTGCAAAGGGGGTTATGTTTTTCGCGCATATCTATGTTTGTGGGATTCTTTACTCCTTCGTAAAGTCCAAACGGCTGAATAATTGAGGTGTCATTAGATTCGCATTGATTCCAGTAAGCTATTGGAAGTGTCATGACAACAAATAGGGCGGCTATCAGCCCGATTGTATAAGGCTCCTAGAACGTCGGTTTATTATATGAAATAAGTGTTGTTAGTGTTACTGGCCTCAATCCAAAGCGTCTTGCTGCTGCACAACTTACTCGTATTTAGGCTCCACACTATCACCCTAATACCAGAGGAAAAAGTAAAGTGGATGACGAAAGACAAGATTCCAAAATGGAGGAGTGAAAAATTTCTACAATATAGCTATAAGAATTTGTCGATCCGGTAGCTAAAGTAGTTTAAGAATAATTTATACATAAAAATAACTTCAGTAGTACATTTAATTAGCTTTCTTAAAGCGGTTGTCAAAATAGCATGGTTAAGAGAATTATTAACACAAATTACCACCCAAAGGAATATCGGCACACTTTGCATTAAATAACTCATGCTATGCAGTAGCTAAAGTTTGAGGATTTTTTTCAGTTACGCTCAGACTTGACGATAAAATCTGAAAAGTAATTTCTAGGAAATTTACTTTATTTTAAATAATATAGTGAAGACTATTACGTCAAGGATCAGACAAAGACATATATCACAACCTCGGAAAGATATTCGAATAGTTGGGACTTACTAGTAATGTTATGTTATATGGTGAATCAGTACTATAGCTAGGACTGAAATTTTATCGGTTTTGAGTTATCTCACTATTACATTATTTAGAAAGTAAGCTTTTAAATATCGAAAGTAGATGAGAATATATTTATTTCTAATCCATCTATCGGTACTTTTAAAATTAAATTTGTAGTCGAAGAATTAAATGTTTCATGATACCAGTAGGTAACTTAGGGTTTAGTAGATTTTGAGTTAGGTATAGTATTGAACCCACGATATAGGATAAGTATTTGCTATTTGAAAGGGCTAGTTCATCGATTTGAACTAATCACTTAATTCGATTTCCAAGTCTTCAGTATTTCGGATTAATATCCTGCTACAAGATCCAGTACTGATTGTCAATTCAAAATAGCCTCTCAATAGGTTAGGTTAGGTTATAGTGCCGGCCTAAGGTGCTTCGCATCGGCGCAGCACCGATTTCATAGCGCTACCTCGTTTGGGTGGTAGGGTGGCTACACTAAAGGTTCTTGTCTCCGTTCCGAATTTCAGATTACTCCCAATGTTGCACTGAAAAGCCCGCTCTAGATCCTTGAAGAAGGACCTGTCAAACGATTTTTGTCTTTCTTTTACAAGCGCAGGACAATGACACAAAAGATGTTCTATTGTTTACTTTTTGTCGCGTTTCTGACAGATTTTGAACAGGTCGGTGTTCGGGACCCCGATTCTGTGCACATGCACACTTATGACATAGTGGCCAGTGTAGACTCCTACTAGAGTTTTGCATTCCCTACAGAACAATTCCAATTCTCGAAGTGCTCACGTCAACAAAGTGAGTTTGCCGAAACTCTAGGCTACTCCGTACGCATAGACCTTCGCTGGGTTGTTCAGGCCGTTGATTGAATTGAAACTGAATAATCTCAGAAATTAAAATACATTAAATATATAATAATTAAATCTATTGTAACCTGCTGTAATAACTTGCTTGGCTTCAAACTGTCCTTGTTTCCCAATTGTGCCCAGTTCTGACAATTTGATTATCAGTAAATCAGAGCATGGTAATTCAGTCCCTAATGGCATATTTCATAATTTGTACAGGTGAGACATTCATTGAAATAAACAGAATGACCTATATAGTGTAGATAAGCCCATAACATCGAGTTTAAACTTTAAATGTGACCCAAGCACAGTTAGGAATGATTTAACTTAATTTTGGCAAGTGAATTTTCGATAATTGATTTGTTAACAAGTCTTTAGTTTTAAAGCAATTGTATGAGAGGTATTACAGTGTCCTTATTACTGAATACGATTCAATTAGCAATTGATCTTGCTAGCAACTCACGCAATATATCTTGTTAATCTCGTTCGATTCTAAATTTCCTATATTTACGATCGATTGCAATCGAATCGTATTTGGTAATAAGACTGCAGGTATTTCTCGTATAATAATATCGTTAATACAATAGAGCAGGATAAGTCGTCGGTGATGGAAGGCATTACGTGTTGGCTTTTCGGAAGAGAGTCGCAAGTTCGAATCCCAATGGCGGCGTCTCGTGATTGTCTTTTGTTGACAGCAGGCCTGTCAGCATGTAGTTGGTATTGGGTTGATTCGTTCGAGCCTGTTGATAAATAATAATATTGGTAAAAAACCTCGAAGCTACTGTTTTGAGTTTATTTTTCGCTTATTCCTATGTTTTATGCAAGCTCGAGCTCGCCAACTCGAAATGAGGTACATGATATGAATATGAAAATTAACGCAGAGATTGTAGAATAAATAATGGCGCGGTGGTTCAGGGGATTACGGGAACTATAAAATGAATCACAAATTCTCCTTGGTCGAAGTCGCAATTGTCTGAATCTCCGAAATAATGTTGTTGTTTTTGCCAAACACCTACTTAAAGGCACTTGTACGCTTGAAAACAAATTTTCACATTTGCTGCTGCAACTATTGCGCTAGTGTCCACACTTAAAGGAAAATTTGTGCAAAATTGTTCGCTGCAAGTTGTTTTCAGAATGGTTCAAGATTATATTGTGCAATTTTTTAATAACGTTTTTCGTCGAGAATTAAACAGTGTAAAAATGTCGTGCCAGCAGATATCGTCGTAGCCGCTTTGATAAAGAAAAGAAAAGTGAGTTAGCAAAAATAGGGGTTAGGGAATAAATAGTTCGTAGACAGAAATTAGAGTTTCATCAACGCCTGCTTGAAGAATTGGGAAGTGAGAATCCTACTACATTTCAAAATTTTATGCTATCGCAGGAAGACTTTGAAGATCTTTTAAATTTAGTAGCAGCGAAAACAGGGGAAAAGGATACTAAGTTAAGACCTTCTATTCCAGCAAGTGAACGTCTCCTTCTGACAATTCAGTTTCTAACTACAGGTAAATTTAACTCGGCAAAAAATTAATATTTTTGAATCAAATTTTTTATTTTAACAGCCGTTCAAACCACAATTTTATTACTATTGAGACTCTTGCGCAACTAACGAAATTCATTCGAACTCATTTCGAATGCCACAATAACCTTGCGCATACAACAGTTTTCTTGTCTACACTTACGAAAAAAATTCTTGTTGCAAACAATTGCAATATTTGCAGCATCTTGCGCAATCAACTGTTTTCGAAATCAACTTGCGCAATTTGGTTTTCACGTGTACTGAGACTTTAAGACAAAAAATTTTGGTTTATTTTCTTGTCCAGCTTCAACAGCTGTTTGTTAATAATTGCACTTAGTTGCTGATATAATTTTTCTATCAATTCTATTACATTCATTTAGTGTGGAGAATCGATTATTGATAAATCAAAAATGTTCTCGATAATTCTTTTTTCGAATTAGGATTTCAAAGTCCGCGAAAAAATTTATTTATCAAGTGGTTAGAAAAACCTCAGTCTGTGTCAATTCAAGTCACATAGATTTAATAAGATAAATAAAAACACATGTAATCCGGGCAATCATATCCTGACGAAGTGAAGAGTGACCGTTGATTTTGAGTTTCTACTCCTTCCGGTAGATTCCAGCCATTTCCGCTGTTTGCAAACTATTTTACCCGCTTTTTCACAGATATTACCGCACGCTTTGAATGTTTAGCTGCCTTATTGGACCTTCTGAAATGTTTACGGCGAATACGAACTTTTAAGCGCAGACCTTTTTTTTTCGTTTCCTAACGAAACTAAAAGAACAAAAAATCTTATAATCATATTTTTCTATAAACAAATATTTTTTCTTTGGTAACATAGCTTTTTTCACTTTTTACGCACAATAGAGTAACTAGGTTTTAAATATTTGAATTTAAAAGATTGTTAAATACTTCTATGAATTCTGGTATAATTAAAGCCTCGGAGTTGTTATCGAAATCATAAGGTACAAAAAAAAATCATTAATGTTTTGCATACGGCAATGTAGACATACATAAGTATTAGCTTGTTGAATTGAATTAAAAATGAAAAACAATTTTCAAGAAGATATAATAGTAGAGAGAGAAAATATTAGAAAGCAATATCAAGTTTAGTTTATTAAATCTTTTCGAAGCTTTTGTTCAAGTAAGAAAAGCGCTTCTATATGGACGGAATTGATTTATAGGGCTACTATAACTACAATTGAATAAGAAGCAGCAATTCTTAAATTGAAAGCAAAGCAGTCCAAATGGTATGGAAATCGGATTTTATTTAGATATTGCGCTAACTAAAGGATCACATAATTGTGTAACAGCTTTCAAAACTCTAACTACTAGAAGCACTGATAGATGGGAAGTGGTAGTAACACTGTATAAAACAAGGTACGAACAAACAAAAAACAACTTCTAGGCTTTGATGTGAAAGAAATATCTATTGATTACAAAATATCTTGTTACTTTATTGAACAGAATTTTAAAAGAAATAAGTACCTACCAAAAATTATTTTTTATTGTACAAAAAAGCTTTGACTTAAAAACGAATGGTTTTGATAAAAGTAGGTACTCATACTAGGTTTCCTCGCTTTTTTATTATCGATTTTTACCTTCGTGATATAAATGTCATAAAGATTTTTTAAACACTGACACACTTGTTTAAAGAAATACATATATCGCGGAAGGATCAGAAGGTCATTGCGGTTTAACTTAAAATATTTATCGCTACATTGAAAAAATCGATTTTTTTTTGCAGATTCTTAATCTGTATGTAGGTGTAATTCATCCGGGAAAATATTCTTTTTAAAAACGATAATTTTTGGGACTTTAAACGCGTTTTTCTCGAAAAAAAAACCGTTTTTGAAAATGGGTCACACTTTCCTGACCACTGTATTTGACCGATTAACTTGAAAATTTACTCAGATACTCGAAAAACATGAAATCCCAGAATGACGTAAAGGTTTTTCGATAACTTAAATTTTTTATTAATGTTTTTATAAGAAAAAAAAGGGAAAAAATAGATTTGTTTCTCAAATCGGTGCGGTTTTCTTAATTTTGTAGTAAACAAAAAAATCGCACGTCATTCTTTGGCCAAGGGGATTCTGAGTAATAACCTGAGTTTAATTTTTGTTTCAGGTCAACGGGGAGGGGGCAGCGATGTGAGCCCTTTACCCCCGGAAATTTCCATACCTCTTTTCGCGGAACTCCGACGACCGCCACTTTGAATATTTTATTACAAAAAAAAATTATTTGCCAGGCATAAATACTTAATAATAACTATAAAAAAACCGCAGTTGTCTATATTCATTTGTTTTTCCCAAAAAGAATTAAAATATGAGCATCTGAAAAATGGTGCTCCAAGGTAGAGTTCTCCCTTAAAGATTGACACACAGCTTTTCCAGCCAGCTTTATGCTAGCTGAAACCTGAAACGTAATCGAAAAAGTTGCGTAACACATGGAGTTTATGCTTAACAGTTTATTGTTTACATGAGGTACGTTCCAGAAGGATACTTTCTGTTTATTCGAAAGTTTTTACACAACAGCGAAAGTTTTCATCCGCACTGCGTCTGTTTACTTTTGGACTAGAAGAAATTTGACAGTCAAGTAATTTCGACTTTTACCCAAATTTTACACACGCTGATGAGTATGGACAAAATTTCGGCAGAATTCTTCTTCGGCTTTTGTGGTTGACAACTCACAGGTGATTGATGTTTGGCAAGTTACAGCTTATAAATAAAAATATAAATAAACACGGTGAACTATTTACTTTTTGAGTAAATCGTTATTCATTTTTATTCATTTTTACGATATCTTGTAAACGCACCGATCTTTGCACTGTAATTTACTTTTGACAGTTTGTCAGTTACCAACAATTTACCCAAAAAGTGTCTGTTAACTTTCTCATTTTCATCTCCTCCACCAGAAGAATATATTTACTTGGTTTTTACCAACGCCCTTATACACAGAAGTAAACAGACATATTGTTAAGGTCGGATTTCATTGATCCCAAATTTCTTAGATTCAATCTCAATCATGTGGCGGCGGCAATGATAATATATATATATATGATAGCTTTATTATTTACACAACACTTGTCGCAGCTACAAGCTCGAAAAACGTAGATAACTTCCTTCAAGTTTATTTTTTTGAAAACATTTTGTTTACCGATTTACTGAATACTCTCGGTCCCGTATCCCAATGTGGCGAGAGAAGAACTTCACCCGAATCGAGTCAACGATTGCAAGTGGACCTAAAATTTAAAGTGGATTCTGAGCCACTGTCCTTTTCTCTGAAACCCCTATGGCCTTTTTATCATAATCTGTTGTCAGCAGAAAACAACCATGTTTCGCCGCCGATGGGATTAGAATCTGTGATCTCCGGATTAGTAGGTTGACACGTTATTACTTACTCCACCGACGACTTACGGAATACTAGTAATAGTTATATAAACAGATTTTTTAATAGGTTAGTTAGTATTAGGATAAAGATACATATAAAAGTCATTTACCTAGGCTTGGTATTAAAGGTTCGCTGCGGTATGGAGAGATACGCTGTTATAAGAACAACCTGCAAATTCGGTTTTCGTTTCTTTCCACATTGTTGAATTAATGTTCTAAGAGATGGCAAAAACATGCCCTTAAAATGGTACGATATAAATCCAAAATAAATATTATTATTTAATACGTATTTACCTGTGCTACGAACCCCAAACAACTACTAACTCTTAAAAATTTTGAACCAATTTCCCCAAATTTGTCGATTTTTCCATGAAGGTCTGATCAACTTTTATATAAAATTACTTTGTATGAATGTCATATGCAATAACATTATGATAATAATAATGATTTTGCCAGGGCCGCCGAGAGGGAGGGGGCGAAGGGGGTAAACCCCCCGGGCCTGGGCTTTCAAAGGGGGCCCCGTCATCTAAGTCATCAACAGAAATTTTTTTCCATTTTAATTATATATAAAAAAAATTTTTCACGATCGAAAAAGGTGTAATAGACTAGACAGATTTTAAATTGAAAATCACTCATTCGATTGTATATGGGCCCGTAGACGCTTAGTCCCGGGTCCGAAATTCCTTTCGCGGGGTATGTGGTACCCCCCCCCCCCCCCCCCGGGCCCGAATTTTGTCTCTACGGGCCTGGATTTTGCTATAAAACAATTGAAATATATTGGAGAATTCGCGCAGATGATAAAAGTATGCTAGAATACTTATTGGGGGATAATAGTAGGTATATTATAACGAGACTCATATATTGGCCATAGTGATCAAAATTTCGGAATCTTCAAATTAAGATAGAGATTACGCGTATGTGATAAATCTCATATAATAGTGAATAATTTCCAATGTTCCAGAAAAATACAAAACGGGTAATTTAAGGAAAACTTGTTTTTATTTATTTTATAGCTGGATGACATTTATGAGAAAATTAAATCATCGCTAAATAAATAAAGTACCCGAAAAAAATGCATTTAGATTTAAAATTTAACACTTTTTAAATTATAAGTTATGTTTTACGTTTCTGTTGAAGCTAGCAAAACTATTTGTCCGGTTATTTGAATAGCTCTAATAAATAAAATCAGTATTCACTCGAGGCTTTAAAAGTTTATTATTATGCCGAACTTTATTTCACTTTTAATTGTTATATTTTATCCCTTTTTGCATCTAAATCTAATTACAGTAATTTTATCTCTTTTTATTCTGCTGATCAATTAATTACATCTAATGATCTTTTATACACCAAAATCAAATCTGGTTTCCAGAAACAAATTAAATTGATTTTTAAAACAGTCTACATTCCATTTTTTCGTGTCACATTCACCTATATTGTAACACGTTGATTTAAAATCAATAGAAGCAGTAAGCTGCAAATTAAATTCGTTTTAAATACATATGTAGTTTTTTTATATGACTAGACAAAGAAATGAAATTAATGCGTTAATTCTCACTTAAAATAACAAAAAAAAAATGCACAAATCTTAATACTTTTTTTTAACAATATTCTACATCATTGTATATATATGAAGTTAATAAGTTTGCAAAGAACACTTTAAATATAAAACATCATGAAATAGAGAAACAATTGTCAAAATAAAAAGTTTTAATGCAATATGTTGTTATTTTTAAAATTAAATACTTTGACGGTTATGATAGTTATTACTTAAATTAAAAATGTATAAATAACATAAAAGATCCGAATAAAGGAAGAAAAATGAAAGATGTGCCAGATTTATTGGTCAACTGAAAAAACTTGTAGGACAAATATTCTCTCCCAAAAAACCTATTAGTACTTTAATTTAAATTAAACTAACTGTACCCTCCAACTCTAATGGAACTTGTTATAATGCATACCATAGCCAATGCATTGAAACCGCACTGCACTGGATGTACATAGCGGTCGTCAGCCCTATCCTTACCCATGGATCCATTGTTTGGTGGGAGGCAGTTCACAAGCAATCTCACCTTAAATTTTTAGTAAAGGTGCAAAGGCTTGCTAACCTGGGAGCAACAGGTGCAATAAAATCCACACCACAAGCCGGTTTGAAAATAATTTTACTTCAACCCATAGAGCTTCACACAAGAAATGTGGCTACCTTGGCAGCTCTCCGACTCAGAGAAAACAGCCAATGGATGACAGAAAGTTTTGGGACATACAGTCATACTGAATTCTCTTAATTAAAATGGGTTGTACCCTATAACGCATGGCATGAGGCCACAATATGATTTTA
This sequence comes from Leptarthrus brevirostris, assembly GCA_964036015.1. Classification (NCBI taxonomy): domain Eukaryota; kingdom Metazoa; phylum Arthropoda; class Insecta; order Diptera; family Asilidae; genus Leptarthrus; species Leptarthrus brevirostris. The sequence goes on along the minus strand of OZ038371.1, from coordinate 168,157,634 downwards.
GAAAACCCTAATAGAGAAGACTGGAACCACTACAAAGCGCTACAAATAAGCTTATAAACTCACGGACAATTGCAGCAGCTTCTAAGCGGAAATTTACACCTTTATGAAAGCTACACTCACTGTCCAAGCAAAACAGATATCGGCAAGCAAGATCACTATTTGTGTGGACAGTCAAGCAATACTCAAGGCTTTAAACTACCACCTGATAAAATTAAAATGTGTCAAAGACTGAATCAGAGTCTTAAGAGATTTTTTAAACCATACGATCAGAATCTGCTGGGTTCTAGGCATGTCGGAATAAAGGGTAACGAAAAAGCCGACGAGCTGGCCAAGAAAGGTTCAAATATAGACATAAACGGATAGGGTTAATTCTCGCCTTAACATAGCGAAAAAACAATTCGAAAGATACTATTCCATCAAGACTTCGAGACGATGGGAAAATATTACCTATTGTCTCACAACACGAAGACAAAGACGATTGAAGGCGCAATCGAACACTCGTCGGTGTCATCCCATAGGAGTTATGGCCATGAGACTCAGCGTACCATCGAATGAGTTCTATAGAATTTGCAGAGACGAGGAGAAAACTGAATCCATAGCGCACCTATTATGTGAATGTTCAGCTCTAAAGGAACGACGACTCGCCTATATAGGGGCAAGATTCTTTGACAATCTGGAAGACTTAGCTGAGATACCACTGGTGTTTTTAAATAAATTTTTACAGATATCTGGATGGTTTTAAGTTCTGACCATGTTGTCTTTTAAGGACATTCACAATGGGCCTACATGACCTCCGAGTAGACTTGGTGCTTCGGCACCAAACAGCCCGACTAACCAACCAACCAACCATACCATAGCCTTTATAAAAAAATCATTCTAAAGCTATACCATAGAGCGTAAACTTCAGTAGAAAAGTTTTAAGTTGTATTCTACTCTGCTTTTAATGATGTTATCGAACTGTCTTAATACGAATAAAAATCGCGCGTATATGAAAAAGATTTGCGTATTGCTAGTTTTACGACTGCACATCATATATAATTCGAAATTAGATGGAATTTTCTAAAGGTTTGAAAGCTGACGACGCACATAGGAGTATTTGTATTAAAAAAATGATCAAAACTCAAAATCATCAAGTTACTCAAAACTCCCGCCAACCATATTTTTTTTAAGATTAATATATAATAATAACCAGTCTGTCACATACAAGGCATAAAAATACCCACCCCCTTATCCCTTCTGGCACAGTTAGATGAAACACAGTCATTGTTTGCACCGCATTGTTTTGTTCTCGTTGATTTAGTTTCTGGTACATTGTATATGTGATATTGTGTTTTAGTGTTGTTGAGTTTTAAAAAATTACCATTTTAAGATGGAACAATATTTATAAGTCCTATAAAAGTTTGATTTTCTTCAATAAAATTTTCTGTATATAGTCCTGGCTTGTCGCGTAGTCATGTGTATGAAACATGAAGCATAGACTCTCTGGTTTCTTTAACCCCTTGTGTGGCATATGGCGGCTATTACACCGACTCTCCACCTGGTTCGCGCCAACGTCTTCAACTGTAGCCACAATTTGTTGATCTGGGTACCTTCCCTCTCAACGGATCTTCTCCATGTGTTGCGCGGTCGTTTCGGTGTCTTCCATGGATTCTGTGCGGATTTCAATCTAGAGCCTGCTGCGCGATGTTGTTTGGCTCTTTTCTTAGTGTGAAGTAGTCTCAACAAAATATCTAAATCGAAGAGGAACTTTTAATCTTTGTAGAAGGGCACTTCACGAGAAGGCAGTAGGATGTAATACACGGTGCTAACAAAAGTATTTCCTCCTACTAACTATTCAATCATACAAGATGCAAAAAAGCATTGTTACCCACCGATGCTGTGAGATTAAATTACAAGCATTACTCGACCACACACCATTGCGTTTATATAAATATGTAGCAGAGGTTGTAGAAACGTGCTCAGAGGAAAAGCTGCAAAATGTGGTTTTATTTTAAAAATGGGGCTGTGACAGATCGCAGTAATCACAATATGTATTAGCAAAACTTTGAAAACATCACCGATAGTGATGCAAATATTTTTTAAAGCTCACTCGGCCCTTTAAGACTAGCTGTAATTATAAATGGAGAACAAAATAAGATCATATGGCAAACCCCAGTCCTTTCATAATATTAGATTTTGTAGTCCAATACGTATACGCTTTATTAATGAAACGAAAGATGTTACCAAAGAAGACATGAGCTACATCGAGAATCAAGTAACCTCACGAAAACAGAACTGACGACTCCGGATGGAGTAGGAAATGTAAATCAAAAGTCTGTAATGCTGCGACTAACACAACATCCACCATGAGATGCTATGTTTGCGGGCAGACTTCAAAATATTTTAATAAATTAAATGAGGTAAAGATTTAAGCACTTCAGTTTGGTCTTTCTGTTCTTCATGCAATAATTCTTTCTGTTCTTCATGCAATAATTCGTTTCTTCCAGTCACTATTACATTTGGCATATAAAATACCATTAAAAACATTACAAGAGCGAACTGTAGAAAAAAAAATATTGTAAAAAAAAGGAAAAAAAAACAAAAGTTAAAGAGCCTTCAAAGAAGTACTGGGGCTTCTGGTTGACATTCTTAAGCCAGATTTAGGGAACACCAATGACAGCAATATTTTACGAAAATTTTTTTAGACCCGGAGGCATCTTCTCAAATTACTGGCATCAGCGTCGATCTAATAAAATGGCTAAAATATACATCGAATTATATGAGCGGTATTCCATGTCACCCATTATTCATAAGGTTTTGGCACATGATGCCGAAGTAATAGCTCACAAGATAGTTCTTATTGACCAGTTATCGGAGGAGGCAGCTGAGGCTCAGAATAAACACTTCCGGCAATACAGATTGTAATTCGATGGGAAATTTTTACGGATTGTTTGTAACAGAGATACATATAAGGAACAGACTTTTACTAAGTTCAGACGCTTACCTGAGTTGTAATAGACTCATACATCACAAAAAATGTAAGTCATTTTCAAAAGAAGAAATTCATTTAATTTAATTTTATTTTTTTTTTATACGATGTGGCCAAATCCTAGGGGACAACCCTTTGATGCGTTAGCATGGTTTTGGCCGGGAGGGAATTAGGGTAAGGGAAGTGAGGAAACTTGAGTCTTGTTTTTGCATTGCTGCGAGCTAGACAACAGCCCAGAGATGGAGTGGATTATTTTAATTTCTTAATAAAAGCTCACGGGGTCATCTGGTCTCGAACCCGGGATCCATGGCATGTTGGTCTTGCCGCTCAACGTATTTACCAACTCCGTCTTCGTCGAAAGCAAAAGTAGCAATGAAAATAGAGAGGAAAATGAAGACTACGACGGAGAAGATATAGACGTATACGTTGAATCCGCGTAATGTTAGAAAAACTCATATGCATTGCTTTGTTTTATAATCAAATATTATGCTTTATTCTACGGAATTGCAAAAACAAACTCATAAAATAATTTTGACCGGTTTTCTCATACAAGAAATCCTATGTGCGACGATAAAAGAGAATGATCTAAAATATATCGTCTTTGATATTATAACTAAGGAATATATGAAATAAACCTTAAATAATTTACAGATAAAAAACCGTTCTCGGGGTCCCAACCAATTACTCCACGGTACTGATATCTTAACTATTTTCTTGTTATTTTTTATCTGCGTAAGTCATAATTCTCATTATTCCATTATTATAATTATTATTCCATAGTTATATTATTATAACTAGAGAAAAACGTTGTAAAATTATTTCAAGTAAAAAAACGTATGCAGTGATTTTATTTTAAAAACTTTTACGTTACGTAGACAGGGTCTAACAAATATGGCAATAATTTGGTCTACAATAAATACTTTTTTTTTAAATTTTGTTAAATAAACTTCAAATATAATAACTTTGTATTATTTGTTTTATAAAATAAATTAAACTACTGTCAAAAAAAATTATTTAAAATATCCATTTTTTCACGCCGCTCACTGCCCCTATGTTGAATCGATATCGTCAATTATCATATAGCATTTAAATTGTGTCGCCTGTTTGAAATGATATTCTGTGTACTGTCCGTAGAAGCATACAAATGTTCTGTTGTTGAGATTCGAGACTGGGATCTAGTTTCGTCGTTAAAATCTTGTTGTCACTGCTTACATTCTTCCAGGAGCAAATTCGAGTGAACTCCCATCACGCATCGATGAAACTACTGATTCGCTGCAAACTTGCAATAAATTACTGATCTTCGGTGATTTTAATCTACCATAGCATTCTGACATAAATGGATTGATGACAAGTTACTCATCGTAGTCTTTACATGCTTTCTGATAGTCTTGCGTCGTACATACTAAAGCACTCCGACATTATGGCGCTAACGGATTCGTGAATATTCCTAGTGTTTTCAACTCATCCCGGTCATACTTTCAATTTATTTTTGAGGTGTTTCACTGCCCTGCTTTTAATGACGTTATTTTTTTTAGTGTACAATTAATCTATAGTTAGCATCTCTGAAAACTACTAACTGAAGTTTAAATTTTAAAAACCGCAATATTTTCTAACTTATTTTCATCGTGTAAACCAGACGTTGATAGATTTATTAAAAGCTCTTAAATAGCTTGAAGCGCGGTTACATTAATCTCATGTGTAGCAATCAATCGTAATTATGTAATGGTAGAACCTAAATAGATGAAAGCGTTTTTAGGAAGTTACAGGTGTTATATCATTTGAAATGTTGAATGAGTAGTATTTTTCATGGATCTATTCTAAATTGCTGGATTTATAGAAGGAAAATCACGAACGGAGATGGATCAATGATATGAAAAGTATCCAATCACCCACTATGGATACAGATTCGAGCCTCGGCTTGCCTGTGAGTTTTTCATTTGCAATAAATAAATAAATCGGTTTCTGGGTTGTTGTCTAGCTCGCAGCAATGCAGAAACAAGACACTCAATTCTCCTCATTTCGTTTACGCTAATTTTCGTCCGATTTAGCCATCTTCGGCTTTGGGTACATCATAAAAAAACTGATGAAAATATTTTATTCGACTTGCAGTTCAAGTGTCCATTTAATAGATAAGTAAAAAATAAGTTGCAGTGCCAAGTTGAAGTGGAGTCAATATTTGGAGAATAAATGGAATGAAAATTGTTCTGAAATACTATTTTACAGAAGTGGCTGAAATATTGAACCTTAGGGGTTTGTAATGCATACTAAATGCTCCATCGTTAATATCATTATAAAACGAATCTGATTTTTTACATACTCCTTTTCCTCCTGGGTACCAACACTGGATGAAAGAGGTCTTTTTCTAGTCACATCTAACTTAACAACTCACTTAAACGTTACAAATATACAGAAGCGTGGAAGCATTTATGTTTATCAAGGAGCAGTACAGATTTTTAAACTTATTTTTATTTACTGAATCAGCTCATAATGACCCTGGAGCAATCTATTACTTTTTTGTAGCCATGATTATCGCCAAAATGACAAAGTGCAAATAGTCACTTCATTTAGCTTATCGCGATAATATAACAATAAATTGTTTTTTTATTGGGTATGTAATACACAGTGTTACAGTACGAGTAATTTCTTTAATTACATACCCCGATTTCAGTTTGTTTTTAGTCCAGCAATCGTTACTAGAATGTTGCTTAAGCCACTAATAACGACTTTTGCTAGGACATTTATATTTTTGAACTCGTTTTTACAATCTTTCACCCTACTCGATGACATTAAAATCAATTTCATTTGATTCACATTTCACCCCAATGAAAACATCAAAATTTAACTACACGGCTGTTATTCTGCCACCAATTCCTATCTTCGTGCCAAATACGAGTATCAAATAGTTTCGGGAAAAACGCAAAACAATTAAAGACTTCCAATAAAATGTATTTCCTTGTCTACATAAAGTTAAAGTGATTTGCAATTGTTGATACTAATGCTGTTTTTATCAGTGATTATTATTTTTTAGAAGTTCAATTGTGTTTAAATCGTTTTCCAGGGATTGTACATTTGGGTACAATAATTGGGGTTTTGACTCAGATGACTTATTGAGGATACTTAGAATTTTCTTCTGCAACTCGATCTCTGGATCAGGATCGACAATTTTCTGTTGAGGAGCTGGAAGGTCAGTTGCGTCTCCTAACTCAGCCTTTAACTGTAACTCACGCCTTGCCACTGAGCTAGTTGGAGGATGTGATTGACACAGCTGTCGGCAATAATTGCTGCCTCTCTACGCGCAATTTGATTTAAAAATCATTCGCTATTAAGTTAATGGCATCACCCACTGATATATTTCGGTGTTCCGCTGGTTGTTCTTAAAATATGTTTACTGTGATACTTCGATACTGAAATATTTACGAAAACTTTTCCAATTGATACCTATTCATTTGGGAAAAACAAATCAACTTTTAAATGTAACCTTTTCAGACGCTAAACTAACTAACGAATCTATACATATTCAAAAGTCCAGTTACGTGTGCTTGAGCTGCCTTATTAGCAATCATGTTTGTAGGTTTCCCAAAATTATACGACCTTTTGCTAAAGTAGGATCTCTCACTTTTGATGAACCGTTTTCCGTTATTTCTCCAAACACTTATTAAAAATCACAGAATTAAACTGCGAAAAAGCCGACAAATAACTCATTAGACGTGTCGTAGAATTTTCTGTCACTTCTAGTGTTTTCAAGTTTTTCTCAAATTAGCTAAATTTTTCAGAAATTCTGCTAAATTGATGTATGTTACGTTTGTAAAACTTTAGAAATAATTTTTTAAAAAGTCTGTCTTTCTTTCAAGAAAAAAAAATAGGCAATTTTCCTTTCAAGAAAAATCGCCATAAAGACGCCCAAAATCTATGAAAAATCGCCATCGCCAATTTCATATTTGTTGTCGCCAGGATTGATGAAAAATCGCCAATTTGCCGAAAAATCGCCACATCTGTCGACCCTGCTGGAGGCATCTGACAATGATTACATTTAAGGCTATTGTAAATCTCTTCGGAAATAACTACTTTTCTTGGAAATTACTGTGGGCCATAAGTGAAGCATTAAACATTAATGTTTTGGCTGTTGGTTTTTCGTGCGAACCAGATGGAATTTTCACGCGTCTTCGTAAGAATTGTTCTCGTTTTCTTTCTTCTGTTTCATGTTATTTATTAAGTTAATCTCTTTGCCTGGTTTTTTTTATCATTTTAAAAGCTTTTTAAATGCTTACCACATAAATGTAGAAATAACGATAAACGAATTTGTATGAGATTCTATGCATTCGAATCCTATAACCGCACCTGTGTTCTTTGGTTGAATTTACATCAAATATTGAAAAATATTTAGAAAACTGACTTCAGTTTAAATATAAGCTTCATAAAGAATAACTTTCATTAGTGTAGTGTTGTAGATAAAACTTTTAAATTAAGATTATTAACTAAATTTAGTTTTCAAGGAATTTTGAAGAAATTTAAATTTTAGTTTCTTATAACATTTGAAATTTAAAGTGTTCATTGCACTTATTTTCTTTTAGAAAATGATACTCAAAATAATTCTTACAAATAAAAAACAGTTATATACATTAACAATAAACAATAACTCTTTTCTTTTTTAAGGTCAAAACAAACACATATGCATATTTCAAATAAACAAATATTAACATATTCATCATTTTCTACACACATTAAATATAATTTCATACTAATCTCAATAAAAATTACGCTCGTTTTATTAGAAAATCGCATGTGGAAAAATTTTAAATTTATTTTAAAAACTACACACACTTTAATAAATTAAATAAATAGGAAAATATGCTTCATGAATAGCAAAATTCGGGAAATATATTCCTTCCTTTGGTTAAAATCTTTAAGCAATTCAAAAATTTGTTCACAGCGAATTGTAGAAAATGTTTTTTCTATTCACTTTAACATTATTATGCATTTTAACTTTAAATAAATTTTTAGCGCTTTGAGATTCTACGTTTATATGAATGTTTATCAGGTAGCTTTTATTTGTGCTTCAATAATTTGTTCCAAAAATAATTTTAATAAATAAATAAGAAAAATATTTATTTCATTTTCTTTTTAAGCGTTTCTATGTGATAATAATATTCCAATCATGTTTTAAAGTAAATAAAGTTTTAGAATAGAAAACAACTAGTTTTTAACACGAACTTTAAATATTGTGCTTGCATTGAAAATATAGTTTCGTCTACTTTGATTACCATTATACCTCAAGTTTATTATGAATTTGCACTAATTTTTTACTTCGATTTTTTTATGGCAGGCAACAACATACAAACAAAGTGCGGAAAATATAGATACATTATAAATATATTAAGAAAATTAGACCTTATATGTCTGTTCCATTGTTTGTCGGATAAAATTTTCTGACCAAAAACTTACTCATTTGGAGGAGGAAAAATTGGTCTAAAACCAGAGAAGCGTCGGAACGTGTTTTATACAGGCTACTGAGAAACAAAAAGAAAATTATGACATTTAAAAATTGTAGTTAAGATCTCTTATTGAAGTTTTCATCCATGATAATTGAACATTTGTATTAATTGTACACCCTATCAGTAAAATTGAAGCTCTAAAAGAGATAACAAACTTGGGTTCAAGTGACAGAAGAGGAAGAACAGTAAAAACATCGAACACTCTTCGGTAGTTCTTTGTACCTTTGCACGAAAATATGGCATATTATGTACCAGCTAAGAAGTTTGTGCAAGTTCGTGTGGAAGTGGAACCTTCTTTTCGCCATAGAAGGAGCGTAAAATTGGTAATTTCAGGCAGACGCGAGATCCCAATTTCTGTAGCCAGTCTCTGTAGCTTTCATGTGAGTGTTTTCTCACTTGTGACGTAAAACTAAATGAATTTATTGCTGTGGGCATCAACAATTTCATTTACATTTACGTCACTGCGCGTGAGAAAATACGAAAGTTGCAGAAACTGGCTGCAGATGAAAGAAGAAGACGGATGTAGTTTAGTGGCATGATCATCACGCCACAGATACAAGTTCCAACATCTGCCTACCTATAAGTATTTTATTTACAATTGCAATGAATAAAAATCAAGATTGAGTCTGAGGTGTCTAGCTTCCAGCAATGCAAATAAAATTTCCCCTTCTTCTAAAATTCCCCATTATCTAATGCATCATAGGTTATCCTCTGGGATTTCGCTATATTATAATAAACCAACCTCGCTTGAATCATGTACATAAGGTTTATTTTATTGAACTAACCGTATTTTGCCTATAGATGGAATGGGAAGGAATATGCAAACCTAATAAAATTTCAGATAAAGGTTACCTCTTCTACTGTAGATGATGTCTATTAATAACTATCGGCGCCGCGATAATAACAAGGTACGTTTTTAAGTATTTCCCACTGAAAGTTATCTTAAATTGGCAAACCTTACAAATGTGGAGAGTAATTATCCCAGCAGAGGCCCAAACTACCAAAAGATCTTAAAGTGAAATCAGAGAAAAAAGCTGGAGACAATAATAGGGAAGTATTTCTGCACAATAAGTAATCACTGGTAATATATGTATAGCAATTATTTTCAAGGAAAGAAGACAAACAAATATTTAATTATTTTTTAATATATCGCGCACCTATTACTTAACTTCAAAGGAAAAGTATATGAAAAAAAACATACATCTTACGATTCTTCTTATCATGAAATTCAAAGTAAATGTAGGATATGACTTTGTTTTTAGCGATATCAGTTTTAGAAACAGACACTCGCAAATATTTCAACTTATGATTAAAACGTCTTTTGTTAAGGACTAGCCCAGGACTGGTGTTTGATAAAAGATGAACTAACCCGGTGCTATTAATTATATGTTCGTTCAAAACCCGGAGTATGAAATGGCTGAAATGGATTGCACACTAAAGTGCGATACGGCAATGCAGCGAACGATGCCACGAAATAATTTTGTCGCACTGTGAAACAGATTTAAATCGCATGACAGCGCATGCGACGAGAAACTTGACGGTTCGAATATCATGACTGTTGAGTGCGACCGACAGATTTTAGAAATAGAAATGGGTGTGCGACAAAAATGTTCGTCGCATTCAATGCGGGACAACCAGTGGAAATCAATCGTTCCCAAATTTCGTCGCATGGCCGTGTCGCACTGTCTCATGCAATCTGTTTCAGCCAACAATTTTTTTCGGATATTCTCCAATATTTTATAGGAGTACTGCTTTGTTAATTGGCTGACATTTCTTTTGGCAAGTTTTTAACGAGCTGAATAATGATAAACCTTTACTCTGATTCTCTTGCTCTACCTGAAGTGATAGAGGATAAAAAAATTGAAATCGCTCACTTTAAAGCAGCCTGAAGACTCGTCAGATCAGTTTAGTTTAGAACGGGTGTCATTGAACACAATTTCAGCTAAAGCTTTAATTTTAAATTAGTTATTGCGAAGTCGTATATAAATGGTAATAAAAAAGTGCTCTGAATGCTTTCTAACATTTCGAAATGTTATCTATAACATTTGGAACTTTTTTTTAACAGATAACTAGAAATTGCACAACATCACTATCATCAAAAGCAAAATTCAATTATATTTATTACACGTATTAACACCAATGTTGTATCAAACCCCAATTATTGCGATATGTATGGATTAAGGACTTTTCTCTGGCTTTAGTTTTTAATAGGATATAAATATTTCTAACTATAACACGTTTTTTCTTATTAATTTTTAATTTAAACTAAATACTGAAAGCACTTTTTCATAGGTGAAAAATAATATACCTGCATAATTATTTATCAGTATCTTTACATCTTGTTATTGATTAGTTTCATGATCCATATTCTCATACCCTTTTTCATTTCCTTTCAAGACTGTGCTACAGCATCATAGGCTTCTCCATGTTTTTTTTTAAATCCATCATAAATATGTGGAAAATTTTGTTTGTATTTCAAAACTTCTTTGGGTCTGTTAACATGGTTCGTGGCAAATATTCGCGTCGAAATTCATAAAAGCCCTGCAGGTTTAGATGAAGAGAAAGTGTGCCGCGAACTGGACTCATTTTCACCTTTTCTGTTCACATTATTGTCTCAATCAATTCTTTGGCTCATTTTAATGTAAATTTTTGTTTTAATATGGTGATGTCTGTTTGCCTTGTTCCGCTGTCATCGCAAACATATGAACTAATGTATAAAAAAAAACTTTTTTGAAAGAGCGACGACAGAACGAAACATGTTAACGATAGAGCCTAGTGCGCTTTCTGCAAATTATACTTTATAAATATAAACAAAAGAGGATTCATAATTTTTAGAAAGTTGAAAAGTACAGGATGCTTAAAATATTCTTCATGTTTCTAGTTTTTGTAGGAGAAGAATTTTATAGGATTCGGATACTCTTTATAACAACATTTATACTACCTTTTTAACAAATAACATTTCTTTGATTACAATTTAATTTATCCAACCGAATGAGAATCTCGCGCAACAAGCAAAGTTTTCTTAAAACATTGCTTTGTGCAAAAGCATCAAATAAATATATCTATATAAATTAATAAAACACGATTGGAATAATAATTAAGTTCCTTCTAAAAAAATACTCTGAGTTTCATTTAGAACAACATTGAGGTTTTCGTTGACAAAAATTGCCTGCTCAATAATACTATATAAAGAAAATAGTTGCGCATTGATCACAGCAAAATTAAAACTATTAAATAAAGCAAAAATAAATAGCTTTAAAAGCTTACAAAATACATGAGATACTGAATTGACAACCATTAAAGTTTCATTAAATAAAACTTTGAGAATATTTAATACATATTAGTCGCAAAAATAAATAACTTAAATAATAATTCATTGCTTTCAAAACATAATAGTAAATAGAACTATGCAAAAATAAAACGATTCTTTGTTTCAACTTAAACCTCTCAAAACTAAAAATTTAGTTAAATTTTTTTAATGTTTTCGTAAATATTATGTATATATTTTGACTTTTTCTTATATATTTATACATATTTTTACTGTTATTTGTTTTATTCTTAATATTTATATATCTATATATGTATTTTCAGAGCAGTTAAAATTTAGACTGGTTTTGCATTTTAATTAATTAATTCTAATTGCTCACTTTAACTTTAGTAAATTTATTTAATTAGCTCTGAAGTAACAGGTCATCCAACTGACATTATTCACTGGTTTCAATAACAACAAAATACTAAAACAACAAAAGAAAACCAGCTCATCAATAACTTGAGTGACTTAGAGGTTTCATAGTCTCAAAATATTTGCTTGTCAATTTAACACAAATCCATCTCTCAAAATCAACCCGTATTAAAAATTAATTAAAATTCCTCAAAAATTGGTTTGCTTCCATAAATATAAAATTTTTTGAATATCTTTTGCATCACGTGATTACGTTTAGTACTTAATTACGATTTACTTAATACTTAATAAACCTTACGCTCTGGACCGAAATCTGGATTAACAAACGAGAACCCAGCAAATTCATCCTGGTTAATACACCTTATAACATCGTTTGGAACTGGAGTTAGGACTGGTTCCTCTTTGGTAAACTCTGTATCAAAATTAGTTGCATCACGAGCATTTTTCTGCAAAATTATATTAAAAAATGGTTAATTGTATTTTAATTACCAAAGCTACTTTTAATTTTCCTACCATTTTAGGCCGGAATGGTGGTTTTACGTTACGATTTTCTAATTCCGTCCAGTCTAATTTTGCAAAGAACGGATGTCTGCGAATTTCATTTTCATCGCCAGTGCAACCTAAGCGCTGACTAGGGCTTTTAGTTAAAAATCCTTTAAAAATAAAAAATATTAGATAATTAGCTGATATTTAAACCCACCAGGATTCCATGACAGCAAAGTTTGAAATATTATTTTGAAATTATCAGAACAATTCCGACATGTCACTTTGCCGAAAGTGTTCTGATTTATTTAAGAAAGCACTAATATGGGTAAAGGTAAATGGCATTAGCTATTATTTATTAAAAGTATTTGAAAATACTCTCAAAGGTTTGGAGCACTTATGGTGGAGGTTCATATTGGCTGTACAGCACCCCGCCACTGAATTATGACCAATTGCATTTCTAAAGAATTTTGATAGTTTTATGAGCACGGAGTGTTACCTAGGTAAAAGGGTAGGTGTATATTTTGGGTATTCCATATACCTTTTACTTATAAAATAAGTAATCCTAAATGCCCAGATGTTCATACAGGTGCGCAAGTATAAATAAATCCAAAAGTGCATTCTTTGTCATTTTAGGTTTGAAGCGTATTCGAGACAGTAATCAAATTTATAAATATTAAAATATTATAAATAAGTGAAATTCTGTGAGTTAGTGAAATTGGAGTAAATGAAATTCAAAGTTTTGGAAAATTGAGTAGTGAAGTGAAGTTAATAATATTTCCAAGTCAGTGATATAATTTGGACAATATGGGTAAAAAGGCTGATATCTGGGCAGAAAAAAAGGCGCAAGTTGTTGTTTTGTTTAAAGAAAAGAAGTCAAGCTATGCCAAAATTGCCGAAATTGTAGGAAAAGCGAAATCGTCCGTGGTCAACACTCCAAAACTGTGCGTAGCTCAACTGATTCGACAATAGTTCCTGGAAACAAACGAGGAAATTGTCGCGGACAAAGCAAAAAAATTTCTAGAAGAATCATGCAGAAAGCTTTGCTGGAGCGAAACGCACCAGTTAGGCGCCAGAATATCGCTGAGAACATTGGAACGGCGATTCAAAGAAAACAACCCCTCATACATACGGCCCACAAAAAAGCCAAAATTAACCAAAGTTATGCGGAAACGAAGGTTATATGGGCGAAAATACACAGCAGTTACGGGAGTAAATACTGGAATAAGATAAATTCCTTCGGTTTAGATATCTCGTTTTATACCTCATATGAAGAAATAGCCTCACGAATCCTTTAAATTTTTGTAAAAGTAATTTTCACCTAGGTTATCTTTAGTGACGAATGCCGATTGGAAGCGGTTACGGAGAGCACGAAATTCGTTCGAAGGAGGCCCCACGAAAGATATTCAGATGATTGTGTGGTTCGGACAGTTAAACATCCGCCCTCAGCTGACGATCCGGGCCCAATCTATTACGTTGAGGGAACACTGCGCTCCAATCATTACATAGAAGTACTGAGGAATGCTCTACCATATTTAGACACCTTAGAACATCCCAAGGAGGAATACATCTTTATGCAGGACGATGCTCCATGTCATACATACATAGAGAGATAGCATGGGTTGTTTAAATTCCCTGGAATTGAAGATTTTACCATGGCCTGGCAATTCACCTGATTTAAATCCAATCGAGAATTGCTGGGCCTATTTAAAATCAAAGGTGTACAGCCGGAGAAACAATACACACAATCGCTGCATTGAAGAAGAATATCGGAGAAGTGTGAAAAACGACGATGGAATGCGAAAAATGATTAAAAATGTATTGAAAGCATTCCTAATAGAATACAAGCAGCAATAAAAGTCAGAGGAGGAATTACCAAACATTAATATTTAATAACAATTACTTTTTTTAATATTAAAGCAAACATGCACCAATAAATATATATTGTTGTAATAAAAAACAATTGAATGTCTACCGTTTTATTTAAGCGAAACCTAAAATTTGTTGACCGGTCATAATTCAATGGCGGGGTACTGTATATTGGAACCCAATTTTAGCTATCAAACATGATAGATGGGCATTTCGGTTATTATTTTGTATAAGTACTACTTAAAGTCTTCGGTAGTGTATAGGGTTCCCAACTTTATAAACTATTGAAAAAATACATTTATCCACATATACATAAGTAAAGAAAATTTCATTTTTAATTCCGACTTATTTTACCAAACTGGAATGAAAGAACACGTTTTCTTACTTAAATTGGCTCTTCGTAATGAACTACTTTTTTTATGATAATGCCAAAGTTCAGAGGATGCCCTATGACGCTTAATCACAGTCTTGGCAGGAAAGGAATTCAGGGTGAGTGTTAAGAGGTTGAGTGAAGGAAGTGTCATGTACACCTCGTTTCAAAGTTTGTTCCACATAAAGAATGAAAAGAGTACGCTGAATCAAGGGTGATGTCGTCGGTGAAACTATGAAGATGGTGAAAGAGAGATAAAAGATCATTGATAAAAAGAAGAAATAAGGTTGGTGAAAGAACTGAACCGTGAGAGACACCGACATTTATTTCATTTATTTCGTAGTGATCAGATGTAATTCCTGCGACTATTACATGGATTGAACAGTTTGACATAAAACTTCATATTCATTTAGAAAGTTGAGGACAAAGAGTGAATGTTTGAAGTGTGGCTAGTAGGGCAGCATGCCTCATTCTATCAAAGGCATTTGAAATATCAAGCGCCGACGATTTCCGACTAACCAAAATTATGAAGACAATGATTCCAACGCTCCGTCAGAGCAGTTAGTAAGTGTCCGGTTGAGCAGCCAGTGCGGAAACCGTGCTGGTAATCGTTGATATGATAGTTACTTCATATGATGGTTATTTCATCAACAGAGAGTTGATTAGTGATTCAAAAACCTTAGCTAAAACCGAAGTGTGTCTGATCTGTAGTTAAAATAAATTGATGAATTCAAACCATAAGATGTTTAAATATATTCGGTACTATAATTAACGTCTTTCATTCAAAATTAATCAGACCAGCTCAGTTCTCTGAGATTTTTATTACGTCCAGCCCAATCAGCATTTTAATAATGCCATACTAATTTTTTGGTGGAATTTTTATTAGTGGTTATTAGAAAGGAGGTGAAAAATTGGGCGGAGATTAAACAATGGTCTGAATTCCGTGACCGAAACCGAGTATTTGTATGGATGCGATCTCTGAAAAAGATTTAAAAGATGCACGTTGTGCCCCAATGCATCAGGAACACGTGTCGGACACTCAAGTAGTTACTGCAAATTGAAAGACGAAACTCGACATGTCTTCAAGACGGGCTTATAGAGGAAGAATGTTTCAGCCACTGTGTGTTGTGAACATTAAGCACGGCAGAAAGAACGATTTCAGAAAAGGGAGATATTTCTAAAATCTTATCAATACCTGAAGATATATAGTTTATCAAACATATTTGGGCTGCGGTATACAAAGCAGAAATGTGTCGATGTAGTTTAAATCTAATCCAGACATAATTAAATTCTGGATTAGTAGAAGCAAATTGAGGGAGATGGGCAGAAGGCATATCATTTCTAATGTAAATTGCGATAGTGGCAGTAAACCGAAAAATGGTTACTTTTTCGTGGCTTAAAAAGCAAAAGTCAACAACAAATTTTTGTTTTCTAAATGCATTCAACGGACTGTGCTTTTTAATAAAGCAGAAAAGCCCTTCCCTTTGGCGAAGATGGCACTAGCACTGTTAATAATAATTTCCAATTATTAATTTGCTCTCACAACCGAGTTAAAGTTTATTTTAGGAGCAAGAACGGCGACACCTCCGTTCCCGTCAGCAGTCACAACTCAGCAACTAACTTATCTGATTATAAAAAGTAAAGTATAAAAGTATAGGTCTACTACTGTAATAATTTGTAATATGTATTTATTTAAGCTTTTAGAAAGATAGAAATCTAAATTAAATATTACTAAAATATGAGTTTGGTCTAGAACCAATACTTATTAGAAATAAATTAGCGAAATACATGAACAGCCTCAAGCAATACAAATTGTTCCAAGTTTTTTATTCCACCTCTTGCGTAGTTCATGACCTCTAGTTTACGATACTTTTACAAGCTTTACGTTTTTCTCATATGTTGGCACTGTTTTGTTTCACCTTATGCCTATATTATGTTTCGTATTTGAGGTTTTGCCTTTGAGTTCTATGAAAACTGAAGCAGAATTACATGATATGTTTCCCTGATGAGAGTTACAGTTTTTTCTCACAGGAAATGTAATTACTGGTGATGGATCGATGGTTGAGTGGCACGAGCGCCACATAGCCAAAGCATTTTCGAGCCTCGGCCTGCCTTTGAGTTTTTTATTTGCAATTGCAATAAATAAAAATCCACTTCATCTCTGAGCTGTTGTCTAGCTTGCAGAAATTCAAAAAGCAAGACATTTCATTTCTTTCATTCCCTTTACCAAAAAATTCCCTTCCGAACACAGCCATGCTAACGCTTCATTGGGTTTTCCCCTGGGCTTTAGTTGCAATTAAAGAAAAAGATTATTAAGTCCATATTCCCTTCAAAGTTTGGCATTAGTACCCTTTAAAATTTGGCTTAGTTGAAATAAACTTAGCTGCAAATAATATAAGTAATAAAATATATTTATTACTATATTCAAATGAAGCCTATTTCCAAAACGCATTAACTAAAAGTGTTCGTATACTCCATCCAATATCAGGGGACTAGTTTTTTTGATTTTTACAAAATGTTGTTCATAACATTTGCTGGTAATTGAGAATTTTATTAGAATTTTAATAAATACTATTGGTTTAAAGAAACGTAATAAAAGTCTAATATTTTAGCTTGTCGAGATATGTATGTCACTTTAGTCCTCTTGTGTTCTTTTGGAAACTATGAGCATCTTTTGCATTACCCAATACAAACGTAAGTTACTCTTTACACAATAAATTTAAGGTAATTTAATTAATCTCATTGCACTCGTAAATACCTTCTAGTATTGTATTCCAAGTTCAAAAAATTACTCATTTCTCATGCATCAAAAATGGTGTCATCTGCCTACAAAAACTGCTATCCGCAGAGTTAAAGTTTCTACATTTTCTAGGTCTTAAAGGTAAACAATTTATAAAAACGAAAAAATCATTTTTGTTCGTACGCGCAAAAACGACTTTATTACTAAAATGTAAATAATTTAATCCAATATGGCACAGATTTAAATTTAAATAGAATTGATTACAAGATTTCTTTAAAAGGCTGAGATATATATGGTATTAAAATCAACGCTTTTAAATTTTTAAACAGATCCTTTGCTTTCTATTTAAGGTATATATATTAGTTTTAAAACAATACCCACCTTTTAAAATTGAAACTGCTTCCCTAGACAACCAAACTGGATATAACACATCGTCATGCAAAATGGAATCGAAAAGTTCATCTTCATTATCTGCTTCAAAGGGTGGTTGACCGGCCATCATTTCGTACATAAGAACACCTAAAGCCCACCAGTCCACTGATGCGCCATATTCTTGCTCTTTTAATATTTCCGGTGCAATATAATCAGGTGTCCCACAAAATGTAGTCGTGAGGGCTCCTTCAAGAATTCCCTCCTATAATTTAAAAGTACACTTATCTAGATTAATTATTTATGCCTTATTAGATTCACCTTGCACATTCCAAAATCGGCCAGCTTACAGTGACCCTCTTGATCTAATAATATGTTGTCTAATTTTAAATCTCGATATATTACTCCGTGTGAATGTAAAAATTGTAGTGCTAGAGTTACTTCTGCTGCATAAAAAGCTGCACGTGTGGATTCAAATCGTCGTGCCTTTTGAATTTGGAACATCAGATCTCCCCCGTTTACGTATTCCATAACAAAGAACAATCGATCCTTTTTAGAAGGAACAAGATTATAATTAAATATTATTTATTAGCAATAATTAGACTTACAGGTGTTTGAAAGCAGGAATGGAGTGCCGTTAAAAATGGATGTCTAGCTGCCAGTGCTAAAATACGTTTTTCAGTCATTGTACAATCAACGTCATCATCTTGTATAATGGCATCCTTTTTCAATACTTTAACCGCATAAATTTCGTCTGTGCCCTTTTTTTCTGCCAACATCACTTTACCAAAGGAGCCTTTACCCAATACCTTAATGAAATTGAAATCTTGCAGACTCAACTTTCCCGGACGATTTTCAACAAATTGTTCTAGTTGTAACAACTGTTGTTGATGATTGTTGCTTCCTCCTCGAATCGATGATTCGCCTTCATTGAAATCTGAACGGTCTGTTGCTAATTGAGTATCACCCGTTGATTGATTTAAATACTATAAGAAATATTAAATATTATAATGTTCTGAGTACCTCTTTTAATACTGTTCGCCAATTCCGTTGATGTTTTTTTTTTATAAATTTTTACAGCATTTAAATTAATAATGTGCTACAAAACTAAAACGGGATCGATTTAACGCCAGGTTA
Organism: Leptarthrus brevirostris; assembly: GCA_964036015.1. Classification (NCBI taxonomy): domain Eukaryota; kingdom Metazoa; phylum Arthropoda; class Insecta; order Diptera; family Asilidae; genus Leptarthrus; species Leptarthrus brevirostris. Next base: position 168,138,524 of record OZ038371.1, on the reverse strand, counting down.
TGTTAAGCTAGATTTAATCGATTTCCAATGCGATCTAAGTTTACATTTGTGCTAGATCGTGAATTTAATACGTCGGAAAAAAATCACTCACTCCATTCTTTAGTTTTAAGGGGAGAAAATCATTGTTGTGGAATTAAATTCATTCAATTCAGTCCATTGGTCCTATGTGCACGCAAAATAAAGTTAAACTTTCGCATGACGAATTATACAGTAGCAAAATAATTTCTAAGTCCGCAAGTACTTATACATAAGTTTAATTTAAAAACTAGAAAACTAAGAGATATACCTAATGGCACACATTTCAGAATTTGAATGTTGTAGAGAAACAAGAAGCCAGATCAGGCTAAGGACCTAATAATGAAAATCGGCTAAACTTCATCTAGAATCTGTAGAAGCAAAAGCACAGAAAATAAATTTTAAATTTGACTTGAATACTCGTGAGAATTTCAGTATGGTTATCTCGACCTCATCCTTTGCTTCCTTCAATTCTAAAGTTAAATTAAGTATTTTGGCTATTTTCCGAAAATATCACACTGTGACAGACACATTAGATAAAGGTTCCGATTAGAAGCGAACTGAAGGGTCATGCGACTAGCCTAGTAGAATTCAGGGTGAGCCGCAGGGCTGTATAGCATAATATTTAACAATTCTTTCTTATATTTTGTGGAAATTGTCGCAAAAGTTTGCTCTTAATTCTTCTGTATTCTTCTCATCAGGATTTTACTGTTGATTGAAGCTTACATTGTATTAAATAAAACATATTTTTTTACGTCGAAAAGCACAAGCGTTTTATTAAATATATTTTTAAATCGAATAGCACAAGCATTTAATTTTTTTTTTGCAAATAAAGAATACACACTTTTCAATTAACATTTGAAATGGCCACTTATAACCAACTGGGTCCAGGTTCAACCACTTCCTGTAAAATGAAAGAAAAAAAATATATATGAGTAACAACTCAGTCAGTACTTTTATTTAAAGCTACTTAAACACAATTCAAAAGTCCCCAAGTTAGGAAAAACATGGCTCTTACTGCACACAGCCACCTCCAGTGATAAACAAAGAAAAATAGCGTCTTACGCCGCTTGTTTTGGGACAATTTACCGGGCGAGGACATATGCACCATCGCTTGTCGCATTAGGCAGCTCCAATCATTATGCTACCTTAAAACAAATTATTACACATCTACTCTACTACCCACCTTTCCAGATAATAACTTAGATCACTTTTAAAATATAAAACTTTTTTTCAACAATATCGCGAACCGACTAGTTAGATCTCGATTTTTTTATTTGCATATTTTTTAATTTTGTTGCTTCCCTCATCAAGCAAAATGGTAACCTATCGTAATGAAATATATTATCCTTGGACTCTAACCTATTTGTGAAATAATGGTCTCAGAACAGATCATAAAACCCCTTTTCATTTTTTAACCGAGCCTACCTCGTCGTAGGTATGCATGCATTGTAATGCATATGATGTTTCTCTCTCTAATTCCCGTAACCCCTTTGGGGCATGAAGTGGGACAAATACTTCACCCGATTTGAGACAACGATTGAAAATGGACCTACAATTTAAAGTGAATTTAATCACCGAAATTTTTTCTGCAACCCATAATGGACTTTTTATCGTAATCAACAGAAAACAACCATGTGTCGCCGCCGGTGGAATTCGAACCTTGGACCGTAGAGTTGGAAGGCCGACACGTTATCACTTACTCCACCGAAGAATGCATGTGCTGTTTAGCAACGACAAATTATTTCAGATATGCCACCATCTATTAACAAAACGTGACCACGTTGAATGAAATATGCAGCCAGTCTCTGGAACTCATGTTAGTTTTTTCCCACTTACAATGACGTAAAAGTAAACGGAATTGTTGTTGCCTACAAGAACAACTTCATTGAGTCTTACGTCAATGCCAGTGAGAAAATACTCACGTAAGTTACACAAACTGGCTGCGAAAAGGTCAAGTGGAGAACCGAAAGAATTTTAATAAATATTCGTGGCTAGAAATCTGCAGACTTATGTTCATGAAAATAGAATAAGGTTAGGTAGTATATACAGATTAAAGTAGCAGATGAAAAGTTAATTGTAATTGTGATTTAGTGTCCCAGTAAGGTATTAGCTGCGAAAATCAATTGTAATTGTGATTTAGTGTGCGAGAGGGTTATTGGTTAACGTTTAACGCAAGAAATTTGAATTATGAATTGATAGAAGCTTAACTTGTAAATTGTTATTATTAGAACAGTGAAAAGATGAGTTGCGAAGTGTGAAACCTTGTTGTGTAAAAAACATTTGGTTTTTTCCTCAAAAATTTTACTTCATTTTTGACAATTTTAACTAACAAAATCACTAAATTTCAAGTTAATTCAATGTAAATTGACTGTGTTACATAAAGAACCGATACCGGGTTTAAACTTTAAGTTAAAACTGAATGCACTCAACTTCTCATCTAGAGGCTGTTTCAGATCTGGTGTCCCAAACTCACAAAGCCTAAGAAAAAATTATATGGCAGGGTTAGGGGGGGGGGGGGGGGGGGTATTCCGTTTGTGAGTTACAGGGTGATTCATAAATTTTCAATTTTCATGGTATGCACATCACACGTTCAGTAGATCGAAAAATAAAAATAAAAGAGTGCTATACATACCATGAAAATTTCAAATTTATGAATCAACCTGTAACTTCCACTCTATCTCTGGGCTGTTGTTTAGCTCGCAGCAATGCAAAAACAAGACTCAAGTTTCCTCACTCCTCTTACCCTAATTCCCTTCCGGCCAAAACCATGCTAACGCAGCAAAGGGTTGTCCCCTAGGATTTGGCCACATCGTATCCAAAAAAAAAAAAACTTCCAAGCTGTTGAGATTACCTCCTTCCCACTGTCATACAATTTTTTAGTTGGCTAGATGAGATCTATCGCACCACTTATTTTGGCACACCAGATCTAAAACAACCTGTATACTTATGTAAATTCTTTATTATTTTTACCCAGGCAAAGGTAATGCTACCTGAACAATAGTTAATAAAGGCGCCTACCTTTTCCAGCAATAATTATAAACGTTTCCTATAAAGGTATAAGAAAGGATTATAAATTTACAGATGCATGTTTAGGTTCACGTCCCCATAACATTTGTAATTCTTTGAATTTCAAATTAATATTTTATGAGCGCATGTATAGAATGTATACTTCGAAAAATATTTCTTTTAATAATATTTTGGTCCCCCTTAAATTCTGTAAAACAAACTCTTGTGAATTGTTGGTTACCAATAAGTTTCTTAACTAATCTTCGAGCCTAGAAAATCCGAGAACGTAGCGAAGTTTTCGGAAGGTTTTGGCGTATAAAAAATTAAGCTTGGACCTAAGGAAGCTAAGCAATAAATCAAAGCGTGCATCAAACCAGACTGACGTAATTGTTTTGTCTAATAACTTCGTAACGTGTAGGCGGGATTTGGGAGCTTCCTTTGTTCTATAAACTACATTACTTGATAAATACTATATTTTCATGGTAGCTAGTTTCGCAGTACAGGTTTTTAAGAATCCTCAACTCATAATTCGATTTAGACCCTACACAGAGAGTAGCGTACCCATCTCTATATTTAAAAAAAAGCACTAAAAGGTAACGAATATATATATATCCTCTTTAAAAAAATAGTTAAACTAAAGCTAAAAATAATATTACGACTTCTTTAAGTCGGAACTACAATCAAAAACACTGTCTACTAACTAACTATTCAACCCAAGTTCGAAAAGAAAAAGGATGGATGTTCTTTGGAGATAGATAGTTCTTGATTTTAAGTAAGTAGACAGTTGTTTTGTTAGCACAGACTTTGAAAAGTCGTAATAATGATAAAATTAAATATTAATTTAAACTTTTCTTTCAAGCCGTTTAACTTTATTTTAAATACTTTGTCTTAGGTTTTTTCCGCTATTGGTAATTGTTTGTTCTTTCAACATATGCTTGACGACATTCGCCTACGAGAGATATTTGGTACATAAAAATGTATCTGACCTCTTATTCTTTTGTCTAATTTTTGGTTATTCTTCAATTTCTAGGGGTTCAAAAAAATAACGATAGGTACCGCAATAAGGATTATAACCCTCTATTTCTATTGCCTGTGAACGAAGATCCATGACAAAAATCACTTAATACGCATATTTTTTAAATTTCTTAAATGAATTTTCAGAAATATGGCTTACCTCTTCGTATTTGTTGACAATTGAATTTGCATTTTAAAAACTTTAATATTTCACTTTCAGCATGCGTTATTTACAACAAACGATGTGGGCTTATATTTTTATTCCACATTTGTACTGCTTTACTGATAAACAATTAGTAAGAACAACTTAATGCTGTGAAATTATGAAAACTGAATATTATTTGAATATGCCTGTTGGTAGAAAGGTATATAAAAGGTAACTTTTTCCAATTCACTTTCATTTTTTAATAATTTTATGGTCATTCCATACACTAAAAAATTAATTTTGACAACCACTTTCATTTTAAGCTAAAAATGAAACGTACAAATTAACAGAAGGACGCAAATTAAAAAATATTATCTTTTAGTGAAAAAAAAAACTCTTTTTTTTTACTTTTTTGTGTTTAACTAGAAGTTAAAAGTTTTATATGATGTTCTTTTCTTAAATTTTATCTTTTGCATTTATAAGCGGTTGATTATTACTTGAATAATTTAGTTAGAAGTAATTTTTTGTTAAAAACTCAAAAAATATTTTATGTATCTGTAGTAATATCATAGTACTAATTTGTTAAAGAAAGAATGGAGTTAAAAGAATGGAATGAAGTGATTTTTCTGTATGTTTCAGGCTTTATTATATATTGTTAATTTAAGTTAGATGTTTTGTGAAAAATTTAAATTTTTTACTATAGTTTGGAATTGGCGTACAGTAAAACGAGTATAAACAACTCACCCTTGATCGCCTCGGTGGTGCCTGTTTATCAGGTGAAATACCCAATTGATTTAAAATCTCTGCCATTTGTTTCGTATTAATACCACATGTATTTGCTACATTCTTCTGACATCTTTTGTGAACGTTCATATTGCAGACTTCACATTGTAGACCTTGCTTTATTAAGCCATATAGTAACGAACCACAATGATCACAAAATGTAAAACGTTTATAACTATGAACTACGAAACGATGTGGAACATTTACATTAAATCTTTGACCTGCGGGCGCTGGTTCTCTTTGATTTTGTTGCTAAAAAAGTAAATGTTTTAAAATTAATTAGTTATTGTTATAGCTTTACTAACCTCTTCTCGCATTCCAGGACATTTTGTAACAACCGACCGATGACATCTTTTATGTACAACACATGTGCATACTAAAAGTTGAAAGCATTTTTTAATAAGACGGTTTTTAACAAAAGGTTTCTTTTAATCTTTTGCAAGAAACCAGCTGAAAAATAATTCCAAACATGCAGTAAAAAATGATTCATAGAGAAAAACATTTCAGTTCAGATGATGTCCTTTTGACGGGATTGACCTTTTAGCAACAAATTGCATTTTAAATAATTAATATTTGATTAACCGAAATGTTTTTTTCTAATAAAATCGCAGTGGTAATTACAATAAAAAATTAGTACGCACTTGACAATCCGATGTCTTGCAAGTTCCTTTTTAGATTTTCGTTGTTCTAATAAATAAATAAACTAAATAAAATAGTGCTTTTGAATCTCTTGGTTTCGAAAAAACCCAGAGTATGCCAGAGAATGTAGAAATTTTTATGAATGTGGAAATAGAAAAGCTGTTAGCTGTACTTTAGAACATAGGTATAAACGGTTAGAGTTTATTTAAATTTTTATTTGCATCTATAAATTTTTATCTCTCTAATGTAAGCCTTATTGAACTAAACAATTATAAATAAATTGTCCAAGTTCATTAATCTCGATCTCAAAAATCCTATTATTTATTATCAGCATAAATGTCTTTTAATACATTTTGTTTCTGTATCAATAATATCAATTATCCACGTTCATTTAATCGATTGATAAATTTCAGAATATTTATTGTTGTCAGCATAAATTTATTTAATGCATTCCTCACCTTTAAATGCTAAAAAATTACTAATTTACAATTAAGCGATGTCATAAAGTTTTCTTACTGTCGATCGAATTACTGTCTGTAAATAATTGCATGACAAGCAATCTTTCGGTCGAAACATGCAATATTTTCTTTGAGCACTCATATTTTAGAGTGATCACCATCCCAAAGAAATTATTACTCCTGTTTCTGTGGAAGTGAAACAAGTGCTTTTACTTTTTCATTTTTGAACAAATTATGTGTTACGAGTTTGGGAAGAGCTGTCACAATTTTTCGGTACACCTGAAAAAATAGTTACACACCGAGGTACTAGTTTCACTTCAAAAGCATTTGAGCAATATTGTAAAGAGAATCATATAGAGCATAGGAAAATAGCGGTCCAGACGCCACGTGCAAATGGCCAAATAGAGAGCTATTTTCGTACTATTTCGGAAGCAATTGCGGCAACTACATCAAAAATCGACGGTTGCGATGGTCGGTTGAATGATATACATACAATGTGGTTTGAATTCAGTGCCACATAAAGTTGCTCAGTCCTCAAAAGCTGTTATTAGGTTACGAACCGAGGAAATTTTTACAAAATGATTAAACGGCAATTCTTCATGGGGAAATTTCAAATGGAAAAGAAGAGGGAGTTTCATTAGAAGTTTTAAGAAAAGAAGTAACAGATCGGATAGAAAACAATAGGACTAAGCAAGCTAATCGTGAAAACAATAAACGAAAATCTCTGCAACAATATAAAGAAGAAGATATGATTTTAATTAAAAGTTAACAACCATCAACTGGGCAACCACGAAAACATTTACCTAAATATAGAGGTCCATATATAGTTTCCATAACTCTTGCAAATGATCGATATCTTCTATCTGATCCCCCAGGTATCCAGATTTCAGGTCGACCATTTAAATCGGTATATACTGCTGAACAAATGAAACCTTGGTGCCAACTGGACGACTTGAAAATAAATGATGAAAGTATTTATGATAATCTAGAGGAGAGCGAAGATCAACGCGAGCAGAACTGTGAGGAGACGGGTTTGTTGCATAATTAAATAGAATCTTTAATTTTATCACATATGAAGGAAAGCAGAATGCCAAGGCTATTTATTTATTTTTTCTGAATGTTTTGTTATTTGTTATTACGTATGAATTAGTATATTGAAATGCCTCCTGAATCTATGAGGAAGCGAAGAATAGGTTTAGGAAAAAATATTGTTATTACAATGAACTGCAAGTAAATTTTGGCTGGTATAAGTGTTTATTTACTATCATTCCTAATATGAATTATGTATGGTTCTGCGATTAAATTTTGAATTAAATGAAAGAGAGGAAGTGATAGGTATGTATATAGATAGAGTAATAGAAGGAAGTATAAGTTTGGTAAGTTGCGGATAAATTTATTATCTACTTTCTTAATATATTTATGCATAAATATGGATAAAAAGTGTAAGCCGAAATAGCACGCCAAGAAAAAAAAGGAAGTATATGCGCAGGAAACGTGTTTGATTGTTAGATCTCTCTCTTATACCCCGTATACATGCAGGGTTGAACCTAGGTTGAACCTGAGTTCAACTTCATGTATACGCGGATCGAGTCGAAGTAGGGTTGACTCAACTCAACTCCGCTTAACAGGCTGGGTCGAGTTCAAATGACAGCTGTGATTGCCGTATGGACGCGGGTTGAGTAGTCGAGTTTGGAACGGAATTTTGTTTGCTGTGTTTTGGGTTAAAATATTTTTTTTTGTATTCTGTTTTTCGTGCTGCGATTTAAGAAATGGCCAGAGAAACATTTGGGATATTAATTATTAATAGGCGATATTAATTGTCTTTGGATTAAATTTAAATAACTCGCTCAAGCATTTACAATAATATCGTAATTATCACTGATGATTTTTACATAAAATATTTCGATAAAATCACACAAAAGTAAACTCAAAGTTTTGAAGGTTACTTTCGTCTGTCACTTCAACTATATTTCAACTAGAACTCAACTCGATCTTTCAACCCTGCGTTGCCATATACGCGGGTCCTTAGAATATAGAACGAGAGGAACGGCTATCTTAAGTAAAAACCCTGTACGTGTGATAAGCATTTTTGCTTCAAGGCCAAGTGGTGAGTGCGTTAAGGGGGAATGACGCCTGAAATGTCAAATTGTACCGAATGTCGCCTAGAAATCAAAGTCGTCTCCGTAATACTGAAATATTTGGGGCATAAGCAGTGTTTTTAAATAGTAAAATTAAGTAAATTAATAAAATATGTTCGGGCAAAGTTATATTATATTAAAAGTGTTATAAGAATATATTTTAAAAACACCTAATTTAAAATATTATCAAAATGAGTTAGCCCCTCCTGTATACAAGCATAATTTTACTACTTTCATGTCGAAACGCACAAAATACTTACATTTTTCCGAATGATGTCCTTTCCTCCAGTTCTTTATTCTAAGCGCGGGTCGAAAACTCAACCCAATCTCGACTCAATCTTTCAACCATGCATGCATACGTGGTATTAGAATATATAACAACAGGAAAGGCCCTTATCTATGAAACCGTGTACGTTTGATCGGCATTTGGCTTTATGGCGAGGTGAGGACGGAGAGCTCTTCTCCTTAGTTTGCGAACTGTCAAAGCTATTACCGTGAATTGTCCGATGGTTTAACAATTTTGTTTTGTAATTCCATATAAAGTTCCGAGTGTGTTTTACTCTTTATTTTAGTGCAATATATTAGAAAACTTTAAAGCTAATAGCTTTCAACTTTTTGAAGTGTAGACAGTGTATTTTAATAATGGAATTGTTGAAATGAAGTGCGCGGTTTTGTGTTGTGCAAACAATCGGCGTTGTACACGTGGGATATCGTTTTTCAGGGAAGTTTTTGATTAAAATAATGGGTCATATGCAAAAAGTTGAGATGGAACTCCGAGGTGAGACTTTCGAGTTTTAGCTCAGACTACTGAGTTTGAGGCTGTTACTCGTCTCGGTTATAGCGTATTGATTTCATTGATTACTTTATGAAAGACTGAAAGGAAGATTGAATGTTTTTTTGTAAAATTATATATTATTTTTCTATTTTTTAATAAATGGACTTTGTTTAAATCAGATCAAATTTTATCTTCTTTGCGCAAGCAATGAATTCGCAATTTCAAGTCGTCGACTTTGTCCAGCTCCACGAATTATTGACGGCTGTAAATGGTCGGGTTGTAAGTCATCATTTGACTGCATTTCTATGCCGAAAACGCTGTCCTCATCCAGGGTCGTTTCTCTGTCACCCAAATACTTTGCAACTTTATGCAAAACGAAGTAGCTTCCAATAACACGTGCCAAAATCTTTTCTTGAACTCTTACTTTATATTGCAAAAGAGGAAAACGTTGTTTCAATTGCCGAAAACATCGTTCTATTACAACACGTTTTTAAAAGGAATCCTTTAATAAGTATTATTTTCGATTAATATACTCCTCACGTTGAAGGTTTCTTTATTCAAATATACGTGCAATCAATTGCTCCAGTTGTAAAAGGAAATTTATACTTGGCTTGCCATATTCTTTGGGCAAATTGTTTTTCTTCAGCCAATTAAGTAAATTTTATCCATTCAGTAGAGTTGTTTATAATTTTTGCTGAGACTTTTGAAATAACCCTTGATACTGTGGATTGGTGTATATATGCTCCACAATTCCACTCTGGAAACCTGGGTCTCCAACAAATCGCAAATATATCCGCATTTTTTCTGTTAACCATTTTATATTTTCTTCGTCGAACCGATAAAGCACTTTACAACTACTTCCGATGTACAGTCTTCGCTGTTGTATATTCCGAGGAACCGAAACTGATAAAATCTCTGCCATATCGAATGCGTTTTAAACACGCAGAATACGAAAACCCTTCCTTAACTTTTTGTGAGATAAGTCTCAACTTAACCAGCCCTAGCCCTAGCTTAACATTTAGCATACGACTGTCAGATTTTGCTCAGTTGAAGCTTTTGATTTTAGATCTAGCTCACCTATTGAGATTGATCTCAAGCATTGAGATTTCTCTCAAGAGTAAATTATGCTTTTAGCAATTGTTCCAAAAGTTGAGCTCAGAGTCATTGCTCATCTTTTTGAATATGACCCAATGTTTTGTTAGTTCTTAAGCTTGATATAATTGCATTGACACGCTAACAACAGCAACGGAATGTAAAGAAAAGTGAAGTTTTCTTGGCTTCTTAGTTTGTTTACATTTTCTAAGATCGAATTTTTTGCTTCTCCTTAGCTAACCCAGTGGCTCGTGATTTAACTTTTATAAAGGGACACCAACAACTTAAATTCGTGATTAAAATGTTTAAAAGTTTTTATTTAATTTTGTGATATAGATTCGTCAAAAGGAAAGAAATTCATTCGCAAAACCTTGAGGCAATTGTAAAATGCGATTACACTCTAATTTCCAATTTATTTTGGCCCTCCTCTAGAAATGTCCCTGTTTTACTACTCCCATGACGAAAACAAACACAACTCAACGATTCAACTACATCAAGAAAAGTGCCGAGGTTTTTTGGCTTTAGGTTTAGAGCCTCTCCTTATATACTCTAAGATCTCTCTAGGGCTCGGCTATGCAATACCTTCAAATCTTGTGTGCTTATGGTTATTGTACTGATCAGTACTGGAAGTTACCATATGGTTGAGTTTGTTCACGGAGGACAGTATGGGTAGGATGGACGAACTGTTAGCGGACAAATTGAGGAAACACACGAAAGCCCCGTGTGGTAGTATCAGAGTATGAAAACCTGCTGCCATCTCTTGGGATGGAAAAGAAGCGCGCTGTCGCGACTGGAAATAGTTTGATGCGTTGATTTACGGCATGTATTTTTGAGATTTATATTCCGGGGAAGTACATTATTTCTTAGTTGAGTTGTGGAGTTTGAGTAGTCGAGTCATGACGGCGGTGTGTAACACAACAAAGCATCAGGCTGTATCTCAGTGTGAGGCGCGAAGCGGGTTGGCTGGTCTACTTAGAACTTATTAATTTAATGGCATACACTCTACATGTTAACATTTAAGAAAAAGGTCCGCGGACACGATATATCCACTTTACAACCACGCTCCTCACCGAATTCGGTTTTAAAATATTGAATTTTTGATAAAAAACTAAACATAATCTAGATCAAATTTTTCTAAAAAAAAACTAACAGCGTATTCGTTCAGGAAATTTTACATCGATATTGCTTGGTTTAAAATTATTTTCAGGCAGTTTTCGATGATTTTATGGTGATTGAAAAAAGTTGAAACAATGTGTCGTGTCAGGACTTAAGCTGAGAGAATGTATAATTTCTCAATGCATTCCCATGGTTTACTACGGCATGGTGGTGGAAACAGATCGCACTTTCCTCTCATTCAAGTAGAAACTACGATCGTGGTCGAAACATAACACTGCCTCTCATTCGGACAGTTACTACAAGGATGAGAGGCAAGTGCGGTCTGTTTCCTATACCAACGCCCAGCTGAAGAAAGGGACGAAAATACCAAATCACCAAAAATAAAATCAGGGTATTTATTACAAAAAATTCAGCTCTGGTCAACTGCAGAGACGTTGACCAGAGCTGAATTTTTGTAATAGCTGCAGTTTGTTTCATTCCCCTCCATTCAAAAGATGGAGAGTATGTTGGAGAAACTTTGTCTGATCATTGGGTAAACATTGATGATTATGTTCCTTGCATACTTTCTAAACGAATTATGCAGCTGATAGCATGCTGAAATTAAAAGGCATTTTGAATATCCTAATCTTGCAAAAGAAAATTATTAATACCATTCACTACATCCTATTTATCTGAGTTAACATCCTCTACGATGGTTGACATAAAAATAAAAAGAGTAGTTTTTTGTAATGCGTAATACCGGAGAGCTCTCGACCCTTTTGCAACTTAGCCACAACTCTGCGTCACGACCCACACTTTGAAAAGCATTGATGTGCTGACAACAAGTCAAAGATATTGCTATAATAAAATATTGATGACTATAATACACTCATTCGCTATTTAAGCAGCGTTTCTAATATTCTGTTCAAATTTTTTTAAATGATTTAAAAACTTAACTGAGCAGAGACGTTTGCATTTGGAGAGGTGAATAATTTTGAGTTGTATTGCAGAACTTTTAGTACTTTTCACTAATTTTCGGCATTTCAGGTTGTTTGATAATCATACTATTCAATATTGTTTAATGTGTCATATTCGAGAAATTTTTTCGGGCAATTTTCAAAGAATTTATATTTTTATAATATATTTTATCAATCTAATGAGTAAAGTAATATTTGTTTCGTATGTTAAGAAAAAATATTCGTCATTTTTAAATCAATAGTTATTTAAATCCAACTGGCTTGCAGGATATGAAAACGAGAATAAATTATTATGTTGGCCATTATAGTCCGGGCGCAATGGGGGGGTCATGTATGCAATTTGGGGTCCCCGCGGTAACTTGTCATATTTTTATGTTTTTCGGCACGGAGAATCGATTTTTCGAGGTTACCAGGCTCAAAAATTTGTCGTTTTCGAGATATGGCCTGATTTTAGTCAAAATTGGTGGTTTTTCCGAATTTTCCAAAAAAATACAAAAATTTAAAATTATTAACCAACTTTATGTGAAAGATCTTTTGATTTTAAACAATTAATTTCTTCTACAATTTAAGCATTACATATCTCGTACTTTGTTAGAGAGCGGGAGTCAATTTCTCACTGTCAAACTTACTTTCACTTTATTTCTGCATGATCCACATACTTTTATGATGACAAGAAGGGTCAGAAACTGTTTATGAATTTGTGAAGTCAGTCTTCTTATACCCTTGTTTTTCCACGTATGATTCTTCATTTTCAAAGGATTGCAACAATACTTTATATCTTTCAACTTGTCTGGCATTTTTGACTATTTGTGGCAATATCTAACTGTATACTTACTGACTGTGAGAATACTCTTTAACGCGCCATCTACATTTTCTTATGTTATGTTATTTTCATCTGTTCTAAGCAACAAACAAGCAAAAAAGGCGTGCGCGGGCTTTCAAAGATCAAAAATTTACACTTAACATTGCTTTGCCACTCTAAATGATAGATGATTTTAAAGCTGAGATGACACTTTCAGTTGAAAAAATATGAAAAAAATTTATGATCAAGTATTGTGTAAAAAACCAAAAAATATTTTTCAAAGTCAAAATTTTTTTTTTAAATTTTGCTTTTTGGAAAATTGTATTTTTATTCGGAACGGCATGTAACGACCTTTACAAATCACTAAAGATCACTGTTCTACTGCAATGGTGGCGATAGTTATGATTTTTCAAAAAAGATATGATCACGAGAAAAAGTGCAAAAATGCAAAAGTTTACAACCCTATAACTTTTGCACAAAAATTACTTATACCAGTAACAATATTTTGGTGAAGTTTGAACAAAATCGGAGACATCGAATTTCTTCAGCTGGTACACTTGAGGAATTTTGCCCCATGTAAGTTATCCCATTTAAAATACTCTATAAGAAATGTGAGGCATTTTTTGCAAATTACAGGTAAACCAAGGACTTTAGGAAAAAAATGCTAAAGACATAAATTGTTTAAAATCAAAAGATCTTTCACATAAAGTTGGTTAATAATTTTAAATTTTTTTGGAAAATTCAGAAAAACCACCAATTTTGACTAAAATCTCGAAAACGACAAATTTTTTAGCCTGGTAAACTCGAAAAATCGATTCTCCGTGCCGAAAAACATAAAAATATGACAAGTTACCGCGGGGACCCCAAATTGCATACATGACCCCCCATTGCGCCCGGTCTATTACTAATACTTCCAAAACCAAAAGGCATGAGTGACTGGATAATCAGATTTAAATCATTTAAATTCGGTCATTTAACGTCACAAAAAATTTGAATCTCATTTGAACTGGATTGATTAAAAGGGTTTTGGCAGTGCATAAATTGATATGGAGATGAACAAAATCAAAATTAACTTTCATGACACAATGAAAAGGTAACAGAAAATAAAGACATTTTAAAGCCTTTTAACTTCCCACATATAGGAAGTTATTGTAATGGGCCCGATTTTCAAAATTTTTAGTTTTAATTTTTTTTTACATTTCAAAGTCACCATAGTGTTTTACGCATGTTTTTGAACACATGTATGTGTGTGTGTGTGTGTGTGTGTGTGCGTTCGGACCCACTTTTTTCGACAACGAAATCTCGCGAACAAAAAATGATACCGACTTCGCTATGGTGCCATTCGAAGCGTATTATTGTCAATAAGAGCTGAAAGAAATTTGATCAATTTCGGTTCAGCCGTTTTTTTGTTTAAACAAAAAAACTGAACAAAAAGTTGATTTTAGACTTTTTTGAAAAGGATTTCTTCGATATAATTTGTTCTGATGACGATCGGGACATCAAAAAGTCGGATAATAACAATTTATTATGAACAGAAATTGTTTATAATGATGAAAAATTTTTATAACAATAAATAATTGTTTATAATAATAATAAATTTATAATCATAAAAAATGGTTTTACCTGGTTGAAAATTGATTATGAAAATTGGAAATTGAATACAAAATAGCAATTGAAAATTCTTATAAACAATTGAAATGTTTGTTACCACAAACATTTTTTTTTATGAACAAACTTTGTTTATATCAATTAAAAATGGTCTATAACAATTAAGAATTGTTTATATCAATTATAAATTATTTATAACCAAAATTATTAATAACAAATGAATTCCAAACAGAGTGCATTTATTTGGTTTTCATTAAAAAATAGTGCTATAACGGAATAATTTTTTTAAAATTTTTTTGCATCTAATTACAACGAAATTATCATGATAAATTAAATTCATTAATTTATTTATTTATAAATTTAAAATATCAATTTTTTAAGTATTTTCAAATGAGATACAAGTGGGCGAAAGTTTTTTTTTGAAAAAGATTCTTCTGATCTAATTGGTTCTGATACAACTCGATACTTTAAAAAAAAAATCCAGAACTTTTATAGTTTTTTGTAATATTAAAAAAATGATAAAAAACCATAAATAGTTGATATTAATTAATTGTACTATGATCATGAAATTTATCGCTATTAACAATTAAATATTGTATGTAATAATTGAATATTGTTAATAACAATTGAAAATTGTTATTAACTGGGAAGTTCTTCGTGTGAACCTCAAGGGTCGCACCAATGATGCGACACCCAGAATCTGGACCCACCCCACTAGTTTTATTTAGGTTTCAGAGCACATGATTAATCTGCATTAACAAATCGAGGAAAGTATGTAGTACTTTTAGAATTGCTTTCTACCTATGAACCGCTTTAAAAAAGCATTTGTTGTAGTCTACGATTTTCGAAACATGTGACTATTGAAATTTAGGATGAAATTCGGAACTCAACGTCCACATAAATGATATTTGTCACTAAAGTTTCGTTCTTTAGGCAAGAAAGAAAAAATACTAGAACGCTTTTATTGATTTACTTACATCAAGTGATAGCAGTTTTAAAGTAATATTAAATTAAGTAATTATTAACTCAATTATTATCCACTTCCCATAGTGGAGATGGAGTTGAATCAATTGGTTGAGTGGCACGATCACCACGTCATGGATGCAGATTCGAACCTCGGTTTTCCGTTCAGTTTTTAATTTGCAATTGCAATAAATTGAAAACCCACTCCATCTCTGCGCTGTTGTCTAGCTCCCAGCAGTGAAAAAACATGGCATTTAATTTCCTTCATTCTCCTTACCCGAATTCCCTTCCCTGGAATTTGGTTACATCATAAAAAACCAAAACACTTGTCAGCCATGAGGTGGGAGAAGAACTTCATTCTATTGACGACACCAATTGCAAACGAAACTACAATTTAAGATAGAATCAAAACCACTGATATTATTCTATACACAACTCCTAAGGGTTTTTAGCGTAATTTGATGGAAGCATTAAACGATCATGGTTTGGCGCCTTAGCGGTTTAGATTCAATAACCATTAGGATGGAAGGCCAACAAGTTATCACTTATTCCACCGACGAGATTATGTTAATAACTGAAAATAAATTAATTCCCTAGTCCTACAATGGTGCCGCAGCTATGTCGTCTGATCTCAATGACACACAGGCCAAGGTCTTAGAACAGAAAACGAAAGGAGGTCCAATATTTTTTGTTCGCTGGAAAGGTGTGGGAAGGGGGTAGAAAGTACGCCTTCGAAATGTCAATTTGACGTGGGCTTTCTGAAGAGTGCGCATTCAAAGTAATCAATATAAAAAATAATAATTTCTAAGACATAGTTATCTTTTTTATCACAAACGCAAAATTTAAATTTAAATAAAATAGTTTTAAAAAAAAAGTTGAACCGACTTCACAAAAAGCGCTAAAAAGCATAAAATAATTTTTAATTTTATATCTATTACGACATTTTGAAGTCGGTGCAAATCAAACAAACCAAACAACAACACAAATATTTAATCGGCATTTCTTATGATCCCGTAAGCTGAAACGTTCAGGTAGTATTAGGTATTATTTTCAATTGTGGTTTTGTAGTTTTTTTTTCTAGGCCAATTTTTCTCCTATTAGCAATGGGGGATCATACTCTGTACAACAAGAAAAGAATCATCCAAATCGGACCACGCGTTACAAAGTTAGGTTTCACCCCCACCCCCCACCCCACCCTACCAAAAATTTTTTTGACATGGTACCAATCGGTGAACATACTTTACCCAACAAAAAAAGAATCATCAAAATCGGTTGACGCGTTACGAAGTTATGCCCGGTCAGACATAAAAAAAAAAAATAAATAAAAAAAATAAATAAAAAAAAAAAAATACGCGTCGAACTTAGAACCTCTTTGTTTTTGGGAAGTCGGTTAAAAATATACACATGTTAATAAATAACATAATATATTGTGTATGTATAAAAACTGCAACAAGTACGACAGCTTATAATACGTACTTGCAGCCCATCCCAGCGTTACCCGGGCTGTTGTTAGATACTGAAAGAAGATATAATGTGGCAAACTTTATCTAATACCTCCAAATATTGCTTAGTTTAGGTAGAGCCTATCAAGTTATTTTGCGGGAACTTTTACTAATGCTTGATATTCCTGGAGTTTACATGCTAATCGCAGACTGTTAGGATATTTATAATGTATATTATATAGTCAAGGTGAATAACAAATTTATATTGATAAGAATTTATTGATTGATTTAAGAAATTAATAACTTAAATGTTTGTTTACTAATGCAAACTGTAATATGGAAATATTTAATGTAGGCTGCCTGTAGTAGCAGCATGTATGTCAGAGAGTTTTGTAAATCTTTTTTTGCCAACAATTCATTTTTATATCATTTGCATACTATCACACTATATCACAAATTAACGTAACTCATTTATACCTTATTACAGGCCATATTTTTTTAAGTTTTACCCAGATTATAAATAAGCATTGTATATGGCGTTATTAGTGATTGCAGTTTTTATAAGTATAATTCAAAAAGTATGTGGATTGTGAATTCAATTCAATTAGTTTATGCCATACAAAACATTTATACATTTTTGTTTCTAAATATCATACACTCTTAGACGATAAGCTTTCTTAAAAGTTTAATTTAATATATTCTACTAACATACTCTTAAATCCCTTCAAATTGGATTCACTTTTCATCATATTTGACATACAATTAGACATTTGCAAACCTTTGTAAAACAAAAGAGAATTATGGCACCTAGAAGTCCTACATCTTTCTATCCTAAAATGATTTATACATCTTAATCTATATGGTTGGACCTCACCCAAAGATCTTAAATTTGTTGTGAAATAATCAGGCAACATTCCATGCGTCATCTTAAAAACGTTCAAAAGGACTGTTTCACATGCATCCACTTTCAAAGGGAAAGTGTTCCTAATCGCCTCAAAAACCAATCTTTTTTTACCCTTTTGGCACACATTAGCCACATGTTCTTTAACCTATATATTCCCACTGCCCATTTTTGGGGGGCGATACATTAAAAACGTTATATTAACTTATTTTGATTTTCTTATGCAGTACCGCTCTCAGGAATATGTTTGCAATGACAAACGCATTCCTCAAACAAATGAATTGCAAATTTGCCGATTTCTGTATTTATAAGAATTGGTGGTTTTTGGAAAAATTGGTGAAAAATTATATATTATAAATGAATTTTGCGTTTAGAAAATAAATTCTTTGATGGATTTATTTTAAAATTATTTGTGGTTAGATTTTATAAATGCCTAGTTATTGCCGCTTACTGAAACATTATAAATTTCAATGTTTTTATTAGTGCTACATGTAATGTTTCGCCCCAAAAAATGGGCAGTTGGAATATATGTATGGGTTAATTATAACTCTTAGGTACTTTATATAATCCACACATTTAATTCTCTTACCATTAGTTTCAACATTCACATTAAAAGTGGTATTCATAACCATACATTTAGTTTTAGGGACATACATTTTAAGTTTATTCATATTCAACGGAGTTGGATCAATACGTTGAGCGGCAAGACCAACATGCCATGGGTCTCGGGTTCGAGACCAGATGACCCCGTGAGCTTTTATTAAGAAATTAACATAACCCACTCCGGCTCTGGGCTGTTGTCTAGCTCGCAGCAATGCAAAAACAAGACTCAAGTTTCCTCACTTCCCTTACCCTAATTCCCTTCCGGACAAAACCATGCTAACGCATCAAAGGGTTGTCCCCTAGGATTTGGCTACATCGTATATAAAAAAAAACAACTAATATATCTCTTTTACTTCTTCCTTTATCATTAATGTAAAGCAAATATTAAATCACTCCATGGATTGATCCTTGTTTAATCCCAAGATTCATATTCACACTTTTCGGAATAGATTCAAGAACTTTGGTTTTTTGCGTTCTTCCATACAAATATGACAAACATCAGTTTAACTCTTTAAACGAAATTCGATATGACTGTAACTTCTTCAATAAAATGTTTCTCAATTTCTTAGAAAGTAAAAATATCCTGACCGCATGAGTCAATTGGAAATATGCAAAGCTGGTTTGAAGGACGAATTTGCTTTTTCAGTGATACTATAAGTATTCTAACAAGATCTATAGAATCTTTATAAACCTCTAACATTTCTGTCAACAAAATATTGCTGAATGAATTGGTTTTTAGCACTAGGACTATAATAGCCATAAACTTATAAACTATATGTTTTACTCATAGTATTAATCAGCAAAGTAAATATCCCACTTTAGTTTTACTAAAGCATTTCTCTATGACTTTTATTTTTATTGTTGCTTAGTTTCCCATGCTTAGTTTACAGCAGGTAAAATGCTTATAAGGTAGGAATATCTGAACTAAGTGTTTTTTAAATAGCACGTAATTTATATTATTATTAAGAATTTCGACATATCTGGTGTCACAACATATCTTGTGACTGTTTATGTAAAAAGTACGCCAACAAATTTAAATGATTTTTGTAGCCTCTCTTTCCGCGACTGCAGTATATTCACAATTTATAGAAACTTGCATTAAACATTGTATTGTCAAGATTAACCCATAAAATGAAAACAAAACATAATCAAAATACTAAAACATTTACTTATTACTTCATTTGCGTCTAAACACATACCTTGACATTGATAGCCTTGTTTACCAATTCCCCTGCAAATGCAAAAAATGTGCAATTCTGTGATACTGTTATATTTTTCACCAAAAATTAAAAGTATAATAAAAAATACTATTTATATAATCCAGACCCCTTTGTTATCATTATTATTCGTTAAATATGTAATCCCAAAACATAAAAAAGTGGTGTAATCTTATTGCCTAATGTTATACATGCAATCCTCCATAAAAACTACCTCCTTACTACTTTATTTTAAAAGAAACCCAAGATAAGAAAAATTCTCTCACCATATAAATTCCCGGCAATGCGAACAGAAAGTCGGTTGTCGTAGGAAAGTTGCCATAAATTTATGTCCGTTAACCTGAAATTGTATTAAATAATTATTGTTAAATTTATAGTTTTTAAATTATTACCTGATGCACTCGTCGTCGCATGGCACCACGACGCCTATTAAAACCAGCTCTTTCCTTGAATTCATTTTTGGCTGTGGCTGTGTTTTGGCTAGTCTCGGGTATAGGATTGTTTTGGTCTGAAATGTAAATGTAAAAATTGTACAACCTGGAATAGTGTAGTATAAAATAATCACTACCTAAATTAAGTCTTATTTATATTGCTCTTAAAGTTAATTTTGGAAAAGAAAGTATGTAAATAGTATTTTGTTTATCGAATGGTCACCGATAAGGTAGCTGGTATATGTACCCCCACATACCCCAATTATGTTGGCAGATGAAACTTCTGTTCGGCGCCTGGTAACCGAAAATTGGGAAAAAATTAGTCACCGGACCAAACAAAAATTTTCGTTTTAACGGATACACTACTATACTGTATTTCAGACATTTCTGTCAATTGGTTTTTGAGCAATTTAACATTAAAGTTGCGAAAAATTTACCCAAACTTCAAATTTTGACAAAAAAGGGTAAAAGGGGTTAAATCGGAAAAAAGTCTGTCCAGCCACCTCATGATTCACAAGGCACTAAAAGCCCTAACCTTGGCTGGCAGACATGTTTGCCAAACCTTATTGAAGTCGCCCTTTCAATTTGCAAAAATTAGAGGGAAATTTGTCTGCCAGCCAGTTTAGAGTTTGTTAATGCCTATTTTTATATACGAAAACCATACAAAATCATGTTTTTATTGAAAAATCCTTTTTTTCTGGGTAAGACAAAATGTGGAAAATTTTTCGCAATTTACGCAGCGCTCATCTTCTGGAGAACCAGTTACCTGAACAAAGAAAGAGTGCTCTAAAACTGTTCTATGAAAACGTGGAATTAAAAGATTATTATGTCTAGAGGAACTTAAAAATATGAGGTGTCCACAAAGATATTTAGGCGTTTTGTTGTGAATTAAATTATATATAAAAACTAGCAATTTTATTGTACGATGGTTATCTAAAGAGTGTCTTGCAGAATAAAAGAAGAACCGCTATCAAAGCGTCGAAGCCCATATATGTATAAAACGGGGACAGTCATTAAAAGCGACGTTAAGCTTTCGACTACAAGAGTCCATTAAGTCTGGGAAATACTAGACTACCAAATATAAAGTGAGGAAGAAGCAAGGTTTCAAAGAACTTTGCGGCCAGGTTCCGAGATATTATATTAACCGACAACCCAATTCGGCGAAGTCCGCCATAAATCTTTTCAAGAGTAGGATTAATGTGATCAGAGCATTTCATCGAAGAACCAATAATTACTCCCAAATTCCTCGCATTATCCTCGCGCGGCAACTGCGATTCGTTTAGCCAAACATCAGACAATCTGAGACGATTCGGATTAGAATTGTTTCGTAGTAATACATACTTTAATTTTTGTTAATTCAGACAGATGGTTAATTCAGACAGATGGTTCCAGGAAGATCATTTATGAAAATACTAAATAGAAGAGAACCCAGTAAAGAGCCTTGTTAAAATCTATCAGATAAAAAGCTTTGTATCATGCGGATAGCTGACGAAGGAAGCCAAAGAAGACGCAGTCGCCCGAGAACAGCAAACTGCAATCCTGACCAAGCTTCGGTAAATTTACATTTCTATAATTTCTAAGGTAGAGGTAAGCCATAAGATTCGAAAAACATATCATGTTCGAGAATGCTTAGACGAGGGATCGGATTCTGCAAAAAAAACGCGATCAGTGTCAGAGACAAGAATCAAGTCTTACTGTGCTGGGCATACTGAATTCACATACGTTGAATGCAGTGATTGTAATAGGGATACAAAACTTCTATAGCGTAAATTATTACGGAGGACATCGACATTAAAATCTCCTCCTAGAATCACGTTAGAATACTTAAAATCCTCCTTTACGTATAATACCACGAAAACTCCCAAATGTTCTTACCAATCATTTCAAAATAGTTTGTAACTCTGTAATGAAGGGAGGAAGGTATATGCGGCTGCAACCAAGTCATGATATCGGTTACAACCGTAGGTTATTTTGCAGGGGAAATTATAATTTACAATTTGGTGATATAATACTGCCGACGCATTGAGCGATACCTGCAACTCTCTCTGCATAGTTCCCATAACCGCTTGTGGGGTCAAGATAACGACTGCAAGTGGACCTATAATTTAAAGAAGATTCCGAACCAGCGAAATTTTCTTTGAAAATGCCATGGCTGGGGATCTCCGGATTGTAAATCTCTCAAGTTATCACTTACTCCACCGACGCCTGCAACTATTACATCTTTTTAACACCTTGGTTTAAGGTAGTTGTTCTCTTATTATAATACCCCTGCTTCACATTCTTGCTTTTGCTTTGTACTTGTTTTGGTGTGGGCAGCTTAACTTACTACAATGAAAATTTTTGCGTAAAAAGATCAGTCAGCAGACAGTAAAATAACTCCTCTTAAAGAATCGAACCCCTAAGTCCAAGTTAATTGAAGATTCGTTTCGAAAGATTCATTCAATTGGACTTATTCTTTTTGTCAACAGGTCTGATAGCGAAATTGGTACCGTTTAGATTCCCCAACTGACAACTAACACTACAAGCAAGTACGTACAATGATATGTCCGTCCAGAGCACCCACTAGGCAGCCCAACTAGTAGTCAGCCCCCATAATCCCTCCCATATTACGCTCAACAGCGGATAGACATCATTTTAAAAAATCGCGGTGTTCGAGACCATGGTATACTATGGTGTGGTCTGCTACTGTGCTGTGCGTGTAGTACGCTTCTAATGGACTCGGACTGAGTCCGTGAAGTGAATCAGTGGAACATATCATACTCAGTCCTCATAGGCGACGACAAAAATGAGTACTAACTCATCAAAGTACCTGCACTAGTACAACTGTGTCACTTACTTGCGTAATTGCTATGAGGTAGACTCAAAACTAATAAATGAACAAATCTCTAGTAGTCATTTCTTATCTGCTGTGTTCAGTGTGGGTTGACCCTCAGGTTATTTAATAGGCACTGAATTTGCACCTTATGAGACTCAAGAAAAACGACAGGTTCATCGACCACAAATCGCTAAAACGTTGCTAGAGTTGAAAACTATAGCTCGAAACTGAACCAGGTAAAAGAGTTAGATAAAACAGACAGAATTAATAATTTTCAAACGCAGAATGAAACTACATCTACTAAATTTTTGGCCACTTCTTATCTAATTTTGTTTAGTACTGAGGCTCATTTCTTGGTAAATAAATATGTAAATAAATAAAATTGCTGTATATAGAGTGAAAGTAATCTTCAGGTTGTTCATGAGGCCTCATTACATCTAGAAAACTTTACCGTATGGTGTGGTGTATGGGCCGGTGTCATCATTAGTCCTAATTTCTTTCGAAATGAGAATAGAGCTGCTATTACAGTAAATGGTGTACGTTAACGACCCGTGCTCATTTTTATTTCCCAAAATGAATGGCTTCCACGATTACGCATCATAACATTTGTTGGTCAAAGTGGCCAAAAATTAGACTGACAGAATGCGCTCTGTAATTGCTAGTGGCGGAGCACGACTGCACGCCTCCTAATCCGCGTCAAAATATCCGCCACAAGATCCGCCTTAAAGATCTCATAATTACAACAATGAGCAATGTAATGCAAATATTTTTTCAACTAAGTTAAAATTACTCAAATATGTTCTTTCTTGAAAGTATTTCAACTATGTATATTATGTAAAATAATAAGTACCTCTAAATTACTTACCTTGATATTTTAATTCTATAATAACATGTATTTTTCCCTGGGGTTCTAAGTCAACCTGCAAGAAAAATCGTAGTTGAGTAAGTCTTGAAGTAGATAGTAAGATATTATTAACATCTTAATTATCTTTCGGAAGTTGTTTACAAATTCACCCGAAAGAGTAAATATTCTTATCAACTTAATCCAAGCGATAATATAAGATGCAAAGTTTGTAATCAGATGCGACTGATAAGACTATGACGATCATTTTACTCACCCATAAATCTTGTACTGAATTATCCCTGTGCATGAGATCTTCAAAAGGTATTGTACAATTGGCAACGAAGTCGTCCGGTGGTAGGGCTGCATCGTGAAATACTGTCAAATTAATATTTTTGGCATTAGCTATATCATGGATGAACTGCTCATTCCAAACGGGGTCAAATGTTTTATTTTTTGTTGTTGATCGGTCTAAAATAAAAAAAGATGAAAGTTAATAATTATTTAGAATTGACTAATTAAAAACAATCTTAAATTATTGTAAACTGTACTGTATTTTACTACCTAGTTGAAATTGAAATTCATAAATGAATTTAAGGAGTATATCTGGTAAAGTAACAACGTTAAAAGTTTGTCATTAAAAGCCGAGTAGATCATCCTAGGCCTTTATAGCGAACCGTGTTGACTAAGTCGAACCTCGGCCGCCCACAGTACTTCAAGAGAAAGAACTAAGAATAGCAAAAAAATTTAAGTATAACGTGCATATTCCATAAAACATGCCTATAAAAATCCAGGCAAGCCAGTTCACAAGAGGTATAGAGAATAACCCAGTGGGTTTTACAAGCACTTGAGGCTTACAGGAAGTGCCTCTTAAGTACAATCATTTCCGGATCTTTCTCTTTCAGGGGGTAGTAACGAAAAGGGACCCGGATAAAGTGGTGTGTTTCGGCAAATCCCTAGAGGGGTGTTTTTAGTGAGTAAAAATCTCACACAACCAGAGACAATGGAGTCTCCTGGTGTCTTTGGAAGATTTTCACCCCTCACGCAAAAAAAGGCAATGGTATCGTTATAATTAAAGGGTTTAACAAGCGCCTTAGTCTGTATAAGCCGAGGACATTTCTCCAGTATAACAGCTGCTGACCCTTAGCCCAGTCTTCAATTACAGCTCTTGCTGACGACCAGCTAAGACACAGAAGAGTTCGGGACCTTGAAACCGAGCCATTCCTGGGCAAATTATCTGCGGCCTTTCTTCCCTCGAAACCTGAGTGACCAGGTATACAACAGAGCGTGAACATTTTATAGGCGGCCAATGGTTGGAGAGTGTCGAAGCACTCCTCCGTAAGCCTCGAGGAAAACACCACTAGGATAGAGCCTTAAGGGCTGCTTGGCTATCAGAGAGGATAGTTATATTAGCCCTTTTCACTTCTTTTTTGATGTTCATAAGGGCACAAGTTTCAATGGCATGGATTTCAGCTCAAAATACACTGAACCAACTACTCAATGTATCCGAAACCCTAGTGTTGGGTTCAAAGACACCAGCACCAGTACCATACTCCATTTTATAGCCATCAGTGAACCAAACTTGGATCATCGCCGTCTCAGTCTTCTTGTTCAGGAAAGAGAGTACTAAATTTTCACAGTCCCATGGTCATGTGCTCCGATACAATACAGACATCTATGCCAGGAATGCGTTAAAGCATGCCCAGGTGACCCCTGTCACCAGCCCGCATATTTGATTTAAGTTGCACTCTCAGGGCCTAGGTGCAACCGATTTCATGATAGAAATGTGCAAGGGAGTGAGTCCGATTACCGCCTCCATTGCAACAGAGGCAAGTGATCCGCTAAGCTTGTTACATTTGGTGATTGCCGTCCGCTGCAGAACTTTAGACTACCAAACCAAGGCAGCGTAGGTAGCAATCGATTTTACAATCAAATTGTTTAACCAAGAAATCATCTTCGGGTGATACCCCACGTTCTTCCGAAGAGTCTTCGACAAGTCCATAGAGCTCGAGTAGCCTTGTTTAGTGTGAAGTCAAGGAGAACACTCCTTTATCGAGCATAATACCCGAGTATTTTATCTCATTGGAATATTCAATGTTCGTGCCTTGGATTGAAATTCTTCCTTCTATTCAACGGCATAAGTACGGCCGTAGCAGGATTAATGGTGAGGCCTTTTTTAGTGCACCAGGTGATAACCGTGCGCAGAGCTGATCTCATTAGATGAGTGGCAGTCGAGTGTAACTTCCCCGTAAAAATGATTGTAAGGTCGTTCGCAGAGGCGACAGTACACCGCCTTGTGGGCACCGCTTATCTGCCCTAATGTACACAGAGGTGATATCAAGGGTGGATGTAATTTCTCGGTCCTTTAGTATAGCATCCACCCACTTAACAGCATGAGAATCCACACCCCTCCATACGAGAACTCTAGATACTGATCCATTCCTTGTGGAATCGTAAGCACCTTCTACGTCAAGAAAAGCACACATTGCCATTTTTTATGATGAAGGGATTTCTCGATCTTGCTAGCAAGATTGTGTAAGACATCTGTCTTTAATATAAGCAAACTCAGTAGAGTGAGGATATGCGACGAATTGATCTAAAAGATTTAGTTAGCTCCAAAGGCCTATTTCCTTGTTTGCAGATAAACACCACACTGCTTTCCTCCATGAGAGTCGTATGCATCCTCAATTAAAGCTGGCCCTATGCAAATATACCAAAGGGACCAGGATAGTATCTAAGCAGTTTTGGAGGAAGGCTGGGAAGAAACCATCGCCCCCAGGGGATTTAAAGCGTTAAAAGGAGGTCACTGCCCAACTAACCTTGTCATTGTCAAAAATGACGCCAAACAAGCCTGGACCTGTGGCTCAAAGGGGACCGTTCCTCACCGTCCACGCGGCGAACTGAGTTTGGTCCTAAAGATGATCCAGGGAAGTTCACCTGGAATATGAATTATAGCGTTTCATATCTAGTACTTCGTTATTCCTATTTGAGGCGTCTTTGGATAGCACCTTTTGCAGACGAGCTGCATCGGCAAGGTTTCAATGCTTTCGCATCGTCTCCTCCAGAAATCGCACTTGGAGCATATTATTTCTTTGTTGTATTTAATGAGTGCGAACCTGTATTCATCCCACTGTCTGGAGCAGTTAGCTCTATTGAAAAGACGTCTCAAATGCCCACGTATTGCAGACAGCCGTTGGGTCCATCACTTTACCTTTCGTAACATTTTGATTGGGACTTAAATGGTAGGTCAAATGTAAGTGAAATACAAATATTTTTTAGAAGTTTGTTCATGCATGATAATATTTTAAACTATTAACTTGGGATAGTTGTATGAGGTCGCTCAACAGAAGAACTTTGATCGCACCAATCCTCTTCTCTATATACAGCTGGTCACCTGATCGCCTATTTTTGCTGTTGGCAACCTGTAGCATACGCCAAAAGTGCAGCAAAAATTAGGATCCCGCCCTTATCGTCATATTTATTTAACAAGAAGAAAATTATACCTGTTCTGATTTATTTACATTTGAATGAGATTTAATTGTACACATAGTACACATAATTTTAATGTAAGGATATAATAACTTTTATGGAGCATTTGATTTGAGGCTTGCTTTTTTCTTTTCCGTTAGTTTAGGCGTAGTCGGGCTTTGTGTTTTTATTATTTTTATTACACCATCACTAAGGTTACCCTCAAAATATGTAATTGTTAAAACAATATTAATTAGCTTAAAAAGTTATTTTCGTTTACTAGGAGAAATTAAAAGTCTGGCAATAAAACTTGTTATGTAACATTGTGTGTACACATTGGTTTTTAAATTTGCAAAGCTTTCAAATTATTTTTAAAAATTCAATTCAAATCATTTTTCAAAAGGAAAATGAAGTGAGTATTAATTTAAAATATATTTAACGAGAATATAAATTGCTGCATAAGATAATTTTATGTTGCATTCAAACTTCCAGAGACCGCTTTTCTTTTAATCATCCAATCTACGCGTTATATTATCTGGCATCGTGTTAACTTGGTTTTATTAGCATAAATAAAATTGTCAGTGTAACACTTGACTACTTGACAGCAAGCGGGTTACATTTTATAACTCGAGTGTAATGCCCCCAACATAGCGTTCACTTTTCTAGACAAAAAAGTGTTTGGGTTTTCATTCTTAAATTGAGATTATATGTACGCCTTCATCTGCTAATCTTGGACAGACTCCAAATAGTCCAAAAACATCACCATTTACATCAGCAAGGTCTAATTAATTGACTCATTGATGAAAATTATCTGAGAGTTTGAAATCTTTCAAACGCTCACGGGAAGTGCGTCGATCCGAGTTCTTCTTATATAATTAACAAGGAAGTCGCCAATTAAGATTTAAAACGTGGCCTTAGTGAAGGAATACGGCACAAAAGTCAAGCAATTTTTAAGTGAGACATCAGCTAAAGTGCTCTTTTCTCGTGCAATTTTATTTGCTGGAAATCGCCATTCAAAAAAATATATAGGTATAATGAACAAAAAAATGCATAACAGTCTCTCTGCAGCAGAGTTAACATTAATGGTATATAACATAATTTATACATGATAAAATCATCCGCCAAGTGAGGCAAATATCAAGTGGCTTTATTGTCTGTATTTGAAATGTTCATATCGTTAAAGTAGGTAATTGTGCGCATACTTCTAAAAATTTTAGGATAGTTTCGCTGTAAGAAAAACCTCATATCTTTTATGCGTAACTTCATTTTTGAAGTAATAATTTTACGTTAACGTGAAATCCGCGATAGCCGGTTCTAAGCCCGATAGAAAACGGGTAAGGGAAACCGACGCGCCACTTAAAACATATAGGATAGGTACGCTTATAACCTGCTTACCTAAAAAATACCAACTGTACACACGACTATGTATGACTACGTTGCGCTATATATAAAAGCTCTTATAAAGGGTTTTAGGGTTCCATACGAAAATGGTAAAAATAAAGGAACCCTCATGGAGCGACTTCGTCTGTCTGTCTGTCTATCACAGTTGCTACTAATGCTATCAACTTGAAATTTGGAATAGTTTTAAATAATGGCTGCCCACCTTTGCAAACAAAAAAATTTTAAAAAATATATTTATTTTACTGCAAATTGGAGGTTCAACATTTTAAGGTGGGGTCACTAGGTCAAGTGGGGTGTCATATGAAAGGGCTTCATTTGCGACTATAAACTAAATTTTCATTACCTTCTATGCTGTAGAGTTTTCGACTTGTGATGAAACGTTTCGAAATAAATACCATAACCCCTCCCTTATCCCCAAAATTTACAAAGCGGAAAATCTGAAATAACTATTGTTGATAGAGGTTTCTGTAAATATTACATAAAAAATAAAATCGATGTCTCTAGGTACGAACCCCGCGTGAGTCGGACTTGCACTTGGCCGAAATTTTTTTAAGTGGGATACAATTGAAGCAAACCAAACACATTGGGATGAAATTTTTTATTGCCTAATAATGGAACTATGCATTTATTTCCTAAAAATGACATTAAACAAATGTCCTCCGCGATTAGCAGTTACGTAGCGTATTCTGTCGGTCCAATTATTTGGCACTTAAGGGCCAAAAAGAGGTGTTCAAAAAATGTTCATTGCCTGAAAGTGCATGTTTTTAAAAATATGTGTAAGAATTTTGGTAAAAAATCAGGGAAATGACGAAGTCGTAGCGGTAGTTGGGCGCAGCTGGAGCGGCTTTTTCTGCCTGTTGCCATAGAGACATAGAACCGATGACTGAAAAGGACCATCTTATGGGGCCGGAGTCGACAAAGTATGATTAAATTTAAATTTTTAATTATTCGAATTCATAGCTCTAGCCACAATTGTTCGATTTAAAATCTTTAAAAACTAAATTTTTTTCAACCGCAGTGGCTATCGTTGCACGTAGAGGTTTCATAGAATGGCGGAGCTGAAGCTGATGTATAGGTTACATCAACAAGCTCGAGTTGCATTTAATACTCCTGCTGAGGTGTGGTGCTATGAAAATGTCTCCAGACGCACAAAACCCAGATCTGCGAATCTAACGTAAAATCTGTTCTCTTGTAGGGCTATTCAACACAGAAAATGACGTGTCAGATATCATCTAAGCTACAAGCCTTTGTCAACCAATGTCTTCGGCGCATCTCTAACTGTCAGTGTCTACTGGCCGGAGGCCATTACCGACAAAGACCTATACAGCCTTACAGGCCAATACGGGATATACCACAGGGAAAAGTGGCAGTGGATAGGCCACAAGCTAAGAAAAGAGCCAAACAACATCGCTGAACATGCTCTAGATTGGGACCCGCACGGGACGCCGAATCGGACGACCGCGCAACTTTTGGAGAAGATTCGTAAGGAAGGAAGGTACCCAAATCAACAAAAAGTGGCGATAGTTGACAGGAACAAATGGAGACTCAGTGTAGTAGATGCCCTATGCCCCACAAGAGGTTAAAGGAACTAGAGAGAGCAAGATAGAAGTGAAATGTGCTTTTAAAAAACAGCAACGCATAACGCAGACAACAGTTATACAGCACAGACAGAAAGAAATTTTGGGTTTTTACCGACCAAGCATTCTCGAAGAAGCGATTCCGTCGACGGACTACTTCCCTACAGACGACTGATTTTATGTGTAAAACGTTCTATTTTTATTTTTTGTTTTTAATAAAAATTCATATAAATATGAGTTTAATGTATTATTAAGGGAGACCTCTACCTTGGAGCACAATTTTTAGATAATGACGTTTGAATTTCTTTTTGGGAGACAAGTAAACCTACCAAGTCTGGTTTTTGAAATTTATTATTAAGTAGATGTTTAAAGAAAAAATTACTTTTTTAATGAAAAAGAAAAACAATATGACGGCCGTCACAGCCAGCCTGCAAATCTGCGGGGGCAAATGGTGACCACGGTTGAGCCCCACGGCTGACCTGAAACTAAACTTAAACATGGAACATTATTCGAAAAACTCTTGGCTTGGTCCAACGGAGCTGATGTTTTCTAACTATAAAATATTAAAAATGGCGGCAGTTTTGAAAAAACCTTTGATTTCCTTTTTTCTGTTTAGAAACATTTTTATAAAATACAAAAACTAAAATAACTACTCATTGTGCAAGTATGTAAGCAAATATCGGCCAATATATGTAAGTAAAATTTCGGCCAAGTCCGTAGAGGTTTCCCTCTTCTTCTTAGAACTGCCTGTTTCTGCCTCTGCTCACTTCCGAAGGGTCGGTCTTGACCTTTCTTAGAAACGCTGACACCTGCTTGAAGTCAATAGTGAGCCGTCCCGCGGCGAGGGTCAGAGCGTTAAAACTACCGAAGATGATCGAATTTGCGAAAATTCTTAACAATGAATTTGTATTGTATTCAATTGTACTAAGGTAAGAATATACAATAAATAAAAAATCTATTTTTTTGTTTCAAGAACTTGGTCATAGAAAGAGCGGCAAGAATGTTACTATCACGCCAAAATCTACCTAATGGTAGCGACACAGGAATTTATATCCACAGTCATGTGGCAATAAAGGCGCTGGACTGAAACGTAATCAGGTAAGAACTGGTACGCAAGTGTCAAAATAGTCGCCAGAACTTTGGAGCAATACACAAGATAAATTTCTACTGGATCCCTGCAGATAGTGGCATACAGGGGAATGAAGTGGCTGATACGCTTGCAAAGGTAGCTTCTCAAATGAATGCTTCCTGTACAGACAGGTTTATTCAGTTTGTAAAAGCGTTCGGCACTTACTCTGCGATTGCCCGGGTCTGGCCAGGAAAAGGTACAAAGCTGTAAGCGCGTACTTCTTCAGTAGATTGGACGATGTTGCCAACATAGGGCTGAAGTAGCTTCTTACGCTTATTAACAGTTGTGGCTGGTTCTAAACAAACTCTTTACTAATATTCAGGTGCGGTATCGCGGATGTGGTAATACAAAGGACCTTTCTTAGGT
The DNA here is from genome assembly GCA_964036015.1 of Leptarthrus brevirostris. Lineage (NCBI taxonomy): Eukaryota > Metazoa > Arthropoda > Insecta > Diptera > Asilidae > Leptarthrus > Leptarthrus brevirostris. The sequence goes on along the minus strand of OZ038371.1, from coordinate 168,106,820 downwards.
CTATGTAAGGCTTTCCGATAGCCACCATCATAACCTAACCTAACCAACCAAGATAGAGGTCTGCCTTAAAAACATAACTTTTTCCCAAATCCTAAATCAATAATTTAGTTAACAAAAAAAAAATCGAGAAAAAGTACCTTTTTTCAAAATCTCACTGTGTTGTTCCCCCATACTCTCAGTGAGTGCGTGATTGAAATGAGAGCGTACAAGACACATTGGATGAGTATTTGAATTTTTTATATACGACTAAAGTTGAAAATTTCAAAACACAAAACTTTTGAAATCTCCTGTGTTTAAGAATTGCGCAAGCTCCGAAAAAGACGAATTATTGAAATTTAAAACGTCAAATTTGGTCTTTCAGATACAAAGTAGATAACATCATCACACTCAAACACCACGTCATCGCCAAATTCGCTACGCAAGCGACTACGACGTCTTCGGCACAATAAACGGGCAAAACGAGACGCCGATTTGCATAACCTGTGAACGGAATACAGCTAGGAGACGTTGTCACGCTTCAATTTCTTGGCCATATTAAAACGGATTCACCCTTATTTAACGTAGCATCTGGCCAAAAAAATCTTCCTTTGGTATCTATCTTTCTGTTATAGCAATTTATTTTTTGGAATATGTAAGTTCTGAAATTCACCCCTGGAATAAGCTAGTTTTGAAAAAGACTAGAAAGGAATATTCCATAAAAAATAAAAGACAACAGTTTTAACAACTATTTTTAAATTTTATTAGAAACAAACCATTTTAATTTTAAAGGCCAAACTAATTAAAAAGAGTTTCCACGGGGTAGTGAAAAAATATATTAGATATAAAAATGTATGTAGATATAGGTGTATATGTGTAGTCAACCCTATGATGCATGAGCATGGTATCGACCGGACGGGAATCAGGTTATGGGGGAATGAAGGAACTTGAATGTCTTGGCTTTGCATTTCTGCGAGCTAGCGAATAGCCCAGAGACGAAGTGAATTTTTAATTTTAATTAAAAACTCACGGGAAGACCGAGGCTCGAACCACGTAGTGATCGTGCTACTCAACGAATCAACGAATTGATCCAATCTCCGTTGAGTCTGGAGATTCCCGTTAATACACAGCATAATTCAGGATTGTGAGTGGAGCAGTATATACTAAAATCGGTACTGGTTTGGAAATGAATACTGTTTGAGTAGGTAGGTAGGGTATCCGTCCATCAAAGGACACACTTAGACCTTGAATAAGTCCTTTGTGATGCCACAGGAGTAAGATACCCCACAACTCCTTAGTGAAACCATCTGGAGTCGGAGATCTTTCACGTCAGTCGTAGCGAGATCGCAGAGATTATTCAAGAGACAGTCACCCAAAAAGTCCTTCTGAGCTGAGCAAGTGAGATATACTCTCCTCCTTCTCGGTTCTGCAGCTTCTGCAGAAGTCATTTGAGAAGAGTCCTAACCACTTCGCATGATGACCAGTGATCACCCCTATGGAGCGCCTATGGTCGCCCAGGAATTAAACCAAAGCTGTGTGGATAACTCACCCTTAACAGCGCTTGGACTGGGTTTGGAAAGGTAGGGACACATAAAAATAATAGAAAACGACCGATGTTAGTGTCGAATTTATAGTTTTCGAATTCAATGAAACGAATGACACTACCAATGCCGTTAGATACTACTGCTGTAAGACAGTTTTAAGAGCACTATGGATGTGGGGAAAGGAGTGGCATGTAAAAATAATCGAAAACGACCGATATAAGTGCTGAATCCATAGTTTTTGGGGTCACTGAGATGGATAATGACACTTTCAATGCCCTTAGATACTATAAGGGTAAAACACCCATAGCATCCCTAGGGTAGGAGTGGAAGGGGAGTGACATACAGAAATAATCAAAAACGACCGATGTTAGTGTCGAAACCATAGTTTTCTGGGTTGCTCTGTTGAGGTTGTAGGGCTAAGCCACACTTAGCATCCCTAGGGGTGCTAGTGGGAAGCGAAATGTAAAAATAACTAATGTCCGAGCAACGCCGGGCACACGCAGCAGACATGTTAAGTACAAATCTTTTTTACCCTTTTTACCATTTGTAAGCTACTTCCTGTATCCAATCTATAAAACAGTTTACCCTTCAGGAAGATTCAGAATATATATGTAAAATGAATCTTTCACATTGGCTTATTTTAAAAAAGAATTAAAAGTATTCTGAATTTCTGATTTCCAATTCTTGACCCGACAAATAGTGCAGCCTAGGTTAATAAAAATGTCATGTCTTTCATATATTTTAGCACAACTCATATGACTTAAAAAGGTTTCACGATTAAGTATTCCTTTTAATGTTACTTAGTCCTCATCATTAAACCTATTAAAAATTTAAATCCCCTGTTATTGAATAATAAACTAGTCGAAATGAATAACAGAAAGCAGAATCAATTTCGAAACTCTAAATATATTAATATAAGATAAACAAACAAAAATAAATCTAAAATTAAATCTTTTGAATAAAATCCCGCTGGAAAAAGTAAATTATATAAGGATAAATTAATTATAAATTAGCTAATTAAAAATATTTAATAAAAACAAAAACAGTCCTTTAAATTATTATCAATTTAAATAACAAATATTGAATTGTGTTATAAATATTTATATGTGAGTGGGCAAGTACTGCAAAACGAACTCAATTATTTTTTAAACAAAAAAAGGAACACATAAATGTTTCGACCCCGCATCCGCTATTAAGCGTATCATTGAAATATTCTCAAACAGTCAAGCCAAGACTGGATAATTTATGAAAAAATGTAGAAATTACCTCGTTAGATCCCTTGGATCTAACTTATCGGAGGTCTACTTATCTGAAGAAGTATTTTAAACTGAATATTGAAAGTGCAGTTGGAAATTTGTTTAAAACAATTTCTTGTTAGTTGTAAATGTCTGACATTTAATTTATGGAAAGAAAAGCAGGCAATTTTGTCTTTGGGACATCTTACTTCAACAATAGCGAATTTCTAGGAGCTTGAATTCCGTTATAAAATGAATTACTGCAATCTTTTTGTCTAACGATTTATGATCACCTCGTCGTCTCATTTTTGATAAACGTCTTTTCCTTTGTACTCGATCTCTTGAAATTCCGAGAGTGTTCAGAAATTCAATTGAAATATTTACCAGAAACCACATTTGAAGTGGTCTCTTCATTTAAAAATAAATTTAAATTTAACAAGAAATATTTACTTTGTCATTAGTGGTATAAAATTTATTAGAAAATACAAATAAATCCTGCATATTTAGAGTCTGACCTGGTCCAGCGGTTAGAGCAGTGAAGTTTAATGCTCATATTCCTCGCTCAAAGTATTTAATTGTTATCTGCTGGAAAAGAAATTGCATTTATCGAAGTGTGTGCAGCTGTACCTCAATCCGCCCCCCAATTTCAATAATTCAAAATTAAGCTAGTGGATTCGATTGAGTACGAAGTCATCACACTTGACTAGCAGTAACTTTGATGAATCACCCTCACAAAATATGCGGAAAAGATGTTTTCAAGGTCAGCATAACCTCTGGCCCCCAAATGTCATATTATTATTATATAAGATTGACCATTGTTACTATATAAGATTGACCAGTGGTTGAACAACAATTAAATTTTTAATCTATCCGAAAAATAATTCCCCATGACATATTTCCAACCAGTCAATTCGAGTGTGTCGGGGTGGTCAAACGTTGAAATCGATTTATATGAGTGTATGTTTAGACTAGATACCAGCCAACTGTTTTCGTCGTTTTAATAATAACCGAAAAAAAACAATAATGAAATCGGTATATGTTTGAAACGCCTTTTTCACAGTGCTGAATGGCGAATCAGCGGATGATCATGAAAGCGCTTTAGATGAATGGTTTTTCGTGTTTAAAATACGCAACAACTCCTTTCGACGTTTGACCAACCATCGAACCATCCAAAAAGCAATGAAGTCGGTGTATGGCTAAAACGCTTAGTTTTAAGAGCTGTATTCGCTTTTCAGCAAGTGGTGAAACTTTGAAATTGTTTTAGAAGCGTCGAAATCAGTTGGTGCGTATTTTAGACATCATCACAGCGATTTCAACTCTTTTGACCACCCCGTCAAAATCGAACTTACGGGTTAAAAAATGTAATGGGTGTTCGAAAGTGGTCAATCCAATACAGTAAAAGAAACGAGTAAATATCACATTGGCACATTGGCGTGGCATCAACTTGGAATTGAATAATTTTTTATTACTGAAAAGTCTGCCCAGTTGTTACACGAGCAAAAGTTGTTAAAATTGATGAACGAAAAATATTGAACATATTAATTATCTATGTTTTGTTCTAAAATCTTGTTTATTGATTTGACATTTGAAATTTGGAGACAATTGGGGAATCGAGCTTGGTGAACTTTACTAAGCTTGTTGAAACTTGTCTAATCTTGAGTAATCGTGAAATGAATAAAATAGTTTTTAAAAAAAAAATTTAAATCGACTTCACAAAAAGCGCTAAAAAGTATAAAATAATTTTTAATTTTATATCTTTTGCGACATTTTAAACTCGGTGCAAATTAAACAAACCAAACAACTACAACAAAAGCATTTAATTGTCCTTCCTTATGATCCCGTATACATGTGTATTATCTACAATTATAGTTGGGTAGTTGTTTTGTTTGCTTAATTTGCACCGACTTCAAAATGTCGTAGTAGATATCAAGTTAAATATTATTTTATGCTTCTTATCGCTTTTTGTGAAGTTGGTTGAACTTTTTTTTTAAACTATTTTTTTTTCCACTTTATAGTGTCTTCATATATACCACTCGCAGGATGCTGCTCATCAGAATAAAGCAATTTCAAAAGTTGCAGAAGTAGTGCATTCTAAAGAATGGAAACAGAATTATCCAAATCGTCATCCTTTTATATGTCCTTTTAAATGTACACTCACCTTAGAAAATTATTAACATGACCCTAGCACGCCACTGTACTCTATACAGCAAAAGAGAGAATTATCGCAGTCAGAAAATTATTGTAGGCACTCTAGGTACAAAATTGTTATCATTTATGAATCGGGAAACGTATTCTGTACAACGGAATGAAAATCGGTCTATGCCTTATGAACCTCGGCGCCACCCATCCTCCAACTCTCACCACAAGCCGCAAGTTTTGTCTGAATACAAATAGATACTCTATGCATTCAGAATCATATAAATTAGGCCACGAGTTACAAAGTTAAGTTACCCCTCCCCCCATCCCAACCCATCATTTTTCCAAAGAGTAGCAATGGGGGATTATACTGAACACAACCAAAAGGAATCTTCCAAAGAGGTGTCTGAATTAAGAAATTGGGTAACGTCCCCTCCGCTCATGACCCCACCTCATAAATTGTTGTCATCGTATCAGTGGGGAAACATATTCTACACATCAAAAGAAGAATAATCGAAATCGGTCCACGCGTTACGAAGTTAGACTACCCGTACCCCCCCCCCCCCCCCCCTTCAGAAACCAAATTTCTTTCATTATTAGCAAGGATATCATACTCTATACATCCATCAAATCGGTCCACGCATTACGAAGTTAGGTTTCTCCCCTTACCCCCACCCCTCCAAAAATTTTTTTTGTCATAGTACCAATCGGGGAACATACTCTACCCAACAAAGAAAAATAATCAAAATCTGTCCACGCGTTACGAAGTTAGACTACCCCTACCCAATTTTTTTCATTATTAGCAATCGGGAACGACACTCTATACAGCAAAAAAAGAATTATCTAAATCGGTCCATGTATAACGAAGTTAGGTTTCACCCCCACCCCCGCCACTATAAACATTTTTGTGACATGCTACCAATCGGGGGACATACTCTACCCAACAAAAAAAGAATAACCCAAATCGGTCCACGCGTTACGGAGTTAGACTACCCTCTCCCTCCCCACCCTAGCACCAAATTTTTTTAATTGCTAGCAATGGGGCATCACACTCTATACAACAGAAAAATAATCAACCAAATCGATCTACGCGTTACGAAGTTAGGTTTCACCCCTACCCCACTTACATTTTTTTTGACATGGTACCAATCGAGGAACGTACTCTACCCAACAAAAAAAGAATCATCAAAATCGATCCACGCGTTACAAAATTATGCACCTCTTTGTTTTTGGAAGTCGGTTCAAAGTAACTAATGGTCGAATACCACAGAGTCTGCGCACAAGGAAAACTTGGCGCGTTTTTCAAAAAAAAGATTGAATTTTTTCACTTTATAGCAAAGAGACGTAGTTGGATTAGTTGGTTGAGCGGCACGACCATCATGCTATGTTTCTCAGGTTTGAGACCAGATCTCTCCATGGGTTTTTAAAATTGAATTAAAAAAACCACTCCATCTTTGGCCTGTTGTCTAGCTCGAAGCAATGCCAAAACAGGACATTTAAGTTTCCAAAGCCATGTTAACGCATCAAAGTGTTGTCCCCTAGGTTTTGGCCACATTGTAAATAGAAAAAATATGAGTGTGCTTTAGACCACCCGACTGAAGTAAAACTTCTGTAGCTCCATCTATATGCATGTGTATATATATGTTTATATATGTATATATGTACAATATATACATGTATATACATATACATATATTAATTTTCTACAAATATTTAAATTTATTATCGGTTTTCATTGATAAACGAAATGAAATTACGAAATAATCAAGAAATCACCGTATATCTCCCTCTCAACTTCCGTTCGTAACGTATTCACCAGCTTACTCCCCAAGTTAAGCGTGCGTAAAGAAGTTTTACTTAAAAAAAATCAAAAAGTTCTTTCGAATTTTGATACTATCTGAGTGTCGATGCAAAATTATCGATTTAAATTATCGATTATAGTACTTATCGGGCGTTGAAAACATTGATACAAAATTATCGATATATATGAAGTGTATTATAGATGCTTTGAGCAATGTTATTTGGGTCTTTTCTCATTGTGTAGCCACCTCAGACGATTAAGAAAATTTGTTGTGCTAAACTGTATTGGAGTTGTGCCACAAAACACTTTTTTTAATCTTTAAATCAAATTAAAATTAAAATTAAATTTTTTGCGACACAACTCCAGCACAATATGCATTCACTTTTTTTAATCGTAAAAAGTTACTGAGCACGAGAGGGATAAGAATTTAATGACGTGGAATTGCATCGTAAAGTGGATTCCAAACCAACAGATAATTTTTGCAATACGTCACGGCAATCTTTTGACAGCCAATTTTAACCATAAGAGTCCCCTTTTAAGATTTAATAGCTGCGCTCATTATGAAAGCCAGCCCTTAAAATCAATTAACAATTAGCAATTATATCAATTCCAAAATATTACTTCTTTGGTTTGATTTAATAATTTATACAATAAAGGAAATAAGTTCATTCAACAATACGTGACAAATAAAAAGCCACCGCATGGCAATGTCCATTGAAAAAGAGCCTTACTAAATTTACAAAACAGGAGGGTTGTTTTAAATGGAGGGGGCTCCATTATATGTCCAGTCAACATTGAATTAGAAAATATACACAATGGTACAGATTAAGTTTTCAACCAACTTTCCGATAAAAATCAAAATTGTTAATACTTACTGCCTTAAATAATCATTGCTCCATTTCTCATTATTGGCGTTCATATCGACATCTCAATACCGGGTAAGAATTCACACATAAATAGGTTTTGACAAAATCAATTCCTAAAAACAGTAAGTATGATGATAAGTCTCTTTATTCTTAAACCATTTGAAATGGAGGCTGGGGAATCGCATTCATAAAGTAAAACAAATCTGCACGCCTTGCTGAAAATGTTTCTTGATTTCCTTTCCCCATTTTACTGTTTTCATATCTGAGAATGCGCAGGCATTGGATAAGTATTAAACAAAATAAAGTAAAAATGGAAAAACACCAAATGGGAAGCTTAAGAGGAGAAGTTCGAAATTGGGGAACCAAATGCACACTAAGTTTACTAGAGGAGTCGTTCAGCTATATGCTACGATGAAAGCAACAAATGAAGATATTTTTGGCAAAGTAATGGGGAAATCATGAAGTGATACGCTACAAATTGTTATAGGTTTACCTTTGATACAAGCGAAAATGAAACCACTTCGAGGTTATGGTCGATTTGCTTTTAAGGACTGTCCCAGAAAGTATTGCAACACATTGAATGTACTGCATACCCTTTGCGTAGATTTTTAAATTAATTTTTCATTTATTTTTTGAGATGGACACCTAAATTTAATAGAATTCTCCTTGATCATTTCTTTACGACTAACACATCTACTTTTTCAACTTCCCTCGGGTGACAGTTTGGTATTGATGATGTATCCTTAAAAACACGGATCGAATTGAGTAGAGTAACACCTCGCTTTTTACGGAGTCAGTTAAAAATCAAAAAGCTCGAAAAATTATATCAAAGACTGCTAGGCGAGAAATCAGCTTGCTTGGTTATGGATGACAAATCATGTAATATTAAATATGATTTTTATGCATCTTCTGGATAAAAAGGCATCAGCCATGAAAATTTTCCAAGGAAAGTGTTGCTTTGGCATGCAGAATACCGGTGCGGGAATAAAGGACACCATTTTTGTATGAAAGGACAAAAATGCATGTGAACGGATGTTTAAATAAACATCTGCCTTTTGTTAGAAAGCATGAATGCATCACAATTTACTTGGCAAGTCCTAGCGACCTGAACTTACTCTAAAGAAAGGCGCAATAACATCCCAACTATAATGACTTTTTATAGTACTCTTGCAATAACGTTGATGAAGAACAATTTAAGAATAAATTATTAAAAGAGTCATATTAAAGATAATCCAAGTATTTCAGACTACAACAGCCTTGAGAGAGAATTTAATGCGAATGAACTATTGTAGATGTACTAATAAGGGCCACAATTACGAGTAATTGTATAAAATAAACTTATAAAGACTTTAATAAAGACAAAAATCGGCCAAATTTTCAAATTCTTTGAAGAAAAAAATTTTTCACTAAAAAAAGTAACATTTTTAGACTTAAATATTTGGCAATTCTAAATATTTTTGCGTCTTATTTACGTATTGCTCTGTATTATATGGCATATTTACAACAATTTGAGCATATTCTTACCTCTTTAAAGCAACAGAATAAACAATTAATTTTTTTTATTTTTTATTTCACGGGGATTTATTTCCAAAATTATGAGATATGATGTCCCAAAACATTATGGCCGGGAAAAACCTCTAAGTACTCGATTTTTGAATTTTAAGATTAAATGTATTGCAAAATTATTCATTTTTTTATATTGCATAGTTCATTTGTTATTAACAATTTTCTGCCAATTTTTTAGCAAATTTTCAACTTTTCACTTTAGAAGTGCGCCATTTGGCCAAAAATCAATATATCGATAAAATCCTACGTACTTTTATAGCTGTTGTTATGTACAATCGAAAAAAATTTATTGGCGCATTATAACTGAAAAATTACAGAAGCTGTTTGTCCGGCCGTGCACCCTTGAAAAACGGAGAGGTCATCGAAAAAACGCTGCGCAGCCGCCATTTTGAAATTAATCGCTTCAAAAAAATTATTGTATACAGTCAGTGATATTTATGATAAACTCCCTTTTTTGTAATCTGGAATTATTTTGTAGTTTTTCTGAAAAAAAATCCATAAAAAAGCCCATTTTTTCGGCCTCTAGAGTGGCCTAACCCCTTAATAAAATGAACTTAGCAGACAAATTATTTGCTTCAACCTTTTTAAACAAAACTTCCTACAAAACAAATAAATACATACATAAATGAAAACGAATAGAATTTTAAGGTTGTGTAACACTCTTAATTGAAGTTATTATAAGTCCAAGCTCGCATAGCATGCATCAACAAGTATGTAATCGGTATGAATACTTAATATCAGATTTTAGCGCACTCTTATAACTGCATTCAGGGATTCTTCAAGATATCTTGCAGATGAATTTCTTACCCCACTTCCTTTCTAGTAACGCTCTTCAAGATTTCTATAAGAATAATTTTTCAAAGTTATTTGCTTAAGCTAAAGCTTCCTTTAGTTCTTATTAAACACTTGAAGGGCCATTATAGGAGAGAAATTGTTTTTTGAGTTGTTAAGAAAGAAATTAAAGGTTAGGAAAATGGGTTAAGAGGTTGAGTGAAAGAGGTGGCGATGTACGCCTCGCTTGAAAGTTTCTGGTTCATAAGATTCTTGTTGTTCTATTTAGAAAAGATTCTCGAAATTTTACGGTACGTCCAAATTTGACCTGGAAAATATAGGGGTAGGGTGACTCTACGTTCTTGTATCAAGCGTTGTTATGTATTTACAAGGAATCAGCGATAGAAGAGTATGAGACAACCGAAATTTCGTCTATGCTCCAGAGAGCCAATGCTCTCAGAGATTGAAGGATCGCCAATAAGTTTAATAGCCTTGCACTGGACTTTGTACACCGCATCCGGTCCCTGCCCAAATATGGAAATTATTTTCAACTCTAGGCCTGATGTGGGACATGTAGATCAGCGCTAAATCAGATGGAGTGAAATATTTCTAACATCTCTGTAGAAAACCCAAGCATTTCATCGCATTTTCAGCGATTGCAAGTGTATGATCAGTCCATTGCTGGATATCTCAATACCCAAGGTGTTTAGAGAGTCGGCGAAACTATGAATAGGATTGTGAGTAAGAAAGGTCATTAATGAAAAGAAGAAATAAGGTTGCCTAAAGCACTGAACCCTGAGGTACACCGCCAGTTATTTCGTAGGGATGTTACAAAACACTTTCTATGCATTTAACGAGTTAAGGGTGCAGGCCAAATGTTTGCTAGAAGGGCAGCAAGCCAGACTATATCAAAACCGTTTGAAATAGCAAGAGCGACGATTTCGGACTTAGTAAAATTATGACACACTCAATTAGAGCCGTAATAAGTAAGTCTCAATAATAAGCATTAGCGCGGAAACCGTACTGGCAATCGTTGATAAGATGATTATTATCTAGATATTTCATCAACTGAAAGTAAGTACTCCAACTTACCCAAGCACATTTCTCGAATCAAAAAGCTAACCCTCTCATAATTTGTTGCTAAATAGTTGATAATTGTAGAAAAAAAATTTTTTTCTTTAATTTGGTATTCTGCTAAGCTCAGCTGAAGTTAACAAAATACCTTCATGACAAATGAGTTTACAGAATCGAGAAATAATTCAGTGAATTTGTTGCTAAGAAGTTGTGCACAAAAACGACTAAAAATGGTGTACCTCCCCATCAACAGGGTAGAGGGTGTTTTGCCAGAAATATCGAAAAATTATCATTACTGGGATTTTCGCGTCTTTTGCATTGCAAAAATGTTCGCTACTCTAAATTATTAACAGTTTTAAAAGAGGAATTCCTACAAGTTGTATATTTATGTATGTACTCCTTTTTTACTTACTTCAGTTCAAAACTGGAAAACCACGAATTTTTCGATGTCTATCACTTCAGATTAAGAATTGTCATCTGTTTTACGATGTGAGAGCTTTTTTTAAATTTTATGAAATTTTTTTTCAAATTAGGACCACGCTACGTTAAATGAACAAATTACAATGTACACTTTTGTGAATCTTTGGTTTTAATTGTACAGTTTTCCATTACATGTTATTCATCATTGGATAATCAGTATTTCTTTGTCTTGATTCCCTATTGGCACCTTTCCTCCTGTTCTAAAATTTCCGTCAGAATCAGTGACTGATTTTCGGTGCTCTGCAAAGACAATTCATTCTCTGCCACATGTTTTTCAGCAAGATATAACCATTTCTCGTACCAGCATAGCCTCTTCTCCATGGTTTTCTTCTGCACGGTTTTCTTCGCCTTAGTCTGTTTTAGTTGGAAATACCCAGATTTCTAAGTAGGTATTTAAAGTGGCATTTGAGAGTATACATTTACATACATACTAGCGTTGTTGCGTAATTGGGTGTTGTTCTCGGTAGCTAGGAAAGTCTTTTGATAAAAAAAAATTCCTGTAGTTTTTCCTTAGAATATAAAACAAAACAAGAATGGCGAGAACGAATATCCAAAAGAAAGTGAGATGGAATGAACTTAGGGACCTTCTTTCACAAAACTAAAAAGTGTTTAAAAAGTGATATAAAGTACTAATTGACTTAAAAACTATTACTAAATGCAGTGGTTATTGTTGAGAGTTTGTGCTTTACATTTAAAGTTGGGAGAAAATCATAGATATTTAAAAAATTAGACAATAAAGTGCAGTGTGCTTTCGTGTAGAAATAACTCTAAATTTCCAAGGGGAAAATCTTTTTTCAGATTAGTAAACTAGTTTTAATACTAAATTATAATCATAGAAGAATAATTTATGAATATATAAACTGCAAAAAAGTAGTTTATGTTTGCAATATCAATATACGGATTTGTTTATTTACGAGATGACAAATGTCAAAAAGCAGGCTCCCGTATTTCATGAACGATTCGAGAAAACATTACCTTAAATTGATTAAAATTAAAATTATAATATTTTGCATTACTGACTTTATAATAAGGTATTATATTATGCCAATAATTACTTTAATTAAAAAATATAAAGTAAATTAGTGACTTTGAACTACTTTCAAATTTTATTTTGATGCCCCGCTCCCACTGAGATAAATGTATAATACTGGAGTGATTGCTGCTATGAAATTTCTTCAAGAACATGGTATTACTTTTCACTAGTTGTGCCTTTCTATGTAAGCATCTTTTTTTTCAATATAGTTTTCTTAATTGCCAACGTCATATCGCCTATTAAATGTTGGCGATAGAAATAGATGACAATATTCACAATCATTATACATCTTTTTCTGGGTAAGCATTTTGCAGATTAGAACAACCTTTTTTGTAACTTTTATATCAGTAATGCCAATGATTTTTACATTTTCCTTACAACCATATAAAATGCCTTCCAACCAAACTTGGACGGTCGTTTAATTTCAGCTGTCGCCATTCCTGTTTTGTTTTATATTCTAAGAGTTTTTCTACCTCTTCTACTCATTAAAGCCCCGTATTTGTGTTCCGTAGCTCATCACCGATCTCTCGATTTAGCTGAGTGTAAAGTAGTGTTGGCTTTATGTAGGAGTTGAATATATTTTTCTTTGATGTTCCGGTGGAACGATTTCCATCTTATCATCATAGTCTTCCGAAGACTATTCTTCACTCTTTTAGACTACTTTCTGTGTCCTCATCTGTTCCTCCAAGGTACTTGAACATGGTTATCTCTTCCACCTTCATGTTCTTGGTATTTCTTATATTTATGATTTCAGGACTTCTCTCTTTGCATATCTCCCTGTGTTTAGAAAAGTAGCCTAAGCCCTTTGGTTCACTCTTTTCTATTCATTTTATTCCTCTTGGTACCACTCACTCAATGATTCATGTAGGACGATGTTGAACAATAGGGCGAGAGTGGACATTTTTTTAGGGGATAACTCTGTGATGCGTTAGCATGGCTTTGTCCGGAAGGGAATTAGGGTAAGGGGAAAGAGAAAGCTTGAATGTCTTGTTTTTGCATTGCTGCGAGCTAGACAACAGCGGCTAATTCTTCTCACGTATTTCTACGTATTAAGTTTTCTATCCTAAAGAGAATTATTAGCGCCATAACTTTAATAAGGACATTTTGTGGATAATCCCTCGCCAGTAGCTGTATTCCTTAAGGTTTCCTTTCCTCCGGAACTTCATGATAAACCATAATTGTTCTAATATCGGCTTTAAGATTTATGCGCTGGCTTTAAATAGTCCCGCATGTACTTGGTTGTTCTTGATTTAGGCAATATTTTCTATAATCTCGTCATGTGATCTTGGATAATGTCTTTATTCTGCGTATGGCCATTATCTTGCTCTTGTTGATGGTTTGTCTCTTGTTGGGGATATCTGTTGTTTACTTGGAAATATTCTCTCCATCTGCCTAACTGATCTTGCGTGGATGTTAGTTTACCATTCTCATCTTTAGTTTGCTCACCAAGAGGTGCCACAATAAAAATTTGGATGATTATTTTTCATAATAAAAAAATTATTCCTAGGGAAAGTGGAGAAAGGGGTGGCGCCTAACTTCGTCTGGTTAGTTGAAGTGGCGAGTGCTGGTCAACGAGGCCAACACTCCGATTATCACTTTAACACGCCCTGTAATATCCGATTGCTAATGTTGATCTATCTTAGGCAACGAGGTAGAATACTGGGGCGATAATGAGGAGTGAAAGCTGTGCTGAAGCCAACGCGAGGAGTTAAAGAATTAGGCTAACTCCCTAATCTTATTTCCTGAGATTGCTTAAGGATTCTTAAGGAAGTAATCTCTCAGTTACTTCTAACTGGTGGCCGCCAAAGCTGGGCACTTCCACAGAATTCAGGGTATGGTTTATTTCTCACTGGTAAAGTCGTAACTGTGACAGCGTGTGTCGTAGAGAGCGCCCACACAGCCTGCCCGCATGCAAGGCTTTTATACCATTACTATTTGCACAATGGGAAAACGAGACCTGTTGAGTAGCTTTGATGTTCTGCTTTTGTTAGAGCTAGGCCAGATCGCTCTAGAGATGACACAGGTTGAGAAAGTACTACATCATAGCCTAGCCTTTGCATTGGAAGAGGTGGTATGGAAACAATGTCTTACTCGTATTTATATCAAGTTTCAGTGAAGGGACGGTTCAATTTTTTTTTCAAAACCTTTTTATTATATTTTTACCCATAATTGTCTTACTTGAATTTATATCAATTTTTAGCAAGATCTCCCATAAGTATTTAATCCTTCTTCTATAAGTTTTCGATTTTTTCTCTTAGTAGTAGTACCCGATTCGAGACAATAGTTGCAAGTGAACCACGGAAATTTTTCCTGCAACACTGGGCTTTTTATCGTAATCTGCTGTCAGCAGTAAACAACCATGTGTCACCGTCGGTGGGATTTGAACCTGTGACCTCCGGATTGATAGGCCGACACGTTATCATTTACTTCACCGACGATTTTTTAGACAAACAATTTCTCGATTAAAATGCAAAAGAAGCCCGAAAAGTCAAAACAGATTCAGTTGCCTTCCGCACTATGTCCCACTAGGAATTAAGTGTCAGGTGTTTAACACTCAATTCACTAAGATCAAAATTGAGTGCGCGCTTTTTTCTAGTGGAGAGTTTCATCGACTTATATTGAACAGAACCCAACGAGGCTCATTTAAAAGGACTTTTCAAGTCAAGAGCAATGGTAAGTTCGCGCTGATCTATTAGTCAAAAAACACCGACCACTTCCATCAATCGACTTTGTTGGCAAGTGCTAATTCACTATGTTTTTGGTGCCGCTGGATTAGGTTTGAGGATATGGTTGAAGCTTATATCATTTATTACCTGCAATAAAGTACAGCAATAAATTCACGATGTGTATAGCAAAAATGGATTACCGTTTGATTATAATCTTTACCTCAAAAATAGCGCCTACTTCGGCCGACCTGTTGAAGTCAGAAAGTATAGTTTTGACTTCAACAGGTCAACGATCGTTAGAAAGCGACGATTTAATACCTGTAAGGCACTTAATATATCTAAATTAGGCGTATGCTAGGCTAAATCTTGACCAAGTACTTCATTTCCTTCTTCAACTTGCAAAGTTAAAATTTTTCGTGAACGAATTGGCGAAATTGGACTTTATGAGCGGGAAATCAATTACCAAATAAAAAACTGCCCAAACGATGGCAAAATTCATATTACTTAATACATAATTGATTAAGTTTATGTTGACACTAAAATTGTTGTTTTTCATGTTGCCTAGAAAAAAGTCGTAAGTGATACCATGTCGGCCTTCTATCCGGAAGTCACAGTTTCGAACTAGAGTTCTGCACAGGTACTTGTTTTACAACTTGTACTTGTACCTGCAAGTTTAATGTTCCTGAGTTAACTGCAGAACTGTATCTGCACAGGTCAGATATAATAACTCAATTTGTAACTGCAGGTATAAATAAACAGGTATTTCTGCAGGGACAGATAACTGGTAAAGCGGGTAACGCAAATAAACAAGTAACTGTTACCTGTGACTTTAGAAGAAACTTGTTTGTGAAATGCGCTTAGTAAATTTCATGGCTGTTTATATTTTGGTAATAAACAAAAAGTCGTCACTTTACAGTAAATTTATAAACATATACGAGTGTTGGGGGGGGGGGGGGGTTAATTCGGTACATTTGAAGCATATTTTTAATAATTTTTTTGACCATTTGGTAAATTGAATAATAAATTTATATATTGAACGCATAATAAAGTATCACTTCAAGAATATCCACTAATATTTTTAGCGTAAAATATTGAAAAATAATCTTTTGTAAATCTTCGCACACTCCTCATAAAAAAAGATACATTGTGGTGGACATCATTACTCATCACTGGATCATCCGAAATCAAAAAGTATTTGGTTAGTTTATGAGTTTCTCCAGGTAATGACGTCGAGATTTCTTTTTTGACGATTTTTCAGTTTTTGACATCAAGAAGTCAAAACAACGAATTTTTCTTAAAAATAGAAGCAAAAATCAGTATATTTGTCATTGTAAAACTAATTATAATGCAAAAAAACTCGACGTCATTACCTCATATTTTATGTATTAAAAGAGTGTGTCAAATTTGAAGAGGATCGGTCAAGTAGACTTTGAGTTACAGTGTCCACCGACTCTACAAATGTTATATTCGAGAAAAACGCGTTTAAAGTTTTAGCACTGTTCTTTTGTATATGGAATAGATCGAATTGAGGGAGACCCGAGGCACTGTATCTCCGGCAGTTTTGCTTCAATCGACCTCAAATTTTTACTGGATACTCTGAAGAAGTTGTACTATCAAATAAAAAAAAATGCAAAAAAAACATTTCAATTTATTTATTGTAATCTATATTGTCGATATGTTGTATGCTTATCCATTAAAAGTGAAAGGATCCAACTTTGTTTATAGTCATATGTCACAGTACCTTGCACTTGTGTGTTATCGGTAACGATACATTATTTACTTGCGGCTGCAGAGCAAGTACAAGAATATACTTGTACTTGCGTTATCAGTTCAGGTTCACAAGTATCTGCGCAGGTTTATAATACCTGATGCAGTACTCTAGTGCGAACCTCATTGATGGCGACACATGTGTGTTTTGTACTGACTACATATTACGATACTTTTTCATCCATCGGATGAATTTCTTCTCCCGCCTCATTTCCTACATACAGGGGTACGGGAACTAGAGTGTGATGGTGTTTTTTCGCACATTTTGAGCTATATCTCTATAACCATTTCGTCAAAAATTTAAAACAAATATTTCTGGAATCCTTAAAAGTACCCTTTAAAGATACCCCACATGATAAAAACAAAAAAACAAATTTCAAATTCCTATGTAACGTGGTTTTCGAGAAAGGCATATGTAACCGAGAACCGGACGGACGCAAGAGTGAACTTATAAGGTTCCGGGTTTTCCTTTTGAGGTACGGAAGCTTAAAAAGTTCGAACATTTGAAATGTAGTGTCTGAAAAAAGATGTAAAATATTTTCTTGGTACCCAAATAAAGCGAAAACGACCGCTCAGCTTTTCCAAGGGCATTTAAAAAATATATCATATAGAGTACTTATGTATATCTGTATTTATAACTGAAATGTTTGCCCTAAGACTATAGTTTAATTTAAGTTATATCAAAATATAATGTCAATATGTTTGCAATTTAAACTTTCTGAAAATAAGGATATTGATAAGTAACAATAAAATGTTTAACGAATTCTCAACAATAACTGAAATATGCGCACTGCATGAATCATCTGTGGAAAGTCTGCTGAGCAACCCCAATACACTCGTGCTTTCCTTGAAATGCTGTACCACAGTCGTACCACGTTAACAGTTGAACTTAGCACGTGACGAACTCGTGTAAGGCCGAATTGTACGCCCGAATAGAATGTTTGAATTGTTGCCCTTTATATAGCCCATAGACTTTAAATCTTAAATATTTTAACTCTTAAAGATTTGTTTTCGAGTCACTATTGTTTCCTTTTTTTATAAAGGGTTATTTGACCGAAGACGCAAATCCTAGCGACATTTATGACACTATACTCACTATCAATCCGAATATGTTACAATTTATATGTATAACAACATTTCTGTTATACCCACTGTTATTTTGATAAAATTTACAAATTCGTAATCAGTAGAAAATAACCATGAGTCGCCGACAGCGGGAATAAAACTTGCGATTCTCATTACACGTTATCCCTTTCATCACCTATTTACAGAATTTTAATTTTATTTGATGCTCATTTACATATCAAAAACGTAAACTTAATTGTCCAATATTAGGAAAGTTTCATAGAGAAGTGAATTAGTGATTAGCTACGTAGGCTTTTATTTGTCACTGCAACCCATAGTATTAGAAAACTCGCTATACTATAGAACTTTCAGATTTTATTTCTCACTATTCCATAACCTTCATGTCAGAATTTCAGTATCATGTTTTCCTCCCCGCAGAGAAGTATTATTTCTCTATATATAAATTTTTCTTAGATAAAACATTAAAAAGTTAAATAAATGTAGGTTATTGTTATGAAAAAGCTCGTGTAAATAACCTTCAATTAAATAGCCAACACAGACTTGACACAAAAACTTTTACCTTGACAATAATGCAAGTAGTTCCTAAGGCCCAGGATGCTTGAGCGCTCTTAGATTCTCAGTCTCATTATGTTCCTATGCTTTCGCAATTGTTTTCTTACTTGAATACCAGAAATCGATTCGAAAATCAGCAAAAACTCGACAAACATAAATCCCTACATGCACGTAGCCTCCATTGGTTTGTATTCGACTGTCTAATGAAAAATGCTTCCACTCTACACAACCTCACCTTATATCGCAACTGTAATAGGTAACAAGATCAGAACTATTGGGATTTACGAAAGTTTTCTACACATTGACTTTTCTCATATTCTGAAGGGGAAAATCAAGGAGGAACGAAGCAGTTTTTTCACATCGGAAACAGTTCATATACCAAACCGATGAAAATAGGTCAACGCAATTTTTCACCGACACAATTTTACAAATGAGATAAATAGAGAAAAAAAACAAGGCTTTCAACAGGCACAGAAAAGAAAAGTTTTAAAAAATTAATGAAAGTTTATTGAGTTCATGTGGAAAGAGAAGACATTAAATGCAATAAATTTATGGTTTTCTTTCGACATTCTGATATATTTTCTCTCATAGTTACTAGAAAACTTTTGATGATACAATAAAAATACTATTCTCATGTTTCCACCCATGATTAAAATTTGTATGGATCGAAATGACAGTCAATTTCAAAGGTGGCGAACTTAGATTTCAAGAAATTGCAATTATTTTGGAAGTAGTTAATCTGTAAGCTGAGCTTTTAATCCAAAATATAGAAATGTGTAAATTACGAGTAGTTAATTACCCTTGAATTCAATTTTTAAAATGTAACGCTTTCAGGGTCGTCATATAATGTCATAGCGTCATTAGCGATCATCCGTGAAAATGTTAGTTGAAATATTAGGTTTCTGTTCGATAAAAAACTTATGCAAACAGAAAACAAGAACACTTTGGTACTTTAATTTTGAATTAAACTAGAATACACTTACTGTTCAAAGCATATATTGAACTCTTGAAAAGGATGTGCCAGATTAGATTCATTGAGCTTGAACGTCAAATGATTCGTTACAACTAGGCCTCTTGATTCGTATCAAACACATGCCCGTGTGTAATAATCGGTGATGCGTTATGTTTCTGTTTTGAAGATTGCCGATTGAAAATTAACCCCGGCAAAACGGAACTCTGCTGCTTTATCAGGAAATATAGGCAATACCAAGCTCACCATAAACACTGAGGCCAAATTTCTGGGTGCGCTGATAGACGGGAAACTAAATTGGACTAGACACCTACACGACAAATAAAGCACTAAGGGCTTTCTGAACGTGTAGAAATGCAATTGGGAAAGTGTGGTGTGGATTATCACCCAGCACTTTAAAGTCCATGTACACTTGTGTAATCAGATCCATGATATCACACGGTGGTGGAAAGTAATGGAGGTGGGTAGAAATCAGAAGACAATGGACCAGGTGCAAGTCATGTGTTATTTAGGCATCACAAGAGCGGCTTGGTCAAAACCGACAAATGCCCTCGAAGTTATATTGAACATCTGTCCACTAGAATTGCATATAATCAAATGTACGGATAGCCAGCTGGGTCATTCCATTTCAAATCATCCAGCCAAAGATGAAAATGAAACCCATGGTCTCAGATCTTGATGAATTTTTTTTTCATATGTTCCATTTACTATCCTTATTAACCATATAAAATTTTATTGTGATATCGTGAATACTTTTTGAGATATTAATTACCAAGAATTTACGAAAAAAGACGTTTTTGCATTACAGAGAACGGTAGCAATAGTGACACAGTTTAAGTTCAACTTTCATCACTTTGACAATTTTCATCATATCGCAATGATTTTTTGACGAAAATGTTCAGAACAATCTGCAGAATAAGGAAAAAATGCATTTGTCAACATATCTATTAAATTTTGCAGTCATTACCAGCTCAAACCTGACTTTCATAAATATTTTGAAGAAAAAACATAAAATTTTAAAATGATATTTAAACTAAAAGGCGCTGCAGAAACCAAAATGTGTTCTGCTGACAACAACCCATGGAGGTTGCAGAGAAAATGTCAATCCCTTTTAAATTAAAGGTCCACTTGCAATCGTTATCTCGAATTGGGTGTAGTCGTTCTCATGCTCCATGCCCTACAAGGGGTTACGTGAACTAGAGAGAAATGTTGTGGTGAAATTCAAAACGTTAGAGAGGTGTAAACTAGGGCTGAAAATTGGATCCGGATTTGCTAATATCCGGATATCCGGATCTGGAAAAAGCTTGATTCCTCAAATCCGGGTATCCGGATTATCCGGATAATCCGGATCCTACTATCCAGATCCGGATACGAACTATCCGGATCTGGATCCGAACTATCCGGATCTGGATCCGAACTATCCGGATCCAAACTAAGAAAGAAGCTTAAATTTTCCCTTTAGATTGCATTATTTCATTGGGAAAATGGAAATTAATCGAACAAGCTAAGAATAAAATAAATTGAAACATTTGATACTCCACCACTATTTCCTCAGCGCAATAAAATTTCCAAAAAGCTTTCAATACCATGAGAGAAATATTTATTTTGATTGATGTATATGTATGTTCAAAAAAAAAAAAAAACAATATATTTTTGCAACTCGAAAAGTAGATTTTTTAGTGTGATTGGTTATTGTCAATTACCCAGAACGAAACCTTGTTAGGATTTTCTTTAAAAGATTTAATTGCGACAACAAATTGACCAGCCGGATGAGTCATCATATGTCAGCATCACTCTTGCGTAACGTATTGAATTAGATTCCTCAAAAACCTTCTAGATTGCTGGAGTCGCCTTTTTTGAGAACATTTTTGGAAGGTACTCAATCGTTTTGGAATTACAAAATAATAAATTTTCATGGTATGCACATCACTATTTTATTTTAAATCGACTTCCCAAAAACAAAGAGGTTCTAAGTTCTACGTGTATTTTTTATTCATTTTTTTATTTTTTATGTCTGACCGAGCATAACTTCGACCGATTTTTATGATTCTTTTTTGCTGGGTACAGTATGTCCACCGATTGGTACCATGTCAAAAAAATGTTTGGTGGGGTGGGGGTGAAACCTAACTTTGTAACGCGTCATTGCTAATAGTAGAAGGGAGGGGTAGTCTAACTTCGTAACGCGTGGACCGATTTGGATAATTCTTTTTTTGTTAGGTAGAGTATGTTCCTTGGTAGATACCACGAGAAAATATTGTTGGTGGGGTAGAGGTGGGGTGGGAGTGGAACCTAACTTGTAACTCTTGGACCGATTTCGATGGTTCTTTTTTCGTTGTATAGAGTAAAAGACACTTAGAAGTGAAAAATAAAATAGTTTTTAAAAAAAAGTTGAAAAGCATAAAATAATTTTTAATTTTATATCTATTACGACATTTTGAAGTCGTGCAAATTAAACAAATAATACAACAACAGACCCACAATTGAAGATAATAAATAATACTACTACCTGAACGTTTCAGCTCACGGGATCATAAGAAAGGACGATTAAATCCTTTTGTTGTAGTTGTTTGGTTTGTTTGATTTGCATCGACTTCAAAATGTCGTAATAGATATAAAATTAAAAATTATGTTATGCCTTTTTAGCGCTTTTTGTGAAGTCGGGTCGACTTTTTTTTAAAAGACTATTTTTTATCATTTGATCTACTCAACGCAGCGAAATAAAACTTACGCCAATCTACTATCTACTATCGAAATGCCTTTTCCAAAAATGTCAAAAATGTTGATCTAACTCCTACTTTTGCAGGTACAGTAACTTCTAAAAGTGGAAAAAATGTATAGCGATTATCTAAAATTCATCATTTTCCCCAAATTTCTTCGAAATTCATGTTATTAATACACCTCTTTTTTATTAAATTTCCTATCTCTTTCCAAAAAGGTACAATATGTGCATGTGAAGGTGGAGAAAGGATTAGAAAAACCGCTGCCTTTGAAGTCCCTGACTACCTTATTATTTGATTGCACTGAGTTAGGAAATTCGTTAAATAAACAAAATTTCTAAGGGAAAGGGTCGAAAATGTTTTTTTAGAGTACACAGGTAACTAATTTTAATTACTGTCGCAAAAAAATTATAAAATGGGAAGTGTAAATTATCTCATTGTCGTTATTAGCTTGTGTTAGCCAGATTTCACACCAAAGTATCCTGGCGTTCTGTTACTACTACCTAATGGACATTGTGCTATAAAAGAGGGTCAGTTAGCAAGAATATCAATCATAGCTGAAAAACACACCGATAAATACGTTCTTAAGCTAAAATTATTAAAAAATACAAGAACTTACTTTTGAGAAATACGCAGATATAATTTACATTTATTGTGTAGTACCTACACGGAAACGATAAAGTGACTGTACTGGAATATCTTAGGAGTTACCCTAATCGATGTGCACTTCAAAGAGGGATATTTCCGCGGACTTTCCGAAGATTAACAGAAACCGAAAGTGTAACAGCAGGGAACTCTTAAACTCCAGAAACTTCGATGGCTCAGCTAAAAAGAAATTCTTAGAAATATTCGTTATTGAGTACATAAAAAGGCAAGACTGCTAAGAAAAGTGCCCTATCTAAGTGTATATTTTGAGTTGTTATCTCAAATTGTTTTTTACGGTTCGGTACCTAATACCCAAGAAGCCTTATTGTGAGACTTCGTTGTCTGTCTGTCTATCTGTATAGCACGACCTTTCTTCTCAGTAACTAATAGTCTATAATATAAATACTTTAAAAATATATAAATAAAAGTAATTTTTAGCCCACATTTATTTCCGTCACAAAAAATTCCAGAAATATTTTTTTTAAATTAAATAGTGGGCAAATTGAGAACTATAGATATTTTTACCCTGTAAGGTATCATTGGAAATGGCTTGGGATCAAAAATATATTTTTAAGCGGCATTAGTTTTTGACTTAGTTTACTAGGCGTTATTATTTAGGCTTATGCACAACTTTAGTTCCATATTTCTTATTTGACGCTATTGCGATACCGATTGTCTTATAGATCATTGTCCGCCCTACCGAAATTATACACAATTGATCAGTGACGTGCCACACTCTAGAAAGTGGCTGTGATTCATAGAATTTTAGCTTTCCAGATAATCCTGAATTTTACAACGCCTGTGAAGTTTGAGTAGGTATTTTTAAAAAACAAATATTTTTTTTAGTCCTGAATAGATTATATAGAATTCTGGAATTCCTAATAGAAATTTTGAATAGTTCCAGGAAATTATGGGTAGAATCATAAAAATAAAATTAACGCGCTTCTTTCAACAAAACACTTGAATGTTTTGTAGAACTCGACGAGTGTTACCTAGAACTCTAATCAGAATTCTTCTGAAAATCGGTTTACATATATATTTTTGCAGGAAAACTTGTCATTTTCTGTTTAAAGTACCTTTTAATTGCTATTAATAACTACAGTTTTGCTCTCTAAGCAAAATGTTAAAAGGATATTTTGTAGAACTCGACGAGTGCGACTTATGTATATATTTTTGCAAGTGAACTTGTCGTTTTCCATTTTGAGTACCTTTTAATTGCTTATAATAACTACAGTTTTGCTCTCTTGTTCTCTTTGTCATTGCGTCAAAGAATTTGTTTGATTTTTCTTGTTTTTGTATGCTTCTTTAATAAATGATAAACTGGAAATTTCTTTCCTTGAATACGGTGAACTAATTAGAGATTTGAAATTGGAATTCGTTTTTTTCAATGCTATGAGAATTCAAAGAAAACAATTGCGCATGACCATTTTTAAATAAAATGGTTTTATTTAGTTTCACTTTCGTATATTTGGTTATTTCTTTGCTTCAAATTTTGTAACAGACTATTCACCCACGTCTAATTGTTGCATCGATTTGAAATTTTTCAAACATGTTCCATTCCGGTGACAATACAATATTATGATACCATCGACATGTACAAATAATCGAACCGATCGGAATTGATGTCAAATCCGTACCTTTCGGGGTCATTAAGATGGATAATGACACTCCCGATGACGTTAAATAATTTGGTGATAAGACACCCCTGATTGGGGTGGGAAGAGAATGAAATGTACAAATAATAAATACGATCGATATTATCCATAGGTTTGGGTGTCGCTGAGATGAATAGTAACACTCTCGTCGAGGGGATGAGAAGGAAATCGACCGATGTTAATGTTGAATTCATCGTTTTCGGGACCACTGAGATGAGCAATCACATTTTAAATGTCGTTGGATACTATGGAGTTATCTAGCATCTACGGGTATTATTATGAGTGGATCAAGTCAGTCACTTCGAACAAGATGATCTCTTTTGACTTGATCCAGATTTACATAGTTCCTTAATTAATCCTAAAATCTCTTTGGGGGCTGCCTTAGCTATATCTGGTTGTGACGGGAAAGCCCCAACAAGATCTCTGAGCCTGATATGGCCGAGAGCCTCACAGTGACAGAAGATGTATTCCGCTGTCTCCTCCTCTTCCAAACAGAAGCGACAGGTGTCATCTTCAGCTAGTCCTAACTTTTTTAGGTGGTAGCCCAAGGGACAGTGATCAGTTAGAAGTCCTGTTATGAGCCTTAAATCTGGTCTGCTGAGTGAGAGCAGCGGAGCAGCGCTTCCGTTTTGAGTGGGTTATAAATTTTGCCTGTCTTAACCTTGGAATATTTATCCAACGTGAGTGCTTGCGTTTGTCCTACAATGACCTGATACGCATTGCTAGTCGGCTTTTCGAGTAGCCACATAATGGCTCGGGTCCAGTAAACTGAGAATCCGTGCCTAGGGCTAGATGTGGGAAGAGAGTGACATATAAAAAAAAATTTTAAGTTAAACGGTTTTATTTAACAATAGATTATGTACTAAAGATTAGAAAATAATTATGGGTCACAGATGTGGGGCTTACCGAGATATAGGTACTGTCTACGGGTCAGAATTCGAGTAGAACCAAGAGCAGTCACGTCCTTTTGTGTCGGAGGCCAAAATCCATGTTGGGTCAATGCACCAGCGGAACAAGTAAGTAATAGGTTTTAATCAGGCTTAAATAAAACCGGCGGGAGTTATAAAAATTTTTAGATTTTTTCTTGTTTCATAAAAGGGTTTATAAATGTGTCAAGAATATGTATTTAAAATTGAAGGTCAGAATTCAAAATACAAAAAAAGTTATACAGACTTTTGTATAGTCATGTTTTGACGACGCTGCGTAAATTCCTTGTAACTTAAAACGGGTTTTTTTTTCGAAATGACATTTTTCAAATTTGCCCGAATTCTAACTCAAAAACTTTTTGTCCGATTGTAATAAAACTTGGCTCATTTTATTTATTATTATGTCTATTGTGCATCCCCCACGGACCCTGGTGACTTTTTCTCTTTTTTTCCCGTTAGAGACTTAAAAGCGCGGGAAAATGAGGTGTTTTTAAAACTTTTTTATCAAATACGCGCCATATTTCGAAAAAACGCTTGACTTCCGGTTTTGGTGGGGGGATGCACAACTAAATATGTCTATATTAAAATGCCATTTGATTTTTTTTTTCAGATGTACTGGAGAGACTATCATTTTCGCAGATTTGGCCACTTTTTTTACTTCAACTTCAACGACCTCTAATTTTTTTTTATACGATTTGGCCAAATTCTAGGGGACAACCCTTTGATGCGTTAGCATAGTTTTGGCCGGAAGGGAATTAGGGTAAGGGAAGTGAGGAAACTTGAGTCTTGTTTTTGCATTGTTAGAGCTAGAGCTAGACAACAGCCCAGAGATGGAGTGGATTATTTTAATTTCTTAATAAAAGCGCACGGGGCCATCTGGTCTCGAACCCGGGACCCATGGCATGTTGGTCGTGCCGCTCAACGTATTGATCTAACTCCGTCTCACAATACTAGAAACAAAGAAATTATAATTAAAAAAAAATAATTTTTTTATAAAATAGCTATAGATCCTAAGTTATCATATGTAAAAAAATGTTGCTCTAAAAATAAATTTTTCAATTAAAGAAAAAACATTTAAAAAGGGTCTTTTTTTAACTTCACCCGCTAATTTTAATTATTTTTTATTTTAAATATTGTTTCATACAACATACATTTAGACAAAATGAAACAATATGTGACATTCACCTATGAACCCATAAAAGACCTGGCAGTAAGTCCTAGCCCGAGAACGTTACAATCAGCTTAATTCGCGGTAGAGTTAAATATTTTTCCGTGAAACCTCGCGCCACAGTTTTTATCTTATTTCGATTTGAAGAAGTAAATTCTTGATGTTTATTATAGTGATTATCATAAATTTATTTATTTATAAAAGGAATATATTAAATTAATACTGTAAAATTTAAATGGAACACTTGATTAAGATTAATTTTTCTTTTACTTAATACTGCGTTCTTTCACCTATTGCCTTCATGACAGGTAAAATTCTTCTGGCCATTGACTCGTATAAAGTTCTTAAATCTTTGGAGTAATTTCGTTATGTCATACTTCTTCGATGACTTTCTTGAGGTCTGAAATTTGATTCAAAAGGTAATTTTACCTTCATAGGTGTCCAACGGGCATCGTGTATATGTAGATATAGCTCTTGTATCGTTCGATGTTCTATATTTGAGGTGGAATCTGACATTTTTGCTGATCATCTTCCTACTAGTCTTGAGATTTTCATGGATTTCATGGTGGCCGACCTATCACTATTACCAAAACTAAATTGAAAAACGCAAAATCTCGATACTTGTAGAACATTGTCGTTGCGAACATATACGGAAGAAGCCTTTCTAAGGAATATTCGGATAAATATAACAATTCAGGATTTATCCAATTTACTTGTAAGATCAGCCAGTTTACCTAGAAACGCTAGGAATACGGTATTTAAGCAATGGGAATTTAATGATGAATGTTTTGCAATGAGAAAAAGGTTGCTGAACCAAGAATTTAGAGAGCTATACAGTCTAAGCGACGAGAATACTATAAAACCTTTGGCGACTAGTTAAGAAATGTAAAAGACAGTAAAAGCTAAAGGCAATTGATAAAAAGCTTATATGCAGTTTCAATATCCGTCGCCGTTCATATGATAAATGACCTGGAAAAATATATACTTTCTCTCTCTAGTTCCCGCAACCCCTTGTAGGGCATGCGGCGAGTGAAGAGCTTCACCCGATTTAAAGTGGATTCCGAGCCACTGAAATTTTCTCTGCAACCTCCACAGCGTTTTTATTGTAATCTCTTGTCAGCAGAAAACAACGCTGCCGGTGGGATTTAAACCTGGGGCCTCCGAATTGGTAGGCCGACACGTTATTACTTACTACACCAACGACAAATAAAGGAATTGACGAGGATATTACTTTTAGCAGCTGGCCAGATAAAGTATGGTGGCTGGCCTAAATAAAATTCTGGCTGAGTATTTTAAAAATGCCCCTGATAATTTTCTTCACAATCTTCTGGGGGCCTTGAATGGTATTTTTGAGACGAGAACTGCTCCAATTGAAGAGTAGTGTTTATGATTATATGTGTATATGATTATGATTAACTTGGGCATTTCTACTAAATTTGTAAATATTTTAATGGGTTTTTATGCCTATACGTAATCTCCACTGATTGGCACTAGCCAATTCATCTCAAAGACGGCATTCCTCAGGGGTGCGTGTTGACACCCATGTTATTCTTCCTTTACTTAGATGACCTGGGCGACTTCAAAGAGGGTAGTTTCACAATCGAGGACATGAATATTCCACTGCTGATGCAGATGATGTGGTTATATTAGCTGATAGACAGCTTTACAGAAAATGATTAGTAACCTGAAGAGTTATTTGAAATTATAGAAGCCTTTTGCGAAAACTTAAGTCTTAATTTGTTCTAAGCGTGGAGGTGTCAGGTCCCGTAGTGACAAATAGTCCTTCGAAAATCAGGAGATCGAAATATGCAGAATATAAGTATTTAGGAGTTATATTTACACCAAAGACACATGAAAGAAATATTAGCTTTGATAAAAAATAACATAAACGTAACCTCTAGGTTTTCTTTATAAAATATGTTCTGACGCCAAATATAAAGCTATCAGACAAATTCAAGCTGTACAACGCGGTTTAGGGATGGGGATCAACCTATGAAAATATCAATTCAGTTCGGACCGCTATGTAATTTTCTTCCGATTTCGTAGATCGACTAATCACTTTAAAAAGATCGATCTCCATAGATCGAGCAGATCGATTCAATTTATTTTCACATTGCAATTTACTTCAACATTTTGAAATTACAAATAATTGTATTGGCGGTTTTAAGGAGAGAGTAACCTGCTGGACAAAAAAGGCGGAGAAAACTCTGAAACGCTTTTCAAATCATTCGTCGGCCTCGAATTCATCGAAAACCTGCATTTCAGAGTTTTCTTCGCCTCCGATTACTTTTTCAGAAAATTGTATTGTCTTGCTCCGCGTGAAAAGGGCGCTCGCGGAGCAAGAGAGTAACCTGCCGGGCAAAAATAGCCGAAGAAAATTTTAAGATTATCAGCCGACCTCGAATTTATCGAAAACCTGCGTTTTAGACCAGTAAAGCCAACCTGCTGGACAAAACAATGCGAAGAAAACTCTGAAACGCTTTTCAAATCGTTCGTCGGGCTCAAAACAATCTATCGACTGCATCTCAGAGTTTTCTTCGGCGTATTTAGCTTTGCAGGTTGACTTATGTGTCCCGCAAGTGCTAGTGCAAGTCTAGAGAATTATCAGGGGCAAAGAAAACTTCGAAACCCAGTTGATCGATTGTTTTTAGCCCGTGTGATTTTCATAAAGAATCATTAGAATATATTGTCTCCTATTCCGTTTCGTCGGGGTATCAGGCAGGGATGCCCCTTGACAGGTATGCTTTATGACTTTTCACTGAAACTGCTGTTGATAAATCTTCGTCGACCGTTGAGGGAGTATTCAGTTCACTTACCATACACTAAAGAGGATGCATTTTTAGTTTCTTGTAGAATTTTCGAACAATACAAGCGAATGGCGGGTGCTAGAGTTAATCTAAGCAAAAGTCAAGCCCTATGGTGTGGGAGGTGTCTTAATCAAACAGATTCTACCCTTGGCAACGAATAACCCGTCTACACCAACATTTACCTAGCCTAGTTTTTAACAAATAGAATTATAATTTTTATCAACAAATTTTTTTGTAAGGACAATTATCTTTTCTACAAAATCAAAAGTCTCTTAGAGCGGACTAACTATTGTTTACTTAATTCTGACTGATTGGGTTCCCACTGGCCGTTTCGGTTCTGCACTGAACGCTTTGGCTGCCAGTGGCTGCTAGCTTCAGCGTCATATTAGATGGATTCCGAACCACTGGCATTTACTTTACAACCCCCATAGCGCTTTTATCGTGATCTGTTGTCAGCACAAAACAAACATGGGTCACCGGCGGTGGGATTCGAACCTTTGACCTCCGGATTGGGAGGTCAACACGTTTCAGTTACTCCACCGACGACTGTTTCTTTTTATGTAAAAGCGGCTTTTTCTTGTGTTTCTAGGTAAATGCCTCGATTCTTTTACAAGGGAAAAAAGCCTCAAGCAAGGGTTACAATTTATTTCCTAACCATTTTAAACTTTTTTATAATTTTACTTGTATAGATCGCTTTTTAATTTATTAACTGTACCTCTTTCTCAGTTTCAGTTAATTTTTGCATATCGATGGTTAAGTGCACTAATGCTGTTTCTCCAAAAATCTTAGCTTTGAGTTATAAGCTCAACTTTTCAAAGCCAAAATGTAAAGGAAAGCAGAGTTTAAATTTCAGGAAACTTCCTACAGTAGCTTCAGAATCAACTAATCAGATATAGAAAGTGTTAGTCCTTGTGCGTTGATTATTTGACAAAAAATATACAACATTTTATTTAAAAGGAAGATATTGATAGATTTGGTTGTAAAGTACCTGCAAAGTTTTTCGTTGAAATTTGAAAGTCTATAACTTCCGATGGAGTCTACTTAGGAGTATTAAGTTTGGGCAGAATAAAATATAGCCCCAAAGAAGTTTTTTTATCCAAAAACCTAAAAATTATTAAAAAGAGGAAATACAAGATCTGTGCACTTAATCATCGATACATCGACGAAGTTTTTCCTCACGCGTTAATTGATGTAAGAAACGTATTTCCGTACAAAATGCGACTTATCATGTTTTATGTTTTAAACGGCAGTATAAAAGGTTAACGCGATGTGATATCTTAGAGTAATAATAAATATATATAAAACCTACCTAGATACATATGCGTATTTATTATTTCTTATACATTTTCCACCATATTTTACACAAGTTAAATGTTATTTTTAAATTACATACCAGAAAGGGTTAAATTAGACTCTACCTACATTCAACAACAAATTTCGGAATTAACATTGAATAGAATCATTTTTATTACATCTGATGATAGCAAAACTTGAATTCAACCGATGTATCCGTTAAAGAAACAAAAAGGAAAAACTGATTTATGCTAAATACTTTTAGCCGAAATCAGCTCTCAAAAAGCTGGTCTTTAAGTATCTACAAAAAATATTCTCAATACAACGCACAACAGGTAGTGATAGAAATTAAAACTATAAGTTCTAATATCCCCAGTTTTTTCATACAAGATTTAAACATTCAAACAATAAATTATTGTTTATGATTTCAGAGATTCACATTTCAGGAGCATGTCCTTGCTCCCTAGAGCCCCTTAAAATCACCGCCGCCTATGAGTAAGTAAAATGAAAGCAAACGCTTGGAAAATTCTTTACCTAGATGAGTTTCGTCAACATCGATGGAGACGTACGGGTCGATGGGCTGATCGTCTGGTTTTCCGAATGTCATGTTGTGCCGCTTTTGAAAATCTGTCGGCCGCAATCCACAAGCCTCGCATACTTTAATTTGAAGTTTTCCAGCAAACATTTTCCTCCTATTTTTGTATTTGATGGGATTTTCTTGCGCGGATAATCACAGTCGGGTGTGATGTCGATTTACGAAATTCCTATACCTCGTCCTCTGCGCTGCTTTTTGTCAGCTCTATTTGCAAAATTCACCGATAATTTTGTATTAATTTCTTCGAATTCACTTAAATCTTTCTCATTTGACCCTTTTGGGCCCATGCAGTTCATCAGATTTCTTAGAATTTAAACAATTCACTTTCACTCGTGGGACAATTTTATAGATAATTTCTTCTATTTAGATACACTAATCGAGAATACAACTTTTAAACGGAATTCACTTTTTTTTTTTACTAATTTTAACGATATTAAGACCACTTAAAACGAAAAAGAAAACTCAAAGGAAAATATTTTTCTAATTCACGTTTAACAATAAGATGATTTTCGCCACTTTTCTCTTTTACCCGAAAGTCACGCACAAGGAAGAAAGGAAAGCTCTTGCACCCGAGGAAAAATTTTCCTGCTCTTCTTCTTCTTTCTTTCAACCTTGTGTCTTTTCCTCTTTTAGAAAATTTTTAATTTTTCCCTTTTTTCTATAATTTTACTGAAAAATTCCATTTAAAACTTGAGCACACTAAAGAGGGAACTAATTTCCGGAGCAATTTAAGCAGCACGCACTAATGGGAATCAAACAAATAAAAATCAGAAAGCACTCGGGGAAAACACTGCACGAAATAAAACAAATTTTTCCCGTTTTCACTTAGCACTTTCCCACCTTTTGTCGAAACCAATGATCACTTAATTCCACTTGAAATTTTAGCTACTTTTCCATCATTTTTATAGATTTTTTCACAAAAGCTGAGAAGCAGAAAAGAAAATTCTTTCCCCCTGCTTTCAATTTTCTCGCTTTTCCTCGAGCAGTGCACTTTTCCACTTTAGCGAAAAACTAAAGCGAATGACAGAGACCGAGTAGAAAGTGACTACCAAATTCTGCGACACTATGGCGACACCCCAATTTCTTGCTTGCCTTGTGCCTACACGGGGAGCAGCTAAAAGCTAACTTCTCCGCGCTATGCTCATCAGACTGACCGCATCTAAAGAGTCGACTGACTTGTGGAGGTGGAGTATGTTGTATGTACG
Source organism: Leptarthrus brevirostris (assembly GCA_964036015.1). Taxonomy (NCBI): domain Eukaryota; kingdom Metazoa; phylum Arthropoda; class Insecta; order Diptera; family Asilidae; genus Leptarthrus; species Leptarthrus brevirostris. The sequence continues at coordinate 168,074,286 of OZ038371.1, read as the reverse complement.
ATGTATGGAGCTAGTGATCCAAACGGAAGTGAAATTATTAGTGATGAGGAGTCATTTAAATAAAAGTTCCCAGTTCTTGCAGCTGCTGCTGGAAGTAAGGTAAGCTTTTAAATTTCTCTGAAGAGGGAAAAATTTCAATTAGTGTCCGCTTTTTTAAGTTAAAAAGTTAGTAAAGTGATCAAAATCTTAATATTATGAGAGCATGACTTGAATCTTTTGCTTAAGGGGGGAAGTACATGAAGAGGCCGAATAAAAAGGACTTTTTTGGGATTTATTTTTGGGAAAATGAAAAAGGTCCACATGAAATCGATATTATATGTAATTACGGCAATGTTTTAAGAAGAGAAAAAACATTTTTTACATTTTGAAAAATAAAAAATTAATCAACTTTTGGTGGGTTTCGTAACTCGTGTCGCGGCTGACATCGAAATCGGCGTAAATTCTCCTGGCCGCAATTTTCATCTGAAATCAAAAAACCAAACATTTTTATACTCGAGGGGGTTGTTTATTCTAGATAGACTACGATCTTTTCGAAATTCGAACATTAACTATAAAAATCGGGCATGAAAAAAAAAAGTTGGCTTTTTTTGCAAAAATTTTGATTATTTCGGCGTCAAAAATGGTCTTAAAATGATTTTTTTGCTATATCCGTAGTCTATCTAGAGTAGTTTTTTATGCCCTTTAAAATGAGTGCTGGATGAAGAAAATCGGTTCACTAGTTTTTTTGTAATCTTTTACGCCAATTTGAAAAACATGGTTTTGAGAAAACGCCGTTTAAAGTTTGTCCTGAAAAACTGACGAAAAAGATGCAGATAAGGAGATGGTAAGAAGGGAGGGGTATTCTCAGAAAAATCGGTATTTGGACTGAAAACGTCGAGAACGCTCTTTAACAAAGTCGCATTCAGCACTCTAAATTCCAGAGCAGAAAAAAAAAATCCGGTAAGCGGAAGAGATCCTCGATCCCGGGCGCGCTGGGCCGGTTCGGCGCCGACCACTTTCAAGTGGCATATCTTTCACAATTTTCGAGATAGGCTTTTGGAATTTTGGAATTATATTCTTAGAGCATATACTTATCGATTAAGACAATAAAAAAAATCTATTTTTGAAAACATCTTCATGTACTTCCCCCCTTAATAAAAGTAAGTACAACAGCAATATGTAGAAGAAATGCCATAAGTCTAGTCCGGAAGAACCAAGATAAAGGGATAAAAATATTGACATAAACCACGCTAAGAGTAGTAATAAAATATATTAATTATTTCCATTTACCCCGTTTTTATTCAGCACAGTATAAAAGTTTAGACTTTACAGTGGAAATCGGTTAACACGAAATCGTGGGGACTAGCGCAAGTAGGGTTTGCAATCCCGCATAATTTCCAATCCCGCGGGATTTTGGTCAATCCCGCCGGATTTTTAAAAATCCTTAGAAAAATAATAAAATCGGACAAACTTGATTTCAAATTATTTGTTATGACTTTTAAATAATAAAACAAATAAACAAAATAATTTTAACATGTTTATTTCGTATCAAAAACCAATAAACTTTACGAGTGGAACTCCTAACAACAAAATTAAATTATCTTATTACTATTAAACGTCATCATTAAGTATCGTTAGCTAGAAGTTGGATTAATAATAATTGCACAATTTACAAGACGATAAGAAGTAAGTAGCTAAAACTAAAGAATCTCCAAACAATGCATCAAGTTTACAGAAGAAAGCACAACTTTTTAATTATATCTAACCCCGCCACATAAATTAAATTTAACTCTGATTTAACATTAACTTTATTCCCAGGCATTAGTTCAATTATTTTCACGTTGGAAATATGATCTCAAGAAACAAATATCATTGATAGTTTTATCTCCCAGTCAGAGTATGCGGGCTCTGCTTCTACACTAGTGGGCCTTATTTATAAAGAATTCTATTTTTCTAGGAAAAAGTAGATCAAAATTGGATAGGCGCAAAAAGATGTTGAATTTTCATAAAAACAAGAATGAGTTGGGTAAGAAGAGGTTCTAGGTACGTCAGGCGAAGCAATAAATATTTAGGATGTAATTTGAGCTAAAACGAGCTCAAAAATGCAAAGAAAAGAAAGTGTATTTCACGCATTTGATATAAAAATCACTTTCCCGTGGCGGTGGCTGTGGAAAAAAGTACACAAAACCTCAAGAGACAAAGAAAGACAAATTAGTAATTTTTAGAATAAGGGGCGATTCCGATATTTTTAAGAAAATATTCTTGCTCAATCAAGTCCAACATATTGTTGCAATTTGGATGACATTATACATACACTAAAAACAAATTTCACAAACGCTTTAGACAGAAAACACCGAAAGTAAGTAACAGTTGCTAAAGTTCATGTAAAATGGTTTAAAACACATATTGAACTTGTTAAAAGAAAAACTAAAATGTCTCAAAAATCTTCGAAATGCGGGATCCCACGGGATTGCGGGATTGCAATCCCTAAGCACAAGGTTTTTGGTGGTATCCAAATTTCGTAGTAACCGTTGTCTTATATACGTATATACACAAAAACATAGGTAATTATCTAGTTTAGGTGTCACTGCTCCTATGACCTTGAAATTAGTATGTTGTACTATCGTCATCCCGAACAAGAATATATATACTTATTGGGCGCGAAAATCATAATGAAGCAGAGTTTTTTTATGCTGAAAATGTACGACATGATTTTCAAAAGTAGCCACAAAACAACACGTAACGTCAAATTTTTATTAGACTTTCTGTGAGAAAGAGGTGTTTTAATCAGGCTTTAAGTTGCTTTATTGACTGGGGGGCTGCCTCCCCATACCGCCACTACCTTCTTGTAAACATCCTTCACAGGAGGATCCAAACTTATGATTTTGTTGTTCACCAGTAACTCCACTCCGTTGTTTTTATTGGACTTTCTGGGAGGAAGGCTACCGCCCCCTCCCCCCGACAATTCTTTGAGAAGTCCGATTGACCCAAAATTCATTCAAAATTCATCGTTTTCAAAACTTCAACATAAAAAAAACTATGCTTCATTATGATTTCCGCGCCCAATAAGTATATATATTCTTGTTCGGGATGACGAATAGTACAACATACAAAAAAAATTCAAGGTCATCGGAGCTAAACTAGACAGTTACCAAAAACTAAAAAGCTAAAACTAGATAGTTACCAAAACAAATTTATACAAATATACACTTATATTGTTTAAAATAATATTCACTCTTTATTAAAAGAAAATCTATTTACGTTTGTTGCTTCAAATAAAAATTATACAGCTCGATTGCATGTTAAACACACTTTAATTGGATGAATAAATAAATCGATAATTTTCTTCTGCACTACTTTGGAAACTATGTTCCCTTTAATATACTGCTTTAGATCCAGTAAAATTTGAAACATTGTACTCCTGTCTTCCTGTCTTTCTATTCTATATTTCTGAAAAATTGGGAATAGGCAGTGCATCGTCGTTTTATTCGTCCTCGTTATCGATATCCACAGTTTTTGATGCAGATGATGATGATCTAATTATTTCACAATTTAATGTTCCGTTAAAATTGGAGCTGTATCAATTTGGCTGTCCAGGTTCAAGTAATCTTCGAAGGTAATATCCGTCGCCAAATTCAGAGTTGCAGACACACGCGTAAGCAGATTGTATAATTCGACATCTTTTTCGGAACAAAAAACCTCTGATCCGGGGATGGGGAAGCCGTTACCAAAAAAATCCAGAATAATGGAAACAATTTTTTATTGTTGTGGGTGTTACACTTCGCCAGGCTGCTGATTGCAGTAGATGCAAAGATTCTAAATTGTCACTGCCTTTGTTTCTTCCTTAAGGGTACCCTTGACGTTCAAATAAATTTGAAGTTTTTTCTTGGTTCATTTTTTGTTTGTGCAAATATACTCTTTTATGTTTGCATAAATATTAGTTTAGGTCGATCTCTCGTGGCGAAGACACTAACTGAAATGACAAATTTTAAAGAAAAGGCATGTGTGGCAATTATTTTGGCATTAGCTTTCAAGAAGTTGCCGTTGTCTAGTAAAAATTCGAAACGAAAAAAATTCAGCAAAGAATGGAAGAATTCAAAAAAGGGTAAAATTTTCGCATGAAAATCTGCTAAAAGAGCTGAAAAGCAGCGAACCGCTTCGCTTGATTATACAAATTTTCTTCATATGGATGATTCAAAAAGAACACTGTTATGCGTGAAGCGATGCCTATAACTCAAAGGTTATCATCAACACTTCGATTCTTGGAATCAGGAAACTCTTTCGAAGATTTAAAATTTCTGACTGCAATCGCACCACAAACACTAAATACTATAATAATGGAGACATGTGAAGCAATTTGTAAAGTTTTAAAGGATCTAATCAAAGTAAGTGAAACTTCTTTACTTTTCATAATAAATTTTATTTATCCATTAAATTTCGCATAATATTCGGACGTACTAATATTAGTTTCATTAAAAAAGTTCTCATGTTCATTTGCTTTAACTGAAATTAAAATTTGGTTCTCAGTATTTTGGTCCATATAAGGACTGATAGCAATGTTGCGGGCAAGTAGAGGTCGAGGAACTGTGATATTTGATGACAAAACTATATTTTCTAAAATTTGCACGGGGGAACTATAATAATTAGATGCTCGTGACGAAGATTGGATGGGAGAATGCAATGTTCCAAGTTGTGCCTCAAATAAAATATCGTTTATCGCATTTTTGGCGAAAATCTGCTGCTCGGGCTTCCGCCACTGTCTCGGCGCGGTAGAAGGCAAGCATGTACTAATACGAAAACCACATAATTCTGGATCCTATTATTTTTAGAAGGATTGCCCTATGTTTTCGTTGGGGATGAATCGTTCGCCCTACAGGACAATTTTATGAAACCCTATAACCAACACATTAAACAATGAAGATTGTCATCATGTTTTGGAATACTCGCTGCTCGCTTGTACTTACCTCACTGATATCACTTTGTATTGTCGTTAGTCCTGTTGAAATGATCTCCTCATCTCCTATAAATAATAAATCTTCATAGTACCATAAATTGGGTTGGTAAACATCATCGGCTCCACATCCTGATTTCTTGGAAGCTACCACTTTTCTATGCTCGTAGCGAAATGCCGAAAGGAGTTAATTTTTTTTCTCATAGTTTCACGGTCCGCTAACGGGTAAAGTTCTTTATATTTCTCCACTAATACAGCGTATGCCACATTTTTTTTTCGTGGTCCATATACTCTTTCGATTTCACTTTCCACAATTCCGGGAAACTTATTGCTTCAAATAATTGCACAAATGGGGCATTTTACGCGAAGCGGACAACCAACAATTTTGAAAAAGTTATGTATGACCTGTTTCAAAGGTAATTAATCATATTAAGAAACTTATATACAAATAAGTAAAATAGTGATTCTTATAGGAAATTATGCTCTTCACAGTCGTGGTATCGAATTCGAAATTGAATTTTTTTTTCATGTAAAAAATCCAAAATTAATATTTAAAATTAAACTTTTGACAAACTTCGACATTTTAAATTTTTTTTTTAATAGCTCAAAAAATAACTTAAAATGTATAGTAAATGCCTGTTCAGTTTCATAATGGGATATGCATTCGAATACAGTGCAGCGCGTAGTCGGCGTTTGGCCAGTGCGATAGTTTTGTATGGAAACAAAATTTAAGTTTAAATTCTCTATCTCCGATACGAATGCAGATCCCATTCTAAAATTTTACACATATTATTTATGAACTATAAGCTACATTTTGAGATAAAAACAAAAATTTTTAAAAATGTCGAAGTTAACTAAAATCCGATTTGATATGTTTACTTCCGGTTTCATATACGAAAAAAATTTTTTTTCAACTCTGTAATAACCAAGCCAAGAAAAACATTTATTTGTCTTTAAAATAACACTATTAACTTTATTTCTATCACTTTGAATAATAGCAAATTTTTTTCAAATAACCCGCTCCTCAAATTTTGTCAATTCTTTAAAAGCTTAGAAAAGGGTAACTAGGCTTCATAGAAAAAAAATAAAAATGCACATTCATAAACGACATATAGAAATACAATTAAACCAAATATGAACAAAATCCAGAACCTGAAATTTTTTTCGCTGTCCGCTTTGCGTCAAATGCCCCAAATATCAAATAATGCTCTTAACATAACCATCAAATAAATTTGTGCAAAGTCCGTTTTGCACAAATTTATTTGATCGTCAAGGGGGCCCTTTAGACTCAACACTCGCTAGAAATTTCTTCAAGAGAAACTTTTTGTAGAAGACCTTCAGATTTTTAATTATGCCTTGATTACATGGCTGCAAAATGCTTTTGGTGTTTGGTGGTAAAAACATCCGTTTTATTGATTTAAGTCCCGGTACATTAAGATGCGCTGGACTATTGTCTATGATTAAAGCAACCTTCCTATTTTCTCGGAAAAATCTAGCATCCAGATTCAATATCTACTGCGTAAAAATGTTTCTAGTCATTCACCCTTTTTTATTTGCAGTGTATTCCACAGGGAGTTTCTTCACATTTTTAAAGCAGATTGGTCTTAAAAATTGTCCAATGACAAAGAGGAAACTTGTCAAAATCATCAGAATTACATCCAACAAGTACAGTTATACGCTCTTTGGATTTTTTGCCTCCGGAGCATACCGGCCTTTTCTGAAGGCAGCGGTACATTAAACCGGCTTCATCTGCATTAAAGATGTCTTTTGCTTCAAATTCCTTCAACAGTCCGGATAAGGTTGAAGGCAGTCAATCCGATGTCATGTCGTTGGTTACTTCTTTAGATTCCCCGAAAATGCATTTAAAAACGATACCGTTCGATCCATCCTGGGTTAGATTTGAATTCGATCTCCATATCATTTGCTAACAGCTCCCTTTCCCCAGTAAGATTGGACCAGAGATAGGAACATTTTGGGTTCGAGTTTGCTTTAACCATAGAAGAAGCGCAAAATCCAAATCCTCATGTTTTGCTAGACGCAAAAGTTTTCTCTCAGGAGCAAACAAACAGCCTTCATATGAAAGTTTTATCTTTTCACGGTTTTTTAAGATCGTTGACAGGGTAGAGTTTGGAATTCTAAATTCTTTGCAAACTTCTGTTTTCGTCTTGTCTCCACGGTCCATAGCATCCAGAATTTTAACTTTTACCTTTATGGAAAGTGCAGTTTTCTAAAACACTTCTACCCACTGAAATTAGTCTCACAAATTACGAAAAAAGTCGGCGGCGCACACAAAATCACAAATTTTTTTAAATACTGAAGTCATCGCCTAAGCCACTATTACAAATAATTCTGTGAAATCCCTCATATTCAAGAGCACCGGCATTTGACTTTTTACCCTACGTTATTAGGAAAGCGCAAGCTGAAGAAATGAAATAATTTTTACTGAAATGATGAAAATTTTTCCAGAAGTTTTTTCGTGTTAATAGGCAAATTTTAAGCAAAGTAAGGAAGAGGATTTAAAATTTTTTCGTGTTATTCATTTCGCGCTATTGGAATAAATTCCTATTAAATGCATATCGCCTTTCCGGACGGGTACTGACTACTGGGCACTTGTTTCGTGTTATGCAATCATCAGTTTTCATGTTAAGTGAACTCTACTGTATTTTCAACAAAGTTTAATCCTTAATATGTTTACGCATAGTTCTTAGTTATGTAATGTTACATAATACAGTGAAACTTTCCTAACTCGAAGTTTTCTGTAAGTCGGATTTGTTTGATGAACACTGTAGTTCTTGCACTTTTCGATATGATTTTACTTCCCTTACCTTACTATAACTCGAATATTTCCAAATTCGAACCGATAGCTCATTATCTAACTCGAACCGATAGCTCACAATCGGGGAAATACATAATTCAGTCGAGTGTAATTTTGTAATTTTTCGGGGAAGTACACAGATGCCGATGACAGTAAAATGTCATTATTTTGTGAGCCACATAGTAATTCGCAACCTGAGTTTTATGCGTGCAATGGATTTTTTCAATATTACGGGATTTCGGTAATTGAATTATTTCTTATTTTTTACGTAATTACATTACAAGTGTATTGTGCACTAAATGCTAGCAAAATATCGAAGCGAAACTTGATGTGTTTGTAAGTGTAAAAATTTCTGTGATTGTCGAAGTAGAAAAAGGTGGTAAGAAAAAAAAGTATATTGCTGAACAATTTGGTATTCCACCTAACACTTTATCGACCATTTTGAAAAACCGGGATTTACGTCTCGAAAGAGCTACTGAATATGATCCTAGCAGTAAGCACAAATGGTTAACAACCTGCATCTACGATGATATTGATGAAGCAATGATTAAATGGGTAACCATGACAGGTAATAATAATCTGCCACTTTCGGCAACATTAATTAGGGAGGAAAAGGCTAAAGATTTTGCAGATGTTTTAAGTCACATTTATTTTACAGCTAGCGTAGGATGGCTAGATGACTTTAAGAAATGAAAAATATTGTCCAAAAAACGATGTGCGGTGAAAGTGGTTCAGTAGATTCATGTACTAGTAACGACTGGAAGAAGAATTCTTCACCTAATTTAATAAGACAATATGATAAGCATGACATTTTCAACGCTGACGAGACTGGAATATTTTTTTCAAATGCTTACCTAACAAGACACTGCCATTTAAAAAGGAAAAAAACTGCAAAGACAAAATAAGCGTTATGTTTTGTTGCAATATGAAAAGTCGGAAAAGCTGAAGTTCCTCGTCATTAGAATATCAAAAAACCCGCGCTGTTTTAAATATATTAAATCGGGTCTAGTACGATATGTCGCCTTTAAAATTGCCGTCTACCCTAATGTCGCCAATGAAAATTGTCGAAATATCGCAGAAATATAAGAACGATTTTCAGAATGTCGTAATTTAAAATGTCGCTTTCAAAATGCAGAAAACAATTGACGAATTGGTTCTTAATTTCAGCGGGCGCTGCAATAAAGAATCATATGCTTTCAATGTTAGCATCAAAATTTGCTTATTAACAAATGTAATCATCTTTATCCTTTAGTACTTTACCACACTTGCGCTGCAACTAGCAACCCCCTTCTATTACCGGTATTTACCTACTTCACTTATAAGAAAAAAATTTAATGATTTGCCTCTTATTAATTAGTATTTATTGTTGAAGAGAAGGAAGAAATTGAATGAGACAAAAGCAATACTTGAAAAAATAAAATAAAAATTGTGTAATATAACTATCAAAATAACTTTGGATAGGATTTAACAAAAGAAGGAAAGAACTAAATTGGAACCTGAAACATTTATTCAATTAAACATCGACGGCTCTGCAGAATGGTTCCCTTGCGACAGCTTGCTTAAAAGACTGACTGTAGTAACTGCGACTTCTACTTTATACTCATTTACTTCACATGCTATCTTATTTAGTTGAATTTCAAGCCGCTAGAATAACTGCAGTTGCGGCAGCAACAAATACAGCTTGAACTTCGATTTTTACAGTACTGACAACATAATAATTCTGAATGGCCTGCAGGAAAATGCAAAAAAAAAATTGGTCTGTCATATTTTAATTGGCAACATTTTCGCGACATTTTACACGTTTTTTTATGGTCGGCTTTTCCCAGTGGCGAATTTATAATTCTCGATTAAAAATTTGGCGACATTTTTCAGATTTTGATTGGCGGCAAAAGGCGACATTTCAAGTTTGGCGACATTTATTTTGGCGAAATTTTTAGGTGTTCCCTATTAAATCATTTGACGTTGATTACGAACAATCGCCAATTGTTTCCGGATGGCATAATTTTCTACAGACGCAATGTAACCGGCCTTAATATTGGGATGAAGACGATCTGCTACCTCTTGCAGAATTTTATACTCGTATAAAGCTGCAATAAATATAGATAATGTAACATTCGAAGATTATGTTTACGTTGATGATGGCACAACAGACTATCGTGCAGAGAAAAATATATCAATAAGCCTCTTAGAAGATCATATTACCAAGAGGTAATTCATTCACATAAGCAAAAATTATAATTTTACAGAAAATGTTTTGATAGAATCAGATGAAGATGAGGACGAAACGTCTACCGTTGTACCGACATTTCATTCTCCATTGAAAAGCTTAGGGATTTTCTGGACTCCAGAGAGAATAGGCCTGAAAATGTCTTTTAATCTTTAAAGTTAGTGGAAGATTTTATAGAAAAAGAAAAGCGGTCTTCCATAACACCAAAAAAGATTACTGAATATTTTAAAGAAAAGAAATATTTTTCTGTATGCTTTGCATTTTTTGCCACCTTAATTCAAGTAAATATTTTTCCTACCGTAGCCCATGATCTTATCGAAGTACCACATATCTTTCCCTCAAAATTTGTCAGAGATAAATAGGGTTCAATCCATTTGCATTAATTTATTTTCTTTAAGGGGTTATATACAAAGTTGGGACTCAAAAAATCGAAAATTTTTGATTGCATATTCTGAAAGTACATACTTTCGAAAATATCTGTGTGAAATTTCATCCAGATCGGAGCCCTAGATTTCAAATGACAGCCGTTCGCAGCGCGCTAGTTCCATCCATAAGCACTTGGCGAGCGGCGTCCAAAAACTTTAAACGCGACGATCTCGGAATAGAGTTTTTTGAAAAATACCGTTGCGGTGAACGTGATATCTCAAAAACTTTTCAACCGATTTTCATAATTTTTTTTTGAATTGTTCATAGTTACAATCTCGTGTACTCCTTTTTCATCTAAAAATTTTCGATTGTTTGCAATAAATTTTTGTTTAGAATTTTGAACACCTCAAAAATCGATTTTTTTGTCAACATGGTTTTTTTATTGGAAAAAAAAATTTTTTTCGGAAACCGAACCGTTCAAGTACACCACATTACATTTTTCTTCAATAATTTTTTTACTCTTTTGATTTCAATTAAGCGGTTCGCCTTGGAGAGTGTTCACCGCAAGCCTCTGTAAAAAAACGCGCTTCGGGGAGGGGCATAACTCCGACAATTTTTAATATTTTTTTATAATTCAACTTATTTTTTTTTTCTTCGATAGTACTACCAACAAATTGTCTTTCGCTTTTTCTAATAAAATTTGCATAAAACGCTTAAAAAAAATCACCAACTTAGCTCACTTTTTCCCCTCAACTTTGTATGTAACCACTTAAATTAAAATAGTTTGAGATTTTGAGGCATTCAACTTCAATTTATTGTTCTTCGACCAGTTTAAGACTTTGACTGGATAAGTATTTATTATGGAAATACCAAGAGATATATCATTGACCGAAGTAGATAGTAGTAGAGTGCTTGTTGAACAATAATCATGTATATTCTGAGGTTTGAACTACTTATTGATGGGAACAACCTTAGTATATTTTCACCTAGTAGGGAATTGAGATGTTGTAAAAGAAGTATTAAATATATGAGTTAAATGCAACGCAATATAGGGTAATATTATGCGCAGAACTTGGATATTAATCTCATCGGTACCAATCGCATCAGATTTAATTGACTTAATGGCTAAGATCACATCAATAGGAGTTACAGTACAAAAAGAAAAGCCTTCAAATCGGATTCCATTATCAAATGTATTATTGTCATCATTTCCACTATTTACATCAGCGACATTATAAGCTTCTACGAAATAATCATTTAGTTCGCCATGTTGAATATCTCAAAAAATCTCTGATTGATTAATAAAGGCATTTGATGTTCTTCCAAAGGTTTTTGGATGACAAGGACGGATTAAGCTTTCGAATACAGAACGATTCCTTAGCAGCATGAATAACTTTAGTTGTTTTATTACGAAGTCTTCTACAATTGTAAAATAAAAACTCAGTTTTGGGAGTTTTTCAAGGCCTGTAATAAATAATCGTACGATCCCATAATCGAAATTCTCAACCTGAACATCAACATCATTTGCCCCATAAAGTCTAATTCAGTCAAAAGCCTCTGATTTACCGAAAAGAGGAAGTAAGTCAATATTGCATATGCAAAGCGAATTGATTTTGATCTGTAAGAATGTCAACCCGATTAGTAATAATAACATAAATCAAAGAACTGCCTGAGGAATGATGCCTGGTAGGTTAACCCTGTTCCACTTATAAAACTCAAAAACGCGAGTTTCTTGTAATTTTCTGACAGTATATCGATACTTATGCTGAATGTGGACGCATAGTGAACTGAATAAAGCATAAGTGTATCATAGAACATCATAAGGATACGACATCATTATTCTGCTTACATTTTATAAACGCTTTTTGTCTACCTTATAATATTAATCATCAACAGAATCTATTAGACAATTTCGCACAAGACAAAAGTAAAAACACGGTGATAATAGGCAAGGTGCTGGACGACCAAACTATAGAAATTGTTTTTACCAGATATCTTTAAATACACGAATATTTGTATCACACTTTAGTTGTCATAAAATCAATAATTTGGAAACTTACTGTTTTCCATTACTCCCTTTCACCTGCTTAATTTAAATTTATAAATTGACAAAGACGCCTAAGTGAGGCATATACCTATTTTAGGGCTCACCATTATAGTTTCAGTCTATACGTTCGTCTGTCTATATGCCATACCCTCCACCTTCCCCATCGTTTCATTACTAAACTTATTACAATGAAATTTAATATTATACGGAGGTTAATTTATGACACAATAGCAAATGTGATTTTCGGTATATAATTTGTTTAGACTGAAAAAGTTAAAAATGTACTGAAAAATTGATTTTTACTCCCCTTAATGAGTAGGGTATCTTTAAGCAGGACTTCTAAAATGCAACAAAAATGTTTTACAACCTTCAATCACGAGACATTTGTTTAGAAAGTTCTCAATCGCAATCTCTAATTTCTAAACTATCGATGCAAAATATCTGGAAAATTCTTAAATGTTAATATTTTCAATGAAAACTATAACGCACACTGTAACAAAATAGTTTATGAAAAATTTAAAAAGAACTATATGGAACCCCATTATGTGCGTGAATGAAATGCTCTTAGCCAATTTTTTATTAACCACATTATTAAAATTGTTAAGTAATATTCACTTAGTTTTCTAATTGTAATGCCAAAGCTCAGGGGGATGCCCTAAAAGCGCAGCCTTGACAGGAAGAGAATGAAGGGTAAGGGAAATGGGTACATAGTTTCTAAGTTAAGGAATTGACAATACGCCTACTTTGAAAGTTTCAAGCTCATAAGATGAGCAAAAACAGAAATAGTAAACTACTCCACATGTGTGTTTTTATGCTTAGGAAAGGTTGCCGAAATTTGGCAGTACCACCACATTTGACCTGGAAAGTATAGGGGTGGGAGCGATTTGAAGCTCTTGTGTCTCGCTTTGCAATGTGCCTACAAGGAATCAGGCTAGTAATTACGTAAGAACAATGCCAGTGGAAATAGCGACAGAAAAGTGAAAGACAACCGACACTCCGTCGGTGCTCCAGAGAGTCAATCCTCTCTGAATTGTAAAGTTGCCAATGAGCTTTATAGCCAACGCGGACCGCATTGTTGGACGTATCCCAAGACGTGGAGACGGAGTTGAATCAATGGATGAGTGGCCGTTCACCCCGCCTTGGATACAGGTTCGTGTCTCGGTCTGCCTGTGAGTTTTTCATTTGCAACAGTAATAAATAAAAAACAAACTCTGTCTCTAGACTGTTGTCTAGTTCGCAGCAATGCAAAAACACGACAATCGATAATTCCCTTCCGACCATAGCTAAGCTAACGCATTATAGGGCTTTCCCTGATCTTTATATACATCAACATAAAAAATACCTTTATGGAGAAAAATATTTTTTCTAATAGGAATTTTTACTTCTGTAGAATAGTGAGTATAATAAGTGATTTTTAGCATAATTTTGCTCCTTTGAGTCTTCCCGTGCCTAATGGGTTTAAATAGGGATTAATTTACAACGATTCTTGTAAACAGTAAGAAGTTTGATCAAGTCTCAGGAGAGAGGGGGAGGTTGAAATTGTGCCAATTGTTAAATTAGTTTCTCCGTTTTGCTATCAGTGTACACAACATTTTAAAAATATTGCCGTTTTATTACTTTGAGCAATTGAAGTGAAGTTAGCGTAATATCGCAAGCATTTCACTCGGTCCGCAGTTCTTGTTACGTACATATAGACGGTGTTTCAGATCTGGTGTTTTACTGACTCGGCGCTGATCTATAAGTCCCACATCAGATCTAGACTTGAATATGTAATAATTCCTATACTTAGGCAGGGGCCGAACACATCGCATTTTCCGCGTTAGACAAACTCCAACGTAAGGCTATTAAACTTATTGGCGATCCCTTAATCTCTGAGAGCATTGACTTCCTGGAGTATCGATGGAATGCCGGCTGTCTCTCACTATTTCCATTGTTCCACTATATTTCATTGTTCTAACGAAATTGCTAGCCTGATACCTTGCAGACGTAGACAGATCACAACGCGCTATACAAGAGCTTCAGGTCGCTCCCACCCCTATACTCTCCAGGTCAAATTTAAACTTTTAATCAACAATGCTGATCTAACTCCTACCAATTTTCTCCAAAATTCATGTAATTAATAAACCTGCTTTTTATTTTTATTAAAATCTCCTTTGATATTCCAGTACAGCCGCTCTCTCGTTTCCGTCTACTACACCATAAATTTAAATAATATTCGCGTATTTCTCAAAAGTAAACTGTACCATTTTTTAATAATTTTTGCTTCAAAACGCCTGTACTTATTGATTTGTTTTTCAACTATGAAAGTATTCTTGCTGACTGACCCTTTTTCATAGCAAAATTTCCATCAGGAACGAGTAACAGAGCGCCATGATACAAGGCTGTGAATTCTGGCTAACACAAGCTAATATTGGCAATAAAACAAAATTACACTAACGTTTTTATAACTTTCTTGCAGCAATAATTAAAATTAATCACCTGTTAACCCAAAACAAACATCTGCGAACCTCTATCTTAACATTTTGTTTATTTAAAGAATTTCCTACCTATAGTGCAATAAAATAATTAGGTAGCCAGGGATTTCTAAGCCTGCGGTTTTTCTAACCCTTTGTCTACCTTGACAAGTTGCTTCCTTTTTGGAAAGGTAATAAGATGGGCAATCCAATAAAAATAAAAGAGAGGTGTATTCAAGTTTTTATTTCGGAGAAAATTTGGGAAAATGGTAACTTTTAGGTAACCGCAAAACATTTTTTTCACTTTTGGAAGTGACTGTACCTACTATGGTAGGAATCAGATTAACATTTTTCACAATTTTGGAAAGGTCATTGGGATAGTAGTTTTTTAGCGTTTCTTTGGTGTCGCTGCGTTAAGTAGATCAAAAGATAAAAATAAAAGAGTAATGTGCATACCATGAAAAACTGAAATTTATGAATCACCCTGTAAGTCCCAAACGGTTCAGATTGCCCCCCCCCCCCCGATGTCCACCAGCAAATAATTAGGCAATACTCTAAAACGAGCACGAGATGAGTCGACAGACGATTAGGAGGGTTTTCAGTTAAAGTTTAGAGCGTTATTCGTCGAGAAAGATTACGTCGATATCACCATATCCTAGTCCCAGGACTACTGGAAGGATATTCTAAGAAAAGATCAGAACATTGCATTTGACTTCTACAATGCAAAATTGAGAACTGGACAGAATTCCGTGGACGCATAAATTGCTGTTCAACGCGGCACAAACACAAACAACCTCCATACCTAGCCGGATACTAACCCACATAGGGCAAACCTGACCTCATTTCAACCCAAATTCTATGCCAATGTTGGGTTGCAGTCGACGGTGATCGACAAAACTCTCGATGAAATTCACGTTGTCGAAAGCAAGGCAAGGAGCGGATGTAAAAATGTAAGGAAATATCAATTGCGACATTCCAAATAAGTAGAATTCTCCAATAGTCTCCTGAAATGATCCAGTTGCAAAAAATCTTAAACTTGCCGCAAGTTTTAATATAGGCGGTATTGATGCAGCTCCTTTCTGATTAGGGGTCGCACTTATAAAGTGGTCTAGCAGATAGCAAAAAGCATCTTTGCGAAATTTTTTAACAAATCTATATGAACAAGTAGTTTTAACAAAGTATTTTGACTTGACCTAGAGTCTCGTAATGATAAGGGAATGGGTGAATCTCGTAGTGATTTGAAATGCACTCTTTCATTCATTTCGTCATCTTCATCCCATAGACAATGTATCCCAATTGAGTCCATTTACAAAATTTGTTTAAAATTAACCGAACAAACTGACGAATATTTTACAATTTTCAGATTTACACTAATTGCAGAACAAATTTTACAAAATAGATGATAAGTTCGTTACAATTCATAATTTAGATAAAAATTTTGAGCTTCAAATGGTAACTCTTTTTTGTCGATTCGATCGAGTTGACAAATACCAAATAGTACACAAATTGACAGAAGAATTTTGTCGACTCGATCAATGGAATCGAGAAACCAAATACTGGCCTTGGTATCGTCAGCACCTATTTAACAGGACCATTCATTTTGCCGTACGTGTTTAATAGTCAAATGTATGCGGTGATTTTGAAGTATACAGTTTGTTAGATCCCTCTGCATAATCAAACACGATGAAGCCCCAATCTTTTTATGAAAAATAATGACGGATGATTTTCATTCCAGGTCTGTTAACAATAAAGGCGAATTAGTTAGCAGGAATAGAACTACAGCAACGAAAATACGGAAGAAGCTGTCTACAATGCACCGTAAATAGTAAAAATATAGCATAATAACATTAATTATAATACGTTTTGAATTCAATAAAAATGATTTTAGGGTTAGTATGAAAATAATTTCTTTAAATTGCAGATTTTTATAAAATTCACCATAAATATTTACCTGGACACCTGGACATGTTGTACCTTTTTGGAAAGGTAATAAGATGGGAAATTTGATAAAAATGAATTTCGGTGAAAATTTGAGAAAACGCTGAATTTGAGGTAATCGCAAAATAGTTGTTTTTTTCCATTTGCCTGTAATAGTAGTAGTTAGATCAACATTGTTGACAATTTTGGGAAAATCATTGAGAGAGTTGTTTTTTTGTGCTGTTTGATGTCGCTGCGTTGAGTAGATCAAAAGATAAAAATAAAATAATGATGTGTATATCGTGAAAATTTCAAATTTTTGGATCACCCTGTACTTCCCAAAAAGCTGAAAATGCCGTCTACCCTACCATACAGTTTTTTGCTTGCCTATATAAAACACCCTGTATACTTTACGACTAAAACGTATGTATAAAAAAAAGCCAAGATGATATATTTTTTTCTTTTAAATGTGTTCAGCAAGGTTCCTATTGTGCTTAATGGGGACCCAACCCTGAACATCGAAAAACCGACTATTTTATTGCATTTTTCTTATGACACTAGGAATAAAAAAAATATGGGTTTTTTGTATGTTTTAGTGTTATAAGAATTTTGTTAAAATAGGATATTGCATGGTGGCGGCATGGGAGCTTTGTACGTACTAAGGTTCAAGAAAAACATTACTGCTTGGCCGCCAATTTTCCTAAGTCCTTGAACTTCGGAGAAAAAATTAGTTAGGATTTTTTGTACTCCTCTGAGTACATATTTATCGATTTTTCAGTTAACAGTTGGCGAAATAAGTTCTTAGGCATATTTGAAGAAAAGACACTTGCTTCGATTCCACAAATAATATCATTTATTAAATAAATAAATGTAAATATAGCCTACGCGTGCAATAACATACATGTACATTGTTTATGAAAGTATTATTGATGTAGCTTAATTAAATTTGGGTTTAAAAGAGGAATAAAGTATAACCGTCATCTTAAGCCTTTCAAATGTTTCATGCTTGGCCAGTACTGTCCCTCCATTAATTTTATGTAATAAATCAACATTTAGAATACTGCAATAATGTCCGGTAGTTGTTAAATGTTTAGGAAGACCTGAGGTCAGATTATTTTAATTTACAGAATTAATGTGTTCGTTAAACCTTAGTTTTAAAGACCTTTTTGTTTACCCTATGTTGAACCCTGAGCAATTGACCACAAAGTTTGCAAAAAAAAGAGATTTTTTGTAAGTTTCAGAAGTGGGTCCATCCTTAAGTTTGTATAAGGAAAAGAAGTAAAAATAGCTAACCAAAGTCCTGTGGAATGGTTCATTTGTAGATTAAGGCCATTAAAATCTGAAAAGATTGCAAAATATCAAACGGCATTATATACTAATTCTCATCATGATTGGAAATTATACAGAATAACGAGAAATACATACAAACGTGAACTAGAAAAAAAAAAAAATAAAATTAGCGCAAATAAAGATGAAAAGTCTATTTGGCGACTTATCGAAAACCAGTCGGGATTTAAGAAACAACATTCTTCTGGTCTGCGCTGAATCATGCAATCATAGAATGGAAGGAAGAGATAGCAATTAACAAGAAGGTCGTTGCAGTATTTTTAGACAAAGGGCATTTGAGGCAATCGATCAGGATATTCTCATACAGAAGCTATGGTGTTAGAAATGTTAAGTTGCGGTGGTTCAAGTCAGACCTTGGAAATTAAACACAGAGAATGTCCATCAACGGAATGATGTCGGAGTCTTTGACAACTACATATGGTGTTCCTCAAGGGTCAATACTTGATCCTCTTCTATTTAATATATATATGAATGATATAAATAGAGTAGTTCGTCATTGCAAGATTGTACTTTTCGCCGATGACGCTGTTTTAATTGTTGCTAGAACGGGCCTTATTATCGGCGAGAGGGAAATTCAAGAAGATCTATATAGACTTGACGTCTGGTTTAAGGTTAATTAGAGATGAGCGATGTTGACATCGATGTCAACATCGATGACTCAACATCGATGACCGATCATAATCGAGGTTAATAGAATGGCGGCCAAGGGCGTAAAAAGACAATATACTTGAATGTTGTTTTTTTCTTTTGTTTTGTGATGTAGCGAAAGCCCCGGAAAAAACCCTAGATGCGTTTTTAGCATGGTTACGACCGGAAGATAATGAAGTAAATTGAACGTCTTGTTTTGGTATAGCTGCGAGCTAGAGAAATGCCCAGAGATGGAATGGACTTTTTTATGATGGGAAGACTCGTCGGTCAACCTCGTCAGCACAAAGAACTTGGGTGTAAATTTTAACTCGAAGCTTTTTTTCGATGACCACATTTCGTACATTGTTAATAAGACAAATGCAGATTTGGGCTTCATAGAGAGATGGTCGTGTGGCTTTGGCGATTCATCCGTCAGCAAGACTCTTTATTGCTCTTTTGTTAGACCGATTTGATAGTACGTTTTCCCGATCTAGCCATCATTTTATTTAGTTCATAATTATCGGATCGAAGCGATGAAATGTAGGTTTCTTAGATTTGCGCTTTATAGCCTGCCAAGAGGCAATCCCGTTATATTGCCTCCCTACAACAATAGGTTTACGCTTCTTTCCATGGACACGTTAGAGAAAAACGGCTCTGCGAATCTGTACAACTCATTCCCAAGGGCTACTTAGCTGTTTCAATATTTAATTTCCTTATCGCCCTCCAAGGAATTATGACTTTCTTTATATTCCTTGCTGTCGCACTAACTGCGCTTCTAATGAATTCATTAATTCTCTGCTTTCTTTGAATGATCATTGGGATGAACTTGACTTAAACTAGTCTAAAACTCAAATGAAATAAAATAGCGTGACTACTCAAATTGCATAGCCAGCTATTGATTTGGTTTTATATAAAGGTAGCTTTTGTTCTTCTATTGGCAACGAATACTAGTCTTCAATTTCAAAGGAATATTCAAAATTTTGAACTAAGTTCGCTTCAGTTCTTTTCTGCCAACATCGAAGGTCGATGTTTTGATCGTAACATCGATTGTGCGATATTTGACATACTTCAACATCGATGTTTATACTCTCAACATCGATGTTTCGTGAACATCGATGAACATCGATCATTCCTAGGTTAATAGGTTGAAAATTAATGTAAAAAAACTAAGTGTATGGTACTTATGAAGCAATATTATTTAGATTTACACATAAACAATGCAATAATTGAACAGGCTAGTGTGGTTAAATATCTAGTAGTTGTTCTTGATTCTAATGTGACATAAGATTTTATAGTTAAGAAAAATTCTAAAAAGATAGGTTATTTCAAAAGGATTCGAAAGAGACTAGATTTATTAATATTTTTAGTATTGTTCGACAATCTTGTTTGTGTGTGAACAAAATGACTGCAAAAAAAGACTGCAGAATAAGGCATAATGAGATCTATTCTTAGATGTAACAGATACGCAAGTATATCATTTATGTTAGATTCATTGCACTAGTTAAGCATTAACCAACGTTTTGTAATGAATGTTTTAATTTTTATATACAGAATGAAAATGGTAGATATGCCTAGTTATTTGACGTGTTCAATTAATTATGTACGAGATGTTCAACCATACATGTTAGAAATTAAAATGATCATAGGTTACCATTGTTTAGAAATTGTTCAATGCAGAATAGTTTAGTTTATAGAAGCTTTCAGTTATTTAATATATTACCATCTGAGATAAGTCTGTAAATAATATTGATTGTTTTACGAGAAAAATTATTGTATTTGTGCAAATTAAATATATAGTTTAGGTAAGAAAAATACTAATAATGTAAACAATATTGTAATTAATAGCAAACAATGCTTAATAAAATACTACTAGGTACTACTACTACTAAAAAAATGTTTTCTTATTGGACAAACTTTTCATTGCGTTTATCTCAAAAATGTCTAATTTTGATTCCAATATTTCTGATTTAGATTGCGTTTTTCTTTTACAAATCAAATTATATACTACTATAGATACATATATCAAATTTTGACGAAATCTCTAAAGTATCAGCACTTTTCTTATTTATTTATTTTCTTATTAGAGTAAAAATAATTTGAAAAATTTGTCCAGCTTAGAAAACAGAAAATATTTCTTAAATTTATTTGATGTGTAAATTACCCAAAAAATGCAATTTGTAACACAAGCAGCCAACACTATCAATCTTAATTAGCATAAGTTACTCATTTTCATATCTTTAATTTTAAGATGATAATATGATCGGCAAGGTTAGGTAGCACCATCGGAACAGTATAGAGTATATATGGCTTACAGGTGCAGATGTAAACGATAGTCATCAGCACTAACAGATGGGGAATCGAGTACACAGTGGTCTCGTATGTTTTCTCTGCGCCTCCTCAGAGAGTTTTCGTCTAGCAAACCAAACCAGGCATCTGACAGATTTTCTTGGGGCGCTTTGACAGCTGAGTGAGATAAATGTTGCATTTGCATCTCAGGTCGCAAGCCCCATCATGGAACAAGAAAGAACGAGGTGAGCTTTCTTTTGAGGTAAAAGAAGAAACAAAGAACTTGCGCACTTTGGTAAGAGCCTTGCCAGCAACTTTGTCTTCATGTGTCTACTTAATGTAAAACTGTTCGCACAGCATGGCGAAAAATTACCTGTGTTTAATGCGTGAAATATTTTGGAAAATTATAAAATTATGTGAATTAAAATGTATACCTATAATATAAAACCTTATTTAATATTTGTAGAATTAAAAATTTAATTGAAGGCGTTAACATATAATATTTTGCATATAAGAACTTCAAAGCATTGCTATATAATTTGCTAATATAAGGGATTTGAATTTTTTTATTATTATTATATATTTTTCACTTTACTATCTCTTGTTAAAGTTATAATTAAAGAGCCTTTTAAAGAAAAGTCGTTTTTTCTTTAGTTTGTCTTTAATCCAACTAAGGTCCAAGTGATTTCATGTGATAATTTTAAATGTGTAATTACAAACAAATTTCAAGTTGAGCATAACAATATTTCGGAATTTCGATTTTCTATTTCATCTAGATCGTCGGTGCGCTGCTTTTGTTTAACTTAAAGGTAACCGTCTCCCTTGAGAATTTCAGAATACTTCTTATGTTAACTCTAAGAAGTTTCCACTAGATCCTAGAAAATTTCACTGTGTGCCCTGTTTTTGCAAACGCAGGCAATGACACAGAAGGTGTTCTATCAATTTATATTTAGTAGGAATTACCGAGTAATTTATTAAACATTAAGAACAAAATAAAGAAAAATCTTTTATAACAATTTAAATTATGTTACTGAAATTAATGCATTTTTCACCAGTGCTTCACACATAAATCTAGCAGTCAGCCTTCTAAAACCCTTGTAAAAAAATTGCACTCTTGGCGCATGAAAGATAAATTCAATACACCCTCGTCAAAAACAATAAACAACAGCCCCTACACTTTCGCACTCGGGAAGTTTTTAAGGTACTCTCTAAACTCGACGTGCCCAAAGCTAATGATGGTTTCTCGTCCCAGGTTTTAAAATGCTGCGTCTCTGCATTCGCTAAACCTCTGCGCAAACTCTTTCACCTGTCGTACCCAATAGGAGTGCTTTCGTCTACTTGGAAACTTGCTTATGTTCACCCAATACCAAAAAAAAAGAGAGGCATGCGACCCTCCTAACTAAAGACCAATTCGGTTGTTTCTAAGGCTTTTGAATCACTCATCAACTCTCAGTTGATGAAATATCTAGAAAGTAGCCATCTTATCAACAATTGCTAGTACGGTTTCTGTGCTGGCCGGTCAACCCGAGACTTACTAAGGGCTCTAACGGGAGCATTGTCTCCAAAATTTTGTCCGAAATCGTCGCTCTTGATATTTCTAAAGCTATTGATATAGTCTGGTTTGCTGCCCTTTTAGCCAAACTTCAAGCATTTGATTTGGATCTTCACCTTTTAAAATGGATAGAAAATTTTTTGTAAAGGCTGGTGTTCCCCAAGTTTCAGTTCTCTCACCAACCTTATTTTTCTTTTCATCAATGATATTTCGTCTCTCACTTGCAATACAATTCATAGTTTCGCCAACGACAGCACCTTTGATTCCACGTACTCTTTTGATTCGGTAATGAATTTCCGTGGAAACTATGCAGAAATCAACCGAGAACGTATTTTCAGATCATTAAACAACTACATTTCTACGATTCTCGCTAGGGGCAGAGCAAACCGTGTTATGTTTAATGCATCCAAAACTCAATGCTGTTTACTGTCCCTTAAAAAACACCCAGCTCACCCTAAACCCATTTCTGTCGACGGAGTAAATTTGCCCAATTCGTCCTCTTTAAAAATCTTGGGTAATGAGATATCCAGAAACCTTAGCTGGACCGGCCATATATTTTCTGAGACCGAAAATGCAATGAAATGCTTGGATTTTCTACAGAGATGTAAGAAATACTTCACCTAGTCTGACTTGGCGCTGATCTACAAGTCACACATCATGCTTCGACTCGAATATAATTCCCATATTTTAGCAGGGGCCGGACACACCACATTGTCACGAGAATTTCGGCTGTCTCTCACTCTTCTATTTTAACGGCCATTGTTCTAACGAAATTGCTAGCCTGATAACTTGTACCACAACGTGCAATACAAGGGCTCCCACCCTCTATACTCTCCAGGTAAAATTTGGCCGTACCGTCAAATTTCGGGAATTTTACCATCTTCTGGTTTTTCCCTCGTCTTATGAGCCCGAAACTTTCAAGCAAGGCGTACATCGACATCTCCTTCACTTTTCTCCTTAACCCATTTCCCTTACCCTTAATTCCTTTCCTGCTAAGTTTGTGCTTTAGCATCATAGGGAATCTCCTGAGCTTTGGAAGTATCATATAAAAAAAGATATTTAAAAACTAAATTACCTTAGAATAACGACCAATAGAGGACCCAAGTTCGAATCCTACCGCGACCCATGGTTGTTTTCTGCTGACAATAATTAAACAATACTGCCACCGTGGAGACAAACGAAGACATGTAGCCCAAAGTCCTAAACGCTGAGTAGAGAAGGTCGGAAAGCCAGGCTTAAGAGCAATGCTGCTAAAACCAAACGTATGCGCTTGGACTCCACGAGACAACATTAACTTTATCTTGAAGAGTAGCAAATAGAACAAATGGATAAATTTTGCTATCTCGGAAGCATAGTTACAGGTGATGGCTGAGCTGAAGTTGATGTATAGGCTCGCATCAACAAGGCCCGAGTTGCATTTAATACTCTTTCTGTTATATGGCGCAATAACAACATTTCCAAATGCAAAAAACTCCGGAATTTCAAATCGCACGTAAAACTGTTCTATTGTACGGTTATTCAAAATGGAAAATGATCGGTCAAATGACACCTACGCTAAAAGTTTTTTCGATGTCTCCGGCGCATCCTTAACATCCATAGGCCGGAGGTCATTACCAACGAAGACCTACACAGACTTATAGGCTAAGACGGGATAGATACCTACGTTCACAGGCGAGAGTGGCAATGGCTATATCGCTCAACAGGCTCTAGATTGGATACCGCACAGGACACAAAGAAGACTCCGAGTTGGACGACCGAGCAACACATGAAGAAGGTCTATAGCGAAGAAATAAATAACACTACAGGTCACCCACAACATTTAAGCCATCCTATCGTAAAAATAGCGTTTCTACCACCTAACACTACTTCGTCGCTTCAACCGTTAGATCATGGTAGTATGTATTTATACCTTTAAAACTTATTACAGAAGATCATTACAGTGGACTTTAGACAGTGGACTGATTTGAAATCAATTAATGTAATGGAAACTTGGAAGCAATTTTCAATTAAGCACTGCATCAAAATTATATCTTTATCATTGAAAGAACTACTATCAACGTTAAGTGCATGTTAAAAGAAGACAGATAATGGAACTTGAATCGCCAGAAAACGGAATTAGTAGCATATTAAAGCTTAATCGATCGGAGGTGAAGGTTTAAGGACGTTTAAGATTTATTAGTGAAATTTGACGACGCGGATTTGATGGAAATGACATTCGAAGTTGTAAATCAAATCGATTCTGAAGACAATTGACCGGATTTTGCACTGACAAAGATTGTAAACTTAACAATTAAGCACTAAACAAACACAAGTAGATTTAGGCTTAGCTAAAAATCTTGAATTCAGACCCTTTCGCTGAAATCAAAATGGAGAAAATGTTCAGAAAGTGAAGGTGAATCGTTCAGCCGAAAAAATGTTCTCGTTTGATTGTACTGAGCAGCGATGAGGATTATTTATTAATTAAGGTTACATCAGTAAAAAATATTTTTTTTTCTTTTACATACATTTACATTTTTAATAAAAATTTAGTCACTTATATGGAATTAAATTTTTTTGTTTTTTAATAAGTTTTTGGAACGCAATCCCCCTTGTTGTACTGGCTCTGAGATTCATATAATACGATTTCACACACCACGTCAATTTCTAGGAATTCATTTACCATGTTATAAGAGGGTTACCTATAGTTTAATTTAATTATTATTTTAGACAACATGAAAATAGTAAGTAATGCACATGAAAAATGGCAGGACCTACAAAAGCGCTCTAATTCCGATTGACTTTAGAGATGGGTTGAGTCCGACGGATTCGTTCGAACGAGTCCATACTCTGAACGAAAAGACTCAATTCCGCTAGCTACTAGAGATTCGTTCATTTATCAGTTTTGAGTCCGTTGCACAGCAAGCAAGTAAGTGAGTGATACAGTCACATCAGGCATAGTATGAAGGTACTTTAAAATTCGGGAGCATTGAATATGACACGCCCCAATCATTCACTGCACTGACTCACTTCTAGTCCGCTGGCAAACTGCAAGCGCACGTACAAGGTACAACTGCTAGCGTTTGGGCTGCCTAGTAGGTGTGGTGTAGGGATAGGAATGGAAGAAAAATTATCGATATTTGGTATTCCCATATATCGAATTATGCGATACTAAGTATCGATATATCAAATAAAAATTATCGATAATTTGGAGTATCGGTATCAAATGATTATTTTGTTAAATAATGATAATATAGATTAAAAATTGAATCAAATTTTAACTACAAAGTACTGTACGAATTTGACCACAAATTCCTGAGTAGTAGTAGTGTTGTCCTTATTTCTTCAAATCCATTGATGTCCAAATATCTTCACTTACGCAGGACAAAAAGATCATTTGTGAAAGGTGTTTCGGCGAAAGGCGGCTTCGTTCGTCGGACATTATGCGTCCTGCCGCGGAAATAACCTCTCGGAAGGTTATTTTTGATTGTATTTTATTTAGCTGAATTATTTTATTATTGAATTGTTTTATTGAACTTTTATGCCTGAATTGATTATGATACTAGCGTGTAAGATTTTTTTCTTTTTGAGAGACATTTTTTCTTATTGAAACTTAAGGCTGTTGTTATTCCGGCACCCCTTAGTAGGACACACACACACATTTCTTTACCCAACTAAAGAAATTGTCATTTTGGATAGTAAAAAATATTTTTTGAATAAAGAGAATTAATTTGTTGAAATTTGGAAAAAGGAAAACAAAACAATTTAAAATCTTTCGATATCCGATAATATCGAATAAAAAATATCGATACAGTATCGCCTAATGGGGTGGATGGACTGACTACAAACGTGAACTGTGATATCATGGCACAGGAATTGCTTGCAGTGGCTGGTTTTGAGTTGGGGAATCTAAACGAAACCAATTTCGTTATCAGTCCTGTTGGCAGAAAGAATTAGTCCGAGTGAACGAATCTTTCGGAAAGAATCTTTTACGTGACTGGGATTCAAAGGTTCGAGTCGCTTAAAAGACTCATTTTGCCCATCTCTAATTGACTTTCAGATTTTTCTGACCTGAACTTCTCTCTTACAACAGACGATTAAACCTTAAAGACTTTTGGTGCATTTAAGTAGAAGGCATTGAAAAAATCTTTTTTCTGTTTTGATTTGTCCAGGAGCGTCAATTATAAACAATTACCGAAAGTACCACTCCAAAATAAATTGTTTTTTATTTGCTATTAACTTATTTATTATTATTTAAAATTATTAATTATGATTTCCTTCGTCCCTAGATAGTAGGGGAGCAATAAAGTAAGGCCGTTTCTGCGCAATTCAATATTTGTTTATTACAAGGGCGGAAGTTAAGCAAATGCGAGTCAGACAATCGCGGAATTGTCAAACACTCTTAACCAACCTTGGTCAACTATCCAAGAACATTTGCAGCAGATTGGAAAAGTATTCAAAGCAGGTGTTTGGGTCACGCATAATCTGTCCGAAGAAAACAAAGTTAACCGATCCACCACATGCAACTTATTGCTTCAACGGTATAATACAGAAGCGTTTTTTGATCGCTTGATCACTGGAAATGAAATATGTATCCTCTATGGTAATCCAAAACCCGAACGATAGTGGCTCTCTCCGAATGAATCGCCACTAGGCACTGCTACGACAGGCTTACATCCCAAAATCGCTCTTATGTGTTTGGTGCAGTATTCGCGGAATCGTTTATTTTGAAGTGCTGAAACCTAGACAAGCTGTGAATGCAGACCTTGACAGTAAACAATTTTATCGAGTAAATCAATCTTTAATTGAAATAAGCTTAAAAGAGAACGGGAAATGACTGACTTCAAAATAGAAAGACCTATAATTACCTACCTCCTTTTTGAAGAATTACGAGCCGCGGCAGAAATCCGGTTTTGCAAAACAAGTTTCTTTTTCTTAGCATACAAAGGGTAAAAAAAAAGTTTAAGTAAATGACAGTAATAAAAGACTTAATATTATATAAAGCTTTCAAAATGGTCTTCATTTTGAATGATGCAAAGCCTTTTCACAACGTTGTAGATCATTATGGTAGTGATATTTTCTTCAATTTTCCTAAATTGTTCAATAGGTTGATCCCTTGATGAAATTTTCACTTGGTACAAATAGTTTTTCATAACTGTCTAAACTTACAAATCCAAGGGGGTAAGGTCCCGTGACCGAGGTGGCCAATAAAAATAAATAGGACCACCACCTCCTAGTGAGCGTTCCTTGATATGTTCATTGAACAATTCGCGAATATTTCCACTATAGTGAGCAGGGGCTCCATCTTGTTGAAAAATAAATTTAGTTTATTAGAAATAAAAGTTTAATTCTCCACTTTCAGGATAACTAATTTGGTGTGCGGGTTAGTTTTACTTCACACATGCCAAAAAGAGAGTAAAAGGCTAATAGTGTCTAGTGTGCTACTAGTGTTTTTTTTTTACAAAAGAAGCCATTGTTTCAACTTAATGTTATAAATTTAGAGTTTAGGGGTCCTAAGCCTAACTTTCTAACATATTTCATCGGACTGTCATTGACAGATGGATGGAAAAAGGTTAGAAATGTTAAGAATTTGTTTCGTGATTATGGAATTCTTCTGACGTCAATCTTCAGGTTTATACGAATTACTAATGTTCTATAATAAAATTAATTCAAAATTACGGTGGTATATGGTAATTCGTTTTTGCTGATTTCATCGTGTTGCCAAATAGCAAATTTCTATCGAATTGGCAAAGTCATTCGAGATACCAAATACAGATTGTAACACGTTTAAAGCCAAGGGTCACATTAGCCCCATTAAGGGGGTCATCGTTAGTGTGAATTTTAGACGTTTCTTTCTAAAGGTACTGTGAACAAGTGGCGTTTCGGTAAAAATGCGTTTAAAGAATAAAAAAATGCTAAAGGGACACTTGGCGGAGCGCTCGAAAAACAGCTGTTAAATTTTCTTTGAGGGGAATCAAAAAATAATAATTTTTGAGGAAAAGTTTAAAGCATATTAGAACACAAACAAAGCATATTAGAACAGAAAAAAAAAATTTTCCAGGTCAGAATGACCCTATTAATTATTGCGTCGATCCCTAAAGAAGAAACGAGTGTTTAGCCCAAGGTTCAAGTCTTTGATCTCTGCGAGTCTAGCAAGAGAGCGTCTGTTTATGGTATAGTTGAAAACCAGTGAGAAGGAAATAATTTTTTCCCAGTTTTCCAAATATACGGTGGATTTAAATTTCCTATTTCAACCAAAACGATTCCTTACTTCTGAGAGATTAAATTAATAGTAAAACATTTTCTTATAAACAGCTGTGCTTTAATAAAAAGTAAGAATTAACACAGGCTTTTCTAAACAACAATTAGTGGTTATAATAAAATTTGTCCAGGGACTCTATGTTACTACTCCTAGCTTCGAGCATCCTCACTTTACATTCTAAACTGACATAAATCTGAAGAAATGTCCAATAAAAGGCATAATAAAAAATAAATAAATAGAGTAATTAATCAAATAAAACTTACCATTTACATCAACCACTAAAAATGTTATAGTAGATGCTGGCGACAAATTTACAAAAAGAATGTGC
Organism: Leptarthrus brevirostris; assembly: GCA_964036015.1. Lineage (NCBI taxonomy): Eukaryota > Metazoa > Arthropoda > Insecta > Diptera > Asilidae > Leptarthrus > Leptarthrus brevirostris. The sequence continues at coordinate 168,045,153 of OZ038371.1, read as the reverse complement.
AATACACAAGAAGTTCACATAGTCAACTGAACGTACAATCCATGATCAAAATATTTTTTTAGAACGACAGTACTATTTTAACCTGTAAGGAATTTTAAAAAAAACTTTTAAAGCAAGTCACTTTCAGTGCCGGTGGGTGCATAAATTAAATTATACATAGTAAATAATTGGCCAACAAAATATTTTTAACAATAAACCGAGTACCAGGAGGCAAATCGCAATCTTTCAAACAGAGAGTTATCGTAATCTTTATTATACCGTGAACAATGAAGTACGAAGGGAATAAGCTATGTAAAGGAGCTGCGATATAATCAATTTAACAATGTCTTTACTAAAGTATTATACACACAGCACATATGTGCCAGTCATATGTAATCACAGTTTAAACAAAAACAAATAATTTTACGGATTTTTCGAGTTTTTATTCAGTACAATGCAAACGATGCATTATAAGTAACAAAAAATACAAACAAAATGTACGTATGTAAGTCCAATAATTGTATAAAACGGTTGCTGCAATAAATACAAACAATAATTTGATATAGTCGAACTTTTCCTTATTGCTTTATTATTTTAGTAACCATACCAGCCGCAATTGTCACTCCACTTACTCTAAGCATTATCCGTCCCAATTCTTTGAAGTCTGAGTACCTTTCTAGGCAAATAGGTCTGGTTGTTTCAATTTCTACAAGCGCACATGTGTTGTTACCCAGGCACCTGGGTTTCTTTTTAATAATTTCGCCAGTACCTTTGTGTAGTTGAGCGTTTAATTTTACAATAGACGCAGGTTCAATTAATGACTGGTGATGTAAAATAACGGGATATCCAATTGTAATGGGAACTTTAATATTAAAAACTAGAATTCGTGCTTGTATTCGACTAGCAACTGGAATAGGATTTTGTGGATCACAAAGAATATAACCGACAAATATATTGTTCATATCAACTCCGGAAAGAGTCACAGACACTTGATCACCGGCAAATGCTGTTGTTTTTACGACGTCGTCAATAGTGATTCCTTTTATTTGACCTTGTTCTCTGCTAGGACCGATAAGCACCTTATCGTTTACGCATAACACGCCTGTTTCAATTCGTCCAGATATACAAAATCCTGATCCTGTTCCTTTAAAAATATCAGATACAGACATTCTAAAAGGTTTATCGATAGATCGTTCTGGGATTTTAAAGCTGTCAATGACTTTTAAAAGAGTTGGACCTTTGTACCACGAAACAAGCTCCGGTTCAGCGGCTTCTTTAACTAAATTCTCTCCTGTTAGACCAGAACATGGAATAAATGTAACGTCAGATTCCTTAAAACCCGCTTGCTTCAAGAAAGCTTTTAGCTTTGTCACAATTTCATCGAATCGATCTTTGGACCAATTTACTGTGTCCAATTTGTTGACAACAACACCCAGTTGACTTACACCTAGGGACCTGAAATAAAATATATAAGTAAATTATCTATCGTTATTAAAATATTTATTTTTATAAATTAAAATTAAGTTTAAAGTAGTTGCACGGCTGTTAGGGAATATTTAGGTTGGCTATATAAAAATATGCTTCAACAATATTGGAACTTATACGTTATATACTCGTATGTATATCAATTGCAAATTACTTTTAAAAAATGTATTTTTATCGGGATGAATATTTACCTGAAATTGTTTATTAAATCACTTAACCTCGACAAAAAAAGTTTAGCTAAAAGGTTTAAAAACGAATTTAAGGCTAATGCTCTATTAGAAAACACATTCTGTTGAGTCCGTTCCGTTTTACTTATTTATTTTCCATCTAACAATGTGCTTAACGGGTCAACACTGTTGAGCATTTGGCTCAACAGTGGTCAAAGTTTAGCACAGCCAACATTACATTGCTACTGGCTTTGATCTTACCGAGACGACCTTGCTTTTCATGTATAAATCGATTGTGAGACCAACTCTGACATATGGAATCCTGATTTGGTAGGGCGCTGTTGAAAGGTAATGTAACCTTAAGAAGCTCTTTAAAATATAAAGAACCGCGTGTTTGGGCATCTCAGAAGCGATACGTGTACAACGCCAACTGCCCCGTTGGAGTCAATGCTCCATCTTCCCCCACTGGATCCCCACGGTAGGAATATAGCTGCTCGTAATGCCGTTAGACTGAAGGAATCCAACAGTTGGAAAATTTCGGACACAGCAGGATACTTATAGCCTACTCGGGACATTATCTACAGGAGAGCACTGACTATGCCGTTCCTACAATAAGCTTCGCGAAAACTTTCTCTACTAGAATCCCTAGCAGGGAAGAGAGGGAAAGTTGTCAGTGACTACCAATGCCAGGTATACCGATTTTCACGGATGGTTCAAAAGGGGGAAACAGGGTAGTGACGGGAGTTTTCCCCGACCGCCCAAGCATACGGAACTCGTATCGATTGCCGGACCACTGTAGTGTTTCAAGCAGAGGCGACAAGAGTACTGCTGTCACACAAGGACCTGCAACGGTGTAGTTAAATTTTCTTGTATAGCGACAGTTAAGCGGCCATTAAGGCGCTTGACTCAAATACGTTCAAATCAATACTAACTAATCTAACCTAGCTTTTCATTTGTGGATCCCATTTGTCAATCCTTGTGTCATTCAGCGTTCTTGGTTTTGTTTTCTTTTGGGCAAATTAACGGCTATGCAAAAATTTGGTTTTGATTTTTGCAACATTCATAGCTTGAAAAGTAACCTTTTTCGGTTTACTGCCACTTGACTTGTGAAAAGCCGGTTGTTTTTGCACTAAGTGAAACCAAGGTTGTTTCTGATTCTGATATTAATCAGTATCGCATTCCTGGTGATCATGTAGTACCGCTCTTCTCTCCTCAGAGTGAGATCACAGTTTACATTAGGAATGATGTTCCCTCTTCAATTGTCTCTCAATTCATTTTTGCTTTTTATACCGCAACCCGAATATGTCTGATGCTAATACTAAAAATAACTTGTCTTCATATATCTAGAAATATCTCTGTCTTCTGAACGTCTTTCAACGTTTACAACACGCAGTGTATCAGGCATTATTTTAACAACTGTTTAAGAGTCCGACTCGTGTTCCTGATATTACAAATATTCGGTTTCGATCACGGCTCCTTTGGACAATTCAGTACCAATGTCGATTTTTGCATCTCCTCTCTGATAACCGCGGGTCGAACAAGGATTAGTGTGACACTTTAAAAATTCTGATTGAGCTGGACTTAATACATATCTCAGAGAGCTGCACTGGACGGATTGCTTCTCCACGGGAGACGATAATCATAGCACCGAGTATATTTTGAACATGTTATGATTTGTAATGCATCGCTTTATTCCTCATAGCTTCAGAAACGTGAAACTAACCCCAATTGCAGCCTACAAGTTTGCCCATCTCAGGAATTAAGATGTATCTATAGAGCTGCGCGAAATATATCCAAATCAGTGATTAGGTCTGGCTAAGTTCAACTTCGACCAGAGCGTTAGACAGAAGGTATTAAGGGCAGTAAGAACTTTCGGTCTCCCGTCAAAACCGTGAAGAAAAATTTTACCAGTTCTTTAATACCACCACTCATCCATAATGGGAATGTTTGTACTGGCTCTTTGGACAAATCAAACTTGCTTGCTGCTAATTCTTACTTACCACCTTCACTGTAGCCTCTTACATCGCCGTAGTTCACTAGCAGACAAAAGCCGCTACACTTTTGCATTCGGGTAATTTTTAAGGTACTCTAAACTGGACGTATCTAAAGCTACTGGACCTGATAAATTTTCGCCACTGGTTTTAAAATGTTGTCCTCTACCTCTGCGCAAATTCTTTCACCTTTCGTAATCAACAGGAATGTTTTGCCATTAACCACAACACGAAAAACTCTTTCAATAATCTGAAACAGTCTTAAAGAACCTTGACATTTCTCGATTGCACCACAGCAACGTTTCCTTCAGTTAAAGATTTTCCACAAACAAAAACTTTACCCATTTTGGCAACACATTTGTAGCGATATTCAGAAGACTACTGAAAGTCACAAAGCAAAATTATTTTACAAAGTTATTATTAAATTATTTTTTAGACAGAACTGACTGGAATGTAAACTATTTTATTCTAGGTGTCAACAATGAAGAGAAATATGGGAACAAGAATGTTATGTATTGTTGTGCCTTGACCATCTCTAAAGCCCAAACTACAGCACAAGAAAGGTCTCAAATGAAAATTGTTGAAAATTTAATTCTCTACTTTGATACTGAAAAGTTGTACTTCATCCTTTTTTAAGATGCCGGATCGCTGTAATAATCGCCAACCTGGATTTAGACTTACGATAGAGCCCTAACAACCTTAAAAAAAATCAATTACTAAGCATTTAAAAACTAAGGGAGCATAAAAACGAAGTACAAATAAATGTACGGCCGTGGCTAAATCATTAAACTCAAACAAGTCTTTCGGAGTTTTAGGATTTCGTCTTGTCTTAATTTGACTAACTATTTTTGTGAAATTTTCGTTTTATCAGCAATTTTCTGTTGAAAATATCTTTTTCCGACCAATAATGTTTCAACTGCAACAAAAATTTTACGAGAACGTATTTTTTACCAGGGAAAGAACTTTAGCTGTATAATGCAAAACTGGTTAAGGATAATGATTAGACCAAGTTGTAAATAAATTTCATTAAATTGCATATAGAGACTTAAGTGGATTAAGGATGCAGGTTTGAGCCTCGGTCTCCCTGAGTTTTTAATTTGCAATTGCAATAAATTAAAAGCCTGAGCTGTTGGTTAACCCGAAGCAACATTGAAGTTATGTGATAGTATGGAAAAGCTAAAACGAAATTTTTCAAAGCATATAGGATAACTATATGAGAACCAAAAATATAATATTACCAATAAGGCAATGTTAGGCGTGTTCTTCTTACTGCAGTAAGCTCAGCAGGTAAGGACGCATATATATATTTATATCATCCAATGACTGCAGTAAGCTCAACACGTCTCGTATACCCCGTAAAATTTCTTGTTCAGCTTTTTATTAAGGTGCGAAGCAACAAAGCAGATTTCGTGAGAATACAATTTGAAATAGTAACTGCGTATAAGGCGATCTCAAAACTCCCTGTTTTGGCATACATATGCTCCACATAAGAAGGTGTGTTTCTATATAGCACAAAAGACGTTGTAGGTGGGCATATACCACCACTACTTATTTCATCCACGTCAAGCAATATTACTTTTTAATACCTTTGCAAAACTAGCAGCGGTGTATCTACTTACCTGACTAATAGAGCATGTTCTCTAGTTTGCCCCCCTTGTTCAAATCCGGTCTCGAATTCACCTCTCGTTGCATCGACGACGAGTATAGCCACATCAGCTTGAGTTGCACCAAAAATCATGTTAGGAATAAAGTCTTTATGTCCAGGAGCGTCCAATAAAGTCACCTAATCACAAAATGTTACATTTTCAATATAAATATTACCAAATTTAACTTACAATTCTTGACTCAGTTTCAATCCTGGAGCTACCTACATCCATTGTTATACCTCTGGCCCGTTCTTCACCGGTTTCATCTAATACCCATGCGTACATAAAACTCTGTTTGCCCATTTTCTTACTCTCTTGTTCATGTTTGTGCATTATTCGTTGGGATACATTTCCGGTATCATATAGCAAATGTCCCATTAATGTGCTTTTTCCTGCATCTACATGACCAATGACGACCATATGAAGATGACTCTTTTCATCACCTCTCTCTTTGGAATACATCTTCTGGGCATTACGTTGTGGGGCATCCTTTATTTTAGCACTAGTTCGTTCTCGTCCTTCTTCAATCGATGACGGTTCAGGAGTATTCCTTCCAGACACAGCAGGTGATTGAATCTTCGGTGAATTAACATCAAACCCCTTTTTGGCAGATTTATCTTGAGTTGTAACAATTGTGGTCACAGTTAAATTCTTTTGAGTCTTCTCCACCAGTTTGCTTCCAAGCCCTAAATTTGCGAGATCTCAATTTTGTATAAATAGTTTTAATTAAAACTGTCACAAATTCAAAATAAAAAATTTTATTAATTTTGTCTTTAAATTTACAATCTATCTTAAAAATATTTTTTATCTTTCTGCTTTAAAAAATGTTTGAATCTTAATTCTTGTACCGTTGTTTTCACTTTAAAAGAATCTCTTTTTATAAATACTACCTAAAATCTTCATGTAACGTACATTTTTTTCTATTAACCATGAAAAATGTGGCTAAACAAGATCCATTGAATTAATAATGTGTAAACTAATACTACATTTATTTTGAGAACAATTCGAGTTTAAAAAAAAAATTATATGCATTTAATCGACAAGTACCTAAAATAGTCGTTTTATATTATTAAAGGTTTTAATAAAAAGATGATAAAAATATCACCTATATATTATTTCGGTAGGAGTTGGAAGTCAGGTAGAGCTATTCAGAGTTCATTGATATTTTCATTACATATAAATAATTTAGGGAAACTGCAGTTGCCGTTTGGCTACACGACTGAAAAGATATAAATTAACGGTATTCTAAACTCTTCGAAATTCAAAATACCAAATATTCTTGTTATATTCATGTTATCGTGCAGATTTCACTGTCAAACGTTTACGGGTACGCGTATTGTACTAATGTCCCATCCGTTATAGACTGTAGTATAAAATTTATTGTTCTTGCCCTTCGCGTTTTTAAAGTATCTTTTTATAGGAGAAATCAACCAGTTGTTAGTGTTTATTGCCAGTTTTTCTGAGCGTTTTAAGAGTAGAATATGACATTAAGTATAATGGAAAGGATTTAAAATATATTTATTCTCTCAGAAAGTATGGCCAGTAGAAAATTATGGCGTTCAGCAGCAGTCCGATAGCCTGCAATTTTCGAGATCTTCAGTTTTAGTGAAATCATCATTATGCTAATGCTATTTCGACTAGTGTAATTCATTCTTCATTCTACGTCTTTTCTTTCAGATACTTTAAGTAATATCTACTAAGAAAATCAAGTGAAACTTCTTTTGCAGCCCTCAAATGGTCCCGGTTACCGTATATTTTATTTTGAATAGTACTACACAGTACACTAACATTGAGTAAAAATGCTTGCAAAGTTATAAGATAATGAAAACAGCAAGTACAAGTGGTGTGGTGTGAGATAAGCAGATCGGACAAATTTAAAACGAACAGATTTGATTTTGCTATAGCGGCCTGCTCTGCCCTTTTGTCTTTGTTGATCAAATGGCAATTGTAAAACTGTAACGATCGAGCACATCTCCCGTGATTTTTTCAAGTGTTATAGTTAAGCGGCTGTAATTGATTTGCTGCAGTTTTATTAACGAAAACGAAGGTAATGGGTTGAATCCAATGTTGCGGATTTCTGAGGAGAAACGCGTATTTTTCAAACAAGAAAAAAGTATCATGGATTTTACAACGGATTTTGATTGAAACACGGAATTTCTACGGATTTATATAAAAATTCTACGGAAATAACGGAATTTTTATTATTTCCATCACTTTCAATTAGGTTTTTATTACAAACATTTCAGACTTCCTGGCATCGGCAGAAAGTTCTTTATATCTTCTACCGTTTTCTGACTATATGGTTTAAAAAAAGATACATCTTTTATCTGTCGAAGATTCTCACTGACACGACATCTCGCATGCTGCTAATGAAATTATTTTAGAATATGTCCGCCTCTCCGTGCTTAGATTCAAAATATTCAGATTAAGATAATTCCATGTAAGTTAATGATGTGAAAGTTGTGTTGTGGAGCAGCAAATCTATATTTAATTTTTTCTATAATTCAACACAAAGCTATGAAACGGCAAAAAAGAAATATAAAACTGGAAACGGTTTCTAAAAAGCAAAAGATGTATCAATAAAGTACGAAGCAAACTGAATATATTTTTACTGAACTTAAAAATCCATATACTAAACCGTACTTACTACTTTTAAGCTATGTCGTAAAACTTTGTGTTTGCTGTGCAAAATTATGTAAACAAAAAAGGTGGACCAATGGTGAATCTAGTGATGATGTTTTTGGTCCGAACGGAATGGAATAACAATTCATTTTACATCAAGGACAAAAAATTTCTAAATGAACCAACTATTTCGCATTTGGCATGCAATTATCGCTGATGTTTGTTTTTCTAGTCGATTTTGATACAAGAAAAAGTCATTTCTCTAATACAGAAGGAATTATAAACAAATACATCGTTTCTCGTTTCGATATCTATTGGTTCTCCGTTCAAAAACTACCCGACATCAAAAGAAAATCTCCCAGTTTTAGTCAGAGGATACGTTCCTTTTACTCCGACGATAATCTAGCTTCGGTCCGAGATCGAATTCGTTCACGAAAATAGTGTCAGATGCTGAAGTTACATAACAAACTGAGTTTCAACTAAACATACTTTTTAGTTTTCGAACTGACATGTCATCAGAAACTAAACCGAAAAGTGCACTGAAAATCAATCCGCTTCGGTTTAAAAATGTTGCTTCGTTGCGTACACTTTTCGGTTTGATGTACATGTAACTAGCGACTAGTAGTGAAGTCTTTTTATAACCTTAAACTTCTTTTTTTTAATAATGGGAAACAATTTTTTTGTCGAATCGTAATTATGCTTTTCATTTACAAGATTCAAACTCATATGCCATTTTAAATTTAATTTTTGAATGGTGTAACAATAGACACAAATTGTGAACTCAGTTCTCGATTCGATAATGTTTGCAGAGTAAGAAGTTTCACTTCGATCGTGTGTACAGTAACACACAGAGTTTTTTAATAGAATAAATAACTTTTATTATTATTCCACAGACAAAGTTATTTACTTCCAGATTTTTGCTTTAAAACAACTTTTTAAAAAATCAAACTCTTCAGCCAAATACTACTTTCAAAAAATTTAGTTGCTTGCAAAGTATATTTGTTATACAAAGTAAATTAAGAGAGAGAATTTACTTCGAGTATAAAACTACACAGAGAAAACGAGCACCGAAAAGTTAGCCCAATTAAAAGTGTGAATTACATACTTACACTTTTGTACTGAAAAAGTAACTGTCTGTAATTTTTAAATAACGCAATTTATTTTTTTAAATATTCTCCGTTAGCATAGCGCAGTAGTTATTTTCTTAATTATTTAGCCAGACCCCTGAACAGATGGTAATATGTAAGGGAAAAATCTGGACATTGTGATGAGAAGGACAGAACTTCGTACCCTAACCGCGAGCATTTTCGTACGATATGTTGTACGATATGCGAGCTGATGTTGTCGTGCAAGAGGATTGGTTAAAGTCTATTGACGGGGCTAGTTTGCCACTGACGCAATTTGTCATGCATTGTCTCAATTTCACGACAAAATGATTCTGATGAAGTGGCGTTCTGAGCCGAAAAACACACTGTACTTTCGTTACAAGTATTCTGCCACAACACTTCATTAATGTATTCTCTTGTTTCTGCTGCATTTAGTCGTTTTATAAATTAAAAAAAAAAGTAAGCTGTACGAATTTCTCTACTAGAAAGCATATCAATAGGTGTAAAAAGAGACAAATGTATACAACTCTTAGAATAACGATATATGAACAGAATACATATTAACTACCTTATCTTTCAAAACCAAAAATATATATATATGAACAAAAGCTAAGTTCATACGAAAACACCTTATATTACAAGGTTAGGAATTTAGAAATTTATATATTTAGCTCAATTGGAGAAAAAAAAAATCCTTAATGTCTTTCAGTTACTTCGTTATCCTCATTATATCTTAGACTTGGCCACCCTTTCTGTTCGTAGTGGTGGTCTTCAATAGTTAACCCGCTGCAATTAAAGAGGTTAGATTGGTATAGTCAAAGCTAACTTCGTTACTACGAAAGAATGATGAAAACAAGTTAAAACTAACAAAATTGGATATATTCACATAAAAGAAAATTCACTTAAAATTTCCTGTGAAAATTACACGTGCTCTAATGGGAAAATTGACATTTATGTTTAAATGATAAATGATGTTAAAAATCTAAAATTTTGCAAAGTAAATAGATAAATCTGCTTATACATATATACAAAAAGAGGTTTCGCGCGAACTGCGACAAGTGAGATATGTAACTAAGAACTCTCAGTTAAAATGTGCTTCTCGCGAAACGTTTCAGTTCATTTTGAGCCACATACATTGCATACACATATTGAGCAACTGAGCAAGTGAGACTGGTTTTTAACGTCGCAGTTGTCTCAGTTTTTTTTTATACGATGTGGCCAAATCCTAGGGGACAACCCATTGATGCGTTAGCATGGTTTTGGCCGGAAGGGAATTAGGGTAAGGGAAGTGAGGAAACTTGAGTCTTGTTTTTGCATTGCTGCGAGCTAGACAACAGCCCAGAGACGGAGTGGATTATTTTAATTTCTTAATAAAAGCTCACGGGGTCATCTGGTCTCGAACCCGGGGCCCGTGGCATGATGGTCGTGCGGCTCAACGCATTGATCCAACTCCGTCTATTATAACTAGTACCGGTGAATTTTTTTTAAAGTGTTTGTATTTATTTATGTTTTGGTAGCTGCTATTTGCGTCAACGTACAAAATAGTGTCCTTAGCAAACAGAAAGCAGTATTATTTTCTAAATTTCAAATTGGAAAAGTTCGTCACATTAATAGCTGTGCAAATTGACATTTCCTGAACTGGGATAACTGAAACGGTTGCTCCAAGTTTCGTTGACCAACTGAGACGTGTCGCGCGAAAGCACCTAAAGTTTTAGAATTATTAGGTGAAAAAAATTATTCTTGTAGTAAATGAGTTATTAACGTAAAAGTTGGCAACGTTTAATTAAATTAAATATGACACCGCACAGCTGGAGCGCGTTCGAAAGCACGACGGCAGATGACTTTTATCGTTCCGTAGTCCGCTAAATGTCATTAGAGTAATCAACGATTCCTGACTTTGCTTCGAAGCAGAGTTGTCCGCAGTTACGCTCAGAGATAAAAAGTGAACTGTCCAATATTAAAAATGAAAATTTTTATTTCACATAACTTTTACGATAACTGAGAATTTTGGGAGTACATAATTGACAACATTGATAAGTTTAAACGTGGCATAACTTTTGAATTGACATACAAATTACCTCTGACTGCACCAACCCAACTTCCTTAAGGGGGGGAAAGTTAAGTAAACGTATGTTTTTTCAAAAATTTATTGTAAAGAATTGGTAAAAGATTTTGAAAAGAAAAAAAGCACATCTGAAAATATACGTTTTGAACTATCGCTAAAATTTTTTTGACACAAAAATATTTCAAAATGGCGGCGCTACAGCTGCTGGAAGTTGGGCCCTTGGTTTTACGCCGTACAGTGTACAAGTCTCAATTTTGATCTAAAATCAAAAAACTAAATTTCTATTGTTAAAATATGAAAAAAACGCACATGACGAAGAGAAAAATAAAAAAATTGCAAAATCAAGACCATTTTAAAATAAAAGTTCCATATTTCGTTATCAAAAATTGGTAAAAAACAATGTTTTAATTTGTTTTTAAAAGAAAACTAAGACGTCATGTGGCCAATAAGTAGAGAATATTTCCTCAAAATTTCAGAAAAATTGGTTAAGAATTGGATGAGCTACGTTGCACAGCACAGGAAATTTTGCGTTTCGAGAAAAACGCATTTAAAATTAAGTACTCTTGCGTACCTGCTTTCAGTAACACTTTAAGCGCTTTAGTTATATGTACTATAAAGACATCTATACTTCGAATTGGTAATTAAAAATTAAGGAGCATATTCTACAGATGTTATAGTAATGTTTTGACCGTTCTCCTAAAATTTCATGAGAAAATGAAAGCTCGGCTGCTACTTTATCTCCTTTTAAAGGGCCAAAGCATGGATTATGATGTCATTACAGCCTCAAAAGATGTATTGAGCTTGAGACATTGAAATTTTCAAGGTTCAAGATAAGCTTTTTTAATAATTTAAAAAAAAAAATACATTTCTGCTTTTTAAATTAATGATTTAAACGTATTCATGTGCGCGGCAGCATCTTGATGAATTTGGCTCGTCAAAGTAAACTGCAATTTTACTCTCGATTAAAATTATATGCGTATGCGTATTTATAAAGATGGCAGCGGTTTTAATTAGCAAATTAATTTGTGTTTCATAAAATCAATCGCTTTGCTGTAATAATAAAAACATGCTATAGTGTCCCAAACAAGTGATATTTGTGAGATATATAATAAAACGTCATATTATAGACTAGAAAATTTTACGTAAAAATTACTTCGCTAAAAGATTACAATAACATAAAAATTAATATTTAATTCAATGGAAACTGTTGCAAATTGCCATAAGATAATTTAAATAATTTACGTCTGCTGCAAACTATTCCTACTAACTATAACTAGCAGAGTTTCAATAACATTAATTAAAAACTTGTAATTACTTTAATAATAATCAACGCTATGGTCCACAATTATAAAAGGACATGAAATAAAAACTTAAAGATAAATTTCTCATCATATATTTGCATTAAATTTATTTAGATGTCCCAAAATCACATCATCGCGCGATTTCGATTCGAATTTGAAATGCATCAATCTATGTGTTGGATTAAATGCATGCTTTATATAAGGCACTTTTTTACATCGATACTTGAGACATATGATCTTTCCGAATCTTGTGGGCGATTTTTTTAAAATTATCGAATTATTTTGTACAACAGACACTATATCAACATTTTGATCGTGTAAAAACGTGCTTCGATCGCAGTCGATAAAAGGGATAAAAAAGTTTTCTTCTTTTTCCACAGATGTACTAGGCGCTTCTGTTTTAGTGACTGTTATGTCACTTAAAGCGTTAGTCAAATCGACAAGGTAACCTTCATCCCTACCCCGAACGCTTTCATCTACTGTGAGCTTTTTAAAATTTTCACTGATTCGATCAGAATCATCTTTCTTTGCCTGTTTTGCCTCCTTGATCTTTTTCAGCGACAGTTCTAGTGGAGTAAGTGCAACCTTATTAAGATCTATACCATTGTTTGGAGAGCTACTTAATTTTGGAATTTTAAATCCCCCTGTGCTACCTCCAGATTTATTTAACTGATTATTAATAAACTGATTTAACTTGGAACTTGGATCGCTTGACGGTGATATATTTAACTTAGGTAACATAAACCCTGATTTAGATGGTGATTCTCCTAACTTATAATTTTGAAGATTGCTTTTTATTAGCTCATCAAGTCTACTTTTATTGTTACTTTTGTCACAACCCTCTGTTAAATTAAGCACAGGAACCTTAAAGGTAGCTGTGAACCCATTCTTATCGCTACTACCAAGTTTAAAAGAGTTTATTTTGGAATCTTACCTTACAAAATCCGAAACGAATTCCAGGAAAATATGCAAATAAAGAAACATAAATTTGTTAGCACAAAGTGTTGTATATACAATTTTTCACGGCATTCACCTTTTTCTACAGCAGGCTCATTTAAAGTTTTAATCGTGCCCTTTTCTTGTGGAGGCGTAGACGTAGAATTTAAAATAGAATCCAAAGCTGACGGAACATCATAATTATATTTCATTGCTGTTTCCACTATTTGTTTTTCTGAAACTGTGTCGCCTACAACGCTTCTGATTTCATCTATACATGACATCAGTTTGGCCTGTTCAAGATCACCAAGAACAGGAATCTGGAAGTTTTCGGAGTCTCGCCTTGTTTTTCCGTGATGACCACCAGTATCTTCTTCCTCCTCATCTTCTTCTTCGATATTTCGGTGATTTGCAATAAAAGCTGAAATACTTTGTTGGCCTCTGGCTCGATCGTAAATCCACTGTGATGCATCTGTTGGTGATATGCAATTATCATCATCGACAGAATGGCCATAAAGATCATCATATTCCTCGTACTCTGAAAAAAATTTAAATTCAATTTATAAAACAATGCATAAGGATTTGTTAATATAAATGCAAATGTTTAACAATTCTTACTATTAGGGGCCGTTCAAACATTATGTAAGGCAGTTACAGGGAGGTGGGGAGGGTCTTGCGAAACATTACGGCGCGTTACAAGGGAGGGAGGGGGTCAGAAATCTTCAAAAACTGCGTTACGCAATATTTGAACGGCCTCTTAGCGACAAGTTTTGATATTTTATAAGTTGTCGAGCTCAATCCTTTTAAATACCAAATTAAATTTTTAATTGTTTTAATTTGACGTAATAATAAATTACTCTAAAGATAACTTTCCAACTCTAGCATCAAACCAGCCCTCTGAATTCACTAGCAGAGACACAAACCTCTCCGTAACTTCAATTGGCGATTGCCATTTGTCTAGTCCAGGTATAAGTAACCTCTTGTTTAGGGCAAAAGTACCATTTTGCCTCTCATTGAAGGGCAACCTAAATAGATTTTGGCAAGGCACTACAGAAGTGAAAGTTCAGCAGTGGAAGATTACACTAGTTTACACCAAAAAAGATCTGGTTTCTCATAGACTTTTTATAATGTATTTTGGGGCGTAGATTAAAAAAATGGCAACTATTTTTTTCTTGAGATTCATTTTAGCGATATTCTCAAAAAAGCCGTTATTTGACCCTTTTCTCAGTTATTTACCTATCTATCCATCAATTTTTATCCGATCTTGATATATTGCATATCGTTTGAAAGGTAATCTTCTCCTCATTCCAACGATATTCTGTTTAATTCCCAAAAAAGTGATTTTTCCGGAATTTTTAAATTGTCACTAAATTTCAATTGCGACGTTAATTCCAAGAAATTTTTTTTTCGTTATTTGAAGATTTAAGATGAAAGGATTATTCTTTTACGAAAATTTTAAGTATAAATTTGTCCAAATCGGAGAAAAAATTTAGAAGTTACTCAAAAATAAATGAGAAAATGAAATTTCTATATTTTCACATATTATATATATTTTGGTCGAAAATACATTTTTTGCTTGTGCTTCTTCGTAGAATCCGTGAATTTCTGTTAATTTTTATGCATTTCAGATGGGAGATAAATTTCCTTTTCTCATTAATTTTTGAATAACTTCTAAATTTTTTGTCAGATTGGGGCAAATTTATAGTTCAAATTTTTTTTAAAGAATAATCTTTTGTCTTAAATCTTAAAAATATGAATAAATAAAATTTATTAATTATAATTATTATTATTGAAATTTAGTGACTTTTCAAAAATGCTGGAAAATAACCTTTTTTACCTTTTTTTTTACTTTGATCACCGGTAACTTCATCAAATCTCATCCGACCCGCTTAAACAGCATAGCGTTGGAAAGAGGACAAAGTTTCAAACGATATGCAATAAATGCAGATCGGATAAAAATTGATGGATAGATGGGTAAATAACTGAGAAAAGTGCTAAATAACGGGTTTTTTGAGAATATCTGGAAAACGATTCTTAAGAAGAAAGAAATGGTTGTCATTTTTGGAATCTACGCCACAAAATACATTGAAAAAAAGTCCATGAGAAACCAGATCTCGAGATGAGGCCCAAATTTGTAAACTAGTGTTATCAAATGATTACATTATTTTTATGTGTATCCTCCTTATATCTTCTACAAATAAATTACCGATCAGCCACCATACTTATATTATAAGAATGAAGTTGTTCAGATTAGATCCTCTTCATAAACTTACTATATATATTTTCCGGTACCTTTGCTGTCAAGTCACAATTTTAAAGCAAGGAAATATCTTATCTAGCCAAACAGAAGTAAAAATTGGAAAACATTAATATCACCCAAAGAATCTTGCTGGTGGAGTCTTTCTATTGCTACAAATTTTGTCGGACGTAGTTGGTAAATAACTAGAGTCATCTATATTTAAATATTTCTTCGGAGAGAGTCACTTTTATGTAGAAGCGTTTTCTTTCCTTTTTTTTTTGGTCAAATAGACCTCTTATTTTACTAAAAAAAATAAAAGTTCTTCTTAACCATTTTCATCAAACTGAAAAAATAAAAGCTCAAATTGACCTGTTATTTTGTTTCGAAAAAATAAAACATTTTAAATAACTGTTATTTTTCATCATGAATTATAAGTGTCCAGAAATACCAGGTAAAATACCACTGTTTCAGAAAAAAGAGAAAACAGGTACGGTCCCTGTTAAAAACACCATTTAAAAATTAAAATTAACTCATCTAACTCAGAAGGCGGACTTCTCAGGCAGGAGCCTAGAATCAGTTCACCTATTCACCAGAATATAACAATATGTTTCGGTGAATGAGGCTCCCACACTAACATGCAAAAAACATAAATAATCAAAACTAGACTACGCACAACTTAACAATCAGGAGTGCACAGAGAACAGAGATCGTTTCAGCGGATCTTTAGTAAGGGTAAGGTCGAAAAATGGGCAAATAGTCACAGCTCTACACATGCGATTTATGGGCTCGTTCATACCATAGTTAGACCAAGAGTGAACGACATGTAGTAAAGGCAGTCTCCTAAAGCTATACGGGGTATGTCCATAAGAAACCTTACCTGCGAGGGCACAAGAATCTATGTTCGAGTTCAAAAGCGGGTGAATAAAGACCAGGTCACCAACTCTGCCTATAAAGAGGGCATATTAAGAAATCGGAGGCGATCCTCATAAGGAGAAAGCCTTAATGGATCATTCCACGGGAGGTCTCTTAGTACGAACCTAACAAAGTTCCGCGGTACCGACTCGATGCGTCTTGAATGAACAGCATAGCAAGGTGACCAAACCTTGACATAACCCAGAACTGAATTACTCCTAGACACAATATAGTTTATGTACAGAGAGAAATCGAGCTTTTTGTATAGCTTCACACCAACATCAGTAACGGACTGCACGCGACGGATAGTAGTATCCACAAAGGTATAATCAAAGACGAGCTAACTGAGGTTCCTAGAGAATGACATAACTTCACATTTATCCAGGTTAAGTTGCAGCCCATTTGATCCACACCAAACCTTGAAGGCATTTAAATCATCCTGAAAAGCAGGAAGAATCATAACTGTTTCTAACGCAAGAGAAAATCTTCATATCGTCTCCATAGATTAAGACTTTGGGAGTGTTTAATCAGGGGGAAAATGTCGTCAATGGCAAGAATAAACAGCAGGGTGCTAAGATGGCTTCCCTGAGGTACGCCGGTCAAAATATGCCTTCTTCGCGATGAGGTTAAATTTCTCCTTCGTATTTCCTCTTCGAAGTGCTTCACTCACTCATATTACACGCACACGTTATAGCCATTCCTTTGTTCCGATTTGGATGGTTCTTTTGTTGTTGTATAGAGTATGATCCCCCATTGCTAACAGAGATGCCAGACGGTATGAAGAAAAAGTCGCCGAGCCGTGAAATCCGTTTGCATAGAATGCAGATATCAAAGGGTGTTTTCGAGTTTGCTTCTGAAGCATCATACCGGGGACATGAACACGATTTTGCCAGTCATTGACTCTCAAAGCCATTTTGTTTTTTAAAAATTAAAAACAAAAAAATTGAATTGCGCATTTCAAATATTGTTGTTTTAGAGCATAATACTTAAAATGTGTCAAATATAAAATATATTTTGAAAAAGAAAGAAATTGACTCACATTTAGTCTTTTACAGGAGGGTCCCCCTTAAAGTAGC
Organism: Leptarthrus brevirostris; assembly: GCA_964036015.1. Taxonomy (NCBI): domain Eukaryota; kingdom Metazoa; phylum Arthropoda; class Insecta; order Diptera; family Asilidae; genus Leptarthrus; species Leptarthrus brevirostris. The sequence goes on along the minus strand of OZ038371.1, from coordinate 168,027,628 downwards.
TAGTTGAAATATGTACAGACAGTGAGTATATTATGAATTTAGTAAACATTAGAGTTTACAAGAAATTAAAAGACGAAGTTATTTTATTTCAACACCCTTGTATTTCCCTTTAACTAGCGGTTTCATGCAATTTCTGTGTAATGTAAAAAATATATGACGAATGATCTTCTTAAAGGAACACTCCCGGAAGCTGAAACGCGACAAAAATGTTATTATGCTGAAATTGTATTTCAAAATTATGATGGTGTTACTTACTCATATATATGTTTTTTAAAGCCAATTATAACTGATGTACAAATATGTGTAATTATATCATATCATGTGTTTTGTTTTTTTTACTTATCTTCCAGTGTTTTCCTTTTTTTGTGTTATTTTCAGACTATAGGATTCTGTCAATTTATCTGACTCTTTGTAAGCGTAGTAAAGTTTATCATCAACAAAATTCTAGGCCATATTTCGAACCCAACCAAATTTGGTTTGAGTGGATGGGCAACATTTCTTCAAAAGTTAAGAAAGTAAGTAGAAAAGTGAGTAAAGAAATAGAAGACGCTAGAAATCACATTTAAAAACAGCATTAAGCTGTACCAAAAAAAAATTGCTTCTTAATGTAATTGCTTAGACTCTTTCCCACGAACTTATCCAATTTTGTTCCCTACATTTATTGGACTCGACTTAAAGACGAACTTGCTGAAGAAAATTAGCTAATCTATATTCCATCTTTTTCGTCTTGTTTTTAATAAATTTGCTTGAATTTCACTTTCATGGTTTTCAACAAATATTCTACTTTTACTCAACAAAATTTTACTGAAAAAGTCTTTTGTATAAAAATCAAAAGAACAGGATTTATGTGCACCAGCTTCAACAAGTTGGTTTTTTTTATATACGATGTGGCCAAATCCTAGGGGACAACCCTTTGATGCGTTAGCATGGTTTTGGCCGGAAGGGAATTTAGGGTAAGGGAAGTGAGGAAGCTTGAGTCTTGTTTTTTTTGCATTGCTGCGAGCTAGACAACAGCCCAGAGACAGAGTGGATTATTTTAATTTCTTAATAAAAGCTCACGGGGAAATCTGGTCTCGAACCCGGGGCCCATGGCATGGTGGTCGTGCGGCTCAACGCATTGATCCAACTCCGTCTCCTAACTGGTTGGTTAGTTTTGAAGAAAGATACGTCTCCCAAATACTTCGGCTTAAACGGACCGTTGTAAACCCTCTGCTCGGCTGCATTCCCTAAACTCCACTACCGAGCCAGTTAACACCCATAACGAATCCTGCATCCTGTCTTATTCACTTCTGCTAGATCTCCGCAGAAGTCTATTCTCATGATTCTATATCTTCTTTGCGTTAAGGGGCGGGCATTGTCAGAGAACGTTTAAAAAAGTCTCGTCGTCTTCACCGAAAGATCTGCAGACTTTAGGCAGCTACTCCTATTCCACTACCATGAGCCATTAATTCTGCATGCACTGTCACTAGGTCTTTATAAGTTTTTTTAGGTCTTATTTGATCTGATTATTTTTTCTGATACAGATACATTGAGAGTTCCCCAGAACGCTTTAGTGTGTTTACCGTTTCGGATCTGTCCCATTTCTCTTTAGCTCATTCCCGAATTTATTTTTTGATTTCCTGGATGAACAAGTTGATCGTTGTTGAAGTTTCTCCATTTGCGGCCCTCAGCGCTAGATTGTTTAATTTTTCACCTGGGATTCAATAGCTTGGGAGGAGAAATTCCACTACAACAAAAATTTCGTCATTTTTCGATAACAATAAATTGCGTACAGGCGATATTCGATTAACGTCGATCTCGGGACCGGGAAAACGCGACGAAAACCGGAACGACGTATATCGAACGTACCAGAAATACAGTCCATAAGAATGAAAAACGACTCTCTTAGAAGGATTTTTTTATATATATATATTATTTAAAATAAAGTACAAAAGTAACAAAAAAATAAAAATAACTAATTTGCAGTATATATGTATGTACATGTACATACTTCAAATGTACCTAAGTACATACATACGTATCTTTAAAATAAGATGGGAAGTGGATCTATTTCTTCGTCTGAAGTAAGAACTATTTCTTTATCCATTTCCGTTTCCCCAGTAGAATGGTGCAGTTATGTTGAGGAGCATGGTTGAAAATACCGTCTTAGTGAATAAGTGATGTTTTTGTTTTTCTTTATGAAGTTCTTTGTAAACTCTGAGACAGTTATTCACATCCTCTCAAAATAATCTAAATCTCTCTTTAACCGGATCGCAAGTATCAAAGATATTTATAGCTCAATCGAAGAAGTTAACGCGTTTAGACATTTTTCCAGTTTTAATGTGCATCTCTGTTCATCAACTGCTCAAGGTGAAGAACATGCGTTCTCCGGATTCCCTTGATCTCTCAAACATTCTAAAAGTTCTTCGGTAGATAGTTCTTCATTAGAAGCTAAAAATTCTTCCAAAACGTTTTCGGAAAAATACCTCTGGCAACGATTTTTTTCCAAACTCCTGATTGTGTTACTTCATCCCATGATTTTTTGGACTGTGTTATCGTTTATCATATTAATTTATTTAACTAATTTTTTGAGGGTAAGTCGTAAGTAGTATGCTTATATGTTGCAATGACTCCTTAGTCCATCGGCTGCAGTACGTAGTGGTATTTGATGGAAGAAAAATAACTTTAATATCGCAACTTAGTCCAGACGTTAGGTATTTTTTAATTACAAGTTCACCTACCTCGCTGAATTTTTGCATTTGGTTTTAGGGCCCCCTGGAAACACTAAATCCACATTTTTCTATATTTCTCGGTTGGAGAAGGGGAGGCTGGGTGCGGCGGGTGAGGCGAATAGGTGGAAAACTTGTATCGCCTATATCTCGGCCATTTTTCATCGTTCGGCGATAAAAGAGATACGATCGTAGAGGGCGCTTCAAGCGCTACAACTTTGCCCATGACGACTTTTGCGCTATTGTCAACCCTTATCAGTGAGGGGACGGGGGACAAATTTTCGGAGCGCAAATTGTTTTTTTCATTGAAATTGACTATTTGCTATGCATTAGTAATATTTTTAACAAAGCTATGATAATTTCGCGACTTTGTAAGTAGGGGAGTCTGTTGGGTTGTGAACCGGGTTTTGTTTTGGGAGTGTAACTTTTTACAGAATAAAGATAGAATCTAAGATACCGTTGGAAAGGTGAACGTAAAACAGCTTAGTGTTTTGATTGAAGTGTAACTGTCTACGGCCAATTATCTGAGGACTTGATTTTTGGCTCTTCCAAAGAAGTGGCTGGGTTGTGAACCATCTGGCAAATCCAGATAAAAGTTGAAAAATAGGTAGTAAAACACCCATAATTTTATAGAAAGAAAAAATTTTATTTATTCACAAGGCTTTAAGAGGCAAAACAAGTAAAAGACTAGTAGTAAAAGTAATAAAGTAATGAAGACAAGTAATGACGCCACTTAGGCTAAACAACCGATGTTTTTTTTAGGGTTGACATGGCTAACAATTCAAATGAATGTAAAATTAATTAATTTACAAATGAAGTAAAATGACACAGAAACACTTTATTCATTCATTCATTCATTCATTTCATTTATTAGCCGTTAAGCTTTACAATTCTTGTACAAAGTAAATACTACAATCTTTGGTTCAATAAGCTCTAATAATTACTTTTAATAAATTCTACTAGCTGCTTCTTAAATACAATAATGTTTCTTTCAGTTTTTAATGTAGCCGGGAACATATTATATAACTTAAATCCTTTATACATCAGTTGGTTTTGTCCTCTATTTGTTGCATATGATTTTAATCTGAAGTCCTCACAATTCCTTAATCTATATGGTTGAATTTCATTAACATATATTACATTGTTTGACAAATATTTAGGTAGCATATTATTCCTAAGTTTGTATATAAATATCAATGTGTTAAAGTATATTCTTTGCTTAATTCTCATCCATTTTAAAGTGTCTAGCATTAAATTTACAGAAGTATATCTATTGCACTGCAGTATTATCCTCATTGCTTTATTCTGTAATTTTTGTAGTCTATCTATCTTTGTTTCACTCCCTAAGTAAATTACCGTTGACAAGTATTCAAAATGTGGTTTGATAATTACATTGTAAACTCTAATTGCCATCTCTGTGCTTATTTTTTTTTTAATCCTACGTAGATAGCCTACTTTTTTTGATATTTTTTTTGCTTCATAGTCAATATGTTTATCAAATTTCAATGTATTATCTATTACAGCTCCTAGATATTTTAATTCACTAACTAATTCTATGTTATCGCCTTCTACTATTAAGCTCCTATCACAGCATTTATTTATCCACATACATCTAGTTTCCTTGGTATTTAACTTCAACTTATTCATATTCAGCCATTTATAAATATTGTCAATATCTTCGTGTAGCTTTAATAACGTCATGTGCACAGCACCTTTTTCTTTCACATACACTACCGTGTTATCAGCAAATTGAGCAATTCTTCCATGTTGTATTACTTTTCCCATATCATTCACATATAGTAGAAAAAGCAATGGTCCTAAGATTCCACCTTGCGGAACCCCATCCTCACTGTACATAGCTTCCGACATTACTTCATTTATTTTTGTTCTTTGGACTCTTTTACTAAGATAGCTTTCAAACCATTTCAATTCAGTTCCCTCAATTCCAAAAGTTTTTAGCTTGTTAATTAATATATTTCGGTCAACTGTCTCAAATGCTCTCTTTAAATCTAAACAACACACCAGTATTTGTTCTCTTTTTGCTACAGCATCTTTCCAATCAGCGATAATCCAGTTCAAGGCTGTTTCACAAGAATGATTCTTCCTAAATCCGGATTGATGCTCTGCAATCAGATCATTCTTTTGTAAATGGTCTTCCAACTGTTGGTAAACAACTTTTTCTAGTATTTTTGCATATACAGATATTGTATTGATAGGTCTAAGTTCTTCAGCCTTATTGTTGTTTTTGATTTTACGAACAGGTATTATATGAGACTCTTTATATATATTTGGAAATGTACCAAATTCCAATGATTTATTAATGATTTGTACTATATATCTTGCAATTGTGTCCTCAGCATACAGAATTATTTTAGGACTAATATAATTCCAGTCCTTTCTCTTCTTCATATTTTTGCATATATATTTAATATGTTTGAGATCAATTCTTTTAAATTCAAACTTTATTGGACATACTTCTCCAGTTGGTATATATGCCACTTTATTTATTGTATTATGTTTATCTTTAATGCTGCCAATATAGTATTCATTTAGTTTGTTAGACATTGCATTTTCTTCTTTAATTTTTATTCCATTCACTGTAATTTCTGTGTATGTTTCCTTGTCTTCTTCACCATTGATTAGTTGCTTTAGATTTCGCCACATATCCTTTTGATTTTCACTCTGATTAATCTTTTGTTTTATAAATTCCTCCTTGCATTTTTTTATTTCTCTTTTATATACATTTCTAATTGTTTTATATCTGTCCCAGTCTTCAATATTGTTAGTATGTGTAGCTTTCTAATATCTTTTAATTTTTGCAATTTTCATATCTTTTAACTTTTTATCAAACCATTTGTTCTGCTTTACAGTCGTTGGTTTTTTTACTATGAATGATTCCATAACCTTGCTCACTTCATCTTCCAGTTTTCTAGAATAATTGTTTAATTCTATTGATGAGCATATGGTCTGTCGTAAGTTTGCAGATATTGTGGTTTGTTCAATTCGATTTAAAAACGTTGCCTTATCATATTGTATATAATTGTAATACAAAATTTTTGTTGGTTTTTTATATTCCCTTACTGGCATGCAAACTATTATAGTTTCATGATCAGATATTGTTAATTCCTTGTCAACGTTAGCTCTGATTCCTTTAACATTTGTGAGCACATAGTCTAATATATCCGACGATATGTGACAGTTCTAGCACAAATCTAGTATGAAAAACGGATGGTTCATAACTCAGGCACAAGGCTGGTTCACAACCCAGCCATAGCTCAATTTTGGAAACCTCAAAAACAGCAACACTTACAATCTTAATTCGACATAACCAAATATTGCCAATTATGTGCAGCGCTTTTTCAACTAAATTGTTTTTTTTCGGCAATATATAAAATACAAATTGAACCATTCTGAAAATATGTTAGCGGTAACCCAGACCTTTGCATTCGACTTTCAAATGACCGGTAGATTCTCCTTTGGGATATTTTACAATGCTCTAAGGTTTTGGGACTTGAATATCAGTAAAGGCTTCAGCTTAAAATCACCGACGGCATTTCCTCCTAAGAGTAGTGTTAATCAATCTTTTGCCACTTCAAATATTGGAACTGCAGAGTCTTCTAGTAATAAATACGTTCTAGAAACCATACGTTTTCCGTTTCGTCCATCCGCCTTCGACAATAAACTTTTCAAATTTTTGAAAAATTTTCCGCTGCCTCCTTGTCAGCAGTTGCAGCTTCTCCCGTCATTTTAATACTATACAGTTTCATTCGCCTCTTAAACTTCTCGAACCAACCGCTACTGGCGTCAAAGTTTATATCTTCTTCGTTCTCATGTAGTTTAATATCTTCATAAATACATTTAGTTTTATTTTGCATTATAGCTTTGCTCAAGGACACATTTTTTTGTTTTTTAACCTTCCATAACAACAATAATTTTTCAATTTTTTCCAAAGTGTGGGAGCAAGTCTTTGCGGTTACTTCTCGTTCTTGATTCCGCTGCATCAGAACGAATTTTCACTTCGTTTTGTTTGATGGTTCAAATGGTTATAGCTGGTAATAGAAACTGCTTTTTTACCTTTCGCTAAACATTTTAAAATGTTCATCTTCTTCTGCAACGAGATTGCTTTTCGTGCTTTTCGAGGTCTTTTTGAATTATCGCCATTCTTGGAATCGCATTTGATAGCAAGAATGAAGAACGGAAGAAATTTGCATAAATGTTCATGCATAAAATTAGTCAAGTTTTTTTTTAGTGCGAAGGATGAAAAGGTATTAGCTATGGACTCGAGTTCGAATGCTACAACGTAGGTAGGAAGGCAAAACTGACGATAAAGGATTTGCCCTTATCCAATGGACATTCTCAGTACAAACGAAATACCAAAGTCCTTCAAACCCTTCTGATTAGATTTACACTTCATATTCATGAATCATTCGAATGCCTGAGAAGTATGTATGCAATATATATTTGCAATGGACACACAGCGTTACGCATCCCGGTAGTTCAATTAAAAGATTTGCAAAAAAGTATATTATTGAAATATGGCAGAGTGCAGTGCCTTTAAGTGTGAATTCATTTATGATTTTCATCCTCCGCCTAGTTACCAATTAAAAAATGTAATGTTTGAAATAAATAGCATATAACTACTTCCAAGTCTTGCATAAACAATAAGTGATAAGAAATAAACGACCACAATCTTTCACAGCTGTAGAAAAGTCAAAATATGAAATTGATAACAAGGTAAATTCGCCACGCAAGATCGGAAATAGATTCAAGAAATCATCAAATTGATTTTTTTATTAAAAAACTAGCATTCGTATTTTAAAGTTTTTCTTATACGGTATGTAAATATATATCTAACTTTTGCAAAACAATACAAATTACAATTGTACGCACCATCTTTGTAGTCCATAGTTCTTACGATCCTGTGTCGCGACATTTTGTCTTATTTTTTATATATCGGTTTCCTTTATTATAACTTAAACTTGAAACTGAACCATTAAAGCGCTACATGTGTATTCACATATGAATTTCCTTTTGATTGTTCCAATAGAAAGAAAAATGTAACATCCGAAATCGGCGAACTACTAGACAATCTCGCAAAAATTTGCATGACAAGTAGCTGTCAAAAATTCGTCAGCACAAACAATTATCATTTGTTAGGTTTTGTACTAACAAATAACAATACGGTTTGGAGTAGTTAACTAAATAAAAAATAGGATAAAATTTTTGCTTTCGATTCAGCAACTTTTAAAAATTGAATAAGAACGTTTTAACGTTTGTTGAAGATAATAATTAAATAAAAATCAATACAATTTAAAAAAAAACAGAAGTAATATTTTTATATAGAATAGTTTATACAGACTGAACAAACAGTCTAGGCAATTTCGTTGTACCTTATAGTTTCTCAATAATTTCTTTTTTATTTTGGCTTTCAACGGTAATATTTATTATCTATTTAAATGAACATTGATTTTAGTTCAGAACTACATTTACCTACCCTTAAACAGTAGCGAACTCCAGCTTGTCTAGATGTGCGGAGAGAGTTCTACAGAGCGGCTTTAGTGTGTTTATCTACTCTGGATACCTCCCAATATTCTTTGTACCTCCTCGTAGTCCATTCCATTAGGATTTCCTTTTTCCTGGATAGAGATGCTCAGGCTGAGCATTATTGAAGTTTTCTCATTTTTACATTTAATTTCCTGGGACCTTGTTTTGTCGTCATAATCCCAGAAGGGCCTGTTTACATGCCTCTACCCTTTTAGATTTCACCACGGGAGTTTGGTAGTATTTTGATTGACGCCTAGCTATCCGTACATATAGCGTCTTACTGCGCATTCTATTAGCTTCCTTGCTCCCCTCTCTATCGTTGCGATTTCAAATTAAAGAATATCGGTAGAGTTATTTACCTCACCGCATATCTCTAGATTTTGTTTCTTGCATAATACCACAAAACCACATCTATGTTTGATTTTTGAGCCGTCTGTATATATCACTATGGTGCTTTTCTTGATCGCCCCATTGTAGATCCATTCACTTTTTGTCAAGAAGTGAGCCCTGCGGTTTGCCTCCATTGTTTGGAAATTCTAATAACTTTTTTCCCCGAATTTCTTGTTCGCATATCCATTGCAGATTTGAGCGATGGATTTGTTGTCACCTTACCCTCCACACTTTATTCACAGGCTGAGTTATGTAAGTACCACACATTTCACATAGAATTCCAGTGGAATAATGTTTAAAATAACTTGGGCACTTGGCGGTTTGGACTTGGTCTATTAACTTTTGGTTTCTGTCCACCTCTATTGCTTCCACCAGACTACCGCGTCATGTTATATCATGGGTCTAATTACACATGTATACATTCATCCACAGACAGTACATGGAATCCACCTTTAATTGAAGTTTGTTTATGCTATCGAACTGGATGAAGTCCATCTCCCGCCTTATATTCCATAGTCTCATTGTTGTCCTACCTGCGTCTGTCCTGTGGGTTTGGAGCACTACTGCTCCAAAAGTATTGTGATAGTGGACAGTTCGATCCCGTATTCTATTTAAGTTTTAAGGCAACGCAAAGTGAACAAAATTAATCCAGTTATGAAGTTCCAGCCATTACAAAGTCATTTAAGAGGCTTGGAATTTGGAATACACACTGATTGTGAAGCCTTCCAGCCCAGCAGCCGAATTGCAAGATGGGCTTTACTTCTGGAGGAGTACAACTGCATCGTACATCACCGGTCCGGGACAATGATGACAACAAAGACGAAAATCGCAGCTCGAAGACGAAAACTGCCGGTTAGTCACCACCATCTTACAAGATAAGCCATACGAAGATTATTCGTAGAAATATTTTTTATAAGCTGTGCGGAGGAAAATATTAATTGCGGAGTGAGGCCTGCCTTGCGATACAGATGCTGCAAGGGAAAAATCGAAAAGCTTTTAACTGGAAAAGAAAACCGGCACGCCAATATAAGGTACACGACATGGTAGCTATAAAAGAGACGCAATTCGGACCCGGTTTAAAGCTGTACCCAAAGTTTATCGGGCCGCATGAAGTGACGAAACTTAAGGGGAAGGATCGTTATGATGTCTCTAAGATCAGGAATCATGAAGGACCTAATGTAACAAAGTCATCTGCTAACTTTATGAAGCCATGAGTTCATAGTTATGACAGCGAGATTGAAAGCTGTGAGTCGCATGGGACAGACAACAAGCAGGATGGCCGCATGTGGGAATGCGTGCATGAAATCTGAAATTCAAGAATTTTGTGCAGCTGAAAAATTGAGAACAATAACTTACCGTTATGTTTAAACGTTAATGCTGGAAGTGAAGTGAAGCAATTGTTACCAGCAGTTGCAGTTGAGCCGCTAAGCCGTGCAAGTGAAGCTGGAGTTAGAATTTTGTTGCTGATTTCTAATCAATTTAATTTTCTTTTGTTGTGAAATTTTTCCAATTAGTGTAGCCATGTTTCTGTGAAACTACTCTTGGACTATCGTAAAAAACAGTGAATTTAGTGAGTAGTGTAAAATTAAGTGACTCTATATTCATACTTACCTGGATTATTGAATTGTGAATAAAAGGGATTATTATGCTTAAATTAAACTTTATTGCTTCTATAAGACACATATGTTTAGGTGCCGGACGTATGCACTGTCCGTCTTAGACAAAGTTTATAGAAAGGCTATGAAATTTCTTAACGGCGCCATAATCCCTGAGAGCATCGACGAAATGTCGGTTGGCTATCACTTTCACCTCAAGCCTTTGAGGCTAAATTTGGTAACACTACGGCCTGAGATCCTTAGAAACAAAAAGCAATATATTCCTGTAATAACAGTACATAGCACTTTTTGAAATTGATAATTAAATAATATTAATATTTTTGGTTGGTTAGTTTTCGTCGAGGGGGGGGGGGGGGGGGTGGGATATGTGTTATCTTCCTTGCACTGAGGCCTTTACTGGGCCGTTGTACGCCCGATTTCTTAACTTCTTCCAAATCTTCGCAGTAGCATGTTCCTAAGATTCTAGACCTTTGTTCGCGTATGGGCTGGGCATTGACCGAGAACGTGTAATACGGTCTCGTCTTTTTCCCCACATCCCCTGCATAGACTAGTGTTCGCCCCTCGCATTCTTATGGAATGAGCCCTTAGTGTTGCATGCCCCGTCACAAGGCCAACAAGAAGTTTCAGTTTGGCTTTGTTAAGCTTAATGATGATTTCCTGTGATGTCATAGGGCCCCGGCTCGTATATTAGGTTGACATCGTTTTGTCTCCCTACCTCCATTAGGGTTTGTTTACAGCGCTCTATCGTTTTGGATTTTACCTCGGCGTTAGTCAAAGATTTGATGGACGCCTGGCTATCCGTGCATATCTCAATCCTAGAAGATCTTTTTCCCCGTTCTATTAGCTGTTTAGCTCCTATCTATATCATTGCGATTTCACATTGAAGAACCGAGGAGGAGTCGTTTACCTCTCCCCTCTTACCGCTTTGTTTTTCTTCTCATGTACATAGATGCCTCGTCCAATTTAGTTTTCCGTCCATCAGCACACCAAGAAATTGCCTCATTCTTTACGGTTAATTTTGTGTTTCCGATGCACGGAGGAACTATCTTTCTTAATTTATGTCTTTTGGTGAAGCAGCAGAGTTCCGTTTTATTTGGGTTTATCTGACAGTCCGCAATCCTGCGCCATAGAGGTTGCCGTGTCGATTGCTTTTTGAAGTAAGTATTCCAAGTTTTCTTCAAACTTATCTCTTACAACTATCGCTAGGTCGTCCGGTTCAAGGGCTTCAAGTAGTTCATCAATCATTATCAGCCACAGGAATGGTGAAAGAATCCCTCCTTGTGGAATTCCTCTATTTACCCGCGCCGTCAGTTGATCATTTCTGAAACTTGTAATTATGATTCGGTCTTCCAGCATGGACTTGATCCACTTGATTATAGTGTGATATGTCCCCTTCTTCCTCAACCTATAGAGAATCTTATCGATTTTGACGTTGTTGAAAGCCTAACGGTACTTCTTTGCACATTAATACCTTTTGCACTTGATGTACTAGGGTATGTAGAGCGGAATCAACCGATCTACCTTTCATATATGCATGTTGACAACTTGATATCGGTTTATGCCTATCTGTTTCCTTACTTCCCACCATATGAGTCTTTATAGACTTTTCAGTAGGAATGAGGTAAGGCTGATTGGTCTATAAGCATTAGATGTACTATAGTCCGTTTTGTTTTGTTTGGGTAGAAATACTACCTTTGGCACTTTCCAGTTTGTAGGAGTGTAACTGAACTTTAGACACGCTCTAAAAATTAGGGCGAGTTTGTTACCTCCCTTCTGTAGCATGATGGGATATATCACATCTCTTCCCGGTGATTTATATGGGCTGAAGGATTTGATTGCCCTTGTTCAAAGTATACAGTTTCTTCGTTTGCTGATCTTCCATCCCAACTTGGGATCTCCAAGGAGTAGCGTCTGCCCTCATCGTTATGATGTCTCTAAGATCAGGAATCATGAAGGACCTAATGTAACAAAGTCATCTGCTAACTTTATGAAGCCATGAGTTCATAGTTATGACAGCCAGATTGAAAGCAGTGAGTCGCATGGGACAGACAACAAGCAGGATGGCCGCATGTGGGAATGCGTGCTTGAAATCTGAAATTCAAGAATTTTGTGCAGCTGAAAAATTGAGAACAATAACTTACCGTTATGTTTAAACGTTAATGCTGGAAGTGAAGTGAAGCAATTGTTACCAGCAGTTGCAGTTGATACTCCCCAGGAAGCTATTCGCAATCAGCTTCTCAAGAGATTCCCTCATGTTGGATGAGTTTTCGATGAGTTCTAATTGGCTTTTCGGTTTAGATAAATAAATATGTCGCAGTTAGTCCGGGTATTCCAACTGAGGTGAGGATAATTGGTCTATAAGCATTAGATGTGCTATAGTCCGTCTTGTTTGGTTTGGGTAGAAATACTAGCTTTGCCACTTTCCAGTTTTTTGGAGTATAACTGAACTTTAGACACGCTCTAAAAAGTAGGGCGAGTTTGTTACCTCCCTTGTGTATATATCCCATCTCTGCCCAGTGAATTATATGGGCTGAAGGAATTTATTGCCCATCTTACCTTTTTCAAAGTACACAGTTTCTTCGTTTGCTCCTCTTCCATTGCAAGTTGGGATCTCCACGGGGTAGCGTCTTCCCTTGTCGATTTCCCCTTCACTAAATTTGGTAGCACAACGGCCGGAGGTCCTTAGAAACAAAAAGCAATATATTCCTGTATTATTGCATCTAATTGTTTTAAATTGATAAAATTGCTTTTTATTTTTATTGAAATAAATAATATTTCAAGTATCAAAAAAAATTATTATCTTCAGAACTGATCGCTAAAGGGGCTGGTATTTGTTTTGCATAAGACAGTAATTGCAGCTTTACTAATATACTAGCTGCCATTCGCGAATAATAACGAACGACAGCGTTTTACTTTTGCATAGGTATTAGCAGGAATTGAAGTTGGGGCCCATTCATAAACGCAGGTTTGCGCATCATTTGCACAATTCAGCTGAACAGAGTGTATTGCTGAATTGTGCAGCTGCAAAGCGAACCTGCGTTTATGAATGGGCCCTTGTTTAATTTGCCTCTTCGCCAATTTCTTAGAGTAAAGAAGCTTATTATAGAGTGGGCTGGCTTATCTTTAGTATTCTGAAAATAAACTTCTTGATTCGTACCGGCGATAGAGTCTTGGACGTAAATGGCATAAAAAGACAGTTCCAGTTCCAGTTCTGTATACATTTATTCCAAATATAAAACAAAACAAAAATATTTACACAATAAAAATAGGACTATCGTTTTCGCTTTTTGCTGGTATTAAAATTACGTTTGCCTTTTTTGCCTTTAGAGACTTTCATTCCCTTTTTCTTAAGCTCTCTAGCTTTCTTATTTCGCTCCTTACGAGCTTTCTTTTTGTTGTCTATTTTGTCGACTTGCTGCTTCATTTTAAAAAACTTGCTTTTCTGCATTGATTTAACCGTTTGCTTTTGCTTTATCTTGTCGATTTCTTTCTTTGATGTTACCGGTTCTTTCACGCCCTTTTCTTCTTTTATCTGCGGTATCTTTTTCGGAGTTGTGAAACTCATCCCAGGAATTTCTTCATCGTCATCGGAGCTGTTATCTGACGCCAAATCCTCTTCATTTTCCTCCGGATTATTACTATTTTCTCCTAAGAAATTCTGTCGTTTTGCTATGTCACTTGTTGATAGCTCCATTACCTTAACGATCACTTTATCATCCTCGTATTTTTCCTTTAAGATTTCGTCAATGTCAGGTAATGGTTCATAAGACTTTTTTAAGTGCTTAATGCCATCTTTAACTTCTTGACGTATTCTTTTTCTTTCATCTTTTAATAAACGTTCTAGTTCCTCTTTAGCGCGCTTTTTCCTTTCGTTCTTCCTTTTTCGAAAACCAGTTAAAAATTCTCTGAAAAGATAAATGACCAAATCAAGTAAATGGACACTGATTAATAGTTAAAAGCAATTACATGCGACTTTTAGGATCAAAAACTATTTCCAGCTTCTGCTTTTTTCCCTGTTTCCTCGTTTTATTTCCCATTTTAAGAATGCAAATATCTCAAGAAATATTTGTTATGACAAGAAATAAAATGTCAAACTGCAGGAACGCACGTGTTCAGACCTGTTTACTCGATATTGGAAAGTGGAACGCGGCTGAATTCGGACTTCGGAGAACTGTAAAAATATTTTGTTTAAATATTAACAAATCTTCTGTGTTAAATCATTACAGCGATTTTTAAAGTTTCAACGACTTACAAACACAGTTTAATGTAGTTCTCTAATAATTGTAACACTTATTTCACTGGAAACTTTACATACAATGTTTAAATTTATTTACATTATCTAATCTAGATTACATTAGGTAATCTACATATATTATTATTGTATAAAACATTTGCAGGTTTTATTGAAGGCGATGTAAACATAGAAAAATGTTCCATGGCCTACCAAATTAAGGAAAATAATATTTTTCGGTTGTTTAACCTGGAGGCTGGAAACGGGAATTTGGCAGTCGAATTTAAAACATTTTGGGGACAGTTTTTGATACAGTTAAAAGGCTTTGTCAATTAATTATTGTCTATAAAGAAAACAGTTTTGATTAAATATATATTTATTCTGTATCAGCATTAAGATATTGATCTAATAATAATGTCAGCAAATAATTCATTTCAAAAATACAGAGAAAGTACAGAATCGGATGAAGACTCCGACATCGGTGCCTCCTTTATTCAAGGTTTGTATTTAAAATTCTACACTTAAAATGTATATTTAATTTTGTAATATTTTCAGATGAAGCTTCAGAAAGTGATGACAGATCTATGACCATTAATGAAACGGACAGTAATTACTTTGTTTTTATTTATTTTTTGCTTTAATATATGAAGGCGTGAATTTATAGGTGATGAAAGTATCGTTGTGCAGAAAGTAAAGAAAAAAACAAAAAGACGAGTTTTATCAAGTAGTAGTGAAATAAGTGAAGATAGTGAGAAAGAAAACCAATCTAGTCCGAGTACTCAAGGTCACGAGACAAGGCCGCCTGACTCTATTACAAGTGATGAAAGTGTGGTTTATTACTCAGACAGCTCGCATGAACGATCACAAAAGGCTTTAAAATCCTTAGGAAACCGAAAGTCACAGAAAAAATCAACAGATGACGAGGAAGAAGAAATCGAGAGACTGGCGCTCTCCCCTCGTACAAGACAAAGTATTACAGGTTTTCGCCCAAGAGATTTAACCAGTGATGAAAGTGACGTTGAAGTAGATTCAGTTAAAAGTCCTTCCTTACCCTCGGCATCAAACTTTGAAAAATCTTCCGAAGGTCATCAAGAGGCTTCACTTTTCACAGACGACGAAGAAGATGAGTTGCATAGTTTCAATCCAGAATCAATGCCTACCAAGTCTCTGAATCGAACTAGCGCAAATTTTAATAAATCCATCGCTAATAAATTCTCATCTACAATATCAGAAGAATCAGCAAGCCGTTCGAATACGTCAGAAAATAAAAAGAGTTTCATCGATTCGTTTAACAATTCTGTTAAAATTGTTTCTGCAAAAGATGATATAGTCGAAATTAGTAGCTCCACGGACAATAGTGACATTGCTCAAACATCTACACCTATTACCGGGGCAACTGATATGCAACCGAAAATAAAAGTTGACATCAAAGGTACTCCAAAATCATCAAAAAAAAATACAAAGTTTGTTTCAAAGGAGTACTATGAAAAAGAGTTAAAGAAATTGGAAGAAATGAAAAGTGAACTTGCTGTTTGTGAAAACCTTATGGACACTCTTGGATCCAAATTGCCAGATAAGGGTAAAAGGATGTCTGGTCGAACTGACAAGCTGAAACAAGATATAAAGTCTCAAGCCGATTACATTTCAACTTTAGTTGTTGAAGATTCCTTTAAAAAGGAAGTAAGTATTCCTAAAAAGCCGTTTTTTAATCAGAATCCACCGACATGGGATGAATTATCAGCAGCTGTAAACGATATTCAGCCGAAATATACCGGAAAAATCGGAATGGCAAATTTTAATGCTCAAAAGGCTTTGACCATAGATCGTTTAAAGGTAAGAATTTTTCAATTAAATACCTAAATACTTCTTGCTAGAAAACGAATAATAATCCATTTTCGGCAAGTTTTTCAATTGGGACCACTTGTTATTCGGCTAAAGACCTAAACCTAACAAACAAAATCTTTACATATTTATTGTCATTTTTATAAACAGCATACAGGGTATTTCAAATCTGGTGTGCCAAAATAAGTGGGGGCAATATCAATAGTTTGGCAGTCACAGGGTGATTTATAAATTTGCTATTTTCATGGTATGCACCTCACTATTTTATTTTTATCTTTGAATTACTCAACGCAGCGACATCAAACAAACGCCAAAAGCCAACTATCCCAATAACTGGCAGAGGTAGTGTAAAATAGTATCCTCCTCTTCCTCTTCGTCCATGCAGCTTCTGCAGAAGTCGTTTGAGAGGATACCCAGTCTCTTCGCGTGTAAGCCAATATTGCAATGGCCTGTGATTACCTTAGTAGCTATTCTAAGGTCAGATCTGCCCCTCGAAAGCAAACAAATTGGAGCGCTTTAGATCCAGTTTAGGCCAGATCTGTCTGGGCGTATGGCACGTAGTGCCGTTTGCCCATCTGTGGTTCGCTAAGTTGATTGCTCTCTTGCTAAGCAACATCTTACAGGTTGCCAGGGGCTAACCAAGAGTAGTCCTTTCCGATTGGATCTCCAGGGTGGTACCACGTCTAGCAAGCTCGTCCATTACGCAGTTTCCTGGAATATCCCTGTGCCCCGGGACCCAGCACAGGTGAATTTGATACCGTTCAGCCAGCTCATTTAAGTGTGAGCGACAGCTATTAATAGCCCTAGATGTCGATAGGACAGAATCAAGGGATAGCAAAGCAGCCTGACTATCTGTAAGGATACAGATGTCCTTTGGAGCTTCGTTCTCCCTCAACCAATTCAAAGCTTCCTGAATAGCCATGACCTCCGCCTGAAACGCACTACAGTAGTATGGAAGGCGGAAGGATAAGCTTATGTTCAGTGCCTCTGAGAAAAGACCACCCCCCACCCTACCCTGTAGCTTAGAGCCATCTGTATAAATTTGAATGGACCCCCTACAGGGATTGGTGTCCCCATCCCAGTCAATCCTTGGAGCGAAAAGTAGTCCAGAATTGTGGAGTGCCCAACAGCAGCATTAGCCGCCATTTGTTTACCCATCAGATCTATAGGAAGTAGATGAAGAAGTATCTCCAGAGCATCAGTAGGAGTGTTCCATAGCGCTCCGCTGATACAGATGCAGGCCGATCTCTGCACCTTCCTCAAAGCGTTGAGGTAAGTGGCCTTGTCCAGTGCTGGCCACCAGATAACCACGCCATACAACAAGATTGGCCTAATGACTGCAACATAGAGTCAGTGAGTCAGCTTGGGTTGAAACCACCATTTCCCACCGATGGCCCTCTTACAGGAGTATAGAGCTATAGTTGCTTTCTTGACCCTCTCCTGAATATTATGCTTCCAGCTGAGCTTCCTATCCAGGATAATACCCAAATATTTAGCTTCCTCGGCAAAGACTAGGCGGGTGCCATGCAGATACAGAGGGTCAACGTGAGGAATTTTATATTTCCTAGTAAAGATGACCACCTCGGTCTTGTTAGGGTTAATGCAAAGCCCACGCCACACCGCCCACTTGGTAAGCTTGGTGAAGGCATTCTGCATAAGATCCCTTATGACAGGCAGGAATTTGCCCGAGATAGCTATAGCGATGTCGTCTGTATAGGCAACCACTCCATAGCACTCCCCTTCCAGGATTAGAAGCAGTTTGTTCACCACCAGATTCCAAAGAAGAGGAGATAGGACCCCACCTTGCGGTGTGCCCGTGAACTTCTAGCACTAAGCACATAACAAATAGAGGAGTCAGCTTATACAGAAATCTGTTGCCAACGATTCCTATTTCTGGCGTTACCCAATGGTTCCCACAGTCATGAAGCGGTGCAAGACTACATATCTTACGTTCCGTGCAGTGACTCTCCCATTCATATGTTCTCTCCCGAAAACGAAAGTAGATAGAAAAGAAAATAACCAAAAACTGAATTTGACTGACTGCATCAATGGTCGGTTGTTTCCCTTCAGTCGAGCCCGTCACAGGCGTGAACATATTTGGAGATATGAGATAAAACACAAGAGACAATAAAACGAATTTGGACGTTTTGCTTTGGTGAAGAAAATTTTTCAAATTGTGGATTGTGCTTTTATGGATTATTAGACGGTTTTCTCAGGCGACTGATTATAATATTAGATTTGTATTTAAAGTTAAAAGGATTGGCGATTATTCTTGGCTTTTGATTTTGACTATAATAATTGGATTGTTTGATTGGTTATAATTATTGACACTTATTGACGACTTGGTTATTGTTTTGCGGACCTACTGGACTTGTGTCCTTTAACAACTTTTGCTTTTTTTTATTTTGGATGTTGATTTTTGTCCCTGCTTGCTTAAAAGGGCAATTTTTTCAGATTGACATGAATTTGGGTAGCAATCAAAAAGTTTTGATTGGAGCAAATTAGTATTTTTCAGGGACCGAAAATAAGTGTTATTTTTTAATTTTTGAACATAAAGTTCCCAGGAAATTGGAGTCGCCAAATGAAATGAAACATATCTAGGTGATTCTCATTGAATCCTCCGTTGATTTCCGACAGAATTTTTAAAATTTCATTTTTATCCATTTCTATACCACAAAAACAGTTATTTTGGACTATTTATTTTTTCAGTTTGTTAAAAACTTTTAAATAACACTTTAGTTTTTTGTGGTACAAATCTTTTGCTGTTTAATTGTTTAGGTAGTTTCAAATAATAATATTTTTATAGCTGCCAGGAAAAAATTAAATAGTTTTCAATTCATAGAATGGTCAAATAGAAAAGGTCTTCTTAACAGTTTTCATCAAACAGAAAAAATGAAAGTTCAAATAGTACTTTCACTTTGCACGTGAAAAATAAATAGTCCAAAATAACTGTTAGCTTTAATCATGAATTATAAGTGTCCAGAAATACCAGTTCAAAAAGCAGTTTTTCAGAAAAAAACAGGTACGGACAGGTACGGTCCCTGGTATTTTTTTCTGGTTTGTTTATGTAATTACTTATATACTCCTAGAATTTGGTTTCTTTTTTTCAGATTAACTGCTTTATACATATATATATATATTGAATTTCATATTTTCATTTCTATAAAAATGGGAACTTTTTCTAATCAGGTCCACTCAGAAATAGTGGATAAACGAAGAAGCTTAGGGGGGACGATGTGTGAACAGTGTCTGTAAACGAAGCTACATAAATTGCCGTGATCAACTGCCTGTACGTCTCTTTAAATTTCCTTAAGACGACGTCTTTTCTGGATTTCGAATTGCTAATTACCTCCAGATGTTGACGTAAACAAGGCTATGATTTGCAACTTATACTTAGAAAGAAAATATTTCGGAAAGACATTTTTAAAATCAAACGCCATTCCCACTATTAATTTATTTCAAAAGGAATAAATGAGTGGCCAAGTTGTTTTTGCATCAAGTTCTTAATATGTATTTCACGATGAAAGTAACTGTTTGGGTGATTTTGCGACTTCTAATTTAGAAAATATTAATAATGAGTCGAGTGAAAAGACACACTTTTAAAGATTCGATTGTCCTCAAAAGCAGAATCTGTGGCAAGATATAAACGATTCATTTAATAAAGTATGCGATGACAATGTAAATAAAGACATTTCACGTCGTGAATCTGTAAATCTTAGTTATAAAGATTCTAATAAACAGGAATTCTGTAATAATTGTCTGAAAAAAGAACAAAACGAATTATATTACAGAAGAAATGATACTTTGAAACTTTATAAAAACAGTTAGAAAAACGAATTTGCTGAGTATTGGCGGAAATGCTTATTTCTGGCTTCAGCAGCCTCTTCTGATAGCAATCCTATAGGCAACAATGCCTTTTCTATTACTGTTGGCCCGTGAATTAATATTTTATGCATCGTGGCTGTCATATATAACTGCGAAGTTTCAAGGCAATAATCGGCAAATTTATTTAAATTAACTTTGTACCCACTGGATATGACCTTAAGGATTACTTTGAACCTATAAATTAAATTGAAATCGACTCCAGTGATTTCGTCAGCCGGATTGGCAAACAATTTTCTACCGGTGTTGCCATCATTGGTTCTACTAAAAACCAGCTTTTGGTATATCCATGATCGGGCCTGCTTCACTTCTAAATTTTTCTTGGATATGTTTTTCCTTTATTTAGAATGGCTTTATCAGCGTCAGATCTTAGCTGCCACTTCTTCACTGGGAGCTTCTATGAAAGGTGTAATATGCTTTCAAAAAGCCGGATCCTGGCGTGCAATTTAGATAGTCCAAATGAAAGCGCGTCCACATCCACATCTTTTTTGATGGTGAGATCATTGAATTCTTTTGATGTTGCGCCACAAATGTAGCACCTCATTGTTGACCTAGTTTGCGTGGCAGCATTACAGACTTTCGCATCTGTGTACGATTTTCCTTCCAGTGAACATTTCGTATGTTGCAAGCAGTTGATGGCATTTACCACATTATCGATTTCTTCTTGGATAATATCCACACTTTCTTTTGCCACAATACTTTTTGCTTATTTGTGCCATATAGCAATCTAAGAGGCACAAAGCTACTTTGGAAAACGTTGCAATCAGTTGCATCATTCTGCATCTTCTGCTTGTTGTGATCCTTCACAATCCCCCTTACAAATAAGCTCCAAAGAGTTACACTCTTCTGACCTGATATCCCGTAAAACATCCACCAAAGAGGTGAGTTACCTTGTAGAAGTATGGTTTAACAAATCTTGAAGATTTACTTGAGCGCATGTTTCGGTCACTTGGTACAACTCTTTGGGCGGATAATAGTCACTTTCTGCTTTTTGCAGGATGCTGTAACTAGGGTATACATTTTTGCTGGCACTTCTTATTATCTCATATTCCCGCGGGGAGAGATCAGCCTCCACGAAAATAGAAAGAGCCAAAAAAGGCTCTTCTCTTTTATCTTCTTGCACTTTTTCGTATGCTTTCTTCAATTTATTATTTTTTATTGATAAGCTCTCTCACTCTGTGATTATGCTTAAATTGGAAAAGCTGGGTTTTCCGCCCTTATTGCTCGACTGGATCCGCTCTTACTTAAAAAATAGGTCATACCGAGTATCTTTCCGTAACACTTTATCTAGATTTATTAGAGCTTCATCTGGTGTACCGCAGGGTAGAAATCTGGGGCCGTTGCTGTTCATTCTTGCCATTGATGACATTGTCCCTCTGATTAAGCACTCCAAAGTCTTAATCTATGCAGATGATATGAAGATCTTCTCATGTGTTAGAAACAGTTATGATTCTTCTTGTATTCAGGCTGATTTGAATACCTTCAAGGTTTGGTGTGCCTCAAATGGCCTGCGGCTTAACCTAGATAAATGTGAAGTTATGTCATTCTGTAGGAACCCCAATCAGCTCGTCTTTGATTATACCTTTGCTGAAACTACTATCCGTCGTGTTGAGTCCGTTACTGACCTCGGTGTGAAGCTTGACAAAAAACTGGATTTCACTCTGCACATAAACTATATCGTGTCTCGGAGTAATTCAGTTCTGGGTTTTGTTAAACGGTGGTCAAGGGAGTTTTCTAATCGACTGACACTTATTCACTTATATTTCTCCTTGGTTAGACCAGTTCTCGAGTATGCATCTCAGGTTTGGTCACCTTGCTATGCGGTTCATTCTAGACGCATCGAGTCAGTGCAGCGAAACTTTGTTAGATTCGCATAAGGGACCTCCCGTGGAATGATCCATTAAGGCTTCCTCCATATGAGGATCGCCTCCGATTGCTTAATATGCACTCGTTGGAGGAACGACGTAGAATTGCTGACCTAGTATTTATTCACCAGCTTATGAACTCGAATATAGATTCTCGTACTCTCGCAGGTTTGGTTACTTATAGGCATACCCCGTATTGCTTAAGGAGAGTGCCTTTACTACATGTTGTCCATTCTCGGTCTAACTATGGTATGCATGAGCCTATTAATCGCATGTGTAGAGCCGTGAATATGTGTCCTATTTTTGACCTGGCTCTTACCAAGGATTTGCTTAAACGATCTCTGTTATCTGTGCACCCCTGACTGTAGTGTTTGGACGTGTTTCACTATTTTGTTTACTAATATTTTATTGCATGGGTTGTGGGAGCCTCATTCACCTCAATATATGTTATATTCTGGTGAATAGGTCGATTGATTCCAGGCTTCTGCTTGTGAAGTGCGCCTTCTGAGTTAGAAGGGTTAATTCGATAGTTTTTTAGTTCTCTTTGGGGAAGAAATGATTTATTTCAATATATTTGAAGCAGCTCTTTTTCCTGATGTTTGTCATTTCGTTTGTGCAGCATGTAACAACACATCATCATCCTCCGCATTACGTAGGTCTTCGGTTTTTCTCCTTTTACTTCTTTCGCTCAGCTCGGCAAACAATTTTGTGGGT
Organism: Leptarthrus brevirostris; assembly: GCA_964036015.1. Taxonomy (NCBI): domain Eukaryota; kingdom Metazoa; phylum Arthropoda; class Insecta; order Diptera; family Asilidae; genus Leptarthrus; species Leptarthrus brevirostris. Next base: position 168,004,836 of record OZ038371.1, on the reverse strand, counting down.
CGACCCGAGCTCCGCGGCTGTGCTCTCGGTATTTCGAATGTTTTTTTAAGCCATCCATCATTGTGTTGAAGGAATCGTGATTCCGTTTTATCTGCTTTCTTCCATCTTTGTTTAAATTCTGACTTTATGTATAAAAATTTAAGCTTTAACTGCTTTGCTTCGTCATCAGAGGAAGGGTTCTCTAGACAAAAGCCAATGCTCTAAGTATGTCAACTTTTCTTCAAGATTTGAAGATGGTAAAGTTCCGATTGAAACAAGAGCGCGGGCGCAGCCGTAGAGTCACCGGAAAGGATTGCCTATTCTTCTCTACTTATTCAAGAATAATAATTAGGTTAAGGTTGTTACAATTGCGGTTTAAAAAAACCAGTTTGGTTTCGGCTGACCGTAACCGATTTATAATTTCGGTTGTGGTCCCATTTCGACACCCTGCGTTCAGGTAGTTTTATGTATTATCTTCAATTGTGGTTGGGTAGTTGTTTTGTTTGTTCAATTTGCACCGACTTCAAAATTTCGTAATAGATATAAAATTAAAAATTATTTTATACTTTTAGCGCTTTTTGTGAAGTGGGTTCAACTTGTTTTTAAAAAACTATTTTATTGTTATTTTAACGACAATATGTTTAAATTAGTTGAGAATAGCAGTTGGGAATCAATGTATAAATATATTCATAAGGAAGACGTGCATATTCAGCAAGTTCAGAAGTGAGCGACGGAATCGCTATACGAGAACGAAAATAAAAATTCCATTTACCTTCAAATAGTAAGATTATACTGCGAGCTAAAATTGGCAGATATATGGATTAATTAAAAAAATTGCTTTTTTAAATCACATGCATATATTAACTGCAAATGCAATTATTTCGAAACAATATTCTTTTACTGCAGGGCCAAACCCTGAGCTATCAAAGGTCGCTTGAACCGGTTAATACAGTATAGAATATCTGTGATAAGCGATAGAATTTTGATAGACAATTGACATTCTGTCTATACTCTAGAGTGTGAATACTAGTTTTCCTTGGGGCTTTGTCTATCGCGGTCAGTGCGGTACGTAGAGCCCCGTCTAAATATCAGAATTGTATACGAGTCAGGTGAATTGAAGTATATCTTACATCTTTGTCAAAAACCCAACGATTTCATCGCATTTTTAGTTAATAAAAATATATTACCGGTCTAGTTAAGTTGGCTGAAAATTTTAATATCCAAGCTGTTAAAAGGGGACGAATTGTAAATCTTGACTCTATTGACGGAAATATGTTGAGGGCAGACTGGAAGTTTTTAATGCCATAAGGAGTACTGAGTTTTGGATGGATTTCACATAACATGATTTCCTCAGCCCCAAGCGAAATCATAAAAACGTCGTTGTTTACCGATCATGTATTCTTGGTTTATTTCTATTGAGTTTCAACGGAAATTCACTACAGAATCAAAAGAATACGCGAAATTAAGGATGCTGTCGTGATAAAAAGTTGAATTTAGATTAGTGAATTAATTTTACCCTAAGGTACACCGGTATATCAATCCAAATTAAGAGGTCACATACGTGCAGCGCGCCGACAAATAACATGTAATCGATATTTTATTATATTCTTTTCAATACCCTTGAACAAATTCCATTCCAGAGCGTTATTTTTCGACGAGCTGAACGTATGTGACCACTTAAGAAGAAGTGCATCCATCAAAACATTTTAAACATCGCTTTATGCTATCTACATCCATGTAGATAGCATTAAGTGATATATTTGTTTCAAAGACAAACAATATATATCGTACGGTTACGTCAGCGTTTGCACAAAACTAGCTTTGCATTAATTTTTAGTTTTATCACTTGTATTATACAAATTTTTTAAGATTCTTCCTATGAATTATTTACAGCGATTTGCGATTTGTTTCTTTTAGGATATCCATGGATCACTGGAAACTCGTCCAAACGAAGATGTACTCGCCGATCCTCCAAAGGGGCTTAAAGCAACTTTAATGAATCATCAAAGGCATGCACTTGCATGGATGAATTGGCGAGAAAGGCAAAGACCCCGGGGAGGAATTTTAGCTGATGATATGGGTCTCGGTAGGTTATCAGAAAATCTTACTATGTTATTATTTATTTGATACAAATTAACTACAGGTAAAACTTTAACTATGATATCACTTGTCTTGTATACTAATCAGCGAAATGATCAAGAAGAAAACAAAAAAGAAGAAAGTAGTAGTGACGAAGATAACACCAAGGAAAATCATACCGGATGGAGCACAAAAGGAAGAAGAGATTGTATGTTTTACTTTAAAATGTCTTTTCAAAATATTTTACGGCTAATATTATTCAGACTATAATGGCGGAACTCTTGTGGTGTGTCCAGCAAGTTTGCTTCGGCAATGGGAAAGTGAGGTAGAAAAACATACAAAGAGAAATTTAATTTCCGTTTGTGTTCACCACGGAAATAACAGGGATACTAAAGCACGGCATCTGGCTAAATATGACTTGGTAGTAACAACTTACAATATAGCAGCTAGAGAAAACAAATTGAACGGAACACTTTTTGGTATAAAATGGGAGCGGATTATTTTGGATGAAGCCCATGTAATTCGAAATCATAAGAGTCAGTCATCAGAAGGTGTCTGCAATTTGAGGGGGAGACATCGATGGGCATTAACTGGCACTCCAATACAGAATAAACAAATGGATCTTTACGCCATTCTTAAGTTTCTAAGGTGCTCTCCATTTGATGACTTAATGGTAAGTAAGCAATACAATAAAATACATGATTTCTCTTAAATTCTCAAGTTTAACAGTCCTAATAGTTTGTGAAAGCAAACGCTTGACAGATTGAAAGGGATAGTTAATTGATGTAAAAAAAAACATTCACAGTAGTCGTTTATTCGTAAGCATGGGATAAAGTTGTGGGTATTATTATTGTAGTCGATTCTACTAGATTACATGGCAGAAGGATGACTATAATAGCATTGCGGCTAAGTAATTATGAATGACAATGTTACATGATAAAATGTATTTGTCAAATAGCTAATTGCAGGCTTGGTCAACAAATTAGAAATTTAATAAAAAATTCTTTTTTTTTAAATTTTTTCTCGGTAAAATATTCATGCTTATTGGAAGTAATGACCTAGGTAGATATTACTCTTTTCTTACAACAACATTCTGCCAAATTCCCTCAATGAAATGTTATTTCTGTTAATGGCTGGTTATAACGGTACCAATGTACCTGAAACGAAAGTATAAAAATGCAAGAGCAAAGTGAATATTATCTCAGTGGTATTCCTGCATGAATATAACTTCCCGAGTTCCAAAATATTCGACCATTGGTAGCAGTGCCTTCTCTAAAGTGCTAATATATTTTTCACTATTCATAGTTCCATCAATTATTTCGATGTCACTAATAAAATCGTAACCTATGGTTCCCCATACCAAGACCTTAGTCGGGGTTTTCACTTTCTGTTGTACACAACAGGGCAGGAGCTTATCTTCTCTTGTTCGCCTGATTTTCCGTGGGGAAGATTCACAAATCTCCACCATTGAGTCTTTAAATATAACCTATAAAAAAAAAGAATAAATACCTAGTAACTCTTTCTGTTTTTGTAAAAACTGATATTTTAAAAGTTGTTAATATTGTTATTAATTAATTAGTTTAGTATAATATATTAAATTATGAATGAACTTATGTTTCTCCAGTTTTCTTCTGTCCAAGATGAGTGCACTTGTGCTCAATATTTCCCGCTTTTCACGCATTGTATTCGTCAATTTCTGCTTCTTCACTGGACGGCAAGAACGATAATCTGCTTCTATTAATCGTCTTCTCACTGTTCTAGTCGATATCTTTACTCCGCTTCCCTTCAACTGCGATCGCAATGCATCACTGGTTGCAGACCTATTTTTTTTTCAAGTTTCGAAACAGAATTTCGTCATCTTTAGACGTAGAAATCCTTTTACGACCGCAATTACGTCGTTGATACAGCTATGTGATGCCGTAGTCTTTAATAATTTTTGTATTCGGCAAACAGTTTTTTCACAAATTTCCTTTTGCGTGAACATTGTTTCTTTTAACAATACTAAGATTTCGGCCTTTTTTTACATAATTAATGTCTTTATTTCTACCCATATCTTTCTAAAGTCTCTAAATTTCACCAATTTTATTGTATCGCAAAAGTTACTTTATAAGGAATTTTGTCTATAATTCACACTTGACAACTGTACTATATCTCCACAACAATCTAAACATATTTTAAAATAACTTAGCGCTAAAATAGCGAGACATCGGTAAAATAGGCTCATAAACATCATAATTTATACGATGATAGGTAATGTTTAGAAAATCACAACACGGAGTGAACCGGATGCGATATATTAAAAGAGCACATATATGCTGTAATTTGAAGAATAATTGAAGAGGAACACTGCATTCTTCTTATAGATTATCTTTGCTACTGGCAAAGAAGCGTTGTTGTGATGAAAAAATATTTTTTGCAAATACAGCTTTATACACCTTATTCAATAACATAAAATTCTTGAACTGCGTAAATACATAATAACGAAAACATAATATTAATGCAATGAAAACAATGTTCAAAAATTATCTGTATGCAGGGTATAACGTTTCTAGAGGTCAATACGAGTACAAATGATAGCTCTCACCTAAGCAAACCAAAAATTGAATGGAAGGGGGGGGGGCAATCTCAACAGTTTTGGAGTTACAGGGTGATTCATAAATTTCACTTTTTCATGGTATGCACATTACTCTTTTATTATTATCTTTTGATCTACTCAACATAGCCACATCAAACAAACGCTAAAAAACTACTATCCCAATGGCCTTTCCAAAATTGTCAACAAAAAATTCCCGTCTCATCGGCGTTGCAAATCTGCTCGCTCGTCAGTTTTTCCTCTTTTTTAAGTTCATCTAATTCTTCCACAAAACAAATTGCGCTTGTGTAGTCTGCAGAGTTCTTTTCACCTGCTGCTTTCAGACTACGCATTCCATGGCGATTTTTAAATTTATCCAACCATTCTTAGGAATATTGGCACCTTGCTTCAATTTTCAACTTTTCAGGGAATTCCTTGGCTTTCTCAATAATTAGTGGTCCTGAAATAGGGACTCCGCAATCTTGGTGAAACCAATCGCAAGTCGCACTATCAATAAGTGGGTTTTCAGTGCGTTTTAAAACTTTGCGTTTGCAGAGACATTTCACAGAATCGCATTCTGCAAAAAATTTCCGAATTTTATCTTTACTTTTTTTTTTAAATCGTACAGAAATTCTGGTCAACTTTAAATCTTTTTGCTATATTCTTGACAGAAATGACATTTTTAAGTACATTTATAAGATCAATTTTATCTTTAATTGAAAGCATTCCTTTTTCTTTTTAATTTTTTCTTTGCTGACACGGTTGCCGACACTTTTAACTTAAAGTTCATACAAGTTACGCAGTTCTGGTAATAAAACTTTAGTTATCAAAAATAGTTGTCGGTTTGCTGGATGAGTGAGTGTCAAGAATAAGGTATTTTTTTCGCTTATTTCCCTGGACTATAGTGCGAACCTAACAAAGTTCCGCTGCACCGGCCGCCCAATGCGTCTAGAATGAACAGCATAGAAGGTATAATGCTTTTAAACCGCCAAAAAAAAATTCCTTTTCTTTGCCCTGAAAATGGCTTTCTACAGCCTCCTTCATTTAATTTTCATCGGCAAATCTCCGACCTCGTAACTCCTCTTTCAAATTGGAAACAAGAAAATAGTCGCTGGGAGCCAAGTCTGGACTGTAGGGTGGGTGATCAATTTCCGAGAAGCCCGTGTGCTTCAGGGCCTGCCTCGAAACTCGCGCAGTTTGGACAGAAGCATTGTTTTGCAAAAACAGCGTTTTTGGTACCCAACGCGATAACAGATAATTTTCTAATGACGTTATTATCGAAAGAAGGTTATATTCGCAATTAGTGCTAACACAAATGATATAATGAGTCATCGCTAAGTATCTCGGGCCCCCGGTAGCTTCTTTTACTGTAGGTAAGCAGATACTTTAGGGGGGAAACTCCTCCAGACAACAAGTTCTTCAATAATTTTTTTACAAAAAACAGAGTATTTATTGCTATCAATGAAATTACATAATAATTTTGACGTTTATACCTATTCGTGCCATAAGTTCTATCACAGGGATATGTGCGTTTTTTATATAAATGAAAGAGAGTTTTTGACAAAAAGAAATTAATGTTATTGCAGCGCACTGTTAGGACTACAATAAACGAAAGTGGCCGCTTTTAACTCTTACACAACTTTTTAACCTGTTTGGCCAGTCATCTATAGCAGTATTCACTGTTTGTTTTAAAGCTCGCTTAAGGCTCTATCTATGTTTTGGTGTCGTCTTCTGCAGACCATGCTCTAGAACTCTGCCCACAGTTTGTTGTCCAGGGGATTGAAATCTGGGCTTCCAGAAGGCCATTCCGACGCCCTTATAAATTCTGGAACATTGCTTTCCAAACATGCTTGTGTGGTGTGGATTTTATGCGCCGGAGCCAAATCCTGCTGGAAAATCCAGTGATGATTGTTGAACAGCTTAGAGTTCAATGGCTTCACACACTCCTCGAGGAAGCCCGTCTGATAGATGTTTGCTACACTTTTTACGCCTTTTTCGCAGAAATGAAGCTCTGTGACACCTTCGTAGCTGACATCTCACCGTACCATTACTGACGCTGGATGATGTCCTTGCTGTACCTTTTTTGCAATCTCTCGGACTTCTCTGGAGCTGTGTGCATTCAGCCTATCATTTTGACGGTTGAATTTTTCTTCCATCGTGAAAATTTTTTCATCCGTAAACAAGATTTGTCGATGTTTGTTGTTGCCGTACCGCTGAAGGAGCTCTTTGCTTCCTTTGGTCCTAAGTTTTTTCAACTGTTCTGTCAGCAAATGTCCTGTTGATCTCCGGAAGGCGCCCATCCCGAGGTCAGATTTTATGATGCAAAACATACTTCTGGCGGAGATATAAATCTCCCGAGCACTTATTCGTTGCTTACGAAGTGGATTTCGACGAATTCGATTCTCGATGGCTTTGACGACTGCAGGAGTACGTACGTCACGGGGACGTCCTGAACGGGGTCGATCTCCAATACTCTGGGTCTCGTTGAATCTTTGGATCGCGTGATAAACAAATATTCGCGTTATTTTCAATGGCAGAAACAATTTGAAAATCTCACTTGCGGATTTTCCACACTTATGTAATGCAATAACTGCTATTCGGTTTTCGTTTACACCTCACTCCACCTTTACACGTGAACGAACAAACTTAAAATGTACATCAGTTGTCAACAACAGTATGAGGTATCTAAAAATGTGCACTACAGAAACGGCGCACATCAACAACGGTATCGCGGATGCGTTCAATTTTGTGACAGAACTTATGGCACGACTAGGTATGTATACACACAAATTTTTTCATTAGTGAAAAAAAACAAATGGCGTCGATACAGCTGATCAAACTTGACTCCTCGAGTTTGCGCCGTGGAACGCCCAGGTCCTTTTAGTTAACTGAAATCAACGAACGAAATTTTTTTCATTAAAATATATAAGTCATTCCGCTTTGCATGAACCTACATTAAAAAAAATCGTTAAAAACAATATTTATTATAACAATTAATAAAAAATTTTAGGTTTCTGCAAAGGCGAATAAGTTAAAGAATAGTTGTGCAAAATTTCAAGTTGATTGCTGTATTACTTTTTAAGTTATACTCTACGGCGCGAAAAAAAAATACGTTGCGAGAAAAACGCGATTAAAGTTTTCGTTCTTTTAAAGTAGAGTTTAATCTGCTCTCGGCACTTTTGGAGCGCATCACTTCGGTGACTATTTACGGACTTTTTAGACTTTCTATTGAGCTTAAAACATTGAAAATATATTTTTTAAATAGTAAATGAATTTTTAAAGCAAACAAAAAATTAATTTCTGGAGGAGGTGGTGCCCCCTTAATGCTTGACTGTTCTCGACTGACAAAGTAAGAGAAGGATAAAGTATCAGTTAGTGATTATTGAGAACTAAAACCTCCTGTATTAACTATGTTTTCTTAATTGTTGAGGTGTGTGAGAATCAAAATTTAAAGTAGACAATTAATTATTTCAGCATTGGAAGAAGTGGATTGAGAGTAAATCTGACGGAGGAGTACAACGGCTTAACACTATAATGAAATCTCTTATGCTCCGTCGAACAAAGATTCAGCTGCAAGAAAATGGAACACTTCAATGTCTTCCAAATAAACAGACCGAGTTAATTGAAGTAAGGTTAGACAAGGATGAAATGAATGTCTACCAGAAGATAATGATTTTCTCGCGAACCCTCTTTTCGCAATTTCTTCATCAACGAGCGGAGAAAAATAACGATATGTACTATAAATCCCAAGGAGACCTACCGACACATCGTCAGACTAATGATCCGAATGGTGCTTTCTACAAAATGCATCAAAAAGTTGTTAAGTTACATGGAGGGGGAGAAGTCCAAGCACATCAAATATTGGTACTGCTTTTGAGGCTCAGGCAAATTTGTTGCCATCCGGGACTAATAGACGCGGTTTGTACTAAATTTCTTTCGTTTCGATTTCTTTAAACATGAAGCTCTTACAGATGTTGGAAGATGAAGAGGACAGGAGCCAGTGCGATGATGATCAAAATTCTCCAGATTTAGATCTGCTGGAACAATTAAATAAGTTAAACATTAATGAAAATAGCGGCGGTGGATCAATATTAACTGACAGCTTGGATGGCTCAAAGGAACAGGCAATTTATAGAGCGTCATCTAAAGTTTTGTTAAAATCAAATCCAGTGTTTGATTTTAAGAGAGCGAGTTCCAAGGTATTTATAGAATTAATTTACTTGTTATGTCAACTGACTGTACCGTGGGGTTTTTATGAAACATCGCTACGCATATTTTTACTTAATTAAAAACTGACTTTTACTTGTTTCACACTTTTTATTCGGAAAAATAAAAATAAAAAGTTTGAAACAAGTAAAAATCAGTTTTTAATTGATTAATAATAATTTATTTGTATTACTTTGAACATTTCAAATTTCAGATTCAGAAAGTTCTTAAGGTTCTTGAAGAAAAGGTGTTAAAAACTGATGACAAAGCTATAGTCGTATCACAATGGACCAGCGTTTTGGATATTCTTAAAACTCATTTATGTAGAAAAGGAGTAGCACTGCTGTCTTTAAATGGAAACGTACCAGTTCACAAACGACAACAGATTGTTACGGACTTTAATGATCCCAAAAGTCGTTCTAAAATTTTACTGCTGTCGCTGACAGCAGGAGGAGTAGGCTTAAATTTGGTTGGTGCCAATCACCTTCTATTAATGGATTTGCATTGGAATCCACAGCTGGAATCCCAAGCCCAAGATCGAATATATAGAGTCGGACAGAAAAAAGATGTTTATATTTACAAGTAAGTATTTTTTTTAAGGCACCTGTTCAGTCCCGGAGGTCCCTGGTTCGATCCCTACCGGTAACGACCCATGGTTGTTTTCTGCTGACAGGTTAAAACTCGAATGAAACTAACAAATATATCTTCGTTCGTTTATCGTGCTCTTAATTTTATATTGTTCATTTAATTGGTTCGAGTTGTAAACCAGTTTTGTTTCTTTTTAAATATGTTATTCTTTAATAACGACTTTAAATGCTTTTTATTTCAGATTTATGTGCAAAGAAACAGTGGAAGAGCGTATTAAAGCTCTTCAGGATCAAAAATTAGCTATTGCCAATGGAGTGCTTACGGGAGTAAAGGCGGGAGAGGGCAGCAAGTTAACTATGGATGATTTGAAAAGTCTGTTTGGGTTTTAGTGTAGTTCTAGTTTTTGTAATATATTTTTTATGTGCTTTTATATGATTACATTTTACGAAATCAAATAACTATTTTTATATTTTATAAAGAAATTGTGGTTTTCCTTAGTTTGAAAATAAATAAAATAATATTTAAATTTATTTATTTACAAAGATTCATCATTGGCTGATTACTTAAGGGAGATTTCTATTATATAGGCTTTAAAAAACGATTTTGATGCATTTTTCGATATTCTGAAGCCTCTAGAATAACCCTATGTAAACCTTTTTATCATATCTGCCTAGAAAATAAGTTGTACGTAATTCCATGACAACCGGTCGGGTCACGCCTCGGAACCATGGTTTTTAAGCTGGTGTGCAGTACTTCGTTATCTAAAAATTGTCCGATTTCAGCAAATCGAGGCTTAAAATGTTCGGCAGACATGTGATTCTCGTCACATCTAAATAAAAAGACGCAAAAAGTTTCAAAATTGTACCCATCTTACTCTTCCCCAAACAAAATCGCGAAGCTAGGTATCAAAAACACGCCATAATAGTAAAAATAAAGAAAAACAAATAAATTTAACAAGACGACAAGGTATCGAGAAAAAAAAATGTAGATTTCAAAGAACGTTAACCTATACAATTTTTAGGTGGATGAAAATCAATTAATTAAATAACGCATACACAAAGCAACTTAGGTCAACAAATCTTTGTATATATTGTAGCTAAGAGTTCACTCTTTACAATAAAATGGGTCAATCTATAAAAATTATTAGTTTTGGTATTGAAGATCGAAAAAGATAAAAGGTGGACGAAATTACCCCGGTCTCCCCTACATTATACACACAAGCGATTCCGCTCAAGTAAAACACATTTTTTGATTTGATTCGCTCGTCGCCGTTTTCGCTTCAAATCGCTCCCTAATCGCTAAAAGTGAAAACGATGCAAGGTAAACAAGATAGTGTGTTTGTGTATTATTGGCCCCTATTACTGAATCCGCCGGGAGAACAACGTTTGCGAATTTGGTAATTTGTAATCATCGAAAACTATCGAATTGAAAATGTGACGTTTCACTTGATTATTGAAAACGACAAAATTGATTCGTGCCTAGTTATTCTGACGTTTGAAATTCGTGATATGATCATTGCGGATTTAAGATGTTAAGGTAAAAAGTGCCTTAAATTTCCTCATTCAAATGTAATTTTAGCCATTCTGAGCATAGTTTTGTTTAATGCAAACAGTAGTATATTAGTTAAATGCTGAGAAAAAGTGGGTGGAGATATTGTTGCGTTAAAATCATTTGCTATTCCACGCTGATAGCTTCCTTGAACTAGAAATCTAAAGCAAGCAGCTTATTTACATTCCAATGGAATCGGCGTGGACGGCAATGTCGGAGCAATATTCTTATTTAACTCCCCTAACATGAATACAATGAAATCTGGCTTATTAAGCCTATAATTTCTTTTAAATCTACAGAAAGAAATGAAATACAATAAACGTAGATTACATATTTAGTCAACTAACTCGTAATCCGTTAATAGCATCAAATTTTCAGCTGTATTTCGGATTGTTCTTCGTAACAGTCTTAAGGGATCGCCTCAGTGTGAAATTTTCGAAAAAATTTTTTATTGTTGCATTATCGGATAGTATACATATAAACATTCTCTCAAATTTTCAAATCGAAATTCCAATTATTACGGTCGCTACAGCGTTTTTTGTAGAAAGGGAACGGAGTGGGGAACGGAGCGAGACATATGCCTCGTTCGGGTCTCCGCTCGACCGTTATTCCTTTTGTTTATTTTTCTACCTGCGTGTGTATCTTTCTAAGGTGCTTACGTTCTATAACTTTCCAAAATAAACTGGCCAAGCATTTCAGTTCGTTTTCGACATCAACCACGGATAGACATATGAGTGAAACCCCCCAAGAATCTTCAATCTTTAAACGCGTTTTTCTCAGAATGGTGTTTTTCAAAACGGTTTCCACTCTTAAAGGAACAGTTTTGAAGATATCTAGTTCCAATTTGGAGAGAACATTTTTAACGGCATTCTTTATAGCGCTATGGAAGCTTTTTTTTTTGAAATCTTCCTATTTTTTTTTACGAAAAACTGTCGAAAAAAAGGGCCAAATTCGATACTTTTTGTTCAAACCGCCGCCATTTTGTCAAATTAAAACAAAAACCCCTCCATAGCGCGATAGCGACTTCCCTACAGATTAATAATCTTTTTGAAATTTTTGTTTCAGATCAAAATTGCGGCCGCAATCGTGGACATCATACAGGACCTTTTTTGTACGTGTCATTTCAACATTTTATTTAACTTTTATACACTCAATAAATAAACATAAAAAAAATCATTTTGTATTCGTCATGAATGTATTTATTTATACAAAAAAAACCGGACCGATTAGTTTATTTCAACATTAAAAAAAAAATCGCGAAAATCAGTGATTTTTCGGAGGGTCACACTGAGACGATCCCTTCATGATACCTCCTCATCTGCTGTCTCCTGCTCCTCATGCTGTCATAATTATTTTATTACGTTCATAGCTTTTTGCAATATCGCTTCCAACTTTGTAAAAAATGAACAATAAACTGTAGAACCTCATTTTTACGCTTAATATTTAGATAAACCATCAGCTGATTACATTTTCGAAAGATGAAATCTGACACTAGATGTGGCAGCCTTGCCGGCGGATTCAAAGATCGCAACGTAAAGATGAAGTGAATCTTATTTGCGGCGGGAATCCTTAATCCGTCGGATTCAACAATAGAGGCCATTGTTCGTTCCGCTCCGCGCGGGGCGAATCCGCCGATTCCGTTTCACTAAGCGAATCCGCGATTCTTGGTGCTCACTTAAAAACGCGGATTCGCTTGTGATTTCAGTTTAAAGGTTTGTGTAGTGTAGTGTGTACTGTGCAATATGCGATCTAAGATAAGGCAAATGCTTTTATTCAAAACTAGTTACTTAAAGTATAAATAATTAAAAAACGGAGACTTTTAATGCACCCCATCAATTAAGGAAGGCCAGCATTCGGAGAATTTCACGATTTGCATAATGAATTACGAGAACATCCTGAGAAATTTCACGGTTACTACTGCATGAACTCTGGAACCTTCGAATACATTTTGTCTATTATAACTCCTTATATTACAAAGAAGCAAAGAAATACAAAATTACCAATTGGACATATAGGGAGGCTAGATGGGCTATCAGTAACTTTAAGGTAAGTAAGAAACTTTATTTTTTCGTAAACTATGTATATATGTACATTAGAAACACAAGCGATTCCGCTCAAATAAAACAAAATTTTTGTTTTGATTCGCTCGTCACTGTTTTCGCTCAAATCGCTAAAAGCGAAAACGCTGCAGGGTAAACAAGAGAGTGTATTTGTGTATTATTGTTCGCTCACAGCGATTTCGCTTCGCACCGCGCGAATTCGATCTACGATAAACGTACCCTAAAACTTGATAAATAAATCGGGTCATCTACGTTATAGTATCTCGGCGGCTCTGGGATCTTACTCTATAAAGGAAGAGAACAGGACAGGAAAATAAATAGTACCATGTAGGCAATTCAAAAACAGGTTTGAAATTCTTTCGTCGAGTTTCAAGAGAATCAAGTTTTAAAAGATAGTCTATCCATATAAATAAGTATAAATGGTTTGTTACAAGGTAGTCCACGATCTGCTTCAACACGATTGATATGAAAATTGTTAAATGAAGACCAAACACAGCAAGCATACTCAAGAATTGGTCGAACGAACGAATAATAAAGGAGCCGATCATCAAACTCCTTAGCACACCTTTTAATGGAACCCAAAGTCGAACTTCCTTTGCTAACAATCCCGTCAATATATTCCCCCAAATCATTGGTTTTGTCAGGTTTTTGGCAGTGCACAACCTTACATAGTTTAGTTGAAGCCAAGTGGAATTCTTTTAAATTTGTATAAAAGGAGTCCAAGTCAGAATTTAAAATTTCACAATCACGAGTTGAAAAACAACACGGAAAATCTTGTCATCGTCAGCATTACAAAGAATGAATTAGACCAAAAGGAGGATACATCATTGATGTAAAGAATAAATAAGATTGGACAATGCCTTGACATACACCAGAGATATTTTGTATGTTATTATAAAGCGAACCACGAAATGAAACTAGCTTAGTGTGACTAGGTAAATACGAGCGAACCCAAGTAACGAACAAAGGCTCGAATCCGAGGGCAGACAACATATAAATTAATAGTTGCATGATTAATTTCGCCAAATGCCTTACTAAAGTCGGTGAATATGCAGTCAACCTACCTACCAGCTTCGATTGCCGAGATACAGAAGTTAGAAAATTATAAAAGGTTAGTCGTCATTAACTCCCTTTCAAAAAATCATGCTGAAAAGTACTTTAATAGGTTTAGGGTTTAGGGAAATCTTAGCAAAAACACATAAATTATCAATCGGTCAATAATTGGGTACATCATATTTGTTGCACTTATGAAGAGGAATAATAAGGGACGATTTCCAAGATTTAGGGAAGACGCTGCAACAAATGGATAAGTTAAGTAAAGAACATAACAGTCTACAGAACGAGAATAATTTTTAAGAAGAGAAGCAGGAATATGATCTGGTCCACATTCTCTGTCAGACTATTAATATTTTGCATGATTGCATCCATTAAATATCCAATCTTTCACCAACAACTTTTCAATAGGTCTATCTATAGAACAACCAAATCAAATATAGCATAATAAACGGACGGAGGAATGCATTTTTTGTCTGGTAAGTTCTGACATTTTTAGCTCATTCAGCCTGAAATGGGTAAAGAGCCAGCAAGAATTCTCAAAAAGTGCGATTTCAGCGAAATTGTTTCATTCAAGACCCAGGGACAAGTTAATTTCGCTTAAGGGGTTAGGTCTAGTCAGAATTTTCAAAAAATCGATATTTGAAGATAGATGAAAACACTTTTCCAGCCCGTGGGATGATAGAATCGAAACCCAATAACAGTAATTTCGTTACCATAATTCTTCTTCTTTTGTTATATCCCGTTGACATCATTACCAATTTCCATCCGGAACTATGCTGTTGCGCGTTGTTTATATGCTCCCTTTCGAACAGATAGGCTACACTACCTCGATGAAGAAGGGGTGGGTGTGCAGATACTTAAGATGGGCGAAACTCCAAGAACTCTTAATGTTGCCAAACAAAAGAACTTTCATAAACAAATCAAAGTTCCATGGATTAATTAAATCCAAAAAGAGTTTATTTAAAACAATTTCTTTAATTAAGAATATTTCAAACATATTTTATTCTCCTAACAAAAGAAATTTTTAGAGCGTAAAGAATAAAATATGAAGGTAGCACAAATATCGCCGTCACAACACTTTTAACGCCATTGAAAAAACACTTCACTTTTCACAAAAAAAAGTATATTAAATAAAAAATGTAGTTAACTATATTTTAGGAAAAGTAAGAACAGATTATGTAAATATAAACACAAAATGAAAAAAAAATACTCAACTTAACCTCCTACCCTTATTCACCGGTCGGCATTGAAAAATTGAAAGTGGTGAAAATACATTTTCGCCGATATGATCCCTTGTTCTTTCAGGAAATTGAACTTCTATTTTGAACTGCCTTTCTACTTTTAACTTTTTATTTTTTCTATTAAAAAAAAACTGACTCAAAGGTTACTGAGAAGAACTATTGATAAACTGATTTTCCCCTCAGAAAATGGGTCGGTTTTGTAGGAAAATGACCCTTATATGCCGATCTCCGAGTTTTTGGGGATTTTTCGAAAATTGTTTCATGGGAATTCCAGAATGTGAAACAAAATTAATTAAAAATATTCCTTTTTAGGGTTCCGTAGGCAACAACGAACCCTTATAGTTTCGCAATGTCCGTCCGTCTGTCTGTTCGCGGCTTAGCTCAGAGACTCTTACTACTAATTTGGCATGGTCATACATATCTATCACGCCGACAAAGTGGTAAAATAAAAACTTGAACAATTTTTTAGGGTACCTCCCCTACACGTAAAGTGGGGATGAATTTATTTTTCTCGTCTGTCCCATGGTGTGGGGTGTCGTTGGAAAATATTTTCCGATTTCATTTTGTTAGAGTGAAGTGCCTCCCCCCCCTTCTCCCCCTGCCGCTAAATTGTTGTTTTTGGATATGTGAAAAAATTCATGACAGTAGTACTTATAACTAAGTTAAAAGGAAAACTATCAGAGCTAAGTAGGCTTTACAAGTTAACGAGTAATAGTCGACCAACTTATAAAATGAACTTGGAGAAGTTGAAAGGAATATTTCGTACAAATCCCATTGAAAATTAATTAGATGAAGTTGTTAGTTGTGTAATACAGGTAGTAAATATAAGTTTATGAACCATGTAAAATTATGGAAAAATTAAATCATAACATCCTTAATAATAATAATTCCTAAAGTTTACGTTCGAATTAATATGTTCATAGAATCAAACAAAAAGTCGCCTTCTAAGTCCGCATATTGTGACTGGCAACTACGGAATCCTACACTGCGCGTGGTCCGACACGCACTTGGTCAGTTTTTATTTTTCTGTATAAAAAAATACCCGAGTAAATTATTTATATTTCTGTAGTAACAGAAAAATTCAAATTCGAGTTTGAATTTTTGTCTGACAGGTAAGTTCACGTGCTCTTATTAATTGTTGGATTTTTGCAACAATCATTATTATTACTTTACACATTGTTGCATAATTAATTTCAGCGCGTCGATTATTAACATCGGTATGTAAAGCCCCGCGGTAAGGTCGGTGTTCGGCTTTGGTGCGATTCTGGTGAAGTTACGTGGCTGATTCGAACATCAAGCTATATAGGTTGAGTGCTTTATATGTACTATACTATCTTAGATAACACTGGTCAACAAGCTTTTGGTGTTGGGCAGCTGGGTAATTTGCTGCATAGAATCCGAATCCGAGCTCAAAATTAAGCTATCACGTCAGGATTTTGGGAAATTTGAGGTTATGTACTCAGTAAATTGGTTTTTGGCTATTTTTTTGAGATTACGTACAGGATGAAGAACATTTTTTTTGGTCTTGTTTCTAGTTGCATCATTTAATACTACTCTTACCTTTCAAACTAAGCTATTGAGCGGACACCTAAGATTTTTTCTTGCAAGGTTACGACCAGTTTAAATTATGAAGTTCATATTTCATATAAACATAATATATCTATTTATGTGAAATATGAACTTCATAATTTAAAATGGTCGTAACTTTGCAAGAAAAAATCGTAGGTGACCGCTCAATAGTTTATTTTGAAGGGTAAGAGTAGTATTATATGATGTAACTAGAACAAAATGACCAAAACAATTTTTTTCATCCTGTACTTAACCTCAAAAATAGCCAAAAAAGCCATTTTTTGAGTACATAACTTCAAATATCTCAAAATCCTGATGTGATAGCCCAATTTTGACCTCGGATTCGGATTCTACGCTGCAAATTACTTCGGAAATACCCCCCAGCTGCAAAACCAATCATCACTTAATTTTTTGTTGACCTGTGTAATTTGCCTTAAAATTTATTTGAACTAATTTATACTTTTAGGGATTCGCAAGAGTGTTTGCGCAGCTATCTTTTGCTAGATAACAATATTTCTTTAAAGAACAATGATGGAACTTTTTATTACCTTCCAAAAAGGCACAACATGTCCACGTGGAGAAAGGATGTAGAAATTTATACGTAGAAAACCTGGGAAATATTTTAAAAATCTGTAATTTAAAGAAATTAAACTCAAATCAACCCTAAAATGCTTGTTATTGAATTCGAAACTTATTACTTAGTAAGTTACAAAAGCTGTTCGAAATATCTTCTGCCATTTCCGATGTATGCCTACAACCTCCTTCTAATTCGCTGTTTAAGGTGTATTGTAGCCAGTCTCTCCCGGATTTTTGTCGTTGTAGTGCCAATTCTGCTAATTAATTCGTCTTTATCGTTAACAGACCTTGAATAAACTTTATTCTTCGTTAATTTATATTAAAAAAAGTTAAGATCGGGAGGTCTAACAGGTAAAGAAATGAGTAATTTAATATTGCCCTCACTATGTTTGCAGTACCTGTTGGGTCTCTACCGTGTTGGCAAAACATTGCCCTTTAATTATCCAGAGGACTGTCATCTACTAGGCAGTATTTTCTCCAATAAGCCTATATAAATTTGTCTATTAAGCACTTGCGGCAAAATGAATGGTACTATCAAATGCGTGTCGATGATGCCAGCAAAACATTGGCACAGAAACCGGGCTGGAATATGTATAGGCACCCTTGTCCTATGTGGGTTAGTATCCGACCAGGTATGGAGGTTGCGGAAGTTTGTGATACAATCCCCGGTGAATTCCGATTCATCCGTCCGTACAATTCGATCCAGACACGCCCTGTTCTCTATTAGCGATTTCGAGTTTTGAAGTATTCTAGTAGTTTTATACTGTTAGACTCAGTGGACCACTGATTTCTCTTTCCTGGCACTGAGGTTTGATCTCAGTGAAGCCAGTATTACAAGTATATTAAAGCAATATCATTTCATATTACAATATTTTAAAATGTTTTATAATAAATTTTAGTTGTCGTTTTATTGTTATTTTTTTATTGGTGTGCACAAATTGACAAAGTCAAAAAGAAAATTTTGTTTGATTAGTAGACCACTACAAGCTACTGCAATAAATAGTGTGCCACGAAAACCGTGCTGGAAAAGTCCCATACAAATCGCTATATGTCGCATTCCAAAAGCCAAATCAAAATTTTAATCTTCTTTTGGAATTTCCCTTCCTCCTCGATGAATAATTGTCCAAACTGTAACTGAAGGCACACCTTATCTAGGGATGGAGATGAATCGGTCTTGGGGAAATCGATCTTTTACCTTTCTACGATCTTAAGAATCGAATAATCGGGTTGAAAAATCGATTCCAGTAGATCCGTCTTCTGATCTTGGTTTTTTTTTATATTATTAAAATAAATATCCATATTAAATTATTATTAATAACAATTGATAAAAGAAGTAGCGGGGATATTAGTGTAATTAAAAAAATTTAATTTCAGAAGAATTTTTTATTTTTATTTAACCCCTGCCTTACATGTTTTATATTATTTGTATTGTTGCTGTTTAAGTTAGTCTATGAGATAAAAATTAAATAAATAGCCTACACTTACAGTTTTTAAATACCATTACGAACAGTAATATACAAACCTTCTGATAGAAAGCAATTTTAGTCTAAAAATCACATTTTGTGATAAGCTTTAAGTATTTAAGTAAGTAGGAACGTTTGACTGAATAATAAGGGTCATTCAAACGCTGTACCAGAATTCTTCTGATATGCTGCTAAAAAAACAGTTGCGATAAATGTTGTTTTGATATGCGACTTCTTTATTCTGTCGCCACAAGTTCTGCTTTTGAAAAAACCTGTCAGCAGGAATAGCGCGGTTTTCACTGGAAACTCTGCTGGTGGAATAAAAAATCATTGTGCGCAACGTACCCATACTGGGAAATTTAAAAAATACACAAATGAAATAAATAAATGGAAGCCACTCATTTTTCACGTTGTTGAGAAAATGTTGTTATTGATATTTTGTGCAGGAGTTGACACATTGCGAATTCACACATTTATTTAATTGGATTGGAGAGAAAGGAGACAAAATAAGAAAATGTGATTCCACAGAAATGTGGAATGTAAAAGTCTTTAAATTCTTTAAAATAAAATTTTTTTAAAAATCGGTAATAGGAGCCAAAAAGATTGATTCACGACGTATTCCTTACGCAAAGATCGATTTACCAAGATCGAATCGTCTTGCTATAAGCCTCGTGGTCGTTTCAGGTTCTTGCATGACGAGGCTGAATATTAGCTGCTCGACGTTGGGCAGAATCTTTCGATGTTTCAGATCGAAATCCCGTGTTGTTTGAAGTTGCATTTTCGTTTCCTCTGAACCTTCGGGAATGTCCGTAAAAATACCCCTCTTTGGGGTGCACGTTGATTAGGGAATCTCCTTTACAGCCTCTTGTTCGTACATTTTTGTCACTTTCGAAAGTGACTGTATTTGCAGCAATAGGAATAAGATCATTTTTAGAAAGTATCCCATAGCCATATACCATAATCTATACGACATCGTGGCAACTGCTTTTGTACGACTTCAAAGTGCCAGTTGTTATGTTGTCGTCATTAAAGTCAGTGCATTGTTATAAGAACTTAATATAAAACTTCCTACAGACTTGTTGCAATACGTTAATGCCAGAACTACATATGGAGCAATTATGGAAGTGACTGGTTGTGATTTTAAGTTCCTTTTAGCCTTATAAGACGTAGTAATAACCCAGTTGTGGTCCTTGAGATACAAACATGGTAAATTTGGCGTTTGTTTGATGTCGTTGTGTTGAGTAGATCTTTGATTTATTTGCACCAACTTCAAAATGTCGTAATATATATATATATATATCGAACTTTATTAATGGTATCCAATGACTCCTACTCTGCATAAAATCCTGATATATCGCCCTGCTATTGTACAACATGCCCTTCTGCCAATTGGACAGTTATCAGAAGAAGCCGCTCAAAGAAGAAATAAGTATTTTCATGCATTACGTCTAAATTATACTAGAAAATTCTCTAGAAAGTCATGTAACCAAGATATTATCAACAGACCGTTATTAATCTCAGACCTTCTCTTAACTAAAATGAGACGAAAATCAAAGAATATAGTTTTTAAAAAAAATTTAAACCGACTTTACAAAAAGCACTAAAAAGCATAAAATAATTTTCGTCGGTACAAATAAAACAACACAAATAACTACAACAAAAGTATTTAATCGTCATTTCTTATGATCCCGTGAGCTGAAACGTTTAGGTAGTTTTATGTATTATCTTCAATTGTGGCTTTTGTTATCATTTATGAATCAGGAAACGTATTCTGTACAAGAGAATCTAAATCATCAAAATCGGTCTATGCCTTATGAAGCTAGGCACCGCCCCTCCTCCAACTCTCACCACAAGCCACAAGTGTGTCAGAATACAAATAGATACTCTATGCATTCAGAATCATCTAAATCAGTCGCGTTACAAAGTTAGGTTACCTCTCCCCCTACCCCAACCCTAGGTCAACATTTTTCCATATTGTAGCAATGGGGGATCGTACTGTACACAACAAAAAGGAATCTTCCGAATAGGTGTGTGAATTAATAAATTGGGTAACGCCTCTCCGCACACCACCCCACCTTATAAATTGTTATCGTCGTATCAGTGGGGCAACATATTCTACACATCACAAGAGGAATCATCTAATTCGGTCCGAAAATTATGAAGTACGACTACCTCTCCCGCCCACCACTCTACCCTAAGACCAACTTTTTTTCATTAGTAGCAGTGGAATATCATACTCTATAAATCCAAAAATTAACCAAATCGGTCCACGCATTACGAAGTTTCACCTCTTACCCCCATCCCCACCCCAGCAATTTTTTTGACGTGGTACCAATTGGTTTAGAATACCCCCCCCCCCCCCCCCCCCCCGGGGGGGGGGCACCGCCTTGACCCGACCCTGGGGCCAATTTTTTTTCATTATTTACAATGGGAGGTGATACTCTATACGACAAAAAAATAATAATCTGCCACCAAACATTTTTTTGATCTGCTACTTCGTGGTGAGAATACAAAATTAATTTCAAGAGTTTTAAACACAAAAATAATTTTGGCCAGCTAATTTTGCCAAATACCCTTCTGTGCGTCGTAGCTACATGAAACTTGGATCAAAAACTGGCTCTGATTATACAAATTTAACTTAAAAGGTCATTACAATTGCTTCAATAGTTTTGGAAGAGTTCGGTTACAGGCAGACAGACGAAAGTTCGATTCTCTCTTATATATTATTTGTATATAGATTATGAACAACGTCTACCTCTGGGAAAAAATGAAATATACATATGTATATTAGCAACAATATTTTCTGTCAAATATGTCCTTCCAAATATTTTCACGAGCTGCTGTAGAATTAACTAATTTATTTATAATTTTCAACATTTTTATTCATCTTGGTAATACTAATTACAAAGCAATTACATTTTGGGCCCTGTAATAGGTAGAGTGACACTTCAATAGCCCTTTTCAAGATTTATTAGCCGTAGCTTTCCCAAAACAAATTACATATTTATGTCCATGAATAAATTTGAAGTCACTATGGGCAGGCTCTGCGCTACCTCTAAAGCGAGCTGCTATTGAGTGATGTGAATGCCGTAAAATGTACCTATAGTAATTAACTTGTGTGACTAGGTTAAACCTAACTTTGAGGGAAATGTCAAATAAATTCAATTTTTTGTGAATTTCGTCATTTGCATTGCAAATATGCATTTGGGAAAAAGAGTTTAATTCATGTGCACGCATACACACTTTTGATGCAAACACAATTCACCATCTCTCGCACAAAATCCAATCTAGCTAGAACTACGGACAAAAAATTATATTTCAAAATGTCCACACAAAATGCAAATGCTATTTTTTGTCCTGAGCTTTGTAACAGGTCAGTTCGGAACAAACTAAAAACAATGCAAATGTTTGGAAAGCATAAAGAGTGGTGTTAGAGGGTTTACATAGTTAAGCGTCTGCTTTGGGTATAGGTAGGGGATTAAAAAAATTACGGAATGAATATTTACAGAATTTTAGTAAAAACACCAATGTAAAAATGTTTTTGGAAAGGTCCTTTGTGATTACATAGTTTAGTGGGGGAAACATGTAATAGAGGCTACGTACGGGTAATTGTATTAACAATTTATTTATGTATGACTTCATATTTTTATACAATTCAATTTTCTATAATAAGACGAAAAGTGTTCTTCGGCGTGTAATAAAAATGGAGCCCTTTGAACAAAATTACATTGAATTTCTTATTTCCGTACGTATTTTAAAATTATTTTTTATTTCTTCATCTAAAAGGAGATATTTAGTACGCTAATTAAGTCCTTTTTAGGGCTCCGTACCAAAATGATGAAAAAGAAACTCTTATGGAACGACTTCGTCTGCCTCTACAGCCACTGAGATAGCGATGAACGATTTTTGATTCGATGTCGACAGATGGATCTTTTTACCGGGATTCGATTCCGATCTATTTACGATGCGCTAAAACTGAATAAATTCATTTGAGAAATTTTTTTCGTTTTATCTTTAATTTGTGTAATAATCCTGCAAATGTAAAATCTCGTACCAAACCCTACATATTAGATGAATGCGTTTGTGACCGCTATAATATCTTAATGTTATCTGTGTAATTCAGTGACTATTCCATGATTTTGTCATTCGTGCTGGTTGTGGAAAAACCCTAAAGCGTCCCCAAGGTTCACATTTTTTTTGCCTGAGACCATAAACCTTCCCAAAATATTTAGGAGAATATTTTTGGTACGTAAAATGTTCTGGAAACGTTTCTGGCCTTAGGCATAGAAATTCCTTGGGGACATTTTTTGAAGATATTTCTGGAAAGTTTCTGGGACATTTTGCGACTTATATGAGAGGTTAGGCCGAACAGTGAGAAAATGCCTTTGGTTTTTTCTTACAAAGTTTTTGAGTTTGCAAATGCGCAACACAAAAGTTGTGCTTAAATGTGATTATTTTTAGATTTTTTGATAGTTTAATATGTCAGGAATATATTCATAAAAGGGATTTGCGAAATTCGATTTAAAAAAATTTTCATATTGCTTTTAAGCTTATCGGACTAGAGAGGGGGGGCGGCAGGCGCGGTCTGCCCCGGGCCACTGGTCTAGGGGGCCTCCAAATTTCAAGAAGTCCTCGTCAGTGAATTCTCAAATAAGGCCGAAATTTTATGTTCAGTAAGAGGCAGTTTGAGTTGGAGACAAAATATAAACTAGGGTAGGTAAGGCATAGCATAGATAACGAACAACGGAGAAATTATCTAAGTTTTGCTCATTTAGAATCAGCCTACTAGCCTTTATTCTATTCTTCTCTTACCACCCACCTTCCTAAAGTTTTAAGATACCGTTCACCATATACCAAAAACCTCCACTGAAAACCTATTGTCGATCGCTGGTTTGCAATAGGTAGTACATTCAGCGACTAATATACCACACCACCGACTATTATTTTTAATTGGGTAAACTATGTTAACTCGTATATAGACAATTGTATTTGGCACTAAAAACTGCAATTATATGGATATTAACATTGATAGACGAGGAAGAAGGAGGGTGAAAAAATGCCGGATGATGCTGGATTATCAATTCAAGAAGAAGTCCGTAGATCAGTGTTTCAATGCATAGACCGATCTATACAAGAATTGTCGGAACGATATAAGGCCATGGAGGAAATCAACAAGATATTCCAGATTTTTGAGACAAGGTTTATGCTTGAAGCATAAAATTTAAAAAATGAGCCGGTTTCTTGCAAAAATGATTTAAATACCCCCTTAATAAAGACGAGTCAGTATTAGACTGTTTTATGTATTACACATTTTTTGTTAAAGTTCGAATAAATAAGCAACATTTGTGAAATACCCATTGTTCCTTAGTCAAGATTTGTAAGCTACAAAGGCTGTGTTCTATTATTTATTAAATTAGTTTACTAATGACACTATAAAAAAAAAAATTATTCATTTTAAAATATCTTGAAATATTGCCTTATTTTTTTAAATGGGTTAAGAGGCTGAGTGAAGGAAGTGGGCTAATAAGACGAAGAACAAGAAGATAGTAAATTCGTGATGTTCTGCTTAAAAGAGATTCCCGAAATTTGACGGTTCGTCCAAATTTGCGTGAGTGGTGACATCCTGGTTCTTTCCAATCTCTTCGGCCTTTTTTTTAAAACTGCTTTTCTGGACAACTTCAACTGAAGGATCTTGTATTTGACGAAGCCATCATCTTAAAACACAACTCGAATTTGGCCAAGCCCTTCTCGAGCGGCCCCGATAATATCTCAGCCTCCTTTCTGAAAGCATGTAGCTCGTCCTTTGTTTCTATTTAACTTATCTGTTCGTTTTGGCATTTTTCCGAGACCCTGGAAGCATTCCGAGGTTGTTCCCCTACATAATATACCTTATGTTGCATTGTGAAGGTTTTGAATCTTTAATTTGAGATGTATTTTGTTTCAACACGGTTTTATGAAGTTAAATCTATCACAACGAATTTATTAGAATTTTTCAAGTACTATGTTTCCGCCATTGTGGCCGGTTAGTAAGTTGGTTGCATTTTTATTGATTTTAGTGAAGGTTACGACAGAATCAACCACAGAATTCTTATTCATAAGTTACACGCTTTGTAATGAAATACCTAACACCTCAGGGGTGCCAAAGAGTAGCCATATTGGACGGTTGCTTTTTGTCATTTACGTCAATGATTTATCCACGATCCTCTATAACAGGAGTATTCTTTGCGATGCTGATGACGCTAACATGTTTCGTACTGTTGCTAATGAACAGGATTGTTTACTTTTAAATTCTGACTTAGACGCCTTTCATAATTGATGTCCTATTAACTACCTCATCCTAAACATCCTAAAGTGTACTGCTATATCCTTTTCACGCAAAAGGATTTCACTGCACTTTAACGTTTTTATTGATGGTATCTTATTAACCAGACTTGACAATACCAGGGAATCTAACTCTCACTTTTTCTTTGGGGAACACATAGATTTTCTGTAAATAAGGCTAAGGCGTCCTAAGATTTTATTAACCGCTGGTCAAACGAGTTGGATGATCCTTATATAACAAAACTTCTCTATTGTGCTTTTGTTAGATCTATTATAGAATACGCTAGTCGCCTTTAATGCAGTCCATATTAACCATATCGAGGCCGTACAGCGTAGGTCCTTGAAAATTGCTTTTAGAGGTCTTCAATGGAACTATCCTCATATTCTGTCTCGATATTTAGACAAACTCAAACTATTCTCGTTGGATACTGTGGAAGACAGGCCCAATAGATCTAAGTTTTTTTTGCTTTTGATTGTTTGCAGTGCACAATGAATAATCCGGAGCTGCTAGGCTATCTGAATATTTCTGTTCCCGCTCGCTCCCTTCGATTTTCAATAAAAGAACGCCATAGAGCCTATTTTATGTGTATATGTATTTACATATTAAGTTTTTGTAAAAATTAATTTAATGTTTTCTGTTTGTGCGATATTGAATATAATTGTTGGAATTCTTGAATATAGCATGATAATTAAAAACTCCATAACGACAGTGGCAATTTCCATTAATTTAAGTTTAAATTATTACAAACCCAAATACACTTCGGTCTTCTTTAATTACTTCCTGCAAATATTCACCAACAAAAGTATTTTATTTGCAAATGTTTACATTTGCTTTTTAATTTTCTCCTTTCGCGCTTTTTTCCATACCTGAATAAAATGGAGCAGTGGTTTAACGTTGAAATGGAATAAACCTGCAGCTGCTGCCACTGCTATCTGTTCACAAACGCATAAATACTCACATCGCATTGAGCGCATAAAATTAAAAAAGTAAATTCCGTCTGACCCGGGACAATAATCGCTTAATACTGTAAACAGAAGTAATTTTAAAATTGCCACTTTGCCAGTTTTGCTGCTGTGTGTGAACGAGAATTTGCGAACTGAGTTTAATTGCAAGATTGAAATGTGCCGCAGAGGGATAAAATTTTATCATGTGGAAAAATATGGATTAAACTGAATTGGTGGATGAAATTAATTCGAAAAGTGTGGCATGTAAACAAAATTGCAGTAAAATTAAGTTGGAAAGAAATTTAATCCAATTATCATATTTTTAAGCAGTTTACAAAATTGGAATGCAAAAATAAAATCCTTCTTCATTGAATATTGAAATTAGCTGCAACTGAATTTCGTCTGCCATTTCTGAATAATTTTCATAAGCAGCTAAAATAGCACTGAATTTCCAAGCGATTTTTAGTGTTCCGTAGAAAAGCAGGAACACTTATAATTTCAGTTTGTCCTTCGTCCGTTTGTATGTCACAGACCTCACATCCTCCAATTTATGTAATATTAAGATAAAATTTGGTATACGGAAAACAGATATGATGAGTTGTTGAGCCTCTCATATAGCATGAAAAGTATACTAAACATTTTGTTCACTTACCTGACTGAGTGGGATTGTTTTAGATAGAAGTCGTAAAATGCAACAAAAATGCTTAGGACCTTCTTATTTTAACCCTTCAGTTAGTTATCAAGGCTCCCCCCCAATAATTTTTAAACTATCGATGCAAAATATCTAGAAAAACTTAGAACCAAATAAAGGGTACTCTTTCAGGTGTGTGCCCACGAAGCTTCTCCGTAACGGTACAGTGTCGACAGAGTGTCCAATAAGGAGTTAGATAATTTAGCTTAACCTACTTCGCAGTTTGCAGAGTCTTAAAAGTCCCGTTAAATATTAACCCCCTGCTAAACAATTTTCAGCTTGTCAAGACAACCTAACAACCACTGTCCACCAGGACGAACGGTTTTTTGATCTGAGTATCTTCCTTCTCTACGGATCTTCTCTATGCGCTACGCGATCCTTCGATTCAGGGTCTTCCTTGACTCCTGCGTGGGTTTCAATTCCTGTTGAGCGATTTTGTTTGGATCTTTTCGTAGTCAGTTGCCACTTTCGTCTTTAAATATCGATACCTGGTACCCGATAGAGACTCCATATGGACACAAAGAGGTTTTGAATTGTGAACATAATACTTGTGATTGCGATAAGAAGGGTCAGAATAACAGAGAGTTTAGAAGATCATGAACGCGGTAGCGCCAGGTGGTGAACCAGGTGACGTCAGTACTGATAGAGATCAATTTTTGAAAGATATTAAGGTAGAGGTGGAAATCTTCTTGCAGGAACTGAACGGTAGAGGAGGACAAATAGCAATCCAGCGAACGAAAAGATGGCTAGACAGAGAGCTTATATGGAATTCCATGGCCCGGGGCTATTCTGGTTTATTGGAGGAGATATGGTTAAGTCCCTTATCAAGAAATGGGTCATACTACCAACAACAAATGCGGTGGAATACAGGCAAGAGGTGATAGAACGTGTACGAGATTTTTGACGGGAGTGCTCGGGCTGCCGGGTTTGTATAACATTTTTTTTGTACAATTAATGCATTTTGCAAGCATGATAAAAAGCATGAGTGGGGAACATATTGTACACATCAAAAGAAAAATTCGCCAAATCGGTCCACATGTTACGAAGTTAGACTACAACCCCCCCAACAATGGAGCCATACTACGGCAAAAACGGAATGAAGCAATTTATTAGAGGAAAGCCAATTCGTATTGGCTTCAAATTTTGGTGTCTAACAAGTAGCACTTAATGAATATATTTTTGAATTTTATTCCATATACGGGCTCGTATAGCATAAGATAAAATTATTTGACTTTCAGGAAAAACTGAAAAATGATCCGGTGTATCAGTTGGTGCGAGTGTGGTTACCACATTATCCGAAGATTTACTTACAGAAGGTTCGACTATTTTTATGGATAACAGTTTCACATCTCTGAAGCTAGTAGAAGATTTTGCACAAAGGAAAATAAGCATTATTGGAACAGTTCATAGGTTAGGTTAGGTTAAAGTGGCTGCCTAAGAAAGCACACTTAGGTCAAGGAGGCCCATTGTGATACCACATAGAGGCTACAAAAATTTTGAACCTGTTACCCTCTGTGCACCGAGACAGTTCCTTGTCTCCAGTGGAACCAGTCCACGGGAAGTCAAAATAAATTTGACTGGGCTGGGAAGGGTGTTCAGCCTTAACTCTTCGTCGGGAACCATTTTGAACTCCTGATAAATCGAGCTAGGTTTCTGACATCAGTGGAGCCTAATTCAGAGCTAACCGAAGGGGGAGCCCAAAAACCGGTTCGTACGGTTGGCTAGGGCCGGGCAGTTACTGAGAAGGTGAAGTATGGTTTCCTCTTCCTCTTCGTCATGGCAACTTCTACAGAAGTCGTTTGAAGGTGCGCCCCGTCTATCGGCGTGTCTACCTATGAGGCAGTGGCCCGTGATAACGGCTACGGTAATGCTAATTGTTTTGCGTCCGAGTAGGATGAGCTCTATTGACCGTTTAGGGTCAAGCTTTGGCCATATCTGTTGGGTAATCAGCTATTTAATTTAGTGCTGAGCGACATGTTATAACCGTTTTTAAAGTGGTGTACACTCCCATGAGGGATTTAATAGCGGCCTGACTCTCTGTGAAAATATATATGCTGTCTGTAGGTAGCGTTAGATGATTCAGGCGGTCCGCGGCTACCTTTATAGCCATGATTTCCGCTTGAAACACGCTGCAGTAGTCAGGTAAGCGGAATGAAACATCGAGGTCCAAATGCTCCGAGAAGATACCTCCACCCACTTTGCCTTCTAATTTGCAGCCGTCAGTGTGAAGATGCACTGACTCCCCCCATTGGGGAGGACCCTCTTCCCATTCCGATCTGGTGGAAAAGAAGGAGCCGAATTTAGTCCCAAAGAAAGGCTTGGCTTGCTGGCAGTTCTTCTGTCCAATATTTTGGAGTGACCGAAGTCATTTCTTTTCCAGGTCTGGATTGAGTTAAGCCTACTGGGGGCTGAGGATGCGGTTTGCTTACCAAAGAGATCCAACAATAGAAGGTGGAGAATATTGTTCAGTTCTTTAGAAGGTGTGGTTCTAAGGGCACCTGTTATTAGCACTGTTGCCAACCTCTGAACTTTATCCATTGCTTTCTGATGAGTTGAAATAAATTAGTGCCGACCACCAGACAATCACCCCTTACATAAGTATGACACTTGTATAGAGCCAATGCACAATGCGTGGCTCCATACCTTCCTTTTCTCTATAGCCTTCTTACACGAGTACAGCGCTACTATAGCCTTCCGTACTCTTTCTTGGATGTTAGGCTTCCAAGTAAGTTTTCTATCTAGGACTAGACCTAGATATTTAACCTGATTACACAGTTTCATTTACATTTATTAGGTGTCATGGTAACAGTGTAGTCACCATAGCCAAAAACAGTGAAAATGATATCGCACCAGTATTGCCAAGCCGTCGATCAAGCGAGTTACAAGATAGGGACTGAAAAAGAAAAGATTTAAGAAAAATTCACCAGATACAAAATAATACATTTTTTCACGATTACTTCTAATCAGAAATTTGGGCCCGCTTGAATATGACAATATGTGGTAGCCCAGAAAATATGTAGGTACAAAAATAGTCAAAAACAACAGAAATACCAAATATTTACGTTAAAAGATCGGAGCACATTTTGTGTCATCACTGTATCTAGATGTGTTCGATGGAATGCGAGTGTATCTTATTCCAATTTCTCAATCTAAACTGATTAAACGGTATAATAAAGCAATGGGTGGTGTCGACATTTTAGATGCACAAAAAGAATTATATCGTATCCGAATCCGGTATAGGTCGTACATTCGATTCATGCTAAACGGTGCCTTAGTCAATCAATTAATCCTACCCTATCTACGAAAAGTACCTGACATAAATTTACTTCCAGTTCATACGTTCTGTTGTTAAAGTACTTCTTGTAGATATAAATTCATAAAGAAATTCTTTGATGGCTAGATATATCAACGAAACGCAGTACAGGTACAGCAATGTATCCAGAATCCGATATGATGGTATGAACCATATTGTCAATATAAATCGAAAAGGTACTCCGAAAAAATGTGGTGTCTGTCACAGTTGTGCATCTCACATTTGTACGAATTGTAATATTGGGTTACATCCAACAAAGTACTTTTATAATTACTATGGTGTGCAAATAGTGACACTAAATCCACTTACCACACTTACCGCTTGGTCCCGTTATCCGCCAACGCCTTCAACTGTGGCCACGATTTGTTGATCCGCATACCTTCCCTCTCGACGGATCTTCTCCATGTGTTGCGCGGTCATCCAATTCGGCGTTTTTCTTGGCTTCCGTGCTGATTCCAATCTAGAGCCTGCTGTGCAATGTTGTTTGGCTCTTTTTAGTGTGTAGCCTATCCATTGCCACTTTCGCATGTGAATACTGGTTAATGACGTCCGGCCAATGGATGTTAAGGATGCACCGGAGACACCGGTTGTCACAAGCCTTGTAACTTAGATGTCATTCAACAGGGCATTTTCCAGAACAGGT
Source organism: Leptarthrus brevirostris (assembly GCA_964036015.1). Classification (NCBI taxonomy): domain Eukaryota; kingdom Metazoa; phylum Arthropoda; class Insecta; order Diptera; family Asilidae; genus Leptarthrus; species Leptarthrus brevirostris. Next base: position 167,973,986 of record OZ038371.1, on the reverse strand, counting down.
TTTACGTTCGACTCGAAAATTCGGAGTTTTGTGTGTCTGGATATGTTATTATTCCGCCAGATCTCAGCAAGAGTATTAAATGCCTTATTGATGCAAGAATGTACACCAGGTTCAGCTCCATCATCTGCTGTAACTATGCTTCCGAGATAGCAAAATTTATCCACTTGCTCTATTTGTTGCTCTTCCAGGTAAAATTTAACGTTGTCTCCTGGAGTCTAAGCTCATAAGTTTGGTTTTAGCAGCACTGCGATCTTCTTTTCTCAGGGCTTCGGACATTTGGGATACATTACTTTGTTTCTTGGATAGGAGACATACATCGTCGGCATAGTCCAGGTACGTAAGGTGGTTAAAAAGTTTCCGTCTAATCACTCGCGATGGGTGGTCATCTAGGGTGCTAGACAATATGTCATTAATGACACTCGGGAAAAGCAAAGTATGTATCCTTGTTTCACTCCATTCAGCACTTGGAAGGGCTCCGAGTTTTCCTATTAAGTAAGTCGTGACATTGGACTCCTGAGTAGGATTCCTTTATGATGATGATAATTTTTGCTGGGATGCCTCTCCTACGTAAGGCTACCCAAAAATATATTCGGCGGATTGCTCCATGATAATTCGGATATGTAATAAATACACCAAAATTTCTAAAAAGGGAAAGCTAAATATGTACAATAATGCCTACCAAGGAAGTGATAACTTAGACAGGAAAATGAAGTTGGTATAGAAAATATACTAGAATAAATTTTAAGTTTAGACAGGGAAGTGATGTTTTAAATGATTTTGTCTCAAATGCATAAGAATGTTTCATTTTATTACAAATATCCACCAATGCCCAGTGCAATTAAAACAAATACATACAATTGATTCAAATTTAATGATATCTAGTAATTGAAATGTAATTCTGTACCAAATGAGTAAAAATTTGTCTGACCGGAACACTACGCTCGCCCAACTAATCGCTCACCGAGTGAAGCAAAATATAGCGATTACTATGCTGATTTCACCTCTTTCTTTCAATCGCCTAATAACAAATTCGTGTCACCTATCTTAAATGAAGAAAATGGAACTGTAAAAGCCTTATAACTTTTCCGGCAAACAAACACATATGATTATTACCTTAAAATAAGATTCTTTTAGTAAACAGCTTTTCAAGTCACTTAAAGTTTGGATTCTTGAATGTCACACCACAGGGAAGTTATAATTTTGACTATTTTGAGGTAGTTGTGTCGTAAGACTATTTGCTTCATTAGAAATCATCATTAAGGACATAAATTGAAAAATTATGAATCTATGACCTAAGCCAACCTAAATTTCTTGATTTAAGAATTAAGTAAGAATTCTCAACTTTAGAATTTAGTCCACAAAAACCGAATCTGGATTTCCTGCAAATAAACGAATATCTACTTTTAAAATTTTCAATTAAATAAGAGTAAATTCGAAATATCTATGGCACAATATAGTTTAAGATCATTAAAACTGTCTGTCTTTGTAAATTAATCTTTTTCCCTCTTTACAGTATTTATCTCCCTTTAGTTCTTGTAACCTCTTATGAGGAATTTGGAAGGAAAGGAGTTTAACCTTTCGATGACAAGATTGCAAGTGAACGCACAATTAAGACTTGATCAAATACCACAGACCTTATTTTCCTTCAATATCATTTAAGCGTAATCTCTTGCCAGCAGAAAAAAACCACTCATAATTTTTTATACCAACGATTTCGTTATACTTTAGCGTGTAACAATTTATTATGCTAACTTGGAAGTTTTTTTTAACCTCTAAAAAGAATTATTTCCTTAATGAATTTTTACCTGACAACACACACCTTTTCAAGCACTACTATGGTAATACATAACACTGCAGAAGGATACAACGCAAGAAATACCTTGATCACAACTTTTAGTTAGTTTTTAAGGTTTAAAGTTTACTTTGTGTATAAATCATCATGTGCAAACTAGGAATTACTCCTTTCTAAAGATTGAGCAATCAAAAAGTATATAATTTTGTCATTGACTAACTCAATCAATAAAGAGTTGTTTCTCTCGTAAGATTAGAAGATAAATCGTAGAACATTCTACACTATTTTCGTCAAACACAAACGTTTTAACTTACTTCATTATCATTTTCCTTCGTAGAGCTACCGTTACCGTTACTTTCTCTAAAAGCTAATAGCCTACTTAACATTATCATCCTTTCTACTGAAAACAATTTTCACTGAAACTACCACAGAATAAGAACAAGAAGGAACACTTTTCGCCCTTTGAAATCTGAATCTCTTTAAGGGAAACACTGTGGACTGAATATTTCACGTCTGGTACCATTTTAATAAAACATTAAGAGGAGGGTCTTGCCCTGAAAGATGGGCCAAAAATCGCAATGAATATTTGAACGTGAACAACCACTCACGTTTCGTAATCATTACCGCGGCATCATTTTACGCAAAGCTTTTGCCTTTTGCTAAGCAATTTATCTTGTGGATGACTTTTAGTTTACTTTCCTACTTCTACCAGATATTTTGTAGATCTAATTAGCGCTACAGACTTTATGTAGCCGGTCCGTTTTTATGTTATTACATAGACAAAAAAAGCCTTCATAAAGGTGACCTAAAAAAACAAGGAAATATTACAGGTGCACAATTATAAAGGCCATTCAATGGACATTTTTTCCTAATTGTCATCTTTGAGGGAGAACCTTGTGTCGACCTAAGCAGATGTTGCATAATTTTCAGAGGCCAATTATTCGTTTTGTCTATGGGCGTAATAACCGGGTTTCGAATAACCGATTTTCGATTTTTTAATCGGTAATTGGTTTTCGAATAAAGTCAGTTCCATTTATAATTTTTAACCGACTTCAAAAAACCAAAAAGAGGTTCTAAGTTCGACACGTATTTATTTTTTTATTTTTTTTAAGTGAAAACTTCTTTAGCGTCGTTGAGCGATTTTTGGTAGGGGTTAATCATATGGGTTCGAGTCACCGACATGCTATGTTAACAGTATATCTATAGCTATAAGGGTGACGTATTGTGGACACGTTTACACATATAAACACCATCGCATTGTACATACCCGACTGGATGATGTGGGCGTTGGACGCTTTTTGGATGAGTAAAATCTTTTGAGTTCGCGTCACCGACATGCTTTAATAGCAGTATATCTGTAGCTATAAGGGTGACGTGTTGTGCAACATTACTGCTGTATATATCTATGTATGTATATACACTTATAAACAATGGGTGTATACTGTACATTGTTTATAAGTGTATATTAACTATTATTTCCATTAAGTGTATAAAATGTATATAATTGTTGATAGATGTGATAGATGTGTGTTCTTAATGCTTGGACTGATTTGGATGGCTCTTGTTTTGTTGTATAGAATATGATCGCCTATTGTTAATAATGGAAAATCAAATTTCTGCGGTGGGGCGGGGAAGAGGGAGATGGTAGTCCAACTTATTAACACGCGGATCGTGTTGTTTCTTTTTTTTCTGATGTATAGAATATGTTCCCCCATTGCTACCGCGACATCATTTTAACCGGTGGGGTTGGGTGATATTTGGATGATTCTTTTTTGTTGTGTACATTTTCGTTTTACGTTTTTATAAATGCCAAGGTAAAGATTACTTTTAAATTCAACTCCGAAAAAAGTCATAAATAGCGACATGTTCTTGTTGACTTCTAAAAGTCAATTCCGCATCCGAAGTGCATAAGAATGTAAGAGAAATTATGTATGGATTAGCATCGTGAATTTTTAATATAATTTCGATCAGCTGCTGGGCTGCGCATGGTGTGTGGTGAGGGTAATGGTGACTGCCGGCCGGTCGGGCTGCCTAGTGGGTGGTGGGCCGACTGACTGCGAACTTTACATGATCTGTAATATCGTGCCACGGTGGTTTCATTGCTATTTCCTTCGTCTATTTATGATAATCTAAATACTAATTAAATGCTAATTAAGCAAAAGATTCAGAGAAAAATCACCGTTGGCGTAGGCTCACGTAGGCTGACCCCCATGATCCGTCGCCCACTTGGATACGCCCTTGTCGATGGCCCCTGTCGATGTACCAAAGCCCATGAGAGCGTTCTGGTGATGATCACTCCAAAATACCTACTGCTGACTTATGTTTGTAAATTAAAAATGTTAACGGTAAAAAAATTTATTTTTTGAGAATTTAAAGTGTTACTGCCCTCCCCCCCCCCCTAACTCTCCCCCTAATATGTATAAAGCTTAACAGGGCTTACATGTACGTCTAGCACTTCGAAAAAACCCGAGTCTTATTTTACTTATGGAATTTTTTTAAGGGTGCATTGAAAATAATATAATAAATTATCGGTGATATATTATTTATTGTTCGTTCTTGTGGAACAAAAAAACATTTATAAATTCTTTTTATCCTTAACTAGTTTGCATCATAACATCATGAATGAATCTGAACAATTCCATAAGATTCTTGTAATATAATGTAATAGTTATAACCTCTGGAGCTATTTTTTTTTGATATTTTGTTTATTTCAGTTGTGATAAATTATTGAAATATACAATTTTTGCAAAAGTTCAGAAATGTTATATTTTTATTTAAAAAAACATTGGCTCGAGACACTATAACTATTACAAGAATGTTTTGGCATTTTTTAGATCATGATACTACGATGCAGATCAGGAGGCGACATTTTAAATTCAGCATTGGAAACAATCACAAATTAGACAACTTCTTAATAATAAAAAATATATTTATAAATGCTTTTACTGTTCCTCGAAAACCAATAAATAGAATGTAATAGACGTAATCCATTTTACTAAATTCTTTTCAATTTACGCTTGAAAGAATTCCTTTCTGAGCATTATTTTTCGACATAATGTTTCACAGCGTATGTGCAAAAATGAAGAATCTGGTAAATCTAGATGAGAAACGAAAAAAATTATATGGGAGGGGGGTCTATCTCCCCCTTCTTGGTGAAGAAAACCAGTCTTATGTCTTCTAAAGTTTTAGTACTAGAGACGTTATTAATATCTCAGTTGACAGGTAACAATGGTGCTAAAGACAAATTTTTTAATTTAAAAAAAATTGATTTTGAAACTTAAATTTTGGGGAAAAAATCAATTTTTTCATTTCAAAGGGAAATATCTTGAAAAATTGCTCTATTTTTTATTTTTGGGTTTGAAATAGTATATAATATGTCCTATTTGGATGCGAGCTTGAAGGACACAAAAATCTTTTACCATTCTCAAGTTACATCACCAAACGTACAGCTCATACCTGCCGTCCTTAAAAAATGCTACCTGTCTTCTAAATTGTTGATCTTTTTACTCTTTTGAAATCCTGAAAAGGACTCCACTCCATTGTGCTGAAGAAAGGAAGTAAAATTAATAATTTAACATATTTTCAAAATATCCTCCGTCACTTCGAATACACAGAAGAGCTCTTTTTCGCATGGCTCTTTTCAAGTCAATTGTTGCTAGATTCTCTTTAATTTTATTTCCGGCTTCTAAAATTCTTGTTATGAGTTCACCTCTTGTTGCAACTTCTTGAATGATCCCCAAATAAATAAAAATCGAGTGGAGCTAGGTCGGGAGAGCGAGCTGGCCCATGATAAGTACCACGCCGCCCTATCTACCTACCCCTGTAATTACCCTCTAACCACTGGAGTACGTTTCTTCCGCAATGGGCTGGCGCCCCGTTGTGTTAACATACTTCTTCCAAGGGTATATCCTGCATTAAGTCGATTAGATCGTTTTGCAGGAAGTATAAATAGTTGTTGCTGTTTAACTTATCCGGTAAAATATGTGGACCAATCATCGATTACCTACAATTCGTGCCCACAAGCTTACGGAGAATTTGTTTTGGGACGAGGTCTGTCGAGCAATTCTTGGGTTTTCTGCACTCCAAAACTGAATATTATGTAAATTCTCTATGCCACATTTAGTGAATTGTGCTTCACCCGTCCACAGAATCTTATCTAAGAATGTCCAGTAATCAAAATCTTTTTCAAGTATCCAATTGCAGAATTCTCTACGTCTTATTTTGTCCTGCGGCTAAGGTTCCTGTACGGGTGTCACTTGGAAAAGATAAAGTCCTTTTCTTCCTCATACTCTCCATATCGTCGTTGCACTAACACATACGCCATAAGCTATACGCATTGTACTTATAGTAGGCTCAGCTCTGCTTGCCGCGAGAATTGTCTCCTCCCTTTCTGGTGAAATTAACGCAACATTGACTACTGCTTGTGTCGAAAGTGTATGTATGAGCGCTTCCTGTTTCTCGAAGGTTTTAAAACGTTTTTTGAAAATCCCCTCTCGACGGTTGCCTTTTTTCTGGAAATCGGCGGTAATATTCATGCTCTGCTTCAAAGGAATTTCCGTTGCTAAATCACTAACGAAAGATTATATTCGCGTATTCTTGACTAGTAAATTGCACCATTATGAACTATCAAAACGACTTCTCAAACTGTCAAAACGACTTCTGACTTTGAAATATTACATGCTATTAAAATTGGCAGTGCGTTTGCATCTTATTTTATATTTGGAGATCGTAGGATTTCCATTCCAAGTACAACAAATCATTAGAATCTTGCCGTGCGAATGTTATAAAATTATTATTTTATTACCCACAGTATGCGTTTTACTACCAGATCTACTAATCTCAAGTTAGGGTTATTACCATAAAACAATTCAGGCGGCAGATAGAATTTTTTCTTAGGAGGGGAGGTATGAGCTGTACGTTCTGTGATGTAACTTAAGAATGGTAAAAGACTTTTGTGCTTAACAAGTTTTCATCAAAAGAGACCCAAATATAAAATTAAAAAAATAAGGCAATTTTTCAAGATATTTCCCTATGAAATGAAAAAATAGATTTTTTTAAATTTATGTTCGACAATCAATTTTTTTAAAACTATTAGCAGTAAAAAATATACACTGTCTTCAGCACCACTACCTGTCAATTGAGATATTCATAACGTCTCTAACGTCTAATGTTAGAAGGTATATGTTGAAATGTGAGACTGGTTGTTTTCATCGTAAACAAATTTCAACCCCTATAGCTGAGGGCGGTGAGTGGTTGGGGTGGGGGTGGGGGGGGGGGAGTAGACCCCACCAGTTATACAATTTTTTTCTTTTCTCACCTAGATCTACTAGATCCTTCAGTTTTGCACACGCGTTGTGAAACAATCTGTATATAATAAGGTATCTAAAAATATTCTCTTTAAAAAGTATTATTTAAAGTTAAACATAGAATTAAATCGTACTTTAAAAAAATCCGACTGGGGGATATGTTTTGCATCTGTATAGTACTCGAGATTAATCCTGATGTGGAACTTATGGATCAGCGTTAACTCAGATGCCGTGAAATATTTCTTAGATCTTTGTAAAAACCCAGACGAAAATAGATGTGCCAAATATTAACGATCCTTGCTTTAAACTTGCAAGATAGTTAGTATTAGTTAACAAATTCGATTGAATCTGCTGAAAAAAGTAAGGTGGAGAGATTGGAAAAGGATGGTCTGGGCGATATGGAGGAATGGTATCTGAATTTAATATAAACACAGTGTATTCAAAAAGTTCCAGGTCTGCCGCCCTCAAAAAAGTACAGGCCATATTATAACTGCGGGATATTTGGAATTACGTAGGAACGACGGACGTAAGGCGATACCCAAACGAAGGACAATTTATATCTTGTAGGCGTTCATTCTCGTGAAGTGTCTCAGTGTGATCTTGTCATCATCGCTCACTGACGAGCAGAAAGAACATCGGGTTATCGCCTGCAAAGATTTGGTTTGCAGTACGATCCGACGACGAAACGCCAAAGTGCTGAGTGGATGGGTTCGGAAGGGAAGCGGCCGATGAAAGCTCGACCATCCCAATCACAGACGAAAATCATTCTGATCACCATTTTCGACAGTCGGGGCATAATTCACCGAGAGGTTTTTGTCAAGCTTCCACTGTGACTGATGCATTCTACATAGACGTTTTAGATAGACTTTTAAAACGAATGCGGCCTGTGAGGCCAAAATTATTAGACAGGGGAGAGTGGTGGTTGTTGCACGACAACTCACCGGATCACAAGTCAATTATTGTGCAGGAGTATTTGTGAAAAGGCAAGTTGTGAGTATCAACCACCCTGCGTAATCTCCTGATCTGTCCCCGCCAGACTAGTTTTTGTTCCCAGAGGTCAAATTGAAGATGAAGGGGCAGCGATACGATTCAGTAGATATGATTGAAACGGCGCTGACAAAGGAACTGAACAGTGTTCCAGTGGAGGCGTTCCAGAAGGCGATGATGGACCTGAAGAGACTCGTTCTAAGCGTTGTATCAAATTAAGGGAAGACTCTGTAGAAACCTGATATTAAATAAAATTCTTTTCACTGTGCTTGTTTGATTATATGCGACCTGTCTTGGAACTTTTTGAAAACGCTATGTAATTTGAAAAAGTCGGAACGTTGACTCATACTTCTTTGAGTTTTTTGATAATCTTAAGCCTCACATTTTAGCTCTGATAAAGAAACTACAATCTGTTTATTGCGGATTGTACAAAGAGCATTCGCTGGTGCAGTAAAGAAATACGTGTTGGTGTGGTTTTCCATCAAGGGGTTACAGGTTCAAACCCGACCGCCGACAACCCCTGGTTGTTTTCTGCTGATAACAGATTTCGCCATTGTGGATGTTACGAAATAACTATAGTAATAATTTCCATTCGTTCACTTAGTAAAATAATTTACAATATGTACATAAATAAATTTTTTTAAAAAATGAATGAAATAATGTGATCATTTTCTTGTCGTGGTTTGTTTATAAAGCTCCAATTAGATCAGTAACTACTACAAAGTTATTATCAATTTTAAAGTTGCAAAATCATTGTCAATTTCACTACAACTCTTTTAATATGAAAAATAGCTTTTATGTTATTCGCTTCTATGAGTTGACATAACATTTCCGTCGATGTTCTGCTACTAATTTTGTGTTACCCAAGGGATTTACTTTCCAAGAGATACATATGTATATCGCTTTTCTTATATGAATATATATTTTAGCACCGAATAAATTACTACTTCAAAGCTCTGGACAGGTTTTATTATAAAGACAAGACATAGTCATTTATTATTTCTTGATATGTTGCTGCATAAATCTACTGAACACAGGGAAGTATCACAGTGTGGATGGAACTTCTCATGCTCTCAGTTACAGCATGATTTTGGAAAGAACAAAATCATCAATCTTCCTCCATGCACTCTAAGTAATATGTCAACTGGCTCTGCAGCTATGTGATAAGCTATCGATTTTAGCGAGGAAGAGTAAGTTCCTATACAACGTAATAAAAATCCCATTGGGATGTCTATAGAAATGCAAAAGGATGAAGGAAAGTTACAGCCACTTAAATACATCACAAAGAGAAAGAATTTGAATCATTGGAAAATTCAGCGAGTGCACTGAAAAATTATTTATGATGCTACAGAAGATGAATGGCAGATAATTCTTAAAAGAAATCCTTTGCTTGAACTGGATAGAAGCAAAAGATATCCGTACTTTAGAAATATTTTGACGTAGTATGTCATATAAACATATAACGGTCAGAAGAGAAATTTGTTTTCAAATTTGTGAGTGAGTGTAACAGAATTTATTCAAAAGGTCCTTATGTTATTAATTCTATTAGTTATAGTGGCACAAAAATACACCACAGAAATGCCAAATCGAAGAAAGTTCTTCTGATATGTTTTAGATACAAGTAGAAAAATTTAAGTTTAATAAAGTTTCAATGTATTTTTGCAACTTTCAAATGATAGTTATTATTTTACTTTGATGGAGCGCTACTCAAAAAGAAAATTAGTGTGTTAACTTTGAAATAGTCTTTTAAATATTTGAATGTAACTTTGAGTTAAACTTATTAAATGGTTTTGTTTTCATCTAAAGTTAAATTCTTTAGAATTTTTTAAGTAAGCTTTTTGGGGGTTTATTATAAACCTTTAAGAAAACTTTTTATCTTTTTTCACATTTATTTATTCACATTTCAATTATTCTAAAATATCTAATATCTGAATCTAACACAAGGGACCTATAGTGAAGTAACGTTGAATTTTCTCGACAGGGAAGTTAGTTCCTTTCAACAATCCCACACAATCCCTTTAATGGCAGCGTGGCTATTTGTAACTATAGCATAACTTTGCTTCGACGCGGTACCGTCTCTAACCACTGATAATAAACAAACAAAACAACTACCCAACCATAATTAAAGATAATACATAAGACCACCTGAACGTTTCAGAGTGATTAAATACTTTTCGTGTAGTTGTTTGCTTTGTTTGATTTGTACGGACTTCAAAATGTCGTAATTGATATAAAATTAAAAATTATTTTATGCTTTTTAGGGCTTTTTGTGAAGTGGGTTCAACTTTTTTTTATTCTGTACAAAAAAAAAGAACCATCCAAATCGGTCCACGCGTTAAAAAGTTAGGTTTGACCCCCTACCCCACCCCCGTCCCACCAAATTTTTTTTCTCGTGGTATCAATGAGGGAACATACTCTATCCAACAGAAAACGAACTATCCAAATCGGTCCACGCGTTACAAAGTTAGGTTTTACCTCCACACCACCAACAATTTTTTTGACATGGTACCAATCGGTGAACATATTCTACCCAACAAAAAAAAGACTCATCAAAATCGGTTAACGCGTTACGAAGTTATGCCCGGTCAGACATAAAAAAAAAACATACACGTAGGACTTAGAACCTCTTTGTTTTTGGGAAGTCGGTTAAAAAGGTCTACAAAACCAAAACTACCTCCAGTTCGGTTCTTGCGATGTACAACAGCCTGTACGATATCGTTTTATTGACGCACTGGCACCTGCGGCACTCCTTTTTGGAACCATATGTTAAGAGTACAGTATTCGATAGTGGCGTAAGTTGTGTCATGCTGGTTTACTTTCATTGAGAAGGTCCCAGGTTCGAGTCTCTCAGCCGGCGACCCACTGTTGTTTGCGTTATAGAGTTATGTTGATATTTTTGGAATTCACCACAAATTATAGGCTAACTTGGACTTTTTATTTCGTTGTCATTGAATCGGGTAAAATTCTTCTCCCAACCCATTTCCCACAAAGATTTATAGGATTTAGAGAGTCAACAGTACGGTATTAAATTTGTTCACCATTTCAGAGTTTCTCCCTTCACTGTTTGATGGTACTCTATTAGCATTTCGTTATAAGATTTGGCTTCGGCGCCTACGTTGGTTTTAATTTGCATTAAGATTTGCTAAATGTAGTTTTGGATCTTGCACGAAGTTGCAAAATTTCTGTAGTTTTGTTTATAGCTGCGCTAGTGACGGTAAATTTCTTGTGACCAGCGATACCAGAATCAGAGTTGGGGGTCGCGAAGCTGGGATCAGCGAGTCGCATAAAACGTTGGGGATCAGCCATTTGAGACCCAAGGTTTATCCATCTAACGAGCTTTAATAAAAAAGTTGTTTTAGTGGTAAAAGCAGTGTAAACACAAGTGTTTTGAGCAGGCCCGTAGAGACAAAATTCGGGCCCGGGGGGTACCACATACGGGCCCCCCGCGAAACGAATTTCTGCCCCGGCGCTTAGAGTTTACGGGCCCATATACAATCGAATGATTGACTTTCAGTTTAAAATCTGTCTAGTATAGTACACTTTTTCAATCGCGAAGCATTTTTTTTATATAAATAATTAAAATGGAAAAATTGTTCTGTTGATGACATAGATGACGGGGACCCTTTCAAAGCCCGGGCCCGGGGGGTTTACCCCCTTCGCCCCCCCCCTGTCGGCGGCCCTGGTTTTGAGCACCAAGAGCACACGATGAAAGCAACTGCGCAGCAAAGTCAAGTTTTCTTATTAAATTTTACGTCAGTCAATTTGGTGGCAAGATATGCCCCTCGACCCAACTTTTTTATTAACGGAATGATTACCCGTCCGATGAACCTTAAGCCCCAAGTGTCTGATTCCCAAAGTGCCATGCGAATCGACGATCCCAACCCCTCGACCGTCACTTGTTAGTGCTATACCATCTCTTTATTTTAACATTTTGTCATTTGTTTACTCGCAGTTGAATACTGAACGCAAATTGGTTTACCGTCTTCGGCAAAAGTTGGAAAGTTTACCTTTGATTAGAAATGTAGGCTTTGAAACTAACGGTTATTATTATTATGAATGGTGGGCATAATGTAGTCCGAAAAGTTTCCAACTATATCTCTCAGTGTCAGATCAAGGATTTTGCTATGACAATAAGGAGTAGCAATCCTGCCCCGATATTCCCTGAGACTAAATACAGTACATGACGGCTGATAAACAGTGTGAATTTCAAATGGGTGCAAGAGCTTCTATGGTAAATATAAAATATTTTGTAAAAATATCGATATTTCTGGCAGAAAGTTTTGCGACGGTACCCATATTTCGACCCTGCACGCTACGCCACTGAGTTCCAATATGCGGCAAGGAGTGGAAGAAGTTCGCCTGATTTGGCGACAACGATCCGTACCACTGAAATTACTCTGCAATCCCCATGGTCTTACAACGTAATCTGTTGTCAGCAGAAAATATTATAACAATTAATTGTTTTGTCTTCGACGTTTGACAATTTTATCGAAAATTGGATCAAACCGAAATATTGAAATTATATTTTATTAATTTTATTAGTATCAAAAGTTTACTGTCTTTATATTTCTTAAAAAAATAAAACGCTTGGCTTGGATATGTGTGTAAAGAAAATACACGTAGTAATACTTTTTCTGGAAATTATGCATAAGTGGGGCTTCACCCGAATTTAGATGAATTTTTTTTTTTCGACAATTGACACGTGCTAAGGATGTTACACAGAGATCGGGGGAGGCTGAAAAAATCCATTAGAACTATTTTTTATAGGTCAAAGTAATGGTTTTTTGCAGCATTTTAATTATTTGGCAATAGTTGAACAAAAATTATTCTTTTAATATTCTGCAAAATGCAATTTATAAAGGAATATTTTTCACCAAAACTATGATAAGCCTTCTACAGAATATTGGAAGACTATTTGTACACCCAAATTATAATTTGCCTTTTCTAAAGTAGGGCGTGGGTAGTATGAGGGGGGGGGGCTGGAGTTGGGGAAGGTTCTTGTCTAAATCTACATCCTTCCACCCGCCCCACCCACCACCCTATCTACCACCTTCTTTTACCTATTAGTCGAATAAATATTAATTAATTAAAAAAATAAAGTAATTGAAAAAACATTTTCTTTATTTACAACAATACTTTATAAACAATTTTCTTTTCATAGGTAGCAAAAAGACCTTCGATGGTTAAACAATTCCTTTCATCGAAATGGGGTTGGAGCCCCAATTAGACATAATTACCGTTTTACTCGTCTTTCTTCTGCTTCTTTTTGGTTGCAATACATTGCACAGCTGATCTTCAAGAATAATCTCTCTATGATTCCTTTAAATCTCTTCGGTGGTATAGGGCGTCTACTACGCTAACTCCCCACGTGGTCCGGTTCTGCACAAGCGCCTTCAACTGTTATCACGATTTGTTCATCTCGGTTCTTTGCTTCTCTGCGTATCTTCTCCATGTGTTCCGCGGTCGTCCAATTCAGTGTCATCTTTGAGTCCCGTGCGGGTTCCAACCTAGAGCTTGTTGAGCGATGTTTGTCACTTACCTTAGCGTGTAGTGTAGTCATTGCCACTCAACATTGTAAAAGAAAACACTTGCTTTTTACTCTTCCACAAATTATTTATTGTATTTATCGAGTTACAATCTTCAGTCATTGCCACTTTCGCCTGCGAATACAGGTGTCTATCCCATATTTGCCTGTGGCGCTATGTAAGTCGTCGTGGGCAAAGACCTCTGGCCAGTGGACATTAAGGAAGTGCCGCAAACACCGGTTGACAAAGACTTGTAGCTTAGATGATACTCCATGTTGAACAACCGTACAACCGAACAGATTTGACATTGTTTACATGGTTTCGGGATATAAAAATTATCCACTTGATCTATTTGTTGCTCTTCCAGGTAAATTTCATTTTGTCTCCTGAATTCCAAGCTCATAAGTTTGCTGTTAGCAATATCGATCTTAAGCCTTGCTCTGTGACTTTTTCTATTCAGGGCTTCGGACATTAGGGCTAAATGATTCCATTTGTTCAATAGAGGCATACGTCATAAGCGTAATCCAGGTGCGTTAAAGGTGGTTAATCCCCCTCGATGGGTGATCATCTAGGGCGCTGTACAATACGTCATTAATGCCGAAAAGTAAAATGTGACAGTGTGCATCCTTGCCTTACTCCATTCAGCACTTGGAAGGGCTTCGACAGTTTTACTTTGTGAAGAACGTATCATTGGGCTTCTAAGTAGGTCTGCTTTATGATGGTAATAATTTTTTCTGGGATGCTCTCCTGCGTCAAGCTGCCCATATATACTCGCGATTAAAGCTATCAAAGGCTTTCTTAAATTCCACGAACATTAGATATAAAGGGAACTATCATACGGCGGATTGTTGCCGATGATAATTCGGAGGGTGTCGATGTGATCGCTGCAGGGGAAACCTTCGGGAAAACCTGCCTGTTCATCGTTTAGAATGCACTTGATTGTTTGCTTGATTCGCATTACAAACATGGTGCCGGTTTACACGATTCACTCTCTGTCTTTACTTTTGTCGCTCTTGAAAATGACAATTTGCTCACACGTATAATTTGGAGTCAGGAGGTTGCCCTGACAGTGAGAATCACCAATAAATTAAGTGACAAAAGTGCGTGAATAGGACCGTCTAAACAGGCACATTCTGGGCTATATGTAGGTTCTTTTATCTACATTAAGCGATAATGTGTAAGGAATGTTTTAAACCATCTTTTAAGTTCGCAATTTTTTTGAGTGTTTATCTTTATTAACCATAATGTGTTTATAAATTTATTAAAACAACATACAACTTTTTTAATTATGCAGAAATATATACATATATCCAAAGACTGGAAACGGCTGAATATCGCGAAAAATACGCTTTGAATGGGGAAACGAAAAAAGCGCATTTCATATTTTTTAAAAAGCTATCATATGATACCAAGATTCATCCCCACCACCACCCCTATTAGTGGGGCGGTGCGCAACTTTAAAATCTTAAACAGGAACCAATTTGTTATTGCAGATTCGTATTCTTTGGGTAAAAATAACTTCTGCTATAAATTTTTTTTGAAAACATCAATTTTTTGAGCTTTTCGAGGAAACTTGGAGTACTTTTTACTGGAAAATCGTTAGGTTAACAGAAAAATTGCATATTGCCCCTACCCACAGGGGTGACGGTGGAGGTTAATTTTGGTATCATTTGATAGCTTTGTCAAAAATATCAAATGCATGTTTTTTCCTTTCTCGATGTACAGCGTATTCCTTTTCCAGACTTTTAGGCCACCCTGTAATCTAACTTTTGCTGTTACTTGAATCAATGCTGTTCAAATTCGCAGATAAGCTTATTGTCTTTTCATCGCAATTTCTCTGCTTTTCGTTCTCAGTGCACCTTTAAGCAATAAAAGACGTTATTGCTTCACTAATTTTACGACATCTGAAAACAAATAATTTCTACCATGAAACGAAGAACCTTAAATCGTTTTGCGAAATTTCATTTTCTTTGTTCAAATAATACCGAATTTTGCCTTTACCTGAGTAGGAACTTAAGCCCAGAGCGCTGTAAATTTAATAATAAAGCTTCTCTTTACAGTGGTATTTCGGAACACCCAGCACACGTTCGGTTTATGGACCGTAGAGGAGACGTGAAAAGTTGGCGATTTACCAGCATCCGATAATCAAGTATGCATTGCATGCAAACAACGATATTCCGTCTGACTTGTCTCAGAGGAGCATCCAGTTTCCGATGGGCAGTGCAATAGAGAGTGACCATAGTAACTCCAATGTGGCGACAATTCTGGAATTTTATTAGAGCTCTATTGTTTTGGTTGCATAGCTGCATTGCTCGCAAAATATAGCTTAGCATAAATTTTCTCAGACCTTGCAAGAATTGTGGCTACTTTCATGTGCTAATACTTTTGAAGCTTTTTATGCAAATCTGTGCACAAAAAGCGAATCTTCCAATTAATTAGGAAGCTTAAGGTTAACACTTCTATCTTTATTTGCTTTTAAAAACTATAATATGCTGATTTTATTTTTGTTTAAAGTATCAGTATGTACAAAACACATTTATGCTAATATTAATGGGAAAACTTATATCAAGATATTTCATCAAAAACAATGATAAAAAGGTAAAGATTGATTAGTAAATGGCAGAAACCTCCCTCTAGTTCCCCTTAACCTTTTTGGGAAATAACATGAGAGAAGTTCCCCGAATTTGATTCAAGATATTATAAGTGACCCTAAATTTAAGGTGGATTCAGAACTATTAAAATTACCACTGAATGTCGTTATCTGTTGCCAGCAGAATGCAACCGTTTGGTAGTCACGCCACCGACGCTATCATCGGTTAGAGAAATAATATTAAAAAAATTAAAGGATTTTAGTCGATGACAATTGCTTTGCTCTTATGACTCTTCAAAATTTATGCTTGATTTTAAGGACAGGTCTCCTGCTTTATAAAAGGACCACTCCGAACTTTCATTGGTAACCTTTTTGATCACACTCCACTATCCAGAAGAACAAATTAAGTAGAATTTAATTTAAAAGCTAACCATTTCCCAACACTACGTCTTTATTGTACCCTAG
The DNA here is from genome assembly GCA_964036015.1 of Leptarthrus brevirostris. NCBI lineage: Eukaryota > Metazoa > Arthropoda > Insecta > Diptera > Asilidae > Leptarthrus > Leptarthrus brevirostris. The sequence continues at coordinate 167,957,321 of OZ038371.1, read as the reverse complement.
GTAACCATCTATCGCTAAGCGTAGCATGGTTTGTTAGTCTTTGACCAAGCTACGCCATGAATGTCGATCCTGGGTTTTCTATTCTACGTCCAAGCCTGAGCCAAGATTCAACCAATTCCAATGCTTGGTTTTTTAGTTCACGTCAAACCGTCGTTTCGCTTGCTTATTAGGTATATTATTTATCCTGATTGAAGGCCAGAAAAACTTTCGATATTTGGATACAATTTTTATCCCTTTTGCGCGACATATTTGTAAGAGCCTCAAACCTATCCGTATACCTTCGTGGGAATCGTTTTCAACACATTTTTGGAAATAATACAATTGTTCATTCACGCTTAACAAAACATTTATATCTGGGGGTTATCAATCATTGAATTCCAATAAAACGTTACAATATGGAAATTTGCTAACCGGGCACAAACTGGGAATTTTTTTTTTAACCCGATTCTAGTTATAGTATAATGCGATTCACAGGATTTCTGGAAGTTGATTCGGCCCGATATTCGGCTTTTATTACTTTGCCGGGCTTTATTTTAATTGGGTGCGCCCAGCCCGGCTTTACCAAATCCGCCCGAATCTGCCCAAATTTAACAGATCGACAGTGTGATGCATATACCCCTTTTTAAATAGAACAGAATATCATTCATTAATAGAAAAAGTGCGCATGTGAAGGTGAATGAAAATAAGAAGAAGTCTGGTAATTATAAAAACGTGCACCTGACTATTATTGCGACTGCGAGTGACAACTGACTTCTGCATTTTTCATAATTCTATTCTTTTGACTCACCCGGCGGGCCCGGCCCGTGCAGGGGTCTGAAGTGGACATCGTAATAGGTTAAGATATAGCTAGAGATGTAGATGCAATTTAAACTAGCTTAAATTAAAGGGACAAAGAAAATTTTAAATTGTATCGTAGGAGGATTATTCCAGTCTTAGAGTTCTTTTACTCATTATTTCATTAAAGAAAAACAATTTTATTTAATATCTATAGGGCATTTAAACTTATTCTTACTGTAGTTTTGTAGTTCCTATTTTGGAAATTGCGCTTAAGTTAAGGGGTGAGATGCAGTCAGATGCGTGAAAAAAGGAGTATTTTTAATAATTTTTTTTCATAATAATTAAGTTTATTTTATAAAACTAAATACACAGAGTTTTTATGTCATTTTTCAACTTGACTTCCAAAAAATTTAAAAAAAAAATTTATTATTTATAAAAATATCGCCATCTTTGTTGGACACCCTTCCGCAAGTAGTGCTTCGCGGTGACCATCAGAACATCTCACTGAATCATCTAAAATCAATGAAACAAAAAAACATCATTAGTTTAATAATAAATCTAGTCTTTAAACGAAGCTTTTTTTTTGAAAATTAACAAAATGGCGGCTTTTGACAGTTTACTCCCGGATTTACGACCAAAAAGCATTAGTTTATTGTTAAAAAAACTCGAAATTTTGAACAAAAATGAAAATTTTTCGCTCAAAGACTAGTTTTTAAGGCTATTAATAAGCTGTAAAAATCTCATCAAAATCCATGAAGTGGTTTTTGAATTATAGTGGTCACCGACTTGAAAAACATAGTTTCGAGAAAAATGCATTTAAAGTTTTTCGACGTAGGCACGGTATTATATGTTCGGTCCGAGACCCCTTCAGTAATTGTACAATATCTCGGAAACTATTAATCGGATTGACTTGCAATTTTCTGAGAATATTTTCGAAACATCATACTTCAAGAAAATTTTTTGAAAAATCTAACTGCATCTCACCCCTTAAGAGTTAAATTTACCCTACCACTTTGATAGAAATTGATATATCAATTGAACTAAGGTAAAGTTAGTAGGTAGGAATGAAAATGTAGTAAAAATAAAATGAATCATATTTTTAAAACTATCTACTACGAAGGTTATTAAACTTTTATTAATAAAATTTGTTTCTATCATTTATCGCAAATATGAAATCACTATTAAGTAAAAATCAGCAAAATAATTTTTTTCATTCATTTACTATAGATTGTGTGAAAAGTTTATCGGATCGGGGTGAAAATTACATCAATTTCATCTCGTCATGTAAATTAGCCCAACAAAATACTAAATTAAAAAGAAGCTTAAAAAACTAAACCCCAACTATGATAAAATCCAGTCAAATAACGAAAAACGGGTAAACAAATCACTTGCTTGATATTTTGGGTCTTTTTTGAGTAAGTACGTGGATGTTTTCTGAAACGTGTCCTTTACTAAGAAGACGGTTTAGTGTTTGCGTATTTGCACCATCATTTGCGTCGGTCCTTCCATCAGAAGGAAACATGCGGCACGCGATCACTGCAGGCCGTTTTCCAAATGAGGGACGAGAAACTAGACAGGTGGTTTAAAAAGAGCGTCTGACTACTCATTATTGGAAACCCAGACTTCTCTTCAGTTATTTGATTAGTTTTTATTATAGTACGGTTTTATTATTTTAAGATTTATTTTTTAGGAATCCGTACCAAAATGGTAAAAAAGGGACCCTTATGGTGCGACCTCGTCTGTCTGTCTGTCACAGTTGCTTATTTCAGACACTACTTATGCTATCGACTTAACATTTGGAATAGGTTTAAAAAATACTTCGCAACCTTTATTGCTAATAGAACACTTTAAGAAATATTTTTATTTTAAAGTGGGGGTACTATGTAGATCAAGTGGAGTATCATATGATAAGGCATCATTTGCACATTATAAAATATATTTTCATTTCGTCTTATGCCGCATAGTTTTCAACTTATGATGAAAAATGTAAAATAATACCAAATCTGACAAATCTGAAATAATTAGAATTGATAGAGGTTTATGTAAATATTACAGGAAAAATAAAACGATGTCTCTAACTAGCACAGTTTTTTTTAAATATCAGCAACTTTCCAAGGTACGGAACCCTCTTTTAGTTATAATTACATCGTTTTTTATGGATAATAATTTACAAATTTTTTGGAATTTTTATATTTACTTGAGGATTTGTTTTTCAAAGTGCGATATCCGTCAATCGCTTCCCAATCTTGAATTAAAGTTCAATTTTATGTCTCTGTGTACTTTTGTTCAAAAGTTAAGTTAAAGTCTAAGTTAACAAATTTTGTTTTTGTAATGGATAACCTTTTTCCTTTCTTGCTCCCGTCAATTTTCCAGGATGACATGCATAGTTCAGATTCAAGCGAGCTTTTGTAAGTATATTTCATTAATTTATAATTACATAATTACATTTTGGAAGCAATTGGAACTTAAGTACCAGAATTAAATACCTGGGGTTGTAAATACCTTTCATTAGTATCGGCCTATTTCGGCATCTGCATGTTTGCATATGTTTTACTCAGTCCTCTACCGTTTACTAAATTGACACTGAATAGCCGCATTGATTACAGCTCCGCACCTTACTAGCCGCACAGGTGCCCTCACAATTGTACAAAGATGTGCAAACCCTGATTAATGTGCAATGTGTATTGATACGGGATTTGACTTTAACCAGCTGCTGAGCATATAAACGTTGTCTAACAAATCCTCTTTGCATGCATGAATACAGTGCGAAATTTATCAGGTTAATTAATTGCACTTGCTGCTACGGAAACACCTTAGTGATTCAATTTGCTTGGGTTGAAATACGTTTCTGGTCTATAGCTGCAGTATTCATCTAATACGTTGCACAATCTAATTGGTCTAATTCTGTGCATTTTGGGATTGAGCTGCTGTTCGATGAAAAAATCACATCAGTGTTTTGGTATGTAAATATTCGTAACAGGGCCTGTTATGTAGTCTAGTTTACAAAATATTTAAGTACTCCTCAAAAAAGTCGTTAGTACTAAAGGGATACATGTTTCAAAATTTAAAGTAATTATCATTTAAAGGTTTTTAATTAATTTAGCCTTCCATCTGGTTGGTTATTACGCCAAAAATTAAAATCTTTGCTAAAAAGATTTAGTGAACAATAATTTAGCAGAAAGGTTTTACTTTCGTCATGTGCTTTGGATGTTTCTATTAGGGTAGAGGTAGTAAAAAATTTGTTGTAAATACTTGCTTATAATTTTTTCCACAATGGAAGTTTCTGATTCAATTTTAAGGCAATATTTGAGTTCTTTATTCATTAATCTCTCTCTAATTTTCGTAACCCCTTATGGGGCATGGGGCGGAAGAAGAACTTCAGCCAATTCGAAACAACGATTGCAAGTGAACCAACAATATTAAAGTGGATTCTGAATCATTGGCATTTTTGTCATAATCTCTTGACATGGGTCGCCGCTGCGCCGGTGGGATTTGAACCTGCAACCTCCGACCCATTAACATTTACTCGACCCGTTAACATTTACTCCACCGACGTCTTAACTAATGTTAATAGTTTTAATACAACATATGTGTACATATAAGCCGTAATAAATATTTTCTTTAAACTCGGTCGTCAGCGGTCTGGTACGCAGGAGGATCCCACAAGTACATTGGTGTACGTGCCGTTACTGTATACTCTGATGGCAGTGCAACTACAACCTCCTGGTAGTAGCGGCTAGAAACAGCCCCCTGGCACTATCATGTCTCTGTCAGGGGTGTTGGCTAATCGTAGTCGGACGGAGTGAGGGATGCTCTCTTAAATAAAATACTCCAATCCATGGTTAAACAGCTAATTCAAGGCAATGTGTTTTCTGTGGTCAAGTCCGAGGACTCAACGTCAACTCATTTATGATGATTTACCACAGGGGAGAGGATTGGCCATGGGCGGCAATCCTAATTAACAAAAGTGTTAATTATTTTTCGGTGAGAAACTTTCCTCTACTTTCCCGGGGACAGCCCATCCACTCCACCTGATGAACTTAACGGGGTAGGAGCATTTATATATATCCATATTAAACTTGATGTATTACGGTACAATGTTCTTGGCAATATTTCAACTTAGAAGCTTGAATTAAAAATTTATTTGTTGTCTGCGCCTTTATTAACAAGATAGACTAATTTGTTCTATAAAAATTATAATGTAAACATTTCCTCCCAAATTTTTTGAAAATGTTCCAAAAAATAGTTGATTTTTTTAAAAGGATTTTCTTCAACATCGTGTTATCTTCATAAAAATGGAAAAATCATTTTTTTCGACTTTTATCACAAATATGCATCAGCTACTTGGTAAATTAAAAAAAAAGCAAATTGAAAAAATCGTAAATTTAAAAAAATTTTTTTTTTGAGAAATCGAAAATTAAAAAAAAAAATTTTTGAAATTTTTTAGAAAATTGAATACTGAGATGTTCTTACAAAACAGTTGTTGGAGGTTTCCGCAGTCGATGATTCGAAACTGCATTTCGAATATGCGTGACAGGTGGGAGGCAGTGATTAAAAGCCGAGGCAGCAACATCTCAATATTTCATTTTCTAAAAAGTGTCAAATGTTTTTTTTAAATTTTTTTTTTAATTTACCAAGTGACTGATGCATAAAAGTGATAAAAAAATAAAAAGTTGAAAAAAAAGATTTTTCCATTTTTATGAAGATGACACGATGTTTGAGATCACAATTCTTGTTCCTTTAATTTTTTCCAAAACTTTGACCGATCGGGCTGAAGGAACCGTCGAATAGATCGATCTGCGGGCTACAGGGCTATTGTGCGTACATTGAGCTGTAAAAATTCCTACAAACCTTAGCCTTTCCATCAGTATTTGCAAAGATGCGGTCAATTTAGCAAAACAAGGAAAAAAGTCACTTTTTTTGACTTTTTCAAAATTGAAATTACGGATAAAAAAAATTATTATTTTTTATGTCTTGACGAATTCTTTTAGGAAATGTATTCCAGTTTCCGAAACTGCCCTTAAATTTTCTGTACGATCATTGGTTGCTGAGATATCCATGGTTGAATACAAAAGTGTCCTTTTTCGTTTAATATCGGATATCTCCGCGACAAATCGACGTATCAAGGATTTCAAAAAAGATAATTAAAGCTAAATTAACAGGCTATCTGGTTCATAGGGTGGTCAAATAAAAAAAAATTTCCGAGTCCGTGCACCAAAAAAAAAGTGACTAAAAATTTTGAAATTCAGCATATCCGATTTGACATTCTGGGACGTTCTGCGATATTATCTCGTACTGAAAATAAACTGGGATAGCCTTAGAACTGTTGTGAGCATGAAGGCTGATATGCTGGTCATCACAATCTGTTCGGTTTGTGAACTAGAAGTGACGGCTACCCAGATAAATGACGTGTTTATCACCTCCTACCATGACAGCATCTTCTCAGTCTCAACCAAAGCAGTCCATAAGGTACCCTTGTGGAGCGGACAGCTGGACTATTTAATAGTGCTAAGCATTCCCAACAGTGGGATGAATACGGGTTCGCACCACTGAATATAATAATTAAATAAAGCGTTCTAAACGCAATTCTTGGAGAAGGCGCTCTGAAAGTATAGAAGTTTTGATAGAGGCAGTTCGCCTTCAAAAGGTACTAGCCAAGGACGCCTTAAACGGGGTAGGGTTTCTCAGGAAGCAGGATGACACATACACCGAAAATAAAAGGGAAACTCTGAAATACTTATTACAGGTGCACTTCCACCTAGAAGCAGACTCAGTTCACCACGTGGCCGGTGAAAAAGAGTCTCTGTTAAGCTGTAGCTCCTCAAGCTTATCCGGCGTCATTTCTGACAATGACAAGCTGAGATAGGCAGTGCTTTTCTTTCAACCTTTTAAAGATCCGGGGGCGATGGTATCTTCCCAGCTCTCCTCAAGAACTGCATGGATACCATTCTTGATACATTGCTCGATTTCTGTAGAGCCAACTATAATTAGGGCTACATTCCCTTCTCATGGAGAAAAGTGATGAATGTGTTTATCCTTAAATAAGGGAATGTTCCTCTAGAGCTGCGCAAATCATACAGACCAATCAATAGTACCTCCTTTCTACTGAAGACATTACTTCTTAGCAAGGAATTGCCTAAGAACTATCTATTCTCTCTGCTCCCGTGACTCTTTGTTATGCATGTTGTCGTTTTTTCTTCTTCTGCATGCTGGTCTGGGGGCCTCATCCCACTGATTTTCTGGATAACTTTTCTCACTGTGGCCAAGGCAAGATAATGATTTCCGAACACTTTTCACACATTATTAAGCGGTGGTGACACTTAATCTGGTATATTTTTTTGGATTTATCAGAAACAACTTACTTTTAACTCTTTAAAATAAATGTAGTACATTGGAATAAATAGATTAATATATAATAATTCATCAAAAAGGCCAATAGAATTCAGTTTTTAACCCATTATTGAACATATTCCGAAAATTTTGTCACACTACTGTATTATTTACTGGTACGTTATTGTGCTCTTACACTCAGCATACTCGAGCTAGATACAAGTTGTGGAAAAAGATCGAATTTGCCTCTTATTCTCGTAGTGAACCATAAAAATGCATTAAGAAATTCTATTTACTTGCAATATATTTTTGGATATTATTAAAGTCTCAACTTAAAATTTTTTCAAGGTGAACCTACAAATGTTGTGAACATGAGGTTACAATAAAATATTTCTGTCTTAAAAACTGTTATGTTCGTGTAACGCGTCCATGATATCGGTATTTCTCTTGTTTTTTGGTTGCGTTAGTGTTAGTTAAGAAAGTTAAGAACATTGTCGAGATGACAGGGAGAACAGCGAAAGCAGAGTAAAGTTTGGAAAGAAGCATCAAAGAAATATAGGAACAAGAAGAAGACCTTAGTTTATATAGTAAAGAATTTGTCGCTACATTCCGATAGCGATTCAGGCGAAACCCATTCAGTAAGAAGAAGAAAAAAATTTTGCGGAAGCAAAGAGCCAAAGCAAGCCCTAAGATAAAAAACAGGAAAAAACAAAAGGTGCATTGAAACGTAAATATGAGGCTGTGAAAAAATTAAAAAAAAAGAAAACAGAGAACAGAAGAAGGAACAGGTTAGGTACATCTCCTAAAAGCAAAGTTGATGCATTGGTAATACATGTGGACGTACTTCCTGAACTACGCAAAAAACTGTTTCGTTTTTGTAGTATTGACTATGTAACTACAAAAAAAAAGACAAAAAATTCCAAAGAGAGAGAGAGAAATGTGTTAGTGGAAATATGGTAAGGAAATAGAAATTGCTTCACATGATTAAGAAATTTTTGCAAAAGTAAAGGATCACTGCATCAATTCTGAAGTCTGATGCCAAAATACGGGAGATTGTTTTAAAGCCAGAAGTTCGGCAATAAGTCAAAGATTTTCTCCCAGCTAAGAAAGATTTTGTAAAGAAAAGCGGTATTAAGAAACAAAAGCGCTACCTTTTATTCTCAATTAAAGCACAGACGTGAAAATTTGTCAAAGAAACTGGGATAAATTTTCCTTATGCGACACTACTTAGAGCAAAGCCGTTTTGGGTGGTACCTCCAAAATTAAGAGACAGAGAAACTTGTTTATATGTCAAACATGAAAATTTCACAGAAAAAATTATCGAGGATTACAGTATTGACGTTACTTCTTTTGACTGCATGAATGGTTTGTGTGAAAAATGTAAAAATTCAACGCTGTAGCAGGTGATACTACAGATTCTGTGACATATTTTCAATGGAAGTCTGTTAATGAAGAGAAAATCGTCAAAGGCGAGACAAAGGCATTTAAGATCACAAAAAACGTTGCTATTTCGAGTACAGTCAAAGAATTAAAATGGCTTTTGCTGAATATATTCCAGTTATGAAAAAATTTCTGTATGGCATTTATAGTTAGAACAAACAGAAAAAAGAAGTGAAGGAAAACTTGACTAAAAAAGAGATAATGATACAGATAGACTTTTCAGAGAGTTATACAACTAAGTACGCGAATGAAATTCAGTCTACACATTATGCGAAAAAATAGTTTTTAAAAAAAAAGTTAAACCGACTTCACAAAAAGCGCTAAAAAGCATAAAATAATTTTTAATTTTATATCTATTACGACATTTTGAAGTCGGTGCAAATCAAACAAACCAAACAAATACAACAAAAATACTTAATCGTCATTTCTTATGATCCCGTAAGCTGAAACGTTCAGGTAGTATTATGTATTATTTTCAATTGTGGTTATGTAGTTGTTTTATTTGTTAAATTTGCACCGACTTCAAAATGTCGTAATAGATATAAAATTAAAAATTATTTTATGCTTTTTAGCGCTTTTTGTGAAGTCGGTTCAACTTTTTTTTTAAAAACTATTTTATTTTTCACTTTTTAGTGTCTTCTACTCTATACAACGAAGAAAGAACCATCCAAATCGGTCCACACGTTAGACGTTTGTTTTAACCCCCTACCCCACCCCCATTCCACTAAACTTTTTTTCTCATGGTATCAACCAAGGAACATACTCTACCGAACAGAAAAGGAATCAACGAAATCGGTTCACGCGTTACGAAGTTACTACCCCTCCCCCACCACCACCATAGGACCAAATTATTCTCCTATTAGCAATGGGGGATCACACTCTATACAACAGCAAAAGAAGCATCCAAATCGATTCAGGCGTTACAAAGTTAGGTTCCACCCCCCTTCTCCCACCCCTACCCCAGCAACATTTTTTTTCTCGTAGTATCAACCAAGGATCATACTCTACCCAATAGAAAAAGAATTATCCAAATCGGTCCACGCGTTACGAAGTTAGACTACCCCTCCCCCCCCCCCCCCCCCCCCCACACCATGTCATGATTTCCCCCAGCTTGTATCTAGAGTAGGCTGTGAAGGTCTTGTATCTGAGTAGGCTGTGGATGAGACATTAAAACAGCCTAAAGTATAAGTGACCTCTGATGATGACATCACTTGCGCAAAAAAATTGGTTCCGAAAACTTTGGATGTCGTACCCGGTATTATGAATATTACAAAAATTACCTGCAAAGAGGGCCAAAAGTTTCAATTAAAATAGGATAGTATCGTTCAAAATTTAAGTTCATTCTTGAAATAGACGCTTCTTTCTCAGTGTTTGTTATAATTTCAGCGCATTTAATCTAAATAGAATTATAAATTTTGTTCAAGAGCAAATAATAAGATTTAATTTTTATATTTATATCATGAAGTATATTTTCGCTACTTATAGGAAATATTTATAAAAGAAGAAATGAGTAAAAAAGTGGTCGGAATTAGGAAACGACACCTAGGACGTTTGGAAGTAAAAAAAATTAAGACTGTACAAAGTGAAAAAAAAACCATAGCAGTAACACTGCTCGTGTGAAAATAGGTTATCACGTTGTGACTGAGGATGGTTATAATTATTCAACATACATACGTGAAGAAAACGATAGTCTTTCTAATTCCCTAGCTGGGTGGTAACAAGGAGTGCATGTCACTCATCACAAAATTTGGATATAGCAACAAGCAGAAAAACTTAACTTCATTCTAATCGCAATAGGTAAATTGAGATAATTGTAATAAGCTACTTAAATTTTTTTTTGGAGAATAAATTGAGATTACATTTACCTTTACTAAAATATTATTTATTTTATTATATATTATTATTATTGCCTTTCTTTAAAAGTTCGAGGCAAACTTTATGGCCAATATTAGGCGCTATTTGAAACAATAGACAAATTAAACCATTCTTAATAGTAACCTATATTGGTGCAAAAAAAACCAGCTAACCCAAAGCATGTGGAAAATCGTTGAAGAAGTTAAACGACTGCAGAGTGAAAATTAGAAGTTAATGGTAAGCTCATAAATTTAAAAATAAGGTTATTTATTTATGATACACCTGACCGGGATTTTTTGACTGGTACTCTTAGCCATACTTCTAGTAGAAGTAGTAGTAAATAATAGAAATATTTTTATACTATTTTTCGCCAAGACCATTTGCATTGTTTAGAAGAACTTAATATTGATATGATCTCACAATTCCCACTTCATGTTATGCATTTAATTGATTTAGGAGTTGTTAAAAAATTACACTACCCTGCGAGATTTTTCACCCTGGACAATGCATAGTTGTATCCGAAGTAATTTTTCCCGCTGAAACCGAATACGGGCCCAGGATTGCTCTATCACGTCAGGTTTTTGAGATATTCTAACCTAAAAGTGCAAAAAACACTGTTTTTTTTACATATTTGAGGTTATGTAGCACCGCGATGTTGCTTTTTTCAAAAAACTATGTATGGGATCTTATAGTACAAGTCTTCCTCTTTCAAATGCCGTTGAGTTTGCTCAAATATATTTTTTTTTCGCCGAGATATCGCATTTTGAAATTTTCATGTTCATGAATTTCTCGGTATACGAAAACTTTATGGTCACTTTATTCAAGTCTCCAATCGAGGGGAAGCTAAGCTTCCGAAAGTGAAATGAGGCAATATTAACGTTTTTACGAGTGCTCGTCGTATACTACAGGGTAATATATTAGCCGAGAGCCATAGTCTTCGCAGCACAGCATAAATCTTATTAAGCCTCATATTTACATTGTCACAGGACGGTTCAAGACAATTCCGAGATTAGACACCATATCGAAGGAATATCATTATCATTATATCAGGGTTCAATAACAAATAGTTGTTCTTTGAACAATTATATATTTTGTCCAGTTCCGTGTTTATACGGCAGAGCTTCTGAAATTAAAGGAATTATAAAGTTTCCAAAGTAGTAAGCCATGGTCAATACAGTCGAACGCCATGGAGAAATCAAGTAGTATCAGCGCCGTAAACTTATCCTGCTCCAGGGTGCTTCTAATGTCTGTAGACACCTTTAAGACAGCCGTTTCACAGCTGTGGAAAGCACGGAAACCCGATTGCCAACGCATTTGCATATCATTGTGTTCAACATGGTCAAGTATATGCTTCTACATTATCTTTTCTAACACCTTGGACAAAAAACATAATAAGCTGATTGGACGAAAGTCAGCCAGACAATTGGGAGAAGACTTCTTCGCTATACGTAAAACTGTAGCGACTTTCCTATTGCTCGGAAAAAAAAGATGACATACGCGTATCGAATTCCGAAACATTATTACAGTCAAAATAATTTGGGGGATAGTATACAGACGATAGTACGCATTTATTACTTCCGGAGCTGACTTCTACACACAAAAACTCAATCAACTGGTCCGTGGAAGAAAAAATCTGTTTGACCTTAATCCAGTCTCTGACATAGATTGCTACTCCCCCACCCACTCGATCTTTGCGATCATTTCTAAATTAATTGTAGTCTGTTGTCGAAAACCATGTCTCACTAACTATTAAAACATCTAGGTTCGATTTTGAAAAAACGTACCTAAATTCGTCAATTTTATTCTGATACATCTAGCGTTAAGAGTGCACGCATTCAGGCCCCGAGAGTTATTAATTAGAATTTTCAATAGAATCCTTGTCCAAATTTTAAAAATTATCCATACTCATAGGTTCCAATGTAAATACATTTAACTATAACCTGTGAGAACTATAAGAAATGAAGATAATAAAATTTTAATAGAACAAATTTGGGAGATTCGAAATACCTTCGCAAAACATACTGTTTATTTGGAGAGAATAATTGATAAAGTATATCCCTACAGTCACAAATTAGATGTCTTCCCAATATCCTCCCTATAGGATTTTAAACTATTGATAAAAAATTAGAAAGCATTCCTGAAGACCAATTGGTAATTTTCTGATTCCAAAATTTAAATATATAGTGTATTATTTAAACGCTTAATTTCTATTTAGGTGACTAGTATTTAGGGAATTAATTAGAACATCACTAATACATAAATGTTTTAATTTATTTTTTCCCCGAAGTTCTTTTCGAATTAAACTGAGATGAAGTAAAAAATAAAATGTCTATTAAAAAATTGAAAACTTTTAACATATTTTTTTTTTGTAAATTCAAACTAATTAAAAATTTATGTAATGTTGTATATTATTGTTTTAACTTTAGGAGCCGTTAAGAGCAAAACTGTTGGTTATCCTCATTGAGGACGAATTTTGTTGAATTTGTATTGATTTTTAGTAATAAAATTAAAAATAATTCTAAATTACATGCATATACATTTTTAACTGTTTGTATTTTTTTATTGACCTACTATAAACTGTACTCTCAAATATAAAAAGATTTCTTCATATCAGTATTAAAAACAGGAGCTTAGGCTCATGAGATTTGTGAATTCCGTTTTTCATTATATATCTGTTTATCCAAGAGAATGCATACACGATTACTCATAGAAAAGCTTGGGAGCAGCTATTATAGAAAGTTTCGATTGCTTCCTGTCGAAAATATGTCATGCCTTCGTGATTCCTTCCAAGTAAGCTAGAGAGAAGGGGATCTATTAAGCTTTCATTACTTCCGCCCGCGGAGGTGTAATGTTAAAAGAAATTAAGGCGAATACTAAGGGTCATGCATCCATGCCATCTAAGGAAGGGCTAAAACATGCGTTTTTTCTTATTATTTTTACGACTTGTTACATACATACTCATTAAAAAATTGCATTCTGTGACATTAGGGATTAAAACAGAGTTCCGAATCGATATGAAATTTCGCTCCAAATATCGTTCCAAATCGCTCCGGATCGTATCGATGCGATATCTGCTTCGATTCAGCCTGGAGCGTTATAAAAATATAGAACCGCTCCGGAGCGGATCATTATTATCCAAATCTGATATCGAACCGCTTCGGAGCGGATCGTTATTTTTTAAAACTGATATCGAACCACACCGGAGCGGATCGTTATTATTTACAATTTCAATCGATCCGAACCGCTCCTGGAGCGATATTGAATCGATTCTGAGCGATTAGAATATCGCTCGACTGAAGCAAAGGAATATGTTTGGTAATTATAAGAAAATGATCCTCACTTACTATGTGTTTTATACTAGGGGTGATGGGTGGGCTAGTGGATGCGTGGTGGGTGGGTGGTTGTTGGGATGTGGATAGTGAGTGGGGAATGAAAGGAAGAACTCTAGTAATTATATAAACGTGCACCTCACTTGTAATTTAATTATAAGGTGTCTTGAACTTAGAGTGTTTTGTGAGTTAGTGAGATGGATTTGGAGTGAATGTGAGTAGTATGTGGGTGATCGGCTGGATCGGTGGTTGGTGATGGGCTGGACGGTGAGAGGTAGATGTGTGGTTGGGTATTAAGTACCCACCACCCACATGCTACCCACATTCACTCCTGGAGCGTTATTGAATCGATTCGGAGTGATAAGAATGTGGTAATTTTTAGAAAGTGCTCCTCACCTGCAACTTAATTGCAAGGTATCTTGCACTGAGAGGGCTTTTACAGTTGTGGTGAATTGGTGCTGGATAGGAGTGAGTGATAGCGTGGATATGTGGTGGAGGGTTTCTTTCTGGAATATATCGAATTATTTTTGAAATGTGCAGCAGATTGCGGCAAATTAAATATAGCGAGAATAAGGTAAGTAAGGATAGGTGATGTGATTGCGGGTCTCTTTCTGAAATATGACGGGTTATTTTTCAATGCCCCCAATCTGAAACTCAAATATAGGGAGTGGGGTTGTTAGTAAAAGTGGTGATGAGTGGAAGTGGGTGATAGGTTAGGGTGCGGGTTTCGGTGGAGGTGGTTGGTTACCATCACCCATATCCCGCCTGCTTGCATCATCACCTACCTCACATCCTTACCCACCATAAAACCACCCTGTTCAACCCATGACCTGCTCCCACCCCAACTCTAACAGCGTTTTAAGTACAAAACACCTTGTATTAATGTTGTGATAGGGATGTACATTTTAAATATTACCAGACATATTTTTTTGATCAAATGGTGCTATACACAGGGTGAAAACAGTAAGTATTACTGTTATGCTGTTAACAATATACAAGTTTTTATAGTTAAGCCGTACCGACCCCTAAATGTTTCATACTATTTTACTTATGAAAAGATTTCAATAGAAAGACAAAATCATTTATTTGGCCGTTTTCATTATAATCTGTGTGTTAAAAATTTTAACGAACACTTCCCGGCTTTTTATTATTCTAAGAATTTTAAGTGAAGAGTTTTCTTTTTCTTTTTATTATTTTAATTGATTAATCCAATGAAGTCTGTCTGATGCTAAACTATTTGAATTATTTAGCTAAATAAGGGAGCTGAATACAGAAGTTGAGTAAACTTCGCTTGCTTCGAATGTGCATAGGAATCCAAGGTAATAAAACAGAAAAATCAAATGTAGGTTGATTCCTAGTTTCAGATAATACAATTTTATGAAGGTAAAGTAGGCCTTTGTGCTTTTCCGAGTAATATAATTTTTGTACATATGTACTTTTGTATGGATAAAAAACTATATTGCTCGGAAAAAAACCACAATTCTATAAACCCTATATATGTAGGTCAGTACAAGACACCTTGTAATTAGGGATGAAACTTTTCATGAAAAGTTTTCAAAATTGTAACGTTTCATGAAACTTTTCAAATTTGAATGATAAGTTTCATGAGACCTGCGAAAACATCACGTGAAAAGTTTTCAATTTTTTGTGAAAAGTTTTCAATTTTTTGTGAAAAGTTTCATGTAATCTTGAAACTTTTCACTTTTCAGTGAAAACTTTCATAAATTTCATTACATGCTTTGTTCTTATTTTCTCACACAATTATCATATTGGCAAAAATAATACAATTGTAGTATTCCGAACTTAATTCAGTGCACTTGTTTGACTTAATAAGTTTGTCTGAAAAATTTAAAGGTGCGTAAAAATATAGTTTTGGCATATCAAGCTATATTATTAAGAATTTCGTACGGATTTTTAAAAAAAATTTATACACATTTGATAAATTTTAAGAAGCTTTTTTTTATTACTATGTATTTGTTATTAAATATTATTTTATTATTAATTCTATTATAAATCACAAGAAAAGATTGACATCATATTTAAGTAAGAAAATATTTTTGTATATTTAAAAAATAAAAAATATTTTATGTTGTATCTTCGGATTCTGAAGTTATTTCCAATTCTTCCGTTTGTGTTTCATCGAAATGGTCGCTTACTTTACTGAAATATTTTATATTCTCCGAGATGAATAATAATTTTTCAGCTCTTTCGTTTCCTAACTTTGTTGCGTTTTGTATAAGCCCTAGGTTGCTGAATGAACGCTCGCATGCGGCTGATCTGGAAGGAGCGGTAAGGATTTTCATTGCAACCTTAAAAAGTTGTGTAATTGATGGTAAGCATATCCCTTTCCACCAAGCTGTAACAGTGATATTTTCGGCACATTTCCAAAAAAAAAATGCTTTTGGAAAAAAGCCTCCCTTAGTTTTGTAATCCGCAAGCTCTTTCATGACGACGTTTTCATCAATGTCCGCGAAATTAGAAGCTACCTTCAGTATAAATTGCATTGCTAGAAAATCCTCACCTTCTTGAAGATATTTATCTCTAATGATTGGATCCAGAATATTAGCTGCGAGGTGCATTTTTTTATACAAAACTTTCTTCGGTTTTCAACAAGTTGCAGGATATTATCCCTTAGCTCTTGTAGTGGGGTCGATAATGATGTAACGTCTGTTATTGATAATTTTATATCGTGAAATATACTACACACTGTGGCAATTTGAGGTTGACAGTGTTCTATTGCCTTAATATGTTTTGCTAAAGGCTCAAGCAATGCATTGAATTTCTCGATATTGTCCCAAAACTCAGCGGTTAAAACTATTTCCTTTGTGTTAGCAGACAACTTTTGCCTTAATCGTTCATCAATACATAGATGCAACTCTATTCTCCAGAAGGCTTTCTAAACAGTCGGCGGTTGGTCCCCATCGTGTGACGACGGGTAATTTACGGGTAGTTTTGATTGATTGACCTTCTTGTTTTTCTTTAAAAATTGCCATCAAATTGCTTGAGTTTCTTACTTCTTTTACGACAATTTTTGCTTTTGAAATAATGCTTGCTATGACTTGCAGTTTCGCGATGTCTTGCGCAAGAAGATTAAGTCCATGTGCAAGGCAACCGTAAGTTAATATATGTGGGCACTTCTCTCGGACAAGCCTCCAAGCTGCCTTGACATTACTCGCATTGTCTGTCACGATTGTTATAAACTTTATTTCACCAACTTCTTTCAATAGCGCAAGTAGTAAGTTAGAGATGTATTCCGCTGTGTGCCGACTAGTTTTTAATAGGGATGGGCGATCTTCGATTCGATCTCGATAGATCGATCTTTAAGCCTTCGATCTGCCGATTTTTGAATCGATTTTACGCGATACCGATTCAGCTCGAATCGATTTATTTATTTCCGATTTCGATCTATTTAAGACGTGCTAAAAAGCAAACAAGCTCACTCTTGAATTTTTTTTGCATTTTATCTTTAATTTGTGTAATAATCCGACAAATGTAAAAAAAATTTAGAAGGATCGTAAATGTTAGATGAATGCGTTTGTGATCGTTATAATATTTTAGTGTTAACTGAGTAGCTTAGTGACTATTCCATGATTTTGTCACCGGTGGCTGTTTTATTTCTGGTTTGGTGATTCCACAATTAGAAAGCAATATGTTATTTAAAGAAAAATTTGAAATAAGTGATATTCGAATGTGCGTTTTTAAGTTTTTATACAACTTGTTTTTTGCAACTTGATTTTCTGCTGGGATTTGATAGAATTATAGCAACTATTGGGGTCACCTTTCAACAATCATTTTCAAAACTAAGGAGCAGGCTGTTCAAATCTCATTTTTCACAATTATTATTTTTATATAGTATGCCAGTGGATTTGTGGTAGTGTTTGAAACACTTGTTTGAATTTAACGTTGGCGTTGGGAGGAAAATGACGTTGAACTGTCAACTTTTACTCGCGGTGCTTTCCGTTTAAAATTAAAAAATAAAACATTCCCAGAATATTTTCCAAAAACCTCCCCAAAATACAGGGTGTTTCAGATCTGACGTGCCAAAATGAGTGGGGTGATATATCTCACCTAGTCAAACGAAAAATTGTATGGCAGGGAGGGGGGCAATCTCAACCTTTTGGGAGTTATAGGGTGATTTATAAATTTCAGTTTTTCATGGTATGCACATTATTTTTTTACTTTTATCTTTTGATCTACCCAACAAAGCGACATCAACCAAGCACTAAAAAACTACTATCTCAATGACCTTTCGAAAACTGTGAACAATGTTGATCTAACAACTACCATTGCAGGTACAGTCAGCAACATTAGTGAAATACCCACTGCTGCTTAATCAAGATTTGTAAGCTACAAAGGCTGTTTTCTATTATTTAATAAATTGGTTTACTAATGATCCTTTATTTTTATATATAAAAACAGTTCTAATTACTTGTAATTTCAAAATGGGGGGGGGGGGGGGGGGTGAAACCTAACTTTGTAACGCGTAGTCCGATTTTGATGGTTCTTTTTTTGTTGTACAGAGTATGATCCCCCATTGCTAATAGGAGAAACAAAATTGACCTTGGGTGGGGGAGGGGACGGAGGGGTAGTCTAACTTTGTAACGCGTGGACGGATTTGGATAATTCTTTTTCTGTTGGGTAGAGTATATTCCGTGGTTGATACCAGAAGAAAAAAATTAGGGGGGGCGGGTAGGGGTGGAACCTAACTTTGTAACGCGTGGTCCGATTTCAATGGTTCTCTTGCTGTTGTATATGATCCCCCATTGCTAATAGGAGAATAATTTGGTTCTAAGGTGAAAGGTGTGGTTGGGGGAGGGGTAGTCTAACTTCTTAACTTCTTCTTTTTCTAGTGGGTAAAATATGATCCTTGGTTGAACTATGAGAAAACAAATGTTGCTGGGGTGGGGGGGGGGGGGGGTGGAATCTAACTTTGTAACACGTGGACCGATTTGGATGGTTCTTTTGCCGTTGTATAGAGTGTTTTCACCCATTGCTAATAGAAGAATAATTTGGACCATGGTGGGGGGTTGGGCGAGGGGAGGAGTACTCTAACTTCGTAACGCGTGGACCGATTTGGATATTTCTTTTTCTTTTGGGTAGAGTATGCTCACTGGTTGATACCACTAGAAAAAAAATTGCTGGTGTGGTTGGGGTGGGAGAAGGGGGTGGAACCTAACTTTGTAACGCGTGGACCGATTTGGATGGTTCTTTTGCTGTTGTATAGAGTGTGATCCCCCATTGCTAATAGGAGACTAATTTGGTCCTATGGTGGTGGTGGGGGAGGGGGTAGGGTAGTAACTTCGTAAAGCGTGCACCGATTTCGATGATTCCTTTTCTGTTCGGTAGAGTATGCTCCTTGATTGATACCATGAGAAAAAAAGGGAATGGGGGTAGGGTAGGGGGTTAAAACTAACTTTTAACGCGTGGACCGATTTGGATGGTTCTTTCTTCGTTGTATAGAGTCGGAGACACTAAAAAGTGAAAAATAAAATAGTTTTTTAAAAAAAAGTTGAACCGACTTCACAAAAGGCGCTAAAAAGCATAAAATAATTTTTAAATTTATATCTATTACGACATTTTGAAGTCGGTGCAAATTAAACAAACAAAACAACTACTTAACCACAATTGAAGGTAATATACAAAACTACCTGATCGTTTAAGCTTACGGGATCATAAGAAATGACGATTAAATATTTTTGTTGTAGTTGTTTGGTGTGTTTGATTTGCACCGACTTCAAAATGTCGTAATAGATATAAAATTAAAAATTATTTTATGCTTTTTAGCGCTTTTTGTGAAGTCGGTTCAACTTTTTTTTAAAAAAACTATTTTATTGAAGGGGTAGATTTCAAAAATATAGGATCAGGCGTCTTAATAACGAAATTGATTACACTGTCTCCTCTAATATTTGTCCATTCGTCGCACATAAGTCTTAAACTGTACGAGGTATTTATTTTTTCACGAACTTTTTCTTGTATCATGTCGTATTCAGTTGTGAGCTGTCTATTTGACAGTTTGAAACGCGTTGGAGAACGCGGGTAGCAATTTAGCAAACAGCTCAATAGTATATTTATTTGAGGTGATGCTTAAAGGCAAGTTATTGACGTAGACGAACCGAGCAAAGTTACGCTCCAAATTATCTTGCTCATTATCTGGTATTTGTAGAATTTGGGAGAACATATTTTTTCTAGCTTCTAAACATTTCGAAGACGTTGATGCCAAATCCTGTGGTGGATTAAAAGTGGCTTAATTTTTTTCTGTCAGCACCTCTAATTCCCTGGGACTCACTCTCGTTAGCTTCCGTTTGATGCCTAATAATTAAAATTAATACATATTATTATTGATAAATTAATTATAATCTTACTTCTGTGGTGAGAGAAATGCACTTGCTACTTTCACGGGACATGACTTGTACTTTTTTGAAATATGAGTCGTCATTCTGGTTGCATTTAGTGATGCCTTCTTCCAACTGCAATAATTGCACATAACTTTGGTCTCCCCACTTCTATTGCAAATAATTTTAAAATTGCTGATCGACAGGATTTAGACTCTGACATTGTAGCCAGATATATATTTTTATATATACTTATATGTATGTTAAATATTTTTATTAAAACTGGACCGCAAATAACAGCTGTTAATAAAACGCACTATAACCAACAACAATGAATATTAGCTAACTGAAACCTTTAGGCTTCACTCATAATGAACCAGGCAAGCCAGAACAAAACAGGACAAAACGTTTTTTAATGCGTTTCTTTGCATTTCTTGAAAAAAAAATAGTCGCGTAGAAGCAAGTACAGCAGTTTTGTTTTCCTTGAAATGATCATGAAGATTTATATGCGTTTTTGGTACTGAGAAAATAAAATTGTTTAGAATACCTGGGATATATTTTCTTGGTCAATGATCTAAAGAAGTTTTTAGAATGTGCTCTAGAATTCTGCAGATCTTATTAATTTAATAATTTAGTGAAATCTGAAAGCAATATTGCAACTTTTCAAAAAAATTTGAAAAGTTTCAATGAAAACTAAAACTCAATGAACTCAATGAAACTTAAACTTTTCATTTCATTTCTAAAAAGTTTCATTTGAAACTTTTTACACTCACATCCCTACTTGTAATTAAATGTCAGGTGAGGTGCACTTTTTAAAAATTGACAGTCATATTTCAGAATAATCGCCTTACCCGTCATCTCCCACAACCCACCAATCTCCCACACTCACCACAGACCCTAACACACTCACCACACACCCTACCATACACTCCTACCCAGCACCCATTTACCCAAACTCTAAAAGCCCTCTCAGTACACGAAACCTTCTAATTAAAGTGCAGATCTGGTGCACTTTATAAAAATTCCGAGATATGTATATTCCTTTGATTCAGTGGAGCGATATTCTAATCGCTAAAATTAAAAATAATAACGATCCGCTCCGGAGCGGTTCGATAACAGACTTGGAAAATAAGGATCCGCTCCGGAGCGGTTCGATATCAGATTTAGAAAATAACTATCCGCTCCGGAACGGTTCGATATTTTCATAACGCTCCAGGCCGAATCGATACTTGGAGCGATATTTTGTATCGATTCGGAACCCTGAATTAAAAACCATTCAAAGAATTAACGAATGACTAAATATCGACACACAGATGTTATGAAGTGCTGAAAGATATTTCATTATACTCTGTTATATGAAACACAGGCACATTTATCTATACAAGAAGTGCCTTAAAACTATCGTTGTAATTAGCAAAATTATAACACATAAAGTGAAAATTCTGTCTTTTGTAGTAATTTAAAATAAAAACAAAAAAAAGCGCCGGATTCGTGTTTTGTTCAGTAAAATTTGTACATCCTTTACCCAAAAGAGTGTAAAATAAGAGAAAAAATTGAAAGCTTTAAGGGGAAAATATCCTTCTCAATGATTTTAGTAAATTCCACATTTATCCCCATCTTTTACTCTCTGGGTCCACATTTACCGAGCTCTAGCTTTTGGTGGTAAAGAGGGCAAATTCATGTCTTGACAGATGGCTGCCAGCTTTCGTTGTTTTTTGTGGTGCTTTGTTTGTTTTTTTCCCTTGTCGGAAGCTGACCGGGACGATGAACAACTTTCTAAGAGGAAATGTGAATTTGATTGATGACACTTTGAAGTTGGGCCGTTTCATTATGGTGCCCTTAAATACTTTTTAAGACCCTTTTGTGGAAAGTGTGATTCAGTTGCCGCCTCTAGTGACACTTTAATTTTTTTTATGATTTTCCTGATTATCCGATTGTCATTCACTTTTTGTTGAGTTATTTTTCAGTTAGGCAGCTATTTGCGGTAGAATCCCCTTAACGCGATACACCTATTACGCAAAATAAAAATTACGATGCTCTAAATTGATATTTAAAGCTTATGATTTTTTGTTATATTAGTAAAAATATTTTTTTTTAGTTTGAAAGTTGTATGCCCTGGCAAAAGTAAAAATGTTTTACGATTACCGAAAAATCACAATTTTTTAAATTTTCTTCGAAATTCATGTAATTAGTAAACCTATTTTTTATTTTTATTAAATTGCCCATCTCATTCCAAAATGGATTAGAAAAACCGTATCCTTAGGAATCCTTGGTTACCTAATTATTGTATTGCACTTTATTTAGGAAATTCTTTAAGCAAACAAAATTTTTAAGACAAAGTAATTACTATTACAAAAATGTGTAATTTGACCCCATTACACAGGTCTACAAGATTCTGTTGCTGGGCAGCTTGGGGTCATTTCCGAAGTAATTTGCTGCGTAGAATCCGAATCTGAGGTCAGAATTGGGCCACTATGTGAGGATTTTAAAATATTTGAGGTTATGTACTCGAAAAATGGGGTTTTTGGCTACTTTTGAGGTTATGTACAGGATGCACAAATTATTTTTGGTCTTTTTTTCTAGTTGCATCGTTTAATACTACTCTTACCCTTTGAAATTAGCTGTGGAGCAGTCATCTACGATTTTTTCTTGCAAAGTTATGATCATTTTATTTATTATGTTAATATGAAATATGAACTTCATAACTTAGAATGGTCGGTCGTAACTTTGCAAGAAAAAATCGTATGTGACTGTTCCATAGCTTTTTTTAAAGGGTAAGAATAGTATTAAAAGATGCAACTAGAAAAAAAGACCAAAAATAATTTGTGCATCCTGTACATAACCTCAAAAGTAGCCAAAAACCCCATTTTTCGAGTACATAACTTCAAATATTTTAAAATCCTCACATAGTGGCCCAATTCTGACATCGGATTCGGATTCTACGCAGCAAATTACTTCGGAAATGACCCCCAGCTACCCAGCAATAATCATGACGCCTGTGTTAGTTTTGTAGCCCGCGCAATCAATGAGTTGGTTGCGCAGAGCATTTAATTCACCTTTCTGTGAACGCACCCTTTTTGATCTCTGTGGTTGTCATCCCTGTTATCTGCCACGGAACGAATATGCTACTTTCGTCTTGAGGAAATCACTTTGTGTTCTCTTCTGACTACTGTAAGGCGATGCCTTTCGCCCGTGGTTCCTGAATCCCATCATTACCCGCCGTTCCACGTGATTTATTGTTTTGATCCAGTAAAATTAATTTCTTTTGATTCTAGTGACTTTTGTTATAACTTTCCATTGGTTTACTTCACTCTGTGTGATCAGTTTCGGTCTTCTCTTGAGACTTCTTATACTGACTTTTCAGATAGAACTAGGTAAACCGTTCGCGCTGAGCTTAAGCAATTTTGGAAAGAGTTTAGGTGCAACTGTGATGGATACCCCTCTACCCACTTACAATTGCCAACTTCTTTGGAGATTTCCTTATGACTGTCTTTTTTGGATTCCAACTGTGATACTAGCTTTAATGATTTTACTCATTTGATGAGGCTTCTGCCGACATTCTTTTATTCCAAAGACTTAGTATTGGCAGTGTTTATTTTCCACCCCCCAGATTGCCGTGTAATTTTCATGTATACAGAAAGGACGCGGAAAGTATACGGAAATACAGGGAAAGTACACAGAAAAACACGGAAAGTACAAAGTTAAAATTTTTATTAGATTTTCTGGGAGGAAGAGGTATATTAATCAGGCATTTAGTTGCTTTATTAACTAGGGGAGGGGGGGGGGGGGTCTGCTCAACTGCCCCCGCCAGGTTTGTATCTAGAATAGGCTGTGAAAAACTATTACCAGTAATATGAATATGGAAGTGACTATTTGTACTTATTGTGTACTTACGTGTACTTCCGTGTAGTTCGTTGAAATGTTGCGTGTACACGAACTCGGCCGATGCATATAGACACTTCTTGAAACTTGTACTTGTACTTGCGATTTTTTAGAAAATCTCTACCTTGACTGATAGTTTTTCAATTGGTCCTGACGGTATCCCCGCCTCACTCGTGAAAAGATGTTGTTCCGTTCTTGCTCCTATTCTGTGTTATTTATTTGATCTCTTTACTCGGCGTTTTTCCGAAAGATTGGAAAACCTCATTAATTATTCCCCATCACAAATCTCGAACTATAGACCAATTGCTAATCTTTGTTGTATATCAAAGATTTTTGAGGCACTTATTGCGATGTTTTTTACTTTACAATTTATGTACTTTCTGCTTTTTATATAGCTTTTATACACTTCATCACTTTAATTTTATGTATTTATATTCTCTCATTATCTTTGATTTTATATAGTTTATTATATTGTTCTTATATAGTTTTTTTGTAGTAATCAGCACTTTGATGAAATATTATTAATTTATAAATAAAAACATGGACCTAGTGCGCTACTATACTCTATACAGCAAGAGAGAATTATCGTAGTCACTCTAGGTACAAAATTGTTATCACTTATCAATCAGGAAACGTATTCTGTACAACCGAATCAAATTCGGTCTATGCCACCACAAGCCACAATTTTTGTCTGAATACAAATAGATAATCTAATCTATGCATTCAAAATCAGTCCACGCATTACAAGTTAAGTCAACATTTTTTCATATAGTAGCAATTGGGGATCATATTGTACACAATAAAAAAGAATCTTCCAAATATGTGTGTGAACTAAGAAATTGGGTAACGCCCCCTCCGCACACCACCCCACTGCAACAATTGTTGACGTCGTATCAGTAGGGCAACAAATTCTACACATCAAAAGAAGGATCATTCAAATCAGTCAACACGTTCCGATTACCTCTCTTCCCCCACCCCTACCCTACCACTTAGTGGTAGCAGACTTAAATCCCTGTTATCAGTAGAACCTAGTTCTCGGGGAGCTAGCAGATATTGTTGGCTAGAGCAAAAGGTATTATGTAGCTAGGAACCATTTAGAGCTCCTGATAAATCGAACTAAATTCCTGACATCAGTGGAGCTCTTCAGTTAACTCTTTAAAAAAAGGGAGCCCAAAAACCGGTTTCTGAGGTTGAACGTTCTTTCTTCCCCTTTTATATTTGATTGTTTGAAAGTCATAGTTCTATAGTTTATTTTAAAGAACCTTTATTAAGAACCGATCACTTTCATATATATGTAACACACAAATGACTTAAACAGGGTCTTTTGCACAAGGTGCCTAAGTAAGTAGGGTGAAATACCTGAACTACTCAAACAAAAAATTGTATGGGGGGGGGGGGGGGCGTCAATCCACGACAAAAAAGCTACTATTCCAATATGTTTTCAAAAATTATCAACATGTTGATATAACTCCTACCACTGCAGGTACTGTACCTTGCAAAATTAAAAAAAAATTTGAAAATTCCTTAAATGCAGCATTTTTCTAATTTTTTCTAAATTTTAAATTTCTTATTACCAAAAAAGCTATAGCATGTCAAGGTGGAGAAAGAAAATGCTGCCTTAGAAATCCCTGACTACCTAATTACTTTATTGCTTTGTAGTTATGAAATTTTTAAAACAAACAAGATATCTTAGAGTAAGGGTCGAAAATGTTTGTTTATAGTACACAGGTAATTAATTTTAATTATACTGCTAATTGGTTTTAGAAAGGTTAATGTAATTTATTTACTGTATTAGACAGTGTCTACATCCTCCTTCCTAACATTCTGTTACTAATACCTGATGGATTATAAATCGATATCGAGTGTTTTTAGTTAAAATAAAATTAGTTAAAATAAATTTAGTTATTATAAAATGGAAGAAATAACGTTTGAGGAATGTGGGAATATAATTTAAATTTATGTATTTTTTGTGTAGTAGACGGAAATGATTGAGTTGCTGTAGGGAAATATCAAAGGAGATTCCCTTATCGACGTGCACTTCTATTCCAGAGGTCAACAGCCGGAAGTGTAATTTTAAACAGCAGGGAATCCCGATTTGACTCATCGAAAAATTCTCCCGACGTCGAGTAATAAATAATCACCCTCGTCAGGCAAGATCCTGAAACGAGCACGAGACGCTTAGGAGTGTCTTCAGTTAAAGTTTGGAGGTTCCATATCCCACAACAAGGACTACTGCAAGGAGATTCCCAGAGAACATTGGAATTTTTTATTTGGCTTCTGAAATGCGACGTAGAGAGCAGGATGTTTCTCGACCGAACTATGTGGACGGTTAAATCGCAGTTCACCGGGGATGGTACACACAAATTTCGACAACCTCCATACCTGGTCGGATATCAACCCACATAGGGTGACTTCATTCCAGCACAAATTCAGAGTCAATGTTTGGGCTGATATCGTCGGCAACCATTTAATAGGACCATTCATTTTTTCGCAAGTACGTAATAACCATGCGGACTTCTTGTAGAATACTCTGTGAGATCTACTAGAGCTTATCTCTCTGGAACACCAGCACATACTACTAACAGTATGAAGGCAATACTGAATAAAAACTTACTTGCCCACATGATTGGACGAGGTCCATCGATTTCTTGGCCTGCTAGATCTCCAGATCTTATTCCATTGAACTTTTATTATGGGAAACAATAAAGGATGAAAATTATTCAAGACCTTTTAATACTAGCAGGAATTAAGTAGCGGGGTTAGGACTGTAGCGGCGAAAATATGGGAAACACAAATTAAACAGGAAATTTGAAGGAAAGTGGCGGAGGACATTTCGAGGAGTCTCTGTAACGTATTACCATCAATTGTAATAAGTTTCTAATTTGATAAAAATAATTTTAGGGTTAATTTAAGTCTTATTTCTTTAAAATGAAGATTTTTATAATATTTGGCAAAAGGTTACACATTATTAAATCATATGTTTCGTTTTAATTCGTTAACTGGAGGAATTATTTAATAGTTAGCTTATGGCAAATGTCATATATTTAAAGGTGAGGTGAACTAAGAAGTATTGTGAACATGTGATGAAGGCAAAGTTGTTTATTTGCCTATTTTTTACAAAACGCGGTTCTTCTTAAGGGACACGAGCTTGAAATGACGTGAGCGACACTATTCATTCTTTTGTCATTCGATTACATATTGGTAATGATAGTGTGGTCATTATTGTATAATGAGGGCTACAATCAAAGAGTACGAAACAAGTTATATAAACATAATCCTCTGTAACTGAAGGGTCATTAGCTAGAGTATATACGTAAGACCAGCTCAGTATTTATGTTTTGAGACCAGCCGTCATAAAGTTTTAGTAGGCTGCTTGCATTCCCGGCTAGGATAGTTTTCATCGATATCGTTGATTGCGCTATGCCCCCCCCCCCCCAGACTATATTGATATATTCTTCATCAGCTGATTTCCTGGAGTTAGCACTCGCTCATTTCCTCTTGCATCAGCGTGAAATCATATCTCCTTTATAAATGTGCCTCCCTGTGTAACAACTCATATTATTCGGTCGCATGGAGTCAGTTACCACTTCACAAAACTATAAGCTCACCTTCAAAATTTCGGACAATTTTGTACTTTTTAACACATGCGAAAGAAAATATACTCTGAACATAAGCAAATCAATAGTGCTGCCATACAATACAAATATAAATATATTGCAAATTCTCTAAAATCAAGTAAAATTTCATATTTATTGTCTGTGCCGTACAAATGTCTTATGCCTGGGATGCATGAGGCTAGTTTTTCAAAGCTGGGATAGTAGGCCAGTTATCCTATCCTGTCCCGTATCCTATCCTGGCTTACTGTCCTGGCTTGGCACAAGCTAGAGTTGTTTACATGATGCTAGGAAATTTGAAGCCAGTACTAAGGTGACAACACGTCCGATCTGAACAAGAGAACACTACTAGCCGAGAAATGAAGCTAGTTCTGTTTATATGAAGCTAGAGCTGCTAGCTTACTAGTGTACAACCACTAGTTTGCTATCCTAGCTTGAAAGACAAGCCTCGTGTATCCCGGGTATTACTGACTGCCAATGACTGAGATGCAGCCCAACGATAAACTGGCCTAATCAGAAAAATCCGCCGTGAGAATGTATAGGTATTGAGTCGCTTGAGATTAGAAAACTAAAATTTAATAGTTGATATACCTTTGTTATTATTATTAAGAATTAAAAAGTTATAAAAAAATTCTAAGTTAATTGATGACCTCTATCGGTGGGAAGCAAAAGGATTCTATCGATAATTCGAATTAGTAGTTTCCGGTCAACATAGAACGTACCTTACTAACCCCGCGTTAAACTTAGACTAAAAATGCGAAATCAGTCAGGCAGTGTTCATGATCTCCAGTAGAAGTGGATAGTAATAGTGCTAGTGTAATAGCGAAGGGAAAAAGATCGTGATAACAGGATTGGGATTAGAAATCCTGAACCTCCTGGTCTCATCATGTCATCAGGATTAGATAAGATCGAATAAAACGTCTTGAATTTTCGCAATAAAAAGAAAACAATAATTTTAAGAATTTTAAGGAAGCAACGAAAAATTAAGACATATTTTTGTAAGCTCAGTAGTAGGAATGGGCGATAGTTAGATAAGTATCGATATATCGACATAGATATTTTTGGTAAAGAAATATCGATACCATCAAATATCCGGTATACAAGTATCAATTCATCGGATATATCATCATATATAAATTATAATATAAACTAGTGGGGTGGGTCCAGATTCTGGGTGTCGCATCATTGGTGCGACCCTTGAGGTTCACACGAACAACTTCCCAGTTAATAATATTTTTCAATTGTTATTAACAATATTCAATTATTATTAACAATATTTAATTGTTAATAGCGATAAATTTCATGATCATAGTACAAACGAGTTAGTGAAAACTCAATAAAATTCATACTATTCGATTTATCGTTTTATTTATAATTAATATCAACTATTTATGGTTTTTTTTTATCATTTTTTTAATATTACAAAAAACTATAAAAGTTCTGAATTTTTTTTGAAAGTATCGAGTTGTATCAGAACTTGTATCAGAACCAATTAGATCAGATGAATCTTTTTAAAAAAAAACTTTCGCCCACTTTTATCTCATTTAAAAATACTTAAAAAATTGATATTTAAAATTCATAAATAAATAAATTAATGAATTTAATTTATCATGACAATTTCGTTGTAATTAGATGCAAAAAAATTTTAAAAAAAATTATTCCGTTATAGCACTATTTTTTAATGAAAACCAAATAAATGCACTCCGTTTGGAATTTATTTGTTATTAATAATTTTGGTTATAAATAATTTATAATTGATATAAACAATTCTTAATTGTTATAGAACATTTTTAATTGATATAAACAAAGTTTATTCATAAAAAAAATTTTTGTGGTAACAAACATTTCAATTGTTTATAAGAATTTTCAATTGCTATGAACAATCTTCAATTTTGTATTCAATTTCCAATTTTCATAATCAATTTTCAACCAGGTAAAACCATTTTTATGATTATAAATTTATTATTGTTATAAACAATTATTTATTGTTATAAACAATTTTTCATCATTATAAACAATTTCTGTTCATAATAAATTGTTATTAACCGACTTTTTGATGTCCCGATCGTCATCAGAACAAATTATATCGAAGAAATCCTTTTCAAAAAAGTCTAAAATCAACTTTTTTTTCAGTTTTTTTGTTTAAACAAAAAAACGGCTGAACCGAAATTGATTAAATTTCTTTTAGCTCTTATTGACAATAATACGCTTCGAATGGCACCATAGCGAAGTCGGTATCATTTTTTGTTCGCGAGATTTCGTTGTCGAAAAAAGTGGGTCCGAACGTACGTACGTACGTACGTACACACACACACACACACACACACACACACACACACTCACACACACACACACACACACACACACACACACACACACACACACACACACACACACACACACACACACACACTCACACACACACACACATACATGTGTTCAAAAACATGTGTAAAACACTATGGTGACTTTAAAATGTAAAAAAAATTTAAAACTAAAAATTTTGAAAATCGGGCCAATTACAATAACTTCCTATATGTGGGAAGTTAAAATATAAAATTTCGAATTCTCTGATTGGTAGGTTGCGTAATAGTAAAAATAACATGTGTGGCTGCACAGACTAATGATTTTTCTTAATCTCGATACTTTTGAGTAATTCAAATTTTCAAGCTTGCTGAGCCCGTTAAAAAATTCTTATAACAACGTAGTCTGGGCCGTCACAGATACAAGGAGTAGAAATAAAAAAAATATAAGCAAGTTAGTAAAACATAGGAAAATTTTTTATATTGTAGATCTTAATGTCAACAAACAGAATACCAAAATTGAGACGGCTCGAGCGTGAAAAATACGGCTTCATGATACTCCCGTGCCGGTCTCGACACAAGACCAGTGTTTTAGTTTTTATCATTTTACTGTGAAAATTTTTTAATTGTTTTAGCTTTTATACCGCTCGGAAAAGGGTCAATTGTATGATTTATGGGGCATATAAGTATACACCGCATTCCTCATTCGCTTCATCCTACATTATTTCCTTCTTTAGGTATTTGCGTTTAACCCTCAATAAAGAAGAGCCTTTGTTACTTTGATCAGGGTGAGGGGAATAAGAAAAAAATGCATATATAGACAGATATACTATATATCACTTGTCCTCGCTCCCCAGTTTCCTACCCCAATCCCCTTTTTTATCTTGCCGAAAGTGCGACCGAACCGAGATTGTCCCTTATCTCGCCGATATTGTGTCGAGAACAAGATCGTCTTCACCTTGACGAGATTAAGACCGATATATGCCAAAGGCTTGGTCTTGTCTCGGTGCCGTGAAGCCCTAGTAAAAACAAAATTTTCTGTAAAATCAGCGCTGCTACCGTAACACTGATACATATCGATGA
Organism: Leptarthrus brevirostris; assembly: GCA_964036015.1. Classification (NCBI taxonomy): domain Eukaryota; kingdom Metazoa; phylum Arthropoda; class Insecta; order Diptera; family Asilidae; genus Leptarthrus; species Leptarthrus brevirostris. The sequence continues at coordinate 167,926,377 of OZ038371.1, read as the reverse complement.
AGATGGTCGGTAATTTAAATAAAACAATATAAATTTTTTCAATATTCGGTGGTTCTTATCTCCAATTTTTTTAATTTAAAAAAATTATTTATCATTTTCTTATAGACATAAACGGTATCGATATTTTTATAAAAATATCGATTTTTTTTGTCTTGATATATTAAGGGACGAGCAATTTAAAATATTTTTTATATATATATTTTTTATATATATATTATAATTTGACGAAGTTCGGAAAAATTTAAAAGTTACAGCCGATTTAGTGCGAACGCGTACCGACCGAAAATCATGCCTACGCGGTTGGGCCAAAGGCAGATACACGCGCGCCGTATTGTTTTCTCAGCAGTTATAAAAATTCTTTTATGTTCTGTTTAGACAAAATAATGTTCCTTGAATATAATAATATCACTTTCACGAGAAAGAGGATGGATTGCTCTATGCTCCAGGAAAAGCTGACTAGCTGTAGGTAAGAAACAAAAATTACATATTTTTTCAGGGAGTCGAAATGGGACCGCAACCGAAATTATAATTCGGTTACGGTCAACCGAAATCAAATTGGGTTTTTTAAACCGCAATTGCAACAACCTTAACCGTAATTAATTTTCTTCAATTCGGTTTCGGTTGGAACCGAAATGTAAAATTTCATTTTCGGTTTCGGTTAAAACCGAAATGTGAAATATAATTTTCGGTTTCGGTTTCGGTTAAAACCGAAATGTGAAATATAGTTTTCGGTTGCGGTTAAAAACCACGTAGATAAAATTTTCGGTTTCGGTTGCAACTGAAACGTTAGGGTTAGAGTTAAATTGCTGTTGTTGGGATTTTTATATAATATAATGAAGTCATCCGACTCCCCTCTACTCCCTACCACCCTCCCTTCATATAGACATTTACTCCCCTTCCCCTCCCTTCCCCTTCCCCACCCCTTCCCCTCCCCTCCCCTTCCACTCACCTCCCCACCCTCCCCTTCCCCTCACCTCCCCACCCACCCCTTCCCCTTCCCTCCCCTTCCCCTACCTTCCCCTCCCCTTCCCCTCCCCTCCCCTTCCCCCTCCCCTCCCCTTCCCACTCACCATTCACCGGGGGACCTTTTAATTTCGGTCGCTCTATTTCGGTACACTTTAAATTTCGGTTTTAATTTCGGTACCGAAATCAAGACCGGTTAAAACAACCGAAATATGACAGGTTTCGGTCCCGTTTCGACTCCCTGTATTTTTTCACTTTTTTTCTTCGTAAAAATTTAGACGCGTTTTTCTCAAAACCATGTTTTTAGACACGCCGTATAGAGTTGCAGTAGAACTGTTCAACCGATTGGCTTCTTTTAAATAAATATTAAATAAATATATTTGAATATTTACTATTTTTGTGACCACTATGAACAACGAAAAAAGGGCAAAACGGTCGGTTTTTTTTTCAAACGGTCGCCATCGCTGAATTTGCAAATAACTTTGATTTTTCTGCTTCAGATAAAAGAGGTAGGCGGAGTTATACATCTAGCATAAAAAATAAATAAATAAAATTACAAAAATAAATAAATAGATTCCCTTAAATTACAATTTCATAGTCAGCATTAACATTTCTCATGGTCCGGACAGTAACATTGGAATTAAACGTAACTCGGATCAATTTGATATCTCTTAAAGAAAGCTTTTTGGAAAACCTACAGAAGTAAATGTTCAATTCAAGTTAGTTCGTTTATCACCTCTCTAACTAAAGGTTGTAATTTGGAATAAAGTTAACTCGGCCTACACGGCTCCAGAAGCACAATCAAAAAATATTGTTTTGTGAACTTAAGTAAATGTACTAATAGCTGAAAAAGTTAAATTATATCTTAGACTAGAACCTACCCTTTATCCCTATATGGTCGATATTTAACAATATCGGTCCTTAGGATATCGAATAACAATTATCGATATTCTGCTGTCAATCTCGATAATTAAGATATCGATATCAGTATCGCCCATACTTACCAAGTAGTAAAATAAGATGTTGCCTGGAATGAAAACATTATCGCTTCGGCGACTTTAGCCTGTTTAGCCAAATATTAAAGATGAATTGTCTAACAGGGAAAAGAAAAATCCGTCTCCACGCTCTATAAAATTTGTGTACCTCGTTAAAAAACATAACAAAATTGCGATATCATCTGGTTTAGCCGACCTAGCTTGTATTAGCACAGCTGTATTGGCAGAGTTACTTTTCGGATTGTGTTGATGGTAAAGGCATTGGATAGTCGGACATTTCTTTTTGTTTTGTTTTGCTTGGTTTTAGGTAACAGTGAAAACCATTTGCTTTGATTTGGTTTCCATCATAAAATGACGACGAATCTCTTTATTATTTTTAAATTTTTCTTCAAATTTCGGACAGCTGGTACCGGACCTTAGAACAGAAATGGCAGTATGCTCGCAAAACGTCGGCATTTCCCTTTTTATATAATATTATTATTACTTATGTATATTTTTTGGTCCCCAGCGATTTGTCTTTTGTCTATTTCAAAGATCTTCAAAAAGTGGTTTAACAATGAAACTCTGTTGATTTTTAGAAAGTGATGTTTTTTTGGGAAATCTATGTAATTATAATTAAACTATTTTTAGTTTTAAATCGAAAAATATGTGCTGCCCCCTTCTGAAAAATTATCCCCGAGCCGACAGTCATAATAAAGGCAAAGCTATATTTAGCTAGATTACAAATGTAAACAAAGTTCTATAGCCAAGAAAATAGTAAATATTTACTATTATAAATGACTGTCGCTCAATATACCCTTAGAGATTATAATTAGAGCATATACTTACCTGAGAAGAGATTTTCCTCGCGCTCTGTGGCGATAATTTTTGCAACAGTACACAACAAACTTCATCACTAAATTTGTGATTTTTTCTGGAGTTTTACACGGTAAAAGGTCACAATAAAATTTCACAAAGTATTTTTACACTTAATAGTCTATAATTAACAATCCTTTACACTGTCACATCGATAAATTACTTAAAGATAAAATAGTTTTTAAAAAAAAGTTGAACCGACTTCACAAAAAGCGCTAAAAAGCATAAAATAATTTTTCATTTTATATCTATTACGACATTTTGAAGTCGGTGCAAATCAAACAAACCAAACAACTGCAACAAAAATATTTAATCGTCATTTCTAATGATGCCGTAAGCTGAAACGTTCAGGTAGTTTTGTATATTACCTTCTATTGTGGTTAAGTAGTTGTTTTGTTTGTTTAATTTGCACCGACTTCAAAATGTCGTAATAGATATAAAATTAAAAATTATTTTTTTGCTTTTTAGCGCTTTTTGTGAAGTCAGTTCAACTTTTTTTAAAAACTATTTTATTTTTCACTTTTTAGTGTCTTCGACTCTATACAACGAAGAAAGAACTATCCAAATCGGTCCACGCGTTAAAAGTTAGTTTTAACCCCTTACCCCACCCCCATTCCACAAAATTTTTTTTCTCATGGAATCAATCAAGGAACATACTCTACCGAACAGAAAAGGGATCATCGAAATCGGTTCGCGCGTTACGAAATTGCTACCACTCCCCCTCCTCGGCCACCATAATAGGACCAAATTATTCTCCTATTAGCAATGGGGGAATCACACTCTATATAACAGCAAAAGAATCATCCAAATCGGCCCACGCGTTACAAAGTTAGGTTCCATCCCCCTTCTCCCACCCCAAACATACCAACAATATTTTTTCTCGTGGTATCAACCACGGAGCATACTCTATCCAAAAGAAAAAGAAATATCCAAATCGGTCCATGTGTTACGAAGCTAGAGTACTCCTCCCCTCGCCCAACCCCCCACCATGAGCATAATTATTCTTCTATTAGCAATGGGTGATCACACTCTATACAACAGCAAAAGAACCATCCAAATCGGTCCACGTGTTACAAAGTTAGGTCCCCCCCACCCCAGCAACATTTGTTTTCTCGTAGTATCAACCAAGGATCATATTCTACCCAATAGAAAAGAATTATTTAAATTGGTCCACGCGTTACGAAGTTAGACTACCCCCTCCCCTCAGCCAAACCTTTCACCATAGGACCAAATTATTCTCCTATTAGCAATGGGGGATCATACTCTATACAACAGAAAAAGAACCATCGAAATCGGACCACGCGTTGCAAAGTTAGGTTTCACCCCCACCTCCACCCTACCAAAAATTTTTTTGACATGGTACCAATCGTGTAAGCATCTTTTTTTCAACCCGGTTTTCTGAATTATCAACGGCATGTCGGCTATTAAATGCAGGCGATAGAAATAGATGACAATATTCACAATCATTTTACATCTCTTGTAAGCATTTTTCAGATTAGAACAACCTTTTTTTGTAATGTTTATTTCAGTAATTTCAATTATTTTTTACATTTTCCTTACAACAATATAAAAGATTAAAATTAAATATGTCATTTCGTATATATTTCGTTATTCTATTCTCCTCTCAGCAGCTGCAAATTCACAGTAAACATTGTATATTAAAAATGGTTTTCCCCCACTGAAAGTAAAATTCTACAAATATGAGATAGCTGCTAAGTCACTCCACCTTAATACATCTCAGTGAGCGTCACCAGCATCGTCAAAGTAGATTCCAACTGTATCCGCGGCATAGCAGAGTAGTACTAGTATTATACCAGAGATTGCGCATGCTTCCTGATCGGACCTGGAATACATTTTAAATGATCCCGCTTTGGTTTATTTAAATGTCTAATGCCAAAACGAGGCCAGAAACCCTATATGTTTAAAGTTAAAAGTAGTATTTTTATTAATAGTGAAATTCCAACTGTTTTATTCCATTATTCTTTCTTTGAAAACAAAATCATATATTATTGTTTCTTCTAACCAGATTCTGTTGGATGCATCCTAATCAGCTCACATCTGATCCATTTTCACACTGACGATATCATTAAACTTCAGCAAATCGTTTATTATGTTGCCAAAAGTAATAACCGTCACATTCAGTGAGCAGGTTCATGTTTTTAGTCCAATCAAATTATATTTGCCACCGGCTGAGCGGTAAAGACACAAGTAGTTTTTACGCTGTTAAACCAGGAGAAAAATCTCATTTGCCTCAACAATGCCATAATCAAGTTAATGGACTAGAAAATTTCATCCAGGTCCTTTCTACGAGTGCGAAAGGGGAAAAACAGCGAAAAACGAAGTAAACATAACGTGGGAGCTTATTCCTTTCTGATACTTTAGTTGTTCTCTCACCCGCTGAGTTCCACTTCCTTTTCAATTTTAATTTTTCTTGTGATTTTGCAGAACCAATTCACCTTTTATTTTTCCTTCTGCCTCTGTATACCCGTAGATGTAGCATTAGGGACGTTTCCCAAATTAAAGGAAGTCGGCCAAGCTTGAAATTAACAAATCTATGGAGTGAAATCATGCAAAAGTTTACTCAAGGTATTTAAATCTTTCATTAACTTTTTAATTCCGTGACTTTCACGGGAATATACGTGAGGACGAGTGAGTTGCATGTGTAGAAAACATTTAAAGGTATTAGCTAGGGTAATTTAAGGAAAAGTATTTGAACGGCTTTTTCTCTAGTTTAGTGTAATGCTTTCGATAATCCCTCTATTATTTTATCTAACTTTAAACATAAAATTTTAAAGTTTCAAACAGTGAAAATTGAAAAGAACTACGGTTAGATCTGAGCAGATCATTGTTACAATTTTAAATTATTTTTTTTTGGTTGATTTATAAAATTAATAGAGTTTTTTGTTGGCACTTGGTGGAACTTGAACTTAAAAAACTTGAAATCGAAAGAATAAAAACAGCAAATAAAACACCTGTTTACTGTTTCACAATTTTTTACTTTTTATTTAAAATTTTTGTCTGACGCGTTTTGTCTACTTAATGCCGGATTTACACGAATGACACAGTGGCAATAATTCTGACTTCATGTCTCACCATTTAGACGACGCAAGCTAATGACAACTAATTACTGACTAAGAGCTTTGTCACTACATGTCATAATTTTATGGCGAATTTTAATTAAAAATGACAAGTGTATTCGGGTAATGACAAAGCAGTATTAATGGCTTCACAGTAAAGTGCTCGGTTGTTGAGAATTTCAGGATTATTTCGTTATACATATTTTGGTTAAATAATAATTCAATAACGGAAGAGGCAGAGAAAAAGTAGCCTTTGCTTGTTTTGCTGCTGCGCTGTTGTTGGAAGAGTTTGAGAAAGATGAAGCCTGGTATACCGCACATGCTACTCGACTAAGACAGGAAAGGTCTGAATGGGTCCGTTCATTCCTTTCAGAAGGAAGCGGTTTCTATGAGACCTTACGTACTAATTTTCAACAAAATGATACAGAACTATATAAAAATTTCTTAAGAATGTTTTCCGATGATTTTCATTTCTTGCATTCTTCAACCAACAACTCAACGTCAACGCTATCTTTGCCATTTCGATACAAAACAATTAATGTTTTCATTACCACTCCTCCTCTGCCACCCAGCCGCCCACCATCCACCTCCACTTCCCCAATTTCGCAAAGTCAATGTTGCTCGTATCGGCACAAACATTTTTTTAATACCACTCTCTTCTTTTCCCGCTCAAATCCCCCTACTCATCCACTAATATTATTCCACTCAGCCCCCAACATCACATAGTGACTTTCTACTACAAAATGAATATTTTTCTTTGCCACCTCTTTTACCACAACCAAACTCACGTAACCCACCTAGCCACAGGATAATTCACCCTTAGCATTCGACTACCATTCTGAGACACTGCAAACAATTTTAAATGACAATGGCAATGACAATTTGTCATAAAAGGCTAAGCAAATTCATAGTTATTTGATCGCTTGTCACTTCAGTCATATTATACGCGGCATTTACAGGATGTCATTATGATGACAAGATTTAGTGACAACAGTTTTTCGTCATTTGTTGTTTTTTGACAAAATAACGACCGTTTACATGGTTATGACAAATTATTAAATTATGACGAAAATGTAACTCGTGTAAATTCAGCATAAGACATTATCTAGGATTGAAGTGAACTTTTCCTGTACAGTACAAACATACTTAACTAGTCAGTTGTGTTTGACGACTATATCCGTCATAGAGAAATGGCAGTATTTTACGCCAAGACTACTATATCCGTCATGGGTGAAATTTTGTGACCATTTGCTATTTAAATTTTAAATGTAGTATATGTTTATGTTAAGTTAATTAGTAAATATTACTAATAAAATTGTTTAGATCATAAAATAATAGGACTATTATTCCTAAAATCTAAATGATCATTAATTAAATAGCGCCTTTCTTTCGTTTTTCGAATTACTCTTATTTCGTAGTTATGTTGACCTCTCCCTCCAGGTAAACAATACAAAAGCGATATAAAATTTTCATCAATTTCGTGTCCGGATGATTTTAAATGTTTTCAACGTAGGGTTTTGCAACATGGGTAAGTGCTCTTTCAGTTGGTTTTTAATTTCGTATGTGGCGTCACAATCACTACACTGGATTTTATACACTCCACTCTTTTCCAACTTCTAAGGATTAAGTTTATTAGTTACTAATACTTGTTTTAAGATTAGTGTTATTGGAAAAGGCTGGAGTGACATCCTTGGTTGTGAGGATACTTTACATGATTTCTGATTTATATTTTCCATATGACATTCTTCTCAAATTTTTTATATTGTTTTCTCGGTGCTCCTGATTTGTGGAAAAATCTTTGAAATAACCTGTTTTACAATTGTGTAATGTGTATTATATTTTTTCTGTAGCCATTTTATTTTGCTATCATCCTTAAACATCATTCATCGTCATCATAACTTGAGCAAATTGCAGATTAACGGTATTCTTTATTTTTTTTTAATAGATATTTTTTTTTTTAGAAAAAAACCCGACACGTCCGGCAGCATTGTTTCTTAAGGAACACAAGAGCGTTCAATTGTCCTGGCGGCATCGGAAAGCCTCTCTCTCCCTTTAATTGTGTAAGATTTGTAGCGAAGGTCCTCCTGGACAATTCGACGTATAGTTTTATCACTTACACCGACAGCCGATGACAATTTTCGGATTGACTATCCTGGATCCTCAATAATCAGCTCCCGAACCCCTGGAATGATGGCTGGCGTCTTGACGACGCACTTAGTTGATCTCAGCTACCTGAAAAACCGGTTATACTCCAGACTTGGTTTCAACATTGCGGCTGTTTCAAGGGTATGACTGTTTAGTACGTGTGTCAACCCATTTGGACGCCAATGGCGACTTCTACACGTGATTATATAACGACAGAAATTTTAAATTGAATTTTGTCCGTGTTTCTGCTGCACCCGGTAATTCGAAAAGCGAATGAAACGGGTTGCTATTTAATTAATGATCAATTAGATTTTAGGAATAATAGTCCTCGACTTTGTTCGCCTTTGCTTGACTAAGTAGAAAATATTTATTTTATTTTTATTTATTATTCATTTGTACAATTGTATAAGCTTAAGCATCGAAATCGGTCCACGCGTTACAAAGTTAGACTACCCCCCCACCACCCTCCGGCACCCCCCACCCTGTGGCACCACCCTTGTGCCACAAAGACCTAACATTAGGCCAAATTTTAAAATCAAGTCACGTCGTTTTCGTGAAAGTAGTTTGTGACAAACAGACGGACGGACGACGTTTTTCCTTTTCGAGGAAAATAATAAATTTTAAATATAAATCCATAACATGCCACTTTTTAACCGACTTCCCAAAAACAAAGAGGTTCTAAGTTCGACGCGTATTTTTTTTTTTTTTTTTTTTATTTTTTAAATTTTTTTTTTTTTTTTTTATGTCTGACCGGGCATAACTTCGTAACGCGTCGACCGATTTTGATGATTCTTTTTTTGTTGGATAGAGTATGTTCCCCGATTGGTACCATGTCAAAAAAATTTTTGGTAGGAAGGGGGTGGGGGGTGGGGGTGAAATTCAACTTTGTAACTCGTGGTCCGATTTGGATGGTTCTTTTTTTGTTGTACAGAATATGATCCCCCATTGCTAATAGGAGAAAAAAATTTTGGCCTAGGGTGGGGGGAGGGGGGAGAGGTAGTCTAACTTTGTAACGCGTGGACCGATTTGGATAATTCTTTTTCTGTTCGATAGAGTATGTTCCGTAGTTGATACCAGGAGAAAAAAATTTTGGAGCGGAGTGGGGTGGGGGTGGGGGTGGAACCTAACTTTGTAACGCGTGGTCCGATTTCGATGGTTCTTTTTCTGTTGTATAGAGTATGATCCCCCATTGCTAATAGGAAAATATTTTGGTCCTATGGTGAAAGGTGTGGGTGGGGGGGGAGGGGTAGTCTAACTTCGTAACTCGTGGACCGATTTGGATAATTCTTTTTCTATTGAGTAGAATATGATCAGAGATTCTACGAGAAAACAAATGTTGCTGGGGTGGGGGAGGGGGAGGGGGAGGATGGAACCTAACTTTGTAACACGTGGACCGATTTGGATGGTTCTTTTGCTGTTGTATATAGTGTGATCCCCCATTGCTAATAGGAGAATAATTTGGTCCTATGGTGAAGGTGGGAGAGGGGGAGGGGTAGTAACTTCGTAACGCGTGGACCGATTTCGATGATTCCTTTTCTGTTCGGTAGAGTATGTTTCTTGATTGATGCCATGAGAAAAAAAGTTTAGTGGAATGGGGGTGAGGTAGGGGGTTAAAACTAACTTTTAACGCGTGGACCGATTTGGATGGTCCTTTCTTCGTTGTATAGAGTCGGAGACACTAAAAAGTGAAAAATAAAATAGTTTTTAAAAAAAAAGTTGAACCGACTTCACAAAAAGCGCTAAAAAGCATAAAATAATTTTTAATTTTATATCTATTACGACATTTTGAAGTCGGTGCAAATTAAACAAATAAAACAACTACAGAACCACAATTGAAAATAATACATAATACTACCTGAACGTTTCAGCTTACGGGATCATAAGAAATGACGATTAAATATTTTTGTTGAAGTTGTTTGATTTGCACCGACTTCAAAATGTCGTAATAGATATAAAATTAAAAATTATTTTATGCTTTTTAGCGCTTTTTGTGAAGTCGGTTCAACTTTTTTTTTAAAAACTATTTTATTTCGTTTGTTTTTTCCATATTTTTAGGTAGGCTGACAAAATATACACTTATGACCATACAGCTTATAGTAAGCTAACAAAGAGTATGTAATGGTTAAGTGCAAGACTTTTATGAAAATAAAATAGTTTTACTTAAAATTTTTTATTCTAGACACATATAGTATTACATATTAATACGATATTTTATATTTATTCTAACTAGCTAGACATATACAGTGGCGAGTAAAACTGGATAAATCGTATTCAATTTCTTCGATTCGGTTTTCTTAATTATCAACGGCTATTAAATGCAGACGATAGAAATAGATGACAATATTTACAATCATTTTACATCTCTTTCTGGGTAAGCATTTTGCAGATTTGAACAACCTTTTTTTCTAATTTTTATTTCAGTAATTCCAATGATTTTCACATTCTCCTTACAACAAAATAAAAGATTAAAATTAAATATGTCATTTCGTATATATTTGGTTATTTTATTCTGCTCACAACAGCTACAAATTCACAGTAAATATTGGAAATTAAAAATGGTTTTCCTCCACTGAAAGTAAAATTGAACCCATACGAGATATCTTATTTTATTACATCTCAGTGGTTCTTATTATCAGTTCATTGTTACCGTTATTTACTTAAGGGTATTTAAAATTTTTTTTGCTTTTTTTTTATTTGATTGTATCTAGTTAAAATTTGAGGTCGATTGGAGCAAAATTGCCGAAGATACAGTGCCTTGGGTCTCTCTCCATATACAAAAGAGCAGTGTTAAAACTTTAAACGCGTTTTTCTCAGATTTAGTTTTTCAAAGTCGGTTATCACTGTAACTCAAAAACTACTCATCCGATCCTTCTCATATTTTGCACACTTCTTTTATACATAAATCCGAGGTAACAACGTTGGGATTTTGTATTTTTTACAAAAGCGGCTGCAAAATCATTAAAAAAAGTGGTAAGTGAGTGGACAGCAAAAAGAGCATTACGGAGATTTGGATTAGTGACTTCAGATAAACAAAAAAAGCCAGCATTGTCAGAAAAGAATATTCAGGCCCGATTAAAATTCTGCAAAGAACACAAGAATTGCACTGTTGACGGCTGGAAACGAGTTATTTGGTGTGATGAGACAAAAGTCAATCGTTTCCAGTGGGATGGCAAAGAGTATTATTGGCATCGACTACATGAGAAAATTAAAAATCATCAAGTTAAGGAAACTATAAAACATGTAGAAGGAAGTTTAATGGTATGGGTGTTGCTTTACGTGGTGGCATATTGGTCCATTGGTGAAAATAAATGGAATAATGGAAAAAGAAGATTACCTCAACATTTTGCAGACTAATTTACCGGAATTTATTGAAGAATGTGCCTATCCAGTCAATGAAATTTTTTTTCAACAAGATGGTGACCCTAAGCTCACCGCAAAAATTGTAAAAAACTGGGTTGGAGAACAATTTTTTCAAACTTTACAATGGCTTGCACAAGGCCCGGATTTAAATCCAATTGCAAAAAAGATGCTGGCTTAGTACGAAAATGCACCAAGGAATTTGAGTGAATTATGGACGCGAATACAAACAAAATGGGAAAAAATTCCCGACGAAATAAGTGAAAAGTATACCAACGCGAGTAAAGAGTGTAATTAAAAATAACGGTCTTTGGACAAAGTGTTAAAATCCATAGAAGTAGTAAAAAAAGTAGTTGTAAAATCGTGCAAAAGTGGATAAATGTACATACATAAAAAAGTTTAATTCGTAATTTAGATGCAGGAATTATTTAAGGTAAATGCGAATTATATGAAATAAAAAGAACATTTGGAACAAGATGAATATGTACTACTATCCCTGTCTTACTATTTACTTATATTTCTTTTATAATGCATGGAATCGAAATTTTAACTCCAGGTTTGGTTTGGATATTTAAAAATGACTTAAAAATTCTGACTTCTTGGGCGTTCATGGTTTAAAGTAATTATTGACATCATTTAAGATGGTATAATAACGTCAGTAATGCAAAATATTATAATGTTTTAAATAAATTTAAATCAATTTAAAATTAAGCCCCCAAAGTAACGTTTTCTCGAACCGTCTGTGAAATAATGTCACAAACACAAACTACTTGTTTTCGGTTTATATTTTCGTTGATTTTTTACTTATCACTACAAATTATAATTCAGTATTTAAACTAGTCTACTAACTTGAAAAAAGGTTTTCCAGGAAATTTATAGTTAGCACAGTGCACTTCACTGTTTAGTTTTATAAATATCTAGGACTTTCTCACAACTTTAAATGTAAATAAAATACAAACTGTCCACAATATACACTGCACTTGGTAATAGCCTTAAAGTTAATTAACACTTTATATCATTTTTAAGATACTTTTTTAACTACGTTTACACTTCGCATTCAAAGCCAGCCAAATCAGGCCAAATCTAATCATATTTAAGTCAACTTTATCTATAGTATATTTCTATGGCCTCTGGTCAACTAGTGATAACTCCAAATTTTAATTTTTCATTACAGTCTTTTAAAATAATATAAAATTACAAATATAACGTTAAAACTCTGAAGATATTGTCTACTAGCGAATCATTGTTTTAATGTTTAATTTTATTATAATAAGTATACGAAAAAAGAGTAAGTCGTTATATTTGTAATTTAATATTTTAAAAAACTGCAATGAAAACTTCAAATTTGGAGTTATCACTAGTTGACCAGTGGCCACAGATTTAATTCTACTTAAATTGTAGTAGTGTTATTTCGATTATCCCCTAGAACAGGATTCATTTGAATTTTTGGTATTAAAGGCATCTGAGGCTATGCATTAAAGTTAATTCTTAAATTAAACATAATAAAAACTTGAAATGCAAATAATATGCCTCCAAGATAGGACTGCATTTGTTTCGAAAGATATTTGCATAGTTCTTGTTCATTTTTTGTGCGTTTAAAAACATTCCTTGGAGATTCCATGCAAGATGTTAATATCGTGGCAAATGAAAATTCTGTTTCGAAGTTTAATTAAAAAACTTTACAAGAGTAAGTCCTTGAGCCGACATAATCAGCAGATTTTTCTGCATATTAAAGGCAAAGTACACTCGAGTGCAGATTATTAAAGTTTCTAAAACTTTTGTCATATCGTTAGCGTGGAGAAAACTTTTGGCGGATGGAAATTTTATGTTTTACAAATGTGCGATTTTCCACTATTAGATTGCAAATTTTGGTGTTACGGTCAATTTTATTTGGGTTTAACTAATAGTTTTTGCTAATCGTTTTGTAAGTATAAACAAGAAATTATTATGAATAACACGATGAAAAGTTTCTGGTAAAGACTAAATTTTACACTCAGGTGTGATAATATGTGTATAATGTGATAATGGGTCCTGAAAATGATACTATATTATGTTTTTAGTGTTATTAGATATAATGCGTTGTTTATAAGGGGGAGGAAGAAGATCGCAAACTTTATGAGAGTTACCTGTTTTCAAGAAAATTCGCTCTGTGATCTTTTGTGATTTGTGTGTGGGAAACAGAAAGCGGAGTAAACATGTAGTTGCATATCCATCATCTTCTACTTGCATTTTGTTCTACATCCTCCTCAGCGATGTATCCGCTGGCTCTGTATAAAGGGAGTGGGCTAATTTCTGAAATATAAAAGAAACTTTGGGCGCCACATTCTCTTTAGCACAAGGCAGGAAAAGATTTATTAAGAAAAATTAATAATTTAATTTCAGCCTATTTATTCCAAAAAAATAAATGAAGAGATAATGCGAAAAATTTTTCGCACTATTAAAATCACCGTAGTTGCCTAGTCAGATCTCTTTTAATTAGAATTAAGTGTCAATACTTATATTTTTACTCCGATTATCCTTGCTACTTCCCACCTCGCCTTTTTCAGGATAGTTTTATTAGCACGGGGGCGTCCAGATTCCTCTATGTAGCTTTCCCCTGCTTTCTTCTTCCTGGTCTTACACTTTCTTTACGTAGCTTATATACAATTAATTCCTTTTAATTTTTATCTTATTTCTTTTAGTTTTTAATTTCAAATACCAATCAAATAGTTTCGCACTTTCAGACTTTTAACTTTTAAATTTGTTTTCGTCTTATCGTTTTGTTTCTTGAGTTGATTGGTGGGCAGCAGTAGAATCCGGTAGGCTATGAGTAGTCTCTTTAAAACAATTCAATTGTTTTATAGAAAATCGATGGTTTGATATTGCGAAATGAGTCTTGATTTACTATTTTCATTATTTGCTTTAATTCACGTAGTTTCAACGATTTCGTAACTTTTATTCTATGGGATATTGCAAACCTAGATTGTCTGAAGTTTTGGTTTTGTTCTAATAGTTTTGAGTTCATAATTGTTTGTGTTTCTATTCCTTTTGTCTTACTTTTGGATTCCCTTATAAATCTATTTTATTTCCCCAGATTGGATAACGTGATGTGATGGTCCAAGGATGAACACATGTATTTAAATGGCTTTTTTACTTTCATTCCTTTAGTGGTTTGATCACCTAGTGAGTATAATAAATTTGCAGCACTAAGATTATCAAAATAAAAAAATGCAATCTCATTTTTACACGATTTCCTTCGGTTTCGTTCTATTTCTGGTGGAGTTCGAGAAAAACACAATGACTATCGGCGATGAGAGATCCACGGATTATATGATATCTTCGGGGTCCTAACATTATAAATTTCATGAAATCAGCCAGACTTAGATGGATGAACAATTCTGGACGAGAATCCGCAAGGTACCAGGAAGCGTTCCAATCACGGAATTGTAGGGGATTTGCTTGGGATCGTATCCTATGCAATAGGAGTAGTGTAGGCGGCTAAGACTCTGCATGGTTCTTTTAGGCCAATGATGATGTTATTATTGAATGGTTTTGTTTTGTACGGTTTTTTGGACGTTTTTTTCCACGGTTTTTACTGAAACGTATCTACCGTGTAAAAAAATTAGGTGTATTTGTACAGAAATATTTAGTCAGTTTTTCGAACCCATCGAACGTGCGTGTATCGTAGAAATATTTTTCATTTTAAAAATGACGCAGGAAAACCCCGTTATCACCCGCACCAAAAGGGTTCAAAGGATGATCTGGTGATTAAAAATCGTACTAGAAAATATGGTACAGGAATAGTAGACTTAACTTTTTCTTTCACAGAAATTTTAACATAAAAATATTAAGCGCGATTTTCTCTAAAACTTTATTGAGGTGTAGACACTCTGTACCGAAAACCAAATGAGTTATTGCATTGAACCTTTTAACAAACTTTAGAATAAATCTGTCAGCTATGTAATAAACACCCTTCCTATTCAAAAAATCAACCCCCCTACCCTTCAATTTTAAGTGTAATATTTTCCAACATCTAAAATTTTTTTATTTTTCAACTATTTTTCTCACACGAGGTCAAATAATCTATAGTTTTATAATTTCTTTAGTTTTTTTATTTCAGATGTTTCAAAGTTCTGGAATCATGTATACCGCGAAGCAACGTTTCTTTAGAGTCAAGTTCAATGCCCTCTATTATTTTTAAGTTAAAAAAATATTAGGGCGATATCTACTAAAGGGAACGAAATTAACCTGGTTCATTTTGGCAATCCTACTTTTAGATTTAGACGAGGGTTATACTACTGTAATTTCATCGTACATATTAGGTCTGTCTGTTTACTCGAAAGTTTTTACACAAAACCGAAAGTTTTCGTCCACACTGCGTCTGTTTAGTTTTGGACTTGAAGAAATTTAACAGCCGAGTAATTTCCCCTTCTGTCCAAATTTAACACACGCTGATGAGTGTGGAAAAAATTTCGGCAGCATTCTTCTTTTATGGCTGACAACTAACAGCTGATTAATATTTGCAAAGTTACAGGTTAGAAATAAAAATTAAAATAAGCATTAGGAACTATTAACTTTTGAGTAAATTTTTATCCACTTTTATTTATTTTTACGATTTCTTGCAAGCGTACTGAGTTTTTCACTGAAATTTACTTTTGCAAGTTCTTCAGTTGCCCTCAATTTACCCAGACAGCGTCGGTTAACTTTCGCATTTCCATCCCCTCCACCAGAAGAACGATTTTTGCCCACGTTTTACACACAAAAGTAAACAGACAGACCTATTATAAATTTCATTCCATATACTGTGTACATATACTATCATCAGGCTTCTGAAACTAAAAATACTGAATGCAAAATCAAAAGTTCTATTATCAAACACAAAATACGTATGGGTTTTAGACGCATAACACTTTAAATAGCGCTGTGTTTGTCTACTTTTTACAATGAATCATCAACGTAGTGTTCAAGAATTTCGTAGAAGACAAAACCAAAGACATGGTGGTAATGGCCAAGATATTTGACGATCAAACTATGGACCCTGTTTTACTAGATATCTACAAACAGTAAATGCTTCAATATTTGTACGATACTTTAGATACCATAAACAACTAATAACCAATATAAATAGAAGTCAAAATTAGATCCAGCTTGAAGCTTAATGGTTTTCATTACTCTTTTTTACTTAATAAAACTTACATTTAAAATTTTAACAATTTTAATGAATTTGTTTCTAATACTTGTAAGGAAATAAAAATATGGGGTAATTATGTTAATTTTATTATGTAGTGTTAAAACAAAATTAAAGTGTCTAAATTACGTTTTCAAAACCGAGGCCAAGACCTAAATATCCTGGCTGAAACTATCCTTCTGGAGCATCGATTGTGGTCTGAGTATAAACCCGGACAAAACAGAGTTGATACTCTTCTCACGGAGACATAGAATTCCTCCTACCAACTGCCCAACACTAAATAGGGTTAGACTGAAATTAGGTGACCAAGTTAAAGCCTTGTTCTGGACAGGAAACTTAGACGACGGTTGCGCTGTACTCGTGCAAAAGAGCAATAGGCAAATGATGGGACATGGAGCCGCGCATTGTGTACTGCACCAGATAAGGAAGCACTGGAAAAAATTCATAGGATGGCAGGACTACTGATTACAGATGCCCTCGGAACTATACTCTCTAAAACCCTTAATATAATCCTGCACCTCCTGCTGGTGGATTTGTTCCGAAAGCTAAACACATCCCGATTGCCATTAGGCGAGCTTCAGTCCACACTTGGATGACGCTGAACATTCCAAAATTCGGACGGAAGTATAACAGATAATACACCTACACCATACCCAAGCCTCCCTTTAACACCAAATTCAACTTCTCTATTCCTATCCGGCAGGAATGCTAGGATGGCCTGCACAACAGGGAGAATAAGTGCATCATAATACTGACGGCTCTAAGTTGGAAGTAGGTGGAACAACTGAACCTAAGCATTTCTTTCATTTATCAGATTATCTGCTATGTTTTTCAGGTAGAAATCATGGGTAAATGTAGCAATAGATTGTGTGATAAACAGAATAATGTCTTCAAATAACATGTGCATCTCACATTACAATCGGGGCATAGTGACATTCCCGGCACCAGTGAGCTAGCGAGAATTTGCACTACTTTACTAGGCTTGGGTATAACTCACCAGTTTGGTAAGGCGCTTGCCACATGCAAGTTGGAAATTGAAGAAGCATTCTTAAAGATAACTAATTATAAGTGATCCTACCTGCCTAATCATTCGGCCGATTTGCCCGACCCTTGACCTAATGCGGTCAAAAGAGTTAGTCTCGCTAAAGCGAAATATCGTAAGCGTTGTCATGGCTGTAATTTTGGGTCACTGCCTTATAGGCAGACACGCTGACATACTCGGCGTGCACCCGAATAATAAGGATATTTAGTTTTTGTGAATTTTTATATGTGAATTAAATAAATTTCACTGTGTAGATGGTAACATTTACGGTTTATATTTTTTCTTATGCGTACTGTAAAAGCTCCATATTTGACTTCCTCCATCGCTTCGATGTCTTTCACTCTCTCTCACTTTCTAGTTTCCGGATGCCCTTGTAGGGCAATTTCAACCGATTCGAGACAACGATTGTAAGCGGACCTAGATGTTAAGGGGGATTCTGAACTGCCAATAATTACTATGCAACCCCAATGGCCTTTCATTGTGATCTGTCAGCTGAAAACAGCAATAAGTTACTTCGATATTTTCGGTGGATATTTTGTGGTACATTATTACGAATTTAAGAGAAATAAATTGCCAACCCACACTTACTTATTAAAATAACTTTTAACACCACGACTGCAGGCCGGTTTTAGGTCATACGGCTATCATAAGTACACTAATTTTAATTGCTGTTTCGAAGTTAATGCAATGGTTTTCAGAGTGGGAAATGGTATAGTTATAGCTTTGTTTGGCTGTTGAAGCATGCGTTATATTTATTTTGAAGAGTTTGGGATATTTCTAGTGATTCTAAGAGGTTCAGTTTCTCACTTTTATTACAAATATGCAAGATGTTAAGTTGTCGGTGGAGTAAGTGATTAAGTCGACGTTCCAGGTTTGGATTCCACTGGCGGTGAACAAGGATTGTTTTCTACTGACAATAGATTACGATAAAAAGGCTATGGGGCTGCAGAAAGAGTGTCATTGGTTCGAATTCTTTTTTAAATTGTAGATCCACTTGCAATCGCTGTATGCAATCGGATGAAGTAGTTTTCCCACCTACTAGAGAGATGTAAAATGTCAGGTTTCAACTCTGGACTGTGTTCGTTATCTAAAAGATGTTTTGCGAAGTTTGATTTAAAATTATTACTTTTTAGACAACTAAACTGTTCTTTAATTCTTCCATTGAAGGGTTGCCCGTTTGTCCTGTATAGATTTCCTTACATATTCACATTTTAGACGATAAACTCGATTTTTATTTAACTAATCTGTGGAATTTTTAACCTTTGGTAAAAAACTATTCATGTTTCTAAGCATTGCAATAAGCTGCCGAAGATGGGGCTTGAAGCAGGTTGATTATACTCAAAATGTTGTCATTTGTTAGGGTTTTGCATGAGCCAACGTTATATTGATTTGCGGATATTGTTGAAAAGAATTTATCTGAATTATAATTACCCACTTAATTTTATATGCTACTGTACATTTATTTTATACTTTTTTATTTAACTGTCACTTGCGAATGTATTCATTGCATTTCATGAATAAAGTCAGTCAGTCTTTTTGCATCATCCATAAGATTCGAGCGTTTGTCTTTCTTTAAAAACCCAACAGATATAATTAGATTTCCCTCTCGACCTCACTTTTCTATGAATCTTCTAATGTAACTGTCTCTGCTCAAATAGGTCAAAAGAAATTTCTATTCCGGCTGTACCACTGCGCTGGCATATGAACTTGGAGAGGCATGTTGAGGTTGATTTTTTATTGATTCAGGACTAAACGCGATTTAAAAGATTTATTCGACTTTGAAGAGAAACCAGAGAAGTCACATAAGATCATCTTGATAGAAGTGACTAAAGGATGTTGTTAGTCCTTGATCCACTCCCTAATAATAAATAATAAACGCGATTTGAAAAGGTGGTATTTTTTAATTCTTCATTAAGTTTATTTGTTCTTCTGTTTTTCCGCTTTTCTGAACCACAATAAAAACTCACGTAGATTAGCCGTCACTTTAGTTTTCTACACTTGTCGCTTCTTTGATTCTGAAAGGACTTCTGCACAAATTTTCTATAAAAGTGTCGCACTCTCCTCTAAATTTGAAACACAGTAAAACTATTCAAACACAATTCAGGGTCTCAATGAATGAACAAAATAAAAGTGGGGAATACCAAAGTATTATTTTTCATGCCAACCAGTAATACTAACCTAATGAAAGTGGTTTGGCGTAATAATTTATAATGCGTACTGAAATAATGAATTTAAATATTCCTGAGACAGAGATAGTTGTCATTAAGTTTTTTTTTATAAAAATTAGTAACATTTTATACTCATCAAATTAAATTACTCGGAAGAATATTGTTAAAAAATTCCTTCTTCTTAAGTCGTCTGACCCTAAGCAATGCCAGGCCCATAGGTGGTTGCCTACTTTACCTTTAGGTTAATCCGTCTCTGTCCAGCAAAATAAGTTTAAGAGTTGTACCAATTTATGTTAGTTAAAACAATATCTAATGCCTGTTGGATTGCAGAGTTCTTACTGACCTTTTATTTTTTATTCTGAAATTCGCTGAATTCCTGGGTTTCATTTGTCCATAACCTTAACGATACTAGATCTAATTTTATACGGAAAATAAATATTACCTGACCATATTTTTATGCCTCCCAAAAAGTATCTATGTAAAGGAACTTTCGAAAAAACAAAAGAAAAATATATGCATTGGTAATGAAAGAAAATGCATTCAATAGAAGTGTGTCTCTTAGTTAAATTATATATGGGCGTAATCAAAGAACTATGAATTAGTAATTCACCAAGAAAATTGCCAACAATATGACATTGTTAAATGTATCTTATTCAAAATTGTAGCTCACTTATGACAGAATGAAGCGTTACATTCTAATTTAATCTAATCTCGTCTTTCATCTGGCACTAATTCATATTCCAGAAGCCCTACGTGCCTTTACACGTAAGACCTGCAAGATAGGATTTTAAGAGCACCGTTAAATTGTGCCTAAACCAAAATTAAATCCTCTGAAGGATTCTGGCGAAGAATTAAAATCTTAAATTAATAAATTGTGGGAAGAGCTGTAAAACCACCGCATGTGCCCATAAAGCTTTTTAAGTACCTATTCCGGGGCACTATTAACACTTTTACATCCTTCGCCCTTCTTCACGGAGTCTCCGGCATTTTTCTCTTGCTGGAGAGTCCTCTTTCATAGCAGTTGACGTCCTTTTTAATTTTTTTCTGTCTTCTTAGTTAAATATTGTTTCACCTACTTTACTATTCAGCACTTCTTTAAGAGCTTTAGAGGCTTTACTGCTCTTTTTATTGTTTAATTTGAGCTTGAGAAAAGGACTGCCAGCCAAGTGGCAGGGTACATTTATATAATAGTTGGAGTAATAAGTATCTACAAAAGGACTTAATTTTGAAAAGTATTACTAAATGGTTGCTATCTTAATTGTTTGCTATGTAATGTATCTCTTGAAATTAGAAAACATTTCCTTATGAATCCTCCCGAGTTGTCGTTAGAAAATTTATGTCTTAGCGATGGAAAAAAAAGTTTCTTCTTATTTCAAACTAAAACAAGAACAATATGTTTGTATGTAAGTGAAATTAGATATATTTCCACTATAATTTTAAGTGCTTAGAAAGTTTAGTGAAATAATTTAGAATGCCTCCAGACCAGAATAGCAAATTTCAACCTAAGTTCCTTATAATTAGACCTAACAGCTGATCTACTGTGGCACAGGAACATAATACATTAATTTCTACTCAAACCTTGCAAGAACTTGGGATTACAAGAAAGTGCAACATTTGAAGCAATATACCAAGCTACTTAGGTGAAGGCGTAACAAGTGAAAACTTATTTTATGTTGAAACCGACATGTTTCCAGGGAGGAGGTTTATGTCAGAGTGCGAAAATTCTGAACACCAATCTAGGAGAAAACTTTTTTCGTAAAGTACTTACTTACAACTTTTTCACAAGAGTTAAAAGTTTCAAGATTTTTTCGGAAACCATATTTCCAGTGGGTCCGTAGAACAAGGCAGTAATGGCATTTGGAGAGCATATTGAACTTTCTTGAACAGTAAAACTTCATTGCTTTGGAAAATTCAATAAAAAAATTCACATTAAAATGGTTGAATTACATATAGTAGTAGTTTTGAATCGAAATAGATAATAAACCATAGTTGAACATTCGCTGACAGTCCAGAGTGTATATTGCCGTCGAGGACAATAATTGTATTGTATGGCTTAAAATTGCACAGAGATATTAAATTATGAAGTATTTGAACTGGTACCGTATTCCCAATGGTCCGCACTTGCACTAGCAAGCTAAAGTAAATCAATTTTTTCTTTAAGTTGTTATAATGTTAAGTTGACATCACTGACTTGGAGCTTACTGTAGTATTCATAGAATATAGAAGTTAATGAAATGTGACTCAGAGATTGTAAATGGAATGGTAAACGTTTTACTTTTGTTTTAAGTGCCTGAAAGTACGGTGGCAAGGATGCCAAGAGGATTCGCGTAAACTTAGGTGAGGAAAAGGATAATTTGTAGGATTATCGCTGAGGAAAAAGGTAGGAGGGTCCCCGTCTCGAGAGTAAGCTACGTGTTTATTCCATATTCATAGCAACAGTAATCTTGGATGCTTCTTACTCATGGTGTGCATGTTATAGTTGCTATACCGATGTAAATTCGTTAAGCAATCCAATCTCTTTTTGGCATTAATTTTGTTCTTTTCTGTCAAAGTTTGATTTGTATGTTTTGCTTTTCCATAGTTTTAGAAATACAGCATTTTAGTAGTTCCTTTCACTTAATATTGTGATAATATTCACTTTTACCTATTTTCTTTCGGCCCAGACGGCACTTGTAAAAAAAAGGATAACAGTCATAATTAATTATATTGCACTGATGTCTCAGATTTATAGTTAATAATCGAGCTTAAAACTTTGAGTTGTGATACACAGTTCTAAAAATAAAAGTTTTCATAAATATTACTTCACCTAGCGAAACAAAAAATTGTATGGCAGGGAGTAGGGAGTAGAGAGTAGTCTCAACCGTTTGGGAGTTACAGGTTACGGGTTATTAATAAAATTTGCAATTTTCATGGGCACACATCATTTTATAGATTTTATTTTTATCTTTGGATCTACTCATCGCGCGACATCAAGCAAAGACCAAAAGAAATTTTTTGCGATAATCTAAAATTCAATATCTTCCGAAATTCCTGTAATTAATACCAACATCTGTTTTATATTTTTATTAAATTGTCCAACTTATTACCTTTCCGAAAAGGCGCGATATCTCCTGGTACAAAAAGGATGTGTAAATGTATACGTAGAAAAGTTTAGGGAATATTACAAAAAACTGCAATTTAAAAATTGCAAATTAACCCTAAAATACTTTTTATTGAATTCGAAACTTATTACAATTAATCTGAGTATGTTAAAAAAGCTATTCGAAATGAATTCCGCCAGTTTCGATGCAGGCCAATAACATCCTTGTAATTCCATATTTAAGGTGTACTGTAGCCGGCCTCTCCCGTATTTTCGTCGCTGCAGTCCCAATTCTGCTAAAAAATTCTTCTCTACTGTTAACTGGCCTTGAATAAACTTCATCCATGATTGTTCCCAATAAGAAAAAGTCTAGTTGTGTAAGATCTGGAGATCTAGCAGGCCAAGGAATCGGTGCACCTCGTCCAATCCAGCGATCAGAAAATTTGTCATTTAGTACTGCCTTTACGATGATACTAGAATGGGCTGTTGATGCACTGTGTTGGTAAAATATTGCCCTAAGATTATCCATAGGGATGTCCTCTAGTAGATCATGAACGTCACCCTGCTGGATTAATAACCACCCAAACTTTAACTGAACACACTCCTAATCGTGTTGCGACTCTTCTCGGATTCGTTTCAGGGTTTTCCCGACGAGGGTGATTATTTGTTGTTCAACGTCGGCAGAATCTTCCGATGTCTCCACTCGCAATTTCGTGCTGTTTGAAATGACATTTCCGGGTTCTCTTAAACCTTTGAAATTCGGCAAAAATATCCCCCTTTTGGGTGCATGTCAATTATAGAATCTCCTTTAATATTTCAGTACACCCGCTTTTTGGTTTCAGTCTGCGGCACAATAAATGTAAATTATATCCGCGTATTCCTCAAAAGTAAATTCTGCCTATTTCTAATAATTGTAGCTGTAGAACACCCGCAGTTATCGATTTGTTCTTCAACTATGATCGATATTTTTGCTGACTGTTTTTTATAGCCAAATCTCCATCAGCTATTAGTAACAGAACGCCAGGACACTAGTGTGTGAACTCTGGCTAACACAAGCTAATTTCAACAATAAAACCAAACTACATTTCATACTTATAACTTTTTTGCGACAATAATTTAAATTATTTACTTGTGTATCTTAAACAAACATTTTTGACCCTTAAAAATGTTGTTTATTTAAAGAATTTACTACTTACCCGAATAAAAATTAGATTCGCTTATTCTTAGCCTTAAACAGGCACGCACAGCGTCAAAACAACTGAATGGTACTCAAATGAGACACGGCACCCCTGAGTAAAAATTTTACTTTTACAAATGCAAATCAACTACAGGCACGTATCAATAAAACACGCATCAAATAGTCCAAATGAAGCACGGTACGCTCACACTTTTTCCAGTCTCAAATTTAAAATGAAAACAATAAAATTCTTTTCGTAGATTAATTTATTCGAGAACGACGTCTGAAATAACAAAACTATCTCCGCAGTAGACGGCAATGTTTATGCAATTGAGTCTTATTTTTGCTCAGAAAAACAATAAAATTATTTTGTAGATTAACTCGTTCTAGACCGTCATCTGAAATAAGGAAACTATCTCGAATGTGTTGTGTGAAGTGTGAA
Source organism: Leptarthrus brevirostris (assembly GCA_964036015.1). Classification (NCBI taxonomy): domain Eukaryota; kingdom Metazoa; phylum Arthropoda; class Insecta; order Diptera; family Asilidae; genus Leptarthrus; species Leptarthrus brevirostris. The sequence goes on along the minus strand of OZ038371.1, from coordinate 167,901,910 downwards.
GAAGCGTGAGTTTATGGTGGGCGTATTCTTATATGTTTGTGTCTGTAGCGGGAGCGAGCTTAAAACTACCGGGCGCATTTGTTCGCTATGCGAGCTGTATACTTTCAAAAATATTAACGCCTTTACTTCTTTTTGGCTTGAATATCCCAACTCAATTATTTTTACTCGGGCAAAGTGCAATGAAATAATTGTGACATATTGTACCTTTTTAGGAAGATAATAAAATGAGAAATATTATAAAAAAAAACATGAATTTCCGAAACAATTTTGGAAAGTGTTGAATTTTAGATAATCGGAATTTTTTCACTTTTGGATCAGGAATGGTACGATTTAGATCAATATTGTTAACAATTTTGGAAATGTCATTTCGATAGCAGTTTTTAGTGCTTATTTCATTTATATGCCTTAAGTAGATCAAAAGTTAAAAATACAATAGTGAATTATGATTTCATAAAAAGAAGCTGTAATGTTGACAGAGCCATGAAAATACTCCGATTTTATGACTCGGATATCAATCTGGAAGAGTTCACTGTTCCAATAATATATGTATGATCCAAGTACTGATTTCACAATAAGAACACTAAGAGGGAGTCCTCAGGGCGTCTCAACAAAAGAGTTTTGGTTGCCAGAACCAAGGACAAAAATTGGACAAGTTAATTGATCATGAGGTAAACTGTGAAATGAGGTAGCATGATGTAATTCTAACGGAATCTGCCTGTTTACCTGTATGGTCTCGTATAACTATCAACGTTAACAGTACCAGCAGAAATGATCTGTTTTTCCCAAGAGATAAGCATGGAGTATTCTTGGCCAATAGTTTACTCTCCTCTGGAAACACAGTTTCTTCATTGGAATCCTCAACTCCCAACAGTCGTGACATTACTTCAAGAAGCAATCGACACTGAAACCCAGGTATGACGGAATTCTGCTGCTCACTAGAACACAAAAATTAAGGAAAATAGTTCTCCCGTGCATTGGCAATACGAGATAAACTGCGAGGAATGAGGCCAAATTTCTGGGTGTTCTGACGGACGGGAAACTCTATTGGGCTAGGAACCCACATAAAAAGAAAAAAGTCAGTAAGTGCTTTTTGGGCGTGTAGGAATGCGATAGAAAAGGTATGGGGACTATCACTATGATAACACATGGAGCGATAGTCTGGTGAAAATCAATGGAGGTGGGCAGAAACCAGCAGATTATGGATCAAGCCCAAAATACGTTTTGTTCAGGCATAACAGCAGCTACTAGTTTAACATCGGACAAGGACCCTGGAGGTCATTACAAATATTACTTCGCTAGAATTCAATGTTAAACAGGTGGCACTTAATTCGGTCGCACGTTTACAAGCGGCGAAAGAAGGTTCGCAGATGAATGCTCCACAAATAGACTGATCAATCGGACGGCTTGTAATCTCAGTTAATAGAGAGAGAGATCCATTTATATCCTAAATACCGCTGCGGCTACAACAGCTCACTGCCTTTTTGGTAGTGCAGTCCGCATGCGTATTCCTGCCAATGATTTCTGCCGGAGCTGCCAGGGCGAGGAAGAGGTCGAAAGCATTCAGCACTTACTTTGTGAATGCCCTGAACTAGCCAGGAGAAGGTTTCAGGCCTTCGGCAAGCACTTCCTTAATGGACTAGAGGAGTTTGCCAGCGCGGAGCAGAAGGACCTAACCAAGTTCTTTAATAGCTGCGGTTGGTTCAAGTAATAACTGCATGGCAGTGCTAGAGGGAGTCAGATTGAGGTTTCGTTTGTAGTGGTAACACAACAGACCTTATCAAGGTCTATGTGACGTCGACTGGTTTACTACCGGTGGCGGCCACATAACCTAACTTACGGAGACAAAACGATCTACCAAAAAATAGGAGTAAAGGGCACCAACCTGTGCATGGGTTTTGGGGAAGAAGACGAGACTGTTTTGAACGCTCACGATCAATACCCAGCCTTAACGCAAAGAAGATTTAGAATCTTAGGAACATACTTACATACAAATTATCCAATTCGTGGGCTTTAGGGTACACTGCTGAGTAGGGAGCGTACAACAGGCCACTAAAGTCCTAATTGCAAGGAAAATGTAGGAAAATCAACCATCCAATCAAATCTTGTCCCAACCAAAGATTACTACGGCATTCAATTAGCTCAATCACCCGAGAACGGCAAGCAAGGAAAATCCTACTACAAATTAGTGAAAATAATAGGCATAAATGATAACACCAATTAAATACTATTATTGAAGCTAAGAAAAAAGATAAAGCGAATCAATACAGCGACGTTTGTGTATGAAAAACTGAGCCACAAACGTATAAATATTTTTATGAAAGTTTAATTTCCCCATAAATCAGTGTTTCTGTTATCTTTAAATTATAAATAATAACAATATATCTACAAAATATTCGGAGTTTTTTATTTAAAACACTATCTCTATAGAAGACTTAAACGGTTGGAAGTCATAGTTGAAGCTTCTCAAAATGCGTGTTTTCTGAAAATTAAATTTTTCACTCTTACTACGTTATTCGCGCTAAGTATTATTTCCCGTTTAATAATATTTGATGATTGATTAATTCGATATGTACTATAGCTATGTAAGGTTACTTACCTGTGTCCTGTATATATTGGACTGGGCAGTGATGAGAGCTACATGTGTATAAATTTCTGTTAATGTAATTATTGCATTATTCTCCAATTACAGATTTATGACCAAGCATTTATTGTGTCAACAATTTCTCTTCCTCATAAAGGATTTATTAGATCAATGTTCATTGCAACGGCTAGTAGCCATTTCTTACTCCTATGAGAATGGTTGTCAAGGTTAAGATGTACCAATGCAGTCGATGGGAACAGCATGCCCGCACACACACGAGGAATCTATGAATCAAAGATCCAGTATACTTCCCGCAATTTCTCCAAGGATTATGTGTAATTTATCAGGAGTCAGTTGTTCAAATCAAAGCCCTCCTTCAGGTTTCCTATAGCCTTAAACATATATTTCTCAGTCCTCGACACGTTAATCAATCACATAAATGCTTTTAGCTTAAGTACCTCTCGGTAGTTTGGCCCACCCATTTTCCTTTTCCAAAAGCAGTGAAAGGACTTCGCTTAAACAACGTCATAATATTCGGGAAGCTGTGGAAGAGGGTGTTTGTCAAAATCTACAAAGTCGATGGGCCTATCATTATGGATTAAAACCTCTCGGCGAGGGTTAAACAAAATTGAGTTGGGCTGGTGAAAGGACCCTGAGTCCTTTCTTGTTAATTTAAATCTTAAATAACTTGCTAATACCGACAATTTTCGAGTAATTTTACCTTCGATGTTGTCCAACAGAAGATTAAATTTATTATTCTCTATTTTGTGAAATTGTAATTATCGATGGTGTTACTCCAGTTTTTGATTCACAAGTAGAGAGTTTATATTACGTTTGAGACCATTCCGGTGGTTACGGTAATACCATAATACTTCCGTGAAAGCACTAGGGTTTCTCATATATAATTTGCTACTCCATTAAAATTTTAAGTTGAGCAAGTGTATTACTTCAGGAGTAATAGACTAGCTCAGGAGAAGGGGGCGGGAGACATAAATTTTTTTTCTATCGTATATTGATTAAGCGCCATGTGGTTTTATTTGTGTTCATGAACTCGCATGAAACAACGAATTGATATAAGACGCTATATGAGAGATTTTATTTTGTCGAAGAAATTCAAAAAGTTATATAAGTTCTTCAGAAATATATGTAATTATCTAATTTTATCAAGACAATAATCAAATTTCGATAGGTGGACCGCCTAATGCGGCCATTGGGCCAGACCCCACCAAGAATATCGAAATAATGAAAATTTTACATTTTAAAATATTTGCAAATAGATATTTCCACAAAAATGTTGTATGCCACTATTAAAGTCTCAACTTGGCAGAAAAATTCAGTCCTAACTTTTCTTTTTTATGTAAGTATTTTCCCTGTGATTGTACTTACTTATTTCATTCGTTCATTCAAAGCAACATGCGAATAATCGCAATGCCCCAACCAACGATAACGTTATGTATACAGAGAGCCTGGCACCAGTGGTTCACTGGCGTAAATTTGGCCCTATAAAATGCGATTCCACCAAAAACTTTTCACGTAAAGTAGGTTGCCAAGACTCACAAGCTCATAAGACTTTCACTCTTAAAAAGTTATAAGATCACATGTAGAGCCAAGCCCCTAACTCTACAAGCCTTAACTCTACAAACCCTGCATCTTGGTCAAAAAGTATGGCTTGGCCGTATCATGGAACTATTGCGTGACACAACATTAAAGACCAGTAACTTAATTTCTTACCATAAATCCATGGGAGCGTCTGTGCGACCAAGATATAAAGTTTGTAGTGTTCGGGCTTGTAGAGTTAGTCCTTGTAGGGTTAGGGGCTTCACCATGCATGAGATCTTTTTAACGGTAAAAGTGTTATGAGCTCGTGAGTCTTGGCAACCCACTTTACATGAAATGTTTTTGGTGGGAGTTCATTTCCTTTTGTAAGATGCCCTAGTTCTTTTTATTTTTTCGGGCTATATTTCTTGCGCGTCAGTTAGTCCTTTTTTCATAGCTCACTCTCTATCGCTGCCTCTTTTTTTTGCTGATCTTACATACATGTTAAAATCATCACTCCTCTTTCTGGCGTAGTCGGGTGAAAAAGGTTTTTCTGGAACGCCAGCAGTTCCTTTTTTCGTAGCAAACTAACTTTTTCGTTGTTTATGTTCTAACAACATCTATCGTTCATATCAAATTTTAGCTTTCTAGGAGTTTTGGAAATTTGGAAGTTACCTATGAGAAATTGTTATATAATACAGAACCGAACCCCCCTTTATGAGGGATTAGAGGTTGAAAGTTACAGATTTCTTAATTTCTTCGTCGTTTGTATGCAAATCCTACTCTGCATACCAAATTTCAGCTCTCTAGGACTTCAGAAAGTGTACTAGAGGTTTTGATGATCATGAGTGAGTCAGTGACAAAATCGACGTATTTTAGGTATTTTTTTTTTTGCGGGAGAGGTGAAAATCTTCCAAAAAGACACCAGACAGCCCGTGCCCTCCGGTAGTGTGAGATTCTTACTCACTAAAGACACCTCTCTGGGGATTAGCCGAAACATACCACATAACCGGGTCCCTGTTCGTCCCCTTCCAGTCTCCCCAGTCTCCCAGTCTTAGTGGATCTAACTGAGTATCCAGTTATCCCACTTTCGCCACTAACCTCGGTTTCCTGGGTCACTGCTAGAATCCTAGCCTATCTGCATAAATCCATGTTTTCCTACCGTCTCCAGTGTTCCTTCTTGGTCCATGCGTTAGTTACATCACTCACCCCTTCACTGTCTATGACATTGAAGGGTTCCTTGCCGTAACGCTTTAGTCCTGAGCCAGGACAAGGAACCCCTTCCGGATTAACCGCAGCTAACCCTACGGAAGGGAGTTCTGCATAAATCCATGTTTTCCCACCGTTTCCAGTGTTCCTTCTTGGTCCATGCGTTGGGAGCGAGCCAGCCTCCACAGCCGCCACAGTTCGTTCGAAAGGTGATTCTCCCAAAGCTGCTACTATTGTGTTGTGGGTACAGTGGGTATAGCCAACCTGTTGGGGTCTCCCATACAATCCACCTCCACTACCACAGAAGCGCCCGAGGAAAACGCCATTCGCGACCCAAGACGACGAGATTACTGATGCTATACTGCCTGTTGATGAATTTTTACTACTAGGCGACTTTAGCATGCCTACAGTTAATTGGGATCATTGGTCTGACGGCGATGTTGTCTTCTATGTGGACTTCTCCGTAATGTTGCTCATCTTTCATCGATGGCATTGCGGCTTCTAGCTTGACTCAGTGCAACAGTATTGGAAATTACTCAGGTAAGCTACTGCAATAGTATTGGAAATGACTCAGGTAAGCTACTACTAGTAGTAGAAAGGTACTCTACTGAATCCTGAATTTCAATCTCTTCGGTCGCTTTTATAAATTTGCTTTTTTGGACAAAGACTGTGATATTATTGATAAGAATTTTTTAGAATTTATTTGACAAAGTTTCCACCGACTTCTCTTCAAATGAAGGAGCTCGTATTTGACAAGGCTACCATCTTAAGGCACATCTCGCATTTGGCCAATAGCTTCTCGAGCGGCCCAGATGGCATGCTAGCCTGCTTTCTGAGAGCATGTGGCTCGTTCCCTGTTTCTGTTATTTGTTATTTATTTAACTTATCTATTCGTTGTGGCATCTTTCCGATATCTTGAAAGCATTATGTGATTATTCCCATTCATTGAAATGGCAATAAGTCCGATATAATGAACGACCTATCGCTAATTCATGTTGCATTGAAAAGGTTTCTAATTGTTACTTTGTGATGTATTTCAGTTTCATTATAAACCCTTTCTGGGATCGTTTCAACACGGTTTTTTAAAGGGTAAATCTACTGCAAGCAACTTATTAGAACTTTCCACGTACTGCGTTCCCGCTATTGAGGCTGGTAAGCAAGTTGATTGCACGTTACTAATTTCAGGAAAACTTTCGAAAGAATCGACCACAGAATTCTCATTCATTAGTTGAACTCTTTAGGTTTTTCTTCGGTTTTGTAAATTTGATGTTTTCGTATCTGTCTAAACAGCGTGTTCTCTTTCATTATAAATACGTTTTCTAAATACATTAGAACTCAGGGGTGCCACAGCGTAGTCATCTCTGACCGCTGCTTTTTAATATTTATCAATCAGTGACGACGCCAACATTTTTTGCAGTGTTGCTAATGAATAGATTGTTCACTTTTAAGTACTGCCTCAAAAGCCTTCAATAAATCGTGTTCTATTCACTATCTACCCCTGCACATCCTCAAGTGTAGTGCTTTTCGCGCAAAAGCTTTTTTATTGATGGTAGCTTATTACCCAGACTTGACAGGACGTGTGATTTAGGGGTCATACTAGATACTGATGAAACTCGAGGACCACATAGATTCGCTGGTAAACAAGGCGTCCCTAAGTCTAATTAACCACTGCTTGAAAGAGTTCAATGATCCTTATATAACAAAACTTTACTATTGTAATGTACTTTTCTTTGTGAGGCCCATTCTAGAGTATGCTTGTCATATGTGGTCAACCTTTAATGCGGTCCATATTAATCGTATCAAAGCGGTCTCGTGTAGATTTTTGAGATTTGCTTGTAAGGGTGTTCGCTGGAATAATCCTTTTACTCTGCCTACATATTCAAACATACTGAAACTATTCTCGCTGGATTCTCTTGAAGACAGTCGTAATATGTAGGTCTAAAATAATTCTTACTTTCGATTGTTTGCAGGGTGCAATTAATTCTTCGGTGTTATTAAGGTCTCTGAATATCTCTGTTCCGGCTTGCTCCTTGCGGACTCACAGGTTCTTCCAAGTTCCTTATCATCGCACTAAATATGGTATGGTAATGACAAGTGTGATTATATTGTTTTCATGAAATAAAATGCGGCCGGCCACATTAAATATCACAAAACCATGCATAAATACTCCGAGATTCGATATTTTGTATTCCGCGATGTTGTGTTCCAGGTTTTTGAGTATGTACTGAACGTAAAGTGAGATAACTGCCAGTCCATCAGTTAAGGGAAAGCTAACTCTTTGATGCACCGGGTTGAATAGGGAGAGTTATTGTAATTTTATTAGTGCATTATATTTCATCCTATTTAAATCGAAGATGTTATCCTTAATAAAAAATATCGATTTTCACTGACGTTTTCCTTTAAACACTAATGAACCGGCTTGTTTCCATTGAGGATCAGGGCTTTCCATGCAAGGGCCTTATCAGAATCACCGTAACATTCCATTTTCGGGCCTACCCGTTAAATAGGCAATCTACAGTGAGGCTCAGCGAAAACTTTGTTTCAAATTTCGATAGGGCAGTTATGTAGCTGTTCTTTATTAGCAGCGCCGATCACGTGAAAAAATTTTAACATTCCTTAGTGCATAAATGATGCAATTTACATTTTTCGAAAATGTCGGATTTTGTTGAGTATGTGCAATAAATGCGAATATCTTTCATTTCATGGTATCAAATTGATGATATTATGACGCAAGTTTACTCCCACCAATGTGAGGTAAATCACTAGTTTGCCATTAAAACGCGATTTACTGAAAACTTAGAAAATTTTATTTACGTCATTATTCTACTTAACACTTTTCAATTCAATATTTTAGAGCTCAAATAGAAGAATATTCACTCTACAAAAAATTTGAAAAAAGCAAACAAAAGATTATAAGCTTAAGGCCGGATTACAGTTTAGGAGAGGAGAAAAAATGATCGTTTTGATATTTTTTTAAAAAGAACAAATGCACTGATCTTCTTGAAACTTTTCATTATTATTATTCATAGTGTTTCCTTTATATATTTATTTTTTTCGTTCCGATAACTCCAAAAAATGCGGTGGTGGGGGTTGCGTAAGAGAAGAAAATTCCAATTTGAGCAAGACAGTTTCCTTGCTAGATGTCTAAAACAAAAAAAAAAATTTCACTTTTTTGTGTCATCCCTTTCGATATGAACCTACCTATCAAGTCTACGCCTGATGTTGGACTTGCAGATCAGCGCTAGGTCAGATGGAGTGACATATTTCTTACCCAAGCATTTCATCGCACTTTTAGCGATTGCAGATATATGATCAGTCCAGTTAAGATACCCAAGATGTTTAGACAAGGCGAATTGGGTATATTCACTCTCTCGACTGAAATAAGTTGACGGTGAACTGTGCGATTTTTAAGGGATATTAAACAGCATTGAGTTTTGGATGCACTATAGGAAACATGATTGGCTCTGCCCAAGGGAGGACCATAGAAATGTCGTTGTTTATTGATCCAAACATGTGTCCTCGATTGACTTCTGTAGCATATTCACGTGAATTCATTACAAAATCAAAAGAGTAGGTACGCGAAATCAAAGGAGTTGTCGTGGAAACTATGAATTGGATAGAGAGTAAGAAATAAAGTTGTTGAAAAAACTAAACCCTGAGGTACACCGGAATTTATTTCGTAGGAATCAGATGTAACTCCTGATAAAAAGACTCTGTCCATTTAACGAGGTTAAGGATTGTAGAGACAATGATCCCAACTATCCGTTAGTAAGTCTCTGGTTGAGTGGCCAGTGCAGAAACCGTACTGGGAGTCGTTGATGAGATGGTTATTTTCTAGATATTTCATCAACTGAGAGTTGATGAGTGATTCAAAACTTTACATAAGACCGAAGTTAATGCAATTGGTCTGTAGTTAGAGGGAGCGCACCCCTCTCCTTTTTCAACTATCGGCTGGACATGAGCAAGTTTCCATGCACGTGGAAATACTCTTGTAGAATATGACTGTTGAAAAAATTTGCGCAAAGGTTTAGTCAAAGCAATGGCGCATCATTTTACCATCTTAAATGAGTGGTGATGTTGACGAACAAGAAGCTTTTACTAACCTTTTGAGTAGAATATACCTTCCGTCTAACGTTCTGGTCGAAATTTGAACTTTATAGATACATTTCAATGCCTCTGAATGGCACAATTTATATGCCTGGTAGGCCGCTTTCCTGTTTTTATTGGCTGCGAAACAGTCGTTGTTGAACCAATTGGTGTTAGTTAGTTTGATGTTTTTGGAGCTATGCGGAATAAAGCGATGCATTCCAAACCATAGGATGTTCAAGACATAATCGGTAATTTTGTTAGCGGCTCTCATAAAGAAGCAATCAGACTAGTCCAGCTCTCTGAGATATTTATTAAGTCCCACCCAATCAGCATTTTGTGTTTGGTGGAATTTAGGTTAGTGGTTATCAGGGAGGAGCTGGAACATCATCATATCAGGAACATGAGTCGGACACTCAACCAGTTGCTGTAAATTAAAGGAAAATAGCTCGACGTGTCTTCCAGACGGGCTTATGGTAGAAGAATGCCAGAGCCACTGACAGGGATGTTAGACATATTCGGGCTCCAGCATAAAAAGCATAAGTGCATGATGTGCAGATAGAGTTAAATCTAATCCAAACATAATTAAATTATGTATTAGTAGAAGAGGATTGAGGGAGCTGAGAGAATGATACATCTTTTCTGATATAAGCCGTGATTCCCCTCTGGGCAGAGAACAGCGGCACTAATTGATATCCAGGAATGTGATACTGATTAATATTAGAATCGGAAACAATTTTGGTTTCACTTAATGCAAAAACAGCCGGATTTTCCGAGGTCAAGTGGCAGTAAACCGAAAAATGGTTACTTTTCATAAAACTTTTTGCATAGTCACGGTCTTAATTTGCCCGAAATAAAACAAAGCGAAAACGTACACCGGCACAAGGACTGACGGAAGGGATCCACAAATGCGAAGCAAAGCCGCCTCTGTTAGAACAAAGCCAGCAGCAGTGTTATACCTGCTGTGCTGAACTTCGATCTAGCTAGACCAAGGCAGACAAATGCTCAGCAGTGGAGCCTGTTAAACGCATTCAATTAAAATAAAAAGAAACGGACTTACCAGACTATGCTTTTTAATAGAGCATAAACGCCCTTCCCTTTGGCAGAGACGACACTAGCAGTTTTAATAATTTTTAATTATTAATTTGCTTTCGCAACTGAATTAAAATTTTTTTTGGGAGTAGGACCGGCGGCTCGTCCGCCCCGCCAGTAGTTCAACTCAAAGCTGACATTGTACAAAAAACGTCAGGAAAAATTGAGAAAGACGTGGCATATTAAAAAAAATCTACAGGGTTATTCTTCAACAATCAAATAATGAATTTCCGTAAAAAAATTGTTTTCACTTTGTAGCTATAATCCCGTCTTAAATTGTGCAGGCGATGTTTCCAGACTTTACTAAAATAAGTAAAATAAAATTACAGTAGCCAAAATGATTAAATTTAATATGAAAAGCAATTGAGAAATTAAAAAAATTTATTTGAAATGTATCTTATTTTTAAAGATATTCTAGGTTTAAATTATTACAATGTCCTATGTACATAGCTAATCCTTCCAACTACAAGAGGTTCACATCAACCACATGTCTCTTTAACATGTGGTGGAATATTTTTGTGCCCAAGTTTCCTAAATGATAAATGAGCAGCTAAACTGAAGTTTTCCTTTCGCCCTGTCGCACGCTCCGACTTTGTTTGATTGAATTTTCTCTCCTTAAATGGCGCTACACCTGAATTTTCACGCTTCACGGTATCTTCGTTTGATTTTTCCTTTGGCGTCTAGTATAGTTTGTCCTTGAAGTAATTTCCTTTTTGAAAATCACGTAAGATAAACTTTTTGCTTATTTATTTAAGTCCCTGTTCTTCCCAAATGTGTGAGCTTCTGTATGCCTTTGATGCGGCAAAGGAACTTTGAAGACAGAAAACAAACATTTGCTTTGAAAGTTTTGTCGTGCATGTCGAAACGGGGAAAGAAAAAGAGAGGAAAAATTATATTCAGTCACTTCACATACCCCGTGAATCCTCGAGAAAACTAGGGAGAAACTAAAGAAAAGACTGCATCGCATGAATTACATAGGCAAGCACCGTTGTATGACTTTCAGGATTTCACTCTAATTCAATTTCCTTAAAGTTAGAGAAATCTCTGTGTGCTATATTAGACATTACGGTGCAGTTACACACATATGTACAGCGCTAAAGTGATTAAACTGTGAGCTGTCTTATTTCCCGCATCATCTATGCAAATTTATTAAAAGTTTTCCCTTGACATGGAACAGCTTCTTAACTGTCAGGAAGCGGTGGATTACAACTTAATGCAAACTTATAACTGCATATCACTTTGTAAACAAAATAGGTTGTTTCTTATGAAAGCACTCGGATTTCGTAATAATTCATAGCAGCGACTTTCGAAAAAGTCCTTTCTAGCAAAGCGTTTAGGTAACATCAGAATCAGTTGATTGGTTACGACAAGCAGTCTAACAACCACCCCGTAATCAATTGTAGTACAACAATAAAACATAAGTGCACTGGAAGAGTTACGCTAAGGTTGCACTGCACAAAATCAAAGGTGCGTTACACGCGAATCATGATAGATTCAACCATATCTCACGTGCAGTTTCACTGCTGTAGCAACGTTTGCCGCAAGGATTTGTACAAAGTGTAATTTCAGGATAACCTCAAGAACACAAGTACTTTTTGTGCTATGCAGAAATAAATTAGTGAACAATACCTCGAAGAAAATTTAGTTATGTGCATAAGTTGGTGATACCAATAAAATATAGAAAGCCATATAATACCACCGCATGCTCCATAATTAGTTGGTTAACTGAATGAAATATATAATAATGTCACTTTCTGCTTAAGGAATGGTATAATTATCGGGCTTCTTATATATTCACCTTTTGATTGCTAAGCTGAGTATTGCTTTACCTTTTTGAATGCAAAAAGCAGCAAAGTAGGGACACCGGAGCTGGTTGGCCAACTTTTCAGATTTTTGCTTATAAACAGAGAGCTAATGGAATGGCGAATTGAGAATTTATTGAACTATCAACAACATTTTTTGCAAGTGCCTAAAAAAATTGGAAGTTGAAAATGTAACCTTTTATGAGTCAACCAACCCCAATACCGGGGTTGGTTGACTTATGGTATGGGGCAGGTTGACTATGATATTAGTTAGTTATAAAAAAACGTATTTTTTAGTAATTAACGTTTATTATTATACCTTTAATGAAACAAGTAACATAAAATTGCACATAATAATGAAAGTAATCAACCAGATTGAACAAAATATGAAAAAAAACTAAAACGCAGTCTTCAAAAATAAACAATTCACCTATTCTGGCACTTTGGCATCAAGCATCCAAAATATAAGATTCTAACTTCTCAATCACTGTCAATATCGAGTTGCAGTTAATACAAATGTAATACAATAAGACTTGATTTGAACATTTTGCATGAGCCCATGGCACTTGAGACATTGCACCCAATGCTCTCCTGGAACACTTCTAGAAAAAGGCTCCTTGCACACAAGACATAGGTCGTCTTCGCCTTCTTTTTAACCGACTTCCCAAAAACAAAGAGGTTCTTAGTTCGACGCGTATTTCTTTTTTTTGTTTTTTGTTTTTTTTATGTCTGACCGGATATAACTTCGTAACGCGTCTTCCAATTTTGATGATTCTTTTTTTGTTGGGTAGAGTATGTTCACCGACTGGTACTATGTAAAAAAAATGTTGGTAGGGTGGGGGTTATGAAACCTAACTTTGTAAAGCGTGGACCGATTTCGAAGGTTCTTTTTCTGTTGTATAGAGTATGATCCCCCATTGCTAATAGGAGAATAATTTGGTCCTTGGGTGAGGGGTGGGGGTGGGGGAGGAGTATGGACTGTGGTTGTATGGAGTGTGAACCCCCATTGCTAATAGGAGATTAATTTAATTTTAATTTTAGTTTTTAAAAAAAAGTTGAACCGACTTCACAAACAGCGCTAAAAAGCATAAAATAATTTTTAATTTTATATCTATTACGACATTTTGAAGTCGGTGCAAATTAAACAAATAAAACAACTACAGAACCACAATTGAAGGTAATAATACTACCTGAACGTTTCAGGTCACGGGATCACAAGAAAGGACGATTAAGTACTTTTGTTGTAGTTGTGTTGTGTGTTTGATTTGCACCGACTTCAAAATGTCGTAATAGATATAAAATTAAAAATTATTATATGCTTTTAAGCAATTTTTAACCGACTTCCCAAAAAAAGAGGTTCTTAGTTCCACGCGTATTTTTTTTATTTTTATTTTTAGTATTGTTTTTTTATTTTATTTTTTTATGTCTGACCGGCCATAACTTCGTAACGCGTCGGCCGATCTTAATGATTCTTTTTTTGTTGGGTAGAGTATGTTCACCGATTGGTACCATGTCAAAAAATTTTTGGTAGTGTGGGGGTGAAACCTAACTTTGTAACGCGTCGTCCGATTTGGATGGTTCTTTTTTTGTTGTACAGAGTATGATCCCCCATTGCTAATAGGAGAATAACTTGGTCGTCTGGTGCAAGGGGTGGGGGGGGGGGTAGTCAAACTTCGTAACGCGTGAACCGATTTGGATAATTCTTTTTCTATTGGGTAGAATATGATCCTTGGTTGATACTTCGAGAAAACAAATGTTGTTGTGGTGGGGGGGCGACGACCTAACTTTGTAACACGTTGTCCGATTTGGATGGTTCTTTTGCTGTTGTATAGAGTGTGATCACCCATTGCTAATAGAAGAATAATTTGGCCCATGGTGGGGGGTTGGGTGGGGGAGGAGTAGTCTAACTTCGTAACGCGTGGACCGATTTGGATAATTCTTTTTCTTTTGGGTAGAGTATGCTCCCTGGTTGATACCACGAGAAAAAAATTGTTGGTGTGGTTGGGGTGGGAGAAGGGAGGTGGAACCTAACTTTGTAATGCGTTGACCGATTGGATGGTTCTTTTGCTGTTGTATAGAGTGTGATCCCACATTACTAATAGGAGAATAATTTGGTCCTATGGTGGTGGTGGGGGAGGGGGATTGGTAGTAACTTCTTAACGCGTAGACCGATTTCGATGATTTCTTTTCAGTTCGGTAGAGTATGTTCCTTGATTGATACCATAAGAAAAACAATTTAGTGGAATGAGTGAGTGCGTAGGGGGTTAAAACTAACTTTTAACGTGTGGACCGATTTGGATGGTTCTTTCTTCGTTGTCTAGAGTAGAAGACACTAAAAAGTGAAAAATAAAATAGTTTTTAAAAAAAAAGTTGAACCGACTTCACAAAAAGAGCGCTAAAAAGCATAAAATAATTTTTAATTTTATATCTATTATGACATTTTGAAGTCGGTGCAAATTAAACAAATAAAATAACTACAGTACCACAATTGAAAATAATACATAATACTACCTGAACATTTCAGCTTACGGGATCATAAGAAATGACGATTAAATATTTTTGTTGTAGTTGTTTGGTTTGTTTGATTTGCACCGACTTCAAAATGTCGTAATAGATACAAAATTAAAAATTATTTTATGCTTTTTAGCGCTTTTTGTGAAGTCGGTTCAACTTTTTTTTTTAAACTATTTTATTGTGAAGTCGGTTCAACCTTTTTTAAAAAACTATTTTAATGAAGAATGGCTGACATATGAGGTTTTTTTCATTTTTTGTTCTTTATTTTCCCTTTTTCGTAGCCCGTTTTTATTTTCACCTGTTTTCTTAGTCTTCACCGCGTTTTTCTTATCCATGCGAGCTCTCTTCTCCGGCGTGTCTGTGTAAATCGTGCTTGTTCTTTTACGAATATTTCATGGTCCGACTTTTGGGAAAGGTCGCAACCCTTCTAAGATATTCATTCGTGACGTAGAAGGTTGATTTATTAAATCTGGAATTTGTTTTGTGGGAGCTCTAGAATTTTGCTGATATGCAGATGTAGTTGATTAAATGGGTAACGGAATATCGTCGAATCCCACAGATTTATTAAAACAACTGTTGTAATTAATACCATTTATTGAAGCACTTTGTCCTGTTTTATCATCTCTACTAGGTCCTGGTGGTTCTAGCCGATCTGTTACATTAAAACCCATAAACTCCGAATCAGGAAAGATGTTTTCATTTAAAGGATGTATTCCCGAGACTTGAAACCCTGACTGAATATTATTTGCTGTAGCAGCTAAGGGCAAAGCAGTTTGTACCATCTCAGGGATGTTGTAAATGATCATAGGCTTTCCAGTTCATCTTCTACCAGTTTTCCTAACGTATGTTCTTATTTTCCTGTAAAGAAAAATGTGTCAACCAACCCCGCAGCAATATTAGCCTACCAGCCCCAGTCGACCATTTTGGAAACAATGCGCAGTGCACACGAATCACAAAGGCAATTGAAAGAAAAACTCACTTAAATCTATTGTCTAGTCTAGTGTATGTACTAGATATATATATATATATAGATAAAAATATTTACTTTTATACCTGAATTTTTTAATTTCTTTCACAGCTTCTAAAATACGTGTTGTCGCGGGAGATTATAGCGAGCTCAAGAACACGCGCGACACGTTTGCATCCGATTATTTCAAAGTTATTGCGTGTTAGCTATCCTGCCCCTATAGTCCACCATGCCCGGTGCCCCAAACTTAACTTGCGTTGCTTATTAATTAGTATGAAAATGATTTTGAAGTAGTAGGTTGATTTTCTATAGTAGTAGGTTGACAATACCTATCTGTTTTTTTTATACGATGTGGCCAAATCCTAGGGGACATTCCTTTGATGCGTTTGCATGGTTTTGGCCGGAAGGGAATTGGGGATAAGGGAAGTGAGGAAACTTGAAGGTCTTGTTTATTTGCATTGCTGCGAGCTAGACAACAGCCCAGAGACAGAATAGATTATTTTAATTTCTTAATAAAAACCCACGGGGAGATCTGATCTCGAACCCAGGACCCCTGGCATAGTGGTCGTGCGGCTCAATATCTGAATACGCGCAAGTTAAGATATTTTTCTCCGATAAATAAAAAAATATAAGTTAAAACACTGACTGACAGTTCACAGCGTGCTGGTATGTTGTTGATGAGGTTCCCGTTGCAGCTGGAGTGGTTTGTATTTTCCGATGCATGGTTTTAGGACAGTAATAGGTTCCTTCGATGTTTAGGAACTAGGTTATGAAAAAAGGAGATAATTTCATTGGAGATTCTTGGAATATTAATATTAAAAATAATATTTGTATTATTTTAGAATGCCTTTAACCCTAAAAGTTCGTAAATATGCTCATCTGAATTTGTCTTTATATCTTGTCTTTCAAAAATAGCATTTATTTTTACAATTCTGTTGGCATAAAGATCTGTTTGGAAATTACATTAAGTTTGGCCAAAACAACAGCTTCTGTAATCTTTAAGAAGATCTATGTTAAAGTTAATTTTATTTAAAAACTTAAGGTACATAAATTCTATTTTATTGCATCTAACAACGTTTTGATATTGGGTTTGCGTGTGTTTCAGGTAATCTGCAATTATTTGCTGTTGCCTGTTTATGCGTTGTGTTATGTTAACAAAGTGTTCGTTGAGCTTCATTTGTTATTTAATGTCGTTTATCATAATATTTTCATTAAGGGGGGAACCTCCTCAAGAAATAAATTTTTTTGCTGCATTTTTTTTGCATTAAAAATTCATTTACTATCTAAAAAATATTATATATTTTTCAATGTTTTAAGCTAACAGTGATGACGATGACTTCCTTCCCTCATGTTGTCCCACATCTATGGTTTCTAAATTTCTTGACACCATTGCTTCGTCTGGTTTGCACCAAATGAGTGATGTTAAAAAAACTCTATGGGAAGGCAGTTGGATCTTGTGTTTTCTTCTGATTCGACTAACACTATAATCGACTTTGCTTCTGATCAGTTATCCGCTATTGATAGTTTTCATCCGCCCATATTTGCCTCTTTCTGTTACGATGGTAGGAGTATTGCGGATCCCAACTTCGAACACCATGCTTATAAGAGATCGAACTTCTTTGAGATAACGTCTAATCTCCTTTCAGTAGATTTTTCGGCATTGCTGGACAATAATGATATTGATGTCTGCGCCTCACTATTTTATAACAAGATATATGATTTGTTTAACTCCTTTGTTTCATTAAAACGGATTAGGTCTACGTGCTCCTCTACCCCGTGGTACAATGCCGAACTCCGCATGCTTAGGAACAGGAAGAACAAACTCTGGAAATATTACTCGCGTACAACAGCGTATTCCGACTTTTGACCTGTTATGAAAGCTTTAAGGCACAATCCTCCTCGATCTTTAAGGAATACCTTGTTAGCGTTCGCGATAATATGCATAATCATCCTCGCAATTTTTTTAAATTTGTCAATATGAAAAAGAAATCGAACAAATATCCATCTACGAGGGGTCTTCTAGTAATAATATGTCCGACATAGCAAACAATTTTGCTTCATTTTTTGAGAGTGCCTTTTCTTCGGATAACCTTAAGCCGTGTTTAAATAATTTTGATCATATTCTGTATCTTCCGCTTCATCCGTTTTTGCCGTTTATATGACGGGATCTTATTTTAGAAAAAATCAATGAACTTAAATCGGACTTTTCCTCTGGTCCTGACGGTATCCCTCCATCCAGCATTCGTCAAGTCCTGTTGTTTCGTGGCCCTTCTTACTTCATAAGCGATTCTCTTTAATAGCTTAAAGCTGCAGGAATTGTGGAAGTGATCTTTTATAGTCCTTGTTCATAAAAGGGCCATTAGAATATTATAACTAATTATTGACCAATCGCAAGGGTATCTTGCATATCTAATGATTTGAAACAATAGCATATTCGCAGCTTATAGAGCGTTGTATTGACTTAATTTCTCGCAAACAACATGGGTTACTTCCCGGTAGATCAACGATTACGAATTTACTTGAATTTACCTCCCACGTTATTTCTGGCTTCCAGTGAGGCATGCAGACTTATTGTATATACACGGATTTCAGTAAAGCCTTTGATAAACTACCTCACTCCGTAATTATATTTAAACTCGGGAGGCAGGCTGTTCTTCTCGACTAGATTTCTTCCAATCTAAGAGACAAGACATATCGTGGGTCGCTCCATGACTCTACCTCTAGAGTCTTCAGAGATTCATCTGGTGTACCACAAGGAAGTCATCTCGGCCGTCTACCATTCGTTCTTGCCATTGACGACATTATCCATCTGATTTCGTACTCTAATGTTCTTATCTACGCTAATGATATGAAAATCTTCTCTTTTATTAAAGATGGTGTTGACGCCGCCCTTATTCAAAAGGACTTAGATACGTTTTTGGAGTGGTGCGAGCATAATAGCTTACACCTCATTTTTGAGAAATGTGAGGCTATGACCTTTTCCAGGAGCCCTAATCCACAAGCTTGGGATAACAACTTTGCGGAGAATGGTGTCCGTCGCGTGCTGTCCGTAACTTACCTTGTGGTAAAATATGATAGGAAACTTGACTTTACTCTCCATATTTTCTATATCTTGTCTAGAGGCAGTTTAATATTTTGCTTTGTTAAGCCTTGGTTTAGGGAGTTCTCGGATATACTGTTACGCTGTTCATTCCAAGCGTATCGAATCGGTGCAGTGTAATTTTCTTAGATTTGCGCTCAGAGGGCGCTCATGGGACGATCCGCTTAGGCTATTTTCTGTGCCCCCGTGACTATCTGTTATGCATGGTGTGCCTGGGTTTCCTTATCCTATCAAATTTAGTGTATATTGCTCCAGGCATTCCAGAGATATGCTGTACTATACATATATACTCACATTTACTTTGACATGTATATATACATGGTAGTTCTTAGGTGTGCAATTATGAAGGAACTCATAGATCTAGACGGGAAACGAAAAAAGGTGTATGGAAAGGGGGGGGGGGGGGGGGTAACCCCTCTCCACTCCTTCAAGCTATAGGAGTTTGAAATCTTTTTACAATGAAATTGACTAGTCTTACATTTTAACGTATATTTTCTACACTTTAAGTGTTATAGACGTTATTAATATCTCAATTTTGCAGGTAACACAACGGTGAAAAATTCTGTAATTTTTTTTACTGCCAATGGATTCAAAACTGTAGATTTTGAAACTTTTATTTTAGAGGAAAAAGATAAATTTTTTCATTTCAAAGGGATATATTTTGAAAATTTGCCGTTTGTTTTTTTTTTATTTTTGGGTTTTTGGCTGGCTAATGCTTTCTCTTTCGATGAAAACTTGAATTGCACAAAAATCTTTTACAATTCTCAAGTTACATGACGAAACGTATAGTAATACTAATTTAAGTGCAGTAGTTGATATACGGCAGTAAAACGTTTACTGTAGGTCATAAAATAATTGTTTTGCAGACATTCCCAAGGAAAGAAATGATTCTTGCTGTACTTGGAATGGAAATCCTATGATCTACGGGTATAAAATGAGATGCAAATGCAATGCTATTTTTAATAGCACATAATATTTCAAAGAGAGAAGTAGTTTTGATAGTTTGCAATTAATAGTTGAAAATAGTGCAATTTACAACTGAAGAATACGCAGACATAGTTTTCTGTAATGGATTTAGCAACGGAAATTCCCTCGAAGCAGAGCGTGAATATCACCCGCTATTCAAAGAGCGTTTCAATGTTTCGAGAAACTGGAAGCGTTCAAACACTTTCGACTCAAGCGGACGTCAATGTTGCGCCAATTCCAGGGGAAGTGGAGAAGAGAATTGTTAAGGCAAATAGACCAGATCCTACTTCAAGTACAAGGCGCATAGCGTGTGTCGTAATTTGCTGCGTAGCATCCGAATCTGAGGTCAAAATTGGGCCATCACGTCAGAATTTTGAGATATTTGTGGTTATGTACTCAAAACATGAGTCTGTTACAGGATGCACACAATTTTTGATCATTTTGTTCTAGTCGCATCATTTAATTCTACTCTTACCCTTCAAAAGAAGCTATTGAGCGGTCACATACGATTTTTTCTTGCAAAGTTACTATCATTTTAAATTATGAAGTTCACATTTCATATAAATGTTGATATGAAATATGAATATATTTTTATCACAACGGACCATTTATAGGTCAATGTGAGGCTGATCGGCTGTAGGGCTGATAGCCGCCACCCTAACCATGAACTTCATAACTTAAAATGGTTTGAAAAAAATCATAGGTGATCGCTCCATAGCTTATGAAGGGTAAGAGTAGTACTAAATGGCTCAACTAGAAAAAAACAAAAACAAATTTAGTGCATCCTGTACGTAACCTCAAATATATCCAAATATCTGAAAATCCTGACGTGGTGGCCGAATTCTGATCTCGGATTCGAATTTTACGCAACAAATTACTTCGAAATGACCCCCAGCTGCCCAACAGCAACCATCACCCCATTTTTAGCAGACCTGTGCAATTTTTGCACGCCACTCATATCCACACCCCTATACCATAATATTTAACGACACTTCCGGGTCATTATTCACCTCAGTAACTCCGAAGACTAAGGATTCTACACTAAAATCGTTTTATATTATTCCCACCCCAACCCGCACTAAAATCGTTTTATATTATTCTCACCCCAACACCTTGGATTATCTCTATTATACATACCCCCACCACACGAAGCCGCTCCCATAGTAATAATGGGAGAGGTGTAATGTAGCGATGCAGACCCCACAGACACACTGCACACTTTTATTCCGCTAATTATTCTCTCTGTCGACCAATTTAACATACATTCACCTAAACCTTTCTCGAACGATACTTTCTGAAATATTGAAAACCTCATTGAATTCCATGCATTGATTCCTGAGATTAGCGCGAACATACCCTTATTGCAAACTTTATTTTATACTATACCTAGAGATAGAAAAGAGAAATGTTTGTCTCTGGATTATTTAATTATGTTATGTCGTTTCGATAGTGTATTTGCAGCTTATTGAGCATTGTAAGATTTTAACTTCGCCCAAAAAGCTTGGGTTCTTGCTCCGTTGATCAACGACTACTCACCTGTTGGAATTTTCCTCCTAAGTTATTTCAGTTTTCCAAAGGGGCATGTAAACGAACTGTATTCTCACTAACTTTAGTAAGGCCATTGATAAGCTTTCTCACTACGTAATACTGCTCAAACTTAAATGGCTGGGTTTCCACTCTATGCTGCTTGACTGGATTTCCACCTACTCAAGGACCGGACTTAATATATAATATGAAAGAGTAAGGTCGATATCGAGACCAATCTCAGTTTTTCGTATAAAATATTAAGTCTGAGCTCTTGCTCATGGTTTTGCATAAGGGCCATGGAGTGTCGTTCTGCGGCTCCACCTCAAGAATTTTTAGGGCTTCATCTGGTGTGCCGCAAGGTAGCCATTATCAACTACTGTTTGTTCTTGATTTTGATGACAATGTTCCTCTGATCACGCACTCTTATATTCTGATCTACGCAGACGACATGAAGATTTTCTTCTATGATTAGGTGGCACCGTCCTTATTCAGCATTTAGACACGGTTCTGAGTTGGTGTGGGTACAATGACAAACAGCTTAATTTTGAGAAATGTTAGGCTATGTTCTTTTTCAGGAGCCTAATACCACAAGGTTTTATTTACACCTTTGCGGGGAATGACGTCCGTCGTGTGCTGTCCGTTACTAACCTTGAGGTAAAACTTGATAAGAAACTAGATTTGACTTTGCATGTTTATTATATTGTATCTACAAGTAACTTTATCTTAGGCTTTGTAAAGCGTTAGTATAGAAAGTTCTCGAACTTACTGCCTTGGATTTTTTTGTACTACTCTTTGGTTAGGTCTATTGACTCATGTACTCTTGTTAACAGGGTTTCCTTTGGGCAGACCGAACATAGCCTCCGAAGACTGCCTTTGTTGCAGATCCGTGCAGATTAAATTATATCAGGCACGAAACAACCAATTATGTAAGGGCTGTTAGTGCACGTCTCAATTTCAATTTCTATATTAAAAATAAAAACTTTTTTAAAATTAAGATATGATTTTCTTACCTGAGAATTATAATATAATATGAAATTTAGTTTCAAAGAAAATCACCTGTGCAAGACCGACGGACTCTAAAAAAGATGCGCATTGCACTAGAGTGTCAGGAACACAAGTCTGAAGCCGAATACTTGACTGGATGCGTTATTGAAAAAAAAGATCCAAAAGATTCGCGTTGTGCAATAGAGGAATACGAGTCGGACACTCAACCAGTTGTTATGAATTAAAGGACTTGCTAATAACTCGAGGTGTCTTTCAGTAGGGCTTGGGTAGGAAAATAGCTGAGCCAGTTTTGTTGTAGACGTTGAAACCAGCAGTAACGATTTCCAATTAAGAAGATGTTTGTAGAATCTTGTCCGTAAACATGTCGATGTCTTGAAATAGTTTATCAAAGGTATACATAATATCGGCTTCAGACATATTCGGGCTGCGGTATGAAAGGCAGGAAAAATTGTGCTGATGGAGTTTAAATTAGTTTTTAAATTCTGCAATAGAAGCAAGAAAGCAAGCAAAGTTCTTAACTTCACTGACTTCAATTAAGCTTTCTGCGCGATCAATCACGAGTTTCCGGTTTACATATTGCCCGGTTTTCGATTTTACTCGATATTTGATGATTGTATCCACATTTACTTGAATTCACGCACGCATTGAGTTCTGCTTCGTAGGACTCTATGTAATACTTTGGGTGTAGCACAGGGTAGTCATCTTGGCCCTCTACTATTGATGATTTACATCAATGATATTTCACATGTTTGCCTTCCTCAAGATTTGTGTTACGATTGTGATACGTGTTACGGTCAAAAGGGTGGTCCCATACGTCGATAATGTCGTTATATTAGTGTTAGGTAAGTGCCTGAGCTCGATTAGCGAACTCACGCAAGCAAGATCCAATTGTTGTTTTTCACAAGGAAGTACAAGGTACCTACTTTTAAAATACCAAGCTTGGACGGAATGTAATTAGAACTGAAGACAACCTGCCAAATACATAATTATTCTAGAACGTAAACTATCCTGGAAGCTATACATGATAAAGGATTGTTAAAGCAAACAAAGCTTTCTACGCCTTCAAAAGACTTAAGTATGATGGAGGGATTAAAGCACCACATACCGCACTGGGTGTATACGGCGATTGTGAGACCAATTCTGCTTTATGGCGTTACGGTTTGGTGGCTGTAGCTGTAGATAATAAAATTTATTTCTGCAGATTGGAACACTCAGAAAGATTGGCAGGATCGGAGCCACTGGAACACTTAAATCCATGCCCTCCTGTGCTCTAGACGCTATTGTAGATGGGTCTAAAACTGCATTGAAGGTAGTGGCAGCACTGTACTGCGAAGAGCCAAATGTTCAATCATGCTACAGACTTCCCAAAGGCGGCCGAAATGGCTCGGCCTGCTGGCGATAAGCACCTCCTACGTGAACGTGAAAAGCTCTGGCGTCTAACGAATTTAAATCTAAAATGATTAGGGTGTTGCCAGCTGACTGTGAGCCACTTCTGCCGCCTTATGTATAGCCACAAACTCTACCTGAAAGACGTTGCAGTTACTGAGTAGTCTGTATGAAGAGTAAATATTGAGCAAGGTAAGATAGAACTTTTAATTAAAATTGTCTAGTTTTTGGTGAGTTTAAATTCAATTTTGCTCAAAATATAATCAAATGTGTCATTTACATTTGTGTGTACTTATGAAATTTATCATGATAACTTCTTAATTCAACGAATAAGTGGTAAAATTCGCCATTTACCTTTCTTTAGTAATTGTCATTCAAAGACCTCATTCTTCAGATATCTTACTTAGATTTTAAAAATTACAAATTTAAGAGATTAAAAATTAAAAACTTATGATGGGCCCATTTTCCATTAGGGTAACATTGCATCTGTTTTGATTTTATTATTATAACAATTCGGGCCAGAAAAACTAGATAATTAAATGGTTAATTTAAAAACTTTGGTAGATTTGTTACACGAATGCTATTAAATACATTTGAAGGGAAAATAAGTCACCTCGAAGAAGGTAGTCTCCGTGGACTTATATCTTGTCTAATCGCTACATGTTCATTAGTCACAGTCTGCCAAGCGTGAAATTGAGTGCGATGTAACATTCCCGAATTGCCACTTTACCATTTAATCCCAAGAGCTGCCGCTGAAGCGTCCTTTCTTTGCAAACATTATCGAAATGATTTACTCCTTATTTGGAGCCTGCTTCGTAAAGTGGGCAATAGAGCGAATATGTATGTATGTATGTGCTAAATCGATTGAAATATTTTATGTGAGGTGCGATAGATGATTTTATAAAGATACTTTAGATGAGAATGACTTCTCTTCTTTCACTATTTTGTTTTCGGTTAAAGTCAATACGTAAATATTGCTCTTTGGCCCGCTAAGAATTTTAAGGAAAAGATAATAGAGTCACAACTTTCACTAAATAGCTTATCAAATTTATTCTGGAAGAATAAATAAAAAAAAAATTCTGAGTTACAACAAATTTTGTAACTAATTAGAGCAGTCCTGTTCTTAAAACCATTGTTTATAAGGATGCTTACCTTGCTTTTAAAATTTTCGAAGTATAAATGCAGAGCAGCTTCAACTCGAAGTAAAAAGTTAGGTCTATTAAAAACAGAGCTGAAAGCGATATCCTTATAAACAATGGTCAATTCTCGTCATAAGATAAAAGTTAAAAAAAAAATGTAAAATTAGAGCTCTTTTTTTAGATGATAATGACAAAGCTCAGGGGATGCTCTATGGTGCTAAAGCATAGGCGGCAGTAAAGGAATTAAGGGAAAGGGAAATGGGTTAAGGAGTTGATTGAAGAAGATGTCGATGTACGCCTCGCTTGAAAGTTTTGGGCTCGTTAGACGAGGGAAAAACGGAAGATTTTAACTGTTCCACATTCGTAATGTTCTGCTAAATAAGATTCATGAAAATTGACCTGGAGATGCTCCAGAGAGTCAATGCTCTCAGATATTGAGGGATCGTCAGAGTTGCCAATTCGGGCTATTTCTCGCCGATTGAGCTACTTGAGCCATCAGTTGGGCGAGAAAATTTTCCTCTCTGCGACTAAGCACTTTTTGGGCGATTTTTAATTCTTGCTGGGTGCTTTTGGGCTATAGGCTGAAATCACATAACCCGACGTGACAGTTGAACAATTTTTGCTGTCGAGTCATCTCAAATTCTAATTTTGCGCTAATAACTTTTTACTGAACTCCGAACGAGTCCAAACTGACGTTTATCGCAAAGGCATTTTTTCGCTCAAACATAAAAGAATGCTCAATGCCGTCGTCACGTCGTGGATATCTGATTCTGATACAGCCTACATCAAAATTGTTTTTCTGTCGTCCCTGCGGTTGCTTACCGCCCCCCTCACCCCGTCAGGGAATATATTTGAAAAGTAGTTAGTACATAAAAGTATATAAAATTAGTAAAAGCGAAACTTTCCCGAATTCAAAAGTACACGTAAATACACGTAAGTGCAAATAGCTACTTCCATTTTAAATACCTACTTAAGGGTATGTTTTGTTTTTCTCGACGCCTCTACCACAATTTTGCTGTGATTACTGTAAAAAATATTACAGTAAAGTTGTACAAACAACAATTGATTATAAAATCAAAAGGCGATTTTTCGGCGATTTCAAATAATGGCGCGGCGACTTTGGGCGACTTCAGCGCCACGGCTCGGCAACTTTTGCTCCATACCGTCTGACATCTCTGGGGATCGTCAATGGGCTATTCCACACGAGTATTCTTGCAGCTGTTGTCAAACCGGTTTTCTTAGGAAGAGTTAACAGAAGCAAAGAGGTATTTCTACAAATGTGCTGCACTTTGGAGTGAAATGTGCATCAAAATCCAAACCTATTTCACCTGTTGTCACGCAATAATACAACCAGAGCATCATTTTTCTGGTTTGGAGTGGTCAGAAATTTTTAGCTGAACGCATGATTTCATTCTTGTTTCGGCTGTTGAATGAGCGCGACAAAGAAAAGATTTCGATAATTTTGAATCATAATCCAAGTCGATAAAATTGTCGCATGTTGCTAATAGTAATATAATAATATTATAGCTAATTTCTCTTCAGGCGGAATTGTTTGTCTCTTAATGTTACCTTATAAATCAGTGCTAATTGCGAATAATTGAGAAAACTTTTATAATCTGTTGCGCCTAATTGAAGTCCCTTATTAAATTTTGTTAGTTGTCTCATCGTTTTGTAGCTCTTTGCCATTCTTTTATCCAAAAGGTTCGTTGTTTTTCGGTGATATTCCTCGTAGTCTTTTTGCTCTGTACTACAAATAAAAAACAGATAGCCGTAGTAGTTAAGGAAATAATCGCGGCGTTATGTTAGGGCAAATTCCTCCTAAACATTTTATTTTTTAATTATCGATTTAGGTTAAATTTAAAAAAATTATTACGTATATCAAATCTTTAATTCTCATAGTGATTTGAATTTTCCTGGAATAATTTCAAAAATGGGTGGAATGCCAGTGATCAAACGTTCATGGCCAGCACTCAACTTAAAATGAAAAGCAATGCACATACACATGTATAGCCTCTTATTTGCATGTAAATTTGACAACTGCAGCAATTCCACACGGGTATTGTTTGGATAGCGCTGACTGTTGTCGAACTGGTTGGACAACAGCTGCAAGAATACTCGTGTGGAATGGCCCATTAAGCTTAATGGTCTTACATTGCGCTTTGTCTAACGCGGAGAATGCGTTGTATCCGGTCCCTGCTCAAATATGGGAATCATAGAAATCTCGTTGTTTAATGATCCGTTCTCGGTTGATTTCTGTAGAGTTCCCGGGATAATTCATTACAGAATCGAAAGAGTACGTGAAAACCAGCGTTGCCAATGCTACAAAAATATTTTACCCACAAATTTACCCGCATTTCGTCAAAAAAACCCCGCCCAAAAATCAAAATACACGCATTTTACCCGCAATGATTTTGTTGTTTTGAGTACATGATTAAAGGAATTAACTACTAAAAAGGAACTCAAATCCGCAAAGAAACAATTTATTTTTAATAAATACAAATTTTCCAGTTCATAAAAACAAAAAAATATAGGTAACAGAAAACAAAACTGTTTATACATACTTAATACTATCGCATTAATCATTTTCTGACTAGGGTCAAATATACGATGCTGCCTTCACTTTCCATTTTTGTCGGACTGCTAAAATGGACACCACTGTTTCAGTACCTAGTTTGATTCTCTCATCAGTTTTACAAACTTTAAGGCGGCTACAAATACTGGTTCTACAAATCAAAATCCCGAAAAGTTGAAAGTTATTGGCGACGAGAGACTATTCTCTTTTGGGCTACAAAAGAAACTATTGTCTTTCTTCTCGACTACTGTCTCTTTCTTCTCCCGTCTACTGTCGCGTGCCTTTTGTTTTCATTCACTGTTCTTAATCTTCTTTACCGCTGATTTTCTGATTAATATAGGAAATACTTTTTTTGCGTTTTACACGCCATTACACGCAAAAAATTTTTACCCACCACTTTACCCGCACTAAGATAAATTACCCAGTTTTGGGGTAATTACACGCCACTTGGCAACGCTGGTGAAAACAAGGGTACTGTCGTCGGCAAAACTATGAATAGGATGGCTACTGAGAGACTAAATATTACTGATGAAAAGAAGAAATAAGGTTGGTAAGAGAACTCAACCCTTAGAAACACCGACATTTATTTCGTAGGAATGTAACTCCGTATATTATTATACGGATAATCCATAGAATTGTCGAATACAGTGCGGCTTTGGTCTGTAGAGCACCGCAGTAAGAAAATAATTTGAAATTTGTGTTGGTACGAGGTTCTAAAGTAACTATCCTGTTATTTCTTTTGAGGGTTGTCAACTGATAGCAGACTCCAGATGATAAATATCTCTGCTTAATTAAGCTTACAAATCACTTTTCCTCCCTGAGGGGTACCTCTAGTTACCAATCTTTGGATATTTGATCCTCCTAAGCTGGAGCTAATGACCCTGCTTTTTAGCATGAGGTCAATAAGTTTGATGAGAGGATCTTCGATTTCAAGCCTCCTCAAGGATTCCATTATCGCCTCTGATCTAATATTGTTATTATTGTTGTGCAAGCTTAAATGAATGGAATAGATTTTATTTAATTGCCTAACAGAGAGTATTTGTGGTATGTCATTTTATACAAACACCAGCTGTATTTCAGATAGTTTCAAATCCTAATTAAAAGAATTTCCGCTTCGGATGCTACTGTCGACAGTGGGGTTCTTTGCCGTGCATGATTATTGATGCCACTGGATCAGATCACCCGGATATCCCAATATCTAGAGCTATACTTTTTGACCAATATGTAGGGTTTCTAGAGTTAGGGATTGTAGAGTTAGGCCTTGTAGAGTTAGGGGCTTGGCTCCACATGGGATCTGGTAACTTCTTAACAATGAAAGCAGTATGGGCTTGCGAGTCTTGGCAACCTTCTTTACATGAATTGTTTTTAGTGGGATTCATATTACTGTTAAACTATTACCAGCCGCAGCCTGTTCTAGATACAAACCTGGCAAAGCAATTAAAAGTCTGATTAATACACCTCTTCCTCCCAGAAAGTCTAATAAAAGTTTTTCAGGATATTTCTAATGACATGTATTAACTTGTAATAAATAAAAAAAGCGATTTCTTTAAAATACTGGACCAATGAGACTTGTTATGACATCAAGCGTAGCGTATGACATCACGTTATCCTTGACATTCTTGACTTCTTCCTACTTTATATTAATTATGTACACTCACCAAATATTTTAGTTCGGAAACATTTACTTTGAACAACAAATTTCTATTAAAATCCGTTAAAGAATCATTAAAATTGAATTTATTTTAAAACAAATATCTGCTCCACAAGGAAGCACACAGCTAAACAGTTATATGAAAGGAATTTGCTTCCAGGCAATTTAAATAATTAAAACATACCACCAATCCCTGTTCAAATGTTTTCCCCAAAAAGCATTATAAATACCTTTATCTGTTATTTGAATATTCAACAAGGCCTTGTGATCAAAAATTTGGAACTCTCATATGGATGGCATCCCGTCACTCGTTCTAGCTTTAAGAAGTAATCCTTGGAAATGAAATTGTAATTTTTCTCTACATGTTCTATGTAAAGGATTATGGGGGATCAGTCTGAACGTATTCAACCTTTCTTATTATTCAGCAAGCCTAAATGTTTTTGTGTTTTACTTAAGCACCACCGTATTCTATTAAAAGCAGATTTGATAAAAAAAAACATTCATTTGCCAAATCCCCCATGGGGTCTATGTTTAAACATTTACCTTGTATCCTAAAGAAAGAAATTTACAATTAAACTTTATTGTTTGCCTTCTAATAATATTATTGCATAATTTAGATCAACCTTAATTTCTTTTATGAATTGTGAAGAACAAGGAAACGACATCTTGATGTCATTTGTAAGCTTGTGCGTAAATAGTATGATAATCCACATGTGAAACATAGAAATAGAACCAGAGGGGTTATTCCTTTGAAAAAAGTTCAATTGTAAAGAGGCTACTTTCATTCATCACAAAATGTGCAAAGCCGACAATTGGAATTTGAGAAGTATGACATATGGGTCGTTCCACGGTAAGTGGTTAAAAGCTATGGAAAACTTGTTTGTATTAAAATTTGATACTTTCAATCAAATGCATTTTTTTTAAAGTTCAGTTACCACTATTATTTTTAATTCTGAAAAGGTGCACTTTTTTCTTGATATTTTAAGGGATTTTCCTAAGAATTTTAAAAATTCTTTAATATCAGGAGAATAACTTATATGGAAATTCTATAGGAATGGAAATGACCGAGATTGGTGGGGAATGACGAATTGCAAACTTGTGGTTTAACATACTTATTTCTAATTCATTTCATTTATTTCATTAAACAAAAGAAAAAAAAAATAATAAATGTACATAAATAAAAGCAGGACAAGAAATAATTTATATAATTCACTAAAAAAATAAACAAAAAAGGAACATTTAATATTAATTATCACATGCTCATTTCAATTTAACTCATATGTTAAACATAATTTTACAAGCTTTTATTTAACTTGCAATGTGTTTATGTATGCAAGTATGTAACTATATTTGGTCGGGTGGAATCTTGCAACTCAATTTTGAAGTAGATATCTTCAACCGATTGAGCTGAAATTTTGTATACACGTTTAGTTTGGATGACAATGCATGTCATTCTTAATACAACATGGCGGAACACCCAAGATAGCGGACTAGTTATTTTTAATGCACTCTTACAATATGGGTATCAAATGAAAGGGCTTTCTGAGAATTACTCGAAAAATAAAATGACGTCACTCTAAATCCAATATGGCGGACTTCTAAAGATGGCGTACTAAGTTTTTTATGCTTTCCTACAAAATGGGTATCAAATGAAAGGGCTTGCTTAGCTCTGGTGAATGGTGCCATTGGACATGTTACACAAATCATATGGCTCTGCTTACGGAGAGCACAAATGTAGGTAAAGACGGTGTTCGTCTCATTCAGCCCAAGACTGTGCAATTTCCAGCAAAATATAGTCACGGCACTGCAGAACGAAGAATGCTGCCAATTATATTATGTTGGGCTTGCACAGTACACAAAATGCAGGGTAGTCCTGTCAACCATGCCGTTGTATACTTAGGCTCAAGGCTCTTCGCTGCTGGTCAAACATACGTGGCCTTTAGTATGGTAAAATCATTAGAAGGTCTCCTTTTGAAGAGCTAGACTGTTCGAAATTAACCGGCAAACGACCTTGCAACAATGATGCATTGAATGAGATGAATAGACTGAGAAACCTGTCCAGCGATAACTAAAAAGTAAAAAATAAATTAAAAGTAAAAAAACTTTTTTCAAAACAAGCTTTTATTTAAATGCGCTAAAAAGAATAAAATAAACTTTTCCCTTAAAACTCTTACTATCAACTTATAACGTCATACAACCACCAACCTTACTGACTTCGTCTCCAAAACACTATGTGTCCTGGAAAACAGTAAAGATGTTGATGTTATC
Organism: Leptarthrus brevirostris; assembly: GCA_964036015.1. Taxonomy (NCBI): domain Eukaryota; kingdom Metazoa; phylum Arthropoda; class Insecta; order Diptera; family Asilidae; genus Leptarthrus; species Leptarthrus brevirostris. The sequence goes on along the minus strand of OZ038371.1, from coordinate 167,870,509 downwards.
GCCACCGATTTTAGTAAAGCCTTCGACAAGATCTCCCATAATGTTATGTTGTTCAAACTTGATCGCCTAGGATTCCCCTCCCTATTCATATCCTGGATTCAATCCTACCTCAACAACCGTCGGTACAATGTTCTTTTCAGCTCATCCATTTCTAGCCCTATTGTCGCTCGTTCCGGCGTCCCCCAGGGCAGCCACCTCAGTCCATTAATTTTCATCCTTACAATAAATGATGTTGAATGTGTCATCATTCACTCAGAGCTGTCCATTTATGCTGATGACATAAAAATAATTAAACATATCTCCTCCACAGCCGACTCTCTTCTCCTGCAAAAAGATCTCGATTCCTTCACCACATGGTGCATGAAAAACTTTATTGAACTCAATGCCTCCAAATGCCAGTCCATCTCTTATTCCCGCAAGCGTCTTACCACCACCCCGAGAGTCTACATGCTAACCGACGTATCAGTCCCTATCGTTACCTCTTGTGTGACCTAGGAATAATCTGTGATAGTGAACTCAATTTCCGTTCCCACATTGACAGCATAATTAACAGAGCTAAGTCCACGTTAGGGTTTGTGAAGCGCTGGTCCAGAGTGTTCTCCAATCCTTATGTTTCCAAATGTCTCTATATCTCCTTCGTTAGACCTCTCCTTGAATATGCCAGCCAGGTATGGTCACCTACACAAACAACCCACATTAACAGGATTGAATCCGTCCAGCGTAGGTTCATTCGCTTCGCTCTACGTAATTTTCCGTGGGGAGACAGATTTAACCTTCCACCTTATGAAAACCGTCTGAAACTGATAGACTTACAATCTTTAAGTAAACGCCGTGATGTTTCCGACATTCCTTCATTCATCAGCTATTAAGTTACCCATCTATACCAATCCCCGCAACCTTAGGTCCACTCCCCTTTTCCGACTCGACCGCCATCGCACAAACTACGGTCAAAGTGAGCCAATTACCAGGATGCTACGAAAAGTCAACGACCTTTCCTCCTTTGACTTCCATCTGAGTAAATCATCCCTTCACAAAGCCTAATATCTTGATCCCGCTCATCTTGATCGCCTTTCTTAATTCTTTTTCCTTCCAGCCTGTATCTACTTTAATTACAGCTCATATTGTAGCTTTTACTATTTATTTATTATGTCATCATTTATTATAGCTTGTAGTGTTAGTATTATGTTATAGCTCGTAATTGTAGTATTATTATGTAATAGCTTGTATAAAGCTTAAATAAATAAATAAAGTCATTACACAATTTATATGATATAAAAGCTTGTCGCGAGATTTACCTGTGTAGATAAACAAGTAAATTAAATAACTTGATCTGATTGATTATAATTTTTAAAATTTTCAAACTAAGTAAATACGAGTACTTAAATCTCGCGACAAGCTTTTATATCACATAAATTGTGTAATGACGTTATAAGTTTTAAAAGAAAAGTTTATTTTATTCTTTTTAGCGCATTTAAATAAAAGCTTGTTTTTAAAAAAGTTTTTTTACTTTCAATTTTTAACATTAAAGGTGGACGACGACAATTGGTTTTGGAAATTCGTAGATCATTTTCCAATAGTTTGAATTTCGCTTTTTTCTCGGTTAATACTTCTTAGAGATACTACTTTTATCTCTAATTTACCATTAATCTGTTTCGAGATCTTGTATACATAAGTTAAAATACCTAAATAAAAGAGAAGATATTCCACAGTTTAAAAATAAGTGAGTCGTTAATTACGTGTACTTCCTTCCTTTCGTTCCAGGAAACATTGCCAATACAAAGGTACCTTTTTTAATAGTTTTAATAGTGTAATTTAGAGAAAGTATATCCTGAAACAACCTTCCATTGTACCTTTAAACAATTAAACGCTTGTAGGTAAAGTTGACGCAATCTTTTCAATATAATTTGCCTTGCTTTGGAAAAATCTAATTTCTTTGCAATTTTGTTGAAGAATTTATAATAGACTTGACACATCTGTGACATCATTACTATAATTAATAAAACGATCTGCTGTCCTTTTGTAAGTCCCTGAAATTCAATCTGGTGCACCTTTGCCTTGTCCATCTTCTGAATAATTCCAGATAAAATTTCATAATCCTGTGAAGTATTTCTTCAGTTCTTTCGCTAAAAAATAGAAAATCATTTTATTGCGATATTGAGTAGTAGGACTGTTGCTTAAAAAATGTAAAGTTGTAACTTTACGGGGAGTGCGAATTGCATTGTACTGATGGAGTATTTTTCCTTTGTTACTCAAAAACTTTAGCAATATTTCATTGAATCGCGTTGTTAAATCAGTCACATTAATTTGTATGGCTTTTTTTATAACGTTTGTAATCACTTTTCTTTTTTAACTTTCTTTCAGAAGATTCTTTCTTTCTCATTCATCCATTTAAAATAGTCAATTTCTTTCACAGGAAAGTTGAAAAACTGAAAACTTTTGTCTTTCCAAATAGAATGATGAGCAGGTACTCTGCCGAAAAAAACAACAAGCAGAACCTATCACTCCTTAAGGATTCTTTCAATAATAATATTATTTGTCGCCTATCCCGTGATCGCATAATTCATGTTTGCTTGTGTTCATCTTCGTCAAAAAGTTTTTTATTTTCTTCTTAAGCTCCAGATTGATTTTGGGTTTTCTTAATGTGATATGATTGAATCCAGCTCGTGTTGGGGTGGAACCTAACTTTGTAACGCGTGGACCAATTTGGATGGTTCTTTTGCTGTTATATAGAGTGTGATCCTCCATTACTAATAGGAGAATAATTTGGTCCTAAGGTGGGAGGAGGCTAGTCTAACTTCGTAACGCGTGGACCGATTTCGATAGTTCTTCTTTTGATGTGTAGAATATGTTGCCCCACTAATAAGATACGACGACAAAAATTTATAAGTTGGGTGGTGTGCAGAAGGGGCGTTACACAATTCAAATACCTATTTGGAAGATTCCTTTTTGTTGTATATTAAATGGGGAGCATATAATACACAGCAAAAAGGAATCTTGGACAAATGTTGCTGCTATATGGAAAAATGTTCACCTAGGGTTTTGGGTGGGGGGAGGGGAAAGGTAATTTTGTATTCTGAATGCATAGAGTATCTATTTGTATTTTTACAAAAATTGTGGCTTATGGTGAGAGTTGGAGGATGGGTGGCGCCTAGCTTCATAAGGCACAGACCGATTTTGGTTCGGTTGTGATAACAATTTTGTACCTAGAGTGACCTAGACAATTTTGTACCTAGAGTACGATGATTCTCTGACTACGATAATTCTCACTTTCTGTATAGAGAAAAGTGGCGCACTAGGGTCATGTTAAGAATTTTCTAAGGTGAGGTTACTAAAGGGGGACCGTGACTAATTTCGTAATATGTTGCCGGATTTTGATAATTTTGTTAGTGCGCTACCTCTGCAACTTTTGAAATTGCTTTGTTCGTACCAGCAGCATTCTTCGAGTCGTATATATTAAGACACTATAAAGTAAAAAATAAACACTATAAAGTAAAAAAATTGTAGCCGACTTGGCAAAAAGCGCTAAAAAGCATAAAATTATTTTTAATTTTATATCTATTACGACATGTTGACTACTTGAATGTTTCAGCTCACGGGATCATAAGGAAGAACGATTAAATTCTTTTGTTGTAGTTGTTTGGTTTGTTTAATTTGCACCGACTTCAAAATGTCGTAATAGACATAAAATGAAAAATTATTTTATGCCTTTTAGCCTTTTTGTGAAGTCGGTTAAAATTTTTTTTAAAAACTATTTTATTTCTGTAGTATATCTTCCCTAGTGTTCCTCTTTGCTGCCATCTTAAAAGAATTAAAAATGAAAATTTTACGTATATTATTTAAACCAGTTAATTTGTTATAATATCGATAAATGCAATTTATTGACATGGAGACTGAATATGTCATTCCCCTGGTATATTGGTCATTGCCGTGAAGGAAAGCGCGGAAATGACAACACGGTAATGACAATTTCAGTTGATTTCGGTTAAAATGCTGACAATTGCATTAAATAATCAAATTAAAAAATTGTATTTCATTTAAAACAAAACATTTACAGTTTTATACTAAAAAGGCAGACATGTCATAACAATTTAAAAAATTTTCTCAGAATACTGTCGTCCAGCATGAGCTTCTGGTGTCGAGCGCGAGTCTCTGGTGTCTTAGCAATTTCGATCAAGTTCGCGAAACAGGAAACAGACTGTATGAGACTATTACGGCGACACAGAGAAACGTCGTAAAAGCAGGAAATACTCGTATGCCTGACACGTCCACAATATTTCATAATAAGAGAGCTTCAGATATTCTATTTTAACCACAAAATTCCTAAAAAATTTGAACTTCGAGAAATTAAGGTTTTTCACAAGCTGTTGGCAGTCACTACAGTGGCGACAACCAGGGTAATGACAAAACAACCACTTATGACAGAATTTTCATTAAAATTCATAAACATCTATTCTGCATTTAAAATTGAATGAATAACTAACGTTTTAATTAGTTATAATTTCTATGAAATTATTGGAATATATTATTAATAACATTGAAAAAGCCCAGGGACGCCGATTTGAGCCCTTCTGTGAAACGACCCATATACGAGTATTTAGAACGAACGATATGGCAAATCGTAATAGAATAAAATTTAACAGAAATAACATACATATGTAAATGCTTTATTTTCTTTCGGTTCCTTTAAGCCCATGTGGGACATAGGGCGTATACTATACCGACTCTCAACGCCAACGCCTTCCACTGTGGCCAGGATTTGCTGGGCTGGGTGCCCACACTTTCCACGGATCATCTCAATTCGGCACCTTCCTTGGATCAAGAGGTGATTTCAATTTACAGCCTATTGCACGATGTTGTGTGGCCCTTTTCTTAGTGTGGCTTATCCATTGTCATTTTCGCCTGCGACTACTGGTTCCTATCCTGTCTTGACCTGTAGCTGTGTAGGTCTTCGTTGGGAATGAGCTTCGGTCAATGTTAAAGATGCGCCGGAGACACCGCTTGTAGCTTAGATGATATTAAGTTTAATTGAGTTAAAAATACAGGCTATTTCAGATCTAACGTGCCAAAATGAGTGGGGTGATAGATCTCAACTACACAAACAAAAAGTTGTATGGCAGGGGGGGGGGGGCAATCTCAACCTTTTGGGAGTTACCTGGTGATTCATAAAATTTCAGTTTTTCATGGTATGCACATTACTCTTTTATTTTTATCTCTTGATCTACCCAACATAGCGACATCAAACAAACGCTAAAAACAACTATATTAATGACCTTTTCAAAATTGTCAACAATGTTGATTTAACTCCTACCATTGCAGGTACAGTCCCTTCCAAACGTGATAAAAGTGGTTTGCGATTACCTAAATTTCAGCATTTTTCTAAATTTTCTTCGAAATTCATGTAATTAGTACACCTCTCTTTTATTTTTATTGGATTTCCCAAGTTATTACCTTTCCAAAAAGTGCAACAAGGTGCGCAAGGTAGACGAAGAATTAGAAAAACCGTGTAATTTTGATTTATTGCCGCTATTAGCTTGAGTTAGCCAGAATTCACACCATTGTTTTCTAGCGTTCTGTTACTCGTACCTGATAAAACTTTTGCTATAAAAAAGGGTCAGTCAGCAAGAATACCTATCATAATTAAAAAACAAATCAATAAGCACGGTTGTTTTAAAGAAAAAATTATTAAAAAATGGTAGAATTTACATTTGAGGAATACGCAGATATTATTTACATTTATGGTGTAGTAGACGGAAAAGAGAGAGCGGCTATGCTGGAATATCAAAGGAGATTCCCTAATCGGCGAGCACCCCAAAGAGGGGTATTTACACCGACTTTCCAAGGGTTAAAGGAAACAGGAAGTGAAACTTCACACGACATTTAGACACGACCCGAAACTTCGTTAACTTCTGCCGACGTCGAGAAGCAAATAATCACCATCGTGAGGCAGGACCCTGAGACGAGCACGAAAAGAGTCGCAAGGAGATTAGGAGTGTCGTCATTTAAGGTTTGTAGGGTTATTCATCGAGGGGGATTACGTCCATATCACCATCACCCAGCCCAACTACTACTGGAAGGAGATTCCGAGAGAAAACTAAAGTTTTGCACCTGGCTTCTGGAAAGCGACATTGACAACAGAGCGTTTCTGGATCGAATTCTGTGGATTGATGAATGTCAATTCAATAGGAATGATATCACGAACTTCCATGACCTCCATAACTGGTTAAACGCTAACCCACACAGGGCAAAGGTGACCTCATTCCAGCAGAGATTCAGTGTCAATGTTTGGGCTGGTATCATCGGCAACCATTTGGTAGGACCATTAATTTTGCGGCAAGTGCTTAATAGTGAAATTTATGTGGACTTTTTGGACTGCAAGATCTAATAGAGGAGAACGATATAGATAATCTCAGGGGAATGTTTCACCAACACGATGGAGTACCAGCGCATATGGCTAACATTGTGAAGGTAATACTAAGTAAAGAATTTCCTAACCGCTGTATTCGCAAGCCTTTTTTCACTTTTGGAAGTGATTGTACCTTCAATGGTAGGAGTTAGATCAACATTGTTTTGGAAAGTCATTAGAGTAGTTGTTTTTTAGCGTTTGTTTGATGTCGCTATGTTGAGTAGATCAAAAGATAAAAATAAAAGAGAAATGTGCATATCATGAAAAACTGAAATTTATGAATCACCCTGTAACTCCCAAACGGTTGAGATTGCCCCCCCCCCCTGCCATACAATTTTTTGTTTGTCTAATTGAGATCTATCACCCTACTCATTTTGGCACGTCAGATCTGAAACACCCTGTAGGTATATGCAGAAAAAAGATTGATTCATTAAACAAAAAGTAACTTAATGTCTTTCTCTAAGTTTTTAACACGCTGTTATTAGGTACATGTATTTCAATATATTGCTCACTAAGTAAATAAATGTAGCAAATCGATTGCAATACTTCAACATTATTTTGTTGAACTTTCAGGAAATTAGCGTATTTTTAATTTTTCAAACTGTAAATTATTTAGTTTCTACAAACTCGTAACGAATACCAAAAATAATAATTCAGAGGCAAGAATATTTTAATGTTGTTTTACTGAAAATTAAAGACGAGAACGAAACTGCATCGTAATTATCAAAAATTTAAGAAAAGTTCAGACGCTATATCAATTTCAGAAAATGCAAGATCTGCGAACTTATACCACCACTTTCTATTAAAGCTTTTGACAATTTGAAAAAAGTATCTCAAGTACATTTTATAAAGAAACTCGTTTCGAGTGCCATTCCGTGTTTAATTATCCTAAACTTGCGATACTTCTCAAGCTACTGCAGTATTCACTGTCGAGCAAAGTCAAAGTTCTTAAAACTTTAAGTAGTCAATACGCTCATAAATAGCCATCTGAAACAGGTCCAAGCCAAAAATGCTTGCTATAAACTCCTTGACTTCTTACAAATTGAGAAAGAAAAAATGAAAGAAGTCAACTCAACGTTCCGTCGAAATGTCGGGGAAATATAACTTTCTTACAAAAAAAAATGTTTTCCGACTTTTCTCCATTGAAACTTTTGTATATTTGTAAAGTTTGCTGCAGTAAAACTACCTTGTTTCCTTGTCTGAATTATTTCTGGACTGGTGCAACTAAAACTTTTTTAAGCTAATCATGAGACAGTTTTATGATTGTTTTAGTGAGGTTTCTGCAATATTCTGACGGCAAGTGATATAAATTTTATTTTTCGTGTTTGAAAGCGGAAAGGAAATAACAAAAATTGCTTTGTAAGTTTTAAAATAGAGTCAGTAATTAGCACAGAATGATAGTGTCCAATTTTTCACTAGATACACTTAAGCATAACATTATTTAGCCTGACACCTTAAAACGATTACTTTCAAAATGCACAGAATATACTCAAACATAAGAACGTCAAGAAGACGAACTATCTCTAGTTAATATTGAACAAATTTGCTGCTTGAAAATTTGAGGGATGTTAACTTATCATCCTTATCATCTTTATATACATATAATATTTTTAATCAAGCACTGAGCGACCTATTAGCATATTGTAACGTACAGGGCCATAAAAACTAAATCAGTGAAGTGCATCGTTGTTTATCGATCCAAACATGCATTCTCAGTTGATTTCTATAGAATTTCAACGAGAATTTACTCAGAATTACATATTCATTTACAATATTTCATCAATGAGCTGATTACTACAAAAGAACTAAGCAATAAACTAAATAAAAAAACTAAATAAAAACTAAACAAAAACAATATAACAAATCATATAAAAAACAAAGAACAAGAACGGAATTCGCAAAATATAAATTCAGAAAACAAAGTTCCAAAGTGGATAAAAAGCAAATAAAAAGCAAAAAGCATAACAAAAACCAAAAGTAACCTCAACAAAGCTGACTCCTCACATGATTACGCGATAGGAGAAAATCAATGCAATTAAAAGCGGAATTAAAAAATCGCGACATCGACGTTATAGGTTCATTTAATCCATAATTAGTACGATGAAAAGGTAACCGAAGAAAGTCATGATTCCTCAGGGAGCGAGCTGGAACCGATATGCCAAAGCTACCCAAGAGAACAGAAGAATCAATGGACCCACGAATGCAGTCGAAAGCAAAAAGAATCCCAGCGTTACGGCGCCTCTTTTCAAGTGTGTCCAAGTGCAGAAGTTTAAGTCTATCAGCATAAGGAGGTAACATAAGGGAGTTATTCCAAGGAAGGCCTCGAAGGGCAAACCTAACGAACCTCCGTTGAACAGCTTCAATGCGATTGATATGTGACACATAGAGCGGTGACCAGACTGGAGAGGCATATTCTAGAATAGGCCGGACAAAAGTGCAGTATAAGAGCTTTGTCATCAAATTCCCTTGACCACCTCTTCACGAAACCAAGAGTCATATTAGCCTTGTTGACTATGGCATCAAAATGATCCTGGAAAGAAAATTGAGAATTGAGCCAAACACCCAGGTCCTTTGTCTTAATAACTCTTGTTAAAGGACAACCCTCTATGGTGAAGTTATATTGAATTGGAGACCTTTTTCGTGAGAAAGACATGGATATACACTTGCTAATATTTAGGGGAAGGTCGTTAATGGAACACCAATTGTGAAAGGCGTCCAAGTCGGAATTTAAGAGTAGGCAATCGGCATTGTCAGACACAGTGCGAAATATCTTAGCGTCATCGGCATAACAAAGAATATTTGAGTTAGACAGTATAGCCGATATATCATTGATATAAATTATAAATAACAATGGGCCAAGGTGGGAGCCCTGCGGTACACCGGAAGTAATGAAAATTGCATCAGATAGAGCTCCACGAAAAGAAACCCTGTGAGTTCAGACAAGTACGAATGAATCCAATTTACAAAAACTCGCGGAAACCCAAGGAGAGAGAGCTTGAGAATAAGAATTCTATGATTTATTCTATCGAAAGCCTTGCTGAAATCAGTAAAAATACAGTCAACTTGCTTATCACCTTCAATTGCAGAAATACAGAAGTTAGAAAATTCCAATAAATTGGTGGTAGTTGACTTACCCCTAATGAAGCCATGTTGAAACGGCTGCAAAAACGGCTTGCAGTGGAAGTATAGAACATTGCAAATAAGTGCCTAAAAAATCTTGGATATACAACAAAGGTTAGCAATTGGTCTATAGTTCGAGATTTCACATTTATCACCTTTTTGTGAAGGGAAATAATTAATGAGGTTTTCCAAGCCTTCGAAAAAACACCGCAACGAGTTGAGAGTGTATTACCCTGCCGCTCGTGCTTTCGTCAACCTTTGTGCTGACGGGAAGAAACGGCCAGGGGAGTTGATTATTTAAGGATGCCTTGTCTTTTCTTCTTATTTTAAAAAAGAAAACACTGTTTACACTGATTGTCTTTATTAACACAAAAGTCCACTAAAATCAATTGCAATTAACAATGTTAGAGTTATCTTGAGTTTAAAAAATTGCACACGCGAAAGCGTTAATTAATTAATTGCACTTTCTGCAATTCAAGAAACAATTCAATCGCTACAGACTGAAATCCACTAATCAACTGCCTTCTGGCCTCCTTCAGGCTATATTTATGTCCATCACACTTACCCCTCAATCAACCATTTATTATTTATTTGTATTTAAGTTCCGATTGGTTGATCGGAACTCGCATCGATTGGGGAAAGCTTACATAATTACACGCAACCGAATTATGTATTTACCCAAATCATAAGAATGGGTTGCGCAGGGGAAACTAGAGAGCAAAAGCTCTCTCAGATTAAGCCGGCTTGGCTAACTTATGTGCCTGCGTATGTTATTGAAGCGGGGAAAACAATCGCAAGTTAAAGTTAAAGGTTAAAGACCCAGCGCACATCGTGCCATCGTAAATGACTTGCTCCAAGAGGCATATACATAGGAAAGTTTTTCCTATGTTACATGTGGGAAAAAGGTCACATTGCGCTTATTTGAAGGCCAGTGCAATGTGCTTTGTGACTTGCATTGGAAGCGAAATTATTGGATGAATTATTGGTTTTGACGGAAATTCGGCATTATATTTCAAGACGAATTTCCGTCGAACCTGTTTATTCATTGAAATAATTTCAATCGAAGGTTGCTGGGTTTGTATGGTAATGATCGGGTTACCGGCTCATTACACCTTTCCCCTTAGAAAAAGAAAGTTACATTTCTGAATGGAATGGTAACTTTCGTAAGATATTATTCAGAGGATACTGAGAAGGTCGTACTGGACAAAATATAGCCGTGAGGTAGTTTTGAGGTAGCTGTTTTACAATTTCAAAAAAAGTTCTATTGCTAAATTTTTTTTTTTATACATGTTATAATAGAGTTAAGTCAAAGGTGAGCAAGTTGTTACACGTTCTAAGTTGCTTATGTTTATATACTTCCTAATTTTAGCATTACGTGTTATTATTACGATATCAGCTTGTTGTTTTATAGAAAAAATAATTCTCTGTTTTTTTGTATGCTAATTCCATAATTGCATTACCCTGTTTACATGTTTTTCTTATATCTATCTCCTCGGCTGAGCGGATTATATGATCTTATGTTTACATTTTAATTTTTCCACGAAGAATCTTATTATAGATACATATACGTTGCTGTGCTTAAGGTCTAATAATAATAATAATAGTATTCGTCTTAATTAGTCCAATAATAATAATATTCGTATTCGATATATATATTACATATACAATTGAGTTATTTGAATTAGATAGGATATACGATTAGTTAATGTATACAATTGGTTTTTATAAAATATTAACCCCTATTAAAAATATGTATATAAATTTTTTTTTTTTTTTTTTTTTTTTTTTTTTTTTTTTTACATTTACTTAGCTTTTTATTTTTAATTCGCAACAAGGTTTATTCAATACAAAGATGGTTATTGTACAGTTAACTGATAGGACGCTCGGCCTTCGACTTGAGGTTCATTGTTCTTGCAATTATCTTGCTGACTGGTTTTCTTATGCAGGAACCTCTTCTTCCATATTAATACTATAATTATAATTGATATTATTCCGAACAGGGTGTAGGATATTGTGTAATGGTGTATATTGTGTGGCGAGAAACTCTTTAGGTTTAATAATTCTTCACTTTGCTTTTGCTGTTTAATTGCCGTACTGAGAGCTTGCAAGTTCTGGTTGTCATGAAATCTTAATACTTGGACTTTTGCGGGGATAGACGCGGGTGTTTGGTGATCTTTAATTGAATAGGTTAAATTCATTGATGGTAAGTAGTGATTATTTAAGGACGACTCTTTTACGTTATGAGAATAAATGTTTAGATCTTTGGTTCGTAGGTAGCATCCGGCTGCCAGCTGAAGGATTCCAGTGTTATGTAACTGGTATGCACTAATTTTGTTGCCGCAAACTGCGTCGACCGTGGTGGATTCTCGTACAGAGAATAACCATTTATTCGGTTGGGAGAGCTGTATCCAAAAGTCGAGTTTTGGCACCTCCTGGATCTCACAATCTGGCGGGATATTCTTGCTGTGTTTTAGTATATCTATTTCGCATAGATTATTGTTTGAATGTACGTTGAAGATAGGGTGGATTAAACGGCAGAAATAATGTACTAAATTATGCGTTTGACAATTTTGTAGATCGGCTCGGTTTAGTGGGTAATAGTGCTCTCGGTTATAATCTATGATAAGATATTCTAAAGACGGCTTTATGTAAGCGACATTATCAAAATGACATGTTGGTAAGGGGTAAACTCTTATTAGTTGATAACTATCCTTAAAGGGCAGAGGTAGTTTGAGGTGGAATATTATTTTGTCGGTACGAATGGCGGTTCGAACATTACTTATTTGGTAAATTTGTAGTAAGTTGTTTCTTTCTTTATTAATTGGGAGTGTAAGGGTGTCTGGAATTTCCTTTTGTATCATCTCCAGCGTATTTCTTATTTGGGCGGGAGTGATTATAGAAGGGTGTGGTTTACCATGTCGAACGTCGGTTACTAAGTCGATTAGGAGGTTTTGTGTTGATTGATACCGTAGCATCATCAAAGTAGTCAAGGAAACCATTATTTCCAATTCTGTCGTAATGTTTTGCATTAGTACATCGCTGTTTACGCGGTTGACTACGGACGTCAGTTTCTCTAACTTCTTTTCGATGTGTATAAACTGTTCCTTGACGGTTAAACGGGTTTTATTAAAGATATTAATGGTAGTATCGATTATGATGGTTTGATTTTTGATTAGTCCTAACAAATATCCCTGGTTGTTGTTCAGTTCGTCTATGTGTTCATTAAACAGCTTTGCATCTTCCTCGTCTAAGGTCCCAAATAGAGTTTTACTTAAACTTCCGACGACATTAAATGGACTTCTCTTGAAACGAGTTATTTCCGGTGTTAGTAAAAAAGAGTTTTGTCTCAGGGTTCTCGAGATGGTATTTAACTGCAGAGTAATATCTTTGCACAGTGGCAACTTGTTATGGTGATGCTCGATTAAGTCGCAAAGCTTTTTCGCTTCTTCAGTACAATTGTTTAACTTATCTAATTCGAAGTTAAAATCCTTAAGATCATAATATATTATTACTTGCCACTCATTGCTGTAAAGTCCTACATGTCCTACTTCTTCGAAATATATCCCGGGATTGTCCTTTAAGTCTGACACCGTTAATGGTCCTTCGGCTTTTGCATTAGTCGATGTTATTCCCCATATTATGCACCAGATAGCTATCGTCAAAACCCTGAAGTGAGGATTCGTATTTTAAAACTTATTCAAGGAATAATTTGAGATTGTTATTGTGGATAGTTTTGGTTTTATTCCCTATTCTAATGGTAGAATTTTCAGTCGAGTTAATTTTTATTACTTCGAATGGCCCACTCCACAAGGGTGCAAACTTATTTTTCCTTGCATTATTTTTTAAAAGTACCTGGTCTCCAATATTATAAGTTTTTACTTTTGTATTTTTATCGTATAACCGTTTTGAGTTTTCCTTACTACCAATTAATTTTTCCTTCGCTATTTGATGACTGTGTTGCAGCCTAACCTTAAGTTCATTAGCATAGTTGTCGTAGTTGTAACCAATGACTGGGTTAGATTTGATCACCGAGGGGATACTCGGAGGATTGCCATAGAGGAGCTCATAAGGAGTATATCCTGTACTTGAGTGTGGACTCGTGTTGTACACGAATATGGCGTATGGGATCCAAGAATCCCATGTAAGAGGGTCACGATTAACATAATGTCGCAAGTATTCGGCAAGAGTTCTGTGACACCGCTCTAATGCTCCGTTGGTCTGTGGGTGATAGGGGGTAGTTTGGAGTTTCGTTATTTTGAGCAACTTGCATGTTTGCGTAAACACATCACTTAGAAAATTGGATCCTTGGTCAGTTAATACTGATTCTGGGATACCGTGCCTACAGACTATGTTTGTAGTGAAGGCTTCCGCAACTGTACCTGCTTCGGCATTGCGCAGTGGTATCGCCTCCGTGAATTTGGTAAGGTCATCTTGGAATGTTAAAAGGTAACGATTGCCTTCATGACTTAAGGGCAGTGGTCCTACTATGTCAAGATATATTTTCTCAAACGGCCTCGTGCTGGTCGTTGTTATTTTCATGGGTATTTTGGGATTTTTACACAACTTATTTGTTTGGCACGAAACGCATTTTTTTATATAGGTTTCCACTTGGTGATTAAGTCCGGGCCAGTCATACATGATTCGTATTCTTTTTGTCGTGCGAGCTATTCCCTGATGTCCTCCGATTGGCGAGTTATGGAATAATTCTATTATTTTGGACTGTTCTTCAGGTTTTGTGATGACCTTAACGCGTGATATGTACAGTTTTGGGTCAATATTAGTGTCTTTGAATATGAAATACAACATGTTTTTTAATTCTAAAAGGATCAACGGTCCTACGTTTGGAAGGGATATATTTGCTTCATTAAGGTGGTTTTTCACGCAATACGTTTTAATATCGTTTAAACTGTTAAGGACCTGATTGTACTCTCTTGCAGTGCGTGAGGGAATGGTCACTTTAGCGATTAAGTATCGTTTTTTGTTTACTTCGTATTCTTCTAATACTCCGAAGTTCAGTTTTTGACTCAAGCTCGGGATGAGTTCGTTAAGATAAATTTCGGTTTCGTCTTCTGTTTTTGGTAAAAGAAAAAATTTAAGCTTTATACCTTTTTGATTTAGTATATGTTCATATTTTTCTCTTAGGGGATTATTTTTGGGTTGAAGTGATGAAGTATATTCTGTGTATAAGTCGCGGAAATCGTTTTTATTTTCTTCTGTGATATTCGGTTCTTTATTAACTTGGGCCTGTCGTCTGGTTATTACGTTCACTACTTTGTCTTCATTGTTATTTGTGACGCAAGGGGGAAACCTGCTAAGAGCATCCGCGTTGACATTGAGCTTTCCTGGTTTGTGGATAATAGTGTAATCGTATTCCTCCAACTTGATCCTCCATCTCATGAGTCGAGAAGTGGAATCCTTTAACTTCATCAGCCAAACGAGTGGCTTGTGATCTGTGACAATGTTAAACCGTCTACCATACAGGTAAGGCCGAAATTGTTCGACCGCGTAGACGATTGCTAACAGTTCCTTTTCTATCGTGGAGTACCGGGTCTCAGCCGGGTTTAGAGTTCTGCTAGCATAGCATATTGGTAAATCCTTCCCGATTTCTCCTTGTGATAGGACGGCACCTATAGCGATGTCGCTTGCATCTGTGGTGACGTTAAATGGTTGGTCAAACTTGGGGTAAGAGAGGATTGGTGCGGTGATCAGTTTATCCTTTAGATTTACAAAAGACTCGTCACAGAAACTGTCCCATTTAAATGGCGCTTCCTTTTTTAACAGGGCTGTCAACGGTTTAGCTATTTGAGCGAAGTTGGGAATGAATCGCCGATAATATCCCACAAAGCCGAGAAATGCTTTTACATCCTTAGCCTTTTTGGGCCTTGGGTATGTCTTTACCGCTGTAATTTTAGAGGGGTCTGGTTGTACCCCACTTTCGCTCACGATATGCCCTAGATACACTATCTCTTTTTGAAGGAAATGACATTTGTCTGGTTGTAGTTTTAGCTGGTGCATTTTTAATCTATCAAACACTTGAGCTAATTTTTCATTATGATCTCTCAGGTTATGTCCGTATATGACGATGTCATCCAAGTAGACAAAACAATGTAATCCCTGCAGTCCCGTTAAGGCCGTATTCATTAGCCGTTGGAATGTGGCGGGTGCACCTTTTAATCCAAAGGGCATCCTATTGAAATGATAATGGCCAAACGGGGTGCTAAAGGCTGTCTTTTCCTTATCTTCGTTGTCCATGGGTATTTGGTGGAACCCGTTAGCTAAATCTAACGTGGTAAAATACTTGGAGCGACCGAGTTGATCTAGGATGTCCGTTATATTTGGCAATGGGTAGGCGTCTCCGAGTGTAACCTCGTTAAGACGTCTAAAATCTACGACGACTCTCCAACGTTTTTTACCGGTTTGGTCGGGTTTTTTAGAAACTAGCAGCAATGGCGAGTTCCACGGACTTTTACTGGGGCTTATAATGCCTTGGTCCAACATTTCCTTTATTTGTTTGTTGATCTCACACCTCTGTGACTCAGGTAAGCGATATGGTTTAACGTAAATGGGGGTTGTATCCGCTTTAATAGGGATAGCGTGTGTGGCTGCGTCAGTACAGGTTAAGTTGTCCCCTTCTAAGTAGAACAACTCATTGTACTGGCGGCACATTTTTAATATTGAATCCTTCTCCTCATTATTGCAATGCTCGAGATTTACGAGTTTTTCGAGTCTTCTTAGTCGATTAGTGAATGGATCTTGGTCGTAATTGGCTTGAACTACTTCGTAATGCTTGAGAGGTTCCCAATAGGGAGTAATTTCCTCATATGGTATGTTATGCTCTTCTTCATTCGTGTTGAGCATTAGTATTTTAGCTATATGGCCATTTGGTTTAGTTATTGTGTTTCCTATAAACACACCGGATCTAATTTCTCTTTTTTCACAGAATATTTCTTGGTCAGAATTAATAGGTATATTTGCAATTAATTCACTTCGCGGGGGTAATGTTATACTGCCAGGAATTTTTACATTATTTGGCTCTGTTTTTATTGATAATTGGTTCGTCGGCCTTACGGATTGATACCCGGTTTCCAGGATCGCATGTTTTACCTTATCCCTGTATGGCTCTCCTGTATGATCCACCTGGGTGGTGAAATTTCCATTGTTCAATGTATTTGAAATTTCACTCGCCGGATCTTTACGAGTGTTACTGGGATAATTGGGCGAATTGATCTTAATTCCTTTTTTAATAGGGTCCACATAGGCGGTAGAATTCTTATTGCATAATGTTCCCGAATTCTTACACACCGGATCCTTTTTAGGGTTACTAATTGGGTTGGTTAAAGCCAAATAAGTTAGATCCTCACCTAGTTTATTCATTTGCTTGTGTACAGGGGTTACTACTTCATTAGCTGTACATTTTTTCCTTTCTGCTTTTATTATTTGATCGTTATTTACCGACAGAGTTTCTGATCTTGTATTTATTTCAACTTCTAAGTATTTTTCTGAACAATTTAAATTACACTTAAACTTCTCTAAAAAATCTACACCGAGCAAGCCGCCATATAATAGGCTGCTGCCTCGGGGTATTAGGTGAAAAGGATGTTCTATTATAATTTCCGCATTTTTGTCACCAATTTTAATTTTCCCAAGTGATACTCCGATTGAGGAAGTATATATTCCTGCAATTGTTGTTATGGTGCACCTTAAACTTTCATGTACAAGTGCTGAGTCGTCTGTTACTTCTTCCCTGAGGAGACTTATTTCTGCTCCAGTGTCGATTACGAATGTAGACGATGCGGATTTTGAAATATTTAAAGGTAAATTTACTAATAATGCGCTTCCTCGTTTATAAATGGGGATTCGCACTTTAAGTTTTTGTTGGGACAGGACTAATGGATGACGGCTTGGGTAATTATTTCGCGGGGGTTCTCGCCGTCTGATTCTTCCCGCGTGAGGGAGTTTTCCGATTGTATGTCTAAATGTTTGTTTGAGCTGTCGAGGTTGTCCTCTTCGGTTGGGTCCACCTTGGAAGTTTCTAGTTAGAACTTGTGAATTCTGGGGCTGATACTGAAGTTTACGATGGGAATTTTCGTCTTGAAATTTTTTTCTGCACTCGTAAGTGTGATGGTTTGGTTTACGACAATATTCACAAGTTACGCGGTTGACTTCTCTTTTCACGTTGTGAAAAGCAGGGAACACAGGGAGTTGTCTTCTCTTGAAACAACTAACCTTTGTATGGCCTTTTCTGCCACAATAATCGCAGAAGGGTGTGTTATTTGTAACGCGAGGTGTATTAGAGTGGTTTTCCTCGATTCGTTGGTCGTGCTCAGTGGCAAAATTAATGAGTTGTCGGAGGTTTGTCTCAGAATGAGCTTTCACAATAACTTTCAATTGGTCGTTCCTGATACCATCTTCGAATGCGCGAATGGCATTCTTCTCGTTTTCTTTTAACAAGAAGGCTCTTGATGTTGATTCTGTTGCTTCTTGAAGGGTTACGCTGTTTAGATCAGCTAGATGTTTGGCTACCTTACGAGCAAAATCCTGCAAGCTTTCACGCGGAGTTTGTTTTAGGCGTAATAACTCTCCTTGGATTGAGATTCGAGGCCTATGCTCGAGAAAATGAGCGTTTATTTCGCTTTTGAGCTCATTCCAAGTCGTGATTTCTTTATATCTGAAGATATCGTATGCAGGACCGGTGAGCTTAGTTTTGAGCAAATTTAAAAAGAGCTGCCTGTCTGATTCGCTCTTGGCTTGGGAGAAAAGTAAGTCACAGCAAGCCACGAATCGATGCAGGTCGTCAGAGTTCCCATCGAAATCGGGGATCATGCTTCTTGCATCAGTAAGGGAAATACCCCTAACATCGACGGTTGGTTCGGCGTTTCCTGCTGGCATTTTGGCAGGTTTCTTTTGGTGCAGATATTGAACAGCACGTGCCAAACGAGTGGTTGTGTGCCTCCGGCTCTTAGTAGCCTGGGCTTTATAATCCTTAGCGCGCGTAGATACTATTTTGACACTAGGTAACTGCTTAGTTACGAGATTTGGTCAATAGTTATCGAGCCAAGACAACACCTTCAGGAATTTTCAAAACAACGCGGGCACGAAACACTAACCAAGTTTAATTTCCATAGACAACGAAAAAGAGAAACAGAATATACAACGCAGCATAACACCGGAATTCATGAAACACAATAATTCAAAAAAAAAATTCATCACCATATACACCATTACATTACATTATATTGAGAATTAATTTAACTGTATGACACGAATGAGAAAAAAAAATTTATGGGAATAATTCTAAAATTGGTTTCTTAAAAATATACGAGAAAATTTATACCACTTACTTCCTAAGGCTCTTTAGCCGGCGTAACCTGTCCATGATTTTTTGTGCTTCTTCGAATGGTGTGGTGTCTTCGTCCTCTGTTGCTGGTGTAGCGTAGCTTTGAAGCTTCTCCTTGAGTTCCTGAATACGGTCTTCACGGTCCATCTGGGTGTGATCTTGCCTGTAGTAGAGTGGGTAAAGTTGGGCAGTGTTAATGGGCTGCCTGCCTTATATTGTTCCTCTGTGGATGTCTATTATTTCAGACTATCCCGATGATCAAAAGTTGGAGGGCCTATTTTTTCAGGACACCTCTTCGTTGGACAAGCACCTGGCTTGGGATGCTGTCTGGAGATCTCTGTTTTAGGCTTTCAGAGATCCCACCGCTGCCACCATGTGTATTACCCTGCCGCTCGTGCTTTCGTCAACCTTTGTGCTGACGGGAAGAAACGGCCAGGGGAGTTGATTATTTAAGGATGCCTTGTCTTTTCTTCTTATTTTAAAAAAGAAAACACTGTTTACACTGATTGTCTTTATTAACACAAAAGTCCACTAAAATCAATTGCAATTAACAATGTTAGAGTTATCTTGAGTTTAAAAAATTGCACACGCGAAAGCGTTAATTAATTAATTGCACTTTCTGCAATTCAAGAAACAATTCAATCGCTACAGACTGAAATCCACTAATCAACTGCCTTCTGGCCTCCTTCAGGCTATATTTATGTCCATCACACTTACCCCTCAATCAACCATTTATTATTTATTTGTATTTAAGTTCCGATTGGTTGATCGGAACTCGCATCGATTGGGGAAAGCTTACATAATTACACGCAACCGAATTATGTATTTACCCAAATCATAAGAATGGGTTGCGCAGGGGAAACTAGAGAGCAAAAGCTCTCTCAGATTAAGCCGGCTTGGCTAACTTATGTGCCTGCGTATGTTATTGAAGCGGGGAAAACAATCGCAAGTTAAAGTTAAAGGTTAAAGACCCAGCGCACATCGTGCCATCGTAAATGACTTGCTCCAAGAGGCATATACATAGGAAAGTTTTTCCTATGTTACATGTGGGAAAAAGGTCACATTGCGCTTATTTGAAGGCCAGTGCAATGTGCTTTGTGACTTGCATTGGAAGCGAAATTATTGGATGAATTATTGGTTTTGACGGAAATTCGGCATTATATTTCAAGACGAATTTCCGTCGAACCTGTTTATTCATTGAAATAATTTCAATCGAAGGTTGCTGGGTTTGTATGGTAATGATCGGGTTACCGGCTCATTACAAGAGATTAAATAAATAACACAAAATAGGAGCAAGAACGGAACCACATCTTTTCACGAGTGAGGCAGGGATACCGTCAGGACCAATTGAAAAACTATCAGTCAAGGTAGAGATTTTCTTCAAAATCGTAACTTCATCAAGTAAAAGGTCTGTGGATTCGAGAGAAGTCGGTGGAAACCTCGTCAAATGGGTAAAATCCTTAAAGCTAACATCACAGGTATCGTCCAAAAACGCAGTTTTAAAAAAGTCAGCAAAAAGGTTTGCTATCGACAGGGGCTCATTGCTTTCACTGTCTCCGAAAGACAAAGAAGATGGATAGCCATCAGAATTTCTCTTCAAGTTCACGAACTTCCAAAATCGCTTAGGATCGACTCGTAGGGATGCTTTCATTCTGTTAATATAATTATTGTAAGAAGACACTAAGTCATATATAAATTGACTGCGTAAATTGGAATAAGTTAAATAGTCATCGTCGCTCCTGGAGGCACAAAACCTCTTCCAGGCCTTACATTTAATATTCTTTAAATGTTTCAAGGAACTATTAAACCAAGGCAGACTAGAACGCAAGTTATTCGATTTAGAAATAGGGACACAATAAGTAAAACAGATAGACAGCAAATTATAAAAAGATCTTACGGCCACATTAATGTCACGTTCGTCGAGGACGCTATGAATGAATGAAAACAGTATGCGAAAGATAAAAGGATATTAACCAAAATTAGAAATATTAATTAGAAAAATCATATAATTACTAAAACAGAAGAAATAAAAGCAATTTTAGACAAATCTATGGCGGAAGAAGATAACACGGCTCAAGATAACATACTGGAATTCCCCTAATAGAAATATGGCTTTGTTTGACAATGAAACTCCTGGCTAAGTTCGGTGGAGGTCCGAAAAAAGGACTAAAACTAATAATTTTTATTTCTCATCTGTTAACTCAGATTTTGATTTGATAGCTTTATCTGAAACGTGGTTAGACCAGGGTATCTCGGATGCCGAGCTGTTTAATGACTCCTTTCAGGTTTTCCGCAGAGAAAGGTTTGCGGATTCGTCTGTACGGGGAGGTGGGGTTCTCATTGCATGTACAAATTTTCTAAATGCTACTTTTGTGGACCCTCCGTCTTTTTCTGATCAATTTGATCTGGAACAAGTCTCAGTTAAGGTTTCATGCGATTCGGGCAACCTCTTTTTAATTTGTTGTTACATACCTCCAGATATGGTCAATGTCGTCGATAACAATGGGTTGAGTCGGTATGACATTCTTATTCAGCATATCGACTTTATTCATGACCATAACTTGACTGAGGGACAATCACTGTTCCTTGACACCTTGGCTTGCATAGGACTTTGCCAAATGAGCAATGTGAGGAACAATATGGGTAGATAGCTTGATTTCGTGTTCTCTACGAACAACACGCTCACTTTTGTGGAACCTAGCCTCTTTCCCTTGACGAGTCTGGACATGTTTTACCCTGCATTGCTTATCACTTTTTGTTGTCTCTCTTACGTGCGTGTCGATAATCTCGAATGTGAACTTAGTTTTAACTTTAGAATGGCCGATTTCGAGGCTATGAATGAATATCTTGGTGATTTAGACTTCCATACCTGTGTGTCTAGTGACGATATTGACAGGAACCTATCTGGTTTCTATGAAATTTTACACTTTCGCTAGGTTTGTCCCCTATGTCCGGGTTAGAAGTAGAGAATCCGCTCCTCCCAGGGTTAACAGAGAATTAAAAACTCTCAGAAATAGGAAAAATAGACTCTGGAAAAGGTACCTGCGAGTGGAAAGTGTGGATTCTAAGCGTGAATTTATTCTTTGTCACGAACATTTCATAGGTCTTTTCCGTTTTCTATATGTAGAATACCTACTGAACCTTAGAGGCAACTTATTCTATGACCCCCGTGCATTTTTTGATTACGTCAATATGAAGAGAAGGGTTGATAACTATCCATCGACTATGGAATTCGGGTTAAGTTCCAGTAACGATTCTATAGTTATTTGTAATTTATTTGCTGAATACTTCAGGGGCCAATTTGAATCATCCGATTTTTATCCAGAAAGTAGCAACTTTTCGCACATTAATAATAGTAATATATCCCCCGTACCTATTCCATCTATCACGGAGGAGAGCTTATACAAGCATATTTTAGATCTTCCGGAAGAATTTTCTTATGGCCCTGACGGGGTTCCTGCTGTTTTCTTAAAGAATTGTTCTTTGGTGTTATTATGTCCGTTACTTTTACTCTTCCGGCGATCCTTCTTGGTTAGTCGCTACATTCTGGAAGGCTTTTTTAAATCCCCATTTTTAAGAGTGGCAATAGAAGAGAGATTGTTAACTTTAGACTTATTGCTAAACTATCTTGCATTCCAAAACTCTTCGAACTTATGATCCAGTCCCAATTGTCTATTGGGTGTAGGGGTTTAATCTATAGCAGGCAGCATGGATTCATTCAGGGTAGGTCAACGGTTTCCAACTTGTTAGAGTTTGTGTCTGGCAGTGTGGATGGATTTCTGGAAGGTTGCCAGACTGACTGCATTTATACCCTTTGATAAGCTTACTCTATTATCGTTTTCAAATTGACCAGGTTGGGTTTCCCGGCCCTACTCAGCATGGATTAAGTCGTATTTATACAATAGGACTTATAGAGTGCGTTTTCGTGGCGTGCTCTCTGATGGTTTTCTGGCTCCTTCCGGCGTTCCTCAGGGTAGTGATCTTGGGCCTCTGTTGTTCATCTTATCTATTGATGACATTACTTATTTGCTTCAAAGAAGTAAAATTCTTATTTATGCGGACGATATCAAGAATTATCTCCCAATCAAATCTTTTGTGGATTGCGAGATCTTGCAGTCGGACCTGCGCTTAAATTAAACATCGGTAAATGTCAGGTTATGACGTTCTCGAGGTCCCGCAACTACTGTACTTTTCAGTACAAGTTTGAAGATACTTGTGTTCAACGGGTGGAAGGAGTGAAGGATTTGGGTCTGCATCTTGATAGACAACTTGACTTCATCGCCCATATTAATAATATCGTTGCCAGGGCCAGCTCTATGCTGGGTTTTATCCTCCGTTGGTCCAGGGAATTTCCTAGCCCTCACATGACTCCATCTTTATACATCCCTTGTTAGACCACTGCTGGAGTATGCTAGTCCGGTTTGGTCTCTGTTTTATGGATCTCACACTAGACGTATTGAATCTTTACAGCGTAGATTTGTGAGATCGGCCCTTCGTGCTTTGCCGTGGAGTGACCCTTTTATTCTAACTCCATATGGTGATCGGTTGGGACCGCTACAACTTTCTACTCTCGAGAAGCGTCGCTGGGTTGCCGATATAATTTTTCTACACCAGCTTCTGCAGGGAAAGATTGACAGTGCGGAACTTTCTTCCAAAATATCACCTAGAGAACTGTCCTATTCCTTTCGAAACCGTTCGAGCTTTCAGATAGCTTTCTCGCGCGTTAGTTACGGTAGGTTCGAGCAACAGAGATTTATTCTTATTTGTCGAATTTCTTCAACGGATTTTCGTGTAGTCGAGAAGGTATCCCTTCGTCTTTCCAGAAAAGTTCCTGTTCATCTGCTTACATTATTCTTTGCCATTTGTTCGACCTGTCTCTGTCCTGTGGCCGTTTCCCTGGGCTCTGGAAGGATTCTGTGATAATTCCCTTTTACAAAAAGTCTGACATCTCTAATTATGCGCCCATCGTCAACTTGTGTCATGTTGCGAATGCGTTGGAAGCCTTAATCAGTGACGTGCACCGTTTTTATTGTAAAACCTTTATTGGCTCTTTTCAGCATGGCTTAATTAAGGGTGAAGGGTGCTGGTAGAACCAACTTACTGGAATTCGTGTATCACTGCTTGCCTCTGATTGAGTCTGGCTTGCAGGTTCATTGCATTTTCACAGATTTTAGTAAGGTCTTCTCTGCTCCTTTCTAGCTCGAAAATCCTGTGTTATGCAGATGACGCCAAAATATTCTGTGTCGCCTATTGAGACGATGACTGTGCTCTATTGAGCTCCGACATTCACGTTATTCATGACTGGTGCTCCAGTAACCGTCTCCCTCTTAATACTAACAAATGCACTCTTTAGATGGCACTGTCTTGAGTAGGTCAAGGACTTAGGTGTGGTTCTTAATTAACGCCTTTCCTTTGCGGACTACATTGACTTCATGGTAAGTAGGGCTAATTCCACGCTAGGTCTTGTGAAAAGGTGGTTCAGGGAACTTGACGATCCCTATCTCACTAGACTTCTCTATTGCACATTCGTAAGACCCATTCTGGAATACGCTTTTCCGATTTGGGATCCCTATTTTGCTGTCCACATCAACCGGCTGTTCAGAGCAGATTCCTTAGGTTCGCTCTTCCATTATTGCTACCATCTTATCATGCTGGGCTCGGTCTGATTTCTCTCGATTCCTTTTTTGTATGATTTATTGCATTGGACGATCAACTTCTCCGAATTGCTGAACGATATAGGCATTTCCATTCCCACCCGGTTACTGAGGAACTTCAACTTTTTCCATGTTCCCTATTATCGCACGCTTTACAATAAGCGTATCGCTTCTATGTCTCGCCTTTATAATGATTACGCTGCATACATCGAGCGGGGTTGTTCTAGGCGGCAACTGAAGTGCCATCTGAGGCTACTCGTTTAATAAGTTAGTAATAGTACTTAGTTTTAACGATATATAGTAGTAATAGCCCGCTTTGGCGAATCTGTTGTTAATAAATAAATAAATAACAAGCAAACAGCAAACATTCTCTATTCATCGCAACCAATCTTTCCATATGAATATCACAGAAGAGGACAGAACTTTCAAACTTACAGGAACCAGCAGAGGAACAATGTAAGTCATATAGGAAATCAGAATGTCATTTAGACGAGTAAATGTAGTACATTCCTCGGAACTCGACTTTGAGAGGACGAAGAATATCAAATAAACAATGCATAAAATTGCGTAAATTAACAATAAATAAGCTAGCAAACTATGTAAATATTAGTTGTGATGCAACATCCCGAAATGTATAATGGTTCATAGATGCGGGAGCAGATGTATGAATAATCAAGAAAAATAGCTAAATAAAAGATTTAACAATAAGAAAATAATTCTGCAAAATAACAGAAGTAACCAATGGTGAAATCGAAACAATTGGTACGATAAACATAAATTTCGAAATTGAAGGAAAGATAGTAAAATATAAATTACATGTCGTAGAAGATGACCTGCCAATTCTAACAGGTGTAACAGGACCAAGTTCAGATGTAAACTGGCCTATGAACTATTTACACAGACAGAAAAAAGTGAAGTGCAGATAATGACTAGGATAGGATTCAAGAATCCAAAATCATTATGGTTCCCGCTATATCACAAATATATCAAGCCTTGAACATTATGGTAAATGAAAAAAAATTGTCCACTTAAAAACTACGCCTTCATAAGAAAAGTAACATGGCTAAACATCGAAAAACGTTTTGAAAAACTCCAAGAACTAAATCTAAAGACCTAAGATAAAAAAGCGAAAGACTCACTGTATGAAATATGTGAAGACTATTCAGATATATTCTACATAACGGGTTACACACTAACAATAAACAATTTTTACACTTTGTTTATACATATAAAGAATTATCGCTTGCCCCAGATTCAAGTTGAAAAAATTAACAAACAAGTGGATCAGTTACTAAAAGAAAACATTATAGAACCGTCAACGAGCTCATACAACGCCTCATTGCTAGTTGTTCCAAAGAAAGGTACAGACGATGAGAAAAATTGGAGGATGGTTGTCGATTTAAGACAATCCCAGCCAATCTAGGGAGAGCGCTACGCTGTATCTAACATGCTACTTTTTGGGTTACAAATCTCAACCAATAGCTTCCAAAGAATGCTTACGATTGCTCTAGCAGGTTTTGATGCGGAGACATTCCTATATGTCGACGACATAATAATCTTTGGATTGATGCAATTTGCAACATCACAATTGTTAATAATTGTTCTGCCCAAATGTTATATGCCGAAGTAGACTCTATCGGAAGTTATAGGCTTGAAAAATGTTGTATATCAACGATACACATTACAGGTACTTTACACCCGAATCTATCAATATCTTCATTTTTAATAAAATTTTAATTACTTTTTGTCAACAGTAATTGCAACTTTCATGAAATTTGAACTTAAATTTTTCAAAGCTTTTAACTCAAAACCAAGATTCTTGGAGATACAACTTTTGTGCACTTAACGTCGACATATAGGTATGTACAGTATGTACACTTATTCACTTTTTTGTTGACTGTGTTGGTTCATAGTTATTATGACGAACCCAACTATTGTCGTTCCAGGGTTCCTTATCCAGGTATATTTATAGTTAGAAACATTCAGTTGTATACGATAGAATTTTTCAAGAAGAAACTGTAATGGTTTGGGGTATTATGGGTCATAATGGCGTTGGTAATTTGGATTTTATAGAGGGGAATATGAACAAAGAAATGTATCTTGATATTTAAAAAAAAAATTTAAAAGAGTCGGCGCAAAAATTAAGGGTAGAAACAACGTTCCATTTCTACCAGGATAATGACCCCAAGCATAAATCGTTCATTGTGCGTACTTGGTTATTATATAACTGTCCCAAAGTAATTGAAACACCACCTCAAAGCCCAGACCTCAACTCAATAGAGCATCTGTAGGAACATTTAGAGCGAAGGATACGCTCTAACCACAATGTTAGGACAAAAAAGGACTAACAGCGCGTGCTTTAAGAAGAGTGGCATAAAATTCCTACGTCACTCAGAAATTGATTGAATCTATGCCCCGTCGAATTATGGCTGTAATACAAAACAATAGCAATCCAACAAAATATTAAAAATTGAATTAATTTTATTATAATTACATTTAAAAAATTTGTATGTGTAGTTCCGTATACGACTGAATGTTCGCTCATTTTATGTACTTAGTATGAAAATATGGTTGATTTCCCGTCATATTGTTATGTTTTCGCAATTTTCTTGTTTTTATTATAATCTAGAGGCAATGAAATATTAAATTAGTTATTCAGATTTTCAACTTCTTTTTATTTTCCTTCCTTAATTTTGTCGCAATTATAGAGAACCCTTTCGTATACAAGTGAATGTTTCTAACTGTACATTCTGGCGTTCCTCAAGGATGCCATCTCGGCCCCATTTTATTTATTATCTACATCATGAGATGTTGTAAAATTCTCTGTCATGCTGTTCATGCGAACTTTTCCCGAGTTGTTTCTTCTGACCGTGACTGTGAAATTTTAAATTCTGAGTTAGACCTATTTTCTATTGGTGTTCTATTTACTGTCTTACCCGTAAGAAAGCCAGAAAGAAAGCTCTTGACTTCAGTTACACCATGCAAGGTTGTGTACTGGAAAGACTTATTAAGACCAAGGATATGGGAATGTACGTACTTCAACATCGATCGCTGCGTTGCCGGATCAAGCCAATCCAGCGCCGCTTTGTTCGTTTTATACTTCGCGAACTTTCTTGGGGTAACCATCTTATTTTCCTTTCTTACTTCTCTCCTCTCTCTTGTTACTTTAACCTCTTGTGGGGCATAGGGCGTCATTTTCCTTACTTGGATAGGCTTAAACTCATCAAGTTTGCCTCTCCTGGATCAAGATTGTTTTCGCTTTTAATTGTATTAATGGAAATATTGACTCCCAGGTCTTGTCATCTTTTATTGATATATCGATTCCGCGTAACTCCTTGAGATTTGTTTTAAATACCTCAATATGATGAGCCTATGAAGTCGATGTTAATTTTGTAATTATGTGCTATCAATTATTTATCGCGCTATTTTAGTTAATTATTGTTAATATGATATTGAATTGTATTTTTAATTTGTTAAGTAATTAGCCGTTAATGAATTTGAAATAAATAAATACATGCATACATGTCCATATAAACGGCCCCCTAAGTGTAGATCCTGATTACGGCCCTGATGGTTGGTGTAATGTTGGATAAAAGCCAGACTTGGATTCATCTTTGAAAACGGATAGCGGTAATGATACAAAACAGATTGAAAGCTCAATAACAACTACTAATAAAACCAACCACTTTCAAACCAAAGGTAAATATTATAGAGCACTGTACACTTCTGAGAAAAATACTGTCCTTTTCGGAGAGAAGTACAAGATGCGTATCCCAAGGACAAAAATAATATGCGGGATTACAAATCACCTGCCAAGTAAACCGCATAGTCTTAGTGAATTGGCTTTCATGACAGGTAATTCGCAGCCTTAATTTAGGCTTAGTAGAACAGATTAACAACAAAATTAAAACTAAGTGATTATTACAGTATTAATTAGTTTTAAAGCGGGCAAAACGATTCTTGGATTACCTGCTACAAAAGATTCGAATTTTATACCCACTTATCAAACCCACATAAAAAAGGACACCATCAGATTTTGTTTAAATAACTACTAATGTCTTAATCATTAACAAACTACCGTTAGATATGCTAAGAAATTAAATTAGTGTTAATGTTGACGGGTATATACATACTTCGAACCGATTTTCTGGTATCTTCAACACTCAATCATTAAACGCTAATTATCCTCGGTAAGAATTTCTTCTCTTCCTCTTCTATCCAATTTGATCAAATTCTTTGCACCACAGGAAGGATTCAGATCCAGAACGTGCAGTTTGTTATCGATTTCAATTTACCTAGAACTCGTTGCACGTAGTCAACTTACAAATTAGTTCGAATACTTAGCACGAGTTTGTTCTGCTCGTGGGGAGCAGTTTGAAGTGCTATTGAAGTAAGTTAAGCCAACTTAGAGAATAATTTGAAGTTAATTTATCGAGGTAATTAAATTATACGCAAATATACGGAAAAACTCATCCGAATGCTTAACTCCTTTCAGATAGCTTCAGCCGGGACTGGTTTTCTATTTAAATGAAATTATTAAGAGCTTTTAATGAGGTAAAATTTCCAAGTTGGAAATTAATTAAAATAAGTTGAAATTACTGGCTAATTAAGGGAAATATCACTATTTTATTGGAGGTGCATCGTTCGTATTAATGCGAAAATCAATTGAAATATGAATACTATCTATTTTATCCGCCGCTCGATTATCTGATGAACATTGTCCTCCAACATTTTTTAGTTTTGGCTAATGAAAGGCATTATTCAAAATTTATAGTGGGAAAATATGATGGATGCTTTCATCGCAGTTTGTAATTTAAAACAGATTTATAGTATTATCTAATAAGGTTAGAAGAGATAACAAATTTCGGTCGACAAATCGCTGCAACGGAAACAAGATAAAAATTCTTGACATATTCCCTTTTATTGTTACGGCTATATATGTACGTTCAGAAGTCACAAAAAAAAATGCACCAAACATTGGTGTGAGACCCCGAATTCGTTCATTTGAAGCAAACATTCCAAAATGTGTTTTTGTTTGCTTATGGACTAAAATTATCAATTACTTAAATTTCTATTAAAAAAGTGATTTAAAAAAATTTAACAGACTTCACAAAAAGCGCTAAAAAGTAGAAAATAATATTTAAATTTATATTAGTTACGAAATTTTGAAATCGGTGCAAATTCAGCAAAAAACAACAACAACAACAGCATTTAATTTTCCTTACTTATGATGATATTATATAAAAATAAATATCTTCGATTGTGTACTACGCTAATTTACCCTATACAGCAGGAGAGAATCATCAACATTTTCCCGTACTTATAGTTTTTATCTGTACGTCCGCCTGTCTACATATGTATAAGGCACAGCCTTCTCACCCTCTCATTTGTAAACCTATTAAGATGAAATTTACTATACGGACGTTAACAAACAGAGATTTGATGACATTTTTGGAAAATTAAGACTGAACTGACGTGAAGTTCAAATGTTGCTATTGATGCAAAATTTATACGTTCAATATTTTGAATAAAATACTTTCACCACTGACATCTTTTCCGAACATTCATTAAGAAAATTATGGTATGAGGCAATCCTTATCTTCATAAGTGTAAATTTGTGAGTTACATGCAAAATAGGTCATGGATATAATTAGAAATGCGTAGATTTTTAAGTGCAGCGTTGTATCTTTACAAGTTTTATGCCTTTAATCGCATTGGTATGCCTAATATTAATAAATTTTCACTGTCATTATTTTATTTTCTTGACCATAGAATTTTTCAAAATGGGTAAAAGGAAAGGAAGATGTACAAAGTTGTTAAGTCATACAGCCATATCGCAACTTCACTAAATTGGTAAAAAAGATGGTTTTCAATGCTCTTTAGCATTTTAAAGAAATAGTGTACAGGTGAAAAATTAACCGAAAACCTAGAGCACGAATAACAACAACGAGGGAAGATAATTTGACCGTTCGTGAGAGTAATAGGTTTCCTTTCAAGATAGCGAGAAAACTTGAGTAGTTTGGAGGTCTGCGGGAGGCTGGCGTCAAATCCATCAAGAATCATCTTGGAAACATCAACTTTAACCTACGAGAAACTGAGCACAACATTAATTGAAATTATTTCACTTCAGACACCTCAGATTTGAATGCTTTAACCCCAGGACACTTTCTTATTGGAAAACCTTTAATCTCGCATTCCGAAAGAGACTTAGCTGATAATAATCTTTCCTTTCTATCTGGATGGCAATACTTCCAACAGTTGACTCAATCATTCTGGAAGAAATGGTCTTCAGACTATCTAGCGCACCTGCATCAGCGACCCAAATGGCTGAAACAGACAAACGACATAAGAATTGGTGATTTAGTCATCATAAAGGATGAGCGACTTCCGCCAATTCGGTGGGCACTCGGACGCATCATCGAAATCCACCCTGGAAAGGATAACCACACACGGGTTACAACCATCAAAACAACAAATGGTATCATGAAACGTCCTACTACCAAATAATGTATTCTTCCAACCTACTAATATTGGTGACGTGGTGGCGTCCTGTTTGTAATTGTCCACAATTGTATCATATGTTTTATTGATAAAAGTTTTTCACTCTACAGCACAAAATATACAAAATGTCACAAGAGTCCGAGTGCCCACCAACTCCTGGTAGAAACATCGACTGGGAGGAACTATTAGCACAGGCAGAAGATTTGCTAACTATGGATGTAGAAGACATCTTCTCATTGTGCTCGATAACATCACCCCCACCAACGCCCGGAAGGAACATAAATTGGGCAGAGGTCCTTCCTCCTCAAACTTACACCATTGACCTCACTATGTAAGATGATGAGGATGATGGAGATATCGACGGAGTAGAGCGGGAAATCTTTTCTCCACAAGCTTCTGTCAATCTCACGATAGAGGATGGAGAAGACGAGACTGACAACAGCACTCCAGCAGCAGCACTCGCGTCTCCACCTTTTACGATAGACCTAACGCTAGAAGATGACGTTTTCGATCCGCAACGTGATAAGGCCGTGTCCTCGTCGCCGCTACCCATAAACGAGCTGGTCTCACCAGAAATAAAAATAACAACGCGGGAAGGTTCCAAATTCACAATCCCAACTGACGAATACATAAACATTAATTGGATCAAACTTCGAGATGGCCGAAGCGTTGGCGTTAAACTGGTGACCCGAGAGTTTCAGGTGGTTCCTGGAAGGTATGAAATTTCGAACATTTTAGAGATAGTGTTGTTTAGGTGTTGTTTAGCTTAAAATGAATTCTATTTATAATAATTTCAGGCCGGAGAATGTTGCGACGCAACTTAAAAAAATAAAAAATAATTAAATATGAACTAAGGCAATGGTATACTTACAAAACCGTCATGCCCGCTCCCGTCCTGTTCCACCTCCTCACGTATCCTGCAGTGCTAGAATAAAAATTAATTAATTAAATTGAAAATAATACTAATCAAAATTCTTACCTGCTTTGTTTAGCCAAACATCCCTGTCAGTTTTGTCAACCAAACATGTGATATTTGGCAAGAGCAATTTGGTTACACGGTGCTCAGGAACCGACGTAAACAAATATTGGAACTAATATTTTTGTGTAAAATCCGTGTGACCAAGACTTTAACATCAATTTATAAGTCTTTAAAATAAAAAGTTTCCCGCTAACATCATATTTAAAATTTGAATTCCTTGATTCAACATGGCAACAAAATATCGAATGCAAATTAACATGGCGACTATCTCTCGATTTCAACCAAATTCGATATTTTTGTATGCACCGTTTGAAATCAAACTATAAGAGAGCTGCATGCACAAGGGCTCTATCTCTTTTGAAATCTAATATTCAGCGAGTTTGGTGAGTACAATTAAAAATATACTTCAAAATATTCAGAACCTGGCTGTTGCAATATTTTATCTATTTGTAAAAATATAAAATATTATCAGAGCCTGGCTGCTCGAATAAATTATTTTGTTCCCTATTAACATTTATTAACATATTTATTCATAGCCTGGCTGCTCGAATAAGTATTATTCCCAATAGATTGTCAATATAATTGCAGAACCTGGCTGTTCGCAATTATATCCAGTTAATTAAGCACTTGTCAAGAAATAATTCAGAACCTGGCTGTTCGAATTATTTTAAGATAACTATTTAAATAGATAAGCTAATAAACATTTCCAATTCTTTCAGCAATTAATTATAAGTGTAGAAATAAGTTAGTTAAGTGCTAAATTAAGAATTTGAAGTGAATTTAAAGTGAAATATATAATAGAATTAACCCTTCTAACTCAGAAGGCGCACTTCACAGGCTGAGGCCCGGAATCAATTGACCTATTCACCAGAATATAACATATATTCAGATGAATGAAGCTCCCACAACCCATGCAATAAAATATTAGTACACAAAATAAAAAATAATAAAAATCCACAACAATCCCAAACACTACAATGAGGGGTGCAAAGACAACAAAGATCGTTTAAGCAAATCCTTACTAAGAGCCAGGTCAAAAATAGGACACATATTCACGGCTCTACACATGCGGTTAATAGGCTCATGCATACCATAGTTAGACCGAGAATGGGTAACATGTAGTAAAGGCAATCTCCTTAAGCTGTACGGGGTCTGCCTATAAGTAACCAAACTCGCGAGAGTACGAGAATCTATATTTGAGTTCAAAAGCTGGTGAATAAATACTAGGTCAGCAATTCTACGACGTTCACCCAGCGAATGCATATTAAGCAAACGGAGGCGATCCTCATAAGGAGGAAGCCTTAATGGATCAATCCACGGGAGGTCCCATAGTGCGAACCTAACAAAGTTCCGCTGCACCGACTCAATGCGTCTAGAGTGAACAGCATAGCAAGGAGACCAAACCTGAGATGCGTACTCGAGAATTGGTCTAACTAAAGAACAAAATAGGTGAATTAGGGTCTGTCGATCAGAAAACTCCTTAGACCACCGCTTAACAAAACCCAGGACGGAATTACTCCGAGATACGATATGATTTATGTGAAGAGTGAAATCGAGTTTTCCATCCAGCCTTACACCAAGGTCAGTAACGGACTCCACACGATGGATAGTAGTATCCGCAAATGTATAATCAAAGACGAGTTGATTGATGTTCCTAGAAAAAGACATAACTTCACATTTATCCAGGTTAAGCTGCAGTCCATTTGAGGCACACCAAACCCTGAAGGTATTCAAATCATCCTGAATGCAGGAAGAATCATAACTGTTTCTAACGCATGAGAAAATCTTCATATCGTCTGCGTAGATTAGAAGGTGCAAGTGTTAAGGACTACAATGAATAAAACTTATTTTATCTAAATACTAAGACTAAGAAATATCTTTGTTATGACTCGATCACACCCCTTTTCTGAGCCTCTAAATAAGAAAAATACATTTTTTATTAAAGTTAAAATTCATTCGGAACCATCACATTCTATTCCCACATAAATTGCTGCTCAGAATTTTCACAGCAATTTATTTCCTCGTAATAGAGATGCTTAGGTTGCACGTATCTAAAAAGATCATTGAAAACCTTTTTCATTTAACTTTCAGTACAAGTGTCTAAACGTGCAAATCGAAAAATTGCTGAAAGAATCTACTCTTGATCTAAATTGAAGACAATAAACCTTTCTCATCACATTGCATTTCACTTTCAATAAATTACGAAACCTTAAAAATCAATTAACTCGAAATATTTATCGTGTCATTTGACACCTTTTACAGACGACGCAAGCTTTTCTGGCACGCGCATTTTTTTTTGACTTCTCGATTGACACTGGGTTTGTTTTGTTTTTTGTTTTTGTTTTTTTATACGATGTGGCCAAATCCTAGGGGACAATCCTTTGATGGATTAGCATGGGTTTTGGCCGGAAGGGAATTAGGGTAAGGGAAGTGAAGAAACTAGAGTCTTGTTTTTGCATTGCTGCGAGCTAGACAACAGCCCAGAGACGGAGTGGATTATTTTAATATTTTAATAAAAGCTCACGAGATCATCTGGTCTCGAACCCGGGACCCATGGCATGTCGGTCTTGCCGCTCAGTGTTGCCAAGTCTTCCATGACGTAAATACTGCTACTCAATAAAAGACTGTATTAATCTGAATCACAAGCGTATTTACCTTTAATTGGTGCTCATTAACTTAAGCGTCGCGTAATTTCTTCCTTTCAATTTGTAAAAGTAAAGGGAGGAGAAACAGAGAGCTATTACAATGTGATAAAGTTCTAATTTTATGGGCGTAAGCCACAGAAAACGAGTATCGTTAAAAGTTTCAGGGTCCCGCTGGAAAGTCATGAACTTTCACAGTAAATTGTACAAGTTGTCTTACACATGCGACAAAATCATTAAATGGGCCCGCTTGAATGTATGGTGCAACACCGGTTGTAACTGAATTAAGTGGTAACCCAGCAAATATGTACAAAAATAGTCAAAATCAATGAGAAATTCCGAATATTTATGTTAAGAAGTCGGAGAACATTTGGTGCCATCAGAAGAGGTTTAAAATCAGGAAAAAAATCAGTCACTAGGAAGTTATTCGAAAACGCCAGATTCGGTGACAAAGTCGTATTGATTTTATTTTTGTTATTTCCTGCAATTTCTTTGTTGAAATCCCAAGATAAATTAATCATCATCTTCAATATTTTGTTTTGCTTAACTTGAATTTTGTTTAGGTGTGATTTAGCCCATTTATGTAGACCATTCTGGAGATGCGTAACTAAGGACAGGTTGAAATATTGTTTTATAAATCAAAATTTTATTTTATTTATTCAATGTAGACTTCCTATTTATTAGTAGATAGAGTCTGGCATGCTGGCCTTTTAGCCAAACTTCAAACATTTGGTCTGCACACTACCCTCGTCAAATGGATAGAGAGTGTTTTGTCAGGCCGTTCAATCCGTGTAGTAATTGACGGAGTTACATCTGATTCCTACGAAATAAATGCCGGTGTACCTCAGGGTTCAGTTCTCTCACCAGCCTTATTGCTTCTTTTTATGAATGATCACTTATCCCTTACTCTCAATCCTATTCATAGTTTCGCCGACGACAACACCCTTGATTTCGCGTACTCATTCGATTCTGTAATGAATTCACATGGAAATGCTACAGAAGTCAATCGAGAAAGCATGTTTAGATCATTAAACAACGACATTTCTATGGTCCTCGCTTGGGGCAGAGCAAATCGTGTTACGTTTAATGCATCGAAAACTCAATGCTATTTAATGTCCCTTAAAAAACGCCCAGTTCACCACCAAACTATTTCAGTCTACGGAGTGAATAAAGTCAATTTACCCTCCCTAAACATCTTGGGTATTCAGATATCCAGCAAACTTAGTTGGACTGATCATATATTTGCAATCGCTAAAAGTGCGATGAAATGTTTGGGTTTTCTACAGAGATGTAAGAAAAATTTCACCCCACCTGACTTAGCGCTGATCTACAAGTCCCACATTAGGTCTAGACTTGAATATAATTCCCATATTTGGGCAGGGGCAGGACACACCACATTGGCCGCGTTAAACAAGTCCAGCGTAAGGCTATTAAACTTATTGGGTATTCCTCAATCTCTGAGGGCCTTGACTCTCTGGAGCATCGACGCAATGTCGGTTGTCTCTCACCCTTCTATCGCTATTTCCATGGCCATTGTTCTAACGAAATTGCTAGCCTGATTCCTTGTAGACACATGACAGCGCGCGATACAAGATTTACAAGTCGCTCCCACGCCTATACTCTCTAGGTCAAATTTGGACGTACCGTCAAATTTCGGGAATCATTTCTAAGCAGAACAACACGAATGTGGAACAGTTTACCATCTTCTGTTTTTCCCTTGTCATATGAGCCTGAAACTTTCAAACGGGGCGTACATCGCCACCTTCTTCATTCAACCTCCTAACCCATTTCCCTCATCCTTAATTCTTTCCTGCCAAGGCTGTGCTTTAGCTTCATAGGGTATCCCCTGAGCTTTGGCAACATCATATATATAAAAAAAAGCTTTCTTTTAAGCGCTACTGTTCTGTGCGTCTGCCATTGCTTTCTAACAACATTTTTCAATTTAATTAGTTCACGAATAATTGTGGGAAGTTAATTTGCTATTTTTGGTACTGAAAGTTTTATCGCATGAGTTATGTCTATATCTGTTGGGGAGCAGATTGTTTTGAGAGACAATTTATTGAGGCTAACTTGAAGATTTGAAAACCTTCTTAAACAGAGACCACTTCGCTTTGGTGAAATTGTAAGTGCTGTTTTTAATTTGGTTTACACCAGGTAGTGAAGTTTCCATTATCACCGGAACATGATCAGACGAGAAATGCAATCAGTGTGGGGAGGTGTTAGTAATTGGGGACAATTGGTAATATATAGATCTAGAACTTAATAAATTATTGTGTGGTTGATAGGTCGGATTACTTGGGAATAATATCGGGAAAGGGTACGTTGATGTTAGAGTCTTTAGTGATTTACGTAAACTTTCAATCCAAAAATTGATGACGAGAGTTGAAATCGCTCCTATTAGGTAGTTGTTGCTTTGTCTAGTTAGTTTCTTAAGATCTTGTTGAAAGTGATTATTTTTGATTTTATCATGTCTACCTCCTGGAAAGTGACATGCAAAGCAAAAGAAGAGAGTATTGTCGTCCATATGCATATGACTTTCTATGACTTTTAAATTACTGACACGTTTCTCTTCGTGTTTAATGTTATCTTTAATTATAATAACAACTCCTCCTCCTTTAGCAGTAGTACGATCAAATCTGTAAATTTAATTCCCGGACAGTTAAAAGTAATATTCGGCTTCAACCAAGTCTCAGTAATTAAAGCTTAATCAATATTTTCACTCTCTACATAGTCTAATAATTCTAGATATGTATTCGTTACACTTTGAGCATTCCACAGCATAATTTTTAATCTACCTACGTTGCTAATTGTAAACGTACTGGATTGTGAAAGTTGAGCTTACCTGAAATTGGGCTTTTACAATTTTTTAGTAATTAATTCGGTCATAATTTTAATGAGTTCCTCCGCTGTGAAGAGATCGTATTTTTTGAGAATAATTGCGTTCGCATGTTCTGTTGAGTTTTAGGGAGAAAGATTGCCAGTTGATGCCATGTACATGTACATCGGAACTTGTTGCTGCGATGTTTTGTTTGCTGAAGAGAATTTACAAGAGGCTGGTGTGTTTTTGAACTTCTCTTTTAACGAAATGTACTCGAATCTCTTCGGGCAGGTTGGGAAAAAAGATTTGTAATCTGTACCACAATTCCGTCGTAATGTGATTCCTAGAGATGGGGTTCAAAATATATCGATATCTGGTATTATAATATCTTAAATCTTCCGATGCAATGTATCGATTTTATCGACAAAAAAAATATCGATAATTTAAAATTATCGGTATTGTATTCGAACGTATAACAAGTTGCTCTTGACGTATGTAATCATGTCTTTATATGAATAAACAAAAGTCATTTGAAGCGCTTTCTTACTTAGAATATA
Source organism: Leptarthrus brevirostris (assembly GCA_964036015.1). Taxonomy (NCBI): domain Eukaryota; kingdom Metazoa; phylum Arthropoda; class Insecta; order Diptera; family Asilidae; genus Leptarthrus; species Leptarthrus brevirostris. The sequence continues at coordinate 167,832,498 of OZ038371.1, read as the reverse complement.
GAAGTAAGATTATAGAATACACAGGATAGGCTATTGCGAATTTGAGTCGTGTACGTAAGAGCAGCCAACTTGTTCGTCGGGAATTACATTACATTGAAATATGTTCATTTCTAGCCACACCAATTGTTCAAAGGCAGTTCTTAGTTATGTTCTGAAAAGGGACATGCACGATACAATAGATAACAATTTGCGTTTTCCTTTATACAAATATTAATTTTTAAAATGTGCGTGATAAATAGTTGTAAGCAAATGAGTGAATTATTAAGTAGTTAATTGAGGATATTTATAAGTTTTTCCCAACCCCTCTACCAAAATTCTATATTTGTGTTACTTCCATGATGTACTCACACAAGAAATGGTCATTTCAATACTTTAAGAAGTATACCGAAGTTTTCTGTGCTTATAAGCACTTCCTTATTAGTTCTATATTCTAAATGAAATACACACAGTAAGTCACTGATTTGGCAACACTGAGAGTTGTTTAAAAATTCGATACTATCTGAGTATCGATGCAAAAATATCGATTAAAGGATTTATCGGGCGTTACAAGCATCGATACAAAATATCGGTATATTAGAAGAGAATTATCGATACTACTATATATCGATGCAGTATCGCCCATCTCTAGTGCTTCCCTGAGCAGATAGCACAATGTGGTCTGCGATTACAGTTTTCTAGTCCGTGTTGATACATTTGGCAATTTCTACACTGTGTGTACGTGGCAGACGTTTTTCTGTAAAAATCCCATCTAACTATGGTATTAAATATTGTTTTTATGTACCGAAGTTCTTTGAGCTTTACAGAAGCTTTATTGAAATATAATAGATAATTCGATTGCTCGTCATATCGTTTATTTTTTAGTTTCATGGGTTTTACATCATTGAACAATTTTTAATGGTTTGAGGCCCTTTGCGACATGAGAGAATAATAAGAGAATCCTTAATAAGCGCCCCTTTGACGATGCTGTATTTTTCTTCGGAATACGTAAATATTTTAACACCCAAATATGTCAGTTTAATATTACACTCATTGCTGCAATTTAACTTTTGAATTTGTTCTCGAATGTAGCCGGCGTTCGTATTTAGTACCACTATAGGTGGCATGGTAATTTTTGGATTACTTACATCGCTTGTTGTCTTGCTAGTTGTCACTCTCCTTGTTTGTGGTTTGTTCCTGCATGATTGCGAAACGTCTGCTGCTTTTTCGTCGGTTTACAGACATTTCCTTTAATTTATCGTACTTCAGAGCACGGCGTTTAATTTTACTTCTTACGTTTGTATAGTTCTCGTCATCTCCGCAATCGGAGGAACTAGAGTACCCCAGCTTATTAGAGATTTTTGATATACCGTTTATTACTGTCAAATGAGTTTAATTTGTTTAGTCGACAATCACTCAAAATGCGACTACTCACGACAGCTGTCTGTATAAAACTTCAACTTTATGCGTTTCTAATTATATGCACAACCTGCTTTGGACGCCATTTATAATAGGGATTTTAGGTTGTAAAGTTAGCTGTGTTCTTGTGCCAATATTGGTGTTATTTCGAAGAATATGTTTAGTGTAATTTTTTGAGATTTTCGAGGGAGAAAATTGAAAATTTTGGAACTTTAGAGATTTTTTACTAGAAAATGGTTATGCTAATGTTTTTATGCGCTTCCTTTCCTTCCAAGTAAAAATCCAAAATTTTCAAGTTTTGTTTCGTGAAAAACTCAAAAAATTTACGATTTGAAAAAAATATGTGTGAAACAAAAGCTTTTCACTTTTAACCAAACAAAACAGTGCAAAAAAAATTTTTTGGTTGTATCTCGGCTGTGGCGCTACCTGTCACATGTTGTGTTTCGGCATTATATTGTCACTCAATATTAAGAAACTCTCAATTATAACTCTTTTTATATTTCTGATATTTCTGAAAATTTCGAGGTGGCAATTTGAAATAGAACCCCCAAATTTATTTTTCTAGAAAAACAGTGATGATAGGAAAAAATATCACCAATATAAATCTAAATAAAAACATTCAAAAAGAGCCTAGCGCTTTGGCAACCAAAAGAGCTGTGCTGATATTATGTCAGTATTTTCACTGCTTAAATAACAACTGCAAATAAACTTAAACTACAGAAAAGGGTGCGTTATCAATTCCAGAAATTAATCAAATTTTTGAATATAAGTGGGATGGAGAGGGAGGATATCTTACTCATCCAAAAAGAAAGTAATAAAATAAATAATTTAAAAAAAAGCAAAGAACATGACTGCGTTAAAAAATATCAACTGAAAAGTGAAAAACAAGCTCTTTAATCTATAGAAATTTGTAAGAGCAATATATAAAATTTTACAAACCCCATAAAAATATCTAAGGAATAAGAGGGTGAACCTGTTACCCCCTGTGCACTGAGCCAGTACCTTGTCTCCAGTGGAACCAGTTCACGGAAAGTCAAAATAAATTTGACTGGGCTGGGGAAGGTGTTCAACCTTAACTCGTGGTCGGGAACCATTTTGAACTCCTGATAAATCGAGCTAGGTTTCTGACATCAGTGGAGCCTAATTCGGTTAGCTCTTCAAAGAAGGGGGAGCCTAAAAATCGGTTCCTACGGTTGGCTAAGGCCAGGCAGTTACCGAGGAGGTGAAGTATGGTTTCCTCTTCCTTCCTTCCGTCCGTCATGGCAACTCCTACAGAAGTCGTTTGAAGGCGCCCCCAGTCTATCGGAGTGTCTATCTATGAGGCAGTGGAATGTGATAACGGCTACGGTACTGCTAATTGTTTTGCGCCCGAGTAGGATAAGCTCTCTTAACCGTTTAGGGTCAAGCATTGGTCATATCTGTGGGGTAATCAGGCAGGTGTGTTTCTCCTGCCAATTAATGTTTGCAATCCTGAGAGACTCCTGTAAGAGTTCCAGTTTGCAAGTCGCCAGCGGTTTACCCAGCTTGTGGTTGATGTCCGAATCAGGACGAGTGCTACCGATTTTCGCTAGTTCGTCGGCTCTTCAGTTGCAAGGAACATCACTATGTCCAAGCACCCAGAGGAGCCGTACTTTCAGATGCTGAGCTATGTCATTTAGTGCTGAGCGATATGTTATAACCGTTTTGGAGGTGGTGTATACTCCCGTTAGGGATTTAATAGCAGCCTGACTATCTGTGAAGATCCATATGCTGTCTGTAGGTAGCGTTAGATGATTCAGGCGGTCCGCGGCTACCGCACGCTGCAGTAGTAAGGTAAGCGGAATGAGATATCGAGGTCCAGATGTTCCGAGAAGATACCTCCACCCACTTTGCCTTCTAATTTGGAGCCGTCAGTGTAAAGATGCACTGACTCTCCCCATTGGGGAGGACGCTCCTCCCATTCCGATCTGGTGGGAAAGAAGAAGAAGTTTAGTCTCAAAGAAAGCTTGGGCGAGGTATAGTCGATATTGCTGGCAGTTCTTCTGTCCAAGATTTTGTAGTGACCGAAGTCAGTTTGTTTCCAGGTCTGGACGGAGTTAAGCCCAATGGCGGCTGAGGATGCGGTTTGATTACCAAAGAGATTCAACGATAGAAGGTGGAGAATAGTGTTCAGGTCTTTAGAAGGTGTGGTTCTAAGGGCACCTGTTATCAGTAGTGTTGCCATCCTATGAACTTTACCCATTGCTTTGTGATGGGTTGAAATATTTAGCGCCGGCCACCAGACAATCACCCCGTAGATAAGTATGGGTCGTATGACATTTGTGTAGAGCCAATGCACAATGCGTGGCTCCATACCCCATTTTTTGCCTATAGCGTTCTTACACGAGTACAGCGCTACTGTAGCCTTCCGTTCACTTTCTTGGATGTTAGGCTTCCAGGTAAGTTTTCTATCTAGGACTATTCCTAGATATTTAACCTGATTACACAGTTGCAGCCTAACCCCGTCTAGTGTAGGGCAATTCATAGGAAGTGTTTTATGTCTCCGAGAGAAGAGTATTAACTCTGTTTTGTTCGGATTTATGCCCAGACCACACCCAGCACTCCATGATAATATCTTGGAGAGGGCGTATTGTAACACTTCAGCCATTGTTTGGTAAGAGATTATAATGTTTTATTTGATATGTCGCATCCTAAATATAATGATATTCTGCACAAAGATAAAATGTAGAGGGAAATTGGGATGAAATTAAATGAAACAGGTGAGCTCTAGTTTTAATTACTTTTACCTTTTAACCACTTAATTTTTCCTTCTGTAAAATGAACGAAGTCTTAAAATTGTTCTCTGATGTTAAATGCTAGACTTGTGTCATTTCCGCCTTGATGTTGAGTGCTTCTAAATGCATTTGAATTGCCTTCTTTTTCACCTCCTGAATGATGGGGATATATCTGGGGGCACGGCAGTGCCCCGCCAAGACACTACGTACCTTTTCTTGAAGCGTTTCGCCGTATTTTCGGACCCTCATAGCTTCGGTCTGGATAATACTAGAGCCCAAAACTTTTCTTGTTAATTCGGTTAATAAGGTGTACATGTTTTTACTTTGATAGAAAGATAATTTAGTCTGCGTTAAGTTAATATAAATATCTTTTTTTCATATTACTGATAGTTGTGGCGGTAGTGCAAGTGTAAGGAAAAATCATCGCCTGGCTGTTATAAAAAGCAATGCAAATCTGGGGCACGGCAGTGCTCCCGCCAAGACCTTTTCTCGGAGCGTTTCGTCGTATTTTCGAACCTTCATAGCTTCGGTCTGGATGATACCAGAGAGCCAACATTTTTGGAATAAGATGTAGTTACCAGACTTATAAAACACGCTAAGTTTTATTTGTCCAGCTTTTATGCTTTAGATTTTATTAATACCTGAAGTACGTCGATTTCGCCACTCATGATCATCAAAACCTCCGTCATCAAAACCTCTAGGGTACTTTCTAAACTCCTAGAAAGTTGAAATTTGGTAGGCTAGTATTAGCACAAAAACAACGAAAATATTGAGAAATCTGTAACTTTAACTTTCCACCCCCATAAAGGGGGGTTTAGTTCTGTATATAAAATTTGCAAAAGTTCTAGAAATCTGAAATTTGATATGCCCACTAGGGTTTCTAGAGTTAGGGGTTGTAGAGTTAGGCCTTGTAGAGTTAGGGGCTTGGCTCTACATGAGATCTGATAACTTTTTAACAGTGAAAGCGGCATGAACTGGTGAGTCTTGGCAACCTTCTTTACATGAAATATTTTTGGTGGGATAATGTCTTTCCTATGAAGTTATGCAAATCGCATGTTGCGAGAATAATATTATCTACGTACTCTGGTTTTGATTTTATTCGTCTGTTGTATATACTATTTCCCATTTAAGTAAAACCATTTCCCAACTAAGCAAAACGTAAACACAATTGAATAGACACTTTTTGCAATTGCATTAAACTTATCCCAATGAAATTGATATTTTTCTCAAATAAATTAAACTTTTCTCCGTTTTCAAGAAAATTTTTTTCATTTTAATTAAACAATTTTTCAAATAATTTAAACCTAAATTCATTTTACACACATTGATCGCAAGAGAATTTTTCAATTTACTTAATTATTATGTTGAAATAAAAAAATTCAGGGAATTTATTTCGAAGTTTAATTGAATTGAGAAAAAGTTTTATTTAAATAAAATTTTTATATTTGAATTTTGGTTAGTTGGGAAATGGTTGTACTTAAATGGGAAATGGTATATTTGAAACTTTTGGCTTAATATGCCAAATGCACTTTCTACAAGCCGTCGTGTTCTGGGTAATCGTTCGTTAAAGTGCTCTTTTTCAGGATCATTCTGGACCTGTGGTCGAGGGTAGGATCTTAAAAGGTACGGCTTTAGAAGAAATGCCTCATCTCCTAGAATAACGTAAGGCAGAATTATCTGACAGCGGTCTGTTTTCGGGAAAATCGAAAAGATTTTTCTATAAGGCTTTTCCTAACTTCCTTTCAGAAAATATTCCTCCATCGCTATTTTTCCCATATGTGCCAACATCAACAGCTATAATACTTTAAGCATCGGCCAGTGCCATTAATACTACATTTGTAATTAAAAAACACTGATCTGCTATTAGATGGCGCCGTAATGGTAACATGCAGGCGGGAACGAGCAAAGAATTTCAAAACATATTTGTTGTAAAAATTTAAAATTTTCACAAAGACAGAAAAAAGTAGGAAATCCTTCCATTCTAAATTTTGATCCAATATTTGGGCTGTTATCATCAACACTAATGTAATAGGACGATTTATTTCGCCGCAATAATTAATAGGCAAATTTATGCGGACTTTTTGTAGAAGAAATTGCCGGATCTACTAGAGGACATCCCTCTTGATAATCTGAGGGCAATGTTTTACCAATACTATGAAGCACCACCGTATTCTGGTATCTTGTGAAGCGATGCTAAATGAAAAATTGCCTGACCACTGGCTTGGACGAGGTGCCTTGAAAGTTGTAGAGAAGATTTTGCATAGATTTTGTAATACCTATACTAAATCTTAATCTACCTGAACATAATGCCCAAATGTAATACAAATAAAACGCAAGTATATTAATTATATGAATTTCGGAAAATTTGGAAGAATTCTGAATGTTAGGTAATTGCAAATTTTGTTTTTCAATTTTGTTAGTGACTGTCCTGCAAGGGTAGAAGTTCAACATAGTTGACAGTTTTTGAAAGGTTATTCAAATAGAAATTTTTTGTTGTTTGTTAGATGTTGCTGCGTCAAGTAGATCAGAAGTTTAAAAAAAAATTATGATCTGCATACCGTGAAAATTGCAAGTTTATGAATCACCCTATAACTCCCAAATGATTGAAATATCGATACAATTTTCTGATTGTCTAGGACACATATGTCAACCCATTAATTTTGGTACACAAGATCTAAAACACCCTGTGTATGTATATAATCAAGTAGGATTCGTTCTATTTCCTTCAACTACTCCATGCGTGGTTGCACCTTGAGCAGGATTGACTTGATCAAGGACGTGGAATGTTTCTTAACTCCCGTCTCTCCTTCGAGGCCCACGTGGATTTCGTGGTTGGCAGAGCTAATTCCACGCTTGGCTTTGTAAAAAGATGGTCTAGGTAGCTTGACGATTCCTATTTGACAAGGCTTCTCTACTGGACTTTCGTCAGATCTATCCTGGAGTACGCCAGTCCGGTCTGGGATCCTTACGTCGCAATGCACATTAACCGAATCGAGTCAGTTCAACGTAGATTCCTTAGGTACGCCCTTCGCGGCCTCCCCTGGCGCGACCCTACCTACCTCCCTCCTTATCCTGCCAGACTTAGTCTGATTTCCCTTGACACACTTGAAAAGAGACGCAAGGTCTCCAAAATTGTTTTTTTATATGATCTGTTACAGGGGTCGATCAATTCTGGCGAATTACTCAACGACGTGAGCATTTCCGTCCCGGCCCGGACCTTGAGGAATCGTGACATCCTCCATGTGCCTTGCCACCGAACCTATATGGTATGCACGAGCCCATAGCCTCTATGTCTCGGCTATTCAACGAGTTTGCGGCCCACATCGAGTTCGGACGTTCCAGGTTGCAGCTCAAAGACCAACTTAAGCAAATCGTTGAACTTTGATTATTATTTTTATCTTAGGTATAAGTTGCTATATGTATGTATCACATTTGTAGCAGCCAGCTTTGGCAAATCTTCTTTTATAAATAAATAAATAAATATTTTACTAAAAATTTATCACAGCAGTGGTAGCACTATTAAAATTCAAAGTAAAAATTTTACCTCCACATTAAAAGACAAAAATCACTTTAAAATGAGCGAAGGCATATTGTTAATAAATTATTTATAATAAGGATAAGCTTGAATTATGATGACCAGAAATAATTATTTTAAATACAATTTAATGGCGGTTTATTTTGTGGACCTACCGTCTCGAAATTCTTGGGAAACGTGAAGGTGGGACCACTCGGATTCACCCGCACCCCTTGCGGTGAGTGGGGCCATTATCTAGGCAATTACCGAGGTAATTTGTTTAACTGATACATATTTACGTTTTCAATAATCTGTCCAATATATGTCAGTATAAATTCCCCTATTAAATCTTTTGCAGATAGTGACTTGCACTTCAATACATAACAGATAAACCAGGTCGAATTTTAAACAATATCAAAACTGACCGGAAATTGAATTCTGGATACGAAATTCAAAAATAAATCGGATAAAGATGAAAAGCTCACCGGACGTTTGAATGTGTCCCTAGGACGGAAACAGATTATTTTTGTTTGAAATGAAAATTCACTCAATCGGAAGAATCAGCCACAATATAGTTAATTCACCTTTATCCATGTGCTCCAATATTATCGATTGAAAACAAAAGTCTCCCTCATTTTGGAGCGGAAGTTAAAGGATAAATTGTGATGACTTTTCATGGTGAAATTCAGAAAAATCTTTTATCTTTATGTTTATTTCAGTCGTTTAGTTAGTTTAGTTTAGAAGAAACCAAATAATAATTAATTATTGGAGTCGTAGAAATGTAATCTAGACTGTATAAAACAATTTATGGAATTTCTTTCGTTGTTGATACCGAGAACAACTAATTTTAAAATTTGAAGGAATAAATTCGATCCTCCTTCCCAGTGTTTCTTTTAAATTATCTTACGCTGCATTTTAAAGAGTGTTATTCTATTTGCCTACTTCTGAACCGTTAAAGGACATTTTTTGTAAAAATTTTCCTTTTCCTTCAATAATAATAAATCACTTAAAATATAAAGCTGTCCTGATAGGAAAAGAAAAATACCAAAACAGATTACATTGATATTAACCACAGCTTTTTCTAGATATAAGCCCAGAAATGTAAAAGTTCATTTAACTACTAGACGTGTCGCCAATATTTTAATTTTTGTACTTTTTTGGTAACACAGATTAACCAATCCTTCAAGCCAATTAAAACTGCACACTCTCCTAATCAACATTAAAGAGAAAAACTGACGTCATTAACACAATACAACATCAATACTTCCAAAAAACTTAAAAAATAGCACAATCTTTAAATCGTTATTCCGAACTATGTAATGTTAAAACTTAAAAAATATCTAGAAAATATGATGAGAAAGCAAAATTTCCCAAACTATTCCCATGGATTTTATGGAAAATGCGGCCTTTTTACAGCACCAATGGACAGCTGTTCGTATTTGCTTCCAGAATTGTATCTAGAGTAGGCTGTACATAACCTTATAAAAATTAGTTTTTAAAAAAAAGTAGAACCGACTTGGTTTAGATAGTTTTATATGGTAACTTTTAATTGTGGATAGGTAGGTAGTTGTTATTTTGTTTAATTTGCACCGACTACAAAATGTAATTAGAGAAATAAATTTAAATATTATTATAAACTTTTTTTTATATTCAACTTTAAAAAATAAAATGTTATTTCATAGGAACCTGCTTAGATGATGACCAATTCTGATACTGCTTTTACTCAGGAAATGGTTTCTATTCTGCGTCCACAAGGCATCCTTTCTATGAGGGCTTCTTTGCTGACTTATTTTCCTTTGAAATTGCTGGTCTAATTGTTTTTATATTTAAAGAAAAGCTTTTTCTCTTTGTGAAGGAACACAACATATTTAAGGTTATTTGGAAAACTATTAAACAAATAAAACAGTGCTCACTACTTTGCACATCCTTAAAATGAACAAAACAGTGCCCACAAAACTTATGGTACAGCTAGTTCTAATATATTGTGCTAATACTGGAACTAAACTTTGCTTTTTAACCGATTTCAAAAAAAGAGGAGGTTCTCAATTCGACTGTATGTGTTTTTTTTATATGTTTGTTACGCGATCATTCCGCCAATAATGAATTGATTTTGATGATTCTTTTTTTTGTTTGGTAGGTCATACTTCAGAGGTGGTCGCATGTCCAAAAAAATTTTTGGTGGGTGGGGTGGGGGTGAAACCTAACTTTGTACCCCGTGGACCAATTTGGATGGTTCGTTTTTTATTGTACAGAGGATGATCCCCCATTGCTAATAGGAGAAAAAAAAATTTGGCCTTGGGTGGGGGTAGGGGGAGGGATAGTCTAGCTCCGTAACGCGTTGTCCGATTTGAATGGTTCCTTTGCTGTTATATAGAGTATGATCCCCCATTGCTTATAGGAGGATAATTTGGTTCTATGGTGGGGGAGGGGGAAGGGGAGGGGTAGTCTAATTTCGTAACGCTTGGATCAATTTCGAAGATTCTTTGCCCCAATTTAATCCGTGAGAAAACAAATTTTGGTGGGAGGAGTGGGGGTTTTAGGGGGTTGAATCTAACTTTTTAACGGACCGATTTGGATGGTTCTTTTTTTGTTGTACAGAGTAGAAGTACAGTACAGAAGTGAAAAATAAAATAGTTTAAAAAAAAATTGAACCGACTTCACAAAAAGCCCTAAAAGCATAAAATAGTTTTTAATTTTATATCTATTACGACATTTTGAAGTCGGTGCAAATTAAAGAAATAAAACAACTACCCAACCATAATCGAAGATACTATATAAATTTACCTAAACTTTTCAGCTCAAGGGATCATAAAAAAGGACGATTTAATACTTTTGTTGTAGTTTGGTTTGCTTCTTTAATTTGCACCGACTTCAAAATGTCGTAATAGATATAAAATTAAAAATTATTTTATGCTTTTTGGTGCTTTTTGTGACGTCGGTTCAAGTTTTTTTTTTTTAAACTATTTTTCTATTTAAATATGTGTGCAATGGAGGCGGTAATTGGACTTCCTCCCTTGCACATCCCTATCATGAAATTGGCTGCAATTATTGTCCTGAGAGTGCAACTTACATAAAATATGCCGGCTGGTGACAAATGTCGCCATTGATGGGTGTACCGTATCGGACCACATGACCAAGGACCTGAGCCTTGGAAGAAAATTTAAGAACGAGAGAAACTTTTGAGACTGAGGCAGTGGTGGTCCAAGTCTGGACTGTAATAGCCTTAAGTGTTTTACTGATAGCTAAAAAATGAATACTGCCATATAATCCTTATCTGAAAGCCAAGCACTAATGCTCTATCCTTGTGATGTTTTTCTCGAGGCTTACGAAGGAGTGCTTCGCTACCCTCCAACAACTAATTACCCATAATAGATTCACGCCTTGTTGGATACCCGGTCACTCGATTTTCGAGGGTAACGAGACCGCCGATATGTTGGCCAAGAAAAGCTCTTCCTCACGGTGCCAAGGTCCCAAGAGCTGTGATTGAAGATTGGGCTAGGAGCTGTTATACTTGAGAAATATTCCCAGGCTTACCCAGGCTAAGGTACTTGTTAGATCCTTTGCTTATAACGATACCATAGCCTCAAGTAAGGCATATCTAAAGTTTTTTTCAGGCTACCTATCTGGCGACTGTGTGATTAGATATCATATATACTGGGTAGATCTGTCCAGTGAGATGAAGTGTCAGCTCTCGTGCTTTTGTTTTGGCATTGGCATGGCTGAGAATTGGATCATCAATCGGGAATTCCTGAAGCCGGCTGATGTTGGATCCTCCACTGTTAAAGATCTCATTACATATTTGGGATGACTGAGCATCATTTGCAGTAAAAGGGGTTATGGCACAAAATACTCCTAGGTCGAAGTTGCACGTTCACAACCAAGTGACCTGTTAAAGAAATTTCACAATTACCTGAAAACATGATTACATTGGCGAATAAAATTTTTTCAGTTTATTTCTTCAAGTGAAATGTTAGAATATAATTTGTTGAACTTGGACAAGTACTTGTAAAACGGTTTACCCATAAGTTGGCAAACTTAAACTTGAGACTTTAAATGTTGAACCTTACACCTGCAAATAGATCGACTTAATGCTTAAAAGGCGACACATTAAGTCTAGCCTGGGAGATACCAATCTGGCTGGATGTATCAGGAGGCGAACTGCACAAGGTGTTCTGTCACCAATTCGCTTCTATGGAAGGAGAAGAAATAAAAGCGATAAAAGCATATGTTGGCGAGCTAGTAGTACTTGTTTTGGGTAGGTTTTAGCCACCATTAGCGAGAAAATAGGCAGTGAACTATCAAAAAGCAATAGGTGGGCAACAGACTGTGGTCTGACAGTCAATCTCGCAAAGATTATCTAGTCCTTTTCACACCAAAGAGATTAATTAGCCTTCACTCTGCCTAAGCTTCTAATTACCACCCTGGAGCTTGAAGTTCATGCTAAGTATCTACGAAGGAGTTATACCAGACTTAAAACATAACTGGGGGTTGAATATAGAAGAAATATTTAAAAAAAAGGTTCTGTAGCATTTTATTCTTGTCAGAAAACCGGTGATGAGAAATTAAAAAGCTAACCAAAATACGAAGAGCTGCCTATTTGGGTATCACGACGGCTCTGCATAGTATGCCACCCGCAATAATAGAGACTATGTCTTTCTTCTGCCTCTAGGCATCTCTTGTAAATGTAAAACTGCATTAAATTGCTTGAAGAAGTGTGAAGAGGTGGTGTGGTACGGGGTGGGATTTTGCTTTTGATGCTTTAATATACAGTAGTTGCATCTGCAGCAGAACTCTCTCTCTCTCTCTCTAGTTTCCCCACAAAGTGGGCATGGGGCGCGAGTACAACTTTATCCGATTCGAGGCAAGGATTGAAATTGAACCTACAATTTAAAGGGGATTCCGAAACACTGACGTTTCCTCAGCAACCCCCATGGCCTTTTTATGGTAACCTGTTGTCAGCAGAAAACATCAAACATCAGAACTACTGCAGGGTACTTAAAGCAGAAATATTGACCATAAATAATTCAGCTATTCAGCTGTTATAATTTGCTGGCCTACTAGACAAATAGAAGTCTATGTTGATAGTCATAAAATTTATCATAATTAGTTAAGTTTAAAATGTATTATAATTAGATCAGATTGGGTCCCGGGCGATAATAGAGAACCGGGTAATAAGGCAGTCGCTGCGGTTGCGAGCAAAGGCTCAAGTAAAAGCGCTCCACAGTAGACGGATCGGTAAAGAGTCCTTTGACAATCCAGCTGTTCAATGGTAGATAGGGATTGTTAACAACCTGCTTAGTTCAACGAAGTTATGGTTGGTAATACATTTTTTTAAAAAGACCGTAATTCTGCTGAAGAGAAATCACAGCTGTCGTTACTGGTCAGTGTCTCTTTGGAAAACACGACTTGTTTCCCATAAGGATTTCTGCAGAAATTGTATGGTAAGAGGAGGTCCAGAATGTTCAACATTTGCTACGTGAATACACTGGGTTAGTTGGAAGAAGATACGTTGGGAAAATATCTCTTCTGCAAACTGGGAGAGGTTGCACCTACAGCTAGGTTCATTAACTACTGCAGCTGCCTCTTACCTATTACGGCATGGTTAGTGCCTAAAAAATTAAGCTACTTGTGGATTGCTCTGGGAAGGGTGTCAAACACGTGGTATCATGAAGTATCACCTCAAGGTCTAATTACCTAACCTAACAAAAGTACTGTTGTCGACGAAACTATGAATTGGATTGGAAGTGAGAGAAAGGAGGTCATTAATAACAAAAAGAAATAAGGTTAATGAAAGAACTGAGTCTTGAGGTATGCGGGCACTTATTTCGTAAGGATAGAATGTAACTCGGCTTATTATTACAGGAATTTAACGGCCTGATAAAAAACTTTCAATCTATTTTAAGAAACTAGGATGCAAATACTTTAGATTTGGCTAATAGAGCTACATATCAGGCTCTATGAAAAGCTATTGAAATATCAGGAGGAGTGATTCCGGACTCATTGAGGCCAAAGGATTAATAAAGTTACAGGTTTATTGTAGGGTAAGAATCTCATGATCTCGTCGCATAAGGAAAGAATTGTCGTACGTAAATTTTAAAATAACTTTTTAACAAAATCTCAGAAATGATAGCAAATCAAGAAAGCTCGTTAGAAACTATGAGATGTAATCAAAAACTATTATTTTAGAGGTGCGTATGTAAGATTAAATTAATACTAATTCCTGGAACATATTTAAAAATTACTAATATTACAAAATTGCATCAATACATGTATTATCATACCACAATCAAGATCTTCGCCATAATAATACTAACGCTATATGTTTCTCGATTAGATATCCTTTGCACAAACTTTCAGCAGGGAATGTATAAACATTTAAAACCGAAGGTTTTGAAAGATAAGGTAGAGTTTGCTTTTTCGGTCTCTCTAGTTCATCTCTACTTCTAGGAAAGAACTTCATCCGATTTGAGTCAGCCATTGCAATGGATTAATAACTTTGCGGCGGATAGCGAACCATCGATCTTACTATGGAACTACAATGGCCTTTCTATCATAATCTGTCAGCAAAAAGCAAGAATGTTGTTTGGTTCTTTTCGTAGTATGTGGCCTGCCACTTTCATTTTCGAATACCGATGTCTATACCGTCGTGGCTTGTAAGGCTGTGTAGGGCATTGTTGATACTGACCTCCGGCCAGTGGATGTTAAGTATCCCCCGGAGACACCGGTTGACAAAGGATTGTACCATAGATGTTATTTAAGTGTACAACGGAGCAATTTTTTTTGTTCGATTCAAATATTTGGAATTTTAGGCGTCTGGAAATGCTGTTCTTGCGTCATATCGCAGCAAGAGTATCAAATAGATCCCGAGCTTTATTGATGTGAGCCTGTACATCAGCTTCAGCTTCACCATCTGCTGTAACAAATTTACAAAGTTTATCCATATGTTCAACACGACGATGGGTCGTCGGAGGGTGGTTTGGGTTTTACAGCGAGTGCTCTGCCGCAGAGATAACTTAATTTCGCAGCTATAAGTAAGCTCTATGCGAGGTAGCGTTGCAGGGGAGCGGTACTAGCTGCTCTCGGGTCATACACTATGCCTACATGACTGGTCCCAGGATTTGATCCCCACGATTACTACCTGGGGTAGAATTAGACTAATTTGCTATTTGCAATCAAATGAACTTGGGTACGGGGAATTCTCCGTAATTCAGATCAGATTGGATCCTGAATTAGTAGAATCGGTGTTTAGTAATGATCGAGGTGTAACGGTCGATACAGGACAACTTGTAATTCTTGGAGACGTCATTGATGCTTCTGGGAACACAATGATACACCCTCACACCACACAACTAAACAACTTGGTGGATATAGCACAATTAAGTCTTGAATTCCTGGCAACAAAGGTCGACACACTGAACTGCACCTGGCAACCTTTATCGTCGGTGCGGAATGGAAGCCTCGTCCCTCACTGGCAATAACAGGCCGCAGATTGCAGCAGCTTGTCCACGAAGCTTCTCTTCGCTTTGGTATTGCTGCAAGTGCTGCGGGATGGACAAGTCTTACTTTGGGATCGGTTCGAAATTGTTGTGCGTTCGTTTAGAACATTTTTGAATGAGTATTCCCGGAGGACTAGAAAAGTTGCGAACGGCTCTATTTAGAGGGCATTTGCGAACGGCTCTATTTAGAGGGCATTGGTTTAGTTTCGGAATTTTTTAAATTTTTTTTGAAAGCCAAGCCTTAGAGTCGTTTTTATTTAAAACTTTCAGTATAACGTAACATGTCATTCTTTATGTTCTTTTTGATCGATAACTCGTGTATTTTGTTTCCCGACTTGATCCAGCGACTTCCGTTGACGATTATCGCCTACGTGAGGGAGAGGAGTGGTGCTAATGACTCTGCACTCCTCCGTTGTCAACTTCTAGGATCTCGTCAATCTCAAAGACTCATTTCGTCTTTTAAGTTGACATCGTCACCAGAACTTTTTCAGATAAAGTCTGCCCCCGATTTCTGGCCCGAAAATATCATTGTACACGAGTTTGTGCCCCGTCGTATGGTCGCGGGAAATATTCAAAATGGAATCACTGCTAGCAACCAAAAAAACTAAGTACTCTATCCCTTTACTACCAAAATGTCAGGGGATTAAGAATAAGAACAAGCCAGTTTTTTAAGGCTTCTCTTGCCTGTTGTTACAACGTCATTGCTCTGACCGAGACCTGGCTTCATGGCGGTTTTAATGATGCAGAAATTCTTGACGAGTCCTATCAGATATTTTGTAGGGATAGATACTCTGTCTCCATGGCTCGTGGTGGCGGCGTGTTGGTTGCATGCAAATCGCATTTGGATTGCAACTTGGTTGATATACCTGCTTTTTCTGACACGCTCACAATCGAGCTCTTAGTTCTTAAGATATCTCTGGGTAAGTTGCATATTTTCCTGCTTTGTTGTTATATCCCTCCAAACTTGACAAACTATGTTGATGCAGATGGTCGAAATCTTTACGTTATCTTAATTCTCAGCTTAGATTTTATTAATAATATGACAAACCCAGAGGATAAAATCATCCTTCTTGGTGACTTTAACTTACCCAACGTTCAATGGGTATTCAACGCTACTACCTTCCCTTAAATTGTCTTACTGCTAAAGACTCCCATTTTCTTAACGCCATCTCCTCCTCTGATTAACACCATATGAGTGATGTAAGGAACTCTATGGGAAGACAGTTAGATGTTATCTTTTCTTCTGATTCGAGTAACACTATAGTCGAACTGATCTCTTGTAACTTATTCGCTATCGACAGTTTACATCCGCCCATTTTCATCTCTTTTTGCTACAATAGCATTTTAAAAGGGCGGACTTCTCTGATTTTTCAAACAGGATCATCTCAATCGATTTTCCATCTCTTTTTAATGATAACGACGTCGACGATTGCGTTTCCGTATTTTATGAATGGATTTATGATCTGTTTAATTTGTGTACACCACTCAAACGGATGAGGGCATCCTGCCGTTCTCCCCCGTGGTATACTATAGAACTATGGAGCCTTAAGAATAAAAAAATTGGTTATGGAAAACCTACTTACGCTGTAGAAACACGTCAGCTTACTGTGATTTTGTTTGTTGTCAAGACAGCTTTTTAGCGTTATCATCATCTTTATACAGGGAATACCTTGATAATATTCGTGATAACTTGCATAATGATCCTCGTACCTTTTTTAAATTTGTAAATATGAAGAAGAAAACTGATAGTTATCCATCGACAATGTGGTACAATGGATCCTCTAGTTGCATTGCGCCCGATATTGCTAATAACTTTGCATTGTTTTTTGAGGGCGCCTTTTCATCAGGCAACTTTGTGCCTTTGGAAGATTTTGGTCATATATAGAATCGTCCCGCTGCCTCCATTACTTTGCACACTATATCTCGTGATATTATCATGGATGGTGTCAAGGAACTTAAAATGGACTTTTCTTTTGGTCCTTATGGTGGTCCACCTGCATTCTTGAGATCCTGTTCTGACGCCTTACTCACTCCACTGGAACTCATCTTCAACAAATCTCTTTAGGCTGGTAGATTTCCTACGTTCTGGAATAATAACAAATTATAGGCCAATCGCGAAGCTTTCCTGTATACCCAAGTTGTTCGAATCTGTTATATATTCACAGCTTGTTGGGTAGTGTAAGGGGTTAATCTCATCTTATCAACACGGCTTTCTGCCGGGTAGGTCGACGACAACTAATCTGCTTGATTTTCGTCCCACATTATCTCTGCCTTCCAACAGGGTCTCCAGACCAACTGCGTCTACCCCGACTTTAGCAAAGCATTTGATAAGCTCCCTCACTGTGTGATTATGCTTAAACTTGAAAAGTTAGGTCTTCCGCCTTTAGTGCTCGACTGGATTTGCTCTTACCTAAAGGATAGGACATACCGAGTATCTTTCCGTAATACTTTATCGAAGTCATTAGGGCTTCATCTGGCGTACCGCAGGGTAGAGATCTGGGGCCGTTGTTGTTTATTCTTGGCATTGACGGCATTGTCCCTGTGATTAGGCACTCCAAAGTTTTAATCTACGCGGACTATATGAAGATTTTCTCATGTGTTAGCAACAGTTATAACTCTTCTTGCATTCAGGATGGTTTAAATACATTCAAAAATTGGTGTAGAACTAACGACCTTCAGCTTTAGTTGGATAAATGTGAGGTTATGTCGTTCTCTAGGAACCAAAATCAGCTCGTCTTTGATTATACTTTTGCGGAAACTAATATCTGTCGCGTGCAGTCCGATAATGACCTTGGTGTGAAGCTTGACCGTAAACTTGATTTCACTCTACACATTAACTCCATTGTTTCTAGGAGTAATCAAGTTCTGGATTATGTAAAGCGCTGGTCAAGAGAATTTTCTGACCGGCCAACCTTAATTCACTTATTCTTCTTGACGCATTGAGTCGGAGTTCATTCTAGATGCATTGAGTCGGTGCAGCGGAACTTTTTAAGGTTCGCACTAAGAGACCTTCCGTGGAATGATCCACTAAGGATTCCTCCTTATGTGGATCGCCTCCGGTTGGTTAATATGCACTCGTTGGAGGAACGACGAAGAGTTGCCGAGTTGGATCTTTATTCACCACCTTTTGAACTCGAACACTCTCGCAAGTATGATTTCTTATAGGCACACCCCATATAGCTTAAGGAAATTGCATTTACTGCATGTTGTTCACTCTCGATCTAACTATGGCATGCATGAGCCTATAAATCGCATGTGTAGAGCCGAGAATATGCGTCCTGTTTTTGACCTGACTCTTACTAAGGATTTGCTGAAGAGTTCTCTATTGTCCGTGCATCCCTGATTGTCGTGTGTGGGCGTGTTTTAGTTTTTGGATACTAATGTTTTTTGCATGTTGGTGTGGGAGCCTAATTCGCCTAAATATATTGTTACATTCTGGCGATTAGGTCAATTGATTCTATGTTTCTGCCTAAGAAGTGCGCCTTCTGAGTTAGAAGGGTTAATTCTATATATTTTTCAATATTTATGTAATTTTTAGGGTACCTAAAGTTTTGTAAGAATTTTATATTATAAAGATTGTGCCAAATAAAGTGACGTTAGACATAAAAATAAATTATCAATAGTTCTATTATTGATACAGGAGAAAAGATTATTTAATTATGAAAAATACTGGCACGTGTAATTATAAGTAAGGCATTTCTATGGTAATATTAATATAGGTTATGTTTGTTAATTATTTTCTCTATCAGTTGAAGTAACTATATAAACAAATGTAGAAAAGTAAAATTACACTATCTGCAGTTCTAAAGAGGGAGGCACAAAAATGAATGGCATGAAATTAGCAGATGATTGTCTGGATTATTTCTATTAATTGTTAGATAAAGGTTTGAAAGCTTTTTATTGGTTTCCAAAATAACGGGACCCTAAAAGTTTTTAAGTATGTTTTCAGTGATTATAATGTTACATGGTATTCAATAGTTAACACTTCAAACTTCGAAATGATTGATAGACCTCGCCTTAATATAATAAGTTTAAAAGTCGATTTTTCGGGATTATTTTAAGATAATGGTTTTGTTAAGAACATAAGTAATATTCAGAGTACAGTTTTGCTTATCGTTTGTAAAAACCATCATATAATGAAATCTTGCTGTAATTTTGGACGTATACATCGTAAATAGTCGCCATACTTATCTAGAGCTAGCAATTAAAGCATAAAACTCTCTTGATTGCTGCACAACTGAAATTCATTGCAACGCCAATGTTACATCGACAGGATCCGAATAGCACTAATCCGACAAGCCACAGAATATCCGCAGCAAATCGCCTCAATTTATCAGGAGTCGAAGTTAATGCCAGCATTTAACTTGCCGTAGGGCCCAGCAGGACCAACCAATAAATCCTCTCTACCAGCATTGTTATGGTTACCCAAGCAAATCACCCTCAAAAAGTCATTCGTTAAGGAAAGGGTTTGATTTACGAAAAGACGGAAAAAGAGGTTGCCGAAAGGAGAGGGGGTCAGGCTGGGAACGGAGAATAACTTGAACTTCTGTTCTACCACATACTAATTGCGGGGGCAGTCAGTGGGCGGACCACGCTCATTTCGTCATTTTCAAAGCAAGATAATGACAATAATCAATATGGATTTGATGGAAAGGTAATCAACTGGCATTTAGGAGAACTGTCATATCAGTCTGGAAATTTTAATATGGCTGCCGTGCAATATTAATTACGTCGCATAAATCCCTCTATGGAACTTTCCAAACGAAAATCAATTTTACTGATTTTAATTTAATTAATGTAAAGTAACGGGATTTTCAAGATTAAAAATAAGTTGACATTATTAACTTTAGTATCAGATTCGTCCAACAAAAGAACTTATAATTGTATTTACATAATTTTTGCATTAACAAAGAAACGAGTAAGATAAGAGTTTCAACTTCGTTATTACTAAAATTAAAAGATAAAAGTCGACTCTGCAACCTTTCATATTTGAAACTAATAAGTGAAGTTGGATATAAAAAGCTGGACAAATTTGCAAAGCAAAAATTATGGAACGAATGCGGTGTAAGATTTTTTAACCGATTTGAAAAAAGGTAAGGCTCGTTGTTCATCGTGCATGTATGTTTATTTTTATGCATATGCATATATTTCCAAACACTAGTACTAAAGAGACCATCTATCAATCATTTTGATCGATGGCCTTTATAGTGCTACCTGTTGAAGTAGAAAAAAAGGCAGAATTTTCCATCCGCTGGACTCAACCTTGCTTGTCCTCTATATTCTGAATATATATTGATTTCACATAATAATTAATATTGTATATCCATATGTATGTAAATTGTTGTTATTGTAACAAATAACATGTTGGCTTTCCAAATAAGCGTTGCAGGTTCGAATCTCACCGACGGTGACCGTTTGTTATTTTCTGGTGACTTTACTTAATGCTAAAATGTCTATTAACCCTTGTATAATAAGTGTACACAAAGCGACAAAAAACCCTCGCATTTGTGATTTTCGAATATTTACGGTTTTTTTTCGAACTTACATATTTTAAAATTTAAAAACATTAAGATAATCTGGTTTATTCATGACGCACTGATTATTTTATAGCTAATTCAACAATTTTTATCTACGATACATTATCAGTTATGACAAAAAGATGTAGAAACTATAAAAAAAACCCCAAACAGAAAAAAACATGATCTCAGAGAATTACTTAAATAATGGCTGGTAACGTTCAAATAGTACAAGTTTTATATTGGATTTAAGATGAAAAGCAATAAAGCATTAGAAAATGTATTAGTTTTTGACTTTCTGTTATTAAATTTTTCTTGAAATGTAATAATACAACAATTTCAATATCTGGTTAAACCTCCTTTGGTTTGTATCACTGTTTTTACTCTATCTGGCATAGATAAATATAACTTATAAAAATTCTAAATTTATTCCGTTGTCCCACAAATCAGATATGATTTTTCAAGGTTTTTTAAGCTCAGTGTTTTTTTTCTTTGATATTTTTTCCCATCATGACCCAAAGATTTTCGATCGGGTTCAGGTCCGGACTGTTTCCCGGCCACGAAAGCGATATTATGCCAAGTTTCTTCTTGTAATTTTGAATCTGCAGAAAAGGAAACAGTTTATATTATTCGGTAAAGTATTATTTATAAACTTGTAGAGTAATAATACTTATAGAGCGAGCCCGATAGCAGGGTGCGGAGTCGTCCTGAAATATTGGTTCTGGAACTTCTGCCGTTAGCTCTTCAATGGTCGGTAAAACACCTTCATCAATTATTTCCCGATATTTTTCGGCATTGATGTGTCCCCTTAGCGTAATAATACGACCTGTACCATACGCCGTAATAGCTCCAGACCATAATATAGGCCGAATGTTTCACTGTGGGTTGGATGCAATCTTGTTCTCCTTATCTCCGTCTTAATTTAAAGGTACTATGCGGTCAAAACAAACTGAACTTCGATTCATCGGAAAAGACTACCTTCTTCCAGTTATCCAACGTCCAATTTTCGCGTTCTTTACACCATTGAAGCCTTTTCTTTTTCATTTGTTTTGTAAGTAAAGGCCTTTTCGCGGGCCGTTGAGCAGGTAGACCCATTTCTTTTAGCCTTCTCTGCACTGTTCTAACACTACACGGTCTTCTATTCTTTCGTATTTGAATTTCTGCTAGTTCCTTTTGATGAACTGTCCCAGGAAAAAATCTGCTTTTCAAGCAGTTCAGCTTCAAATGATACCAGTTTCTTCAAACTACCAGTTTATTCATATTTTTTTAAAAATTTTGTAACAGTCCACTCACTACACCCAATACGACGCGCAATTTCCTGTTTCTTGTACCCTTCTTCATCCAAAGTAGCCACACGTGACTTTACTTCAATACTCAACTGTTTATACTTTTTCTTAGTTTTCTCACTTTAAACCCTTTCTTGTCAACACTTCAATACCTAGATAAATACTGAGGACTGGTACATGAATACTTTTCTGTAATTGCCTGTATGAAATCAAATATCATACTAGTTCCCGATTTCAGCTCCAGTTAAACGGGAAAATTAACGACTTTTTATAAAATATTAACTGCGAGGGTTTTTTTGTCGCTGGGTGTAGGTGGCAGAATTCGTTGGCAGGAATGCGCATTTGGATGAAATGGCTACCAAAACGGCAGTGACCCATTTTAGCCTTAGTGATATTACGGAGATTTCGTTACCCCCTCCCAATTGGAACGATATTTTCTTTTCAATCCAATTTGGCCATATTCATTCTATCTGTGCTCGGCGAGCTGAACAGCTCTCAAGTCGATTTCTCTCTTCGCTTTATTTTTGATAGTAGAGGCCGCCCGATTGATCTATCCATCTATAAAGCGTAAGCGAACTTTCTTTTGACAGAATATCGGCCGCCTCATTACCCGATACATCCTCTGACCGGATACCTAGCAGAGAATCGTTCTGTGTACAGCCCCAAACTTTGGAGAACGCTCTGGAAAATACTCACTAGCTGGGACTTAATCGTGTTTGAGTCGGGTGCCTTAATGGTCGCTTTACTATCACTATAAAAACATAATTCACTGCGCCTTTGTAGGTCCCTGTGCATTACTTTTAGAAGTCGTCGGTACAGTAACGAAATCGTGTCGGCTTTCAAATCCGGAGGTCTCAGGTTGGAGGCTTCAGCTATGACGTATTTTCAAAATATACGTAGCCAAGATTCAGAATTTTGTTTAGTATTGAATACAAATACTGTAACAAAAACTAAATATATTCAGTACACTCACACTACCATGAAACCTGACACAACTAATATTATTTTAAATAAACATTCATTAAATGTACATATATTATAGTTTACTTTTTTTTTATACGAGGTGGCCAAATCCTAGGGGACAACCCTTTGATGCGTGGTTTTGGCCGGAAGGGAATTAGGGTAAGGGAATTGAGGAAACTTGAAAGTCCTGTTTTGTTGCATTGCTGCGAGTTAGACAACAGCCCAGAGACGGAGTGAATTATTTTAATTTCTTAATAAAAGCTCACGGGGAGACCTGGTCTCGAACCCGGGACCCATGGCATGGTGGTCTTGCGGCTCAACGAATTGATCCAACTCCATCTCCCTTTTACTTGTTAGTGATATAGGTTTGTAAATTTTAGTTCTGGCTTAGTATTGTATCAGCAAACAACAATTCTGGCTAAATAAATACCTCCAACCATAAAAGTGTTTTTGATTAATTTTTTTTATATTA
This sequence comes from Leptarthrus brevirostris, assembly GCA_964036015.1. Taxonomy (NCBI): domain Eukaryota; kingdom Metazoa; phylum Arthropoda; class Insecta; order Diptera; family Asilidae; genus Leptarthrus; species Leptarthrus brevirostris. The sequence continues at coordinate 167,809,103 of OZ038371.1, read as the reverse complement.
AACATAAGGCAAATATTTTTATATTTAGGTATGTAGGTGCGAGTGGAGAAGTTCTATAACCAAAATGTTCAGAACTAAAGACGGACAACCGACAATTATGCAACATGTATAGGCCTTTACTATACTGCTATCTCCACAGCCTGCAGCTTTCCAACTTTTGGATTGCCAGTAGAATGAGATAGAACATTATCTGCAACGCAGAAGTTGGTGTTGTATTTTTATATCCATCTCTCGGGGCTTATTAAGTTGACAATTTCTTTCAAAAGCGTCACATAAAACTGAGACGCCGTCAGTTAGGATTGGTCTCACGATGGAGTATATCCAAAAGAATGATCACTTTGATAATTCGCAAATTTATTTCACTAATAATTTTAACTATAAACAATGCACTATGCACCATTTCTTCCCTATCTTCGATATCGAAGCCTTCGCGCTTTAGCTTAAATTATTTCACTTTGCTTTTACAATCTGACTTTTTGTTATTGTAAAGTTCAATATCTTAGTCTTTCATAATTAATCCCGAAATCAATTGTCACGTAGATGGGGTTGTTCGAACTCGCAGGTTAATTAAGACACCTATTTTCCGTAATTATTTTGGATATGACAGATTATGATAATAGGTTGTATTGGGTCATCAATGAGGGAAATTATATAGAAGTGAAGGATCCGTTCTCAAGGATGGTACGAGAAGAATCAAGAGCTCTCAATGATTACAAAAGTGAACTGGGAGTCGCTGCTCAAAGGAGATTATTATTCACTAACCCAGGATGCTTCAAGCACGCCCGTAGAGGAAAAATTCAGGCCCGGGGGTACCACATACGGGCCCCCGCGAAAGGAATTTCGGTCCCGGGACTAACCGTTTACGGGCCCATATATAATCGAATGAGTGACTTTCAATTTAAAATCTGTCTACTATACAACACTTTCCCCCTTCGCTCCCTTCCTCTCGGCACTGGCCCCAAGTTATATGGTTTGCCAAAAATACATAACCCGGGAGATGGAATGAGACTTATTGTCTCAAAAATAAACGCACCATCTGAAAAACTGGCAAAATGGTTAGTTTCAGAATATCGAAAGTTGACTGATCCCTGAATATGTTTAAGAATTCGCTGGAACTTGTAGGTAAAACTAAAGACATAAAACTCGACGAAAAAGAAATATTGGTTTCCTTTGACGACTATGCAGTTCTTTGAGGTTTGGTTAAGTGGACAGCCAATCGATGAAGAGAGAAAGAAAATTTTACTACGTCTGACAAATGTATGCATGAATTTCAACTAATATACCCTTAAAGGTAAGTTGTGCAAGCAACTTGATGGGACCGCGATGGGAAACGCTTTGGCACTTTTTTTATCTTCCGATATCTTTCTAGTTTTTGTGGAAATGCAGATCCGCGAGAAGATTTAGTTCCCACAGGTATTACTGCACTATGTGGATGATATTTTCCCAATAATAAAGAAAACTGAAATATCAACCATTCTAGAGAATCTCAACAGTCTGTTTCATTCAATTAAATTTACATGTGAGGTAGAGTAGAATGGCGGCCTGCCATTTTTGAATATATTTATTAAAAGAATTGACAATAAACTTAATTTTGCGATATATGGAAAGCCAACGAATTCAAAAACGTACGTAACATCAGATTCAAATCATTGCTATCAAGATGAAATGGCTTCGTTCAACTCTATGGTGCACCGTCTTATAAATATACATATGACAAAGGAGGATTTTGAACATCAAGGAAACCGTAAGAATCAATGGTTTTTATGAAAAAATAATAGACGATCTCATACGCAAGGGAAACTATAAAATATACGTGAAAAATTGAGCAAATCTTCAAAAAGAAGACTTCTATCGAATTGGGATAACTTATCACTAAAATCTTTTTAGAAAGACAAGTAGTTCCTGTGACAACGAATAAACTTAAGAACTCTCTATGCAGAACTAAGGACTTAGATGACCCACTCATTAAAAGCGGCATATATACTTTAAAATGCTCTTATTGCCCTTTAGAATATGTTGGACAGTCTTCTCGAGCAGTGAGAGAAAGATGGAAGGAACAAAACAGGCATATAATAAGAAATGAACCGGAACGATCTAGTGTTCCTCATCATATTTTAAATAATCTGAACCATGAAATAAACATAGCCAACTTTAAATTACTAAAAGCAGTACCGAAGAGACTAAAGCTCGACGCCTGGGAATCGCTCTTCATGTATGAAAATTCTGACCATTGATGAACACAGGAGAACCACACTAGGCAGGGAACAAAAACACGATGATTAGAGATGTTCTATCAGATTGAGAAAATTCCAATTTGCTGTACATATAAAAGGCCTCTAAGTTAATGTTAAATTACGTAAAAACATTATTGCTTGAAATTCCAAGTAACAATCAAGCGAACAACCTACAACATAATTAGAAAAAGAAGAGATATGATTGAATCTTCGTAAACCATATAGGCAGAATTGAAAGCTGAATAGCTTACGAGTCGATACCGAACTTAACTTAATGAAAATTTCGCACCCATACGAAATCATCGGAATTAATAAAGATGTCACAAGTATAAGACGAGTATTTTTAGGCGTATAAGCTGCAGATGAAGACTTTTTTCGTAGTGACCCATACACCTTTCCAACGATACTGTTAATATCACTAAGCCAGCTTAGGGAACTATTAAAGGTAATTCCGAGATTATTAACTGAGGCACTATTTGGAATAATTGTATTAGCAAGAATAACACTCCGAAAAGAAGAGATATCTAAATTATTCTTGAAGATGATAATAGCGCTAGATTTTGAGGAATTATGGTTGAGATGATGTTGTACGGCCCATTTAGATACATTCATCAAATCATCATTCAATCACTATAAGGCGTCCTTCATCAAGCCGAGAGGTCTTGGAAATATATAGCTGTAAGTCATCCACATAAAGAGGATAATTGCAATCCCGTAAGACAAGTAGTTATTAATAAAAATTTAAAATAAAAGTGGGCCGAGAATAGATCCCTGGGGTACCCCGCTTAAAACAGGAAGAAAATCCGATGCCTTATTGTTACAGACAACTTTCTGTTTACGTCTACTAAAATGTGAGCAAAAATTAAACATCGATCACAGTTTCCAAAGCAAAACCGGTTGAACAACTCTATCAAAAGGCCTTCGAAAAGTAAAGTAGAACTAAAGCTGTAATTTTATTATTCTTATGTCATCGGTAATTTCGAGCAAAGCCGTTGTACAGCTATGATTAGCTATAAAACCTGTTTAAAAATTTGATAGAAGGTTGCCATGTTTTAGGTAGTGTACTATTTTGAAAGCTTTTGAAAGAAAGGTTAAGATAGATATCGGGCGGTATTCGATGGAAATTGTAGGTCTCTTAGAAATAGTTACAGTTTTTGAAGATTTTATTAAAGAAATGTGTGGGACTGGGAAGAATAATTATAAGTAAGATTTTCACAAAACTAGGATGTAAGGAATCCAGCTCTATTGCATTACATTTTATATATATTACTGCAGAGAAACATCAATTTCAGGAACAGGAATGAAATAAAAGAAAGATGGGCTATGACCATCAAAAACATCAGGAGTGGCATACAAACGCGCATCAATAGATTCATTAGACGTGAAAATTTCATTCAAGTAATTTGGATCTTCGTCTATAATATTACTTTTCTGCCTTCGAACACCGATAGTTGACAATTTATTACGGGGTTGCCATAACATATGGTAAGACATTCTTTATGGACAGTGTAGAGAGGGGTTGATTTCTGACCGCCTGGGACCTGCGCATTTCACATTTCACAGCACATTACTTCCGTTTTCATGACCAACATCGTGCACGTTATAATGTGATGTTCGTGAATCCAAGCCATCACATAACTCCCAGTGTTTAACAAGGTCAAAGATTAAGTACCGTAATCAGGCTGCTTTTATACGCTTTGACCCGAGCAAAACCGCCTTTAGTGTGTTAGCCTGATTCCTTGAAATTCAGGTTCAGGTAAAATTTGGACGTACCGTTGATTTTGCGGGAATCCTTCATTAACTGAACTACACAAATGTGGAACAGTTTACTTACTATCTTCTGTTTTTCCCTCGTCCCATGAGCCCGAAACATCCAAATAAGTCGTTCATCGACATCTGCTTCACTCAACCACTTTCACCTTTAATTAATCATAAAAAAAGGATCATCTGAAATACTCATCCGCCTAGCATCTCCAACTGTTTGCCATCAATTGAAAAAAGAACCTATATAAGGATAGAAAACGCCAAGCCTTCCTAACTTGTCAACCTCTTGAAAAAATTGATAACTGATAGTTTTAGAGAAAAAATTGTCCTGGAATAAAAAATGAAGGGGTCCCATTTTAAAAATATGGTTGGTGTTTTTTTTCATCGGTTGTGATATCATCTACGACAAAACTAATTTTGCCATCTTGCGACCTGCTCTCAACTAAACAAATCTTACATAAAATATTTTCGTCCTATATTGAATATTTTTCGACTGATTCCAGGTAGAAATTTAAGGTGGGACCACCGCATATATCGAGATACTCAACACGGAAGGATTTAAATTCAATTTAAAGCTGAATTGAAGCCAAAAGGTGAATAGTGCTTTGTAAGTAAGATTAACATAACTCAATTCTAATCCACTCAAGTAAAAGGCATATTCGAATTCTTTGTCTTCATACTTGCTTTTTGAAAAAAGCGTGTCACATTCCTCATGCAACGATTATTCCACGTATTTCGTCGCAGTTTTTGTCCTTAGACCGGGTAAAACGGCCACATGACTATTACCGAACGAAACTATTTCCGGCAAAAAAAGTAAAATCCGGATTGACTTATTCGATTTATTTATTGTACTACGTACAACTACAGCAGTAAGCAGTTGAACCTTAAAGTCCTCGATAGCATTGTGATCATATTCATATACAGTCGAAGAGGAGCGGATTAAGGTGGAACGAAGGTAAGAAATAGGAAAATGTTTCGAATATTATTTTGTGCAATTCATTGAACCGAATCGAAATCGAATCGAATGTATCAAATGCACTTTACATTCAATTTCCTTGTTTGTGCACAACTGAATGCAAGTGACTTCGGGGCGGAATGAATGCATTTATAAAGGAGGCCGAGTGAACTTCTTTGGTTGGCAGAACTAAATCCCCCACCCCACTATCTCGAGAATATTACCTGAAAGCAAACAGAAAATTCGAGATTTTTACTGCTTTAATTCCCCTGCAGGAATGTCAGTTATGCTCTGTAGAGCATGCCTTCGCCAAAGTTTCCTTGAACGAAGTTGAAAGTTTTCAAAGTGGAAAAGATTAAAAGAAAAGAACTGGAGGACGCCAATTTTTCCATGTCTGATTGAAACAAATTGATTCTCTCCTAAGATTAGAGCCCCCGCAGATAGCGTCAGGAGATAAACCGGAACCTTTTACAACTTTTAATAAAGATTGATTTTACCCCTCCGCAATAAGAAGCTCGAAATATTTAAAGGAACAGTACCGTGGGGCATACGTATTCCAGCTGGTTTCATAAAGATACACCGTGCATGTGCCAACAGGGAACAGGTAAATGTATGTTGGATGTCGGCTGGATACAAATGGATAACCAACCGGATTATATTCATATTTTCATGGCCTTACCGGCTAATAAGGACTTATGAATGCTTTAAAAGCTTTTGTTCGAGCCGTAAAATTTTATTATCCTTTATATGTTTTCGTGGCCTTAATGGGAACTACTAAAAATGAATTATTCGAGCTGTCTACTCTCACTTCCTATTGCTTAAAGTTAAACTGAACAGAATACGATTTTCCTTCAAGACCCTTGAGCTAGCTCTGCACCGAGCCTTATCTCAGCTAGGTGCACATAAAACAAGACATAAAACACCTTTCTATAGTGTTCTTACTATGAAAGTGCAGTTATTTTCGACTATTTTTATTATATTACATAACCTTATATTCCCTGAGTTTAATTACAGTAGATAGATATGTTAGGTGAAAGTTGGCTTTTATGCCGGAAATTAAATTTATTTAAGAGTCACATTACTATCCGGTACCACATTGACAATTTAAATATTTTACGAAAGTAGTTTGGTCTTTTAAGAGTGTACAGTTGAGTGGTCGCCTTTGAGATATTCTAAAGCTGAAGCTGAACACACAGGAAAGACAACATAACAACCTAAATCAATGCTACCAATTTCTAACACGCCAAAGAAATGTTGCAAGAAAATCTGGAAATTGAACAGAAAGTAATTAATAATGTTCACAATAAAAAATACATATGTCTTTATTTTTCAATATTTTTTCCATAGTTTAGTGCAAAAAACTGAACACCCTTAGAGCAATTTTAATCATGTGTTTCCTGTCAAAAGGTATGCTGAACTTTTCTTTGTACCCTCGTAGAAAAATTTATTTGAGTCAAGAATAGTAGTTGTGTTCGTTCCGCAGTTTGAACCCAAGAAATTTCAATTCTTGAATCATATTGGTTAGTTTTTTTTTCAATACTTGGTACGCTTTGAAAAGAGATCCGAGAAAATCAAAAGAAAAAGTTATTAAAATAACTAACTTAAACGAAAAATTCATATTTTCAATGCAAGTCATGTTTCTCTTGAACTTTGTAATGTATTGACTAAAAAGTAAAATTATTTGTTTGTACTATGACTACGTTGTCTTCGGTATAAACAACACTGAATTATTCTTAACCCCAATTTGATTCTAAATTTTTTTCTTCCAGTGCAGAAACACGAACTTCTAACGACGTCCGATGACCAATTAATTAATTAACAATTAACGGTTGAAATTGCCCCCCCCCCCCCCCCCCCCCTAGCTCTACAAGTTTTTTTTATCTAGGTGAGATCTATCACCTGATTCAAATCCGCACGTCAGATCTGACACACGCTTAATATTATTAATCAAAATTTTTTTATTGATTAAATTAAAACTAGAAAAGCAAAGGTTAATAGCATTAAGAACATCTTCTGGAGTAGAACCATCGCCACCAAAATATCAGATTCTGCTCGCACTTATTATTTTTCTTTGGTCCTCAGTCCATTCTATGTCGTTTTATTGCTATGCAGCCATATTTTTTCAACTTATTTATTTACTAATCCCGGCAACATGGCCAACCATAATAAATCTTTTGGATGGGCCGCACTTATTTAACTTCACCTCTTTATTAAAATTTCTTCCGGTCCCGAAAAACGAGATCTTTCAGGATGATATCAATTAACAACTCTTTATGGTCCTTTGATATCTTGTCCTGAAATTGTATTTATCACCATTTTCTCACTCACCAGATATCAAAATCATTTATGGAGCTTAGAGGGTGAGAAACAACTCGCACTCACCACTCACCAGTTATCATAATCCCATCCATGGTGATAGCTTTTTTCAAATCTTTGTTTATGTATTTCCGGCAATTAGCATTTATTTTTTTATGGTTTTGCTCAATAGAATTTCTTATGGGACTATAAAGTCCACGAAACGTAAGGGCTACCCGATTACTTCACCAATACAGCTCTCCGCCATTAAATTATTACCACACTCAAAATTTCAAAAACTTGATAGTTGAGATGGATTTGAGGAATCAGGACTATACAGGATTGGCGTTCGGTAAATTCTACACTTATAACCTCTTTTTTTTATAATTTAGTTATTTTAAATTATTTACAGATTATTTGGTCAGGTGAGACCAAAATAAATCGGTTCCAATCTGATGGACGACGCTGGTATTGGGCCAGGTGCACTGATTCCTCAAACCCATCTCATGTTACCGAAACAATGAAACATGGAGGCGGTTCGTTGATGGTCTGGGGTTGCATTACACCCAACGGTGTCGGACCTCTTGTAAGAATTGAAGGCTTAATGCGGAGAATTTGCCAACAGCAGTGGGCCAGATGAAAATATCACTTGGAAAAGTGATATTTCAACATGACAATGACCCTAAACACACTGCGAAAGTTGTTAAGGAGTGGCTCAATTCACAGCAATTTGAGGTTATGAGCTGACCAGCCCAAAGTCCGGATATAAATCCGATTGAAAATCTTTGCGCTTATTTGAAAAAACAATTGGCAAATTATGCTGAACCACCTAATGGCATCAATCAGCTATGGGAACGCGTTCAGTCAGTATGGCAGAGCATTTCGAATGAATATGTGCTAAAATGCCAAACAGAATGAAACAATTGAAAAAGGCCAGAGGATATTGGATCAATTATTGATTTTTACGCTGCATGGAAAGTGGTGCAAAAGTGCGGCAATGGCCTGAATTTAGAAAATTTTATTTTGTTATTGTTTTTTATAGATCACCTAAGTATTTTTTATCCTCAAATATACCCCTGAAATATAACTGTTAAAATGTATATTGTTTTTGTTTATTTGCATAAATAAATACTTCAAAAATGCATTTTGTTTTAATTAACCTGTAACACCGCCTCATTTTTGCACCAAACTGTATATATATATATATATATATATATATGTATGTATGTATATATATATCAGCTGTCAATACCCACCACGTGGGAATGACTGAAAACGGGAAGTATAGACCTTCACCCCGCTAATGACTGTCGAAAAGAGAGAAAAATATCCTCTTGAATAAACCACCCAGGTGTTACGCGTTTTCGTGCCAGTTGGATGTGGTACAGCTAAGTGTATTATAATGGAGGCTCCCTGATGTCTGTCCACCCCTCTCCTCTTGAATCTCCTAACTATCAAGTACCGTATTATCGACAAAGTGGTCGAGGAATTGAATGAATACTATTCACAACAACTTTGCCATAAAACTGAGCCAAAAATCCCCTTGCCCACCCGAAAATGGAGGCCCTGGGCCATTAAGGCAGACCTGTGACCTGTGAAAAATACTCTGCGGGGAACAACCGCTTAAGAGCTTCTCTGGCCTTTCCGGACCGAGACCTAGTGCACCCTGAATTGAGGAGCGGACGAAATGGTGATCCTAAATGAGAAATTTCTGGCCTCACTCGTTCAATATCATGGTTTGACGAGCTATGGCTTCGGGTCTACGGTACGGAGGGTACGTCCGCTGTACGTTATCTCAAAGGCGCGGATGGAGGAAGTTCAAAGAATCACGGTACGTGACCATGGTCCATCGTCCCCCGGCTCTACTCCTCCATCTGTCATATAAAGGAGAGAATTTTGTTTTGGTTTAAGAACTTTGGGTCGTCAGGGATAAAGTTTGTGGACTCAATCTACCGGGCTATAAGCCCTTCTTCAGGGAACAGATTAAACAAGATCCTGAATTCGCAATAAAGATGAAATTATTGCAATTATTCTTTACAAATTTATTGATAAGGACATCGTAACTGAAGCTCTAATCCCAAACTGGTTGACCTCCAGTTACATAGCTAATGACTGCCAGGAAGAGCTCTCCAATAGATCCTCCTCAGGGTAGTTGCGTAGGTCATTAATTGAAAGATGACAATGGGCAATGATGCGGACGATAACGATAACGCTGGTCTCGGACAGCTAGGAGGTGAGTCGCACCTTATACCTATAATAATCACAATAAATATATTAAAACGTAATCTACTTTACCGAAGCTTCAAGTTTGGGTCACCCTTTTTTTCACCCATTTTTAATATTCCTACTATTCTCAACGCACCTCCCTTTACTTTCACTGAACCCTCTTCTTTCTAACTTATTTCTTTTAATTAACTTCGTTGCCCTTTCACATGGCCTCCATTCTCATTTCTTACCACATTCATACCCTTGGTAAGCACCTCTTTTTCAGAAAATGTACTAAGGCGCAATAGAACATAAATAAAACAACCAATTAAAAAAAGTTATAGAAATAGTTACTACATAATATTTTCCTGTTGTGTAGTTACGATTTTTTGTGCTGTAACTGAAACGTAAAGAAAACTTTAGCGATACAATTTTTTTCTTATTTTTCTAATCAGAAGATTACTCCCAATAAGATATTAGAAGAAGTCAAACAATTGAAGGTTGGGCTATCTTTCTTAGTTAACGAAAAGGAAACTGAGACTGCTAACAAACTTGCTCTAAATGATTTAACTAATATAAATAAACTTCAAATGTGGACATGACTAATGATTCTTCTACTGAATAAGAAATTTAGGAAAAATGAATTCCGAACGAGAACAATAAATAAGAAAATGAAGAATAACCGAATTAGGAAGGAAGTGCATAATCAATAAAGGTATCGTAAATAAATGATTCATTCGAATAAAATTATTATCCGAATAAAACTTTATTCGTTATCTGAGAATAAAAAAACTAAATTTATCCGTTACTCGTTAAATTACGTGAATAAAAATCTGCCGCTATAAATCTACTATAAATACACTCTAAAATGGCTCCCTATGCAAAAGTCAAATATACAAAGGGGACAACCCTCTGATGCATTTGCATGGCTTTAGCCCGAATGGAATTAGGGTAAGGGGAGTGCGGAAAATTGAATGTCTTGTTTTTGCATTGATGCGAGATAGACAACAGTGCAGAGACGGAGTGGATTTTAAAATTAAATTTTTGAAAACCCACGAAGAGACCTGGTCTCGAACCCGGGAACCATGGGAAGGTGGTCGTTCCCCTCAACCAATTGATCCTACTCCGTCTGATTATTATTTGAAGTGCACGTTACTTCGTGTCCAATGCCGCATTATTTAAAAAAAATTTTGTTGGATGGAAATACAGTGCTTTAAAAAATAACTATAAGAGTTTATACAGAATGAATATAACACAAAAATAAAAATAAATTGCTAGAGCCACAGAGCTGCAGAGCTGTAGTGTGCGGTACTACAGTTGCTCTAATTGGAACTAAAAACTAATTGGTGTTGTGTAAGCTTGTTTTATTTTTTGCAATAGAGAATTAAATATTTAAGCAAGGAAACATGCGTAAAATTACGTACTATACTCACTCCAAAAGATTATCACTTCTACAAAAACGGGCCTAATTTAAGCGCTTTATCTACTTTATGTTTTGTTTTCATAACTTCATGAATTAATCAAATACAGAAAGTGCAGAGAGGATTCAACACCAAAAAGAGTCGCACAAAGTCGAAGGACTCTATCAGTTGTAGTTTGTTTTAACTTTATTCATTTATCGCTGTCATAAAAAGGTCAAGTCCAAAAAGGAAACCATTTTATTTGTATTAGATATCCAAAGCGATTCTTTATGCCCCGGCCGCCCAAAGCTTCTATTGTTACTGTCACATTGTCCCAAAATATAATGAATGGGGTAACTTCAAGATGACTTTGTCTTTTCGGGGATACTTGAATGGAGCCATCAAACGTAATTCGTAGTATTAAAAAGATGCTATAATGGAAGGATCCAATGTCTTTTAAAAGGGTATGTAATTAAATCTGTTTCAGATGGCCACATTCAGGTAAATATACAATCACCTTTACCTTCAAAAAGAAATTCACAAAGAAACCTTACTTTTATTTATTTGTCGCACACATTAAACGAAATCTTTGATATCAAATCTTCTTAGGGTCTGCCCAAATTTTATTTGTTTTTGAAAGATTCCTCAGTTTCAATTGAATAAAATTAAAATATCAATATGCTTTCCACATACCATACCATCACAAGTTTATTATTTTCAATGTTATTACGTTTACTAGTTTACTAGACATCTCATTGTATTGGACCAAAGACTAAAGTCCTAACAACCGATAAGGCTCGTCATAAAATATTCTCGACTTTATGAGCTATAATGTACAGCCATTAATAGGCCACGATCATTAGATTATTATTGCTGGTATTAGAAACCTTATGTTTGGTGCTTATCGTAGAATAGCATAAAATAAGGATTTAAGTACGAACATAAACAAACACACGTAGCCAGAAAATTTTTGCTAAATTTATGTGAAATCATTTTCACAATTTATAGCAGATTTCTCGTTTAGGTCGAAACTTTCATAGCACAAATATAGCCATTGAAATAAGCCTGAGTGAAACCACTCACACAAAATAATTCCATTGCGGTAATAATAGAGTGATAGTTCTTGTTTATCTATATTCGTGATAATATTGAAATATATGCTTTTCAGAGCTTAACGCACTTATTTAAATTTATTGACAAAAGTTCCGAAGCAATTTTAAACTTCTGTTTTTATGAAGTTAATAAATGTTTTCTTTAATTTTGGAGCAACCGTGAGCGTTTTAGTGACATTCAATAAAAGAACTTAATCAAAATGACAAGGTTTGGCTGTTGAGTGCAATTTACGGAAAAAATTAAATTTTTTAATTGAAGTATAATACAAAATGATAAATATCCACGCTAATACACACTTTAATTTTTTAAACATGATTATATGTGTGCATAATTATGAAAGTGGTCAATTTTGGAAGCACTTTAGCATTTATTTTTCGACCCAATTTAAAGTATTGATGAATTTTAAAAATCCTTTCCAATAAAGTTTCAATGATCTTCTAAGGACAAGGTTTTTTTTAATTTGAAACTTAAAATTTGGCATATTTTACGATTTGACTTACACCGCTTCCATAATAATGGGTACATGTGTACTTTCGGCGGAGTAATTGATAACTTGTCGGCCTTCCATTCCAAAGGTCTAAGCTTAGAACGCCACCGGCGGCAATCCATTCTTGTTTTCCGCTTACAACAGGTTGCAATGGCATTGAGGGTTGCAGAGTAATATTGGTGGTTCGGAATTCACCTTAAATTGTAGATCCATTTGCAATCGTTGTCTAGAATTAGGTGAAGTTCTTCCTCCGCTACATACCGCAGGTATTAAGGGAACTACGGGGAGAGAGAGAGCTATATGTACCTTCAGTTCCTGAACTAGGTATTAGGAATTAACCGATGAAGACCATGCATAATAGTCCTAAATTAAAAAGAAAGTTGGCTAACATATGTTAGTTTGAGTCTTCAAAGAAAGACGATAAAGGTATTTAAAAAATTTCAAGTATACACTGCCCTGTGCAACGCAATTACTTCCTATCCTGCAAAGGTGTGGGGTTTCTATTTATTTGATAAAGTTGGGCCCTCCGCACGCCATTACATGAGCTGTGTGGAATTTGGTTGCCCTTGGCTTCAGACACTCTAAAACTGCATTATAAATATATTACAAAAGTTATAAGTCTCCACTCGAATAGCAGATTAACTAAGGTTGTGGCGGAAATTTTACTCGATTTATTTATTAATTTACAAATTCGGAAAATACTGACTACTACAAACTAATGAAATCCGAAAAGTAAATATAACGCAAAATTAAATATCAGAATAAATTACAGAATCAAAGTGATTGACTAATAAAAGCAAGATAGAAAAGTAAAATAAGTATAAAAGTTTATTATAGTCAAGAAAATAAAATATAGGTTAGGTTAGGTTAAAGTGGCTGCCTAAAAAGGCACACTTAGGCCAAGGAGACCCATTGTGATACCATGTTAGGGCTACAAAAATTTTAAAAACGCCATAAAAATACCTCAGAGAAAGATGGTGAACCTGTTACCCCCTGTGCCTGCACTTAGAATAACCATACGGCAAGGGGCACATGCAAGAGGTCTATCGTCTACAGCTACGGAGTCGAACACAGAAGCATGGAGAGACGTTACAGCAGTTATGTGCGGACATAGAAAGGCTGACATATTTGGCTTATCGCACGTTTAGTTAAGATTATGTCAATGAGGTAGCCAGAGAAGCATTTATTAATTTACTTGCAAATCGTGACCTGCAACAAGCAGTACGACTGGCCGGAAAGAACACCAACGCTGAGGTTTTGGCCTGCGCTCTGGCTTGGGAAGCAGCAAAACAAGCCTCCAGAAGACCTATTTACCAAAGAGAAGAAGCCAACATAAAAGATATTTGTAACCGAATCAATATGGTTGTCGTCCTAGGTGCTGGACTTGCGGGCAGGAGGGTCATCTCCGACGAGATTGCTGGAAGCAAAGGAGATCAACCCCTCCAGGATATGACACGAGGAAGACTGGTTGTATAAAGTGCAACAGAAGGGAACAAGAAGAATTAAAATTGAAGAGAGGTACCGATCGGAACAACGAAGCTGAAGTGCCTCGTCACAAGTACAGATGCTGGTCCTGCGGTAAAGAAGGTCACCTACAAAGCGATTGCAGTCCCTTGATCACTTGTCAGAGATGTACAGTCCAATAGAAGGTGCCCAAAGCGATGGATGTGTTTTGAGAGGACATCGATGGCGAAGGACTAACGAAGAGCAGCGAATGAAGAATGAAATGGTACAAAGTGAAAGCGAGTCAAGATTTCGCCGCAAATGCCGAGTACAAGGCCAATTTGGACATTTGAATCATGGGAATGCATCACGAGAGGAGAAAATTGAACCTGTACGAAGACTGACTGTCTTGGCGACATCGAGCCGAGGAAAGCGAGAACTACCGACTATTGATCAAGAATTATAAGATTTAGAGGACGCACTGGAAACGTCACTAAAAGACGAAACGACTAAGGAGGTAGTACTTAAGGAATGCGACGTTCGCGAGGAAACTAACATGCCAATGGTTCATGCTGGAGAAGATAAGATTATTCAACTACGACAGAAATTAAAGGAGGCGGAAAGAATGCAATCAATGTCTACGTTCTCAACAGGAGTGGCTTTCAAGGTGCTACAGGGATCTTCAGCAACATATTAGCCAGCTAGAAGAAAAGTGTGCAAATATGCAAGCAAGGCGCGAAGAGAGGACCAACATGAAGGAATTCGAGATAAGTGACCTTAGTTCTTTGTTCGAAGAAGAGAAATCTGATGGACAACTAGAGAAGCAGTTGAGATCTGAGGAACAGTTGCCACGAGGTACAAAGGCCAAGGAAGGATTATTCAAACAGAAGAACTGCAGAAAAGCCATTGAGGATGATAGCGGGACGAACAGTTCTAAGAGGGGGGCAGTGTAACGTGCACGAGGTAGGCCACGAAAAGGGAATTAGTCCACCGTGTAATGCGCATGTCCCAGGTGGCCAGAAATTGAGAAAAGGAAATGTTAAACAGGAAAAGTCAAGGACGACTCGAAGCTATGGTGAATATGTGAAGTGAAAATGTCTAATTGGAAATATCTAGAACTAAGTGACTGAACTTTCTAGAATTAATTAAGTAGTATAAATAGGGCTGAGCAATAGCCTAAGTAGTTTAGTGGCGATTAAGACTGCGAAGCGTTTACATGTTATAAGGGGAATAGTGAGTTGTATTTTAACCAGTGAAGTGATAAGATTTAATTGTTAAAGTGAAACGTAATATTGTGAAGAAATATTGTCAAAGAAATTGTAAAGAGATCTAATTAAGTGAATAAACTTGTGAACATTTGTGACTCTAATTAAGTGTCTTAATTAATCCGTCGAGCCCGAAGAGCCCCATTTATGTTACAATATATATAAAATATAAGAATATAGGAAAAAGGAAAGAAAAGAAAATGCATCTTAAAACTAAGCCGATCTTAATTCGAACTATGATACGTGAATAGTAATTCTACAATGTTCATCTGATTAAATATTACTACCAAAAGAGCAGAAAAGCAACGTACTGACAACACTAAAAAACTAGATAAAATCTAAGAAAAAAAGAAAAAGAAAAAACAAGATTAGCAAAAAATAAATACAACACAAAAAAATTATGCCAAAATAAGATTAAAAAAAGAGAAAAAAGAAAAAAACAAATTAACTCTACACAAGCCGATCTCTTACCTGTGACTTGCACAAATGAAAGTCAATACACTCAAAAGGACTATTAAATAAGCGAGCCATTGAAATTATAGGCTCATTCATTCCATAGTTGGTGCGATGTTGAGGGATATGGAAAAAGTTCCGAGCTCTCAAGGAACGAGACGGAATCGACAAATTCAAAGCAACCAACAATTCGGGGGAATTAACCACACCTCGCAGACAGTCAAGATGATTCCAAACCTGTTACGTCTAGCCTACGGAGGAAGCAGAAGACGATCTGCATATGGAGGCAGACGAAGAGAATCAGCCCGAGGAAGGCCACGAAGGGCGAATCTCACAAATCTACGCTAAACAGCCTCAATACGATCGACATGAGCGACACAGAAAGGAGACCAAATCGATGAAGCGTATTCCAAGATTGGTCGGACAAAAGCACAATAAAGCAGCTTCGTTATGTATGGGTTATCAAACTCCTTTGACCATCTTTTGACGAAGCCCAGGGACGTACTGAAAATAGCGTCAAAATGATTCTCAAAAGAAAATTTAGAATTGATGACAACACCCAAATCTCTGGTTTCGTCAAGTCTGTTCAATGGGCCACCACCAATAATGAAATTGTAAAGCAAGGAATTTCTTTTATGAGAGAATAACAGAACAGTGCACTTGTCAATATTCAAAGGACGAAAATTATAATAATATAGCACCAGTTGCGGAAGGTCTCTAAGTCAGAGTTTAATAGGGCACAACACGGAATATCTTGGCATCGTCAGCATAACAGAGGATTTTCGAATGAGATGTAATCAAAGATACATTGTTGATTTAAATAATGAAAAGCAAAGTTCCTAAATGACTGCCCTGAGGCACCCTAGAAGAGTTGTTGATCTCTTCGGAGAGTACACCACGAAATAAAATTCGTTGTGCGCGATTAGACAAATAAGAATATAACCACTGGACGAAGACTGGAAGAAAGCCCAGAACTGAAAGCTTGTAAATAAGAATCTTGTGATTAATTCTATCAAAGGCCTTACTGAAATCAGTAAAAATGCAATCAACCTGCTTATCAGCAGCAATTACAGCTATACAGAAGTTGGAGAATTCCAACAGGTTGGTAGTGGTGGACTTACCCTTCATGAAACCATGCTGGCAAGAGCCCAAGAACGGTTTACAATGTAAGTAAAGTATGTCACAAACCGTAGCCTCAAATACTTTGCCAATACAACATAAACTGGCAATTAGTTAATAATTCGAGATTTCACGTTTGCTGCTCTTTTTATGAAGAGTGGTAATCAAAGATTATTTCCAAGATTAAGAAAACACACCAGTGCAAATAGATAAATTAAAGGAGTGACAGAGAATAGGAGCCAGGAACGCAATACAATTTTTTAAGAAATAGGCAGGAATGCCATCAGGACCACATGAGAAACTATTAGCCAAATTCGCCTCGTCAAATACGTTAGCGGAAGCCTCGTAAAAAATGAGTAAAATCCTTAAAGCTAGTATCACAGTAGGAATCCAAAAAGGCAGTCGTAAAGTCATCAAGGCACATTGAATCACAGTTACGCCTGGAGTTCACAAATTTCCACAATTGCTTAGGCTCCGTGCGTAGGGTTTGCACAGTTCTATCTAACAAGTCAGTATAAGAAGCCTCAAGGGAAGACCGAAACTGATCGCACAGAGTGGAGTAAACCAAGTAGTAAGAATCACTAAATGAGGAGGAAAACCGATGTGAGTAGCATTCTAATCTATCTAATATGCTTGGTATACCATTAAATGAAGTTGCTTTGAGTAAAAGTCTAAAAATTATTTGAATCAAGGAAGGTATGAAGATCAAATCTGACTACGTTGAACAATTCAGATTAAGATTTCGGCACGACATGTGTCACAAACTTGAATACGATCTTGACGGCGCACAGTGGGATAGATCCCGAATCTAGGTGAAAAAAAAAATGAAATAATAGACCCCAAAGTTTTCGAAGTCGCTGAATCGATTTTTGAATGTTTTTTTGAATTTTGATGAATAATGAGGCTGAGGAGGGAGTGAAAAGTGGTGGATTTTTAATTTGTTCTTCAAACATATCATTTTTGTTAATATTTTTGCATTTTGATGAATATAGGGGGGTGTAAGAAGTGGGGCAGTAAGAAAAGCGATTTGATGCATCATGCCGTGAGGCGGTGGGGGATTTTTGTGCCTGACCTTCAATCGCTTCATAGAATGCGCGCTGCCATGAGCACTTATATTTGTTTATAATGTGGACATTAAATAAAAGTCATCGCTGAAACTTTGCAGGCCTATTCATTTACATGTTGGTATGATAAATTCGAGCCGATTTGGTTGCTCTAAGCTGGCCCTTTCTTTGAGGCTTTGTTAAATTCTGATTTCCAAATATATAAGTTCTACTTACCAAATACAGGTACTCGTATAAGCAGAAATCGAGTTCGATCCGGAAATGAAAATCAACATAATTTCTAAGTAAAAACTATAAACTTCACTGAAGAAACGAAAAAATCAAAATACCGGCGGTGACAATGTTTTTATCCACGTTCTCTTCGAAGACTGCGTATTGTTCTTAAAATTAAATTTCCTTGGGCCGCGATATTTGGATGATGACAACAGTTTTTAAGTGAATTTGGCAGCTTTGATTTTCTGACTTTTGTCTACCTAGATTTGGGAGCTATCCTGGAGTTCGTTCGGAAACACAACTATAGCTGACTATTGTCACATATAGCTAACTATTGCCGTTCGGAAATCAAAATAGCTGACTATTTTTGATAGCTATGACCGTTCGGAAACCCACAATAGTTGATTAAATAGTCAACTATTCTTGACTCTGCTAAAACGACGAGCTAATAGTAGCTATCACACATACATATAAAACACATGTAAATTCCCTTGAAAGTGACAGATAAAAAAATTCTGACGGGTTTTTTACAAATTAAGAAAGTATGTAGTTTTAAATAAAATATTAATGGTATTAATGAAATATGGATGATGAATAAACAATTAATTTAATATTTAGCAGTACGTAAATGAACCACGGTATAGAGAATACAATAAAACTCAAGAGTAATTCTCTAAAGTGGATAAATGGTTCCCTACAAATTGTTGATGTTTGCTATCGTTATCTGACATTATATCGTAGGTGCAATTCAATACAATTGCAAGTGACAGCTCTGACTACTTGATAACTATATATCGTTCGGAAACGAGAACGTATATAGCTGACTTTGACACAACTATTGCAATAGTTAGAGCTGACTACGGCTACGACTATAGTTGTGTTACCGAACGTGCTCCTGTGTGCGATGTATTCACATGTGTAAGATTGGTCTACTATGGTTAAATGATAATTCTTTCAGAAGTGAAGTAAGTTCCCTCTTCATCTATCTGAATTTACAACATTTATATTCCCTTATTTTATACTGTAATTCGACAGCTTATTGAATTCATTTAGATTTGGACATACATATGTCGTAGCCAATTTAATGATAACCAATCTAGACAGACGACTAGTATTGTCATTGTTGAAAAGGTTTGTTGTTTTAATTTATATTTTATTAATTTCTTTGAGCTTAATAAAATTGCAGTTGAATTAATTGGCACGGAACAACACTGCTCTTATTATTTAATATTATTATTATATGAACGGTTACATCGATTTTTGTAAACAATTGTTAACAACAGTTTTGTCGTCGCTGATTGCGAACATGAGGTTAAATTAACAAAATGCGGGACCAGCTTTTTTTTAATTTTCAGTTTTACACGAAACGTTGTATATTTGATTGTTGGTTACGATTTTTTTTATACGATGTGGCCAAAGCCTAGGGGACAACCTTTTGATGCGTTAGTTTGGTTTTTCCCCGAAGGGAATTAATTAGAAGGGAAGTGAGGAAACTTAAGTCTTGGTTTTGCATTGCTGCGAGCTAGACAAGAGCCCAGAGACGGAGTGGATTATTTTAATTTCTTAATAAACGCTCACGTGGCGACCTGGTCTCGAACCCGGGACCCATGGCGTGGTGGTCGTGTCGCTTCACGAATTGTTCCAACTACGCCTCCAAGAGTGAGAACAGTTCAGAGTGTATGACCTGGCTTTAAGTCGATTTTTTTAGAGAGTAAAAAGGAATGGCGGTTTGCCACTTTAACTTTAATAACTGGAAGGAATGGGCGCGTGGCTAAATTTAACATGTTGAGAGCACCAACTAACTTGGTTTCAACACAAACCACCGGTTTTGGTTGCTTTCATTAAAATGGTGAACAAAGACACATTTGAAGTAACTTTGTTAACAGTGGTACTTAACATGTTATATTTAGTCACGCACCCAATAATCCGTGATTCACACGTTTTATGCTCACCTTATTAGCTTACGCCTGCGTTGTTAATACCAATCTAGGTATATCCCAAAACTTTACTACTCTAGTTCTAAACTCTAAAGTTCATACCCTCGGCAACTTGAAACAAGTTGTGGTTGAATTGTGAGTTGCTCAATATTCATTCATAAGAACACAGTAGGGGAAGCAAGAGCTTCCACATTAATGCTGAATGCATGATTTTGTAAGTCTATACATTACCAGCTGCGTTATTTTGCTAATTACAATTAACATGTAAGTGTCATTGCAATGGAAGACCTTTCATAGATAAAAGGTAAGTTGAAGTTAAAAATATAAATTTAAAATAGTCCCCCTAATAAACGGTGCTGTTTATGTTGATTTTCTCCATTATTTTTGCTAAGTTTCATCAATGGCCATTTCGAAAAAACTTTTTTTGCATCCATACTAAAAATAGTAAGGAATTTGTAGTCTTGGATTATATTAATCAAAAATTGACTATATCTAAAGAGAACATTAATAAGGGTAATTTATAAAAAAATTTCAAAACTTCATTTCGAGATATTGATCTAACAAAAGATGTATAAATTTTGCCACCATTTCCTAGGGATCTAGCTATATTTAAGTATATGCAATGGTTGAGTAATAAAAATCGCCCTAAATAGGATAAAAAGGATAATGACATCTGTTTAGGTTAATTAAAAAAATAAATTTTTTTGTCAAATATATTGATTCAATTCAAATAAATATAATTAAATTCAGAGTGAAAAAAGAAAGAAGAACAATTCAGAACTAAAGGAGGAAAATTCAAGCCAAATAAATATACATAATTAAATTCTGAATAAAAGGGAAAAAACAAATCAAAAAAAGGATGAAAATTGAAGATATTAGTTGTCGCTGCTTTTCGTAGATTTATTAGCTATTAACTTATTCAGACGCGGTAATATCGAGTAATTCCAGACATCCTTGGAGTACAAAAATGGCTTCTTTTCATTCAATGATTAATAGACTCTTAAATGTTCCTCTGTCAGCGGAATCTTTCAAAAGAGAATAAAATTTTAGCGTCTAACAATGGGTACTCCAAGAGCATCGTTTATACATAAATTGCTTAGAAAAAAGAATGAAATTAAGATTGTGAATGGTATTTTTCCGGTTTTGACCCAAAACTAGGATGATAATAAAATTTGGAGAAAAATCCCGTACTTACAAAGATTGATTTTGCTCTATGCACAAATAATTACATACATAATAATAATTACAATAAATAATGACATTAAATAACTACATATTATAATTAATTAATTAACCTGAAGTTAATTCCGTATGCACTTTGAGTAAGTCGTAATATGGTTCTAATATGTTGGAAGTTCTAAGTTCTAAGTCAGGTAAGAGTTCTTTTCATATTTCTATAAATTAATTTAAAGAGAAAATTTTTCTTATGAGATTCATAAAATAGAAAAGCAGAAATTTTTCGTACGAAAGATAGAAACCCTGCTCAGGTAGGTATGCAAGGAATAGAATGAAATCGTTTAAACAAGCTCACTTTCATCTGCACTAAACGGTATTCTAAAAATACTCTAATATGTTGTTTAGTTAAAATTGATTTTTTGTTTTTTTTTTATACAATGTGGCCAAATCCGAGGGGGCAACCCTTTGATGCGTTAGCATGGTTTTGGCCGTAAGGGAATTAGGGTAAGGGAAGTGAGGAAACTTCAAAGTCTTGTTTTTGCTTTGCTGCAAGCTAGACAACAGCCAAGAAACGGAGTGAATTATATTAATTTCTTAATAAAAGCTCACGGGTAGATCTGGTCTCGAACCTGGGACCCATGGCATGGTCGATCCAACTCCGTCTCCGATTGTAAATAAATCTTTAGGGTAAAAGCAATTATTTGTATGATGTAAAAAATCGGTCAAGTGCGTAAACCCGCTCAAGTGCGACAAACCGCTCAAGTTGTCCAAAGTAGTTATAACTGTAAAACAATATTTATTTATTTTATTTATTTGTTTATTTATTACGCATATAAAACGGACTATTATAGTAATTTGCTCGAAATGATTTTAATTAAACATTCTCGCTTAGCTTTCAACTAGTTTTAAATATTTTTGAATTCGTCAGTTCAAAAATTACAGGGAAAATCACAATGCAAACGACTTTTATTATTTATTATTTTGCAAATAAACAAAATTTTAAGGATTTCACTACGGAACTTTAAAAAATGCCTCTTTCCTAGTAATTGCAGTTAGTTTTTTATTTGAATGTTTTTTGATTTTTACTCAGTTCTGCATTTACGAATATGCCTAAACTAAAACTTTTGTACTGTTTTTTCCCTCATAGGTCATTTAATAAACACAAAACTTCACTTAAACAACCTTTAACTACAAGGGTTTAGACTGAACTTCACATCCGCAGCTTCTGCTTACAAAAAATAAAAAACTGGAAGCGGGAATTTCCCGAAAACTGCGAAAAACCATAACAGAACAGAACAGATAAACGTGCAAGAAGAATAAAGGCATTACCCTCCGCATTACCAGGGAATCCAGACATTAAAAAATGGTTAATTCTGTGTTCATTACATTTCAAGCGATTACTTTTTAGCAGTAAACGCAGTACTGAAGTAATTAAATACATAAGTAAGAGCTTCAAATAATCCCGACTGGAAAGTTTCACTTCGGTTGTGCATCCCGCGACACACACCTTTGCTTTGCTTCGTCTTTTTTTGCTTAATTACATTGAATTACTTTTAAGTCTTTTGAATTCTATGCTCGGAATAATGTTTGAAACTGAACAGGAAATTTTATGGTAATTTCCGTTCATCAAATTTCACTTTTTTCGTAAATTAAGGTTTTAATTGTACTTGATATGTTTTTATAATGAATTCGAAGTTATTTTGTTATACGTACTTACGAAAAAATTGACTTCCCACCATGTTAACATATATTTATTTTTGAAGGTCGGTACATTATTTTTACACTATTTTAATAAAATAGTTTTTAAAAAAAAATTTTGAACCGACTTCACAAAATTTTTAATTTTATATTTATTACGACATTTTGAAGTCGGTGCAAATCAAACAAACCAAACAAACCTGCGCTGGAACGTTCAGGTAGTATTATGTAGATATAAAATTAAAAATATTTTGTTTTTTAGCGCTTTTTGTAAAGTCGGTTCAACTTCTTTTTAAAAACTATTTTATTTTTCACGTTTTAGTGTCTTCTACTCTATACAACGAAGAAAGAACCATCCAAATTGGTCCACCTGTTAAAAATTTAGGTTTAACACCCTACCCCACCTCCATCCCACAAAAATTTTTTTCCCGTGGTAATAATCAAGGAACATACTTTATCGCAGAGAAAAAGAATCATTGAAATCGGTACACGAGTTACGAAGTTAAAATACCCCTACACGACTCCACCATAGGACCAAATTATTCTCCTATTAGCAATGGAGGATAAAACTCTATACAACAGAAAATGAACGATCGAAATCGGTCCACGCGTTACAAAGTTAGGTTCCACCCCCCCCCCCCCCCCCATTACATTTTTTTCGTGGTATCCACCAGGGAGCATACTCTATACAACAGAAAAATAATTATCCAAATTGGTCCACGCGTTACGAAGTTAGAAATATGTTGGTGACCTAGGGTTGGGGTGAGGGGGAGGGGAAATCTAAATTTTTAAGAATTGGACTGATTGGGATTATTGTGAATGCATATCGTATCTATTTGTATTTTGGCAAAAATTGTGGCTTATGGTGAGAGTTGGAGGATGGGCGGCGCCTAGCTTTATAAGGTATAGACTAATTTTGATTCGGTTGTGCAGAATATGTTTACCGATTGGCAAATGATAACAATTTTGTACCTAGAGTCACTACGATGGTTCTCTGATTACGATAATTCTCTCTTGCTGTATAGAGTACGGTGGTGCACTAGGGTCAAGTTAAGAATTTTCAAAGGTGAGGGAACTAAAATAATTTTTCATTTTATATATATTACGACATTTTGAAGTGGGTGCAAACTAAACAAACAAAAAAACTACTCAAACACAATTCATTATATTAATCCCACGGTATAGATCTCAGTATGGCGAACGTTCTTACTTTGTCCAAAGTATTCGTAAGTGGAATCTTTTGCCACATAATATTCAGCATACGGGGTCCAACCGAGTCTTCTATAAATCCCTAAAGACATTGCTATATTCTAAGTCTCACTGCAGTAGTTTGGTTTCTATCATCTCTTATTAAGTACATAATTATATTTAGCTTTTCTTTTGCTTGATTTGTTTCTTTTTTTTCTTTTTTTCTCCTTTTCGTTGATAATTTGCTTAATTCTATTTTTTATTTACTTTTTCTTCTTTTATATTATAGTTATCTGTTTTGAATTCTAGTATTAGCTTAGTGTAAGATTTCAGTTAATACTTTTATGTCCCCAAAATTAATTAATTCAAAATCACTTCGTACACGTTAAGATTATGTAATCTTTGTACTTGTAATGAATGAAATATATTATTATTATTATTATATAAAACTAGATGAACGTTTCAGCTCACAGAATAAAATTGAAGGACGATTAAATACTTCTGTTGTAGTTGTTTGGTTTGTTTACTTTGCACCGACTTCAAAATGTCGTAATAGATATAAAAATTATTTTATGCTTTTTAGCGCATTTTGTGAAGTCGGTTAAAATTTTTTTTTTTTTGAAAACTATTTTTTTCTACAGGAAATCTTACGAATAAGAAATCGCAACGATTTTCTTCAGCTGCCAATCGAAGGGTGTATAATCCGTAAGTAGTTTAATCATATTCAGTTCAGTTCAAGTATTTTTATCATATTAAACAAAAAATTGCAAAAAAGTGAATTATAGGATTTCTTGTAAAATATTTATCGGGTCAGATTCCTTCTAGTGGCAATCAATACTTTTGAATATCAGATATTTTCATAGAGTTTTATTAAATAATATCTGATAATTTTTTAAATTTAATTCCTTTTTAAACTCTATTACTATTTAAATGCTTAAGCTGAAATTTATATAAAACTAATAAAATTGTACTATGGGCACCTTAAATAGGAATAATGAGTACGTTTAAAAAATGTTGTATAGGCTTTTTCCCTAGATAGCTCGAAACCTGCAAAAGTGGAGTTTGCCAGTTTTAAATTAGTTCCTCATTTAATTTTTGCAAAAGCGTGCAACTCTCAATATTTTGATGTGTTACATACCTGGAAGGTATTACGTTAAATTTATTTTTAATTTCAATTTATATTGCAAGACTTCACAAAGTACAGAGTAAAAGTAGATGATAATGTGTTGGGTTGCAACGTCCGAAAATTTCCAATCGAAATTTCTTTCTCTTTTCTCTTCCATAAATAATTGCCTTTCATTGCCAGAATTCCTTCTTTGTAAAGTGCTTGCGGAAGGAAAAACGAAATCGAATTGTTTGTTGAAAAATGTGCAAGTGTAGACATACATGCGAGCACATACAGAACTGTAGTACTATGTGATTCGATTTCCAGGAATTTAATTAAAAATGTTGGAGAATGCGTACTATCAATGGGATGGAATTTTATAAAAAGAATTTGACTAAAATGAGTATGGACGATTTTAAAGATGTTTAGATTTAGCACTATTAGTTTTAGTTCAGGAGAGAACACTTTTATTAAGCAAACTTTTAACTTTCGGATAAACAAATATATAGTGTTCCACTAGAAGATCAAGATATACAACTTGACCATGACAATAAATAAGGAACTTTCAAAACTTTGGAATTAATATGGTTGTCAAAATCGAATCAACTTAGAATAAGATCAAGTTTTATTCCAGAAAAAGAAATGGAAAAAGGTCAGTGGCATCAGATATACATAGCACGTACCTTCGATCCTCTTAATAGTATGGTTTCTACAGGAACCGTGACACTTAAAGATTGACTGGGATGCTACCTTACCAATAAAAAGGCACACCAGATGTGTCATATATCGAATACAACTAAATTCATTAAAGACATTTCAGTTTCCAAGGCGAGGTTTTGCACAGCAAAGTCCGAACTCAATCAAATTCACTCCATCTCTGACGCATCGAAAAGGGCGTATGGTGCAGCAGTAGCAGAATGCAATAATTCTCAAAACGTTATCAAATTCATCGATCACGGAAGTTCATTCTGAAAACTCCAGCGAATCACGGCCTACACTTTGAGATTCATCAAATTATTAAAAATAATATTAACAACAAAGATTTTAGAAACTAAACTAAATGTTTGGATCGAATACTCGAAATAATTGATACGTCATAAAATTTAATTTAAAAACGAGATAAATTTATATTAGTTGCAAGAGGAGGTAAAGGCATAATCGGGATTACTGGAATCCTCGACATTAGATGATTGTTTTTGTGATATTTAAAGAATGCCCCCTCTCCCCCTGGTACTACGATAAAAATTTATGTGGTGGAGGTGTGGGTTAGGGTGATAGTGGAAGGTCACCTAGCTTCTAAAGGAGTACACCGCTTTTGAGAATGATTAAGCAGTTTCACAGAATACGTTTCCTAATTGCTAGATGACAGAAAATGTTGCATCTGTAGTCACTGCAGGAAGAGGATGAAGCAATCCCCATACTTCGCAATGCGTGCTCCGATTTTGACGATCCTGTCTTGATGTACGTTGCCGTAGTAGCACGATGGTAAGAATTAGGGATGGGCGATCTTCGATTCGATCTCGATAGATCGATCTTTAAGCCTTCGATCAGCCGATTTTTGAATCGATTTAATGCGTGTGTGATCGCTTTAATATTTTAGTGTTAACTGTGTAGTTT
This sequence comes from Leptarthrus brevirostris, assembly GCA_964036015.1. Taxonomy (NCBI): domain Eukaryota; kingdom Metazoa; phylum Arthropoda; class Insecta; order Diptera; family Asilidae; genus Leptarthrus; species Leptarthrus brevirostris. The sequence goes on along the minus strand of OZ038371.1, from coordinate 167,782,372 downwards.
AGTGACTACTGTCTGATTTTGTTATTGGTGGCTTGTTATTTTTTTTCTAGTTTGGGGATTCCCCAACGAGAAAAAAATATGTTATTTAAAGAAAAATCTAAAGTAAGTGATATTCGAATGTGGGATTTTAAGTTTTTATACAAATTGTTTTTTGCTGCGTAGTCAATTCCAGTACAAAAACTCACCATACACGATTTGACGTGGAATTGCTTCGAAAGTAAGTTGAATTTTGTATACCGATTTCCTAGACGTTATGCATATTAGTTTACGCGAAATCGCCACATCAAATCCACGTATAATCCTAGTAAGAAACTCATGTGTAATTCACGTAGATTCGAGGTAGATCTTAATCTCCTAAAAGAAGCGTATATATTTTTTTTGAGTTCTGCACATTTTTACTCTATCAAAGATTTTACACTTATTAATAGTTTATTTAATCTGAAGTCTCAAATTTGGCAACTTTTACACTTTTGAAATAATATAAATTTAGATATTTAAGCAATGGATTAATTCTACAATAAAATAAAAAGACGAAGAATTTATTTTGCGTACTTTGAAATCTTACATATTCTTTTATTAAAACAGTCTTCTATGAAAAGTCGTTATGTTTTTTAATCACAATTACCAGTTAAATAGTAAACCAAAATAGCGTCTATTTTGACATTTTCAACTTAGGTAGTCATGTTTCTCTCTCCCCTTATGTAATTGTCGAAAAGGGGAAATGGATACAATCAAATCTTTCACAATTATCTTTTGTGAATAGTACATGTTTGAATTTAACGTTGGCAACATGCTGCGTTGACCATTTTGTCCTTTGGCAAGGTGAAGACAGGGAAGAAGTTGAAGTTGAACTTTCAATTTTCAAAAAACGTCCCCAAGATATACATTTTTAGGGCTGAGACCAAAAACCTTCCCATTTACGAAAATATTCTTCGTACGTACTCATAAAATGTTTTGGAATCGCTTCTGAAATTAGACATAGAAATGCTTTGGGGTCGGTTTTTTTGGAAATGCACGACACAAAAGTTGTGCTTCCCTTTTACTTTTGGGGTGTAATTTTTTACTTCTCTTCCTTTAATGAAGACGAGTCAGTATTAGTATGTACTTTCAAAAAAATCCATTTCAATTTGTTTTCCGATTAAATAAGCAATATTTGTAAAATACCTTAATCAAGATTTGTAAACTACAAAGGTTGTTTTTTATTATTTAATAAATTGGTTTACTTATGACCCTATATTTTTATATAGAGAAACAGTCCTTATTAATTGAATCGATCTGTTCGATCTATGGATATCGATCTTTTTAAGGCGATTAATCGATCTACGATATCGGAAATAAATTACAGATCGATCCGTACTAAATCGATTTTCTCAGTTCGATCCCCCATCTCTAGTAAGAATTTTATATCTAATGCGAGGGTGTGAAAGGGTGGTTGGGATTAACCTCGCAGCATGTTGCCAGATTTTTGCGGTACCTTTCCCACCTACATACATGTTAAAATTGCTTTGCTATATATACGAGGAGCATTTTTGAGTAGCATATTCAAAGACACTAAAAGAGGTTAAATAAAATAGTTAGTTCAACCGGCTCGCAGTAGTTCAAATAGCAAAATACCTGATCAAAGTTCAGATCTCGTCATTTAATTGCACTTTTCAATTAAAATTAATTAAATATTTAATATTATAATATTAAATATATGCTACGTAGAAATAAAAATTTTTTTTAGGTTTAAAAAGTATTTAAAGGGGATGGAATACTTTAATATTCTGTGGAAATGTTTAAAAATTACATAATTTTCAAATTTTATTCTATAAAGTCATCGAAATACAAATTGACTACTGAAATATTAAGATTGTAAAATGAAATAATAAAATCTTTACTCTATAAATTTACGGGAGAAATGTTTAATTCTACAATTAGAAATTATCTTCTTCAAGAGCATCTTTATCAGAACTATTCTTGTTATTCTGCCTGTAACAGGACCAACACGCAGAACAAGAATTGCAGACAGTAATTCAAGATATATATAATATAGTATATATATATATATATATATATATATATATATATATATATATATATATATATATAAAGCAAAAAGCATAAAATATTTTTGAATTTGATATCTATGACGACATTTTGAAGTCGGCGCAAATCAAACAAACCAAATAACTACAACAAAAGTATTCAATCGTCGTTCGTTGTTAATTTGTTGGTTTATGTAATCTTCCTCAGCTTGAGAATTTTCTTTGGTGTCATGATTCCACTGAGGTCTCATTGGCAAAATCTCTTCGAGGCAGGGTTAATAACATTTCTCCAAAAGATAATTGAATTATGTTAATCCTAATCCTACCAATCGCAGTGGTACTAAAGATGTAACAAATATACTCTCCTCGGCACGTATTTCTTCTGACATTTTGGATTTTTGTTTATGTGTCGTATATCCAGAGCTCCCATCAAAGCCCCATTTGCAAATCAACTTAACAACCTATCCGGATTACTTTCTGTAGGTATTGTTTTCAAAATACTTTCACATGTTTTTTGAGAAGGGTTTGAAGAGGAAGTTCACATTTTTCTTCCGTGGAAATAATACCTACATGTGCAAATTCCTGTTTATGAGTATCAACATATGCAAAATTAATATACCTTCCGGATAAAACTGTTTTTCTTTTCTAACACACTATATGGATATAAATTAGTGTGCCTATGAAGCGAAGCTGATCTTCGCAGACAAAATACTGGTGTTTATTTAAATTTAACGAAATCACAAGTGACAAAGCCTCTTCCGGAGTATATGGATACTAATTTGTGTCAACAGTTGTGAAAGATTTTTGATGTTATCAGTATTGGATATGTACAAAAAACAAAAAGATTAACATGTACCTCTTGTGAATGCTTCTTATAGGAGTAGGCACACAACTAAGAACAATATCCGGAAACTTTATTTCTTTGTTAAGACACACGCTAAATTTCTGTAGAAACCGTTTATTATTTCTATTTACACTCTTTCCAATTTCTAATATATGGGGCGAAAAGAATTGTTCTCATGAAAGCTATTAACCCCTTTGTAGCAGCCTCATTTCCGTGTGTAACATTTTTTAAATAGTCTTTAATTCGGTTTTTCGAACGTCATTGGATAATGTGGCATTTTTAAAAATTTTACGTGAAAAGAAAAACGCGTAATAAGGCATACCGGCGTACCGTTGTAATATGCACAAAATACATAAACTACAGTGTCATTACAGTACACAATATCAAATAACAGTATAACAGCCACTGAAAATGCAAGCAGCAATCAATGCGCGAAAAGATATTACGCAACGCCAAACCAAAGCAAATTAGTGAAGTGTTTTTGGTTACTTAAGACCTTAACCGGTAATGTGTACTAAGAAATATTTTTAACCGACTTCAACAAAGAGGTAGTCTAACTTCGTAAGGCGTGGACCGATTTGGATGGTTCTTTTTTTGTTGTATATAATATCATCGGTAATGGTATTGGTAATAATGGAAAAAAATCTCGTGGTGGGGCGGGGAAGATGGTAGTCCAACTTCGTAACGCGTGGACCGATTTGGTTGATTATTTTTCCAATGTACAGAGTATGTACCCCATTGGTACGGCGCAAAATTTTAAACGGTGGGCTGGGGGACATGACAAAATATGTGGCTTATGGGGAGAGTTGAAGGAGGGACGGCACATAGTTTCGGAAGGCATAGACAGTATTCCATGATTTTGATTCTCTTGTATAGAATACGCTTCCTGAAAACAATTTTGTACATAGAGTGACTATGACGATTCTCTGACTATGATGATTTTTCTTGCTGTATAGAGTACGGTGGCGGACTAGCGCGATGGTAAAAATTGTCTATCTATGGAAATGGTATAAAAGGATGAACGTGGCTAATTTCGTAATATGTTGTCGAACTTCGATTTCAAATGCCGGATTTCCTTTCTATAGAGTACACTACCTCTGCAACTGTTTAAATCAGTTTACTCGTATGAGCAGCATTCTTAGACTAAAAAGTGAAAAATAAAAAAGTTTTTTTAAAAAAACAGTTGAACCGACTTCATTAGAAGCTTTTAAAAGCAAAAAACATCTATTTAGACATTTTGAAGTTGGTGCAAATTAAAACAAAAAAAAACAACAACTCAACCACAATCGACCATACTATATAAAACTACCTAAACATTTCAGCTCACGGGATCATAAGGAAGGAGCATTAAATACTTTTGTTGTAGTTGTTTTGTTTGTTTAGTGCACCGACTTCAAAATGTCGTAATAGACATAAAATTACAAACAAATTATTTTATGCTTTGTGCTTTTTGTCAAGTCGAGTCAATTTTTTAAACTGTTTTATGCTCTGTAACTACAGAGGAATTATTCAATATTTCTCTTGGTATACTAACTTATTTGTAGAAAGTAATATGTAACCAGTGAGGAGTGTTATACTTTAAAGAGACGAGCAGTAAGTATTTCTTTTGAAATTACCACTTAGCAATATATGCTTTTGAAAAAGCAATATGATACACTTAATCTTGCAAAGTGAGCAAAGGAACAAGTTTAGGTACGTGAAAATTACTTATATTAGTAATAATAAAAATGCTCTGTGTCAATCAAATGAAAGGTTATTCTGAGGATTCCAAATCAAGTAAGAAAGTTATATTCATTTTTCGTTATGGCGGGAAATTCGTTAATGAAATTTTTTTACTTTGACGTCCCATAACTCTCTTCGGCTGGAGAGGTGGTTGGAAGTTGGTTGGAACTCTTCGACGGTTTACCATCAACTTCATAAAGTGTATAACAAAAACGTTACAGATTGGTAGAATAAAATGCACTCTATCGTCAGGTAATAACCAATTTAGAAATTCCAAGATTTCTAGGACAGACGTAACCATAACGAAATAGATAAACAATCCGAAAGATTTGGTCCCTTTTCCATCCTAAGCCATTCAAATACTTAATGTAGATAGCAATAAATGGCGAGTTCAATTAAACCATTACCTCTTCTGGGAAAATGTAATGGAAAAGGCGCTATTGCCGCTTGTGTAAACAAATTGAGTATGTCTTTTAAAATTTCGTAAGTTATGACCCTTACCCAAAAATTCCTAAAATAATTAGCGTTACCTCGTAGGTATAGACCAACCCTTTAGTTTCCCGAGGTTTGCTTTCATTCTCCTTAAGAAAGAATCTCAGTTTTAGTTAAACTTGAAAAGTGAAAAGTCGTTTAAAGATTAAGTAGTGATTTTAGTGATTTCAGTGATTTGAATAAATTCATAATTTATAAAGGTGGTACTGTGTTGTGTGTACTGTGTAGACTGTACTGAGTAGTTAAAGTTAGAGTGTATGACAGTAGTTATAAGTGGTAGTTCCTCTAATCGTAGGCTGTCGTTTCAGTATTTGTGTGTGATGATGAATCCGTCAAAGTGCTCCCCAATGGAACGTGGTATGTCCGGTGAAGTTGGGGGACATGGTATGGTTGTGCCAATAATGCTGTTGTGTCCGCACATTGGAGGGATGTGACTTCAGCGCACTCCTGTCAATTATCCCGATATGGCTGGTATGTCCGCTTATTGGGTGGTTTTATTACTTATCTGTGGTATTTCCGGGATTGTAATAAAACCAGCGTAAGTCCTGTTGATCATCTGGTATGTCCGATGAAGGAGCAATTGATTAAGTTGGTATGTCCAGGTATTTATCCTGCAAATCACAGGATTAGGTCAGCTCTGATGGTATGTCCGCTTTGCTGATCTAATGTGAATGAGAAGTGTGAGTGCGGTATTGCGTAGATTAGGCAGTTAACCCATTGAGTTGTAAACTCACGAGTCGTTTTCTTCCTACTACAGATCCGGAGGGAAGATAGTTGGCGCTAGAGTAATTACCGAGGAGATTTTAGTGTGAACAATAAAAATTAAAAACAAAAACAAGTTTGGTTTAGTTCGTAGTCATCCCGATACAACATTACATATCCTCCCATACAACTTTTGGATTAATTGCAATTAAAGCTCCTGATTTCTATGTTGGCCGTTGGTTATTAAAACTTTAGTGAACGTACATATATATTCTTGCTACCAAGTATGCCATACACGTTTACTTGTTTAAATAAATTAGTAGTAGATTTCAGTAAGATTTATTCGATTGCATCAAACATCGTTTAAGATCTCCCATTGACAATTTTAAGGAAGTGCGAATAAATTCCTCTCATCCACTTTTATGACACATGCAAATGTATCTAAAGCAATCACATTTATATTCAATTTAATTTGATTTTTATTTCTAGGGTCTATTAGAGCTTGAAATTGTCGAGGGTAATGTCTGTGAAACGAGGAAATAAAATTTATTGGATTTTCGAACGGTTACTTTCAATTTTATAGTATTCCAGGGATGTGCGTATTTGCGTTTAAAAGATTTCGAATTTTATCGGTGAAAAGTTAGAATTGAAGGAAAAACAATGGGTGACTGTGATGGGACTGTTGACTTAATTAGAAAATAAATTTTAGTGAATAGTGCTCGGAAGAAAACTCGCAAGTATAAGCTATATTTATTTATGTCAATATAAAATTATCGTTCAAATAAAAGGTCAAAAATAGTAGAATTTCATCTTTAGGTTGTACTTTCGGACAGTCACTCTGCTGAATCTAATCTTTTTAAGACAACAGAATCCAATCTTTTTTACGGAGTTCCATAAAAGTAGAGTATTTTGCAAATCTTGCTGCTACGTAAATTGGATATCTAATGTTACATATTCGTAAATTATTGTTGTATATGTCATTACAATTGTTAACTTTGAAAGTACTGTTCAAATTTGTTCTTAGTCCGTCGTCAATCTACTGCTGAAGCGTTAAGATTTGAATAGCGTAGCCGGGTTTAATGTATTCTATTCAAAGGTGTATTTACCTAGGGGCCATAAGGGCCATGGCCCGGGCGGCAGGCTGCGTGCTCAACTTTGGAAGCCTTTTGTAATCGTGTCTTAAAACACTGAGAAAAAAAACTTTTAGCAAACCACTATTTCCTTGATACGAGAATTAAAATTTTTTCCGTTAATAATTTATAAGTATACAGGGTGTTTCAGATCTTACGTGCCAAAATGACTGGGGGAAAGATCTCACCTAAGCAAACAAAAAACTGTATGGCAATCGTATTCATAAATTTTAGTTTTTCATGGTATGCACATTACTTTTTTAATTTTTATATTTTGATCTACCCAAGACAGCGACATCAAACAAACGCTAAAAATTACTATCCTAATGACATTTCCAAAATTGTCAACAACTTTGACCCAATTCCTACCATTGCAGGTACAGTCACTTCCAAAAAATGAAAAAAAATGGTTTCCTTTTACCTAAAATTCAGCATTTATCCAAATTTTCTCCGAAATTCATCTAATTAGTGCACCAATTTTTTATTAGACTGCCTATCTTATTTCCTTTCCGAAAGGGTACAACATGCCCATGTAGAGAAAGAGTGAAGAAATTTATAAGCAGAAAACTCATCGAGAAATATTTGAAAATCTGCAATTTAAAGAAACTAAACTCATATTAACTCGAACATCCTTTTTATTGAATTCAAAACGTATTACAATTAATCTTACTAAATTAAAAGAGCTGTTCAAAATGTCCACTGAAAGTTTGGATGCATGCCAACAATCTCCTTCTAAGTCCCTGTTTAAGGCGCATTGCAGCCAGCCTCGCCTGTATTTTCGTCGCTGCATTCCCAATCCTGCTAACTGAATCCTCCCTAGTGTTAATAAGGCTTGAATAAAATTCATCCTTCATTTTTCCGCATAAGAAAACGTCTAATGGGGTAAGGTCTGGAGATCTAGGAGTTCAAGGAATCGGTGCGCCTCGTCCAATCCAGCGGTTAGGAAATTATTCACTTAGCATTGCCTTGACAATGTTAGCAGCATGCGCTGGTGCTCCATCGTGTTGATAAAACATGTCCCTTTGATTATGTACAGGGATCTCCTCTATTAGATCTGGCAGTGTATTGTCCTACCAAATGGTTGCCGATGATACCAGCCCAAACATTGACACTAAATCTCTGCTGGAATGAGGATACCTCTGTGCTGTGTGGGTTAGTTTTCGACCCGGAATGGAGGTTATGGAAGTTTATGATACCATCCCTGGTGAATTAAGATTTATTGTCCACAGAATTCGGCCCAGAAACGCCCTGTCGTCAATGTCGCGTATCAGAATCCAAGTGCTAAATTCCAGTCTTCTCGCGAAATCTCCTTCCAGTAGTCCTTGGACTAGGTGATGGTGATATAAACGAAAATCACTTCCTGTTTCTCTTAACCTTCGGAAAGTCCGTGTAAATACCCCTCTTTGTGGTGCTCGCCGATTAGGAAATCTCCTTTCATATTCCAGTACAGGCGATCTCTCGATTTCGTCTCCTACACCATAAATGTAAATAATTTGACTGCTGACTTGCTGACTGACCCTTTTGTATAGTAAAATTTCCATCAGGTACGAGAAACAGACCGCCAGGATACAAGGGTGTGAATTCTGGCTAACACAAGCTAATATCTGCAAAATTACACTAACATTTTTATAACTTTATAATTATAAAAAAATTAATTACGTGTTAACCCAAAACAAACATTTTCGACTTTTTATATTAAAAATTTGGTTTATTTAAAGAATTTCCTTCCTAAAGTGCAATAAAATAATTAGGTAATCAGGGACTTCTAAGGATGCGGTTTTCCTAATCCTTTGTCTACTTTGCCATGTTGCATCTTTATGGAAAGATAATAAAATGGGCAATCCAATAAAAATAAAAAACAGGTGTACTAATGACATGAAATTCGGAGAAAATTTGGGAAAATGCCGAATTTTAGGTAATCGCAAACATTTTTTTTTACTTTTGGAAGTGACTGTACTGGAATTGGAAGGAGTTAGATCTACATTTTTAGAATCTTGGGAATGACATTGGGATTATGGTCTTTTAGGGTTTGTGTAATGTCGCTGTGTTGGGTAGATCAAAAGATAAAAATAAAAGAGTAATGTGTACTGGAATATCAAAGAAGATTCCCTAACCGGCGAGTACCCCAAAGAGGGGTATTTACACGGACTTCCAAAGATTAAGAGAAACAGGAAGTGTAACCTCACACGACATGGAGACACGACTTTGGGAACTTCTTCCGACGTCGAGCACCAAATAGTAACGATCCTGACCTTGAGACGAGCACGAAACGAGTCGCAAGACGATTAGGAGGGTTTTCATCTAAGGTTTGGAAGGCTGTTTATCGAGGGGGATTACGACCATATCACCATCACCCAGCTCAAAGACTACTAGAAGGAGACTCCGAGAGAAGACTGAAATTTAGCACTTGGCTTCTGGAACGCAACATTGACGATAAAGCGTTTCTGGACCAAATTTTGTGAACAGATGAATGTCAATTCAACAGGAATAATATCACGAATTTCCATAACCTCCAGAAATTGTCGAACACTAAACCACACAGGGCAAAGGTGACCTCATTCCAGCAGAGATTCAGTGTCAATGTTTGGGCTGGTATCATCGGCAACATTTCGTAGGACCATTCATTTTGCCGCAAGTGCTTAATAGTGAAATTTATGCGGACTTTTTGGACAACACACTGCCAGATCTAATAGAGGAGAACCCTATAGATAATCTTAGGGGAATGTTTCACCAATACGATGGAGTACCAGCGCATACGGCTAACATTGTGAAGGCAATACTAAGTGAAAAATTTCCTAATCGCCGGATTGGAGGAGATGCACCGATTCCTTGGCCTGTTAGATCTTCAGACCTTACTCCATTGGACTTTTTCTTATGGGATCAATGAAGGATGAAGTGTATTCAAGCCCAGTTAACAATAGTTAGCCGAATTGGGAATGCAGCGACGAAAATATGGGAGAGGCTGGCTGCAATACGCCTTAAACAGGGACTTAGAAGGAGATTGTTGGCATGCATCCAAAGTGGCGGTGGACATTTTGAACGGCTTTTGTTACTTATAAAGATTAATTGTAATAACTTTTAAATTGAATAAAAAGCATTTTAGAATTAATTTGAAATTAATTTCTATGATATGTTGATTTTTATAATCCTCTCCGATTGGATTTCTACGTATAAATTTCTACATATTTTCTCTACGTGAACATGTTGCACCTCTTTGGAGAGATAATAAGATGGGCAATCTAATAAAAAAAACCGTTCAACTCGAGCGAAGTAAGAAAATATTAAAATATTTCTAAGCGCGATCGGCGTTTCTAATAAAGAAAAGCTAAATTCCTTTGGCTCTTTGTCAACAGCAGCACCAAAGGGTTAGCTTTTCTTTAGATCACAAGTACACAATGTACGAAATAATCACATGACCCAAGCAAATTTTCAAAAATGTTTAATAACTTGGAATTGCAAAAAATTCCGAACTAAACATTTTTTTCAATTTTGGAAGTGACTGTACCTGCAATGTTAGGAGTTAGAATAACATTGTTGACAATTTTTGAAAGGTCATTCAGATAGTAGTTTTTTAGCGTTTTTTTTATGTAGCGTAGCTGTGTTGGGTAGATCAAGAGATAAAAATAAAAGAGTAATGTGCACATAATGAAAAACTGGCATTTATGAATCACCTTGTAACTCCGAAATGGTTCGGATTGACCCCCCCCCCTGCCATAAAATTTTTTGTTTGACTAGGTGAGATCTATCACCCCACTCATTTTGGCATGTCAGATCTGAAACACCCTGTATATATATATATTACTATAGCTTAAGTTTTTATAGTATTAAGGACTAAATTGTTGCACTTACTTCACAAGCAGATACGCTTCAGATCAAGGATAATCTTATGTATAATATAACAAATTTCATTCTTTGGCATTGACAAATATAACTGCACATCATCTGAATATTTGACTACATTACAGTTCAAATCTAATTTCCTCAGACCAAGAATATACACAGTAAATAAAAAGGATCCCAAGTTGGATGCTTGTGGTACACCAAACAGTAATTCAGTACACCCCAACAAAAGATCTTTCACGCAAGCACACTGAGATCGTTTGGTAATATAAGTTTTAACCAAGAAATCAAAACTAGATTACAGTATATTGAACAAAAGAACATAATCAATCAAGTCAGAAGCCTTGGAAAAATCTAGTAAAACAAGCATAGTCACCCTTTTAGGTCCCCGGCACTTCTTATATCTTCAGAGGTCTTTATCGAAGCTCTAACCGTGCTTGACCGTTACGCAAACCATTTTGATTTGATGATAACAATTCATCCGATTCTACAAATTCGAAAATCTGCTGATGCATTAACCTCTTTAAGACCTTATAAATATTGGATGATAATAAGAAGATCGATTAGGAGATAAACTTTTAGGTATTTGAACTACCCTGGCAGATTTCCAAGCGTCGGGGAAATTAGACGATGTGAAATTGAAGTTAAAATTGTGATGTAGATATGGTAAGATATAAAAGAAAAAATTACAGATCTGGTGTCAGGGAAATTCAATTAAGTAGAAACAGATTTAATAGATATTTCACTGCTAACACGATATCCTCCCCAGAAAATAAAAGGGGTCGGAAAATGTTCTACTTCTGGTCACCTTTGATTCACAGGTCTACAAAAAATGGGGTCATGATTGTTTCTGGGCAGCTGGGGGTCATTTCGGAAGTAATTTGCTGCGAAAAATCCAAATTCGAGGTCAGAATTGGGCCATCAGCTCAGGATTTTAGATATTAGAGGTTATGTACGCGAAAAATGGTCTTTTTAGCTTAACTAACTTTGCTAGAAAAAATCATAGATGAATGTTCCATGGCTTATTTTAAAGCGTAAGAGTAATATTAAATGATGCAGCTAGAAAAATAGACCAAAAACAATTTGTGCATCCTGAACGTAACCTCAAAAGTAGACTAAATGACCATTTTTTGAGTACAGAACCTCAAATATCTCAAAATTCTGAGCTGATGGCCCAATTCTGACTTGAAATTACTTCGGAAATGACTCTTAACTGCCCAGAAACAGAATCTTGTAGACCTGTGATTACTTGAAATACCTGAAGTCAAAAATTCGTTAAAATCATCTGCGGAAATGCTTGCCTGGTAATATTACGTAAAACAAGCAATCTCATTTATTCTTAGCCGAGACCATAGATATTTAGCTTTGGACGTATGTATTACAGTGTCGAAATGCTGTCTTTTAGCTCTAATTATACTTCTGGTAACCAAGTTGCGCTGGCTAACAAAAAGTAAACGATTTTCCTCAGTCCTATTTTTTTGATACAACATATCACTAGTAGCTATTAACATTTCTATGCTACCCAAAAACGAGGAAGGCTTACCTGTTCGTTTACGCACAGTTTTAATAGGCTCATGCTCATCATACACAAAAATATCTTGTCATTGAAAATTGTCACCTTTGTAACAAAATCTATTGCATTACATATATTTCGACAAATTGAAGAAGTCATGGAACAGAGAAGATGAAATCATGATCAGACGAAGGAAGGATGACTGATTATGGAAATTAACCTTGCTGAGACAATTCACTATGAAGAACGATAATGTGGTTTCATAAAGATAGGCCGGGTAATTATTGGTAGCACACTCCAGTCCCAAACCATTCACATCACTAATTGGGATATTTTGCTTATTGTAATAAGATGTCATAGTTCTATTAAAATCTTCACCAATACTTAGGTTATCCAAAGTGCGGCACTCAGCATCAGGAAATCAAAGAAAGCCCTCGGATATACTTTTGGTAGATTATAAACCGCCAAAAGCAAAGTGAACATGCAATTATGTATCATCTTTAAAAACAAGAACTCAGTATCGCTGATTTTACCAGATTTTCATAAAAATGGCCTGGAAATCGTCACTCAAAAAACTTGCGACAGCTCCACCTCGGCGTCGGCAATGACCATTTCTAAAAGTGCGATAACCAGGTACTCCAATTAACTCATTATTGAACCAGGATTCACTTACAAATACGCACATGGCAATAAGCTGCGAACTTTAACATGACGAGAATACTTTTTCCTGGTTTTGTAAAAGTTTTTATCATAACTTTGAACGACATAACAATATTCAAAATTCCTCACTCCCCTTACCCTAATTCCCTTTCGACTAAACCATGCTAACGCATCAAAGGGTTGTCCCCTAGGCTTTAGCCACATCCTAAAAAAATGGTTACCCTTATTGAATTAAATTTTGAAAATTTCAATAAAATTAAAAATTCTCCAGATTTTCAAAATTAAATAATTATCCTATGTGTTAATTAAATACCAAGGAGGTGCTTATTGTACAATTAAACTTTGTTTAAAATGAATTTCATTTCTTAATTTGACTACACTTTTAGTAAACCAAACATTCTTATTACATCCTGAGATCTATCTATCTGTTCTTTTTCAGTTCATTACCTTTATGAAAAGAATATATAATTAATTTCGCTTATTTCACTGAATTTCCTTATTTCCTCATTATAACGGACTAATTTATCCCAATTTTTTTAAACGTATTGGTTGTAAGCAATTACCTTAACTAATTGTTCTGTCTTTATCTTTAATTATCTTTCCGTAACCTCTCGTGGGGCATGGTAGGTAGAAGACCTAAAATTTAAAGTGGATTCCGAACTACTGATATTTTCTCTGCACCATGGCTTTTTTATCGTGATCTGTTGTCGGCAGAAAACAACAATGGGTCGTCGTCGGTGCGATTCGAACTCGGGGGCTCCGAGTTAGTAGGCTGACACCTTATCACTTACTCCACCGACGATTAACTATAACATACCAATAAAATATAAAACTAATTTTACCTTTTTAATTGGCCGACAGATCGTATATGAGCAAATTAAACGGTTGCAACATTAGCTGGTATTTTTATCGCAGTAGATAAGTCTCATCGTCTTAAGAACTTATCTTCAATGTTCCGCTTCTTCCTGACCAAGAAATTCTTCTTATTGTTTTTTTAAAATATGATTTGCAGCAAAAGGAGTTTGAAGCGTCCCAACAAAATAAAAAAAAAATTATGCTGTGAGTATTTATCTGTAATTAAACGAGATAATTTCGCAGTACCACTTCTATATTTACTATAGGACAAAATACCAACAAAAAGGTAATTTTTTTATTTTCTTTTCTTTCCTTGCAAAATGAACTATTATTTTGGATTCTTAAATTCGTGACCGTAACAAGATTCGGTGTTAAATGAGAAGAAACCGCTCGCCTTTGAAATAGAGTCCGCTGCTGAGCTTTACATAGTTTTCGTTATCTTGTCACTATTAACAGATTAAGCCAACGTGATATTTGTTATTATATTAAAGTTCACAAAAATTTGTTGCTGAATGTGAATGAACTTTCAAGGCTTGTTCTTGACATTCAAACCAATTTTTGGCGTACTTAATCAGAAAAATTATTTAAGAGTGTTATCTGAACATATGAACATTTTTTTGCATAATATATGGGTTTTCTAAAAATAGGCTTGTTCTTTTGGAATTATTTTTTAAATCATTATTAGATAATGTAACCTTTAATTTGAAGCCTGGAAGGGGTTTTTGGTTTCGTTTCTTCCCATTCAGATTTAATTTCGGTCTCCTTCATTTGTTAATTGAGTTATGATTTAATTTGAATTTAAGACCGATTTTAAATTTGTATTTATTCACTAGGTTATAGTTAACGTAGTATTTATTAAGCACCATCAGTTGAATTGTGTTTTCCTTGCACGTCCTTAATAACTAAATTAAAGATTACTGCTAAGTGCGGATTAATAAAAAATGCAGCTCAATTTGACAGTCTTTCATTTAAAATTAAATTGTTGGCGAAAATCATCTTAATGCGAATCAAGAATGCAATCGAGCGCACTCTTACCAATGAATAGGCAGACTTTCGTCAGGGTTTCTTCTGCAGCGAATACATCAACACCTTCTGAAATATTATCGAGAAATCCACCGAATGGAGGTCCTCTTTACATCTGCTGTTCGTCGATTTTGAGAAGGCGTTTAACAGCGTTGATCGCGAATATATGTGGGCAGCTTTACGTAGGTGAGGCATCCCAGAAAAATTATCACCATCATAAAGGAGTTCTACTCAGGAGCCCAATGTTACGGCCTACAAAAGAGAAAACTGCCCCAGCCCGTCCAAGTGCTGAATGGAGTGAGACAAGGATGCATACAGTCACATTCGCTTTTCCAACGCGAGGGATTAGATGGAAATTCTTTAACCACCTTACCTTACCACCTGGACTATGCTCGTATCCCATCCCACAAACAAAGTCATGTAGCCCAAATATCCGAAGCCTTGAGCAGAGAGGGTCGCAGAGCAGGTTTTAAGATCAATGTTGCTAAATCCAAACTTATGAGCTCCGGATCTTCGAGTCGAACGTAAAATCTGCTCTATTGTACGGCTGTTCAACATCGAAAGTGACCTGTCAAATAACATCTAAGCTAGAAGTCTTTGTCAAAACCTACATAGACTTAAAGGCCAAGACGAGATAGTCTTCAGTATTCGCAGACAAAAGTGGCAATGGATAGGTCAACACTAAAAAAAGAGCAATCGCACAGCAGGTTCTAGATTGGCAACCAAATAAGAAGCCGAATTAGAGGACTACCAGACCAGGTGGAGAGTCGGTGTAATAGACGGCCTATGCCCTAAAAGGGGTTAAAGTAACCAGAGAGAGTTCATATGTTGTTGTTTCTTCTCTCTATTAGGTTGGTTTTTGTTGTTGAATTCGTCATCTTATGTTGTAGCTTCATACAACATACATATTGTTCAAACTTTGTTGATTTTTCTCATAACTTCGATTGGTCTTAAGTCTTCTTTCTTTAATTTAAAGTAGTGTTCCTTAAGTTGTGCCTTACCTTTTAAAGAAACCACAGAGAGAGATTTCCTTGTAAACCCATTATTTTATCTTATTTTTATCCATTAATAGATAAATTGGTGCAAGTGTTACTCGCGCACCGACAGTTACGTATAGCACAACCACTAAATTTCCAGATTTGGTAAATAATTTTAAAATAAGTAAACCTTGCTTACATTGAAATACTATTTTCCGACCCAGAAGCCTGAAATTATTATTTCAATGTAATTAGGATCCGCTCTCCATTCGCTTGCGCATATCGTGAACAAAATTAATGATCTGGCAAATTTTTTTTTTAATATTGTAAAAATTGGAAACCATAAAATTGTTACATTCCTAAGACCGCCTTGCGACTTAACTTGAAAGGACCTTAATCACAAAGAGAACCAACACTTAGTTACAAAAGTGTACATACACGCCTAACGAAATTTCAGAAAAATAGTGGAAATGTTAAAAAGCTATTAGGTATTTTGTGTTGATTGACGTAATTATTTTACTAATTAAAAATTATATAACTATTTACACAAAGTTCCAACAGAAATCAGAAGATTTTTTAACGGAACCCATGGAATCTAGAGTTGAAGTAAATGTGAATATCCGGTTCAGTTTGCTGTGATGAGTTTTCGAACATATTTTCAAAGTGATAACGTGAAGTGGGCGGTTGGTTGGTTGATTTAAGTTTCAACGAGTTCAACACTCCACTGTAAGACCCGGTTGTTGTTCACGGTATATCACACGCAACGAAGCCAAGCCGAGGATTTAATAATAATAAGAATAATCTTTATTAATTGAATTTATTACATATATAGTCGATAATTCTTCAACTCAATTTAATCCTTTACAAACAATTACTATATAAAGAGCAAATAAAGATAGTTTAAATCCCGATACAATGTGATAGATAAATTTGACAAACTTAAGCTATTAATTACCAACCATTTTTTCTGTGTTTTAACAAATAAACTAAGACAATGACTTGATGTCGTCTGTCTGAATCTGACAAATCAATTAAGTACTTAATTATTAGGCAGATTCTTAAATTTGCCTCCTTACTCTGCTACCTTTAGTCTAAAGTAAACTGCAAAATACCAAAAAAGAAAAACCAAAACGTAAAAAGAAAACAAAAAGAAAAACAAGTGATTTAAAATTAAATTTACGGCAAAAAAAGCAACACTTTAAATCCATAGACACAACACAGGAACAGATGTGGTAAAGCACTATAGAATAACAACTATTATGCTATTATGCATTAAACTCCTCTACCATCATATTTCTATATTCAAGGGCCGATTTAGTATATTGATATAAAAGATTCCCAGTTTTCACCATTTAAAAGCGCTAAGATTTCGTTATGGGCTAGGGCATTCTTGTTGAAATAGTAGCGTCTGAACTCAGATAGTAATGGACACATAACTAGAAAATGTGATAAATTTTCCTCTTCGTTTCTATTGCATAATGAGCATAACCGACTGCTTGACGTGCTCCACGCGAAAGTATTTAAACTTAATAGACCACCTCTGCATTTAATAATATACCTGATTTTTTCCAAGGTGTTCGAGTCTTTGAAGTAGAATCTATCTGCAAGATCATAATCTAGTAGATTATATAACTCATGCCTTATGCTTTGTCGCCCTTTATCAATTGTAAGTTTTTTAAGGAACTCAGCCACCTTGTCTTGAATATTTTTTAACGCCGGAGTTATATTATTTATTAAGTCTATATCGACGTTAAACTGATCAGAGTATTCTTTCCATTTTTTAAACTCTATTATTTTCCTAGCTAATATCTTTGGCAATCTGTCATCTGGCATTTTTTTTAAAACTTTTACCATATAGTTGAAGTGAGTTTGTAGGGTGTAAAGATATAGGTCAGAAGCATTTAATTCCAAGCCGAGGATGTAATTCAGGGTAAATTTTGGAAGGCCCAGTAACCTTTTCAGGAAAGATCTTTGCAATTTCTCGACCTCTTCATACATATTATATCCCCAAACTTGGCAAGCATAGCATATAACCGAGCGAGCGACTGCATCGAAAAGCCATAATTTTGCCGTAAGCGCTACAGTTTTATTGCCTATGAAGCGGCCCCATGTAATATTTAACGCATTTTTTGCACTTTCGAGCTTTTCTACTAGATCATTTTTCATTGATAAGCCAGATGTCAGTGTTACTCCCAAGTACTTGTATGCACCTACCACTTAAATTGGAACCCCGCCCAGCGTCCAGTTTTCCGCTCTCCCCCTTCTCCCTCCCCTGCTGAAGACCATAATTTTTGATTTGCCTAGGTTAATATGCAGAGACCATAACTTACAATATGCAAGCAGATTGTCAATCATCTGCTGCAGAATTACCGGACTATCAGCAAGCATTACCAAATCGTCAGCATACATAAGGAGCCGGATGTGGACCCCCTCAACAGTAATCCCCCCTCCCACCGCCTCATGCAGATCATTGGTATACAGAGAGAAAAGTAATGGACTCGCAGGGCAACCCTGTTTCAGTCCTATTTGAGTCTCGAACCATGACGATAATTTGTTGCCATCCCAAATAGCTGCCTTTGTGTTCCCATAAAGGTTCTGCAAGGTTTTTATAAATTTTGATGAAACACCTAAATTATATAACTTATGAAACAACACATTCTTATTAATTGTATCGAACGCGACTTTAAAGTCTATAAAACATCCATAAACCTTTATAATTCCTACGTTCCAGGCTAAATTGATCAGATTTACAATGTTGAAAATATTGTCTATGGTAGAATACTGACTCCTAAATCCGGCTTGGAATTCCGTTAATATTCTATTTCTCCGTTCCCACTGTTCCAACCTGTTAACTAGAATCCCTATAAAAATTTTTGCCACCACATCTATGAAAGAGATTCCTCTATAGTTGCCTGCCATATTCGGGTCTCCCTTCATATGGACAGGGAATATAATATTTCTTAAAAACGACTCAGGCACAATTTTCTTCTCATATATGTTATCGAAAGCAGTAACTAATACGTCGATAAAGTTGCGGGTAGAAAATTTAAAAAATTCGTAAGTCACCCTGTCATGTTCAGGTGCTTTATAATTTTTGGCTCTATTCAAGACCCATAAGACTTCCTCCGCCACCACTGGTTCGTCCAGAAGTTCATCCAGTGCGCAAGGCTGTGCGTACTGTATGCTTACATGGCTCACTTGTGGATTCAAGAGTAGACGAAAGTGCTCAACAAACTCACCAGCAGAAATTGCAGAGCCAAGTATTTTACCCTGACTTTCTTTACTAACTGACCACCACTCTTTACTGTCGGACACTTGAGATAGTCTTCGACTCAGACTTCGGAAGTAGGTGATCTTTTTTTCCCTACACAATATTTTAAATGTTTTCTTTTCTATTACGTAAAGAGATTTTATAAATTCTGAGTTTGTCTTCCTAAACCTATTAAGCATTTGGAAACATGTTCTTCGGGCTTTATATCATTGATTATCAAACCATTTGTTTTTAAAATTTGGAGCTTTCTCCTGGGGTAATTGGGTAGCCGCCCTTACGATAGTACGATGATCCTTTCCAATCTGATTAGCTGACACTGCTTTTCTGACGATATTAATTTCTACTTCTACTTTTTGCCAGACTGACTGCATTTATACCGACTTTAGTAAGGCCTTTGATAAGCTGTCTCACTCTATTATCGTTTTCAAATTGGCCAGGTTGGGTTTCCCGGCTCAACTCATTGCATGGATTAAGTCGTATTTATACAATAGGACTTATAGAGTACGTTTTCGTGGCGTGCTCTCTGATGCTTTTGTGGCTCCTTCCGGCGTTCCTCAGGGTAGTCATCTTGGGCCTCTGCTGTTCATCTTGTCTATTGATCACATTACTTATTTGCTTCAAAGAAGTAAAATTCTTATTTATGCGGACGATATCAAGATTTTTCTCCCAATCATATCTTTTGCGGATTGCGAGATATTGCAGTCAGACCTGCAAATATTTTATAGCTGGTGTGTCAATAATAATCTTAAATTAAACATCGGTAAATGTCAGGTTATGACCTTCTCGAGGTCCATCAACTGCTGTACTTTTCAGTACAAGTTTGAAGATACTTGTATTCAACGGGTGGAAGGAGTGAAGGATTTGGGTGTGTATCTTGATAGGCAACTTAACTTCATCCCCCACATTAATAATATCGTTGCCAGGGCCAGCTCTATGCTGGGTTTTATCCTTCGTTGGTCCAGGGAATTTCCTAGCCCTCACATAAGACTCCATCTTTATACATCCCTTGTTAGACCACTGCTGGAGTATGCTAGTCCGGTTTGGTCTCCGTTTTATGGATCTCACACTAAACGTATTGAATCTGTACAGCGCAGATTTGTGAGATCGGCCCTTCGTGCTTTGCCGTGGAGTGACCCTTTTATTCTACCTCCATATGGTGATCGATTGGGACTGTTACAACTTGCTACTCTCGAGAAGCGTCGCTGGGTTGCCGATATAATTTTTCTACACCAGGTTCTGCAGGGAAAGATTGACAGTGCGGAACTTTCTTCCAAAATATCACCTTGAGAACTGTCCTATTCCCTTCGAAACCGTTCGAACTTTCAGATAGCTTTCTCGCGCACTAGTTACGGTATGTTCGAGCCTGTTAATCGCATGTGTA
Source organism: Leptarthrus brevirostris (assembly GCA_964036015.1). Lineage (NCBI taxonomy): Eukaryota > Metazoa > Arthropoda > Insecta > Diptera > Asilidae > Leptarthrus > Leptarthrus brevirostris. The sequence continues at coordinate 167,761,935 of OZ038371.1, read as the reverse complement.
GGTTTGCTAATGGTGTTGGTGATGTATTTAGCACTAACGTAGACAAGTTAACATTAAAGAGGAACCTTTATAACTTGCAACCATCCTGTTGGACTCACTTGTCTTTGTTCTTTTCGATTTTGTTTTTTGTGTGGTGTAAAGTTTCCTTCCTTGTATGTTTTGTATTGACTTGGCTTAAGGCCTGTGCATCCCTGATTGTTATGTTTGGGTGTATTTTGGCTTTTGTTTATTAATGATCTTATCTTTGTTTACTAATGATCGATCAATAACTGCGGATAACTTATTATTATTAACCGCATGTGTAGGGCCGTGGATATGTGTCCTGTTTTTGACCTGGCTCTTGCCGGAGATGTGCTTGAACGTTCTCTGTTATCTCTGCACCCCTGATTGTAGTGTTTTGGATTTTTACTAATATTTTATTGCATGGGTTATGGAAGCCTCATTCGCCTCAATATATGTTATATTCTGGTGAATACGTCAATTGATTCCAGGCTCTTGCTTGTGAAGTTAGCCTTCTGAGTTAGAAGGGTTAATTCTATTCTTGTATTTGAATCTATTTTGATAGGATTCTGTATGCTGTGTGCGTCAATTCAGTTTGGGGAGCAATGATAAACTTTCTTCTACTGTGCAAACCTTATTCAATTGTACCTTGAAGCAAATCGGCATATGATCAGAGTGATTACGAGCGTCTACCCTGAACTGTCTTACGCGACCCAAGATGTCCAAGAATACAGCCGCAATATCAATCACAGATGCCAAGCCGAGGATTTAACAAAAGTTTAACAAAGTTATCTCCCAGTGACTTCCTTCTGATGCTCGCGAGGTTTGGCGAATTACAAAGAAGATAAAGTATGGTTCAGAGCATGTAAAGTAAACAAATGTATTGGCCCGGAGGTCCCAAGATCGAACCCCACGGCAGCGACCAATTGTTATTGTTTCGATGATAACATATGGGGTTGCATATTAATATCGGCAGTTCGGTGAAATTCTTTACTCGGCCCATGCCCCACAAGGAGACAAAGAAATTGGAGGGAAACTGGCCGTAAGGAAACCTTTCCTTTCCGGATTGCTTTTCCCTACAGAATTATACAGAAGCACAATTTTTTGTCGAGAATTTTTGAGTACAATGACTTGAAGTTGATAAGCAAATTTTTATCTTACATTAGTAACAGCGATAAATGATGATGATATTGTCATAAATCTCCTTCTGTCATAAAACGATTATATTGTTTTATTCCTGCAATTAAGAGTGATTGTAAAATGGTCTTACTCCATTACTCCACTTCAGCGGCATCTTGAGAGAATTTATCAATCATAAAAGTAAAAATATAAATTCTTTTCTCTTGTTTTTTGGTATATTATTCAAAGATGACCTAATAGGTGGCTTAAAACGACATCTTATTAGATAAGACGTGAGGTACCGTTAATTTTGTAACCGCTATCTCGCGATAACCATTATCAAATCGCAGCAATTTTCATCCTACAATTAGAGCTAAACTGTATATTAATAGCTATCTTGAAAAGAAGGCATTTTTCTCTAATCAGCACGTATTTAAATTGTTTTATTATTTTTTTCAGATATTTGAATCTCATTGGTATTGTAGGCCATTAAAATTGGAGAATTAATTGTTAATTATCAACTTTTTTTATTCATTTTTGAATCGAGTGCTATTCTTCGACCTTTAACAACGATTTTTAAATGATTTCTCCAATTTTTGATAGAAATACTCCTCTACGAAAAATTTTTTATATTTTGTTTTAGTTTCTTCGGAGCTCGTAAAATAAGCACTTGTTTTACCCATTTCGATTAGAAATCTATGGATGTTGACTATAGGAAAACTCAATACTGGCGATACACACCATTTTGGGTGAAATAACGCCCGCAGCCAACTTCAGGGGCAATTTTTGAAGTAATCGGGTAATCGACATAATGCGGTTCTACTTTTTCTACTTTCTCTTCTCCAGGATATTGCCTGGGGATCGGACACGTGCTCCACGTAACCTCAACGAATTCGCAGAATTTAAGCTTGTAATACTCGTAAATTGAATTGCTTATTGTAGTTTCTGCGTTTTTACGCTACCACAAGTGACGCCTAACATCTTAAGATTTTATTAAGAGAGCGTTTATTCGCATCACCCGTGTCCGTGTAAAAGAGCTTTACACGGAGTACACGGATCCGTGTATTCCGTGTACACAACACGTTCCGTCAAATTTTTATTAGACTTTCTGGGAGGAAGAGGTATATTAATCAGGCTTTTAGTTGCTTTATTAACTGTGGGAGGGGGGGGGGGGGTTGGGGGCTGCCCCGCCAGGTTTGTACCTAGAAGAGGCTGTGAAGAACTATTACCAGTAATATGAATATTTACGTTCCGTGTAGCCCGTGTAAATGTTGCGTACACGGAGTACACGGATCCGTGTTCTCCGTGTAAAAGCTCTTTTAAAAATTAAGAAATCTGTTACTATCACCCTCCACCCTCCCTCTTAATATATACCCTATAGTACCAATAATAAAGTTTTGCAACTTTCAAATTTTGAATCACTCTCTAGTTCCTGTAACCCTTTGTAGGGCATGGGCGGAAGAAAAACTTCACCGTTCATATTTTCGTTCAATATTGAAATCTTCAGACGACTATCAACAACCTTAGGTTCTAAATCTTTCTAAATAAATAAAGATTTACAACAAAGATTAATCCATTCTACAAAAACAAAACATTGCGGTATATTATACATAGTAACACATTATCGTATATTTTACTAAATTATATTTAATTAAAAAAAAGATAAATGCACAAAGGTAACAAATGTTCTTTTCAATATGCGAAGTAAATTAAGTTAAATGTCTGAGTAAAATAAATTAGCAATGAAATAAGTTAAAGCTAAATGGTAACTTCCAAATGAATTTTCTAGATATATTTTCAAATTCATCTCTGCTTCTTTTTAATGAATTTCAATCGGGAATATGAGATAATCCTATAACTGAAGCATTATTTGTCCTAAATATTCTTTGGCTATAAGGAAGTTCTCCGATTATGTGCTCCTGGAGAAGTTTTAAAGCAGCTTTGGAATGTCCTGTTCCATGGAATGCCAGAGTCGCATCACGCCCAGCGTAGTCTAAGATTACATCTTCTCCACCTGGATGCTGTTTAAGAAGATAAAATCAAACTTTTAGAACTTTTCAAATAATATATTTTAATCGGCTACCGTATCCAGAAATTTGGTGACATCATAAACTCGATCATAAACCACAATCCAACAATCAGAAATGTGATCGTGATTAGACACCTCATCAAGATCGATTTCAGGTAGAATGGACGGATTTCTAACGTCGCTGTTGAATGAAGAGTGAGGAGCCTTGGACTGATTTATTCTAAGTGTCTTGAGATCCACCGGATTGCTAAAAGAAGAACTTTCGAAAGATTCCATTTCTGGACCAATAATTTTATTTGTTTCCACTATTTCCATGTCTTCCTTTTACCAGAAAACTAAAACACTGAGACGACGCTTTACAGAAAACGACAAGGAAGGAAAATCAACTAATCAGTTCGGAAGCAAAATAACAACTAACTTGAGTTCCGAAAAGTAAGAGGAAATCTTTTAATAATCTTGTGATACCACAAACGAGGAAACATCTAGTAACTAGCACCGCGCCGGCAGCATCACACATACTTATATCGCGAGATTAAAGGTTTACCAGAAATAACAACAGAGCATTAGATAGTGACGCATTGCAATGCTTTATTTACATTAACAGTGCATGCTATGATAAGTGAAGCATTCAGCAGCGTTATGCTTCATTGGGTTACAGCAATTATGCAATTTTTAACAGCAGCAGGGAACTAGTTCTTCTTCAATACATAGCCAATTTACGTAATCTCAGGGTTGTAGACAATTTAGCTGAAGAACGTCTAAATGCTGTTCAAGTGCAGTCTCTTCGTCTTAATTGCATAATAATCAACGCGCTGAGGATTGGTTCAATGGATTATTTAACCGATAACACTTTATAGAAGAAAAGAAATGAAGACGATGGCTTCACTTAACTACGTTCCAAATCCAGAAAACTGTTTTCTGATTTCGTCGTATTTACGTTTGACTTAGGCGTTTGTCAGTTAAATATTTACTAAACACTGAAACGAAAAATCATAACACCCAAAATTAGAATACGTCAGATCAAGTACTCTTTTTGACTTTTTAGTTGACAACTTTACTCTTAGTTGGATAAGAGATTTTTAATTGCAGAAAAAAGTTTGAATAATTCACGTGTGTAAGCAAGAGTTTTTAAAATCTTATATCACTCCGCTTATCTTAACTCACTGTTAACACTTTCTCAAGAATAAATATTTTAAAACAAACGAATGTTCAAGGAAAGATAACAACACACTGGGGGTGCTGGCGAGACCTGACATGGCGTTTTCACCAGATTATATAAAAATATTTTTTTGTTATAAATGTTCATCGAAATAAACTTGGAAAATGCAATAATTAGTAAGCGAATTAATCACTATAATTGCGCTTTACTTTTTGCTTATGAGCTTATCTCTGTTGTTTTCACCTTTTAATTTCTAACGTATTACATGTGCGCCAACGAAAGAGGATTTATCTGAGAAATTGTCTATTTCGTAAATGTTATATGAGTAATTACTGCGAACTTTGATTTTACAGTTATTTTAGCTTTTGATTGTTACCTGATGGTTTTATTTTAGGTGTTACATTATATCAACAGTTATGTAAACTAAACTTGACGAAAATACATAGGTACGTTGCTTCAAAAACACGTTTACTTTCTGATTATTCGAATGGTACATAAAGTTACCTACACAAAGTTAATATGTTTTTATAGAAATCATAAAATATTATTTTAATGTATCTATTTATTTTTAATTTATGGATATATTTGTCGATACTGACAGAGATTCTTATTATTGGTGCTTTAAGGGGCATACGACTTTTTTGGGCTGTATTCCACTCGTTTTTCAAAAAATTTTTATAACAAGAGAAAGGATCGCTTTTTTGAATTTCGAATGTTTAAAACAAATGGCGGCCATTCAAAGTAAAAGTATCGCTTTCTAGGTATGAATCTAATTTTTAATTGGAACACAAACTTCGAGAATATGAATAAAATCGATCGGTTCGTTTTCGACCAATCCTTGTTACCAATTTTCAAAACGTGGTTTCCAGATAATTTCGTTTAAAGTTTCAGAAGAAGTTTAAATTGTGACAAATTTTGTTTTCCAACTTACATGTCATAGTAATCAGGGGCCATATAACACGAATCCCCCCCCCCCACCATCGAGGATTTTCAGCCACGAGATTTTGATTATTGGCCAGTCGGCGAAGCACACGAGCCTCCCGCGTCGTGTTTGCGCTCGGATTTCGGTTGGCTCGCACCGAATTGCAGGAAAGGCTCTTGGGGCGCTTAGATCGCGTTTCATAGAAAGTGCCGTCCGTAACTCTCAGAATTTCTAAAATTTCTCTAAGCGGATTTGTATATAGACCAGCGATGTCCAAACCTATGCCCGCGGGCAAGTGAGGTTTTTGAGCTTTAAATCCGTATGTTTGGCTGTATTCGGTTTCCTGTTTTTGCATGTTTTAATTGATAAAGCATACAAAAGTTAAAAAAATCTTATATTTATTTTGTAAGCAATTATAAAATACCTTAAGATATACGACCTTTTGCAAACATTTGAACGTTCTAAATTAAACAAACAGTATGAAATACTTCTAAAGCTTTTAAGCATTCCTCACATTAAGTAGTGTGTGTTTGGACATCACTGATATAGACTCATAGTAAGTGTATCTTTTAAATTCAACAATAAAAAACAAAAAAGTCGTATGCCCATTAAGTACATGGCAGCAATCTTATACAGTACATTTAACATATGGAACAAGTGAATACAATTGTAATGTGAATAGAGAAATTAATTCATATTGCAAAAATGAAAATTTTGGAAAATGAATTACAGTACAACTGGGATATTACGAACTCTTTTATATTTTTTTATAGAATTAACCCTTCTAACTCAGAAGGCGCACTTCACAAGCAAAAGCCTGGAATCAAGTGACCTATTCACCAGAATATAACATATATTGAGGCGAATGAGGCTCCCATAACCCATGCAATAAAATATTAGTAAAAATCCAAAACACTACAATCAGGGGTGCAGAGATAACAGAGAACGTTTACGCACATCCTTAGTAAGAGCCAGGTCAAAAATAGGACACATATTCACGGCCCTACACATGCGGTTAATAATAATAAGTTATCCGCAGTTATTGATCGATCATTAGTAAACAAAGATAAGATCATTAGTAAACAAGCCAAATACACCCAAACACAACAATCAGGGATGCACAGGCAGCTTAAGCCAAGTCAATTCAAAACATACAAGGAAGGAAACTTTACGCCATACAAAAAAACAAAATCAAAAAGAACAAAGACAAGTGAGTACAACAGGATGGTTACAAGTTATAAAGGTTCCTCCTTAATGTTAACTTGTCCACGTTAGTGCTGAAAACATCACCAACACCATTAGCAAACCTACACATGCGATTAACAGGCTCGAACATACCGTAACTAGTGCGCGAGAAAGCTATCTGAAAGCTCGAACGGTTTCGAAGGGAATAGGACAGTTCTCTAGGTGATATTTTGGAAGAAAGTTCCGCACTGTCAATCTTTCCCTGTAGAAGCTGGTGTAGAAAAATTATATCGGCAACCCAGCGACGCTTCTCGAGAGTAGCAAGTTGTAGCAGTCCCAACCGATCACCATATGGAGGTAGAATAAAAGGGTCACTCCACGGCAAAGCACGAAGGGCCGATCTCACAAATCTACGCTGTACAGATTCAATACGTTTAGTGTGAGATCCATAAAACGGAGACCAAACCGGACTAGCATACTCCAGCAGTGGTCTAACAAGGGATGTATAAAGATGGAGTCTTATGTGAGGGCTAGGAAATTCCCTGGACCAACGAAGGATAAAACCCAGCAAAGAGCTGGCCCTGGCAACGATATTATTAATGTGGGGGATGAAGTTAAGTTGCCTATCAAGATACACACCCAAATCCTTCACTCCTTCCACCCGTTGAATACAAGTATCTTCAAACTTGTACTGAAAAGTACAGCAGTTGATGGACCTCGAGAAGGTCATAACCTGACATTTACCGATGTTTAATTTAAGATTATTATTGACACACCAGCTATAAAATATTTGCAGGTCTGACTGCAATATCTCGCAATCCGCAAAAGATTTGATTGGGAGAAAAATCTTGATATCGTCCGCATAAATAAGAATTTTACTTCTTTGAAGCAAATAAGTAATGTCATCAATAGATAAGATGAACAACAGAGGCCCAAGATGACTACCCTGAGGAACGCCGGAAGGAGCCACAAAAGCATCAGAGAGCACGCCACGAAAACGCACTCTATAAGTCCTATTGTATAAATACGACTTAATCCATGCAATGAGTTGGGCCGGGAAACCCAACCTGGCCAATTTATAACGATCGCCCGGGTATTACGAACGGACGCAGTGACTTTGGTTGGTTCTTCTATCAAAGCTATGAAGCCAAACTCTGTTATAAGGAACTGCTGTCTCGGTTTTAGCGAACATAATTCTTAGTAAGCTAAAGGGCAAGAAGGGAGATTTTATAGGAAAAGAACCTTTTAGAGAAATTTTTCCGTTTTTTTTTTTTTTGTCGAAACCAAGTAATTTTGTTCATTCATCGTTTGCCGGTTTTTGGTTGCTAGCAATGACAGTTTAGGTTCATGTGGCTGCCTTAAAGGGCACACTTAGACCTCAATAGGCCCATTGTGATAATGACAGTTTAAAATTGTGGCCATTTAGTGTTTGTCCGTATCGAGCAGTGCATCTGCAAAAGTTTTACTGTTTTCACTAAAGCAATTGTGTATTTATTACTTGTCTCGTTCAGTTTTAAGGTAATTTTTATTTAGGTATATTTAAACCAATTTGTTATTGCATTTTATTTAGTGAAAATGTCAGCAAAGCGGAAGGCATTAGATGTTAGTGAGAAGATAACGATTACTAGGTCATTAGAAGCAGGAGAGAAGAATACGGATTTGACAAAACGACTAAGTCAACCATATCAACAATATGGAAAAATAGGGAACAATGTATAAAGGATCCAAAATCATAAAAATGAAAAAAAAAAATCAGCCACCTCTAAGATCTGATACAGATTCTGCCATTCTAACTTGGTTCAAAGTGCAAAGAAACTTAAACATTCCAATTTCTGGTCAAATTTTAAAAGCTAAGGCCGAATTTTTCGCTAAAGAACTTAGGGATGTTAATTTCGTGTGCAGTAATGGTTGGCTAGATAGATTTAAGACCTCACATAACATAAATTATGGAAAAATATGCGGAGAGGCTTATTCTGTCAACCGAACCTTAACAAGCGATTGGCCTTCTAAAGTTTGGCCTGATCTAAAGATAGAATATAACAATGACCAAATCTATAATGCCGATGAATGTGGGATATTTTTTAAATTGATGCCGGATAAAACTTTAAAATTTCGATGAGAAAAATGCATTGGCGGTAAATTATCAAAAGAAATGTTAACAGTTCTTCATTGAAGTAACATGTCAGGAATGGATAAAAACACTAGTGGTAATTGGAAAGGCAAAGAAGCCTCGATGTTTACAGAATGTTGTAAACTTCCCAGTGGCTTATTATGGAAACAAATCGGCTTGGACGACTGACATTTTTGAGAAAATTTTATTGCAATGGCATAGTGAGTTTAAGGGGTTATATACAAAGTTGAGAGGAAAAAGTGAGTTAAGTTGGTGATTTTTTATAAGGGTTTTATGCAAATTTGATTAGAAAAAGCGAAAGACAATTTTTGGTAAGAAAAAAAAAACAAGTTGAATTATAAAAAAATATTAAAAATTGTCGGAGTTATGGTCCCTCCCCCGAAGCGCGTTTTTTTGCAGAGGCTTGCTGTGAACACTCTCCAAGGCGAACCGCCTAACTGAAATCAAAAGAGTAAAAAAATTATTGAAGAAAAATGTTATGTGGTGTACTTGAACGGTTCGGTTTCCGAAAAAATTTTTTTTTCCAATAAAAAAACCATGTTGACAAAAAAATCGATTTTTGAGGTGTTCAAAATTCTAAAAAAAAATTCATTGCAAACAATCGAAAATTTTTAGATGAAAAAGGAACCATTCAAGTACACGAGATTGTTAATATGAACAATTTAAAAAAAAATTAAGAAAATCGGTTGAAAAGTTTTTGAGATATCACGTTCACCGCAACGGTATTTTTCAAAAAACTCTATTCCGAGATCATCGCGTTTAAAGTTTTTGGACGCCGCTCGCCAAGTGCTTATGGATGGAACTAGCGCGCTGCGAACGGCTGTCATTTGAAATCTAGTGCTCCGATCTGGATCAAATTTCACACATATATTTTCGAAAGTATGTACTTTCAGAATATGCAATCGAAAAAATTTCGTTTTTTTGAGCCCCAACTTTGTATATAACCCCTTAATCGGAATATGTCACTGTTGATGACAACGTAATAGTTGTCCAGGATGTAATAGATGTAAGTATTGTGCGCGCAGTGCAGGACACAGATCGCACTTATCCTGTAAAAGATCCGAATTTTCTAAAGCGCATCTTCGAAATAGAAAATATTGTTGACCGTTTTCATATAAAAGAAATAAAGCAAATTAAGATCACACATTTTTTTGACTCGGAACGGCCGAAATGAACTGTAACCGTAAAGCAATTTAATAATTTTTTTTATTAAGAACATATATATGGACTATTATTTCTATTGTTTACGAAAGAATGAAAGTATATGTATGTAGGAACCGAGACCATGCGCATGATACTCCATTACCCTAACCAGTGGGCTACCAGTGGCCTTTTTACTCTGTCTTTTGTTGTTTAAATTTTTTATATTACGAACATGAGGTGATTACTCGGTTGTAACGAAACTCCTATATAGCGAACATATTTGCTTACCCCCGTGACGTTCGTTATATACGAGTTGTACTGTATATGTAATTAAGAAACAAACTTAAAGATTAGGTTACAAAGGGTATGAAGAAATTCAGAATTTCAAATTTTCATTATGCATACCCTGTTCCAAAAAGATTGGCGTACACGGTAAATGGGAAGTTATGATGCCAAATTTCACAAACACCCCAAAAACCGTGTACAGCCATCCTTTCGATCTTTCTTGGCCGAGAAACCAAGAAGACCTGATTCTGTCAGCAGCCAGATGCTGTTGATCGACCGACAGTGATCAGCACTCAGTGGTGGGTGAATTCGAATGACTAGAATGGTCGGAAAGCACATTTAGTGTAGCCAGATTATATATTTTAGCAGTAGGCCACGAGGAAAAATAAGAAAATGTTCTGAGATGAAATCGTGGCAACAGCGTGCTGAGGAAGAGGGATGGAGGCATAGAAAAATGATGGCAAAATAAAGCAGACAGCAATACTCCATAAGAGGGTGTACTAGGGGTCTATTCGCGTTGTGTGATAACCACTGTGAAAAAAGTTTTCACGGCGGTGCGATTCCGGTTCTGTGTAAACATGAAAACATCTGCCAAAATTTTATCATTCGAGGAAAAACTTTTCACCGCCAAATTCTTTTGTGAAAAGTTTGGAAAAGTGTAGTTTACAGTTGAAAGAAATTTTTAAAATGGGTAAAATCAATTTAAAGCGGGGGAAAAAGAGATTATTACCTATCATGAGCTAAATTATTATTATTAAAGTAAATTAGTGATTGAATATAAAACGAAAATTTATTTACAGATTGGATGGAGGCAGAACGCGCGAGCGTTTGTGGGGCGAACTTGCTGACGAAATAACTAATTTAAAAAATTTTACAGGATGTCGTATATCTGGTGGAAGAGGTAGATAACAGCAATCGCGACGAAGCAACTACATCGACATCTCCCTTCGATTGTGGTAACGACAAAATGGAAGCCCTGCGAAAATTAAAAATAGAGGAGGAGAAACTGCTAATCAAAAAGCAGCTTCTTTCTTTCGAGAAAGAAAATTCTGAACATTTAAAAACAATTTCTAATAATTTAAAATTATTAATAGATAAGCTTTCCTAAAATAATAATAATAAATGATTAAAAAAAACTTCGGGAATTTTTTATTTTATTTCCATATTTTCACGTGTAAAATATATAATTATTTAGGTAAAAAATATTGATTAAATTTGAGAACCTCATCTAATTTCTGTTAAAAGAATCCGAATGAAAATTGAGGACATTTTTTGTTAAAATTCTTGTCTCACAGTACACTTTAATTACAGGGTAAGTATATCACCAAAGATATGACTATCTTCTAAAATTCGCAAAATATGGTACTTTCTTTAACAATACGTGTTATCTTAGCTCAACATTTGTGCGATATTATTGAAACAACTTTTCACTGACAGCTTTCAAATGAAAATATAGGATTCAGCACTTGCATTAAGCGGAATTTTTCACAAAGTGAACGAGAATCAGCATGCTGAACAAAATGAAAAGTTCCAGTGAAAAGTGGCGGTGAAAACTTCAGTGAAAAAGTTTTTTTCATTTCATTTTTTCACAGAACGCGAATAGACCCCCTGCCAATCTTTTTGGAATAGATTATAGGTAAATTAAACTTAGAAACAAGAATTAAGATTAATTTTAACTATTTATGCCTATAACTCGTCATATAGAAGTCAGGCCGAAAACGTACTAACAAAAGTTATAACTTAAGTATAAATCATTATTGTGATAAGAGTATTTAGACGTTATGATGCTATGAAGTGCATCAACAATAGTATTCACGAGGTAGGCCACGCATGTCGCCAGAAATCCAGGTATGGAAATGTCAAAAGTCAAGGACTACTCCAACCTATGGTGAATAATCGTGATACACTATACAGATATTTTTTTTTGACATATGAAAAGAGTCTTATTTTATTTCTTAAAAATAATCATGTGAGTGATACGTAACGTTTAGAGGGGGGGGGGGGGGGGTAACGCGAAACGTAACGGCGCGTTACTGGGGGTCTTAAATCTTAAAAAACTGCGTTACGTAATACTGGAATGCCCCCATATATCTATTACCATATCTTGAATTCGGTGCAAGAGAAACAACAAAAAACTTTTGTTGTTTTGTATGTTTATTTTATACTTCCCAGCGTTTTTTGTGAAGTCCCGTCCAACTTTTTTTTAAAAACAATTTTTTTTTATTGTCTTCATATGGTATACGACTCGAAGAATACTGCTCGTACGAACAAAGCAATTTTAAATGTGCAGAGGTCGTGCACTCTAAAGAATGGAAACAGAATTATCCAAATCCGGCAACATATTACGAAATTAGTGACGGTCATCTTTTCACTCCCTTATAGATAGCAAAAGATAATTATCGTAGTCAGAGAATCATCGTAGTCAATCTAGGTATAAAATTATTATCATTTATCAATCTGAAAACGTATTCTGTACAACAGAATTAAAATCATCAAAATTTGTCTACGCCTCATGAAGCTAGGCGCCGCAGCTTCACCAACTCTCACCACAAGCCACAATTTTCGTCAGAATACAAATAGGCACTCTATGCATTCAGAATCATCTAAATCAGTCCACGCGTTAGGTTAACCCTCCCCCTACCCCAACCCAAGGTAAATATTTTTCTAATATAGTAGAAATGGGGGATCATACTGTATACAACAAAAAAATCGGTCTACGCGTTAACAAGTTGACATCCAACCCCATCGTTTAAAATTGTGTCGTGGTGCCAATGGGGAACATACCCTATACATCAGAAAAAGATTCATCTAACTTTGTCCACACGTTACAAAGTTCACTACCCATCCTTATTCCCACCCAATTTCAGGAACATATTTTTCATTATTAGCAATGTGGGATCATACAACAAAAAAAGAATTATTTAAATCGGTCCATGAATTACGAAATTAGGTTTCATCCCACACTCTCGCCACCAAAGCTTTTTGCATGGTACGAATCGGGGAGTATACTCTACCCTACAAAAAGGAATCATCAAAATCGGTCCACGCGTTACGAAATTATGCCCGGTCATACATAAAAATAAAAAAAAAATACATGTCGAACTTAGAACCTTGTTGTTTTCGGGGAGTCGGTTAATAAAATAACGAAAAGTAATTCCATTTCTATGAAGGAATAAAGTGTTTTTAAAATTTTTACAAATTAGTTTTTTATATCATAATCAAAAGTCAAATTAACATCTTCTATTATTGACTAGAAACCTGGGTTCAGAAGTGGGAACAGTTTTAAAATATCACATAAACATAAAGTAAAAAATATTCTTCGTTTGTTTTATAGTACTAGGTGTAACATTTCCGTCGAAGGATGCGTACAGCTTTATAAGTTTTCGAAAAGTATTCAAAAGCTTAATTTTGTGGTTATGAATTTGCAAATGTCGCTGTAATGGAATTCATGCACGACAGCTTACAAATTGAAACCAAAAATTAGTTACCTGATGTTTGTCAAATAAATTTTCACCTGGAGCATTTTATGTGGACATGACTTCCATAAATCAGTTCACTGTAAAACTGCTACAATCTATACAATGACAGGAATTCATTGCGGTCATATGCCACATTTGTACACTTGTGGGTCACTGTTGAACTTTTGTTCCCGTAAAATAGTAAATTCATCAATGTTCCAGTGCATTGGATGGAAATACCACAAATAAAATCCCTTAATCATTATAACTTCCCTATCTCTTTATTTTCCTGCAATTCGTCAATTTTGCTTGCTTTAAACCAATTGGATAACTTTCTTGATTTCTGAATAGGGAATCCTTTTGCTGCATGGTACATTCTTCCCCAAAAAAGGATTAACTTAATTTAACCTCTAATTGTCAGAAGCCCCCAAATAGTCGCTGTAACGATGGCTTTATTCTTTGAACTACATATATCTGTTCTTCAGTAGAAGTAGCCGCTTTATAAGTGTTTTAATCCCTCCGGGAATGTGAGATATGCTCTGCAGAGCATGAGTTGACAAACTTTTCTGTCGAGGACATTAAAAGTTCCTAAGAGGAAAAATGGTTCTAAAGTTTTAAATGGTGCCAGAACCTGTTCTTCCATACTTTGAGGAGTTTCAGGATATACTATTAGATTTAATGGCATACACTCTGATGTGATGGGAGCTGAAATTAGCCTGAAAATTTACATAATGCTGGACTAATTGCAAAGCAAATTTAAGGTTGACTGATTCTGAAATATTGACTCCACTTAGAGGTGACTGTTAATGCTTGTTTTTAGGTTGCGACTAACATGGCTCACAGATATTCACTAAGGGATCAATAAGTTACATATTTATTCGTCTTATTCTAATGAAACTTTGTAGAGAGTCTGCCATCAACTTTGTGTTTTTCCTATCTTCTGTGGTTCTATCAGCTGCCTAGTCCGGATGTTCACCTCACCGTTCACATGGTTATTGCATTACCACAGTGAACCTTCCAATCAAGGATATTTCATATACGAGAATATGTATGTGTCCTTGCTAAATTTACCAGTTTATGGTAAGAATTCTATTAGAAAATTTACTCTGGCTAGCGAGACTTTACGGAAAAGTCGATCAGAAAGCTTTAAACTAACTATTCAATCTATCTGACTAACTATCAGTCGTGTCATTTATTACGTCATTTTGGTTATCACCACCTTATCTTTCCTTACTTCGAAAAGATTTTTTGGTTCCACTTAGTGATTGACTAAGTACCTCCATAAAATTATTGTAGAGGTAGAAATCTCCGTTTGGTTAAAAATGGGCACTTACTATCAAAATTGGTAAAAAATAACTTCACGCATGCCAATTATTGACCCAATATTAACTTGTTGGGAAAGTCTCGGAATACGCTATTGATAAAGTTGGCAATTTCTATCGTACGGCTGATTTGAACTTCGCAAAATAATAGTAAGTAAGAAGTTGGAAAATGGTTCTAAATGGATCAGGAGTCACTTAAGAGACACGAAGAAAGTATAGTCGTGCGGGAAAGCGCGCTTTTTTAATTATCAGTAAAGTTATAATTTTATTTTAATTAATTTAAAACGAAGAAATATCAAAGTTGTAATAAAGTTCCGCTAAAACTTACGTCGGTCGTTTTATTTATTAAGTGTTCTGTTACACATGTTATTAGTGAACCTTATCATGCCAATTCGCGTTCAATCTCAAAGTGCAGTTCTGTGGAAAAGTTTAAGACCAGGCTTGAATTAATAACAAAATCTGGTATGATATACTTCTGTTTGTCAGCTATTAATTAATACGTACCATTTTGATATGACGATATAACTATAATTTAACAATAAGTCATCTATGGATCATGAGGGTCGCGGTTATGAAACCCATTGGCAGCAAACTATGGTAATGGTACCGAGGAAAGTGGGTGGGATCAACGTCAAAGTCTGGCAACTCAATCTGCATCACAGTAAGGCGGAATCAGATATGATGTGCCGCTATTTTGTAAAATAGGAACCGGACATAGCGCTGCTGCAGGAACCCTGGAACTTCAGAAAAAGAATAGGAGAGCTCCTGGAGAGAATTGTAAATCTCTTTTGCATATAAAGCACAGCTAAGTCCTGCATTCTAATCAGTCGTGCAGTTGAGGCGGTATTACTGCCATAACTTAGTACACTAGACCTTGCGGTGGTGTGTGTACGAGCTACCTTCTATATGACTCAACAGTTTCCTCCAGTGAGGGAGGAGGTTGTAATGCGTATGCCCACAACACAGTGTGGGGTAGCACAAACAACAACCGGAGAGGCGAATATATGCTTTATCGGTAGGAAAAAACTTAGCTATTCTTAACAGGGGAACTGAATCAAGTTTCGTAGATGTCAGGCTTAAGGAAGTTATCGACGTAACCCTTAGCAATACTAAGTTAAGCTCAAGCTGTCGACTTCAGAATATGGTCTCAAACGATCCGGTCTCTCGACTCGGCCTGGTTCGAGGTAGAACAGAAAGATGTTGTACATCTGGAAAGAAACAAATGAGATCCTGCTGGAAAATCGCTTTCCTGGAAGCTATGGGACATACAATGGATTCAAAGAAAAAAGGTGCGAATGCCATGAATCGATCTGAAGTGGAAAGGATTGTGTCTCTTAAGATGGTAAGATGATGCACTAAGTCGTTTGAAGCGTTCAAGGCAGAAGGATCAGATGGTATATTTAAAGCCCTACTTCAGTCGGGCGGAGGCATGGTAATCGCCGCCGTAGTGGACATTGAAGGAGCCTTTCATAATATAGACTTCGGACGGCTTGAGGACCCGCCGAATCTTCTCGTTGATCTGACAGTCAGCCGATTTGCTTCAATGTAGCCATTGCAATTCCACCGGTGGAATTTATGCTATCACATAAGCTGTCTCATCCGATGGTCGACCTAAAGGCGCTAGTTTTTCCTGTTTCGCTTCGCCTCTTTAGCTTTTTCCCCATGTGATTTATTAGAGAGCCATCGCCCACAGTAGTGGGTCTACCACTAATCCCTGCGGCACCCCTGTGGTTTTACTGCATTTCCGTGGTTTTCCCGCATTCCTGTGGGTCTTTTTCCTTGTCATAGCAGAGCTTTCGACCTATGAAGTAGTCTTTCATAAGCCTCCGTATATGGGAACAAGATCAGTATATGCCCCCAATTAGCAGAATTGAAAGCATTCTTTACATCAAGAGTGATGACAGTGCAGAACCTCTTATTGCCTCTTTTACCATCTCTTTCCTCTTTTGCATTTCCAGCCAGTTCCACTACGGTATTGTCTGCATCAATGATGGAACGATTCACTCAAAGTTCATATTAATGTTCCGTCAGACCTCCTGCCTCTTCAGCGCTCGGGTATAGTCTTATAATTAAAATAAAGCAAAAGTTTCATGAAACTGCAATCGCTTGACCTTCTTCGTTTGTTTTCTATTTATTTTATTCAAACAGCAAGAGCAGGATTTTAGGATTTCTTAACAAAAATTTGTTCTGGTGGGGCAGTCGATACTTTTAAATATCAGATATATTCGTAGAATTATCATTAAATATACTTTCAATATTTGGTTATAATGAATCAGAAGAATCAAATAACATTAATTTTTATTATATATAGATAGAAATAAATTAATAATATTTAATATTCATCATTCTGGTAAGTTGGTCGTGTGGACCTCAAGATCACACTGAGTTCTTCACTAGTTCTTTATTATGGATTTATCTCAGGAAAGTATATGAAAACGATGAACGGGTCGACATGCCATCATATAAACATCCTTTGAATAATCATTGAGCAACATTCGTCGATTTCGAGAAGGCGTTTGTCAGCGTTTTCAATGTCACGTCCTTCCCAACGGAGAAATTGTCGGAGACCTTCGAAGTAATAAACGGAGTGAGACAAGGACGTATACTAAAACTTTTGTTTTTCTTATTTGTCATAAATGACAGACAATTTTAGTCTCAAAGAATTTAGACCCTAGCCCTGTGTATTGTCGGTATGCCGCAGCCCTCCCATCATCTCATTTATATCTATACCGATTAAGATAAAATTTGGCACACGGACAGAAATTGGTGGCCCCAAAACAAAAATGGTGACATTTTGGAAAAATAATTTCTTGTTCCCCCTACCTTCAGCTAATATTTGCTTTCAAATTCCTTATCAAAGTTCTCGAAGTTCTAATAATTTAAAAACTATCTCTACCTTGACACGTTGTACCTTTTTTAAAAGGCAATTAGATATGAACTTTAATTAAATTAAAGAATAGGTGCATTAATAACATAAATTTCCGAGAAAATTTGCTAAAATACTGAATTTTAGATAATCACAAAGTATTGTTCTCACTTTTGGAAGCGAATTTACCTACAATGGGAGAAGTCTAACGATAACTTCTAACTTGTAACTTGTCGACAATTTTAGAAAGGTAATTGGGATTGTAGTTTTTGGCGTTTGTTTGATGTCTCTACGTTGAGTAGCTCAAAAGATAAAAATAAAATAGTGATGTACATATCATGAAAATTGCAATGTTATGAATCACCCTGTAACTGCCAAACGGTTCAGATTGCCCCTCCCTGCCTATTAATGGTTTATTTTTCTAGGTGAATTTCTATTTATTTTCGCACACCAGATCTGAAAAACGCTCTATACCTATATGGCATATCGATGGAGTAAGTAATTACGTGTTGGCCTTCTATAACGCAGGACTCACATTAGGGGCTCAGCGGCCGCGACCAATGGTTGTTTTCTTCTGAGAGCAGACTGCGATAAAAATGGCATTAGGTTTGCCAAGCAAGTCGCTGAATATCTCGAAACTGGTGAAGTCCTTCGCCCGCTCCATTCCCCATAATTGGTTATAATTATATGTATAATGTTAATTGCAGACGAATTGAAAAATCAAGCAATGGTGCTTTTTCTTTCAAGATTGTTATTCCTGACGCTGACTGAGTCCTGGCTTTGTGGAATGATCGTCGATGCTGAACTTTTCGGCCCGGAATACGTCGTCTTTCTTCGTGATCCTGTTTTCAGCATTTATTTATGTGGAAGGATAGGGGACTAGGTATTATTCGTAAGTACGGTTTTTACATAGATTTTTGTTAATTCCCATTTTCGTTTTAGGTTGGACACAACAACTGTCCTACGATCCAAGACGGCCAGTCTCAATATTGTCTCGACCTTTTCATGATTTGACGTGGTCTGTTTGACTGAGACCTAGCTTTGTGGAATGATCGTCGATGCTGGACTTTTCGGCCCGAAATACGTCGTCTTCCTTCGTGATCGGCATCTGACTACATTGAACGCCCTGTCGGGAGAAGAGTACTGTGAGCTATCTGTCGTGATATTCCATGTTATGTTGTTGAACTTTCGGATTCATATCAATTGGAATTGATGTACGTTGTTCAGAAGTTGATAAGAGCGTTGTTGCTTACATTCCTCCGGAAGCGACTGCTAAAACTTACGATCTGCTTGCCTCTTGCATTGACACTCTCTTCTGTGCTTTGCGTCCTCACGACGGTGCTCTTTGATGACTTTTACTTGTCTGATATCAATTGGGTTTCGTCGGATTATGAAGGGCTCGTTCCCTCCCACTTGTCGGCATCTTGAAGCTTCATCGACAGCGTTTCTTCTTCTGGGCTGACATAGTATTCCAGCATTGCCAACAATTCTGGTAGTTTTCTGGATTTGGTGTTTAGTTCCTTTACTTTCGGAGATATCTCATCATCTTGCTCTTCAGATTGCTCTTGTCTTTAATGCAATGGCTGCAGCATCTCCGATTCACAGGAACTACACTTTTAATTTTAAAAATGCTAATTTGTCTGTATTAAATAATTTTTGATTGAACTATAATTGGTCTAATGTTTTTGATAAATAAAATATCGATGTGGGGATAAGTGAATTTTATCACAATCTATATCATTATGCAATGTGTTCCCACCTTTAGAATAAATAATACTTTTTCCAGTCTGCCCTGGCTGAATAGTTCAATAAAAC
This sequence comes from Leptarthrus brevirostris, assembly GCA_964036015.1. Classification (NCBI taxonomy): domain Eukaryota; kingdom Metazoa; phylum Arthropoda; class Insecta; order Diptera; family Asilidae; genus Leptarthrus; species Leptarthrus brevirostris. The sequence continues at coordinate 167,742,501 of OZ038371.1, read as the reverse complement.
ATCTTATTAACAGCAGCAGCTCTATTCTGATTTGCAAGATCTGTTTATTTCAGAGATTCAAACTCATTTAATAATTATATTAACAGAATGAGGACTACGGTACGCGACGAGCCTAAGCTGTTTTAGAGATTTGTTAACTCTAAGCGCTGTACTGATGGTTACCCTACTTTATTGAAGCTAGGTGACAGCGAAAGCAGTGACTCTTTGGGGATTGTGAAACTATTTAGCGACTTTTTTTACGACTTTGTTCCCTGATAATAATTGTGATACTAGCTTTAAGAATTTTTATTACTTAACTATATTTCTTCCTTCTTCGTTGGAAATGAAGGATCTAATATTTGACGACGACACAGTTACGAGACACATCAACAGTATGACTAATAAGTTTTCGTGGGATCCTTATGTGTTCCTGCTTACCTTCAAAAGAACTACTCTTTTCCACTTGTTCCTGTTCTTTGTTATTTATTTAATTTATCAATTTTTTGTAGTGTATTCTCAAAATCTTGGAAATCTTCCCTAATTATGCCTCTTCACAAGAAGGGCAGGCGTTGTGATATTTCAAACTATAGACCCATTGCTAACTTGTGTTGCATTGCTTAAGTTTTCGAGTCATTAGCTTGCAATGTACTTCATTTTCATTGCAAACCATTTCTTAGGACTTTCCAGCACGGCTTCGTGAAAGGGAGGTCTACCACGGCAAATCTTCTGGAATTCTCTACCTTCTTCTTATCTGAAATTGACGCTGGTAAAAAATTGGATTGTATTTTCACCGATTTAAGTAAGATTGACCACATTAACACAATATTTTTATTCACAGGTTATCCGTTCTCGACTTTCCATCATTGTTTGTTGACTGTGTTCGTTCATACTTAATATGTCGAACACAGCATATATCGTTCAGGGGGTTTCCTATTCAGGAATCCTCAGGAATACCTTTGGTGTGCCTCAAGGAAGCCATCGCGAACCGATTTATTTATATCTACACCAATGATGTATATGTGTTCCTCAGACTTTCTAAAATTCTAAGTTATACTAAGAATGCGAACATTTTCATTTTAAATGACTAGACGCGTTTTACAATTGTTGTTCCATTAACTGTCTTCCTCTTAATATTTGTAAGTGTCATCTATATAATTTACTAGTAGAAAGAACCCTTTTGACTTCAGTTACACTATGCATGGTTGTGTACTGGAAAGACTTAATAACACCAAAGACTTGGGAATCTACCTCAACAGCCGTTTAACTTCGACGACCAAATTCGATGATGCGATTGTTATTAAAGCTAATTGGACCTTGGGTTTTATTAAACGATAGGCTAAAGAATTCCACATTCTTTATACCACGCGACACATTTATTCAGTCAGTTTTCGGTACTTCATAAATTTGTACAAATTCACGATGAAGTCTTTTCTAAACCAGTCGTTCAACCAGGGGTCTAATTATGGAAAACGGAAACGAAACGAATTTCTAGTCTAGACACAGTTTTAAATGAGAAAGTGCATGTATAAATTTGAGTCGGCTAGAAATTCGTTTCGTTTTCGTGTTCTGCAGTAAGGCTCTAGTACTTCAGAATAACAGGTCCGAAAATGTCACTACAAAGGCCCGGCAACCGACAAAAAGCTACAAATTTTGCTCTTGACCTTAGAAACAGACTATGTAATTTATTTTTGAGTCCTAACGGGTCATTACCATATCAGGATAGATATTACCTATAACAACATCACCATAAGAAAACGACAAAACATGATGTACTGATAATAATATAATAATGCCTCTCGAACTATTGTTACTTATTTAAATACATTTTAAATTAAAATCAATATACATATATGTAGGAATCGAAGAATATGATTTAACAAGAATAATTGGGTGAGCTGGTCTTGAACCGAGACCATGCGCATGATACTCCATTAGCCTTACCACCAGGTCCCAAGCGCCGTTGCCGATTCTCCGTTCCAAAATATGTTTATGGAAAAGCCTCGATCCCAGATGTTAAAAGTAAATGTGGTACTTACCTGATTCAAATATTGCTTTTGAAATATTTTCCCATGCCTTGTCCTGAACATTTCTATTGCTGTAATCAAAACTGTGTATTCATAACAACAAGGGTGCTTCTCAATTAGAGGAACAAATTTAATATTAAATTGGGGATTTTTGATATTTTAGAACTTACGTAGAAGATCTCACCAATGAACAAATGAAGAGTAACACGTAGCAACAAATATGGCATGCAGTGACATGCCGTTGATGGGACGTGAACTTTATAGTATCACTCCAGTGATATCTGACACCATTTGTCTCACTTGAGAATGCATGTTGCTTGGTAGACCACATGCCAGGTTACGTGTTTCGTCAGCTTGGTGGGCGCTCTGCCTTAGTTAAGTATTATTATGATGTTATTATATTGTATTTTTAATTTGTTAAGTGATCAGCCTTTTATGAATCTAAAATAAATAAATAAACAAGGGTGTGAATCTAGGGGTGTTTTGGGATTTCTTCAGCAAACCATTTCGATTTCTGCAACGTGCTTGAGCGACGGAATTAATTACCTACTTCTGCGCTCAAATCCATCGAGATATGCATCTATTTTTACTACTTTTACTCATTTTTAGCATACTGCGCGAATCTTTGTAATACTGTGGAAATCTTAAATAGCGACTACCTTTTCGGCAAACACCCATAATGTTTGTGAATTCTTAACCACTATTCTAACAGAAGTTGTCTGGTTGAAGATGAAATGGAAAGTCAGCATTTATTCATTTACAATATTTCATCAATGTGCTGATTACTACAAAAAAGAACTAAACAATAAACTAAATAAAAAAACTAAATAAAAACTAAATAAAAACACTATAACAAATCATATAAAAAGAAAGAATAAGAAGAGAATTCGCAAAATATAAATTCAGAAAACAAAAGTGCTAAGGTGAATAAAAAGCAAATAAAAAGTAAAAAGCACAACAGAAACCAAAAAGTAACCTCAACAAAGCTGACTCCTCACATGATTACGCGATAGATGAAAATCAATGCAATTAAAAGCGGAATTAAAAAATCGCGACATCGACGTTATAGGTTCATTTAATTTTTAATTAATACGATGAAAAGGTAACCGAAGAAAGTCGTGATTCCTCAGGGAGCGAGCTGGAACCGATATGTCAGAACTACCCAAGAGAACAGAAGAATCAATGGACCCACGAATGCAGTCGAAAGCAAAAAGCATCCCGGCGTTACAGCGTCTCTTTTCAAGTGTGTCCAAGTGCAGGAGTTTAAGTCTATCAACCACATCTAATCTGGAATGTCTAAGCCTAGTGGGAAAAAGGTACAGTGCTTTGAGTAAGTTGTTTTTCGAGTTCTGGATGATTTATGATGGTGTGTTCGAACACCTTCCTAGTGACAGAATTTGTTTTCCGCTACATGTCTAAAACTTCGTGATTTTGAACCTGTTATGGTGACACCAAATGTTCTCCGATTTTTTAACGTTTACTCGTAACTTTAATATTCGTTATTTCTCGTTGACTATTTTTGCACATATTTGCTGGGCTACCACTTAATTCAGTTACAACCGGTGTAGTACCTACCACATATTCAAGAGGGTCCATTCAGTGCTCTTGTTACTAAGCTAAGCGCATTTGTAACACAACCCCAACAATTTCCTGTCAAAGTGCATAATTTTCCAGCAGCACCCTGAAACTTTTAACGATACTCATTTTCAGTCGCTCCACCTACAAAATTAGAATTTTATCACATTATAATAGTTCTCGGCTTCTCCTCCCTTTTCTTTAACACATTAAAAAGAAGGAATTAAAGGACGCTTCAGTAGTTGCATGAGATCAACTGTCGATCAAATCAAAGTGCACTTAAGATCTTCAATGCTCACCAAATAGAGGTGTAATACAAAGAAACAATCTTGAAAAAAATGTCTTATTTTGTATCAAGTGACTTTCTTTTAAAAAGGTGTCCTTTTCAGTCGCTATCTAGTGACATGCTTGAACGACGACTTGGCAACACTGGATTTAGCAAGTATAGTGCTGAAGCAGTAACAGCTGCAAATGAACCCTGTATGTTTTTAGGTACCATGGCGGTTTTTTTAGTATTTATGTATGTGAGGTTTGCCACTCTAAACTAATCTACCTAAACTTTGGTCAGACGGAGTTGGATCAATTGGTTGAGAGGCGCGACCACCATGCCATGGGGTCCGGGTTCGAGACCAGGGCTCCCCGAGATCTTTTATTAGGAAATTCAAATAATCCACTCGTCTCTGGGCTGTTGTCTAGCTGACAGCAATGCGAAAAAATAAGACATTAAATTTTTCTCACTTCCCTTACCCTAAAACCATGCTAACGCATCAGAGGTTTGTCCCCTAAGCTTTGGACACATCGTATAAAAAAAAACTAATCGCAATGTTAAATGTAATTTTCCATGGCCTGAACATCAATCAAATTAAAAAAGGTACGCTTTTATAATGGCTGCAATAAATTCTACTTCACTGTTTGTGAAATACCGCTTACAAAATATACATTGTGATTAGAATACAGGTGAATATAATAAATATTTAATTATCTCTCTAATTTACTTTTTGGGATCTCTTGCAAATACCAATTTTGCGGTTTATATGGCTATCTTTCTCGAAAAGCTCCATTATCTCGAAAGAAGGTATAATTCGATTGCCTATAGAAGCCGTAAAATATACCTCGCATTTCAGGAGCAGCACAGCAACAAAAACGAAGGAACACTAATAAATAAAATAAATTGCAATTATCCAAATGAGATGGACTTTGCCCTACGTCCAATGAATTATTTCTCAATTTTCCTTTACCCGGGCGTTCTGTAAGAAAGAAAATAAAGTGGGATGCCAAATGACACCCCTCGAGAGTCTACATAACAATAAATTGGGTCTGAATTCGAATATTGAATAGTCCATACAACCTTCGACCATCAAGTGTCGACGTGACCAATCCGAGCAGAAGTAATATGAGAATGGGGGCATTCCAGAAATTTCTTCGTCATTTGTTATTTGCCGAGGCTGCTTATGACTTATCGAAAATTATTATTAGGTGTAGCAGGCCTACAAGGCCTTAAGCCGGAAATTTAGGGGAAATTGAGAGGGAAAGAAGTGTTTTTATGTCGTGCCCTTATTTATTGTTATGACAAAATAAGAGATATTATGGCTCCAAGGAGATGGAGAAAGAAATAAAACGGGCGCACAAATCAAATTTGATTAGGAAAATTTCTGGCAAAAGTGTCCCTGTAGGAATCAAGGTAAATTGAGTTGAAGTTGTTGAGGTAAATTGGAAACAATTATTCTATTCTTATGTTACGTTCACTTATTTTTTTTAGTTAACAATTTTCTCTAACTTTCAAGATATTAAATTAAGCTTTAAAATAAACTGCATTCTTTTTCAATATCCTCCAGTATGAATTCAAATCTGAAAGGTGCGGTTGTGTTTGATAAATGTAATTTTGCTAATATAACAAATAAGATGTTATGTTCCCGATTTTAATGCAAGAAATAACGTGTGACTCGTCTAATACTGACAATTGGATGGAAATCGTTATCGGGTTATTTGTAATTTCAGGTTAGTAAAATACGTTATTAATGTAATTAACCTGGTTATTTTTAAAGTATAAGCATTTAAAACGTACATATGTAACTATGTATTCCATGATGTGTTAAAAGAAGGAACTGAAGAAATGCAAGTAATTTCCCCATAAGAACATATTCGTCTACTAAACCGACCATCCACTGGGTGCACCCCGAATCTTCAACTGTTCTCACGATTTGTTGGCTTAGGAACCTTCCCTCTCGACGGTCGTCCAATTTGGCATCTGCGCGGTCGTCCAATTTGGCATCTTCCTTGAATGCTTGTTGTGCGATGTTGTTTGAGCCTCTTTTTGGGATTTTTCCTATCCACTGCCATTTATGCCTACGAATACTAGTGCCTATCACATCTTAGATATGTAGGCCTTCATTGGTGATGACTTCCTGCCAATGTATATTAAGGATTTGCCGCATACACCGGTTAACAAAGGCTTTTAGTTTAGATCCAGGTCCTTTTCATGTTCAATAGCTGTACAACAGAACAGGTTTTAAACCCGATTCGAAGATTCGAAGTTTTGTGCATCTGGAGATATTGTTATTGCGCCAGATCTCAGCAAGAGTAATAAATGCAGCTCGAGCCTTATTGATGCGAGCTTGCACATTAGCTTTAGCTCAGCCGCCTGCTGTAACTATGCTTCTGGATAGAAAACATACATCCAAATTCGTAAGGTGGTGAACAAATTTCTATCTAACCCCTCGCGATGGGAGGGCTTGTAGGGCGTTGCACAATACATCATTCATGATGATCAGGAAAATCAAATGTGACAGTACCTATGCATCTTTGTCGCACTCCATTTGGTACTTGGACTGGCTCCTACCGTTTTACCTTGTGTAGGACATGACATTGGGCATTGAGCAGGACTTTTTTATGATGGTGATAATTTTTTCTGTACTGCCCATAGTATATACCCGCGATCAACGCTGTCAAACGCCTTTCCAAAATCAGCGAGCGTTACATATATATACATTCAGTGGATTGTTCTATGATAGTTCATAGCGAGTTGATGTGATCGTTGCAGGGGAAATCCTCATGAAAGCCTGCTAGTTCATCTTTTAGAGTGGGTTCGATTGTTTGCTTGATTCGCATTAAGATGATTTATGCCATCAATTTGGAAACTAAAGTTAGAAGTTAGAAGGTCACCTTTTTTGGGAATTCTCACAATTACGCCTGTTTTCTATTCAGTAGGGAAGTTCTTGATATACCAGCCTGGATTACGGGGATAAGAATATCTGCCGAAGCAATGGGGTCTGCCTTGATTGCGTCTGCTAAGTCCAATCTTATCGTAGTTCTGATGCTAGTGTTGGCCGTAGTCGGCGAGTGCTCAGGCTAGTTTGAAAAGCAATTCGGGGGTGTTGCTTAGGATTTAATTCCCATCTCGGTGGAACTGACGCAATATTGATACTGTCTTTATTCTGCTTCCGTTCTTTTATTTTGGACCATATGGCATCACTGATCCATGGTCATCTTCCGCTCTCTAATCGTTCCCACTATGGCTCACAAAAAATTCCTTCTCCCTTTCCCACTTTTGGTCGATGGAGTCGTCAGTGGTATGATGCAATGCATAAGCTTCTTGGAGCAATGCGGTGGCATATCCGCTGCGTATGTTTGGTGTTTTAAGCCTTTACACATTCAGTCGTGGCATATTAGATATTTTGGTACTTACTTCTGCCATTCATGAGCGAAACTTGGCTGTTACAAACTTCCCCATTATATGTTCCAAGCCGTATTGTAAAAGCTAATATTAGCGCTGGGTTCTCCCATCACTTTTTTCATATCACCTAAGGAGCAGGTAGAAGACGTCCGTGGTTGTTATATCCGCTTGACGGTCGACGCATACCATTGAATTATCGAGACATAACGTACCCTAGATCGGAATCTGGCGACAATAATTCGGTCGTATATGGGTGATCAGTCCAGTAGTAATTGGCGGGCTTTGCGTAGTCACGGTTCCTAGCGAGATCGTAATCCGATGTTTATAGTAGGGATGCCAGTATGATTTATCGAGATATCGATACTTCACTCTTTTTGTATCCAGGTTAAAACTTCGATAGCCCACTTATTCGCTGGTATCAAGCCTCGATAAATCTAATACCGCCAAATTTCACGCTACTTTTTTATAACAAAATTGCACTAGAAGTAACAAAAGCGTGCGATGCACCCATTTATTTTGTGACGAGGCGGGTAAAGAGCGCGAATCGGTTTGTTGGTTTTTCTCGGGAATTAAAAATTTATGTATTTCATATGGCAAGCGAGTTCAGATTAGTGATCACCAAGTAAGTAGACACTAGAGTAGAAGCATCGAAGGAAGACGTCACTTTTTAGTAATCAATGACAGACAGGCCCGTAGAGACAAAATTCGGGCCCGGGGGGTACCACATACGGGCCCCCGCGAAAGGAATTTCGGGACCAGGACTAAGCGTTTACGGGCCCATATACAATCGAATGAGTGACATTCAATTTAAAATCAGTGTAGTATATTACACTTTTTCGATCGTGAAACTTTTTTTTTATATATAATTAAAATGGAAAAATTTTTCTGTTGATGACTTAGATGACGGGGCCCCATTTGAAAGCCCGGGGCTGGGGGGCTTACCCCCTTCGCCCCCCAGATGCAGGATTCTTATTGTAACCATTCAAATGCTTGTAACCATTCAAATGCTTCTTACCACTGATCAATCGGATTTCTGATGATTTCTTAAAAACAGGTTCGCAAAAGGTTGTATATTTTAAGATATTGTATAATTGCTTACAAAACTACTTAAATATGACGATTTTTTTAACTTTTGTATGCCTTAACGATTAAAAAATGGAAAAACAGGAAACCGAATACAGTCAAACAACTGCGAATACGAATTTAAAAGCTCAAAGGTTCACTTGCCCGGCATAGTTTTGGACTTCACTGTTTTGGAGAGTTGATGAATATGAAACATCGGAAAATTCATCTTGTCACTGAGTGTTTCTACCATTATTGATCGGATGAAAACTTTGTATAGCAGTGTATAGTTTGTGGGTGCTTTCATTACGGACGCGGTCCATTATATTTTTAAACCCACACGCTCCAGTGTTTCTCACTTAAACACATTAAAATATTTCTTTACATGATCGGCTAATTCCAAAAAAAGCTAATTTCCTTTCGCTTTCCTCAACAGCAGCACCAAAGGGTTAGTTTTTTTTCAGCTGCTCGACGCTTTCGAAAGAAACCGAAAACCAGATGTTGGTCCAACGAAAATAAAAATAGTGCTGCCATTGACGAAAAGCCAAGGGAAATTAGCTTTTCTTAATTAGAAACGCCGATCGTGTAAAGAAATACTTAATTATTTCTTTCTTTGCTCTTCGTTTTATTGAAATTTTGAAATATTCTTTCGGTCATGTGTTATTCCGTACATATTGTGTGCAAATCTTTGTGTCTACTGTATGCTGTTAACATTCGGGGTAGATGCAACTATTGTGGATTCCTCCTCAATTGATGTTTCTTTTAATAGGCGAAGCAAGTTAGCGACCATATCCTCATAACTAGAGTTATTGTTCAGGTCCAAAATTATTAATTTCTCATATGTATTTACGGTAAATCTTTCGTAGGACAAAAATCGGAGAAAAGTCACAAATTTGCAAAAATTCTTCTTGTAAACAAAGTTTTTACGATTTGTTACAAATTGAATATTATTGTTTGCCCATAAATAATTAACCCGCACCATTTCTAAAGGGTTAAGCAAAAACAATTTTATCCGACATTGTATATGAACTTTTACTATATTTTCGAAAACTTTGGTACATATATTTAAAAAAAGACGTTTTAACTTAAATCACATTGACCGGCCTTGGTTGCCAATTTCCTGACAAATTCCAAATATTTACCTGCACTCATTGCGCTTGTTATATGCTTTCCTGGAAGCATATAAATTATGCTAACTTCGTTGGAAAAGAGGTGGGTTCACTAAATTTGTAAGCGCAACGTGGTTATAAGAGTCCACGAACTAAAATTTTGCCGACGCAAGCGCAAGAAAAATTATCAATACCACTTTAGTTGATGGAATAAAAGAAAATGTATTCGTTTTCGTCGCAACGGGAGAGAAATTCCGAAAAGGTAAGCTACTGAAATATCATAAAAGGCTAATATTTCTTTGAAAAATGTTAATGGTTTTCTTCCTTTCTTTTAAGACTTCATTAGAATCGTGAGCAGACAAATTGGGCTTACATCCTCTTCACAAAGTAAGTAAAGCATTTCTTCATATATTTCAAATAATTAACTATTTCTATCAGAAAAATTCATTGTCTTTGTCCTTTTCATTTCATTTCATTTCATTTATTCAGATTCATCACATAGATTACTACAGCGTAAGTGAAAAACTTATAAACTAAACTACATATTAGAGCCGAAAAAAAACAAGCCAACAAAGCCGTCAACAAAGGCGCTGTCTGAGCAGGTCCCTCAACTCCTACTTCTATCCTAACTAAATTACTAATAATATTGCATTTTGTTCAACTTAATAGATAGTTTAGCTGAAATTCAAAACTATACGTATACAACTAACTAATCATATCCTATCCTAACCACATTCTTTACATTATTTTTTTCTTCTATTCTTACAGCAACTTCTCGTCTCAGTAACTCCATCTTCAAGTAGGTAACACATTCAGGTCACTTCAAACCATTTGAAAATAAACAATTTTTTGGGTTTCAGTTCTTTATATTATTTTAAAATGAATGCAAAAGGCATAATCCAACAATAGATTATGTATTTATTTACAGTAATAATTGTAATCTTTTCCTTCCCTTTTGATACTAACTGGATTGCTGACAGTTTTATTCCGTTTATTACATCTACAACTTCGGTACAAAATTATCACGTTCTGAATGCGCCGGTACTAATAAAAAACCTCGGAACATTAGGAATAGAATATTCTGAAACACATTAGGTGCAATGAATAGAAATGCACACAGTAAGGCACTGATTTGGGTTCACTTACCATGGTTACATGTCGGATTGAAAACTTGACTTGAGATTGAACAGACAGTTCCATCTGTGGCGACAGTTAACCTACTTGAGACAAATTTTTCGGATCAACTTCAGTCCGTTGACCGACTTATACTTTCCGAGGTAACATGACTTTCAAATCGACTTGAAGCCGGCTTCAAAACTGCATGTAACCGTTTTAACTGGGAGTTGTTTAGAATTTCGATACTGTCTGAGTATCGACGCTAAAATATCGATTAAAGAATTTATCGGGTGTTGCAAGTATCGATTAAAAATATCGGTATATTGGAAGAAAATTATCGCTACTTCGATGTATCGAGGCAGTATCGCTCATCTCTAGTGGAAATACACTGCGGCAAGACATCACTTGAATCTTGAACAGCTTGTATTCAAAGATAAAATTCAACAAGTTCTTGAAAAAGAATGTATGTTGTTGTGGGAACGAAAGGTAGAACAAGGTCGACAAAGTGTAAGGCATGATCTTTACAATAGGCTTAATTATAACTTATCTGAAAGAAGTTACTTGCAGGAAATCTATTCTATTGAAATGGTCACAGCAATTTTTAAATGTAGAGGTAGTCTTTTATTGCTAAACTCAAATCCAGCTCGTAGTAATGGTAGCGTAAATTGCTCCTTATGTAATACAAATGAGGAGGAAAGTATCCATCATTTTATTGGTGTGTGGCCTCTTTTGAGTGAGTTCAGGAGATTATATTTTGGTAAAAGCTCTCTATCACTTAACCAATATATTGATATTCTAAACGGCAATGATTTGAAAGCTCTATATCACTACGCGAAAGACGCTTATCAGTACAGAAATGTTCTGGTATAAGAATATAACGACTGACATTGCTTGCATTGTTGGTTTTTTTGTTTTTATTGCTATATTGTTCTAATGAATAAATATAACTTTATAAATATCATAATCTCTTAACATAAATTTTGTATTAATTTTTTTTTAAATTTATTTAGTTCTTCTCTTTTTTGGTTCAATAAAGTTAGTCAAAAATATCGCGAACCTAGATAGACGACCATGGTCATTGTCGAAAGTTTATTTGCTTATTTATTTGATTATTGAACAAGTAATATACTAGGAAATTTGTTTTTCTTCTTTGAATTGATTAAATTATAAGAATAAATTTTTAGATAAATAAATTTGAAATTGTTTAGAAATGCACATAATAAGAGTAAAGAATTAGAAATAGTTTAGAGAACTACGTATTAGAGGAGGCTTTATTATTTAAATAATTAGTTTTTTTTTCTTTTTTTTTATTAAACTAAACTGAATTATACTTCATTATATATGTATGTTAAAGAGACTTGTTTTTTGAATTGATTTAAATAAACACTATTATTATTATTATTTGATGACTGGCATATTATGAGGTTCCTCTACTGCAATTTCGTCAAACCTATCTTAAAGTATGCTAGTCCAGTATGGTTTCATTTCTATGCGATTCTTTAGCTTCGCTCTTCTGCCTTCTGACCTTCTCCGTCTGTCTTCACATGTTGACCGACTTATACTTCTTTCTTTGGAGTCTCTTGAGGTCAGACGAACAGGTATGGAATTACTTTTGCTTTTGACTGCCTGTGGAATGTGATTAAGCTCCCTGAATTGTTGGGTGCTTTAATTTTATCTTGCTCCTTGAGGACTCGGAGCTTTTTCCATATTCCTAACCAAAAACTTTCCTTTCTGGCAATCAGTTATTGATTAGTCATCATGACGTAATAAATAAATAAATAAACCTGCTTTATCAGCCGACAGATATCCTCTACAAGCCACAAAGATGAGTCAGGGTGCTGTTCCCTGTTAAGGTAGTGCTTTAAATGAAAATTATAACGAACTCTGGCGAAATAGTTTATGACAAATTTATAAATATATCTACGGAACCCTGAAAACTAAAAGAAATTCAAAATTTTTTTCCCTCGCATTATAAATAACTATATAAATTTCTTCTTTATTAATTAGCATAAATTCAAAACCTAACTCCTAAAACCTTTCAAGTTCATCAAATATAAACACAATTCACTTATTTTACAGTGCCGAAATTAGTTTTGTTTTGAGCTGTAAACTGAGTTTAATCCTTGACTGAAAAATTGGTTGAGTGCTTGACGTAACATATAAAAGCTCTCACGGTCCAAACTAAAGCTTAACGAAGTGAAAACATTTTTTATTCATTGTGGAAATTTTTCGCGCCGGTGATTAATGTAGAAAAATTGTATTGACGGATAAAGTGGTCATGTGATGGATGAACGTCTAATGGACGAACAGTGTACCTAGGACCATAGAAACTGATGTAACAGTTACTTGAATTTCTCATCCATCAAAATTTTTCTTGTTTTATTTTGATGATTTTTGCATTTTACAAGACCCATACAAAAATTCGCATATGCAGGAAAAATATAATATTTTTCTACTGAATGGCGGTCTTTAATATCGTGAAAATCGACAATTGACTATTTAACTCCCTGTAGCAAAATTAATTTACAGTAATATAAATATAAGTAAGTAAAATAATATTAGATATCTTCTTATAAAATTGCAAATGTTTCTAGCATCGGTTTATAATAATGTATTTTCCACTTTATAATTTTTATGATCAAACGAAAAGGAATAATAAAAAAATTGTCATAATATACAAAAATGAAATCACTTCGAAATTCATCGAAAGGCCAGCAATCCCCGCACTACTCCCCATAATCCATTGAGGGTCATGGGGCGAGAGATGAACTTCACCCGATTTGACGACAAGGATTCCAAGTCGACCTACGATTTAAGGTGGAGTTGGATCCCCCTGAAAGTCTGACAAATCAATTTGCATCACAGTAAGCCGGAATCAGATATGATGTGCCGGTGTTTTGTGGAATATAGCACTGCTGCAAGAAGTCTAGATATTCAAAAAAAAAAAAAAAGAGGGCACAACAAGATCTTACATTCTAGTCAGGCATGGAGTTTAGGCTATGTTACTACCATAACTCGGTAAGGCAGACCTTGCGTTGGGTTGTGTCGGATCTGGAGCAGGTACGTGTGTTCTTACCTCAGTCCACCTCCCATTTGACTGGGACGGAATCAACTTTCGTGGATGGAAGGCATAAGGAAGTTATCGACGTAACCCTTATCAATACTGACGCTTTTAGAACATAGAGCCATAACTTTTTGCATTCGCTGTGGAAAAAATAAGAAACATAATCGGAGGCTGCTCAGGTTCCCTAAAAACACATAGTCAGAAGTATCAGGAGGTGATAAGGGAAAATTTGACAACCTGCTGAAAGCACTGACGAATGAGAGCAGGAAGGCTTGCAACCGAGCCATTGGGAGCCAGGATTTGGAAGCCTGAGGTAGATACAAAGCCTTAAAGAAGGATGAGGAAAACACTACCTAAAAGTAGAGCGAATCGTGAAGGGATTTCTGCTCGAGCATGAGAAATATATGTCTGTCGACTTCATAAAATGGTCCCAAATATCCCGGATTCCTGACTTGGACTGGTTCAAGATAGAAACAGGGTGCGAATGCCATGGATCGATCTGAGTCGGAAAAGAGGAAAGGATGGTGTCTTTTGAGGAGACAGACGATCTATTGAGTCGCTGAAATCGTCAGATGGTATACTCCCAGCCTCACTTCAATGGGTCAGTGAGATTTGCCATTTGTTTTGGTGGTGCAGTAGGCCATAATTCAGTCTATGTATATAGAAGTTACTTTACGTATTGAAATTAAAGATCGTGCAAAAATAGTGGTTTTGTCTAAGTGCCGGTTTATGAAATCGCGCGCCAAGTGGATCATAATTACTTTACTATACGTATATTAAAAAAATATCGGGATACAGTAACGGTACCTGAGCAGTAAACATGAGGATTATCGATAATGCGCGGGAGGATAGTCAGAGGAAGCCCACAGGCAGGAGAATTATATCAAACTTGACGAAGAGGGCATACTCAACGTGAGTAATGATGACATAGTAATTATGGCAAGAAGTAAGTTCATAAGCACCGTAGTAGACACCATAAGGAGCAACGGTTCGTGGAACAGGAGCTCCTCATAAATGCTTAAAAGTCTGATCTCATCATTTTCACTAGAAAAAAGAATAATCTATACTTTGTACCAGTGGAACTCTTTGCAGAAGAACTTACTGTCTCATACGAGTATATGGGGGTTGTCCTAGACTCAAGACTTACCTGGAAAAGACAGGAAAAAATTCAAAGAGCTAATAGGGCCATACATCAATGTGGAGGCGTATGCGGTCGAAGGTGAGGAATCTTACTAAGGGCTGCATATTGGGTTTACAATATGATGGTGAGACCAATTATTTCATATGTCTCGGTGGCCTAGTGGGCAAATGCTTCAAAGTACAAGTAAGACAATTGAGTGAAAACAGTCTAACTGAAAACAGCCTAATTAACGTCACAAGTTTCACGGATGGTTCTAAAATTGATAGAAGCAGAAATTTTCACCCCATCACGTGGGAGTAGAGGGAAACTTTTTAACCACCTTACGCACCTGGACTATGCCGACGATGTTTGCCTCCTATAAAAAAATCAGAGCCATATAGCTCTTTATCCGAGGCCCTTTGTAGAGAACGTCGCAGAGCAGAGCTTATGATGAATGCTGCTTTAACCAAACTTATGAGCTTGGACTCCAGGAGACAAAACAAAATTTATTTTGAAGAGCAGCAAATAGAACAAGTGGATGGATTTTGCTATTTCGGAAGCATAGTTACAGCAGACTGCGGAGCTGAAGCTCATATACAATTTCGCATCATTTTATTCTCGAGTTGCATTTAATCCTCTGCGGCAATAACATCTCTAGACGCACAAAACTCCGGATCTTTGAATCGAACATAAAATCTGTTCTGTTGTACGGCTGTTCAATATGGAAAGTAACTTGATTGTACTATCTATTGTATTATCTAATCTGCACGGCTTTGTAAGCCGGTGTCTCCAAAGCATCCTTAATATCCATTAACTAGAGGTCATTATCAACGAAGACCTACACAGAGTTATAAGCCAAGAGGGGATAGGCACAAGCATTTGTAGACGAAAGTGGCAATGTATAAGCCATACACTCAGAAAAGAGCCAAACAACATCATTTAACATGCTCTAGATTGGAACCCGTGCGGGTCTCTAGGAAGTAGCCGAATTGGACAACCGCGCAACACATGGAAATTCGTAGAAAAGTAAAACTTGACCAGGTGGAGAGTCGGTGTAGTAGGCACCTTATAGCCCACAAGGGATTAAAAAACCCAGAGAGAGGCATTTAAAATGAGGACCTGAATCTGCACACCCATCTAAGCCAGGGGTCGTATACCTCAATCTATCAGGCGGGCTAGAGAGTCTTGCGATGTCAGGCGGTGATGAGATGTGTGGACAACAGAGTGTTAAGTGTTCACTCAAAGCGTTTTCCTAATTAAACGAGGTGACACTGGAATGGGTTAGCCGAGATGAAGGACTTGAAGGAAACGTGAGAGCAGATGAGCTGGCTAAGCTGGTAGCTACTTCGAGTTTTCAATGTCTGGAGCCATTCACTGCCTTAGGTAGAGCCATGACAGTGGGTCCTAGCAAACTCGTGTAGATAGATTAATCACGTAGCCCAGAAAAGCTGAGCAGAAGAGGATCCTAAACATTGATTGAAGAATTTTCGTGGAGTTGAGTTGATCGGTTGCGTTAATACTAACTCAACATTGGAAAGAACCAGCCACCACCTTCACTAACGGAAAACACGTTACACTTTTAATCTCCTCAACGCAACGACCTTTCCAAATTCTCAACAATGTTGATCTATCTCTTAGCATTGCAGATACAGTCACTTCCAAAAATGATAAAAGTATTGGAAATTTATGCGGCCTTTTTGAGAAATACCAACACAGTGGAGCCTCAGTGGTATGCATTGTGCGGCAATATTAAAGGAAAAAAATCTTTTCTTTCCTCTTTCCGCTGTATTGGACCAGGTGCGCCGATTCCTGGGCCTGCAAGAGCTCTAGACTGAACTTTTGTTATTGAAAACAATGAAGGATGAGCTCATTCAAGGTTTGTTAATGACAGAGACAAATTTGTTAGCAAAATTATGACCACAGCGACGAAAATACGGGATAGGTTGACTATAATACGCCTTAAAGACGGAATTAGAAGTGTGACAGAGGACATTTCGAACAGCTTTTGTAATAAAATAACATTTTAAAATAGCATTAGAAGGAGTTTTGTTATAGTTATATCAAGAAAAGAACAGGTGTATTAATTACATATATGAATTTCGATTAAACTTTGGTAAAATTATGAATTTTAGGTAATTTCAAAAACATTTTTTTACTTTCGGAAGTGACTATACCTGCAATAGTGGGAGTTAGATCAACCATATTAAGAATTTCTGTATTTTTTTACGCACGTTATGCGTTATATGCACAATGTAGATATAAAAGGATATTTACCGACCTTTATTTGTGTTTTGCACAAGGTGTGCCAAAATAAGTGGGGTGATAAGTCTCACCTAGGTACACAAAAAATTGTATGAGAGGAAGGAGCCATCTGAACAGTGTTACAGGGTGATTCATAAATTTCAATTTTTCATAGTATCGACAGCATTTTCGTTGCCGTATAACTTCTTGTAAATACTTTTCAAGGCTAATTGGCGGCTTGTAAGCCTCCGCCTTACACCGGCCATTACCGCTCATTACCAATATACATACCAGTGTAATTACTTAAAAATAAGGATATTTTTCTGGAATTTTTTAAAAGAAAGCTTTTACATCAAATGTTTTAATATGTTGGGCATATATTTATTATTTGTTTACAAATAAACGTAAATTTTTTCCGGCCAAAATATTGGAATTAACGGGGCGGAGTTTATACCGCCGTAAAGGGACACGAAAAAGTGACCTCTACATTGACTGGAATAAAAATAAACCAAAATTATCACTAAAATAAATTGGTATAGTTCCATACCATTTTAAAAAATATTAAAAATTATAAGAATGGCGGCGCTTGGAAAAAAAAGTAGGTGTACAATATTCGCCAAAAATTGTCCTATTTACCATGCAAAAAGAATGTTAAATTGATAGGATAAATTGCTTTTATAGGCTGCTGACAGCAAAAATAAACATAGGCCGACTTTTATACTTCTACATATACATATAAAAGCATCGGAATATGTAAAAAAAAACTATTTTTTTTAAATTATCACACAAGTATAGCTCCTTAATGGGATTAGAGCATACTGACTGTGAAACCGTATAATGACAACATCATAGTAAACAGTTAGAATAAGTATTCTTTTTTTATTAGAAAAGTATTCTACGTGCTGTTTTCATAGAAGATTTTTTTGCAAGGTGTGCTCTATATGTCATTTCAAGTACTATATACATATGTATACTTAGGCACATTGAAAAGAGTGTTCATTCTTGTGATTGTTAAGACAGAAATTATAAGCAAATATATAAAAGTATTTGCCTTCTTTATGAATGTAATCATGTTTCTTCAGATCAAGTTTCCTTGAGGTAATTTGTAGGATGTAGGGAAGCAGAAAATCCTTTTCGTAAACCTCAAATTTCTTTGAAAACGACAGCTTATTAATATAACAAGAATGACTGAGAATTTTATGGTAAGAGAGACTGTCATTGAGTTTCTTTTCAAACTTAAAATTGAAGAAGTAATTAGGAATGGTGGAACGCCACGTGTCTGCAATGTCTCGAAAAGGGTTTTTACATTAAGCAAATATTTTTCGGGCCTTATAAAAATTATCCGATAAATGTCTGGAAATAAAATTTAGTAATTTTGGTTACCTCAATGTTTTGAGAAACGTACCTGAACTCCAACGATATTTATAATTACAATGAAGGCACAGTAAACGAGAAAAGGCTATTAAGAATTCTGAACTGAGTGGCTCGCTACCCCTTTTATGAACAGAAGTACCATAAACCATAAAGTGAAAAGAAATCCATTCAGCTGGATTTTCATCATCCACTCGACCATCATAAGCTAACAAAAGCATGAGGAGTAAAGCATTAATAAGGTCCAAGCTCGAGAAGAAAAGGATTTCGTATATAAATAAGGTACAACAGTAGCCATGACGTTCTTCGTCCTCTCTATGCAGGAATGGCTATATAAGTCTTTGAGTACAGTCCTCGCCACGTACTCTACCCGACGATATCGAAATTTATTTTCGCCAGTTTAAGACCGAAAAGACTTTTGTACGTAGTTGGGGTTGAAGATTGGGGCTGGTGGCAGTTAAGAGTAAACTGAGCGATAAAACCATTTTTCTCGTCAGCTGGCGTTCTTACGTTGACACCTCATTACATGAATTTACGCCCCTTTGTGCCTGTTTATTTTATGGTTATAATACGTGCAGTACAAAATCGAGCAATAGACGTGCTCTGTTTCGATAGGATACAATTTATGGAAGTTTTGATATCAAATATTTGGGAGTCAACATTGCTGTGCTTAAAAAATATTTCCATTTTCATTTTTAATAACAAACATGTGAAAGATAACCTGGAAATAGTTGTCGTGGGCTTATTCGGTAGGTTGAGGGACTTAGCCTAATCTTACTTTGCGCTTATTTGTAGAATTCTAAGGCGAACCGAACGAACCTATACTGAGGGAAGTTTGTTACGAGTGCTCGCGTTCCACCGGATGAGTCAAATGAAAATGCCATGTCAGTTGAAATAGAGTATGTGTGAACCTTAAATATCTGTATTGTGTGTTGTTCTTATCTCTAAAGAAAGATGATGCAACACTGTGTTTTGGTCCTATTTCAGGTCGACACCAAAAGGTAAGGCGATTATCCAGGGTAGTCAAAAGGAATTCAAGCGTATTGAAGATGCATCTCCACTACGTATCTGTTATCAGGCGGGGAATTGTCTTACGGAAGTAGTTTTTGGCTGAAGACGGACCAAACCCAAAACATCCAAATAAAAATTATAATTATATAAAAATTATAAATAAGTTCAAACATAATTTCACGTTAATAGTTTAAAAGTGTATATGATGCCTTCACCTCTAGACTTTATGTTCAAATCCGCCACGTAAATTCACCAGAATCGCACAAAATCCAAACACTTAAAGACTGTGCGAACTTATCGCGGGATTTTATATGCCGGCGTAAACAATGCACTGGAATTATTTATAGTACATAATAATATTAATTATTGTTTCGAGAAGCCAATAATTAATAGAATTGTAAACACGTGAACCCACCTGTCACACAAAAATTCAAACTAGGATTTGAATACTTTCCGGCGCATTTATTATTTATACTACAGAAATATAAATAATTTACCAGAGTATATTTTTATACAAAAAGAAAATGATTTTTTTCGAATTAATTTTGTTTAACATTTCGACATTCTTTTGAAATATTTTCGAAAAATGGTCAACAATTAGGAGATCGGCATAACACTTCTTTTTAGTCAGTTTTTTTGGAACCTAAATTTGTAACGCGTGGTCTGAATTCGATGGTTCTTTTTCTGTTGTATAAAGTGTGATCCCCCACTGCTAATAGGAGAATAATTTGGTCCTATGGTGGGGGGTGAGGATGGAGGAGTAGTCTAACTTCATAACGACTGGACCGATTTCGATTATTCTTTTTCTGTTCGGTAGAGTATGCTGCTTGGTTGATACCACGATGAAAAAAATGTTGTGGTGGGGGTGTTGTATAGAGTGTGATCCCCCATTGCAAATAGGAGAAAAATTTGGTCCTATGGTGGTGGTGGTGGGAGAGGAGGAGGGGTAGCGCGTGGACCGATTTCTATGATTCCTTTTCTGTTCGGTAGAGTGTGTTCCTTGATTGATACCATGAGAAAAAAATGTTAGTGGGATGGAGGTGGGGTTGGGGGTTAAACCTAACTTTTTAACGCGTGGAATGATTCGGATGGTTCTTTCTTCTTTGTATAGAGTCGAAGACACTAAAAAGTGAAAAAAACCGACTTCACAAAAAAATTTCTCGTCGCAGGGTCTTCCCTTACGATGGTGATTATTTGCTGCTCGACGTCGACACAAGTTTCCAAAGTTTCGGGTCGTGTCTCCCTGTCGCGTGAAGTAACAATTTCTATTTATCTTAACCTTCGGGAAGTGCGTGTAAGTACCCCTTTTTGGGGTACTCGCTGATGAGGGAATCTCCTTTGATATTTCAGTACAGCCACTCTCTCATTTCTGTCTAATACAACATAAATGTAAATAATATCCGCGTATTCTTCAATATTAAATTCTCCCATTTTTTATTAACTTTTGCTTAAAAAACACGTGCTTATTGATTTGTTTTTCAATTTCGATAGATATTCTTGCTGACTGGCCCTTTTTTATAGCAAAATTTCCATCCGGTATTAGTAACAGAACGCCAGGATACTGTGTAAACTATCTCTAACACAAAACTATCTCTAACACAAGCGAATATCGGCAACAAAACGAAATTACAGTAACATTTTTTTAACCGTTCTGTATAAATTATTTCAATTAATTACTTGTTAACCCAAAACAAACATTTCCGACCTTTTCTTTTAAAATTTTTGTTTATTTAAAGAATTTTCTACCTAAAATGCAATAAAATAATTAGGTAGTCAGGAATTTCTAAGGACGCGGTTTTAATAATCCTTTGTCTACCTTACCATGTTGCACCTTTTTGAATAGCTGATAAGATGAGCAATCCAATAAAAATAAAAAAGATGTCTAATTACATGAATATTGAAGAAAATTTTGAAAAACGCTAAATTTTAGGTAATCTCAAACCATTTTTATCACTTTTGGAAGTGGCTGTACCTGCAATGGTAGGAGTTAGATCAACATTGTTGACAATTTTGGTAAGGTCATTGGGAAAGTAGTTTTTTAGCGTTTGTTTGATGTCGCTGTGTTGGGTAGATCAATAAATAAAAATTAAAGGAGTAATGTGTAACGAGTAATCCGGCCCTGAGGGTAGTATATATTTTAGTAAATTACCTCAACTGCAGTCAGTAAAAATTTGAATGACCATGTGCTTAAATCTTATGATTTTTTATTTACTGTTTATCAAATATTGCCGGACTGGGCGGTTAATTGGCAAAGACATGTACTAAATTAAATGAAGGAACAGAACGTTGCGGTATGCCTGCGTAATTTTCATAGGGTTTAGAAATTGCGTCATCCAATATTAACTGAATTGAATGAGATAAAGAGTTTTTTCGTCTTCGACCAGTATATGAAATGAGAACTTTCTAAAAATTCTTTGACAACCAAATAGGCGAAGCCATAAAATTTGGTAAAATAGTGGTGTGGCTCATACCCCTCACTCACAATAGAAAAAATTTTTGTCAAATTTTAATTAATTATTATTATAAGGTATTTTTTAGTAGTCGGTGGAGAAACCTTTCGTCCTTCTATCCTGTCAGTTCCGGGTTCTAACCCTACTGACGGGGATACATTGTTTAACAATACACTAGTTTACAGCAAAAAAGATATGGTTTCTAATGGACTTTTTTTAATGTATTTTGGGGTGTAGATTCCAAAAATGGCAACCATTTTTTTTTCTTAAGAATAGTTTTTGAGATATTTCGAAAAAAAAACCCGTTATTTGGCACTTTTCTCACTTATTTACCCATCTATCCATCTATTTTTATTCGATCTCCATATATTGCATATGTTTTGAAAGGTAACTTTGTCCTCTTTCCAACGCTATTCTGTTTACGCGGATCGGATGAGATTTGATGAAGTTACAGGCGCGAATTTTTAAATAGTCGTTAAATTTCAATTGCTCCGTTTAATTCCAAGAAATTTTGTTTTTCATATTTTTAAGATTTAAGATGAAAGATAATTCTATTACGAAAATTTTAAGTCTAAATTTGATAAAATTGGACAAAAAATGTAGAAGTTATTCACAAATGAATGAGAAAAGGTAATGTCTATATCCATTATTCTGGTCGAAAATATCGGAATCGGTGGAATTCTGTGGAATCCAGACCGGAATAATGAAATATATACATCAGCTTTTCTAATTCATTTGTGAATTACTTCTACATTTTTTGTCCGATTTGGGCAAATTTATACTTACGATTTTCGTAAGAGAATTATCTTATTAAATCTTAAAATATGAAAAAAAAAATTTCTTGGAATTAAACGGAGCAATTAAATTTATGTAACTTTTTAAAAATGCCGAAAGAATCACTTTTCTTTTACTTTGAGCGCCTGTAACTTCATCAAATGTAAATAGCATAGCAGTGAAAAGAAGACAAAGTTGCCTTTCAAAACATATGTAATATATGCAGATCGGATAAAAATTGATGGATAGATGGGTAAATAAGTGATGAAAGTGCCAAATAACGGGTTTTTTTTCAAAATATCTCGAAAACTATTCTTAAGAAAAAAAATGGGTGCCATTTTTGGAATCTACGCCCCAAAATACATTAAAAAAAGTACATGAGGAGCCAGATCTCGAGATGAGGCCCAAATTTGTAAACTAGTGTAATAGATAAGGATGAAAAGGCCATTGGAGTTTGGCTGAAATCCACCTTTAATTTGAAGGCCCACTTGTGATCGTTGTCTCGAATCGGGTGAAGTTCTTCTTCCGATCCATGGGATATAGAGCTGGAGAAAGACAGAACTATCGTATTTTGATTTATTAACCCATCAAAGACTAAAAAGAGAGTATAATTATATAAGTTACTAACTGAAATAAAAGATATTACAATTGTTAATATTGCTAACTTTATGAAAACTGGAATGAGTTTTATTAGTCAGTTATCTTCTGACTTTGACTTTTTAGCCCTGAAATAAATTTAATTTGGTTATCAAAGAGCATTCTAAGAGCTTGTCAAAAGGATAACGTTTATTGTAAAATTAAGAAATACATTATTAAAACATAATTATCCGTTGTTTTCATAAAGTCACAATTTCGCATGAAAAGATAACTTTACAAAATAAGCCGCAATTTTTTGGTAAATATGCTTTTATCCACATAAACCTATTGATAACAAATTTATCATGAAAATTATAAAATTAGTCTTTACTCGTCACGAGAAAATTCTCCCCTCAAAATCACTTATATAATTAAGACGGGAATGGCAAGGAGCTTTATTAATATCTTATTTCGGCAGAATTTCTCGCCGTTTTGCATAAATCTCGTCCCTGAATTATAAATGGAGGCAAGATGGTTTCACAGTTTCTTAGAAAGAGGCTTATAAGGGATATATTTCCTGTCATTGGAGCAGTTAATCAAATTGTGTTTGGCTGGTTTGAAAAATGAAATTTTGGAACAATATTAAAATCGAGCAGCAGATGGATGAAAATAAAAGTTTGAAAAGTGATTGGTGTATAAAGACTTTAGTAGAAGGAAAACTTCATAATTGAAGAAAAGATTTTTCAATTGATGAATATTGCATGAAAACAACTACCAATTATGTTAATAAGATGTTTTGAATTTCCTTATCTTGTGTAATATAATATATTCCAATTTAATACAATTTAATACAATAAACAGCCAAAAGAGGACAAATTTCCCAAGAAATATGGTATTTGAGAACATATTAGCAGATTTAAGAACGAAAAATTACAACAAAACTTCAGTTGAATTATTTAAATTTTTTGATTAGTTCAGAATATTAGTTTTGATTACAAAACTGTATTATATTATAACTTCTTCTACGTCAATGGGATGTAAGAGTTTATAACTTCATTGTATAGTTATAAAAATAAACGAGTCAATACAATACGAAATGGTTAGTAGAGCACATGTCGTTGCGGATTTAGGAATTGGAAGGAACGTTAAATACCTGCGTGATTCATAAACTGTAATTTTTCAGAGAGTGTAATAAGTTTCAAGAGTTTAGTAAAGAAAGCTGTTGATGTGTCTTAGTTAAGATTTGCAATCTTTAAAGTAGGAGCTCCTATTTTGCTCCAAGGCTTGTTTGTAGCGGGTATATGGCTTTCGAGTACTTATATTAGAAAATTGTTTAAATATCCAAAAGATCTCTGAGTCAACCTCCAGTCGGAGTTGTAATCAGAATATGACATACAGGCGTTCCACTCAAGCGGCAACTTAACCAAAGGTGGTGGTGAGATGCCTGAATAGGAAGTTTAACTAAAAATCTTCCTATTTCCAAGCAAAGCATTCTAGAATACACACATTCGAAAGCAAGCTATTATTTTGATTCCAGGTTCGGGAAATGTTTTGTTTTTTAATGTCAACTGTTAGTCGAAAATTCAATAAAAAGTGTGTTTAAATACGCATAACGCCACGCTTCGTGTTGGATTTTTGGTTGATTTCAACTGGTTGAGCCGCGCCTACTGTAGAACACCTCTACATGTTCTTTGCACCTTTATTACTGTCAGGGAAGGACTTTTCCCATGGTATGATTGAAAAAGATATAGGTATTCGCAATAACTGAGACATGGCTTATTGACTCGATGTCAAAGTGGAAATAATTTTCTAAAATGAAATAATAAGGAACGTGATCTGATATTATTGGACTATCCGGAGTAGGAGGGGCTCCGATTAAAATACGCTAAACGATTGCCGATTATGATTGCCATTTATTAAATAATAACAATAAATAAACTTGACATTAATTTGTTCTTCTATTAATTTTGAAGGTAAGTTTAGTAATAAGGCTGTACCGCGAGTTGCGATCACACCTTAATTTGATGATTGCCTATAAAACTTTAGGTTTCCTTAAGTTCGAATAACTTCATAGATATCATGCCGTTACATTTACACAGTACCACTTTTCGAGCAATGACGAATGTAACTAGTGAAAAAGTAACACATGCTATGGCGAAGACCTCAAATACAGGGTCTTTCAGATCTGGTGTGCCAAAATGTGGGATGAAAGATCTCACCTAGAGGTACAAAAAATTGCATCGCAGGAGGATGGACAATCTTAACCGTTTCGAAATTACAGGGTTGTTAAAAAATTTCCAAATTAGTTTATTTTCATCCTTTGATGTACTCAACGCGCAGTCATCAAACAGGCGCCAAAAATCTACTACCCCAATCACAATGGGTGCAGAGGTACAGTCACTACCAAAAGTGAAAAAAAAATGTTTTGCGATT
This sequence comes from Leptarthrus brevirostris, assembly GCA_964036015.1. NCBI lineage: Eukaryota > Metazoa > Arthropoda > Insecta > Diptera > Asilidae > Leptarthrus > Leptarthrus brevirostris. The sequence continues at coordinate 167,716,923 of OZ038371.1, read as the reverse complement.
ACCGAAAACTCAGCATTTTTACAATATGTTCCCCAAAATTCATGTAATTAATGCATCTGTTTTTTATTTTTATTGAATTGCCCATCTTATTAACATATGGTACAAAATGCAAGGTAGAGAAAGGATTACAAAAACCGCATACTTAGAAATCACTGACTACGCAATTATTTTATTGCACTTTTCGTAGAAAATTGTTTAAATAAACAAAATTTTTAAGACAAAGGATCAAGATTATTTTATTTAGGTGCACAGTAATTAATTTTAATTATTGCTGTTTGTTGATCTGTTGGCTAGCGTAAGACTGTAGTCATATGTCTTCTGAGGAAACTTTAATGGACGTGTCTGAAGATACTTTTTAACTCAATTTTAATTCTTTATTACGCTCCAATTTACACCTTTGGAATAATTAAACTTCAATAATAATTCAAAATTTACTTTACTTTTACTAATTAATTATGTTTAATTACTAATGTTTTATTCATTGCGGAGACACCTGCTTGCTGTGTTGAATTTGAGACCATACTGCTTTCATGCTCGGTAAGCCGACTAGAATTCGTCCGTTTCTGTTCTTTCCTCCCCTTATGCTTTCATCTCTTTGCAGATTTTGCTGGTACTTGCCTGGTGGCTGTAGCTTGGATGCAAAACGGTTTTTATGTTTCAAGTCAACAATTGAATGCAATTTGTTTCTATCATTCTCTTTTATTTACAGGTCATCGTAAAGGCGGTGTTACAGACTTATTCGAGGTAAAAGACATTTTGTTTATTTCTTTTTATTGAATTATTTTTTATTTCTTTATAGAGTTTTGCCTAAACAGAGTTCACACCTGCATCCTGGCATTCTGTAACTCATACCTGATGGAAATTTTGCTATAAAAGAGGGTCAGCCAGCAAGAATATCGATCATAGTTTTAAAAGAAATCGATAAGTATGGGTGTTTTTAAGCAAAAATTATTAAAATATAGTAGAATTTACTTTTGAGAAATACGCGGCTCTAACTTAACACGGCAGGGAAACGCTACCCGAAACTTCGGAAACATCTGCCGACATCGAGCAGTAAATAATCTGCCCCGTCGGGCAAGAGCTTAAAGCGACCCCGAACGAGTTGGAGTTGGTTTGGACGGTTACTCATCCAGCAGGGTGACGTTCATATTATCATATTCCAGGCCAAGTACTACTGAAAGGAAATTAAAAATTAGAATTTTGCATTTGCCCTTTGGAATGCGACATTGAAAACGAGATGTTTCTGGACCGAATTATGTATGCGGATGAATAGCAGTTCACCGGGGATGGTATAACAAACTTCCCAAACCTCCAAACCTGGTCGGATACTAACCCACGTAAGACAAGTAGACACCCTTCGACTGTGCAATGTTTGGGCTGGTAAAGTTCTTAACAGCCGCAAAGTTCTTAACAGCCAAATGTATGCGGACTTTTTGGAGCATATATATACTATACTACTATATAGATATGTAGTAGATTTCACCTACACGAACGAGAATCAACGCATTCTGGTATCATTGTATAAGCCCTACTACTGAATGAAAAATTTCCTGACCGCTGACTTTGACGAGGTGCACCGAGTCCTTGGCCTGTTAGATCTCCAGATTTTACTCCATCGGAGTTTTGCTTATGGTGATCAAGAAAGGTTGAAGTTAACAAGGCCAGTTTTCAATAGAAAGGAATTTTTTTTAGCGGTATTTTTTTTAATCTTTTTTTATTTATTTATTCCAAAATATATAAATTACATATGAGCATAAGCTCCTTAGCATGTAAATACTCTATACAGAATTTCAAACGAAAATGTAAAGCAGTAGATAATAATCAAAATCAAGAAAAAATAAATAAAAACAGCTACGAATAATAATATAAATTGAAATCAAAGAAAGCATAGATTAAGCAACAGTTCAAGCAAGAAAATAAATATTAAAATAAGATGAAAACTAATAAAATAACAAATAAAGCAAAAATGAATAAATAAGGAAATCGTGTACACACTTTTCTGAACAAAAAATGTTACTGTAGACAAGAAAAGTAATTTAAAGCCGCACTCTTGAAATTACTGATGGCTGTTCGTCGCCTAACATTCAGAGTTAATGTATTTCAAATTTTAACACCATAGACGAAAAATGATCTCTCACTTTGCCTACATTTACTTCGAGGTATAACAAGCTGAACATTGCGTACTGATTGAAATAGTTGAATTTTTCTAATTATTTTGAAAACTATTAATGCGACATTGTATTTCAAAAAAGTATCCAGTGTGCATCCCAGTATATTGTAAGCATACCTCGATATATGACTGAAACGATCAATCTTATAAATGTAACGCGCACATGAATTATATGCTACATTTAGCTTCCTACGACTATCGCTATCCAGACAACACCATACTTGACATCCATATAAAAACAAGGGAATAATAAGGGTTATTACCAAATGTCTTCGAATGGATAATAGAGTATATTTCGTATAAAACCATAATCTTCTCAAAGTACCATATGCCCTTCCAACAACCTTGGCTATATGCGTATCCCATGCTAGAGTTGAACAAAATACTATACCTAAGTTGTTAACTGAGTCAGAGTATGGAATAATATCATCACCCAGATATATAGGGCTCAATTCATTAGTTTTAATATAATTTGTATACATCAAAATAGTTTGAGACTTTGAAGCATTTAACTTCAATTTATTTTTCTTCGACCAATTCAAGACTCGGACTACATGAGCATTCATTTGGGAAATACCATGATATGTACCATTAACGTAGATAAAGAAAGTTGAACATCATCTGCATACATCTGGATACTAGAATTCTTCAATACCTCAGCTAAATCATTTAAGTACATCAGAAATAACAATGGGCCCAGAATCGAACCCTGTGGAACACCTGAAAAAAGCTGCCTGTATCTCGAATGCGAAGAGTGAATAACAACCTTCTGATACCTGTCCGATAGATAAGAATATATGAATTTCATTGCTGAACTGCTAAAGTTAAATTAAGTTTTACATTTTTTACACAAGTTATTAAAATTTACACTATCAAAGGCTTTGCTGAAGTCAAGAAAAACTAATACAGAAGCCAAACCATCATCAAAATTACTTCTTATGCTATCAGTTATATAAAGAAGAGATGCCGTTGTACTGTGACGACTGCGATAGCCAGACTGATATTCATATAATAGTGAATGATTTTCCACGTAGGTCTTTACTTGATTAAAAAGTAGTCTCTCAAGAATCCTGGAGCAGTAAGGAAGAATACTTATTGAACGATAATCGTGTTTATTCTGAGGTTTGGCCTTTTTATTGATGGGAAAAACTTACGTATTAAATATATGCGTTAAATGCAATACAATGTAGGGTAATATAATGCGCAGAAATCGGGGATCAATCTCATTAATGCCAACAGAATCAGATTTAATTGATTTAATAGGATAACTTCATCAGGAGTGACAGTACAAAAGGATTATTTACATCAGGAGTATTTACATCAGCTATGTAAGAAGCTTCTACGAAGTAGTCGTTTAGTTTATCAGGCTAAGTATCACAAGAAGTTTCTGATCGATTGATACCAATGCATTTGATATTCCTCCAAATGATCTTTGTTGGCAAGGACGGATCAAGCTTTCGAATACAGAACGATTTCTTAGCATCTCGAATAGTTTTATGAGTTTTCCAAAGCCTGTATGCATGATTCCTCTCGCAAATCAATGCTTTAATAGTATTATTCATCCAAGGTGTACTCTCACTAATTTTTTCAGACTTCAAGGGAACAAATAAATTGAATAACCTAAGGATCTCATAATTGAAATGCTCAACCTGAACATCAACATCATCGAACATGTACACCGTGTCCAACAATACACCAACTGTTAGTACTGCAGCGACGAAAAAACGAGAGGGGCTGGCCACAATGCACCTAAAGTTATTGGTATGCATCGAAAGTGGCAGAGTACATTTCGAGCAACTTTTGTGATATACTGAGATTAATTGTAATAAGTTTTGAATTCATTAAAAAGCATTTTAGGGTTAATTTGAGGTCAGTTTCCCTAAATTTCAGATTTTGTATAATATTACCCAGTATGTTTCCTTTTCTCCTGGACATTTTGTACCTTTCTGTACCTGAACACGTTGTACCTTTTTGGAAAGGTAATAAGATGGGCACTTTAAAAGTAAAAAGCAGGTGTAGGTATTAATTATGTGAATTTCGGAGAAAATTTGGGAAAATTCTTAATTTTACATAATGCCGAAATTTTTTTTTTCATTTACTCAAGAACGCCCTTTGAAAAATATAAAAATAAAAATCCTCAGGAGGAGAAGACCTATTTAAAGGCATTGCACTTCTAAGCCGAGCCGGGTAATCCAAGACAAATATAAAGATTACCAGGTGAAATTTCGTGACCAGTGTCAATAGTAAAATACACATATTCAGAACCGCAAAAGCCATCTTATTTTTAACTCTGAACATCGTGTTACTCAGTCTCACGGAATTGGCCAAATGATGAAGAGATGATGATATAATTTTACAGGCCTATCTACAGAACCAAAACAAATCGACTCGAAATTATTCTTTACGATACTACCTAGAATTTTTAATGAGTTCTATTAGGGTGGATAACTAGATTTTGTCTAATATCATTTTAACATATTTTACTCTCTCTTTAGTAGAAGGAAAGCTTCATAATTGAAGAAAAGATTTTTTACCAGATTCGAGGCAACGATTGCAAGTGGACTTAACCGAGGCTTGAACCCTGGAACCACGGCGTGGTGATTGTGCTGGTCGAGTGGATTTTCAAAATATTGAATGGTACTATACCGACGTGAAAGCTGCTGAGATACCTTTTGTAACCTAATTAAAAAAGGGTATTTATGCCCTCTTAAATATTAAAATTTAAAAAACTTATTATTTGAAAGAAATGTACTTTCTGAAATAAAAACTTCACAGGCAATTATTTCATTATGTAACCTAATTTTAATCCGGATTACGAATTTCTAAAATTAATATTTGCCTGTTATTGGAGCAGGTAGTGTACATATAATTCTGGTTTGCAATAAAAGCGCATTCATAAATGGTAATGAGGCATAAACGGGAAGACATTCTAAAGGGAAATCATCATCATAGAAACAAATTTCTCAAACATCGCATGCTTTTCCCCTTTTCAACGTCAATGACAGCACAGAAATTGTTTCTACTTCCGATTCTCTAAAATTAGATGTCTTGTTAATGCGATGATAAAAGGTACTACAAAGTTCAAAGACGCAGAATGCCTTTGATCAGGGTCTAAGACATGTTGAAAAGGAACCTGAATAACTCAGAATACTTATTTTTCCCATTTTACCTAAAGAAATTACCATCTGCCCTTTAATCTTGTCGCCACACTTCCTCTTCCAATCTCATTCATGCCAAAAGCACTTTTGTGATGTAATCCAATTAAATGTCTTCTCCAGTGACTAATGTCCAAGCCATGAACTTTCGCAGTGATATTATATTTTAATTAATGAATGCATAACTTTTAGGGAGGAAAAAGAAGGGAATTAAATTTCCATTATTTTGGGGTTATCGATGGAAATATATTTGTTATTTTCCGGGAAAAATGAAACCGTAGATATTTTCATGAATAAGGCAGCTTCTGATTTGCTGAAAAATATGAGAAATTAATTGAATTCTCTGTTAATTTTAATATTGTAGGAATGTAAGCGCTTAATTAGTAAAGCGTAACAGAATGAAATTTTGCCAATCTAGCCTGATAAAATAATAGTATGTACTAACATTTGATTTTGTTTTCGGCTTTTATTAGAATGAAACAAATAAATTCCTATGAATAAAAGGTAAAAAATCTCCAACCGGCTGACGTCGATATCTAAAATTTCTCCTGAATATAAATGTATGCCTGTCACAAATTTCGCAAAAGAAAAAGCATGATTCAAATCAGAGATAGAAAAAAAACTTTACCATACAGTACTCAAAATCATACATAACCTGTAAAACACAAACTCTACCTTTGCTTATACTGTTTGTGTATTAATACACAAACAAAATTCCGTACGTTATCCCAGTAGGAAATGGAAGCAATACCGCATCGGAACTCTCATCGATGAAAGTAAGTCATAATGCCTACTTTCTGGATGAAAGCTTCGATGACTTTAACATTGAGATGGCCTAGGAGGGATCGATAATGCCTACCCTTTGCATTACCTGGTAATGGGTGAATTCAGCAATGGACGGGAACTGATGTAACCACTGAGGAAAGGAAGCGTTCGTTTCAATATTTAATGTTCGTATACTTCCAACCATAAAACCCCCTCTCCACTTCCCTTGAGGATTATAAAAGCTAAAATGCCGGGGTTTTTATTCAATTATTATAATAATATATATATATAATTTTTATATATTTATTTAACTCAAACAATTATAAATATATCGGATTTAATTCATTCACAGATTTAAAGATATAATATGTTTTTAAAAAAAAAATATGTCCATCTGTTAACGAAATATTTAACATTAAAAACAATGTTATTAAACATTTTTAATTACTCGTCGCAGATTAAGTTTACTTATACTACTTTTTTTTTTTTTTAAACATATTATATCTTTAAATCTGTGAATGAATTAAATCCGATATATTTATAATTGTTTGAGTTAAATAAATATATAAAAATTATATAAATAATTGAATAAAAACCCCGGCATTTTAGCTTTTATAATCCTCAAGGGAAGTGGAGAGGGGGTTTTATGGTTGGAAGTATACGAACATTAAATATTGAAACGAACGCTTCTTTTCATCAGTGGTTACATCAGTTCCCGTCCATTGCTGAATTCACCCATTACCAGGTAATGCAAAGGGTAGGCATTATCGATCCCTCCTAGGCCATCTCAATGTTAAAGTCATCGAAGCTTTCATCCAGAAAGTAGGCTATATGACTTACTTTCATCGATGAGAGTTCCGATGCAGTATTGCTTCCATTTCCTACTGGGAAAGATCTTAAACACTAAGTTGGGGTACTGTACTGTATACACAAACATTATTTTCTCTTTCTGAGTTTTTGTACGCGAACAGATTCCTTATAAAATACAAAATTCACTAAACGTACGGTATATTTAGTGTACTATTGTCTTTTGATTCACTTAGCCTTGTGTGCTTTTATTTTTGCGTTATTTCTTTGGTTGAATTTTTTATCAAGGTAAAAAACTTTTAGCAGCGGCATCATCGTTTTTAATTTCTGTGTTTTTGTTTAATCAACTTAGTAAGTCTGTTTATCAAACATATATGTACATATTTATAGTGGGAAAATATCTGCTACTACATATTAGGTTTTACAATATCCATTAAAATAATACATAATTTATTAATCTCACTTGGTTATAAAAATTCAGTATTTGAAATCCCAACTCTTATTATTACTCCAATTGTAATTTATAAAAAACAATTAAGAGAACTTAATTAGGCGGGGGGGGGGGGGGGGGGGGGGGGATAGGTAGGTATTAAAATGTTTTTTTTTTGCATATTTCTTATTTGATAGTACAACTCTTCAAGCGTATCTAGTTAAAATTTGAGATCGATTGGAGCAAAACTTCCGGAGATACAGTGCCTCGGGTCTCCCTCCATCCGATACATCCCATCTACAAAAGATCAGTGTTAAAACTTTAAACGCGTTTTTCTCACACTTAGCTTTTTCAGAGTCGGTGCCCACTGTAGCTAAAAATCTACTGCACCGATCCTTTTGAAATTTTGCACACTTTTTCTTTACATAAATGACGAGGTACTGACGTCGAGTTATTTTGTTTTTTTAATTTTAACGTATTTTAAAATCACAATATTTTCTATTTTTTTGATGAAAAATCGGCATTTTGACTTCCAAATGCTGTCAAAAATTGAAAAATCAATAAAAAAATACTCGACGTCAGTACCTGCATAAACTTATGAACTAAAGAAAGGATTTTGGTTTTGTGACGTCAATTAATCCAATGATGAGTTATGAGAGGCACCGCAATCAAACTTTTTTTTGAGATGTCCGCGGAGATTCGCTGTCAATTTCTCATTTCTTCATAAAAATTAAAAATTAATTTCACGAAATGTTCTTCAAATGTCATATTATTATGTAGTAATTATAGAAATAAATATATATTAACCGTGTTGCCAAAAGAAATTAATTAAAAAGAAAATATGCTTTCTTTGTATCGAATTAACCTTACTCCCCCCTTAAAAAGAAATCATAAAAAATAAAAGAAAAATCAAAAATTCCATTGACTTTAACTAATAGTATTTGCTCCAAGTTAAAAGATTTTAACCTATTCCGCTGGTCGGACAATATACATATACTATAAAGCTGAAAATAATCGCTCCACACTAACTTGGGTTGATGGTATTGCCAACACGATGTCAGCTATGTATTACTGACAAAGTATTATTTTGATTGCTCCAAAACTCTAATATATTGGCATTTAGAGGTAAACTTTATTGACGATGATACATTAGGAAGTCAGTTTTTAAATTTGACAACAATGAATTCGGCTCGTAATTTGTAGGAGCAGGATCCAAGTTTTGGAAAAATTCTGAAAACGTTCTTGGAGGTTGTAGATTGTTGGTGATTCATCTATACTTTTTACTGTCTGTTGAGATGTATTCTCCATCATGGTGGAATTAGCTTCTGTTAAAAAATACGTAGGTTAAATTAAACAAAATTTAATAATAAAAGAAAGAAACAGTATAAACTTCCTATCTCTTTATAATTGGCGTGAGAAATTTGGGTTTCAAATTCAACACCACGACTTTCACAACCAATTTCGTATAATTTTTTATTTATTTATAAAAGAATTTACCATTAAAAGAAATAATTCGTTTGTATAGAGCACTTATATATTTCTTTGCTCTTCATGTTTGATCTGAGTTTAAACAAATTTTGGTTCTTGGATCCAAAAATACAGCCGCATTAAATAACTCAGTGTCGAATAATTTTCCTTTTCTTTCATTTAATGAATCTGTTAACAGTTCTGTCATTTTGGTAGAAGGCATGTTTCCTATTTGAATTAAAATATCCATGATCAAAATATATAATTCGCTGAAGCACAACTGTTCAGATTGTAGTTTGACTGTAGCTGTGTAAAGAGGTCGGAATATAGTAATGAATTCTTTTATAAAACTCCACATGTCGGTATCAATTAAAAGTTCTGAATTTTCTGAACTTAATGAGTTTATTATTTCTTTTAATTCTATTAATCTTTGTAGCATATTAAATGTTGAATTCCACCTTGTGAAACAGTCTATTATTGGTTTCTTATAACGGCCATTTTTTAAGATATTGAGGTATGTTTGAGTTCTGAGCTTTTTTGTTACAAATCTACACTTCTCAATTTTATATTTTATTTGTGGAATTTTCAAGACATCCTGTACACAAAGTTGCAACGCATGTGCACCACATCGTACATTAGTTATACTACAAGATTGAAATTTTGATCTTATTGATTTAAAGTCTATAGTGTCTTTATATTCTATGTCGTCACTAAAATATTCTTCCTCTAATGAACTTTTCAAATCAGCATTTAAATCACTTACTGCTTTTAAGATATTTGCTCCATTGTCTTTGGTAATTGTCAAAATTTGATTGATGTCTATTGAATATTCTTTAAGAACTTCTAATATGACTGATTTTAAATATTCACTTGTATGAGATGATTTAAGTTCTCGAATTGCTAATGTTTTAATCACTACTGTTTTATTTTTATTTATTCCTAGTACACTTTAATCCTGTCTTGTGGCGGCATCAATTTTCAGAGATAACAGTTTTCCTTTACGATCTTCAATTATTTCACTCTTAATTTTTTGCGAAAAAGCAATAATCCTGTCATTAATAGTGTGTGAGTTTACACTTATATTCAACGCATCAAGGACTGGCTGTACTAGGATCTTAAATGCCCGATCTTCAATCATGCGTAATGGCCGCCCATTTTTTGTAAATAACTCCACAATAGCCAATTCAATATTTCGTCTGTTCACTTCTTTAGATAACTTAGTTTTCCTTTCATTGTTTTTAGATTTTAAACCACATTTTCGCTTTATATAATTGGAATATAAAACTGAAATTTTTTCCAAATTTCCAGTGTGTTTATTTAAAATTTTACCACAGCAATTTCCGTTATTACACAATATTTGATTCATATAAATTTCTTCAGAAAAATTATGTAACATACAGTTCACTTACTTTTTAATTATTTTAGAACTCACGAAACAACGCAAAAATAAAAGCACAAGTCTAAGTGAATCAAAAGCTAATAGTACACTAAACATACCGTACGTTTAGTGAATTTTGTATTTTATATGGAATCTGTTCGCGTACACAAACTCTGAAAGAGAGAATAATGTTTGTGTATAGTGCAGAACACTAACTTAGTGTTTGTGCTCTCTGCGTTCAAAATATAACGTACGGAATTGCACAAACATTATAAGCGAAGATAGAGTTTGTGTTCTTTTGAGGTACCGTATGTATTACGTACCGTTTTTTTTAATCTCTGATTCGAATAGCCTATGAATCCATCTTGAAAATAAATATAACAATAATTCGGTATAAAACATTAAAAACAATTCTAATTCAAAGAAATAGTTTCTTTACCTGTTTTTAGTACATCATTTTTTGTAGACAATTTAAAGAATAATTTATTAAAATAAAAGTATGCAAACATACATTGATAAGCATAAGATTTAAAAATACATTATCTTTTGAATATTCCAGTTTTAAAATAAAATATTTTTTGTAAATATCTACTACGGGCAAAATTCAATTTTCTCTGACTAGATTTTGAAAATTTCACACTGTGCGGTGTGATTATCATATGAATGGATAAGGGAGTTTCAAGGTTGTTACAAGTCTAACCATAGGCCCTATTTCATATAACTATTACCCTAATAATTATTAGCAAATTTATCAATATTTTAAAGATTATTAGCACAATAGAGGTTCATAAAAATTGTGTGGCAGCTCAACTGAAGTTGGCCACATTTCGCAAAAGGAAAACACCCTGCCAAGGAATCCCCTTTCAACGCCTCAGCAACATTTGGAATTCCTTTTTAGTACGCAGCAACCTTTTGATAGATGCTAAAAGTATAAAAGTAAAAACTTGCTAGAAAATAGTCGGTTCACCTACAAAAAGCCCTCCTCTGTATACACCAAACCTTGGACCCGCTACTTCCTCCGCATGCCCACATAATTTCAAGTCATCATCATCCTTCACTATCGCGCCATCTCAAACTTCTTTCACCTCCGCTAATCCACACCTTCCGCTAACCAAAACTGCTTCATTCGAACATAACTCATATATCGATTACCTAATCCCACCTACAGTTAAATTGACTTTGCACTCTGCGGATTCCAACGATGGACGATACCTCCGCATTTGCGAAAACGTACGTCTCTTTCTAGCCTATCTGCACGTCTGTATTGACGGTAAAACCAGCACCAACGTTATGTTAAGTATACATCAAGAAAGACTGCCCACAGACCCAACCATCTTACACCAACTTCACTAAGTACCACGAATCATTCAATATCCCTTCCCATAAGGTTTCAGAAGATCTATCCACCTATGCTGCGTAGTTCAGTGCAGCGTCAGTTCTCGCCGCATTTCCCATCTCCAAAAAAGTCGCAATGCCTTTTTTACCGATCAGTTCTCTGTTTCTTGTCTCTTGCAAGTAAGCGGTGTCAGGAACTTTCTTGACAGACAATTAGACTTAATATTTTCCTCAGACCCAGTTAACTCGGCTGTCGCGGAAAGCAACCTTCTCCTCTCCTCCCTCGGTCTTCACCATCCTCCCCTGATCCTCGTTTTCTCCTATGAACACCCTCACGCCCTTTAAAGCTCAGAGTCTTTCTATTTTCGTAAACGCGACTTTGAAAAATTAAATCACTTCCTCCTCAACTCCAACATTGTCACTATCCCTCAACATCTTCCAATTGACGTTGCTGTGGAGGCGTTTTGTTCGGAAATACACGCTTGTCTTCAACAATCTATCCCTCTTTTTCCTCGTAAAAACTGCTCTTCCTCCCCCGTTTGGTACGACAAATAATTACGCTCTCTCCGCAACAGGAGAAATAAACGTTGGCAAACTTTTATTCTAACCCAGACTGAGTCCGACTATTCTTCCTACTTGTCTGCATACACCTCTTTTTCTGATCGTTGTGATATCCTCTACCATGAGTAGCTCCAACGGATGGATACAAGCCTCATATTCGACCCCAAGCGTTTATATAGATTTATTCATTTCAAGAATAAATCCAATTGTTACCCCTCCACCCTAAAGCTCCAGAATACCTCTTCGTCTGATCCTCAGGTTATCGCCAACCTCTTTGTGCACTTCTTCAGTAAATCTTTCAGCGACAATTCCCTATAACCTGACCTTAACTAATTTTCATTCTTGGACAAATGCACTCAAACGTCGTTTACATCTTTCGACCCTGACTCCGAACTAATCGCACCAGTATTAACGGGCTTGAGGACGACTTTCACCCAGGTCCTGACGGCATTCCGGCTATCGTTCTGAAAAAGTGTGCCATGCATCTAGTTCAACCCCTTACTTTGCTTTTCCGCCTCTCGGTCACTCAAGGGGGTTTCCCTCAATTATTGAAAAACTTTACAGACCCATTGCTAAATTATCATCCATACCTAAACTATTCGAAAAATTGGTTTATGATTCCATGTTCTTCCACTGCAAGTCTATCTTCTCCCTCTCCCAGCATGGCTTCCTCAAAGGAAGATCTACAACCACCAACCTCACCGAATTCGTCTGCAAAACAGTATGTGCCCTGGAAAACGGTAAAGATGTTGATGTTACCGCCACTGATTTTAGTACAGCTTTTGACAAGATCTCCCATAACGTTATCCTGTTGAAACTTAATCGCCTAGGCTCCCCCCTCGATTCATCTCCTGGATTCAATCCTAACTCAACAACCGTCGGTACAATGTTCTTTTCAGCTCATCCATTTCTAACCCTATTTTCGCTCGTTCCGGCGTCCCTCAGGGCTGCCACCTCGGTCCATTAATTTTCATCCTTACAATTAATGATGTTGATTGTGTCATCAAACACTCAGAGCTATCCATTTATAAATAATATAAATAAAAAAATATAAATAAAACCAACTAACTGAAATTTTCTAAATATCTAAAGGTATAAATAAAGTCAAAGTTAATTTTGAAGCATAATTCTTTTACTAAATATTTCAAAAAAAGAAAAGAAGAGAAATAATAATTTCTCTATTACCAACAGGACTCTATGATTCTAAAAGAAGGATGGAAGCAACTGGATTTCTTATTAATCGAATTACGTTGGTAATAGTAGCCTAATAAGAAACTGTGTACAGGCGGTTAAGGTTGTTTGTTCGTGAAGCTTAAAAATTCAATTTTTAGCCGTACTGTGACATTTTTACAATCTTTTTTTTTGTTTTCAAACGTTTTAAAATGTTTTCGAGTAGTGACGACGAGTTTTATGATTATGAACTTGTGAGGATACGTCGACGTCGGGTATTTAAGAAAAGAATTAATTATGGAATAACTACAAGAAACGAATTTAAAGAAAAATTTCGTTATGATAGTGAAACAATTGAATATTTGTTGCAAAAAATTGGACCCTATATTGAAATTTCAGCAAATCTAAATTGGGCTTGATCGTTTAAGCAGAGACTACTACCAGCAACTGGTTAGGGAACAGAAGCCAGTACAACGAAATAGCAGATATTCACGGCATCTCAAAAACCACTGTTTGCCGTGTAATTAAGAAAGTGGTTAGTCTAATTAACGAGAAAATTTTTCACAAGCAATAAAATGGACTAATGCTATTGATGATGTTGTTAGGAAATTTTATTTAATTAAGCGCATGCCTGCCATTATTGGTTGTATTGATGAAACTCTTATCAACATTGATGCACCAAGGAAAAATGAAGACCGTTTTATTGATCGTCACGGAAATAATTCCATAAACTGTTTCTTGGTGTGTCGACCGGACAATTTTAGAAATTTGGAAAATGGCTGGCACAATGGTTGATTATCCCTAAAACTTATGATCTCGAAGACCCTGTTGGGCAGATTTTCTATTGCCGACATAAACCTACACGCTGCATTTTCACTCTGTGCAACACCGCTTCCTCCAAAGTCTGCGAGGAACCTTCGTGAATATCCTCCCATGATTCTGTCACTGGTAAACCAACAACACCTGGTGTATCTTTAGATCAAATATGCAGAACCTTTCCGTCGATTTCGCTTAAACTACCTTTCTTTCCTCCCCCTGCCACTGTTCGTTTTGCATTGTCAACTTTCATCTATTCAATGATTTATGATTAGCGCAACAATATTTTAGTCACCGCAACAATATTCACTCACCATAGTGCACTTTTTAATATTCGGTAAAATGTATTACGTATATATCCCCTGGATTATTTTGGAATACACCATTTGCAATGACTTTTTAATAGATTTCATTCCAAGGATAACTTTTATTTTGCTTTGAAAGTGTATTTGAAAAAGGGCCAAATATAACATTTATATTGTTTAAAATTAAATTAATTATTCTTTTGATCATATTTTCATTAGAATTTTTAAATTATTGGAAAGAGTAATTTTTAATAAAAAGCTACACACATTCTCCTCTAAGTTTTATAACTTAACAAATTTAAACTTAAGGGGAGCAATAGAGTCAAGACAGCGTTTTCTCAATGATTTTCATGAATTTTTTTATAGTATAAAAAATGAATATAATTTATTGAAACTTTGACAATATTTTATACCTATATTTAAATATATATTATACAATTTTTGAAGAATTTTCTTGAAAAACACCGAAGATATTAGCGACCCCATATTGCAGGTTACAATCAGACTCAGCATTTTGGGTACATTCTGGAAGCCGCAAGTTTCATCTGAAATAAAACGAAGTTGACATTTACTTTTATTATATGTCTCTTTTCTATATGAACCTAAATGCTATAAAAAAAATAGGAAATTGAATTTTTTACAGGGGTCAAAACAAAAAAGCACGATTTTTTGTAATTTTTTAGAACCTTATTTGCAAAAAAAAATTATTTTAAGAAATGATAATATTCCGATTTTAGATTCATATAGAGCGCAATACTATGAAGAAAGTAACTGCCACTTTTCAAAACGATTTCAAACTAGCGTGTACGCAAGTTAAAAAAAAGTCGTTTTGAGAAAAACGCGTTTGAAAAAATAGTACCAAGAAAAACAAACTCAAGGCAGTCATACATTTTTTTTAATTACTTACAGGTTAATCTGCTATTCCAGCACCATAAAGCAATCCCTCTTCTTTTTGAAATTCCTCATTTTGAGCTCGTAGCTCGTCTTTTCGGGCTTTTAGAGCTTCTCTGGTCTCCAAAGCGCTGCGTCGATTTTATCGGATTACGCGTCGTTCGTCCATTTGATGTGCGAAACTGTAGCTGCGGTTACCTACTATAATATTTAGCTCGTTCATCACTAATAAAATACTTGAATTTCCTTCATTGAATAAGCAAGCAGCCAGGTATGATGCGATCTAAATCACTTTCAACGCACAATGTAGGTGCTTCGGCGCTTAACGACAAGCTGTCGAATTGAAGCTTTCATTTGGGTTTTGGGTGTGGCCGCCTAAGCACCTCTCTAATAAGTCATCTCGTGATAATCTCGTGATATCCATAAAATTTCATTTTGAACATCAGGATGTAATGGAGTTGGACGTGCTTCAGGGGCCGTTCCGAGAGCTTGTTTCCACTTACACCAGCTATCTGGACCAGCTGGACAGTCGTCATGCTTTTTCATGATTTTCATCTGTCGATATCATGTGATTATATGTTGCCATTATTGTTTTCATCATGTTTTCTACGCTATTGACATTTCTTGTAATCGCCAAACCGTAATAAGTACTCAATTTTTTCACCAAAGCCTCCGTCAATTTTCCTTTTCCACCTAATTTTTTGTCTTTTCTAACCGCTCGGATTAGAGTTCCCATTCACCATCACCGATGTAATTGCCATATTTCACTCCATATAATTCTTCAGATCTTGAAAACATGGTTTTAACTGATTCCACTTCCATACTTCCCCCAGAACCTTCATGCGTTTTTGTGCTAAATACTCTGGTGAATTTTTTGGCTCCTTTTGCCACACTGCACATGCATGGCAGTAACTACTCCGTAAGTCAATATCGATCACTTTTCCACTGTAATATGCTATGATAGTTGTTACACGGTATAATGATTTAAACCCTCGTTTCTTTCAAGTCCCATCGCCAGATACTTTAAAATTCTGAGCAGGTCTTTCATGCTTTTCATTTTAAATTTTTTCTTCTGCCACAACTTTCCGACAGCAATATTCAAAGACTTTTTTCGCAGCGGCGTGGATGTGTTTGTATATTGAGTTGTAAGTATCTTCAGATAAGCCAATGTCCATATAATTACAAAATAAATTTAATCCTTCTCGGCCAACACCCAAGAGTCGCATGATAAACACAATTCTACGGTTTATTTCGAATCCAGTGTTTATGTAAGGACCTGATTGAATTTGTCTGGAACCACATTGGCAATTGACAACAAGCTTGAAACCGAGGCCATGTATTCTAGTTTCGGTAAATCTTACGTCCTGACGACAATTTCGACAAATTAACATATCCGATAAGGCTGTAAGCACGGTAAAAAATTCAATAATTCGATAACAATATAAAAGATTAACAATTACATCTTCACTCGTAGCACTTGAAAGTTTTTTTGAAATAATACTTTCGTCATTTTTATCACATTTACTTGATTCACTGTTAGAAAATTGATTCCCGTGAAAAGATATTTTACGTGGTCTACTAGTACGAGAAGGTGTACCTACTATGATTTTTTTTCGGATACGTAGACATTTTGCTTATAAACTTGATGTTTACTGCTCAAAAGTCTGTACAAAACTGATGAAAACCTACGCTTCGTTTTCAACAGACGCCAAGTTACAATGAGTCTAGAAATTTCTACCTGAGGTATCTATTGTGAAAATACATAAAAGGACATTTGCTGGCATTTAACGTAATATCTGTGACCCCACAAATACATGCCACGTAGTAAGTAACCTGAGTGACCGCTCGGTTATACACGTGGCGCGCTGGGGGCCTGAAGGAGAGCTACTCACTTTAATGCCTTATAACAATAGAACGAGTCGGAATTTTCATTTAAAATTTTGGGAACATATTTTTCAATAGTTTTACTAACAATTTATGAATTAAAAAAATCGATTTTTCGAACCGTCTAACCCTATTTCCCCCTTAATATAATGTGAATTAAAAACCAGTAAAATAATTGTAAGCGAAAGAGTGACTTACAATTATTATCGCAACGTAGACAGATAACACAGGCCCACAAAAAAAAGTTTTGTAGTTGAACGTTGAGGTACCATACGGTATGTATGTAGGTGTGCTAAAACGAATTCGAGGTCAGAATTCACCCATCACACTTAGATTTTGACATAACCTCAAAATAACACTTTACAAATACGTTAAAAAGAAAGGCCCACAAAAAAAAGGATCAAAATCCAGAAGGTAGACCTTACTTATATTACGTATTTAGTTGTGCCAAAATAATATCTTACAATCAAAATGAGTTTAAGTTGTCCACTTTTCCCCCAACACCCCCATTTACCCCCCAGAGGGTTGAAAATTCATTTCCAAATTAATGCATATTCCTCGGTACTTCAATGCACTAAAATTGTTAATATCGATAAAAACTGATTCCAACCCCTTAATCGCTCCCAAATCCACCCCAGTACCCCATTACACCCCCAAAAGGGTCAAAAATTCATTTCTTATAAAAATTAAAAATTAATACATATCACTAGGTCTTTGAATGCAATCAAACCCATAATGTCGATAAAAACTGATTTTAATCTGGGTGCTTTTTTTATGAAAGCACTCCGATCGTAAGAGTTGAGGGGACTCACAAAAATAAAGCTCACCGATTGCTATAGGCGAGGGTACTCACAAAAATAAAGCACCCCGATCGTGAGAGGTGAGGGGACTCACAAAAATAAAGCACCCCGATTGTGAGAGTCTAGGGGACTCGCAAAAATAAAGCACACCGATTGCGAGAGGCGAGGGGACTCACAAAAATAAAGCACCCCGATCGTGAGAGCCGAGGGGACTCACAAAAATAAAGCACCCCGATTGTGAGAGGCGAGGGTACTTCGATGGTGAGATGGACTCACATAAAAAAAGCACCCAGATTGAAATCAGTTCTTATCGACATTATGCATCAAAATACCCAGGGATATGTATTAAATTTGAACTTTTGTAAGAAATGAATTTTTGACCCTTTGGGGGGGGGGGGGGGGGGTGTAATGGGGTACTGGGGTGGATTTGGGAGCGATTAAGCGGTTGGTACAGGTACCAGTATGTACATAACTAGACTTCAAAAACCCCGCAAATCAAAGACTGATTAAAGGGACTTTTGGAAACCCTTTCGGTATTTGGAACCACTGTGGCGTTTCGAATATATCAAATATTTTTAGTTAATTCCAAAAAAGTAGGGACTAAAAGAAGTTACACCGAAAAGTTTAAAGCGTTTTTGTTTATTTGCGGCCTGATCACAAACAACTGCTCCAACCTTAAAACCAAGGCTAAATGCCTAAAAGAGTTTCGCCACGAATGCACTCCTCAACCACAAAATTGCCAAGGACATATTTCCAATTATTGTAAAGTCCACGCAACATGCAAACACATATGTTTCTGCCAATTAATGGTTCTCTTTCGTTATTTCCCCAATCATCCAATCTATGAATTTGATCTGAATAAATATATAAGTATATAAATACGAAGTCTCGTCTTATCGTCACTTGATCAAAGATTAAGCAAGCCTCTCAATATTTATTATCAAAATTTTTAATAGATAACTTTAAATTATTCAGAAGATCAGCATTAAAGCCAGGATCAAGCCTTTTTAATGGATTCCATCTACGAAGGGAAGTTTTCGATGGAAGATGAAGTCCCAAGATTTTTCTAATAAAAGTGTAGAAAGAGCTTGATTTGTAATTCAAATTTTGAGAAAAAATTTTCTGCTTCTCGGTCCATATTTTCTTCAGGGAACAACTCAAAATCATATTAGAATACTCCTTGGAATTATCATTTGTTGGCAAAGAGTCAATGAAATCGTCTATATGTTTTGAATTATCCAAGCCGTAGTTTCATTTCAAATATGATCAACTGAGTCGGAACTCAGACGTTTCCGCTTACGAGGGTTTGAGAATAACAAATCATTTGTATCAAATTCTGATAAGGAAATCTATTTATTTTTATTAATGCGTAAATTATTTGCACTGGAGTCCTATTTATATGAAGCCTGAACAGATTGCTGTTCAAAGGAATATTTATCCTTAGGTTGCTGCAGGTAGTATCGTGATACTGCCTCTTTTAGAAGTTTTTTCCAATCGAACTTTTATCACAAAAAATTTACATTGCATATCCGCAAAACCGTATATTGAATGCCACATGTATTAATCCAAGTCTCCTGGATTTATTTATTTTTAGGGAATCTAAATAAATAAAATTACGGAAAAGTATTGCAATAATTTGCAATGCAGCATTTATTATAATTTATTTTGATTTTTCGTGCCTGTTTTAGCAAAACAGTTGTCATTAAAGGGAGATTGGACAGCTCCCTTTTTCAACTTCTCTTTTCGCATAAAATTTTTTTCAAAATGATTTGAAGAAATTTGAAAAAATGACTTACATATAATCAGATACTTATAATCCAAGACTTTAAAAACATATTTTTCTTCTTTCGAATTTTTTGGGAAATTTATACAACGTACGATTAGTGTGAATGCTCTTAGAATCAGAGGAAGTAACAAAACAACAATACTTGCATCGCTATATTTAGCCGTGTAAAGGGCTGCATTTTAACGCGAAAATCCAATTAAAGAAAATATCAGAAAATAAAATAGCAACATATCTGAAGATAGAACTACGCTAACAATATCTCTATTGAACAGCAGCTTTGGTAATCAAGTCATTAGTCATTCAAAAGCGTTCAACATCGCGCGGCGATTCTTATGGTATTAAGGTTCTTTGATTTAAGTTCAGAGGAAATCAATTTAATAATATTAATAAATAATACAGAAAAAATTGACTTTTAATAATACATGCATTTAAAAGCTCTATTGTTGCTTAGTTTTTAAGACGCAGATGCAGGAATGTTCCCGGCGACAAAAAATAACACAGGCCCCCTAGACAATGAATAGTGTTTTCTCCCGCTGAAACCGAATCCGGGCCCAGAATTGCTCTATCACGTCAGGTTCTTCAGATATTCTAACCTAAAAGTGCAAAAACTCTGTGTTTTGTTATATTTGTTTATAGGTAAAAAGAATTAATGCTGGTATAGGGCAAAATTGCAGTTTAGGTACTACTTCAAATAGGCTGAAACTTTAAACGCGTTTATCTCGCAAACTACGCGTTCCCGGGCCTTATTTGCCCGTTCGGGGTTTCTAAGGGGTATGAATCGACCATTCTGAATCGATTGACGCTATCAGAAAATATGGAAATTTTGGTCCCTGAACTCTGACTGCTACTGGGCCCAGAATTTGCACCAAAACGAGTGTTTTATAGGTAAAAAGAATTGATGCTGGTATAGGGCAAAATTGCAGTTTAGGTACTACTTCAAATAGACTGAAACTTTAAACGCGTTAATTTCGCAAACTACGCGTTCTCGGGCCTTATTTGCCCCTTCGGGATTTCTAAGGGATATGAATCGACCATTCTGAATCGATTGGCGCTATCAGAAAATATCGAAATGTTGGTCCCTGAACTCTGGCTGGTACTGGGCCCAGAATTTGCACCAAAACAAGTGTTTTATAGGTAAAAAGAATTGATGCTGGTATCGGGCAAAATTGCAGTTTAGGTACTACTTCAAATAGGCTGAATTTTTAAACGCGTTTATCTCGCAAACTACGCGTTCCCGGGCCTTATTTGTCCCTTCGGGGTTTCTAAGGGGTATGAATCGACCATTCTGAATCGATTGGCGCTATCAGAAAATATCTAAATTTTGCTCCCTGAACTCTGACTGCTACTGGGTCCAGAATTTGCATCAAAACAAGTGTTTTATATGTAAAAAGAATTGATGCTGCTATAGGGCAAAATTGCTGTTTAGGTACTACTTCAAATAGGCTGAAACTTTAAACGCGTTAATTTCGCAAACAACGCGTTTCCGGGCCTTATTTGCCCCTTCGGGATTTCTAAGGGATATGAATCGACCATTCTGAATCGATTGGCGCTATTAGAAAATATCGAAATTTTGGTCCCTGAACTCTGACTGCTACTGGGCCCAGAATTTTCATCAAAACAAGTGTTTTATAGGTAAAAAGAATTGATGCTGGTATAGGGCAAAATTGCAGTTTAGGTATTACTTCAAATAGGCTGAAACTTTAATCGCGTTTATCTCGCAAACTACGCGTTCCCGGGCCTTATTTGCCCCTTCGGGGTTTCTAAGGGGTATGAATCGACCATTCTGAATCGATTGGCGCTATCAGAAAATATCGAAATTTTGGTCCCTGAACTCTGACTGCTACTGGGCCCAGAATTTGCATCAAAACAAGTGTTTTATAGGTAAAAGGAATTGATGCTGGTATAGGGCAAAATTGCAGTTTAGGTACTACTTCAAATAGGCTGAAACTTTAATCGCGTTTATCTCGCAAACTACGCGTTCCGGGCCTTATTTGCCCCTTCGGGGATTCTAAGGGGTATGAATCGACCATTCTGAATCGATTGGCGCTATCAGAAAATATCGAAATTTTGGTCCCTGAACTCTGACTGCTACTGGGCCCAAAATTTGCAACAAAACAAGTGTTTTATAGGTAAAAAGAATTGATGCTGGTATAGGGCAAAATTGCAGTTTAGGTACTACTTCAAATAGGCTGAAACTTTAATCGCGTTTATCTCGCAAACTACGCGTTCCCGGGCCTTATTTGCCCCTTCGGGGTTTCTAAGGGGTATGAATCGACCATTCTGAATCGATTGGCGCTATCAGAAAATATCGAAATTTTGGTCCCTGAACTCTGACTGCTACTGGGCCCAGAATTTGCATCAAAACAAGTGTTTTATAGGTAAAAGGAATTGATGCTGGTATAGGGCAAAATTGCAGTTTAGGTACTACTTCAAATAGGCTGAAACTTTAATCGCGTTTATCTCGCAAACTACGCGTTCCCGGGCCTTATTTGCCCCATCGGGGATTCTAAGGGGTATGAATCGACCATTCTGAATCGATTGGCGCTATCAGAAAATATCGAAATTTTGGTCCCTGAACTCTGACTGCTACTGGGCCCAAAATTTGCATCAAAACAAGTGTTTTATAGGTAAAAAGAATTGATGCTGGTATAGGGCAAAATTGCAGTTTAGGTACTACTTCAAATAGGCTGAAACTTTAATCGCGTTTATCTCGCAAACCCGCGTTCGACCATTCTGAATCGATTGGAGCTATCAGAAAATATCGAAATTTTGGTCCCTGAACTCTCACTGCTATTGGGCCCAGAATTTGCATCAAAACAAGTGTTTTATAGGTAAAAAGAAGTGATGCTGGTATAGGGCAAAATTGCAGTTTAGGTACTACTTCAAATAGGTTGAAACTTTAGTCGCGTTTATCTCGCAAACTACGCGTTCCCGGGCCTTATTTGCCCCTTCGGGGTTTCTAAGGGGTATGAATCGACCATTGTGAATCGATTGGCGCTATCAGAAAATATCGAAATTTTGGTCCCTGAACTCTGACTGCTACTGGGCCCAGAATTTGCATCAAAACAAGTGTTTTATAGGTAAAAAGAATTGATGCTGGTATAGGGCAAAATTGCAGTTTAGGTACTACTTCAAATAGGCTGAAACTTTAATCGCGTTTATCTCGCAAACTACGCGTTCCCGGGCCTTATTTGCCCCTTCGGGGTTTCTAAGGGGTGGAATCGACCATTCTGAATCGATTGGCGCTATCAGAAAATATCGAAATTTTGGTCCCTGAACTCTGACTGCTACGGGGCCCAGAATTTACATCAAAACAAGTGTTTTACAGGTAAATGAATTGATGCTGGTATAGGGCAAAATTGCAGTTTAGGTACTACTTCAAATAGGCTGAAACTTTAATCGCGTTTATCTCGCAAACTACGCGTTCCCGGGCCTTATTTGCCCTTTCGGGGTTTCTAAGGGGTATGAATCGACCATTCTGAATCGATTGGCGCTATCAGAAAATATCGAAATTTTGGTCCCTGAACTCTGACTGCTACTGGGCCCAGAATTTGCATCAAAACAAGTGTTTTATAGGTAAAAAGAATTGATGCTGGTATAGGGCAAAATTGCAGTTTAGGTACTACTTCAAATAGGCTGAAACTTTAAACGCGTTTATCTCGCAAACTACGCGTTCCCGGGTCTTATTTGCTCCTTCGGGGTTTCTAAGGGGTATGAATCGACCATTCTGAATCGATTGGCGCTATCAGAAAATATCGAAATTTTGTTCTCTGAACTCTGACTGCTACTGGGCCCAGAATTTGCATCAAAACAAGTGTTTTATAGGTAAAAAGAATTGATGCTGGTATAGGGCAAAATTGCAGTTTAGGTACTACTTCAAATAGGCTGAAAGTTTAATCGCGTTTATCTGGCAACCTACGCAATCCCGGGCCTTATTTACCCCTTCGGGGTTGCTAAGGGTATGAATCGACCATTCTGAATCGATTGGCGCTATCAGAAAATATCGAAACTTTTGTCCCTGAACTCTGACTGCTACTGGGCCCAGAATTTGGATCAAAACAAGTGTTTTATAGGTAAAAAGAATTGATGCTGGTATAGGGCAAAATTGCAGTTTAGGTACTACTTCAAATAGGCTGAAACTTTAATCGCGTTTATCTCGCAAACTACGCGTTCCCGGGCCATATTTGCCCCTTTGGGGTTTCTAAGGGGTATGAATCGACCATTCTGAATCGATTGGCGCTATCAGAAAATATCGAAATTTTGGTCCCTGAACTCTGACTGCTACTGGGCCCAGAATTTGCATCAAAACAAGTGTTTTATAGGTAAAAAGAATTGATGCTGGTATAGGGCAAAATTGCAGTTTAGGTACTACTTCAAATAGGCTGAAACTTTAAACGCGTTTATCTCGCAAACTACGCGTTCCCGGGTCTTATTTGCTCCTTCGGGGTTTCTAAGGGGTATGAATCGACCATTCTGAATCGATTGGCGCTATCAGAAAATATCGAAATTTTGGTCTCTGAACTCTGACTGCTACTGGGCCCAGAATTTGGATCAAAACAAGTGTTTTATAGGTAAAAAGAATTGATGCTGGTATAGGGCAAAATTGCAGTTTAGGTACTACTTCAAATAGGCTGAAACTTTAGCCGCGTTTATCTCGCAAACTACGCGTTCCCGGGCCTTATTTGACCCTTCGGGGTTTCTAAGGGGTATGAATCGACCATTCTGAATCGATTGGCGCTATCAGAAAATATCGAAATTTTGGTCCCTGAACCCTGACTGCTACTGGGCCCAGAATTTGCATCAAAACAAGTGTTTTATAGGTAAAAAGAATTGATGCTGGTATAGGGAAAAATTGCAGTTTAGGTACTACTTCAAATAGGCTGAAACTTTAATCGCGTTTATCTCGCAAACTACGCGTTCCCGGGCCTTATTTGCCCCTTCGGGGTTTCTAAGGGGTATGAATCGACCATTCTGAATCGATTGGCGCTATCAGAAAATATCGAAATTTTGGTCCCTGAACTCTGACTGCTACTGGGCCTAGAATTTGCATCAAAACAAGTGTTTTATAGGTAAAAAGAAGTGATGCTGGTATAGGGCAAAATTGCAGTTTAGGTACTACTTCAAATAGGCTGAAACTTTAATCGCATTTATCTCGCAAACTACGCGTTCCCGGGCCTTATTTGCCCCTTCGGGGTTTCTAAGGGGTATGAATCGACCATTCTGAATCGATTGGCGCTATCAGAAAATATCGAAATTTTGGTCCCTGAACTCTGACTGCTACTGGGCCTAGAATTTGCATCAAAACAAGTGTTTTATAGGTAAAAAGAAGTGATGCTGGTATAGGGCAAAATTGCAGTTTAGCTACTACTTCAAATAGGCTGAAACTTTAATCGCATTTATCTCGCAAACTACGCGTTCCCGGGCCTTATTTGCCCCTTCGGGGTTTCTAAGGGGTATGAATCGACCATTCTGAATCGATTGGCGCTATCAGAAAATATCGAAATTTTGGTCCCTGAACTCTGACTGCTACTGGGCCCAGAATTTGCATCAAAACAAGTGTTTTATAGGTAAAAAGAATTGATGCTGGTATTGGGCAAAATTGCAGTTTAGGTACTACTTCAAATAGGCTGAAACTTTAATCGCGTTTATCTCGCAAACTACGCGTTCCCGGGTCTTATTTGCCCCTTCGGGGTTTCTAAGGGGTATGAATCGACCAATTTGAATCAATTGGCGCTATCAGAAAATATCGAAATTTTGGTCCCTGAACTCTGACTGCTACTGGGCCCAGAATTTGCATCAAAACAAGTGTTTTATAGGTAAAAAGAATTGATGCTGGTATAGGGCAAAATTGCAGTTTAGGTACTACTTCAAATAGGCTGAAACTTTAATCGCGTTTATCTCGCAAACTACGCGTTCCCGGGCCTTATTTGCCCCTTCGGGGTTTCTAAGGGGTATGAATCGACCATTCTGAATCGATTGGCGCTATCAGAAAATATCGAAATTTTGGTCCCTGAACTCTGACTGCTACTGGGCCCAGAATTTGCATCAAAATAAGTGTTTTATAGGTAAAAAGAATTGATGCTGGTATAGGGCAAAATTGCAGTTTAGGTACTTCTTCAAATAGGCTGAAACTTTAATCGCGTTTATCTCGCAAACTACGCGTTCCCGGGCCTTATTTGCCCCTTCGGGGTTTCTAAGGGGTATGAATCGACCATTCTGAATCGATTGGCGCTATCAGAAAATATCGAAATTTTGGTCCCTGAACTCTGACTGCTACTAGGCCCAGAATTTGCATCAAAACAAGTGTTTTATAGGTAAAAAGAATTGATGCTGGTATAGGGCAAAATTGCAGTTTAGGTACTACTTCAAATAGGCTGAAACTTTAATCGCGTTTATCTCGCAAACTACGCGTTCCCGGGCCTTATTTGCCCCTTCGGGGTTTCTAAGGGGTATGAATCGACCATTCTGAATCGATTGGCGCTATCAGAAAAAATCGAGATTTTGATCCCTGAACTCTGACTGCTACTGGGCCCAGAATTTGCATCAAAACAAGTGTTTTATAGGTAAAAAGAATTGATGCTGGTATAGGGCAAAATTGCAGTTTAGGTACTACTTCAAATAGGCTGAAACTTTAATCGCGTTTATCTCGCAAACTACGCGTTCCCGGGCCTTATTTGCCCCTTTGGGGTTTCTAAGGGGTATGAATCGACCATTCTGAATCGATTGGCGCTATCAGAAAATATCGAAATTTTGGTCCCTGAACTCTGACTGCTACTGGGCCCAGAATTTGCATCAAAACAAGTGTTTTATAGGTATAAAGAATTGATGCTGGTATAGGGCAAAATTGCAGTTTAGGTACTACTTCAAATAGTCTAAAACTTTAATCGCGTTTATCTCGCAAACTACGCGTTCCCGGGCCTTATTTGCCCCTTCGGGGTTTCTAAGGGGTATGAATCGACCATTCTGAATCGATTGGCGCTATCAGAAAATATTGAAATTTTGGTCCCTGAACTCTGACTGCTACTGGGCCCAGAATTTGCATCAAAACAAGTGTTTTATAGGTAAAAAGAATTGATGCTGGTATAGGGCAAAATTGCAGTTTAGGTACTACTTCAAATAGGCTGAAACTTTAATCGCGTTTATCTCGCAAACGACGCGTTCCCGGGCCTTATTTGCCCCTTCGGGGTTTCTAAGGGGTATGAGTCGACCATTCTGAATCGATTGGCGCTATCAGAAAATATCGAAATTTTGGTCCCTGAACTCTGACTGCTACTGGGCCCAGAATTTGCATCAAAACAAGTGTTTTATAGGTAAAAAGAATTGATGCTGGTATTGGGCAAAATTGCAGTTTAGGTACTACTTCAAATAGGCTGAAACTTTAATCGCGTTTATCTCGCAAACTACGCGTTCCCGGGTCTTATTTGCCCCTTCGGGGTTTCTAAGGGGTATGAATCGACCAATTTGAATCAATTGGCGCTATCAGAAAATATCGAAATTTTGGTCCCTGAACTCTGACTTCTACTGGGCCCAGAATTTGCATCAAAACAAGTGTTTTATAGGTAAAAAGAATTGATGCTGGTGTAGGGCAAAATTGCAGTTTAGGTACTACTTCAAATAGGCTGAAACTTTAATCGCGTTTATCTCGCAAACTACGCGTTCCCGGGCCTTATTTGCCCCTTCGGGGTTTCTAAGGGGTATGAATCGACCATTCTGAATCGATTGGCGCTATCAGAAAATATCGAAATTTTGGTCCCTGAACTCTGACTGCTACTGGGCCCAGAATTTGCATCAAAACAAGTGTTTTATAGGTAAAAAGAATTGATGCTGGTATAGGGCAAAATTGCAGTTTAGGTACTACTTCAAATAGGCTGAAACTTTAATCGCGTTTATCTCGCAAACTACGCGTTCCCGGGCCTTATTTGCCCCTTCGGGGTTTCTAAGGGGTATGAATCGACCATTCTGAATCGATTGGCGCTATCAGAAAATATCGAAATTTTGGTCCCTGAACTCTGACTGCTACTGGGCCCAGAATTTGCATCAAAACAAGTGTTTTATAGGTAAAAAGAATTGATGCTGGTATAGGGCAAAATTGCAGTTTAGGTACTACTTCAAATAGGCTGAAACTTTAATCGCGTTTATCTCGCAAACTACGCGTTCCCGGGGCTTATTTGCCCCTACGGGGTTTCTAAGGGGTATGAATCGACCATTCTGAATCGATTGGCGCTATCAGAAAATATCGAAATTTTGGTCCCTGAACTCTGACTGCTACTGGGCCCAGAATTTGCATCAAAACAAGTGTTTTATAGGTAAAAAGAATTGATGCTGGTATAGGGCAAAATTGCAGTTTAGGTACTACTTCAAATAGGCTGAAACTTTAATCGCGTTTATCTCGCAAACTACGCGTTCCCGGGCCTTATTTGACCCTTCGGGGTTTCTAAGGGGTATGAATCGACCATTCTGAATCGATTGGCGCTATCAGAAAATATCGAAATTTTGATCCCTGAACTCTGACTGCTACTGGGCCCAGAATTTGCATCAAAACAAGTGTTTTATAGGTAAAAAGAATTGATGCTGGTATAGGGCAAAATTGCAGTTTAGGTACTACTTCAAATAGGCTGAAACTTTAATCGCGTTTATCTCGCAAACTACGCGTTCCCGGGCCTTATTTGCCCCTTCGGGGTTTCTAAGGGGTATGAATCGACCATTCTGAATCGATTGGCGCTATCAGAAAATATCGAAATTTTGGTCCCTGAACTCTGACTGCTACTGGGCCTAGAATTTGCATCAAAACAAGTGTTTTATAGGTAAAAAGAAGTGATGCTGGTATAGGGCAAAATTGCAGTTTAGGTACTACTTCAAATAGGCTGAAACTTTAATCGCATTTATCTCGCAAACTACGCGTTCCCGGGCCTTATTTGCCCCTTCGGGGTTTCTAAGGGGTATGAATCGACCATTCTGAATCGATTGGCGCTATCAGAAAATATCGAAATTTTGGTCCCTGAACTCTGACTGCTACTGGGCCCAGAATTTGCATCAAAACAAGTGTTTTATAGGTAAAAAGAATTGATGCTGGTATTGGGCAAAATTGCAGTTTAGGTACTACTTCAAATATTCTGAAACTTTAATCGCGTTTATCTCGCAAACTACGCGTTCCCGGGTCTTATTTGCCCCTTCGGGGTTTCTAAGGGGTATGAATCGACCAATTTGAATCAATTGGCGCTATCAGAAAATATCGAAATTTTGGTCCCTGAACTCTGACTGCTACTGGGCCCAGAATTTGCATCAAAACAAGTGTTTTATAGGTAAAAAGAATTGATGCTGGTATAGGGCAAAATTGCAGTTTAGGAACTACTTCAAATAGGCTGAAACTTTAATCGCGTTTATCTCGCAAACTACGCGTTCCCGGGCCTTATTTGCCCCTTCGGGGTTTCTAAGGGGTATGAATCGACCATTCTGAATCGATTGGCGCTATCAGAAAATATCGAAATTTTGGTCCCTGAACTCTGACTGCTACTGGGCCCAGAATTTGCATCAAAACAAGTGTTTTATAGGTAAAAAGAATTGATGCTGGTATAGGGCAAAATTGCAGTTTAGGTACTTCTTCAAATAGGCTGAAACTTTAATCGCGTTTATCTCGCAAACTACGCGTTCCCGGGCCTTATTTGCCCCTTCGGGGTTTCTAAGGGGTATGAATCGACCATTCTGAATCGATTGGCGCTATCAGAAAATATCGAAATTTTGGTCCCTGAACTCTGACTGCTACTAGGCCCAGAATTTGCATCAAAACAAGTGTTTTATAGGTAAAAAGAATTGATGCTGGTATAGGGCAAAATTGCAGTTTAGGTACTACTTCAAATAGGCTGAAACTTTAATCGCGTTTATCTCGCAAACTACGCGTTCCCGGGCCTTATTTGCCCCTTCGGGGTTTCTAAGGGGTATGAATCGACCATTCTGAATCGATTGGCGCTATCAGAAAATATCAAAATTTTGGACCCTGAACTCTGACTGCTACTGGGCCCAAAATTTGCATCAAAACAAGTGTTTTATAGGTAAAAAGAATTGATGCTGGTATAGGGCAAAATTGCAGTTTAGGTACTACTTCAAATAGGCTGAAACTTTAATCGCGTTTATCTCGCAAACTACGCGTTCCCGGTATGAATCGACCATTCTGAATCGATTGGCGCTATCAGAAAATATCGAAATTTTGGTCCCTGAACTCTGACTGCTACTGGGCCCAGAATTTGCATCAAAACAAGTGTTTTATAGGTAAAAACAATTGATGCTGGTATAGGGCAAGATTGCAGTTTAGGTACTACTTCAAATAGGCTGAAACTTTAATCGCGTTTATCTCGCAAACTACGCGTTCCCGGGCCTTATTTGCCCCTTCGGGGTTTCTAAGGGGTATGAATCGACCATTCTGAATCGATTGGCGCTATCAGAAAATATCGAGATTTTGATCCCTGAACTCTGACTGCTACTGGGCCCAGAATTTGCATCAAAACAAGTGTTTTATAGGTAAAAAGAATTGATGCTGGTATAGGGCAAAATTGCAGTTTAGGTACTACTTCAAATAGGCTGAAACTTTAATCGCGTTTATCTCGCAAACTACGCGTTCCCGGGCCTTATTTGCCCCTTTGGGGTTTCTAAGGGGTATGAATCGACCATTCTGAATCGATTGGCGCTATCAGAAAATATCGAAATTTTGGTCCCTGAACTCTGACTGCTACTGGGCCCAGAATTTGCATCAAAACAAGTGTTTTATAGGTAAAAAGAATTGATGCTGGTATAGGGCAAAATTGCAGTTTAGGTACTACTTCAAATAGTCTAAAACTTTAATCGCGTTTATCTCGCAAACTACGCGTTCCCGGGCCTTATTTGCCCCTTCGGGGTTTCTAAGGGGTATGAATCGACCATTCTGAATCGATTGGCGCTATCAGAAAATATTGAAATTTTGGTCCCTGAACTCTGACTGCTACTGGGCCCAGAATTTGCATCAAAACAAGTGTTTTATAGGTAAAAAGAATTGATGCTGGTATAGGGCAAAATTGCAGTTTAGGTACTACTTCAAATAGGCAGAAACTTTAATCGCGTTTATCTCGCAAATTACGCGTTCCCGGGTCTTATTTGCCCCTTCGGGGTTTCTAAGGGGTATGAATCGACCAATTTGAATCAATTGGCGCTATCAGAAAATATCGAAATTTTGGTCCCTGAACTCTGACTTCTACTGGGCCCAGAATTTGCATCAAAACAAGTGTTTTATAGGTAAAAAGAATTGATGCTGGTGTAGGGCAAAATTGCAGTTTAGGTACTACTTCAAATAGGCTGAAACTTTAATCGCGTTTATCTCGGAAACTACGCGTTCCCGGGCCTTATTTGCCCCTTCGGGGTTTCTAAGGGGTATGAATCGACCATTCTGAATCGATTGGCGCTATCAGAAAATATCGAAATTTTGGTCCCTGAACTCTGACTGCTACTGGGCCCAGAATTTGCATCAAAACAAGTGTTTTATAGGTAAAAAGAATTGATGCTGGTATAGGGCAAAATTGCAGTTTAGGTACTACTTCAAATAGGCTGAAACTTTAATCGCGTTTATCTCGCAAACTACGCGTTCCCGGGCCTTATTTGCCCCTTCGGGGTTTCTAAGGGGTATGAATCGACCATTCTGAATCGATTGGCGCTATCAGAAAATATCGAAATTTTGGTCCCTGAACTCTGACTGCTACTGGGCCCAGAATTTGCATCAAAACAAGTGTTTTATAGGTAAAAAGAATTGATGCTGGTATAGGGCAAAATTGCAGTTTAGGTACTACTTCAAATAGGCTGAAACTTTAATCGCGTTTATCTCGCAAACTACGCGTTCCCGGGCCTTATTTGCCCCTACGGGGTTTCTAAGGGGTATGAATCGACCATTCTGAATCGATTGGCGCTATCAGAAAATATCGAAATTTTGGTCCCTGAACTCTGACTGCTACTGGGCCCAGAATTTGCATCAAAACAAGTGTTTTATAGGTAAAAAGAATTGATGCTGGTATAGGGCAAAATTGCAGTTTAGGTACTACTTCAAATAGGCTGAAACTTTAATCGCGTTTATCTCGCAAACTACGCGTTCCCGGGCCTTATTTGACCCTTCGGGGTTTCTAAGGGGTATGAATCGACCATTCTGAATCGATTGGCGCTATCAGAAAATATCGAAATTTTGATCCCTGAACTCTGACTGCTACTGGGCCCAGAATTTGCATCAAAACAAGTGTTTTATAGGTAAAAAGAATTGATGCTGGTATAGGGCAAAATTGCAGTTTAGGTACTACTTCAAATAGGCTGAAACTTTAATCGCGTTTATCTCGCAAACTACGCGTGCCCGGGCCTTATTTGCCCCTTCGGGGTTTCTAAGGGGTATGAATCGAAGATTCTGAATCGATTGGCGCTATCAGAAAATATCGAAATTTTGGTACCTGAACTCTGACTGCTACTGGGCCCAGAATTTGCATCAAAAAAAGTGTTTTTTAGGTAAAAAGAATTGATGCTGGTATAGGGCAAAATTGCAGTTTAGGTACTACTTCAAATAGGCTGAAACTTTAATCGCGTTTATCTCGCAAACTACGCGTTCCCGGGCCTTATTTGCCCCTTCGGTGTTTCTAAGGGGTATGAATCGACTATTCTGAATCGATTGGCGCTATCAGAAAATATCGAAATTTTGATCCCTGAACTCTGACTGCTACTGGGCCCAGAATTTGCATCAAAACAAGTGTTTTATAGGTAAAAAGAATTGATGCTGGTATAGGGCAAAATTGCAGTTTAGGTACTACTTCAAATAGGCTGAAACTTTAATCGCGTTTATCTCGCAAACTACGCGTGCCCGGGCCTTATTTGCCCCTTCGGGGTTTCTAAGGGGTATGAATCGACCATTCTGAATCGATTGGCGCTATCAGAAAATATCGAAATTTTGGTCCCTGAACTCTGACTGCTACTGTGCCCAAAATTTGCATCAAAACAAGTGTTTTATAGGTAAAAAGAATTGATGCTGGTATAGGGCAAAATTGCAGTTTAGGTACTACTTCAAATAGGCTGAAACTTTAATCGCGCTTATCTCGCAAACTACGCGATCCCGGGCCTTATTTGCCCCTTCGGGGTTTCTAAGGGATATGAATCGACCATTCTGAATCGATTGGCGCTATCAGAAAATATCGAAATTTTGGTCCCTGAACTCTGACTGCTACTGGGCCCAAAATTTGCATCAAAACAAGTGTTTTATAGGTAAAAAGAATTGATGCTGGTATAGGGCAAAATTGCAGTTTAGGTACTACTTCAAATAGGCTGAAACTTTAATCGCGTTTATCTCGCAAACTACGCGTTCCCGGGCCTTATTTGCCCCTTCGGGGTTTCTAAGGGATATGAATCGACCATTCTGAATCGATTGGCGCTATCAGAAAATATCGAAATTTTGGTCCCTGAACTCTGACTGCTACTGGGCCCAGAATTTGCATCAAAACAAGTGTTTTATAGGTAAAAAGAATTGATGCTGGTGTAGGGCAAAATTGCAGTTTAGGTACTACTTCAAATAGGCTGAAACTTTAATCGCGTTTATCTCGCAAACTACGCGTTCCCGGGCCTTATTTGCCCCTTCGGGGTTTCTAAGGGGTATGAATCGACTATTCTGAATCGATTGGCGCTATCAGAAAATATCGAAATTTTGGTCCGTGAACTCTGACTGCTACTGGGCCCAAAATTTGCATCAAAACAAGTGTTTTATAGGTAAAAAGAATTGATGCTGGTATAGGGCAAAATTGCAGTTTAGGTACTACTTCAAATAGGCTGAAACTTTAATCGCGTTTATCTCGCAAACTACGCGTTCCCGGGCCTTATTTGCCCCTTCGGAATTTCTAAGGGGTATGAATCGACCATTCTGAATCGATTGGCGCTATCAGAAAATATCGAAATTTTGGTCCCTGAACTCTGACTGCTACTGGGCCCAAAATTTGCATCAAAACAAGTGTTTTATAGGTAAAAAGAATTGATGCTGGTATAGGGCAAAATTGCAGATTAGGTACTACTTCAAATAGGCTGAAACTTTAATCGCGCTTATCTCGCAAACTACGCGTTCCCGGACCTTATTTGCCCCTTCGGGGTTTCTAAGGGGTATGAATCGACCATTCTGAATCGATTGGCGCTATCAGAAAATATCGAAATGTTGGTCCCTGAACTCTGACTGCTACTGGGCCCAAAATTTGCATCAAAACAAGTGTTTTATAGGTAAAAAGAATTGATGCTGGTATAGGGCAAAATTGCTGTTTAGGTACTACTTCAAATAGGCTGAAACTTTAATCGCGTTTATCTCGCAAACTACGCGTTCCCGGGCCTTATTTGCCCCTTCGGGGTTTCTAAGGGGTATGAATCGACCATTCTGAATCGATTGGCGCTATCAGAAAATATCGAAATTTTGGTCCCTGAACTCTGACTGCTACTGGGCCCAGAATTTGCATCAAAACAAGTGTTTTATAGGTTAAAAGAATTGATGCTGGTATAGGGCAAAATTGCAGTTTAGGTACTACTTCAAATAGGCTGAAACTTTAATCGCGTTTATCTCGCAAACTACGCGTTCCCGGGCCTTATTTGCCCCTTCGGGGTTTCTAAGGGGTATGAATCGACCATTCTGAATCGATTGGCGCTATCAGAAAATATCGAAATTTTGGTCCCTGAACTCTGACTGCTACTGGGCCCAAAATTTGCATCAAAACAAGTGTTTTATAGGTAAAAAGAATTGATGCTGGTATAGGGCAAAATTGCAGTTTAGGTACTACTTCAAATAGGCTGAAACTTTAATCGCGTTTATCTCGCAAACTACGCGTTCCCGGGCCTTATTTGCCCCTTCGGGGTTTCTAAGGGATATGAATCGATTGGCGCTATCAGAAAATATCGAAATTTTGGTCCCTGAACTCTGACTGCTACTGGGCCCAGAATTTGCATCAAAACAAGTGTTTTATAGGTAAAAAGAATTGATGCTGGTATAGGGCAAAATTGCAGTTTAGGTACTACTTCAAATAGGCTGAAACTTTAATCGCGTTTATCTCGCAAACTACGCGTTCCCGGGCCTTATTTGCCCCTTCGGGGTTTCTAAGGGGTATGAATCGACCATTCTGAATCGATTGGCGCTATCAGAAAATATCGAAATTTTGATCCCTGAACTCTGACTGCTACTGGGCCCAGAATTTGCATCAAAACAAGTGTTTTATAGGTAAAAAGAATTGATGCTGGTATAGGGCAAAATTGCAGTTTAGGTACTACTTCAAATAGGCTGAAACTTTAATCGCGTTTATCTCGCAAACTACGCGTTCCCGGGCCTTATTTGCCCCTTCGGGGTTTCTAAGGGGTATGAATCGACCATTCTGAATCGATTGGCGCTATCAGAAAATATCGAAATTTTGGTCCCTGAACTCTGACTGCTACTGGGCCCAGAATTTGCATCAAAACAAGTGTTTTATAGGTAAAAAGAATTGATGCTGGTATAGGGCAAAATTGCAGTTTAGGTACTACTTCAAATAGGCTGAAACTTTAATCGCGTTTATCTCGCAAACTACGCGTTCCCGGGCCTTATTTGCCCCTTCGGGGTTTCTAAGGGGTATGAATCGACCATTCTGAATCGATTGGCGCTATCAGAAAATATCGAAATTTTGATCCCTGAACTCTGACTGCTACTGGGCCCAGAATTTGCATCAAAACAATTGTTTTATAGGTAAAAAGAATTGATGC
Source organism: Leptarthrus brevirostris (assembly GCA_964036015.1). Lineage (NCBI taxonomy): Eukaryota > Metazoa > Arthropoda > Insecta > Diptera > Asilidae > Leptarthrus > Leptarthrus brevirostris. Next base: position 167,681,456 of record OZ038371.1, on the reverse strand, counting down.
TGGTATAGGGCAAAATTGCAGTTTAGGTACTACTTCAAATAGGCTGAAACTTTAATCGCGTTTATCTCGCAAACTACGCGTTCCCGGGCCTTATTTGCCCCTTCAGGGTTTCTAAGGGGTATGAATCGACCATTCTGAATCGATTGGCGCTATCAGAAAATATCGAAATTTTGGTCCCTGAACTCTGACTGCTACTGGGCCCAGAATTTGCATCAAAACAAGTGTTTTATAGGTAAAAAGAATTGATGCTGGTATAGGGCAAAATTGCAGTTTAGGTACTACTTCAAATAGGCTGAAACTTTAATCGAGTTTATCTCGCAAACTACGCGTTCCCGGGCCTTATTTGCCCCTTCGGGGTTTCTAAGGGGTATAAATCGACCATTCTGAATCGATTGGCGCTATCAGATAATATCGAAATTTTGATCCCTGAACTCTGACTGCTACTGGGCCCAGAATTTGCATCAAAACAAGTGTTTTATAGGTAAAAAGAATTGATGCTGGTATAGGGCAAAATTGCAGTTTAGGTACTACTTCAAATAGGCTGAAACTTTAATCGCGTTTATCTCGCAAACTACGCGTTCCCGGGCCTTATTTGCCCCTTCGGGGTTTCTAAGGGGTATGAATCGACCATTCTGAATCGATTGGCGCTATCAGAAAATTACGAAATTTGGGTCCCTGAACTCTGACTGCTACTGGGCCCAGAATTTGCATCAAAACAAGTGTTTTATAGGTAAAAAGAATTGATGCTGGTATAGGGCAAAATTGCAGTTTAGGTACTACTTCAAATAGGGTGAAACTTTAATCGCGTTTATCTCGCAAACTACGCGTTTCCGGGCCTTATTTGCCCCTTCGGGGTTTTCTAAGGGGTATGAATCGACCATTCTGAATCGATTGGCGCTATCAGAAAATATCGAAATTTTGATCCCTGAACTCTGACTGCTACTGGGCCCAGAATTTGCATCAAAACAAGTGTTTTATAGGTAAAAAGAATTGATGCTGGTATAGGGCAAAATTGCAGTTTAGGTACTACTTCAAATAGGCTGAAACTTTAATCGCGTTTATCTCGCAAACTACGCGTTCCCGGGCCTTATTTGCCCATTCGGGGTTTCTAAGGGGTATGAATCGACCATTCTGAATCGATTGGCGCTATCAGAAAATATCGAAATTTTGGTCCCTGAACTCTGACTACTACTACTGGGCCCAGAATTTGCATCAAAACAAGTGTTTTATAGGTTAAAAGATTGATGCTGGTATAGGGCAAAATTGCAGTTTAGGTACTACTTCAAATAGGCTGAAACTTTAATCGAGTTTATCTCGCAAACTACGCGTTTCCGGGCCTTATTTGCCCCTTCGGGGTTTCTAAGGGGTATGAATCGACCATTCTGAATCGATTGGCGCTATCAGAAAATATCGAAATTTTGGTCCCTGAACTCTGACTGCTACTGGGCCCAGAATTTGCATCAAAACAAGTGTTTTATAGTAAAAAGAATTGATGCTGGTATAGGGCAAAATTGCAGTTTAGGTACTACTTCAAATAGGCTGAAACTTTAATCGAGTTTATCTCGCAAACTACGCGTTCCCGGGCCTTATTTGCCCCTTCGGGGTTTCTAAGGGGTATGAATCGACCATTCTGAATCGATTGGCGCTGTCAGAAAATAACGAAATTTTGATCCCTGAACTCTGACTGCTACTGGGCCCAGAATTTGCATCAAAACAAGTGTTTTATAGGTAAAAAGAATTGATGCTGGTATAGGGCAAAATTGCAGTTTAGGTACTACTTCAAATAGGCTGAAACTTTAATTGCGTTTATCTCGCAAACTACGCGTTCCCGGGCCTTATTTGCCCCTTCGGGGTTTCTAAGGGGTATGAATCGACCATTCTGAATCGATTGGCGCTATCAGAAAATATCGAAATTTTGGTCCCTGAACTCTGACTGCTACTGGGCCCAGAATTTGCATCAAAACAAGTGTTTTATAGGTAAAAAGAATTGATGCTGGTATAGGGCAAAATTGCAGTTTAGGTACTACTTCAAATAGGCTGAAACTTTAATCGCGTTTATCTCGCAAACTACGCGTTCCCGGGCCTTATTTGCCCCTTCGGGGTTTCTAAGGGGTATGAATCGACCATTCTGAATCGATTGGCGCTATCAGAAAATATTGAAATTTTGATCCCTGAACTCTGACTGCTACTGGGCCCAGAATTTGCATCAAAACAAGTGTTTTATAGGTAAAAAGAATTGATGCTGGTATAGGGCAAAATTGCAGTTTAGGTACTACTTCAAATAGGCTGAAACTTTAATCGCGTTTATCTCGCAAACTACGCGTTCCCGGGCCTTATTTGCCCCTTCGGGGTTTCTAAGGGGTATGAATCGACCATTCTGAATCGATTGGCGCTATCAGAAAATATCGAAATTTTGATCCCTGAACTCTGACTGCTACTGGGCCCAGAATTTGCATCTAAAAAGTGTTTTATAGGTAAAAAGAATTGATGCTGGTATAGGGCAAAATTGCAGTTTAGGTACTACTTCAAATAGGCTGAAACTTTAATCGCGTTTATCTCGCAAACTACGCGTTCCCGGGCCTTATTTGTCCCTTCGGGGTTTCTAAGGGGTATGAATCGACCATTCTGAATCGATTGGCGCTATCAGAAAATATCGAAATTTTGATCCCTGAACTCTGACTGCTACTGGGCCCAGAATTTGCATCAAAACAAGTGTTTTATAGGTAAAAAGAATTGATGCTGGTATAGGGCAAAATTGCAGTTTAGGTACTACTTCAAATAGGCTGAAACTTTAATCGCGTTTATCTCGCAAACTACGCGTTCCCGGGCCTTATTTGCCCCTTCGGGGTTTCTAAGGGGTATGAATCGACCATTCTGTATCGATTGGCGCTATCAGAAAATATCGAAATTTTGGTCCCTGAACTCTGACTGCTACTGGGCCCAGAATTTGCATCAAAACAAGTGTTTTATAGGTAAAAAGAATTGATGCTGGTATAGGGCAAAATTGCAGTTTAGGTACTACTTCAAATAGGCTGAAGCTGTAATCGCGTTTATCTCGCAAACTACGCGTTCCCGGGCCTTATTTGCCCCTTCGGGGTTTTTAAGGGGTATGAGTCGACCATTCTGAATCGATTGGCGCTATCAGAAAATATCGAAATTTTGGTCCCTGAACTCTGACTGCTACTGGGCCCAGAATTTGCATCAAAACAAGTGTTTTATAGGTAAAAAGAATTGATGCTGGTATAGGGCAAAATTGCAGTTTAGGTACTACTTCAAATAGGCTGAAACTTTAATCGCGTTTATCTCGCAAACTACGCGTTCCCGGGCCTTATTTGTCCCTTCGGGGTTTCTAAGGGGTATGAATCGACCATTCTGAATCGATTGGCGCTATCAGAAAATATCGAAATTTTGATCCCTGAACTCTGACTGCTACTGGGCCCAGAATTTGCATCAAAACAAGTGTTTTATAGGTAAAAAGAATTGATGCTGGTATAGGGCAAAATTGCAGTTTAGGTACTACTTCAAATAGGCTGAAACTTTAATCGCGTTTATCTCGCAAACTACGCGTTCCCGGGCCTTATTTGCCCCTTCGGGGTTTCTAAGGGGTATGAATCGACCATTCTGTATCGATTGGCGCTATCAGAAAATATCGAAATTTTGGTCCCTGAACTCTGACTGCTACTGGGCCCAGAATTTGCATCAAAACAAGTGTTTTATAGGTAAAAAGAATTGATGCTGGTATAGGGCAAAATTGCAGTTTAGGTACTACTTCAAATAGGCTGAAACTTTAATCGCGTTTATCTCGCAAACTACGCGTTCCCGGGCCTTATTTGCCCCTTCGGGGTTTCTAAGGGGTATGAATCGACCATTCTGAATCGATTGGCGCTATCAGAAAATATCGAAATTTTGATCCCTGAACTCTGACTGCTACTGGGCCCAGAATTTGCATCAAAACAATTGTTTTATAGGTAAAAAGAATTGATGCTGGTATAGGGCAAAATTGCAGTTTAGGTACTACTTCAAATAGGCTGAAACTTTAATCGCGTTTATCTCGCAAACTACGCGTTCCCGGGCCTTATTTGCCCCTTCAGGGTTTCTAAGGGTTATGAATCGACCATTCTGAATCGATTGGCGCTATCAGAAAATATCGAAATTTTGGTCCCTGAACTCTGACTGCTACTGGGCCCAGAATTTGCATCAAAACAAGTGTTTTATAGGTAAAAAGAATTGATGCTGGTATAGGGCAAAATTGCAGTTTAGGTACTACTTCAAATAGGCTGAAACTTTAATCGAGTTTATCTCGCAAACTACGCGTTCCCGGGCCTTATTTGCCCCTTCGGGGTTTCTAAGGGGTATAAATCGACCATTCTGAATCGATTGGCGCTATCAGAAAATATCGAAATTTTGATCCCTGAACTCTGACTGCTACTGGGCCCAGAATTTGCATCAAAACAAGTGTTTTATAGGTAAAAAGAATTGATGCTGGTATAGGGCAAAATTGCAGTTTAGGTACTACTTCAAATAGGCTGAAACTTTAATCGCGTTTATCTCGCAAACTACGCGTTCCCGGGCCTTATTTGCCCCTTCGGGGTTTCTAAGGGGTATGAATCGACCATTCTGAATCGATTGGCGCTATCAGAAAATTACGAAATTTGGGTCCCTGAACTCTGACTGCTACTGGGCCCAGAATTTGCATCAAAACAAGTGTTTTATAGGTAAAAAGAATTGATGCTGGTATAGGGCAAAATTGCAGTTTAGGTACTACTTCAAATAGGCTGAAACTTTAATCGCGTTTATCTCGCAAACTACGCGTTCCCGGGCCTTATTTGCCCCTTCGGGGTTTTCTAAGGGGTATGAATCGACCATTCTGAATCGATTGGCGCTATCAGAAAATATCGAAATTTTGGTCCCTGAACTCTGACTACTACTACTGGGCCCAGAATTTGCATCAAAACAAGTGTTTTATAGGTTAAAAGATTGATGCTGGTATAGGGCAAAATTGCAGTTTAGGTACTACTTCAAATAGGCTGAAACTTTAATCGAGTTTATCTCGCAAACTACGCGTTCCCGGGCCTTATTTGCCCCTTCGGGGTTTCTAAGGGGTATGAATCGACCATTCTGAATCGATTGGCGCTATCAGAAAATATCGAAATTTTGGTCCCTGAACTCTGACTGCTACTGGGCCCAGAATTTGCATCAAAACAAGTGTTTTATAGTAAAAAGAATTGATGCTGGTATAGGGCAAAATTGCAGTTTAGGTACTACTTCAAATAGGCTGAAACTTTAATCGAGTTTATCTCGCAAACTACGCGTTCCCGGGCCTTATTTGCCCCTTCGGGGTTTCTAAGGGGTATGAATCGACCATTCTGAATCGATTGGCGCTATCAGAAAATATTGAAATTTTGATCCCTGAACTCTGACTGCTACTGGGCCCAGAATTTGCATCAAAACAAGTGTTTTATAGGTAAAAAGAATTGATGCTGGTATAGGGCAAAATTGCAGTTTAGGTACTACTTCAAATAGGCTGAAACTTTAATCGCGTTTATCTCGCAAACTACGCGTTCCCGGGCCTTATTTGCCCCTTCGGGGTTTCTAAGGGGTATGAATCGACCATTCTGAATCGATTGGCGCTATCAGAAAATATCGAAATTTTGGTCCCTGAACTCTGAATGCTACTGGGCCCAGAATTTGCATCAAAACAAGTTTTTTATAGGTAAACAGAATTGATGCTGGTATAGGGCAAAATTGCAGTTTAGGTATTACTTCAAATAGGCTGAAACTTTAATCGCGTTTATCTCGCAAACTACGCGTTCCCGGGCCTTATTTGCCCCTTCGGGGTTTCTAAGGGGTATGAATCGACCATTCTGAATCGATTGGCGCTATCAGAAAATATCGAAATTTTGATCCCTGAACTCTGACTGCTACTGGGCCCAGAATTTGCATCAAAACAAGTGTTTTATAGGTAAAAAGAATTGATGCTGGTATAGGGCAAAATTGCAGTTTAGGTACTACTTCAAATAGGCTGAAACTTTAATCGCGTTTATCTCGCAAACTACGCGTTCCCGGGCCTTATTTGCCCCTTCGGGGTTTCTAAGGGGTATGAATCGACCATTCTGAATCGATTGGCGCTATCAGAAAATATCGAAATTTTGGTCCCTGAACTCTGACTGCTACTGGGCCCAGAATTTGCATCAAAACAAGTGTTTTATAGGTAAAAAGAATTGATGCTGGTATAGGGCAAAATTGCAGTTTAGGTACTACTTCAAATAGGCTGAAACTTTAATCGCGTTTATCTCGCAAACTACGCGTTCCCGGGCCTTATTTGCCCCTTCGGGGTTTCTAAGGGGTATGAATCGACCATTCTGAATCGATTGGCGCTATCAGAAAATATCGAAATTTTGGTCCCTGAACTCTGACTGCTACTGGGCCCAGAATTTGCATCAAAACAAGTGTTTTATAGGTAAAAAGAATTGATGCTGGTATAGGGCAAAATTGCAGTTTAGGTACTACTTCAAATAGGCTGAAACTTTAATCGCGTTTATCTCGCAAACTACGCGTTCCCGGGCCTTATTTGCCCCTTCGGGCTTTCTAAGGGGTATGAATCGACCATTCTGAATCGATTGGCGCTATCAGAAAATATTGAAATTTTGATCCCTGAACTCTGACTGCTACTAGGCCCAGAATTTGCATCAAAACAAGTGTTTTATAGGTAAAAAGAATTGATGCTGGTATAGGGCAAAATTGCAGTTTAGGTACTACTTCAAATAGGCTGAAACTTTAATCGCGTTTATCTCGCAAACTACGCGTTCCCGGGCCTTATTTGCCCCTTCGGGGTTTCTAAGGGGTATGAATCGACCATTCTGAATCGATTGGCGCTATCAGAAAATATCGAAATTTTGGTCCCTGAACTCTGACTGCTACTGGGCCCAGAATTTGCATCAAAACAAGTGTTTTATAGGTAAAAAGAATTGATGCTGGTATAGGGCAAAATTGCAGTTTAGGTATTACTTCAAATAGGCTGAAACTTTAATCGCGTTTATCTCGCAAACTACGCGTTCCCGGGCCTTATTTGCCCCTTCGGGGTTTCTAAGGGGTATGAATCGACCATTCTGAATCGATTGGCGCTATCAGAAAATATCGAAATTTTGATCCCTGAACTCTGACTGCTACTGGGCCCAGAATTTGCATCAAAACAAGTGTTTTATAGGTTAAAAGAATTGATGCTGGTATAGGGCAAAATTGCAGTTTAGGTACTACTTCAAATAGGCTGAAACTTTAATCGCGTTTATCTCGCAAACTACGCGTTCCCGGGCCTTATTTGCCCCTTCCGGGTTTCTAAGGGGTCTGAATCGACCATTCTGAATCGATTGGCGCTATCAGAAAATATCGAAATTTTGGTCCCTGAACTCTGACTGCTACTGGGCCCAGAATTTGTATCAAAACAAGTGCTTTATAGGTAAAAATAATTGATGCTGGTATAGGGCAAAATTGCAGTTTAGGTACTACTTCAAATAGGCTGAAACTTTAATCGCGTTTATCTCGCAAACTACGCGTTCCCGGGCCTTATTTGCCCCTTCGGGGTTTCTAAGGGGTATGAATCGACCATTCCGAATCGATTGGCGCTATCAGAAAATATTGAAATTTTGATCCCTGAACTCTGACTGCTACTTGGCCCAGAATTTGCATCAAAACAAGTGTTTTATAGGTAAAAAGAATTGATGCTGGTATAGGGCAAAATTGCAGTTTAGGTACTACTTCAAATAGGCTGAAACTTTAATCGCGTTTATCTCGCAAACTACGCGTTCCCGGGCCTTATTTGCCCCTTCGGGGTTTCTAAGGGGTATGAATCGACCATTCTGAATCGATTGGCGCTATCAGAAAATATCGAACTTTTGGTCCCTGAACTCTGACAGCTACTGGGCCCAGAATTTGCATCAAAACAAGTGTTTTATAGGTAAAAAGAATTGATGCTGGTATAGGGCAAAATTGCAGTTTAGGTATTACTTCAAATAGGCTGAAACTTTAATCGCGTTTATCTCGCAAACTACGCGTTCCCGGGCCTTATTTGCGCCTTCGGGGTTTCTAAGGGGTATGAATCGACCTTTCTGAATCGATTGGCGCTATCAGAAAATATCGAAATTTTGGTCCCTGAACTCTGACTGCTTCTGGGCCCAGAATTTGCATCAAAACAAGTGTTTTATAGGTAAAAAGAATTGATGCTGGTATAGGGCAAAATTGCAGTTTAGGTACTACTTCAAATAGGCTGAAACTTTAATCGCGTTTATCTCGCAAACTACGCGTTCCCGGGCCTTATTGGCCCCTTCGGGGTTTCTAAGGGGTATGAATCGACCATTCTGAATCGATTGGCGCTATCAGAAAATATCGAAATTTTGGTCCCTGAACTCTGACTGCTACTGGGCCCAGAATTTGCATCAAAACAAGTGTTTTATAGGTAAAAAGAATTGATGCTGGTATAGGGCAAAATTGCAGTTAAGGTACTACTTCAAATAGACTGAAACTTTAATCGCGTTTATCTCGCAAACTACGCGTTCCCGGGCCTTATTTGCACCTTCGGGGTTTCTAAGGGGTATGAATCGACCATTCTGAATCGATTGGCGCTATCAGAAAATATTGAAATTTTGATCCCTGAACTCTGACTGCTACTGGGCCCAGAATTTGCATCAAAACAAGTGTTTTATAGGTAAAAAGAATTGATGCTGGTATAGGGCAAAATTGCAGTTTAGGTACTACTTCAAATAGGCTGAAACTTTAATCGCGTTTATCTCGCAAACTACGCGTTCCCGGGCCTTATTTGCCCCTACGGGGTTTCTAAGGTGTATGAATCGACCATTCTGAATCGATTGGCGCTATCAGAAAATATCGAAATTTTGGTCCCTGAACTCTGACTGCTACTGGGCCCAGAATTTGCATCAAAACAAGTGTTTTATAGGTAAAAAGAATTGATGCTGGGGCAAAATTGCAGTTTAGGTACTACTTCAAATAGGCTGAAACTTTAATCGCGTTTATCTCGCAAACTACGCGTTCCCGGGCCTTATTTGCCCCTTCGGGGTTTCTAAGGGGTATGAATCGACCATTCTGAATCGATTGGCGCTATCAGAAAATATCGAAATTTTGGTCCCTGAACTCTGACTGCTACTGGGCCCAGAATTTGCATCAAAACAAGTGTTTTATAGGTAAAAAGAATTGATGCTGGTATAGGGCAAAATTGCAGTTTAGGTATTACTTCAAATAGGCTGAAACTTTAATCGCGTTTATCTCGCAAACTACGCGTTCCCGGGCCTTATTTGCCCCTTCGGGGTTTCTAAGGGGTATGAATCGACCTTTCTGAATCGATTGGCGCTATCAGAAAATATCGAAATTTTGGTCCCTGAACTCTGACTGCTTCTGGGCCCAGAATTTGCATCAAAACAAGTGTTTTATAGGTAAAAAGAATTGATGCTGGTATAGGGCAAAATTGCAGTTTAGGTACTACTTCAAATAGGCTGAAACTTTAATCGCGTTTATCTCGCAAACTACGCGTTCCCGGGCCTTATTTGCCCCTTCGGGGTTTCTAAGGGGTATGAATCGACCATTCTGAATCGATTGGCGCTATCAGAAAATATCGAAATTTTGGTCCCTGAACTCTGACTGCTACTGGGCCCAGAATTTGCATCAAAACAAGTGTTTTATAGGTAAAAAGAATTGATGCTGGTATAGGGAAAAATTGCAGTTTAGGTACTACTTCAAATAGGCTGAAACTTTAATCGCGTTTATCTCGCAAACTACGCGTTCCCGGGCCTTATTTGCCCCTTCGGGGTTTCTAAGGGCTATGAATCGACCATTCTGAATCGATTGGCGCTATCAGAAAATATCGAAATTTTGGTCCCTGAACTCTGACTGCTACTGGGCCCAGAATTTGCATCAAAACAAGTGTTTTATAGGTAAAAAGAATTGATGCTGGTATAGGGCAAAATTGCAGTTTAGGTATTACTTCAAATAGGCTGAAACTTTAATCGCGTTTATCTCGCAAACTACGCGTTCCCGGGCCTTATTTGCCCCTTCGGGGTCAAATTTGCCTCAAAACAAGTGTTTTATAGGTAAAAAGAATTGATGCTGGTATAGGGCAAAATTGCAGTTTAGGTACTACTTCAAATAGGCTGAAACTTTAATCGCGTTTATCTCGCAAACTACGCGTTCCCGGGCCTTATTTGCCCCTTCGGGGTTTCTAAGGGGTATGAATCGACCATTCTGAATCGATTGGCGCTATCAGAAAATATTGAAATTTTGATCCCTGAACTCTGACTGCTACTGGGCCCAGAATTTGCATCAAAACAAGTGTTTTATAGGTAAAAAGAATTGATGCTGGTATAGGGCAAAATTGCAGTTTAGGTACTACTTCAAATAGGCTGAAACTTTAATCGCGTTTATCTCGCAAACTACGCGTTCCCGGGCCTTATTTGCCCCTTCGGGGTTTCTAAGGGGTATGAATCGACCATTCTGAATCGATTGGCGCTATCAGAAAATATCGAAATTTTGGTCCCTGAACTCTGACTGCTACTGGGCCCAGAATTTGCATCAAAACAAGTGTTTTATAGGTAAAAAGAATTGATGCTGGTGTAGGGCAAAATTGCAGTTTAGGTACTACTTCAAATAGGCTGAAACTTTAATCGCGTTTATCTCGCAAACTACGCGTTCCCGGGCCTTATTTGCCCCTTCGGGGTTTCTAAGGGGTATGAATCAATCGACCATTCTGAATCGATTGGCGCTATCAGAAAATATTGAAATTTTGATCCCTGAACTCTGACTGCTACTGGGCCCAGAATTTGCATCAAAACAAGTGTTTTATAGGTAAAAAGAATTGATGCTGGTATAGGGCAAAATTGCAGTTTAGGTACTACTTCAAATAGGCTGAAACTTTAATCGCGTTTATCTCGCAAACTACGCGTTCCCGGGCCTTATTTGCCCCTTCGGGGTTTCTAAGGGGTATGAATCGACCATTCTGAATCGATTGGCGCTATCAGAAAATATCGAAATTTTGGTCCCTGAACTCTGACTGCTACTGGGCCCAGAATTTGCATCAAAACAAGTGTTTTATAGGTAAAAAGAATAGATGCTGGTATAGGGCAAAATTGCAGTTTAGGTATTACTTCAAATAGGCTGAAACTTTAATCGCGTTTATCTCGCAAACTACGCGTTCCCGGGCCTTATTTGCCCCTTCGGGGTTTCTAAGGGGTATGAATCGACCATTCTGAATCGATTGGCGCTATCAGAAAATATCGAAATTTTGATCCCTGAACTCTGACTGCTACTGGGCCCAGAATTTGCATCAAAACAAGTGTTTTATAGGTAAAAAGAATTGATGCTGGTATAGGGCAAAATTGCAGTTTAGGTACTACTTCAAATAGGCTGAAACTTTAATCGCGTTTATCTCGCAAACTACGCGTTCCCGGGCCTTATTTGCCCCTTCGGGGTTTCTAAGGGGTCTGAATCGACGATTCTGAATCGATTGGCGCTATCAGAAAATATCGAAATTTTGGTCCCTGAACTCTGACTGCTACTGGGCCCAGAATTTGTATCAAAACAAGTGTTTTATAGGTAAAAAGAATTGATGCTGGTATAGGGCAAAATTGCAGTTTAGGTACTACTTCAAATAGGCTGAAACTTTAATCGCGTTTATCTCGCAAACTACGCGTTCCCGGGCCTTATTTGCCCCTTCGGGGTTTCTAAGGGGTATGAATCGACCATTCCGAATCGATTGGCGCTATCAGAAAATATTGAAATTTTGATCCCTGAACTCTGACTGCTACTGGGCCCAGAATTTGCATCAAAACAAGTGTTTTATAGGTAAAAAGAATTGATGCTGGTATAGGGCAAAATTGCAGTTTAGGTACTACTTCAAATAGGCTGAAACTTTAATCGCGTTTATCTCGCAAACTACGCGTTCCCGGGCCTTATTTGCCCCTTCGGGGTTTCTAAGGGGTATGAATCGACCATTCTGAATCGATTGGCGCTATCAGAAAATATCGAAATTTTTGTCCCTGAACTCTGACAGCTACTGGGCCCAGAATTTGCATCAAAACAAGTGTTTTATAGGTAAAAAGAATTGATGCTGGTATAGGGCAAAATTGCAGTTTAGGTATTACTTCAAATAGGCTGAAACTTTAATCGCGTTTATCTCGCAAACTACGCGTTCCCGGGCCTTATTTGCCCCTTCGGGGTTTCTAAGGGGTATGAATCGACCTTTCTGAATCGATTGGCGCTATCAGAAAATATCGAAATTTTGGTCCCTGAACTCTGACTGCTTCTGGGCCCAGAATTTGCATCAAAACAAGTGTTTTATAGGTAAAAAGAATTGATGCTGGTATAGGGCAAAATTGCAGTTTAGGTACTACTTCAAATAGGCTGAAACTTTAATCGCGTTTATCTCGCAAACTACGCGTTCCCGGGCCTTATTTGCCCCTTCGGGGTTTCTAAGGGGTATGAATCGACCATTCTGAATCGATTGGCGCTATCAGAAAATATCGAAATTTTGGTCCCTGAACTCTGACTGCTACTGGGCCCAGAATTTGCATCAAAACAAGTGTTTTATAGGTAAAAAGAATTGATGCTGGTATAGGGCAAAATTGCAGTTTAGGTACTACTTCAAATAGGCTGAAACTTTAATCGCGTTTATCTCGCAAACTACGCGTTCCCGGGCCTTATTTGCCCCTTCGGGGTTTCTAAGGGGTATGAATCGACCATTCTGAATCGATTGGCGCTATCAGAAAATATTGAAATTTTGATCCCTGAACTCTGACTGCTACTGGGCCCAGAATTTGCATCAAAACAAGTGTTTTATAGGTAAAAAGAATTGATGCTGGTATAGGGCAAAATTGCAGTTTAGGTACTACTTCAAATAGGCTGAAACTTTAATCGCGTTTATCTCGCAAACTACGCGTTCCCGGGCCTTATTTGCCCCTTCGGGGTTTCTAAGGTGTATGAATCGACCATTCTGAATCGATTGGCGCTATCAGAAAATATCGAAATTTTGGTCCTTGAACTCTGACTGCTACTGGGCCCAGAATTTGCATCAAAACAAGTGTTTTATAGGTAAAAAGAATTGATGCTGGGGCAAAATTGCAGTTTAGGTACTACTTCAAATAGGCTGAAACTTTAATCGCGTTTATCTCGCAAACTACGCGTTCCCGGGCCTTATTAGCCCCTTCGGGGTTTCTAAGGGGTATGAATCGACCATTCTGAATCGATTGGCGCTATCAGAAAATATCGAAATTTTGGTCCCTGAACTCTGACTGCTACTGGGCCCAGAATTTGCATCAAAACAAGTGTTTTATAGGTAAAAAGAATTGATGCTGGTATAGGGCAAAATTGCAGTTTAGGTATTACTTCAAATAGGCTGAAACTTTAATCGCGTTTATCTCGCAAACTAAGCGTTCCCGGGCCTTATTTGCCCCTTCGGGGTTTCTAAGGGGTATGAATCGACCTTTCTGAATCGATTGGCGCTATCAGAAAATATCGAAATTTTGGTCCCTGAACTCTGACTGCTTCTGGGCCCAGAATTTGCATCAAAACAAGTGTTTTATAGGTAAAAAGAATTGATGCTGGTATAGGGCAAAATTGCAGTTTAGGTACTACTTCAAATAGGCTGAAACTTTAATCGCGTTTATCTCGCAAACTACGCGTTCCCGGGCCTTATTTGCCCCTTCGGGGTTTCTAAGGGGTATGAATCGACCATTCTGAATCGATTGGCGCTATCAGAAAATATCGAAATTTTGGTCCCTGAACTCTGACTGCTACTGGGCCCAGAATTTGCATCAAAACAAGTATTTTATAGGTAAAAAGAATTGATGCTGGTATAGGGAAAAATTGCAGTTTAGGTACTACTTCAAATAGGCTGAAACTTTAATCGCGTTTATCTCGCAAACTACGCGTTCCCGGGCCTTATTTGCCCCTTCGGGGTTTCTAAGGGGTATGAATCGACCATTCTGAATCGATTGGCGCTATCAGAAAATATCGAAATTTTGGTCCCTGAACTCTGACTGCTACTGGGCCCAGAATTTGCATCAAAACAAGTGTTTTATAGGTAAAAAGAATTGATGCTGGTATAGGGCAAAATTGCAGTTTAGGTATTACTTCAAATAGGCTGAAACTTTAATCGCGTTTATCTCGCAAACTACGCGTTCCCGGGCCTTATTTGCCCCTTCGGGGTTTCTAAGGGGTATGAATCGACCTTTCTGAATCGATTGGCACTATCAGAAAATATCGTAATTTTGGTCCCTGAAATCTGACTGCTTCTGGGCCCGGAATTTGCATCAAAACAAGTGTTTTATAGGTAAAAAGAATTGATGCTGGTATAGGGCAAAATTGCAGTTTAGGTACTACTTCAAATAGGCTGAAACTTTAATCGCGTTTATTTCGCAAACTACGCGTTCCCGGGCCTTATTTGCCCCTTCGGGGTTTCTAAGGGGTATGAATCGACCTTTATGAATCGATTGGCACTATCAGAAAATATCGTAATTTTGGTCCCTGAAATCTGACTGCTTCTGGGCCCGGAATTTGCATCAAAACAAGTGTTTTATAGGTAAAAAGAATTGATGCTGGTATAGGGCAAAATTGCAGTTTAGGTACTACTTCAAATAGGCTGAAACTTAAATCGCGTTTATCTCGTAAACTACGCGTTCCCGGGCCTTATTTGCCCCTTCGGGGTTTCTAAGGGGTATGAATCGACCATTCTGAATCGATTGGCGCTATCAGAAAATATCGAAATTTTGGTCCCTGAACTCTGACTGCTACTGGGCCCAAAATTTGCATCAAAACAAGTGTTTTATAGGTAAAAAGAATTGATGCTGGTATAGGGCAAAATTGCAGTTTAGGTACTACTTCAAATAGGCTGAAACTTTAATCGCGTTTATCTCGCAAACTACGCGTTCCCGGGCCTTATTTGCCCCTTCGGGGTTTCTAAGGGGTATGAATCGACCATTCTGAATCGATTGGCGCTATCAGAAAATATCGAAATTTTGGTCCCTGAACTCTGACTGCTACTGGGCCCAGAATTTGCATCAAAACAAGTGTTTTATAGGTAAAAAGAATTGATGCTGGTATAGGGCAAAATTGCAGTTTAGGTACTACTTCAAATAGGCTGAAACTTTAATCGCGTTTATCTCGTAAACTACGCGTTCCCGGGCCTTATTTGCCCCTTCGGGGTTTCTAAGGGGTATGAATCGACCATTCTGAATCGATTGGCGCTATCAGAAAATATCGAAATTTTGGTCCCTGAACTCTGACTGCTACTGGGCCCAGAATTTGCATCAAAACAAGTGTTTTATAGGTAAAAAGAATTGATGCTGGTATAGGGCAAAATTGCAATTTAGGTACTACTTCAAATAGGCTGAAACTTTAATCGCGTTTATTTCGCAAACTACGCGTTCCCGGGCCTTATTTGCCCCTTCGGGGTTTCTAAGGGGTATGAATAGACCATTCTGAATCGATTGGCGCTATCAGAAAATATCGAAATTTTGGTCCCTGAACTCTGACTGCTACTGGGCCCAAAATTTGCATCAAAACAAGTGTTTTATAGGTAAAAAGAATTGATGCTGGTATAGGGCAAAATTGCAGTTTAGGTACTACTTCAAATAGGCTGAAACTTTAATCGCGTTTATCTCGCAAACTACGCGTTCCCGGGCCTTATTTGCCCCTTCGGGGTTTCTAAGGGGTATGAATCGACCATTCTGAATCGATTGGCGCTATCAGAAAATATCGAAATTTTGGTCCCTGAACTCTGACTGCTACTGGGCCCAGAATTTGCATCAAAACAAGTGTTTTATAGGTAAAAAGAATTGATGCTGGTATAGGGCAAAATTGCAGTTTAGGTACTACTTCAAATAGGCTGAAACTTTAATCGCGCTTATCTCGCAAACTACGCGTTCCCGGGCCTTATTTGCCCCTTCGGGGTTTCTAAGGGGTATGAATCGACCATTCTGAATCGATTGGCGCTATCAGAAAATATCGAAATTTTGGTCCCTGAACTCTGACTGCTACTGGGCCCAGAATGTACATCAAAACAAGTGTTTTATAGGTAAAAAGAATTGATGCTGGTATAGAGCAAAATAGCAGTTTAGGTACTACTTCAAATAGGCTGAAACTTTAATCGCGTTTATCTCGCAAACTACGCGTTCCCGGGCCTTATTTGCCCATTCGGGGTTTCTAAGGGGTATGAATCGACCATTCTGAATCGATTGGCGCTATCAGAAAATATCGAAATTTTGGTCCCTGAACTCTGACTGCTACTGGGCCCAAAATTTGCATCAAAACAAGTGTTTTATAGGTAAAAAGAATTGATGCTGGTATAGGGCAAAATTGCAGTTTAGGTACTACTTCAAATAGGCTGAAACTTTAATCGCGTTTATCTCGCAAACTACGCGTTCCCGGGCCTTATTTGCCCCTTCGGGGTTTCTAAGGGGTATGAATCGACCATTCTGAATCGATTGGCGCTATCAGAAAATATCGAAATTTTGGTCCCTGAACTCTGACTGCTACTGGGCCCAGAATTTGCATCAAAACAAGTGTTTTATAGGTAAAAAGAATTGATGCTGGTATAGGGCAAAATTGCAGTTTAGGTACTACTTCAAATAGGCTGAAACTTTAATCGCGTTTATCTCGTAAACTACGCGTTCCCGGGCCTTATTTGCCCCTTCGGGGTTTCTAAGGGGTATGAATCGACCATTCTGAATCGATTGGCGCTATCAGAAAATATCGAAATTTTGGTCCCTGAACTCTGACTGCTACTGGGCCCAGAATTTGCATCAAAACAAGTGTTTTATAGGTAAAAAGAATTGATGCTGGTATAGGGCAAAATTGCAATTTAGGTACTACTTCAAATAGGCTGAAACTTTAATCGCGTTTATCTCGCAAACTACGCGTTCCCGGGCCTTATTTGCCCCTTCGGGGTTTCTAAGGGGTATGAATAGACCATTCTGAATCGATTGGCGCTATCAGAAAATATCGAAATTTTGGTCCCTGAACTCTGACTGCTACTGGGCCCAAAATTTGCATCAATACAAGTGTTTTATAGGTAAAAAGAATTGATGCTGGTATAGGGCAAAATTGCAGTTTAGGTACTACTTCAAATAGGCTGAAACTTTAATCGCGTTTATCTCGCAAACTACGCGTTCCCGGGCCTTATTTGCCCCTTCGGGGTTTCTAAGGGGTATGAATCGACCATTCTGAATCGATTGGCGCTATCAGAAAATATCGAAATTTTGGTCCCTGAACTCTGACTGCTACTGGGCCCAGAATTTGCATCAAAACAAGTGTTTTATAGGTAAAAAGAATTGATGCTGGTATAGGGCAAAATTGCAGTTTAGGTACTACTTCAAATAGGCTGAAACTTTAATCGCGCTTATCTCGCAAACTACGCGTTCCCGGGCCTTATTTGCCCCTTCGGGGTTTCTAAGGGGTATGAATCGACCATTCTGAATCGATTGGCGCTATCAGAAAATATCGAAATTTTGGTCCCTGAACTCTGACTGCTACTGGGCCCAGAATGTACATCAAAACAAGTGTTTTATAGGTAAAAAGAATTGATGCTGGTATAGAGCAAAATAGCAGTTTAGGTACTACTTCAAATAGGCTGAAACTTTAATCGCGTTTATCTCAGAAACTACGCGTTCCCGGCCCTTATTTGCCCCTTCGGGGTTTCTAAGGGGTATGAATCGACCATTCTGAATCGATTGGCGCTATCAGAAAATATCGAAATTTTGGTCCCTGAACTCTGACTGCTACTGGGCCCAGAATTTGCATCAAAACAAGTGTTTTATAGGTAAAAAGAATTGATGCTGGTATAGGGCAAAATTGCAGTTTAGGTACTACTTCAAATAGGCTGAAACTTTAATCGCGTTTATCTCGCAAACTACGCGTTCCCGGGCCTTATTTGCCCCTTCGGGGTTTCTAAGGGGTATGAATCGACCATTCTGAATCGATTGGCGCTATCAGAAAATATCGAAATTTTGGTCCCTGAACTCTGACTGCTACTGGGCCCAGAATTTGCATCAAAACAAGTGTTTTATAGGTAAAAAGAATTGATGCTGGTATAGGGCAAAATTGCAGTTTAGGTACTACTTCAAATAGGCTGAAACTTTAATCGCGTTTATCTCGCAAACTACGCGTTCCCGGGCCTTATTTGCCCCTTCGGGGTTTCTAAGGGGTATGAATCGACCATTCTGAATCGATTGGCGCTATCAGAAAATATCGAAATTTTGGTCCCTGAACTCTGACTGCTACTGGGCCCAGAATTTGCATCAAAACAAGTGTTTTATAGGTAAAAAGAATTGATGCTGGTATAGGGCAAAATTGCAGTTTAGGTACTACTTCAAAAAGGCTGAAACTTTAATCGCTCTTATCTCGCAAACTACGCGTTCCCGGGCCTTATTTGCCCCTTCGGGGTTTCTAAGGGGTATGAATCGACCATTCTGAATCGATTGGCGCTATCAGAAAATATCGAAATTTTGGTCCCTGAACTCTGACTGCTACTGGGCCCAGAATGTACATCAAAACAAGTGTTTTATAGGTAAAAAGAATTGATGCTGTTATAGGGCAAAATTGCAGTTTAGGTACTACTTCAAATAGGCTGAAACTTTAATCGCGTTTATCTCGCAAACTACGCGTTCCCGGGCCTTATTTGCCCCTTCGGGGTTTCTAAGGGGTATGAATCGACCATTCTGAATCGATTGGCGCTATCAGAAAATATCGAAATTTTGGTCCCTGAACTCTGACTGCTACTGGGCCCAGAATTTGCATCAAAGCAAGTGTTTTATATGTAAAAAGAATTGATGCTGGTATAGGGCAAAATTGCAGTTTAGGTACTACTTCAAATAGGCTGAAACTTTAATCGCGTTTATCTCGCAAACTACGCGTTCCCGGGCCTTATTTGCCCCTTCGGGGTTTCTAAGGGGTATGAATCGACCATTCTGAATCAATTGGCGCTATCAGAAAATATCGAAATTTTGGTCCCTGAACTCTGAATGCTACTGGGCCCAGAATTTGCATCAAAACAAGTGTTTTATAGGTAAAAAGAATTGATGCTGGTATAGGGCAAAATTGCAGTTTAGGTACTACTTCAAAAAGGCTGAAACTTTAATCGCTCTTATCTCGCAAACTACGCGTTCCCGGGCCTTATTTGCCCCTTCGGGGTTTCTAAGGGGTATGAATCGACCATTCTGAATCGATTGGCGCTATCAGAAAATATCGAAATTTTGGTCCCTGAACTCTGACTGCTACTGGGCCCAGAATGTACATCAAAACAAGTGTTTTATAGGTAAAAAGAATTGATGCTGTTATAGGGCAAAATTGCAGTTTAGGTACTACTTCAAATAGGCTGAAACTTTAATCGCGTTTATCTCGCAAACTACGCGTTCCCGGGCCTTATTTGCCCCTTCGGGGTTTCTAAGGGGTATGAATCGACCATTCTGAATCGATTGGCGCTATCAGAAAATATCGAAATTTTGGTCCCTGAACTCTGACTGCTACTGGGCCCAGAATTTGCATCAAAACAAGTGTTTTATAGGTAAAAAGAATTGATGCTGGTATAGGGCAAAATTGCAGTTTAGGTACTACTTCAAATAGGCTGAAACTTTAATCGCGCTTATCTCGCAAACTACGCGTTCCCGGGCCTTATTTGCCCCTTCGGGGTTTCTAAGGGGTATGAATCGACCATTCTGAATCGATTGGCGCTATCAGAAAATATCGAAATTTTGGTCCCTGAACTCTGACTGCTACTGGGCCCAGAATGTACATCAAAACAAGTGTTTTATAGGTAAAAAGAATTGATGCTGGTATAGGGCAAAATTGCAGTTTAGGTACTACTTCAAATAGGCTGAAACTTTAATCGCGCTTATCTCGCAAACTACGCGTTCCCGGGCCTTATTTGCCCCTTCGGGGTTTCTAAGGGGTATGAATCGACCATTCTGAATCGATTGGCGCTATCAGAAAATATCGAAATTTTGGTCCCTGAACTCTGACTGCTACTGGGCCCAGAATTTGCATCAAAACAAGTGTTTTATAGGTAAAAAGAATTGATGCTGGTATAGGGCAAAATTGCAGTTCAGGTACTACTTCAAATAGGCTGAAAGTTTAATCCCGTTTATCTCGCAAACTACGCGTTCCCGGGCCTTATTTGCCCCTTCGGGGTTTCTAAGGGGTATGAATCGACCATTCTGAATCGATTGGCGCTATCAGAAAATATCGAAATTTTGGTCCCTGAACTCTGACTGCTACTGGGCCCAGAATTTGCATCAAAACAAGTGTTTTATAGGTAAAAAGAATTGATGCTGGTATAGGGCAAAATTGCAGTTTAGGTACTACTTCAAATAGGCTGAAACTTTAATCGCGTTTATCTCGCAAACTACGCGTTCCCGGGCCTTATTTGCCCCTTCGGGGTTTCTAAAGGGTATGAATCGACCATTCTGAATCGATTGGCGCTATCAGAAAATATCGAAAATTTTGGTCCCTGAACTCTGACTGCTACTGGGCCCAGAATGTACATCAAAACAAGTGTTTTATAGGTAAAAAGAATTGATGCTGGTATAGGGCAAAATTGCAGTTTAGGTACTACTTCAAATAGGGCTACTGGGCCCAGAATGTACATCAAAACAAGTGTTTTATAGGTAAAAAGAATTGATGCTGGTATAGAGCAAAATAGCAGTTTAGGTACTACTTCAAATAGGCTGAAACTTTAATCGCGTTTATCTCGCAAACTACGCGTTCCCGGCCCTTATTTGCCCCTTCGGGGTTTCTAAGGGGTATGAATCGACCATTCTGAATCGATTGGCGCTATCAGAAAATATCGAAATTTTGGTCCCTGAACTCTGACTGCTACTGGGCCCAGAATTTGCATCAAAACAAGTGTTTTATAGGTAAAAAGAATTGATGCTGGTATAGGGCAAAATTGCAGTTTAGGTACTACTTCAAATAGGCTGAAACTTTAATCGCGTTTATCTCGCAAACTACGCGTTCCCGGGCCTTATTTGCCCCTTCGGGGTTTCTAAGGGGTATGAATCGACCATTCTGAATCGATTGGCGCTATCAGAAAATATCGAAATTTTGGTCCCTGAACTCTGACTGCTACTGGGCCCAGAATTTGCATCAAAACAAGTGTTTTATAGGTAAAAAGAATTGATGCTGGTATAGGGCAAAATTGCAGTTTAGGTACTACTTCAAATAGGCTGAAACTTTAATCGCGCTTATCTCGCAAACTACGCGTTCCCGGGCCTTATTTGCCCCTTCGGGGTTTCTAAGGGGTATGAATCGACCATTCTGAATCGATTGGCGCTATCAGAAAATATCGAAATTTTGGTCCCTGAACTCTGACTGCTACTGGGCCCAGAATGTACATCAAAACAAGTGTTTTATAGGTAAAAAGAATTGATGCTGGTATAGGGCAAAATTGCAGTTTAGGTACTACTTCAAATAGGCTGAAACTTTAATCGCGTTTATCTCGCAAACTACGCGTTCCCGGGCCTTATTTGCCCCTTCGGGGTTTCTAAGGGGTATGAATCGACCATTCTGAATCGATTGGCGCTATCAGAAAATATCGAAATTTTGGTCCCTGAACTCTGACTGCTACTGGGCCCAGAATTTGCATCAAAACAAGTGTTTTATAGGTAAAAAGAATTGATGCTGGTATAGGGCAAAATTGCAGTTTAGGTACTACTTCAAATAGGCTGAAACTTTAATCGCGTTTATCTCGCAAACTACGCGTTCCCGGGCCTTATTTGCCCCTTCGGGGTTTCTAAGGGGTATGAATCGACCATTCTGAATCGATTGGCGCTATCAGAAAATATCGAAATTTTGGTCCCTGAACTCTGACTGCTACTGGGCCCAGAATGTACATCAAAACAAGTGTTTTATAGGAAAAAATAATTGATGCTGGTATAGGGCAAAATTGCAGTTTAGGTACTACTTCAAATAGGCTGAAACTTTAATCGCGCTTATCTCGCAAACTACGCGTTCCCGGGCCTTATTTGCCCCTTCGGGGTTTCTAAGGGGTATGAATCGACCATTCTGAATCGATTGGCGCTATCAGAAAATATCGAAATTTTGGTCCCTGAACTCTGACTGCTACTGGGCCCAGAATGTACATCAAAACAAGTGTTTTATAGGTAAAAAGAATTGATGCTGGTATAGAGCAAAATAGCAGTTTAGGTACTACTTCAAATAGGCTGAAACTTTAATCGCGTTTATCTCGCAAACTACGCGTTCCCGGCCCTTATTTGCCCCTTCGGGGTTTCTAAGGGGTATGAATCGACCATTCTGAATCGATTGGCGCTATCAGAAAATATCGAAATGTTGGTCCCTGAACTCTGACTGCTACTGGGCCCAGAATTTGCATCAAAACAAGTGTTTTATAGGTAAAAAGAATTGATGCTGGTATAGGGCAAAATTGCAGTTTAGGTACTACTTCAAATAGGCTGAAACTTTAATCGCGTTTATCTCGCAAACTACGCGTTCCCGGGCCTTATTTGCCCCTTCGGGGTTTCTAAGGGGTATGAATCGACCATTCTGAATCGATTGGCGAAAATATCGAAATTTTGGTCCCTGAACTCTGACTGCTACTGGGCCCAGAATTTGCATCAAAACAAGTGTTTTATAGGTAAAAAGAATTGATGCTGGTATAGGGCAAAATTGCAGTTTAGGTACTACTTCAAATAGGCTGAAACTTTAATCGCGCTTATCTCGCAAACTACGCGTTCCCGGGCCTTATTTGCCCCTTCGGGGTTTCTAAGGGGTATGAATCGACCATTCTGAATCGATTGGCGCTATCAGAAAATATCGAAATTTTGGTCCCTGAACTCTGACTGCTACTGGGCCCAGAATTTGCATCAAAACAAGTGTTTTATAGGTAAAAAGAATTGATGCTGGTATAGGGCAAAATTGCAGTTTAGGTACTACTTCAAATAGGCTGAAACTTTAATCGCGCTTATCTCGCAAACTACGCGTTCCCGGGCCTTATTTGCCCCTTCGGGGTTTCTAAGGGGTATGAATCGACCATTCTGAATCGATTGGCGCTATCAGAAAATATCGAAATTTTGGTCCCTGAACTCTGACTGCTACTGGGCCCAGAATGTACATCAAAACAAGTGTTTTATAGGTAAAAAGAATTGATGCTGGTATAGGGCAAAATTGCAGTTTAGGTACTACTTCAAATAGGCTGAAACTTTAATCGCGTTTATCTCGCAAACTACGCGTTCCCGGGCCTTATTTGCCCCTTCGGGGTTTCTAAGGGGTATGAATCGACCATTCTGAATCGATTGGCGCTATCAGAAAATATCGAAATTTTGGTCCCTGAACTCTGACTGCTACTGGGCCCAGAATTTGCATCAAAACAAGTGTTTTATAGGTAAAAAGAATTGATGCTGGTATAGGGCAAAATTGCAGTTTAGGTACTACTTCAAATAGGCTGAAACTTTAATCGCGTTTATCTCGCAAACTACGCGTTCCCGGGCCTTATTTGCCCCTTCGGGGTTTCTAAGGGGTATGAATCGACCATTCTGAATCGATTGGCGCTATCAGAAAATATCGAAATTTTGGTCCCTGAACTCTGACTGCTACTGGGCCCAGAATGTACATCAAAACAAGTGTTTTATAGGAAAAAATAATTGATGCTGGTATAGGGCAAAATTGCAGTTTAGGTACTACTTCAAATAGGCTGAAACTTTAATCGCGCTTATCTCGCAAACTACGCGTTCCCGGGCCTTATTTGCCCCTTCGGGGTTTCTAAGGGGTATGAATCGACCATTCTGAATCGATTGGCGCTATCAGAAAATATCGAAATTTTGGTCCCTGAACTCTGACTGCTACTGGGCCCAGAATGTACATCAAAACAAGTGTTTTATAGGTAAAAAGAATTGATGCTGGTATAGGGCAAAATAGCAGTTTAGGTACTACTTCAAATAGGCTGAAACTTTAATCGCGTTTATCTCGCAAACTACGCGTTCCCGGCCCTTATTTGCCCCTTCGGGGTTTCTAAGGGGTATGAATCGACCATTCTGAATCGATTGGCGCTATCAGAAAATATCGAAATGTTGGTCCCTGAACTCTGACTGCTACTGGGCCCAGAATTTGCATCAAAACAAGTGTTTTATAGGTAAAAAGAATTGATGCTGGTATAGGGCAAAATTGCAGTTTAGGTACTACTTCAAATAGGCTGAAACTTTAATCGCGTTTATCTCGCAAACTACGCGTTCCCGGGCCTTATTTGCCCCTTCGGGGTTTCTAAGGTTATGAATCGACCATTCTGAATCGATTGGCGCTATCAGAAAATATCGAAATTTTGGTCCCTGAACTCTGACTGCTACTGGGCCCAGAATTTGCATCAAAACAAGTGTTTTATAGGTAAAAAGAATTGATGCTGGTATAGGGCAAAATTGCAGTTTAGGTACTACTTCAAATAGGCTGAAACTTTAATCGCGCTTATCTCGCAAACTACGCGTTCCCGGGCCTTATTTGCCCCTTCGGGGTTTCTAAGGGGTATGAATCGACCATTCTGAATCGATTGGCGCTATCAGAAAATATCGAAATTTTGGTCCCTGAACTCTGACTGCTACTGGGCCCAGAATTTGCATCAAAACAAGTGTTTTATAGGTAAAAAGAATTGATGCTGGTATAGGGCAAAATTGCAGTTTAGGTACTACTTCAAATAGGCTGAAAGTTTAATCCCGTTTATCTCGCAAACTACGCGTTCCCGGGCCTTATTTGCCCCTTCGGGGTTTCTAAGGGGTATGAATCGACCATTCTGAATCGATTGGCGCTATCAGAAAATATCGAAATTTTGGTCCCTGAACTCTGACTGCTACTGGGCCCAGAATTTGCATCAAAACAAGTGTTTTATAGGTAAAAAGAATTGATGCTGGTATAGGGCAAAATTGCAGTTTAGGTACTACTTCAAATAGGTTGAAACTTTAATCGCGTTTATCTCGCAAACTACGCGTTCCCGGGCCTTATTTGCCCCTTCGGGGTTTCTAAAGGGTATGAATCGACCATTCTGAATCGATTGGCGCTATCAGAAAATATCGAAAATTTTGGTCCCTGAACTCTGACTGCTACTGGGCCCAGAATGTACATCAAAACAAGTGTTTTATAGGTAAAAAGAATTGATGCTGGTATAGGGCAAAATTGCAGTTTAGGTACTACTTCAAATAGGGCTACTGGGCCCAGAATGTACATCAAAACAAGTGTTTTATAGGTAAAAAGAATTGATGCTGGTATAGAGCAAAATAGCAGTTTAGGTACTACTTCAAATAGGCTGAAACTTTAATCGCGTTTATCTCGCAAACTACGCGTTCCCGGCCCTTATTTGCCCCTTCGGGGTTTCTAAGGGGTATGAATCGACCATTCTGAATCGATTGGCGCTATCAGAAAATATCGAAATTTTGGTCCCTGAACTCTGACTGCTACTGGGCCCAGAATTTGCATCAAAACAAGTGTTTTATAGGTAAAAAGAATTGATGCTGGTATAGGGCAAAATTGCAGTTTAGGTACTACTTCAAATAGGCTGAAACTTTAATCGCGTTTATCTCGCAAACCACGCGTTCCCGGGCCTTATTTGCCCCTTCGGGGTTTCTAAGGGGTATGAATCGACCATTCTGAATCGATTGGCGCTATCAGAAAATATCGAAATTTTGGTCCCTGAACTCTGAATGCTACTGGGCCCAGAATTTGCATCAAAAAAAGGGTTTTATAGGTAAAAAGAATTGATGCTGGTATAGGGCAAAATTGCAGTTTAGGTACTACTTCAAATAGGCTGAAACTTTAATCGCGCTTATCTCGCAAACTACGCGTTCCCGGGCCATATTTGCCCCTTCGTGGTTTCTAAGGGGTATGAATCGACCATTCTGAATCGATTGGCGCTATCAGAAAATATCGAAATTTTGGTCCCTGATCTCTGACTGCTACTGGGCCCAGAATGTACATCAAAACAAGTATTTTATAGGTAAAAAGAATTGATGCTGGTATAGAGCAAAATAGCAGTTTAGGTACTACTTGAAATAGGCTGAAACTTTAATCGCGTTTATCTCGCAAACTACGCGTTCCCGGCCCTTATTTGCCCCTTCGGGGTTTCTAAGGGGTATGAATCGACCATTCTGAATCGATTGGCGCTATCAGAAAATATCGAAATTTTGGTCCCTGAACTCTGACTGCTACTGGGCCCAGAATTTGCATCAAAACAAGTGTTTTATAGGTAAAAAGAATTGATGCTGGTATAGGGCAAAATTGCAGTTTAGGTACTACTTCAAATAGGCTGAAACTTTAATCGCGTTTATCTCGCAAACTACGCGTTCCCGGGCCTTATTTGCCCCTTCGGGGTTTCTAAGGGGTATGAATCGACCATTCTGAATCGATTGGCGCTATCAGAAAATATCGAAATTTTGGTCCCTGAACTCTGACTGCTACTGGGCCCAGAATTTGCATCAAAACAAGTGTTTTATAGGTAAAAAGAATTGATGCTGGTATAGGGCAAAATTGCAGTTTAGGTACTACTTCAAATAGGCTGAAACTTTAATCGCGCTTATCTCGCAAACTACGCGTTCCCGGGCCTTATTTGCCCCTTCGCGGTTTCTAAGGTGTATGAATCGACCATTCTGAATCGATTGGCGCTATCAGAAAATATCGAAATTTTGGTCCCTGAACTCTGACTGCTACTGGGCCCAGAATGTACATCAAAACAAGTGTTTTATAGGTAAAAAGAATTGATGCTGGTATAGGGCAAAATTGCAGTTTAGGTACTACTTCAAATAGGCTGAAACTTTAATCGCGTTTATCTCGCAAACTACGCGTTCCCGGGCCTTATTTGCCCCTTCGGGGTTTCTAAGGGGTATGAATCGACCATTCTGAATCGATTGGCGCTATCAGAAAATATCGAAATTTTGGTCCCTGAACTCTGACTGCTACTGGGCCCAGAATTTGCATCAAAACAAGTGTTTTATAGGTAAAAAGAATTGATGCTGGTATAGGGCAAAATTGCAGTTTAGGTACTACTTCAAATAGGCTGAAACTTTAATCGCGCTTATCTCGCAAACTACGCGTTCCCGGGCCCTATTTGCCCCTTCGGGGTTTCTAAGGGGTATGAATCGACCATTCTGAATCGATTGGCGCTATCAGAAAATATCGAAATTTTGGTCTCTGAACTCTGACTGCTACTGGGCCCAGAATGTACATCAAAACAAGTGTTTTATAGGTAAAAAGAATTGATGCTGGTATAGGGCAAAATAGCAGTTTAGGTACTACTTCAAATAGGCTGAAACTTTAATCGCATTTATCTCGCAAACTATGCGTTCCCGGCCCTTATTTGCCCCTTCGGGGTTTCTAAGGGGTATGAATCGACCATTCTGAATCGATTGGCGCTATCAGAAAATGTCGAAATTTTGGTCCCTGAACTCTGACTGCTACTGGGCCCAGAATTTGCATCAAAACAAGTGTTTTATAGGTAAAAAGAATTGATGCTGGTATAGGGCAAAATTGCAGTTTAGGTACTACTTCAAATAGGCTGAAAGTTTAATCCCGTTTATCTCGCAAACTACGCGTTCCCGGGCCTTATTTGCCCCTTCGGGGTTTCTAAGGGGTATGAATCGACCATTCTGAATCGATTGGCGCTATCAGAAAATATCGAAATTTTGGTCCCTGAACTCTGACTGCTACTGGGCCCAGAATTTGCATCAAAACAAGTGTTTTATAGGTAAAAAGAATTGATGCTGGTATAGGGCAAAATTGCAGTTTAGGTACTACTTCAAATAGGCTGAAACTTTAATCGCGTTTATCTCGCAAACTACGCGTTCCCGGGCCTTATTTGCCCCTTCGGGGTTTCTAAGGTTATGAATCGACCATTCTGAATCGATTGGCGCTATCAGAAAATATCGAAATTTTGGTCCCTGAACTCTGACTGCTACTGGGCCCAGAATTTGCATCAAAACAAGTGTTTTATAGGTAAAAAGAATTGATGCTGGTATAGGGCAAAATTGCAGTTTAGGTACTACTTCAAATAGGCTGAAACTTTAATCGCGCTTATCTCGCAAACTACGCGTTCCCGGGCCTTATTTGCCCCTTCGGGGTTTCTAAGGGGTATGAATCGACCATTCTGAATCGATTGGCGCTATCAGAAAATATCGAAATTTTGGTCCCTGAACTCTGACTGCTACTGGGCCCAGAATTTGCATCAAAACAAGTGTTTTATAGGTAAAAAGAATTGATGCTGGTATAGGGCAAAATTGCAGTTTAGGTACTACTTCAAATAGGCTGAAAGTTTAATCCCGTTTATCTCGCAAACTACGCGTTCCCGGGCCTTATTTGCCCCT
Source organism: Leptarthrus brevirostris (assembly GCA_964036015.1). Lineage (NCBI taxonomy): Eukaryota > Metazoa > Arthropoda > Insecta > Diptera > Asilidae > Leptarthrus > Leptarthrus brevirostris. The sequence continues at coordinate 167,653,116 of OZ038371.1, read as the reverse complement.
TCGGGGTTTCTAAGGGGTATGAATCGACCATTCTGAATCGATTGGCGCTATCAGAAAATATCGAAATTTTGGTCCCTGAACTCTGACTGCTACTGGGCCCAGAATTTGCATCAAAACAAGTGTTTTATAGGTAAAAAGAATTGATGCTGGTATAGGGCAAAATTGCAGTTTAGGTACTACTTCAAATAGGTTGAAACTTTAATCGCGTTTATCTCGCAAACTACGCGTTCCCGGGCCTTATTTGCCCCTTCGGGGTTTCTAAAGGGTATGAATCGACCATTCTGAATCGATTGGCGCTATCAGAAAATATCGAAAATTTTGGTCCCTGAACTCTGACTGCTACTGGGCCCAGAATGTACATCAAAACAAGTGTTTTATAGGTAAAAAGAATTGATGCTGGTATAGGGCAAAATTGCAGTTTAGGTACTACTTCAAATAGGGCTACTGGGCCCAGAATGTACATCAAAACAAGTGTTTTATAGGTAAAAAGAATTGATGCTGGTATAGAGCAAAATAGCAGTTTAGGTACTACTTCAAATAGGCTGAAACTTTAATCGCGTTTATCTCGCAAACTACGCGTTCCCGGCCCTTATTTGCCCCTTCGGGGTTTCTAAGGGGTATGAATCGACCATTCTGAATCGATTGGCGCTATCAGAAAATATCGAAATTTTGGTCCCTGAACTCTGACTGCTACTGGGCCCAGAATTTGCATCAAAACAAGTGTTTTATAGGTAAAAAGAATTGATGCTGGTATAGGGCAAAATTGCAGTTTAGGTACTACTTCAAATAGGCTGAAACTTTAATCGCGTTTATCTCGCAAACTACGCGTTCCCGGGCCTTATTTGCCCCTTCGGTGTTTCTAAGGGGTATGAATCGACCATTCTGAATCGATTGGCGCTATCAGAAAATATCGAAATTTTGGTCCCTGAACTCTGACTGCTACTGGGCCCAGAATTTGCATCAAAACAAGTGTTTTATAGGTAAAAAGAATTGATGCTGGTATAGGGCAAAATTGCAGTTTAGGTACTACTTCAAATAGGCTGAAACTTTAATCGCGCTTATCTCGCAAACTACGCGTTCCCGGGCCTTATTTGCCCCTTCGGGGTTTCTAAGGGGTATGAATCGACCATTCTGAATCGATTGGCGCTATCAGAAAATATCGAAAATTTTGGTCCCTGAACTCTGACTGCTACTGGGCCCAGAATGTACATCAAAACAAGTGTTTTATAGGTAAAAAGAATTGATGCTGGTATAGGGCAAAATTGAAGTTTAGGTACTACTTCAAATAGGCTGAAACTTTAATCGCGTTTATCTCGCAAACCACGCGTTCCCGGGCCTTATTTGCCCCTTCGGGGTTTCTAAGGGGTATGAATCGACCATTCTGAATCGATTGGCGCTATCAGAAAATATCGAAATTTTGGTCCCTGAACTCTGAATGCTACTGGGCCCAGAATTTGCATCAAAAAAAGGGTTTTATAGGTAAAAAGAATTGATGCTGGTATAGGGCAAAATTGCAGTTTAGGTACTACTTCAAATAGGCTGAAACTTTAATCGCGCTTATCTCGCAAACTACGCGTTCCCGGGCCATATTTGCCCCTTCGGGGTTTCTAAGGGGTATGAATCGACCATTCTGAATCGATTGGCGCTATCAGAAAATATCGAAATTTTGGTCCCTGATCTCTGACTGCTACTGGGCCCAGAATGTACATCAAAACAAGTATTTTATAGGTAAAAAGAATTGATGCTGGTATAGAGCAAAATAGCAGTTTAGGTACTACTTGAAATAGGCTGAAACTTTAATCGCGTTTATCTCGCAAACTACGCGTTCCCGGCCCTTATTTGCCCCTTCGGGGTTTCTAAGGGGTATGAATCGACCATTCTGAATCGATTGGCGCTATCAGAAAATATCGAAATTTTGGTCCCTGAACTCTGACTGCTACTGGGCCCAGAATTTGCATCAAAACAAGTGTTTTATAGGTAAAAAGAATTGATGCTGGTATAGGGCAAAATTGCAGTTTAGGTACTACTTCAAATAGGCTGAAACTTTAATCGCGTTTATCTCGCAAACTACGCGTTCCCGGGCCTTATTTGCCCCTTCGGGGTTTCTAAGGGGTATGAATCGACCATTCTGAATCGATTGGCGCTATCAGAAAATATCGAAATTTTGGTCCCTGAACTCTGACTGCTACTGGGCCCAGAATTTGCATCAAAACAAGTGTTTTATAGGTAAAAAGAATTGATGCTGGTATAGGGCAAAATTGCAGTTTAGGTACTACTTCAAATAGGCTGAAACTTTAATCGCGCTTATCTCGCAAACTACGCGTTCCCGGGCCTTATTTGCCCCTTCGCGGTTTCTAAGGTGTATGAATCGACCATTCTGAATCGATTGGCGCTATCAGAAAATATCGAAATTTTGGTCCCTGAACTCTGACTGCTACTGGGCCCAGAATGTACATCAAAACAAGTGTTTTATAGGTAAAAAGAATTGATGCTGGTATAGGGCAAAATTGCAGTTTAGGTACTACTTCAAATAGGCTGAAACTTTAATCGCGTTTATCTCGCAAACTACGCGTTCCCGGGCCTTATTTGCCCCTTCGGGGTTTCTAAGGGGTATGAATCGACCATTCTGAATCGATTGGCGCTATCAGAAAATATCGAAATTTTGGTCCCTGAACTCTGACTGCTACTGGGCCCAGAATTTGCATCAAAACAAGTGTTTTATAGGTAAAAAGAATTGATGCTGGTATAGGGCAAAATTGCAGTTTAGGTACTACTTCAAATAGGCTGAAACTTTAATCGCGCTTATCTCGCAAACTACGCGTTCCCGGGCCCTATTTGCCCCTTCGGGGTTTCTAAGGGGTATGAATCGACCATTCTGAATCGATTGGCGCTATCAGAAAATATCGAAATTTTGGTCTCTGAACTCTGACTGCTACTGGGCCCAGAATGTACATCAAAACAAGTGTTTTATAGGTAAAAAGAATTGATGCTGGTATAGGGCAAAATAGCAGTTTAGGTACTACTTCAAATAGGCTGAAACTTTAATCGCATTTATCTCGCAAACTATGCGTTCCCGGCCCTTATTTGCCCCTTCGGGGTTTCTAAGGGGTATGAATCGACCATTCTGAATCGATTGGCGCTATCAGAAAATGTCGAAATTTTGGTCCCTGAACTCTGACTGCTACTGGGCCCAGAATTTGCATCAAAACAAGTGTTTTATAGGTAAAAAGAATTGATGCTGGTATAGGGCAAAATTGCAGTTTAGGTACTACTTCAAATAGGCTGAAACTTTAATAGCGTTTATCTCGCAAACTACGCGTTCCCGGGCCTTTTTTGCCCCTTCGGGGTTTCTAAGGGGTATGAATCGACCATTCTGAATCGATTGGCGCTATCAGAAAATATCGAAATTTTGGTCCCTGAACTCTGACTGCTACTGGGCCCAGAATTTGCATCAAAACAAGTGTTTTATAGGTAAAAAGAATTGATGCTGGTATAGGGCAAAATTGCAGTTTAGGTACTACTTCAAATAGGCTGAAACTTTAATCGCGCTTATCTCGCAAACTACGCGTTCCCGGGCCTTATTTGCCCCTTCGGGGTTTCTAAGGGGTATGAATCGACCATTCTGAATCGATTGGTGCTATCAGAAAATATCGAAATTTTGGTCCCTGAACTCTGACTGCTACTGGGCCCAGAATTTGCATCAAAACAAGTGTTTTATAGGTAAAAAGAATTGATGCTGGTATAGGGCAAAATTGCAGTTTAGGTACTACTTCAAATAGGCTGAAAGTTTAATCCCGTTTATCTCGCAAACTACGCGTTCCCGGGCCTTATTTGCCCCTTCGGGGTTTCTAAGGGGTATGAATCGACCATTCTGAATCGATTGGCGCTATCAGAAAATATCGAAATTTTGGTCCCTGAACTCTGACTGCTACTGGGCCCAGAATTTGCATCAAAACAAGTGTTTTATAGGTAAAAAGAATTGATGCTGGTATAGGGCAAAATTGCAGTTTAGGTACTACTTCAAATAGGCTGAAACTTTAATCGCGTTTATCTCGCAAACTACGCGTTCCCGGGCCTTATTTGCCCCTTCGGGGTTTCTAAGGGGTATGAATCGACCATTCTGAATCAATTGGCGCTATCAGAAAATATCGAAATTTTGGTCCCTGAACTCTGAATGCTACTGGGCCCAGAATTTGCATCAAAACAAGTGTTTTATAGGTAAAAAGAATTGATGCTGGTATAGGGCAAAATTGCAGTTTAGGTACTACTTCAAATAGGCTGAAACTTTAATCGCGCTTATCTCGCAAACTACGCGTTCCCGGGCCTTATTTGCCCCTTCGGGGTTTCTAAGGGGTATGAATCGACCATTCTGAATCGATTGGCGCTATCAGAAAATATCGAAATTTTGGTCCCTGAACTCTGACTGCTACTGGGCCCAGAATGTACATCAAAACAAGTGTTTTATAGGTAAAAAGAATTGATGCTGGTATAGGGCAAAATTGCAGTTTAGGTACTACTTCAAATAGGCTGAAACTTTAATCGCGTTTATCTCGCAAACTACGCGTTCCCGGGCCTTATTTGCCCCTTCGGGGTTTCTAAGGGGTATGAATCGACCATTCTGAATCGATTGGCGCTATCAGAAAATATCGAAATTTTGGTCCCTGAACTCTGAATGCTACTGGGCCCAGAAATTGCATCAAAACAAGTGTTTTATAGGTAAAAAGAATTGATGCTGGTATAGGGCAAAATTGCAGTTTAGGTACTACTTCAAATAGGCTGAAACTTTAATCGCGCTTATCTCGCAAACTACGCGTTCCCGGGCCTTATTTGCCCCTTCGGGGTTTCTAAGGGGTATGAATCGACCATTCTGAATCGATTGGCGCTATCAAAAAATATCGAAATTTTGGTCCCTGAACTCTGACTGCTACTGGGCCCAGAACGTACATCAAAACAAGTGTTTTATAGGTAAAAAGAATTGATGCTGGTATAGAGCAAAATAGCAGTTTAGGTACTACTTCAAATAGGCTGAAACTTTAATCGCGTTTATCTCGCAAACTACGCGTTCCCGGGCCTTATTTGCCCCTTCGGGGTTTCTAAGGGGTATGAATCGACCATTCTGAATCGATTGGCGCTATCAGAAAATATCGAAATTTTGGTCCCTGAACTCTGACTGCTACTGGGCCCAGAATTTGCATCAAAACAAGTGTTTTATAGGTAAAAAGAATTGATGCTGGTATAGGGCAAAATTGCAGTTTAGGTACTACTTCAAATAGGCTGAAACTTTAATCGCGTTTATCTCGCAAACTACGCGTTCCCGGGCCTTATTTGCCCCTTCGGGGTTTCTAAGGGGTATGAATCGACCATTCTGAATCGATTGGCGTTATCAGAAAATATCGAAATTTTGGTCCCTGAACTCTGACTGCTACTGGGCCCAGAATTTGCATCAAAACAAGTGTTTTATAGGTAAAAAGAATTGATGCTGGTATAGGGCAAAATTGCAGTTTAGGTACTACTTCAAATAGGCTGAAACTTTAATCGCGTTTATCTCGCAAACTACGCGTTCCCGGGCCTTATTTGCCCCTTCGGGGTTTCTAAGGGGTATGAATCGACCATTCTGAATCGATTGGCGCTATCAGAAAATATCGAAATTTTGGTCCCTGAACTCTGACTGCTACTGCGCCCAAAATTTGCATGAAAACAAGTGTTTTATAGGTAAAAAGAATTGATGCTGGTATAGGGCAAAATTGCAGTTTAGGTACTACTTCAAATAGGCTGAAACTTTAATCGCGTTTATCTCGCAAACTACGCGTTCCCGGGCCTTATTTGCCCCTTCGGGCATTCTAAGGGGTATGAATCGACGATTCTGAATCGATTGGCGCTATCAGAAAATATCGAAATTTTGGTCCCTGAACTCTGACTGCTACTGGGCCCAGAATTTGCATCAAAACAAGTGTTTTATAGGTAAAAAGAATTTATGCTGGTATAGGGCAAAATTGCAGTTTAGGTACTACTTCAAATAGGCTGAAACTTTAATCGCGTTTATCTCGCAAACTACGCGTACCCGGGATTTATTTGCCCCTTCAGGGTTTCTAAGGGGTATGAATCGACCATTCTGAATCGATTGGCGCTATCAGAAAATATCGAAATTTTGGTCCCTAAACTCTGACTGCTACTGGGACCAGAATTTGCATCAAAACAAGTGTTTTATAGGTAAAAAGAATTGATGCTGGTATAGGGCAAAATTGCAGTTTAGGTACTACTTCAAATAGGCTGAAACTTTAATCGCGTTTATCTCGCAAACTACGCGTTCTCGGGCCTTATTTGCCCCTTCGGGGTTTCTAAGGGGTATGAATCGACCATTCTGAATCAATTGGCGCTATCAGAAAATATCGAAATTTTGGTCCCTGAACTCTGACTGCTACTGGGCCCAGAATTTGCATCAAAAAAAGTGTTTTATAGGTAAAAAGAATTGATGCTGGTATAGGGCAAAATTGCAGTTTAGGTACAACTTCAAATAGGCTGAAACTTTAATCGCGTTTATCTCGCAAACTGCGCGTTCCCGGGCCTTATTTGCCCCTTCGGGGTTTCTAAGGGGTATGAATCGACCATTCTGAATCGATTGGCGCTATCAGAAAATATCGAAATTTTGGTCCCTGAACTCTGACTGCTACTGGGCCCAGAATTTGCATCAAAACAAGTGTTTTATAGGTAAAAAGAATTGATGCTGGTATAGGGCAAAATTGCAGTTTAGGTACTACTTCAAATAGGCTGAAACTTTAATCGCGTTTATCTCGCAAACTACGCGTTCCCGGGCCTTATTTGCCCCTTCGGGGTTTCTAAGGGGTATGAATCGACCATTCTGAATCGATTGGCGCTATCAGAAAATATTGAAATTTTGGTTCCTGAACTCTGACTGCTACTGGGCCCAGAATTTGCATCAAAACAAGTGTTTTATAGGTAAAAAGAATTGATGCTGGTATAGGGCAAAATTGCAGCTTAGGTACTACTTCAAATAGGCTGAAACTTTAATCGCGTTTATCTCGCAAACTACGCGTTCCCGGGCCTTATTTGACCCTTCGGGGTTTCTAAGGGGTATGAATCGACCATTCTGAATCAATTGGCGCTATCAGAAAATATCGAAATTTTGGTGCCTGAACTCTGACTGCTTCTGGGCCCAGAATTTGCATCAAAACAAGTGTTTTATAGGTAAAAAGAATTGATGCTGGTATAGGGCAAAATTGCAGTTTAGGTACTACTTCAAATAGGCTGAAACTTTAATCGCGTTTATCTCGCAAACTACGCGTTCCCGGGCCTTATTTGCCCCTTCGGGGTTTCTAAGGGGTATGAATCGACCATTCTGAATCGATTGGCGCTATCAGAAAATATCGAAATTTTGGTCCCTGAACTCTGACTGCTACTGGGCCCAGAATTTGCATCAAAACAAGTGTTTTATAGGTAAAAAGAATTGATGCTGGTATAGGGCAAAATTGCAGTTTAGGTACTACTTCAAATAGGCTGAAACTTTAATCGCGTTTATCTCGCAAACTACGCGTTCCCGGGCCTTATTTGCCCCTTCGGGGTTTCTAAGGGGTATGAATCGACCATTCTGAATCGATTGGCGCTATCAAAAAATATCGAAATTTTGGTCCCTGAACTCTGACTGCTACTGGGCCCAGAACGTACATCAAAACAAGTGTTTTATAGGTAAAAAGAATTGATGCTGGTATAGAGCAAAATAGCAGTTTAGGTACTACTTCAAATAGGCTGAAACTTTAATCGCGTTTATCTCGCAAACTACGCGTTCCCGGGCCTTATTTGCCCCTTCGGGGTTTCTAAGGGGTATGAATCGACCATTCTGAATCGATTGGCGCTATCAGAAAATATCGAAATTTTGGTCCCTGAACTCTGACTGCTACTGGGCCCAGAATTTGCATCAAAACAAGTGTTTTATAGGTAAAAAGAATTGATGCTGGTATAGGGCAAAATTGCAGTTTAGGTACTACTTCAAATAGGCTGAAACTTTAATCGCGTTTATCTCGCAAACTACGCGTTCCCGGGCCGTATTTGCCCCTTCGGGGTTTCTAAGGGGTATGAATCGACCATTCTGAATCGATTGGCGTTATCAGAAAATATCGAAATTTTGGTCCCTGAACTCTGACTGCTACTGGGCCCAGAATTTGCATCAAAACAAGTGTTTTATAGGTAAAAAGAATTGATGCTGGTATAGGGCAAAATTGCAGTTTAGGTACTACTTCAAATAGGCTGAAACTTTAATCGCGTTTATCTCGCAAACTACGCGTTCCCGGGCCTTATTTGCCCCTTCGGGGTTTCTAAGGGGTATGAATCGACCATTCTGAATCGATTGGCGCTATCAAAAAATATCGAAATTTTGGTCCCTGAACTCTGACTGCTACTGGGCCCAGAACGTACATCAAAACAAGTGTTTTATAGGTAAAAAGAATTGATGCTGGTATAGAGCAAAATAGCAGTTTAGGTACTACTTCAAATAGGCTGAAACTTTAATCGCGTTTATCTCGCAAACTACGCGTTCCCGGGCCTTATTTGCCCCTTCGGGGTTTCTAAGGGGTATGAATCGACCATTCTGAATCGATTGGCGCTATCAGAAAATATCGAAATTTTGGTCCCTGAACTCTGACTGCTACTGGGCCCAGAATTTGCATCAAAACAAGTGTTTTATAGGTAAAAAGAATTGATGCTGGTATAGGGCAAAATTGCAGTTTAGGTACTACTTCAAATAGGCTGAAACTTTAATCGCGTTTATCTCGCAAACTACGCGTTCCCGGGCCTTATTTGCCCCTTCGGGGTTTCTAAGGGGTATGAATCGACCATTCTGAATCGATTGGCGTTATCAGAAAATATCGAAATTTTGGTCCCTGAACTCTGACTGCTACTGGGCCCAGAATTTGCATCAAAACAAGTGTTTTATAGGTAAAAAGAATTGATGCTGGTATAGGGCAAAATTGCAGTTTAGGTACTACTTCAAATAGGCTGAAACTTTAATCGCGTTTATCTCGCAAACTACGCGTTCCCGGGCCTTATTTGCCCCTTCGGGGTTTCTAAGGGGTATGAATCGACCATTCTGAATCGATTGGCGCTATCAGAAAATATCGAAATTTTGGTCCCTGAACTCTGACTGCTACTGCGCCCAAAATTTGCATGAAAACAAGTGTTTTATAGGTAAAAAGAATTGATGCTGGTATAGGGCAAAATTGCAGTTTAGGTACTACTTCAAATAGGCTGAAACTTTAATCGCGTTTATCTCGCAAACTACGCGTTCCCGGGCCTTATTTGCCCCTTCGGGCATTCTAAGGGGTATGAATCGACGATTCTGAATCGATTGGCGCTATCAGAAAATATCGAAATTTTGGTCCCTGAACTCTGACTGCTACTGGGCCCAGAATTTGCATCAAAACAAGTGTTTTATAGGTAAAAAGAATTTATGCTGGTATAGGGCAAAATTGCAGTTTAGGTACTACTTCAAATAGGCTGAAACTTTAATCGCGTTTATCTCGCAAACTACGCGTACCCGGGATTTATTTGCCCCTTCAGGGTTTCTAAGGGGTATGAATCGACCATTCTGAATCGATTGGCGCTATCAGAAAATATCGAAATTTTGGTCCCTAAACTCTGACTGCTACTGGGACCAGAATTTGCATCAAAACAAGTGTTTTATAGGTAAAAAGAATTGATGCTGGTATAGGGCAAAATTGCAGTTTAGGTACTACTTCAAATAGGCTGAAACTTTAATCGCGTTTATCTCGCAAACTACGCGTTCTCGGGCCTTATTTGCCCCTTCGGGGTTTCTAAGGGGTATGAATCGACCATTCTGAATCAATTGGCGCTATCAGAAAATATCGAAATTTTGGTCCCTGAACTCTGACTGCTACTGGGCCCAGAATTTGCATCAAAAAAAGTGTTTTATAGGTAAAAAGAATTGATGCTGGTATAGGGCAAAATTGCAGTTTAGGTACAACTTCAAATACGCTGAAACTTTAATCGCGTTTATCTCGCAAACTGCGCGTTCCCGGGCCTTATTTGCCCCTTCGGGGTTTCTAAGGGGTATGAATCGACCATTCTGAATCGATTGGCGCTATCAGAAAATATCGAAATTTTGGTCCCTGAACTCTGACTGCTACTGGGCCCAGAATTTGCATCAAAACAAGTGTTTTATAGGTAAAAAGAATTGATGCTGGTATAGGGCAAAATTGCAGTTTAGGTACTACTTCAAATAGGCTGAAACTTTAATCGCGTTTATCTCGCAAACTACGCGTTCCCGGGCCTTATTTGCCCCTTCGGGGTTTCTAAGGGGTATGAATCGACCATTCTGAATCGATTGGCGCTATCAGAAAATATCGAAATTTTGGTCCCTGAACTCTGACTGCTACTGGGCCCAGAATTTGCATCAAAACAAGTGTTTTATAGGTAAAAAGAATTGATGCTGGTATAGGGCAAAATTACAGTTTAGGTACTACTTCAAATAGGCTGAAACTTTAATCGCGTTTATCTCGCAAACTACGCGTTCCCGGGCCTTATTTGCCCCTTCGGGGTTTCTAAGGGGTATGAATCGACCATTCTGAATCGATTGGCGCTATCAGAAAATATCGAAATTTTGGTCAATGAACTCTGACTGCTACTGGGCCCAGAATTTGCATCAAAACAAGTGTTTTATAGGTAAAAAGAATTGATGCTGGTATAGGGCAAAATTGCAGTTTAGGTACTACTTCAAATAGGCTGAAGCTGTAATCGCGTTTATCTCGCAAACTACGCGTTCCCGGGCCTTATTTGCCCCTTCGGGGTTTTTAAGGGGTATGAGTCGACCATTCTGAATCGATTGGCGCTATCAGAAAATATCGAAATTTTGGTCCCTGAACTCTGACTGCTACTGGGCCCAGAATTTGCATCAAAACAAGTGTTTTATAGGTAAAAAGAATTGATGCTGGTATAGGGCAAAATTGCAGTTTAGGTACTACTTCAAATAGGCTGAAACTTTAATCGCGTTTATCTCGCAAACTACGCGTTCCCGGGCCTTATTTGCCCCTTCGGGGTTTCTAAAGGGTATGAATCGACCATTCTGAATCGATTGGCGCTATCAGAAAATATCGAAATTTTGGTCCCTGAACTCTGACTGCTACTGGGCCCAGAATTTGCATCAAAACAAGTGATTTGTAGGTAAAAAGAATTGATGCTGGTATAGGGCAAAATTGCAGTTTAGGTACTACTTCAAATAGGCTGAAACCTTACTCGCGTATATCTCGCAAACTACGCGTTCCCGGGCCTTATTTGCCCCTTCGGGGTTTCTAAGGGGTATGAATCGACCATTCTGAATCGATTGGCGCTATCAGAAAATATCGAAATTTTGGTCCCTGAACTCTGACTGCTTCTGGGCCCAGAATTTGCATCAAAACAAGTGTTTTATAGGTAAAAAGAATTGATGCTGGTATAGGGCAAAATTGCAGTTTAGGTACTACTTCAAATAGGCTGAAACTTTAATCGCGTTGATCTCGCAAACTACGCGTTCCCGGGCCTTATTTGCCCCTTCGGGTTTTCTAAGGGGTATGAATCGACCATTCTGAATCGATTGGCGCTATCAGAAAGTATCGAAATTTTGGTCCCTGAACTCTGACTGCTACTGGGCCCAGAATTTGCATCAAAACAAGTGTTTTATAGGTAAAAAGAATTGATGCTGGTATAGGGCAAAATTGCAGTTTAGGTACTACTTCAATTAGGCTGAAACTTTAATCCCGTTTATCTCGCAGACTACGCGTTCCCGGGCCTTATTTGCCCCTTCGGGGTTTCTAAGGGGTATGAATCGACCATTCTGAATCGATTGGCGCTATCAGAAAATATCGAAATTTTGGTCCCTGAACTCTGACTGCTACTGGGCCCAGAATTTGCATCAAAACAAGTGTTTTATAGGTAAAAAGAATTGATGCTGGTATAGGGCAAAATTGCAGTTTAGGTACTACTTCAAATAGGCTGAAACTTTAATCGCGTTTATCTCGCAAACTACGCGTTCCCGGGCCTTATTTGCCCCTTCGGGGTTTCTAAGGGGTATGAATCGACCATTCTGAATCGATTGGCGCTATCAGAAAATATCGAAATTTTGGTCCCTGAACTCTGACTGCTACTGGGCCCAGAGTTTGCATCAAAACGAGTGTTTTATAGGTAAAAAGAATTGATGCTGGTATAGCGCAAAATTGCAGTTTAGGTGCTACTTCAAATAGGCTGAAACTTTAATCGCGTTTATCTCGCAAACTACGCGTTCCCGGGCCTTATTTGCCCCTTCGGGGTTTCTAAGGGGTATGAATCGACCATTCTGAATCGATTGGCGCTATCAGAAAATATCGAAATTTTGGTCCCTGAACTCTGACTGCTACTGGGCCCAGAATTTGCATCAAAACAAGTGTTTTATAGGTAAAAAGAATTGATGCTGGTATAGGGCAAAATTGCAGTTTAGGTACTACTTCAAATAGGCTGAAACCTTACTCGCGTATATCTCGCAAACTACGCGTTCCCGGGCCTTATTTGCCCCTTCGGGGTTTCTAAGGGGTATGAATCGACCATTCTGAATCGATTGGCGCTATCAGAAAATATCGAAATTTTGGTCCCTGAACTCTGACTGCTTCTGGGCCCAGAATTTGCATCAAAACAAGTGTTTTATAGGTAAAAAGAATTGATGCTGGTATAGGGCAAAATTGCAGTTTAGGTACTACTTCAAATAGGCTGAAACTTTAATCGCGTTGATCTCGCAAACTACGCGTTCCCGGGCCTTATTTGCCCCTTCGGGGTTTCTAAGGGGTATGAATCGACCATTCTGAATCGATTGGCGCTATCAGAAAGTATCGAAATTTTGGTCCCTGAACTCTGACTGCTACTGGGCCCAGAATTTGCATCAAAACAAGTGTTTTATAGGTAAAAAGAATTGATGCTGGTATAGGGCAAAATTGCAGTTTAGGTACTACTTCAATTAGGCTGAAACTTTAATCCCGTTTATCTCGCAGACTACGCGTTCCCGGGCCTTATTTGCCCCTTCGGGGTTTCTAAGGGGTATGAATCGACCATTCTGAATCGATTGGCGCTATCAGAAAATATCGAAATTTTGGTCCCTGAACTCTGACTGCTACTGGGCCCAGAATTTGCATCAAAACAAGTGTTTTATAGGTAAAAAGAATTGATGCTGGTATAGGGCAAAATTGCAGTTTAGGTACTACTTCAAATAGGCTGAAACTTTAATCGCGTTTATCTCGCAAACTACGCGTTCCCGGGCCTTATTTGCCCCTTCGGGGTTTCTAAGGGGTATGAATCGACCATTCTGAATCGATTGGCGCTATCAGAAAGTATCGAAATTTTGGTCCCTGAACTCTGACTGCTACTGGGCCCAGAATTTGCATCAAAACAAGTGTTTTATAGGTAAAAAGAATTGATGCTGGTATAGGGCAAAATTGCAGTTTAGGTACTACTTCAAATAGGCTGAAACTTTAATCGCGTTGATCTCGCAAACTACGCGTTCCCGGGCCTTATTTGCCCCTTCGGGGTTTCTAAGGGGTATGAATCGACCATTCTGAATCGATTGGCGCTATCAGAAAGTATCGAAATTTTGGTCCCTGCACTCTGACTGCTACTGGGCCCAGAATTTGCATCAAAACAAGTGTTTTATAGGTAAAAAGAATTGATGCTGGTATAGGGCAAAATTGCAGTTTAGGTACTACTTCAAATAGGCTGAAACTTTAATCGCGTTTATCTCGCAAACTACGCGTTCCCGGGCCTTATTTGCCTCTTCGGGGTTTCTAAGGGGTATGAATCGACCATTCTGAATCGATTGGCGCTATCAGAAAATATCGAAATTTTGGTCCCTGAACTCTGACTGCTACTGGGCCCAGAATTTGCATCAAAACAAGTGTTTTATAGGTAAAAAGAATTGATGCTGGTATAGGGCAAAATTGCAGTTTAGGTACTACTTCAAATAGGCTGAAACTTTAATCGCGTTGATCTCGCAAACTACGCGTTCCCGGGCCTTATTTGCCCCTTCGGGGTTTCTAAGGGGTATGAATCGACCATTCTGAATCGATTGGCGCTATCAGAAAGTATCGAAATTTTGGTCCCTGAACTCTGACTGCTACTGGGCCCAGAATTTGCATCAAAACAAGTATTTTATAGGTAAAAAGAATTGATGCTGGTATAGGGCAAAATTGCAGTTTAGGTACTACTTCAAATAGGCTGAAACTTTAATCGCGTTTATCTCGCAAACTACGCGTTCCCGGGCCTTATTTGCCCCTTCGGGGTTTCTAAGGGGTATGAATCGACCATTCTGAATCGATTGGCGCTATCAGAAAATATCGAAATTTTGGTCCCTGAACTCTGACTGCTACTGGGCCCAGAATTTGCATCAAAACAAGTGTTTTATAGGTAAAAAGAATTGATGCTGGTATAGGGCAAAATTGCAGTTTAGGTACTACTTCAAATAGGCTGAAACTTTAATCGCGTTTATCTCGCAAACTACGCGTTCCCGGGCCTTATTTGCCCCTTCGGGGTTTCTAAGGGGTATGAATCGACCATTCTGAATCGATTGGCGCTATCAGAAAATATCGAAATTTTGGTCCCTGAACTCTGACTGCTACTGGGCCCAGAATTTGCATCAAAACAAGTGTTTTATAGGTAAAAAGAATTGATGCTGGTATAGGGCAAAATTGCAGTTTAGGTACTACTTCAAATAGGCTGAAACTTTAATCGCGTTGATCTCGCAAACTACGCGTTCCCGGGCCTTATTTGCCCCTTCGGGGTTTCTAAGGGGTATGAATCGACCATTCTGAATCGATTGGCGCTATCAGAAAGTATCGAAATTTTGGTCCCTGAACTCTGACTGCTACTGGGCCCAGAATTTGCATCAAAACATCAAAATTGATGCTGGTATAGGGCAAAATTGCAGTTTAGGTACTACTTCAAATAGGCTGAAACTTTAATCGCGTTTATCTCGCAAACTACGCGTTCCCGGGCCTTATTTGCCCCTTCGGGGTTTCTAAGGGGTATGAATCGACCATTCTGAATCGATTGGCGCTATCAGAAAATATCGAAATTTTGGTCCCTGAACTCTGACTGCTACTGGGCCCAGAATTTGCATCAAAACAAGTGTTTTATAGGTAAAAAGAATTGATGCTGGTATAGGGCAAAATTGCAGTTTAGGTACTACTTCAAATAGGCTGAAACTTTAATCGCGTTTATCTCGCAAACTACGCGTTCCCGGGCCTTATTTGCCCCTTCGGGGTTTCTAAGGGGTATGAATCGACCATTCTGAATCGATTGGCGCTATCAGAAAATATCGAAATTTTGGTCCCTGAACTCTGACTGCTACTGGGCCCAGAATGTACATCAAAACAAGTGTTTTATAGGTAAAAAGAATTGATGCTGGTATAGAGCAAAATAGCAGTTTAGGTACTACTTCAAATAGGCTGAAACTTAAATCGCGTTTATCTCGCAAACTACGCGTTCCCGGGCCTTATTTGCCCCTTCGGGATTTCTAAGGGGTATGAATCGACCATTCTGAATCGATTGGCGCTATCAGAAAATATCGAAATTTTGGTCCCTGAACTCTGACTGCTACTGGGCCCAGAATTTGCATCAAAACAAATGTTTTATAGGTAAAAAGAATTGATGCTGGTATAGGGCAAAATTGCAGTTTAGGTACTACTTCAAATAGGCTGAAACTTTAATCGCGTTTATCTCGCAAACTACGCGTTCCCGGGCCTTATTTGCCCCTTCGGGATTTCTAAGGGGTATGAATCGACCATTCTGAATCGATTGGCGCTATCAGAAAATATCGAAATTTTGATCCCTGAACTCTGACTGCTACTGGGCCCAGAATTTGCATCAAAACAAGTGTTTTATAGGTAAAAAGAATTGATGCTGGTATAGGGCAAAATTGCAGTTTAGGTACTACTTCAAATAGGCTGAAACTTTAATCGCGTTTATCTCGCAAACTACGCGTTCCCGAGCCTTATTTGCCCCTTCGGGGTTTCTAAGGGGTATGAATCGACCATTATGAATCGATTGGCGCTATCAGAAAATATCGAAATTTTGGTCCTTGAACTCTGACTGCTACTGGGCCCAGAATTTGCATCAAAACAAGTGTTTTATAGGTAAAAAGAATTGATGCTGGTATAGGGCAAAATTGCAGTTTAGGTACTACTTCAAATAGGCTGAAACTTTAATCGCGTTTATCTCGCAAACTACGCGTTCCCGGGCCTTATTTGCCCTGCCCCTTCGGGGTTTCTAAGGGGTATGAATCGACCATTCTGAATCGATTGGCGCTATCAGAAAATATCAAAATTTTGGTCCCTGAACTCTGACTGCTACTGGGCCCAGAATTTGCATCAAAACAAGTGTTTTATAGGTAAAAAGAATTGATGCTGGTATAGGGCAAAATTGCAGTTTAGGTACTACTTCAAATAGGCTGAAACTTAAATCGCGTTTATCTCGCAAACTACGCGTTCCCGGGCCTTATTTGCCCCTTCGGGGTTTCTAAGGGGTATGAATCGATTGGCGCTATCAGAAAATATCGAAATTTTGGTCCCTGAACTCTGACTGCTACTGGGCCCAAAATTTGCATCAAAACAAGTGTTTTATAGGTAAAAAGAATTGATGCTGGTATAGGGCAAAATTGCAGTTTAGGTACTACTTCAAATAGGCTGAAACTTTAATCGCGTTTATCTCGCAAACTACGCGTTCCCGGGCCTTATTTGCCCCTTCGGGGTTTCTAAGGGGTATGAATCGACCATTCTGAATCGATTGGCGCTATCAGAAAATATCGAAATTTTGGTCCCTGAACTCTGACTGCTACTGGGCCCAGAATTTGCATCAAAACAAGTGTTTTATAGGTAAAAGGAATTGATGCTGGTATAGGGCAAAATTGCAGTTTAGGTACTACTTCAAATAGGCTGAAACTTTAATCGCGGTTATCTCGCAAACTACGCGTTCCCGGGCCTTATTTGCCCCTTCGGGGTTTCTAAGGGGTATGAATCGACCATTCTGAATCGATTGGCGCTATCAGAAAATATCGAAATGTTGATCCCTGAACTCTGACTGCTACTGGGCCCAGAATTTGCATCAAAACAAGTGTTTTATAGGTAAAAAGAATTGATGCTGGTATAGGGCAAAATTGCAGTTTAGGTACTACTTCAAATAGGCTGAAACTTTAATCGCGTTGATCTCGCAAACTACGCGTTCCCGGGCCTTATTTGCCCCTTCGGGGTTTCTAAGGGGTATGAATCGACCATTCTGAATCGATTGGCGCTATCAGAAAGTATCGAAATTTTGGTCCCTGAACTCTGACTGCTACTGGGCCCAGAATTTGCATCAAAACATCAAAATTGATGCTGGTATAGGGCAAAATTGCAGTTTAGGTACTACTTCAAATAGGCTGAAACTTTAATCGCGTTTATCTCGCAAACTACGCGTTCCCGGGCCTTATTTGCCCCTTCGGGGTTTCTAAGGGGTATGAATCGACCATTCTGAATCGATTGGCGCTATCAGAAAATATCGAAATTTTGGTCCCTGAACTCTGACTGCTACTGGGCCCAGAATTTGCATCAAAACAAGTGTTTTATAGGTAAAAAGAATTGATGCTGGTATAGGGCAAAATTGCAGTTTAGGTACTACTTCAAATAGGCTGAAACTTTAATCGCGTTTATCTCGCAAACTACGCGTTCCCGGGCCTTATTTGCCCCTTCGGGGTTTCTAAGGGGTATGAATCGACCATTCTGAATCGATTGGCGCTATCAGAAAATATCGAAATTTTGGTCCCTGAACTCTGACTGCTACTGGGCCCAGAATGTACATCAAAACAAGTGTTTTATAGGTAAAAAGAATTGATGCTGGTATAGAGCAAAATAGCAGTTTAGGTACTACTTCAAATAGGCTGAAACTTAAATCGCGTTTATCTCGCAAACTACGCGTTCCCGGGCCTTATTTGCCCCTTCGGGATTTCTAAGGGGTATGAATCGACCATTCTGAATCGATTGGCGCTATCAGAAAATATCGAAATTTTGGTCCCTGAACTCTGACTGCTACTGGGCCCAGAATTTGCATCAAAACAAATGTTTTATAGGTAAAAAGAATTGATGCTGGTATAGGGCAAAATTGCAGTTTAGGTACTACTTCAAATAGGCTGAAACTTTAATCGCGTTTATCTCGCAAACTACGCGTTCCCGGGCCTTATTTGCCCCTTCGGGATTTCTAAGGGGTATGAATCGACCATTCTGAATCGATTGGCGCTATCAGAAAATATCGAAATTTTGATCCCTGAACTCTGACTGCTACTGGGCCCAGAATTTGCATCAAAACAAGTGTTTTATAGGTAAAAAGAATTGATGCTGGTATAGGGCAAAATTGCAGTTTAGGTACTACTTCAAATAGGCTGAAACTTTAATCGCGTTTATCTCGCAAACTACGCGTTCCCGAGCCTTATTTGCCCCTTCGGGGTTTCTAAGGGGTATGAATCGACCATTATGAATCGATTGGCGCTATCAGAAAATATCGAAATTTTGGTCCTTGAACTCTGACTGCTACTGGGCCCAGAATTTGCATCAAAACAAGTGTTTTATAGGTAAAAAGAATTGATGCTGGTATAGGGCAAAATTGCAGTTTAGGTACTACTTCAAATAGGCTGAAACTTTAATCGCGTTTATCTCGCAAACTACGCGTTCCCGGGCCTTATTTGCCCTGCCCCTTCGGGGTTTCTAAGGGGTATGAATCGACCATTCTGAATCGATTGGCGCTATCAGAAAATATCAAAATTTTGGTCCCTGAACTCTGACTGCTACTGGGCCCAGAATTTGCATCAAAACAAGTGTTTTATAGGTAAAAAGAATTGATGCTGGTATAGGGCAAAATTGCAGTTTAGGTACTACTTCAAATAGGCTGAAACTTAAATCGCGTTTATCTCGCAAACTACGCGTTCCCGGGCCTTATTTGCCCCTTCGGGGTTTCTAAGGGGTATGAATCGATTGGCGCTATCAGAAAATATCGAAATTTTGGTCCCTGAACTCTGACTGCTACTGGGCCCAAAATTTGCATCAAAACAAGTGTTTTATAGGTAAAAAGAATTGATGCTGGTATAGGGCAAAATTGCAGTTTAGGTACTACTTCAAATAGGCTGAAACTTTAATCGCGTTTATCTCGCAAACTACGCGTTCCCGGGCCTTATTTGCCCCTTCGGGGTTTCTAAGGGGTATGAATCGACCATTCTGAATCGATTGGCGCTATCAGAAAATATCGAAATTTTGGTCCCTGAACTCTGACTGCTACTGGGCCCAGAATTTGCATCAAAACAAGTGTTTTATAGGTAAAAGGAATTGATGCTGGTATAGGGCAAAATTGCAGTTTAGGTACTACTTCAAATAGGCTGAAACTTTAATCGCGGTTATCTCGCAAACTACGCGTTCCCGGGCCTTATTTGCCCCTTCGGGGTTTCTAAGGGGTATGAATCGACCATTCTGAATCGATTGGCGCTATCAGAAAATATCGAAATGTTGATCCCTGAACTCTGACTGCTACTGGGCCCAGAATTTGCATCAAAACAAGTGTTTTATAGGTAAAAAGAATTGATGCTCTTATAGGGCAAAATTGCAGTTTAGGTACTACTTCAAATAGGCTGAAACTTTAATCGCGTTTATCTCGCAAACTACGCGTTCCCGGGCCTTATTTGCCCCTTCGGGGTTTCTAAGGGGTATGAATCGACCATTCTGAATCGATTGGCGCTATCAGAAAATATCGAAATTTTGGTCCCTGAACTCTGACTGCTACTGAGCCCAAAATTTGCATCAAAACAAGTGTTTTATAGGTAAAAAGAATTGATGCTGGTATAGGGCAAAATTGCAGTTTAGGTACTACTTCAAATAGGCTGAAACTTTAATCGCGTTTATCTCGCAAACTACGCGTTCCCGGGCCTTATTTGCCCCTTCAGGGTTTCTAAGGGGTATGAATCGACCATTCTGAATCGATTGGCGCTATCAGAAAATATCGAAATTTTGGTCCCTGAACTCTGACTGCTACTGGGCCCAAAATTTGCATCAAAACAAGTGTTTTATAGGTCAAAAGAATTGATGCTGGTATAGGGCAAAATTTCAGTTTAGGTACTACTTCAAATAGGCTGAAACTTTAATCGCGTTTATCTCGCAAACTACGCGTTCCCGGGCCTTATTTGCCCCTTCGGGGTTTCTAAGGGGTATGAATCGACCATTCTGAATCGATTGGCGCTATCAGAAAATATCGAAATTTTGGTCCCTGAACTCTGACTGCAACTGGGCCCAGAATTTGCATCAAAACAAGTGTTTTATAGGTAAAAAGAATTGATGCTGGTATAGGGCAAAATTGCAGTTTAAGTACTACTTCAAATAGGCTGAAACTTTAAACGCGTTTATCTCGCATACTACGCGTTCCCGGGCCTTATTTGCCCCTTCGGGGTTTCTAAGGGGTATGAATCGACCATTCTGAATCGATTGGCGCTATCAGAAAATATCGAAATTTTGGTCCCTGAACTCTGACTGCTACTGGGCCCAAAATTTGCATCAAAACAAGTGTTTTATAGGTAAAAAGAATTGATGCTCGTATAGGGCAAAATTGCAGTTTAGGTACTACTTCAAATAGGCTGAAACTTTAATCGCGTTTATCTCGCAAACTACGCGTTCCCGGGCCTTATTTGCCCCTTCGGGGTTTCTAAGGGGTATGAATCGACCATTCTGAATCGATTGGCGCTATCAGAAAATATCGAAATTTTGGTCCCTGAACTCTGACTGCTACTGGGCCCAGAATTTGCATCAAAACAAGTGTTTCATAGGTAAAAAGAATTGATGCTGGTATAGGGCAAAATTGCAGTTTAGGTACTACTTCAAATAGGCTGAAACTTTAAACGCGTTTATCTCACAAACTACGCGTTCCCGGGCCTTATTTGCCCCTTCGGGGTTTCTAAGGGGTATGAATCGACCATTCTGAATCGATTGGCGCTATCAGAAAATATCGAAATTTTGGTCCCTGAACTCTGACTGCTACTGGGCCCAGAATTTGCATCAAAGCAAGTGTTTTATAGGTAAAAAAAATTGATGCTGGTATAGGGCAAAATTGCAGTTTAGGTACTACTTTAAATAGGCTGAAGTTTTAATCGCGTTTATCTCGCAAACTTCGCGTTCCCGGGCGCTATTTGCCCCTTCGGGGTTTCTAAGGGGTATGAATCGACCATTCTGAATCGATTGGCGCCATCAGAAAATATCGAAATTTTGGTCCCTGAATTCTGACTGCTACTGGGCCCAGAATTTGCATCAAAACAAGTGTTTTATAGGTAAAAAGAATTGATGCTGGTATAGGGCAAAATTGCAGTTTAGGTACTACTTCAAATAGGCTGAAACTTTAATCGCGTTTATCTCGCAAACTACGCGTTCCCGGGCCTTATTTGACCCTTCGGGGTTTCTAAGGGGTGTGATTCGACCATTCTGAATCGATTCGCGCTATCAGAAAATATCGAAATTTTGGTCCCTGAACTCTGCTACTGGGCCCAGAATTTGCAACAAAGCAAGTGTTTTATAGGTAAAAAGAATTGATGCTGGTATAGGGCAAAATTGCAGTTTAGGTACTACTTCAAATAGGCTGAAACTTTAATCGCATTTATCTCGCAAACTACGCGTTTCCGGGCCTTATTTGCCCCTTCGGGGTTTCTAAGGGGTATGAATCGACCATTCTGAATCGATTGGCGCTATCAGAAAATATCGAAATTTTGGTCCCTGAACTCTGACTGCTACTGGGCCCAGAATTTGCATCAAAATAAGTGTTTTATAGGTAAAAAGAATTGATGCTGGTATAGGGCAAAATTGCAGTTTAGGTACTACTTTAAATAGGCTGAAGTTTTAATCGCGTTTATCTCGCAAACTTCGCGTTCCCGGGCCCTATTTGCCCCTTCGCGGTTTCTAAGGGGTATGAATCGACCATTCTGAATCGATTGGCGCTATCAGAAAATATCGAAATTTTGGTCCCTGAATTCTGACTGCTACTGGGCCCAGAATTTGCATCAAAACAAGTGTTTTATAGGTAAAAAGAATTGATGCTGGTATAGGGCAAAATTGCAGTTTAGGTACTACTTCAAATAGGCTGAAACTTTAATCGCGTTTATCTCGCAAACTACGCGTTCCCGGGCCTTATTTGCCCCTTCGGGGTTTCTAAGGGGTATGAATCGACCATTCTGAATCGATTGGCGCTATCAGAAAATATCGAAATTTTGATCCCTGAACTCTGACTGCTACTGGGCCCAGAATTTGCATCAAAACAAGCGTTTTATAGGTAAAAAGAATTGATGCTGGTATAGGGAAAAATTGCAGTTTAGGTACTACTTCAAATAGGCTGAGACTTTAATCGCGTTTATCTCGCAAACTACGCGTTCCCGGGCCTTATTTGCCCCTTCGGGGTTTCTAAGGGGTATGAATCGACCATTCTGAATCAATTGGCGCTATCAGAAAATATCGAAATTTTGGTCCCTGAACTCTGACTGCTACTGGGCCCAGAATTTGCATCAAAACAAGTGTTTTATAGGTAAAAAGAATTGATGCTGGTATAGAGCAAAATAGCAGTTTAGGTACTACTTCAAATAGGCTGAAACTTAAATCGCGTTTATCTCGCAAACTACGCGTTCCCGGGCCTTATTTGCCCCTTCGGGATTTCTAAGGGGTATGAATCGACCATTCTGAATCGATTGGCGCTATCAGAAAATATCGAAATTTTGGTCCCTGAACTCTGACTGCTACTGGGCCCAGAATTTGCATCAAAACAAATGTTTTATAGGTAAAAAGAATTGATGCTGGTATAGGGCAAAATTGCAGTTTAGGTACTACTTCAAATAGGCTGAAACTTTAATCGCGTTTATCTCGCAAACTACGCGTTCCCGGGCCTTATTTGCCCCTTCGGGATTTCTAAGGGGTATGAATCGACCATTCTGAATCGATTGGCGCTATCAGAAAATATCGAAATTTTGATCCCTGAACTCTGACTGCTACTGGGCCCAGAATTTGCATCAAAACAAGTGTTTTATAGGTAAAAAGAATTGATGCTGGTATAGGGCAAAATTGCAGTTTAGGTACTACTTCAAATAGGCTGAAACTTTAATCGCGTTTATCTCGCAAACTACGCGTTCCCGAGCCTTATTTGCCCCTTCGGGGTTTCTAAGGGGTATGAATCGACCATTATGAATCGATTGGCGCTATCAGAAAATATCGAAATTTTGGTCCTTGAACTCTGACTGCTACTGGGCCCAGAATTTGCATCAAAACAAGTGTTTTATAGGTAAAAAGAATTGATGCTGGTATAGGGCAAAATTGCAGTTTAGGTACTACTTCAAATAGGCTGAAACTTTAATCGCGTTTATCTCGCAAACTACGCGTTCCCGGGCCTTATTTGCCCTGCCCCTTCGGGGTTTCTAAGGGGTATGAATCGACCATTCTGAATCGATTGGCGCTATCAGAAAATATCAAAATTTTGGTCCCTGAACTCTGACTGCTACTGGGCCCAGAATTTGCATCAAAACAAGTGTTTTATAGGTAAAAAGAATTGATGCTGGTATAGGGCAAAATTGCAGTTTAGGTACTACTTCAAATAGGCTGAAACTTAAATCGCGTTTATCTCGCAAACTACGCGTTCCCGGGCCTTATTTGCCCCTTCGGGGTTTCTAAGGGGTATGAATCGATTGGCGCTATCAGAAAATATCGAAATTTTGGTCCCTGAACTCTGACTGCTACTGGGCCCAAAATTTGCATCAAAACAAGTGTTTTATAGGTAAAAAGAATTGATGCTGGTATAGGGCAAAATTGCAGTTTAGGTACTACTTCAAATAGGCTGAAACTTTAATCGCGTTTATCTCGCAAACTACGCGTTCCCGGGCCTTATTTGCCCCTTCGGGGTTTCTAAGGGGTATGAATCGACCATTCTGAATCGATTGGCGCTATCAGAAAATATCGAAATTTTGGTCCCTGAACTCTGACTGCTACTGGGCCCAGAATTTGCATCAAAACAAGTGTTTTATAGGTAAAAGGAATTGATGCTGGTATAGGGCAAAATTGCAGTTTAGGTACTACTTCAAATAGGCTGAAACTTTAATCGCGGTTATCTCGCAAACTACGCGTTCCCGGGCCTTATTTGCCCCTTCGGGGTTTCTAAGGGGTATGAATCGACCATTCTGAATCGATTGGCGCTATCAGAAAATATCGAAATGTTGATCCCTGAACTCTGACTGCTACTGGGCCCAGAATTTGCATCAAAACAAGTGTTTTATAGGTAAAAAGAATTGATGCTCTTATAGGGCAAAATTGCAGTTTAGGTACTACTTCAAATAGGCTGAAACTTTAATCGCGTTTATCTCGCAAACTACGCGTTCCCGGGCCTTATTTGCCCCTTCGGGGTTTCTAAGGGGTATGAATCGACCATTCTGAATCGATTGGCGCTATCAGAAAATATCGAAATTTTGGTCCCTGAACTCTGACTGCTACTGAGCCCAAAATTTGCATCAAAACAAGTGTTTTATAGGTAAAAAGAATTGATGCTGGTATAGGGCAAAATTGCAGTTTAGGTACTACTTCAAATAGGCTGAAACTTTAATCGCGTTTATCTCGCAAACTACGCGTTCCCGGGCCTTATTTGCCCCTTCAGGGTTTCTAAGGGGTATGAATCGACCATTCTGAATCGATTGGCGCTATCAGAAAATATCGAAATTTTGGTCCCTGAACTCTGACTGCTACTGGGCCCAAAATTTGCATCAAAACAAGTGTTTTATAGGTCAAAAGAATTGATGCTGGTATAGGGCAAAATTTCAGTTTAGGTACTACTTCAAATAGGCTGAAACTTTAATCGCGTTTATCTCGCAAACTACGCGTTCCCGGGCCTTATTTGCCCCTTCGGGGTTTCTAAGGGGTATGAATCGACCATTCTGAATCGATTGGCGCTATCAGAAAATATCGAAATTTTGGTCCCTGAACTCTGACTGCAACTGGGCCCAGAATTTGCATCAAAACAAGTGTTTTATAGGTAAAAAGAATTGATGCTGGTATAGGGCAAAATTGCAGTTTAAGTACTACTTCAAATAGGCTGAAACTTTAAACGCGTTTATCTCGCATACTACGCGTTCCCGGGCCTTATTTGCCCCTTCGGGGTTTCTAAGGGGTATGAATCGACCATTCTGAATCGATTGGCGCTATCAGAAAATATCGAAATTTTGGTCCCTGAACTCTGACTGCTACTGGGCCCAAAATTTGCATCAAAACAAGTGTTTTATAGGTAAAAAGAATTGATGCTCGTATAGGGCAAAATTGCAGTTTAGGTACTACTTCAAATAGGCTGAAACTTTAATCGCGTTTATCTCGCAAACTACGCGTTCCCGGGCCTTATTTGCCCCTTCGGGGTTTCTAAGGGGTATGAATCGACCATTCTGAATCGATTGGCGCTATCAGAAAATATCGAAATTTTGGTCCCTGAACTCTGACTGCTACTGGGCCCAGAATTTGCATCAAAACAAGTGTTTCATAGGTAAAAAGAATTGATGCTGGTATAGGGCAAAATTGCAGTTTAGGTACTACTTCAAATAGGCTGAAACTTTAAACGCGTTTATCTCACAAACTACGCGTTCCCGGGCCTT
Organism: Leptarthrus brevirostris; assembly: GCA_964036015.1. Lineage (NCBI taxonomy): Eukaryota > Metazoa > Arthropoda > Insecta > Diptera > Asilidae > Leptarthrus > Leptarthrus brevirostris. The sequence continues at coordinate 167,627,438 of OZ038371.1, read as the reverse complement.
ATTTGCCCCTTCGGGGTTTCTAAGGGGTATGAATCGACCATTCTGAATCGATTGGCGCTATCAGAAAATATCGAAATTTTGGTCCCTGAACTCTGACTGCTACTGGGCCCAGAATTTGCATCAAAGCAAGTGTTTTATAGGTAAAAAAAATTGATGCTGGTATAGGGCAAAATTGCAGTTTAGGTACTACTTTAAATAGGCTGAAGTTTTAATCGCGTTTATCTCGCAAACTTCGCGTTCCCGGGCGCTATTTGCCCCTTCGGGGTTTCTAAGGGGTATGAATCGACCATTCTGAATCGATTGGCGCCATCAGAAAATATCGAAATTTTGGTCCCTGAATTCTGACTGCTACTGGGCCCAGAATTTGCATCAAAACAAGTGTTTTATAGGTAAAAAGAATTGATGCTGGTATAGGGCAAAATTGCAGTTTAGGTACTACTTCAAATAGGCTGAAACTTTAATCGCGTTTATCTCGCAAACTACGCGTTCCCGGGCCTTATTTGACCCTTCGGGGTTTCTAAGGGGTGTGATTCGACCATTCTGAATCGATTCGCGCTATCAGAAAATATCGAAATTTTGGTCCCTGAACTCTGCTACTGGGCCCAGAATTTGCAACAAAGCAAGTGTTTTATAGGTAAAAAGAATTGATGCTGGTATAGGGCAAAATTGCAGTTTAGGTACTACTTCAAATAGGCTGAAACTTTAATCGCATTTATCTCGCAAACTACGCGTTTCCGGGCCTTATTTGCCCCTTCGGGGTTTCTAAGGGGTATGAATCGACCATTCTGAATCGATTGGCGCTATCAGAAAATATCGAAATTTTGGTCCCTGAACTCTGACTGCTACTGGGCCCAGAATTTGCATCAAAATAAGTGTTTTATAGGTAAAAAGAATTGATGCTGGTATAGGGCAAAATTGCAGTTTAGGTACTACTTTAAATAGGCTGAAGTTTTAATCGCGTTTATCTCGCAAACTTCGCGTTCCCGGGCCCTATTTGCCCCTTCGCGGTTTCTAAGGGGTATGAATCGACCATTCTGAATCGATTGGCGCTATCAGAAAATATCGAAATTTTGGTCCCTGAATTCTGACTGCTACTGGGCCCAGAATTTGCATCAAAACAAGTGTTTTATAGGTAAAAAGAATTGATGCTGGTATAGGGCAAAATTGCAGTTTAGGTACTACTTCAAATAGGCTGAAACTTTAATCGCGTTTATCTCGCAAACTACGCGTTCCCGGGCCTTATTTGCCCCTTCGGGGTTTCTAAGGGGTATGAATCGACCATTCTGAATCGATTGGCGCTATCAGAAAATATCGAAATTTTGATCCCTGAACTCTGACTGCTACTGGGCCCAGAATTTGCATCAAAACAAGCGTTTTATAGGTAAAAAGAATTGATGCTGGTATAGGGAAAAATTGCAGTTTAGGTACTACTTCAAATAGGCTGAGACTTTAATCGCGTTTATCTCGCAAACTACGCGTTCCCGGGCCTTATTTGCCCCTTCGGGGTTTCTAAGGGGTATGAATCGACCATTCTGAATCAATTGGCGCTATCAGAAAATATCGAAATTTTGGTCCCTGAACTCTGACTGCTACTGGGCCCAGAATTTGCATCAAAACAAGTGTTTTATAGGTAAAAAGAATTGATGCTGGTATAGGGAAAAATTGCAGTTTAGGTACTACTTCAAATAGGCTGAGACTTTAATCGCGTTTATCTCGCAAACTACGCGTTCCCGGGCCTTATTTGCCCCTTCGGGGTTTCTAAGGGGTATGAATCGACCATTCTGAATCAATTGGCGCTATCAGAAAATATCGAAATTTTGGTCCCTGAACTCTGACTGCTACTGGGCCCAGAATTTGCATCAAAACAAGTGTTTTATAGGTAAAAAGAATTGATGCTGGTATAGGGCAAAATTGCAGTTTAGGTACTACTTCAAATAGGCTGAAACTTTAATCGCGTTTATCTCGAAAACTACGCGTTCCCGGGCCTTATTTGCCCCTTCGGGGTTTCTAAGGGGTATGAATCGACCATTCTGAATCAATTGGCGCTATCAGAAAATATCGAAATTTTGGTCCCTGAACTCTGACTGCTACTGGGCCCAGAATTTGCATCAAAACAAGTGTTTTATAGGTAAAAAGAATTGATGCTGGTATAGGGCAAAATTGCAGTTTAGGTACTACTTCAAATAGGCTGAAACTTTAATCGCGTTTATCTCGCAAACTACGCGTTCCCGGGCCTTATTTGCCCCTTCGGGGTTTCTAAGGGGTATGAATCGACCATTCTGAATCGATTGGCGCTATCAGAAAATATCGAAATTTTGGTCAATGAACTCTGACTGCTACTGGGCCCAGAATTTGCATCAAAACAAGTGTTTTATAGGTAAAAAGAATTGATGCTGGTATAGGGCAAAATTGCAGTTTAGGTACTACTTCAAATAGGCTGAAACTGTAATCGCGTTTATCTCGCAAACTACGCGTTCCCGGGCCTTATTTGCCCCTTCGGGGTTTCTAAGGGGTATGAGTCGACCATTCTGAATCGATTGGCGCTATCAGAAAATATCGAAATTTTGGTCCCTCAACTCTGACTGCTACTGGGCCCAGAATTTGCATCAAAACAAGTGTTTTATAGGTAAAAAGAATTGATGCTGGTATAGGGCAAAATTGCAGTTTAGGTACTACTTCAAATAGGCTGAAACTTTAATCGCGTTTATCTCGCAAACTACGCGTTCCCGGGCCTTATTTGCCCCTTCGGGGTTTCTAAGGGGTATGAATCGACCATTCTGAATCGATTGGCGCTATCAGAAAATATCGAAATTTTGGTCCCTGAACTCTGACTGCTACTGGGCCCAAAATTTGCATCAAAACAAGTGTTTTATAGGTAAAAAGAATTGATGCTCGTATAGGGCAAAATTGCAGTTTAGGTACTACTTCAAATAGGCTGAAACTTTAATCGCGTTTATCTCGCAAACTACGCGTTCCCGGGCCTTATTTGCCCCTTCGGGGTTTCTAAGGGGTATGAATCGACCATTCTGAATCGATTGGCGCTATCAGAAAATATCGAAATTTTGGTCCCTGAACTCTGACTGCTACTGGGCCCAGAATTTGCATCAAAACAAGTGTTTTATAGGTAAAAAGAATTGATGCTGGTATAGGGCAAAATTGCAGTTTAGGTACTACTTCAAATAGGCTGAAACTTTAATCGCGTTTATCTCGCAAACTACGCGTTCCCGGGCCTTATTTGCCCCTTCGGGGTTTCTAAGGGGTATGAATCGACCATTCTGAATCGATTGGCGCTATCAGAAAATATCGAAATTTTGGTCAATGAACTCTGACTGCTACTGGGCCCAGAATTTGCATCAAAACAAGTGTTTTATAGGTAAAAAGAATTGATGCTGGTATAGGGCAAAATTGCAGTTTAGGTACTACTTCAAATAGGCTGAAACTGTAATCGCGTTTATCTCGCAAACTACGCGTTCCCGGGCCTTATTTGCCCCTTCGGGGTTTCTAAGGGGTATGAGTCGACCATTCTGAATTTCTAAAGGGTTTGAATCGACCATTCTGAATCGATTGGCGCTATCAGAAAATATCGAAATGTTGGTCCCTGAACTCTGACTGCTACTGGGCCCAGAATTTGCATCAAAACAAGTGTTTTATAGGTAAAAAGAATTGATGCTGGTATAGGGCAAAATTGCAGTTTAGGTACTACTTCAAATAGGCTGAAACTTTAATCGCGTTTATCTCGCAAACTAAGCGCTCCCGGGCCTTATTTGCCCCTTCGGGGTTTCTAAGGGGTATGAATCGACCATTCTGAATCGATTGGCGCTATCAGAAAATATCGAAATTTTGGTCAATGAACTCTGACTGCTACTGGGCCCAGAATTTGCATCAAAACAAGTGTTTTATAGGTAAAAAGAATTGATGCTGGTATAGGGCAAAATTGCAGTTTAGGTACTACTTCAAATAGGTTGAAACTTTAATCGCGTTTATCTCGCAAACTACGCGTTCCCGGGCCTTATTTGCCCCTTCGGGGTTTCTAAGGGGTATGAATCGACCATTCTGAATCGATTGGCGCTATCAGAAAATATCGAAATTTTGATCCCTGAACTCTGACTGCTATTGGGCTCAGAATTTGCATCCAAACAAGTGTTTTATAGGTAAAAGGAATTGATGCTGGTATAGGGCAAAATTGCAGTTTAGGTACTACTTCAAATAGGCTGAAACTTTAATCGCATTTATCTCGCAAACTACGCGTTCCCGGGCCATATTTGCCCCTTCGGGGTTTCTAAGGGTATGAATCGACCATTCTGAATCGATTGGCGCTATCAGAAAATATCGAAATTTTGATCCCTGAACTCTGACTGCTATTGGGCTCAGAATTTGCATCAAAACAAGTGTTTTATAGGTAAAAAGAATTGATGCTGGTATAGGGCAAAATTGCAGTTTAGGTACTACTTCAAATAGGCTGAAACTTTAATCGCATTTATCTCGCAAACTACGCGTTCCCGGGCCATATTTGCCCCTTCGGGGTTTCTAAGGGTATGAATCGACCATTCTGAATCGATTGGCGCTATCAGAAAATATCGAAATTTTGGTCCCTGAACTCTGACTGCTACTGGGCCCAAAATTTGCATCAAAACAAGTGTTTTATAGGTAAAAAGAATTGATGCTGGTATAGGGCAAAATTGCAGTTTAGGTACTACTTCAAATAGGCTGAAACTTTAATCGCGTTTATCTCGCAAACTACGCGTTCCCGGGCCTTATTTGCCCCTTCGGGGTTTCTAAGGGGTATGAATCGACCATTCTGAATCGATTGGCGCTATCAGAAAATATCGAAATTTTGGTCCCTGAAATCTGACTGCTACTGGGCCCAGAATTTGCATCAAAACAAGTGTTTTATAGGTAAAAAGAATTGATGCTGGTATAGGGCAAAATTGCAGTTTAGGTACTACTTCAAATAGGCTGAAACTTTAATCGCGTTTATCTCGCAAACTACGCGTTCCCGGTCCTTATTTGCCCCTTCGGGGTTTCTAAGGGGTATGAATCGACCATTCTGAATCGATTGGCGCTATCAGAAAATATCGAAATTTTGGTCCCTGAACTCTGACTGCTACTGGGCCCAGAATTTGCATCAAAACAAGTGTTTTATTGGTAAAAAGAATTGATGCTGGTATAGGGCAAAATTGCAGTTTAGGTACTACTTCAAATAGGCTGAAACTTTAATCGCGTTTATCTCGCAAACTACGCGTTCCCGGGCCTTATTTGCCCCTTCGGGGTTTCTAAGGGGTAAGAATCGACCATTCTGAATCGATTGGCGCTATCAGAAAATATCGAAATTTTGGTCCCTGAACTCTGACTGCCACTGGGCCCAGAATTTGCATCAAAACAAGTGTTTTATAGGTAAAAAGAATTGATGCTGGTAAAGGGCAAAATTGCAGTTTAGGTAATACTTCAAATAGGCTGAAACTTTAATCGCGTTTATCTCGCAAACTACGCGTTCCCGGGCATTATTTGCCCCTTCGGGGTTTCTAAGGGGTATGAATCGACCATTCTGAATCGATTGGCGCTATCAGAAAATATCGAAATTTTGGTCCCTCAACTCTGACTGCTACTGGGCCCAGAATTTGCATCAAAACAAGTGTTTTATAGGTAAAAAGAATTGATGCTGGTATAGGGCAAAATTGCAGTTTAGGTACTACTTCAAATAGGCTGAAACTTTAATCGCGTTTATCTCGCAAACTACGCGTTCCCGGGCCTTATTTGCCCCTTCGGGGTTTCTAAGGGGTATGAATCGACCATTCTGAATCGATTGGCGCTATCAGAAAATATTGAAATTTTGGTCCCTGAACTCTGACTGCTACTGGGCCCAGAATTTGCATCAAAACAAGTGTTTTATAGGTAAAAAGAATTGATGCTGGTATAGGGAAAAATTGCAGTTTAGGTACTACTTCAAATAGGCTGAGACTTTAATCGCGTTTATCTCGCAAACTACGCGTTCCCGGGCCTTATTTGCCCCTTCTGAACTCTGACTGCTACTGGGCCCAGAATTTGCATCAAAACAAGTGTTTTATAGGTAAAAAGAATTGATGCTGGTATAGGGCAAAATTGCAGTTTAGGTACTACTTCAAATAGGCTGAAACTTTAATCGCGTTTATCTCGCAAACTACGCGTTCCCGGGCCTTATTTTCCCCTTCGGGGTTTCTAAGGGGTATGAATCGACCATTCTGAATCAATTGGCGCTATCAGAAAATATCGAAATTTTGGTCCCTGAACTCTGACTGCTACTGGGCCCAGAATTTGCATCAAAACAAGTGTTTTATAGGTAAAAAGAATTGATGCTGGTATAGGGAAAAATTGCAGTTTAGGTACTACTTCAAATAGGCTGAGACTTTAATCGCGTTTATCTCGCAAACTACGCGTTCCCGGGCCTTATTTGCCCCTTCGGGGTTTCTAAGGGGTATGAATCGACCATTCTGAATCGATTGGCGCTATCAGAAAATATCGAAATTTTGGTCCCTGAACTCTGACTGCTACTGGGCCCAGAATTTGCATCAAAACAAGTGTTTTATAGGTAAAAAGAATTGATGCTGGTATAGGGAAAAATTGCAGTTTAGGTACTACTTCAAATAGGCTGAAACTTTAATCGCGTTTATCTCGCAAACTACGCGTTCCCGGGCCTTATTTGCCCCTTCGGGGTTTCTAAAGGGTTTGAATCGACCATTCTGAATCGATTGGCGCTATCAGAAAATATCGAAATTTTGGTCCCTGAACTCTGACTGCCACTGGGCCCAGAATTTGCATCAAAACAAGTGTTTTATAGGTAAAAAGAATTGATGCTGGTAAAGGGCAAAATTGCAGTTTAGGTAATACTTCAAATAGGCTGAAACTTTAATCGCGTTTATCTCGCAAACTACGCGTTCCCGGGCCTTATTTGCCCCTTCGGGGTTTCTAAGGGGTATGAATCGACCATTCTGAATCGATTGGCGCTATCAGAAAATATCGAAATTTTGGTCCCTCAACTCTGACTGCTACTGGGCCCAGAATTTGCATCAAAACAAGTGTTTTATAGGTAAAAAGAATTGATGCTGGTATAGGGCAAAATTGCAGTTTAGGTACTACTTCAAATAGGCTGAAACTTTAATCGCGTTTATCTCGCAAACTACGCGTTCCCGGGCCTTATTTGCCCCTTCGGGGTTTCTAAGGGGTATGAATCGTCCATTCTGAATCGATTGGCGCTATCAGAAAATATTGAAATTTTGGTCCCTGAACTCTGACTGCTACTGGGCCCAGAATTTGCATCAAAACAAGTGTTTTATAGGTAAAAAGAATTGATGCTGGTATAGGGCAAAATTGCAGTTTAGGTACTACTTCAAATAGGCTGAGACTTTAATCGCGTTTATCTCGCAAACTACGCGTTCCCGGGCCTTATTTGCCCCTTCGGGGTTTCTAAGGGGTATGAATCGACCATTCTGAATCGATTGGCGCTATCAGAAAATATCGAAATTTTGGTCCCTGAACTCTGACTGCTACTGGGCCCAGAATTTGCATCAAAACAAGTGTTTTATAGGTAAAAAGAATTGATGCTGGTATAGGGCAAAATTGCAGTTTAGGTACTACTTCAAATAGGCTGAAACTTTAATCGCGTTTATCTCGAAAACTACGCGTTCCCGGGCCTTATTTTCCCCTTCGGGGTTTCTAAGGGGTATGAATCGACCATTCTGAATCAATTGGCGCTATCAGAAAATATCGAAATTTTGGTCCCTGAACTCTGACTGCTACTGGGCCCAGAATTTGCATCAAAACAAGTGTTTTATAGGTAAAAAGAATTGATGCTGGTATAGGGAAAAATTGCAGTTTAGGTACTACTTCAAATAGGCTGAGACTTTAATCGCGTTTATCTCGCAAACTACGCGTTCCCGGGCCTTATTTGCCCCTTCGGGGTTTCTAAGGGGTATGAATCGACCATTCTGAATCGATTGGCGCTATCAGAAAATATCGAAATTTTGGTCCCTGAACTCTGACTGCTACTGGGCCCAGAATTTGCATCAAAACAAGTGTTTTATAGGTAAAAAGAATTGATGCTGGTATAGGGCATAATTGCAGTTTAGGTACTACTTCAAATAGGCTGAAACTTTAATCGCGTTTATCTCGCAAACTACGCGTTCCCGGGCCTTATTTGCCCCTTCGGGGTTTCTAAAGGGTTTGAATCGACCATTCTGAATCGATTGGCGCTATCAGAAAATATCGAAATTTTGGTCCCTGAACTCTGACTGCTACTGGGCCCAGAATTTGCATCAAAACAAGTGTTTTATAGGTAAAAAGAATTGATGCTGGTATAGGGCAAAATTGCAGTTGAGGTACTACTTCAAATAGGCTGAAACTTTAATCGCGTTTATCTCGCAAACTACGCGTTCCCGGGCCTTATTTTCCCCTTCGGGGTTTCTAAGGGGTATGAATCGACCATTCTGAATCGATTGGCGCTATCAGAAAATATCGAAATTTTGGTCAATGAACTCTGACTGCTACTGGGCCCAGAATTTGCATCAAAACAAGTGTTTTATAGGTAAAAAGAATTGATGCTGGTATAGGGCAAAATTGCAGTTTAGGTACTACTTCAAATAGGCTGAAACTTTAATCGCGTTTATCTCGCAAACTACGCGTTCCCGGGCCTTATTTGCCCCTTCGGGGTTTCTAAGGGGTATGAATCGACCATTCTGAATCGATTGGCGCTATCAGAAAATATCGAAATTTTGATCCCTGAACTCTGACTGCTATTGGGCTCAGAATTTGCATCCAAACAAGTGTTTTATAGGTAAAAAGAATTGATGCTGGTATAGGGCAAAATTGCAGTTTAGGTACTACTTCAAATAGGCTGAAACTTTAATCGTATTTATCTCGCAAACTACGCGTTCCCGGGCCATATTTGCCCCTTCGGGGTTTCTAAGGGTATGAATCGACCATTCTGAATCGATTGGCGCTATCAGAAAATATCGAAATTTTGATCCCTGAACTCTGACTGCTATTGGGCTCAGAATTTGCATCAAAACAAGTGTTTTATAGGTAAAAAGAATTGATGCTGGTATAGGGCAAAATTGCAGTTTAGGTACTACTTCAAATAGGCTGAAACTTTAATCGCATTTATCTCGCAAACTACGCGTTCCCGGGCCATATTTGCCCCTTCGGGGTTTCTAAGCGTATGAATCGACCATTCTGAATCGATTGGCGCTATCAGAAAATATCGAAATTTTGGTCCCTGAACTCTGACTGCTACTGGGCCCAAAATTTGCATCAAAACAAGTGTTTTATAGGTAAAAAGAATTGATGCTGGTATAGGGCAAAATTGCAGTTTAGGTACTACTTCAAATAGGCTGAAACTTTAATCGCGTTTATCTCGCAAACTACGCGTTCCCGGGCCTTATTTGCCCCTTCGGGGTTTCTAAGGGGTATGAATCGACCATTCTGAATCGATTGGCGCTATCAGAAAATACCGAAATTTTGGTCCCTGAAATCTGACTGCTACTGGGCCCAGAATTTGCATCAAAACAAGTGTTTTATAGGTAAAAAGAATTGATGCTGGTATAGGGCAAAATTGCAGTTTAGGTACTACTTCAAATAGGCTGAAACTTTAATCGCGTTTATCTCGCAAACTACGCGTTCCCGGGCCTTATTTGCCCCTTCGGGGTTTCTAAGGGGTATGAATCGACCATTCTGAATCGATTGGCGCCATCAGAAAATATCGAAATTTTGGTCCCTGAACTCTGACTGCTACTGGGCCCAGAATTTGCATCAAAACAAGTGTTTTATTGGTAAAAAGAATTGATGCTGGTATAGGGCAAAATTGCAGTTTAGGTACTACTTCAAATAGGCTGAAACTTTAATCGCGTTTATCTCGCAAACTACGCGTTCCCGGGCCTTATTTGCCCCTTCGGGGTTTCTAAGGGGTATGAATCGACCATTCTGAATCGATTGGCGCTATCAGAAAATATCGAAATTTTGGTCCCTGAACTCTGACTGCCACTGGGCCCAGAATTTGCATCAAAACAAGTGTTTTATAGGTAAAAAGAATTGATGCTGGTAAAGGGCAAAATTGCAGTTTAGGTACTACTTCAAATAGGCTGAAACTTTAATCGCGTTTATCTCGCAAACTACGCGTTCCCGGGCCTTATTTGCCCCTTCGGGGTTTCTAAGGGGTATGAATCGACCATTCTGAATCGATTGGCGCTATCAGAAAATATCGAAATTTTGGTCCCTGAACTCTGACTGCTACTGGGCCCAGAATTTGCATCAAAACAAGTGTTTTATAGGTAAAAAGAATTGATGCTGGTATAGGGCAAAATTGCAGTTTAGGTACTACTTCAAATAGGCTGAAACTTTAATCGCGTTTATCTCGCAAACTACGCGTTCCCGGGCCTTATTTGCCCCTTCGGGGTTTCTAAGGGGTATGAATCGACCATTCTGAATCGATTGGCGCTATCAGAAAATATTGAAATTTTGGTCAATGAACTCTGACTGCTACTGGGCCCAAAATTTGCATCAAAACAAGTGTTTTATAGGTAAAAAGAATTGATGCTGGTATAGGGCAAAATTGCAGTTTAGGTACTACTTCAAATAGGCTGAAACTTTAATCGCGTTTATCTCGCAAACTACGCGTTCCCGGGCCTTATTTGCCCCTTCGGGGTTTCTAAGGGGTATGAATCGACCATTCTGAATCGATTGGCGCTATCAGAAAATATCGAAATTTTGGTCCCTGAACTCTGACTGCCACTGGGCCCAGAATTTGCATCAAAACAAGTGTTTTATAGGTAAAAAGAATTGATGCTGGTAAAGGGCAAAATTGCAGTTTAGGTACTACTTCAAATAGGCTGAAACTTTAATCGCGTTTATCTCGCAAACTACGCGTTCCCGGGCCTTATTTGCCCCTTCGGGGTTTCTAAGGGGTATGAATCGACCATTCTGAATCGATTGGCGCTATCAGAAAATATCGAAATTTTGGTCCCTGAACTCTGACTGCTACTGGGCCCAGAATTTGCATCAAAACAAGTGTTTTATAGGTAAAAAGAATTGATGCTGGTATAGGGCAAAATTGCAGTTTAGGTACTACTTCAAATAGGCTGAAACTTTAATCGCGTTTATCTCGCAAACTACGCGTTCCCGGGCCTTATTTGCCCCTTCGGGGTTTCTAAGGGGTATGAATCGACCATTCTGAATCGATTGGCGCTATCAGAAAATATTGAAATTTTGGTCAATGAACTCTGACTGCTACTGGGCCCAAAATTTGCATCAAAACAAGTGTTTTATAGGTAAAAAGAATTGATGCTGGTATAGGGCAAAATTGCAGTTTAGGTACTACTTCAAATAGGCTGAAACTTTAATCGCGTTTATCTCGCAAACTACGCGTTCCCGGGCCTTATTTGCCCATTCGGGGTTTCTAAGGGGTATGAATCGACCATTCTGAATCGATTGGCGCTATCAGAAAATATCGAAATTTTGGTCCCTGAACTCTGACTGCCACTGGGCCCAGAATTTGCATCAAAACAAGTGTTTTATAGGTAAAAAGAATTGATGCTGGTAAAGGGCAAAATTGCAGTTTAGGTACTACTTCAAATAGGCTGAAACTTTAATCGCGTTTATCTCGCAAACTACGCGTTCCCGGGCCATATTGGCCCCTTCGGGGTTTCTAAGGGGTATGAATCGACCATTCTGAATCGATTGGCGCTATCAGAAAATATTAAAATTTTGGTCAATGAACTCTGACTGCTACTGGGCCCAGAATTTGCATCAAAACAAGTGTTTTATAGGCAAAAAGAATTGATGCTGGTATAGGGCAAAATTGCAGTTTAGGTACTACTTCAAATAGGCTAAAACTTTAATCGCGTTTATCTCGCAAACTACGCGTTCCCGGGCCTTATTTGCCCCTTTGGGGTTTCTAAGGGGTATGAATCGACCATTCTGAATCGATTGGCGCCATCAGAAAATATCGAAATTTTGGTCCCTGAACTCTGACTGCTACTGGGCCCAGAATTTGCATCAAAACAAGTGTTTTATAGGTAAAAAGAATTGATGCTGGTATAGGGCAAAATTGCAGTTTAGGTACTACTTCAAATAGGCTGAAACTTTAATCGCGTTTATCTCGCAAACTACGCGTTCCCGGGCCTTATTTGCCCCTTCGGGGTTTCTAAGGGGTATGAATCGACCATTCTGAATCGATTGGCGCTATCAGAAAATATCGAAATTTTGGTCCCTGAACTCTGACTGCTACTGGGCCCAGAATTTGCATCAAAACAAGTGTTTTATAGGTAAAAAGAATTGATGCTGGTATAGGGCAAAATTGCAGTTTAGGTACTACTTCAAATAGGCTGAAACTTTAATCGCGTTTATCTCGCAAACTACGCGTTCCCGGGCCTTATTTGCCCCTTCGGGGTTTCTAAGGGGTATGAATCGACCATTCTGAATCGATTGGCGCTATCAGAAAATATCGAAATTTTGGTCCCTGAACTCTGACTGCTACTGGGCCCAGAATTTGCATCAAAACAAGTGTTTTATAGGTAAAAAGAATTGATGCTGGTATAGGGCAAAATTGCAGTTTAGGTACTACTTCAAATAGGCTGAAACTTTAATCGCGTTTATCTCGCAAACTACGCGTTCCCGGGCCTTATTTGCCCCTTCGGGGTTTCTAAGGGGTATGAATCGACCATTCTGAATCGATTGGCGCTATCAGAAAATATCGAAATTTTGGTCCCTGAACTCTGACTGCCACTGGGCCCAGAATTTGCATCAAAACAAGTGTTTTATAGGTAAAAAGAATTGATGCTGGTAAAGGGCAAAATTGCAGTTTAGGTACTACTTCAAATAGGTTGAAACTTTAATCGCGTTTATCTCGCAAACTACGCGTTCCCGGGCCTTATTTGCCCCTTCGGGGTTTCTTAGGGGTATGAATCGACCATTCTGAATCGATTGGCGCTATCAGAAAATATCGAAATTTTGGTCCCTGAACTCTGACTGCTACTGGGCCCAGAATTTGCATCAAAACAAGTGTTTTATAGGTAAAAAGAATTGATGCTGGTATAGGGCATAATTGCAGTTTAGGTACTACTTCAAATAGGCTGAGACTTTAATCGCGTTTATCTCGCAAACTACGCGTTCCCGGGCCTTATTTGCCCCTTCGGGGTTTCTAAGGGGTATGAATCGACCATTCTGAATCGATTGGCGCTATCAGAAAATATCGAAATTTTGGTCCCTGAACTCTGACTGCTACTGGGCCCAGAACTTGCATCAAAACAAGTGTTTTATAGGTAAAAAGAATTGATGCTGGTATAGGGCATAATTGCAGTTTAGGTACTACTTCAAATAGGCTGAAACTTTAATCGCGTTTATCTCGCAAACTACGCGTTCCCGGGCCTTATTTGCCCCTTCGGGGTTTCTAAAGGGTTTGAATCGACCATTCTGAATCGATTGGCGCTATCAGAAAATATCGAAATTTTGGTCCCTGAACTCTGACTGCTACTGGGCCCAGAATTTGCATCAAAACAAGTGTTTTATAGGTAAAAAGAATTGATGCTGGTATAGGGCAAAATTGCAGTTTAGGTACTACTTCAAATAGGCTGAAACTTTAATCGCGTTTATCTCGCAAACTACGCGTTCCCGGGCCTTATTTGCCCCTTCGGGGTTTCTAAGGGGTATGAATCGACCATTCTGAATCGATTGGCGCTATCAGAAAATATCGAAATTTTGGTCAATGAACTCTGACTGCTACTGGGCCCAGAATTTGCATCAAAACAAGTGTTTTATAGGTAAAAAGAATTGATGCTGGTATAGGGCAAAATTGCAGTTTAGGTACTACTTCAAATAGGCTGAAACTTTAATCGCGTTTATCTCGCAAACTACGCGTTCCCGGGCCTTATTTGCCCCTTCGGGGTTTCTAAGGGGTATGAATCGACCATTCTGAATCGATTGGCGCTATCAGAAAATATCGAAATTTTGATCCCTGAACTCTGACTGCTATTGGGCTCAGAATTTGCATCCAAACAAGTGTTTTATAGGTAAAAAGAATTGATGCTGGTATAGGGCAAAATTGCAGTTTAGGTACTACTTCAAATAGGCTGAAACTTTAATCGTATTTATCTCGCAAACTACGCGTTCCCGGGCCATATTTGCCCCTTCGGGGTTTCTAAGGGTATGAATCGACCATTCTGAATCGATTGGCGCTATCAGAAAATATCGAAATTTTGATCCCTGAACTCTGACTGCTATTGGGCTCATAATTTGCATCAAAACAAGTGTTTTATAGGTAAAAAGAATTGATGCTGGTATAGGGCAAAATTGCAGTTTAGGTACTACTTCAAATAGGCTGAAACTTTAATCGCATTTATCTCGCAAACTACGCGTTCCCGGGCCATATTTGCCCCTTCGGGGTTTCTAAGCGTATGAATCGACCATTCTGAATCGATTGCCGCTATCAGAAAATATCGAAATTTTGGTCCCTGAACTCTGACTGCTACTGGGCCCAAAATTTGCATCAAAACAAGTGTTTTATAGGTAAAAAGAATTGATGCTGGTATAGGGCAAAATTGCAGTTTAGGTACTACTTCAAATAGGCTGAAACTTTAATCGCGTTTATCTCGCAAACTACGCGTTCCCGGGCCTTATTTGCCCCTTCGGGGTTTCTAAGGGGTATGAATCGACCATTCTGAATCGATTGGCGCTATCAGAAAATATCGAAATTTTGGTCCCTGAACTCTGACTGCCACTGGGCCCAGAATTTGCATCAAAACAAGCGTTTTATAGGTAAAAAGAATTGATGCTGGTAAAGGGCAAAATTGCAGTTTAGGTACTACTTCGAATAGGCTGAAACTTTAATCGCGTTTATCTCGCAAACTACGCGTTCCCGGGCCTTATTTGCCCCTTCGGGGTTTCTAAGGGGTATGAATCGACCATTCTGAATCGATTGGCGCTATCAGAAAATATCGAAATTTTGGTCCCTGAACTCTGACTGCTACTGGGCCCAGAATTTGCATCAAAACAAGTGTTTTATAGGTAAAAAGAATTGATGCTGGTATAGGGCAAAATTGCAGTTTAGGTACTACTTCAAATAGGCTGAAACTTTAATCGCGTTTATCTCGCAAACTACGCGTTCCCGGGCCTTATTTGCCCCTTCGGGGTTTTTAAGGGGTATGAATCGACCATTCTGAATCGATTGGCGCTATCAGAAAATATTGAAATTTTGGTCAATGAACTCTGACTGCTACTGGGCCCAGAATTTGCATCAAAACAAGTGTTTTATAGGCAAAAAGAATTGATGCTGGTATAGGGCAAAATTGCAGTTAAGGCACTACTTCAAATAGGCTGAAACTTTAATCGCGTTTATCTCGCAAACTACGCGTTCCCGGGCCTTATTTGCCCCTTCGGGGTTTCTAAGGGGTATGAATCGACCATTCTGAATCGATTGGCGCTATCAGAAAATATCGAAATTTTGGTCCCTGAACTCTGACTGCTACTGGGCCCAGAATTTGCATCAAAACAAGTGTTTTATTGGTAAAAAGAATTGATGCTGGTATAGGGCAAAATTGCAGTTTAGGTACTACTTCAAATAGGCTGAAACTTTAATCGCGTTTATCTCGCAAACTACGCGTTCCCGGGCCTTATTTGCCCCTTCGGGGTTTCTAAGGGGTATGAATCGACCATTCTGAATCGATTGGCGCTATCAGAAAATATCGAAATTTTGGTCCCTGAACTCTGACTGCCACTGGGCCCAGAATTTGCATCAAAACAAGCGTTTTATAGGTAAAAAGAATTGATGCTGGTAAAGGGCAAAATTGCAGTTTAGGTACTACTTCGAATAGGCTGAAACTTTAATCGCGTTTATCTCGCAAACTACGCGTTCCCGGGCCTTATTTGCCCCTTCGGGGTTTCTAAGGGGTATGAATCGACCATTCTGAATCGATTGGCGCTATCAGAAAATATCGAAATTTTGGTCCCTGAACTCTGACTGCTACTGGGCCCAGAATTTGCATCAAAACAAGTGTTTTATAGGTAAAAAGAATTGATGCTGGTATAGGGCAAAATTGCAGTTTAGGTACTACTTCAAATAGGCTGAAACTTTAATCGCGTTTATCTCGCAAACTACGCGTTCCCGGGCCTTATTTGCCCCTTCGGGGTTTTTAAGGGGTATGAATCGACCATTCTGAATCGATTGGCGCTATCAGAAAATATTGAAATTTTGGTCAATGAACTCTGACTGCTACTGGGCCCAGAATTTGCATCAAAACAAGTGTTTTATAGGCAAAAAGAATTGATGCTGGTATAGGGCAAAATTGCAGTTAAGGCACTACTTCAAATAGGCTGAAACTTTAATCGCGTTTATCTCGCAAACTACGCGTTCCCGGGCCTTATTTGCCCCTTCGCGGTTTCTAAGGGGTATGAATCGACCATTCTGAATCGATTGGCGCTATCAGAAAATATCGAAATTTTGATCCCTGAACTCTGACTGCTATTGGGCTCAGAATTTGCATCAAAACAAGTGTTTTATAGGTAAAAAGAATTGATGCTGGTATAGGGAAAAATTGCAGTTTAGGTACTACTTCAAATAGGCTGAAACTGTAATCGCATTTATCTCGCAAACTACGCGTTCCCGGGCCATATTGGCCCCTTCGGCGTTTCTAAGGGTATGTATGAATCGACCATTCTGAATCGATTGGCGCTATCAGAAAATATCGAAATTTTGGTCCCTGAAATCTGACTGCTACTGGGCCCAGAATTTGCATCAAAACAAGTGTTTTATAGGTAAAAAGAATTGATGCTGGTATAGGGCAAAATTGCAGTTTAGGTACTACTTCAAATAGGCTGAAACTTTAATCGCGTTTATCTCGCAAACTACGCGTTCCCGGGCCTTATTTGCCCCTTCGGGGTTTTTAAGGGGTATGAATCGACCATTCTGAATCGATTGGCGCTATCAGAAAATATTGAAATTTTGGTCAATGAACTCTGACTGCTACTGGGCCCAGAATTTGCATCAAAACAAGTGTTTTATAGGCAAAAAGAATTGATGCTGGTATAGGGCAAAATTGCAGTTAAGGCACTACTTCAAATAGGCTGAAACTTTAATCGCGTTTATCTCGCAAACTACGCGTTCCCGGGCCTTATTTGCCCCTTCGCGGTTTCTAAGGGGTATGAATCGACCATTCTGAATCGATTGGCGCTATCAGAAAATATCGAAATTTTGGTCCCTGAACTCTGACTGCTACTGGGCCCAAACTTTGCATCAAAACAAGTGTTTTATAGGTAAAAAGAATTGATGCTGGTATAGGGCAAAATTGCAGTTTAGGTACTACTTCAAATAGGCTGAAACTTTAATCGCGTTTATCTCGCAAACTACGCGTTCCCGGGCCTTATTTGCCCCTTCGGGGTTTCTAAGGGGTATGAATCGACCATTCTGAATCGATTGGCGCCATCAGAAAATATCGAAATTTTGGTCCCTGAAATCTGACTGCTACTGGGCCCAGAATTTGCATCAAAACAAGTGTTTTATAGGTAAAAAGAATTGATGCTGGTATAGGGCAAAATTGCAGTTTAGGTACTACTTCAAATAGGCTGAAACTTTAATCGCGTTTATCTCGCAAACTACGCGTTCCCGGGCCTTATTTGCCCCTTCGGGGTTTCTAAGGGTATGAATCGACCATTCTGAATCGATTGGCGCTATCAGAAAATATCGAAATTTTGGTCCCTGAACTCTGACTGCTACTGGGCCCAGAATTTGCATCAAAACAAGTGTTTTATAGGTAAAAAGAATTGATGCTGGTATAGGGCAAAATTGCAGTTTAGGTACTACTTCAAATAGGCTGAAACTTTAATCGCGTTTATCTCGCAAACTACGCGTTCCCGGGCCTTATTTGCCCTTCGGGGTTTCTAAGGGGTATGAATCGACCATTCTGAATCGATTGGCGCTATCAGAAAATATCGAAATTTTGGTCCCTGAACTCTGACTGCTACTGGGCCCAGAATTTGCTTCAAAACAAGTGTTTTATAGGTAAAAAGAATCGATGCTGGTATAGGGCAAAATTGCAGTTTAGGTACTACTTCAAATAGGCTGAAACTTTAATCGCGTTTATCTCGCAAACTACGCGTTCCCGGGCCTTATTTGCCCCTTCGGGGTTTCTAAGGGGTATGAATCGACCATTCTGAATCGATTGGCGCTATCAGAAAATATCGAAATTTTGGTCCCTGAACTCTGACTGCCACTGGGCCCAGAATTTGCATCAAAACAAGTGTTTTATAGGTAAAAAGAATTGATGCTGGTAAAGGGCAAAATTGCAGTTTAGGTACTACTTCAAATAGGCTGAAACTTTAATCGCGTTTATCTCGCAAACTACGCGTTCCTGGGCCATATTGGCCCCTTCGGGGTTTCTAAGGGGTATGAATCGACCATTCTGAATCGATTGGCGCTATCAGAAAATATTAAAATTTTGGTCAATGAACTCTGACTGCTACTGGGCCCAGAATTTGCATCAAAACAAGTGTTTTATAGGCAAAAAGAATTGATGCTGGTATAGGGCAAAATTGCAGTTTAGGTACTACTTCAAATAGGCTGAAACTTTAATCGCGTTTATCTCGCAAACTACGCGTTCCCGGGCCTTATTTGCCCCTTCGGGGTTTCTAAGGGGTATGAATCGACCATTCTGAATCGATTGGCGCCATCAGAAAATATCGAAATTTTGGTCCCTGAAATCTGACTGCTACTGGGCCCAGAATTTGCATCAAAACAAGTGTTTTATAGGTAAAAAGAATTGATGCTGGTATAGGGCAAAATTGCAGTTTAGGTACTACTTCAAATAGGCTGAAACTTTAATCGCGTTTATCTCGCAAACTACGCGTTCCCGGGCCTTATTTGCCCCTTCGGGGTTTCTAAGGGGTATGAATCGACCATTCTGAATCGATTGGCGCCATCAGAAAATATCGAAATTTTGGTCCCTGAACTCTGACTGCTACTGGGCCCAGAATTTGCATCAAAACAAGTGTTTTATAGGTAAAAAGAATTGATGCTGGTATAGGGCAAAATTGCAGTTTAGGTACTACTTCAAATAGGCTGAAACTTTAATCGCGTTTATCTCGCAAATTACGCGTTCCCGGGCCTTACTTGCCCCTTCGGGGTTTCTAAGGGTATAAATCGACCATTCTGAATCGATTGGCGCTATCAGAAAATATCGAAATTTTGGTCCCTGAACTCTGACTGCTACTGGGCCCAGAATTTGCATCAAAACAAGTGTTTTATAGGTAAAAAGAATTGATGCTGGTATAGGGCAAAATTGCAGTTTAGGTACTACTTCAAATAGGCTGAAACTTTAATCGCGTTTATGAATCGACCATTCTGAATCGATTGGCGCTATCAGAAAATATCGAAATTTTGGTCCCTGAACTCTGACTGCTACTGGGCCCAGAATTTGCTTCAAAACAAGTGTTTTATAGGTAAAAAGAATCGATGCTGGTATAGGGCAAAATTGCAGTTTAGGTACTACTTCAAATAGGCTGAAACTTTAATCGCGTTTATCTCGCAAACTACGCGTTCCCGGGCCTTATTTGCCCCTTCGGGGTTTCTAAGGGGTATGAATCGACCATTCTGAATCGATTGGCGCTATCAGAAAATATCGAAATTTTGGTCCCTGAACTCTGACTGCCACTGGGCCCAGAATTTGCATCAAAACAAGTGTTTTATAGGTAAAAAGAATTGATGCTGGTAAAGGGCAAAATTGCAGTTTAGGTACTACTTCAAATAGGCTGAAACTTTAATCGCGTTTATGAATCGACCATTCTGAATCGATTGGCGCTATCAGAAAATATCGAAATTTTGGTCCCTGAACTCTGACTGCTACTGGGCCCAGAATTTGCTTCAAAACAAGTGTTTTATAGGTAAAAAGAATCGATGCTGGTATAGGGCAAAATTGCAGTTTAAGTACTACTTCAAATAGGCTGAAACTTTAATCGCGTTTATCTCGCAAACTACGCGTTCCCGGGCCTTATTTGCCCCTTCGGGGTTTCTAAGGGGTATGAATCGACCATTCTGAATCGATTGGCGCTATCAGAAAATATCGAAATTTTGGTCCCTGAACTCTGACTGCCACTGGGCCCAGAATTTGCATCAAAACAAGTGTTTTATAGGTAAAAAGAATTGATGCTGGTAAAGGGCAAAATTGCAGTTTAGGTACTACTTCAAATAGGCTGAAACTTTAATCGCGTTTATCTCGCAAACTACGCGTTCCCGGGCCTTATTTGCCCCTTCGGGGTTTCTAAGGGGTATGAATCGACCATTCTGAATCGATTGGCGCCATCAGAAAATATCGAAATTTTGGTCCCTGAACTCTGACTGCTACTGGGCCCAGAATTTGCATCAAAACAAGTGTTTTATAGGTAAAAAGAATTGATGCTGGTATAGGGCAAAATTGCAGTTTAGGTACTACTTCAAATAGGCTGAAACTTTAATCGCGTTTATCTCGCAAATTACGCGTTCCCGGGCCTTACTTGCCCCTTCGGGGTTTCTAAGGGTATGAATCGACCATTCTGAATCGATTGGCGCTATCAGAAAATATCGAAATTTTGGTCCCTGAACTCTGACTGCTACTGGGCCCAGAATTTGCATCAAAACAAGTGTTTTATAGGTAAAAAGAATTGATGCTGGTATAGGGCAAAATTGCAGTTTAGGTACTACTTCAAATAGGCTGAAACTTTAATCGCGTTTATGAATCGACCATTCTGAATCGATTGGCGCTATCAGAAAATATCGAAATTTTGGTCCCTGAACTCTGACTGCTACTGGGCCCAGAATTTGCTTCAAAACAAGTGTTTTATAGGTAAAAAGAATCGATGCTGGTATAGGGCAAAATTGCAGTTTAGGTACTACTTCAAATAGGCTGAAACTTTAATCGCGTTTATCTCGCAAACTACGCGTTCCCGGGCCTTATTTGCCCCTTCGGGGTTTCTAAGGGGTATGAATCGACCATTCTGAATCGATTGGCGCTATCAGAAAATATCGAAATTTTGGTCCCTGAACTCTGACTGCCACTGGGCCCAGAATTTGCATCAAAACAAGTGTTTTATAGGTAAAAAGAATTGATGCTGGTAAAGGGCAAAATTGCAGTTTAGGTACTACTTCAAATAGGCTGAAACTTTAATCGCGTTTATCTCGCAAACTACGCGTTCCCGGGCCATATTGGCCCCTTCGGGGTTTCTAAGGGGTATGAATCGACCATTCTGAATCGATTGGCGCTATCAGAAAATATTAAAATTTTGGTCAATGAACTCTGACTGCTACTGGGCCCAGAATTTGCATCAAAACAAGTGTTTTATAGGCAAAAAGAATTGATGCTGGTATAGGGCAAAATTGCAGTTTAGGTACTACTTCAAATAGGCTGAAACTTTAATCGCGTTTATCTCGCAAACTACGCGTTCCCGGGCCTTATTTGCCCCTTCGGGGTTTCTAAGGGGTATGAATCGACCATTCTGAATCGATTGGCGCCATCAGAAAATATCGAAATTTTGGTCCCTGAACTCTGACTGCTACTGGGCCCAGAATTTGCATCAAAACAAGTGTTTTATAGGTAAAAAGAATTGATGCTGGTATAGGGCAAAATTGCAGTTTAGGTACTACTTCAAATAGGCTGAAACTTTAATCGCGTTTATCTCGCAAACTACGCGTTCCCGGGCCTTATTTGCCCCTTCGGGGTTTCTAAGGGGTATGAATCGACCATTCTGAATCGATTGGCGCTATCAGAAAATATCGAAATTTTGGTCCCTGAACTCTGACTGCTACTGGGCCCAGAATTTGCATCAAAACAAGTGTTTTATAGGTAAAAAGAATTGATGCTGGTATAGGGCAAAATTGCAGTTTAGGTACTACTTCAAATAGGCTGAAACTTTAATCGCGTTTATCTCGCAAACTACGCGTTCCCGGGCCTTATTTGCCCCTTCGGGGTTTCTAAGGGGTATGAATCGACCATTCTGAATCGATTGGCGCTATCAGAAAATATCGAAATTTTGGTCCCTGAACTCTGACTGCTACTGGGCCCAGAATTTGCATCAAAACAAGTGTTTTATAGGTAAAAAGAATTGATGCTGGTATAGGGCAAAATTGCAGTTTAGGTACTACTTCAAATAGGCTGAAACTTTAATCGCGTTTATCTCGCAAACTACGCGTTCCCGGGCCTTATTTGCCCCTTCGGGGTTTCTAAGGGGTATGAATCGACCATTCTGAATCGATTGGCGCTATCAGAAAATATCGAAATTTTGGTCCCTGAACTCTGACTGCTACTGGGCCCAGAATTTGCATCAAAACAAGTGTTTTATAGGTAAAAAGAATTGATGCTGGTAAAGGGCAAAATTGCAGTTTAGGTACTACTTCAAATAGGCTGAAACTTTAATCGCGTTTATCTCGCAAACTACGCGTTCCCGGGCCTTATTTGCCCCTTCGGGGTTTCTAAGGGGTATGAATCGACCATTCTGAATCGATTGGCGCTATCAGAAAATATCGAAATTTTGGTCCCTGAACTCTGACTGCTACTGGGCCCAGAATTTGCATCAAAACAAGTGTTTTATAGGTAAAAAGAATTGATGCTGGTATAGGGCAAAATTGCAGTTTAGGTACTACTTCAAATAGGCTGAAACTTTAATCGCGTTTATCTCGCAAACTACGCATTCCCGGGCCTTATTTGCCCCTTCGGGGTTTCTAAGGGGTATGAATCGACCATTCTGAATCGATTGGCGCTATCAGAAAATATTGAAATTTTGGTCCCTGAACTCTGACTGCTACTGGGCCCAGAATTTGCATCAAAACAAGTGTTTTATAGGTAAAAAGAATTGATGCTGGTATAGGGCAAAATTGCAGTTTAGGTACTACTTCAAATAGGCTGAAACTTTAATCGCGTTTATCTCGCAAACTACGCGTTCCCGGGCCTTATTTGCCCCTTCGGGGTTTCTAAGGGGTATGAATCGACCATTCTGAATCGATTGGCGCTATCAGAAAATATCGAAATTTTGGTCCCTGAACTCTGACTGCTACTGGGCCCAGAATTTGCATCAAAACAAGTGTTTTATAGGTAAAAAGAATTGATGCTGGTATAGGGCAAAATTGCAGTTTAGGTACTACTTCAAATAGGCTGAAACTTTAATCGCGTTTATCTCGCAAACTACGCGTTCCCGGGCCTTATTTGCCCCTTCGGGGTTTCTAAGGGGTATGAATCGACCATTCTGAATCGATTGGCGCCATCAGAAAATATCGAAATTTTGGTCAATGAACTCTGACTGCTACTGGGCCCAGAATTTGCATCAAAACAAGTGTTTTATAGGTAAAAAGAATTGATGCTGGTATAGGGCAAAATTGCAGTAGGTACTACTTCAAATAGGCTGAAACTTTAATCGCGTTTATCTCGCAAACTACGCGTTCCCGGGCCTTATTTGCCCCTTCGGGGTTTCTAAGGGGTATGAATCGACCATTCTGAATCGATTGGCGCTATCAGAAAATATCGAAATTTTGGTCCCTGAACTCTGACTGCTACTGGGCCCAGAATTTGCATCAAAACAAGTGTTTTATAGGTAAAAAGAATTGATGCTGGTATAGGGCAAAATTGCAGTTTAGGTACTACTTCAAATAGGCTGAAACTTTAATCGCGTTTATCTCGCAAACTACGCATTCCCGGGCCTTATTTGCCCCTTCGGGGTTTCTAAGGGGTATAAATCGACCATTCTGAATCGATTGGCGCTATCAGAAAATATCGAAATTTTGGTCCCTGAACTCTGACTGCTACTGGGCCCAGAATTTGCATCAAAACAAGTGTTTTATAGGTAAAAAGAATTGATGCTGGTATAGGGCAAAATTGCAGTTTAGGTACTACTTCAAATAGGCTGAAACTTTAATCGCGTTTATCTCGCAAACTACGCGTTCCCGGGCCTTATTTGCCCCTTCGGGGTTTCTAAGGGGTATGAATCGACCATTCTGAATCGATTGGCGCTATCAGAAAATATCGAAATTTTGATCCCTGAACTCTGACTGCTATTGGGCTCAGAATTTGCATCAAAACAAGTGTTTTATAGGTAAAAAGAATTGATGCTGGTATAGGGCAAAATTGCAGTTTAGGTACTACTTCAAATAGGCTGGAACTTTAATCGCGTTTATCTCGAAAACTACGCGTTCCCGGGCCTTATTTGCCCCTTCGGGGTTTCTAAGTGGTATGAATCGACCATTCTGAATCGATTGGCGCTATCAGAAAATATCGAAATTTTGGTCCCTGAACTCTGACTGCTACTGGGCCCAAAATTTGCATCAAAACAAGTGTTTTATAGGTAAACAGAATTGATGCTGGTATAGGGCAAAATTGCAGTTTAGGTACTACTTCAAATAGGCTGAAACTTTAATCGCGTTTATCTCGCAAACTACGCGTTCCCGGGCCTTATTTGCCCCTTCGGGGTTTCTAAGGGGTATGAATCGACCATTCTGAATCGATTGGCGCTATCAGAAAATATCGAAATTTTGGTCCCTGAACTCTGACTGCTACTGGGATCAGAATTTGCATCAAAACAAGTGTTTTATAGGTAAAAAGAATTGATGCTGGTATAGGAAAAAATTGCAGTTTAGGTACTACTTTAAATAGGCTGAAACTTTAATCGCGTTTATCTCGCAAACTACGCGTTCCCGGGCCTTATTTGCCCCTTCGGGGTTTCTAAGGGGTATGAATCGACCATTCTGAATCAATTGGCGCTATCAGAAAATATCGAAATTTTGGTCCCTGAACTCTGACTGCTACTGGGCCCAGAATTTGCATCAAAACAAGTGTTTTATAGGTAAAAAGAATTGATGCTGGTATAGGGCAAAATTGCAGTTTAGGTACTACTTCAAATAGGCTGAAACTTTAATCGCGTTTATCTCGCAAACTACGCGTTCCCGGGCCTTATTTGCCCCTTCGGGGTTTCTAAGGGGTATGAATCGACCATTCTGAATCGATTGGCGCTATCAGAAAATATCGAAATTTTGGTCCCTGAACTCTGACTGCTACTGGGCCCAGAATTTGCATCAAAACAAGTGTTTTATAGGTAAAAAGAATTGATGCTGGTAAAGGGCAAAATTGCAGTTTAGGTACTACTTCAAATAGGCTGAAACTTTAATCGCATTTATCTCGCAAACTACGCGTTCCCGGGCCTTATTTGCCCCTTCGGGGTTTCTAAGGGGTATGAATCGACCATTCTGAATCGATTGGCACTATCAGAAAAAATCGAAATTTTGGTCCCTGAACTCTGACTGCTACTGGGCCCAGAATTTGCATCAAAACAAGTGTTTTATAGGTAAAAAGAATTGATGCTGGTATAGGGCAAAATTGCAGTTTAGGTACTACTTCAAATAGGCTGAAACTTTAATCGCGTTTATCTCGCAAACTACGCGTTCCCGGGCCTTATTTGCCCCTTCGGGGTTTCTAAGGGGTATGAATCGACCATTCTGAATCGATTGGCGCTATCAGAAAATATCGAAATTTTGGTCCCTGAATTCTGACTGCTACTGGGCCCAGAATTTGCATCAAAACAAGTGTTTTATAGGTAAAAAGAATTGATGCTGGTATAGGGCAAAATTGCAGTTTAGGTACTACTTCAAATAGGCTGAAACTTTAATCGCGTTTATCTCGCAAACTACGCGTTCCCGGGCCTTATTTGCCCCTTCGGGGTTTCTAAGGGGTATGAATCGACCATTCTGAATCAATTGGCGCTATCAGAAAATATCGAAATTTTGGTCCCTGAACTCTGACTGCTACTGGGCCCAGAATTTGCATCAAAACAAGTGTTTTATAGGTAAAAAGAATTGATGCTGGTATAGGGCAAAATTGCAGTTTAGGTACTACTGGGCCCAGAATTTGCATCAAAACAAGTGTTTTATAGGTAAAAAGAATTGATGCTGGTATAGGGCAAAATTGCAGTTTAGGTACTACTTCAAATAGGCTGAAACTTTAATCGCGTTTATCTCGCAAACTACGCGTTCCCGGGCCTTATTTGCCCCTTCGGGGTTTCTAAGGGGTATGAATCGACCATTCTGAATCAATTGGCGCTATCAGAAAATATCGAAATTTTGGTCCCTGAACTCTGACTGCTACTGGGCCCAGAATTTGCATCAAAACAAGTGTTTTATAGGTAAAAAGAATTGATGCTGGTATAGGGCAAAATTGCAGTTTAGGTACTACTTCAAATAGGCTGAAACTTTAATCGCATTTATCTCGCAATCTACGCGTTCCCGGGCCTTATTTGCCCCTTCGGGGTTTCTAAGGGGTATGAATCGACCATTCTGAATCGATTGGCGCTATCAGAAAATATCGAAATTTTGGTCCCTGAACTCTGACTGCTACTGGGCCCAGAATTTGCATCAAAACAAGTGTTTTATAGGTAAAAAGAATTGATGCTGGTAAAGGGCAAAATTGCAGTTTAGGTACTACTTCAAATAGGCTGAAACTTTAATCGCATTTATCTCGCAAACTACGCGTTCCCGGGCCTTATTTGCCCCTTCGGGGTTTCTAAGGGGTATGAATCGACCATTCTGAATCGATTGGCACTATCAGAAAAAATCGAAATTTTGGTCCCTGAACTCTGACTGCTACTGGGCCCAGAATTTGCATCAAAACAAGTGTTTTATAGGTAAAAAGAATTGATGCTGGTATAGGGCAAAATTGCAGTTTAGGTACTACTTCAAATAGGCTGAAACTTTAATCGCGTTTATCTCGCAAACTACGCGTTCCCGGGCCTTATTTGCCCCTTCGGGGTTTCTAAGGGGTATGAATCGACCATTCTGAATCGATTGGCGCTATCAGAAAATATCGAAATTTTGGTCCCTGTACTCTGACTGCTACTGGGCCCAGAATTTGCATCAAAACAAGTGTTTTATAGGTAAAAAGAATTGATGCTGGTATAGGGCAAAATTGCAGTTTAGGTACTACTTCAAATAGGCTGAAACTTTAATCGCGTTTATCTCGCAAACTACGCGTTCCCGGGCCTTATTTGCCCCTTCGGGGTTTCTAAGGGGTATGAATCGACCATTCTGAATCGATTGGCGCTATCAGAAAATATCGAAATTTTGGTCCCTGAATTCTGACTGCTACTGGGCCCAGAATTTGCATCAAAACAAGTGTTTTATAGGTAAAAAGAATTGATGCTGGTATAGGGCAAAATTGCAGTTTAGGTACTACTTCAAATAGGCTGAAACTTTAATCGCGTTTATCTCGCAAACTACGCGTTCCCGGGCCTTATTTGCCCCTTCGGGGTTTCTAAGTGTTATGAATCGACCATTCTGAATCGATTGGCGCTATCAGAAAATATCGAAATTTTGGTCCCTGAACTCTGACTGCTACTGGGCCCAAAATTTGCATCAAAACAAGTGTTTTATAGGTAAAAAGAATTGATGCTGGTATAGGGCAAAATTGCAGTTTAGGTACTACTGGGCCCAGAATTTGCATCAAAACAAGTGTTTTATAGGTAAAAAGAATTGATGCTGGTATAGGGCAAAATTGCAGTTTAGGTACTACTTCAAATAGGCTGAAACTTTAATCGCGTTTATCTCGCAAACTACGCGTTCCCGGGCCTTATTTGCCCCTTCGGGGTTTCTAAGGGGTATGAATCGACCATTCTGAATCAATTGGCGCTATCAGAAAATATCGAAATTTTGGTCCCTGAACTCTGACTGCTACTGGGCCCAGAATTTGCATCAAAACAAGTGTTTTATAGGTAAAAAGAATTGATGCTGGTATAGGGCAAAATTGCAGTTTAGGTACTACTTCAAATAGGCTGAAACTTTAATCGCATTTATCTCGCAATCTACGCGTTCCCGGGCCTTATTTGCCCCTTCGGGGTTTCTAAGGGGTATGAATCGACCATTCTGAATCGATTGGCGCTATCAGAAAATATCGAAATTTTGGTCCCTGAACTCTGACTGCTACTGGGCCCAGAATTTGCATCAAAACAAGTGTTTTATAGGTAAAAAGAATTGATGCTGGTAAAGGGCAAAATTGCAGTTTAGGTACTACTTCAAATAGGCTGAAACTTTAATCGCATTTATCTCGCAAACTACGCGTTCCCGGGCCTTATTTGCCCCTTCGGGGTTTCTAAGGGGTATGAATCGACCATTCTGAATCGATTGGCACTATCAGAAAAAATCGAAATTTTGGTCCCTGAACTCTGACTGCTACTGGGCCCAGAATTTGCATCAAAACAAGTGTTTTATAGGTAAAAAGAATTGATGCTGGTATAGGGCAAAATTGCAGTTTAGGTACTACTTCAAATAGGCTGAAACTTTAATCGCGTTTATCTCGCAAACTACGCGTTCCCGGGCCTTATTTGCCCCTTCGGGGTTTCTAAGGGGTATGAATCGACCATTCTGAATCGATTGGCGCTATCAGAAAATCTCGAAATTTTGGTCCCTGTACTCTGACTGCTACTGGGCCCAGAATTTGCATCAAAACAAGTGTTTTATAGGTAAAAAGAATTGATGCTGGTATAGGGCAAAATTGCAGTTTAGGTACTACTTCAAATAGGCTGAAACTTTAATCGCGTTTATCTCGCAAACTACGCGTTCCCGGGCCTTATTTGCCCCTTCGGGGTTTCTAAGGGGTATGAATCGACCATTCTGAATCGATTGGCGCTATCAGAAAATATCGAAATTTTGGTCCCTGAATTCTGACTGCTACTGGGCCCAGAATTTGCATCAAAACAAGTGTTTTATAGGTAAAAAGAATTGATGCTGGTATAGGGCAAAATTGCAGTTTAGGTACTACTTCAAATAGGCTGAAACTTTAATCGCGTTTATCTCGCAAACTACGCGTTCCCGGGCCTTATTTGCCCCTTCGGGGTTTCTAAGTGTTATGAATCGACCATTCTGAATCGATTGGCACTATCAGAAAATATCGAAATTTTGGTCCCTGAACTCTGACTGCTACTGGGCCCAAAATTTGCATCAAAACAAGTGTTTTATAGGTAAAAAGAATTGATGCTGGTATAGGGCAAAATTGCAGTTTAGGTACTACTTCAAATAGGCTGAAACTTTAATCGCGTTTATCTCGCAAACTACGCGTTCCCGGGCCTTATTTGCCCCTTCGGGGTTTCTAAGGGGTATGAATTGACCATTCTGAATCGATTGGCGCTATCAGAAAATATCGAAATTTTGGACCCTGAAATCTGACTGCTACTGGGCCCAGAATTTGCATCAAAACAAGTGTTTTATAGGTAAAAAGAATTGATGCTGGTATAGGGCAAAATTGCAGTTTAGGTACTACTTCAAATAGGCTGAAACTTTAATCGCGTTTATCTCGCAAACTACGCGTTCCCGGGCCTTATTTGCCCCTTCGGGGTTTCTAAGGGGTATGAATCGACCATTCTGAATCGATTGGCGCTATCAGAAAATATCGAAATTTTGGTCCCTGAACTCTGACTGCTACTGGGCCCAGAATTTGCATCAAAACAAGTGTTTTATAGGTAAAAAGAATTGATGCTGGTATAGGGCAAAATTGCAGTTTAGGTACTACTTCAAATAGGCTGAAACTTTAATCGCGTTTATCTCGCAAACTAGTTATCGGGCCTTATTTGCCCCTTCGGGGTTTCTAAGGGGTATGAATCGACCATTCTGAATCGATTGGCGCTATCAGAAAATATCGAAATTTTGGTCCCTGAACTCTGACTGCTACTGGGCCCAGAATTTGCATCAAAACAACTGTTTTATAGGTAAAAAGAATTGATGCTGGTATAGGGCAAAATTGCAGTTTAGGTACTACTTCAAATAGGCTGTAACTTTAATCGCGTTTATCTCGCAAACTACGCGTTCCCGGGCCTTATTTGCCCCTTCGGGGATTCTAAGGGGTATGAATCGACCATTCTGAATCGATTGGCGCTATCAGAAAATATCGAAATTTTGGTCCCTGAACTCTGACTGCTACTGGGCCCAGAATTTGCATCAAAACAAGTGTTTTATAGGTAAAAAGAATTGATGCTGGTATAGGGCAAAATTGCAGTTTAGGTACTACTTCAAATAGGCTGAAACTTTAATCGCGTTTATCTCGCAAACTACGCGTTCCCGGGCCTTATTTGCCCCTTCGGGGTTTCCAAGGGGTATGAATTGACCATTCTGAATCGATTGGCGCTATCAGAAAATATCGAAATTTTGGTCCCTGAACTCTGACTGCTACTGGGCCCAGAATTTGCATCAAAACAAGTGTTTTATAGGTAAAATCGCGTTTATCTCGCAAACTACGCGTTCCCGGGCCTTATTTGCCCCTTTGGGGTTTCTAAGGGGTATGAATCGACCATTCTGAATCGATTGGCGCTATCAGAAAATATCGAAATTTTGGTCCCTGAACTCTGACTGCTACTGGGCCCAGAATTTGCATCAAAACAAGTGTTTTATAGGTAAAAAGAATTGATGCTGGTAAAGGGCAAAATTGCAGTTTAGGTACTACTTCAAATAGGCTGAAACTTTAATCGCATTTATCTCGCAAACTACGCGTTCCCGGGCCTTATTTGCCCCTTCGGGGTTTCTAAGGGGTATGAATCGACCATTCTGAATCGATTGGCGCTATCAGAAAATATCGAAATTTTGGTCCCTGAACTCTGACTGCTACTGGGCCCAGAATTTGCATCAAAACAAGTGTTTTATAGGTAAAAAGAATTGATGCTGGTATAGGGCAAAATTGCAGTTTAGGTACTACTTCAAATAGGCTGAAACTTTAATCGCGTTTATCTCGCAAACTACGCGTTCCCGGGCCTTATTTGCCCCTTCGGGGTTTCTAAGGGGTATGAATCGACCATTCTGAATCGATTGGCGCTATCAGAAAATATAGAAATTTTGGTCCCTGAACTCTGACTGCTACTGGGCCCAGAATTTGCATCAAAACAAGTGTTTTATAGGTAAAAAGAATTGATGCTGGTATAGGGCAAAATTGCAGTTTAGGTACTACTTCAAATAGGCTGAAACTTTAATCGCGTTTATCTCGCAAACTACGCGTTCCCGGGCCTTATTTGCCCCTTCGGGGTTTCTAAGGGGTATGAATCGACCATTCTGAATCGATTGGCGCTATCAGAAAATATCGATATTTTGGTCCCTGAACTCTGACTGCTACTGGGCCCAGAATTTGCATCAAAACAAGTGTTTTATAGGTAAAAAGAATTGATGCTGGTAAAAGGCAAAATTGCAGTTTAGGTACTACTTCAAATAGGCTGAAACTTTAATCGCATTTATCTCGCAAACTACGCGTTCCCGGGCCTTATTTGCCCCTTCGGGGTTTCTAAGGGGTATGAATCGACCATTCTGAATCGATTGGCGCTATCAGAAAATATCGAAATTTTGGTCCCTGAACTCTGACTGCTACTGGGCCCAGAATTTGCATCAAAACAAGTGTTTTATAGGTAAAAAGAATGGATGCTGGTATAGGGCAAAATTGCAGTTTAGGTACTACTTCAAATAGGCTGAAACTTTAATCGCGTTTATCTCGCAAACTACGCGTTCCCGGGCCTTATTTGCCCCTTCGGGGTTTCTAAGGGGTATGAATCGACCATTCTGAATCGATTGGCGCTATCAGAAAATATCGAAATTTTGGTCCCTGAACTCTGACTGCTACTGGGCCCAGAATTTGCATCAAAACAAGTGTTTTATAGGTAAAAAGAATTGATGCTGGTAAAGGGCAAAATTGCAGTTTAGGTACTACTTCAAATAGGCTGAAACTTTAATCGCATTTATCTCGCAAACTACGCGTTCCCGGGCCTTATTTGCCCCTTCGGGGTTTCTAAGGGGTATGAATCGACCATTCTGAATCGATTGGCGCTATCAGAAAATATCGAAATTTTGGTCCCTGAACTCTGACTGCTACTGGGCCCAGAATTTGAATCAAAACAAGTGTTTTATAGGTAAAAAGAATTGATGCTGGTATAGGGCAAAATTGCAGTTTACGTACTACTTCAAATAGGCTGAAACTTTAATCGCGTTTATCTCGCAAACTACGCGTTCCCGGGCCTTATTTGCCCCTTCGGGGTTTCTAAGGGGTATGAATCGACCATTCTGAATCGATTGGCGCTATCAGAAAATATCGAAATTTTGGTCCCTGAACTCTGACTGCTACTGGGCCCAGAATTTGCATCAAAACAAGTGTTTTATAGGTAAAAAGAATTGATGCTGGTATAGGGCAAAATTGCAGTTTAGGTACTACTTCAAATAGGCTGAAACTTTAATCGCGTTTATCTCGCAAACTACGCGTTCCCGGGCCTTATTTGCCCCTTCGGGGTTTCTAAGGGGTATGAATCGACCATTCTGAATCGATTGGCCCTATCAGAAAATATAGAAATTTTGGTCCCTGAACTCTGACTGCTACTGGGCCCAGAATTTGCATCAAAACAAGTGTTTTATAGGTAAAAAGAATTGATGCTGGTATAGGGCAAAATTGCAGTTTAGGTACTACTTCAAATAGGCTGAAACTTTAATCGCGTTTATCTCGCAAACTACGCGTTCCCGGGCCTTATTTGCCCCTTCGGGGTTTCTAAGGGGTATGAATCGACCATTCTGAATCGATTGGCGCTATCAGAAAATATCGATATTTTGGTCCCTGAACTCTGACTGCTACTGGGCCCAGAATTTGCATCAAAACAAGTGTTTTATAGGTAAAAAGAATTGATGCTGGTATAGGGCAAAATTGCAGTTTAGGTACTACTTCAAATAGGCTGAAACTTTAATCGCGTTTATCTCGCAAACTACGCGTTCCCGGGCCTTATTTGCCCCTTCGGGGTTTCTAAGGGGTATGAATCGACCATTCTGAATCGATTGGCGCTATCAGAAAATATCGAAATTTTGGTCCCTGAACTCTGACTGCTACTGGGCCCAGAATTTGCATCAAAACAAGTGTTTTATAGGTAAAAAGAATTGATGCTGGTATAGGGCAAAATTGCAGTTTAGGTACTACTTCAAATAGGCTGAAACTTTAATCGCGTTTATCTCGCAAACTACGCGTTCCCGGGCCTTATTTGCCCCTTCGGGGTTTCTAAGGGGTATGAATCGACCATTCTGAATCGATTGGCGCTATCAGAAAATATCGAAATTTTGGTCCCTGAACTCTGACTGCTACTGGACCCAGAATTTGCATCAAAACAAGTGTTTTATAGGTAAAAAGAATTGATGCTGGTATAGGGCAAAATTGCAGTTTAGGTACTACTTCAAATAGGCTGAAACTTTAATCGCGTTTATCTCGCAAACTACGCGTTCCCGGGCCTTGTTTGCCCCTTCGGGGTTTCTAAGGGGTATGAATCGACCATTCTGAATCGATTGGCGCTATCAGAAAATATAGAAATTTTGGTCCCTGAACTCTGACTGCTACTGGGCCCAGAATTTGCATCAAAACAAGTGTTTTATAGGTAAAAAGAATTGATGCTGGTATAGGGCAAAATTGCAGTTTAGGTACTACTTCAAATAGGCTGAAACTTTAATCGCGTTTATCTCGCAAACTACGCGTTCCCGGGCCTTATTTGCCCCTTCGGGGTTTCTAAGGGGTATGAATCGACCATTCTGAATCGATTGGCGCTATCAGAAAATATCGAAATTTTGATCCCTGAACTCTGACTGCTAATGGGCCCAGAATTTGCATCAAAACAAGTGTTTTATAGGTAAAAAGAATTGATGCTGGTATAGGGCAAAATTGCAGTTTAGGTACTACTTCAAATAGGCTGAAACTTTAATCGCGTTTATCTCGCAAACTACGCGTTCCCGGGCCTTATTTGCCCCTTCGGGGTTTCTAAGGGGTATGAATCGACCATTCTGAATCGCTTGGCGCTATCAGAAAATATCGAAATTTTGGTCCCTGAACTCTGACTGCTAATGGGCCCAGAATTTGCATCAAAACAAGTGTTTTATAGGTAAAAAGAATTGATGCTGGTATAGGGCAAAATTGCAGTTTAGGTACTACTTCAAATAGGCTGAAACTTTAATCGCGTTTATCTCGCAAACTACGCGTTCCCGGGCCTTATTTGCCCCTTCGGGGTTTCTAAGGGGTATGAATCGACCATTCTGAATCGATTGGCGCTATCAGAAAATATCGATATTTTGGTCCCTGAACTCTGACTGCTACTGGGCCCAGAATTTGCATCAAAACAAGTGTTTTATAGGTAAAAAGAATTGATGCTGGTATAGGGCAAAATTGCAGTTTAGGTACTACTTCAAATAGGCTGAAACTTTAATCGCGTTTATCTCGCAAACTACGCGTTCCCGGGCCTTATTTGCCCCTTCGGGGTTTCTAAGGGGTATGAATCGACCATTCTGAATCGATTGGCGCTATCAGAAAATATCGAAATTTTGGTCCCTGAACTCTGACTGCTACTGGGCCCAGAATTTGCATCAAAACAAGTGTTTTATAGGTAAAAAGAATTGATGCTGGTATAGGGCAAAATTGCAGTTTAGGTACTACTTCAAATAGGCTGAAACTTTAATCGCGTTTATCTCGCAAACTACGCGTTCCCGGGCCTTATTTGCCCCTTCGGGGTTTCTAAGGGGTATGAATCGACCATTCTGAATCGATTGGCGCTATCAGAAAATATAGAAATTTTGGTCCCTGAACTCTGACTGCTACTGGGCCCAGAATTTGCATCAAAACAAGTGTTTTATAGGTAAAAAGAATTGATGCTGGTATAGGGCAAAATTGCAGTTTAGGTACTACTTCAAATAGGCTGAAACTTTAATCGCGTTTATCTCGCAAACTACGCGTTCCCGGGCCTTGTTTGCTCCTTCGGGGTTTCTAAGGGGTATGAATCGACCATTCTGAATCGATTGGCGCTATCAGAAAATATCGAAATTTTGATCCCTGAACTCTGACTGCTAATGGGCCCAGAATTTGCATCAAAACAAGTGTTTTATAGGTAAAAAGAATTGATGCTGGTATAGGGCAAAATTGCAGTTTAGGTACTACTTCAAATAGGCTGAAACTTTAATCGCGTTTATCTCGCAAACTACGCGTTCCCGGGCCTTATTTGCCCCTTCGGGGTTTCTAAGGGGTATGAATCGACCATTCTGAATCGCTTGGCGCTATCAGAAAATATCGAAATTTTGGTCCCTGAACTCTGACTGCTACTGGGCCCAGAATTTGCATCAAAACAAGTGTTTTATAGGTAAAAAGAATTGATGCTGGTATAGGGCAAAATTGCAGTTTAGGTACTACTTCAAATAGGCTGAAACTTTAATCGCGTTTATCTCGCAAACTACGCGTTCCCGGGCCTTATTTGCCCCTTCGGGGTTTCTAAGGGGTATGAATCGACCATTCTGAATCGATTGGCGCTATCAGAAAATATCGAAATTTTGGTCCCTGAACTCTGACTGCTACTGGGCCCAGAATTTGCATCAAAACAAGTGTTTTATAGGTAAAAAGAATTGATGCTGGTATAGGGCAAAATTGCAGTTTAGGTACTACTTCAAATAGGCTGAAACTTTAATCGCGTTTATCTCGCAAACTACGCGTTCCCGGGCCTTATTTGCCCCTTCGGGGTTTCTAAGGGGTATGAATCGACCATTCTGAATCGATTGGCGCTATCAGAAAATATCGAAATTTTGGTCCCTGAACTCTGACTGCTACTGGGCCCAGAATTTGCATCAAAACAAGTGTTTTATAGGTAAAAAGAATTGATGCTGGTATAGGGAAAAATTGCAGTTTAGGTACTACTTCAAATAGGCTGAAACTTTAATCGCGTTTATCTCGCAAACTACGCGTTCCCGGGCCATATTTGCCCCTTCGGGGTTTCTAAGGGGTATGAATCGACCATTCTGAATCGATTGGCGCTATCAGAAAATATCGAAATTTTGGTCCCTGAACTCTGACTGCTACTGGGCCCAGAATTTGCATCAAAACAAGTGTTTTATAGGTAAAAAGAATTGATGCTGGTATAGGGCAAAATTGCAGTTTAGGTACTACTTCAAATAGGCTGAAACTTTAATCGCGTTTGTCTCGCAAACTACGCGTTCCCGGGCCTTATTTGCCCCTTCGGGGTTTCTAAGGTGTATGAATCGACCATTCTGAATCGATTGGCGCTATCAGAAAATATAGAAATTTTGGTCCCTGAACTCTGACTGCTACTGGGCCCAGAATTTGCATCAAAACAAGTGTTTTATAGGTAAAAAGCAATGATGCTGGTATAGGGCAAAATTGCAGTTTAGGTACTACTTCAAATAGGCTGAAACTTTAATCGCGTTTATCTCGCAAACTACGCGTTCCCGGGCCTTATTTGCCCCTTCGGGGTTTCTAAGGGGTATGAATCGACCATTCTGAATCGATTGGCGCTATCAGAAAATATCGAAATTTTGGTCCCTGAACTCTGACTGCTACTGGGCCCAGAATTTGCATCAAAACAAGTGTTTTATAGGTAAAAAGAATTGATGCTGGTAAAGGGCAAAATTGCAGTTTAGGTACTACTTCAAATAGGCTGAAACTTTAATCGCATTTATCTCGCAAACTACGCGTTCCCGGGCCTTATTTGCCCCTTCGGGGTTTCTAAGGGGTATGAATCGACCATTCTGAATCGATTGGCGCTATCAGAAAATATCGAAATTTTGGTCCCTGAACTCTGGCTGCTACTGGGCCCAGAATTTGAATCAAAACAAGTGTTTTATAGGTAAAAAGAATTGATGCTGGTATAGGGCAAAATTGCAGTTTAGGTACTACTTCAAATAGGCTGAAACTTTAATCGCGTTTATCTCGCAAACTACGCGTTCCCGGGCCTTATTTGCCCCTTCGGGGTCTCTAAGGGGTATGAATCGACCATTCTGAATCGATTGGAGCTATCAGAAAATATCGAAATTTTGGTCCCTGAACTCTGACTGCAACTGGGCCCAGAATTTGCATCAAAACAAGTGTTTTATAGGTAAAAAGAATTGATGCTGGTATAGGGCAAAATTGCAGTTTAGGTACTACTTCAAATAGGCTGAAACTTTAATCGCGTTTATCTCGCAAACTACGCGTTCCCGGGCCTTATTTGCCCCTTCGGGGTTTCTAAGGGGTATGAATCGACCATTCTGAATCGCTTGGCGCTATCAGAAAATATCGAAATTTTGGTCCCTGAACTCTGACTGCTACTGGGCCCAGAATTTGCATCAAAACAAGTGTTTTATAGGTAAAAAGAATTGATGCTGGTATAGGGCAAAATTGCAGTTTAGGTACTACTTCAAATAGGCTGAAACTTTAATCGCGTTTATCTTGCAAACTACGCGTTCCCGGGCCTTATTTGCCCCTTCGGGGTTTCTAAGGGGTATGAATCGACCATTCTGAATCGATTGGCGCTATCAGAAAATATCGAAATTTTGGTCCCTGAACTCTGACTGCTACTGGGCCCAGAATTTGCATCAAAACAAGTGTTTTATAGGTAAAAAGAATTGATGCTCGTATAGGGCAAAATTGCAGTTTAGGTACTACTTCAAATAGGCTGAAACTTTAATCGCGTTTATCTCGCAAACTACGCGTTCCCGGGCCTTATTTGCCCCTTCGGGGTTTCTAAGGGGTATGAATCGACCATTCTGAATCGATTGGCGCTATCAGAAAATATCGAAATTTTGGTCCCTGAACTCTGACTGCTACTGGGCCCAGAATTTGCATCAAAACAAGTGTTTTATAGGTAAAAAGAATTGATGCTGGTATAGGGCAAAATTGCAGTTTAGGTACTACTTCAAATAGGCTGAAACTTTAATCGCGTTTATCTCGCAAACTACGCGTTCCCGGGCCTTATTTGCCCCTTCGGGGTTTCTAAGGGGTATGAATCGACCATTCTGAATCGCTTGGCGCTATCAGAAAATATCGAAATTTTGGTCCCTGAAATCTGACTGCTACTGGGCCCAGAATTTGCATCAAAACAAGTGTTTTATAGGTAAAAAGAATTGATGCTGGTATAGGGCAAAATTGCAGTTTAGGTACTACTTCAAATAGGCTGAAACTTTAATCGCGTTTATCTCGCAAACTACGCGTTCCCGGGCCTTATTTGCCCCTTCGGGGTTTCTAAGGGGTATGAATCGACCATTCTGAATCGATTGGCGCTATCAGAAAATATCGAAATTTTGGTCCCTGAACTCTGACTGCTACTGGGCCCAAAATTTGCATCAAAACAAGTGTTTTATAGGTAAAAAGAATTGATGCTGGTATAGGGCAAAATTGCAGTTTAGGTACTACTTCAAATAGGCTGAAACTTTATTCGCGTTTATCTCGCAAACTACGCGTTCCCGGGCCTTATTCTGAATCGATTGGCGCTATCAGAAAATATCGAAATTTTGGTCCCTGAACTCTGACTGCTACTGGGCCCAGAATTTGCATCAAAACAAGTGTTTTATAGGTAAAAAGAATTGATGCTCGTATAGGGCAAAATTGCAGTTTAGGTACTACTTCAAATAGGCTGAAACTTTAATCGCGTTTATCTCGCAAACTACGCGGTTTCTAAGGGGTATGAATCGACCATTCTGAATCGATTGGCGCTATCAGAAAATATCGAAATTTTGGTCCCTGAACTCTGACTGCTACTGGGCCCAGAATTTGCATCAAAACAAGTGTTTTATAGGTAAAAAGAATTGATGCTGGTATAGGGCAAAATTGCAGTTTAGGTACTACTTCAAATAGGCTGAAACTTTAATCGCGTTTATCTCGCAAACTACGCGTTCCCGGGCCTTATTTGCCCCTTCGGGGTTTCTAAGGGGTATGAATCGACCATTCTGAATCGATTGGCGCTATCAGAAAATATCGAAATTTTGGTCCCTGAACTCTGACTGCTACTGGGCCCAGAATTTGCATCAAAACAAGTGTTTTATAGGTAAAAAGAATTGATGCTGGTATAGGGCAAAATTGCAGTTTAGGTACTACTTCAAATAGGCTGAAACTTTAATCGCATTTATCTCGCAAACTACGCGTTCCCGGGCCTTATTTGCCCCTTCGGGGTTTCTAAGGGGTATGATTCGACCATTCTGAATCAATTGGCGCTATCAGAAAATATCGAAATTTCGGTCCCTAAACTCTGACTGCTACTGGGCCCAGAATTTGCATCAAAACAAGTGTTTTATAGGTAAAAAGAATTGATGCTGGTATAGGGCAAAATTGCAGTTTAGGTACTACTTCAAATAGGCTGAAACTTTAATCGCGTTTATCTCGCAAACTACGCGTTCCCGGGCCTTATTTGCCCCTCCGGGGTTTCTAAGGGGTATGAATCGACCATTCTGAATCGATTGGCGCTATCAGAAAATATCGAAAATTTGGTCCCTGAACTCTGACTGCTACTGGGCCCTGAATTTGCATCAAAACAAGTGTTTTATAGGTAAAGAGAATTGATGCTGGTATAGGGCAAAATTGCAGTTTAGGTACTACTTCAAATAGGCTGAAACTTTAAAAGCGTTTATCTCGCAAACTACGCGTTCCCGGGCGTTATTTGCCCCTTCGGGGTTTCTAAGGGGTCTGAATCGACCATTCTGAATCGATTGGCGCTATCAGAAAATATCGAAATTTTGGTCCCTGAACTCTGACTGCTACTGGGCCCAGAATTTGAATCAAAACAAGTGTTTTATAGGTAAAAAGAATTGATGCTGGTATAGGGCAAAATTGCAGTTTAGGTACTACTTCAAATAGGCTGAAACTTTAAACGCGTTTATCTCGCAAACTACGCGTTCCCGGGCCTTATTTGCCCCTTCGGGGTTTCTAAGGGGTATGAATCGACCATTCTGAATCGATTGGCGCTATCAGAAAATATCGAAATTTTGGTCCCTGAACTCTGACTGCTACTGGGCCCAGAATTTGCATCAAAACAAGTGTTTTATAGGTAAAAAGAATTGATGCTGGTATAGGGCAAAATTGCAGTTTAAGTACTACTTCAAATAGGCTGAAACTTTAATCGCGTTTATCTCGCAAACTACGCGTTCCCGGGCCTTATTTGCCCCTCCGGGGTTTCTAAGGGGTATGAATCGACCATTCTGAATCGATTGGCGCTATCAGAAAATATCGAAAATTTGGTGCCTGAACTCTGACTGCTACTGGGCCCTGAATTCGCATCAAAACAAGTGTTTTACAGGTAAAAAGAATTGATGCTGGTATAGGGCAAAATTGCAGTTTAGGTACTACTTCAAATAGGCTGAAACTTTAAAAGCGTTTATCTCGCAAACTACGCGTTCCCGGGCGTTATTTGCCCCTTCGGGGTTTCTAAGGGGTCTGAATCGACCATTCTGAATCGATTGGCGCTATCAGAAAATATCGAAACTTTGGTCCCTGAACTCTGACTGCTACTGGGCCCAGAATTTGAATCAAAACAAGTGTTTTATAGGTAAAAAGAATTGATGCTGGTATAGGGCAAAATTGCAGTTTAGGTACTACTTCAAATAGGCTGAAACTTTAAACGCGTTTATCTCGCAAACTACGCGTTCCCGGGCCTTATTTGCCCCTTCGGGGTTTCTAAGGGGTATGAATCGACCATTCTGAATCGATTGGCGCTATCAGAAAATATCGATACTTTAAACGCGGCGTATAAAGAATTTATGCCGGTATGGGGCAAAATTGCATTTTAGGTACTACTTCAAATAGGCTGAAACTTTAAACGCGTTTATCTCGCAAACTACGCGTTCCCGGGCCTTATTTGCCCCTTCGGGGTTTCTAAGGGGTATGAATCGACCATTCTGAATCGATTGGCGCTATCAGATAATATCGAAAATTTGGTCCCTGAACTCTGACTGCTACTGGGCCAGGAATTTAATCGCATTTATCTCGCAAACTACGCGTTCTCGGGCTTTATTTGCCCCTTCGGGGTTTCTAAGGGGTATGAATCGACCATTCTGAATCGAGTGGCGCTCCCTGAACTCTGACTTAGGTACTACTTCAACTAGGCTGAAACTTTAATCGCGTTTATCTCGCAAACTACGCGTTCCCGGGCCTTATTTGCCCCTCCGGGGTTTCTAAGGGGTATGAATCGACCATTCTGAATCGATTGGCGCTATCAGAAAATATCGAAATTTTGGTCCCTGAACTCTGACTGCTACTGGGCCCAGAATTTGCATCAAAACAAGTGTTTTATAGGTAAAAAGAGTTGATGCTGGTATAGGGCAAAATTGCAGTTTAGGTACTACTTCAAATAGGCTGAAACTTTAAACGCGTTTATCTCGCAAACTACGCGTTCCCGGGCCTTATTTGCCCCTTCGGGGTTTCTAAGGGGTATGAATCGACCATTCTGAATCGATTGGCGCTATCAGAAAATATCGAAATTTTGGTCCCTGAACTCTGACTGCTACTGGGCCCAGAATTTGCATCAAAACAAGTGCTTTATAGGTAAAAAGAATTGATGCTGGTATAGGGCAAAATTGCAGTTTAAGTACTACTTCAAATAGGCTGAAACTTTAATCGCGTTTATCTCGCAAACTACGCGTTCCCGGGCCTTATTTGCCCCTCCGGGGTTTCTAAGGGGTATGAATCGACCATTCTGAATCGATTGGCGCTATCAGAAAATATCGAAAATTTGGTCCCTGAACTCTGACTGCTACTGGGCCCTGAATTTGCATCAAAACAAGTGTTTTATAGGTAAAAAGAATTGATGCTGGTATAGGGCAAAATTGCAGTTTAGGTACTACTTCAAATAGGCTGAAACTTTAAAAGCGTTTATCTCGCAAACTACGCGTTCCCGGGCGTTATTTGCCCCTTCGGGGTTTCTAAGGGGTCTGAATCGACCATTCTGAATCGATTGGCGCTATCAGAAAATATCGAAATTTTGGTCCCTGAACTCTGACTGCTACTGGGCCCAGAATTTGAATCAAAACAAGTGTCTTATAGGTAAAAAGAATTGATGCTGGTATAGGGCAAAATTGCAGTTTAGGTACTACTTCAAATAGGCTGAAACTTTAATCGCGTTTATCTCGCAAACTACGCGTTCCCGGGCCTTATTTGCCCCTTCGGGGTTTCTAAGGGGTATGAATCGACCATTCTGAATCGATTGGCGCTATCAGAAAATATCGAAAATTTGGTCCCTGAACTCTGACTGCTACTGGGCCCAGAATTTGCATCAAAACAAGTGTTTTATAGGTAAAAAGAATTGATGCTGGTATAGGGCAAAATTGCAGTTTAGGTACTACTTCAAATAGGCTGAAACTTTAATTGCGTTTATCTCGCAAACTACGCGTTCCCGGGCCTTATTTGCCCCTTTCGGGGTTTCTAAGGGGTATGAATCGACCATTCTGAATCGATTGGCGCTATCAGAAGATATCGAAAATTTGGTCCCTGAACTCTGACTGCTACTGGGCCCAGAATTTGCATCAAAACAAGTGTTTAATAGGTAAAAAGAATTGATGCTGGTATAGGGCAAAATTGCAGTTTAGGTACTACTTAAAATAGGCTGAAACTTTAATCGCATTTATCTCGCAAACTACGCGTTCTCGGGCTATATTTGCCCCTTCGGGGTTTCTAAGGGGTATGAATCGACCATTCTGAATCGAGTGGCGCTCCCTGAACTCTGACTTAGGTACTACTTCAACTAGGCTGAAACTTTAATCGCGTTTATCTCGCAAACTACGCGTTCCCGGGCCTTATTTGCCCCTCCGGGGTTTCTAAGGGGTATGAATCGACCATTCTGAATCGATTGGCGCTATCAGAAAATATCGAAATTTTGGTCCCTGAACTCTGACTGCTACTGGGCCCAGAATTTGCATCAAAACAAGTGTTTTATAGGTAAAAAGAGTTGATGCTGGTATAGGGCAAAATTGCAGTTTAGGTACTACTTCAAATAGGCTGAAACTTTAAACGCGTTTATCTCGCAAACTACGCGTTCCCGGGCCTTATTTGCCCCTTCGGGGTTTCTAAGGGGTATGAATCGACCATTCTGAATCGATTGGCGCTATCAGAAAATATCGAAATTTTGGTCCCTGAACTCTGTCTGCTACTGGGCCCAGAATTTGCATCAAAACAAGTGTTTTATACGTAAAAAGAATTGATGCTGGTATAGGGCAAAATTGCAGTTTAGGTACTACTTCAACTAGGCTGAAACTTTAATCGCGTTTATCTCGCAAACTACGCGTTCCCGGGCCTTATTTGCCCCTCCGGGGTTTCTTAGGGGTATGAATCGACCATTCTGAATCGATTGGCGCTATCAGAAAATATCGAAATTTTGGTCCCTGAACTCTGACTGCTACTGGGCCCAGAATTTGCATCAAAACAAGTGCTTTATAGGTAAAAAGAATTGATGCTGGTATAGGGCAAAATTGCAGTTTAAGTACTACTTCAAATAGGCTGAAACTTTAATCGCGTTTATCTCGCAAACTACGCGTTCCCGGGCCTTATTTGCCCCTTCGGGGTTTCTAAGGGGTATGAATCGACCATTCTGAATCGATTGGCGCTATCAGAAAATATCGAAAATTTGGTCCCTGAACTCTGACTGCTACTGGGCCCTGAATTTGCATCAAAACAAGTGTTTTATAGGTAAAAAGAATTGATGCTGGTATAGGGCAAAATTGCAGTTTAGGTACTACTTCAAATAGGCTGAAACTTTAAAAGCGTTTATCTCGCAAACTACGCGTTCCCGGGCCTTATTTGCCCCTTCGGGGTTTCTAAGGGGTATGAATCGACCCTTCTGAATCGATTGGCGCTATCAGAAAATATCGAAATTTTGGTCCCTGAACTCTGACTGCTACTGGGCCCAGAATTTGCATCAAAACAAGTGTTTTATAGGTAAAAAGAATTGATGCTGGTATAGGGCAAAATTGCAGTTTAAGTACTACTTCAAATAGGCTGAAACTTTAATCGCGTTTATCTCGCAAACTACGCGTTCCCGGGCCTTATTTGCCCCTTCGGTGTTTCTAAGGGGTATGAATGGACCATTCTGAATCGATTGGCGCTATCAGAAAATATCGATACTTTAAACGCGGCGTATAAAGAATTGATGCCGGTATGGGGCATGATTGCATTTTAGGTACTACTTCACATAGGCTGAAACTTTAAACGCGTTTATCTCGCAAACTACGCGTTCCCGGGCCTTATTTGCCCCTTCGGGGTTTCTAAGGGGTATGAATCGACCATTCTGAA
The DNA here is from genome assembly GCA_964036015.1 of Leptarthrus brevirostris. Taxonomy (NCBI): domain Eukaryota; kingdom Metazoa; phylum Arthropoda; class Insecta; order Diptera; family Asilidae; genus Leptarthrus; species Leptarthrus brevirostris. The sequence continues at coordinate 167,583,414 of OZ038371.1, read as the reverse complement.
TCGATTGGCGCTATCAGAAAATATCGAAATTTTGGTCCCTGAACTCTGACTGCTACTGGGCCCAGAATTTGCATCAAAACAAGTGTTTTATAGGTAAAAAGAATTGATGCTGGTATAGGTCAAAATTGCAGTTTAGCTACTACTTAAAATAGGCTGAAACTTTAATCGCATTTATCTCGCAAACTACGCGTTCTCGGGCTTTATTTGCCCCTTCGGGGTTATGAATCGACCATTCTGAATCGAGTGGCGCTATCAGAAAATATCGAAATTTTGGTCCCTGAACTCTGACTGCTACTGGGCCCAGAATTTGCATCAAAACAAGTGTTTTATAGGTAAAAAGAATTGATGCTGGTATAGGGCAAAATTGCAGTTTAGGTACTACTTCAAATAGGCTGAAACTTTAATCGCGTTTATCTCGCAAACTACGCGTTCCCGGGCCTTATTTGCCCCTCCGGGGATTCTAAGGGGTATGAATCGACCATTCTGAATCGATTGGCGGTATCAGAAAATATCGAAATTTTGGTCCCTGAACTCTGACTGCTACTGGGCCCAGAATTTGCATCAAAACAAGTGTTTTATAGGTAAAAAGAATTGATGCTGGTATAGGGCAAAATTGCAGTTTAGGTACTACTTCAACTAGGCTGAAACTTTAATCGCGTTTATCTCGCAAACTACGCGTTCCCGGGCCTTATTTGCCCCTTCGGGATTTCTAAGGGGCATGAATCGACCATTCTGAATCGATTGGCGCTATCAGAAAATATCGAAATGTTGGTCCCTGAACTCTGACTGCTACTGGGCCCAGAATTTGCATCAAAACAAGTGTTTTATAGGTAAAAAGAGTTGATGCTGGTATAGGGCAAAATTGCAGTTTAGGTACTACTTCAAATAGGCTGAAACTTTAAACGCGTTTATCTCGCAAACTACGCGTTCCCGGGCCTTATTTGCCCCTTCGGGGTTTCTAAGGGGTATGAATCCACCATTCTGAATCGATTGGCGCTATCAGAAAATATCGAAAATTTGGTCCCTGAACTCTGACTGCTACTGGGCCCAGAATTTGCATCAAAACAAGTGTTTTATAGGTAAAAAGAATTGATGCTGGTATAGGGCAAAATTGCAGTTTAGGTACTACTTCAAATAAGCTGAAACTTTAATCGCGTTTATCTCGCAAACTACGCGTTCCCGGGCCTTATTTGCCCCTTCGGGGTTTCTAAGGGGTATGAATCGACCGTTCTGAATCGATTGGCGCTATCAGAAAATATCGAAATTTTGGTCCCTGAACTCTGACTGCTACTGGGCCCAGAATTTACATCAAAACAAGTGTTTTATAGGTAAAGAGAAGTGATGCTGGTATAGGGCAAAATTGCAGTTTAGGTACTACTTCAAATAGGCTGAAACTTTAAACGCGTTTATCTCGCAAACTACGCGTTCCCGGGCCTTATTAGCCCCTTCGGGGTTTCTAAGGGGTATGAATCGACCATTCTGAATCGATTGGCGCTATCAGATAATATCGAAAATTTGGTCCCTGAACTCTGACTGCTACTGGGCCCAGAATTTGCATCAAAACAAGTGTTTTATAGGTAAAAAGAATTGATGCTGGTATAGGGCAAAATTGCAGTTTAGGTACTACTTCAAATAGGCTGAAACTTTAATCGCGTTTATCTCACAAACTACGCGTTCCCGGGCCTTATTTGCCCCTTCGGGGTTTCTAAGGGGTATGAATCGACCATTCTGAATCGATTGGCGGTATCAGAAAATATCGAAATTTTGGTCCCTGAACTCTGACTGCTACTGGGCCCAGAATTTGCATCAAGACAAGTGTTTTATAGTTAAAAAGAATTGATGCTGGTATAGGGCAAAATTGCAGTATAGGTACTACTTCAAATAAGCTGAAACTTTAATCGCGTTTATCTCGCAAACTACGCGTTCCCGGGCCTTATTTGCCCCTTCGGGGTTTCTAAGGGGTATGAATCGACCATTCTGAATCGATTGGCGCTATCAGAAAATATCGAAATTTTGGTCCCTGAACTCTGACTGCTACTGGGCCCAGAATTTGCATCAAAACAAGTGTTTTATAGGTAAAAAGAATTGATGCTGGTATAGGGCGAAATTGCAGTTTAGGTACTACTTCAACTAGGCTGAAACTTTAATCGCGTTTATCTCGCAAACTACGCGTTCCCGGGCCTTATTTGCCCCTCCGGGGTTTCTAAGGGGTATGAATCGACCATTCTGAATCGATTGGCGCTATCAGAAAATTACGAAATTTGGGTCCCTGAACTCTGACTGCTACTGGGCCCAGAATTTGCATCAAAACAAGTGTTTTATAGGTAAAAAGAATTGATGCTGGTATAGGGCAAAATTGCAGTTTAGGTACTACTTCAAATAGGCTGAAACTTTAATCGCGTTTATCTCGCAAACTACGCGTTCCCGGGCCTTATTTGCCCCTTCGGGGATTCTAAGGGGTGTGAATCGACCATTCTGAATCGATTGGCGGTATCAGAAAATATCGAAATTTTGGTCCCTGAACTCTGACTGCTACTGGGCCCAGAATTTGTGTTTTATACCAGCATGTGTTTATCGTTTTGAGTGGAAGTAGAAGATCAACCGCGAAGGAGTTAAGTTTAAGCTTTATCGTTTTGAGTAGAAGTAAAAGATCAACCGCGAAGGAGTTAAGTTTAAGCTTTATCGTTTTGAGTTAAAATAAAAGATCAACGGCTAAGGCGTTAAGTTTAAGTTTGATTCGGTTGGATTGAGTTTAAATAAAAAGTTTACAGTTGAAAGAGTGTCGTTTTGTTTTTCCTGAAGAAAACTTCGTGGACTTTGCATTGATCCGGTCACGTTCTCAACATTTTGGCGCAGCCGGTATTAACTGTTAAAGATAGTGAACTGTTAAAAGTGCATTTACTCAACATTCGGAGTGTTTAGTCCGCATCAGCTCTGCAAAATAGGATTAGGGTGGTCGTAAATTACCTTAATATCCCTAATTCTTACAAAAGTGAACTGTTAAAAGGGCATTCATTTTGCATTCGAAGTGTTTGATGTGCATCAGTTCAGAAAAAAGGGTGGTCGTAAATTGCCATTTCCCTATTTTTACTTCAAATCGGGGTCAGCAACTGTATAAAACAAGCAACTGTATATAACAAGAATCAAGAGCGGATCCACATGCAAAGGAGAATTTTCAGTGTCCCAATACTACACACCCCAGAAGGAAGGAGGTTTGCCAGAAGAATCAACTCGCTTTCGCTTGAAGACAGCCTGACATCAGACGAAGAGGACGAAGTTTTTGTATCAGAAGGAAAGCAACATACATCACGCTGGAATAGCACCGGAAGGCTTCACCGCTCAGGAAGAACCTATCAACGTAAAATCCAAGTACAATCCAAGAGAGAAAAGTGTGCTGGTAAGCAATCGTCTTCTAAAAAACTAACTGTAGATAGTAAGAGGCATTTACTAACTAACTTATTATATGAAAATAAAATGGCTTTAGATTACAATAAGGTAAACCAATTGATTAATTTAAATATCCCAGTTTATTCGGGAGAAAGTTCCTATTTAAAAATGATCTCGAAATTTTTATAAAATGCTGTGAAAAAGTGTATGAGTGTCTAGTGGGTGATGAAGAAATTGAGTTATTTTTGCGACTAATTCCCACAAAACTAAGAGGTAAAGCATTTTCGGTTCTATGTGGGGAAACTTTCCAAAATTTTAACGAATTGAAAATTCTTTTAAATGAGAAATTTGCAGAAAATAAACCGTACAGAGCTTTGGTAGACGAACTACGATTAATTCACCAAATCCCTGGGGAAACAGTGAGTTCATTCGGTTTAAGAATTTATCAGAATTATCTTGCGTGTAAAAAACGGTTATATTTCTTGCGAGACAACGAAACTTCCTTAAAAAGCATTCTAGATAAGGCTGACAAAATTGAAGCCAGAGAAAAACAACTTTATCTGCAAAACTATCATTCCATTCTTTCCAACTTTAGCCAGCAATGTAATGTTAGCCACACTAAACTTAACGAAAATACGCTAGCAAGTACCCTTGCAACTAACAGTTTTCATTTTCAACCGGACTTTAATAGCACCCAATTGTCACAGCACCCTAACCAAATGGCTTCACCTCCAATCATAAAAACTGAGACTCCAAATAATTCTTTTTCTGGTCAATACGCTTCTTTTTCAGGTCAAAGCCCCTTTAGCAATCCTAGAGAAAATAATAATAGCAGAAATTGTCAAAAGTTTAATGCACCAAAAAATGAATATTTGAATACAATGAAATGCAATTATTGTAATCGAATGGGTCATTCTTTCGCACAGTGCCGAGTAAGAAAAAACTCTCCTTTATGCGTAAATTGTCGTGTTTACAGCCACAATGTACAAAATTGTTCACATGCAGGTGGAGCAACGTCAAATCAGGTTCATTCGTTTAGCAAAATCCAATCACGGGGTTTTAATGCAGGTAACAGATGTGAATTTTCCAAACGTCCGACCCACAATGTGCAGGACTGCCGTGCAAAACAAGAATGGGAACGCAAGAACTCTCATTTATATAGTACAAAGTCGGAAAACTAGTTCAGGGCCACCGAAGACACCACGGTCAAAGCCCGGTCAACACATTACAACGGTGTCCATCCCCTATAAACCCAAAATTTTCCATAAGGATTCCCGTGAACATATGTAACAAACACCAAGTAGAATTGTTAATAGACACCGGCGCAGATATAAATTTAATAAAAAAATCAGTTCTTACTAAATTTGCTAAAATTCATTGAAATAAATTGTGCTTTTGGCAAAGATAATACTTTAGGAAGTTGTGAAGGTATTATTAAAACACCTTCACCAAAAACTTGTGAATTCCACATTATAAAATATAACCCCAATATCCCAGGTGATGGTGTTTTAGGAAATAATTTTCTTTCACTGCATTGTAACATTGAAGGTCCAAATCAACTTTTAAGATTCCCAAAAACACAAATAAATCCAAGTGAATTTACATTCCCCTTAAAAAGGGTTTTACATGTATCCCCTCCAGATAAAATATCATTAAAGACAAAACCAGTACAAGCTGGCTCAATAAGCAGCTCTCCAGTTAAGCTAAGTTTGATCGACGATAAATTTGAGTCAGATGATCTTAAACGAACAGGGAAATCTACATTTTTAGTGAAGTCACACGAAGCAAGTTCCGATGTAAAGACCAAGGAAGCAAAGCATATGTCTGCTGTAGATTCACAAACCTCTACCCCGAAATACGATGAGACTCCGAGAGAAATTCGTATTCCGGCTAGAACAGAAAAAGTGATCCAAATACCCACTGACGCAGTGGGTGACATGGTCTGCTTATCCCAAGAAATTAGACCCGGTGTTTTTCTTCCAAATTGTTTAATTCGTCCCATGGATAAAAGGATTACGGTAAGTCTCCTTAATACAACAGAAGTTGAGCAAAGATTCGATAAAATTAACTTACGCTCTTTACCTGTGGCAGATTTCATCGTACATAAAATAAAAGATGTTCCAAACCAAACATACCTAAAAGGGCGCCACAAAGAATCCAAAATCAGTTCTAATACAAGCATTCTTTGTGCAGCAAAATTAGAAAATAATAGACTTAATTTAATAGAAAAAGAGGTTATTCATGACGGTCTTAATCCAGAGGAACAAGATGCTTTACTTTCAATTTGTAAAGAATTCCATGACATTTTTTACATCCCGGGAGATAAATTAACCCACACTAATGTTATCGAACACACAATTCCTATTAAAATTGACCATCCTCCTATTAACCAAAAAATGTATCGCTTGCCGGAAAAACAAAAAACAATTATTCAGGACCAAGTGCAAGATATGCTAAATAATGATATTATCGAACCTAGTAAAAGTCCATGGAATTCGCCATTGCTTGTGGTTCCAAAGAAAGACGGGGACCAGGGGGAGAAAAAGTGGCGTGTTGTAGTGGATTTCAGAAGACTTAATTCAATAACAATTGGTGATGCTTTCCCCTTGCCCAGAATTGAAGATATCCTTGACCAACTGGGTCATTCCCGCTATTTCACGACACTTGATTTAGCTAGCGGATACCATCAGGTTTTGGTTAGCGAGACTGATAGATCAAAAACAGCATTTAGTACAAATCTGGGACATTATCAATTTAAACGAATGCCTTTTGGACTATCAGGAGCACCAGCAACATTACAACGTCTATTTAGATGATATTGTTATATACGGTCGAAACTTAACTGACCACAATCAAAAATTAAGGGTAATTTTTGAGAAACTTCGTGAAAGCAACTTAAAACTTCAAACAAGCAAATGTCAATTCTTAAGAAAGGAGGTCATTTACCTTGGACATATATGCACAGAGCGAGGAGTTTTCCCAGACCCGTCGAAAACCAAATGTGTCCAAGATTTCCCGACCCCACGTACGGTTCGACAGGTGCAATCTTTTCTAGGTCTATCGAACTATTACAGAAAGTTCATACCAAATTTTTCAAAAATTGCGGAGCCTATTCAAAAACTTCTTCATAAAAACACAAAGTTTAAATGGTCCGATCAGTGCCAACACTCTTTTGAAACTCTCAAGCACGCCCTTGTGAATCCACCACTTCTAAAATATCCAGATTTTTCCAAGTTTTTTGTACTAACAACAGATGCTAGTGGAAAAGCACTTGGAGCTGTTTTATCTCAGGGAAAAATAGGCGGGGACCAACCAATTGCGTATGCAAGTCGTTCTCTGAATAAAGCCGAACGAAATTATTCAACAATTGAAAGGGAACTACTAGCAATTGTTTGGGCCGCGAGAAATTTTCGTTGTTACCTATACGGAAGAAACTTTACGGTCTATACCGACCACAAACCTTTGCTTGGAATATTCACCACAAAGGATCCAACATCTCGGTTAGTAAGGTTCCATCATAAGCTTTCAGAGTTCAATTATGAAATAAAATATAAACCCGGAAAATACAATAAAAATGCTGACGGACTTAGTCGGATTCCGCGAAGCGAAAATATAGAGGAAATATTACCATACGAGATCAGCGAAAATATCAATCAGAACAGGTTTGATTCGAGTACGGGAAACATACAAAGTAGCCAAGAACCCACAATCCAAGGAGACATAAGAAATGTAATAGTCAAGGCTCAAGTACATCACAGCATGGATTCCGATATTGAAAATGACTCAGTAAAGTCACCAGCGTGCCATGTAATGACACGATCGCAAAAGCTGAAAGCTTCATCCCAACAGCAATCCAAACCGGCAGACGTGAGTCGAAATTCTTCTCCGGCTACTAATACGAGTAGTCTTGATGAAGAAATATTGATCAGTAATACCGATTCTGATACCGGAAATCTCCTGGACCAAGCAGTATTATATCTTTGACTAACCCAGAAAATATAAATACTGTTCTGAAGGATTTCCACAACTCTGCCCTTGGAGGTCATAAAGGTGTGTATAAAACATACAAACGGATTAAAAACCAATATAGGTGGAAAAATATGATGAAAGATATCAACGAATATGTGAAGAAATGCTTAACTTGTCAAAAGAATAAATCTGGGAAACAGACAAAAATGCACATGATGATTAGTGACACTGCTCAAAAGCCATTCGAAAAGGTTTACTTAGATATCGTGGGACCTTTACCTGTTTCCGAGAGGGGTAATAAATATATACTTACGTTTTTAGATGATTTCACTCGTTTCTTTGACTGTTTTGCCATTGGTGATGCCGAGGCTATAACAGTTGCAAATTTTTTCTATAAAAACATAATTCTCCGTTACCAAATCCCTAAAAAAGTTGTTACAGATCAAGGTACTAATTTTACAAGCACCTTATTTAAAGAAGTATGTAAGCTCTTAAAACTTAAAAAAATGCAAACAACAGCGTATCATCCACAGTCGAATGGTGCCCTAGAAAGAGCACATGGTCCCCTAATTGATTACATACGAAGTTTTGTGGATAACAAGCCTGAAAAGTGGGATGAATGGTTAGCGGAAGCTGCGTATGTCCACAATAACACTATCCATGTTGGAACAAAAACGTCACCAATGGAAGCACTCTATGGTTTTTGTAATCCAGTCCCGACAAATCTAAAACAAGAACCGGAACCAATTTACAACTTTGATAGTTACTGCAACTATATCAAATATAAAATGCGAAAGGCACATAAAATAGCTCGCGAAAATCTTATAAAAAGTAAGGAGGTGTCTAAGAAATATTATGACCGCCACACAAATGCAATCAAACTGCATATATGTAGGTGATCAAGTTCTCCTACGAAATGCTCAAAAGAAACACAAACTCTCACCTATATGGACAGGACCATATGAGGTGAAAAAGGTCGATAATGAAATAAATTGCACTATCCAAATCGGGAGAAAGTTACGGCGTGTTCACAATAATCGACTTAAAATATTTTAGGAATAACTAAACTACTTTTCTTTCATAAATACTACAATAGTATCTATAGTTAAGGTTTATTTTCAGGAACAATGCTGCTCCTAGTATTACTTTGTATACCGTCGACTTTTTGCATGCGTCCCGAAATCCAGCAACTGAGCAATGCTGGTATCTTGTTCCAGCAAATGGGAAATGCTTTAATATACCAAGGCAAATGGACCTTAATAACGGAAGTAACGTTAGCAAATGAAACTGAGGTAATAGAGTTTATCGAAAATTGTGATAAAGTTGTCACTGAAATGTGTAATTTTTTAATAAGTAATGGAGATCAAAATAACTCTTGTATGTATTGGCATACAGAAATTACTAGGACAGTTAGAATAATAAGAGATAAGATAGATAGCATACAATTATATTTAGTCAAGTCTAAAATGAAAAGGGAAATTCTTGATGGCATTGGTAGAATTTCTAAGTTTTTATTCGGAACAATGGATGATAGGGACGCTGCAAATATTTATGAACGCCTAAAAAAACTTGAAACTGATGACAAGGAAAATTTACATTTAATATCAAGGCAAATAACTGTTGTTAAATCAAGATTTAATACAGTAGATAGCATTTTGAAAAATCTGACCCACCACCAAATTGATTTGGAACGCAGGTTGGCACACTTTTCTAGTAAGTTAAGTTTGGAATTGCAAAACATTACGGCTGAGCTTCAAATTGTTCATATCCAAGCACAGTTTAACGAAATTACAATCCTCATGTTACTTAAATTACAAAAAATTTACTTTCATCTCGCCGAAGAGAACACCGTCTCTACAGCTCTACACCAAAAAAAATTACACCCAGCAATTCTATCTGGGCAAGATCTTCTCAAAAGTTATCAAGAAATAACAAAAACAGACTTCGGTCACCCATTATTGAACGACCTCTCTGTATTGAGTCAAGTAATTGACGTGGACTACTTACAAACTAATAATAATTTCCTTATTCGTATACAAATTCCTCTAACGGAAACTACTGATTATACAATAAATAAAATTTATCTCCTACCAATACCCATTTCAAAAACACGCTTTTATTTCCTAGATATTCAAACGGGTTATATACTTAATAATACTAGACAACGACATTATTTGGAGTTTTCAGAGCAAGATTTTAGAGCACAATGCACGTCCTACACATCGGCAAATTATACACACATAAACGTATGTAAACAAAATCAACCTAAATTTATAGGACAAGATAAAAATAATTGTCTTATAAATATATTTGATAATCCATTCATAGAACACCCGTTCTGCCCTCATCGAACTACAGAACAAAACAGAGATTTTCTTATTAAAATGAAACAAAAAAATATGTGGCTCTATAATTTCCAACAAGAAATTAGTATCATGATTCGCTGTAAGGGAAACAGTTTTCGTGAAACGTTACATGGTCAGGGAATTCTTACTCTGAAAGGAAGTTGTTCTTATCAAATGGGTGCGTACGAAATACCATTCGAAACCCATTACGAACAAACTGTTCCTATTAGGGAACCAGAACACTACAATATCCCCAAATTAAGAATTGGTCCAAATTTCTTAAAGAACATTGAAGGTCCCAAATTCGAAACCTTTAACTCTGACATAGTACACAACAGCGACTACTTAAATGCACTCAAGTCAAGTAGTAAAGCATTAGACGAGTTAGAAAAAGAGGTAAACCTAATTAAATTAACACGAGACTCCAAGCAACGAAGCATCCAAAGCCACGTCAACTCTGCGGTATGTGCCCTGTTCATCCTCTCTTTCATCGTAATGTTTGCGATTTACTATCGAAAAAGATTACTTAAACGAAAAATACCGATCCACGCAAACTCACAGCTAGTGGTTAGCTTTCCCCACGAAGAATCAAAAAGCTCTGAAGTTATAGACGAAACAGTAGATCTCCATAAAATATCCAAAGCCACAACCTCAACTTCCGATGATTCACCCAGTAGGTCAAATAAGAAAATAAGGTCATTTAGGATTAAAATTTAGGCCATGAAATGATAAGTAAATAAAATGTGTATACAATAATAATGTCCAAAGCAGTCAGCTAAAATTAATTTTTTTTTCAAATTATGTGATGTTTACAAAAAAGAAAAAAAAATTGTTTTGGTTATAAAATTAATTTAAGTTTATCTCTTTTCATGTAGCATAAAATGTATGTAATGTAATGTAATGTAATGGCTTAAAAACTCTTTACACATTTATTAACAAAAAGAAAAAAAAATGTTGTAGTTGGTTTCATTAATATATATATATATTATACAAAAGTATGTAAAATTAACAATTAATTAATTATTAACTCTCTAAGTTTCAAAAATGTAACCTCTTGGAAAGGAAAATATTCCCAGAGAAATTTTTTTCTTTTCTATGGGGGTGAGGGATGTTAGGTAATTAAATTAAGAGCTTTGCTTTTGCAGCTTTGGACGTGCTTTCGCAACCATACGAGCATGATAAATACAAAACGCAGCTTTAAATGTTTCACGTGCTTTCGCAATCATATGGAATTTGCTTCACCAAAGTAGAACAAGTAAACAAGAACTTTACGTTGAGCAAGCTTTTCCGATGGCGAAAGCGCGTGAATGTGCTGAGGTCATTATTGGCACACGATCGATTTGAGGTCTTGGGGTTCGTGAAAAAGTAGAAGATTAACCGCGAAGGAATTAAGTTTAAGCTTTATCGTTTTGAGTGGAAGTAGAAGATCAACCGCGAAGGAGTTAAGTTTAAGCTTTATCGTTTTGAGTAGAAGTAGAAGATCAACCGCGAAGGAGTTAAGTTTAAGCTTTATCGTTTTGAGTTAAAATAAAAGATCAACGGCTAAGGAGCTAAGTTTAAGTTTGATTCGGTTGGATTGAGTTTAAATAAAAAGTTTAAAGTTGAAAGAGTGTCGTTTTGTTTTTCCTGAAGAAAACTTCGTGGACTTTGCATTGATCCGGTCACGTTCTCAACACGACCATTCTGAATCGATTGGCACTATCAGAAAATATCGAAATTTTGGTCCCTGAACTCTGACTGCTACTGGGCCCAGAATTTGCATCAAAACAAGTGTTTTATAGGTAAAAAGAATTGATGCTGGTGGTATAGGGCAAAATTGCAGTTTAGGTACTACTTCAAATAGGCTGAAACTTTAATCGCGTTTATCTCGCAAACTACGCGTTCCCGGGCCTTATTTGCCCCTTCGGGGTTTCTAAGGGGTATGAATCGACCATTCTGAATCGATTGGCGCTATCAGAAAATATCGAAATTTTGGTCCCTGAACTCTGACTGCTACTGGGCCCAGAATTTGCATCAAAACAAGTGTTTTATAGGTAAAAAGAATTGATGCTGGTGGTATAGGGCAAAATTGCAGTTTAGGTACTACTTCAAATAGGCTGAAACTTTAAACGCGTTTATCTCGCAAACTACGCGTTCCCGGGCCTTATTTGCCCCTTCGGGGTTTCTAAGGGGTATGAATCGACCATTCTGAATCGATTGGCGCTATCAGAAAATATCGAAATTTTGGTCCCTGAACTCTGACTGCTACTGGGCCCAGAATTTGCATCAAAACAAGTGTTTTATAGGTAGAAAGAATTGATGCTGGTATAGGGCAAAATTGCAGTTTAGGTACTACTTCAAATAGGCTGAAACTTTAATCGCGTTTATCTCCCAAACTACGCGTTCCCGGGCCTTATTTGCCCCTTCGGGGATTCTAAGGGGTATGAATCGACCATTCTGAATCGATTGGCGGTATCAGCAAATATCGAAATTTTGGTCCCTGAACTCTGACTGCTACTGGGCCCAGAATTTGCATCAAAACAAGTGTTTTATAGTTAAAAAGAATTGATGCTGGTATAGGGCAAAATTGCAGTTTAGGCACTACTTCAAATAAGCTGAAACTTTAATCGCGTTTATCTCGCAAACTACGCATTCCCGGGCCTTATTTGCCCATTCGGGGTTTCTAAGGGGTATGAATCGACCATTCTGAATCGATTGGCGCTATCAGAAAATATCGAAATTTTGGTCCCTGAACTCTGACTGCTACTGGGCCCAGAATTTGCATCAAAACAAGTGTTTTATAGGTAAAAAGAATTGATGCTGGTATAGGGCAAAATTGCAGTTTAGGTACTACTTCAAATAGGCTGAAACTTTAATCGCGTTTATCTCGCAAACTACGCGTTCCCGGCCCTTATTTGCCCCTTCGGGGTTTCTAAGGGGTATGAATCGACCATTCTGAATCGATTGGCGCTATCAGAAAATATCGAAATTTTGGTCCCTGAACTCTGACTGCTACTGGGTCCAGAATTTGCATTAAAACAAGTGTTTTATAGGTAAAAAGAATTGATGCTGGTATAGGGCAAAATTGCAGTTTAGGTACTACTTCAAATAGGCTGAAACTTTAATCGCGTTTATCTCGCAAACTACGCGTTCCCGGGCCTTATTTGCCCCTTCAGGGTTTCTAAGGGGTATGAATCGACCATTCTGAATCGATTGGCGGTATCAGAAAATATCGAAATTTTGGTCCCTGAACTCTGACTGCTACTGGGCCCAGAATTTGCATCAAAACAAGTGTTTTATAGTTAAAAAGAATTGATGCTGGTATAGGGCAAAATTGCAGTTTAGGTACTACTTCAAATAGGCTGAAACTTTAATCGCGTTTATCTCGCAAACTACGCGTTCCCGGGCCTTATTTGCCCCTTCGGGGATTCTAAGGGGTATGAATCGACCATTCTGAATCGATTGGCGGCATCAGAAAATATCGAAATTTTGATCCCTGAACTCTGACTGCTACTGGGCCCAGAATTTGCATCAAAACAAGTGTTTTATAGTTAAAAAGAATTGATGCTGGTATAGGGCAAAATTGCAGTTTAGGTACTACTTCAAATAGGCTGAAACTTTAATCGCGTTTATCTCGCAAACTACGCGTTCCCGGGCCTTATTTGCCCCTTCCGGATTTCTAAGGGGTATGAATCGACCATTCTGAATCGATTGGCGCTATCAGAAAATATCGAAATTTTGGTCCCTGAACTCTGACTGCTACTGGGCCCAGAATTTGCATCAAAACAAGTGTTTTATAGGTAAAAAGAATTGATGCTGGTATAGGGCAAAATTGCAGTTTAGGTACTACTTCAAATAGGCTGAAACTTTAAACGCGTTTATCTCGCAAACTACGCGCTCCCGGGCCTTATTTGCCCCTTCGGGGTTTCTAAGGGGTATGAATCGACCATTCTGAATCGATTGGCGCTATCAGAAAATATCGAAATTTTGGTCCCTGAACTCTGACTGCTACTGGGTCCAGAATTTGCATCAAAACAAGTGTTTTATAGGTAAAAAGAATTGATGCTGGTATAGGGCAAAATTGCAGTTTAGGTACTACTTCAAATAGGCTGAAACTTTAATCGCGTTTATCTCGCAAACTACGCGTTCCCGGGCCTTATTTGCCCCTTCGCGGTTTCTAAGGGGTATGAATCGACCATTCTGAATCGATTGGCGCTATCAGAAAATATCGAAATTTTGGTTCCTGAACTCTGACTGCTACTGGGCCCAGAATTTGCATCAAAACAAAGTGTTTTATAGGTAAAAAGAATTGATGCTGGTATAGGGAAAAATTGCAGTTTAGGTACTACTTCAAATAGGCTGAAACTTTAAATGCGTTTAATTCTGAATCGATTGGCGCTAACAGAAAATATCGAAATTTTGGTCCCTGAACTCTGACTGCTACTGGGCCCAGAATTTGCATCAAAACAAGTGTTTTATAGGTAAAAAGAATTGATGCTGGTATAGGGCAAAATTGCAGTTTAGGCACTACTTCAAATAAGCTGAAACTTTAATCGCGTTTATCTCGCAAACTACGCGTTCCCGGGCCTTATTTGCCCCTTCGGGGTTTCTAAGGGGTATGAATCGACCATTCTGAATCGATTGGCGGTATCAGAAAATATCGAAATTTTGGTCCCTGAACTCTGACTGCTACTGGGCCCAGAATTTCAAATAGGCTGAAACTTTAATCGCGTTTATCTCGCAAACTACGCGTTCCCGGGCCTTATTTGCCCCTTCCGGATTTCTAAGGGGTATGAATCGACCATTCTGAATCGATTGGCGCTATCAGAAAATATCGAAATTTTGGTCCCTGAACTCTGACTGCTACTGGGCCCAGAATTTGCATCAAAACAAGTGTTTTATAGGTAAAAAGAATTGATGCTGGTATAGGGCAAAATTGCAGTTTAGGTACTACTTCAAATAGGCTGAAACTTTAAACGCGTTTATCTCGCAAACTACGCGCTCCCGGGCCTTATTTGCCCCTTCGGGGTTTCTAAGGGGTATGAATCGACCATTCTGAATCGATTGGCGCTATCAGAAAATATCGAAATTTTGGTCCCTGAACTCTGACTGCTACTGGGTCCAGAATTTGCATCAAAACAAGTGTTTTATAGTTAAAAAGAATTGATGCTGGTATAGGGCAAAATTGCAGTTTAGGTACTACTTCAAATAGGCTGAAACTTTAATCGCGTTTATCTCGCAAACTACGCGTTCCCGGGCCTTATTTGCCCCTCCGGGGTTTCTAAGGGGTATGAATCGACCATTCTGAATCGATTGGCGCTATCAGAAAATATCGAAATTTTGGTCCCTGAACTCTGACTGCTACTGGGCCCAGAATTTGCACCAAAACAAGTGTTTTATAGGTAAAAAGAATTGATGCTGGTATAGGGCAAAATTGCAGTTTAGGTACTACTTCACGCAAGGCTCCTTTTTGCTTTCGACTGCATTCGGGGGTCTAGAGACTCTTCTGTTCTCTTGGCTTGTTTTGGCTTGTCGGTTCCGACTCGCTCCTTGAGGAATAACGACTTTCTTCAATTACCTTTTCATCACACGAATTATGGATTAAATGAGCCTATCACGTTAATTCTTCTTTTGATTGCATTGATTTTCATCTATCGCTTAATCAAGTGAGGAGTCAGCTTTGTTGAGGTTACTTTTTGCTTTTCACTTCTTACTTTTCAATTTATCTACTTTTTATATATCTTTTATACACTTTAATATTTTCATATTCTATTCATATATTCTCTCGTTACCTTTAATTTTATATAGTTTATTATATTGTTGTTATTTAGTTTTTTAATGTATTGTTCTTATTTTTTTCTTTTTCTTTTTTCTCTTGTAGTAATCAGCATTTTAATGAAATATTGTAAATAAATAAATAAATTAATTAATTAACGAAGGAATTGAATTGCAATAATCGGAATTTTTAATCGGTTAAGCTTTTGGGCACACTTGATCGAATGTAATGTCCCAACCTTCGACTGATTTATGTGCTTGACCACCATTTGATATTGTCCAAATCAATGAGGATCCTTTTACCCCTCAGCTGAAGATTCTCTAATTAGTTCAATGCTTGTATCAAAATTTCTTGGAGAATACCCAGTTATAACTGGAAGTATCCCACCTTCAGTCATCCAGAATTTTCTTGTATCCTTCATCTTTATCCTGAGTGCTGCTCCATTGTTCAGTTTATCATAATTTATTTTATTTAATACTTTATTAGGTTCAGCATTATGCTCTTTTTACACGATTGGAAAGGCATATTTAACTTTGTGGGATTCTTTATTCTCTCACAACGTCCAACCGGGTCAATGGATTTTAGTTAAAGAGTTGTCATTAGATTCGTCTTCAGTCCGAAAGTGTAATCTGTTACACTGTGTAGTGTCAAGAAAACAAATATGGTGGTCATATTGATGTCGTATGTGTATTTTTTTTAAAAACAAAGTATTAATAAAAAAAAGTAAAAAAGTAAAAAAAGTGAACAAAAAGATGATAACAAGATGAAATATAATTTTTTACCCTCGGCTTGAAATGGTCGCGGTTCCCTCCAATGCTCCCTGAAAAGTGATAGAAAATGTCGCAGCCATTCTAAAATGCATGCATACATAATATTCGCATATTGAACGGAAAAGCCTGATGCCTCTGACAATAATACGTTGTCATTTTATAGCATGAATACTAGAGTACCCACTATATTTTTCCACCTTCCAATGCTGTCGTGTGGCTGAGAACCGTGACCATTTCAAGCTGAGAGTAAAGGATTTTTATTTCATCTTGTGTTCATTTCTTTATTCGCAGAAGTGGAAATGAAAATGTACAAAGAGTTCCTAATGAATGCTTTATCCTCCTAAAGTTGCTAACAACAGTTAACTTTTAGTTGCCTATGTTTTAATCTCTGGTATTTTGCATTTTTAAAGCATAAAACTAAACAGGAATTAGAGCCTCTGAGCGAGTTAGAAAATTACGGAAGTGGGAAATGATTTAAGATTTCGTACTGTTGTTTGTCAAATATAAGTGTCAAACTAACAGTGGAGTCTGAGTTGAATTAATTGGTTGAGTGATACGATGCTAACGCATCATGGAGTCCGTCCCCTGGGCTTTGACTACATTATAAAAAATTCATAAAGAATTCATCGTGTTGGAAATAGTTAAGAGTTAATACTTGTATGCTATTAGATGTAAAAATGCTTAAAAATATTTTAGAGTTATTTGCTGTTGTATGTAAATCTATAAAAAAAAGACAAATATAGTGATGAAGTGTGCTGTGTACTGCCATAAAAATAACGCAAGGAAAATCTTTTTTCAGGGCAGTTAATGCTTTATAATCTTTAATGTCTCTTTATTTATAATACTGATAGTACAACCGGCGGTAGTAATGTATAATAATAAATTATTTGTTGTCCCCTAGAGCTTTCTTTAAATTTTTAATCTAGGCAATTTAATGTGCAATATCATGTGCAAGAAGAAATTGAGACGGAGTTGGATCAATTGGTTGAGCGTAATGCCATGGTTCCCGGTTTCGAGACCATGTCTCCCCGTGGGTTTTTACTATTAAATTAAAATATCCACTCCGTCTCTGGGCTGTTGTCTAGCTCACAGCAATGCAAAAACAAGACGTTCAAGTTTCCTTACTCTTCTTACGCTAATTCCCTTCCGACCGAAGAAATGCGAACGCATTAAAGGGTTGTCCCCTTTACTTTGGCCACACCTTAAAAAAATTTTACATGTACTTACCCGTTTTCTGTTTCATAACATTCTTTGAATGGCGCAATGAGAATAATTTTCCTGATATCATTACTCGCCCACATGCAATAATTTACCCGGATATTACCGAATTACGAAGGAAAATTCCATTTTAATAGCTCATTCGTTTGAGCAGGGAATTACCAGGTTGACCTCCTAATTAGTTTTGTTGACCTATTCTTTGAAAAGGAGATATTCAAAAAACAAAAATTATTGCTATCTTCACCTTTTTTTTTCAAATTTTATGAGATTCGAAAATCGGAAGCCACATCGATTGACCATCGTTTAACCACGTAGATCCACCCCATAAAATTGTTGACCCATCCGTTGAAAAAGTTATAAAAAAATTTGTTTTGACATAATTTTTTTTAATAATATCAGCTGCTCAATGATTTCTACTTTTTTTACCCCACCTTCATACATTTTTTTAACACTCCTGTAAACTCTTCTAATCCATTAAAGAAGTGTTTGCCAAGGTCCTGGACAATTCTCTTGGCTAGTCCCGGGCATTCGCAAAGTAAATGCTGAATGCTTTCAACTTCTACCTGGCAACTCCGATAGAAGTCATCGGCAGAAATACGCGTACGGACGGCATTGACCCGTTATAATCGCAGATCGTTACAATTGCCCTCGGGTAGCTGACCAGCTTTCAGGTCAATCTCTATTTTAACTGAAATTAAACACCGTCCGATTGATCTGTCTATTTGTGAAACTTTCAGCTGCCCTCCTGTAGGGTACTCCCACAGACTGCTCGTACAGTCGCGTGATTTCCCAGTTTCTCATGTATCTGTCGGCTTTGCTTCCGTCCATTGACAAACATACATGTCTACTCCATGAAATCTTAATAATCTTAAATAAAATTAATTAAATCTTCATAGCCCCCAGTTTTGACGTTGTTACCGGCATCCTTTATCTTCAAAAAAGTGTAAGTGCACATCTATATTCCAATGTTCTTAAAAGAGGCTACTTGATCTAAAATCCTTAGCCATCATATTAACTTTAAAAAATTACTAAAAACTAAAAAAATTACTATGTCACTAACTAATTTCAACTAAAAAATTACTATCATCTACTTTGGAGTATCAACTCATATTCCGTTTGAAGCATAATTGAATCTGCATGGAGCTTTAAGAGCAAGCTAAGTGCTTTTCAATTTACATATATTTATATCCCAATTGTAATATAAATTATATTCGATGCCAACATTCTTGATTCTTTGAGTCGTGAAAGATCAAGTGGCGCTCATATTATTATCTTACACTTCAAACGGACCGACACTCCGTCTCCACTGAGTAATTGCCGGCAAGGTTACGTAACGCAAATAGTAGCATTACAAACTTGCACTTGACTGATATATTTTTTTTTAAAGTTGATGCCATGAATTGAGTTCAGCTCTAGCAGTAAATAACTATCAAGATAACTTTTAATATTCATAGGCAGCTTATCTCAGGTAGCGGAGGGTGGCATCAAGACCCGATCCGTACCGGAGAAATTTTAATAAATATGATTTGCATTATGTTCGATGTTCTTCAACTGTAATTTTAAAGGTACAAACTGTACGAAATTTCTTTTATAGTTCAATTTTTAGACTTTAAATCTTCACCCATTAGGGTAAGAGGAATTTAGATTTAGTTTTTGAGTGACAGTGAAATTTTAAACGTGTTTTTCTCAAAAATACGTTTTCGTACACGGTGTCCACTTTTAAAAACCACCAGGTGGATTAAGATGAAATTAATTTTAACAAAACCATCTATTTTGTTTAAAAAACTAAGGAGCGATTTTTTTTATAAAAATTCAGAAAAAAATTGCAGAGGATTCGATCAGGCTCAAGATAAACTGTCAAGCTAACAATTTTGTTTTTTATTTTAATTGATTTTAAACGAATCACCAAGAAGTACTGATGGCCACAGCAAAGCACTTTTACACGAGAGAGGAGCGCAGAATTATTTTTTTTTTAAATTTTCGTGAAGGTTCCTTAAAATATAGTGTAAAAACTTCTTATTACATAATAAATAAAAAACACTATGCAACAGTTACAGTACAAAGTTCTTGAAAAATGTCTATTTATCACATTTAATTTAATTAGGTGCGATAGTGATTTCAGACATACAGGTGGTCTATGCATATTATATAAAAAAAGGTTTACAATTTGAAGTTATGAAGAAAATTTCTATAGATGAAGTGATATCGTTGCTGGTAATTAAGGGGGTCCTCTACTCTCGCCGTTTCAAAAAACAGATTTTTTTTTTAATTTCAGTCTATATGTATCTAAGAATACGCTACAGAAAGGATTTCGTGAAAATCACATTCCTTTGCATGTTTCTGGGAACAGAAAGGTACCCGTCTCCGGCCGTTTGCGAGAAACTAAGCTCGGCGCACCACGACGGCGCTTTTCCAATTAAAAATCATTGTCTTAAGAATTTACTGGTCCGTTCTTCAGAAGAATGTGGACAACCAAGAACATCAACGTGATGAGGAAGGAGAACTCTACGGCCCCGGTATAGCAGATTAACTCGTAAGTTACTACAATCAAGTTATACACCGTAATTTATCATTAAACGCGTTTCCCCGAAAGTAGTGTTTTTTTTAGCTGCCGAGTAAGACTTCTCATAAAAGTATTGGTCCGATTTCAATAATTTTTTTTTCTTCAATTGTTCAGAAAACATACCGCTATGTTTTCCCGAGTACGATTTGCAAAATTTTATTTTGTTCCATTTTTATAGCCTCTAATAGGTCAAAAAATGACGTAAAAATTGGAAATTTTTACAAATTGTTGCATAACTTTTACAAATTGCAAAATAAAAAAAATCTGTCTCGGGAAAACATAGCCAACGTAACTATGATTATAAAGAATATCAATTTTCAGATTACAGATTACCAAATTGGCCACAACTTTGCTTAAGCGGGACCCATGCAGTTAGAGAGTTATTTTTTTTCGTTTTCAAAAGAAAATTGAAAAGTCAAAACATGTATCTTCGAAATAAAAAAAAACCGCTCAATTTCAGGCCTCGAGAGTAGAGAACCCCCTTAAGTTGTATTTAAATGATCTGGCAATGGATGTGGCTGTGGTGTATAAATCTCCGAGCACATCGAATAGGAAATTCTGTGATAAGTTTGGGGAATGGCTTGATGAATTGCAGGAATATAATAAAGACTTTGTTATTTCTGGAGATATGAATATTGATTGGTGTGACAATAGATTTCGTACAGGGACGAATTGCAGATTCAACTGGTGTCGGAACCAACTAGAATAACTAGTATGACAAAGAAAATAATTGACTATGTCATATCGAACTGTAAGGAAGCAAAAGCAACGGTAGCTCCTGAAATAAACATACATAAGTGATCATGTAACTTTTGTTATAGTTGAACTGTAGATATTGTTTCAAAAATGGGGAAAAGATAATGGGAATCATGAAGTATGATAAGCGGAAATTTATTTACTAGATTGTCAGCAGCGATATTTTCAATATAAAAAGGGTCGACGATCCGGATAAAATTGCCAGTACGTTTCAGGATGAATCCATTAGAATATTAAATAAATTCTTGCACAACATAAAAGTGAAATAATAATCGCGAAAACCGAACATATAAAATGGAAGATAATTAATTCAACTGATCAAAAATCAATGTGGAAAACAATTAAGACATATGTATGTGCTAGGAGAAAGAAGGAGTTCGGCTGATGGTATTGTATTTAACGGAGGATGTGTAAAGGATAATAATGAGATAGCGAATGAAATCAACAAGTTTTTTGTGACAAGCATTTTAGAAATTAATAGTGCAATTGGCAACTATACATTCAATAATTTGGTCGATGACACTAGCTACCGTTTTAAATTGAACCAAGATAACATTATTGAAGTGTTGAAATTAATAAATCAGAAGAAAGACTTTAATTACTTAAGTGCGAATATGATTTGTGATGCGGTTGAAATCAGTGGTCTTATTTTGGTGAACCGTGTTAATCAGTCTATGAACCGAGGAAATTTCCCCAGCTCGTAGAAGGAATCAAGGGTGACCCCAATCGAAAAAATAAATGGTCCAATAGGTGTGAAACTTTTAGACCATTGATCGCTTTACCAGTTTATGAAAGAGTGATCGCAAAAATTGTTAAAAATCAGTTGGAAGAATATTTCAAAAGCACTAACCTTCGAAAGCCAGTGAGGATTTAGAAAAAAACGTTCTTTTGAATCGGCTCTAAACTACGCAGTAGATGAAAGGAGAAAATTGTGGACAGAACAAAAAGTTATAGCGGTATTCCTGGACCTAACGACAGCTTTTGAAACTATAGATAGGAAAATACTATTAAAAAAGCTATATAGTTATGGTATTGCAGACAAGGAGTACCTACGACTGGTCCAGAAGTTGATGGAAGTCTTGATGGAAGGAAACAAAAAACTATGGTGAACGATTTTATTATTATTTGTTTACTGTATTCATAAATAACATAAATAAGGTTATTGAGCACTGTGAACGGGCTCATGGTTTCTAATGAAGATTATAGTCCAAACTCAGTTTTAGATAATGAATTAATTGAGCAGGTAAACGAAATTAAGTACTTGGGTGTTGTGATAGATGGCAAATTAAAATTTGGTTTACATTTGGATTATACCTATAGTGAAAAAAATTTCTAAGAAGATTGGCTTTTGTAAAAGAATTAGAAAAAGACAAAAGTTAATGTGCGCAATAAACGTGTATAACGTGATGATAAAACCTCACTTTGAGTATTGTTCTACGATATTGTAACTGTGCATCGAAAGCAATAAACTGAGGATGCAACGTCTACGAAATAGAGCTATGAGATCTATATTGAAGTGCAATAGATATACATCGATAAGTAATCGATTTCCAAGTATATATACGCAACTCGCTGGATAATGATTTATAAACTGTCTTAGTACTACTTGATTTTACAAAAGCATTCGATTCTGCGAATCATAGGTTGCTTTTATCAAAACTGCATAAAATGTATAACTTTTCACACTCATCCACTTAGATTATATCTGATTTCCTTTCAAACCGCTCTCAGTTTGTGAAAGCTGGGGATGAAAAGTCCAAGTGGATTAAAATCATACGTGGTGTTTCACAAGGTTCAATGCCTAGACCTCTTCTTTTTGTCTTATTCATCAATGATCTTCCTGATGTTGTTACGTTACCGGGATATTATAGTATCTAAAAAAAAAGAGATTAACGAATATTTATGAAATGAAATCAATTACGTACCTGTTATATTATGTGTTGTATAGTCAAAAAAAAAAAAAAGAGAGATCGTTGTTGCTGTAGAACCTTTTTTTTCCAGGTTAATTTTAAACACTCCGGGAGTAGCCCATTCAGGGGATCATGAAGGTGTGAAGGTATCTTTTTTTCGGAGGGTTTCAGAGGCAGAAAGGCGGCGAATGGGAAAGCAGAATTTCAACACTTGGAATACCAACAACTACAGACAAGGACATCGCCAAGACAATTAGAAAAATTAACATTTGTTTTTAAACATATATATGCCTGTGTAAGGATGGATGTACGACAGTGCGGGAGACGCATGAAGGATCTTTTTTTTGTATTAACTAAACGGTAGGAAAAGGCACTTAACTTATAATTAAGAATAAATAAGGTAGTCGAGGCAGAAAACCCATTAAACGGTCATTATTTCCTCCTGTATTCTTTAACCTAACCTCTCGACATTTTAATCGCCAATATATTTTTAACCTTTATATTCTCAAGGACGGCGACTACTGCTAAGAAACATCCTTATCCCCAAATTGCAATTAATATATAAAATATTGGTTTTATAATTGGCATCGGGCATGAATATTCCACGTGGTATTGCTGTCAAGCAAGCCCTTCGGTGAACAAAATTTCATCATACGAACACCTAGGAATTTTTCCAGGTAGTTGGATATGTTCCCTAAATCAAAAGGAACATTTTTGATGAAAAAAAAGGAATATTATTTTTCCGAAAAGGAATCCGATTGGAAGGTGCATCCCGATTGCCAAGTTATTGGAATTTATTTCCAATAGTGGGTAAAAATCAATATAAGCCGGCATTGTGTGAGTGGTAGTCAGTCGGTGTTAAGAATTTACAAGTTGCAAATCATAGTATATTTATAATCAAGTAATTCTTTTGAGTTGGGAGGTTAGCAAAGGATATAGGAGGACTCCGAAAAGTCGCAGGAACTCATCAAAGTTAAGTGGAAAGTCCTAACGTTTTTCTTTTATATAAATTTTCAATCTGGACTAATTAATTGATTTCATATCGTTTGCTTTCCTTTGTTTTTCTTGTTGATAACTTCATGCGTGGCTTAAGCTAGTCTTTTACAGTAATAAATATTCAATTTTGTTCTTTAACTTTTTTTTCCTAATCATTCGTTTTTTTTTTACTTTTATAAAGAAATATATTTAATTGATTCCATCTTGGAAGCCTCAATTTGTTTATGTTTTCGTCGAGTTTATGTACTCTAAAACCATATGGCGCCCAACTTAGTGTGTGATAAAAATATACCCAGCCCTTCGCTGTGCTAGTCCTGTTACTACAAGGGGGTAGTAACATAAATTTTGGCGCCCAACGTGGGGCCTATAATTGATATAAGGGTGGAAATATTGATAGCATAAAAGTGCAAATTAAATTGCTGTGGAAGAAGATTAAAATTGTGTCAAAGTGCAGAAGTGACATTGGAATTTTGTATTGGAAACAAGTGCAAGAGCAGGAAATTACCAACTGAGTGAAACAGTTGATGAGTGAAAGTGTCCGACATATTAATAAAGAGTTGCTATAATAAGGTTGCGAAACATAAAAGTGCCCACATTTACGAAAGTGTTTAGAAACATGCACCTGTAGCAAGATGTGTATGATGCTATTGTCTTTTCACTTACCTTATATACCTTTCTTTTGAATTTATTCTATTTCCTCTCATTTACGTATTGAAAGCTATTTTGGTGCATCATCATTTTGGAAATCCACGCAAATAGTTTTGTTACACTTTCACATTATCACAGCACTTTTGCTCTGCTATTTTATGTTAATACTTAATCGATTGAGTAACACCACTTTTATTTCCACACACTTGAAAGACACTCTAATTTATTTTTTTTATCGATAATTACCTTAAGAAAGCATAATTTTTACGATAAACTATACTGTTTTGCTGTAAAAAGCCACGTTTTGAACCGCGCGTACTAACGATTGAAAGCAAACTCCGTATGAACCTCACAAAATAGTAAAATAACGGATTACATTTGTCGGTCATTAATAGCAAGTTCATTGAGAGAGAGAAAGAATAACAAGCTATTAATTCTGTTCAATACTGATCAATAGCTGAATCTGCAAAGTGAATTTTTGCCAGTTGCTAGCTTAACTAAACTACCAGTATTGAGCCATCGGGTAGAATATTCTCTGGTTTATTTTTTTTTTGCTATGAATTATTTTGATTTGCGTTTATTGTGACGGGATGTGTTGATATTTTTGCAAATTTTTCATAATCTATGACGTCGCTATTTTACCTACCCAGAGTTGTTTTTTTTACCGACAACCCAATATTTGAGTTTTGATTATGCCTCTTCTCACCTTTATTGGTCGATATACATACATTTTAAACTTAAACGTTCTGAATTAATTTTTTTTAAGAAAACTTAGGTATTGATGAATGGAATAAAATTTCGGACTTTCAGGCTTTACTAGATATAATTGCTTTTTTTTAAATTCGCTACATATAATTTTCTTATGCGCTTTTGCAATTTAAGAATGCATGTTCGGTTGAATTATTTGGCGAAGAAAATATTTGGGAAATATTTTTAGCGGTTTTTCTTGGTAATCGTGATCCGTTTGGAGTTTTTCTCGGGCCAGTTATATAGTTTATTTTTAGAATAAGGGTTTAAATATTAATATTGGGGTAGCTCCAATGAATGATATTCATATTTAGGAGTTATTTACTTTAGGTTGCGTAAGATTTACTGTATAGGATTGTTAATTAGGGTAACCTTTCCGCGCAAAAATTAGGGGAGAGCTAATCCTAGCATTGGGCTCTTTACAGACTAAAGCTGAAGGCGGTGATGAGGATAGCGACTGCTCAGATACGGCTGAAGAACTGTCTACAACAACTGCTATTTTAACTAGCACACGCGCACGTGTTTATTTATACAAATGGGGTATACAATTTTCTGGCGAGCATGGACAATCTTTGAATTCCTTTTTAGAGAGGGTTAATGAACTTGCTGAAGCTCGTGGTGTCACTAAAGGACAGCTGTTTCGGTCCGCACTTGACCTCTTTACAGGCCGCGCTCTAATATGGTATAGAGCAAATAAAGTTCTATTTCATTCATGGTCTGAGCTAGTATTGGAAATGAAGAAAGAGTTCTTACCTGTGGATTACGATGATAAACTCTTAGAAGAGATTAAAAGAAGGACGCAAGGCAAGGACGAAACAATAGGAACTTACGTAGCTATAATGTGTAGCATGTTTTCTCGCCTAAGTACACCATTAGTAGAGGAACAAAAATTAAGAATACTGAAACGCAATGTCTCGCCGTTTTATCAGACCCAACTGGGGTTAACTGAGATAGGATCTACACAAGATCTAGTGAATCTGGGGCGACGGCTTGAATCTGTTCGTTCATCGGTAGAATCGTTTGCACCCCCGCCTTCGAAGAGAAACAACCATTTATTGGAACCCGATTTAGCCTATGTTAACACAGAACTGCCACGAGTTTCCTTTGTAGGGAGTGCTAGATCTAACTCCGCTAACCAACCTAAGTGTTTTAAATGCGGTAGACAGGGTCATCTTGCAAGATTTTGTCAGAAGAATATTCGATGTTTTGGTTGTGGAACTGAAGGCGTCATTCGCCTAAGCGGCGAATCGAGCTCGAGTAGTTTTGCAATAGCCGCTGACAGAACGAGTCAACCAGTAGTTAGGAATAAAGTGACCGGAAGGGATAACGATGCTCTCAGTTCCTTAGTTGCATATATTTTTGCTCCTGTGGGAAATGATTTGCGTCCACACTTAAACGTTTCTGTATTTGGTGTTAGTGTCTCTGGTTTATTGGACTCGGGAGCGTCGCGGACCATCATTGGAGGCTTCGGATGGGAATTACTTAGTAGGTTGCAGTTAAGATTGGAGAAATCTAGTGCTCAATCGGTAAGCCTAGCGAATGGTAAAAGTATCAGCGTACTGGGTGAAATCCATCTGTCTATAGAATTAGAAGGCCGCATTAAAATTTTAGATGTCTTAATCATACCCGAATTACTGCAGAACATTATCCTGGGAATAGATTTCTGGCGTGCAATGGGAATCTGCGCAGACTTAGGAAGACATTTTTGGAAATTCAATGATACCGAAGTGAAACATCACCTGGATGCGTTGAAAAGTCACTCCAAGCTTACGATGGAGCAAAAAAAGGAACTAGAAGAGATAGTACGGAACGTCGAGAACAAAATGGGTAACGGCTTGGGTTGCACAAACCGAGTCGAACACGTCATCCAAACCGATAGTCCTCCAATAAAACAGAGATATTACCCTGTATCCCCAGCGATTCAGAATACGATCAATGTAGAATTAGATAAGATGCTAGAGATGGGAGTGGTTGAACCTTCGAACAACGCCTGGGCTTCACCAATCGTTATGGTCCGGAAGAAGGATGGCACTTATAGATTCTGTGTAGACTTCCGGAAATTAAATAAGTGACGAAAAAGGATGCGTATCCACTCCCATATGTTTCCGCCGCGCTGGACAAACTGAGAGATGCGAAATTCATGTCTTCCCTGGATATAAAATCTGCTTTCTGGCAAGTCCCACTAGAAGAAAACTCCAAGCAATACACGGCTTTTACAGTACCAAACAGAGGCTTGTTTCAGTTTCGAAGGATGCCATTTGGGTTGAGCAACTCACCGGCGACGTGGCAGAGACTTATAGACAAGGTTCTTTCGGGAAGTTTGGAAAACAATGTATTTGTCTACCTAGATGACGCAAACATTCGAGAACCATAAAGTTGTTTTAAAAGAGGTATTAGATAGATTATGTAATGCAGGCTTGGTTATTAATCTAGAGAAATGCGAATTTTGCCGATCGGAGCTTCGTTATTTGGGGTACGTTGTGGGAGAACACGGGTTGCAAGTAGATCCGGACAAAGTAAAATGTATTTTAGATATACCTAATCCAAAGAATGTTTCCGAGGTGCGTCGTTTTGTGGGAATGGTAGCATGTTACCGGAGGTAACTATGCTCCTATCAACAGTTTGTTGAAAAAGAAGCAAAAGTTTATATGGTCCGTCGAGTGTGAAGAGGCATTCCGGATAATCAAGGAGACCCTAGTTAGTGCCCCGATTCTGACGTGCCCAGATTTTAGATACCCATTCGTTATACATACAGATGCTTCAGGATACGGGCTGGGAGCAGTTTTGACACAACAGATAGACAATAAGGACATAGTCATTGCATACTTGAGCCGGTCGTTGAATAAATGTGAACGGAATTATTCGACCACCGAGAGGGAATGTCTAGCTGTTCTCTGGGCTATCGAAAAGCTACGACCCTACGTCGAAGGAACGAAGTTCGTAGTTGGCACCGACCACGCATCACTCGTATGGTTGCACAATTTAAAAGATCCAACCGGCCGCTTGGCTAGATGGGCGATGAGATTGGAACAATACGAATTCGAGATTGTTCATCGCAAGGGTAAGGACCACTTGTTGCCTGATTGGCTGTCGCGTTCAGTACCGGTCGTAGATTCTATTCATAGTACCCGGAAAATTGAAGACAATTGGTACTTAAGAATGATGGAAAATGTTAATAATTTTCCCCTGCGCTATGCAGATTGGAAAGTGGAAGACGGCATTCTGTACAAACACTCTCGTCCAAAATACCCAAGTCTGGCTGTAGAAGCTGATTATTGGAAACAAGTGGTCCCAAAATGCCAAAGGAGAGAATTAATCTCTAAGGCTCACGATATTCCCACCTCAGGACATCGTGGTGTTTCAAGAACCTATGACAGAATGTGCGAAAACTTTTATTGGCCGAAGATGAAATATGACGTGTCAGCGTACGTCAAGAGCTGTATTACCTGCCAGGCTACTAAGCCTGAACTTAAGAAGACAGCGGGGCTTATGGTTTCCCGCGGTGTCGCGAATAGACCTTGGGAGTATCTTAGCATTGATCTGGTTGGTCCTCTGCCTCGCTCAAACCGCGGATTTACTTACATCCTAACCATTGTAGACCAGTTTAGCAAATTTCCGTTGCTTTTCCCTCTTCGTTCTGCAACTGCGGGACGAATATGTAAAGTGCTGGAAGACCATGTTTTCCTATTATTTGGTGTGCCTAGGTTTATTGTCAGTGACAATGGGGTACAATTTAGAAGTAAGGAATTTAAAGGATTATGCGACAACTACAACGTTCAAATAAAATATACCGCTCTTTATCATCCACAAGCAAATCCTGCAGAGAGAATCAATCAGGTAATAAAGACAATGCTTCGCGCTTACGTTTCGGATAACCATAGGATATAAGATTCACATTTGGCAAAAATTGCCTGTGCTATCCGCACGTCAACGCAAGAAACAACAAAACTAATTCCGTATTTTATTAACTTTGGTTTTGAAATGATAACAAATGGGGGGGCACATAAAGATTTCCGTACTGGAGATATATTCGATCCAGAGACGCGATCGAAATCATTAGAAGAAGTAAGAAGTAATATTAAGAGGAAACTGATAAAAGCACAAGAATCCTCAAAACGAGTATATGACCTCCGGAGACGGGACTTAAAGTTCCTAGTTGGGGACATGGTCTGGCGCAAAAACTATGTACTGTCAGATGCGGCGAAATATTTTAGTGCCAAATTAGCTCCTAAATACGTAGGCCCCTACAAAGTAGTGAAAGTTTTATCACCGTGGACTTACGAACTTCAAGACAGTACTGGCAGAGAAGTAGGTAACTGGCACGCGAAAGATCTCAAACCCTTTCATAGATTAAAGGAAGATAATTAAATGAACTAAAACGAGAATAATTAAAAGAATTTATTTTATTAATATTTCCAATTATATATAAAATACGTTAGAGATTTAATAAAAAATGTTATAAATAATATTATAATTGAATTAGCAAGGTGTCGAGTTGAGGTCAGCTAGTAATATAAGTTTTGAAATATAGAGTCAGATCTCCAATTGGAAATGCAATAGTCTTTATTGAATTTCTTGAAAGATTATACAGCCGATGATAAATCAGTACTATACTTTTTTTTGAATTTTGAGAAGTTAGTGAAATAAATTACGATTAATAATATTTAGAAGTCGACGTACGAAGTAGTAAAAGGGAAGAATGATATCTGAAGGTCGAGAGTTTGGTTATTTATGAGGTTTCTACGAAACCTCCCGGTACGAAAAGGGGGTGTGTTACGTTACCGGGATATTATAGTATCTAACAAAAAAAGAGATTAACGAATATTTATGAAATATTCCCATTAAACGGTCATTATTTCCTCCTGTATTCTTTAACCTAACCTCTCGACATTTTAATCGCCAATATATTTTTAACCTTTATATTCTCAAGGACGGCGACTACTGCTAAGAAACATCCTTATCCCCAAATTGCAATTAATATATAAAATATTGGTTTTATAATTGGCATCGGGCATGAATATTCCACGTGGTATTGCTGTCAAGCAAGCCCTTCGGTGAACAAAATTTCATCATACGAAATCAATATAAGCCGGCATTGTGTGAGTGGTAGTCAGTCGGTGTTAAGAATTTACAAGTTGCAAATCATAGTATATTTATAATCAAGTAATTCTTTTGAGTTGGGAGGTTACCAAAGGATATAGGAGGACTCCGAAAAGTCGCAGGAACTCATCAAAGTTAAGTGGCAAGTCCTAACGTTTTTCTTTTATATAAATTTTCAATCTGGACTAATTAATTGATTTCATTTCGTTTGCTTTCCTTTGTTTTTCTTGTTGATAACTTCATGCGTGGCTTAAGCTAGTCTTTTACAGTAATAAATATTCAATTTTGTTCTTTAACTTTTTTTTCCTAATCATTCGTTTTTTTTTTACTTTTATAAAGAAATATATTTAATTGATTCCATCTTGGAAGCCTCAATTTGTTTATGTTTTCGTCGAGTTTATGGACTCTAAAACCATATGGCGCCCAACTTAGTGTGTGATAAAAATATACCCAGCCCTTCGCTGTGCTAGTCCTGTTACTACAAGGGGGTAGTAACAATGTCATTGAAGACGTGAATATCCACTTGTATGCTGATGATATTCAGATTTACTTTTCTCGTCCAATTTGATTAGTTGAGGACTGCATACACCGTGTCAACCGTGATCTAATAAATATCTCCACTTGGGCCTCGAGTAATATGCTCCTGCTAAATCCTCTGAAGTCAAATTGTATGGTTTTCTGTAGAAGTGACCTTGATAAATCAGATCTTCCCACTAAACATCTGAACGGAGTACTGTTGCCTAATTCTGACAGAGTTAAGAATCTCGGAGTGTATTTCAATGGTAATATGGAGTGCTGCGACCATATAAATGCTGCATGTCAAAAGATTTATGGCGGTCTTCGGCTGCTTAGACTGTGAAGTAGTCTTCTACATTCTGAATTAAAGCTAAAGCTTGATCGGACATTGTTAGTTCCTCACTTCACTTTCTGTAGTACAGTCTATTCGCGGCTAGATTCAAAATGCAACCGGAAATTAAATGTCGCTTTTAATGATTGCGTACGATTTGTTTATAATTTAAGACGTCACGATCACGTATCCCATTATAAGGATCTTTGTCCTTAAACACTTACTTAGATATAAGAGCTTTAGTGTTTTTGCATAATATGGTGTACTCTAAGTCTCCTACGTATCTATATAATCACTTGCGTTTCTTGAACTCCTCACGTCATGTCAGCCTTCTGACTCCTCGAGCGCATTATGTAGTTGGGCAACGTTCTTATTTCACTGTTATTTCTCTTTTGTGGAATTCTCTTCCTGTTAACATCCGAGGGCGGGATCGGGGACGAGATTTTAAAAATGAGCTAAAACGTTACCTTATAAATTCATCTTGAATAACCCATGTCTGTAACACAGTTTCTACTATAGTTTGATTAAGCTTCAAATTTTATAATTATTCCTTTTGTAGTTTTATTCTTCTTCTTTTCTTAATATTTGATAGTATTGTACTTTGAATTTTCCTTTTATTTTGTACTGGTAAAGATGTAGTCTTGTGTACATATTCTCAATAAATTAATTTGATTTGATATGTTAGAAACATTGATATTGTTAAGTATTAAACAGAGAGTATAATGTATGAATGTACATATTAATATTTATACTCAGGATAAAAACGCAAACTGTACCTAATTATTTGTATAATTATGTAGTGTATGTGGGTAAGGTGCAACCGTATGGATTAAATGCAGGAGAGTTTAGATTACAATCTTAGAGAAAATAAAGTCACAAAATAGTTTAATATATAAGGGTTTCCAATCATTTAATACGCTGTCTAAGAATGTTAAAAATGAAATTAATTTTAACTTAAGATAATTGAATTTAAGATAATTGAATTCATTAAAATGAAATATTATTAATTTAATCATAGTATTAGGTTAAGGAATGTGGTTAACAAATAGCTAAATATGCTAAATAAATGACTGAATGAAGAACGTAACCCCTTTAGTTAGGCAGATAATTTAATGCTATTTAGTCCGCAGATCTTATCTTATTCGTCACAAATTCCCGATCTGAATCCATGTTTGCAACAAATCACAATCAATCTAAAACAGCAAAAATCGTGTACCGTCATATATTGTTGCGTTTTGTTATTTAAAATTCTTTACACCAACAAAACGGCAAGCCGACAAGTAAATTGTTGTTCTGCCATTGCAATAAAAACCAAGGAGGAAATACAGCTCAATTTAAAAATTAAGAGCAAAATCAGATGATTCTGCCCTCCTTTTCAAAAGCTTTTTAGCGCTTTTCAATGTTATACTCAAATGTGATCCAGCGAGCTTCGTCCAAATCCTTTAATCCGCTTATATGTGCAACTCAACCTTATTCAGATACACGTATTTTCACTTAGTTGGAATTTTATCATTATTACAGTACTTTATGTTTACGATTTTTTATCGATTTAGTTCTTCTGGCTTGGCACTTTAAGGGAAGTTTAGTTTTTTTTTTTTTGTGAAATATCGAAAGGCAAGTTGAATTTCCTTGGAAATAAAAGAAATTGTAAAAATGCTTTTTTAGAAACACAATTTCGACTACCTTATTCTATGGAGGGCTGGATATTAATTTAATATGGTTAAAAACCAAAGTTCAATTTTTTATCATAACAACAGTTGTGTTTGGGATCCAGCGATGACATTCTCATTTGAATCACAAGAACAAAAATCAAAATCATGAACAATACTACTTATCTGATGCTGTTATGGATCCGGTTCAACTTCAAGAATATAACCCAATAACGTCGTTCCTGCGCAGCGTGGGCAGTCGGGTTTGTGCTCAACATCACAACCATAACAAGGAAGGTACCTTGGACTTCCTGCAACTTGCTGGATGCTCACTTGAACTGGTGGTTAGCATTATATCTAAAAATAATTAAGAATTATTAGTATAGTAGATTAGCATAGGTTATGTAAACAAACATTAAAGTAAACACGAGAATTAGGAAATAAAACCGCATTTACGAACAACTAGTTGTTACACATCTCATGAAATTAATGAACATTATTGTATAAGAAAATTGTACTTCCATGAAGCGCTTATAATTTGCTGGTCTCACCATGATCACTTTGATTGACATTTGATTCTTGTCTCGTTTGTCAATTCCCTTTCTTCGTCAAGTTCGGCAAGTTGTCACTGGTATAAATTTATTGAGGTGGTACTAATGACGTGAAAAACGTTACATGGGGAAAATTTGAAACAATTATTACCAAATAAGGAGGTAGAAGTCATTTTGGCATGATGTGCAATACCATATTTGGAAAGGGTTCTAGAAATTTGCAATAATTCTAGTTTTTGGGACGAAAGGCAAACTTAAGAAAGTCAGTCAAAGTGAATTCCTGGTACGCGGCGGTTAGAAATCTACTCAATTGAAATAGAAATCAGTTTTTTAAAGATGAATTGAAATTAAACTTAGTTTGAACTAGTCTTAAATTGTGAGTTTGTTTTATTGAAATCTTTGAATGAATAAACAAAACTTATAGTCTAAAGGTGTTTTTCAATTGGTGTGATAAACATTAGAACACTCATTGTGACTTGTGGAGATCAGAACAATGGTCCTTCGAGCCGAATAAAAATAGAAACAGTTAAGTGATTTGGACAATTTAGAACGCGAAAAGTGAATGTGTGAAAATTATTGCAGTCTTACAGTCGGAAAAGTGAGTTATTATCAGTACGAGGAAATTAGGAAAGGAACATCTCAACCTTTTGAAGAAAAGTCGTGGTAAGTCATTGAAAATAACAAAAATTTTATAACCTGCAGGAAAATTTCGGAAATCAAGACAATGGAGGCACTAATGAATACTCAAATTGCTCGAAAAGAAATGTTAGAGAGATTTTTCACTAATTACAGTAAAGATGGAATAGATAGACGTACTTTTCAATATTATACCAAGCGTTTACAAGATTTTCAAGATCTATTCCTTACAATACGAGATACTCATATGAAGATCCTAGTGGCAAAGAATGCAGAGCCTGATGAATCACCTAAATTAAAACACAAATATTTAGAAAACGATATGTATGCCCAGATGGAAGAATACTTTTATGATAATTATGCGCTTATCGAAAAACGGTTTCAAACAGATTTCCCTTCTGAAAAGAACACTTCTGAAAGTGTCCCCAATGATAACAAGAATACAGTTTTCGTTATGCAAAAATCGGATAAAGATGATTTAGTAAAATTACCAAAAATTTCATTGGACAAATTCTCTGGAGATTATAGAAAATGATATCTTTAAATCTCTTATTCATGACAATGTTAAACTATCTAATGTCCAAAAACTGTAATATTTAAAGCTACGTTTGTGTGGAGAAGCAGAAAATCTTTTGCGACACATTCAAGTTACGCATGATAACTATGAAGCTGCTTGGAACCTTCTCAAAGATCGATACGACAATAAAAGAGTATTGGTCAACGCTCAATTGAAAACACTTTTTTCTCAAAACACTGTCTCTAACAAATCATCTCAGGGTATAAAACACATTTTAGACACCACGACAGAATCTATTCAGGCTTTAAACAATTTGTGTATTAACACGACGACATGGGATGCTCTTATCATTTACATCATTGTACAAAAACTTCCAGCAGAAACCCATCAGCTCTGGGAGCAAAGTATCAGTAAGAGCAATGAAGTTCCATCTTGGTCGGAACTAAGAGAATTCTTGGAAGCAAAATTCCGTACTTTTGAGGCTGTATCGCAAAAAAAAAAACAAATTCATTTAGGGAAACATACAACGCACCAATAAGATCAAAATTGTCTCAACAATCGTTTCATATAATGGCTAAAGTGATTTGCAGTCTATGTTCAAATAGTCATAACATTCGGCAATGTCAGAGGTTCTTCTCTATGTCCTTTCCCGAGAAACTAGAACATGTTAAAGCTAAGGGCTTATGTCTGAATTGTTTGGGCCAGGGGCACTTAATTGCAAATTGTCCAAGTCAACAACGATGTAGTCATTGCAAAATGCGGCACCACTCATTACTCCACCGTAAATCGGATGACAAGGTCAGCAATAGAAACTTCTCAGGAGTTACCAAATACCCTAACATAAATCAATCTTCTCCAGTTGACGAAAATCATAGCCACTCATTAAACTCTATATCTACACCCTCGCTAACACAGAACAACTCAGGTTCCAATCTGTCTCCTTCATCGTTTAGTGGTTACTCCTAGAGTTAATTCCAGTACCGCATGTAATCTAAATTCGTTAGTGGTCGACGCAAATCCTTCAAGGCGTCACATATTACTAGCAACTGCCTTGGTGAGAGTAAGATCATCGGCTGGTCACGAAGGTGTATTCCGCGCATTAATAGATCAAGGTTCCCAGGTTTCGCTAGTAACAGAATCAGTTGTTCAAACTCTGCATCTAAAAAAGGAATCAATTAGAGTTAATGTATCAGGTATAGGCCAAACAAGTGCGGGGCAAATAAATACCAAGGTCAACCTCAAGCTTAAATCGCTGCACAATAACAATCACTCAGTGGACACGACAGCATTAGTTCTTAGCAAGTTGACACACTTCCTTCCAACTCGAGAAATCTTAGAAAGAGACTGGGATCACATTAAAGACCTCCAATTAGCGGATCCCTTATATCACCAACCCGTAAATATACATATTCTATTAGGAGCTGATGTCTTCGCGCAAATCATAATGCAGGGTATCATCAGAGGAATACTGGTAAATCGCCCATCAAAATTACTGTATATTAAGATTTTTAAAATTTTAAATTTTCCGGTTACAAAATATAAAAAATATGAGCAAATGAACGTAAAATATCAAATTTGTGAAATAAGCAAAGTCACAACAATATTGCGCTTGTTATTGTAGAGAAAACTATTTGAAGAATAGCTGATGGAAAATAGTTTCCCTTGATTTTAAGAGATATTGTTACTGTTTTACACTACTAGTTTTCAAACTGGCCGCTCTTCTGAAAATTTACTTACGCTCCTTACTGAACGTTGGAATCATAGTTTAAATAACTGAGACAGAAAAAGTAATTTAATGTTTTCGATAGGGTCTGACATGCCGCTCTTTTAGCCAAACTCACAGCATTTGGTATGGATATTATCCTTCTGAAATGAATCGAAATTTGTTATCTAACCCATTAATTCATGTAACACCATACGGAACATCGTGTGATTATTAAAAAATTAACCCTAGCATACCGCAAGTTTTTCTTTTCGCCAACTTTATTTTTCCTTTTTATTGTCAGTTTAGGGCAGATGGGGCTAAGGGGCGTTAAATCCACAATAAACCAAAATAAATTCGAATTGGGAACATAAATTAAGCAATTTTAAATTTTGAACACATTTAAGGAGGTTAGGAACAAAAAGTGATCAATTTTATGTTTGCCTTTTTCAAGGAAAATGGAAGGTTAGGTTAGGTTAGAAAGGCACACTTAGGCCAAGGAGGTCCATTGTGATACCACGTTGAGGCTACAAAACTTTAGCAACCCCCATAAAAATAACCTAAGTAACCCCCTGTGCACCGAGCCACAAACTTGGCTGGACTTCAGATTCTATCCGACGACGTTTCAATTCTGAATAACAAAATCGACAAGCTTATTCACGCTACTGATGTTTTTAACGATAATTCAGCCTCATTATTAGGGAAAATTCATGAGCTCTCATCTAAGTCCTGCCAAATGGTTACTTCGTTGGACGATCTCCGCATGTCACTAGCTACCACTGATTCCCCGTCGCTTTCTCACGGTCCATCTGTAGAGTCAGTTAGGACCTGGAATCCTGTTAGGACCTGGAATCAGTTAGGACCTGGAATCCTGCACTTTGGCTGTCAAAACGAACAGTGACCTAATTGGTTATGTTGCTGCTGATATTAGGAGTATCTCATCCTGTGTTTCATTCGGCTCTACTTCTGCTTCATCTGCTGACGTCGTGCCTTCTGCTGTCTTGGATGCTCCACCTACCCAAACTGAGTCCTGCTCATGTTTTAGACTCGACTTCTTCGTCGTCGTAAGGGTCGTGTTTCTCAGCCTGCTTCCGATATCAACGGAAATATTGACAACTCGCATACTGTCATGTCGTCTCAACATCCTGCGACTGAAAACATCGTGCGGCAACCCACTGTGGATGGGGTTGCTGGTAGTTCATTTTCCGTCTCGGTGCAGCGGACGGCTGAGGAATGGGTTCCTACTGACCTGCATTCCGAATTGGTGCAGTCTGATGCAGTTCGAGATGCTGATGCTGCTGTTGGTGCGGTTGAGCTAAATAGGTCCTCGAGTGCTGATAATGTCTCTGATGTCCTGACTCTGAGACCGGCTGTGCTACCTCGTAGCGTTTTTGTCTCGCGAATTCATCA
Organism: Leptarthrus brevirostris; assembly: GCA_964036015.1. Classification (NCBI taxonomy): domain Eukaryota; kingdom Metazoa; phylum Arthropoda; class Insecta; order Diptera; family Asilidae; genus Leptarthrus; species Leptarthrus brevirostris. The sequence goes on along the minus strand of OZ038371.1, from coordinate 167,545,938 downwards.
TGATACCACCGCGGACGTCGTCGTGCATCATATTGCTTCACATTTTGGAATTTCACGAGATGTAATTAATTGTCGAAGAATTGACAAGTCACGCAACTGCCCTAGCTCCTTCTTCGCGTCTTTCAAGGTTGTCATCCCTGATGCTTTGTTCAATGCCATCGTTTCCCCTGAGATTTGGCCCAATGGAACCAGCGTCCGGAAGTTTGTTCAAAAACCCGTTCAGGCTCTAGAGATGCTCCAAAAAACTCATCAGGGAGATCACGTTCTACTACGCTTACGTAACCGGCCTTCGATTAAAGTCGACTTGCCTCTATACCAGCTCTACTTTTTCATATTTCGAAGTGGTCTGTCAGACTGAAACTTGGCTTTGTGGTATGATCGCCGATGCTGAGCTCTTCGGCCCGGAATACATTGTCTTTCGACGTGATCGACATCTATCTGCAGTGAACGCTCCTGTCGGGGGAGGAGTACTATGCGCTGTTCGTCGCAACATCCCTTATTGTTATTGAGATTTTTGACTCGAATATTTTGGAACTTTTATGTAAAGTTCTCATATTGCCGGATAAGAACGTGTTTATTGCTACCTTGCTACCGGAGCGACCAGGGATACTTACGACTCACTTGCTTCCTGCATCGACACTCTTTCCTCCTCTTTGTGTCCTCAAGATGAGTTGTTGCTTCTCGGAGATTTCAACCTGCCAAGTATTAGCTGGGTGTCATTAGATGTTGACGGGCTGATTCCTTCCCGATCACCTGCATCGCAGAGTTCTCTATGTTTCATCGACGGCATTACCTCTTCCGGGCTTGTACAGTGTTCCAGCATCGCTAATGATTCCGGCAGATTTTTGGATTTGGTGTTTAGCATGCAGCACCTTGGTCAGGCGTTGCCCGGTTCCTTTACTTCCTGAGAAGTCTCATCATCCTGCGCTTCAAATTGCTTTCGTCTTCGATCCACTGCCTGCTGCATTTCTGATTCACGACGACTTCTCTTTTAATTTTAAAAAGGCTGACTTTTCTGTATTGAATAATTTTGTATTGAATTGTAATTGGTCTAATGTGTTTTATGAGCGGAACATTGATGTGACGGTAAGTGCTTTTTATGACAATTTGTTTACTTGTTTCTTGCATTGTGTTCCTGTTTCTCGATCGTTTTCTTCTTTCTCTAGTCCGCCTTGGCTCAATAGCTCGCTGAAGCATCTTAAAAACTTAAAAAATAAAGCATGGAAGCGGTTCTGCTCATCAAGGAGCGACTCGGATTTTTATATCTACTCACAATGCGCGATGAGTTCAATTCCGAAATGCATGCCTCATATAATAATTACGTTAACAGAATGAGGTCCATTATACGCGGTGAGCCTAAGCAGTTTTGGAGATTTGTTAACTCTAAGCGTAGCACCGACGGCTACCCTACTTTATTAAAACTAGGTGACACTGAAAGTAGTGATCCCTTGACGATTGCGAACCTTTTCGCATTGCGACATTGGCAAAGTTTTTTCTGTTTTTGCATTGTGCAGAGTATCCATCTAAAAGTAGTTCATATATTCTCAGTAATTTTTCGAAATTTTTCCTCTTGGTGCTGCACTAATTTACTGTGAATCGGAACGATGGGGATTGTATAATAAATTAAATTTTAATGAGGTAGTTCGGCAGTTTCCAATGGATGGTGGATAAATTGTAAATTCGGCATTGTCTCAGTGGTATCCTTGAAATTTATCTTGAAAATAATTCTGACAAAATACCGCAGAAACATTTATTTAATACTCATCTAAGTTGGTAAAATATTTAAAAAAATCTGTAGGAACAAGGATTAGTTTTTTAATTCCATTAAGATATCGCACCAAAAATATTCCACCAAGTGTTGTCCAAAAGATCTTTAAATGTAATTAGGCTCAATAGGTTCCAAAATACTATATATCTTCGTTTGTTTGATTAATTTTTATGGAAACGTTTTATTCCGCAACTGAATAACTTTTCAAGTACCAATTTTATTACCATGCTCAGGTAGAATTTTATACCGCCCCTGATTTGTTTTTGTATATGATTTACAGTTTCCAACCGATACATGCCAGAAATTGATATTAAAGCCCGAAATTGTATGCTCGAGTGAATAATTTTTGAAAGCTTTATTCGATCAGACCACAAAAACGTGCTCCCATGTGAACACTTATCCTCATCCAAATAAAACCATTTATACAATCACCCAGTGGAATAGGTCATAAAGTAATTCGATTTTTGAAAACTGGATTAAATCTGCATCCAAAGCCGCCACGCCACGAAGCTCCATCAATTACCCCCCATCTTCCATAAATTTAGCACTTTCCTGGTGTTTTATTGCAATAAATTAGTTGCGATAACCGAAAATTCTCATAAAATATGAAAGTCGGTAAATTTCTGCTATTGTCGGCTCTTGGTTAGGATTATGTCACGTTAATACCACAATTGGTTTCACTAGATAAACGTAATCCTATTACGTACAGGTACGTTTATATTCATAGTTAGCAGGAAGTTGCCGCCAGAAAATTTCCTACCAAGATTTGTAAGAAGGTGACAAATATTCGATGAGAGCAACGTTGCTGAAAAAAAAACAAATCTCTTTATCGTTTCAACCGCACGTGGGTGCTCCTAATCAAATTGGATTACCTAAAATGATATTGTCAGACTTTTTTGTTTTATCCAATTTTTACCAAATTAGTTTTCCAAAAAAGTGTGTCCATGAGCAGATAAAAGAGTTTTATTACCACAGAGAATTTCTATGCCATAATTTCACATTTAACGTTGAATATATCCCATATTCTTCCTGTGGATAGAACGCATTCAGCCAATGATGAATTGTGCAAGTGGAGCTAAAATATTGAGTGGTGAACAAACTTGTTTTGAAAAAGCAATAATTAAAATCGCTCAGAATTTTTATTGTCATTAGAATATGAGTGGCGGTGACAAAGTGGGTAAATAGTATAAACATAAAATTTAGTCATACTCCAACAATCCAATTTACTTAATGGAGTATAATTTCTACCACTTATCAAAATCGTATAAATAAAATGAGTTGATTGAAGCTACTTTTGTACATATTGGCACAGCCTACTCTAGATAAGTCCGGAAGCTTACACCAACAGCTGAGCATTGGTGGTGTAAACAAACCAAAACTTGCTATAGTAAATAATAGGAGAAAGTTGGAGCATTCCACAAAATTGATCATTTGCAATTTTCTTGTGTTTTAATGGGAAGATTCTCTCTTGTGTTCGTTTTGTTGAAGTATTGAGGTTAAAATTATCTTTAGTTTCGGTTTAGACAGTGCGCAGTTTTATATATGTGGAAGGATTGGTTAATCTGAAATCTGAAATGGCCGAACTGGCATGTTTTCCGGGTTTGCATCTAGAGTAGTTAACTTTATGGTATCCTATTAAAAATAAAGGTACCTTCTATCTGTATCGCTGCTTCATATTATTTTATGTTGAGTTATTATTAAACCCTTAAGATTTAAATTTCACTTAACATTATTTTTTAACCGACTTCTCAAAAACAAAGGTTCTAAGTTCGACGTGTATATATACATTTTTTTATGGCTGACCGGGCATAACTTCGTAACGTGTTAACCGATTTTGATGATTCTTTGCTGTTGTTGTTTGTTGAGTATGTTCACCGATTTGTACCATGTCAAACAAATTTTTGGTAGGGTGGGAGGTGGGAGGTGGGGGTGAAACCTAACTTTGTAACGCGTAGTCCGATTTGAATGGTTCTTTTTTTGTTGTACAGAGTATGATCCCCCATTGGTAATAGGAGAAAAAAATTTGGCCTACGCATGGGGGAGGGGTAGTCTAACTTTGTAACGCGTGGACCGATTTGGATAATTCTTCTTCTATTGGATAGAATATGATCCTTGGTTGATACTACGAAAAAACAAATGTTGCTGGGGGGGGGGGGGGGGGGGGCTAACTTTCTAACACGTAGACCAATTTGGATGGTTCTTTTGCTGTTGTATAGGGTGTGATCACCCATTGCTAATAGAAGAATAATTTGGCCCATGGTGGGGGGTTGGGCGAGGGGTGAAGTAGTCTAACTTCGAAACGCGTGGACCGATTTGGATATTTCTTTTTCTTATGGGTAGCGTATGCTCCCTAGTTGATACCACGAGAAAAAAAATTGTTGTTGTGGTGGGGTGGGAGAAGGGGGTGGAACCTAACTTTGTAGCGCGTGGACCGATTTGGTTGGATCTTTTGCTGTTGTATAGAGTGTGATCCCCCATTGCTAATAGAAGAATAATTTGGTCCTATGCTGGTGATGGGGGAGGGGGAGGGTTAGTAACTTCGTAACGCGTGGACCGATTTCGATGATTCCTTTTCTGTTTGGTAGAGTATGTTCCTTGATTGATACCATGAGAAAACAAGTTTAGTAGAATGGAGGTGGGGTATTGGGTTAAAACTAACTTTTAACGCGTGGACCGATTTGGATGGTTCTTTCTTCGTTGTATAGAGTCGGAGACACTAAAAAGTGAAAAATAAAATACTTTGTAAAAAAAAAAGTTGAACCGACTTCACAAAAGGCGCTAAAAAGCATAAAATAATTTTTATTTTATTTATTTTTTGATTACTTAGCAAAATATTATTTCACATGAAAAGTGAACATTCCTAAAAATTAGGGCTTCACGGCACCGGGACAAGACCGAGACTTTGACATATCTCGGTCCCGGTCTCGTCAAGGTGAAAACGATCTTGCTGTCGTCGCAATCTCGACGAGATAAACGCCAATTTCGGCCTTGCTCTGGGCGAGATAAAAACAGGAAATTTCGGTGTGAAAACGGGGAGCGAGAACAAGTGATATATATATACATTATCTTCTTACTCCCTTCACCCTGAAGAAGGTAATGAAGGCTCTTCTATGCTATTGGGCATAAAACGCAAATATCTAGAGAAGGAAATAATGTAGGAAGAAGCGAATGACGAAAGCAGTGTATACTTATATGCCACAAAAATTATACAAGCTGAAAAAACTTAAACAATAAAATTGTCCAATAAAACAATGAAAACAAAAATCTCGTCCACTCTCACTGTTGCTAATGACATTGGCAGCGAGAATTATCTCGTTAAACCCTACTAAAAATGAATATTCCCATAAAACTGCTTACATTTGAGTTTAACACGATTGCATTTTAGTAATTTGAGATTAGCTTAAAATATGATAATGTTTCTATGGAAATAAGGGGGCACGGCATGTGTTTGCAACCTGTTCCTGTGTTAACTTACATATATCTTGTCCACGAAATGATGGGTCGGAATATTTTAACTACAAAAATTGTCATAACATAGAACTACTGGCGATGTGGCACCTATTAACAATTTGCTGCAATCAACATTGGAGTCCCTGGCAGCAGCATCGATGGTGGAGTATTTGTATTTAAGAGTAGGTTTGGCGATCGACTTTTAAAGAACTTCCTATATTTGCCACCAGAGAAATTTTTACCAAGAAGCATAGTGAAATTGCCGTATTATTCCGTGGCAAACGCGGAATTTCCTTTAAGGACAAACATGATGAGGCCGTTTTCTGGAAGGAATTTAAGTGAGCAGTAAGAATATTTTAATCGCAGGTTATCTCGAGCCCGAAGAACCAATAAAAATGCCTTCGGGCTTATGTTGTGCTACTGCAGAGTTCTTCTACATGATATATATTGCCAGCCGAAGAATGTGAAAAAATTGTCTCTGCTGTTGTGGTTTTGCATAACAGCTTGCAAAACAAATGTGTTGAATATTGTCCTAAAGATTATGCAGATAACACGGAATCAAAGAAGATCATAGTTACAAGAACCCAACTGCAGTCAGTATCACTATTCGGAAAATCAAATAATGCTTCTGTATCGACATTTGCTATGCGCGACCGACTGTGCCATTATTTTAACCAAAACAAAATTTAAAGTTATAAAAATTAATAAAAACACTCCATTTAATTTTACTCTTATTTTTCCTATCTCTCAACAATAATGGTTTCTTATTCATAACATATAAAGCTGCCTCTTGAATTTTTTTTGTGCAGCGTGATTCCTGTTGACTGCATTTAGACTTTACTCACTGGAGTACAACACATTCCTCGCATCGTCGATCAACTGACTGAAGCTATCCTTTATTGCCGAGGAAATGTCAAACTTCCCTTCTCCTTTTTCTCGCAGTACCCGCACTCAATGGCTCGAAATATGCTCCTAAATTCATACAATATCTATATGTTGGTCCTCCACGGTAGTACACGCCAGCAATAGCGGTAACTCTTAATCTTAAATGAAATAGATAGAGCGAGGAGGGCAGGCTGCATAGACGGAGAGCATAGAGAAGTAGTCAGCTACCTACCCTAGTTTCTGAGTGGTCACGGATAATGAGGAAAACAGCGTCGTAGGTATGCCTCTATATAGTGCCAGAGATGGGTTTCCCAGAGAGGAGCACTGAGAGTTCATCTAGGATAGACGAAATCTCCAGACACTATAGTTCAGGTAATGATCGCCAAATAAAAAACCTGGAAGGTAGGTGGAAGATGTACTTCGCCGGAAAAAGAATAACCGTGACAAACTGACAAGTATACTGCCGTAGAGGGAATAGTTTATTTTTATACGATGTGGCCAAAGCCTAGGGTACAACCCTTTGATGCGTTAGCATGGTTTTGGTCGGAAGGGAATTAGGGTAAGGGAAGTGAGGAAACTTGAGTCTTGTTTTTGCATGCTAAACAACAGCCAAGAGACGGTGTGGATTATTTTAATTTCTGCTCGCCATGAGTCCGACACTTTTGGGAAGTAATGATCAGCGTGCAAAAAGCATTTAACGTCCCTTTAAAAAAAGTATGCACTTCAGAGAATTATGTCGATGAAAAAAATTTGCTCCATTGCACGCGCGATCAGCCCTGAATATGAGAGCAAAGTTGGCACAAATAATGAAAAGTAAGATGTAGAAAACTGCTTCCAAAATGTATAATTAAAATAGGTTTGCTGTAAAAGTTAAATCAATCTTTTATAAAACATTCATTCAAGCAACAGTAATTATTAACCTACCCGCCCTCTTGTAATGCAATGTAGGCTTTGGAGGTCCCCCTCCATTTGCCACGTAGTTAAATTTAATTTATTGAAGAATTTTGTGTCCAAGCTGCTCAATTACGAAAGGTTAGTGCAAATAAAAGCAGTACCTTCAGGTAAATACTGATATTTCGCTTGGTTAAGGACTAGGTTAGGAAGAGTGCCAAGCTCACAAGGGAAAGGCACATTGTAATTGTTAAGGAGTAACTTAGTAAATTATTTTACACATTTTTTAAGTACCGATACTATTTCCGTATTCCTTTGTGGTGCATGGTTCGTCACCCGATTCTATGACAACGATTGCAAATAGACTTAAATTTTGAGTCACGTTACTCTGTAAACCTCGATGTTCTTTTCATGTTATCTATTGTCAGCAGAAAACTACAATGAGTCGCCATCGGTATGATCCTTATCATGGAAGGCAAGCACGATATTCCTCACTCCGCCGACGACTTCAATTTAATTTCTGTAGGATTTTAAATAATTTTGTTTTTAAACGGGTCAGTAAATACAAATTAAAAAAGTGCAAAAGCCAACTGCTTTTTTTAAAGAAATACATTTTGAGTAAAAATCATATCAGAGTATTATTTAGATTAATTATTAGAGTTTAATTTTGAAATAATGCTTATGTCGAAGCTATGCTGTAATAATTATATTCATATACTGTAAGCTGCGTGCTTAACAATTCTAATTATTTTAGTAATGCTGGGCTGTATATGAAGCTTCATTTGAAAAATAATTTGGGTGAATAGGGTAAATCCTGTTTGTATGCGAAACATAATTTCATTAATTAAAACTCAGCTTTCATGCACTGTAGCACTGTGTGAAATTTAATTTAAAAATTTTAAATTGCTTCCTCTTCAAATTGAATGAATGTATTCACACAAAGTCTGATATGAAGTTGGAATAATGCTTAACCCGCAAAATTTAAATCAGTTTCTGAATGAATTTTAATGCCAAGTTTTATCCACTGAAAATTTAATTACATTTCATTTCATTTGAAAGGGTCAAATGCTTCTAAGTTTTGGATGCTAGTAAAAATGTTCAGAGTAGATGTTATGTACGTGATGAATTATATTTTCAATTAATACTGATTACTTAAATAAAATGCCTTCAATCATTAAGTTTTTATAACTTATAATATATAACTTGAGTTCACACGTGCATTTAAACAAAGGTCCATAAGTTTAGAAAAAATCGACAACAGTGTATCAAATTTAGTTGAATTTCTGATTTTGGTAAGTAAGGTAATAGTAAATAATAATTCATAATTTTGATTTGTTTTGCTCTGGAGTACAACCGGTATAGCAATTATAATAATATTTTTAAACGATTATATTTTAGTGACAGTACGAAAAGAAAGTGACTGAGGAAAGCAAGTGACTGAGGCTAACTCAAAGGCTCGAGCTCGAATACGTGTTTTACAATGGCAAGAAAGCAATCCAAAATACTCTTGAGAATATCGTTTTATGATCAGTTATGAAAAGTACCTAGGTAGATTCATTGAACGAGGTAGTTCTTATGATCTTACATATTTAATTCTGATGTCTTCGGGTTTCTCTGTTATCAGTTTTTACTTCATACATTTTTCGCCCTATTCGAGCAACATTTTTGGTAGGAGTCCATTTCGTATTTCCGGAGAAATTCCGCACGTAAACACTGTCTTCTATTGAAAACTTATATTCTGACGGCAGCGACACATGTAAAAAGGTGGATGCGATGTTCTTGACAGAATTGCGTGAATTTCGCTGACGTGAATTGCCTACCATTAGCGGAAACTAGAATCTCGGGCAATCCTTTTATGGTAAAGGTGTTTTCCAAGGCTTATCCAGACAAATGAGGTACATGTTGTTCAGGAAGGGTCTAGCGAAATCCACATGTATTCTTTCACAAGGTTCAGAAGTTGATGGCCTATTAGAAAATTTCTGGCGTGGGCTTGAGCTTTTCTCCAGACAAGTTTTTGCTTTTCGATACCAGGCCACCAACAGTGACGACGAGCTATTAGTTTAGTCCTCGCTATTTCCCAATGACCATCATGTAACATCGTAATTATCTTTTCTTTCAAGCTGACAGGAACAATTGACCTTAATAAGTTGACTCCATTATGAAGTGTTATATCCAACTATAGTCTCAAGCTTAAAAGCGGTTTCTAAGCAATTGATCAAAGTCTTGGTCAGGTCCTGCCCGTAAGCCAGGCAATCCGTCAGCATTTCCGTAGCTATGAATGAATTTAATAGTGTATGCATAATCTATATGGATAATCGTTCATCTCTGTAACCTATGCGATCTTAGTCGGTAGATGCTTGCTGGGTATAAATATGGATAGCAGAGGTTTATGGTCAGTCACTAACATAAATATTCGCCCATATACAGGGTGTCTCAGATCTGACGTGCGGAAATGAATAGATCTCCCCTAGGCAAACAAAAAATTTTATGACAAGAGGGGGCGGGGGCAATCTCAACCGTTTGGGAGTTACAGGGTGGTTCATAAATTTGCAATTTTCATGTTATGCATATCACTCTTTTATTTTTATCTTTTGATCTATTGAACGCAGCGACATCAAACAAACGCCAAAATACTACCATCTTAATGACCTTTTAAGAATTCTTACCATTGCACATTTGCAGGTACAGTCACTTCCAAAAGTGATAAGAATGTTTTGAAATTATTAAAAATTTAGTGTTTTCCTAAATTTTCTCCGAAATTCAATTTTTTATTTTGATTATATTACTTATTTTATTACCTTTCCAAAAAGGTAAAATATGTCTAGGTAGAGAAAGGATTAGAAAAACCGCATCCTTAGAAATCCTTGACTACCTAATTATTTTATTGTTTTAGGTAGGACATTTTTTAAATAAAAAAATTGTTTAATATAAAGTGTCAAGAATTATTGCTTTGGGTGCAGAGGCAATTAATTTTAACTATTGCTGCAAACGAGTTATAAAAATCTTGGTGTAATTTTGTTTTATTGCTGCTATTAGGTTGTGTTAGCCAGAGTTGCCACCCTAGTATCCTGGCGTTCTGTAACTCATACCTGCTTTAAATTTTGCTAGTCAGTCAACAAGAATAACGATCATAGTTGGGAAACAATTCGAAGAGCTCATGTGTTTTCAAGCAAAAAAATTAAAAATATTGTAGAATTTACTTTTACAAAGGAGATTCCCTAATCGACGAGTACCCTAAAGAGGGGTATTTACACTTTTCGAAGGTTGAGAGAAACAGGAAGTTTAACTTCACACGGCAAGGAAACGCGACCCGAAATTTCGGAAACTTCTGCCGACATCGAGTAGCAAATACTCACCCTAGTCAGGCAAGATCCTGTAACGAGCACGAGACGGGTCGCTATACGATTAGGAGTATCTTCAGCTAAAGTTTGTAGGGTAATTCATCGAGGGAGATTAAGTCCATATTACCATCACCTAGTGCAAGGACTGCCGCAAGGAGATCCCGAGAGAAGACTGGAATTTTAAGGTTGGCTTCTGGAAAGCGACATTGACGAAAGGGCGTTTCTGGGCGAATTCTGTGGACGGCTGAATCACAATTCACCAGAGATTTAATCCACATAGAACAAGGGTCACCGCTTTCTAGCAAAAATTCAGTGTCAATGTTTGGGCTGATATCATCGGCAAACATTTGGTAGGACCATTCATTTTGCCGCAACTGCTAAACAATCAAATGTATGCGGACTTTTTGGGGATACACATATATACTGGTATAATAGAGGACATCCCTCTGCATAATCGAACAGACATGTTTTACCAACATGATTGAGCACCAGCGCATACCGCTAACATTGTGAAGGCAGTACTTAATAAATAATTTCGTAATTGCTGGATTGGACGAGTGGCACAGATTCCTTGGCCTGCTATATCTCCAGACCTAACTCCATTGTACTTTTTTTAATGGGGAAGAATGAAGTTTATTCAAGCCCTGTTAATAATAGAGAGGATTTAATTACAAGAATTGGGAATGCAGCGACAAAAAAGCGGGAGACGCTGGCTACATACAATACGCCTGAAACAATGGATTACAAGCAGGTTATTGGCATGAATCCAAAGTGGCGGTGGACATTTTATAACATACTAAGATTAATTGTAATACGTTTTGAATTTAATAAAAAGAAACTTAGAGTTAGTATGAGTTTAGTTTTTTAAATTTCAGATTGTAATAATATTCCCCGATAGGATTTCTACTTATAAATTTCTACATTCATTCTCTACCTGGACCTGTTTTATTTTTTTGGAAAGGTAATAAGATGCCCAATGTAATAAAAATATAAAACAGGTGTATTAATTCATGAATTTCGGATATAATTTGGTAACATGCTGAATTTTTGGTAATTTCAAAACACTATTTTCACTCATGGAAGTGACTGTACCTGAAATGGCAAGAGGTAAATCAACATTGTTGACAATTTTGGAAAGCTCATTGTGATAGTTATTGTTTAGCGTTTTTTTTGTTGTCGCTGCGTTGAGTAGATCAAAATATAAAAATAACAGAGTGATGTGCACACCATGAAAATTTATAAATTACCCTGTAAATCCAAGAAGGTTGAGATTACCTCCCCGTTGCCATACAATTTTTTTTTAACCTAGGTGAGATCTATCATCCCACTCATTCCGCACTGTAGTTAAATATTTATTGTTATTTTACCCTGTGACGTTATTTTACCCGCAGCGCTAATTCCAATAAATCCTAATCATATCTCTTCTTATCTTTATTTTAAAATAAAAGTTGTGAAAATCTTACGGGTAATATGGAAACTAACTGAAAGAACTGTAAGAAATCAAAAATTATTTTTAGGAGCAAATTAGTGCACTAGAAAGTAAAATCCTCGATGTAGTGAATCACAAGCTTACTGACATTTTAAATACAGTCGCAAATCTGGATCTCCGTATCGACGGTCTTTAGAGGAAACATCTCTCTCATGATCTGGTGTTAAACGAAATTCCGTATAAACAAGACGAACATTTGATACAAAATTTTACCAACTTGTGCACTTCTATTGATTCACCAATGCCTTCAGTACGTAATTATAAACTAGTTTTTAAAAAAAAGTTGAACCGGCTGCACTAAAAGTGCTAAAAGACTTAAAATAATTTTTCATTTTATACATATTACGACATTTTGAAGTCGGTGCAAATTAAACAAACAAAACAACCGCAATCTACGATACTATATAAAACTACTTAAGTAAGCATTTCAGCTCAAGGAATCATAAGGAAGAGGCATTTAATACTTTTGTTATAGTTGTTCTTTAAATACAAAGTTTCCACCATTGCGATATGGCACCACCGTACTTTATACAGAAAGGGAGAATCAACATAGTCAGAGAATCATCGTTGTCCTCTAAGCACAAAATTTTTATCATTTACCAATCAGGAAGCATATTTAGCGCAACAGAATCAAAATAATCGAAATTGGTCTACGCCTTACGAAGCTAGGCGCCGCCCCTCCTTCAACCCTCAGCATAAGCCACATTTTTTGTCGTGACACAAGTAGATACTTTATGCATTCAAAATCATCGAAATTAGTCCACGCGTTACAAAGATAAACTACCCCTACCACAAACCTTGGCCAACATTATTCCTTATAGTAGCAATGTACACAACAAAAAGGAATCATCCAAATAGGTCTATGCGTTAAGAAGCTGACAACCACCTTCTCCCATACCCCACCATTTGAAATTTTTTACTCTATATAGATCGGTCCACGCGTTACGAAGTTTGATTGCTATCTCTCTCTTCCCCCCATAACAGAAGATTTTTTTAAATTATTAACAATAGGCGATGATATTCTATACAACAATATAAGTACCATCCAAATCGGTCCACGCACTAAGAAGTTAGGTTCCACCCATACCCATGGTACCAATCACGGAACACACTCTTTGACGCGTGACGAAGTTAGGGTTCACCCCCCCCCCCCCCCCCCCCCCCCCCCAATAAATGTTTTTTCCATGGTACCAGTCGGGGAACATACTCTACCCAACGAAAAAAGATTTTTCCACATCGGTTCCCAATCATCCAAATTGGTCCATACGTTACGAAGTTAGGTTTAGGTTTTTTATTGATTTTTAGTTTCGCTTACCGTGACCATGTCGTTAAACTCTGGTTTTTACATAAAACATGAATAAAGGTAATGCTACTACTTCGAACGGCCTGAATAACTCAAAAACATTAATTCAAATTCTATACAGGCAATATATGGGATTAAGAGTATGCCATTTGAACGTGATAGACAAGAACGAATCGGTGGTGGTGTGGCACTTTATCTTAGAGACTCCTCACATGGCCGTATTGTTTCCCAGTCTGAAATTTCTTGCCGAAATCTTTGCAAGTGGTACCAAATGCTTGGTTGGAGCCTTCTATAAACCGCCCAGCATATCCTCCCTAGATTCACTCAATATTGTCTTTGCTGATATTTGCACCTTGTACAGCCATATCGTTTTCGCTGGGGATTTTAATGTAAATCTGTTGGTCTCTAATTCTGTACTAAAAGTTTCGTGGACCTTTTTCTGAATAAAACTCGAACGAATTTTCTTCCTACACTTTACAGATCTGCGTCTCTACTTGATCTTTTTCTGGTCGCCAACTCGAATCGGGTGATTTTACAAAGCCAAATAAATTTTCCTGGTTTCTAAAATCATGATCTAATTTTCGTTACTTATGATGTAGGGATCATTAAAGTTTCTTATGATGTAGGACTGATTTAACGCTTTCTACGATTTCAAAAGCAATAAACTTGGAGTGCTTATTAACTGAAGCTGCTTTACTTAATTGGGGCCAAATTTATTTTATGCCATCTTTAGACGAGAAATGAAACCACATATAGTTCTTAATAAATTATTTGTTCCATAATCCTGTTCTCATTCGATCACTTCAAACAAGTTGTTGATTGTGGACAGTAATTTGGGTTCCAAAACTATTTCTTGATATCTTTTCGATGAGATTGTCCCGTCCACCACTTTAAATCAACCAACACCATCCCCTGTCATGCAATCCCACACTATTCCACTGACAGGATGTTTCATAGGGACAGTGGTGCATTCTGGTAACAATTTTTCGCCTGGTCGACGATGCATACCATATACCGAATCCCATCACTACCAAATATTGAAATGCGGGTCTATTCACTCCATATTACTTCTGCCCAGTCTTCTTGTGTGCAATCCTTGTGGTCTACTGTTCATTTTACTTGTTTCTGTCGCTGCTTATCTTTGAGATATGACTACTTTCAGGGTATCCTTGCCCGTAACAAATGTTTACACAATTTTCTTCTAACAGTAGCAAGATGAAAAATTTTTCTTTGCAATTTCTTCAAAAGTCTAACCCTTTTCGTGAAAGGTGACAGCTCTACTTCTTTTACCCGGAGACTAGAGTCAGCATGTTTAAGCGTTGTAGGAGCCATTTAAAAAAATAATCCCAGTCACAAAACTCTAATTCGACTTAAGCACGCTCACGAAAACAGTAATTAACTAAAACAATGACAACGAAACCTTAAATGGCTGCAAATACTATCCTGATCCATACAAGCAAACAATACCTAGCGCTATCTGAATAAGTGCCATTTAGAGTTGCCACTGCTTAAAAATATGAATACAAAAATGTCTGGGTTAGGTAGAACTACATTTCGGTTTTTTCTCAAATCGTAATACAACAAAACCCGTCTTTAATAAATCATTCTATATATTATGGAATACTTATAGAAACGTTATTAAGTGAAAAAATTGCGGTGTTAACTAACAAAAACAACATTACGTAAAGATATTCAAAAAATATCAACATAATTCTACAAGGGTCCAGAATTAAATATACTAGAGTATTATATTGATAAAAATTTTATTTAATTTTAAAAGATTAAGGGTTCTGCTTGAAAGTGCAAGTGCTTACTTATATATTTAATGCTTAATACTCTGACGTTGATAAGACAGAAAGTATGTCAAACAAATATGCACTAATGCAAACAGCGCATACACAATTTCAGTTTAAATGACTAGGGGAATGGAAATGCTTAAGCATTTTAATTAAATTTCATTAAAATTGCAATGAAAAGATGAATGATGTATGTAAATGAATTTGTAACAATATTGCAGTTTTATTAACAAGAGTTTGAAAAAGATGTGAAAAAGATTTACGACGTGCTGCTATCCATGAAAAGGCTGTTCCTTTATATCAATAAAGAAAATTGCATTTCTGTTTAGCAAATCGTTTGCAGGAAGCAACGTTTTGTCTTCTCACTTTGTGAATCAGGAAAAATAACAACAGCAGAAAACTTATAAAAATATCGCTTGGCCCACTAAGGATAAATGAATTTTTCCTCAAAGGATACATTCTGCTGCCAAAGAAAAGCGGCAAAAAGTTAACTCTTTATTGTTATTGGCAAGACTAAGCGATGTTTCTTGATGAGAAAAGAAATTTTATGTTTATTATGTAACGCCTTCCTGTTCAGACTTCATAAGTGTTGGACTGCATGAATATCTTTTTTCGGTTAAACAAATTGTTTTCACTTTCCCTCTTTGGTAATACTGTGCCTTCGGGAAATTTGTAATTAACATTTTCTCCAAGAAAAGGAACCAAAAGGGGAAAAGTGATTGTACTTCAGTTCCTCAAGGGTTTACTTTTTGTTAAGTTTTCGTACTTTATCTACGATTTATGATTTTGAATGGTTCCCTTAGGATCCTATAAAATTCGAGTTTTTTCGTGTTTTATGATCTTTTGGGAGTTTTTAATCGCTCCAAGGCAGAACTAAGTTATGCTAGTGTAAAGAATTTCTTTTCAAGTAGTATACTACTATTGCCACACATTATTCCTGCAACTATGTATATAGCACTCAAAAGAAAATAATCACTGACTAACCATAAAATAAAATGTTAAAAGCAAATAAAATGGTTTGCCAAACATTTATTTTAGTGCATTTTCAAATTTGAGTTGAACAAATCGATTGTATTTTCAAATATTGACAAATATTTTTCCAGATAAACTTAAATAGAGATATGTATATGAAAAGTGAACTCAGTGGACAAATCTACTTCAGAATTAATTGAATTTCGTCCTGAGAAAAGATTGCTTTAAACTATGCAAAAAGGGGAGAAGTCGATAAGCACCTCAAGTACCAGGAGGAATAATTGAAAATGAGATCCCAATGAAAGGAATTTCATTTTCTTTGACAAAGTTTACTACTCGAGAAGTACGAAGAGTTTGAAATTCACAATTGACATCGTATACAACTTCGACCTTTGATTAAGTGGACACGATTTTCATTTTAGGAAGAATTTCCTGTCATTACGCCGAAAGTAATTCTCTCTCAAGCTCTTCAGACAAACTTCTGGAAAGTGAAATAGCTCTAAAGTAAACTCAGCACTTCTACATTTGGTTAAAATCTCTGCCTTCAGCAGCTAAGGCTTGACAGAAAAATCCTGGATTCTTCCTGGAAAAGCGGTAAGAGCTTACTTGTGCTTTATTTACAAATTTTGTAATTTGAACCTATTGTAAAAGTTCTTTAGTTAGGAAGAAGTTATTGACAACATTTTAAGATTGGAACGAAGTATCATCATTATTTGAAAAATGTTCGATGATATTAGTGATCCATAACAAGACGATAAAAGTTGTAATGCTTCAATATTTCCTGAAGCTAAAAAATAGTGTATTATTTCTTTTAATTGAATTTTTAGCAGGATTCGTATTTTAGAAAATCAGAATTATAGTAATTTCTTACGATACTTTTGTTTTAACACATTTCTCTCTTATAAGGTGCTTAAAACACACAACAAGAGGATTAACAACATAAAAACACGCACTAGTTTAGTCATATATGTAAGAACCTTCCAGGTGCTTTCGGAAAAAGGGTTAACAGCGAGCTCTTAGATGTTAGGACAATGATAACATCACTGGAACATAGACTGTTTGCTAATGAACATAAACAATGTACTGCTGATATTCTGGACTGTGTTGAATGTAATTTCCTCCTTATGGGAAAAAGCCAGCAAACCAGTCTTCGTACAGGGCATAAACACAGAAAAAACAGTTTTTTAACCGACTTCCCAAAAACAAAGAGACGTGTATTTTTTCTTTTTGTCTGACCGGGCATAACTTCGTAACGCGTTAACCGATTTTAATGATTCTTTTTTTGTTGGGTAGAGTATGTTCACCGATTAGTACCATGTCAAAAAGATTTTTAGTGGGGTGGGGGTGAAACCTAACTTTGTAACGCGTGGACTGATTAGGATGGTTCTTTTTTTTTGTTGTACAGAGTATGATCCCTCATTGCTAATAGGAGACAAAAATTTGACCTATTGTTGGGGGAAGGGGTAGTCCAACTTCGTAATACGTACACCGATTTGGATAATTCTTTTTGTGTAGAGTATGTTGCCTGGTTGATACCAAAAAAGAAAAAAGAAAAAAATGTTGTGGAGTCAGGGTGGGGGTGGAACCTAACTTTGTAACGCGTGGACCGATTTAGATGGTTCTTTTTCTATTGTATAGAGTGTGATCCCCCATTGCTAATAGGAGAATAATTTGGTCCTAAGGCTGGAGGTGGGGGAGGGCGAGGGGCAATCTAACTTCGTAACGCGTAAACCGAATTGGATAATTCTTTTTCTGTTGGGTAGAGTATGTTCCCTGGTTGATACCATGAGAAAAAAAAAGTTGTTGGGGTGGGGAGTGGGGTGCTAATAGGAGAATAATTTGGTCTGGTGGAGGGGGGTAGTCTAACTTCGTAACGCGTGGACCGATTTCAATGATTCTTTTTCTGTTGGGTAGAGTATGTTCTTTGATTGATACCACGAGAAAAACATTTTAGTGGCATGGAGGTGGGGTAGGGGGTTGAACCTAACTTTTTAACTCGTGGACCGATTTGGATGGTTCTTTTGCCGTTGTATAGAGTAGAAGACACTAAAAAGTGAAAAATAAAACAGTTTTTAATAAAAAGTTGGTGCAAATTAAACAAATAAAACAATTACAGAACCACAATTGAAGGTAATACATAATACTACCTGAACGTTTCGGGATCATAAGAAAGGACGATGAAATACTTTTATTGTAGTTGTTTGGTTTGTTTGATTTGCAGCGACTTCAAAATGTCGTAATAGATATAAAATTAAAAATTATTTAATGCTTTTTAGCGCTTTGTTTTAAAAATTATTTTATCTGTTTTCCGACAAGGAGCGCTTCCCGCTCTTAAAATGTACACGGCCGATAGGAGATTCCTATTGATATAAACGAAGGAGTAACTATAAAGACCCTTCAATGGCGAAGAACAGCATGCAATGCATTTTCCGATATTGAGAAACAGTCTCGCATCCCAAGAAGCTCCGATCGTCACTTGTTATACAAAAGCGCACAGGAACTTTTACCTAGAACTAGAACCACTCTGCAATTTCTGCTAACTAGTTATTCCTTCGTTTATGGTATAACACAAAGCACAGATTCATATTGATAATTAAACAAGTGTGAGCGCGCACATTTGTAGTTATTCCTCCGAAGATGATCCAAGAAATAATTCCGGTTCGCAATAACACTGATTTGTATTTCGACAGCCAATAAAACGTGCAGTAACTCGATTTTGATGTTTTTGAGAACGCGATGTTTAAGAAGATTTAAAGAGATCTGAAAGATCCTAAACTGATATTAATATTTGGCATTTTCCCATAGTTGAGCTTTGCAATTTATATTTTGTAATTTTTCCCTTTCTTGCTCGTTTTTTCGATTAACGTAGGTGACCACTTTGGAAGGCTAAAAAATGCAACATTTTCAATAATTTTTTTTCAGACCCTGTATAATATATTACAATGATTTTTTTTCTCTGCTAAAAAAAATGTAATAATTCACTTTTTTTGACAAAATGTGATAGGTTGGCTTACAAAACATCTCAACGAAAAAAACAAGACCAAAAACATTGAAATCGGTCGAGTAGTTTCGGAGATTAAATGTCCACCATTGGAAATAAAAAGTAGTTTCGAGGAAAACGCGTTTAAAGTTTTAACTCGCTATTAGTTTCAAATATTTTTAAAAAAAGTTTGTTTTTTCACATACAATTTCACTTTGTTAGAATTCGAATTCTTGGGAGTGATTTTTAAAAGTATAAGGATTGAGAAAATGCAAAAAAAATCGATTTTTTTAAATTTACAAGGTGGTCACCTACCTTAAGCTATTATAACACAAAATAATTGATGAAAACCTGTACTTCATACCGAAATACCTGTCTGCTGAAAAACTCCTTCTTCATTACTCGAAGTAGCCATTTTTTCAAACGCTTCATTGTTGCACTACAAACGAGAACTATGAACTGAACGTTTATCAAAACTTGCTGCCTGCTTATACACTGACTGGGACCAGAGAATATACCCATATCTCATTTTCAAGAAAAAACTGAATCTGACTGTTTTTTGCCTGCATTCTTCACATATATATATATTTTTGAACCAGCAATATTGCTGGTCATGCTTCTTTCGATCTTGAAGGTAATTGTTCAAATTGTAAGGAATCTGCTAAAAATACCAAATGGTATAGAGATTAATATAACCAGATTCTTAGGAACTATCAACAATTAAAATCAAAAGCCAAATACTTTTCAAACAAATGTTCGCATCATAAATTTAGGGCACATAGTCGCACTTATCACAACAAAAAGTTAAACCAGGTAAAAACCAAAAAAACAAAAACAAAAAAAGCCTACTTAGTTATGTTCGGATTTGTAAAAGGTGATTAAAGTTGCATCTAATGTTTTTATTTTAAATCTTGTATGCACTAATAAAATAGGTAATTTCAATGGACGCGCGTTAATTATTCTCGTTTACCTAAGTGGTATGCTCAGGGTAGAAACAATAATTTCGTACTCCTTGATAAAGTCTTGTAATGTTTAACGAGCAGTGAACTAAGTCGTTTACAAAGTATTGTGAAATGAAAATCTCCAGTTTAACTCTTAATATATATTTTAAATATTGAAAAAAATTTAAGTGAGTTTTAAGTGAAGAAGTTACATTTAATATTACGAAAAATTCTAGTGGGATACATATGCATATGCAAAAATTCTGGTGAGATACATATGCATAAGTGAAAATTTAGTAAACATTTTTCTTACCTTGTGCGAGTTGCCTTTTGGTACGAGTAGCAAACATACATCACCCACAATCAGGTTTTTTAAATATTCTCCAATGAACACCGAAGTATTCGATTCTATGGCTAAATATTCTATCAATCCATATCCCGCCTAAAGCGAAGAATGCCTACCTGTGTGAAAGACACTTTTCTGCTAATTGTATTGGGAAAAAGTATTTGAAAAAAAACTGTGTTCCATCAAAATATCTTTCTGCATCTCCTGATAGATGTGTAAATAGCAATTATTCGCTTACTGATAGTTCAGCAAACGTTCGCACTGAAAGAAACGGAGAATGTGAAATTTTGTTAAAAGGAAAACTGGAAAGAATCCCATCTCCTCCAAAAAATCATGATATTAATATGATACCCGTTAATTTCGCCGGAAAGACATATTCTAGAAAAAGATTTGTCACTTGAGGAGGTTGTTATGATGCCCTAGCAACGTCATAACGTTTCTGGTAATGCTTCTTTAAATGTTGAAGGTAATTTTTCAAAATGTAAAAAATCTGCTAAAAACATTAAATGATATAGAGATAAATATAACCTTAGGAATTATCGACATTTAAAATCCAAAGCCAAATATTTTTCAAACAAATATTCGCATCATAAACTTAGGGCACGTAGTTGCACTTATCACAAAAAAAATTAAACCAGGTAATGAAAAAAACCATTAAATGAGGTCATTGATTCTATGGTACATTTAAGCAATGAGGGAAAATTTTTTTCCAAGAAAAAAAAAAGAAGTAAGAATACGGAATGGTCAGAGGATGAAAGGCGCTTAGCAAGTCTCCATCTTGCTACAGATATTTAAGAGAAAGACTTAATTTGAATATCCCGTCCGAACGTTCGCTACATAGGTGGGCTCCTTTGAAAAGTATACATCCTGAGCTTAATAAATATTTTAGAGTATTTAGCAACTATTTTACCTAAATCATCGAATGAAATGAAAGAATGTGTGCTGCTAGTAATATGTCTATCATCAGTCTTCCGACAAAATTGTTGGGTTTTGTAGATACGGGAGATAAGAGAGAAAATAAATTAGGCAAATACATCTCTGTTATTATGATACAAGGTACACTCTCCAATTGGACGTTTGTTTTCAGTTTTTTTGTAACTGAAACTCCAATTAAAGGTGATCATTTATGCAGTAAAATTAAAGAAACTTTGGATGCCTGTAATTCGATAGGTTTGAATGTGGGCGTGATGGTATCAGACCAAGTCTCTAACAATCAAAGCTGTATGACGAAGCACTTTAAAGTAACTTTAGCAAATCCTTACTTTATATACCAGCACAAGAAAATTTTCGTACTCTATGACACGCCTCATTTATTTAAGTCTATTCGAAATTCCTTAATTAAAACGGACATAATAACAAAGAATGGTACTGTCACCTGGAATTGTGTGAAGGAATTATTTCAGCTAGAGAAAAACCGAACGACCAAAATGTGCCACAAGTTGTCGTACAAACATGTATATCCTAACAACTGGGAAAAAATGAAAGTTTCATATGCCGTACAAGGCTTCAGCCACACATGCGGCGCAGCAATAAAAACAGCAAATGATTTAGGTTCAGTTTCCACAGAAACCTCCAAAGGATCCTCTGCAACTGCTAAGATGTTTGAATTGTTGAAAAAAATGTTTGACTGTTTAAATGGTAAGAATCCGTACGACAAAAATTATTTTAAACAAGGAATAAAAAGATGTAATAATATTCAAAAAATTTTAGAAGAAGCAATAGAAATTCTTCAAGAAGTAATAAAGACAAATAACGTCGTTCTAAAGAACAGACATTGTTTTGGAAGGTTTTCACCGAGCAAACAATTACTTGGCGTGTTACAATTTTCTAAAGAAATTATCCACAAGTATGAACAAATATCTTTCATATTACCACATAAGTTAATACAAGATTGTCTTGAAAATGTATTTGCTCTTATAAAGGGCTGTGGTGGGTTTAATAAAAATCCATCAGTACATGCATTTTGCCAACTGTTGCGTAAAATTATGGCGAACAAAATTTTAATGTATACTTAAAATACAGGCAACTGTCTGCAAGAAGAGGTTGATGTTTTTGGTTTTAAAGATTCCCCGGATTTTCGTTTTGTAAACACACTTGATAATAAGGAACAAAATATCCATAGTTCTAAAAATACTATTATGTTTGAAGGTGAAAAAGATTATATTGATAATTCAGAAGATATTTTAGTACAAGTAATTGAAAAAGACTGGATTGAAGAAAGTTCGTATTACATTATTTCCTCGGTTTTATTTTATCAAAAATTCTTTCCAAAATAAAATGTGCGCAATATTGTAAACATTTGCAAAGGTCGGATAAAAGTATAACTCTTTCTCATCAGTCGGAGCTATTTATATGCTCCAAAAACTATTTTAATAGAACTGATTTTGGGAACCTCAGAGCTCCAACTGATTTATATTTCGAAGGTTGCTATGTTACATATAAATATATTGAAAAAAATATTAATTAAATATCCTCATATAAACAAAATTAAGAAATATATTTTTGATATATACGTTGAGGAAACTCATAAAAATTTCCAAAATTGGTTCTATGAAGAAAATGCTTGTTCTCAACATCATATTACAATTCTGGATTATATGATTCTAATATTATTAAAAAAACATTGCATGTGGAGGAATCATAACTTAAAATCTGAAATTTCTGGTAGGGTACACTCAAAATTATAGAAAATTAAGTCTGGAAGTTATATAGGAAAAATTAAAATTATCGCATTAAATCTTAAAATTAAAGATGAAACGTGTTTGTATTTTGTGCATTTTTAAACTGGATTTTTAATTTTTTTTTTCGTTCTAGTAAATTTTGACCGAAGCCGTAATGAAAAATTTGTTTAAATTTTTTTGCACTATACCTACGATATTAGCTTAAAGGATTTTACACATTTGACTAAGTTTTCACCGACTTCTCTCGACTTCAAAGACCTTTAACTTGACGAAGCTACGATTTTGAAAAAAATTTCTACCGCGGCTGATAATTTTTAATTAGCGTTTACGGTATCCCAGCTGCATTTCTTAAAAGATGTGGTTCCACTCTTGCTCCTACTCCTATTTATTTAATCTGTCAACTTATCGCGGTGTTTTTCCTCCTTAATTAATAATTAAAAAATAGTGATAAATTCGAATTTTAGAACTACAGACCAAATGCAAATCTTTTCTGTAATTCCAAAATGTTATTTGTGATTTTCTTTACTTCCAATGTAAGCTGTTCTTGTAACCGTTCCAACATGGCTTCATAAGGGGTAAATCAACTACCAGCAATATATTGAAATTTTCAAATTGTCATTTTCAATTTTGTTGATAAAACTCGCAGCGTGCATAAAGAATTTCACCTCCCTAACAGATAAAAAACATCCATTTTAATTGGGAACACACTCTACTCAATAGAAAAAGAATCACCCGAATTGGTCCACGCATTACGAAGTTAGACTACCCCTGCCTCCACCCTAGGGCCAAATTTTTTCTCCTATTGGGTTCATACTCTATATAGCAGAAACAGAATAATGCGCTATAGAGTGCTACATGTTTTTTGAGAATTTTCAACAAAACCCATTTTTGCTTAGTAAAGATTTGTAACCCACAAAAGTTGTGTTCTACTAAACTTATGACTATATACTATATTTATGACCCCATATTTTTATACAGAAACAGTTGTAAATTTTGTTATTTCAAAATGTTGAAATAAATTGAAAATTCAAATAAATTGATTCGATCTCTTAAACATTTTTATAGCAAAATAAAGGAGTGAAAATGTGCCGAAAATCGCATGTCTAAGTTTTAAGTTGCGCCATTCCCGTAATTTTTGACATACAAACTTTTTTGGAACGCGTCCTGCAAAAATTTATAAAGAATGAAATGAAAGTTCAAGTTGTGATTTCAGATTGCTGAGAAGAGCTGAATATTGTAAAGTGGTGTCGCGGCCGCAGCGCCATCTGTGTGACGTTACTGCACTGAGCCAATAAAGATATGTTGTTTAAACAAATTATTTTTGTAAAATATGGTGCTGTGAGATTGCAATACGAAAAACTTAGGTTAATTGGACTTTTCATTACGCAGCAAAAATTTCCAAAAAATTACCTTTTTTTGCTGCTACACTAGGTTGCCCCTTACGGGGAGGTTACAGTTCATGACGTTCAAAAAATCGACTTCTTTTATATAATTTCAATTCTTATAGTGTCTAGGCTATGTAGTTAAAAGGATTTATTAAAATCTGATATAGTTTAGATGTTACAGCGCATTGGGCAGAACCGCGCGCCGGCGGCAAAACAGGTAGCTAAGGCGATCTTGCTCCTTGCCGCTACATTCAATCAACCTGATCAACCTGCAGATCCAGCAAAACGAATACTTTGGGAAAACTAAAGGCTGCCTCAATGGTACTGGGATAGCTGATGTAAGTTATCAAAAACAAACATGAAACACGATTTTTTATAACTTAAACTGCTCTTTCGAGTAAAATGCATTTTTCTCGAAACAGCATTTTTCAGCGCGCGGAACGCTCCTACAGCTTCAACGGATGAACCGATTGACTTGCAATTTGTTCGAAATTTTGAATTTGTTGGAATCCATATTTTTTGTTACAAATTCGTATGCTTTGGGTAAACGTGAACAACTTTTGTCGCAAATACTTTTTTTGAGAACGTAAATTTTTTAAGAATTTTGAAAATTGAAAATTTTGGAAACTTAAAGATTTTTCACTCAAAAATGGTTATGTTTAAGAACAATTGAACTGTTTTTAGATTTGTACAGGTAATCTGACCAAATTTTGTAAGATGTTTTTTAAGAAAGTTTTGGATAAATTTTTTTTTGTTGAAAAAATTTTGCATAAAGAAATTTTCACAAAGTTTGATCAGATTCCTTGATTCCCAGATTCCTTGTAAGCACTTCTGCCCCTTTGCAATTTTTCTGTAAACCTAACCATTTTCGAGTAAAATATCTTTAAAATTCCAAACTTTTCAAATTTGTCCCTCAAAAATCTCAAAAAATTGACGTTTTAAAAAAAATATTTTGTAATAAAGTTGTTCACATTTACGCAAAGAATACGAATTTGAATTAAAAAATATATGTTTCCTAAAAGTATTTTATTAAAATTTTAGAGTGATCGGAGCAGTCTAACTATATTATTTTACTACTTCACTCTTCCTACCACTATTCATTAGCACTGTCTTCCAAAGATACCAGAAGTAAGAATAAAAGAGCTCGAGTGGAAGAAATTAAACATTTTGAAAAGTGAAAGGGGTTTTGTATGGTGCCGGCATCGCTGATTGACTTAAGATAAGACTTTTTGCTTAAAAAAACTTTAAACGCCTTTATCTGAAAACTATGTTTTTCTGGTCATCGGCGGTGATTTCTCCCGAACCACGGAACGGATCTTCATGAAATGTTAACCACATATTCCACGCAGTAATAGCTTCAGCGCATTCTACAATCAAATCAAAATTGTGATTTTTACTATTTTTTTGGGCCAAAAACAGTGAAAAAAATCTCATATTTTTGTTTTGAATTTCCATAGAATACGCTAAGCCACTGGTATACCGAACCTAAATATTTTTGGTTTTTGTGTTTAGATGAGCCGTTATCAAGTTATCAACACCGCCAGCGACATACCAACTTTTTGAGGAGTTTCGTTCACTCGTTGTTTATGTACACAAAAAGTGCAAAAAACTATAAATGTTTTTCAGAAGTGTATTTATTAAGCTGAATAAACCTTATATTTATACCTACAGAGGTCAAAAAAAGTATTCGACATGCAAGCACTTTTTAAAAGGTGGATTCTTCGAGAAATTAAAAAAAAATCCAAAAACGAATGCTTCAGCGCTGGCAAAAATGACTGAACAGTATTTAGGCGTAAACGTTACCTCACAAACAATTAGAAACGTGCTAGAACAAACGATTACCATGCGAAATCAGCAAGGAAGAAGCCATACTTCTGCAAGAAAGGCAGACAAGCAAGAGAGGAGTTAGCAAGATGTAACGTTAAAAAGCCTCAACAGTTCTGGATGGATATGATTTTTGCAGATGAGAGTAAATTTAATCTTTTTGGATGTAACGGTAAGATCCTGTCTATAAAAAGCGAACTACCGAGCTGGAAGAAAGAAACATGGTACCAACAGTAAAGCACGGCGGAGGAGGTGTGTTGTATGGTGGTTTTAAGGGTGGGAAATTTGGTTTTCATTGACATAATAGTGGATCACCGCTATTACATAAATGTGCTGAAAGAAACAATTTTGGTAATGATGTAAAGTATTCTGCATATTACAAAAAACTTTGGCGCCTTTATAACTGTCCCAAAGTGATCAAAACACTTGCTCAGTCTCCGGATCTTAATCCAATAGAGCATTTATGGAGTAATTTAGAAAGAAACTTCGGACACGTAGCTTCAACAACAAAAACCAAATGAAAACGGCCATATATGAAGAATGGAGAAGTATTGATCCTGAGTACTCAAGAACTTTAGAACTTAGTGGTCCTACCACATGGTTGCCGATGATACCAGCCCAAACATTGACATTGAATCTCTGCTGGAATGAGTTCAATTTTGCCCTGTGTGGGTTAGTTTTCGACCCGGTATGGAGGTTATGGAAGTTCGTGATATCATTCCTGGTGAATTGACATTCATCTGTTCACAGAATTCGGTCCAGAAACGCTTTGTCGTCAATGTCACGTTCCAGAGACCAAGTGCTAAATTTCAGTCTCCTCTCGGAATCTCTTTCCAGTAGTCCTTGGGCTTGTTGATGGTGATATGGACGTAATCCCCCTTGATGAATAACCCTTCCTTGCTCGTCTCAGGATCCTGCCTCACGATGGTGATTATTTGCTGCTCGACGTCGGCAGAAGTTCCCGAAGTTTCGGGTTGTGCCTCCATGTCGTGTGAAGTTACACTTCCTGTTTATCTTTACCTTTGAAAAGTCCGTGTAAAAACCCCTTTTGGGGTGCTCGACGTCTGCTACACCATAAATTTAAATATTATCCGCGTATTCCTCAAATGTAAATTCTACCATTTTTTAATAATTTTTGCTTCAAAACACCCTTACTTATTGATTTATTTTTCAACTATGATAGGTATTCCTGCTGG
Source organism: Leptarthrus brevirostris (assembly GCA_964036015.1). Taxonomy (NCBI): domain Eukaryota; kingdom Metazoa; phylum Arthropoda; class Insecta; order Diptera; family Asilidae; genus Leptarthrus; species Leptarthrus brevirostris. The sequence continues at coordinate 167,518,690 of OZ038371.1, read as the reverse complement.
CAGACTCTTTTTTATAGCAAAACTTTCATCGGGTACGAGTAACAGATCGCCAGGATGCAAGGGTGTGAATTCCAGCTAACACGAGCTAATATCGGCAATAAAACAAAATTCCACTAACATTTTTATATGTTAACTTTTTTGCAGCAATAATTAAAAGTAATTACATGTTAAACCAAAACAAACATTTTCGACCTTTTTTCTTAAAAATTTTGTTTTTTTAAAGAATTTCCTACGTAAAGTGCAATAAAATAATTAGGTACTCAGGGAGTTCTAAGGATGCGGTATTTCTAATCCTGTCTACCCTGCCATGTTTCACCTTTTTAGAAAGGTTGTAAGATGGGCAATCTAATAAAAATAAAAAGAGGTTTTTTTCCACATTTGGAAGTGGCTGTACGTGCAATCGTAGGAGTAGTATTGACATTTTTGGAAAGGTTATTAGGATAGCTTGTTTGATGTCGCTGTGTTGGGTAGATCAAGAGATTAAAATAAAAGAGTAACGTGCATACCATCACCCTGAAAATAACAAACGGTTGAGATTACCCCATCCCCCTGCCATACAATTTTTTCGTTTAGTTGAGATCTATCACCCCACTCATTTTGGCACGTCAGATCTGAAACAACCTGTACGGTAGTTTTTTCATAAAAAATTCATAAAAATAGCCTTTTTTCGACCACCTAAACCAGCAGTATTATACTTTGAAACATTGAAAAAATCGAATTTTGTTTACATTTTTCGAATCTAAATATATTCAAGAATATTCTCTCACAATTTTAAAAACATTCAAGAAGTCTAAGTATACTTTTCCGCCCCTCAAACGTGACTACTTCAGCTCGCTAATTCAACGCGGCTGACTTTGAACGTGTTTATCTCAAAACTACTTTTTTACACTGCTTCTTGCAAAAATTTCGGAAACTACTTAGCCGATTGTTGTAAAATTTTAACCACATATTCTGCACACTTCTAGCAACCGGCTGACCTCCATCCGAAGAAGTTCATGATCTGCGTTTGGTGGGACTGGGAAGGTATGGTGCACTGGGAAATGCTCGAAAGGAATGAAACGGTCAATAAGGAGCTCTACATAGCCCAGCTACACCACGTGCAAGAGGCTATTCGACTGAAAAGACCCCATCAACAAGGCCAAACAATACTCCTTCACAACAATGCCAGGCCCCATGTTGCACAAGTCGTCAAAGCCGCACTCCAAGAGCTCGAATGGGAGGTCCTTCAGCATCCGCCGTATTCTCCGGACCTTGAACCGACGGATTACCCTCTTGTCCGCTCTCTGTTGAACCATATGAGAGGCGATATCTTCGACAATGAAGAGGACCTTAAAAACTGGCTCAACAGCTTCTTCGATACCAGACCGGGCGATTTTTGGCGGAACGGCATCGACAAATTGGTCGAGAGGTTGGAGGAGGTCGTAAACAGCAACTAACTATTGATTTTTGTTTAAATAAAAGTCTTTGATAAAAACACTACGAACTTATTCCTACCAACTGCAAGTTGATAAGTAGCTAAAGTCCTTTGTATATCTAATTTGTGGGGGGGGGGGGGGGGAGGGAACAGTTTTAGTTTGCGTTGTTCACTGCAACTATGTGTAGAAGCAAACATTTTTCTGTATCATATCATAGTCTTCCAGCACCTTTAAAAGTTGAGCAATGTGAACATAAAACGAATTTAAACGAATATGTGAAGAACGTTTACTCAGAATGTCATTACACAAATGTGCCCCAGAAATGCGCTTCCATGATTCCTTCCTTCTCCGCTGAGTTCAAGGAATACGAAACATGGCGAAGTCTTAAGTACGGTGAATAGATGCCTGCACGACTCGGTTTGAATTTGTTAATTTCAAGCTTGGTTAAACTCCTTTAATTTGAGCAAGAGTTCGTCCACAAGGGCTGAGAAGTGAGCGTGTAGTTACTAAAATCTAAGCAGAGTCAACAAAAACAAATCGATGCCATTCCACGTTCAAAATAAAATCGAAATTAGTAAATAAAAGACGAACTAATGTTGCAGAGAGGAAAGTTTCAGCACAGCATCGCGCCCCATCTTCATTTGGCTGAGCTCTTATGAGGGTCTTGAATGAGATTTTCCAGTCCATTAAATTGATTGCGCCTGTTGTTGAAGTGGATGAAATTTTTTCATTTCTCCAGCTTTTTTTTAAGAAAGCATTTATGAACTATTCATGTCTTCCACGCTCAAATGATGACAGATGTGAAAAGTTTTTTTTATTTTCCAAATTAAGTCAGGGGCTTGAGGTCTGGGAAACTAAATATGACCTGACTGACAACAAAATTGATGTTTTCTAAAAACGGCAGGAATTCCAGGCAATTGGGCAATTCGATAAGTTTGCCAAACTTTTCCTTGATGTACACAAGATAGAGGAATCTGCTATTGAATGATGTGAAAACTTTTTGAACTTTATTTGAATTAAATTTTGCAGGAACACGTGGCATTTTATATAGATATCGATTTTTGTTTGTTGTTCGAACTGTGAAGCCAGGAAGGCAAAGCGTGACTTAAGTTTAAGCTTAAAAAAATGTTTTCTTAACGCCTATTTGGGTACTGGTTTGAGGTAAATTTTTCCTTGCGGTACGGCCAGCGCTTAATTATTGTTACATAAAATTGGATTTAAGTTTCTTATATAACCTTAAGTAAATTTAAAGTTCAGATTATCTATGTAATAACTTTGTTGCTACTTTTGTAATCCTGTGTTCTTCGCATACAACTTTACAATTTTTTATAAGCACAATAGCATTTTAGCTCTGAATTGTATTTTGATTTCTAAATTGTAATTAATGATCTTACTAGAGTTCAGTTCAATAAAAGAAAACTGTAACTAACAGTCCGCTACTTACTTAAAACAGATAAAAGTTCCCAATATCCACCTAACAAACAACCGAACGAAATGAACAGAAACCGAAAAATCAAAGTAGAACATAATTGTCTGAGTGTTCCCAGAGGGTAGATGCAGCACCGGGCGAAGTTCCTACTTCGGGAACCACTGCTCCCCAGCAAATGCCCCATCAGTAAAGCCGTGGTTTACTTTTCTATTCCTCCGGGAGAACTCATCCAAACATGCTCTAAACGAACGCACCAACAATTTCGAACCGATTAGAGTCCCGCGGGACCACTCTGCAGTCATTGACGTCTGCAAACTGCTCCCATCATCCTCCCAGTTCTATGATTCCAACGTGAGACTTCCCCTTCCCGCAGCACTTGCAGCAATACCAAAGCGAAGAGAAGGTTCGTGGACAAGCTGCTGCAAGTCTGCGGCCTGTTATTCCCAGTGAAAGACGAGGCTTCCGTTCCGCACCGACGATAACGGTTGCCAGGTGCAGTTGAATGTGTCGGCCTCCGTTGCCAGGAACTCTAGACGTAATCGCCTCTTCAATCTGGCAACGAATTGGTTCTTAAGTGCATGTGTGTGAAACTGTAGGTTGCCCAGGCTCGATCCGCATGCACTACAGATAAATTGTTGATTGTTGCAAGTGTTAGAATAAAGCTTATCAAGCAATTCACCTGGTTACATGTACTTGGCCCCAGTAAAAACGACTTTCTTGTAATGCTGACTGTCGAGCAGATATGCTGGCACATATCGCGAACAAGATTATTTATATCGCACAAGGTGGGGCATGTGAAGTATCTGTGGAACAGGGTTCCTTAACCACCACAAACCGTGCAGGCTCTTTGAATTCGTCGATCGATATGTGACAGCTGGTTTGGATGCACAAGGCTACGATGGAGCAGTTTAAATGCCACATCAGAGTCTCTGTAATTGGACTGATGACTTTAGATGACTTTGCTAGTTATGGTCCCCATTACTTTCAAATCTAGATGTGCCCGCCATCTATTAACACCTAAGTTATCCGTAGGATTTACTTTTACGAAGAGCTCGCGCAGCCGACGGGAATTGAGTGTACTGAATGTCGTGTGCGGCGGTCGATTCATTACGAAAGCGTTTATCACCTCAGTGCTAGAGACTGAACGACTGAAACGCTCTTGTGCTGTATCCACCAATTCGTTAAATTGTGTGGTGTTCCCAGAAGCATCAATGATGTCTTCAAGAACTGTAAGTTGTCCTGTATCGGCCGATACACCTCGAGCATCACTGAACACCGAATTACTAACTCAGGGTTCAACCTGATCGGAATTGCTGAGAATTCCCCGTACCCAATTTCATTCCATCGCAAATGGAATGTTGGTCTTATTATGCCCCAGGTCGTAATCGTGGAGATCAGATCCTGTCACCAGTCATGCGGATATTGTGAACGGACCGAGAGCAGATAGTAGTGCTCGCCTGCGCCGCTAGCCCCATAGAACTTACCCACAGCTGCGAAATTAAGTTATCTCTTTGACAGAACACACAGGTGTACTATGGATGAGGTAATAAAATAATTGACAACGACTGCACGTCCTTTCAGCGCAAGTAGGTGCAGTCTAGTTAGTCCACCACGAATTAGCAGCCTGATGCCCCGACGAAACGGAATAAAAGACAATATATGCCCATTATGCTTTATGATACAGACCACTGATGATCTCAATCCACTTGGACGAAAGCCCAAACACATTGAGAAGGCTCAGCAAATACTCGTGCGAAACGCTATCAAGCGCCTTTTCTTGATCTAAAAGAAGCTTTGCTACGGCGATGTTGTCGCAGATACTAAGACCTGGAGACTCTGACGGGTATATTACTGAGGCAATCACTGAGCAAAGTTGAGTTCCCAGTGTTTTGCAAACTATTTTGTAATCGACATTACACAGAGTAACTGGCCTCCAGTTTCCCATCCTCTGAAAATCCCCCTTCTTAGGTATTAGACGCATAATAGATCTCCGCCAACTTGAATAAAATTCGGTCAGATTCAAATTTGCTCAGATTCCCTGCACAAATCTAAGCACTTTTACTCCTTTGAAATTTGTCTGTAAACCCAACCATTTTTGAGTAAAATATCTTTAAAGTTCCAAAATTTTCAATTTTCCCTAAAAAATCTCAAGAAATTGACGTTTTCAAAAAAAAATTTTGTGACAAAAATTGGTTCCTATTTAAATTTTTTATCACCCACCCTGGGGAGGTAGTGGAACGAGTTTGGTATCATTGGATGTCCCCGTGATGACGGTCGAGTGGAAGTCATTAGCTAGCAAAAGTATGGATAGCAAGAAAAAAGTGGTTTGTAGGGCGATCTTGCGGAACAAATCTGGTAACGGCAATACTTTTTCGCACACTTTCATTTCCTATTGGTCACTTAAATATTTGATTGATTATTATTATTATTAATGGATAAACAAACCAATAAGCTAATTAACGATGCGGAATGTGCGCGAAATGAAAAAAGTTCGGGACCGAGAATGTTTATTTTCAATCGAAGAACGCGATCAGTCGATAAAAACTGGGGGTTTCAATTTGAAAATTCTAACTCACCCCCCACCCGTGCTTAGGGGGTGAGGGGTGGTTTGGTGTGCAATCGAATCTCCCCTCGAAGACAAACAACTGTTTACCCGAACATTTTTCGGTGGAAGACAGAAAAAGAGTTATTGCGTGGGTGAAAGTTTCTTTTTGCACAGTCCCAATCTTATCCATTTCCCGTTCATTATTCGCGAAGGATGAGCCCGAACAAAAAAATGTTTCAATCGAGGAACGCGAATAGCCAATAAAAAATGGGGGTTTCCATTTGAAAATTCTAATTCACCCTAACCCCGCTTGGGTGGTGAGGGGTGGTTTGGTGTGCAAACGATTCTCCCCTCGAAGACAAGCAACTTTTTCCCCGGAAATTTTTCCGTTCAAAATAGAGAAAAAGAGTTATTCCGGGGTACCGGGCTTTCTTCAACACCCTGTATATACCGAGTGAGTTTTTTATATTGAGACATTCAAATATCTCGAAAAGTAGGCAATATCGCGAAACATGTTTCGGGTGAAAGTTTCAAGGTTTCGAAAGGGATAAATAACGGTGACCTTTTCGTTCACGTTAAGCCTAAATTTCATTTTTTTCTTGGTATTCTCCCAACAAAAATACGCCTCTTTTGCTGGAAATTTTTTTTTTGAAAACGCCAATTTCTTGAGATTTTTGAGAAACAAAATTTAAAATTTTGGAACTTTAAAGATATTTTACTCAAAAATGGTTAGGTTTACAGAAAAATTGCAAAAGAGTAAAAGTGCTTAGATTTGTACAGGGAATCTAAGCAAATTTTGTAATTTTTTTTTTTTTAGATAATTTTGCATAAACAAATTTTCAATTTTTGTCAGATTCCCTGAAGAAATCTAAGAACTTTTGCCCCTTTGCAATTTTTCTGTAAACTCAACCATTTTTGAGTAAAATATCTTTAAAGTTCCAAAAATTTTCAATTTTGTCCCTCAAAAACCTGAAGAAATCGACGTTTTCAAAAAAAAATTTACAGCAAAAGAGGCGTATTTTTGTGGGGAGAATACGAATATGCAAGAACAATTAGGGGTTTCCATTTGAAAAATCAAAGTTGAATTTGATTTGACCTTGAATTTTGGGCTCAAGGGCAACGACAAGGTCGCTGTTATTTATCCCCCTCGAAACCCTTAAACTTTCATCATACCTACATATTTTGTTTGCATTACCAGGGTAAAAATTCTAAAAGACATTTCGTAATGTTTTGTGTTGTCAAATCTAAATATTATTCATAAAGACAATGTTCAATAATAAATAATAATAAAAAAAGAGTAGTCTTCTAAGCTAACACAAAGACACAAACATCAAACTATGAGACTGAGGAGAGAAGCGGCAGTTTTTCTGTTATTCTATTACTACCTACTAACATTGATATTATTTAAACCTTAGCTTTAGAAATCTAGAAAAAAATTTAAAAAAAAACTAAATTTTTGACTGTTACCTACTAACCCTGATATTACGGAAGTGGAAGTTTAGCTTTAGAAATCTAAAAGTTTGAGGGTGGGGGCTAACTCTTCTCCATCAAAAATTATAAAAATAACTTTTAGTTTTTGAGGGTGGCTAATTCACTATATTTAAAATTAAGAAAAAAAATAAAATTTTTGATTATTATGATATGATGGTGCCATAGACTGCCCCTCCATCCTGCAATCTTTACCCATCTATACCAATCCCCGTAACCTTAGGTCCACTCCCCTTTTCCGACTCGACCGCCATCGCACAAATTACGGTCAAAGCGAGCCAATTACCATGATGTTACGAAAAGTCAACGACCTTTCCTCTTTTGACTTCCATATGAGTAAATCATCACTCCACAAAGCCCTATATCTTGACCCCGCCCATCTTGATCCTGATCGCCTACTTTAATTCTTCTTCCTTACGCCCTCTGCCATTAATCAATATATATAGCTCATATTGTAGCTTATACACCTTTTATGTATTTATTCTTATTATTCATTTATTATAGTCTGTTGAATAAGTATTAAGTTATAGCTTGTATTTTATTTTTTATTTTTGTATTTTTTTACGTAATAGCTTGTATTAAGCTTAAATAAATAAATAAATAAATTATAGGATGTGCGCATCACGAAAACCTTACATTGCGCCAAATTTCAAATTCCTATGTCAGTTCGCGAAAAATCTTTATGAAAGACAGAGGGAGGCAAGTGATCTTATAATCATTTCGGTTTTTTTCCTTTTGAGGTGCTTAGGTAAGTAGCGCGAATTTATAAGTGCTGCACGGACAGTATTTTATTTCTAGGAATATTTGCTTTGTCGCCTTTATTATATGTCTTTGAAGTAAAGTATATTCTGGCGCTTATAAAAAACCTCAATAAAAATTCAGAGGGAAAGTCTTTACAAAATGAAGGACAGAGGATATCTCGTAATAAAGCAAAAATTTCTTGACCTATTTCCTCTATTGGAACAAATTTATTAAAATGTGTTAAAAAGACGTCTTCCAAGTTTTTAATGTAATGAACAAACTCGAAGGGTGGCGCGCTGAGACGGTAGCCGTCGAAAGTCTTATGTACATTTTATTGTACATAAGACTTTCGACGGCTACCGTCTGTGTATTCAAGAGTTGAATCAAAAGCATTGCAATCATCGCAAATATGTCTTTCCTGGCATTTTTTAAGTAAGTAACCAGCAAAGTAACACCTTGCATTTTCTTGTCTGAAATCAAGGTTCCGATAATCTACTAATTTACTTAAAATCAGAGATTCAGCTTTTCTTTGTGGTGGAAGAGACACCGTATTCGAAGACTTTGTGGTAATAACTTCTACATCGCGTTCAATCTCACAATTGGTTGTATTGTCAAGTCTACAAGAACAATGTTTGCCGATTTAAAAAAAATCGACAAAACTGAATCGAAGTTGGATTTTTCGCGTTACCTCCTTGATTATGAATAGAAGAAAAGAAATGCAGTCTTGATTTACTCGTCGAGTGAAAACATATTGAAAACCATTGTTTATGGAGTACCTCAAAATAAATTGAATTAAAGAATTTGAAATAAATAATTGAATTGATACATTTGTTTACCTGAGTGCCTGGGTTATCTACAAGCACAAACAAAATCCAGATATTTACCTGAAATAAAGAAAAGAATTATTATTTATATTGAATTAACAAACAAACATGAATAATAAGACGAACATTGAAAACATAAATTGAATTCACACAAGAAGTTCATTAAATTCTTACAAATCAACTTCTTGGCGAAAACAACAACCGGCAAATCGAATTATAACAATTACGTGTAAAACTCATATTTTACTCAAACCTGACTGAATAAAAATACTCTATGGATGTCTTATTGTATAATTCAAACAGTTGAAGGGAATTTCAACAGGCATCCCAGGTGAAATAAGCTAATTATTACACCTGTGACAGCTCCTGTGAAATTTTATGAATACACGTAAACTGTTTAAATTGCACGATTTGAACGAGCATAAATTAGTTACAAGACACAATAACATATCTAAAAGTTAAAACTTACCTGTTTTGTTCACTTAAAGCACTAAAAACACGCGAAAACTTGGACATCGCACGAAAGGAATTATAAACACCGCGAACTATCAACTTCATGTTGGGTAGACACCTGACATTGGGGTGAAATTTCGTGGGGAATCCAACGACGTTGTCAGATTAGAGAATTTGAAATATTCGCGATTTTATTAATTCTAATTTACGCAATAATTGGGAAAGAGAGAAAACAAGTAAAAGGGATAACAGAAAATCACGTTCCACAAATCAAATATTGTAAATATGGCTGCGAAATTGTTAATCCACCATATTATAGCAAAAATTAAAATCATGAAATATATTTATATTCTCTGTTTAAATAGAAAGAACAGATGATTGTTTTGATGGCTTTTTAGATGGTCCATAAGGCGGAAAGAGTTTTTTGCAAACATAAATAAGGAATTCCGATTAATTTGAATTATTGATGTGGAACTTATTGGAAAATGGCGGCTGGAAGACTATAAAAGGAGCTGACACAAGCGCATCATCCTCTTAGTTTTTCTTGAAATTCGTGGATTTCAGTCTTGACTAGTACAAGTAATAAAAATTTTAAATTTGAAGTGTAATCAGCAGACATTTTGGTGATAATATTGAAGAAAAATAAATTAATTTGCAATAGGCCAAAGTTTGGTTACTTCATATTCAATTCATATGCAATTTATAACGTTCTTATTTTATTTTTTTTGTTTCTTTATCATTTTCTAGTTTTTTATTTTAATTTAATTATTTTTTTTTGAATTTTTGGATGAAATTGAATTTGATTGTGAAAGTCTTGAATGAATTTAATTAGTTTTAATTAATTGAATCTAAGTTACACAAATAGTTTGTTATTATTTCGCTACACAGTTTTTTTTCAAATTTTAATTTTTTTACATTTTTATAAACAACCATCCTTTTTCAATAAATTAAACAAAGTTTGCAAACTAGAAATAGCTTAAAGCCATTCCTTAAGGCACTTCACACTTGAAGTCCGATCTTTGGAATTCTTGTCCTCAATAGGAATTGAACTAATAAACTGTTTAGCCTGTTTTAAGAATTCGAACTGTTCTGGAAGATCGGAAAATGGAGCTTTTTCTGTTGCAGATTTTTCTGAACTGTTGCAGATATCAAAAATGTAGTCCCAACTTTTACAAATTCGGCAGTATCAATAGCATTTTCAGGAAGGATCCTCCCTCCGCTATAGTGATTATTGCTGCAGAAACAGCATTGCTCAAAACCTGAGTGGCTACTTTTACTTTAATTTTTTGAAAGTTATTGGGAGAAATATGCGCTGGAGTTAATTTTGGAGCAAGACTTAAATTTGTCTTTAGCGCTCAAATAATTGCTCCACGAAGTAAAAAGTCGCTCCTTTATCGCCGTTATAAATAAAGTCGTATTTTATGAACATATTTCGGACATTTTTAATGAAATGTGGATTGTCGTACATAAAACAAATAATTTCGTTACTGTCCGGCAATGTAAAAAAAGACTGTGAAGAATTTAAATTCAACAGTACGGAAAGACGTTGGAAGTTTGTTCCCTGATCACACACAATCAAACGTGGTTTAAATCATATATCCCACAACTATCTAATAAGTGTGAAAATGATTTGTTACACCTATATGCCGAAGGTGCTATCGAGTACATAGTTAGGGAAAATCTTTTTATTTCAGGAGAATGTCTTATACCGAATATACTTCGCGCTACATTTTTCACTTCATTCTCTACAAATGGAATAACTGCTTGCGTTACATATTTTTTAGCAGAATTCGAAAAATCGTCTTTCCCCTTTAAAGTTGATTCTTTCGACGCTTTGACAACTTTTTTAAGCTCTCCATATTTTTGGGATACTTGCGTATGTCTTTGCTTTAGTCTCAGAAATTTTATTCTATATTTGGATTCTCTATCTTTACAAAGGTACCTGGCCTGCGTAAACTGTTCCTTTTTAGAAATAACCTTTTTTAGGAAAAAACTTTTTAAAATATTTTGTCTATTCCCTTCTGAATTTAACATAACTTTCGTTTTCCTCGCGCGATTCTTTTCTTCAGTTGCAGCTTCCTGAGCAGGACCAATTTAACAAAAATATTCAAAAATAAAATAAATGAAAGATTATTGTGTAAGGATGAAAAAAATTAAATTTTGTAAGTTTCATTAAATGGATATAAGGAAAGTAAAAATTGGGAATGAAATAAAAAATAAATAAAAAGAAAAACAAAAATACTTGTTAAATTTATTTAAGATTTTAAAATATAAAGCATAATTCCATCAAATCTTGGATAAGTCAATTAAATATATTTTTAAATGTTATTATTTATTATATATTAATAAAGCAAACCGTTTTACCCAAGACAAGATGAATAAAAGATAAACATGAAAAAAATCTTTAATTTAATGTAATTGCACATAATGTTCATTGTTTAAAAAATTGTAATATTATTTCTTACATGTGTAATTAAAATTAAAACAATTTAAAAATTTTAAATTTTTTAAATTTGTCTTTTATTCCTATTTAAAGGCAGCTATTTAATATGACACATTTGTTATTTTAATGTTGATAAAGCTAAGTTTTGGCAGGTCATATGCCGAAATAAAAAGCTAATTCAACATCTTGGCTTTTAAAAAAATACCAAACTAAATCCTTTTCAGCAACAGCGGTCAAAGAATTAAAACAATAAATTTTTTCTTTAAATCAAGGTATTTGAAATAACTAAAATACTGTCCGCATTTTTATTTTTTGTAAATATTGCCTTCTTCTCCTGCAACTTTTGGTTGCTCTGTTAAACACTGCGGAACGTGCTGACCATTACTTTCCTGTAAAATTGCGCGGTAGTTTTGCGTCAAATTAATTTTTAGTGGGATACCTTGTAAGTTCGGAATAGCTGTTGCGGTTAAGACGCCCGATCCTCCTAAACCCATTTCCTTGCTGAAGTGAAGACGCATTTGATGTTGTTTCCTAGCATGTCCTGTCGTCCCAAGGCTTGTAACCACTATTTATGCTCTGCAAAAGTAAACTAAGTAAAGCCATTTTTATTTCAATTATTATATTAGAATTGGAAAGGTAATAAGATGGGCAATCTAATAAAATTAAAAGAGAGGTGTACTAATTATATAAATTGAGAAAATTTGGGAAAATGCTTAATTTTAGGTAACAAAACAACAATTAACAATTTTTTCAATTTTGAAAGTAAATGTACGTGCAATGGTAAGAGTAAGATCAATAGTGTTGACATTTTTGGAAAGGTCATTAAGATAGTTGTTTTTTAGCGTTTGTTTTTTTATGTCGCTATGTTAGGCAGATCAAAAGAAAAAAATAAAAGAGTAATGTGCATGCCATGAAAAACTTAAATTTATGAATCAACCTGTAACTCCCAAACGGTTGAGATTGCAACCCCCCCCCCTTCCCCCGCCATTCAATTGTTTATCTAGTTGAGATCTATTACCCCACTCATTTTGGCACGTCAAATCTGAAACACCCTGTATAGTATCTATTCTAAGTCATTACATTCCAGAAATTTTTTTCCTGCTGTGGTTTTGAAATCTATAGTTATTAGTTAGTTTCAAAACTATAAGAGGAAAATTATAACAAAATTATTCAAAGCGTTAAAAAGGACCTTTTTCTGTCCTGATAGGTTTTCCTGCCACTGGGATGAAATGGTTTAAAAATGGTTTTGGAAGATAAATTAAAATTTCGACATAGGGCTACATAGGCCATACCCTCTCAAGGTCACATTGGTTCATTGGTAATGAAAATTTGCCTGATTAGAAGAGTCAACCCAATCGCCATTAAATGTCATATCAACAAATACCTAAGACCACATCAGACGAGGAAGTCAAGGCATAGAACAGCTGGAGTCCTGAATATTGTGTTTGACTGGAATTACAATCTAATCCTATTCCTCTAAATTGGCCACACTACAAAAGCAGGGACTCTTCCCCTGTTATTTTTGCAAGGTCCAACAGGTCGTCACTGAGGTGTTTGATAACGACCTTTATTGCAAGTACTAAATTTGCTTTGGTGTTCTACGTCGTGACTCTGTTCTTATATTTCTTGACATGATGTTTAATAAATGAAATTTCCCTTGACTCTTCTAACCGGAAAAATTTTCATTATTTTATTACGAACCATGTGACCTTGGGTGGGGCATGACTTATGTAGTCTAGATATTTTAACATATCTTGGAAAATAAACTATATGTATTTTAATGTGTAAATTATGTCCATAAGTATGCAAAAACTCAAGGTCTTAAAATTTCAACTGAAAACCGAAATTGCATATTTATAGGAGCTCTGATATTTAACACGACACACGTTCATTGTTAAGCTATGGTTTCCTAGAGATTGCGCCGACGGAAATGCGCCAGCGCAATTGCATTGCAGCCAAAATAATGCAAATCGCACTAGTGGTTTCCAAGAAAGCGCCGACGTTTTTACGTTGTCGTTTGCGCGCGCGATTACGTTCTGATCTAGTTGTTTTTGATTCTGACGGAATTCAGTTGTGACTTTGCGCTCGTAAAACTGACACTGATTTGAATTGCTTTTGAATAATGGCAAATCGTACATATTTCAGTTAAGTGGAAGATGAAAATCTTATAGAATTAGTAAAGTAAAGCCTGCCCTATATAACATAAGGTTAAAGGGTTATAAGGATTTAACTTCTCAACTTGTTGTGCCGAATACAAGCGGCAGTAATTAACTTGTCATTCGTCTCTGGTGCTATGGGTATTGGTGTGTACAATATGCGAAAATATTGGCTCATTATACCAAATGCATTTTCTACAGTACGTCTAGCTCGCGAGTGTCTGTAATTGTAAATAGCCTTTTTCAAATCGGTAGCCGATTGCGTTTTCGGGTACGGCTTCATCATAGTCTTATTCAAAGGAAACGCTTCATCACCAATTAAAACGTATGGTAATGTTTTAGACGTACCCGGAAGTGGTGTTGGTGAAGGGAATGGGAATTCATTTTTGGCGATTAGTTTTCCTACATCGGACTTCATAAAAATCCCTGCGTCACCTTCTCGGCCATAAGAACCAATATCCACTGAAATAAATCGGTAATTTGCATCTGTTACTGCGAGCAAAACGATGGAATAATATTCTTTATAATGAAAAAATGAATTTTTGGGGCACTTTATCCTAACGTGTTTTCCATCTTTGGCACCGCAATAATTGGGAAAATCCCATAGTTTAAGGTAATCTTCTGAAACTGCTAATAAATTTTCTGTTATCGGCATTGGAATATATATCTTCAGCATTTTACTGCATATGCTCGTTAACACTTCTCGAATTATATTACTACTGTGAGGATGACTTATTCGATACTGAAAGGCGAGTGATCTCATAGACTCTCCAGGTACCATGAACCTGTAATTAAGTAATTAGGCCTACATAACATATTTGTAGATTTTATATATATAAAAATTCCAGATGAAAAACATAACATGTTCTAATTTATTTAAAATGTCGAATCTAATTGTAAGTATAATTTTAGCGTATTTTTAGGGACAGAGAGTAAGACCAGATGGAAAAGTTTAAGGGACTACTTCATGCGCAAAAAACGGGAAATAAAAAAGCCCACAGGATCGGCTGCCAGTTTTATTAAACTAGATCCGCGCTATGAAAATTTAATGTTTCTTAATTCTATAGGATTGGAACGAATGTATACAATTTAAGGAATTAAAAAAAATTAAATACATAATTTTACTTCATTGAAGATTTTTTTGCAATGCTTCAAAAGAACCAGCACAAGAATTAGAAACTCCAGAAAAGTTTCTAAGAAGTCCTTCTATGGAGATTGAAGGCGATTTAATTGATGACATGGAAAATATTAGAGCGGAGAACGAATTTACATTTGAGTCGAGCAGAAATAAACGAATTGAATGAAGACTTGCAAACAATAATGGAGCAATTACCTATTTGCATACAAAGTTTAAATAAGACAAGTTCCCCAAAAAAAAATAAAAAAAGCTAAGATGAACCCGAATCAAGCCCTGTATAAAAGCATAGAAAAAGGAAGAGAACAACGACTAAATTTACTAAAAAAAATTGCTGAAAAACCAGAACCACCAAAAAAAGACTCTGTCGATTTGTTTTTCCAAAGCATTGCAGCCACATTTAAAACATTCCCACCAGAATTAATTGCGAAGGGAAAACTGGAAATAATGAATGTTGCTACAAGATTAGAATTGGAGGTAATTAAGAAAATGAATAGCAGCACTCCAACATCATCATGTTTTCTAATTTCCAGGATATCCCAACAATTGAACACAATACGCAAATTTATTGTGTAACGTATCTATTTTCAATAAATAAATATTTAAAGTCATTAATTTGAATTTAAATTAAAACTATTTTATCGACAAGCATAACAAGTAATGGCCACTTTCCAAAATGGCTCTTTACGCCATATTTTTCCAAGTTTGAAAACGTTGCGATAAGAAATCCAGGAAGTTTTGCGCGGGAATTCTAGCTTTTCTTCTTTTTTGAGTTTCCGGCTCCGTAAAGCTAAGTGCTCCGATCTTTATAGTCGAAATAAAAAAGATCACAAATTAATTTTATTTAATCACATCTGTGTAAATTTAAAAAGTAAAACCGGGAGTTTTTGCATATAATTTAAATAGAGAAAAAGAAGCAGAAAACAGAAATTGTAAATTATACAAGTAAAGCGTAACTTATATGTACGAAGGCATTAAACCAGAGCCCTACGGGGTTTTTTGTGACGGCACTCAAATACGACAAGACAGTCTGTAAGATACCGATTTCAATAAATAGAAAGAACCCTTCACAAGATAACAACCAACGAAGCGAACGGAGACTGAATAAAAGATAGCATACATTGCAGCAGAAGAAAGTTCAGCGAAGACTTCGGCCCACGTGGAAGACTCAAGACGGACACTACGGACAAGACAGAACAGGATAGGGACCACAAGGCTAAGTTTTGATTTTAAGATTGTTAGATTATTGAAAAAAATTTAGGTGTATAAGAGTTTATAGCTAGCATAAAGGATTTTTCATAGTTCTCCGGAGATAGAGGTTAGTTGTTTAGAGAAAACTTAAATTCATAAAAAAATATATAGTAATATTATATGGGCAATCAAATTTCTATTTTTTAAATAAATTTCCTGGATATGATACATACGGAACAAACAAAAGAATCTCGCTAAGTAATGCAAAAAGAATAAAAATTTTGAAGTTAACCGCGTTCGCACAAAATAGATATCGAAACATCCCAACACTTAAATTTAAAAAGTCATTAGGAGATCTCAGCGATAACCTTGCCAGTATCGCTAGAACAAAACAAAAACAAGCTACAATTGTACTATTTCCCTTTCATCTGAGACACAAGTAATAGATAATCATAATCTCACTTTGTAATTTAAATTTGTTAAATAAACTTACCTTAACGTTAAGCTTAAGTTTTTCTTCTGGAGAGATTGGATTTTGGTGTCTGTTGTAAGGAATCGTACTGATATCACTTTTAATGAAGCTTAAGACATGTTGAAAGAGTCCGGGAGTTAAGCGAAAATATTCTTGAAACTTGCTTGCATTATCTATCAAGTGTCGCTGAACTAAAATATTATAAGCACCTTCTTCTTTTCTTTTGTTAAAAATATCACTTGGAGAATTTCGGCTGTGCATGGTCAAAAGTTAAATTTCTTCTGATTCCTCCTCCATCTCGTCGATTACACAAAATAAACTTTTGTTATCCATTCTTATTACATATGTATCTTCCCTTGTTATCCAATTTGTTGAATGAATGCAATTTTCGGGACCGCACTTGAGTTCGTAGGAAACCACACTTAGTGCAATTGCGTTGTGAAGAGAGTAAATGCATTTCCGACGCGCAATTACGCCAGCGCACTCTCAAGGAAACCATAGCTTAAGAGTTAATAGGTGGTAAACGTTATTAAATGTCTCCGCATTGTTGTATATTGTATATTTCTTGTATTATATGCATGAGAAAATAACATTTAGAGGTTGTACGTTTGTACAACAGGACTTATTACGCCATATCTCAGCAAAAGTATTAGACGTAACTCGAGCCTTTTTAATGCGAATCTGTACATCAGCTTCAACTCAGGTATCTGATGTAACTATAAAAAAGATAAAAAAAATGTATCCACTTGTTCTATGTATTTGCTGGTCTACAAGGTAAATTACATTTTGTCTCCTGGAGTCGAAGCTCATAAGTTTGCTTACCAGCATTTACCTTAAATCCTGCTCTGCAACCTTTTTTATGCATGGATTCGGACATTTGGGTTATATTACATATTTGGATAGAAGACATATTTCGTCGGCATAGTTCAGCTGCATTATGATATTCGTATTCGTATCAAGATAATTTTTGCCAGCAATGTGGATGCTGCAGTTAAAAGACAGATACCAAGACAATTACTACAACTTTTCAGCTCATCTTTTTTGGAATCTGAACAATTACGCCTATCGCATTTACCGATGGATGTTTTTGTTTGTATAGAATATGTTCCCCCACTGGTATACTGATAAAAAATATTGTATTTGCGGTCGGGGCAGGGAAGGTGTCCGCGCCTAACTTCACAACGCGTGATATTTTCGTTTTGTATACCGGGTGTTTTTTTTTAACTGTATATATAGTATAATAAAAATAGCTAAAATATTGCGCCCTATAAAAAAAGTTTTAAATAAAGTTTGTTTGATTTGGTAGGGCAAGTCTGACCAAAGAAACTTAACCCCCCACCCCCCCCCCCACCCTTACCAAAAAGGTGGTGGTGGGGGCAACTTTAAAATTTCAAATAGGAACCCATACTTTTTTTACTGCAGATTCGTATGCTCCGAACAAAAATAGGCAACTTTTGTCTGAATTTTTTTTTTTAAACGTCAATTTTGAGATTTTGGAAGGAAAAAATTGAAAATTTTGGAAATTTAAAGACTTTTTACTCAAGAATGGTTAGGTTTACAGAAAAATTGCAAAGGAGTAAAAGTTCTTAAATTTGTACAGGCAATGTGCCCAAATTTTGTGAGAGTTTTTTTTAGAAAATTTTGCATAAACAAATTTTTTTTAGAAAATTTTGCATAAAAAAATTTTCAAAAAGTTTGGTCCGACTCTCTGAAGAAATCAAGCACTTTCGCTATTCGGAAATCTTTCTGTAAACCCATTACCCAGGTGAATGTAAATAAACTCTGATCGATACTCGATGTTTACTTATCAACGATCAGCACAGGAAGGAGCGAGAACTGCACCATGACGCTGCTTATAAAGACAAGAGCGCACATGGCATCAACAAAATGGTGAGTGTTTTCAGGCCGGCAGTATGCTTGGCAGCATTGTACTAAAGTTTTATTTTGAGTTCTAAAAACTGCGAAAGTTATAATATTTTATAAATTGTAAATAATTATAATAAATAAAGTCTCACGACAATTGAATTTAATGACTTTGTATAATTTAAAATTACCAAAACGTTACAAATGTTAAGGGTGAAAATATGGAACAGAATATACGTGAGTATGTGAAATTTTGTGTTGTTAATTTGTCAGCTTATGATTGTTTTTAACTTCCAGTCGGAAAGTTAACAACAAATGTCAAATGTCAACAAATGTTTCCAGGACTATTTAGGTGACCATATTTTCTTCATTCCTGTAGAATTAATCAAAACGCAATTTTTACCTTTTAGGTTCATCGCTGGAGATTTAACAAGGTTGGTTATTAATTTAACACGGCCAAAAAATCGAAGAGCGATGGATATCAGAACAGTCGAGGAGATAAAATTAGAACCGAACATTTTACTTTTAATTAAATATTTGCTCAGAATTCTTAAGCCGTAAAAAGAAAAAAGTCATATATTTTTTAAATACTACCTATCATCGTATCAAATTTGGTTTTTATGAGTCTATTATACCGCCTTCTCACTATTTTGGCGCTAATTATGAAAATGTAAAATTTAGTCAAACACTTTAACTTAAGGGGGGGGGGGGGGGGGGGGGAGCAATTAGAAATTAACTTTACTTAACTAAACGCGTATGATCTTATTTATTTTGTATAGTTTTGCATGTTAGTTTGATTTATCTTTGCATGGTTTTGTTGTATGTGCCCTACATTAATGTACAATATATCAAGATTATTGTGTCAAAATTTGTGGTAGATTGAAGTAAAACTAACGGAGATATGGGGTTGTAAGTCTCCGACTCTCCGATCTGGTTTCGCGCTGAAGTGGACAACTACCTAACAGCGCTAACAAAAGGAGATTTCCAAGGGAATTTCCAGCTGCTGCTCAATTCTTTTTGTCAAAACCTCAAATTCCTCTTTTAGTCAAAGGGTGTATGTGTGCAAGTGATTGTACCTGTACTTTGAAATTCTGTGTTTAAAAGAAAGTTTAGTTTAAAATTTGCTGTTCTAGTGAGCGGCCGTACGCGTGCAGTGAAATTTTATTTTAGTTTCTGCTATAATTTTGCATTTATTATTTGTAAAATGCCAAAAAAAATTAGCAAAGAAGATCAGGAGAGCTCCCAGTCAAGATTGTATAAGCCTAGAAAATGAGTACCTCCCCATAAACGCAAGAAAGACAATATAGAAGCAAGCAGTGTGTCAGCAAAAAAAAAACTAAAATTAACACATATCAAGACGTGGCAAGGATTTCAAAAAACGTTGTAGAATTGTGGATATTTTCCGTGTTTTTTCGACCATATCAACTTTAGTGAAGTGTGTAAAGTGTAATGGAAAAATTACTTTTCAACCGTTCAAAGAGGAAGGTCTTGGATTCAACATTAAAGTTAAATGTGAAAAATGTAAACAGCCTCGATTTATTCCGTCTGCTGAAAGAATTCAATCTGTTGTATATGAAATAAATTGTCGATTTAGTTTTGTGATGCGAATCTTAGGCTAAGCATTAGAAGGATGTGAACATTTTGCGGTCTTATGGATTTGTCAAGCACGTTTTTATCAAAATCAACGTACAGTTTATATGTAAAAAAAATTGCCTCACTATAGCAGATGTTGCGAGTAAATTTTTTTTCTTCTGCTGTACAAGAAGAGAAGGAAGCAACGTGTAAATAAATATCGAAGATACATCAGAGTTAACTGTATCAGGTGACGGAACCTGGAAAAACGAGGATTCTCTTTCTTATATGGCGTAGCTTCCTTGATCGGGCATTACAGCGGACACGTCATGGATATTTGTGCATATATCGTGTTCGATTCTGCACAGTATGAAGAGTGGTATGAAGCTCACGTAGAGTAGTATGAAGCAAGGTAAATGCCATGCTAATCATACTGGACCCTCTGGAAACATGGAGGTTGATGCAATTAAAATGATGTCGGAACGTTTTATAAATAATGGAGCGCAGTATCGCAACTATATCGGTGACAGTGACTCAAAAACGTATCGCTGTCTTAAATTCTAAACTTTATGGTGATGATTTTTAAATCAACAAAATAGAATGTGTAGGACACGTTCAAAAGCGAATGGGTAAACGTTTGCGAGATTAAGTGAAAAACAATGTAGAAGAAAATTATATAAAAGAAAAGTCTTTCGGTAGAGGTAATCTTACAGGTAAAATTATTGATAAATTAACTGTATATTATGCCATTTGGCAACTTATTACGACTACATCTCGACAGACGATAATCCACAACACCAAAAATGTCCGAGCGGCGCAGACTCATGGAGTGACTGGCAGAAAGCTAAAGCAAACATTTTCACCTCATGAAAAGATGAATAAAAAACAATCTAAATAATGTATGTAATTAATTTAATGTAATTTCACATAATTTCGATATAGATATTTAAAAAGGCATATTTAGGTTATTTTCAGGTCAGAGAATAATTTTTTTTTACGTAACTTTAGATTGCTCAACAAAACACTGCGGAATATGCTGATCATCACTATTCGTAGCCGTCAGCCGTAGTTTTCCTTCGGATTAATTTTTGAAGGGATACCTTGCGGTTAAGATGTGCAATCCTCCTAAAACCATTTAATTGATGAAGTGACGACTGCATATTTTGAAACATTTATATTGATTTATTCGCCTAGTAAATGCTGTTGTCCAAAGGATTGTAGCCTCTATGCTGCTCTACTAAAGTAATGTAATTATAATGAGTAATATGTTTATTTAAAATAAATATATAATGTTGTGGTATTGCAAGGCAATTCTTATTGTAATAAGGTGCTCGCTAGAACCGAAATTAGATAATTTTACTTTTTCATAAAATAGATTATGTTCCTTCATTTATTTCTAAGAGAAAACGTTTGCACGTAAGGCAAGGCTATAGTTGAACTTCCTAAAGCGTCGAACAATTTGAATAATTCTTTTTATGTTAAATAGAGATCATTCCTCCCGTCCCAGCCATTCACACTATCTATTACAAGCCATAAGCCTCTATAATTAGTACTAGCCTCTAAATATATGAAACAAAGTTAACGAAGCAAAGTTCAATTGGGAAAATGTTAGTAAGTCGAAATCTAACCGAAAACTTTAATAAGCTTATTGTAGACATTAAGAGTTATTCATCAAACTATACAGAAAAGAAAATATGAAAATTGTATAGAAGTATTTTAAATTTTAAATGGTAGAGGAAAAGGATTCGAAATCAAGAAAAAGAGCAAAAAAGAAATTTCACTGATATGAGTGCAAAGATAATTCGGGAGAATTGAGGAGACATATTATTCCTACTTCATATCAACGACTCGAAGCAAATAATAAATCAGTAAAAACTAATATTGTTTGTTGAAGACACATTGATTTTTGAAGCTGCAGAAAATATATTAAAAATTAAACGGTCGTTAGTAAGGGATTCAGAAAAAGTAAGGAAATCGTTGCATAGTAACATATTAAAGTTGAATATTAATAAATCAAAGGGTATGTTAATTAATTATAACTTAAATATAATGATGAATAACGAATGAATTGAAATAGTGAATAAAAATAAGTAATAAAGAATAGTTATAGACAATAAAGGAATCTGTTCGAAAGGTAAATTTAATTCAGTTATATACGAAAGAAAAAATTTGTTCATGCACGTAGGTTTTTAGAATTCATTTGCTAAGTGGGATAAATAGCTATATTCTTATCTGAAATTTTACTTTTCAGGCTTATTAGGAAAACCGTAAAATTTTAAATCGCAATCTGCAGATTTTGCACTATTGCAGTTCTTTGTAACATATTTAAAGTTTTATTTTGGATAAAATTGTTCACTGCACTTTAAAATTTTTTTCAAATAGCTGACTTCTAATTCCTGCCAGAAGTCGATAACACAGCTCCACAAAAAAAAATTGAAAAAAATTAATAATGAGGTCTGACTATGTTTACTACATGCTTTCGAGGGCGCTGAATCCGAATCCGATGTCCGTTTAACCCCATCACATCAGGATTTTCCGTTCGTTATGTACTGTCGAACTGCCTATCTAGTCCTAACTTCGGAAATGAGGAGTGTGTTGTGACCTTTGCCGCTTTTATTTTGAGGTTATGGGGTTATGCGGGTTGGGGGTTAGGGTTTCTGGTATGATAGGGCTATGGAGTTTTAAATTCAAGGGGTGGGTAAATAAGGGTTTTTGGTCTAAATTTTGAGGTTATCGAAAATCCTGATGTGATGGGATTAAACGGACCTCGGATTCGGATTCAGCGACCTCGAAAACATATATTAAACATAGTCAGACCTCATTATTAATTTTTTCAATTTTTGTTTTTGTGGAGCTGTGTAATTTAACCAACACATACGAATAACTCGACCAAAAGGGAAATTGCTCTTTTGAGGGCTAAGACATGTCAAGAATAATGTATTTTTTGAGATCTGAAAAGAATTATTCAATACAAATTTGCTACATCATTCCTAAGCTTTTTCGCTTACGTTTGCATACAGAAATTTAGGGAGCTGTGCTTCTTTTAGCATCAATTCTATGCCACCGGGTCTTACATTTTAAATTTATGATGTAGCCAAAGCCTAGGGAACAACCCCATGATGCGTTAGCATGACTTCGGCCGGGAGGGAATTAGGGTATTGGGAGAGTAAGGAAACTTGAATGTCTTGTTTTTGCATTCCTGTGAGCTAGACAACAGCCCAGAGACGAAGTCGATTTTTCAATTTCTTTTTTAATTAAAAACTTACGAACCCTGTAACCACGACGCGCTTGGTGATTGTGCTACTCTACCGATTGATCCAACTCCGTCTCCATATTTGTGAACTATTAAAAGATGTTCACCATTCTTCTTTGTTTTATATGTTTGCGGTAGGAAAAAGGACATCCTATTCACTAACCGTGCCAATTTACGTTAAGTACCTTAGGAGATATTTACTGGAAACCACTGATGTCGAATCCGTTGTTACATCCTGAATCCATTGTCCGATTTTCTTAATGCTTTTTGTAAAACGACGAGTAGACGCTCTTGTAAATTTAGGGTTTATGCGCGGAGATATTTGGACCTGTGACCTCGTAGGTGTTATTAACGGTACCCGTCTTACATGTGGCACCAAAAAAGCTTGATACCTTTCCAACGCATTAAAGGATTTCTTTTCAGTTTCATCGAATTTTCCACTATACAGGATACGGTGTAAAATTGGGTACATAAACATATTTCAAATGTTCACTGAATTCTCCAACCTTCCCCGAAATTTATGCTATAAAAAACTTCTTAGAAACAGAATTTTCAGGCCTCATTATAACTCTTAAATTTAAAGTATTTTTCGTAAAGAATGCGCATTCGAGATACTCATCCAAAATATTTGAAAATTAAATTAATTTCTCTTTTGCAGATTGTATATGTTTTAGAAATTATCATTGCTTGAAGCTTAACATCTGCCAACCCTTCCATTTGTGGCCATTTGCGAAGGGTTTTAAATCCTTTGGTGCTTATTATGTGCCAGAAATGATATCAACAAGTTTTCAACTTTTATCATAGTTTGGTAATACAAAGAAGAGGATATTCTCTATTCTGCAAAATGCTAAATTGTCTGGACTGATAATAAATTTTCAGTGTGCTTTGCTTTCTCTTTGGTTATGAACTATGTATAATTTTATTAAGATATCAAAGAATCGTTGAAAGTTTTATAGCTTAAATTTAAACTAAGTACTTTACTCAGCAATATTTAAGAATAGAAGGAAGTGAACCAACTAGGAGTTTAAAACTTTTCCTTCGGCAGAAACTATAAATGTATTCGAAAAGTTGTTTCAAAATTTAGAAATATTTTAATGGTGCGACTATTGTTTGATATACTAACAACCATTTGAATACCCTTAGATTTTATTAAGCGGCTTTGATCTGTACTGGAGTTTTGACCATTAAACGTACAGTGCGTACAGAATGTTATAAAACTGAAGCAATATAAAATGGTTTTTTAAAGAAAAGTTGAACCGACTTCACATCTAGCATTAAATAATATTTAATTTTATATCCAGGTGCAAATTAAAGAAATGATAAAAAAAACTTCTAAAAAATGCATTCTCTTTTAAGATTGTCTCCAGAAAAAGGGCCCGTTCAAAAGCGTATTTGCAGTGCTTTGAATTATCACTAAAATGTAGTAGAACGAGGTTTCTACGCATACATCAAAGTCTAAAAGCAGCTATTAGTAAACATCTGCGTTGGTTATTATTTTCTGCTTTGCTTAAGAGAATTAAAACAGTTTTGCTTACATAAAATTAATGGCCATAACATATCCTTAATACGAGAACCAATTTAACTCAGGAAAGAGAAAAGAATATTCCCTATACGGCTCTTTCGGAGATAAAGAAAGTGGATTCTAGTTTTTCTTTGAACAGAGACGACATGCATTGTAAATTTGGTAATTAGATTGTCATTTATAAAAGAATTAAGAAGAAGAACTCAGGACCAAAAAAGCAATGTCGTTCTACCAAGTCAGCTTCAGACTTGTTAGAGTTTTTTGAGAAGCGGAAACAGGAAGAAGAGCGCAGACAACAGGATCAAATATAATTAGACTCGGAAAGAGAGAATATTTTGAAGGATCTGAAAGGACTGTTCGTACGTAGGTTGGATTAGTAACAAATCTGCTTTGAAGAATTTGGTTTTTGTAACCATTATGCTTTGAGTTGAAAATAATGTAAAATTGTGTTCAGTTTTACCTGTGAAATTTCTTAAAATTTTTAATCTGATAAGTTGTTATTTAAAGTTTTTTTAGTTTTATTTTTAGCTTAATAAGAGATTTGTAATTAAATCGCTTTTTGTGTGCTTCAGCTCTATCTATATTAACAGATACTACGTATACATGCAGGGTTAAAGCCAGGTTTAACCCAAGTTCAACTATCATGTATACCGAATTTGAGTTCAAAGTGGGCCGAGTCAACTCAACTCAAGTAATCTGTCTGAGTCGAGTTGAAATTTTGCATGTATACGCGGGTTGAAGAGTTGAAGTGACACATTGTAATTAGACAAGCTATTTTTGTTTTTGATTTTGTCACAGCAGTTAGTAATTATTATTATAAAGGTTGTTTTGTGTTTGTGAAGCTTTTAAGATAGAAAGGAGAAATATTTGGGACAAAGAGGAAACAGTAGCTATATTCAGAATTATGTCAAATCAACCCAATTTCAACTCAATCTCAACTCAACTCTTCAACCTGATGAACGCATATACGCGGATTGAAATCTCAACCCCAACTCGACTCAATTTTTCAACTCTGCATGGATACATAGCAAGCCGAAATTAGCCACAATTCACTGCTATAAAAACTCAGCAACCTCTCCCTAGTAGTAAAAGGGTATAAAAGAAAGCAAAACCTAATAGAGTTCAGTTCACCTCCGACATCGAATCAATGATGTAGTAAATTATAAATAAAGTTTTAATTTAAAATAAAAGACCAAAAGTGTAATTATTTAAAGTTTATAATATATATTTTCGGAAACAACAGACGGGATGGACGACTATGTAAGGAAGGAAAAAGAAAGGGCTCTTGTGGCAACCCAGCAAGCCTCAACATCAAAAACATATGTTACTTTGACAAGTACCACTAGGGATACTTTTTGCTCATAACTTCCTGGCAAATACACTAAATACTTTAATATAAATATCAAAAGGACGTCACCCAGACTTCTAAGCACTACGACAAGAGAGCAAAACGTAGTAGTCCATATTCTTTTCTTTTACCCTATAAAAAGAAAAAGAACATTTGTAAATATTCAGTTGATTAATTTGACACAAGTTGAGATGTTCAGCTTGTTGTCCACCCTGATATAATTTTAAATTAAATAAAGAAAAATATTCAAAATCAGATAAGTCGTTTTTCGTAGTTAAAGGTCCGCAAGAATTTTTCGTTTTCGATAATATTTTTTTTTTCGATACAGATACTTACCTACAGCAGGTGTAACCAAGGATGGATGGCGAAGTACCGAATGACGTCACACGACGCCTTTAACGCATATTGTCACGGGTTAAAGTTAACCCTTAATTCGAAGGACTTCACACGGATCTCACGTCAAACATCTAGAACGTCCAGTAGCGCATACATATATAGGAAAGTCAACATCACATTGAGGGCTGCAACACATCTTGACTTGAACTCCCAAAACTCAGGAACGTCACATGTTGTTTATATTGCAAATAATAAATGTCATGTAGGAGGAAGATAACATGACAAAGGTAAATTAGAGAGATAAATGAAACGGTATGGGGAACGATTTCGGAAAAAATTTGCGAAAGCGAGGTTTTAAAGTGTCGAAGTGCCAAATTAAATTTAATGCCCTGAATAGAAAATATTCAGTTATTAAAGATAATAACAATAAAAGTGGGGCAGCAAGTATAGATTTCGTATATTTGGAGAAATCTGATCAAATATTTGACAGACCATTCATAGTTCCTCCATCAAAAGCGGAGAGTAGAAGGCGAGAGCCAGTATTCATCGAAAATTATTCTGTTTTGTGTTAACAGTGCAGTCACTTAAGCAAAAATAAGGGGTAAACCTCGGAATGAGAGATAATAAGCTGTAAACCATCATTTTGGTGTTCTAAAAGTTATCTCAAAAGTATCATAAAATCTCGTGTGTCTGCGCCGTAAGTTAATCAAGGTCAAAGGTCACAAAAATCTGTTTTTCGCGATTATCTCGGTTTCTATAGCTCCAATGATGTTAACATTTATTATAAAAATTGTAGAGCATAAAATTTGTGACCAATTTTGTTTTTTAAAAATTTTTCATACGCCCAACCGTTTTTGAGTTAGAGGGCAGAGAGCCCGCAGCGCTCAGCCATACTCACTGTAATGCAAGGTCAACCGTGAGCCTCAGTGAATTAAATCATTGAAATATCATTAACAATAAATAATTTGTATTATTTTAATACATTATATTTATTAACATTTTTCATATATCTAACATATTGATTTAATAATACTTACCTACTTTGTGTAATTAAAAACTCATTAGATGAAATACTTATTGTATATCCTAATTTTATATTAATTTATTTAAAGTAGATTTTAAGTAGAAATAAAACGAGTAAATATATTGTAATTTTATCTTTATCCAGTAGCTATATATTTCTTACAATTGAATTGAAATGAACTGAAAATATATAAATCTTTGATTATTTAAAGAACAAAAGTATTAATTTTCTTCTTCTTCTTCATCGTCGTAATCTTCCGAGGATGTGAAAATTTGTTTCATTGTCATCATCTTCGTTGTTTCCACGCCTTCCAGGATTTCCGGGTCAAATGCACTCTCTTCCTCAGAGTCGCTTTGTGATGAAACAGCATTGAGGCAAGCTTGCCCATAAAACTGGCCACAAGCTAAAGTGTATTGCAACCCCGATTTTCTGCATCCGCATCGTACACCACATCCCTTCTTTCAATTACAAAATAGTTTATTAAGTAATTCCTCAGGAGGTGGTGCTAATATTGTTGTTATTGGCTCCAGGAGCCCCATTCTTGGGGTTCTAAATCATGCCCTAACCATTTTTGAACCTGGTAATAAACACGATTTATATGCTGATGAGCTGCTGCACTTGTCGGTGGAAGATTTTACAACTGGACAGGTTTATGAAGCTTTGTAGACTTTATCGAAGATGATCGATATTGCCCTCAGATTAAGGAGGATTATATATCGTTAATAAGATGCGAAATTTATTTTCGTATAATTGCTGTACAGGGCAGTTTTCTTGTAGACAAACTTGAGCCAGTTGGTCGAAATTGGCAGCGCAGAAGTTGCCACAGCCACAGCATGTAAAAATAATATATGTCTTTTAGAAAGGGGATATTTGTCAAAACTTTTTAACGAATAGATTTGTGCTTTGACAATGCCTTGTCCAACTTTTTTAAAAAAAATTTCTTCTTGAAGTAGTTGAGTGTGTCCAACTAAAATAACGAGCAAATCTATGTCTTCTCCAATGATGACAGGAGTCCTCTCATGTTTGGATTCTTCGATAGCTGTTTCCTTTTTTTGTACTCCGCTGCTCCATCAGCTGTTTGGCCACAAAATTAACACAGTTTTTTAAAATCAAACACTTCATTCCTTTTTTTAAGAGGTACATTGGGTGATGGTAAAGATTCAACTTCTTCTAGGCGTCGTTTCGATGCTGCTATGGAGTTTATACTGATGTATACTTTTCGACACTCAACAAGTTTTCAAACCACGCACTACATTAACAGAATCACCTTCTGATAGTGACTTCTCACAAATAAAACACAAATCAGCCATAATTTTAAAAATTGTACGTCCGTCGTTGCCGAGATCTAAAACAACAAGAAATTCAGTTAATAGAAAGTGGTCCCTCGAAAAATAAACCAGTCTACACAACGGAACATTTCTCTCATGAACTAACTATAAATGAAGAGGGTCATATTATGTCCACATTCTCAGGTATAGACTTCATAGAAAAAGGTCGTATTATAGGGGTCGGTCTTTCCAGTTATATTCTTAATAAAAAAAAGTATTGAAGACTACACATTTTAAAGACAAAATACTTAATTATTTTTTTACTTAAAATCTACTTTACATTAAGATATACAATAAGTATTTCATCTAATGCGCTTTTAATTACACAAAGTAGGTAAGTATTATTAAATGAATATCTAAGTGAGTTTTTTGAAGGCACTTGTTGGAACATTTTATTTTGTATAAAAATAATAATAAAACACTTGTTTTAACCTGATGATGCCTCTATAGGGCGAAACGCGTCGTTAAAGTTTATAAAAACGCGAATAAAATTAAGTTTTTGGAACAAAACAAGTATTTAATTATTATTTTTAAATGAATATATTAGATATATGCAAAATATTATTAAATATAATATATTAACTAATAAATAATGCAAATTATTTATTGTTAATGCTATTTCAATGATTTAATAACTTTATACAAGGTATTATTCACTGAGATTAGCGGTTTACCTTGCATTACAGTGAGTATGGCTGAGCGCTGCGGGCTCTCCGCCCTCTATCTCAAAAACGGTTGGGTGTATGAAAATTTTTTTTAAACAAAATTTGTCGCAAATTTTATGCTCTACAATTTTTATAATAAATGTTAACATCATTGGAGCTATAGAAATCGAGATAATCGCGAAAGACAGATTTTTGTGACCTTTGACCTTGAATAAGAATTGAAAATTCGTTAAATAAGCAACATTTCTGAAATACCCAAGATTTGTAAGCTACAAAGGCTGTTTTCTAATATTTAATAAATTGGTTTAATAATGCCCCTATATTTTTATATGTAGAAACAGATTTAATTACTTGCAATTTCAAAATGCTGAAATAAATTGAAATATCAAAATAAACTGAATCGATCTATTCGATCTATGGATATCGATCGTTTTAAGGCGATTAATCGATCTACGAAATCGGAAAAAATTACAGATCGATCCGTACTGAATCGATTTTCTCATTGGAATGTACCCAATTGCTTATTACAATTTAAACCATAGTGGTGCTTTTAATATAATAATTTCAGCGTAGTTATTCAATTTGCTAAAATATTACACAGCACGTTACTTTTTACAGCGTTGAAACAGTACCGAGAAGGGTTATCACTTTTTGGTTTAGTAAGTGGATCGTATTCTGCTACAGCTTGGAATTTCAACATAACGGTGATTGTTATTCAATTTTAAATGCTGGTATTTATTTTCAGATACTTATTTAAACATCTGCGCAGTCATTCATCAAGTTCCCACCTACAATGCAGAATTAAATCTTTTAGTGAAATTATAGTCAAAATTGTTTTTAAGAATTATAATTTCTGATCCATCCAATTTCTCAAAGTTACAACACTTGTAGTTCTCTCCAGATTTGCTGGATTGTAAACAGGTGAATTTTTCTCTGCTTGTACACTTCCATCCTCTAGGAATGCGTCGATTGATTGTTCCGGAAACAAAGATAAACGTTATGAGCAACGCAACAGGCCATTACCGCAGATAAGGATGCTTCAACATTGTTCATATCAAGGTATTGCAATCTTCGCCATCTACCAAAAAGTAATGCGAAACTTCTTTTAACCACTTGCCGTGTCCTTTTATGGGCTTTGTTAAAAAAATTTTCGGTTCACTTAACCTTCCATAGTCTACGAAGTTAATGTCGGCAATAAAATTAAATTACATTAACAGAATTTTAGAAATTTTGTTTATTTAGCGAATATCCTAACTACAGTGCAATAAAATAATTAGGTAGTTTAAGGCTGCGGTTTTTCTAATCCATTTTCTGCCTGTTGTAAAGTTAAGATGGGAAATTAAGTAAAAATAAAAAACGTATGTATTAATTACATGAATTTCGGAGAAAAGTTAAAAATAAAATAATGAAGTGCATACCATGAAAATGCCAATTGAATCACCCGACACCGAAACGGTTGTATTGTCCCCTCCCCCCACCCCCCCACGATACAATTCGTTGTTAATTGAACTTAATAGGTGAACTCTATCATCCCACTTATTTGTGGCAAGCCAGATCTGGGACACCCTACATATACATACCTTGCCCAACAAGCCTGAGTTCTTTATTTTCTCAATCCGGAAACCTAAGATATTGCAAATTTCTGACATAAACTTAGCACATTGGTGTCAGAAAAACTCTCTGAATTTAAATTTTCCATTTGGTGCATATTCCTTTATTCTATGGCAATATGAAAGTTTTCGAGAATTTTTTCCGGAAAAATTCAACTTTACCGACATTTCAAAGCCAATTAGTCAAAAGCCATCAACTTTTTATAATCACGCGTAAAACTCTTGTTCTGGGGAATTTGGTCGGTTACAAGGCGAAAAAAGTTTTTTAATTAAAGTTTCTTGATATAAACTTGTACGTTCACCATCTTCATAATTAGGAAGAATGAAAACGCAAAAACCCAAACTGGTTATATGCCGAGAGCCATATTATTTTTTTATAACAAGGTAGCCACTTTTTTTTGGGTATGTGTATGTGTACAAAAAAGTTTTCTGATGCTACCTCTGAAATGTTTTGTTAGAAAGAATATCATAAAAGGTTTTCCTTAGATGTTTCAATTGAGAATGATAAGACACTTCTACATGAGCTAAATTAAGCTTATTTTTTACATAAAAAATTAGTAAACATTGGTACTTTAAATTGTTTTAATTAGGGTTATGTAAATATTATGGTTCGTAAAGTTTTTTCCGAATAATAGTACGTTTCACATTCGAATTTGTTTACGGATCACACAGAAAGAATACTATCTTTGTTCCCTTGCTTGCCAAATTCATACTGAATTCGTAGGAAATTTTAGGAGAATTGAGGTAAAATGTTCCCTATATAAATTTGACAGCAATTTCTTCTACAATCTCCTTCTGCAGGAAAGTTTAGTTCAGCTTTGAACTGTCTTCGATTTCTTTACAGTTTTGAGACATTATTTCATAGTTGTCAACGACAGGGTGTTTAAACTTGAATTAAATTACATTTCTGATTTCGTAGAAATCATCCTCTTGATTTTAAGGAATATTAAAAATATTGTAGACATTTCGCATCATAACTTCCCATTTACCGTGTACAGCCAATCTTTTCGGAACAGGGTATATAGTACGACATGAAAACACGTGGATGTACAAAAATACCGGTTTAAATAGGTTAGGTTAGGGTGGCGGCTATCAGCCCTACAGTCGATCAGCCTCACATAGACCTAAAAATGGTCCGTTGTGTGACCACATCCGTGGAACCGTGCCTGATTGCCGGGTTTATCTAAAACCAGCCGCAGCTGTTAATAAACCTTAGGAGCTGCTTCAGCCTGATGCCTGATTGCCGGGTTTATCTAAAACCAGCCGCAGCTGTTAATAAACCTTAGGAGCTGCTTCAGCCTGATGCCGGCCATATCGCCCATGCCACCTAAGAAGTACACGCCCATTGCATTGTACCTTCTTTTTGCTAGGCCCGGGCATTCGCAGAGTAAGTGCTGAATGCTTTCCATCTCTTCCTCGTACATATAGCTCCGGCAGAAGTCATTTGTGGGAACGCGCAGACGTTCTGCGTGTCTACCGAAAAGACAGTGGCCAGTAATAACTGCCACAATGTTTCGGAGGTTTATCCGGCTTCCGTTTAGCAGGAACGCGGTTTTTCTCAAATCCCATTCACGCCACAGCTGCCTTGATAGTCTGCATGTGGTTAAGTTACTCCATCTCTGCTTAGCGAGCTGAATAGCCTTAAGGTCAATTTCTCTCTTTACTGATTCTAGCGGCCAGCCGATCGAGCTTTTTTAATAGACGAATCATCCAGTTGTGATCCCTCTTTGCCAGCTCATCAGCTGCCTCATTCCCTTGAACACCACTGTGACCAGGGACCCAGCAGAGAGTTAGTTACCTTGTGTCTCGCCCCTTACGTCCGGATACCAGCCAGACACCTGCCGACCAGCCGTGACCTGATTAATTTTGAGTCCAGCGCCTTGATAGCTGCTTGTACAAGCATATCTCGCTACCCATTGTTAGGTTTGGGCGCCCGTGTATTAGTGCTGCCGCCCTTTGTATGGCCAAGATCTCCGCTTGGAATACACTGCAATGGTCCGGTAGCCGGTACCTACTGCATATGCTTAGGCAGTCCGAGAAGACCCCTACTCCCACCCCGTCCTCCGACTTAGACCCATCCGTGAACACCGATTATTCTACACCGGTGGCATCCCCCCACTCTTCCCACTCTTCTCTAGTTGGGATTCTTGTGGAGAAGACCTTCCCAAAACTAAGTAGTGGGGTGGTGTAGTCGGTGCTCACCTGCAGATTGCCTCCCGGATAAGTCCTTAGTATACTGCTATGACCGTTATCAGAGCTTACCATCACTTATATGGCTGTAACTCGAGTTTTATTATATATATCAACCTGAAATTTTACCCACATATTATTGAGACTATTACCAAAAATTTTATAGAAAAATTGAATTTTTGAAAGTAATCCATGAGAAGACCCCTTAAAAGAATTCCCAAAATTGTACGGTACAACCGAGCGAATTATGTTTGGTGCATCAACAATGTTGATAGATACGATTGTAGGCACAGTCATTTCCAAAAGTAAGAAAAATGTTTGCCAATTGCATTGTTCAACATAATTGCATAATCAACAGCTAGAACTGGGTCAAAATCGATTCGCTAGATTTGATTACATATGTAATTAGTTACATAGCGAAGGTAATAAAAGCGTGTTATTGAAAATATTCTCAATATTCCTAATAAAAATGTTGAGATTCGCGTAGCTCAGCCTAATAGCACTAAATTCAACGTAATACAACGAAGTTTGACATTGTGTCATACGACAGCAATGCTTTTTGGTTTTACCCCCCCCCCCCCCCCCCCCCCCACTTCTGGGAACAACTGTGGTCTCTTTTTGTAAATAAATTCACAACAAAAACATGAGACAAATTCTCAGTGCTTTATGGAAAACCCATTTTGTCTCATTTGGATAACTTAATCCCCTTTCCATGTTGAACTAATTCCTGGTACTATGTGCTTAATTAATCATAATACCCTAATTAACAGGAATGTTTGCAACTCATTACCTTCCAAGACTTCCCCAGGACACGCAAAACATTGTAAGTTCCATCTAAGTATGCAGCGTTGTTTAACGTCTTGGATTCCCAGCTCTGTAATCTGCAAATTAACATCTGCAATAAAAACGTTAATGGCCTTAAAACCCAGACGTGACATTTTGATTATCGTTGAATCGTAGATGTGCCTTTAAGGAAAATTCAAATTTATGTGCTCTTCTTAAAATATTCTACTTCGCACTTATGAGTTCCAGAGTATTATATGGGAGTGAGTGCATCCCGAGTGGATACAAAATCAGATTTAATGTCACCACAGAAAGAAAAGTTTTGAAGAGAACAATGATTACCTCTTCAAGACCTGATGTTTTAAAGTTATAAGGTTAAGTACTAGAAAGGGCAAATAGAAGCTAACACAAAAATATCATACGAAATTCTGTTGACAATGGCTAGAGCTATTTGATTTGGTTTAACCTTGTACTTATTTCCGCCTTGGAGTTTTAATTTTCCGGCTGCCAACTTTATGTTCACACACGCATTCTACCAGATTTTCATACATAAATAAATAACGGAAGCATTTCCACGTTCCTGACTGAGTACACAATTTGACTTAATCGGAAAAAGTTTTGAAAAGTTTTAAAAACAAAGAGCTTTTCAACAGGAAACAGATCAAGCCTATAATCTCCTGTAATAATCAGATCCACACGGAACTGAAAACTTAATTAGATATTTTATGGCGTTAGTGTTGTGAACCTGTTCATATTTTCAAAGGTATTTATCCATTACTGGGTTATGGATCAGAAAAATAAGGCATTACTCTTCGGAAAGATTTCATCGTCAGTACCCATCGATCCGAAGTGCCGCACAGTGGTCCCAAATCCGAAAAAGCTGGCCCAAATTTAAGAAAATGAAGTTATTCCTTCGCCGCCTTAAACGTTTCGGTTCATTATAGTAGGGTTAGGTTAGTTATTTTTTAATTTTTGGGAACGTTCTTGAGTTACTTACTTTGTACCTAAGTTACATGACTTCGTAACGCTTGGTCCGACTTGAAAGGTTCTTTTTTTGTTGGGTAGAATATAATCCCCCAATCGGTAACAGAAGACAAAATTAGGACCTGCGGGGCTGGAGGGAAGCTGGGATAGCCTAACTTTGTAATGCTTGAGTCGATTTCGATGGTTCTTGTTTGGTTGGATATATAGGATGTTCCCCTATTTTTGTTAGTGTGAAAATCTGTCAAAAGCAAGGTTCAGAAACGCACGCTCATGTGCGAACGTAAACAGCTCATTCAAAAAGCTCACAGCTCATGAGTCTTTTTAAAAAACTCGTGTGCGTGTGCATTTTGATGAGTTCGACTGCATCGCACATTGCACACGGACGTTTGAGATGTGAATGTTCTATCGCACACAAGCGTATCATGAGCGTAAACTGCTCATGAGTCGTATACCTCATCCATGAGCACATTTTAATTTCTTTTCTGGTTTCTGTGACTGTAGAAAGATCATTTAGTGCTCTTTCTACAGTTTTAACAAAATTACGCTCTAGGCTTTCTGCAGCAACGATCGAAAATATTTTTCTGTCAAAATTAAATTTTAATTTAATAAAAAATGTACCACTTGAGGCACTTATAGACGAACGTGTTGTGAAGAATTATAAAATAATAAGTTTAAATCTTTAAAAGTAGTAATTTTCATTTTAACATAATCTTTAATCATTTTCACGGGACTTTTCTAAATTGTGCGCTCATGAGCGCTCTGAAAACACTCAAAATTATCCAAACGCCCGCTCATGAGCGCACATGGAATTATTTAAAGGCACACGCTCATGTGCGAGTGCTTTTGGCTAAGCATTACGCACATGCATCATTTGCGTGTGTGTTTGATCTGAGTACAACTAGTCGCTCATGAGCGTGTGCGCTCGTGAGCGTGCGTTTCCGAAATATGGTCAGAAGACACCGGACTACCCGTGTCCTTCAAAACTTTGAGATACTTTCTCACTAAAAGCAACTCTCCGGGGATTAACCGAAAGAGACCACACAGGAGCGGGTTCCTCTTCATCCACTCCCTTCCCCCTTAGCGGGGGAAACTGAGTTATAATTATCCCACTGTTGCCGTTACTCTCGGTTCTCTAGGTCCGGATTAACCGCAGCCAACCCTTCGGAAGGCAGGTCTGCTTCTCCTACTGGTGCGTACACCGCGGAGATAGCAAACTCATTAGAGTCAACGATCTCTGCCATCGCCACACCTGAAGAAGTGAAAGTTATTATTTTGCAAATGGCACATTTTTCTACGATTACTACAACACTTTCAACCGATGCAAGTCTAGCCGCTCTACTACCCACTCCTGCAGAAGTACCTGAGGAGACACCATTCACAATCGAATTATCCCTGGATCCCGCAGTGAGAAGGACTGCAGACTTCCTCGAGGATTAGGGGATTTTTCAAGAGGTTATCGCCTCCCGCACTAGTTACCTAAGATACATAGCCCGGTTGGTATCGCTTGGAGGTGCAACTAACACTTGAGAATGTCCAGATGAGGATCGTGGTACCCTAGAAGGCTTCAACTCTTCTGTCCACCCTCAAGCATCCATCCCTTATTATTAATAAAGGAACAAATTTTGTCCTAGTGTGCGGTGAGGAAATAGAAGGGAGCAGTCTAACTTAGTAAAGCATGGACCGATTTGGTTGATTCTTTTTTTGATGTATAAAGTATGCTTCCCCAGTAGTACGGCGACAAAAATCTTAATGTGAAGTATGGAGGGAGTGGAAGATGAAGCAGATGTCAACTTACGAACCTGTAGACCCATTTATGTGAATGTTTTTTTTTTCCTTTTTCTTTGTTATATAGAGTATAATTCCCATTGATAATTGGCTTACCTTATGTAACACACGCTGTCGAATATAATCGTTCATGGCTGCTATGAGGAAACATTTTGACCTGGGGTAGGGGTAGGCTATCTTCGTAACATGCGGACTTATTTGGATAACTGCCTTTATGATGTATAGAGTATTATCCCTCATGGGTACTACAAATATTTATGGGGTGTGCTGAAAGTGGGCGCTAAGTGAAGGCTAACTTCTAAAATGATCCAATCAACTTATAATTTCACTAATTTTAATATCGATTTCGGAACTTAGTTCACGTCAACCCGAGTTTTTCTAAGAAGAAGGGCATACAACATTCACACAGTCTATCCCTAATGGCGATAATTGCCGGCAATATGCTAACTATGCATTTCATTTTCATTGAACTCAGTTTTTCTAAGAATTACGTTACCTTTAAAACTCTTGCAATGCAGATACGTTCACTCACAGCCACTGGAAGACAAAAAATCTTTAAATAATGTCCACTTTTGTTTTTGAGCACAGGATGGGCCAAAGATTCTGCTTGCTATACTTCGTATTAGGTCTGTTCGTTGACGCCACTCCGAGTCAAAAAGAGTCATTTAGAGCCATTTCTTACTCTAGTTGTGTTATTTGAGAAAAGAGTGGAAATCTTCTTGCGCTTTTTGTGTTCTTTGAGAAAAGAGTGATACTCCTTTCCACTCCTTTTGTGTTATTTGAAAAAAGAGTGACAATCTAAATTACTTTAGAGCGAACTTTTCTGCTCCTGCTTTAAATAAGGTGCAGCTTTTTGACGTTTAAGATCCAGTGATTTGAAAGTTAATTTTTGTTCATCAAGTTAAAAAAATTAAAGTATTGTGCTGCAAAATGCAGAAAAAAACAATGGTAAATTCTTGTGGGAAGATATTTATGTGACATGCTCGCCAAATACTGCAAAAGGATTAGTTGTCTAAAAATGTTTGAATGATAATTATATTCCAAACAAAATGACAGTCAGCTGTTAAGAGTGGAGTGCTGCATCCAATCTGGTTTTGCTACTCGGATTAGAGTAGAGCTGTGCGCTGCTATTTTATACTCTGCTCTTTTTGAATCCGAGTAGAGTCGAGCCGAGATCTGAGTGGCCTCCGCGAACAGACCTATTATGTGCACCGATTTCGATGATACTGTTTCCTCTATGCACACTATCAGCGCCTCTGGAAGTGTTAAAATTTCTTTGTTATGCGGGCATCACTTTTCGAGTAGAATATCTGAAGGCACTCAAAAAAAATAGTTGCAAAAAAGAGTTGAACTGCCTTCACAAAAACGGCTTAAAAGCATAAACTAATATTTAAGGCTATAGTATATCTTTTATGACATTTTGAGGTCGGTGCGAATTAAACAAACAAAACAACAGCAAGAAAAGTATTTAATGCTCCTTCCTTATGATCCCGTGACCTGAAATGCTTAGGTACTTTTATAT
Organism: Leptarthrus brevirostris; assembly: GCA_964036015.1. NCBI lineage: Eukaryota > Metazoa > Arthropoda > Insecta > Diptera > Asilidae > Leptarthrus > Leptarthrus brevirostris. The sequence continues at coordinate 167,480,613 of OZ038371.1, read as the reverse complement.
AGTATCTTCGTTTGTTCTTAGGTACTTATTTTGCCTAGTGATTCTAAATGCAGCTTTTTTATCATTTACCAATGGAGAAACGTACTCTGTACAAATCATCAAAATTGCTAAGCCACAATTTCTGCTATGATAAAAATATAGCAAGATAATCTATTCAACAATAACCGAATAATGCAAATCGGTTTACAAAATACGATACTCTACTCCTGCACCACTTCCACCGGACCCCACAAATTTTAATCGTGGTAAAAATGGGGGAACATACTCTATACATCACAAAGGGAATCATTCAAATCGGTCAACTTGCCACAAAGATAGGCTATTCCTCCCTCTCCCCTACCCCGCCGTAGATCCTTACTTTTTCTTATATTATAAATTGGGCCGTCATTATCTACCAAACTACAAATGAATCATTGACATAGCGTTACAAAATTATGCCCGATCATATATAAAAAAAATACGCATCGAATTTATAAACCCTAATTTTTGGGAAATCGGTTAGAAATTGTGAAATGATCGATTTTAATGCGGATCAGCACTGTGAAGGGTCAACTATTTTTTTTTTGTGCATTTTCTTTCTATACATATTCAAAAATATATGAAAAATGTTGAATTAAAAATATTGAAAACTGACCAAGTTGGAGGCCGGTTCTTACTCACGCTCTCTGCTCGGCACGTGCGCACATCTTTCACAATAGATGAAATTTGAGATCCTCCTCTATTGCTTATTTATTTATTTATTACAGATTCATCAAATACATAGATTACTACAATATATATCACATCAAAAAATAAAGTATAGAAAATTACGGCTAATTACGGTCCTTGACAAAAATACGAGAGTTGAGGACCACCCCCCAAGTCTCTCACCGTGTCAACCCTACCCAACCGACGCCCTTGAGGAAGTAGTCGGAGAGGACAGGATGTCAGAGAATTAGACGCGAAACATCCTTAATATATACGATAAACAGGAGCGGTCCAAGGATACTACCTTGTGGTTCCCCCAAGGTGACAATTATTTGGTCGGAACAGTTGACGATTTTCATTTGACAATCAATAAGAATCGAAAAATTGAGTGACTAGTTAGTTAGTGAAAGCATTCATTAAGTGAAATTTAAAAGCGAATTTCGACGAAATGAAATTATAATACATTTGCGTACTATAATGGAATCAGGATTGCAGATAGTACAGCTGGTCAAATTATAGGACACTAGGGGGATAAGAAAAAAAAGACTTCTGTAGCCAGAATGCAAGGAAAGATTGAACAGATAACAAAGAGCACGAGCAAGAGGTAATCGGTAACTCTTAAGGAAGGAAGCAGGGATACAATCAGGACCACTCGAGAAACCGTAAGTCAAGTTGGAAAGGTGATCAGCAAATACCAAGTTGCGAGGTTGGCGGTAGCCGCGTTAAGTTGGTAAAATCTGAAGCGGAAATATCACAGAAGAAAGTTCGGAAAAAGTTCGCAAAGATATTGGCAATTGTTAGAGATTCGTAACTCTCACATTCGTGGTACCTCAGAGAGGAGGGATAAGCGTTACAATTGCGCTTCAAGTTAATAAGCCTCCAGAACTGTTTAGGGTTTGAACGCAGCATGGCTCTATTGTTAGAAAGGTACTCAGTATAGGAGACCAGAAGCCGAGCAGACAACTGGAGATTGAGATCAGAGTAGGCTAGGTAATCGCCATGACTACCTGAAGCACAGAGCCTCCTCCAAGCTTTGCGTTCCAAGTTATTCAGGTCACGTGAGGCACCATCGAGCCAGGGGCGAGACAACCTATGGGATCCCGACCTGGAGATGGCAATAGGAACACATCTGGTAAAACAAGCACATAGAGCAGTGATGGCCAAACTCACACTACTTAATGTGAGGAATGCTTAAAAGCTTTAGAAGCATTTCGTACTGTTTGTTTAATTTAGAACCTTAAAATGTTTGCAAAAGGTTGTATATTTTAAGAAATTGTATAATTGCGCTTACAAAACTACCTAAATATGACGATTTTTTTAACTTTTGTATGCTTTAACGATTAAAAAACGCAAAAACAGGAAACCGAATTCAGCCAAACAAGTGCATATACGAATTTAAAATCTCAAAAGCTCACTTGCCCGCGGGCATAGGTTTGGACATCACTGACATAGAACATCATAGAAAGCGCCCACATCCAGATCGCCATTACACTCTCCCAGCACGCCAGAACAATCAGAGAAGAACGCCACTTATCGATGGGCAAGAATTCAGCCCGTCTGAACTTGAAATAAAAGTCGGCAAGTAAAGGAGGGCGAGTGTCAGTAGTATCGAAACACATGACAACTAAAAGCTAAGGGGGGTGACGTGATTCAGGAACTAAGGGGGTCATGCATCTCTTCACTGTCATACGCTTTTTTATTGGATAATAGCATTATTTATTACTATATCACTTTCATTTATTTTATTATAAAGTTATTCATCAAGTTTGTTGCTGTGCGCACGTTTCTTTTCTGTTTTAGAAGACATTTCGATTAATCTTTTCCGGCCTTGTCTCACCAAAAACTCGAAAACCAATCATACTATTTAATTTGTTTTTGTTTTGGATTCTTTGCAATCATTTTTGAAATTCTGATAATTAATATTCATATAAGTATAATTATCAAATATCTCCTCGTTATATTCCACCTAATAAGTATTTGGTCTTTCAAAACTTTGTTTCAGGCGTAATCTTAACTATGTTTTATTTATTAAAGATATTTTGTGCTGTGACATTAGTTATTGCGCGCTGCCTCACATTAAACTAACTACGGCGTATTTGAAGTATGTAGTTACCAAAAGGATAAATACTTTCAATTCATATAGTAATTTTGCTGATTTCACTTCAACAAGAAATAATTTTAAAAGACTTTTATATCTTTTCGAAAGCTGACTCTCTGTAAAAAATCAATATAAATGAAACTGTAGACAAGAAATAAATAAATAAAGAAGTCAACATATTTACTTTATAAATATTGTAATTTGCAGAGGAAGCTTTACAGTTTAATAATATATAATTATTTATAATAACATATTTTATTTACATGGAAAAAAATTCAGAACCATCTAAAAATTAGACCTGGAATCCTCCTTAGACTATTTTCTCCTCGTATTCACATTTATATTTCATAAGCAAACATATGCACTTACTGTGTAAGCAAAATGTGCGAAAGAGGTAAACAAATCATTAACAAAAACTTTAATTTATTTCTTGATCTCTTAATAGGACAACTTTTTGGGATGCGAACTATCTCTATGGTAGTTAACTGAGGATTTTCAGAGAATTTATGTGGTTCCTATTATAAGAGCATTAACAAACTTAAACTAGGTTATGGCAACAGCTAATTGTTCCCAATGAGTTGCAAATCGTTTGCTTAATTTCAAATGTAAGAGCTTTTAATGAAGATATAACTGTCATCTCGAATTAATAATTTAAAAATAAAGTTCTCCCAATTTAAAGTTCATTTTAGTTAAACTGACGTACAGTACCAAGTTCTTTTGATATTTTTACAGAAAGTTCATGAACAGAAACATGTTATTACTTCAAGTTAATTAAATAAATCTATTCTAGGAACGTTACGCAATATTTCTATGCGTATGTTTTGTTTTGAATTATGCTCCTCCAAGAAATAATGGTTGATGAAATGTCTACCAGTAATTCGTTTCCGAAGTTAATTACTAAATTCTATAGAAATGTAATTAGGGACTCTTGAAGACGTATTTTAGAGGAGAAATACTACTGAAACTTATTATTTTAAATAAGTGGAGAGAATGAGATTAAATCTAATTTTAACCCGAAATATGATATACCCGAACCGCATTTAATAAAGTACATGCGGGAATATTTCTATCTTATTTAATATTAATTAGGAAATCCAAAAAGACCCTAATAACTCGTAAAGGTCGAAAAGATAAGTTAATTTTCGAAAATTGATACGGATTTGATAAAGTCGGCTGTTTGAACAAGTATATTTCCCAAAGGTCTAGTTGATGTTTCGAGGGAAAAATCAGTTATCCCTTTTAAAGGTTCACCGACTCTCCACTGACGTAAGTAGCGTAAATAATTATATCAGGGTTACTTGGATCTAGGCACTCGAGTGTGTTATTTTATCTTTTTTAAACTCCTCAATGAAGAAGAAGGGATCAAGTCCTTTCCTAGAAACAAGCCACAAAATGGATGAAGTCTTCATTTCAATCAAGTAGAGATTTTATTTGAGTCCTTAATTGCTAAAACAAATTGCTTGCATGAGGCTTGTCATATCCAACCATCCGGGGATGTTTTAAAAAATATATTCAATAGATATATAAAGCTATCAAAAATTAATGTTGACAGGAGCTTTCAGGTGGAAAATTAAATTTCTCTATAATTGCAGCTGGGAGCAATATTTCTGGAATGTGGCATAGCACAGATGCAGAAATAGGAAAACGTCCTCTTTCAGGTTTTACTTGTGTTGGTGAGAAAAATCAATTAAAATTAATTAAATTGTTGCATCACCAGAACAGATAAATAAAACTGAGGTGTTTTTGTCTGTGAATCCGTTTGTTTACATGGCACCCAAGCACAAAATACCACTTTTGAAATTGTTTGCACAAACTTTTGTAAATCAAAAAATACTGAACCCGTACTGGAAAAATTTACACAGCTTGCAGACAAGGTTTTTTTGTGATGTAGCCAAAGCCCAGGGGATAACCCTATAATGCGTTTAGCCTGGCTTTGGCCGGAAGGGAATCAAAGTAAGGTAAATGAGGGAAATTTAATGTCTTGTTTTTGCATTGCCGCAAGATAGACAGCAGCCCACAGATCTATTCTTCAATTTCTTATTAAAAACTCACGGGGAGGCCGAGGCTCGAACCATGGAACCATGGCGTGGTGATCGTTCAAGCGCGAAGATTGGGTTAAGGTAGGATTGGAGTTTAGGATACGAAAGGAAGGAGGGGTGGGGGAGTAGGAGGAATGTTGTATAACTTTGTATACAATATTTTAAAATTATATTGTCTCGTTTGACTTTAAATGTTTGAACTCTTATCAATGAATTGTGTAAATTTAGAGCTTTTCAAGTGCATTATATGTATTATAGTTATGGACGCTCAAATTTTTATTGAAGCACTTCAAAAAAAAAATTAATTTACACAATTCATCAGATTTGATATGAGTTGTAGCATTTATTATTTTGCAATGAAACGTTTCTTGAATATATCTTCAAAAAAAAAATATTAATTTTTTTTGAAAGTACCAAAATTTTCAATTTTTTCCCTCGACAATTTCAAAAAATTTACGTTTTAAAAGAAAAAAATTGAGACAAATGTTGTTCAGATTTACCCAAAGGCACGTGTGGCCCGTTTGAGGCGTGTTACCAGGTCTTCAGTCTCGGTGACTACTTGCCCGAATTGTTCCGACTTCAAGCCCTTCCACGTAAAGCATTTCGTTAAGACGGTCTTCGACAATTTCTCCAACGACCAGTAAATTTCCGACGACCGTAATAACTTAAACGAGAAAATAGATAAACTTATTAATGTATCTCAGTCGCTTGGTGAGAGTTGGTGGTGCTTCCTCGAAAGATCTTTCGATCTGCGCTCCAGACTTGGTTGACCAGTGTTGCCAATTCTTCGATGAAGAATGTCACTAGATAGGGACTAAAAAGGACACCGTTTTTAAAGCAAGTCACCAGATCCTGTACTTTAATTGGTGCTCATTAACTTAAGCGTCGTGTAATTTCTTCCTTTCAATTTGTAAAAGAAAAGGGAGGAGAAACAGATGTGATAAAGTTCTAATTTTGTGGGCGATCCTCTTATCGTAAGCGACAGAAAATGAGTATCGTTAAAAGTTTCAGGGTCCCGCTGGAAAGTCATGGAGTTTCACAGTGGTAACCCAGCAAATATGTACAAAAATAGTCAAAAACAATGAGAAATTCCGAATATTTACGTTAAAACGTTCAAGATTCGGAGAACATTTGGTGTCATCTGAAGAGGTTCAAAATCACAGTGTCGCTAAAAAAATATCAGTCACTATAAAGGTATTCGAAAACACCAGATTTGGGTCACCGCTGTGGAAGTTAAAAATCACCAACTTTTGACGTTTCTGAAAAAAAAATTCTGTCACTAGGGAGGTGATCGAAAACACCAGATTTGGTGACAAAATCACTGAATTGGCATCACTGTGGCTGCCTATCTGACTCCGTTTATGGGCTCCGATCGTCCATTGATTCCTGTGGTTATTCCTTTGGCTCTCTCAGCACTGATCTTTTTTCAGCACCGCCTGTAATGTAAAGCTGGTTAGGGGGTGAGGTGAGCACGTGATCTGCTGCTGTTTCTGTAAATTCCGAGATCGTTAATACCATTGCTAGTGACGTCAATATTTTGAGGCAGCATGATACGAACAACTGTGATTCGCCTCGGCAGTCGAAACGCAGGAGGTAGTACCGCTGGAGTAAACAGAATGAGCGGACCGCTCAATCCACCTTGCAATAGCGTTCGACTGGCGAAATTCGCGATGGGCCTAATTCAAGTCCGCCGCATGCTGTTCTATCATCATCTGATGCGGTTGCCTGTGTTGATGTTGCCACAATTCCTTCAGTTCCTCCTATTGCTTTGAGGTCAGCTGCTCTTCAAAGACATATTTTTGTCTTGAGAGTTCATCATGACACCACTGAGGATGATGTTGTGTCTCTAATATCTTTCTTGGTTCTTGAGTCTCATCATCATCCGGCGCTTCACGTCGTCTACAGTTTTGAGCCTGTTACTTTAAATTCTACTAACTTTAGTAACTACTGTTATAATTTGAAAGGCCGCACGAATGGGGTTCTGCCTGTCATTGCTTGAATGTTCTTTTTTTAATGATGTTGCCAAAGCTCAGTGGGTGCTAAACCACAGCCTTGGCAGGAAAGCAGTTAAGGATGAGGGAAATGGGTTAGAGGTTGAGTGAAGGAGGTGTCGATGAACGCCCCGTTTGAAAGTTTCGGGAATATATTACGCGGGAAAAACATAAGATGGTAAACTGTTCCACATTCGTGTTGTTCTGCTAAGAAAAGATTCCCGATATTTGACGGTACGTCAAAATTTGACTTGGAAAGTATAGGGGTGGGAGCGACTTGTAGCTCTTATATCGCGCGTTGTCATGTGTCTACAAGGAATCATGCTAGCGATAACGTTAGAGCAATGAACATGGAAATAGCGATAGAAGAGTACGAGACAACCGACATTCCGTCGATGCTCCAGAGAGTCAAGGCCCTCAGAAATTGAGGAATCGCCAATAAGTTGAATAGCCTTACGCTGGACTTTGTCTAACGCGGACAATGCGGTGTGTCCTGCCCCTGCCTAAATATGGGAATTATATTCAAGTCTAGGCCTAATGTGGAACTTGTAGATCAGCGCTTAGACAGGTGGGGTGAAATATTTCTTACATCTCTGTAGAAAACCCAAGCATTTCATCGCACTTTTGGCGATTGCAAATATATGATCAGTCCAGCTAAGATTACTAGATATCTGAATACTCAAGATGTTTAGGAAGGGGGAATTGGGTATATTCACTCCATCGACTGAAATGGGTTGGGGGTGAACTGGGCGTTTTTTTAGGGACATTAAACAGCATTGAGTTTTTGATGCATTAAACGAAATACGATTTGCTCTGCCCCAAGCGAGTACCATAGAAATGTAGTTGTTTAATGATCTAAACATGCGTTCTCGATTGACTTCTGTAGAACTTCCACGTGAATTCATTACAGAATCAAATGAGTACGCGAAATCAAGGGTGCTGTTGTAGGCGAAACTATGGATAGGATTGAGAGTACGGGATAAAAGATCATTAATCAAAAGAGAAATATGCCCAATGAGTCAGTAAAAACATTCCCATTATAAATGAGTGGTGGTGCTTATGAACAGTTGAAATTGTTCTTTACGGTTTTTGCTAGAGACCAGAAGCCCTTACTACGCTTTTGAGTAGAAAATACCTTCCGTCTAACGCTCTGGTTGAAATTGAACTTTGCCCGACTAATTGCTGAATTGCAAATATTTCGCGCATCCCTATAGATATATCTCAATTCCTCGGAAGGGCACAATTTATATGCCTGGAAGGCTGCTTCCTTGTTTTTAATGGCTGCGAAACAGTCATTATTGAACCAATTGGAGTTAGTTGGTGTGATGTTTTTGAAGCTATGAGGAATAAAGCAATGCATTCCAAACCAAAGGATGTTCAATATATAATCGGTTAACAAAACGTCTCTCATAGAAAAGCAATCAGACCAATCCTGCTCTCTGAGATATTTATTAAGTCCCGCCCAATCAGAATTGTAATAATACCACACTAACGTTTTGGTGAAACTTAGGTTAGTGGTTGTCAGAGAGGAGGTGAAGAATTAAGCGGAGATAAGACAATGGTCCGAATTGCCCAAGGGAGCAGTTATCGAAACCGAGTACTTGTCTGGATGCGATGTTCTGGACGAGTGCAACGTTGACAAAGCTGTTGAATCTTTTTATGATGTTCTGTCTGTTTGTTTTGCTACTTGTGTTCCCATCTCTAGATCTGGAAACTCACGCACATTCCAGCCTTGTGAAGGACTGACTGCATTAGTTGGCTGTATACTTCTGTATTTAAGTATTATTAATTTATATAGCTGTATGCTGTAAGGAGTTATAAAGTTATGTTTTTTTGAATGTATACAAGATTTCTTTATTTTTACTAAGCTATTCTTATGTTAACAAAAATACATAAGAAATAAAGATATAATTCTTAATTTAAAAAAAAATTAAAAATATTCCATACCGCCAAAATTGATCCCAAAGCAATGCCATACTTCATCCGATAATTCTCGAAACAATTTACTGCTTTTTTCTCAGAATCTCATACCATTCATAAAAAGAGCGCTGAAAGTGTGAAATAGTTGTGTAATTAGTGTAATAGTAGCAAAATTTAATTCTAGTTGAAGAAAATGAGTAGACAAATCGGTGAGACATCATTGGAAGTTAGAAAGATTATTATTCATCACTTTTTTAGTAAGGAATCAGTGCGTGAAATTTTTGAAAATAGTAAACAGAAGCCCTTTTACAGTGTAGGATATAATTAAATGTTTTAAGACAACAAAAACTCTAAATAATCGACCCAAACCTAGTCGTCGTGAAATATCCATGGAAAACAAGAAACGCTGGCTGGTAAGACAAATTAACAAAGTTCCAAAATTAAGTGCGCCGCAACTTGCGCTGCAATTGGGGAAAGAAGCTAATTCTGAAACAATTCGAAAAATTTTGCGAAAACATAATTTGAATGGCAGAGTAGCATGAGGGAAGCATTTATAAGCAAACGCAATGGACAAAAAAGAATGAATTTTGCTAAAACTTACAAAAATAAGAAATTTTCCTTCTGTATTTATGGATGAATGGAAATTCAACATTAGTTCGGGTGGTCAAACATACGTCTGAAGGAGACCGAATAAAGAACGGAGCGCAACTTACGACCCACTATAAAGCATGGCGATGGGTCAATAATTATGTGGGGATGTATGTCTGCTGCTGGATCTGGAAATCTTCAGGTAATTGATGGCGTTATGGATCTGTCATAGTATCTGAATATTTAAAAAGCTAATGTTAAAAAGAGTGCACGAAAACTGAGGATAGAAAACAGTTATAATTTTCATCAAGATAACGACCCCAAACACACCTAAATGTTCGAATGGGGTTATTGTACAATTGTCCGCTATCAGAAACACCTCCTCAGTCGCCCGATCTAAACGTGACCGACAATTTGTAGAGCCACTTGGAGAATAAATTAAAGGACCATAATACCTCCAAGAAAAAAAAATTTCTCACGGCTTTACAAGACGAGTGGAGAAAAATTGAGCCATCCTACTGTCAATGACTAGTATCATCCATGTCAACCAGGTCTAAATCAGTATACGCGTTACAAAGTTAGGTTACCCCTCCCAAACCCCAACCATATGTAAACATTTTTCCATAGAGTAGCAATGGGAGATAATACTGTACACAACAAAAAAGAATCTTCCAAATAGGTGTGTGAATTAAAAAATTGGGTAATGTACCCTCCGCACACCACTCCACCTGACAAATTTTTGTTGTCGTATCAGTGGGGCAAGATATTCTACACATAAAATGAAGAAACATCCAAATCTGTCGCCACATTGCGAAATTAGACTACCCCCCACCCCCACCCCACCCTAACGCCAAATTTGTTCCATTATTTGCAATGGGGTATTATACTTTATACATCCAAAAAGGAAATACCAAATCGGTCCACGCATTACGATTTTAGGATTCACCCTAACTACTAGGGTAGATACTGTACCCAACAAAGAAAAATCATCAAAATCGGTCCACGTGTTACGAATTTAGACTACCCCCTCCCCCTGCCACCCTACCCTTCTCTCAGAGTAGACACACATTTTTTTCATTATAAGCAGTTGGGGATGATACTTGGGGATACAACAAACAAAGAATTATCTAAATCGGTACATGCATTATAAATTTAGGTTTCACCCCCCCCCCCCCCCTCACCCAACCAAACATTTTTTTGATCTGCTACCAATCGAGGAACATACTCTACCCAACCAAAAAGAATCATACATATCGGTCCACGCGTTACGGAGTTAGAATAGCCCTTCCCCACCCCACCCAAATCTAGGACCAATTTTTGTCAATGCTAGCAATGGGTCATCGTACTCTTTACAACACATCGGGTTTCACCCCCACCCTACCCTCACCGTAGTAAATTTTTTTTGACATGTTACTAATCGGGGAACATACTCTACGCAATAAAAAAGAATCATCAAAATCGGTCCACGAGTTACAAAATTAAGCCCGGTCAACGTAGCAAACTTAGAATTAAACAAACAAATTTTTTTTTCATTTCTTGGTTTGATGCGTACTTTGCGAGGTATTTGACCGTTTCGAGACTTTTGGGACACCCCGTATATTTTTTTTGTTATCTAGAACACGCTTTGTAATGCGTTATCCGAAATTAATGAGGTGGAATCTGTTTAACAGACTTAAAATGATACTATAATAAAGTACTGGAGTGAATGTTACTATAATTTGTATCTAGAGTGCGAAGAGAGTGAAGGGAACACTTGCCTAACTTCGTAAAGCGTGGCCTGCTTGAGATGATTCTTTCTTCCTACTGGAGAATTAGAATTAGTATTAAGTTATAGCTTATATTTTTTTTGTATTTTTATGGAATAGCTTGTATTAAGATTAAATAAATAAATAAAGTACGCTTCGGACTTGGTAGGTATGTAGGTATGGGTGGCTGTCCAACTGAAGTACACACTTAGATGAACAAGGCCGCTGTGATGCCACGGGAATGAAGATATCAATGAGTCGCTGGACATCTCCTACGTCAGTCGTCTCGAGACTGCAGAGACAATCTAAGATATAGTTACACATAAGGACCTTCTACTTGCATGCCAAAACAGAACACGAGCAGAGGAGGTGATGTATAGCTTCCTGCTCCTCGTCTCTGCAATTTCGCAGAAATCACCAGTAATAACAAGTACTAAGGATTAAATACTAATTTATCCACCAATCCCGATGAAAAATGCATTTATTATTATTAAACTGAAGGCAAATTTTTATTACACATTATTTATTACTTTACGAAAAACAATTGTTTCCTCTTTATCCTATATAAAATTACGCTGATCCTTTAAAAACTAATTTAAGTATCTGTAATTGGTAATTGGATAGCTCTAAATGCGCGATGACTCTTATTCGAATTTTCCCAAATGAAATGAAAGTGAAATAGGGTTAAGGTTTGATTGAAAATAGTTTTGTTAAGTATATGGACATAAAAATTAATCTTCAGTTTTAATAATACATGCATTTTCCATAGATATTTATGAATAATTGATATTTACTTCTTGTTACTGGTTATTACTGGCACTTACTGGTCTACTGGTTTTTACTGGCGATTTACCGGCGTTCGCCAGTACTAATATATTTACTGGTAATGGTAATTTTTAAGTACCAGTACAGAGATTTAAATTTTTACTGAAAATTTTTCACCAGTACAGATACTGGTAATTTACTGGCACTGTTACTTACAATCATAGAATACTGATAAAACCTATGACAACGTCTAGACTTGTTCTGTCCATTGAAACTAGACCCTAGGAGGGTTTAAAATCCAGCAATTCAACTTAATTTTTCCACGTATTAAGCAGTAGCTTGCAGGGGCTGAAGGCGAACCTAAAGAGGCTTTGTCCGGTTGGATCTTTAGCATAGTGGTATGTCTAGCAGACTTATCTGCCACGCAGTACCTTGGAATGTCTTTGTTCCTTGGAACCCAGTACAGATGGATTTAGTGCAGCTCTGCCATTTCATTTAGATAAGAGCGACAGCTGATTACAGTTTTTACTGTCTATGAGACAGATTAAAGTCATAACATGTATCGTCCGCGTGTTGAGATAGCGATAGTAGGTACTTTGAAATACTACACCATAGATGTATGTCAACCATTCTCGCTAGCGTTTTAAGGAAAGAAAAAGTGGAAAGCTAATAGGGCTGGGGTGGCATTCAAACGTAACTTTAAGAAGTTTTCGTAACCCAGGGATGTGGACAAAGCCAAAAAAGTTATAAGTATTAAATCTAGGTTAGGTTGAAGCTCGATATGACTGTGAGTTGAATAGTTTTAAACCCCCTAAGACCCAACGGAGTTTGTTCTCCATTACCAACTCTTCCAACTCAGTAGAGGGGGAGAGTTATTTCAATGAATCACTCTCCGAGATTACAGGAAAATCGGTTTCCAAGCGAATCTCAACAGATTAATCGATGATGTATCATTCACGTTAGCAGATAGCTGAGTATACTTCAGTATGTCGATAGAATTTTACTGAGGCTGGGGGCTTTGGAGGTTTGTGATAGCAGTACATCTTCCACGATTTCCTTTGCGCTCTTCTTCCTTTTTATAGGCCTTAAGTCCATCTTTATAGCATTCCCACGGCTTCGTATCCCTATCGTAGTTCCTGTTTTTCCCTGGGTTCCTTAAGGGGACAGGACTGAGCCAACGCGCCTTTAAGGGTTTTGAAGAGTTTATTCACCAACTCGTTAAGATCCCCTTGTTGTAAATTTTTTTTTGTAATGTAGCCAAACCGCAGGATACAAACCTATGATGCATTGGCATGTCTATAGCCGGAAGGGAATTCGAGTATGGGGAATGAGAGCACTGAAATGTCTTGTGTTTGCATTCCTGAGAGATAGGTAATAGTACAGAGACGGAGCGGATTTTGACTTTTAAATAAAAGCTCACGGAGAGACGGAGGCTCAAACCCTTGGACCATGGCGTGGTAGTCATGCAAATTAGACGATTGATCCGACTCCAACTATATCTCCATTATTATTGAACATATTTGAAGTAAATACTTTAAAGTACTGTCAGACGATAAAAGAATTAATCGGAATCAATTCCATCAAAATCGGCCCACGCGTTACAGAACTGGATGTTTCCCTTTCTCCCAAACCCTCTGTCATGATGCAATGGAGGACTTTACTTAATCTAATCAGTCCAACGGAAATTCCTAAAGACTGGTGGTTTCGAGGGCCGAACGTCTAACTCGAATAGAAAGTTGCAATCTTGTGTACTACTTCATAAAACAAAGAAATCTTAAGGCTAGTCTACCTTCCTCCAGTTGTCCGGGGTAATGTTACCGTCTTCATCACTCCTGTCCATCAATAGGATGCGCTAAGCATATCTATGCCCTAAAGGTAATTAGGGTATGGAGAGTGAGGGCAATTGAATGTCTTGTTTTGTATTTATGCTAGCTAGACAATAGCCCAGAGATGGAGTGGACTCTTTATATGAAAGAAAAACTCGTAGGCAGGCCGAGTCTTGAACCGACATCCATGGCGTGGATCGCGCCACGTAACCTATTGATTTTTCTTTCTTTTTCCAAGCTTGAAAGTAAAATTCTTTGAAATAAAACGCTATGTCAACTTTGAGTTTTCGCCATTTTGTCGCAAATGCGAAATTTAAATATACCCATGCCAATGTTTTCTTGAAGGTGAACCGTACCTTGCCAATCCATGAACCATGGAACCATGAGCATGGTCCGATAGGGAACGGCAGATTTCCCAAAAACCTCGGAGGATTTAAGTTAGGCAAGGATTTTTCTTTAAAGATCAATATGTAAATGTTTATCAACAATAAACCGTAGGTTTTATTTTATTAGTTTCTGAGATAAAAATTCTTGAAACTCATTAAAAAAACCGCGCTGAAAACTGACGTGCCCCTTTAATTGACTTAATGGTGCGACAGCGGACGACGACGACGGTTGCTCTTGTAAGTGTGCAAACAGTTTTTTCCACTTTATTTCAATGGTGGATGATCTAAGAACCACGTCTATCTCATCATAAGTAGATTAATGAAATAGTGAAAGGATGCAACCTTCTGTCCTTAGTTTATATTCTTAATGAAATCTCCGCAATGTTCTAGTAATTACAGTTTTATGAAAGTCACCCTAAAGCTTAAGCTGCAGCTGTTTTTATTTTCGAGGTGTAATCAACCTGGACCCTACCCTTCTAAAGTTATTAATTAAAATTTTCGAATCGCCTAAATGCAGCGCTCGTTGTCATTGCACGTGTACACCAAGCAAAATCCCGACAGCACTATATAAAGCCACCATACCTGCATCGTTGTCCTTTTAGATGTTCCAGAAGCCAGCTAATGCCTTATATCCTGACTAACCAGGAAATTTATAAACAGGAAAACGAGCTGTGTATAATGAAAATGGGGAGGTTGGGTGTACATTTCTTGCAAATATGGTATAATGAAGTCAACATTTATATGAAGTTTACACTGGCTAAATCACTGCGACTAATATGGATAACATAGTACAGCAGGTACGATGGCGAACGAAATATAACTTAAATTTGAGCTTCGATTTAATTGAATTGACGTCATTTGACTCGCGTTCCCTGTAAAATGATGCGCTATCGTTCGTTAGCATAATTTGGTGATATGTTTGGTAATATTGTGTCCTCAATGCAGTATATTATTAAGTGCATTTAATTTAATATTTTTAATTAAGAGTTCTACGTACTACTCTACTTTCTAATGCCTATATACAATTTGTGACGATTAAAACCGAGAATTAATTTTTGGAATATTTATTGTTAGCACTAGCGCGTCACCAAGGACGAAACCTCAACATTCCACACAAAACCAGTTTCAACAGGCTAACTAAATGTTCGATAAAAAAATCAATCAAAGAATTGGAATCAAATTTTGAAAATCGTTAGAAACATGAATGTCATATCAATACGATCCGTATCCACTAATGAATCACACATTTCAAAGCGGGGTAACAATTAGGGATGGAAATCGAAAGCAAACATATCGATAAATGGTATTGCAATGTATCGGAATGTTGTGATACCGGAGTATCGATAAATAGAAAAAGTATTGGTATGCAAAAGATTACATTTATAGAATTTATTATAAAATATTGCATTATTAGATAACCATCAATTTGGAGACGGAGTTTCATCAATGGTTGAGTGGCATGAGCACCACGCCATGGATGCAGGGTCAAATCTTGGCCTGCCTATGGGTTACTTAAAAGAAATGCAATAAATAAAGAATTCACTCGGTCTCTAAGCTGTTGTCTAGCTCGCAGTCAAGTAAAAAATCAGACATTATATTTTCCTGCACTCCCTTACCCTAATTCCCTAACAACCGTAGCCATGGGAAATGCACTACAGGGTTGTACCCTGGCCTTTAGCTACATCTTACGAATAAGAACTACAAATTATTATAGATACAAAATGAATTTTTCAAAATACATTATTAGCATTATATTTCATTATAAAAGATGGAAAAATTCGTTTTCTAACTAAACAAATTTCTGCTAAAGTAATGGGACATAAGTCCATTAAACATAAATTCTATGAAACAAGTTTAATGAGTTAAATCTGAATTACAGTTTTATATAATTTTTTTTAATCAGATAACATTACATCTAACTTGAGAGATAAAAAAACGGTTTCGCAGTAAAAAAAAGTCTGTTACAATAATGTCACATTACAAAAAAAAAGTTTTAATTTCTTCGATCTTGCAGAACGCATTTTGAGTACCTTCAAGTACATATATCCGTTTCAATTACGATTGCGATTTCACATGTAATATAAAAACACCTATACGTCAACAAAATTAAAACTTTAAATTTAAATCATATCTAATGTGATTTAAGCAAAAGTATAAAATCATAAATAAAAAAAAATCAGAATAAAAAAAATAAATTTGGCTATTTATACGGGATAAAAAATGAACTAAGATATATTCTCCGATATAAGACGATTACCATCGTCGTCCGAGGCTTTTCCTGCATGTGAAAAAGCCTAGTTAATTATATTTCATATTCTGCCTTTCTCTCTTTTTCTAGTCCTAGATTCCAATATATGAAAAAAAAATCTACCGTGTAACCAGCCGAAAATAGCTTCAATAATATTAAAATCTAAAATCTTATTTACGCGATGATCATTCATCTGATCAGGTTATGTTACCCTTAAAAAGTTTCAAAATATATATGTATACCGGGTGTTTCAGATCTGACCTGAACCTGACCTGAACCAACACAACGACATCAAACAAAAGCCGAAAAAACTACTATCCCAATGACCTTTCCAAAGTTGTTAACAATGTTGATCTAACTCCTTCCATTGCAGGTACAGTCAGTTCCAAAAGTGAAAAAAAATAAAGCATTTTCTCAAATTTTCTCCGAAATCCTTTTTTACTTTTATTGGATTGCTCATCTTATTGCATTTTGATAATTAATTTTAATTTTACCATGTTGCACGATAAGGTAGACAAACGATTAGAAAAACCGCATCCCTAGAAATCCCTGACTACCTATTATTTTGTTGCACTTTAGGTAGGTAATTATTTAAATAAACAAAAAAAAATTATGATAACGGGTCAAAAGTGCTTGCTTAGGGTTAACAGGCAATTCATTTTAATAATTGCTGCAATAAAGTTATAAAAATGTTAGTGTACTTTTGTTTTATTACCAGAATTCAGTTTGTTAGCCAGAATTCACACACCTTGTATTTTGATGAAAATTTTGCTATAAAAAAGGATTAGTCTGCAAGAATACCTATCATAGATGAAAAACAAATCAATAAGTACAGGTTTTTTAAGCAAAAATTATTTGAAAATCGGTAGGATTTACTTTTGAGGAATAGGCGGATATTACTTACATTTATGGTGTAGTAGACGGAAACGAGAGAGAGGCTGTACTGGAATATCAAAGGAGCACTCCAAATAGGGCTATTTAAACGGACTTTCCGAAGGTTAAGAGAAACAGGAACTGTAACTTCACACGACAGGGAGACACGACCCGTAACTTCGGGAACTTCTGCCGACGTCGAGCAGTAAAGAATCACCATCGTGAGGCAAGATCCTGAGATGAGCACGAGACGAGTCGCAAGACGATTAGGAGTGTCCTCATGTAAAGTGTGGAGGGTTGTTCATAGAAAGGGATTACGTTCATATCATTATCACTCAGTCCAAAGACTGCTGGACTGAGATACCGAGAAAAGGATGAAATTTAGCACTTGACTTCTGGAACGCGACATTGACAATAGGGCGTTTCTGGACCGAGTTCTGTGACCTGATGAATTTTAATTCACAAGGGATGGTATCACAAACTTCCATAAGCCCCATACCTGGTCGAAAACTAACCCGCACAGGACAAAGGTGATCTCATTCCAGCAGATATTCAGTGTCAATATTTGGGCTGGAATCATCGGCAACTGAAATTTATGCGGACTTTTTGGACAATACATACACTGCCAGCTCTAAAAATTAGAGGAGATCAATGTGAATAATCGAACGGACCTGTTTTACCAACACGATGGAGCACCTAACACTAACATTGTGAAGGCAATAAAAAGTAAAAAATTTCCTAACCGCTGCATTGAACGAGGTGCACCGATTCCTTGGCCTGCTAAATCTCCAGACCTTACCCAATTGGACTTTTTCTTATGGAGAACAATGAAGGATGAAGTTTATTCAAGCCCTGTTAACGCTAGGGAGGATTTAGTTAGGAGAATTGGAAATACAGCGACAAAAATAGGGGAGAGGCTGGCTGCAATACGCCTTAAAGAGTGACTTAGAAGGAGATTGTTCGCATGCATCCAAAGTGGCGTTGGACATTTTGAATAGCTTTTGTAACTTATCAAGATTAATTTTAATTATTTTCAAATTCATACATACTTTCCCTACGTAGACATGTTGCATCTTTTTGGAAAGGTAATAAGATGGGCAATCCAATAAAAATAAAAAAGAGGTGTACTAATAACATGAATTTCGGAGAAAATTTGGGAAAATGCTGAATTTTAGGTAATCGCAAACCATTTTTGGAAGTGAAAGTACCTGAAATTGTAGGAGTTAGAATAACATTGTTGACAATTTTGGAAAGGTCCTTAGAATAGTATTTTTGTAGCGTTTGTTTAATGTCGCTGTGTTGGGTAGATCAAAAGATAGAAATAAAAAAGTAATGTGCATACCCTGAAAAACTGAAATTTATAAATCACCCTGTAATTCCTAAACGTTTGAGATTGCCCCCCCCCCGCCCCCTGTCACACAATTTTTTGTTTGCCTGGAACCTGATGATTTAGCAGCATCAAATACTCAAAAGAAGTTACTATTAATTACATTAAGCTGTTTACCTGGATTATTTCGGAATACGTAGAGATTCAAAAGAAGTACCTATTTACTGAACTTGTAAAGGTGATGAAAGGCAAGAAAGGTAACACGAGCAGTCATATCAACGTCATAAAGGGACATATAGAAAATGGAACTTATCTTCAGCAATTCAAACAAAGATACAAATAGGATCTTAATTATGTAGTACTAACCTGTCCAGTTTCCTTCTTTTTCTACGCCTCACATAACTTGAAACAAAAACTCTTTTTCGATCGAAAAACCTTCATATGCAGGTGAAGCAGGTAACACAGCTTTTGATACAAACCCCTGTACATCAAAATGGAGGCCAGTGTGCAATTTTAATAGAGAAGAAGTGATAAAAGAAAATATATTTGTTGCGAAAGTTATTTGTGGCTATGGAAAAAGGTGTTGTAGCATAGCAAAAGGAGGAATTAAGTGAAAGTTGCTGACAGCGAAATAATTTTTGGAACAGAGGAGGTTTAGAACGGAAGGGACGTGAATCAGCCAAGAGGAGCCATATAATTTGAAAGCAGTAAGATCTAAGTCATTGAACACAAGATAAGTACCATTGTCGATGTGAAATTATATTTATTTTATTATTTATGCTCTTTTTTGGTAAAACTTCTTACGCTGCTTTGCTTTGCCATCTCATATATCGTTCGGTTGTTTCGAACAAACATAATTCATAGTCGTTGCTTGATTAATTATATATACATAAATATGTTGAAATTAAAATTAGCAGTTTAAAGCTTCGAAAAACGGGAAGCGTTTTAACATTTTCGACTTAAGCATAGGTTAATAGTGCGACAAATTCAGGGGGAATAGAGGAAAGAATTCTTGAGTAAAGCAGAACTGATTCTACTATAAGTACAAGACCATAGCGTGTGACGTTGGAGTGGATGAATCGACAGTAAGAAGAGTGACACCTCTACGGGAACAGGCTTCATCAACATGACGGAGTGCCACCACTTTGCGGAAGAAATGTAGTCCAGAGGCAGAATGGACATTACGGCGGTGGGTGGATACGTCGGCGTGGTACTTTTTTTTTTTTGGTCAGCCCGTTTTCGCGACCTAACTTTACTTCATTTTTATTTGTTTGGGACCATGAGAGAAATGCTCGAATTTGCAATAAGAGAAGAACTCACAAAAGTTTTAGAAGCCGGAAATAAAATCCCTGAGAAAAACAGCTCCTTTCTGCAATTTGAACAAAAACCAGTTTTTTGAGGACACCCAAATTTTAACACAAAAAGTAAAATGATCAACAATTTAGGGTGCAGGTACTAGCTAGATATATTAGCTGTACGTTTGGCAATGCAACTTCAGAAAGGTAAAAGATTTCTGTGTGTTTAAAATTGTTTTTGAAAGATTAAAAGAAAATTAAAGAGCTAATTTTTAAAAAATTTCCGTTTGAAATGCACACATTTAATTTTTTCCACAAAATTTAAAATTGTCGGGGCCTTTTGATACAAAACGTATTTTTTCAAACACAATTTTCACCCATTTCCCGTGAGAGGATCGGAAAACTGAAGCAAATTTGTAGCTCTAATATTTTTCTACAAAACTGCATCATTCATTTTTCCTGTCTAATGCAACAATTTCACAGAAAAAGTTGATGACAAATCTTGTATAAAATAGCCCCGGTTTCCCCTATACCAAGGAAAAAATCAAGAAATTAAGGTTGAATCACGACTCTTCCCAGAAAATTGTTTGTCATGCAGGACCAAACTGTTGAGCAGTTGAGCTGTGAAAAGTTGTTCGCCATCGATTTAACGCTGCTGCGCTGTTGATAGTCACTGTAAAAAATAGTGGAGAGGGGAAGGGGGGAGGTTACATCAAAACCCTTAGTTAAAACCACTGCTCACTTTACTACAACAATAATAACATAATTACGGATCCTATGAACAAATAATAGTGACGGGTTATTGTTTTTTTCAGATTTTGAACAAGATTTGGCGCCCAACAAAAAGCATGTAAAAGCGCCTTTTTGGCGAGAAGTTGTTAAATAAAAATTAATAACTTCCTTATTTTAAATAAAATACTTTCACCAAATTGACATATGTTTCGAAAACCTAGTAATTCGATTTTCACCTACTTCGGATCGCCTTAAAAATTGGTAGGCATATATGGTTCCCATCCTGCCATAGTACAATTTTAAAAGGACGATTCTAACTAAAATTTGGGTATCAAAAATTGTGCACGAATTTTTACTCTCTCTTGCTCTAGCTCCCGTAACTTCTTGGGGGGGGGGGGGGGGGGGGACGAGTTACACACGATTCGAACCAACGGGTACAGGCGTACCACAGACGTTGTGCGTGAAATAGTGCTACCAATTGAGAAGTTTCAAACTGAACCTTTATGGGTTTCGGATGGATGTGAAAAAACTTTCACAAAGCGTAACGTTTTTAATTACGTCGTTTTTGAAATAGAAAACAATAAAACTTAAGTGTTTTAAAAGTAAGTAATCAAATGTCATCGGCGAGATGTATATAAATGTGGTTCAAGTAAACGCTTTACAAAAATTTTAATATGCAACATACCGAACCATATGATTATTATGATTGCTTTTCTAAAATTATATAATACTTTTAAAAATTTTCGAATTCTCTCACTCGCTCTTTTCTCGTTGTCGGACTATAACAAAAACATTTAAGAAAATTCTAAAACAAGCCATTCAAAATTTGAGTGTAGCAGGAAATATTTAAAAATGTCTTGACACAATCGACGTTTCTGATTAAGAAAAGCGAAAGTCCTTCCTCACCAGAAGTATCAAAGAGGTAGTATTTCTTTAGCTGCTGGCCGCCTTCGAAACAAACCGAAAACTGGATATTAATACAACCAAATCAAACTGCGAATTAGACAGTAATTCGCGTCAAGGGTAGTTCTGTACATATTTTGTACATTTTGAAAAATATATTTAAAACATTTGGGTACTTTGGCACTTTCTAATCATGTTGTACGTGGGTGTGGAAAATATCACCTTGATCAGTTACGCTATTTGAGAATTTTGAGGTTCATGTACGCTCAGAAGTACGTACGGATGGACTGACGGCAGCGAACAAACTGCTGGAGATTAGTTTAAAAAATTTTAAATGCGTTTAGTACCTAAAAAGTAAGTACCCAAAAAGTAAGAATGCAAGAGTTGTGTAGGGAATTTTTTTTTTCAAAGTTGGCACCCTGACATGTAGATGGGTTCTTAGCGGTCAAAATAAGACATCGAGCCAGTTTGTCCCCCGTTTGCGCCATATACTGCAGGTTTAAGATTCATTTCCTTACGTTCAAACTGAGAGTTAATCCTTACTCGATTCAATTGTGACGAAGGACGAAACATGGGCGTCTCACTTTACTCCTGGCTCAAAAAGACAGTCTCTGCAGTGGCGTTACCCATTTACCAACATACACAAATTCAAAATTCAGTCTTCACAGACG
Source organism: Leptarthrus brevirostris (assembly GCA_964036015.1). NCBI lineage: Eukaryota > Metazoa > Arthropoda > Insecta > Diptera > Asilidae > Leptarthrus > Leptarthrus brevirostris. Next base: position 167,458,519 of record OZ038371.1, on the reverse strand, counting down.
AGAATTATGGCACCCGCATTTTGGCACCCGTCCCTCTGCTGTATATTATGAAACCCTAAAGAACTTGCAAAATAAATCAAAGACAAAAGGAGGGGAATGCCAACTCGTAGTGCGTCACTCCTTTATGATAGCCTACTCGGGTCGTTTTGATGGGACATTGTGACCCACCCTACTCCCGGACCAGGTGAAAATATAACATATTTTGGCACCTACCCTTTAAATTTCATTAGACTATTGTAACGTGCATGAGGTAGGCCGCGGAAAGGGAAATAGCCAACCACCAGAAATCAAGAAAAGGAAAAGTCAAACGGGGAAAGTCAAGGACGACTCGAACTCATGGTGAATATCTGAGGTGAAAATGTGTAACGAAAACATCTAGATCTAAGTGGCATAAGTTTCTAGAATTAAGCCAAGTAGTAAAAATAGGGCTGAGCAGTAGCCTAAGTAGTTTTAGTCGTGATTTAGACTGCGAAGTGTTAACATGTGATAATGCGAATAGTCAGTTGTATTTTAACTAGTGAAGTAATAAGTGTTAATTATTAAAGTAAAACGGAATATTGTGAAGAAATATGTATTGTCAAGAACAATAATTGTGAAAATTTTGACTGTAAATAATTTACTTTTTTGAGGGCTCTCGTATATTAATTTAAATCCCTAGCTCCCAGAAGTGGGAGTGATCATTATTGCATTACTGTCGACCTAACGGAGTCGTAGAGCAAACATAAAGTTTTTATTATACTTTTCAAATTACGCCCTAGTCCCTGCCAAGTATATCATTTTCTAAATTTCCTCACATTGTATTATGCGTATGTAGTATGTGAGGTACGCATTTAGATAAAACAAGGTGAACAGATTTCAGAAACTTTGATAAAGCTTCAGCATTTCTCACGTTTTGTCGTCCTAAATAGACAGAAGGAGAAAATATCGCTTAAGTATCCTATTTTAGCCCCACCATCTTAGTTTCTGCTTGAAATAACTAATATTAGTATGCTTAAATTACGAACTCGCCATTTTTATATAAAAGCTCGGAAACACGTTGTATGATGAAATACATATTGACGCTAGAGGAATTTCTAGTCACATACAATATCCCTTTGGGAAAATGTCACATGTTAGAGAAAAGCAGTTTCTTTTATTGTCAAATTCCAAGAAGAAAATCTTTCTGTTTAGCGTTTTATTTTTCGTGTCACGTTCTGGGTCAGTATTTAACTAAAAGGGCGTACTTAATCTGAAAAGTTTTTTGTTGCAGAAACACCTGCCAAGGTGTGATATTATTACAGGGTTTCCTTTTTGAGTACTTTGATCAAATAGAAACATGAAAAAGGTTCACAAAAATTCACCTCCATTTCTTTTCGTTTACGTTTTATTGCGTTTTTTATATTGCTAATTTCAATTTATTGTTTTAGTTTCCTTTTTATGGCCTCACTCGAAATTATTGAAGGGCACTAATTCGATACGTTTGCCGTGTGACTGTTGCCAGGCATTTGAGGCATTTGATATTATTACTGAATCACCAGTATTCTACAGAAATTTATTTCTATTTCACTCTTTGCTCTTTATGGAATATGTAGGAATCAGTAAATCGGAATCCACTTCAAATTGTAGGTCTACTTGCAATTCTTGTCTCGAACCGGGTGAGGTTCTTCTTTCGCCCCATGCCACATAAGGGGTTACGGAATGTAGACAGATGTATTGGGAGGGGGGGGGGGATGGGGTAAGCAACCGTTTAGTAGTTACAGGCTGATTCATAAATTTGCAATTTGCGCGGTATTCATATCACTATTATATTTTTATCTCTTGATCTACTCACCGCTGCGACATCAAACGAACGGCAAAAAACTACTATCCCAACGCCCTTTCCAAAATGTTCAACAATATTTATCTAACTTCTAACATTGCAGGTACATACAGTATTGTATGTACTTAGATAGTTGTTTTGTTTCTTAAAGATAAATTCGTCATGCCTATAAAATTACTAAATAAGAAATCAACGCCTAGACATTCCGTCTTAGACGGAGTTGGACCAATTGGCTGACACGACACGACCACCGTGCCATTCCCCGGGTTCGAGACCAGGTCTCCCCATTCCCCTTACCCGAATTCCCTTTCGGACAAAGCCATCTTAATGCATAAAAGGGTTGTCTCCTGGGCTTTGGCCACATCGTAATGGCTAGATCGAGAAAACTAGTAGGCTTCTAAACTTTATGTCACCCTTTTTATGCACTCTGTGCCTGCTCAAAAACGTCAAATTTCAATAGTATGAAATCAAAAAGCAGTGGCAGCATTGCAGCCGAAACGGCAGAAAGCGTATGGAATCGTAAGCGAAATTTGTTAATTTCTTTCAAGAAGGAAAGTTCTAAAAACAAAAACTACCACACGATATATTTTAAAAGCAGCATTTTAGAATGCAAAAATCAACTTTCAAGGCATTCATCTTGTATATTAATGCTTATATTATTTTTATATTGAATTTTTCTTAAATCGTAGAAAATAATCTGCAGTCATTCGGTAAGAACTCCAGAAATTTTTAATTTAATATTTTCTTCATAATGTTCGCACTAGGCGCTGCGACTCTGTCATGTTGGTACAGCATTGCCAGCAGGTTATCAAGAGGGATGTCCTATAGTCGATCTGGCAGCGTATTCTCCAAAAAGTCCGCATAAATTTAGCTATTAAGCATTTGCATCTAAATGAATGGTTCTATTAAATGGGTGCCGCATTTGGGCTGGAATGAGGTCAACCTTGTCCCATTTGGGCTAGTATCCGGCTAGGTATGGAGGACAGAATTCGGTCCATTGTGTCCAATTGTGTCGTGCTCGTTTCAAGGTCTTACGTGACGAAGGCGATTATTTGCTGCTTGACGTCGATGGTATCTTCCGATGTCTCAGATCGGAATTCCGTGCTATTGAAGTTACACTTACTGCTTCTCTTCACCTTTGGAAACTCCGCGAAAATACTACTCTTGGGGTTACACTGTCAGAACTGGATGACAATGCAATATTAACTCGATTTGCTGTCTGTCTGTCCGTTATGGGTCCAATCCTATTACTTATCTCACACTAATCTCATCAAAATGTTTAAAATCGAGTGAGAAAGTACTCATACAAGACTAAACAGTAGAAAATAATTATTTAAATAAAAAAAATCCAATATATAATAAGAAGTGTTATAGTCGTTGGGAAAAGTTACACTAGACATCGTATCATTTGCAGTGCAATACAATTGTTAGTGTCTTAGGTGAATTATTCATGCATCAATTATATTATCTATTGCATGCGCCCCACATTTTTCATTTTAAATAGTAAAAAGTAAAGTAAAAAGTATTTTCATAGCTATTAAAAATTTAAAATCACAAATTTTCAGAACTATCTGTATGCTATTAGTAATCTGTATGGAGCTAGGAGAAATTGTTTCATACTTTTTAGTCCGATTTAAAAACGTGGTATATGAAAAAATTTTATCGGTTGCGTCTACTACACAATAAATGTAAAGAAGAAGAATAAAGAAGCAATTCTTCTTCTTGGTGACTTTAATTTAATATTCAAGGGGTACTCAACAACGATGACGGTGACTTTCTTCCCTCGTGTTAACCCACATCAAGGGATTCTAAATCTCTTGACGCCATCGCTTCCTATAGTTTGCACCAAATGAGTGATGTAAAAAACTCTAAGGGAAGGCAATTGGATCTTTTTTTTTCTTTTGATTCGAGCTACACTATAGTCAAATTAGCCACTAATAAGTTATCCCCTATTGATAGTCTTCATCTGCCTATCTTAATCTCTTGCTATTGATGCTATGATGGTACTGCTTTTGCGGATCCCAATTTAGAGCAATTTATGACTCTAAGAGATCAAACTTCTCTGAGATAACTTCTAATCCCCTTTCAGTTGATTTTTCAGCATTACTGGACAAAAATGATGTTGATGTCTGTGCCTCCTTATTTTATAACAAAATTTATGAATTGTTTAATTCTCTAGAGGCATTTAAACGGATGAGGTAGGTCACAGCCGAACTTCGAAACCGTAGGAACAGGAAGAATAAAGTTTGGAAAAATTACGTGCATTCTAAGAGCGTATTCTGACTTCGTTACCTATTTTAACAGCTTTAAGAAATTATCCTCCTCGCTCTATAAGGAATATCTTGTTAATGTTTACGATAATATGCATTATGACCCCCGCAATTTCTTTAAATTCACAATATAAAAAATAAATCGAGCAGCTACGTTGTAGTATGAGGGGTCTTCCAGTAACAACGTATCCAACATAGCAAATAATTTTGTTTAATTTTTTGAGAGTGCTTTTTCTTACGATAACATTGATCCTTGTATGAATAATTCTGATCATATTCTGGATCGTGCCGCTTCATGCATAATATGATATAACGGGATCATATTATGGATAAAATCAGAGAACTTATATTGGACTTTTCCCCCGATCCTGACGGAATCCCTTGTGTATTCATTAAGTCCTGTTCCGATGCCCTTCCCACTCCATTCTCTTCAAGCTGATTAATTTCCTGCATTGTGGAAGGGCTCCTTAATAGTCGCTGTTCATAAAAAGGGTTATAAGAATATATATATATAGATATATATATATATATATATATATATATATATATATATATATATATATGTATATATATCTATTATCATTATTAGGAGTGGATCAAGGACTGAAACATCCTTTAGTTACTTCGACCAAGATAATCTTTTGTGACTTGATCCAAGTTTAGACTTAAGCCACCAAATTTGAGTTCCTTAATTAGACCTAAAATATCTTTGGGGGTTGCCTTAACTACATATATCTGGTGGTGATTGGAAAGCCCCACCGAGCTGTCTGAACCTGATACGGCCGAGGGCCCCACAGTGACAGAGGATGTGTTCCGCTGTCTCCTCCTCTTCCAAACAGAAGCGGCAGGTGTCTTCTTCAGCTAGCTAGCTTGTTTAGCCCAAGGGGCAGTGACCAGTTAGAAGTCCTGTTATGAGGCTTAAATTTGATCTGCTGAGTGGGAGCAGCGCTTCCGTTTTCTGTTTTGATTAGGTTATAAACCCCTTTGCCTGTCTTAACCCTGGAATATTTGTACAGTGTGAGTGCTTGCGTGTTTTCTCCCATGACCTGATACGCATTGCTAGTCCGCTTTTCGAGTAGTCACAGAATGACTCGGGTCTGATAAACTAAGAATCCGCACCTTTTTTGCTAGATGATCCGCCTGCTCATTGCCTTCAATGCCTTTGGGCCCTGGTACCTAGGCCAGCGTGATGCTGTTGCAATGAGCCAGTTCTTTGAGAGCAGTAAGACAGTCCAAGACGATTCTAAACACAAAGATGTAGGACCCCAGAGCTTTGAGTGCCGCCTGACTGTCGGATATTATATATATTTTAGCACCGCGTATACCTCTATTAGTAATTTCACGTGCGCAGAGTTCGATGGCATGTATCTCTGCTTGTTATTTTTAGGGTTTGTAAAGCTTTGGTCTAGAGAATTCTCGGATTTACCAATTTTGATTCAATTGTACTGCTCCTTAGTTTGACCTATTCTAGAATATACATCTCAAGTCTGGTCGTCCTACTACGCTGTTCATTTCAAGCGTATCGAATCGGTGCAGCGTAATTTTCTAAGACTTTCTCTAAGAGGGCTTCCTTTGGGCGATCCGCTTAGACTACCGCCCCACGCCGACCGCAGCATGAACCAATTCATTGTTTATGTAGGACTGTATCCGTACTTCGGCTGAACTCTTAGCAAACAAACACTTAAGGACTAACTATTCTCTGTGTTCCAGTGACTTTCTGTTATGTATTTTTTGTGCTGGGTTTCCTTCCTTGTTTCCTAATTTTTCCATTATTTTAGTCGTTATGTTCCTATGCATGTTGATGTGGGAGCCTTATTTCACCAATTTGATGGAATAAGTTAATTCTTCCTTCTTTCCTACCAATACTTCGACTTTTTTTTCCAACTATGATCGATATTCTTGCTTCTTCTGCTTTTCTTAAACAATTTCCATTATTGCTATTTTGCAGCATCCATTAAAAATGTTTATCTGTGAACCCTGAACAAACATTTTCGACCCTTTCCCTTAAAAATGTTCTTTATTTAACAAATTTCCTAACTACTGTGTAATAAAATAATTAGTTAGTTAGGGACTTCTGAGGTAACAAACACTTTCGGTTTACAAGAATTTAGATAATCTCAATTTATTTGAGTTCAAATAAACAGCAAACAAAGTTTGTTGAAATAAAATCAACGGAAAACCACTTTAATTAATTAAAATGTATGAAGCTGATACTGCACAAGACTACTCGCTAGTCGCTAGACATTCGGCCGCTGTCTGATATTTCTGACTAAAGATTTTCAACTAACTTATTTACCAGAGGATTCAGTCGTTTCTTAATTTTCTTTGATTCGAAGAGTTACATTAGGGATTTGATTCCTACATATGTACATAAGGAAGTTGCCTCAATTAATTTTGATAAAACTTATTATTTTCCACTTCCACTAGTGTAGTTTTAAAAAGTGTTAGGTAACATGTGGTAGAAATTACAACCATCGCATCTCATGCTTTCCAATTCCATTTACTTGCATTAAAACTCTCACAATATTAGTAAACTTTTCCTACTATAAGGTAGCTTCAGACTATCTTAGTTGATTTGAAATCCCACCATGCTCACAATTTCATAGAATTCTTAGAAACTTTTGACATTGTTCTGCTTCTGGCAATTTCATCATTTTCTCCTGTTGGCAGAATGGACTTGTACAAAGGAACTTTCAAGAGTCCTTCAAGTACCACACTAATTGCATTCCTCATTTATTCAGTTTGCGAACATTTGTAATAGTGAAAACTTGAATTTATAGAACAAACGTATTTCCTCCTTCAGTTCAGGTGAAATTGTGTATTATGTTAGAGAAAATCCTAAAATGCGTGGAAAGAATGCCACATAAAAAAATGCAACAGAATAATCGAGAGGCAGTTTTTACTAATTTTGGGTTAGTGTATAGCATAATTTTTGCATTGAGCAACGCGTTAAGGCTTAGGAGAAAATGAGGTGTTCGCATTTTCCTAATGACGAATTAAACATTGCTTTGCTTCTTTTCAGTAAATTTGAAGTTAAAGTTTATTGTATTTACTACCAAGGGAGGATTTCGGGGGGGGGGGGGGGGGGGCACAGAGGTACCACCCCCCCCCCCCCCCCCCCCCACCCCCCGCCGTTCAACACCCAACCATTCAAAAAATACAAGGAGATCAATTCGATCGCGCTATAATTAGGTTTGTTTCGTTTTGCGTACACATACGTAGGCGCAAATTATCGCGAGTTGCAAAACCTCCGTAAACTACGCACACATATTAGGGCCCAAGTGGTCTGAATTTCCAACAAATTTACATTGCTTCTTATAGCAGCCGGGGGGGGGGGGGTGATTTTTCTTTAAACTCGTCCTAGCGCCTAAACTATTACTTATATGAAAAATAAGTAAAGGTAAGGTGACGCCTTGCATTATCTTCAATCGGTATGGGTAGCCTATAGTAGGGTTGAAAAGGGATGCAGCTCAATCGTAAAGTGTCGAGGAGAGCAATCTTTCTCCACCTTACGCCGACTTAAGACATATCTTCGCAGCAGGATGACAGAAGATCGTTTGAATTAGGGATGGAGGATCGAACTGAGAAAATCGATTCGGTACGGATCGACTTGTAATTTTTTTCCGATTTCGTAGATCGATTAATCGCCTTCAAAAGATCGATATCCATAGATCGAACAGATCGATTCAGTTTATTTTGATATTTCAATTTGTTTTAGCATTTTGAAATTACAAGTAATTAGAACTGTTTCTATAGATAAAAATATAGGGTCATTAGTAAACCAATTTATTAAATAATAGAAAAGAGCCTTTGTAGTTTACAAATCTTGATTAAGCAACAATGGGTATTTCACAAATGTTGCTTAGTTAATCGAAAAAACATTTTTCGATTATGGAACAGAGTCTTTTTTGAAAGTACTAATACTGACTCGTTTTCATAAAGGGATCACAACTTAGCAAGCACAAAATTTTTTTTTACTAATAGCACAATATGTCCCAGAAATATTCTAGGAATATTTTCCCCAATATCGTCCCCACAGAATTTCTATGTCTGATTTTAGAAGCAATTCCAGAACATTTTGAAGAACATTCCCGCAAATTTTCTGGGAAGGTTTCTTGTCTCAGTCCTAAAAATGTACATATATCTTGGGGAGGTTTTTTGGAAATATTCTAGGAATGTTTTATTCTTTCGTTTCAAACGGAAATTACCGCAAGTAAAAGTTGACATAAAATAATTGCTGCTTCTTCTTCCAAGCACTCGCACATTTTCAGTGAAGAAAAATGAAATATCTTTCGCAGATCACTTATTACTGAGTAGTGAAAGAAGAACTCAATGAAATTTTGTAAGAGAAGCATATCATTCTGGGTATCGCAATCGCTGCGGTGTGCCTTATCTAGGGATGGGCGATCTTCGATTCGATCTTGAGTGATCGATCTTTAAGCTTTCGATCTGATGATTTTTAGAAGCTTCACAGCTAATTCGTTCCACACTTTATCCTTTTTTTTCACATTTTTGTAAACACCATGTGATAAATCATATAAAATGGGATGTTTTCTAACAGCGATAGATAATTATCTATCGCACTCTACCGCGTCTATCGTCAATCGCAATCGCAGTGTGTGTGCGTTAACTCATTCAAATCTGTATGTTGCAATTGATCGCCTTCGCGATCGCGCCGGTGTGCGTCAGCCTTAAAAGAGGAGGGGTAGCCGTTGCAATATCGTTTAGAGTTTAAAAACATCGAAAACTGTCGAGGACTGGAATGCAGAGTGTAACGCATGTTGGACAGAAATCTGTTGTAAGATGTCTGCAAGTCCGTAGAGTACCGAAGAAGGTCGTAGTAGGCTTGATAATCCTCGTCCTACCTAGAGGAACAGAACCTTTTCCAGGCCTTACTGTTAAGGTTCTTAAGATATCTATGGCTGAGACGAACAGGGAGAGCCGGAAAAGGAGGCCGGCACAAAATGGGCAAAACAATTATAGGAAAACATTTAGTTTAAAATTGTCTTAATTTGCTATATTTAACCTCGCATATGGAGTTAAAAGAGAGCGCAGAAATAAATATTTCGGGGAAAAATCTTAAAAATAAACCATAAGTTGAACTAAAAAAAACTGAAGAGACGGAAGACTTAGCCAAAATAAAGTCGCAGAATTATTTTCAGGTTTAGTGAAGTAATGATAGGCTGAGCCATAACTGCTGAATATTGTGCGTACAGTATTAACTATAGTATATAAGAAGTATACTGTGAAAGAAATAAAAAAAGTAGTGCAGTGCTAACTGATTACTGATACTATTAAAGCTGTAAACAAAAGAAGAAGAGGAAAACTAAATCAAAAAGAAAAGAGCTCAATGAGTGTGGTAAGCATTTTTACCTTTGAAATTGATTGTGCATAGAGTCGTTATTTTTCAAAGTCGTATAAGTTGTTACGTCGTCAAATCGGTGATGCAACCTAAAATAAAAGATGGTTACTTGGTTTCCTAAAAAGGAAAGCAAAGAAACTAATTATTTACAGATAGTCAACAAATTGGAGGATATACCTAATAACCGTATGTTATTGAGGTATTAAAAACTAATGGTTGTCGATAAATCCTTGCACTGTTGAGATGAGAGCGTAGGAGTCTAAAAACACAAAATTTATAAATTGGAACTAGGAGAAAGGAAAAATGCGAAAACGTACCTATGTATAGCGTTCCCTAGGATGTTTTCCACCAGCCGCATTCAACAGTCTTCTGATACCTTTTTGACGACGACTTTTATCAAAACTAGATTAAGCTAAAGTAGATTATAAAAGTTAGGTGGATTTAGAGAATTTTGAAGCCAGTTGGAAGAGGTTTAGTATTTTGGATTTTTAATTTTATTTGATTGGATAATTTGATTAATTTCAAATTCTTTTGAGATTTTAGTATATAAATTAATTAATATTGGATTAAGCAGGATATCTTGCATTAAATTGAATTGCATTAGTATAAGTACTTACAGGCGGCAGACGAAAGGGGCAATATCTAAAAGCAACCTAACCTAACCGGACATCAAAGAAAATCCTAAAAGTGCTCTTATTCTTCATAACACCGGAATAAAAGTAGCAATAAGTTGGAGTGTTTCCAACCCAAGGAATTAAGGATAAGCAAGGAGGAGCCCCGAAGAGGATTAAAAAGAAAATATTTGTGACGTGAAATCCGCTGTCAACACCTGCAGATTTTTATAAAATTATGACTTCCAGAATTTTCATACCATCGAGGAATACAACAAAATGAAGCGCAAATTATGAAGAACATTTACAAAAGAAGACGAAAAAAAACAGTAAAATTCGGGGGGAAGAGGCAATAAATAAAGATTCTTGGTATGCGAAGGAGACAGTGAGTTTTCAACATAAAAAAGTTCATAAAAGTGCAGTGATTTAATCAAGCGAAAGTGAAAATTAAGGAAAAATTCAAGGAACTTCACCAAGCCGAAGAAGGAAGATTTGTGTGGACAGAGGACATAGATAGAGGATTTAAGCTTTATGAATTTTAGAAAAGAAAGAGTACCATTCTCATTATACGATTTGTGAATTTTAGAAAACAAAGATGATCTTTCTTCTCCGAAACTCAGCTTTCTTTTCTAAAACCCATAAATTGTATAATGAGATAACGATTATTAGTTATTACATATAATCGTCGTGTGTTGTTCGTTTTTGAATCATCTCCATCTACAACTCGTATTTCGTCTTGTACATTAATTTCATCAAGATATTTTGGATCTGAAATTTGTACTTTTAATATCCGTGTACTTCCGTGTACTCATGTACTTTCGTGTTCCTTCCGTGTACTTCCGTGTACTTTCCGTGTACATGAATATTACAGGCAATTTGAGAGTGGTAAATTGATATTGCCATTCTGTATATTTGCCAAGTGAGTATTTGTGATCGAACGGTTAGAAGAAAATTATGCAAAAATGGTTTATTGGCGAAGACTTGTTATGAAACATCCTGTCAGTGACGAGGATGGTTTTAGTCGATATAAAGTGGTAGACGGGAAAATAAGAGCCAACGAATATCAAAAAGTAGTTTTGGAACCAACAGATAGGTAATTTAGGTTAAGTTAGGTGGTGGCTATCAAAATTCCGATCAGTCTCACATAGACCTAAGAAGGGTCCATTGTGTTACCACATCGGAACCTAAATATTAGTAGAAGGCTTATTTAAGAGCAGTCACAACTTTTACGTTTATTTAGAACCAGCCACAACTGTTAATAAACCTGAAAAGCTGTCTCAGCTTTATGTTAGTAACGTCGTCCTGTCCACTGAAAAAGTGCGCACCTAAAGCCAGGTAATCGCAGAAAAAAGGTTGAACACGATCCACTTCTTTGTCGTCCCTACAACTTCTACAAAAGGCGTTGGTGAAAATGCGCAAGCGTTCTTCGTCTCTCTCAAAGAAGCAGTCGCCAGTAGTGACTGCCGCAATATTACGGAGATCGTTTTCTTACCACAACGGCTTTAAGGTCAACTCTTTTTTTAATGACGCTGGAGGCCAGCTGATTGACCAGTCTTTATAGGAAGCAGTTGAGAACCTCCCTTTGCAAGCGTATCAGCCGCCTCATTCCCCTGCATCCCACTATCATCAGGGAACCAGCAGAGGGTTACCTTGTAGATTGCTACTCAGTTCTGGAGACTATACAGGCACTTGCGTACCAGCTGTTACCTTATTACGTTTGAGTCCAGTGCCTTTATTGCCGCTTGATTGTCAAAATAAGTCCCTATGTCGCTACCATTAGATAGATTTTCGCGTGATAGTATAATCCTTACCGCTCTTTCTATGGCCTCTGCTTGAAACACACTGCAGTAGTTTGGCAATCGATACTGACACTACCACCAGCCCCCCCCCCCCCCCCACCCCACCCCAACTCATCACTATCTGGGATTCTAGTAGAGACGATTTTCCCGAAGTTCAGTGAAAGAGTAGTGTAGTCGGTATTCTCCTGCAGCTAGCCTTCAGGATAGATCCTTAGTATACTGCTATGGTCGTGGTCGGATCTTTTCATTTAGCCTATTTCACTCTTATGGTGCTGAATACAACTAAACTATTGCAGTACGAGTCAAGTGGCGGAAGGTAGACTGAACTGGTGTTCATAATTTTCTAACTTGAAAGCATACAAAATCATCTGGCATAACTGATTTTCAAAGAATACTCATAAAGAGCATTTAAAAAACACAAACATTTGTTAATAAATAGCAGGAGCCAACAGTCTGCCATTTTATTTAGCAGTGCAAAATGTCATTATGTTGTCACTTAGGTTTCAAAACCGAATTCCATTGCTAAATTAGTACTCCTTTGAAGTTTTGCATTGTGTACCCAGCCACTGAGTTATTTAACAAGTATAAGCATAGAGATAGCAAACGTACACCTTTATTTGCAGTATCTCAATATTAATCAATTATAAATGAAGAAACCCTGTACGTTTTCTCATTTGTGCCAACTTCAAGTTAGGTATGTAGAGGCTAGGACCATAAGCACCACACAATCTCTAGGAGCGACATTAGTTAGCTTTCAAGTGTCGGAAGTTTCAAATAATTTTCATACCAGCATTAAACTGAGCTCGTTGAGAAGTGCTCACAAATTCTTAGTTTTTGTTCGAGAACTTTGCAAAGTTGTGTCAAGTTGTGTGGCATATGGCTAAAGTCATTTAATATTTTCAGTAAGGATGTAAAAGATTTTGATTTTTTACGGAATATAACTCGAACTCTGTACGCTTCTGTACGCTTCTTTCTACTATGTGATACTTTTATTTTCGAAAAGTCAAATATATTTTAAAGTCCTGCCATTAAGTATTTAAACTCAACAGCTACGCTTCATAGGAGTTAAACATTACTTTGTTATAGTCTTAAAGTGAGGTAGAGGAACAAATATTTTGGTTTTGAAAGACCACAGAAATTTTGAGCGCGCAGACCGTGTATTGTTGGTTTGACAGTGAATAGTTCTAGTTTACAATTTTTAGCTTTTTTGGGATATACCGATACGGAATTTTACACTTGCGGTCATAAAAATCACACCACACAGGTACCAGCCATTGAAGAGCACTTGTCGTATTCAGTAGGTTATTTTCCAAGATAACTGACTCTGCACGTTGTCATCGAGCAAAATCGGGACGCGTAAACTGTGAAAAATAGACTTCCGAAAGTCTACTCTTATTTCGATATATTTGAAGTGGTGCATTTTTTTTTACCGTAAGTCTATATTGACTTAAATTGAAGTATTTATAATAGCAAAATATGTTCTTATCACAACCCTTCTTGCTAACCTCCAGCGCAAAGTACTTGGGGTTAATCTTAACTCCAAACGGAATTGGAAACTTAACGTTACGTAACTTAAGAAAGCCTGCATTTCTTTCTTTGCTGTGGTACTTCTGGTACTCATCTGCGGGTTGGTATAATAGCCGGCACTGTGTAAGGTTACTTTTTTTGACACTGAGTAGTGTTCAAAGATGTGGGAGTAAGGGCAGTGAGATCTGCACAAAAAAGGTATTGAGTTGTACTGAATAGAAGGGTGAAATCCTTCTTAACACGATTGGAGTTTCTAGCTCGTGTCTAGTTCGCAGCAATGCAAAAATAAGACATTCAAGTTACGTCACTCTCCTTACCCTTATTCCTTTCCGGCCAAAGCCATGCAATGCATCATTGGGTTGTCCCCTAGGTTTTGTCCACATCGTAAAACAACAAACAAATATTGTTTTTCCTCAATAGCAACAGCAACGGGTGCTTTGGCTCCTGGAATCCTCCGCAACTAACCGAAAACTAGATTTTAAGCCAAAATCTTTTGAGAAAGCTGACCACACCTTACTAATTGCATCATCCAAACGCTGGTTTTCAGAAAAACTTCGCGATGAAGGATGAAGTTTTCCTCCATAGCGGACTAGAAGAGAAGCGAAGTTATAAAGGATTTCGATATAACGATATTCATCGACTCTCGGAATAATCACGGTTTCGGCATGGATATTTTCTTGGATACTCTCAGTCTTTCTAGCTGAAGGGCTGACTATCCTACACACTTGCCTGACTGTGAAACAAACTGCAACCCCCCACTGAAGAATTGGTTTTCTATTTATGTGTCCTGTTTGTGGCGTGGGACCAAATATTCCGCCAGGACTGTTCTAACATCAAGACAGTCTTACGATTCGTTAAGGAAGTCTTAGACAGTCTTCGTTCTAGCTAATAAAATTACGCACATATCGGCTAAGTGGGCAAGCCTTCAACTATTTTGGGATAAATTCATTATTAAATAATATATATTATTATATCTCTGGGTAGGGGTTATAGTATACATGGACCCTCCAGCTAGTTAAGTGTTGCGCCAACGCCTTTAATTGTGGCTACAATTTGTTGATATCTTCCCTCTCGACAGATCTTCTGCATGTGTTTCGCGGTCGTCCAATTCGGCGTTTTTTTTGGATTCCGTAGGGATTCCAATCTAGTGCCTATTGTGCGATGTTGTTTGGCACTTTTTTTAGTGTGTGGTTTATGCATTGCCTTTTTCGCCTGCGGTACTGATGCCTATCCCATTTTGGCATGTAAGTCTGTGAATTCCTTTGTTGGTACTGACCTTCGCCCAATGGATATTATAGATGTGCCGGAGAACAAAAAGACGTTTTAACAATAGAAGAGCATCTAAAATTCCATCTATTGTAAACCTAGGGGCAGCGTGAAACAGAAACGAACGATATGTGGACTAAAAATAGGTTCACATATTTTTGAAAATCTCAACCGCAGACTTACTAACAGGACTGACGGAGCATTGAAATCATTGTTTTCACAATTTTGGAGACGAGAAATCATAGCTTCCGATATTTGGAAGGCTTTATATAGAGTCTAACCTCTTAAAGTGGATAGACAATTTTTGTCAGGCCTTTCAATCTGTGTAATAATAGGATTCAGGATTCAGTTCTTTCACCAACCTTATTTCATCTTTTTATCTATGATCTTTTGCCTCTCACTTCCAATCCCATTCATAGTTTCGCCGCACCAGCACCACTGATTTCGCGTACTATTTTAATTCTGTAATTAATTCTCCTGGGAAGTCTACGGAAATCAATCGAAAACGCATGTTTAGATCATCAAACAATGACACTTATTTGATCCTCGCTTGGGGCAGAGCAAATCATGATATGTTTAATGCATCCAAAACTTTGTGCTGTTTAATGCCCCTTAAAGAACGCTTAGTCCACCCTCAGCCTATTCAGTCGACGGAGTGAATTTACCCAATTCGCCCTCCTTAAACATCTTGGGTATTGAGATATATAGCAATCTTAGTTGAACTGAACATATATTTGCAACTACTAGATATGCGATGAAATGCTTGGGTTTTCTACAGATATGTAAGAGACTGATTAAGGGCTACATACTTGAACAGGGGCCAGGCACACCGCATTGTCTCTGTTAGACAAAGTAAGTTCATTAGGTAAGAGCAATGTCTCTCTGGAGCATTGATGGAATATCGGCTAACTCTCACTGTCCAATCGATATTTCCACGGCCATTGTTCTAACAAAATTGCTAACCTGATTCTTTGTAGACACATGACGAGGCGCTATACAAGAGCTTCAAGTCGCTTCCACCCCTATACTCCCCAGGTGGTACGTACTATCAATTTTCCGGAATTTCTTCTAAGCAGAAAAACACGAATGTGGAACAGATCACTATCTTCTGCTTTACTTATGAGCCCCAAATACAGGTATACGTCTATACCTTCTTCACTCAATCGCTTAACCTATTTCACTCATCTTTAATTTCTTTCCTGACAAGGCTGTGACTTAGCATCCTTGCGCCAGGGAAATATCATATATAAAGTACAATGTATAGATTGAGAAAATGCAAAAAAGTTTTTTGGCGCTTCACAGTAGCCTTCCCCTTAACTTAGCCTTCCCCTTAACTTAGCCTTTCCTTTTTTATTAGCTTGTTTCCTAAAAGTAAACCCGGAAAATGACAGTCCAATGTTGTTTCCCAAAACTTTATTTTGTAACATAAACTGCACTCTCTAAACTCTCGAATATAACTTCATCAAAGCGTTGACATATAAAGGAACAAGAAAATCGTACATATTTCTAAATTATGTTTATGCTACGTATATTGTCTTCCTTTACATGCCATAACAATAAAAGCGGGGCCATGAAGATACTAATACACGTAGTAGCAAACTAATGACCGTAGCCTAATAATGGTCCTACGTTATGAGTCATAAACCTCCCGAGTATTTTATTACATTTCTTATTGGATACTTAACTGCAGGTAATTACATTCAAGTCATATTTTCTGAAGACGGTAGTTTTGACATTATTAATCCTCTCACCCGACAGCAGCTTTAAGTAAAGCAATCAAAAGATAATAACGACCCATTCTGTGTGAGATGCAAGAAATGCTTTAATTGTTCCCACAATTTGAAACACCTTTAAGTCGCGTAATAGATACACATATGTATGTATGTATGTATATCATCTGACAAATTTCAGAGATGGTCCAGAATTAGTACTTAAATAATATTAATATTACTTGGATTTTTACGAAAAGTTAATTAACGTTTAATTATTAAAAAACACATATCGTTCAAAAGTAAGCAAATAGGAATTTGAAGACACGAAAGATTATTAATTATCAAATGCTAATGCGTGGCTTCGGAAAAGATTATTGTTTAATTTTTTATTTCGACGCCTATAGGAGAAAAGTAATGTTATCATGGCAATTTTCAAAAAAGTCGCGGATTGCTTTTGTTACAACTTGGTAGATATACTATAGAACTACATATATGGGGCAAAATTATCCAGTGTATCAGGTCAAAACTTCAATGTCTCCGATTTTGTTCAAACTTCACCAAATTATTGTTACTGATATAAGTAATTATCGTGCTAAGGCACTTTTTCTCGTAATCATACCTCCTTCCAAAATTCATAACTATCGTCACCATTGCCGTAGAACGTTGATCTTTAGTGATTTATTTATTTAAGCTTAATACAAGCTATAACATAACAAATACAAAAATACAAGCTAAAACATAATACTAATACTACAAACTATAATAAATGATAAGTAATAATATATAAATAAAAAGTATAAGCTGCAATATGAGCTATAAAAATAGTATATACAGGCAGAAGGCGGAAGGAAGAAGAATTAAGGAAGGCGATCAAGATCAGGATGGGCGGGATCAAGATATAAGGCTTTGTGAAGGGATGATTTACTCAGATGGAAGTCAAAGGAGGAAAGGTCGTTGACTTTTCGTAGCATCCTGGTAATTGACTCGCTTTGACCGTAGTTTGTGCTATGGCGATCGAGTCGGAAAAGAAGAGTGGACCTAAGGTTACGGTGATTGGTATAGATTGGTAAAAATTGCAGGATTGAAGGGCAGTCTATGGCACCAGTTAATAATTGATAAATGAAGAGAATATCGGAAACATCACGACCTTTACTTAGAGGTTGTAAATCGATCAGTTTCAGACGGTTTTCATAAGGTGGAAGGTTGAATCTGTCTATCCACGGAAGATCACGTAGAGCGAAGCGAATGAACCTACGCTGTACAAATTCAATCAATCAATATCAATATGGGAACGAAAATTTAGTTCACTATCACAGATTATTCCTAGGTTACACAGAGAGGTAACGATAGGGACTGGTACGTCGGTTAACATATAGACTCTCGAGGTGGAGGTAAGGCGCTTGCGGGAATAAGAGATGGACAGGCATTTGGAGACATTGAGCTCAAGAAAGTTTTTCATGCACCATGTGGTGAACGAATCGAGGTCTTTTTGCAGGAGAAGAGAGTCGGTTGTGGAAGAGATATGTTTGATTATTTTCATGTCGTCAGCATAAATGGACAGCTCTGAGCGTTTGATGATACATTTAACATCATTTATTGTAAGGATAAAAATCAATGGGCCGAAGTGGCTGCCCTGAGGGACGCCGGAACGAGCGACAATAGGGTTATAAATGGATGAGCTAAAAAGAACATTGTACTGACGGTTGTTGAGGTAGGATCGAATCCGGGAGATGAATCTGGTGGGGGGGGGGGAGCCTAGGCGATAAAGTTTGTTGAACAAGATAACGTTATGGGAGATCTTGTCGAAGACTTTACTTAAATCGGTGGCGATAGCATCAACATCTTCACCGTTTTCCAGGGCACATAGTGTTTTAGAGACGAAGTCGGTAAGGTTGGTGGTTGTAGATCTACCTTGAGGAAGCCATGCTGGGAGAATGAGAAGATAGACTTACAATGGAAGAACATGGAATCATAGAGCAATTTTTTGAATAGTTTAGGTATGGATGATAATCTAGCAATGGGACTGTAGTTGGACACATCGTTCTTACAACCTTTTTTGAAGATGGGAATAATATACGAGTTTTTCCATAATTGAGGAAAAACCCCTTGAGTTACCGAGAGACGGAAAAGCAAAGTAAGGAGTTGAACTAGATGCATGGCACACATTTTCAGAACGATGGCCGGAATGCCATCTGGACCTGGGTGAAAGTCGTCCTCAAGCCGGTTAATACATACTCACTGGGATTAGTTCAGGATCACGGTCAAAAGATGTAAACGACGTTTGAGTGCATTTGTCCATGAATGCAAAATAGCTAAGGTCGGGATGTAGAGAATTGTCGCTGAAAGATTTACTGAAGAAGTGTGCAAAGAGGTTGGCGATAACCTTAGGATCAGACGAAGAGGTATTCTCGAGCTTTAGAAACAAGTTGTTGCAATCCTTTGAAGAAGAAGAATCATATGTGGAAAAACAAGGGTCTGAGAAAACTGACTTCAAAAATTCGTAAACAGTTTTCGACCCTTCCTGTCAACGATAAAGGGTGTGGATCATGCAGAAACAAAGTGCAAGTGATTACTGCAAAAGAAGGTGCAATTTCGTCCGGAGATGATGACACAGAATGAGTACCCGATGTAAGTTTGATTTAATTTTTTATGATAATGGGGATACAGTGAGAAATTGACTCCCGGCCTCTAAGAGAGTACGAGATATGTAATCCTTAAATGCTTAAATAATAAAAATTATAAAATATATATATATATTATAATATATAAAATATTCGATTTGTTTGTTTGTATTTCCAAATTGGGCAAGATGCAGCGCATTGAAATTCACTGGCATGCGACGTCATTTCCACGGGTAGTACATTTATATATTCAAATCTTAAGGGTGTAGTACCGGTTATAAAGGTAAAAAACAGCCTAATTTTCAATATTTTTTTTTCTCGGCTCCTGAAGTAGGTGCTGAAGTTGGTACCTCAAAAAATACCTCGTCTTATGGCGCATAGTTAATCTCAGGAATGAAGAATCTGAAACAGAAAAACAAAACTGCATTTTAAAGAGGAATGTTTCTTACGTGGTAATTTACCACAAAATTTGAAAAAATGATTAAAAAAATGGCGGCTGTTTGAAATAATTTGTTGAAAATCGCCTCTTTTTTCACTTTGCTTAGCTCGTCAAACTTTGTTGTATTGACTTTTGGCCTATATTGTGGTAGATTACCAAACAGGACACTTGAATAAACAATCACACCAAATGAAAAAACCTCATTTTAAGAAAAACGCGTTAAAATTTTTTTTTTCGATTTATTTATTGAATAAACTGCACGCTTATACAGCTAATTTTTTTTTTTTAAATTTCTTAATAAAATTTTGAGAGGTGAATTGAGAAATGCAAAAAAACAAAAATCGATTTTTTGAAAATTAAAACCGGTACTTCCCCCTTAAAACTAGAATATCTCGGAGAATAACGACTTTTGAGGCAAATGAATAAGTACACCTATAAAATATTTTTTCATTCACTTTTTTACATATCGCATGTTGCAGTACTAATAGGTCTTAGAATAAAGAGCTAGAGGAAGAGCTGTACCGTGTAAAATTCCTATCCGTGAATGAACGTGAGCTTCAAGAACTTAAAATCAGCTGGGGTCGTTAAATTATAGAGGCAAAAGCAGATTTCTTAATTTTTTCGTTGTTTGTGTGCTAATTCTATTGAGCATATTAAATTTCAGCTTTCTAGAAGTTTTGGAAGTACCTGCCAATAAAAAATGTTATATACAGACCTGAACCCCCTTTTATGGGGGGTGGAGGGTAAAAGTTACACATTTCTTAATATTTTCGTTGTTTGTGCGCTAATTCTAGGCAGCATACCAAATTGCAGCTTTCTAAGACTTCTTGGAGGTCCAAAACCTAGCGGTTTTGTTGATCATGAGTGGCGAAATCGACGTATTTTAGATATTAATAAAATATAAAAGCTAGCTAAATGAAACTTTTTGTGTTTCATTACTCTGGTAAGTACATCTTATTCTTATTTGGGCTCCCTGATATTATCCCTAGCGAAGCTGTGAGGGTTCAAAAATACGACGAAACGCTTCGAAACAAGGTAGGTAGTGCCCAGTCTTGGATGATACATGATGCGTCGGTACGTTGAGTGTAGTGGCGGATCTAGGACTTAACTATGAGGGTTTCCGATATTTACTTGGAAACTTTTGATTAAGACATTGTGTGCATCAGGCGCGCCTCTAGCTTTTATTTTTCTAGTGCTGGGGGTGTTGGTATATTTTTAATTTTAAGATGAGCATTTGGTTTTCGGATTTCCTAGCACCTAGTTACCATTCTAGTTTCGGTCTGTCTGTCCGTTCGTCTGACTTCATATCACAGCCCCCATTCTTACACTTATAAACCCATTAAAATGAAATTTGGTATACGTTCATTACCGAAACGATATTTGGTGTGATTAATGAATGACAAATAAGGCTGCGCTGGCGAGAAGTTCAAATGTTGATATTGATGAACCATTTATACATTCAATAATTTGAATAAAACATTAAGGACATCCTTTCCGAACATTCATTACGAAAAAAAATGTTCTTCAGGGGGTATGTGGAGGTTAAGTGGAAGGATAAGGGAAGAGTTGGGGTTGAACCTGGATCCCTATCCGCAGGTCCGCGACTGGTTAAGTGCTAATTTTCAAATCAACAAGTTTAACTTCTTTGTGAATACAGAAAGGCGAAACAAATCGATATTACTGTTATAGTTTTAGGTTTTTTTTAGTTAAAATTTATTTAATAAACTTCCTATAGGCTTTTACATAATCAATTCGAAACAAAAGAAAAAATTCTGGTTAATAAAATTCGAGTGGTGATGTGTGGGTGAGTGGTAGGCGGAGGGGGTGCTAATGTTGTAATGAAAAAATGAGTAGAATTGTATCGAAATGGCAAGGAAACGTCGGCTTTGTCTTTTTGGAGGTTGGTTGTTGAAGGATGATGAAGGTTTTTATCAGAATGATAGATTAGTGAGAGAGTCCTGTGGGAATGGTGGTGTTGGGGCTGGGTGGATGGAGGAGGTTTGGTAATGATTTTTTTTTGTATTGGAATGGCAAGGACGTCAAATTTCAATAGTTCGATAGAAGGAGTGGGTTGGTGAACGAGGTGTGGTAAAAACAAAATGATTATTTTTGTATCATAATGGCTAGGGTTCTGCTGAGGTAGAGTCATTAAGCGAGGTTGGGGCTGAGTGGGCGAAAGGTTGCGGGAGATTGATGGAAGGAACAATATGGTTAATAAAATTATTCTATTTGTATCGAAATTGAGGGAATGTACAATGAAGTGGTTCCATTGGGTGAGAGGGGAAAAGGGCCAGTAATGATAGAAATAGTTTAGCAAGCCAAAATGTTACAAAAATATTCTTTTAATGATTAGAGCGTACTTTCATAGACACGTGGAGTTGCCAAGCATAGCATTGACACCATATTATAGTAGTTAAATGGGCGCAACATTGAACAGTCCTATCAGTTGTATTTAAACTTCCTGACGACATAAATATCATGAGACCGGTGACTTGCCGAAAAAACTCCGATTTAGATGCCTGCAAGGTTCGAAGCAGTCACACTTTGACACTACTAGTGTTATTAATCTTGTGAAAATGCTGTCTAGTTCGGTGTTTCTTAATATATGCCGAAGACTTGAAACTTGTTGGCTTAATTCATTCGAGGGATAATTGGATGTTTTTTCAGAGGGATCTTGACAACTTAACTTACTGGTGTAATCGATACAAGCTTTCACTTAATGTAAATAAATGTAAAATTTTGAATCCTATATTTTGGGAATATGGTATTAACGGCGTCTGTGTTGAAAGAGCCCCGGAATTCAAAACTTACTTTTTCAAGCCACCTAGACTTCGCTACGAATAAAACATTTAAGCTTTTAGGTTTTATTAAAAGAAGTACGAGTGAGCTGCGGAATCTCTATACAGTGAAGATTCTTTACGTTTCATTGATTAGATCAATACTGGAATAGATATGTAGCGATCATATGGAGTCCTTGAAAGAGCAGAATTGAATCTGTTCAGAGTGGCCTTTCTCGCTTCCTTTTCAAAAAATTTGATATATTAGGTGTCTTATTTATTAGGGATATTTTGAACTGTGATATAGACTGTCCTGAATTGTTATTTAAAAATAGTCCTTATACAACAATAGTCTTTCGCTTAAAATACTTACCCGGAATTTGTTTTATTATCCTGCTAATAGAACTAATAATGGATTTTTTTAAGTTATTACAGCATCCATTCCCTCATTTAAGGGGTTACATGGGTTTCCTGAGGTAAAAAACGGATTATTTTCAAAAAAATTTTTATATATAAAAAATGAAATATTTTATTTGAACTTTTTATTGCCTTACATATACACATTTGAAAAAGAATTTCTGAAATTTTTGTAGAAAAATATTTAAAATGCTGCCATTGCTACGTCATTTCCGGTGACCCCTCGGAAAGAAGGTGCTTTCGCGTTGACAGCAGAACTCATGACAGGATCAACTGAAGTCGAAAAAAATACGTGTTTTAGTTAATACCTTAAACTAGTATTTGGACGGAGGAAAAAAAAATAAAGTGAAAATTGGATTTTTGGCAGACCTTTTTACAAAAAATTAAAAATTTCGGTAACATTTGCTCTACCTTTTTTTTTTAATAGTTGCAATTAAAAAAAATAATACTTCGTCCACGTCCTTGTCAATAATATCTCGAAGACGTGGTAAAATTTTATCAAGATCGGTTCAGTAGTTTTCGAGAAATCTTGACAACCGGCTTTGAAAATACGGTTTCGAGAAAAATGCATTTTAAGTTTTGAGTGACAATAAAACTGTAAATTTTTTTGTTCAACTTACATAGAATCATCGATTCCTGGCCCATAAAGTAAAGGACCTGCTGCAGAGGGGCAGCAGGGCATCCTTTTGTTTTTGCCTGTGTTTCGCGAGTCTAGCTTGCAGATTTTTTCTGAGCATACACCTGCGGCTGAGCCCAACTGGCTTTGACCGCGCAACTTCCCAAGGCTCTATATCCGAAATTATTACTCCGATCGATTGGAAATTAAGGACAACATTCTAGGGATGTTTTTGATTTTTTTGAAGCGGTGAAACCGATGTAACCCCTTAATGAATGTTGCACGTTTTTTAAATTTGATTTGTCCAGGAAGTAGTTTAAGGATATCATAACTGCATTAAGTACTCTAAGTAGTACTGCTCAGTCTGTAAGATCATTGTATCGGTAGACTATGAATAAATAAATCAAATCAAATATAGTGTCAGAAGCATTAACGCGCTCAATTTCACTGTATCCCATTTATCTGGTTACCATTAATATTTTCATACCATTGCTTATTGTTTTGATTAGGGCTTCACGGCACCGAGACAAGACCGAGACATCGGCACATCTCGGTCTTGGTCTCGTCAAGGTGAAGGCGATCTTGCTCTCGTCGCCATCTCGGCGAGATAAAGGCCAGTCTCGGTCCGATCTCGCTCTCGGCAAGATATTAAAAGGGTATTTCAGTGGATAACGGGGAGCGAGGACAAGTGATATATCTATGTACATATATATGCATTTTCTTTATATTCCCCTCGCCAAAATAAGGTAGCAAAGGCTCTTGTTTGCTATTGGGGATAAATAAGCTATTGAGGAGAGCAGTGTATACTTATATGCCCAATAAATCACACAATTGACATTTTTCGGAGCGACATAAAAGTTGAAACAACTAATAAAATTTCCACTGCTGTTTGTTTAATTGTCTTTCCTTCCTCGTCAATTTGCTTTATAAAAATTTCCTTCTGGCTTAAACTATTTTTATATTTTCGCACATGCGAAGCACTAATTTCCAATTGTTGCGACATTAAGTTAATAATTTTTTCTACACTTTTATAGTCACAATGTAAGATAGTAGCTCCGTCAAGTTTGTAGACTAGCGAATAGTTATTTTGATTTTTATATGCAAAATTATATTCCAAAAAAGTAATAATTTAATTTAATAATTTATCGTGCATTTCCAGACAACAAGTGTCGTTCTGTTTCAGTAAACTCTTTCAGGTAAAAACAATTACTCCAGCACTTTGTTTCATATCAAGTTTAGTTGTGCGAAATCAATAAGGAATGGAAGAAAAATGTGATATGGCGTATGAATTCCCCTGTTGGGACAGATTTGTTTTTATAAATATAGAAATTAAATATAAAAAGTCAGATTTGTAACAGACGGTTTGATATAATTTTGATAAAGGTAGTTGTAAAATAGAAAATGGCAGATTTGTTTTATAAAAAATAAAATGTGAATTTTATGAAATAAAATTTGTATTCGGTAAAGTATAGTTTTGATTTTGATAGTATCAGATTTGTTCTTGATAATGTTAGATTTGAAGTATACTTACCAATGCAATTAGAAATTCACTTTTCTATTTGAAATGCAAATATATCTTTCTCATCCAGTTGCCATCTGGCCATCTAATGACCTCATTGGCAAAGGGATATGTCAATCTGATCTGAAATATCGCTGTATGAGCACGCCTCCTGTCCTGTGAACCATAGGAATACCGCCGAATGCTTGGATGCACTAATTCTTTTATCATCACGCAAATTTGTAGAGTCCGAACTTGTTTCAAATCTTTTTCTCAAACTTTTGAACACTTCTTTTTAAAGTCTTTAATTCTTAAGAAATTCTTCATCAGTTACTTATACTGAATCATCATCTACCTTGAAATAATTTGTTATACATTCCTTTTTCTCCTAAATTGTCACTCTGTGTTATGTTGTTTTATTTTCTTGTCATTATATAAGTGGTCTTTCCCAATCCTTGCTTCTCCCTTTGTTGGTATAGGATCTTTTTCGTGTTATTATTTCGTAGCTCTATTTATTTATTCAAATTTTTTAGTTCTTTTAATTTTAACCGTAATTTTTTGATTTCTTTATTATTTTTAGTTGTTAAATCTTCCTCTTTCTTTCTTTCTATTTATTTATTTTTTTTTGGTAGCGCTGTCTGTTCCCTATTGTTCGCCCCTTGCTAGTGGCTTTCACGGGACTATGGCCAGCTGCGGTGTCTGTGCCGGTATGATCTCGGAGAGTTTGGTCACCTGTGACGGAGTTTGCGGTCATGATTTTCATGCCACCTGCTTGTAGCGTGGTTCGAGGACATACTCAGAATGCGCGGACATCAAGCCCTGCCACATTCTGAGGCTTGTGAAAGGTGTCACTGACACCTTTTCTAGTGACATGGCCCTTATTACGGACAAGGTAAACTCCATCTGCAATCGTTTGACGTGTCTTCAGCTTATCTCTGATGACATAGCCACCTTCAATGCGTAATTGGATAAGGGGGTTGGATACATTGAGATGGTGGAGGCCAACTCTGGTGTTTTGCAGAAGAGATGCCACGAGTTAACTTCGGGTGTTGTGTTTTGTCTGAGTGACTTGAAGATGTGCAGACTGCACTTGCGGGTTTCAATCCCGCTTCCTTCCCTTCGATAGACTCCTATCCCTTGCTGCCCTTCTTTGACGACATTCGTCGCTGTGTCAAGCAAGTGAAGGATGATATTAGCTCCTGTTCCTCTGCTGTTTCGGCCAACTCTGATGCGTTGTCGTCCATTTCCGCTAAGGTCAGAGCTCTCTCCGCCCGTTTTGAGGGTTTCTCAGTGCCGTATTCTTCTGGTTCGACTGAGGTTAACCTACCGTTGTCCCTGCCACTGGCTGGTACTGAGCACCCTGTTGTTCCTGCTCCTGGGCCTACCCGTTTGTCAAGGGGCTAATAGTGGTTCCGGGCCTGCTCTTCGTGAATCCGTGCGCCGTGTTCGAGGCCGCCGTCATCGTAATCGTGCGTCCGCGTTACCTTCTGATCCTTTGGTTGGTGGTTTGGCTATTTCCTCGCATACTCCTGCTGTTCCGGAGCTGGACGTCTCTCTTATTCCTTCTCTCTTTCAATGTCCTTCGGATGCTGCTCTGTTCCCCATGGCGGATAGTCGAGCTGATTGTGAACCTGGTGGGGATATTGTTGAGCTATCTGCCGTTCCTCGCCAGAAATTGATTTTTGTTTCTCGATTTACACCTGGTACCTTTTGTGAGATGATGTTGCGTTTCCTTAGGTCTAAGGGTATTGACACGTCCTTATTGCATGTAGGAGTTTTCTAAATACTAAATTTGTTGACCCCCCCTTCTTTTTCTGATCAACTTGATCTCGAATCAGTAAAAATTTCATTTGAGTTGGGCAATCTCTTTTTAATTTGTTGTTACATACCTCCAGATATGTGTAATGCCGTTGATAATAATGGTCTGAGTCGGTATGATATTCTCATATCGACTATATCCATGACCAGTTGGGTTCTAAAGACGAAATTATCCTTGTGGGGGACTTCAACTTGCCCAACGTACAATGGGTAGTGGATGATGATGACGTTAGCTATCTCCCCTCTAAATTGACTGAAGGCAATCACTGTTCCTTGACACCTAATCCAGTTTAGGACTTTGACAAATGAGTAATGTGACTCACAATATGGAAAGACAGCTTGATTTGGTGTTCTCTGCGAACTCCACACTCACTTTTGTTGAACCTAGTCTCCTCCACTTGACGAATCTGGACATGTTTCACCATGCAATGCTTGTCACTTTTCACTGTCTCTTGTATATGCCGATAATCTCGAATGTGAATATAGTTTTAATTTCAGAATGGCAAATTTTGAGGCTCTGAATGAATATGTGTCTGTCTAGTGACGATATCGACTATCGGTATCTGGTTTCTACGAACCTTTTGGGAGTTTTGTCCGGGTTAGAAGTAGAAAATCCGCTCTCCCTGGTTTAATAGAGAATTAAAAACTCTCAGGAATAGGAAAAATATACTTTGGAAAAGGTACCTACGTGTGGGCAGTGTTGACTCTAGGCGTGAATTTATTCTCGGCGTGTCTTTCTCGTTCCTTATATGAAGAATACATTCAGAACCTGAGAGGCAGCTCATTCTCTGACCCCCGTGAATTTTTTCATTTTGTCAATATAAAGAGAAGGGTGGATAATTACCCATCGACTATGGAACTCGGGTTAAGTTCCAGGAACGATTCTAAGATTATTTGCAATTTATTTGCTGAATATTTTAGGGGCGCATTTGAACCATCCGATCTTTTTTCCAGATAGTGTCAACTTTTCGCACATTAATAATAGAAATACACCCCCCCCCCGCACCTATCATAGCATATTGTAGATCTTCCGAATGACTTTTCTGGTGGCCCTGACGGGGTTCCTGCTGTTGTCTTAAAGAAGTTTTCTTCGGCGTTATTATGTCCCTTACTTTTACTCTTCCGGCGGTCTTTCTCGGTTGGCCGTTTCCCTGCACTCTGGAAGACATCATTTTTAAACCCCGTTTTTAAGAGTGGCAGAAGAGAGATTGCTAATTACAGACCAATTGCTTAGTTATCTTGCATTCCAAAACTCTTCAAACAGAAGATCCAATCTCAATTGTCCAATTGGTGAAGGGTTTAATCTCTAGCCGGCAGCGAGGGTTCCTTCAGGGTAGATCCACGGTTTCCAATTCGTTGGAGTTTGTTTCTAGCAATGTGGGTGGATTTTTGGATGGTTGCCAAACTGACTGCATTTATACCGATTTTAGTAAGGCCTTTGATAAGCTGTCTCACTCTATTATAATTTTTAAATTGGCCAAGTTGGATTTGAAGCCCCCCCTCATTGCATGGATTAAGTCGAATTTATCCAATAGGACTTATAGAGTGCGATTTCGTGGCGTCCTCTCTGATGCTTTTGTGGCTCCTTCTGGCGTTCCCCAGAGTAGTTATCTTGGTCCCTTGTTATTCATCTTATCTATTGATGATATCACTTATTTACTTCAAAGAAGATTTTTCTCCCAATCAAATCTTTAATTTATTGTGAGATCTTGCAATCGGACCTACACATATTTTATAGCTGGTGTGGCAATAATAATCTTAAATTAAACATTTGGAAATGTCAGGTTATGACCTTCTCGAGGTCAGAAGTTCCCGAAGTTTCAGGTCGTGTCTCCCTGTCGTGTGAAGTTACATTTCCTGTTTCTCTTAACCTTCGGAAAGTCTGTGTAAATACTGCTCTTTGGGGTGCTCGCCGATTACAGAATCACCGCTTTCTCGTTTCCGTCCACTACACTATAAATGTAAATAATATCCGCGTATGCCTCAAAAGTAAATTCTACCATTCTTTAATAATTTTTGCCTAAAAACATGCGTATTTATTGATTTGTTTTTCAACTATGATAGGTATTCTTGCTGACTGACCCTTTTTTATAGTAACATTTCCATCAGGTAGGACAAACACAACTCCAGGATACAAGGGTGTTATTTCTTGCTAACACATGTTAATATCGGCAATAAGGTGCACTAACATATTTATAACTATTTTGCAGCAATAATTAAAACTAATTACCTGTTCACCCAAAACAAATATTTTCGACCATTTATCTTAAAATTTTGTTTATTTAAAGAATTTTCTACCCAAAACTGCAATAAAATAATTAAGTGGTTAGGGATGGGGTTTTTCTCATCCTTTGTCTACCCTGCCATGTTGCAGCATTTTGGAAAGGTAAGTAGTTTAGTAGGATGGGCAATTTAACCCTGGAACGCTTAACATAAGTAACATTTACTGCCTGGCTACTTTTTGTTCGCATGTTTGTCAGGACATATAACCAGAGCTTCTATAGTTCGCAAGTGCATAGATCTTGTTGCGCTCGGCGAACTGTAAACTTTACAGCTTGAAATTGTGTGTGGTGTATTTAAACTTCTGTGAAGTTAAAAAGGGTTAGTATTCCAGGGTTAATGAAAATAAAAAAGGGGTTTACTAATCATATGAATTTCGGAGAAAATTTGAGAAAATGCTGAATTTTAGGTAATCGCAAACCATTTTTTTCACTTTTGGAAGTGACTGTACCTGTAATGGCAGGAGATAGATCAACATTGTTGCCAATTTTGGGAAGACCATTGCGATAATAGTTTTTTAGCATTTGTTTGATGTCATTGTGGTGAGTAGATCAAAAGATAAAAATAAAAGAGCAATGTGCATACCATGAAAAACTGAAATTTATGAATCACCCTGTAACTCCCAAACGGTTGAGATTTCCCTCCCCTCTATCATGAAATTTTTTGTTTGGTTACGTCAGATCTATCACCCCACTCATTTTGGCACGTCACATCTAAAACACCCTGTATATACATACAACATAGCAGACCTTAAAATATACAATCTAGTTACTGAAAGCTATTACATTTTGAATGAAGGAATTATCCGAGGCCCCTTTTTAATAGTTTATCTGACTCCAATCAATTATACTGTTCGTTAATTAATTCCCGTAAATTTAAACTCCAAAACTCACAAATTGATCTGATACCTTGGTTGCCGTCATTAAAGCCAAGATAAAATGTCTTCCTCAAGGGGATACATCTTCACTCAAACCCAAGGGAATCACTTCATTTACCACAGTTTGTAAGAGAATATCCAATCATTAGTCAGCAGACATTGAAAGCTACCTATAATAAGCTTCCCAATAAATACCTCTTCGTCTATCCTCTTTAGATTGCTTTCTGAATCCCATAAAATTGCCATTCAGCCAGAAAAGCCTCAACAGATTGTAACCACCGCAGAGAGAGAGGAGGAAAATAAATTTCACTAATGAGGCGATTATGTCAAAACAACATATGACACACCGGAATCTTAACATAAAGCCAGAGATACTGCCGGTGTCGCTTTGTTATGTCCGCATGACCTGGCTGCTTGTAAGAATTTCTTAGTCAGCCATAAATATAGTCTCCACGCATCGTTGAAATCTCCCTTATGATGACATTTTATTATATACTTGCCGTGGAGTACGTTCCCTGTAATGCTCTTAAAAGTAAATGAATCCTGTGACAAAAGCTATCAGCAAGCTTAAATGGGTCGATATAAGATTATTAGTGGTAATAACTGCAATATATGAACCCACTATGAACAATGATAATTACTTTTAGTTCATTCTTTAATCTGTCTCAAAGTTTATTGTTAGCCATGAACTTTCCGAGATATTGAAAAGTTAAGGTTAGATTACGTGAGTTGCTGAGGGAAGATTCTGAAAACTTTATGAGTATTTGAGAAATTATTTCGTTAACGGCAGTACAAAAGTTTTTGGATTTTTCTAATATTTGTTGTTGAAAGACTTCTTTTATCTAGTACGCTGAAATTCGTGTGCGTAAGCACTGACGGCTTTTAAAAAACCAGCAATTTTCACAAATTCTTTTAAAGGTTAAAAAACAATCAAATCATTCGGGGTTTTCTACTATATGATTGCATACATTTTCAACTGTATTACAAAATTTATTTTTAAGTAAAAGGATTGTTATTTGTAGCTGTGTTAGACTTCGGCGTCAGAGATGTTCAAAAAAATGCACATCTAGTGGTGACAGGTGCGATCAATCCTGAAGCAAGGTAGAACAAAATCTTTTAGATTTCCTTAAACTATATAAGACTGGCTATCGTGTAGCATAGCATTTAGTAGCATTTTTAAAATTCAAAAAATTACAAAAATGATGACAGTTTGAAAAAAAAGTTCAATTTTTCGTGAAAAAGATGCTACAAAAGTGTTTATAACAATCGAAAAATTAAAATATCAAAAAAATCCTATGCTACACGATAGAGAAAACAGTTCTACACATTGTCGAAAAAGCTTGAAGCCATTTCATTGAATGGTTCCCGAGAAAAAGTGGCACTCAGTTTGAAAAATGTGGTTTCGATAAAAACGTATTTAAAGGTTTCGGTACTGTTGCGGTTCATTTGAAAAGTGAGCACAATGCCTCCTCAATTCTTCTTGTATCTTTGCAATGACTTCAAATATCAATAAACCATTTTAGAAGTACATTCTAAACACTAAGGCACAATGCCTCCACAATTCTTCTTGTATCGTTGCAATGACTTCAAATATCAATAAACCATTTTAGAAGTACATTCTAAACACTATAAGGAATAGATTTATGCAATGTGCGATTTTTTTTAAACCTTCAAGGTGGGGTCCCCCCCCCCCAAATATTTTACCTAAAGTGAATTTAGTGTACATTCTAAAAATAAATTACTACCTCAAAAGACGATACAGTTCCGTGCAAATAATTAGAAACGCTCTATTTGAGGTATATTCTGCCCCCTCTCCCTTCCTTCTCCACACACACACACATAAAACTGTACATGAGAAAAAGTTAGTCGAAAATCTACATAGAGCCCGAAATTAAAAGATTTCCTTTCAAGATAACAGTTTCATCAGATGGCAAAAGATACATGCATCATCCAAAGTCCAAGAATTCGAACAACGATATACTCTCCTGACCTTAAAACATGCCAAAGGTAATATTATGTTGCTATGCAATGGCGTGACGTTAGACCTCCTCATAAAACTGAGAGTAGTATGGACAAGTTCCAATTCAGCTCCATATAAACAACGTATAGCTTCCATATGAAAGTGAAAGTTTGTCCATAGTTTGGATCTTTCAGCAAGAGAACGATCCAAATCACACGGCGACTACATCAAAAATAGTTCAAAATAATATGACGACAATTGGCTGTCGTGTTGTACCGATCTCAACCAGATTGAAAACGTGCGGCAAATCGCAAAAAATTTAAGTTGCCTTACGTAAAATCGGAAATCGAAATCTCTCTCTGGAATCAAGCCACGCAGGTGTCAGGCTGTCCTCACTGACTGTGGTTTTGCAACTAAGTTTTGAATTTTATGACAATTTACTTTGAAATGAATAATTTTTTCCGTTCAATTTCGAATGGACCAAGAACCAGCAACATATTTTGAGTTAAGGGGTGTCCACTCCTTGTGTCCAAATAACGTTGTCCCGCTACCAATTTAACTTAAATTTAACTGTGTATTTTTTCCAATCGAAAAGATTTCATGTCGGGTAGTAATTTTTATAAATAGAAAATACTATCGAAAATAATCAGCTGAAATTTAATGACTATTGCTCTTAGCGAAATTTAATTTTATTTCTTACCCTCTTTGTAATTTTAGGGTAGTATACTCAGGCCGCAGGGGCCTGTCAGAAGCGACTTCTCTTATTCAGCAGGTATGTATACATATAGGATTTAGCATGTGTCTTTTCATGATTTTTGAAATGACAACTCCAAATGCGTTGCTGGCTCTTACTTAAGATTACATATAAATTTATCTGCATGCGAAGAATGTTTACATGCAATTAATAACGCCAGGCAAGAATGTTCGTATTATCACAGCGTTTCTAATTCTGTGCACGGCACTGTACATCAACTGTTTGAGGATCTTGAAGCATTTGTAAGGAAATAAAAAAATTTGAAGAAATATAATACTGAAAAAGAATATTGAAAAAGAAGATGTCATTGTAATGAAAAAACACAAAACCTGCAATGCTTAGGCGTATGAGCCTTAAGACAAATATTTCTTTACTTCCCCTTAACGCCCCTTCCGCACACCAGCCCACCACATAAATTTTTATCTTCGTACCAGCGGGGCAACATATTCTACACATCAAAAGAAGAATCAGCGAAATCGGCTCACACGTTACGAAGTTAGTCTATCCCTCCACACACCCTAACCTTGGTGCAAAATTTATCCTCATATTAGCAATGGGGGATTCTACTCTATATAATATAAAACGAATCATTCAAATCGGTCTACGCGCTAACAAATTTACATCCAACTCCTCTCCTATTACAACCTCACCGTTTAAAATTGTGTAGCGGTACCAATGTTGGAACATAATCTATACATCAGAAAAAGAATCATCCACTTCTGCGCACGCTTTACGAAGTTAGATTACCGCTCCCCTTTCCCACCCTACTCAAGGAAAATATTTTTCCATTATTAGTAATGGGAGAATCATTCAAATCGGTCCATGCATTACGAA